>OY728165.1:1038313243-1043313243 GCA_963277665.1 Viscum album
GAAAATGATGATGTTGTCAGGGTTGAAAAAATTGAATTATGCTGCAACGACTCCAGTAAATCGACAATGCGATAAAATGAAAAAGATGGAATTTTTAATCCAATTGTTTTCATGGGAAAACTATGTATGAGAATTCTAATACAACAATCGATCAAATTCTTACCTTCTTAAAGTATTTACTTCTAGATTATGAAAATATTCCTTAAACCAATATATGGCATGGAAGTTAGTTGAGGGACATGGATTTTTAAGAAACAAAATTCATGCTTTCCTGAAAGATTGCAATTTATTCTGGGAGGAAACCGCTGAACGAAATGATTGTATAAAATGTGGCACATCCCACTGAAAGTAAAAATCTAATGGAACACTATCCTGCATTCCAAAGAAAGTAATGTGGCACTTTCCATTGATCCCAAGCTCCAGAATATTTTTATGTTTGAGGAAATATCAATAAAAATGAGATGGAATGATACCGAGATAAAGAAGACCAATGATGAGTTGGTTCACCCTGCAGATGGATTTGCATGGCAGAGATTTGATGCTCGATATCCTGATTTTGCAGCTGACGTGTGTAATGTGAGGCTGGGTCTTTCATGTGACGGTTTTAATCCGTTTGGGTAGATGCTTACTTAGCACAACACATGGCCCATTTTTATACACATTTATAATCTTCCCCATGGTTGTGTATGAAAAAACCTTTAACTTTCATGAGTATACTCATATCTGACCCTTTTGATCCCGACATTGATATCGACGTATACATGCAACCTTTAATAAAAGAGTTGAAACTTCTTTGGGATGTGGGTGTGCGCACATACAATTCATATTCGAAAGACATATTTAAGATGCGTGTTGTGCTTATGTGGACAATCAATGATTTTTCCAGCTTATGCAATGATGTATGGATGGAGCACGAAGGGAAAACTGTCATGTACTATTTGTATGAAGGAATACACGATTCAGAAGACTAAACATCACTGTAGTTTTAGTTTTATGGGACATCAACGATTCTTTCCAATGGACCATCCATATAGAAATAATCATCGAAGATTTGATAATACCATAGAGACCGATGATCCACCTCAGCGTATATCTGAAACTGATGTGCTTAATGAATTGAAATATTTCAGTTTTTCATTCGGGAAGGTTAAATGAAATCTGGAAAGAGAAAGAATGTTTCCACTGAAACCTGTTACAATTGGAGGAAGAGGAGTATCTTTTTTGATTTTCCTTATTGGTCAACCAATTTGTTACTTCATTTCTTAGACGTAATGCACATTGAAAATAATATATGTGAAATGTTGCTTTCGATACTTCTAAATGTTAAGGGAAATAAAAAATATGATTTACAGTCTCAACGTGACTTAGTGGATTGAGGCATCAAACCATAATTTCATCCTGTGCATATCAATAAAAATAAATGGAAAGTTCCATGTTCTTATTATGTGATGACACCTACGAAAAAAAAAAACAATTTCTGGAAGTATTAGAGACTAGTAGAGTTCCTAATGGCTATTCAAGCAACATATCTAAATGGGTCAACAGAAGAGAGTTGAAGATAAAATCTTTGAAGACTCATGATTATCACATTCTTTTGCATGAGTTGATTCCAATAGAAATCCGTCATATTTTTTCCAATAATGTAAGGGTGACTGTTATTTGGTTGTGCCATTTGTTTAGATATCTTTGTGCTAAGAAGTTTTCCAAGTCTTTCTTGCAAAAAATGTTGACAGATGCGCCATTAATTTTGTGTGAGTTGGAGAAAATATTTCCTCCATAATTTTTCACATGAATGCTGCATCTGAATGTCCATATTCCCACTGAAATACTTCTCATAGGACCTGTTTCTTTTCATTGGATGTATCCAACTGAAATAAATATGTACACATTAAAGTCTTATGTCCGAAACAGAAATCATTCCGAAGGTTCTATCATGAACGGTTACTTGGATCAAGAATTTATGGATTTCTGCTCAATGTATTTGTCTGATCTTACTACAAGAATGAAAAGACCAATGAGAAATGAAGAAGAACAGTATGAGCAAGTTGAACCCAGTTTCCACCACTTCCTCAAACAAGAGGAATTCCTGGATCATATACATTGAAGACATTAAGCCTTGAAGAGCGGTAGATGGAACATCGCACAGTTTTGTTCAAATGTGATTTGTTTGATGACTACATCTGGTAACTAAATTTAATATGTATATCTTAAATATATATATGTTAATCTATTCATATTTTTTATCTATAGGGAACATAAAAAAATGATAAATAGAAATCATCGTTCGTTATCTTTGAGAAGGAGGGAGTCTTTGCATAACAAATAGTTTTCTGCTTGGTTAAAATTGAAGGTAAATATATTACTGTTTAAAATAATTGAATAAATATTTAATTAAGTTTAATATTCATTTATATTGCAGGTATTGATTTTTCCTGCTGACTCTGTCTCTGAGGAAATAATAGCTTTGACTTTTGGTCCTAATAACGTGGTTCGGGACTGTAAATCAATTGTTATAAATGGGTACAAATTTATTGTCATTGAATGAGCAAAGAACATGAGAACACAACATGGTGGTGGTATGGTTACTACCACAACAAATTGTTAAGCCAATTCATCAGATAGTAGACCGCGATTTGAAAATGTGGGTTATTATGGATTCATTGAAAAAATAGTAATATTGGATTATTACTCTCATGGACGAGTCATGATGATGAAATGCCATTGGTTTGATTCGATGATGAGACATGACACATTTATCGATGATTGTGCATTTCGAGTAATTAATATGACTCACACTCTTGCTACCGAAGAACCATATGTATTGGAATCAATGGATAAACAAGTTTTTTATGTCAAAGACCAACTTTGATGTGAATTTGGTGTCATAGTTGAAGTAATTCCAAGACATATTTTTGATGATGGTGATGATGGAATTGACACTATCCCTACTGCCATTGGAACTAATCCATTTATTTCTTTTGATGACTCTAATAGCTCAATTATTAGAGTTGATTGTGAACCTGAAGTTGTGGTGGAAAATATATAGAATCATCCATACATGTTCTCAATTATTTTGGTTTACCTCGAGTTGGGTTGTTAAGGTTGGTACTATTCAAATTTATTTAATATTTATTACAAATATGTTGTATCCTATTTGACCGTTATGTGAATTTTCAATGTTTATTGGTTGAAATTTTTATTTGAATTGCATTTTGTAATTTGGAATTGAACTGTATTTAAACCTATGAAACCAACATTTATAACTTGGTGAACATTTCAATGCTTCAACTGTGATTTGTATAAAATTTGTATGACTCCAAGACCTCTCTTTAACATTTTACCAGGTAATGAACATGATGGTTTGTATTCTTCTACAAAACATGTATTGAAACCTTCATCATCTACCTGAGCTAAAGAAATTAAAATTTTCCTTAATTTTGACAAATGATTCATCGCTTATGAATCTGGTAGAATCAATGTTCCATGATTTTAATAGACTGATGACACTTAGTAAATAATCATCCTATTAAAGATTAAATTTTTTTATTACATCTTGTACGATTTATTGACTTCATTTTATATTTGTTCAAGCTCACCTAAAACAATGGTCAGTTAAATTATCCATGAATCCCCCTATTCCCTCTCATTTTTTTTTGGGTCACACATTAGTTATCCTTTTCTATTTACTTCCATATTTGTTTTCAAATGTAGGAAAATGAAACCAATTGAAGAGAGGCGATGGAAACAAATTATGGACAACAGTCGTCGCATGGCTGAGCTGGGAATTCCACCACTTGTGCCTGCAGTGAGTATTTTATTTCAAATATATTTATTTAAATAATATATAATTTCATGTGATTAATTTTTTTAAACATTTTTTCAGGATCCATCTATTAGGAGACAGTTATTTGATGAGCAGCCTAGTAGTGGTCCTAGTGCTCGAGGTGTTCGTACAAGGTGGGGTGGTACGGGAGCTAGACGATCTGGTCGGCGTACCCGATTAGACCCTGCCCCTCCCACTGACATACCATCCATCCCACATTCTGATCCCAGTGCGCCATTAGGGACACACGAGATATTTATACCTCCCATGTTTTCACCACCCTTTACATATGAGCCTCCTCACGCATCTGTACCATATCCGATGATGATTCCCACTCCCCATCCAGCATTTGTCCAGCCATCCCTGTCATCTTCTTCTACTTCTACTTCCTTCTCTCTGGGCTTTTATATTCCATCTTCTTCGACTACTGCTCTACTAGAGTTTGTCCCTGTGGAGCATACATTGGTACCCACTCCATCTGTACAGGGTGTTCCTTCAGTTTCTGCAAATCTAGCGGTGCCCATTGTGTTGCTTTCATAATAGATACAACTACTGATAGGAGGTGGGGGCAGGGGCGTACACACATGCGTTCGGTGTGGAACCGCCACACGTAGTTGATGGTGTACTAAAATAAAGATAATCAGATGATTGAAAAATTAGGGCAACAATGTCGGAGTTTTTTGGAGATACTTGCCAAATACTCTGACATCATTCCTATCAGCTCACTCTCATGGAGATAGCTGCCAAATGAAGTCAAGGATAAATCCTGGGCAGAGATATGGGTAAAAAAATATGTTGTATTTAATGCAATATATTAATTTTTGTATTTATATGAATTAATATTTTGATTTCATCTACGGTTTAATTTCCCCGATGGCGAGGGTGCACGACCAAAACGTCTAAAGGATTTAGGTGATCTTTAGAGAGCTTATAAGAACGAGTTGTACATTGGCTGGCATGCTAGAGTGGGTACAAAGTTAAAGGCGGTCCCTTTTGTGGACAATTTTCCATTAGAACAGTACCGGCAGATGATTACTCATTGGGTGACTAGCCAATTTACGGTATTAATCAAATTAGAAGTATTTAAATGAAAATTTTAAAGTTTTTCGTTAATACTAATTATTAAAATTTATTTAGGATGCATCTGAAAGAAAGAAAAAAAAACATTGATGCTAATAAATACATCCACACATTGGGACGTACTACGATGCCAGATCACGAGAGACAGTAGGTAAGACAGTTTATAATCTTTCATTACAACTTTAACTTTCTATTGCTTCCTCCATAATTTATTCGATTGCTAAAGTTGTTATATGATTTTAGTTATGAAATTACTATGTTTTTTTGGTATCCTATTTTTAATTATGGTTTTCTACATCCAATGTCATTGTAGAGGCATAAATTGAATATAGAAGGACGTGTGCCTCGAGCAAAACTGTTTTGCTCGAGTAGAAAGAAAAAAGATGGAAGTGCGGTTAATGAAACGACTCAGAAGCAGATTGTAAGTTTTAATTTGTAGATTTAAAATTGTAATCTCTATTTTTTAACTTAATAATATATTTATATTTATAACAGGATGCTTTAGAGGCCCTTGATGCCCAGGAACCTGAAAATTTTAGGCCAAATGATTGTTGGAACCATGGCTGTTCTATGCAGGAATTGGAGTTTGGTTTGTGTTTGTTGTCAATCCTCAGTGGAAGTTCCGAATGTGTGCCAGCAAAGTGATCATACAGTTCAAGAAAATAACAATATTGAAGGTGGCGCTGTTTCCCAATGTTTGCCAATTTTTTGGGCCTCAAAATCGGAAATTGAAGACATGGATTGTCTGCAAAAGGCGGTTCGCACAAAAAGGAAGTGGTGTGCGAAATATAAGAGGCTTGCGTGAAATAATTAAGTTGGGCGCGGAAAACATCGGGATGCGCGAAATAGTTTTTTGCGCAAATAGTATTTTGAAATCAGATTGGTGAAAAATGGAAAAGGCATGGGCTGTGTAGAAAATAAGGGCTGTGCGCGAAATACTTGAGCTGGGTGCGAAAAACAGCGTGGTGCGCGAAATAGCGGAGCGAAGTTTTTCGCGCAAATAGTGTTTCAGAATCACACCGTTGAAAAATGGCAAAGGCATGGGTTGCGCGAAATATCTGGAGAGGTGCGCGAAAAATGATACCTGCGTGAAATATTACGCACCAGATGAGAGGTTTTCCGCGCCGAAGAAGATTTTGCGCGCGGGGGTCTCAGTTACCTATAAATATGAGGTGACCCCCTTCATTCTGTTGCATTGAAGACTTAGAGAAGATCCGAGGTCTGATGCGCGAAAAAGGATCACGTAAAGGGGCTTGTGTGAAATATTCGGAGTTGCGCCGAAAATTTCAGGATGCGCGAAAAATGAAGGGTTGCACGTAAAAATTGTGTTCTCACATAAAAGATCTAGTTGCGCGAAATAGGAGATTTTTGAGCGAAATATTTTTCCGCGTGAAAACTAAATTTTGCGCGCAATAGGAAGGTTTTGTGCGCAAAGGGTTGGTGTTGCGCGTAATTTTCATTAAAGTTTGTCTGCACGTTCTGGTTATCCGGTTCAGTAGTTCTGTGTGTTCTAGTGCATCTATTCTAGACTTCGATGCAAGAAGAGTCTCATGCTGAGCAGAGGCAAAGAATTCAATGCAAATCTATTGAATAGACCTTCACATCTATAAACTGAGTGGGACTTCGCCAAGGGCAGCGAGCCAGGGGGAGTCAACGGGAGTGACCCGAGGGAAGCAGTGAGCTATCCCTGAACCTTTGTAAAGGCAGTGAGCCTGGGACAGAGTTACTGTTCCTGAACAATTGTAATCTACAGCTAGTGAGGTATAGTGGATTTTGGTACGACTGACAACTTGTCGACGTATTCTCCTTGGACGTAGCCCTTAGTGGTGAACCAAGTAAAAGGGCTGTGTCTTCTCTGTGCATGTGCATGTTTTCTTTCTGATCATTTTCATCTTACAGGTTCAACAAGTTCCTACCAACATGGGAACAAGATCCATCACATTAAAAGAAAAAGTTGTCACCCTGATTAACCCCTCCCCTCTCAGGGTGTCCCGGGGTCCTTCAAGTGGTATCAGAGGCAGGTTCCTGGTGTTGAATCTGTTCTTTTGCATCATGGAGAATGCAGTCAATGTCAGGGGAGTCCCTCACTTCGATGGAAGTAATTTCTAGATCTGGAAGAACAGAATGAGATCTCATCTAAGATATCTTGGAATGGAAGTTCTCTTTTCTATTGTGCAAGGAATACAAGTCACTGACCCAACAGGCCTGGCTATGACTGAAACAGACAGGAAAATTATTGATGTAGATGCTAAAGCACAAAATGAACTCACCGCAGCTCTTTCTGATCAGATCTATCTAAAGGTGATGAGTTTAACTTCAGCAAAGTATATGTGGGATAAAATTGAAAACATTTATGAAGGATATAGCAAGGTAAAGGAGGCAAAACTTCAGTTTTTACACAACAGGTTTGACGATCTAAAGATGCATCCTAATGAGAATGCAAATTCATTTTTAATCGAATTACTGAAGTAGTTGGAGAAATTCGGGGTCTAGGTGAAGAAATCAAAGACATTGATATTGTAAAGAAAATATTAAGAAGACTTCCACCTCTGTACAATGCAAATGTGTCAGCCCTTGAGGAAATAGATCTTTCAAAACTTTCTCTGGATGATCTACTTAGCAGCTTGGTAGCATATGAAATGAGAGTCAAACCAGAAGATGCTACGTCTCGTGTGAGCAAAGAAATGGAATTCAAGGCCATGGATAAACTGAAAATCTCAAAAGATAGTAGTGGTGAAGATGAAGAAGAAAAATAAATTCTTTCTCTCATTGAAAAGAAGTTCCATAAGGGGAAAGGGAAATTCAAAGGGAAGTTACCTCTTGCATGTTTTCATTGTGGAAAAGTTGGGCACATTGCCTCTCAGTGGTTAAGAAATATCAATGATGAAGATAGTGAAGATGAATGCATCAAGAAGCCTCATAGAAGGTTCTTCAAAAAGGGAGACTTCAAATCTGGAAAGAAAATGCAAAGGAATAGTTTTTTCTATGAAGAGGAAGAAGATGATAATGAATTCTATGATGAAGAAGAACCAGAATTCAAAACTGGGAACCATGCTTCCATGGTGGACACTGTTGAAAAGTCAGAAGATACTGGTGGGGAAAAACAACTGAGAACTTGTGTAGATCCCGAGATGCAACTCAAGGATGAAGTTAATAAGCTTAAGATTAAATGCAAGAGTTGCAATAAGTGGAAATCTATTGTAGAAGAATCAGCTGAATATGTTGATCAACTTGAGGCTGAAATTGAACGACTGGAAGAATTTGTGAAGGTACAATCTAAAATAATTTAAAGCAATGATGATGTAGTGGATCTGAAGCTGAGAATTGAAGAGCAGGCAAAGGTCATCAATGACCTCACCTCCAGACTAGATGAAAAATCCAAGACTGCTGAGGGTATTGAAGAGGAAGTTGTTACTCTAAGGAGTAAACTTGAGACTGAATCAATTCCAAAAGAATCGAAGAAGAAAATACAATTTGGAAGATTCTCAGATGCAGAATTACTAGCAAGAGCCAGGTGCGGTTCAGATGGGATTGGAAAAATCTTGAGTAATCAAAGACCCGCTTGCATGGGAAAGAGTGGAATTGGCTGTGAGGCTGAGACATCAACTGCTGGAAGTGAAAAGATCCAAAAGAAAGACAATATGAAAGTTGAACATGTTGAAACGTTCCCTAAAGTACGGAAAAAGGAACCCTCAACCAAAACTAAAAGGAGAACTGAAAATAATCCTCAAACATTTAGAAATGACAGACAGTCTAACTTTTCTCCCAAGGAAGAAGGTATGAGGAGAAATTCAAGTGAGAAGACATTTCCTCTCATGAAGTGTCAGTTCTGTGGCTATCTGGGCCATACCATGTCTTATTGTGATGAGGCAAGAAGCTATCTGAATGGAGAAGATATAGAAGTTCAACAAAGGAGAACAAATTCATATCCTAATTCTTATAGAAGAAACAATTTCTATGGATATTGTTTTCGTTGTTCTAACTTTGGCCATAAGGCTGCTAATTGCAGGCAAAGAAGGGACATGGACACCTCATACCGAAGTTCAAGACAAGTCAAGTCTCGTTAGCAAGATAGTGTTGCTCTTTCAAACAGGTTTTCTCCTCTCGAAGAAGATTTTGACTATGAAGAACCTGGGTATGCGGAAGAGATAATTGAAAGGCTATCAGTTCTATATACTCAATCCATTGTCTCATGGAAGGAAAGGAAGAAGATTGATAAATCCAACCTTGCAGAGGTGGCCCTCAATGCTACAAAGAACAATAGTACCTGGATTCTGGATAGCGGTTGTTCATCTCATATGATGGGTAATGCGGGCCTACTAACGGGTATCAAAAGGACGGTTGATGGTACAATACGATTTGGTAATGATGGGGCTCTGAAAATAAAAGGGAGTGGAAGTACCGAGTTAGCTAATGGAGAACTAAAGAAGACTGAAGTCCTTTACGTTGATGGCCTACGTCATAATCTCCTCAGCATGAGTCAACTCTGTGATGTAGGACTTATAGTTACTTTTAATCAGAAAGGCTGCACTATCAAGGGAAAGACATGAAATTCACTTATGAAGGGATGCAGAACAGAAGGCAACTTGTATTAGGTTGATAGTGAAGAAAATGTATGCTACATGACTGTTGAAGAAGAAAACAATTTGTGGCATCGGAGACTGGGACACATCAATCAACAAGACATGGAGAAAATTTCAAAATTGAGAATTGTCATGGACATTCCCAACCTGAAGCATGAGCGTGAAAAATCTTGTGACGCTTGCATTCGTGGGAAGCTGGTCTGCAGTTCATATTGGCCAAAGAAGAAAAGGGCATCTCACCTTCTTGATCTGATTCATACAGATGTATGTGGGCCGATAAATGTTGCTGGAACTCATGGAGAAAGGTACTTTGTCCTTTTCATAGATGATTGCAGTAAAATGGCATGTGTGATGGTCATCCACAGGAAACGACAAGTCCTTGACTGCATGAAAACATATCGGCGAATCACCGATAATGATACTGGACGAACAATCAAAGTGTTGCGATCTGACAATGGAGGAGAATACACGTCCATTGAATTTGAAAATTATCTGGAGAAGCATGGGATACAGCATGAGGTAGCTGCTGTGAGAACTCCACAACAAAATGGAGTTGTTGAACGTAGTAATCGACAGGTGAACAACATGGCACGAACTATGCTGATTGAGAGTCGTATTCCACGACATTACTCGAAAGAGGCTGTTCAAGCTGCAGTGTACATTCAGAATCGAACAAGACTTTATATGGGTGAGATGAAGACACCATATGAATTGTGGCATGGATGGAAGCCCTCTTTAAAATACTTTCGTGTCTTTAGAAGTAAATGATTCATCAGGAACAAAGAAGGGAATCAAGGGAAATATGGCGACAATGCAGATGAAGGAATTTTCCTCAGTTACTCAATGAACAACAAATCCTACAAGTGTTTCAACAAGCGTTTAGGAAGAATTATGGAAAGCAGTGATGTTAAGATAATTGAAGAGAAAAGTACAAATGCTTCAAGGACGTCATATGCTAATGTGATAGAAAGTCAGGAAGAAAGTGAACGGGAAGAAAATACAAATGCAGAAATAGAGGAAGTTGCTCAAAACACTCAGCAGACACATCATGATGTTGACTCAGACGAAGAATCTGAAGAGGAAATCTTGGATGGTGAGAATGCGACTGAACCTCACAGGAGAAATCGAAGAGCATAGATTGATCCATCTAACATAATTAGAGACATGAATGCACCCACACAGACAAGTAGGATGAGGAATAACACTCCTTCTGCATTTCTGTTAGTTGTGGAGCCATCCTCATTTGAAGAAGCTGTAAAGGATGAATCCTGGGTGAAAGCCATGAATGAAGAGTTAGATTCGATTGACAAGAATCAGACATGGGATCTTGTCCAGAGACCAAAATGTTACAATGTTATTGGAAAAAAATGGATATTCAAGAACAAGTTTGATGAGCATGGAAGTGTTATCAGAAACAAGGCTCGGCTTGTATGTAAAGGGTATTCTCAGATAGAAGGTGTTGATGTTGAAGAGACCTTTGCTTCAGTGGCTAGACTGGAGTCAATTAGGCTGTTTCTTGCCATGGCTCTCCAAAGAGGATATAAAGTATATCGAATGGATGTCAAGACAACATTCTTAAATGGTGTACTCGAAGAAGAAGTATACATTGAACAACCCGTGGGTTTTCTTCTTGGTGATGATGAATCAAAGGTCTGCAAGCTAAAGAAAGCACTTTATGGTCTGAAACAGGCACCACGGGTGAGGTACTCCAGACTGGATTCTTACCTCAAGAAGCTGGAATTCAAAAGAGGAGGAGTAGATCATAATCTCTATGTGAAGAATTCTTCGAAAGATCATTTCATGGTTCTAGTCTACGTCGATGCCATTATATTTGGTGGCAGCAGGCAGAAATCAGTGGATGAATTTCCCAATCATATGAAATCAGAATTTGAAATGTCAATGATTGGGGAGATCACATATTTCCTGGGACTGCAAGTGACTCAAAGGAAAGACTTCACTTTTATCTCTCAGGAAAAGTATGCCAGAGAGCTGCTAAAGAAGTTTAATATGCAAGAATCCAAACCAATGTCAACTACGATTGTAGTTGGAACCAAACTTGGAAAGCATGAGGAAGGGAAATCTGTAGATCCCACCATGTACAGAAGAATCATTGGGAGCCTACTGTACCTAACAACGACACGACCAGATATTGTCTTTGCCACATGTCTTGCAACCCACTTTCAGAGTAGTCCAAAGGAGGAACATATGGCGGTAGTCAAAAGAATCATGTGGTACATTCAAGGTACACACAACTTTGGGTTACATTTTCCTGCAGGTTGGGACAGTGAATTATCAGCATTTTCTGATGGTGACTGGGCTGGTGATGTAGTAGACAGAAAGTCCACCAGTGGTGGAGATTTCTATATTGGGCAGAAATGTGTTGGCTAGTTGAGCAAGAAACAAGAAAGTACTTCTCTTAGTACTGTTGAAGCTGAGTATATCTCCGCCACAAAGGCATGCACTCAATTGATATGGATGAAGCATCAATTAACTGATATTGGAGATGAGGTGAAGCAGCCAATGGTGATTTACTATGACAATAAGAGCACAATTGATCTTACAAAGAATCCTGTTCAGCATTCTTGTACAAAACACATTGAAATCAGGTATCACTTTATCAAAGAGAAAGTTGAGCAAAACGTGATTAGAATGGATCATGTGGGAACATACGAGAAAGTGGCTGATATCCTGACAAAGCCACTGTCATCAGCTGTGTTTGAGAAGTATCGGTTGAACCTCAGTGTTCAGCCACCTCCCAGTGCATAAGGAGGTTACGGAATTCCCCTCTCCCTGATTATGGTAATTCTTTCTATCTGTTTATGGCTGTGATGTAGGTTTATGGGGGAGATACTATCCAGGGAGAGTATGGTTTGAGATGAACATTGATTATTTTACTGACCTTTGGGTTTATTGTCAATGGGGGAGAAAGGAAAGGAATAAATTCAGGAATTCAGGATTGTCTGTGGACATGTAATGCTTCTGTGACACGATGAGAACTCAGTGTAAGAAAATTTCTTGAGCGTCTTTGAGCATTACAAAACATGGGAACCAAATTCAAGCTTCCTCTCTTGTTTTTTTACACTGAGCATTGCTCACATAGACTTAGAGTGTTGGCTGAGTTGATCCTTGCATTTTTGGTATGCATGTGGATGGTGATATATTGAATTTATTTGGTGATTGCCAACAAACCCAAAGGGGGAGATTGTTGGAACCATGTCTGTTCTATGCAGGAATTGGAGTTTGGTTTGTGTTTGTTGTCAATCCTCAGTGGAAGTTCCGAATGTGTGCCAGCAAAGTGATCATACAGTTCAAGAAGACAACAGTATTGAAGGTGGTGCTGTTTCCCAGTGTTTGCCAATTTTTTGGGCCTCAAAATCAGAAATTGAAGACATGGATTGTCTGCAAAAGGCGGTTCGCACAAAAAGGAAGTGGTGCGCGAAATATAAGAGGCTTGCGTGAAATAATTAAGTTGGGCGCGGAAAACAGCGGGATGCGTGAAATAGTTTTTCACGCAAATAGTGTTTTGAAATCAGATTGGTGAAAAATGGAAAAGGCATGGGCTGTGCGGAAAATAAGGGCTGTGCGCGAAATACTTGAGCTGGGTGCGAAAAACAGCGTGGTGCGCGAAATAGCGGAGCGAAGTTTTTCGCGCAAATAGTGTTTCAGAATCACACTGTTGAAAAATGGCAAAGGCATGGGTTGCGCGAAATATCTGGAGAGGTGCATGAAAAATGATACCTGCGTGAAATATTACGCACCAGATGAGAGGTTTTCCGCGCCGAAGGGGATTTTGAGCGCGGGGGTCTCAGTTGCCTATAAATATGAGGTGACCCCCTTCATTCCGTTGCATTGAAGACTTAGAGAAGATCCGAGGTCTGATGCGCGAAAAAGGATCGTGTAAAGGGGCTTGTGTGAAATATTCAGAGTTGCGCTGAAAATTTTGGGATGCGTGAAAAATGAAGGGTTGCACGTAAAAATTGTGTTCGCACATAAAAGATCCAGTTGCGCGAAATAGGGGATTTTTGTGCGAAATATTTTTCCACGTGAAAAGTAAATTTTGCACGCAATATGAAGGTTTTGCGCGCAAAGGGTTGGTGTTGCACGCAATTGTCAGTAAAGTTTGTCTGCACGTTCTGGTTATCCGGTTCAGTAGTTCTGTGCATTCTAGTGCATCTATTCTGGACTTCGATGCAAGCAGAGTCTCATGCTGAGCAGAGGTAAAGACTTCAATGCAAATCTATTGAAGAGACCTTCACGTCTATAAACTGAGTGGGACTTCGCCAAGGGCAGCAAGCCAGGGGGAGTCAACGGGAGTGACCCGAGGGAAGAAATGAGCTATCCCTAAACCTTTGTAAAGGAAGTGAGCCTGGGACAGAGTGACTGTGCCCAAAAAATTGTAATCTACAGCTAGTGAGGCATAGTGGATTTTGGTACGGCCAGCAACTTGTCGGCGTATGCTCCTTGGACGTAGCCCTTAGTGGTGAACCAAGTAAAAAGGGCCATGTCTTCTCTGTGCATGTGCATGTTTTCTTTCTGATCATTTTCATCTTACAGGTTCAACAAGTTCCTACCAATGTGGGAACAAGATCCATCACATTAAAAGAAAAAGTTGTCACCCTGATTCACCCCTCCCCTCTCAGGGTGTCCCGGGGTCCTTCAACGATCACTTACATCAGGTGTTGGGAGATAAGCACCCAGGTAGAGTACGTTACCGACATGGGAAGAGTATAGTTCTGATGAGGTATTGGCCCTCCTAAGGTAATATTTGTAGTTCCACCAAGTTGCAGCAGGTTAAGGCACAGGAAGAACAGTCTGAAAAAAGGGCCATAAAGACGGTAGAACAGTCTGCTAGGGAAAACACTGCATTTATGAAACTGATGGAAGTTTTACATCAAACAATTCCACCAGAGGCCAGCACTGCTTGTGATGAATATATGTCATCAATGAATTCTATATATGGTGAACCAGGTGTCATTTCTAGTGGTGGTCGAGATGATGGAGAGGAGGAGGCCGAGGCGGAGGAGGAGGAGGCCGAGGAGGAGGCCGAGGCGGGGGAGGAGGGCGAGGAGGAGGCCGACGCGGAGGAGGAGGGCGAGGAGGAGGCCGAGGCGGAGGAGGAGGAGGGTGATGAGGAGGCCAAGGCTGAGTAAGAGGGCGAGGAGGAGGGCATGGATGATTATGGGGACGATGATGAGGACGAGGGTGAGGGTGATGATGATGGTGATGATAGTGATGGTGATGAGGGACAAATTGATCTGTTACATTTTTGATTGATATTACTGACCTTTGATGTTTATTGATTTATTGTGCCTGAATATATGTGTGATTATGTAGGTCACATTATCTTTATTTTTTTATCTATTTTAATGAAATTGTAATTTTTTAGTGGAATTTAGAAAATTTATTGTCTGATTAGAAGTTGATATATTGAAATTATTTTTTTTAACCTTGAAAGAATTTTCTTAGAAAATATGTAAATACCATCCCATGTGTCCGAGACAACCCCCCGAACAGCCCCCCACCCTCCTCCCTAGACCCCAAACAACCCCCGGACAACCCCTGAACAACCCCCCAGACAGGCCCCCGGATAGCCCCCTACCCTCCTCCCTGGACCCTGGACAACCCCCCGGAGAGCCCCCCGAACAACCCCTCCACCCTCCTCCCTGGACCCTAGACAGCCCCCCAGACAGCCCCCACCCCCTCCCTGGACCCCGGACATCCTCCCTCCTCCTTGGACCCTGGACAGCCCCCCACCCTCCTCCCTGGACCCCAGAAAACCCCCGGAAAACCCCCCCAGATAGCACCCCAACAGCCCCTCGGACAGCCCCCGGATATTCCCCCACCCTCATCCCTGGACCCCAGACAACCCCCCTCCTCCCTGGACCTTGTAAATCCCCCCACCTTCCTCTATAGACCCCGAACAGCCCCCACCCTCCTTCCTGGACCCTGGACAGCCCCCCTCCTCCCTGGACCCTAGACAGATCCCCCCACCCTCCTCCCTGGACCCCAGACAGCCTCCAGACAGCCCCCCAGACAGCCCCCCAGACAGCCCCCCAGACAGCCCCCGGACAGCCCCCATGACATCCCCCCACCCTCCTCCTTGGACCCTGGACATCCCCCGAACAACCCCCACCCTCCTCCCTTGGCCCCGAATAGCCCCCGACCCAACATCCCAATATTGGGAGAGCGGAGATTCAACATATATAAAATGTCACGACAATTAACGAAAGGCTAAGGACCACCTACCTTGATTCTGGAGACAATCACACTCTTTATTAGGTGTCTTGGATCCAAATCTAAGCTCTCTTTAAAATGGACACCCTTTTAAGTAAAGACAACTGGCATACAGAAAACTGACCAAACATATTTAGATTGTGTTGATACTTTAGTACAAGGATCCATGGGTCATTTTTGATGTTTACGAGTCAACCCCACCTCAATATGAGGCATGGTGTGGCTGGTACCACTCAAAGTGTCTCACTTTTATTTTAATTGGACAACATTTTAAGTGAACACAACAACTGGCATACATAAAACTGACCAAACACATTCTAATTCTGTTGATACTTTAGGACAACGATCCATGGGTCATTTTTGACATGTATGAGTCAACCCTGCCTCAATCCGAGGTATGGTGTGGCCGGTACCACTCAAACTGTCTCACTTTTATTTGAAATGAACAAGATTTTAAGTGAAAACAACAACTTGTATATGAAAAACTGACCAAAAACATTCGTATTCTATTTATACTTTAGGAAAACAATCCATGGGTCATTTGTGACGTGTACGAGTCAAACCCACCTCAATCCGAGTCACGGTGTGTCCGGTACCACTCAAACTGTCTCACTTTTATTTGAAATGGATAGGATTTTAAGGGAAAAGAACAACTTGCATAAGGAAAACCAACCAAACACTTTCTGATTGTATAGATACTTCAGTAAAAAGATCCATGAATCATTTTTGACGTGTACGAGTCAACCCCACATCAATCCGAGGCATGGTGTGGCTGGTATCACTCAAAGTGTCTCTCTTTTGTTTAAAATGGACACTGTTTTAAGTAAAAACAACAGACACATGGAAAATCGACCAAACATAATCTGATTATTTTGATACTTTATCACAAGGATCCATGGGTCATTTGTGATGTGTAAGAGTCAACCCCGACTCAATCCGAGGCACGGTGTGGCCGGTACCACTCAAAGTGTCTCACCTTTATTTGAAATGGCCAACATTTTAAGTGAAAACAACAACTGGAATACGAAAAACCAACCAAACACATTCAAATTGTGTTGATACTTTAGGATAATGATACATGGGTCATATGTGATGTGTACGAGTCAACCTCACCTCAATCCGAGGCACAGTGTGGCCGGTATCACTCAAAGTGACTTTCTTTTGTTTAAAATGGACACCCTTTTAAGTAAAAAGAACTGGCATACGGAAAACCAACCAATCATATTCGGATTGTATTGATACTTTAGAAAAAGGATCCATGGTTAATTTTTGACATGTACGAGTCAACTCCACCTCAATCCGAGGCACGATGTGGCCGGTACCACTCAAAGTGTCTCACTTTTATTTGAATTGGACAACATTTTAAGTGAAAACAAAAACTGACATACAAACCGACCAAACACATTCGGATTCTATTGATACTTTAAGAAAACGATCCATGGGTCATTTTTAATGTTTAAGAATCAACCCAACCTCAATCCAAGGCAATGTGTGGTCGGTACCACTCAAACTGTCTCACTTTTATTTGAAATGGACATGATTTTAAGTGAAAACAACAACTTGCATATGAAAAACCGACCAAACACTTTTGGATTCTGTTGATACATTAGGACAATGATCCATGGGTCATTTGTGATATTTAAAATTAAACCTCGCCTCAATACAAGGCATGGTGTGGCCAGTACCACTCAAACTATATCATTTTTATTTGAAATGGACAAGATTTTAAGTGAAAACAACAACTTTCATACGGAAAACCAACCAAACACATTAGGATTCTGTTGATACTTTAGGAAAACAATCCATGGGTCATTTTTGATGTTTACGAGTCAACCCCACCTCAATCTAAGGCACAGTGTGTCTGATACCACTCAAATTGTTTCACTTTAATTTGAAATGGACATGATTTTAAGTGAAAACAACAACTTGCATACGAAAAACTGACCAAACGTATTCGGATTGTGTTGATACTTTAACACAAGGATCCATGGTCCAACCTCACACAATCCACTTCTCATGTGAGGAACTACTACCCCTATTCTAAAACACATGACATTTAATACGCTAATCCCATCCTCAAACAGTGGGTTCTAGGACCAAACCAAAGTCCCTTTGGGAACCCAATACCAAAGACATAATTGAATATTCATACCCACTACCCAAAATGGGTATTCATCTCACATCACACCTAGGAGACCAAATTAAAATTAGACACATACCCCCTTATTCCATTTGAAAAGTCTATGAAAATCATGTAGGCTATTCTGGTAACCCATCTCATATGTTGATATTGGCCAATGTTTCCCACTAACACATCAATAACCATTTATACATGGATACATAGTCATTAGAGGAATATAAACATCCCATGCGCTTCCTATAACTCATACTAGGTCTAAGAACATGACCACTACCATTGTCTATCTTATGGGTATCATGATCCTTGTCCACTCTACCCAAGTTTTTCTATTGGTTTTAAGATAGTCAACCCAAGACCATGAGTAAACATCCCATGTGCTTCCTATAACATGTAGGTTTTTTCTCTTGTGTGTATTGGTGTTGTGGTTTGAGTGAGGAGTGAATTATAAATTTTGAATACTGTTATGGGTGTTATTGCTTTTTAATTCTAAATTTATGAATTCTGGATGTATTGGATTCTGGCTGTATTGGTAATGAATTATAAATTTTAAATAATGTTATGTGTATTGGATTCTGGATGTATTGGGTTTTAATTTTGTATTGGTGTTATGGGTGTTATTTCATTTTAATTCTAGATGTATTGGATTGTGGATGTATTGGATTCTGTATTTTTCTCTTGTGTTGTGGTTTGAGTGAGGAATGAATTTTAAATTTATAAATTTATAATTCTGGATGAATTTTAAACATCCCATGTAGCCTTTTGGATTTTGGGTGTATGTGTTCTTGCAGGTCATGGAGATTTGCAGGTTGGAGGTGGCTGTTAGCTGCTGCTTCTGTGGAGCTGCAACATATGTATACCAACAGTTTTCAAAACCATTGGTATAGCCTTTTGATGTATATTATACCAATGGTTTTTTTATAACCGTTGGTATAAACTTCTACCAACAGTTTTCAAAACTGTTGGTATATCCTTTGGATGTATATTGTACATTATATACCAATGGTTCTAAACCGTTGGTATAAGGGTAACATATACCAACAGTTTCACAAACCGTTGGTATATCTCTTACTTTAACACATATACCAATGGTTTACACAGAACCGTTGGTATAATCCTATACAAACGGCTTACTTGGCCATGATTTGGGAAACCATTGGTATATAATATATCAACGGTTTCCCAGCCTTTACCAACGGTTCAGAACCATTGGTAAAGGGTAAAATTCCAATAGTGGTTGCCATGGTGTGGTCTATTTTTTCTCAGGGATGATCTACATTTGTTGGTTAGTTGGATTGAACGACATTGGAGGAATCTCGATGTGTTGTTGATAGTGCTTTCTTGATCTTAGTATTATACATGATATGTGCTTCTTGACTGTCGTCCTCTTACAGTGTGTTACGTGGCCTCATGCTTGTTTGGATTTGTTTCAACCGCCTACTTCGGGAAGCATTCATGCTCGCTCCAGTGTATGTGCTCTTTCTTTGCACTTGAGGCTGATAGGGAACTTTCCATGCTATCATTGCAGTGCCTATTCCTTCCATGAGGTGCCTTCCTCAACTTATGACATTTCATTTCAACTTTCTAGATTTTGAGAGGGAACAAAGAAAGTGTTTGAGAGATATTTTTATCCAAGGGTATACCTAATGATTTCGCTCATGCATGTTGATCCACTGATTTGTTCTGGTAGAGAGCCTTACCCTTGCAATATCTTTGGAGGATTCTAATTGCTTTCAGTGGACTTCGACGCTGATAATGTCGATCAACCTTTCTATCATTTTCATCAAGGTTCTTGGTGTAATCTTGGATTTGTAAGAATTTTCTATTTATGATTTCAGTTATGTGTTATAATCCTTTTCTCTCTTTAGTCCCATATGGGAATGCTTGTGTCTATTCAAGATTCTTGTATATGCCACATCCTCGGATTGACTTCATCACAAGTCCTTGAGCTGGTAGAACTTGATCCTTAAATATCTTTTGCGGTTCTATGTGTTTTTTTCTCATCTCAATTACAAGATTGCTATTATTTTTTTGCATAATAACACGATTGTGGGGTGGTTTTCTTGACATGAATGTATGACCAAAATGGTTCAAAGAACTTTAAATATTCATGTTCTTTACTTTACTAAACTTTATATTGAATTCAGTTTTGTCTAGAACTCTTCAAGGTTTGTGACATAGTCTTAACTACCCTCCCGTCTGGCTGTTGAGTATTGTGTCGTGACCTTAACAAATAACACCATGATGCTACATTCCAAGCCCCACATGGGGATAGGGGGAGTTTTATGCTTCATATAAATATCATATGGGAGCTCTCTACATGCAAGATGCCTTTTATAAAGTTGTGGGAAAAGGATCCAAAGCAGACAATAAAATTTATGGAGGGATGGTGGGACTTGTAGCTAGTATCGGAGCTCAGTGGGTAGGTTTGAACTACTCAGGTAATGATGAGGGTGCGATTGTTGGATCCAAGGTTCTCTAGTGATCCCTGAGGCCCGTCACATGGGATTAACTACCCCCTGTTTGGTCGCTGAGCATCACACCATGACCCTAACTGGTCACACCGTGACACTATATTCTAATTCCCACATGAGGTGATAGGGAGTTCCATTCTTTATATAAGTACCATACGAGAGCTCCCTCCCCCTGCACAGGGCCTTTTCCAAATTCATGATGTAGTGAGACAGAACATATAATATCACATATAGAGGGATAAAAACAAATTATTGAACCCACTTTGTCTTTGTGTTTAATTTCTTATCAACAAGCACGAAGTCTATATGCATGGTGTCAATATGTTATAAAAAGAATAACTTGGAAGTGAGTTGAATTACCCAAGCATGCTGAGGAAAATATTGAAGCTCCCAAGTCAGGTTGTCTACATACACTGGATTTAGAAATTTAGTGAATGCCTTATTGACTAGTATTGGAAGAGGCAGCTAAGATATGACCATTGAGTTTTTTATTGGAGACCCATTAATAAGGAAAAGGATTAAGAAGTGCTTGTGTTGGTGCCAAAATTGTATAAATATTCTATTCTTTTTGGATGTTGAAAAAGATCATGTAAAAATGAGGAATCTAGTTGATATATTATATATAGAATCTGCATATCCATATTTAATGAATTTGAGTAAGAGTTTTTAGTAGTTCATGAGCAGAATTGGTTTAAGTAGATTTGAGAAATTTGAAGAAGAGTTGAGTTCCATGGAGTGTGAAGATTGGTAAATATAGTATCTCTATGATGAAGATGTGAAAGAAAGTTGTAGAGTTCCATCCCCATATTTATCAAGTTTGAAGAGTGAAATATCTTATGGGAACATAATTGGATGATGTTTGAGGAGTAAAATCTGATTGAGGCAATAAAGAATCATTTAAATAATCAAAGGAGTATTTATTTTCTGCGTAAGATTTAGAATTATTTTTATTGATTTAAAGATTGTTTCAAATCAATTCAAAGTGATTGAAGGATTTTTAGTTGAGGAATGAGGTTCGAGTTTCTTTGAGGTGATTTGGGGTAATTGGAGATGTCTTAAAATGTATTATGGGAACATACTTGGATGATGTTTTAGGATTCAAATCTGATTGAGGCAATGAAGAATCATTTAAATACTCAAAGAAGTATTTATTTTCTACATAAGATTTAGAATTATTTTTATTGATTTAAAGATTGTTTCAAATCAATTCAATGAGATTGATGGATTTTGAGTTGAGGAATGAGGTTCGAGTTGCTTTGAGGTGATTTGGGGTGATTGGAGATGTCTTGAAATGTCTTATGGGAATATACTTGGATGATGTTTGAGGAGTCAAATTTGATTGAGGTAATAAAGAATCATTGAAATACTCAAAGGAGTATTTATTTTCTACATAATATTTAGAATTATTTTTATTGATTTAAAGATTGTTTCAAATCAATTAAAATCTATTGAAGGATTTTGAGTTGAGGAATGAGGTTTGAGATTCTTTGAGGTGATTTGGGGTGATTGGAGATGTCTTGAAATGTCTTGGATTGTGTTTTGAATTTCTAGGTTATAGGTTTTTGAAAAACTAACAAAGTGTTTGATACGTAATATAATTCCCAAAACGGGGATTGAAAATGACAAAGTCAAGGGATAAATATGATATTTTGATCATGTATAAGTTTTTTTAAAGTTCAGGAAAAATCATCAAAGTCATGCATAAGATTTTTTTGGAGCATGCATAAGTTTTTTTGTGATACGTAAGATATTTGTTAGACCAAGTGAAGAATCGAGAAAGTACATGATCCTACATCAATGCGTAAGAAATTTAATATCACATATTCAGTCATTTGGATATGTGTTAATGGTATGAGCGTTGTAATACATAACATATTTCATGATACATATTTTTTAT
This sequence comes from Viscum album, assembly GCA_963277665.1. Taxonomy (NCBI): domain Eukaryota; kingdom Viridiplantae; phylum Streptophyta; class Magnoliopsida; order Santalales; family Viscaceae; genus Viscum; species Viscum album. Next base: position 1,038,335,472 of record OY728165.1, read on the forward strand.
GGAAACTTGAGCAGAAGTCTACCTAAGTAAAAAATCTTACTTATTATGTAAGGTTTACAAGATATTACATATGGATTATCTTTTAAGGAAATCCAGTAAAGGAAAAAATTGTACTATATTGTGTAATATATTTATTATATTATATATTATTTATCATTTTTTAGAAATTCAAGGACATGATGATTTTTTAGAAGATATTTCCAAAATTTAACTTTGATGATGTTGATTTTTTATTCATTTCTTAAATATCATGTTTCATTGAATAAATTCATGATTATAGATGAAAACTATGGAGATGAAACTTAAAGAAGAAGAACACATCACGAAGGAAGATTTAGTCCATAGTAGGTGCTGCCATTTGAATGGAAGTCATTCCATGAATATTTTTCCATGCAGTAGTGCATGATGAAGGAAGAGAGTGAGGGAGAGAATTGCACCACACTCGAAGGATCCACAACCACAACTGTGATGATGCATGACTCTCATGAAGACTTGGATTCATTAACACACGATTTTTATGTAATAATTAAATGATTAAGAATACCATGATAATTCTAATTATCATTAGAAATTAAAAGTTGAGGTTCAGAAAAAAATTATCGGTGACTATTTTGAATAAAAATTGAAGATTGAAGATGTAAAATCTTGAAGGATAATATTTTAGGAAAACTAAAATTATGAGAATTGTGGAAATTATATTCACAAATATAGTGAATATATATATTTTGATAAGTAAAAGAAGTTGGGTATGATTTTATTTTTTGACTTTACTATATATTCTATAAAGTTGAAGAAATTGAATAAAAGACCCAACACTGCTATTATAGTGAAGAAATCCTTTATTTAAAAATTTGAGAGATCCAGTTCGGTTGTAAAATACATTATTCTTGTGCACTAAATAAGAATAATGATAGAAAAAGAGACGATTACTTATATAAGATACTCTTACAGGACAATGAAGAAAGTGAGAACCCAACTTATGATAATATTATATCATAAGGTCCTAAGGAAGATTGAGGAAGCTCTCAAGATTACTGCACTTTAAGGAAGGAGATCAGACCTTCATATTCCAAGAGGGACTTGAGATTCTTTATTGATCTTACTTCATATATGATCCAACCCAATCTTGTAATTATGGGGGTAAATCTTGGTTGGTGCTAGCTTGAACAACAATTCGGTGCATGCTATTATACCTTATTGATACTAGGAATACGGGTCCATGGATATTTATTTACCCAAGCTATTTTTTAATAATAAAAGAATAGTTGTGCCTGAATGGGATAAAAACCACTGTATACCAGGGATGAAGTCATCCTTTAAAGCAGCGAACCTTTTTTAACATTTCTTGTGTGCCTTATTATTTTTTCATTTCTATTTAAGTAATTTCATGCAATCAGAAGGGGAGGAAAAGAGAGATCCATGGGAAAAGAAATTTTAATTGGTAATTGGTTCATCACACTAATTCACCCCCCTCTCAGTGTGTGAATCGATCCTAGTGACTCTAACAAGTGGTATTAGAGCATTAATTTCCACCATTGATTTGATTATATAAAATATCAAGTTTTAAATATTTGAAGATTTTTTAATTTCTCTTCCAAAGTAACCATTAAGTGAAGACTTAGATAAGGTGCTTCTTTTGATGATCAAATTTCCATCACTTACAAGACTATAAAGAATAAGAGTAAAGAGTTTAAAAGTATAAATAATTAATCCCTCTTATGTCAAGTGGAAGAAGTTTCAACCTATACTTTCTACAACAAGAAGAATATTTGGTTAAAAAATCACCAGTAAAAAGATGGAAAATATTTCAACCTCTAAAGAATTAAATCATTAATTTTATGAAGAGGTAATAACCAAAACTATCCTTTATTACAACCAATCACTAGTGGGAGTGATCACATACATGAAGGTTCTAAAGATAAATCACCTACCATTTTAAAGGACATATTTCATAATTATCTCAAAGAAATAGTCACTTATATTTGTGTATTATTTAAAATTATGCAAGAAGAGATCACCCAAATTGAATAAGAATAAAAAAATATAGAGTAAATAGTGCTATCATGTGTAAATAACTCCAAACAAGTTAGAGTAATAAATTACATAAATATAGAGGTAGAGTAAAGGTGCTCTAGTTTCGAGAATGAGTAGCTTAATATAATTAATGAAAAGGAAAAAACCACAATAGAGTTTAGAGAAAAGTACTATGCATTAGTGAAAAAAATCTTGCATCGATATTAAAAATGAGTAACTATAAGAAAAATCTAACAAGACTAAATAGATTAAAAATTTGGTGAAATAGAAGATAATAATGCATGAGGAGTAAAATGAGAAGATAAGAAAATATTTTTAAGGTAAAATAAAATCTTTGGAGGATGAGAAAAAAATCATCAACATGAAATGTCTTAATCTTAAAATTAAACTAAAAAATCTAGAAACTATTCAAGTTAATTATTAACAATAATTTAAAAGAAATGTTTCTAATGAACACAATTATAAGGAGGATTATTATGCCAGAATACCTCTATATTGTTGAAAAAAAGAACTAAGATCATCTAACAATCAATTCATAGCATGCTATAAACAATAAGTACCATTCACACCAAAAAATTATATTAATAATAATTATTATTTTATGTAAATTATAGGTTTTAAATGAAAATCTATATAAATTTGGCTGAAGAAAAATAATTATAAACCCACCCTTATATATATGGTGGATTAAAGAAATAGTAGAAGAAAATATTCCCCTAAAAATTTATAACAAGTAGATAAAACTTCCCTAAAAAAGCATGCATGAAAATCTATCTAGATTGGTGTTAAAATAAAAAGATCAAGGTTTGTGGGCCATTACTGGTGTTTCTAAATATTAGGGAATAAAGCACTGGAATGTTGGAATAATATGTCAACCCCTGGATCTCAAAGAAATGCTACTTTGAATGAGAGAAAAACTAGGTTGTTGTAAAAGTCATAGAAGAAAAATAGAAATCTGTTTATCTCAAACAGATTTGAAATCATAGGGAATTTATATGGAAAATGAAATGAATGTGGTCACAGGGAGGGTAAATTCTTCTCAAAATAAAAAAAGTCACGAGACAAAAAAAATTAGGAGAAAAGACCAGAAAATCATAATAAAGGAGAGTTATCCTTTGGTCATAAAAAACAAAAGGAAACTATTCAAAATAAAACCAATAAGACCAAAACTAATTCCACACAAAAAAGAAGGATATTCTTCTTTTGTGGAGGAAGATGACACTGTAAGAGTCGGTGTCCTAGAACTAACTGGTTGTACTTTGACCACGTGTATATTTAATATATTCAAATATTAAACATCTTACTATATATTTTTCATTGTTCTGCATGACTATGATGTAATAATGTCCTAAAGTATTTGTTACATTGATAAGGTCATGGATGTTCCCCACTATGATGAGAAACTTGAAATGATATAACAATATTATTAAATATATTTCTACAGTTGGATGACATACTATGATGGGACACATAGTATAAAGACCGTCAGGTGCGAGTACTCATAAGAAGACGAGACTTCCTCTCATGAAGTTCGCACTTGGTAATCTCCATGACAAGAGATTATGAGAACATACCCGCTAGTAGGAATTCTACATATTTTAGTGTCATTGGATATTTCTATCCACGAGTGTGTGTAATGATATTTAGAATTTAATATTATCATTAATACGTGTCATGACTCACACACTTTGATTTACTGACGAAAACCACCACGAAGATAGTTGATGAGAAGTAGGGTATATTGGGTGCATCACGAGTGGCATGTTATTAATGGATAGGTCGAGGAAGGATTTGTCCCTTCTATTTATGGAAATTGATATCTCATCCATTTGATTGAAATATAACCATCGTGCAAAATTCCATGGCCATGGTGTAACAATGAGTTTATTTCAAGTAGTCAAAGAACGGCGTATCAAGCATAAAAACTGATGAAACTATCATTAAACCTTCTTGGTGAGATATTGGGACAAATGGATTATATTACATAGTGAGTGTTTGTATGTGGATGTCATTGTTACGACTTTAAGTTCTTTCTCTTGGGTGCCTTGACCAGTTTCTAGACAGTACTCTTGAACTTTAGGCAAGTATGCCTAATGCCAATGAGAAAGAATCTTGGAGGGTCACACACTAAGTGTTTCTGGTGGTCTCAGTTAAATTTTATTTGAATTTAATTAATAAATATTATTCTCAAGACAGTGGAATAATTTTATTCAAGTTAAAATGATTTCATAAATTAAATAAATATTTATTCACCAGATTGTGGATAAAATATATTTATTTATTTTATTGAACATTTAATAAATATTTATTTACTAGTTTGTAAATAAAATATTTATTTAAGAGAATAATTTATTTATTTATTTATTTAGGTGTTCAATAAATAGAAGTGGAGTTCGAGTGAACCAAGGTCAGTCCGGTAGTAAAATAATTATTTGCAAGATGATAAATAATTATTTAACTAGTCGACACAAATTAAAATAACGCTTCTATTATTTTGTGACGTAGAATTTTATTTATAATTCCATTTTGCGCAAGTTAGCACACCATAAATAATGACGCGGTATTATTATTAATAACATGAGTTTTCTCTAAGGTTATGAATGTATTTAATTGTTTTTACACAATTAAATATTATAACCGAATCCCCATGTCAACAAATAGATACGTACGTCTATTATGCCACATACCGAACCACACACCCGGTAAATTGAGAATTGTTGAGATAAAAAATTTCTCTCTAAAATCCTCTTCCCGCCCCTCTCAAGAATGAGAGACACTATTTAAGGACGAATAACAAGCGATGAAGAACAACCAACATAAGAAACTCGCTTCACCGCACCAGCACCTGGAGAATGAGTGGTGTCGATCAGAGGCTATCGAAGCACGTGTGGATCACTGCTAAAGAGATTCCAGTTTGGATCCTTGAAAGTGAAACAAGATAATCTAGAAGGGTCATTCTAGATGATCAACATCATCAATGAAGAAAATACTGAAGATCCAGGTATTATTTTCTTTATGAAATTAATTAAATTAATTATTAACATAATGTGCAAGATCCTCTCTAAAGGTTTCAGGCCTCTTCCTTCTTTATCTAAATATTTGATTCTATTCCATGGAGACTGACGTTCATCATCATATTGATGCTGGAATAGTCCTTGATCATGGTAAAAAATAAAGTTGGGTGCCGACCCAACCATGCTTCCACTGTGCCCAGAACCTTCAATTGGTATTAGAGCAGTTACATCATAATTTATAATTATTTAAATATTTCATTGATGATTTACGCATTTAATAATTTAGTTGTTTCAATTCAAGTTAATCGTTCTGTAAATCCGAATCTTGAGATTTGTTCATCCTCTTTCATTTCTCATTCACCTTATAGAAACGATCTTTTCTGTTAATTTTGATTAAAATAAAATAGAGGATCTCATCCAGAGGTTCCAAAGGTTCCTAGTCGTACAACACCAGAACAAACGACATGTATTCGACAGTACACGCTGTGTAGTCAAGGTTCAATGCACTGGGTCTGGTCCTCCAAATGAAGCCGTGTCATTGGAGTTTTTCTAAGTCTTAATGACTCCATGTGTTGACTAGGAATAGGTGGCACATGGTTTCCGGATTACACTCCGTGTGGCCCACTGGACACAGTGTTTAGTCCTTTCGGGTTAGGGTTGGACCATGTACCCCATACATGAATTTCCCAGATGGAGACCGTGTAACACAGATACTACACGACATGTCTCCCACTGGACACACCGTGTACTCCGAATATTTCTAAAGTACACTCACACACCGTATCCCCAGGAATGTACTTTGGATAGATGGTGAACAATAGTACATTCTGTGTAGTTAGAACTACATGCCATGTAATCATCCAAATTACACAGATTTATTAAAATTTATTATTATATTATACAAACCCTTGACACGTGTACCATAGTGCAGTCATACAGCTAAGGAATAACACGTGATAGGTGTTATATATATATGTGTTTAATTTAACATCTACATAATGTTCATTTCTACTCATTGGGTAGTTATGAACATGAATTCACCGGGTTACCTCCAAGGTACAAGTTACGTACAAAGATAATTTTAAATTAATTTATTTGTTTAAAATTATGATGGATGAGAATCTCAAGGAAATTCATAAAAGGGTTTAAGATAAAAGTATTGATTAATTAAAGATTATAATTAATTGATTCGAGCGTGATTTATCTTAAACAAGAACGATTAAAGAATTGAATGATAGTTTTATTTATGCGTAAATATCGTTGCATGTATGGATGATCATGAGTTAGACCAGGACCTTTGTATGTGGACAATTTCTTTTAATTAATTTATTTAAATTAAATTTGTCGGCCTGTGAGAATTCTACTCATTAATATGTAGGGCCCACATACCCAAGGTTTATTTTATGTAAAACTATATTTTACCCCTCAACTGCGTGTGAGTTTAAAAGCATATGTAATGGATGGAACTCCCAAGATAGTGGAGGTGGTTAAAGCTGGAGCCGATACGAAACCAATCCCAGGAGACATAGAGGTGGACTGGTGGAAAGCTGTAAACATGAACCTAAAAGGTTCAAAGTGTTTCTTCCCTAGGCCAGGGTTAGTTTATCAACCGCTAGATAAACTAACCATTATAAAATCTCATGATAATTCCATTTGCTTTATTTTATTTTTGTCAGTCGCATGGTTTATCATTATAGATGTGTTGTCACGATCACATAATTAATGAATTAAACAAGCATGCAAGATAGAACTAAAATAAACCAGGACTTATGCATAAATATTATCAAGACATGGTTAATCACTTAATTAAGTTCCACTTAATATTAAAAAGCATGTGATAATGATAATAATAAATTCACACATAAGAGATAAAAATCCCTCAAATAAAATATTAAGTCAGACTAAGCCTTTTGTTAATTGATTAAGGGAAAAACTTAATAAAACTATGTGTTTGACCAACCCTTGTTGGGACACTTGATTTTATACAATAATCCCTTATGAAAGGTTTTGGGTTGACGTAACCATATTAAATCAATAGGATTATCCCTTGCTAGACTTGGTGTAATATTGGAGGCAAGAGTTTAGGAAATCAAAATTCAGGATTTCAGGATTGGGGAGTCCACTCAACAGATCAAGGAACTACAAGCCTACAGTTGGCAAAGACCTCCCTACCTGAATACCTTAAAATATATTGACCAACCATTATTGGGGTTATACGAAGGGGAATATGGATCCTTGCCACTATAATGTCATGGAAACTGGACATTCCAAGTTCAATGGTGAGGGCCATTGGGACTTGATAAAATAGTGGGAGAGTTAATAAAATTAATTTATTATTTCTCATAAAATGTAATCAAGAAAGTAATAATAATCTGATCTTTTAATTATAGAATAAAAATGAAAAGATCATCAACCACACTATACCTGCGATGAATTCTGGATAAAGACAACATCCTTACCGGTAGTAACTTCCAGGAATGGTTTAGACGCCTCTAGGTCATCCTACGCCATGAACAAAAGTCTTATGTGTTGGAGTCAGCAATACCTGATCCGCCTACCAAAGAGGAGAGTGATGAGGATTTCCTAGTCTATGAGAAACATATGAATGATGCGGTCAACGTTCAATGTTGGATGTTATCATCAATGTCTAGTGAGCTCATGAAGTCTCATGAAAACATGGATGCTTGTAGCATGCTCGAGCACCTCTGTGGTCTTTAACAGGAGAGACCAAGATAGGAAAGGTTTGAGATCTCCAAGGAAATCTTTCAGAGTAATCTTGGAGAGGGTTCCCCAACTGGGCCTTATGTAGTCATGATCATTGGCTACATTGAGTGCCTGGAGGTTCTAGGGTTTAAACTCCTCGAAGAACTGGGCACCGATCTCATTCTCGCATCACTCCATCAGATATTCTCCAACTTTGTTGTCAATTTCAACATTAAAAACATTGATAAGTATCTATCTTATCTTCTTATCCTCATTCACTAAGTGGACAAAGATATGAAGTGAGAAAAGCCTTATGTCCTTATGGTGAATAAGAGGAAAGGGAAGGAGAAGAGCTTTAAGCCCAAAGCTTCTTCACAGCCTTCCAAGAAAAGAAATATGAAAGGGGAGTCAAGGGAACATGAGGTTGTTTGTTTTGCATGTGACAAGAAAGTCCACTGGAAGAAGAACTGCATCCAGCCTAAGAATCAAGGGGAAGTTTCAAGTGTGTTTGTTATCGAATGCAATCTATCTATTTCTAAAAATTGAGTATTAGATACAACTTTTGGTGCTCATATATGTATCTAAATACAGGACCCAAGTAGATTCAGGAAGATTGACTGAGGGGAGGTAGATCTGCGAGCTGCCAACAGAGCTATACTTTCTACTGTAGCTATTGGGGACTACCACTTCACGTTGCCAACTGGGATGATCTTGGTGTTAAAGGGTTGTTATTATGTGTCGTCTGTTACTAAAAACATTATTTCTATATCCAAATTATATACAGATGGATTTGTTTTCAAGTTTGGAAATTAATGTTTCTTCTTTTACAAAGATAACATTTGTTTTGGTAGGGCACATTTATACAACGATCTTTACACGTTGGATTACACAAACCAAGTAATGGAAATCAATAACAATGATACTTCACATGACTCATACCACACCCAACTTTGGCATCACCAGCTAGTTCATGTAAATGAGAAACGCTTGACAAAGTTACATCAAGGTGGATATTTAGATTCTTTTGAACTAAAACCACTTGGAGTATGTCATGTATGTTTACAAGGAAAAATGACCAAAAACCCATTTATTAGGAAAGGTGAAAGGGATAAATAACTTATTGAATTGGTTTATACTGATGTGTGTGAACCATTTCTAGTTAAAGAAAGGGGAGGGTACTCATACTTCATAACTTTTACTGATGATTTTATTAGATATGGATATATCTAATTAATGAGGTATAAGTTGGATTATTTTGATAAGTTCAAAGAATACAAGAATTAAGTTGATAACTAGCTTGGTAAGAAGATTAAGAAACTATGCTCAAATTGAGGTGGAGAATATCTTAATCAAGACTTCATCGATTATTTACAAAAGTTTGGGAACCTATCCCAACTCACTCCCCATTACACACCCTAGTGTAATTGTGTGAGCGAAAGGAGGAACCACACCCTGTTGGACATGGTGAGATTAATGATGAGTCATGAGAGTCTTCCATTATCATTTTGGGGACATGTGTTACAAATAGTGGTGCACATACTAAACCAAGTACCAACTAAATTGATAAATGGTATTCCATACGAGTTATGGAGTGGAAAGAAAGCCATGTTATCAAATTTACATGTGTGGGGAAGTGATAAATTTATTAAGGACTCTTCAGGTAAAATAATTGCACCCCGAGGCACAAAGTGTACCTTTATATGATACCCCAAGGAAATAATGGGATATTAACTATACAACCCATTATAAAAAAAGGTTATAGTGGCTAGAAACACAATATTCCTTGAGAGGGAGCATATATCCAAAATAGATAGTGGGAGAGAGATAGACTTTGATGAAGTTGAGGATCAAGGTACACAAGAGTTGGTACATAAGCATATTCCATAAAGCCCCATGGAAGAAAGAACTGTTCCAAAGACACAAGAACTGCGTAGGATTACAAGAGAGGTTATAGAACCAGAACAATATGGTTTTCTAATTACCAAGTATTGTGACTCATTATTAGTTGATAATAACAATCCTTTAACCTACAAGGAATTAGTAAGTGGCACGGATTTTTCCAAGTGGAAAGAATCCATGAATTCTAAAATGGATTGCATGTACCAAAACCAAGTCTAGATTTTGGTAGATCCTCCAGTTGATGTAAATCCTGTTGGTTGAAAATGGGTATTCAAGAAGAAATTGGACATGGAAGGACAAGTTAGTACCTATAAGGCACGATTGGTTGCAAAAGGGTTCAAATAGAGTCAAGAAATTGACTATGACAAAACCTTTTCACCAGTTGCAATGCTAAAATCCATCAAAATTCTATTGGAAATTTTATCTTACGATGACTATGAGATTTCAAAAATGGATGTCAAAACAGCCTTCCTTAATAGGAACCATTAGGAAGATGTCTACATGACACAACCTAAAGGGTTTATGACTCCAAAATATTCTAATAAGGTATGAAAGTTGCAGAAATCTATTTATGGATTAAAGAAAGTATCTAGGTCATGGAACATTCATTTTGATGAATCCATAAAAAAATTTGGTTTTATCAAGAATGAATGTGAGCCTTGTGTCTACAAATGGTTTAGTGGGAGTGCATTTGTTTTCCTAATAGTATATGTTGATGACATATTACATATTGGAAATGAGATACAGGTCTTATAGTTTGTTAAGGCATGGTTGAATCAATGCTTCTCCACGAAGGACTTGGGAGAGGCAACATATATTCTTGGGATCAATATCCAATGTGATAGATCCAAGAGATTGCTGGGCCTAAGTTAAAGTACATAAATTGATAAGATACTGAAAATATTAAGCATGGAACATTCCAAAAGGGGATTGTTGCCAACGTCACATGACATTCATCTTTCCAAGAAAATGTGTCCTCAGACACACGAGGAAAGAAAGATAATGGCAAGTACTTCATACGCATCAACGATTGGGTCATTTATGTATTCCATGATATGTAGTAGGCTGGATGTTGCCTATGCATTGAGTGCGGTGGGTAGATATCAAGCTGAACCAGGTAAACACCATTGTATGGAAGTTAAGACTATCCTAAAGTATCCGAGGCATACTAAGGATATGTTTCTAGTTTATGGGGGAGATGAGAAACTAGTCATCAGAGGATATATAGATGCTAGTTTCCAGATTGATAAAGATGTCATGAAGTCGAAAAAATGATACATATTCACTTTGAATGGAGGTGGAGTGAGTTGGAAGAGCTCAAAGTAGAGTGTGGTCGCAGATTCTACATCAGAGTTCGAGTATATCACAGCTTTTGAGGCAGCTAAAGAATCAGTTTGGATGTGAAGATTCATCCAGGTGCTTAATGTGATTCCTAACAGTAAATATCCCATCACACTGTACAGTGGTAATACTACAGTGGTGGCTATCACAAAAGATAGAAGGTCACATCAGCGGACGAAGCACATAATTCGGAAGTATCATCTATTGAGGGATTTTTCTCAGAGTGGTGAAGTTGCAGTGAGAAGTATTTCCACAGAAGACAATGTGGAGGACCCCTTGACTAAAGCCTTGACTTAGCAAAAACATGATCATCATGTGAGGTCTAGTAGACTGAAAGTCGTAGGCAGTTGGATCTAGTCCAAGTGGGATTTTATAAGAGTTGGTGTCCTAGAACCAACTGGTTTTACTTGTATTACATGGATATTTAATGTATTTAAATATTAAACATCTTATTACATATTGTTCATTGTTATGCATGAATATGATGTAATAATGTTATAGAGTATTTGTTGTATTGATAAGGTCATGGAAGTTCCCCTCTATGATGAGAACCTCAAAATGATATAACAATATTATTAAATATAGTTCTATGGTTTGATGGCATACTATGATGGGAAACATAGCATGCATGCTGTTAGGTGTGAGTAATCATAAGCAGACAAGACTTCTTCTCATGAAGTTCGCACTTGGTAATCTACAAGATAAGAGATTATGAGAACAGACCCGCAAGTAGGAATTCCACATGTTTTGGTGTCATCAGATATTCCTATCTGTGAGCGTGTGTAATGATCCTTAGACTTTAAGATTATCATTAATACATGACACGACTCCCGCACTTTTATTTACTGACTAAAACTATCACACAGACGGTTGGTGGGAAGTAGGGTACATTTGGTGCGTCATGAGTGGCATGTTATTAATGGATAAGTTGAGGAAGGATTTGTCCCTTCCATTTATGGAAGTTTATATCTCATCCCTTTGATTGAAATAGAACAGTCGTGTGAAATTCTATGGCCAATGTGTAACAATGATTTTATTTCAGGTAGTCAAAGAATGACGTATCAGGCATAAAAGTTAATGAAACTATCATGAAACCTTCTTGATGAGATATTGTGACAAATGGATTATGTAACACACTGAGCATTCATACGTGGATGTCTTTGTTGAAACTTTAAGTTCTTTCTCTTGGGTGCCTTGACCCGTTGCTAGATAGTACTCTTGGACTCTAGGCAAGTCCATCTAATTCCAATGAGAAAGAATCCTAGAGGGTCACACACTAAGTGTTTATGGTGGTCTCAGTTAAATTCTATTTGAATTTAATTAATAAATATTATTCTCAAGACAATGGAATAATTTTATTCAAGTTAAAATGATTTCATAAATTAAATAAATATTTATTCACTGGATTGTGGGTAAATATATTTATTTATTTTATTGAACATTTAATAAATATTTATTTACTAGTTTTTAAATAAAATATTTATTTAAGATAATAATTTATTTATTTATTTGTGTGTTCAATAAATAGAAGTGGATTTCGAGCGAACCAAGACCAGTCCGGTAGTAAAATAATTATTTATAAGATGATAAATAATTATTTAACTAGTTGGAACAAATTAAAATAACACTGCTATTATTTTGCGAAGCATAATTTTATTTATAATTTTGTTTTGCGTAAGTTGGCACACCATAAATAATGACACAGTATTATTATTAATATCATGAGTTTTCTCTAAGGTTATGAATGTATTTAATTTCTGTTACGTAATTAAATATTTAACTGAATCCCCATGTCAATAAATAGACATGTACGTCTATTATGCCATGTACTGAACCACACACCTGGTAAATTGAGAATTATTGAGCTAAAAAATTTATCCCTTGAATCCTCTTCCCTCCCCACTCAAGAACGAGAGACATTATTCAAGGCTGAAGAACAAGTGATCAAGAACGACTGACACAAGACACTCACTTCGTCACGCTAGTACTCAAAGAATGAGTGGTGTCAATCGGAGGCCATCAGAGCATGTGTGGATCACCACTAGAGGTATTCTAGTTTGGATCCTTTCAAGTGCAACAAGATAATCCAGAAGGGTCATTCCAGATTATCAACATCATCAACGAAGAAAATATTGAAGATACAAGTATTATTTTCTTTATGATATTAATTAAATTAATTATAAACATGATGTGCAAGATCCTCTCTAAAGGTTCAGGGCCTCTTCCTTTTTTATCTAAATATTTGATTCTATTCTGTGGAGACTGTAGTTCATCGTCGTATTGATCCCAGAATAATCATTGATCATGGTAAAAATTAAAGTTGGGTGCCAGCCCAACCGTGCTTCTGTTGTTCCCAGAACCTTTAAACACACCATAGAAACTTGTAAATAAGTAATGAGTGTATATACTAAAAGAATCAAGCTGGAGTAGAAATGAATATTTTTCCAAGTGAAAAACCAAAGTATCAGTTTGGTGAAAATCATTTCTGAAAATCCATGAGGAAGTTCCAAAAAATATGGATATATTTCTAGAGAATGTAAGATCATCTGGATAGATCAATTTAAAAAGGAAATACATATGAAAAAAATCATAGGATAATGCAAGTAATAAATGGAAACAAAATATTCCAAATGAAGAAGAAATAAAATTTTATGAGAGGCAGTCAAAAAGTGACAACCAAATATCTCATGAGGATTTATGCAGAAGGTGTAAGAAGGTTTGGAATTTTTTAAATAAATGTTTATCTACAACACCTACCCAAAATAATATTATAAATAATACATAGATTTCAATAGTTTATGCATGTGTTATGATGGATCATGTTAAAAATAATATCCCACGCAATGAAATATACGAGAAAAATAATATTACCGTGTGATGAGAGCCCAAAATTTCAAAAAATTGAAACAATTTTTTATTATTCATAACCCCTTAATTTAATCAAAACCGAGTTATTTCATTGTTTTTTTGTTACATTGGATAATTCTGGACTTTATTTGTTTAATGTATTTTTAATATGTGCCCCTAGGGGTGAAACCTAGTGGCTGTGTCTCTGTGGGTCTTGTGGGAGGTCACAAGATTGAGTCTCCTTGAGTACTTATGGGAATAGTAGGTTTCTTTGTTTCAACCCCCTAAACTATTTTAATGGATATAAAATATGATATTTTAATTTATATGGAATAATATAACATTTTAAACTATGAATTTTAAATAGTGACATATAAATTGTGAATTTAAGTGTGTTTTAGAAATTGTATTTGAAACAATCATGTTTTGCAGAATTGGTAATTATATTTTGTGGAGATAACCTACTTCCATGAGACATATTGAATCCATTCACAAGCTTCAATACAAAGAAAATCCCATTCTTTTGTGAGTAATATTTTGTATAGACCCCCATTTTTTTCCACACCACCATTCGACTATGAGCTCAAACTTTCATGACAACTCCTTCCATGAGAATCCATCCTTCCACAAAACAATATTCCATAAGTTGAATGCCAAAATTACATGAGATAAGAAATTCACCACATGGATCTTTTATCCCCAACCCTCTATGGGAAATCATCCATTCCATGTTCATGTTTCCTATTAAGATGTAAAGAACAAACTCAAAATTAGAAAAAACTTAGAATCACTGATACGAAGACAAATTGAAGATGAGAGCTCCATTATTGAAAAAAATAAAAGAATTTTCTTGATGAAAAATTCAAATTCATAAAACATTAAAGATGATATCTTTTCGGTTTGTGATTAAATTAATGAAGTTGAGGCTTGGAGAATTTATGAAGATGTTCAACTGAGGAGACCCAAAAATTAAATCTAAACTTACCATTAAAGATTCTCAAATAGAATATTTTTGCGATCAAATACATCTATACCTTGGATAATTGAAAGATTCTGATTGAGTTTGATGAAAATTGAATAAGGCCAGGGTTTTAAAGAATGAAGTTTGATAAAGCCTCATGAAGATATTGAAGGAGGATAATGACCACCATAATCGAAGACAATATAGAAGTAAAAACTCAACATTGTGAATGTATGTATGAAGTAAAACTAAATATTGAAGATCAAGTTAAAGGTGGGGACATGTGTTTGATTCTGACTTTTGTTCATTATATGTGAAAGTGTTTGTTCAAATAAGATGATGAAGCCTCCATGCTCCCAATGCTGCAGTTGCTATATCTAGAACAAGTGAATAATGGGTACTTAATGAAATGATTTAAAGTATTTACTCAAATTTTATAATGGGAGACAGTGGATTGGAGACCAACACACACTAAAATTCATTTGATCAAAGGGATGAATATTAGATAAAGCCCGAGGAAAATTGTTGTGTGATATAAAATCGAGCTTGACAAACTATAAATTTAAACCATCTCTCCACTCGACCATAACCCTCCATCACTGGTACACTCAACATCACAAAACACCAAACCCAAATTGAAAATACTAATACCTTATTTTGAAGCAAGACCAAGGTTTTGATTGATGAGAACTTGAGTTTGTTGATAGATATTCATCTGAGATCGATATGCTTTCCTGTGTGTGTTCCCTATACAAAGATGAATATGGAGAGGCCTCGAGTCATCTTCAATCCACTGGCTTCAAGATCAAAAATTTGTGCACACAAACTCTCCTTATAAATATAATTAG
Organism: Viscum album; assembly: GCA_963277665.1. Taxonomy (NCBI): domain Eukaryota; kingdom Viridiplantae; phylum Streptophyta; class Magnoliopsida; order Santalales; family Viscaceae; genus Viscum; species Viscum album. The sequence goes on from OY728165.1 coordinate 1,038,351,119, forward strand.
ACATGCAACCCCTTCTATATAAGCATCCCCATCCATATCAACCAATAAAGAAGATGCAAGCACACCCATATATTTAAACTAGAACCAATAACTTAATATGTCTAGCCTCCAAGAATATTCTCAACTCCAACACCAAGCATGCCTATTCTATCGGCCCAAACAATATCAATTAGGACTGATTTGGAATACCAAACAATTCAATCCCAAGCCTATACTTCCTTCAAAAAATTACTAAGAATGAATTCCATTATGGCCACAAAACACAAAATCATTTCACCCTATGATGCTTATTAAAGGAGCATAGAACTTGATCATGGGAGGGGAATGATATAACAAGAAATATTTGAGTGATGTTCACATGAAGAAATCTCAACCATCAAACTATTCACATGGAGGTAATATGAATAAAGGGATCTGGGATCAGAATTTGATGAATATTTTTTAATAATTGGGATCATTAGAGATGAATCCTATTCTACTCATGTAATTAATTTTTAAGCATGCCAGTGACCCCAAATAATTCTATTATAAATAAAGGATTGTTTATTAGGGATGAAAATTCTTTGGATATTGGATCGATCAAGCTGATATCACTTCTTTTTTTTCATACTTTTATTTTTATTTTTTTCTATAATACTCTCCAGTGATGGAGAATTAAGCCATTAGTGGATGAGCTAAGAAGATTCCTCTTACCTCCCTGTTAGTGAATTTGATATTTTAATTGAATATATATTCTATTAATCTTGGGATATATTCACATTATTTATATGTTAGGATGTTTTCTTAATTATATTCATTTGAATTCATTTTCCCTCTTTTACTGGATTTCACACATATGACACTTAGGTTCTATCCACTGCTTGTGATCGTGAGTAGTGGGCTGATCTATGAGTGATCATAGATTTTTTATCACTAAGCCATGAAATATTAAGGGATAAAATGATCATTATACTCCCTTATTCAGGATGAAATAACCATAAAATTGTTTTTAAGAGATATTTCATTTGACTAGAGATAATACATGATAATAAATGCGGAATTATGATTTAATAGGTAAAGTGAGGGGACATCCAAGGCCAAACCACTATTTTTAATATTAAACTTAAAACCAAATCAATTCTACCACTCTTTTAACTCACACCCTAAACCCATAAATCAAGAGAAAAAACCCCCATAACACTCTCCTCTCTAGAGATAACCCGAGTCCCACTATAACTGCATTTAAAACTTGGGTTCAAAATTCATTTTTTGGTAGCCCCATGACTGGACGCACATCAACCTGGAGCTATTTCCAAGGAGTCCAATGTTGTGTATTACTTATATTTTAATATGAATTCAACAAATGACTAGATACAGTTCATCTCACCTTATGGGTTTTGATCTAGAGGTTGAAAAAAAAATTCCGGAAAGACTCATAACTCTAAAAATCACTGAATAAGATGAAAGTGATTTTATCACTATTTTATTGACTAACTATCATTCATAATATTTTTATTCTACTAGAGGTTTCTATTGGCAATGAAAACATTTTAAAAAATATTTCTCAAATGAATAAAACATTGATAGAAATGTATGAACTTAATTTCAACACTAATAATCAACTTCCACAACTTAAAAATCAACAAGTATTTAAGCTTAAAATAGGAATGATCCAATTACTACTAAAGTTTTATGGATTTATAGGAGATTATCCTAACTAATATATAATGTAATTTAGTGACATTTTCTATAAATTCTTTCCTAGATAAGTTTTAAACGAAAAATTTAGCTGGAAAGTGTTCCCCTTCTCCCTTGAAGTGTCTGCAAAGGAGTGGCTCTACAACCTCCCGTAACATTCTATTACCTTTATGAGTGGTACAATTTAATATTCTTCATGTTTTTACTTTTTTTTGATGGGGTAAGGATGAGAAGAAATTGGGATGATACCTATAATGTTGAAGTCAGGGATTTTTTTGACTTTTCATCATAAAACCTATTGGTTCTATGGTCTTATAAGGATTTACACGCCGTGTAATATGGTTACATGATGTGTAAATTTTAAATTTTGGATTTTAATAAAAGGAAATGGGGTTTTTAGTGTATACGGGACTTGTAAATTATATAATGTGTAATTGGGTTACACATTGTATGATGTACCTAGTGTCGGTTTTAAGTAGGAGGATCATCTGAAATTTTTATTTAATTCCTCTAGGTTTCCTTCCCTCTCAACCTAGATCTATCCCTTGGTGATTTTGGTTATATTCAACCTCTGTGGATCATCTGTTTGGTGTTTTATCTCCATTTTGGCTGTAGTAAATCTCTTCGGGCAAGCGGTCTTCCTATCTCTCAATCTATTTCTCTTTCTCTCCTCAGAGTTTGATAGACCATCTTGGTATTGATGGATATAAACATCATGTTATTGAATCTTGTTTCTAGGTTGAGTTCCTAGATATTCTGTGCCTTAATCCATATTGGAGAGTCCCATTATGGGAGTTGTGATTTTGTGAAAAAGGTAGGTAGTTCTGTATAAATTTGTCCAATTAATTTAATCGGGAATTGTTTGAGTGTTTTTGGATTTTCTTTCAATTAAAATGTTAAAAACAAATTCGGTGTTGGGATTTGAAATTTATTTGGCATGGAATTTTGGGGAAAATCCCCAATTCTAATGGAATTAGAGTTTGGGATGTGATTTGGAAATTAGTGGAAATTGTGAAATTGATTTGAAATTGGTATTTTAGAAAAATGGATTATTTTTTTTTGATAAGAACCTTGGTTGATTTTATCCTAAAAAAATAATGAATTGATTAAAAAACCGATTTGGTTTCTAAATATAAGTTGGAATATTATAATTGAAAATGGGGAAATTGTGTTTTAAACATTTTTAAAATAATTTTATTATTGTTGATTGTTTGTTAGATCATATTAAATTCTGGGTAGTTAGTGAGTTATTTGGGACAAACACGCTAGGATGAGAACACCCTAGTAATAGATTTATGCTTTAAAACTCTAACAAATACATACCTAATTAGATCTTATACCTAGTGGGATGTTTATGAGTCATCTCTATCCAGTGTCTGAGGGGCATGTGTGCACATTTTCATTATCACTATACAAGTGTGTGAGGATCCCATAACCTAGAACTATCACACCTTAGTGAATATGACCATGTTTCTTATTTCTATTCCTTTGATATATATGCCATTGATTTTAAAACCGCTTTACACATGCCTTGTGATTTATATAAACTATTTTATATAAATGTTTACTAAACCATTATTTGAAATGTTTCTATCAATTGAAATGAAAAGAATGTTTTGTTTTAAATATGAAATTGTACTTCCATGATTATTTTATAATAAAATGAAAGAATTATTTGGTTTATTTACTTTTTCATCTTATTATGGAACACTTGGTGAGACCCTACTGGGATTTTATCTCACACCCTACCTTTGCCTTTTGGAATTTGTAGACTTCCTTCTGTTAGGTTTGAGCAATGGGAAAGCACCACTGGGAGGTGGTGGTTGTTGATATTTTGGTCTCGGAGCACCATGTCCGTTGGGACATGGGATGCTTATCTTGTTTTATGGTACTTTTTTTATATACTATTTGTGGTTTGATATACCTATTCAGTTTTTGGTATAATCTCCTTTGGGATATTTCATTGAGCATACTGACTTTTATTTATTTCTTCCACTATTTCTATGGAAAAATCATTCCCTATATCATCTTTTATGATTCTAGGTGATAGTATCCAACCCATAGGGATCTATAACACCCTTTATTCCATGTTATTTATGACCTAGGTATCAGGGTACTAGGTTTTATGAGCCAGTTCATGATAAAGTTGTATCATAGATTCATGTTGTGCATCTTTCCTTGATGTTAGTATGTAGTTGTGAAATCTTGTTAGGACTTATAAGGTAGTAGTGAGTGAGTTCCTAGACAACTCTCATCATAATGAGCCTCAAGTCACCAGGAGTGGTTTGGGAAATAATTCTTGAAGATTAGTTATATTATTTTCTCTACTTTTGATTTGGGTAGTTGAAATACAAATCTTATTTATCTATCTGATGGGATTAATTTCCCTAATTTATTTATTCGAGTGTTAATATGATGCCTTCAATATTATCTACTGATTTTGTATAACATTATGATTCTGAGAATACATGAAAATAAGATCCAGGAAGAAGTTGCGGATGAACCACAGTGATAAAATCCTCCTATGGACCAAAATTTAGTCAAGGTTATTGTGTGTGTTGTCCAAGATCCGGGACAAGAACTTTCACCCATTCCCATTCAAGATCCAGTTGCGAAACCTCCGAGGTATTTTTTTCATAATCTTACTTAGAAGTTTACTTTCCAGAAGTATCTAGTGCTCTGAGGCTCAAATTATTCTCAAGAGGCTGAGGTTTGGATGAGGATAATTAAGTTATTGTTTGAGTTCTTAGGGACTCCTGATGAAATCAAGGTGAAATGTGCCACCTTCAAGCTAGAAGGTCCTAGAAGTAGATGATGGGACATGATGGTGATAGTAAAGAAGCCTGAGTTCTTAGAGTGAAAGGAATTTAAAGTTATTTTCAAAAACTAATTATATCCAGAGTCTATTGTTCTAGCTAAGGCTATAGTGTTTTTTATACTCGAACAGGCTCATAGGACCATTGATCGCGTTGTCGAGTGCTCCAAATTAGTTGTTTAGTTTTAACTAGAATTTCTACAGTACAGCAGTAACCCTAGGTCATATCTCGACAGAGCCTTAGATCATTAATTCCAAAATGTGGTTCTGATTATGAAAGTAAAAAAGGGAAATGGGGTTTTATAATACTTGGGTTTGATGATTAAATATGACAACAGAATATGAAAGTGATAAAACAAAGTATAAGTAAACAAGATTAATTAAACGTGATCAACCTAGGGTAGTCTCATGATGCTCATCCTTCATCACTTCATGAGATAGAGTTATGATATTTTAATCCCTGGTTTGTAACAACTAGAACCATAATGTTACTGAGTTTATACTAGGATAACTCCTATGGTTCAGTCGAAAACATACAATGATTCACCAGACACCGCCGATGATTGAGTGATTTGTGTTCGACTTGATAACTGAAACTCACCAAGGAAACACACGAAGAACTCAATGTGCTGTCCAGGTTTGTATATTATTTATTTGTGATACCATGACATAAATTTACATGTCCTTGATAGTGCTTATGTGAGTTTAATTGACCAATATGAACCACATAAACACGACAATTGAATGATGGAATAAAAAGGGATGAACGATGTGTAAAACATCACATTAAAGGGTACCCCCAAACATGATCATTTGAGTTTGAGTATAACATACTAGTATATAACTCAATTAAATAAAAATATAGGATTAATAAAAACAACATACAAACCTGAAATTAAAAAGACCATTCAAATATTACAACATTAAGCTCGGGATTTACAACATGTTCCTCCCCGGGTGATCACAAGGGGTTTATAAACCCATGGGAGGGGAGGAAGAAGAAGATGTTTAAGTAGAACTTAGAATAGCCTTCAGAACTTAAAATATTTATGGGAGGACTCCTTTGGGACTCCAAAATGTTAGCACCATTCCTCTATTTCTAACTCCCAAATGGGGTGCCCAAGGTGCCAATTTATAGGCAAAGTGGGAAGTGGTTTTGGGCACCCTGATTTCACTAATCATCTTGGTCTATGGTTTTTTCAGGTAATAAAGTCTTAAATCACTTTAGAAAAAACTAAATAGTGGTTGGAAAACACATTTTATACCTCCATGTCAATTTTTTCGTCCATATATGTAATATAATAAGAGATAATTCCAAAATACAGAGGCAAAGTTTTGACCCTGTGCAGATCCACTTTATTGAACATATTAGTCTGTATGGGTCTCTTAATGAACGAATTGGGATTCAGTTACTTCATATGAAATAGACATTACTAAATTTATGACCATTACCCAAAGTTTTATCCCATTTTAATTCAATTTTTAGTATAATCATGCGTTTTAGTCCATTGGTGTGCTTGGATCATGTGCAGATTGGCCCATTTTTCTTGGACTTCATCATAGGTCCTCCAAATCACCCCCACCTACAATATAATTATCAAAACAAGTAACATTTCCATTTTTAACAGTGTTAAAAAAAAATAATTGAATCAAACATGGAGTGAAATTTGTTATTATACTTGTAATATTCAATACAATACCAATTTAATACATTGGTATAAGGGTGACATAAAACAGTGAGTCGTGGTACAATCACACCCCCACACCTAAAAATTTGCACTCCTGTGCAAAGTATAATATCCTAATCATGTTCCATTTATAAATAAAAGGTGTGAAAACATTTAAGATTATTTTGAAATAAAATTCATCATGTATCTTTTATGGAATAAATTTTTCTATCATTTTTCTTTTCTCACATTCAAATTTGTTGAACTTCATTTGTTCACCCATGCAACATGTCGCAACCTACATCACCTAAAAATTTTCCCTCTTCACTCAAGGAATATATCAAAGTGGATTTATTCTATTTTCCTAGATTTCATGTGATATTACCATATGATTTCCAAGATTCTCATTTCTCTACCAGCAGAAACTAGTGTGCTACTCAAGAGGACTTCCAACAGTTTGTTCTAAGGTTCAAGGGTTGGTAGGATTTAATGTTTAAAAATCTGAGGTAGAAGAGGAGTGTTTAATCTCTTATGTACAAAACATTTCAAAATTTATCAAGTGTTCACAATGAATGTACACACTCAATCCCTCACAAAGTGTATCACATCCACTCACTCTCCCCATTGTCCATTTTTGTGGGTCACAACCGAGAAGTGAATAATAATGAGTAAACATCCTCTTTTCTCCATTTTTTTCTTTTGTTCTTTTTTTTTCAATGTACAAAACTATTTTTTGTATATTTTTTTTGAAGATAAAGAGGGAAACATGTGTAAAAAAATGATGTAATATGGCCCGTGAACCCATTCCCCAAAGAAAATATAGGCACCCTTTATATCAACCCATAATAATGATTCTCTCCCCAAAATTCCCATGGAAACACCCTCTCACCCACACTTGCTTTAAATAAACAAGAATATACACAAGAGATGGGTAGTTAGGGATAAATTAGCTTCTAATGTGGCTACCTAATAGGTATTTCATGGTCTCTAAGGATTAATAAGGATAAAATGTAAAGGTGGCAAAAAATAGAGGATAATTGTACAAATGGATTTTCAATAAATGATTGCCTCTATCATGAATTTAGCATACTTGAATATTATGGATTAAAACAAAATCAAGACAATTTCTAGTTTCTCTACATGACCCGAGACTCTCAAGAAAGTGATTAAAAGGAAGAATATGCAATAAAGGGCTTAGAATGTCTCTCAGGCAATGAAATAAAATATTGGTTAGTGATAATGAGGCATGAGATTCAAAAATCCATTAAACACCTAAGAATGATTTGAAAATACAAATTATAGAAAAATATTCCATATCGAAATTCATTTGAAAAACATTTTTCCAAAAACAATGGAATTTTCCACAAAATCGACTCAAGCATGAAAAATGATTTTGAATATTCTTTTTAAGATAAATTTTTATCTAAAAACACAAAATAAGGAAAAATAAATCAAAAATGAAAACACATTTTTTTTGTTTTAATCATAACTATGACATGTCACCCTCCCCCCACACATAAAAGTTACATTGTCCACAATGAAAGTATTTTAAACAAATAGAAAAGTATTAAAGGTAGGGAGAAGGTACAACATGCTAAGTGGTGTCATATGTGGCATCTATCAGTTGGATTTCCTACATGAGATGCTTTGGAAAATCCTCATATAAGTGTTTGAGCCTCTGACCATTGACAGTAATCCTCTATCCACTCTTCTCATGAAAAACCTGTATGGAACCAAAAGGGTAAACATCAGTAATGGTATAAGGACCGATCCATCAGGAATGAAGCTTACCTGGGTGGAGCTTTAGCCCAGAATTGTACGTGAGGACCTTCTCACCAATATGGAACTTCCATTGATGAATCATGCTATCATGTATAGCCTTTTTCTTTTCTTTATAGATTCAGGAGTTCTCATATTAATCACGTCGAATTTCTTCCAACTCTTGAATCTGCAGCTTCCTATGCTTACCTGCATCTGAAAGATTCATACTACATTGTTTAATAGACCAATATGCATAGTGTTATACCTCCACTGAGAGGTGATAATCCTTTCCAAACACAATATTGTATGTTGACATTCCTATTGGGGTTTTAAAATATGTACGGTATGCCCAAAGTGCATCATCCAAGCGCAAAATCCAATCTTTATTATTGGGTTGTACCGTTTTTTCTAAGATTCTTATAACTTTCCTATTTGACATTTCTACTTGTCCGTTAGTTTGGGGTGATATCCAGTAGAGACTTTATGATCAAACCCATAATTACGAAGAAAATTTTTCATGTTGCGATTGAAAAAATGGGAACCCTGATAATTAATGATGAATCTCGGCAAACCAAACTGACTAAAAATTTAGGACCTCACAAAATCAACAAAAACTCGAGAGTCATCGATCTTAGTATCCTTTTCATCCACCAATTTAGACATGTAGTCCATAGATAATAAGATTTATATGAATCCAAATGAATTTGGAAAAGGCCCCATGAAGTCAATTCCCCATGCATCAAAGATTTCACAGAATAACATGGGTTGTTGGGGCATTTCATTCCTCTTAGAGATATTCCCTGTGAATTGACAATGAATACATGACTTGAAAAATCTATGGGCATACCTATACAATGTTGGCTAATAAATTCCTAATTCAAGGACCTTTCGAGCTATATGTTGAGAGCCAAAGTGGCCCTCATAGGCCAAAGTGTGGTAGAAGGTCAAAACAGAGGTGAACTCACGGCCAGGGACACACCGAGGAACTACTTGGTCACCAAAAATTCTCTACAAATATGGGTCATCCTAAATGTACCATAAAGAATAATTCTTAAGTATCTAGGATTGTGAAATAATGAAATCAGTGGGGAACCTAGATGTTACTCGAAAATTCAAAATGTCTGCATACCATGGGGTAAGGTCCACAATATCACAAAGGTTCTCATGAGGGAAAAATTCTCCAATGGGGAGGGGTGAATCAACATGATGGTCCAATGGTGAAAAAAAACTACTAATGTGGTCAGCTACCAAATTTTCCACTCCCCTATTATCTCTAATCTCAAGGTCAAACTCTTGGATGAGGAGCATCCACCGTATGAGGCGGGTCTTAGCTTTAGGTTTCTTTAAGAGGAATCGAAGGGAAACATGGTCAGAAAACACAATCACTTTTGACCCAAGAAGATATGAACAAAAATTTTCCAAGGAAAACACAATATAAAGGATTTATTTTTCAATGGTTGTGTAGTTTACATGGGCAGGGTCAAGGGTACGTGAGGCATACATAATGACATGAGGAGCCTTCTCAACCCTTTGTGATAAAACTTTCCAAACTGCAAAGTTAGAGGCATCACACATAAGTTTGAAGGGGAGATCCCACCTTAGTGGTTGGATGATGGGAGGTGAGTGAGACTCCTTTTTAGTGAATTTAACACATCCTCACAATTTTTATCAAAAAAAAATCATAATCCTTTTGTAATAATCGGGACAAGGGAAGTGCGATCTTACTGAAGTCTTTAATGAATCGACATTAAAAACCAGCATGACCCAAGAAATATCGCACCTCTCGAACACATTTTGGATATGGAAGGGTTGAAATTAATTCAATTTTTGATTTATCCACTTGAATTCCTTCTTTTGAAATAACATTCCCAAGAACTATCCCCCATTCAATAATGAAATGGCATTTCTCGTAATTTAATACAAGATCTTTTTCTATGCAACGACGAAGGATATAACCTAGGTGAGACAAACAGTTATCAAAGGAAGTTCCATAAACTGTGAAATAATCCATAAAAACTTCCATGCAATTATCTAGGTACTTAGAAAAAAATACTCAACATACAACGCTGAAAAGTACCAGGAGCATTACAAAGACCAAAAGGCATCCTTCTGTAGGAAAATGTGCCAAATAGATAGGTAAATGTTGTTTTTTATTGATCCTCAGGAGCTATATGGATTTGAAAATAACCCAAATAGCCATCAAGGAAAAAATAATGGGACTTATCAGCCAGTCGTTCTAACATTTTTCCAATGAAAGGTAGAGGAAAGTGGTCCTTTCGTGTCACTTGATTCAGTCGACGGTAGTCAATACAGACTTGCCAACTGTTTTTCACACATGTTGGAACCAATTCATTACTTTCATTTGACACAACTGTTATTCCTATTTTTAGGCACAATTTGCACTGGGTTAACCCATTTACTATCAGATATAGGATAAATGATCCCCGCAGCAAGTAATTTACTAACTTCCAATTTTACCACTTCAAGGAGAGTGGGATTCAACCGGCGTTGAGATTGTCTTACAGGCTTAGCCTCATCATCCAAAATCATATGGTGCATACAAATATACGGGCTAATCTCATGAATATTATCCAATGTCTATCCTATTTCCTTTTTACACTCTCTCAAAATATGAAGCAGTTTTTTATTCCTACTGTTGAGAGAGGTTATTGGAAATAATAATGGAAAATTGGTCAATACCCTCAATATAGGCATATTTTAAATTATAAGGAAGTGGTTTAAGTTCCAACACCAGGGTTTTTTGGACTGAGGGGGGGTATTTAGGGGGAGTAAGGTCCATTAAAATATCTATCTTCTCATGTTTATTCTCTAAAGATCGAGAATCTATTGAAATGAGATTTTCAGAATCATCGATGGTCATGGGTACCTTAGAATTAACACACTCGTAAATTAAAGCACAAAATTTACACTTTTTAGAACCCACACAACACTCAAAACATGACTCAAAACTCAAATCATCCAAGGGTGAAGAAGAGGAAAATGAATCAGAGTATGGGTTGAGGAGATAATTGTGTGTGTGTGCATCATTTGAGAGCACTTCCATTGAATAGACATTAAGAGTGGGGTTCTCTTCAACGAGGTGTTTCATTGCCTCAAGGATATTAAAAATTACCTTTTCTCCACTAAACTCTATAGACAACGTACCATTTTGAACATTGATGATCATCCTTGTTGTTTTGAGGAATGGACTCTCATGTATGAGAGGGGCATGTCCTTGGGTTTAGGTATCTTCCATCTCAAGAATGTTGAAATCAACGAGGAAGATTAGATTCTTCACTCTGACAAGGACATACTCAATCACTTCTGCTGGATGCATTGTACTCCGATTGGCAAGTTGTAGAACAATGTCTGTTGGTTGAAGCTCTCCAACCTATAGAGAAGTATACAAAGAGTGAGGAATTACATTAATGGAATCACCTAAATCTAACATAGCATCTGAAAATAATGTCTCCCCTATGGCACACAGTATTGTGAATGTGCCCAGATCCTTGAATTTGGTTGGCATTTCTGGTTGAATCAAAGCTGAGACATTACTTCCCAAGTTGACTCTCTCATTCCCTTTCAGCCTCCTTTTATGGGTGAAAAGCTCTTTGATAAATTTGACATAATGAGGAATTTTCTTGACTCCATCCAGTAAAGGAATATTAACTTGAACTTTTTTAAATGTATCCATTATTTCAATATCAATCTCATTATCATAATTTTTCTTAGATTTAGTGAGTCTTTGGGGAAAAGGAAGAGGAATGGATTGTTAATTTGAATCATCAATGCTAATTTGATTACTCTTTTTATTTTTTTTCTTCATTGGAATCTTTTATGGGTGGAGAAAGAGTGTTTTCAAGAGGGGGACATACCTTTTGTGTAGAATTAGTAGAAGTAGAAACTTCTTTACCACTACAAAGTGTAACTGCTATTACGTTACCTTTGTCCTTCAGATTGGAAATGGGTTGGGATGGTAGTTGTCCAGAACCTTTCATCTTAATCTCACCGATGGTGTTTGCCAATTGTCCCACTTGAGTTCATAGGTCCTGAATTGCCGATAGTGTGGTCTGTTGGAACTAGAGGTTATGGGTTTCCATTTGTTTCACCATGTCCTCGAGGCTTGGTTCAGATTTGGGAGGAGGATGATGATTGTTTTGAGAAGTTGAAGGATAATAAGGTTTCATACCTTGGCCTTGTTGATACCAATTCTTCTTGGGATAGGTTGAGTTTCCTCCCTGTCGGTACCGGGGTTGTGCTTGTCACCCAGGGTTTGGATTTGGCCTAAATGGTTCTTGCTTGAAGAGAGGTGCTTGTTGGAATGGATGCCCTGGGAACACAACTGCACAAGACTCAGGTGAATATGAAGTTGTGGGAACTAGTCAAAAAAATGATTATTTTCAGAACAATTACCACAATGTAATGGAAATGGAGGAGATTGTGTGTTACCTTGTGCTTGATCTAATTGCCTTAGAAGGGTATGCATCTCATCAAGCTTGTTATATACCTTTTATTCTAGAGATAAATGACTTAACTCATGAACTCCTAGGGTTGGTGCAACAGCTCATGTACCAAATTGTTGTGCATTTTGAGCCATGTTGGCTATTAAGTCTCGAGCAGCGGAAGGATTTTTATCAACTAGGGAACCACCGGCTGCAGCATCAATCATTCCATGATCCATGGGGATAATTACCTCATAGAAGTATTGGATTAATAGTTGTTCACTAATCTGGTGGTGGGGGTAGCTTGAGAAAATTCTTTTTAATCTCTCCAAGTATTCATGAAGGGTATCTCCTTGTGATTGCCTAATTCCATAGATTTATTTCTTAATTGATGCAGTTCAAGAGGAAGAGAAGAACTTCTCTAAAAAGAGTATTTTAAGGCTATTCCATCCCCAAATCATGGTAAAAAAGATAGTACAAACAATATTTTGCTACACCATCAAGGGAGAAAGGGAAGGCCCTAAATTTAATTAGGTCCAGAGGTATATTTTGGGGTTTCATGGTGGAGCACACTATGTGAAACTTGTTAAGGTGTTTATGAGGTTCCTCACCGGGAAGACCATGGAATTTAGGAAGAAGGTGGATGAGGCTTGATCTTAGCTAAAAGTTGGATGCTTCCTCGGGATATTGGATGTACGCAGGTTGGTACTCCACATTCGAGGTGGTTAGTTCTTTTAAGGTTCGATTATTTGCATCCATGTTTTCTTGGGTTTGATTGGGTTCAATTTTTGATTGATTTATGGCCACTTGAGGTTCCAAAAGGGGTTCCTCAGTAATACTTGATTGACCTTATCTATATGACTTGATTTGTGAATGGAGTTATTTTTCAATTTTAGGGTCAAATTCAAGTAGTGTTTCTCTACCAGATCTTGTCATGCAACAATGATGCCCAGTTTGATTGATTGATTGATTGTTTTTTTTGATTTTTTTAATATTTTTTTAATGGAAGATGAATGAAATAAAAATAATTAAGAAATTAAAGGAGAAAATAAAAGGGAAAATAAAACAGAATGTTATACTACAAAATTATAGAGAGAGATGGAGAAGAAGAAGAAAAAGAGAGAGAGAAGAAGAACACACAAAAACAACCAAAATCAAAAAAAAAACAAAAAAAAAAACAATAGAATGGAGGTAGGGTATTAAAATATTTATTAATTAAGAATTAAAATAAATAAATAAAAGGAAATAAAGAAAAAAATGGTCTTGTATTAAAGGCGCTGTCATTGGCGCTTTCAAATGATGTTCGGTTTCGGGTTACTTAGGTGCAGCAGAGTGGCTGACCAAGGTCGTCTCTCAAAGGAGGAAGTAAATTAAAACAACTTATTAAAGGTATTCTAAAAAATAAAATGAAATAGAATAAAAACAAAACTTTAAAGTATGGGTTTTTTTATCGTTTATAAAACTAGAAGAAGTTTTCTAGAAGAAAATGGCATTTTTTTTGTTTTTAATTTTGAAATGAAATTCGACGCAACATGAAGATGTTTTTTTAGAAAATATTTTAAAAGGAGTAATCGATCTAACTCTAACTATTCACTCAATTATTTATCATTATCTTTTAAATTAAAATCCACTTTATTATGATCCCCTAATTTGTTAACCCTTGAACCCTACAGGAGTTAACTAAACCACAAAGATGAAATTACTTAAACCCTAGGCTAGCTTCAGAACACGCAATCACAACACCATACTTTGATTGATATTCTAAATCTAGCTTATGGTCAATGGATAATTATAGAACATATACACTCTATAAATTTTTATTAATTGATTTTATATATTATATTTGAACTCTATAAATTTATCCCGTGTGGTCTTTTATTACTGATTAAGTTCGCGCTCTCACAATTTACACAAAATCTCGACCTCGCGTGATTTTTGTTTATTGTTAAATTGCTTGATTAGTTTCATTTAAATTTAAAACTAAATTAATAGATCATATTAAGTGATTTACAATAGCACATTGATTCAAAATAAATTAATGAATAAGGTAATAGGTAGATTGATTACTAATAGAACTACTCTTCCATGGGCGGTGTAGTCATCGTAGAAATGGTTTGCATGTGCACAGGTTTAGAAAGGGTAGAACCAATCTCATTTATACTAAATAACTCAAGACCAAAGAGGAATAAAAAATAAGAATAAATTTGAAAAAAAGGAAAAAGAAAATAGAAGAAATAAAATAAGAAAAAATAAGTTTATTATGAAAACACAAACATTACAACATGAGGAAGAAGAAGAGGGCTTCAACAAAGGGATCATTGATTCAAGAGCTAACCTTATTGAATTGCTTTTAGAAATGGAGTGGAACCTCTTCTAATATGCCCTAAACTTCCTAATTAACGTCCCCAACCCCTAAAAATGAGAAAAACACTAATTTATAGAGTGGAGGGGAGGCTAGTTTTAAATAGGTTTCAATTGTGAATGGGGAATCTAGGACAAATATTTTAATCCAACATTCACAGACCATTTGACCTCCAAAACGTGTGAAACAGATGTTCTTACAAAATAATGAATTGTGAAAAATTGGGTTGGAGAGATCCTCTAAAAATTTGGGCCCAATACAAGCTTGGATGAAGGAGTTATATCTCAAATACAGAACCAATGTCCAATCTGGCGGGTCAATCCCACCTTTTCCTTCATGGTCCATTTAGTCCAACCAAATGAAAGATTTAGCTCTAATATCCTGAACAACAGTTGTAGAAAATTAAGTTAGGAACACTATTAAAAAATTTTAAGTTCAAATAAGTCATATTAAAATATTTATCTGTGAAATACTACAGTTCATTTTAAAAGGGTAAAACTGGATTTTTCATCAAATTTTCAAATGAATGATCTAATCCCAAATATTTTATAAATGAACATATTTAGGACAATGTGAGGAAATCATGTCATTTATTATCAATAAAATATTCAAAAAAATAGTGTTTTATAAACTCCCCCACACATACCCTTTTTCACTCCTGGGCAAAACCTCATATCAAGTAAACATCAATATCAAATCAAAACAAATTTTAAAACACATATCCTTGAGATCCAACAATTCGAAACCAAGAAACAAAATATATCATGCCTCATAAAAAAACTATTATTTCAAGTTCTCCATTTATATAATTCTATATATTTCCACTTCATTTATCCTCCCATGCTCACAAAACACTTACCTCACTTGAATTTTCTCTTATCACACAAATGTCAATTTTTCAGCAATGTATTTCTCATCCAAACTCATACAAGGGTCACCATAGGCTTGATAAATTCCTAAATCGCCACCCGATGTGAGTCAAGGACAAATGTTTATCATGAGGAATTTTTAGGGTTATTCTGTGGCTTTCGGTTGGTAGGATTTAGATGTGAAAAACTCTGAGGCTGAATGAGGAGGGCTTGACTCTTTTTGAAAAAAAATTGCATTAATATAATTTTCACTTAAATATGGTCTCCTACTCAATCCCCTTATCATCAATTCAGCTTAATCATCACGAAAAGTCATGGAAAGTTTACACTATTCATCATTTCAACAACAAAAATTTCAATCTTCTCCAAAATAGTTTTTCGTTAAAGCTCCAAATAGGCACAAATTTCTTTTTTTAGAAGATCTAGAAAGGCACAACATCACTTGTAATGAAAGCTACATAAAAGGAAAAACTTTCAAAAGAATGATTTTTTTTTCAGTAGAAAAAACATCTCTTTAGAATTTAATTTTCCACCCAAAGTATCATAGAATGTGGTAGCACAACACAAGACAGCTTCCCCCACACTTAAGTTTAACTAGATTATACAATTTCACTTCAAGAGTTGGCTGGATAGGGAAAATTGGCTTATAATGTGGATAACCTAATAGGATATTCATAGATTATAAGGGCTACAAGGATTAAATTTTCATGGTAGTACATTATAAAAAAGGATTATTTGAAATAGGGTCTTTAATACTAGACAAATTCCTCAATCATTTAAACATAAGTACCTCAAACCCTCAAGTTTTGATAGGAACAAATCAAATTCCGGTTAAATCAAGCATGGTTTGGTTCTCTAAAGAAATGAGGTAAATGTAAAGAATATGAAAATAATAGTTCATAAGCCTTATAGGAAAGTTATTTAAAATATAAAGGCAGTGATATGTGGCATGGGACTCAAAATTCAAAGTACTTTTCATGAAATTACTAAAGATTTGAACTTGAAACAAAATTATTTTTCAGTATTCATTTAAGCTCAGTTTCAAGGGATAAATTGTTTCACTTATTGATATGGATTTAAAAATGGTTATAAGAATCATTTCAGCTCAAAAGTTTCAAAAAAAAAAAACACAAAAAATTGAAAAATAAACATGAAAAATTTGAAAAACAGACAATTTTTTTTGGTTTTAAAATCATTGAAAAATAAGAAAACAATTGAAATTACTAAACTAAAAGGTCCTCTCCCCCACACTTAAAATATTTCATTATCCTCAATGTGAACCCATGAAATGATATATTCACATGAAATGTATAATTTTAAATAGGACAAAGAATAAAGAAGTGAAAGGGTTAGGAACAACCTAATATGCTTAAGTGATGATGGAGTCATGCAGTGTGATGAAATCCACTGCATCAGTAGAAAGTCCCTTAATGTATCTCTTCAAACATTGCCCATTGACTGTAAAGCTCCTTCCTCTGTCTTCTTGTGTGATCTCCACTGCATCATATGGAAAAAAATTAGTCACAACATAAGGACTTAACCACCTGGAACGCAACTTACCAGGCATCAACTTCAGCTGTGAACTATAGAGAATGACTTTATCTCGAACATAAAACTCCCTTTGTTGTATCATTTTGTCATGATATGATTTGGATATTTCCTTATAGAGCCTTGATTTTTCATATGAAGATAATTGAATCTCCTAAATCTCTTGAATTTGCAGCTTCCTTTGGATTACAGCTTGGGCCAAATCCATGTTGCATTTCTTTATAGCCCAATATGCCTGATGCTCAACTTCCACGGGGAGATGACACACTTTCCCGAAAACAATATGAAATGGGGAAATACCAATGGGTGTCTTGTATGTTGTTCTATAAGATCACAATGCATCATCCAAGTGCTTGCTCCAATCTTTCCTATTTGGCTGTATGATTTTCTCCAAAATTTGTTTCAACTCACGATTTAAAACCTCAGCCTGGCCATTTTTTTGAGGGTGGTATGGTATTGATGTTTTGTGTGTCACCCCATACTTCTGAAGAAGGGAAGCAATATTCTAATTGTAGAAGTGTGTCCCTTGGTCACTGATGATGGCCTTCGGTACTCCAAACCTACAAAAAATCTATACTTTGACAAAGTCCACAACAACATGAGAATCATCAGTCCTAGTTGCCTTAGCCTCAACCCATTTACTCACATAATCAACAATAACCAAAATATACAAAAAAACAAAGGAACTAGGAAAAGGAACCATAAAATCGATGCCCCATACATCAAAAATCTCATAGAATAGTATGGGTTGTTGGGGCATCTCATGTCTCATAGAAATGTTCCCAGTGTGTTGGAAATGAGAGCATGACTTACAAAACACATGGGCATCATGAAATAAGCTAGGAAAATATAATCCAGAGTCCAAAAATTCCCTAGCTATCTGTTGGGTTCCAAAGTGTCCACCGCAATCAAGTGTATGATAGAACTACAGAACAGAATCAAACTCATGATCAGGAACACACCTCCTAATAACTTGGTTACTACACATGCGCCAAAGGTATGGATCATCCCAAAAATAAAATCTCAACTCACTCTTTAACTTTTAGAATTGATGTTTCTTTAAATTTGCAGGGATTTCAGAGGAAACAAGACAGTTAACTAAATTAGCATACTAAGGATGTGTACCTGATATGGAATAAAGATGCTCATTGGGGAAAGTGTCCCGAAGTGGTACCTGGTCCAAGGTGTCATCCTCTAGTGTGTGAGTAAGCCTAATCATGTGGTCTTCCACCAAGTTTTCCAACCCCTTGTTTTCCTTTATCTCAATTTCAAATTCCTAAAGAAGGATCATCCATTGGATTATCCCGGGCTTTACATCTGGTTTCTTCAAGAGGCACCTCAGAGCTGCATGGTTAGAAAAAAAAAACTACTTTAGAGCCCAAAAAATATGAACAGAATTTATCTAAAGTGAATATGACAGCAAGAAACTCCTTTTTTGTGGTTGTGTAGTTTTATTAGGTGTAATCCAATGTCCTTGAAGCATAGGAGATCACACGTGAATGTCCCTCCACTCTTTGAGATAAGACAACTCCAACTATGAAGTTAGAGGCTTTACACATAAGCTCAAAAGGAATCTCCCACCGTGGGGGTTGTATGATCGGTGGAGTGATCAGACACGTATTTAGCTCATCAAAGGAAGTTCTGCAAGAATCATCAAACACAAAATCAGAATACTTTTGAAGTAATCGTGACATAGGAAGATCAATCTTACTAAAATCTTTGATGAAGTGCCGATAAAATCTCGCATGCCCTAGGAAAGATCTAATATCACGCACACATGAAGGATATGGTAAGGATGAAATAATATCTACCTTATATATATCAAACTCTATCCCATGTTTTGACAATACATTCCCTAATACAATCCCATGCTCTACCATGAAATGACACTTTTCAAAGTTCAAGACCAGATTCTTCTCAATACAACAATTCAACACCTTTCCCAAACTACTTAGACATTCATCAAATGAGGTTACATACACTGTAAATTCATCCATAAATACCTCCATGAAAGTCTCAAGAAAATCAGAAAAAATACTCACCATGTATCTTTGGAAGGTACCTAGGGTATTTCAAAGTCCAAATGGCATCCTCCAGTAGGCAAATGTACCGAAGTCCTCTTCTTCTTCCTCATGTTGTAATGTTTGTGTTTTCATAATAAACTTCTTTGTTCATCTTTTATTTATTCTATTTTATTATATTTTTTTCAAATTTATTCTTCTTTTATCTTCATCTTTAGGCTAGAATTCTTAAGTAGAAATGATATTGGGCCCAATCTAAGATCGGATGAAGGAGTTATGACCCAAATACAGAACCAATGTCCATTCTAGCGGGTCAATCCCACATTTTCCTTCATGGTCCATTTAGTCCAACCAAATGAAATATTTAGCTCCAATGTTCTGAACAACAGTTGTAGAAAATTAAATGAGGAACACTTTTACAAAATTTTAAGTTCAAATAATTCATATTAAAATATTTATGTGTGAAATAATACAGTTCATTTTTAAAGGGTTAAACAGGAATTTTCATCAAATTTTCAAATGAATGATCTAATCCTAAATATTTCATAAATGAACATATTTAGGATAATTTGAGGAAATTATGTAATTTTTTATCAACAAAATATTCAAAAAAATAGTGTTTTATTATTGGATACCCAACAATGGTGCCAAAATTTGATTGTGTTGTCGAGCGCGTCAAATTAGTTGTTTAGTTTTAACTAGAATATCTGCAGTATAGCAGAAACCATAGGTCGTCTCTCGATGGAGCCTTATATCATTAATTCCAAAATGTGGTTCTGATTATGAAAGTAAAAAGGTAAATGGGTTTTTATAATACTTGGGTTTTAAGATTAAATATGAAAATAGAAAATTAAAGCGATAAAACAAAGTATAAGTAAACAAGATTAATTAAATGTGATCAACCCGGGGTACTCTCATGATGCTCATCCTTCATCGCTTCATGAGATAGAGTTATGATATTTTAATACCTGGTTTGTAACACCTAGAACCAGAATGTTACTGAGTTTATACTAGGATAACTTCTAGGGTTCATTCGAAAACACATAATGATTCACCGGACACCGTCGATGATTGGGTGGTTCATGTTCGACTTCATAACCAAAACTCACAAAGGCAACACACGAAGAACTCGATGTGCTGTCCAGGTTTGTATGTTATTTCTTTGTGATACCATGAAATAAATGTACATGGCCTTTAAATTACTTATGTGAGTTCAATTTACCAATATGAACCACACAAACAACGCAATTGAATGATGGAAGAAAAAGGGATGAATGGTGTGTAAAACATCACATGAAAGGGTACCCCCAAACATGATCATTTGAGTTTGAGTATAACATATAAGTATATAACTCAATTAAATAAAAATATAGGATTAATAAAGAAAGCATAAAAACCTATAATTAAAAATACCATTCAAATATTACAACACCAAGCTCGGGATTTACAATATGTTCCTGCCAGGGTGATCACAAGGGGTTTAGAAACCCATGGGAGGGGAGGAAGAAGAAGATGTTGAAGTAGAACTTCCCATAGCCTCCAGAACTTCAAATATTTGTATAATGAATCATTTGGTACTCCAAAATGGTAGCACCTTTCCTTTGGTTCGAACTCCCAAATGGGGTACCCAAGGTGCCAATTTATAGGCAAAGTGGGAAGTGGTTTTGGGCACCCTGATTTCACTAATCCTCTTGGTACATGGTTTTGGCCAGCTAGAAAGTCTTAAATCACTTTGGACAAAAATAAAGAGTTTTTTTCTGACATAGTTTCTACATCCATGTCAAATTTGGAGGCCATATATATAATATAATAAGATATATTTCCAAAATATAGAGGCAAAGTTTTGATCCCGTGTAGATCCACTTTATTAAACAGATTAGTTTGTATGGGACTCTTAATGAACGATTTGGTCTTAGGTTCTTTCATATTAAATTGAGATAATTAAATTTAGGACCAGTCCAAAAAGTTTCATCCCATTTTAATGCACTTTTTAGTAGAATCATGTGTTTTAGTCCATTGGTGTGCTTGGATCATGTGTAGATTGGCCCATTTTTCTTGGACTTCATCATAGGTCCTCCAAATCACCTCCACCTACAATATAATTATCAAAAAAAGTAACATTTACCTTTTTAATAGTGTTAAAAACAAAATAATTTAATCAAAAATGGAGTAAAATTTGTTATTATACTTTTAATTTTTAATACAAAACCAATTTAATATATTGGAATAAGAGTGAAATAAAACAGTGAATCATGGTACGATCAACCATGAATAATTATGAAAATTGTTTCACTGAGATTATAAATTTTTCACTTGATATTGTATTAAATGAAAAGTTTAAGACTCTAAGGTTCAATGTGGGAATTCGATATGATATTCATTCTTATGTTTTCTTAATAAAGTTGTCTTATTATACTGAAGTGTTTGATAGAGCGTTGTTGGTTGAGCTTGACCTAGATGGTATGTTAGGGTTGACGAGAGTTACTTTTTCTTCCAGTGTAAGTTCTATTAGTTCCTTCAAAGTATATATAAGGTTTTATGATTCTCATGGTGGTCCTCGACAACATGGTTCTTCTAGACCTCCTGTAGTGTCAGGAAGAGAGCCTTTGATTTTCTACCAGTGTGGAAATAATGGGAAATCAAAATGGGTTTGAACTGAGGCACCCAAGATATGTGTTTCTTGTAGATGCTCAGGTCACTTGAAGAAGTTATGTAATGTATTTTCTTCTCCTTGTATTGGAACAAGATCATCAACACCTAAAAGTACTTTGGTGTAATCATATGTTTCACGAACAAAAGGGTTCCAGCCATAGGCATCCAGAATGAAGCTTCTTCATGCGGTAGAAGAGTCTCTAGAGGAATATGATATGGGTTCAGTGACTATGGTAGGTACCATCAATATTTCTTCATCTTTAGTGGTTTATTTATTTTATACCATTGTATCTCATTAATTTATTTCAACCAGTATTATGAATCTTATAAATCTTTCTATGAATCTTTTATCTTATGTGATTGATATTACTACAAGCCTTAGAACAAAGAGAGAGAATGGTATATTTTATCCTACTTATGTTATATCATTATCAGATATTGATTTTTCTTGGAATTTTTTGGTTCTCTACATGAAAACACTTGATGTCATATTCAATATGGATTGACTAATTGCTAATAAAGCCTGTATTTATTTCTATATTTGATGGGTTTCCTTTACTATGCCTAATGGGGTGTGTCGTATCTTTTAGGGAGAGTGGGACTCAAGGTCGAGTATAGACAGACCTTTTTATATAGAGTTGGGGAAAGTAATATTAGTGTTCTCTTTTGATCTAGAGTTGGAATATTTGATAATTTAACTCCCTCTAGTTTTCATTGAGTTTCTCGATGTTTTCCCTTCTGAATTCTATGGTTTTCCACTGGTAAGGGAGGCAGATTTATCTATTGATTTAGTGATTGGTACTCAACTAGTATATATTCCTTCTTATCTAATGGAACCAAATAAAATAAAGGATTTGAAGACTCAGTTGGATGATATTTTAGAGAAAGGATTTATACGCCTTAGTGTGTCACCTTGGGCGGCGCCTATGCTATTTTCTAAGAAAGTTTATAGGTCACTCTACCTTTTTATTGATTACTAAAAACTCAATAAAGTTATGATAAAGATAAAGTATCTGTTTCCATAGATTGATGATCCATTTTACTAGTTTAAGGGGGTGAAATGGTTCTTAGAGATTGATCTTCGATCTGGTTTTCATCAGTTGAGAATAAAAGAATCTGACATACAAAAAACCACCTTCTATAGCATGTATGGCCATCATGAGTACCTTATAATTCCATTTAGCCTAACCAATACTCTAGAAGTCTTTATGAATTTAATGAACAGGATATTCCATGATTATCTTGATACTTTTTTTGTGGTCTGTGTATAAAATTTTTGTTTACTTTAATTCTAAGGAGGATCATGGGCATCATTTGAGAGCAGTTATGGAATTATTAAGAAATCACTAACTTTATGACAAGCTATCAAAATGTAATTTTTGTATTTAGGAAGTGATTTTCTTGGGACACGTGGGGTTAGAACATGGTATTTTAGTTGATACTAAGAAGGTGAAAGATGTTATGACATCATAGACACCACATAATGTTTTTTGAGATTCAGAGATTCTTGGTTTTAGTTGTATATTTCACCACTTCATAAAGGAATCCTCAAAATTGGATTCTATTATGACTTCCCTAACCCATAAGGGAGTAAAGTATATTTGGGATGATAAATTTCAGAGTTATTTTATTTATATGAAAAATATTTTGACTATTATGTTGGTGTTGACTCTTCTAGAGGCTAGGTAGGGCTATATGATCTCCTATGACACATTAGGTTCGTGTTTGGGATATTCTATTTTGAATGGTGATCATGTAATTTTCTATGGATCTCAGTATCTTAGGACACATGAGAATAATTATCTAACCCATGACCTTGAACTTGCAGTCATGATGCATTTTCTTAAGAGTTGGTGGAATTACCTTTTCAGAGAAAGTTTTACCATGAATTTTGACCACAAGATCTTGAGTTATATCTTCTCTCAAAAATATTTTAATCTTCTCCAGAGGTATCTGGTGGAATAACTGTAATATTTTGACTTGACATTGCCTATTCCCCGAGGAAAGGGAATATCATTTTAGATTCTTTGATTAAGAAACTTATGACCCATTATGTGAAAGAATATTTGTAAGAGTGGAACTTGATGGCTATTTTTGCACAGTTTCATATTAGATTTTGGGAAAATAGGGTATGAGGTTGTTTTGGCTAGTGTTCAGTTGAAATCTTCTCTTCTTGAGATGATTCTTCAGGAATAGTAGCTTGATGATGAATTTCATGGAATTAGGGACTCTATTTATGGTGGGGAGACTATTGTTCAGTGGTTTTTCTCCAATGAGGGTATCCTATGTTTCCAGAATTGGTACATTGTGTACCTTTACCTATAAGGAAATCTATTATGGTGGATTTCCATAATTCCTAGTGGGAAGTGCACCTGGGAACCAAGAAGATGTTCTATGACATGCAACATCGATTCTGGTGGCTAGGTATACGATGAATAATTTTTGATTTTGTATCTCATTGTTATACATACCAACAGGTCAAGGACAATCATGAGAGGCCTTCAGGTTTTCTCCATCCACTTTTTGTTCCGACTTGGAAGTGGGATGAGATCTCTATGGACTTTATGGATGGTTTTTCTGCATACCCAGAAAAAGAAGAATGTGGTATGGGTTGTGATTGATAGGATGACCAAATCATCTCATTTTATACCCATTCTCAATACAAACAATGTTGAGGAGTTTAGAAATATCTATATGAGATAGATTTTTTAGGTGTATGAAGTTCCATCTTCTATAGTATCTTATATAGATCCCCATTTTACTTCCCACTTTTGGAGAGACCTTTAGTAGGAACTATGATCTTAGGTTTGTTTGATTATGAAATATCATCCATAAAAGGATGGACAGACTGAGAGGGATATATAGATTCTTGAGGATATTCTTTATGCCTACGTTTTTGACTTTAATGGAGCTTGGAATGACCATTTGGGGTTAGTGGAGTTTTCTTATAACAATAGTTACCAATCTATGATCAGAATGGATCCTTTTTAGGCCTTATATGACCGACCTTGTAAATATTTGTTGTGTTGGTTGGAGATCAGTGAATGTTCCCTAGTTGGACCAAACTTGGTTCACGAGATGAAAAAAAGATCCAATTAATTCATCAGAGTATGTTGATAGCACAAATCTGGTATAAATCTTATGCTAATCGTCACCATAGACCATTGTAATTTTTAGTTTATGATTAATAATTATTGAAAGTTTCACCACATTTGGGTCACCGATGGATTGAGAGGTAATATAATATTTATCTCCATTTTGTGACACCTTTTTAGGCTATTGAGTATGTGGGGAAAGTGGCTTACCATTTGGAACTTCTACCACAGTTGACATTGATACATAATGTGTTCCATGTATCACAACTATGAAAATATATTTCTGATCTATCTCACGTTTTGAGCTAGAGTGACCTTGAAGTTGAGCATGATTTATTTGTGAGTAAGCATCCAGTTAGGATTGTTGATTATAAAACCAAGTTACTCCATGGGAGGGATATACCTTTGGTTTAAATGCTATGGTAGCACAGTTTTGATTCTCATGAGACATGGGAGCATGAGGCACTAATGATAGAGCATTAGCCTCACCTTTTTGATATGGAAGATTCTTAAAAATATTTCTAGAGATAGAAAGTTTTTATGGTGGGGAGGTTGTAACATTCCATTATATTTCTGATAGGTACACTTTAAGATTTTCCATGTCTTTCCTTTTTTATTGGTGGGGTATGGCTGAGAATGAATTGGGAGGATACCTGTAATGGTGAAGTAGGATATTTTTTGTAATTTTCAGCATAAAACCCGCTCTTTCTGTAGCCTACTATGGATTTACACTCTGTGTAATATGGTTACATGATGTGTAACTTTTAAAGTTGTATTTTTAATAAAATGTTATGGGTTTTTTTGTTGTATATGGGACTTTTCAATTACACGATGTGTAATTGGGTTACATGCTGTGTAAAGTCCCAAGTATTGGTTTTAAGCAGGTGGATCAACTGAAATTATAATTTCATTCCACCATCTTTCCTTCCCTCTTGAACTAGAGTCATACCCAAGAAATTTTGGTGATATCCAACCCCTTTGTATCATCTATTTGGTGGATGATCTTCATGTTGGCTATAGTGAATATCTTCAAGTAAGCAATCTTCCTATCTCTCTATCTATTTCTCTTTCTCTCCTTGGATTTTGATATATCTTTTTGGTATTGATGGATCTAAACCCCATGTTGTTGAATCTTGTTTCTAGGTTGAGTTCCTAGATCTTCTATGCCATCATTATTATTGGTGATTCCTATTTCAAGAGTTGTGATTCAATGAAAAAGGAAAGTGGTTCTGTATAAGTTTGGCCAATTAATTTAAACTGGAATTTCTTGATTGTTTTGGATTTGATTTTAATTAAATTATGAAAAACCAATTCAATGTGAGTTGGGATTTGAAATTTATTTTCCATGGTATTTTGGTAGAAAACCCCTAATTTCAATGGAATTAGATATTGGGGTGTGATTTTGAAATTGGTGGAAATTGTGAAATTGATTTGAAATTAGTATTTGAGAAAAATGGATTAAATTGGTTTGATAATAACCTTGGTTGGTTTTATCCTAAAAAATACATGTATTTATTTAAAACCCATTTGGGTTTTAAATAGAATTTGATATATTGGAATTGGAAATGGGGAAATTGTGTTTTAAACAATTTTAAAATAATTTTCCCATTATTGATTATTTGTTAGAGCACATGCGAACCTAAGTAGTTAGTGATTTATTTGGGAAAAAAAATCTAGGATGTGAATACCCTATAAATGTATTGACACTTTACAACTCTAAAAAAATACATACCTCAATAGATATTATCCCTAGTGAGATGTTGATGGTTCCTCTCTGGTCAGTGTCTGAGGGATGTGTGTGCACATTTCCATTATCACTATTTGAGTGGGTGAGGATCCCATAACCTGGAACTATCATACCTTAGATAATATAACCATGTTTATTATTGTTATTCCTTTGATATATATTCCATTTAATGTAAAATTTCTTTACACATGCCTTGAGATTTAAATAAACTGTTTTATATAAATGTTTACTAAGCCATTATTTGAAATGTTTATATTAATTAAAATAAAAATCATGATTTTTTTAAATATGAAATTATTCTACCATTACTATTTTATAATAAAATTAAAGAATGATTTGGTTTATTTACTTTGGAATCTTATTATGGAACACTTGGTGATACCCTGCTGATATTTTAGCTCACACCCTACCTTTGCCTTTGGGCATTTGTAGACTTCCTTATACTAGGTTAAAGAAAGGGTAAAGCACCAATAGGAGGTGGTGGTTATTGATCTTTTGGGATTGGAGCACCATGTTCATTGGGACTTGGGGTGTTTATATTGTTTTCTGGTAATTTGTTGATATACTGTTTGGGTTTTGATATACCTGTTTGGTTTCTGGTATAGTATCCCTTGGGAGTTTTCTTTGAGCATACTGACTTGTATCTATTTCTTCCACTGTTTATATAGAAAAATCATTCCCTATTTTATCTTTTATGATGCTAGGTGATAGTCTCTAAATAATAGGGATCGGGAAATACCTTCAGACCATGCCAGTTCCGGCCTGGGTATCAGGGCACTAGGGTGTCCTGGCCGGTTTGTGACACCTCCAACCTGGATAGATCATTACATTGGATAAACTATATAAGGACTTAATTTTAAAATGTTTAATTGGATCAAGGAGTGAAAAGTTGTTTAAGGAGTTATATACAATCAAAAAATAAAGTGGAGAAACTCTCTATGAGTACTGGGGAATATTCGATCGGTTAAAAACACCCTTACCACACTAGCCCCATGATGAGAATCACTTCCATATATATTTTTACCAAGTATTGATGATAAATGATAGGAACCTATTGGATTATTCCTTGGGTGGTGCAATAATCAAAAAATACTCCACTGAATCTAGATATATGATCAAGAGGATCACCTAAAATTCTCAACAATTTGGTACAAAACCATGTCAAGGGGAGTACGTGAGATACATAGTTCTCACTCTAATTTATATGAAAATCATTTAGAAGACCTAACCTTTATTGTCAGATAGTTAGTTGTGAACAAATTTTAGGAAAAAACACCCTCCACACCCCTCGAGTCTTTTAACTTTGCTACTCTTAGAACCGCTACACTGATGGTTACTATTAAGTTCAAGGAACTTAAATCTATGATGATATGTACCAACGACAATACCAACATTATCTAAACTACGATCAGGGAAGAATAGAGTATTCCAACATTTAATATGGATATGGGAACTGATAGCAGTAAAGACCAACCTTCCAGCAAGGTTTTCAACCACCTTTTCAGCCACCACTATTTTAAAGACATAATTCTCAATCTTCCACAATAAAACAACCGAGGAAATCTCAATAACCATAAATGGAAGGCTTAATAAAAATAATTATGAAATCCAATATCTAGATTCTTACTATCATTAATGAATTAGAAAAATAAAGTTATGGGTAAATTTTCTGCTTAATAAATTCCTAACCCTAAAAGTAATGTTAGTTTTATCACATTAAGGAGTATAAATAAGTTGAAAAATAGTGAAGAATGACTATCTAAAGCCAAATATAGAGGTGGATAACCCAATGAACCTGAAGAATCTAAAGTTGAAAAGGAACATGAAGGAGAACTACCCATAGAGGAACCCTTAGTGAAGAAAGATAAAAGAAATTCCAAGATGGAGGACCTAAATTATCCCCAACCTCCCATCCATATGAGAATTTAACCACCCAAGAAATCCAATGAATATTCATCATAAAAGAAGATTGTGAAGATATTCAAAAAGGTGGAGATTAACATCCCTTTGATATAATCCATCCTATAAATTTCATGGCATGAAAAATTTATCAAGGATACGTGCATTAAGAAGAGAATATTACAAGATAATGAAAATCAAGTTTAGTTAAATATTTTCGCACACTTTTAACCCCACAAATACCCCAAAAGTGACAAGATCCATATACCTTAACTATCCTCTGTAATATTGGGGAAATTTTTTTTGATGCATTTTATGATTTAGGAGCAAAAATTAGTGTAATGACTTACTCACTTTATTCTTCCCTACAAATAGTAAAGTCCAAACCCAGCTGAGTAGTTTTAAAAACTTTCTAAATGATCCATTTAATACCCAATGTGTGTTATAGAAGATGTTCTGGTAAGTGTATAAAGATTTTAATTCCCTACTAACTTCTATATTCTTAACATGGAGGAAGGAAGAGGTAAAGTTCACACCACCATCATTTTAGGCTTTCCTTTACTTAAGACTTCCAAGAAAATAATAAATGTTAATGAAGGAACTATTTTAATAAATTTTAGAGATCATAATGTAAATTTTAACATTCTTGATTCAATGAAATACCCCCATAAAAAACAATATACTTTTACTTTGAACCATTTCGAGTTTCCATGACACCCTAAGGAAAATACTGAAATATTTGATGACATTATTTTATTAGGATAAGCTCCTAAAACAAATGATATTGTTGATTAATTTGATTTTAAAAATGAGCTCAATTTGAAAATAGTTATGTGCACTAATGGGAGTTATTTCACTAAGATATTTTGATAATTTATTTAGGACTATCACTAACACTTATGCATTACACGTATAAGATGAAATAATGGAGAATATCAAGTTAAAAATATCACTAGAAAATCCCCTAAAATGGAACTGAAAATATTACCACCCAATTTTATATATGATTATTTAAAGTAAGGTGAGAAACTGTTAATCATAATTTTAAACAACTTAAAGCCCAATAAATTTTTTTTTTGGATATCTTGAAATAAAACAAGTAATCCATAGGAATTTCCCCTTATAATTTTTTTTATGAAAACACTATCAATTGATTGTTGAGATGTATCAGAAGGAATATTGGGATATCAAGAGAGTTAACTTTGAATTTGTAAAATCTAGAGGATAGAAAAAGTTGTAGATGATGAAACTTTAGGAGATTATTAGGGAAACATATAAGGAATCCCTTCTGTACAAGTATAAGGCCATATCTATACATTAAAGACTCATTCAAAAACTAGTCTTGGAAGTTAGAGATAAAGTGTTGGTGTAATCTTTAATATTAAATCCAATGCTTGGTAAAAATCATTCCAAGTGTACTAGACCATACATAATGACTAAAAATTTTACATTTGGTTCTATTTAGACCTAAGGATAAGATTCAAAGTAGAAATTCAAGGTGAACGTCTAATAATTAAAGCATTACTATGAAGATTTCTATAAATAAACAATAGAGGAGTCGAAACTCCTTCATAATTCCATTGAATAAATCATTATTAGTTTGTCTATTTACACTATATTAATCTATACAACTATCATTTTTAAAACCATTTTCCTTGATAAATTCATTCCATAATTAATTGGAATGATGTCTAAGATAAGTTTGGGGGAGGAGGAATAAGTAGCTTAAGATGTAAACACTTTTTCTTTTTTCATTATTTTAAATTTTAAGTGTTTCTATCCTTAAATAAAATAAATATAAAAAAACCTGTGCTTTCATGTTGCCTTAACTAGTTTAAATACCATTCTAGAGTATAGGGAATTCATTAGTTCTGAATTTTTAAGAGTTAAATGATTTCTAAGTGATTTTTCCATTGCATTCATGATTTTTTTTCTTAGAACTAGGAAAATGAATGTGATTGAAAATATTTTTGTGGAATTAGAATTATAATACGAGGTCACTAGATTTTTGAACTTAATCTAAGGTAACTTGAAAAATGTGAAAAATAAAACCTTAGGTATCAAACTCAAAAGAAATTGATATAAGTCTATTGATAATGGAGTAAAATGGGAAATTGGGATCCCATGATGAATCTCTGAGACATTAGGCAATGGGTTTGTGAGTAATAAATTCCATTTTTTTTAAAAATAAATAATTTATTTGCATAGACATTTATACAATCATGGATGGTAAAATTCAATAAAGTTCCTAATAGAAAAAAACAATTTTATTCGGGTGAGGGGAATATTGAACCCAGATGAAGAAGGGGGCAATTGACTTATAAAAATTTCATTTGAGTTGTATCAAGGAAGTGGAAATTGGATCTTTTGTTCAAGAAAATTTGGATAGAGGGATAAATGTAAGTTCCACTTGTTAAAATTCTAATTCCACTTAAATATAATTTTTCACTCGTTGAACTATAAATTTTCTTGAATTGACTTGAGGTAGTGAATTTAAATCATATAAGAGGAATGATTATTCAAAAAAATCATTAGATCTATGATTTTATTTTTCATTTCTTTGTGTATTAATTATAGGTAAGACCATCAATTGAAAAAAAAATTCACTTTATTTCCTAAGAGAGAAATATTTTAAGTTTAGGGGAGTGATAAGAACCCAAAATTTTAAAAAATATAAAACGATTTTAATTATTTATAAGCCCCTAATTTAATTAAAACTAGATTAATTCATTGATTTTTTTTACAATGGATAATTATAGACTTTATCTATTTAATTAATTTGTGATATGATCTTTCAATTTATCCAGAAAAGCCTACACTCTAAACTATGTATTTTAAATAGCGACACATCAATTAGAAAATTAACTATGTTTTAGAAACTGATTTTGAAATAATTGTGTTTTTTCAAAACCTAAAATTAATTTGTTAAAATGGATTTAATCAATATTTTTTTATGGTTTTATACATTTTTTTAATTAAATGAAATATATATATTAATTTTTAATTTAATTATTTAAATGGAATTTAAATTTTATTTTCAAATGATTAAAAAATCAATTTGGGAACAAGAGTAGACTAAAAAATATATATTTGTGTAATATAGGTTGAAAATAAAATTGACAAAGGGAAAAGCTTCTATGGTTTAATTCCATTATCATACTTTTGTATAGATCACCTGATTTTGGGAGCCATCTTGTTTCCATTATCAAGATTATATGAGAAGGAAATCCCATTATTTCATGAAGCATCTTCCATGAAAACCCCCTTACTATGTCTCTCCACACCACCATTCAACCATGATCTCAACCTTCCATGACAACTCCTTCTATGAGAATCCATCCTTCAGTGAATAAATCTTCTTTACATTGAATTCCAAGCTTCCACAAGGGAATAAATTCACTATATGGATCTTCCAACCCTAACCCTCCATGGTAAATCATCCATGCCATGTTTGTGTTTCCTTCTCAGATATGAAGAATGAACTCAAAACCAGATGAAACTGAGAATCACTGATCCATATCCAATTGAATATGGGAGCTCCATTATTGAAAACAACCAAAGCTGATGCTTGATAAAGATTCCATATTAATAAACCATTAATAGAACATGATCTCCCTTTGGTGTATTATTAAATAAATGAAACTGAGGCTCGATGAATTTGTGAAGTCGTTTGACTGAGGAGACCCAAAAGTAAAGCCAAACTCACCATTAAATATAATCAAATACAAGGTTGTTGAGATCTAACATGCCTATGCCTTGAATTATTAGATGATTATGAGTGAGGTTGATGATAATGAAATGAGGCCAGGGTTTCAAAGAATGGAGATAGATGAAACTTCACAATGAGCTTGAAGGAGGATGATGGTCACTATACTCAATGCCAATGCAGAAGTCTGAACTCAACATTATGAATTTATGATCTAAGTATAGATAGATGTTGAATATAGATTTGAAGGAGTAGACATGTGTTCATTGCTACCTTTTATTCATTCCATGTGCATGTGTTTTATTGAAGAAGATGATAGGACCTCCATATGCCCAATGTTGTGGTTGATCAATCTAGAATAGGTTCAAAATAAGTACTCAATGAAATGAATTAAAAGTATTTACTCCTAGTTGATGATGGGTGACAATAGATTAGAGCTTGAGATGTACTCAAATATAGTTAATTTAGGGTATAAAGATCTAATTGAGCCCAAGGAAAATTGTTGCGAGATGTAAAACTGATATAGAAGAACTATAAATTCAAACCAACTATCCACCTAACAATGAACCTCCATCACTAGTATGCCTAGTATAACATAACAACACACACTAATTGGAAATTCTGAGACCCTATTTTGAAGAAATACTGAGGCTATGATCGATGTGAACCTAAGTTCACTAATGGAGATTCATATGATATTGAGCTTCTTTTCTATGTGTGTTTCTTATATAGAGATGAATATGGAGAGGACTTGGTTCATCCCCAATCCATTGGATTCAAGATAAAATATATTTACATGAAATATCTCCTTACAAAATCAAAGAAGGCATGAAATACCTTCTACCCAAGAATCCCCAACCATATCAACCAAGAAAGAAGACACATGCACACCCATATCTTCAAACAAAAAACAATAACCTAATCTATCCAGCCTCTAAGAAGTTTCTCAACTCCCAAAACAATAAAAACTATTATACCGACCCAAACCATATTATCCAGGCCTGATTTGGAAGCACACTAATTCAACCCCAAGCCCATCCTTCCTCTATAAAAGATCAAAGAATGAATTCTATTGTAGTTGTATGTCACGGCACCTCCCTCCAAAGATACTGTAATGAGAGAAGAGAGAAAATAACCCAAAGTCCCACCTCCAATAGGCCCCGAGTTGGTGATTAGAACCAAGGGTATACAAATCTCATAATATGGGAGACATTACCCTCTATAATAATATAGGATTAGGAGATAAGATGAATCGTCCACAAACAACTCCAAGACATAATATAAAATAAATCCAAAATCCATCCCACATGCATGAATAAATATAACTGATACAGATAAAAGTATCCAAAGTAAATACCAAAAAGTAAAACTAAAGAAGCGACATAACAACTGTCAAGGATATGAGCTAGTAATGTCCAACATAGTCCATGTAGTCCTCTTGGAAACCTAAAAATAGTTTTATATATGTAGAGTGAGCATACAAGTATACTCATTAGGAAAACCAAAGCTGCTCATGCACATGTGAAAGAAGCATAATAAAACACTTGTGAGAAAACAATAGAACCAAACAACACCTATACAAGTATACTAACCATAACAACCTCTCCAAGACATGCTCACCAAATAACGCAAGCCAAGTAATATAATATAACAAGAATCACATCGATAAGGGTACTCTGCACCACTTTCCCACTAGTATACCAATCTCACACTCCAACATTGTACGTCCTGGCACTCCCATATCTTTCATATATCACACCACCCCATAAGCATAGTCACAACACACCTCACCCAAAGACACATGAGCTCACCACCCCATAAGCATGACCACATCAGATCTCACCCGAAAATACCTAGGCCATAACACAACCACTACCATAACCAGATTAGTAGGGTATCATGAACAAGTAAGACACCAATCTAGTTACCTCCTCCGACTATGCATGATCCCCACCAGAAGCCGCCCCACAAGCATGGTTATATCACATCTCTCTAAAAAACACTTGGGCCATTGCACCTCACCCAGAAACACCTAGGATATCATAAGCACCATCTAATTCACTAACATACCTCTAACCATTACATCCTATGAAATACCTACCTCGCCTAGAAGAGAGATCAAGAAAGGGTGAGTAATCATCCATTCATAATCCTCACTGGATATTGGAAAAAACACCCCCCGCGTGACTATGCGGGTGTTGACATGCAGTGCTCGACATAGGTGGGGTGTGTATATAAATAAAAAGAATATACAAGTGTTTATATATATATAGTATCAAAAAATCAAGATCAACCTATGGGTTTGAAAACAAACTAACCAACTAACAACACCGTCTCTTTTTCTACCACCTCTAAATTCAAAACACCACACAACAAGCCATGATCCATATCCACATTTCCAATCAATTTAAATTAATCATCTCATTCTTTTATTTATTTAGAATTAAACACATTTAACCACAAAACCCACCATTTAATTATTCATTAACCATTTTCATCCCATTAACCAAACCAACCCATGTCATTTCAATCATTATAAATCATTTATTCTATCACTACTCGGGTATCTAGCACAAAGAAACCACCACATCACCGACCTAAAAGAACAACCAACAAACCACCTCACTACCCCAAAAGCAAATCCCACAAACCACCTCACCGCCCCAAAATCACGACCCACAGACCATCAACCCCACATTCTCCAACCACACATCGCCATCCCAAAAGAACGAACAAAAATCACAATAAATCAAGATCATTTTACATATTTACAAAGGGGATTTTAGCACATTTCACTTTATTTTAGGGGTGTTATCACACAAGCCATAATCCCAGGGTGACCATTTCATTATCCAAACATAAGTGGTTAATAAATTTCTATTTTAGGGTGATTTCATAACAATTAGAACCAAAGTAGAAATATCAACACATATATATAGTGTAAAAAAATCCCCCAATGGACACAATTTTCAGTGGGACCATAATCCCATACAATAAAAAATATCTCAATAATATCAAACCTATAAAAGCATGTGAAATAAACATATTTTACCCTTTAGATTTTAATTAAAAATTATTTATCTTTGATTAAGCCATCACAAACATAACCCATAAATAAAAAAAGCAAACCCCTCCTGTATGATACACAATAAAGATAAATGAGGGAATCCGTAACTCAAGGAATCTTTTCTAACTCACTATGCACCGTAGAGCGAAGAAGAATTCCCAAAAACCACAACCTCACCATGAGTAAACATGGATCAACATACAACACAACCAAATACCATACAAACAAAACCCAATAGACTCCCCAAACCATAACAACATCAATATAGCGAATCCCCAAGAGAATAATGGAAGAAAACCTACCAAGAAGAAGGAAGGGATTACCATGAATTACCAACAAACAACCACTGGGACCAACAAATAAAATAGGGAGGAAGATGGATTTAATAACTCATCGGGGAACCTAGGGTTAACCCAAAATGAGAGGAATAAGAAGCCATGAATTAATGAATGAAAATGTAGTTAGAAAAAACTTTTAAAACTTCACTACATTGGGGATTTACATGATATGTAATCCCCTTTCACGTTGTGTAATCCTTAGGGTTTGATTTTTCTGAAAAATAACTCACCTTTTTATTATTTAACCCTGAAAAAATACATGCTGTGAACCGGCCTCAAACAATCCATGAACCATCATTACATGTTGTGTAATACACTTACATGATGTGCATTTTCTACAGCAGTTATTATGCACCTATAACTTCCACCAAAAACTCCTAAAACCTCCCCCAAATACCTCCAACAACCAAAACTAGAAAAGTAATGGACTGGGAGGGCACGAACTATTACATCATATACCTCTCAAATGATTATTTCCCCAGAGAATCCAAAACCAAGTCCATAAGAAAAGGGGTCTGAACAACCACCCCATGAGATACCTCTCAAGGGTCTCATCACACCTCAAACGCTACCACTAGTAAAACACACCAACCCAAATGACCAAAAAAGACATTGCACAACCACATCACCATAAATACAAGATTCATCCTCTCATAAAACCATACCTCCACAAAAACACTCCAAAACCATCTCAACCTCCACACAACCAAAACCAATAACCACTAAAACTAATGAACCACACCATCTCAGACACACGAATCAGGTAATTCCATATTCCATGTAAAGATACTATCTGCTTTGGGTGGTATTGACTCACCCGCAAAAGTTTAATAACATCGCAATTAATGCATATCGATTAGGAATCATGTCATTCCCTTTTCATATGTTAGGAACTTATCACACATCACACCACACACATCAAAAACTAAGGAAAATAGGTCATCTCATAAAAAAATGATCTTAACATTACATTAAAAAGAAAAATAGAGAAAATAAAAACTTAAAAAAACTACGGGTATTGGGAACAAATCTACGTCTCTCACTCCCAAGTACTCTCCTCTAGGACACCATGCCTCCACAACACACAAACCAAAGAAATGGTCCATCCACATAGTGCATTCTCTTGGATATATTGGATCTATACTAGTAATTACACAAATGTTGAATATTCCTTGATATCCAACTCTCCCCAGTCAAAAACATGGGAGTCATCATGATGATACAGATAAAGGTGAGATATGTGGAAGACATCATGGATCCTCTCTAATTTTTTTTGCAACACCAACTGATACACCACCACACCAACTCGTCCCAACACTTCAAAGGACCCAAAAAACCTAGGGGAAAGCTTACTCCCTCTACTAAACCTCTAATTCCCACTATGAGGGGAAACTTTCAAGAACATGTGGTCCCCAACCTATAACTCCAAGGGACTCCTTCAATTGGCATAAGATTTCTTCCAGTCTTGTGCTGCTTTCATCCTCTAACGAACAAGCTGAACTTTCTCTATCATGCTCTACACCACATCGAGACCAAGAAAGGATATCTCCCCAACCTCCTTCCAAAAAATGGAGAATGACACAGTCTCATGTACAAAGCATTAAATGGGGCCATGAAAATGGAAGAGTGATAAACATTATTATAACCAAACTCCACCCAAGATAGGTGTCATACCCAAGATCCACCAAAGTCGATGATGCATGCCCACAACATATCCTCTAACATATGGATAGACCATTCCATCTAACCATCTGTCAGAGGGTGGAAAGCAGTGTTGAGGTGTAAATGAGTGCCAAAATCATATTGAAATCCTCTCTAGACTTGTGAGGTAAAAAATGTATCCCAATCCGAGAAAATGGACCTCAGAACTCTATACAACTATAACACCTCATCCATGTACCTCTTAGCCAAATATTCCACTATGAATGACTCCTTGATCACTAAGAAGTGGGTCAATTTCATCAACTGATCCATGACCACTCAGATAGAATCACAAAATCCCTAATTTCTGGGTAACCTTGTGAATAAATACATCAAGATTTCATCCCATTTCAACTCAAGAACATCCAAGGGCTGCAACAAACCACCAAGAACATGATGCTCAACCTTTAATTTCTAGAAAACCAAGCACCTTCCCACAAACTCTGACACTAACCATTTCACATAGGGCCACAAAAACTGCATATTCAAGCCACGATACATCTTGGGAACTCTTGGGTGTACTGCCAAAGGTGAGTTATGAAACTCACAGAGGAATCCCCCACTCGTCGCTACTATAACAAACAACCTCCCATGAAACAAAATCTGATTCTGACGATCTTCCGACCATACATATGGATCATCACCATGGTTAAAATGATCAAGAATAACCTCTATCTCTGAGTATCCCCACTGATACTCCTTTACCTTCTACATTAGAGAAGAATGTACCATCATCTGAAAAAAACATCCAATTCCATTAACCACCATTCAATATAAGTACAGGGATTCCAACTCCTCCATTTCTCTCCAAGAATCCCCAGACTCCTGAAAAACACCCTTCCATGACTTCCCTCTCAAAGAGTCAGTACCAACATTCCCCTTTCTTGAGGTGTAGGAGTTATCAAAATCATAATCCTTAAGAAAATCCATCCAAATCCATTACCGCAAGTTCAAATCATGATGGTAAAAGATATACCTCAAACTCTTGTGATCTGGTGAAGACTAAAAATCGATCCCTAATGAGGTAATACCCCCAAAAAATTAGTGTAAAAACAAATGCTACTAGATCTAGATCATGTGTGGTGTAGTTATGCTCATTGGGGCATAACTTTCTAGACCCATAAGAGATCACCAACCACTACTACATCATCAAACATCCCAAGTCCAAATGTGAAGAATCACAAAACACCTCAAACATCACCCCTTACTCAAGAAATTGGATCACTCAAGCAGAAACCAACTTCCCCTTAATGTAACTGAATTCTATATGGAATTGATCACTCCACAAAAAATATTGGTCTTTCCTAGTCAAATTTATCAATGAGGCTGCAACTCGATAGAAATCATGTAAAAAACTCCAATAATAGTTTTCAAGACCAAGAAAACTATGAACCTATTCCACATTCTTGGGTGATTCCTAAGAAAAAACTACTTCAAACTTTGAAGGGTCTACTTACACACCCTGATGAGACACCACATGCCTAGGGAAATGTACCAATCATGTCCAAAACTTACACTTGGACAACTTTCCATAGAACTGGTGGTGTTGAAGAACATGTAAAAAAGTTCTGAGATGCTCAACATGCTCCTAATTTGGCTTCAAGTAGATTAATATATCATCAATGAATATGATAATGAACTAATCCAGGAACTCATATAACATAAAGTTCATAATCCCTATAAACAAAACTGATGCATTTATAACACCGAATGACATGAATACAAACTCAAAGTTCCCATACCTGCATATGAAGGTTGTATTTGGGATATCACAATCCTTTACCCCCAAATGGTGATATAAAGACCGCAAATAGATCTTATAAAACCAAATCACCCCTCTCAGCTGGTTGAAAAGATCTTCTATCCTTGGAAGAAGGTAACCATTTTTTACTATCATCTAATTCAACCTCTGGTAGTCTATACACAACCTTAGACTACTATCATCCTTCTTCGCAAAAAACACTATAGCACCCCACAATGACACACTGTTCCATATAAAACCCTTACTCATTAGATCATCTATCTAAATACTTAACTCCCACAACTCATAAGGTGAAATTCGATAAGTATCCCTCAAAATCGGAGAAGCACCAGACTGCAAGTCTATCTCAAACTCAACATCACGTCGAGGGGGTATCATCATAAAATCCTTGTGAAAAACATCCAGTAACTCCCCAATAACCTTAATAACCTCTACCATCTTAGCATATACTAATTCCAATGATTCTACTGAAAACTCATCCAACAAGTAAATAACAAGATCCACACACTGACTACCCACCCTACTACCCTGCTCACCAACGAAAACCACACATTGACCATCCACATTCGAAAAAATGACTCTCCTATAGAAGCAGTCAATGATAGCACATATAGAATAGAACTAGTCGATGCTGAGGATGACATCGTATGACTGCATCTATAGTAAGAAAAGATCCCCATGAGATTGATGTGGCCCCATCATCAATCTACATGCCTAACATAGATCAAACAAGCTGGTCTGGACTCTAACTAGTGTAGTAAACACCAGAGGCATGATAAGACTCTCTACATCTAGTCCCAGAGCATGGGATAAAGTGGGTGAAACAAAGGAGTGTGGATCTCTTGAATCAAACAAGGAACAAACAAGGGTACTAAAAGAACTAATCGTATCTCTGGTGATCTTTGGACCCTATGGAAATCCTGCCTTTACTACATGAAACTGACCACACCCAGCCCCTCTAACTCTCTAATGAATACCACCTCCATAACCATACTCAGGTAGTGGTGCTTAAATGTGAGGAACATCTTAGGGTTGGCCTCTACCTTCTCCATCTCCCCTTGGCAGAGTAAAAACCTAATGACCCTACTACTGAATAGTCTCATTGGAAACTGCTACTGAGGTTGGAAATGAACCTATCCACCTCCACCAAACTAAGCTTGGGGAACCACTGGGCTCTAGTTTTGTCAATGACCACAAACCCCACAACCAAAACACACTGGAACAAAGATCTTAGGAAAATAAAAAAACACTGTCCCCAGAAGTTCGAAAAGGAAGATACTGAGGTCGAATCCCTACAGGTGGAATCCTCAAAGGTCCTGGTGCCTTAGACCTACCACTGAAAACTCTACTTCTCAAGGAAACCTATTGGTTCCCCTCCCATGACAAACCTCCTCATGAGTGCATCCACTCGATCACCTCTATCTTCTCCTGAACCTTTAGATACATCATCAATGTAAAAAGAGTAACTACATATTGGATATAAGGATAAAGTGCCTTCTCAAGATATATCGCATGAGACTCCTCATCTAGAAAAATATCTATGGAAAAATGTAAAAGGTACTTGAGTTTGATTCCTAGATCCCACACTGATATTCTCACCTATTGAATAGAAATAATCCCTTATCTCTTTATCGCCTTCATGGTCAACAAAATGAACTCTACTCGGAACTCCTTCTAGAAGTAAACCCAAAAAACACATGCCTCCTTTCACTCTCCTAGATACAAAATCCACCATTGATGCACAACTCCCTATATCTGAATGAATTCCAAAGGGACCCGATACTCTGTTGGGGCTCAGATAAAACTAAAAGTGATCTCGAGCTCCTACAACTAGCTCTTCGTCATCACAAATGAGACACTTACCTCATAATTCCCAAATCCTGATACTAGAAAACACGAAATGTCCTCTTCCACTGATCCTCCTCCTCAACTGGATCAACCCTATGACGATCAACCAGATCATCCTATTGAACCTCAACTGCCTAATCCACACATGAATGATGAACAAGATCCATAGATGAAAGTAAAATAAGGAACTTCCTAAGACCGATAGTATGTAATTTTATTAAGATTCATTTTAACTCATTTAATTCATTTTTTATCCATTTCAACCTTCCCAAAATAACTCAATTCAAATAAAAACACAAGTTATCATGATGCATGTACCTTTCCTATGTCTCTACCCTGCAAGCAGGTCCATATTACTTGGTCATTCAATAAGCTCAAAGTTTTTGCACTAGATCATGGGGGGACCTAAAATCCCATGCCCTAGATAGTATTCCTGACCTATGACACCAAGGCCAACTGTCACTATTTCTATACTACCCCATGAAATCCTCACTGTGCCTAATGCCAAAATCCATCCTATCTCTAAAACACTCACCTGATACCATTTTGTCACGACCCCTCCCTCCAAATATACTACAATGAGGGTAAATAGATAATGAACCCCCGAGTCCCACCTCCAGTAAACCTAGGTTAGAGACTAGCACCAAGGGTATAAAAATCTCTGGATATGGGAGGCATTACCCTATATAATAATACAAGATCAGAATATAAGATGAATCATCCATAAAAAATTCCAAGACATAATATAAAAGAAATCCAAAATCCATCCCATATGCATGTAGAAATAGAATTTATATAGATAAAATTATCCAATTTAAATACCCAAAAGTAAATCAAATCCACCAACACAACAACTATTAAGGATCTGAGCTATTAATATCCAACATGGTCCACATAGTCCTCCTGGAAAATTGAAACCAGTTTTATATACATAGGATGAGCATACAAGTATACTCAATAGAAAAATCAAAGTCTCTCGTTCTCATGTGAAAGAAGCATACTAATTCACCTGTGATAAAACAACAGAACCAAACAACACCTATATAAGTATACTAACCATCCCAACCTCACAAATGCATGCTCACCAAATAACGTAATCTAAGTAATATAATATAACACGAATCACATCAATAAGGGTACCTTGCACCACTTTCCCACTGGTATAACACTCTCACACACCAACATAGTATGCCCTGGAACTCCCATCTATTATGTATATCACACTAACCTATAAAAATGGTCACAACACACACCTTTCCCAAAGACACCAGGGATCTTTGCCCCACAAGCATGTCCACATCACATCTTGGAAAAAAAAACATGGGACACAACAAAAAAAATTCCATAAATAGAGTAGTAGGGTATCATAAACATGTAGGACATCAACCTAATTTCCTCCTCATACCATTAATGACCCCCACAAAAATCCACCCCACAAGCACGGTCATATCAAATCTCTCTTAAAAAAACCTGGGCCATCGCACCTCACCCACAAAAAACTTGGGCTATCACAACCAACATCTTATGCAATAACATACCTATGACCATCACAACCTATGCAATACCTACCTCACTTGGAAGAGGGAGTGGGAAATTGTGGGTAACCAACCATCCATACTCCTCACCAAATATCGGGAGAAACACCACCCCCCATGACTATGTGGGTGTCGACACATAGTGAACGATGTTGGTGGGGTGCGTATAGAAATCTCAAGAATATAAAAGTATATATATAGTATCAAACACTTAAGCCCAAACTATGGGTTTACAAACAAACTAACCAACTCATAACACTGTCACTTTTTCTGCCAACTCTAATTGTATAATACCACAAAACAAGCCATGAGCCACATTCAAATTTCCAACCAATTTCATTTAATCATCTCATTATTTTCATTATTTAGCATCAACCACATTTAACCACACAACCCACCATTTAATTATTCATTAACCATTTTCATCCCACTAACCAAACCAACCCATGTCATTTCAATCATTTTAAATCATTTATTCCATCACTACTCAGGCATCTAGTAAAAATAAACCACCACCTCACTACCCCAAAAGCATGACCAAAAAACCACCTCACCATCCTAAAATCACAACCCACAAACCACCTCGCCACCCCAAAATCACTACCCATAGACCATCATCCCCACATGACCCAACCACACATCATCATCCCAAAATCATAGATAAACATCACAATATATGAATATCATTTTACAGATTTACAAAGGGTATTTTAACACATTTAAATTTATTTTATGGGTTTTATCACATAATCCATAATCCTGGGGAAATCATTTCATTATCCAAATATAATTAGTTAATCAATTTCCATTTTAGGGTGATATAAAAACAATCACAACCAAAATAAAAATCTCAACACATATATCTAGCATAAAAAATCCCACAATGTCCACAATTTTCTATGGGGCTACAAGCTCGTACAATCCACAATATCATAACAATATCAAAGTTGTAAAAGAATAAAAAAACCTCTTCCACTTTTAATTTCAATTAACCAATTATTCATATTTTATTAATATATCACAACCATAACCTATACATAAAAAAATTAAACCCCTCCCGCATGATACATAATTAAGAGAAATGATGGAATCCCAACCTCAAATAATCTTTTTCGACTCGCTGTGCACTGTAGGGTGAAGAAGAACACCCACAAAACTCAACCTCACCATGAGAAAATGCGGATCAACCA
Source organism: Viscum album (assembly GCA_963277665.1). Taxonomy (NCBI): domain Eukaryota; kingdom Viridiplantae; phylum Streptophyta; class Magnoliopsida; order Santalales; family Viscaceae; genus Viscum; species Viscum album. Next base: position 1,038,394,821 of record OY728165.1, read on the forward strand.
ACACTGCAACTGAAGACCGTAAAAACTTAACCCATCACACTCCTCAAACCATAACAACATCACCATATTGAATCCCTAGGAGAAGAATGGAAGAAAACATACCAATAATAAGGAAGGGATTATTACAGATTTCTAATGAACAACCATCAGGACCAAAAAATAAAAGAGGGAGGAAGAGGTCTTGAATAACTCCTCAGGGCACAAAAGGTTAAACCAAAATGAGAGGAAGAACAAGACATGAGAAAATGAATGAAAATTTGGCTATAAAGTACTTTTAAAACTGTACTACATCAGGGATTTACATGATGTATAATTCCCTTTCATGTCATGTAATCCATAGGGTTTGATTTCACTGAAAAACACATCACCTTTTTAGTATTTAACTTAAAAAATCTACACGTTTTGAACCGGATTTTCAAAACCCGTGAAACACCATTACATGTTGTGTAATACACTTACAAGATGTGTATTTACTGTAGAAGTTTTTTTTGACTCCAAATTCCACCGAAAACTCCCAAAACCTCCCCCAAACACCTCCAACAACTAAAACTGGAAACGTAATGGACCAGGAGGGAGCATACCATTACATTGTGGAACACAAAAGAGTTTCAACCTCCAATACTTCTCGAAAGAGTATGAAACTTGATCATGGGATGAGAATGATTTAATAAGAAGTATTTGAGTGATTATCACATGAATAAATATTGACCATTAAGCTATGCATGTGGTGAAAATTTAAATAAAGGGAACTAGTCTCAAAATTTGAAGAATAATTTGGAATTACTAGGATAATTAGAGATAAAGCTCATGATAATCACATTTGAAGTACATCAGAGGTCATGAATCATTCTGTTATAAATAAGGGATTGTTCTTCAGGAAGGTAGTTGCTTTGTAGATTATATTAATAAAGCTATTTCTACTTTTTTCCTACCCACTTTTATTTTCTTTCTAGTGTAATAATCTCCAATGATGTTATAGTAATACATTAGTGGTTGAGGCAAGGAGAAACCTATTACCTACCTATTAATGAATTCAATATTTTAATTAAATACCTCTTCTCTGAATATCAATATTTATTCTCATTTTTTAGATGTTAGGATATTTCCTTAATTCTATGCATTCTGAATTCATCTTCCCACTCTTATTAGATTGCACACATGAGCCACTTAAGTTCTATAAAATAATATTGATCATGAGTAGTGGGTTCATCTAAGAGTGATATGATATTCCTAATCACTGGGACATGTAATATTAAGGGATATAATGATCATTATACTTCCTTATTCAAGATTAAATAATCATAGGAGGGTGATCAAGAGAGGTTTCTCTTGATTAGAGATAAGATAAGATAGTAAATGTGGAATTATGATTTAATAGGTAAAGTGAGGGGATATCCAATTTCAGGACACCTTTTTTGATATTGAATTTAAAACCAACTCAATTTTACCTTTTTTTCCACTCACACTCCAATCCCATAAAATAAGATAAAAACACCCCCATAACAATCTCCTCTCTGGATACAACTCAAGTCCCACTATAACTACATATAAAACATGGGATCAAAATTCATTTATTGGCAGCCCTATGACAGAACACGAATTACTATACTTCCCAATAATATCACTATTTTAAAAAATAAAAGATCATACATGAAGAAATATCTCATGACTAGAGTAGAAAATAAAGTAAAACTCTAGTTGAGAAGAATATATCAACCTTGCTTCTACACTAATGATCCAATGAGTTCCAATTTATTACCTTATATATTTTATTATATTTGTGTGTTATATATTTCGGTAATTAATTATTATGTAATTTATTAGAGGTATAACTAAAGAAAATGATCATTATATCAAAACTAGATAGTATATGAGAATTCACCATCGTGTAATGATCTCAACAATCAGTATCATAAATTTTATTTGAAAAATAGATCACACTTGATGAAGTGAAGATGGAGTCTATCCCTTGAGGGGGAGAAGATTGATAAGATTTTAGAACTTATAATTTTCATGAAAATATGGAATTTCTAGAATGTACTTTAAATTCGACATCAAAGAGATATGTATTGATATTTTCCCATTCTTTTTCTTGAAAGATTAAATTATATCATTAAGGTGAAGAAATTTATCTAATCAATGACATGAAAAATGAAGATATTTTGAAAAGTTACATAGATGATTTATTAAGATTAAAACCTACTAATTTTTTTGAATGGTTTAACTTGCATGTTGATATGAGTATAGGATTTTAGGTTGATAAAAATTTTTAGGGAACATATCCATCAATTTTAATCAATTGGATTAGATTGAAATTTTTTAAACAATCCTTGAGTAATGAAGATTTATTTGGTATTATATTTTGGTTAATTATGGATAGATTTATTGTCTAAATTTGATACTCTTGTTTCCTACATCGATTATGCTTCACGTATACATAGAGTGCAATGATTTATGTCACTTAACTTAAAGTTAATTGATACCATACTCCCTCTAGTATCTTTATATTCATTATCAATAAAGGAAAGAGTGAATAAAATGAAAATCGGTATAAATAAGAAGATTAAAAAGAGAAATAATCATATAATAATAAATAAAATAAGAAAAATATATTGAAATACCATTTTCTAGTAGGTATTGATAAAAAATAAAAAATAGGGATATTTTCAAACTCAATTTGTGTTTCTTTTTTATTTATTTTCAATGAACATGAATTTTATATGAATTATATCAATATGTGATGAAGAAGAATAAATTGTAAGTGAATCGAAGTAACCAAGAATTTTGAGAAGAAGAATTAAGTTCCCAAGAAAGGTTATATACATACACTAGACAAAGAATATTAGAGAATTACTTATTTAATGGTATTGGAAAAGGTCACTAAGATTTTACCATTGGGTTTTGTATTGGATATCCATTTACATGGAGATGGATGAAGAAGTGATTATGTTAGTGACAACATTTTATAATGTTTATATTTTTTTTGAGGTTGTAAATGATCATGTAAGAATGATCAATCAACTTGATATCATATGTGAAGAATATTCTTGATAATTTTTAATGAATTTGAGTAATCTACTTTGGTAGTTTATGATTAGAATTGGTTTAAGTAGATTTGAAGAATTTGAAGAAGAGTTTAGTTCCATAGAGTGTGATGATTGGTAAATATTGTATCTCTGTGATGAAGTTGTGAAAACAAGAAATAGTGTTCCTTCCCTATATTTATCAAGCTTGAAGTGTGTTATATATTATGGGAACATACTTGTATGATGTTTTAGTAATCAAATCCTATTTAGGAAGTGAAGAATCACTAAAATAGTCTAAGGAGTATTTATTTTCTATATAATATTTGGAATTATTTTTATTGATTCAAAGATTATTCCAAATAAATTTAGTTTTTTTGAATTATTTTTAGTTCAGGAATGAGGTCTAAGTTACTTTGAGGTAATTTGGGGTGATTAGATATGTCTTAAGAATTATTTTATTATGTTTTGAATTTCTGGGTTGCAGGTTTTTAAAAAACCAACAAAGTGTTTAATATATAATATATTTACTAGAAAAAGTCTTTAAAATGAAAAAAATAAGGGGATAAAAATGATATTCTAGTTAGAAATATTTTTTTTGGAGTCCAAGAAAAATTATCAAATGCATGCGTATGTTTTTTTAGAATGTATATGATTTTTTATGATATGTAAGATATTTTTAGAAAAAGTGAATAACATGCAAGGTACAAGATATTATGTCAATACATAATAAATTTATTATATTAATTATTAATTCATTTGAATATGTAGTAAATTCATGAGCACTGTAATATGTAACATATTTCATGATACACAAATTTTTTGTGGATGGTCGAACAAATATTTGCCTAAGTGAAAAATCATATGTATTATGTGAGGTTTAAAAAATATTACATATGAATCATCTTTTGAAGTAATGCGGAAAAGGAAATAACATTACTAGGATACATAATATATTTATTATATTATGTATGATTTATTAGTTTACACAAATTTGAGGACAATGATGATGTTTTGATATTATTCATTTCATAAATATCACGTTTCTTTGAATAAAGCCATGATTCTAGCTAAAGACTATGTAGATAAGGTGTAGCATCCATGGTTTTAGTTTATTTACCCTTTATTTATATATTTATGGCTATATAATGTTTGGTATAAGTTTTGGGAGGTTCCAAGGGGTTTTGAAACTTGTAGGAGGCTTTTATGGAGGTGCACGATTTGAGAACGATTAGTTGAAACCATTCAACACCTCCAAAAAACCATTCAAGGGAAAACATATCTCACTGAGCAGGCGCATGGTTGGGGAATAGTTTGGAAAAACTATGTGGATGGCTAAGAGAAACCGTATGAGCATACTATCATTTGGGAAAATGTCAATTGCACAGTTGGTGAATGGTTTGTCTAACTATGTGAGCCAACTATGTGAGGGGTTACTTGAGGTAGTAGCTCAGGCACAGTTAGCGCACAATTTGACTAATCTTGCACCATAACCGTGAAATGCGTAGTTTTATATCTAAAAATTGTGGATCTAACTTACTTTAATTCTTAGGACCCATTTTAATTACCTATTCTTTCATAACCCTAAATTTTTATTTCCAACCAAGTCTTGAGAGGTTATTCCCTTCAATTCGAGAGTAAGCTTTAAGAATTTCAACACCAATGGAGATCCAAATTCATTGGTAAGTGATCATTCTTAGGCTTTCTTCATTGATCTCTTATCTTTATCTTTACCATAACCTTAGATCTAATCCATTGTGGATAAATCCATATTACATGATGGAATTTTTTTTATGGTTGGATATGGGGAATTTAAGGTGATTCTTGATCGTATCTAGGTATTTTTTGTGCCATTATTCATTTTTACCAATGTTTTTGAGCTAGGTGGATTCTCTCTCAATTCCACATGATTAGAACTTGAAGTCTTAGTTTAAAATATATTTTTTCTTAAATTTATTGTGAAATTTATGTGTGAATCTTTTTCGAAACCTATTTAGTTACGGTTTTTAGAAATTTTGGAAGTTGGTTGGTTTTTTGGAGAATTATTTTTGATGAAGATTTTAAAATGGAAATTTTAAAATTATTGTAACGACCCAAACTTTTTAAATAGTATATTAACTTACTCTTAACGATTTAATAGATATGTTAATGGTTAATGCAGAAAGAGGAGTCGATGGCTTCATCCAGTAGACTCGAACCTTATGAAGCCCACTTATCAGAGCTTGGGAAGGAGGTGGAATCTTTGGGCTTCGCTTTGGACCAAGCCCAAGCTGAACTCCAGCGTGTCAAGATTGAACAGAAACGCCTGTGGGAGAAGTTAAAGTTAGTAGAGATTACTACTAGGGCAATGTTATCTGAGCCTCCCTCAGATTCTCTCACCATAGCACACCTTACACTTAGGTCATATGCTGGTGTTATAAGGGGCTATGTGACGAGACCATAGCTTCTTTGTGTAATCCTTTGGGATGAATAAATTGAGGTTTCTTCCTTTAGTGATGTTTGTGAAATTTTAAATGTCCGGATAATTTTAGGATGTATTTTATTGATGAATTAAAAGAAAAGGATATTTTAAAATATTTATATAAACCTTAATTAATTAATGATGTGTAATGATTTTCAAAAAATGGTCTTCTGCAAAAGTGTTCAGTAAGGAATTTGGAGTCTAATAAGATCAACTTAATTTTTGATGAATAGTAATTTATGAATAGTGATTTTATGCTTAGGATTAGTAATGTGACCAAATGGATTATTAATCTCACTTAAAGAAAGTTTTAATATAATTTAGACACCTTGATTACGTAATGTGATTCAATAAAATGGTTAAATAACAGTTTCATAAATTATTAATCAAGTATTAGTTTTTTCGGGTGAATAGTGTTTTTTATTTAAAAATTTAATTAAAAATATTTGGAAAATTATTTTTATAAAATGGAATTTATTTTTGAATTCCAAGCATCGATATTATGTTATGGTAATTTTTTGGGATTTTTCTGAGAAAGATGAATTTTCAGTGAATAGTAAAAAAACAATTTTAGGGTTTCGGTATGTTAAATGACATCATAACTGTGTCATAATGATTTCATGAGATATTTTAAGGGATGGTCGACTAAAGGGGATGAATTATTGTGTGAGGTGTCCCAAGTGTCCAATACCATGGGCAAGCCCATGGTTTTGCCGAAACCACTAATGAGGTGTCCCTTGGCCATTAATGCCTTGTCCCCTCACTTTCCCTATAAATACCAAGCCCTCCTCTCATCCATTCGACTCCAAAACCATACTCAACGACGTTCTGGTATCCTTACCTCCCAAGGAGTCCTCCCAAGGTGCCCCAAGGCCTCAAGGTCTAAACCTTTGAGTTTTAAGAGTTACGTTTTAAGGTAAGGGATCCGACCTCTCTCTTTCTTTTCAAGTAATCTCTTTTATGTCATTTCTTTTATACTCCATGTTCTTATGTTGTAATATGTTTTTCTATATTAATATTAATGCCATTTTCATGTTCGTATGATTAGAGACTCTTTCTTGCTCTCATCAATTCGTTTTAAGAATGTTTAAGTGGCGTCGTTAGGCTGCTGAATTTTTAAGGGGATTCTTTCACCCTTCTCATTCTTTTCAAAGTTCTATTTTCATGTCAAGTCTTTCAAATTCCTTTTTTTAATTATGTTGGGGTATTATATCTATATCTATAATACTTAACTCTTATGTTCACATGATGAGAGACCCTATTTGATCCTTTCAAATCATTTTTGTTGAATTTTAAGTGACACCGTTAGGCTGCCGAATTTTCATAAGAGAAATCTAATTTTTGTCTTCCTTCCATGTTTTTCATTTCAAATGGTATTTCCTTCAAATTTCATTACCATATTCATATATCCTTCTTATTCTGTCCCTCTACTGTTTTATGGGTCATTTATGAATGTTTGACCCATGTCCCCTTTCTTTTCAATGTTTTCTAAAACCCCGAAACATAACCGTTATGCTGCAGAATTTTCGTCTCAAAATGCCTCTCTCTTTTCTCAAAATTATTTTATGTTATAAAGTGAATAATAAAATCTCTTATTTCTACAGGGGTATTCACATATATATAAAAATGATCTATTTTAAATTATTGTATTTACATACATGATACCCGCTCTCCCCTTCCGTGGGTTTAAAGTGACGTGAAGATCATGTCTTTAAAGTAGTTTTTAAAACGTTATGATTATGAAATGAAACCCATTTATTTTATGCTATATGGGTTATTTATGAAATTTTTGATGATTATATATGTGGCTCACATGATAATAAAGGAAAATTTAAGGGTGCGCCCTGATAGAGCTCCAATGCATTGGGTAATGATATAACCACTAGAGATTACAATTTTCACGATATCTTGGTGAATAACCTTGGTAATTTTCAAATGACACCTTGGGGATGGACCTTGGTGATATGTTCATGATTGTCTTGTTAAATGATGTAGCCACATATTAATGTTATGAAAAATGTTATTTTTATTATGATATGCCACATGATTTATTTCTCATGCCTTAAAGTTATTTTTCATGACATAGTTGATGTATCTCAAGTTCACATGTTAAATGTTTCTCTTATTTCCCTTACTGGGCCTTCTGCTCCCCCTTTCTTTTGATGTATGTCCCTAGGTTATGAGATGCAGTAATGAACCTAGGATGAACTTAAGGATAATCCTTTCAAGTGTTTAAGAAGAATTTTTTATGTTGTTTTCATGTATTATGTTCTTGGTTTCCAAGACACTAAACCTTAAAGATCCTCAGTTTTATGTAATGTAATGAAAGTTTATTTTATAAAAAGGAGGGATTCCATAATTATGATTTTGATTTGATACAATGAAAATGGTTTGTGGAAATGGTTTAATGAGAGAATTATTTTTGAAATGGTTTATCATGGTATTTTTAATACAAGGTAGGTGTGAGTTAATTTTCATTAGAAGTGACCCTATGGAAGGGATGTGTTCTATTAGGGAACTTGGTATTAGTTACCTTGTGATGACTTGGTAGATCAACGAGAGGCTGCTCATGAGTATAAAACTGTCACTTGGGCATACATGTGTGGATTTTTGGACATGTGAATTCATGGAATGGGTATGACAAATGGGATGATAATGGTATTAAAGTCTTGTTTTATTGCTTTCCATGGAAAAATATTTTGGTTTGGAAAAATATTTTTTTTTTGATATAAAATTATTTAATTTTTTTAAAATGTTTTATATAAACATGATAATAAGTTTTTTCATATTAGATTGAGTTGGAAAGTCATTGGGGAAATCCTATTGAGTTTAGACTCACCCCCTGATTGGGAGTTGTTGTGTGTTTGCATATGTCATCTATCAAGACATAGGTAAAGGAAAGGTATATCATTTATTTAGTGATACTTCTTTATGCCTTGGTCATGGTGGGTCAGGTTGGAGCTTGGAGCAGGTTGGGAGTTGATGGTCTAAGGTCTTTGGTGTCTTTGGGTATTGTTGTCACTTGGTTTTCACTTTTTACTATGATATGGTTGTTTTTTTTTGAGTTTTATCTTATAATTATGAATCGTATATAGGTATTTTTGGTTATTGTATTTTTAGTTTGTATGTTTATATTTTAAAGGGAAAATAATCCCCCAAATGTTCTTGAGGACCTTGGCATTTATTTTCATCCTTTGGTGTCTTGGGTATGTCACCTAAGGCCTAGTAACATTCCATCTCCTCTTCCCAAGCCAATGGGAGAGGGGTGGGATGTTACAAATGGTACTAATCTTGGTTGGTCCAAATATCTTTTTAGTATAAATGGTATCAGTCTGTTCAATCCTTGAGTGTTAGTTTTAGTAAGTCCATCTAACCTTGGGATAATAAGAAGGATTTGAATTAGTGTAACTTTAAATGTAGGGCATAAAAAAGGTATATCTAACTTATTTATTCTAAACTTCATTTTACTAGGGTGTTTGGGTACATGAGTGTTTTTAGACACTTCTAGGTGAGTTTTAACCTCATTGTAATGGGTTTAGCCGATGAGATTTTCATGACATGAGTTGATAGAAATAATTCCACAAGGATTTGATTTTTCATTTTTGAGTTAATGATATATGGAAATGGTAAAATGTTATGATTTTTGAATGTTTTGAATTTTTTTTTCAAAAGATAAGATTTTGAAAAGGCATGATGGGGTATTTTGAAAATGGTTAAACTAATTTATTATGGATAAACATGGTTGTTGAAATATATATGGTGTTATATTTAAATGTGTAAATTTGAAATAGCTAAGCATTAAATTGCTAAATAGTGTTACTAAATGAATTTTGTTATGGTTATAACGAATGACACCAGGTAGGCTTCCTAGGAACCAACTGGAAGAGGCTACTAAGAATGTGGTTTCACCAAAGCCACAGGTGTACCAAAAACTAGTTTAGAGTATTGTCCATGATTTTTAGGCCATGGATAGAGGGAATAGAAAGGATGAACCAAGACAAGTGGATCATTTAGTTTAGTTCTAAAAGAAGAATTCACCCATATTTCAAGGCGATTCAGCTCTAGAAAAAGCAGAAGTGTGGATGGATAAGATGAACTGAATCTTCAATTTCCCTAACACACTAGAAGATCTAAAAGTAAAATTGGTGATGTATATGTCAGAGGATCTTGCATGTCAGTGGTTGGATTTAATGGTTTAGGCTAAATTGGATCAAGGCATGACATAGTAGGTTTTGAATAATTGTTCAACAAACAATTATACCACCACACATTCAAAATTGATAGAATAATGTAATTCTTCAGTTTAGAGTAGGATAATCTCTCAGTAATAGAGTATTCAAATAAATTTATGAATTTAGTATTATTTTGACTAGTGGTTACTTCAAGCGCATCCTTTAAGTCATGCATTTTTGATTCGGGGTTAAAACCATAAATTCGCTCAAAGATTGTCATTATTTTTATAAAAAATTATACATAGATGGTCAATAGAGAGATAGTGGTAGAAAGATACATATAAGGAAACAAATACGGAGAAATAATGCTAATTACTACAAGAATTGGTGGGAACTCCAATGATTGGAACAAACAGAGGAGGGATGCCTATTATCAAGGGGTGGTATATCTCAAAACCAGACCATGGGACCGGTTAACTTACCTCATTGATTAAAGAGTAATCCTGGATGTTTTCAGTGTGGATATTTTGAGAATATGAAGTGAGATTGTATGACACCACCTAGATCATGTCACAATTAAAACTATATGGGACATCTTTAGCACTATTATCACAGTTCTCCAAGGTTGGATGTTTGAGACACATATAATGAATCTCATGCATCATATGCTTCGACAGGATGGGTGAAGTGAATAGATCTCATAAAAAAAATCAATAAATCCATGGTGATTCTAGGAACACCATGACTTATCAAACAATGAAATCTCAACAAGGAAATAAAGATAAAAGTGTAGCAAGTAATCAAATATATGAAGCTAAGAAAGTGATCATGGATGATCAATCAGTATCTTTAATGGTGAGAGGTAAAATTATTTTAAATTATACCCTTATTTAATATTTGTTTGATATGAGAATGTCCCATTCATTTATTTATTCTTGTGTCGATGATTTGATGGGTTTACACACTGAGATGATGCCTTGTATTTTGAAAATCCAAAAACATTTGGGACAATGAAAGTGTTGAGACTTGAAACGTGTTGTGTGTTTGATAAAAATCAATGAGACTAAGTTGGTATGGGATTTATCTACAATAGATATGGATGAATATGAATTGATTCTCATAATGGATTGCTTGAAAAACTTTGAGACCCATATTAATTATTATGCATGGAAGGTGAGTTTTAAATATTTAGATGGTGTTAGGCATCTCATTAAAGGATATTAGGTAGTGGATGAAAGTAGAGCATGACCCTTGGTACTGGAAGTTGGAACTATCTCTTATATGTTGATAGTATTTTCTTTGGATTTAGTATATTTGATCAGGAATAGATATTTTCCGATGATAGTGGATCAGTTCATTGATGTTTTTCATGAAATGTTTTCGGGGTTTCCACCCAAAATAGAAGTGGAGTTTATGATTGATATCTTACTGAGGACCAGTCCTATTTACCATTTTCCTTATCACATGGAACCAATAGAATTGAGGTAATTGAAGAATCAGTTGGAAGATTTGGAAAGTAAGGGGTTTATCTGGCCGAGTACGTCTCTATGGGAAACACCTATTTTGTGTGTGTAAAAAAGGTGGATGAAACTATTAGGATTTGTGTAGATTATCATAATCTTAACTAAGTTACGATAAAGAATCAGAATCCTATTTCATGCATTGATGATCTATTTTATAAATTGAGGATATCCTAGTGGTTATCTAATATTAACTTGTGTTTAGGATATCACCAAATGCAGGTTTGGAAGGAGAATATTTTGAAGACAAATTTTAGAAGTAGATATATCCATTATGAGTTTGTTGTTATGCCTTTTGGTCTTATGAATTCACCAGAAATCTTTATGAAATTTATAAATCAGATATTTAAAAGGTATATGGATTTCTTTATAGTGGTGTCCATGGATAATCTACTAGTGTATTCAAGGACAAAGTCATATCATGATCAACACTTAGATATAGTGTTGGGTATATTTCGAGATCATTATATATATGGTAAGTTATCAAGTTGTGATTTATGGATACAAGAGGTATGTTTTATTGGGCATGTCATTTCTAAAAAATGCGTTTATATAGATTTGAAAAAGGTAAAAGCTATTATCTCTTGGAAACCACCAAAGAATGACTTTGAGATACATAGTTTCCTTGTCTTGGCAGGATACTATAGACATTTTGTACATGATTTTTCATGTTTTGCATCACTGATGATAACTTTGACAAGGAAAGGTGTTCCTTTCCAATGGAATAAGTAGTGTTAGAAATACTTTCAAGTGCTTAAGGTTAGATTGACATCAGCACTCATTCTCACATTTCCAAATTTTGGATAGGGAAATGTTGTCTATTGTGATGCATCAAGATCTAGGTTGGGATGTGTTCTCATGCAGGGAGATCATGTTATTACTTATGTCTCATGAAATTTATGGTTTCATGAGACTTACTACCCAACAAATGATATGGAATTGAATGTGTTAGTCTATGATTTGAATACTTGGTGTCATTATATTTTTTGTGAGAAATTTATAGTGTTTATAGACCATAAGAGCTTGAAATTTGTTTTCTCACAATGATATTTGACTCTAAGGAAAAGAAGATAGATGGAATAACTTAAAATGTTCGACTTATACTTGATGTATACACCAGGTGAAGTAAATATAATGGCATATTCACTAATAAATAATTCATATAATCAGTTAGATAAAGAAGCTTTAGATTAGTGGCATCTTATGTTCGTCATAGAAAATATGCACCTGGATTGTACCGACCAGGGTGATGTTGTAGTTTTATTCCTAGTTTTGTTTGGTCTTGATTTGGTTGAGAAAGTTAGAAAGTCTCAGATATCCATTTATTAATGTGTTACTATGAGGTCAAAACTCAATGATGTGGAGACCATTGAGGAATGAAAGCTGGATGGGAGTTCTGTTTTGAAGTTTAGAGATTAGATTATAGTACCTTTTGTTTATTAGGAAAAAATTCTTAATGCTTACCACCATTTGAGAGGGGATATTCATCCAAGAATTCAAAATATGTATATAGAAATGAAAGAAAAATTTTGGTCACTTCGCATGAAAATTTCAGTGTTGGTTTTTTTTGAGATGCCTCAACTATCAACAGGTCAAAGTGGAACACGAACAACTAGTGGTCATGTGGTAGTCTTTACCGATTACCATGTGAAAATGGGAGCAGATAACCATGTATTTTGTGATAATTTTACCATGAATGGTTAGGAAATAAAATTACATATGGGTAATTTTGGAACAACTCATGAATTTATCTCATTTTATCCCTATTTTTGAATCTTATACGGTGGAGTACTTGTCCAAAATCTATATCTGAGAAGTTTTAAAGAGACATAACATTACAGTCTTGATTGTTTCTGACCAAGACCCTATATTTATATCTTATTTTTCTAAATAATTATAGTAATACCTTGGGAATAAGTTGTCTGTGATCATGAAATATCATCCTTAAACAGATGGACAATATGAGAGGATGATCCAAACATTAGAGGACATGCTTAGGGATTGTGTAATAGACTTTGGTGGCTCATGAGAAGAGCATTTACTATTAGCAAAGTTCTTGTAAAACAACATTAATCAATCCTTGATACATATAGATCCTTTCAAAATATTATAAATAAATACTTTTTATTATCCACTTTATTGGGTATAAATTGGCGAGACTTTACTGGTTGGACAAATCCTTGTGCAAGTAACAACAGAAAAGAATAAATTGATTATAAAGAGGGTGGATACGGCTCAGAGTTATCAGAAATCATATGTGGATCATTGTTGATGATCATTTTCATTTGATGCGAGTGATAATGTATTCTTGATAATCTCTCCAAGGCTTGGGAATCATCATTTTGGTAAGTAGGGCAAGTTATCTCTTCGATACATATGCCCTTTTGAGATACTCGAACAAGTTGGTGGAGTGGAATATCGGTTGGTGATATGTGTATTTCATGCATGTGTTTTAGGATATTTTAATAAAAAGATTTATGTAAATAATTGATAAATATTGCTAATTTGTGAAAGACTTGACTTGTTTTATGTTTTATGGATGGATACAACTTATCTTTGGAAAAAAAGCAAAAAGAGATGAATATACACTAGATTTTTGAAGCTAGAGAAGACTGTAGAACTGGAAAAATACCATTTACATGTCATGTATTTCATTATATGATGTGAGTTCATCAATAGAAGCCACCACCACCATTTAATTTTTCAAAATATTACATTCTTTAAAAATCCATCAAAGTCATATACACTATACATGACATGCATGTTCAGGACATAGAATGATATGAAGAATTCATCACTAACTCAGATTACACATTTGTAAAATTACATGTTATGAATGTTTTGAGAAATATAAAAAATAATATACATGGGATATGAAAATATGAGGTTTCACATAGGAGGCCCTTAAAAATGGACCTATGGTCGTACAACGGTGGGGTGTCATGGTCTGAGGAGAGCGAGAGGATGATAGCTAACTAGAGTGAATGATACAGATCCCTATTTCACTACCTTTATTCGCCACAATTCTTTCTCAAGTATCCATGCTTCTTGTTCTCATCATGTATATCCTGAGTGAGTAGTCTTTTCTTTGTGATAGGTGATGTGATTATAAGGTTAAGTGTTTTTAGGGATTATTTATACCTTTTACTCTTGTTTTGGATTGATTCAAATATGTTTCTTAATTCTAGATTCATCTTATTTTCATATTGCATGACCATTGTGTGTGATTTGAGGTGTTTTATTTTATTGTATCAATTATTTTCCCTATTTTTCATATGAACATTATGAAATCTACTGTAGTTATATTTTAATAGGGTTTTGGGTAACCTAGTATTTCAATTGAACCTAGTAGATGAGCATTCCAAAGGCACAATCATAGCATTAGTGTATGGTACATAGACCAAGGATCCCTGTTGACCTAATTCTGACCCCAAATATGAATGAACTCATAATTAATTTAATACCTAGTGTACAAACCTAGAAATAATTAAACTTGAAATGACTCACCACTTTATATTAAACCTAGTATTTGTTGCTATTTTTATCTTTTTATCCAATCAATAAATCAATTGTATTTTAATTCTTAGAATTAATTTAAAGCATACAGACTGTACCCATGTGTTTGAAACTTAGTCCTTCCAAATACTACATTTTTAGTTAGGTTTTATGAGTTTTATTATTTTCTTAAATTTTTGTATCCCTGTAGGATTTAATGATTTCCTATGGGATGTCAGTTGGATTTTCTAACAAGGTCCAATTTAGTTTACAATGTGTTTTATGCATCTCAGTTGAAGAAGTATCAACCAGATACTGACCATGTGATTTTATGGGATCACATCAACCTAGAGCTAGATGCTACATTGGTTCATATGCTTGTACCGATTTTGGATAGGTAAGAGAAAGTCTTGTATGGGACAAGCATCAACCTAGTGTGGGTTTTATGGAAACATGGGAGGATTCAAGAAGAAATGTGGGAGTGTGAAAAGGAAATATTAGAATAGTGACCCAAAATATTCCAAGAAAACTCTGGTTTGAAACATTCTATGGACAAAAAGGCCAACAATTGGGAGAATGTAACACCCTTAGTTTCGGTTAGTTGACCCTTTATTTATATATTTTAAGAATATATAATGTTTGGTTTAATTTTCAAGAGGTTCCAAGCGGATTCGACACTTGTTGGAAGATTTTATGGAGGTGCACGGTTTGATAATAGTTAGTAGAAACCATGAAACACCTCTAGAAAACCATGAATGGTAAAACAAATGACACTAGGTAGGCGAATTATTGGAGAACGGTTTGGCCAAACCATGAAAATTTCCATGAGAAACTATGTGAGACTACTATCATTTGGAATAATGGAAACCATATGGTTGGTATATAGTTTTTCTAACCATGTGAGACAACCATGTGTGGGGTTTCTTGAGTAAGTATCTCATTCATAACTACTAGAAAATTTGACTAACCATGCGCCATAACCATTCACCATGTAGTTTCAAATCAAAAAATTGAGGATCAAACATTATTTAAGTCCTAGGACCCATTTTAATTGCCTAACATTTCTTAATACCTAATTAATTTTCTTTCAAAGGCTTGAGAGGTTATTTTCTTTGATATGGGAGCAAGATTTAGGTATTTCAAAGCCATTGGAGATCTAGATTTGTTGGTAAGTGCACGTTCTTGGCTATTATTTGTTGATATCTTCTCATTCTCTTTTACAGAACCTTAGATCTAATCCAATTTGGATAGATCCATAGTACATGATGGGAATCTTGATGTTTTATGGTTGGATCTAGGGAAGGCAAGGTGATTCATATCATATCTAGAGGTTTGTTGTTCCATTCTTTGTTTTCACCATTGTTTTTGATATAGGTGGATTCTATCCCGATTATAGTTGATTATAATATGAATGATTAGTTTAAAATAATTATTTTCTTTAATTAATTGTGAAGTTTATGTGTGACTCTTTTTGGAAACCTCTTTAGCGGTGATTTTGAGAAATTGTGGACATTGGTTGGTTTTGTAGAAAATCATTTTTGGTGAAAATTTTAAAATATAAATTTTAAAATTATGGTTTTGATTTGATATAAGGAAAATGGTTTGTGGAAATGGTTTAATGAAAGAATGGTTTGTGAAATATTTTGTCATAGACTTTGGTGTACATGGTTGGTGTGAGTTAATTTTCATCAGATGTGACACCATGGAAGCGCCATGTTCCAATGGGGCACCTATTATTGGTTACCTTGTGATTACTTAATAGATCGATGAGAGAGAAATCTTGATTATAGAACTGTCACCGAGGCATACATGTGTGGATATGTCGATGTATGAAGTCATGGAATGGGTATGAAAAATGATATGATAATGGTTTTAAAGTATTGTTTTATTTATTTACATGGAAAACTGTTTTAGATTGGAAAACAGTTTTGGTTTTGATATAAACTACTTAATTTTTTTAAACTATTTTATATAAATGTTCTAACTAGTTTTTTCCTATTGGCATGAGTTGATAAGTCATTGGGAAAATCCTACTGAGTTTAGAATCACCCCCTATTTGGGCACAATCATGTGTTTTCAGATGTCATATATCTATACACAGGTAAAGGCATGGTATCACAATTATTCTGTGATGCTTCTTGATACCTTATTCATAGAGGTTCAAGTTAGAGATTAGACCAGGTTATGAGTTGCTGGTCTATGGTCTTTGGGGTCTTTGGTTTTTTTTTTTCACTTAGTTTCCACTTTTTAATCTGATATGGTTATTATTTTGATTTTTTGAGTTGTATCATGTACTCATGCATCATATAGAGGTTTATTTGGCTATTTTATTTGTGGTTTGGATGTTTATCTTTAAAATAATAAATCATATCCCAAATGTTCTTGAGTCCCTTGACATTTATTTCCAACCTTTGGTGTCTTGGGGATGCCACCTAAGGCCTAGTAATGTTCCACAACCTCTTCTAAATTCAATGGGTGAGGGGCGGGATGTAAAATGAGGCTTAAAGAAGAAGAACAATTTGTGAAGTAAGATATATTCCATAATATATTCAACCTTTTGAAGGGAAGTTATGCCAAGAAGAGTTTTCCATACCGTAGTGTGTGATGAAGTAATAGGGTGTGGGAGAGATTTATTCCACATCAAAAGAACCCATAACCATGATTGTGATGATGGATGAATCTTTTGAAGTTTTGGATTAATTAAGATCAAAGATGTGTAATTTTTAAGGATGATATTTCAAGAAAACTAAAATTACAAGATTTGTGGAAATTATATTCATGCATACAATGAATATATATATATATATATATATATTGAAAAGTAGAAAAAGTTGGGTGTGAACTGACACTATGAATTTGGTAAATATTCTGTGAAGTTGAAGAAATTTTGGAAGAGACTCATCACAACTATTTTAACGAAGAAACCCTTTGTGTTGAAGCTTGAGAGATCTAATGCTTCTATAAAAGATATTTTTCTTTTGAACCAAAGAAAAAAATAAGTGAAAGTGTCTATCTTAATTCTATCAAATAATATTATAGGACAAAGGATAAAGTGAGAACCCAACTTATGATATTATTATATCATAACGTCTGAATGAAGTCTAATAAAACCCTCAATATTTCTAAACTTTGATAAAGGAGATCAAACCTACATAGTCTAATAGGTACCTGAGATCCATTTTTGATCTTACACCACACAAGAGCCAGCATAATATTGTAATTGTGAGGGAAAGGTCTAATTATTTCTAGATTTTGAACAAAAATTCGATTATTTCTATTGTACATGGTTTGTTCCATGAATATGGGTCCAATAATATTCCTTGGACCAATCCATTTATTGATAATAAAAAAATAGTTACATGTGAGTGGGATAAAACAACCATACACTAGGGACATAGTCATACTTCAAGGAGGAAAACCTCATTAACAAATTATACATTACTTTCTTGTTTTCTTTTCTATTTAAGTACTTGTATGAAATTAGAAG
Organism: Viscum album; assembly: GCA_963277665.1. Taxonomy (NCBI): domain Eukaryota; kingdom Viridiplantae; phylum Streptophyta; class Magnoliopsida; order Santalales; family Viscaceae; genus Viscum; species Viscum album. The sequence continues at coordinate 1,038,412,979 of OY728165.1, forward strand.
AAGGGGAAAATAGAGATCCATTCACTGAATAGGTGTAGGGGTAAGAGATAGGAGAAAAGAAGTTATAATTGAAAATTGGTTCATCACAATGATCCACCTTCTCAATGTAAGAATTGTTCCTAGTGACTCTAACACTTTCTTTACCACTTTGTTGCATCTTGATTTTATTTCTTCATTGTTTTATTTTTTTATTCCTGATTTGGTTTTATTTCTTGAATACATTGGTAAAATAAAACTATTCAACACCCTTGTTAAGTGGAAAATTACATTGCATGATCTTTCTCCTCTAATATGTAAATTATCAAATTGTTACCCTTAAGATATATTTAACCATCACCAATCATATAGTGAAGAGGGTTGTTGATGAAATCAATATAGAATAAAATGATAAATTAAAAAAATGGAAATCATAAGATAAATAAAAATATTATTAATTACTGTGACCCGAGTTTTACCAGGCCAAGAATTAACTCAATTAAAGAGTTAAAGAGTCCCATGAACTCTCCATGGGTAAAATAATAAATTTATGTGAGTTTATGTCCATATAAATTTGTTTTATGAACCCATTGATCTTAGGGTGTGGTGTTTACTCCTGATTTGGGTTTTTGTGAAATTCCAAGAGTAGTGGATTTTAACAGAATTTTAATATTTATCAATTAAATATTGATTTATCTCAGGAGAACATATGGTGATATTTTTTAAATGAAATATTGGATCAAAATATCAATACCTTAACTATTTATAGAATATGGGGTTTACCCTATGGGTGATGTAACCTTTACTCATGTCTTGTGTCCTTAGGTTCTTGAGATGACCATCATGGGTGTGTGATTAAATGAGATTAATTAGACATTAATTAATTATTTTATAAAGTGTGAAACACTAATTTCTACTATTTAATCCATTTTTTATCTCCTCTCTAGGAGAGGGTTTGGATTTTGGTGAAACTGATGGTAGATTGAAGGAGTAAGATTGGATCTTGGTGGAACTTATAGAAGATCAAAGGAGTGGGATTGGATCATGTGACATCGATGACTAGAACCATGGTATTGGCAGTGGATTGAAGTGACAATGGTTATCCATTTAGGTAGGGATTATTTCTTATAATCATACCTCATCCTTTATGATTAAATTTTTATGGAATTCTCATATTATATATTCTTTATTCCATTTGGATTATTATAGATTAACGATCTTTGTTTTTATTGAGATTATTCTTTGGGAATATGATTTTTCTCTACTCCTATGATTTTTTTTCATAATAATCATTTTAAATGTTACTTATTGACCCTTTCATTGTTTTCAATTGAAGATTCCACCTTGTTTCATGTATCTTGTGGTGGGTTGTGAGTGTTTTATCAGGTGGCTGATATTTCTAGCGACCAATATTCTTTGCTTACCCTACTTTGTGTGGTGAATGGTCACCACCATCCATCTATTGGGAAAGTTATTTAACTTTGGTGTAATCATATTGATAGGGTGGTAAAATTTAGTGGTGACAATCATTTTATAGGAATGATAGTAGAAATGGGACAAACTCTAGGTAGAACTATGGGGAACTTGAGCATGACAGATTGAAATAATTCCACAGGAGATGGTAGACAATGACTGATTGAGCACTGAGAAGGACCCTTAGTGGTCTTGGATGGAATTATATAGTGATATGGCATGGTTGGGGATGATCTTTGTTGGTATAAACATATAATCATAGGAGTTTTGGAAATATGTGGATAAGAATGACTACACAACACGTAGTTTTTAATAACACATATCGTGTACCATCTTAACTATAGTGCAAGGGTTTCAGAAGGTTATAAATATCACACAATATGTGGTATGAATCCACATTCCATATAGGGTGGTCACATACATTCCCATCCTCATGACCTGTAGTTTGGATACACACCATGTGTGGCTTGGATGTCATGACTAAGGAAGTAGTACATTCCCAAAGTGATATATGTGGACCTTATGCCATTTTTTCTATAGAGGCATGTCCTATAGTCAAGGGCTACATGAATTTATCAACTGGTGGTACACACCGAGTGATATGGGTGGTACCACATGTCATGTAACCTATAATATAATCCATGTAGGTGGGATATTACATGCCACGTGGCAAGGCAATACATGAACATAGAGTTTTATAGGGGTTACACACTGTGTACTTCTCTAGTATACACCATGTAATTTTCTATCCTTAGTGGATTTTTGTATCTCCTTACGTAGGGATCATATTTGTGTGTATGAGTAGTCCATCCTAAGTGCTTTCCCATACATGACATGATTGTATAATTATATTCAGTAGTAGAGTTAAGATGGGAGGTGATATGTGTAGTTTAGTATCCTTAGATCTATAGGGCCAACAACTAGGTTCAAGCATGAATATTAAAGAGTTATTGGGGTAGGAAACTCCCCCTTTAAGTTTTGTTATATTAGGGTGTGGGTCCCTCACCATCCTTATATAGAGTCGATATTCTCCCTCATTACATGGGGCATGGGATCCTATACGTATAGATCAGATAGGGTTGATATTACCTACAAATACTTGGGGAATATGATCCTCTATCTATGAAGTTAGTATTCCACCATCTAAAATAAAAATTGGGGTGTGAGAACCTGTATTAGGGTTAGTAGTCCCTCAACTAATTCCTATAATTTGGTGAGGCATGGGTCCCCCACTACAGGTCTAGATAAATGAGGTTGGTTACTTGGTTTTGGTCAATTAGATTCATAGTACCATGTGCTATTTTACCCCACAGATAGATTGTGTAGAGAGAGACTCTCTCCTATATTCTAGGTTATCTCCTTTACATCATACCTTAGTGGTTCTAATAGTAGGTGATATTATCCCCTTGAATGATTTATATTCTTGGGAAAGGCATGGGTTCCCCTATGAGTTTCTAGAATGTTGTATTGTAAGGTAGAATAATCCCTCTATTAATGTGTGTACCTCAGTTAGGAGTGGTTTGTCCTTAGTAGCTTCTAGTAGTGAGCGGAGGGAAGGCTGGGAAGATTGAATATCTTGAGATTTGTGATTCCTCAGGCACCCTTGTATTTCCTTATAGATGCGATATATAGGTGGGCTATCAACTTAAGAATATATGGGATTTTCAATTCTTTGAGTATCCTTATTTTCTTGTGTGGTGTGACCTTTGAGGTTTGGATTTGTGAATATTGAGAGTTATATGTGTCTCTAATACTTCTAGGGGTTTATCATATCAAGATCCATTTATTTTCTTCCTATTAGTTACTCTCTCATGCTAGGGTTTTTAGATAACTTGTTTATTTGTGTTTATTTTGTGAGGAGGATCTTTCCAGTATCTTGATTCTATCATATTTAAAAGATTTCAGGATTTACAATTCCTTTGGTATTTGAAAATGTGAAGTTTCTATTGTACTTTATGTCTTATGCATGTGTTTCTGAAAATTTAGTTGTTTATATGTATATATTCTACTTACATTGATACTTTTTTTATACATTGGAGATATGTTCCTGTTGTACGTTGATATAGGTTAAGGCCTCCCATATTGTATGATATGACTACCATGTGCTATTAAATAGTCCCCAGACTATTGTATGTGTGATTGGGGTGGCACACATAGCTTACTAATGATCTGAGATAGTCCCCGAAGAGTTGGGTCATGTCCTTAATAGTGTGATATAGTATGAACATTGGGATTCTCAGTATTGACAAGATTAAATCTAGAGGAGGGATATAGACCTTTTTGATTTTTTAAATGAGCCATCCTCATTGGATTTTATAAAGGTATGGTGATACTTGTTTAAATTGGATATTATATAGATATAAAATAGGTTGATATATTATTTCTTAAGTGTATTCATCCTTTAGTTTGTGAGTCATGCATGATTGAGCTATAATTTATCGATTTAGTATCCCAAATTAGGCCATCACTCTAAACAAGTATAACCATTTAGTCCATATGAATCATTACTAAAAATATATATCCATTTAACCCATAGAATATAATTTGGATAATCTAATCACACTTTAATTGAATTTTATAAATCCTAATATTAAAACATTAAATTATCACTACCGCATGTTGACATGTTTCCCTAAGTGTAAAGTGTGTCATCTAAGTGCCACTTTACTTCACCTTTGTGCATGCATAAATGGTGTGGTGCACCATAACACACAAAAACACTCCTCACCCACATTTCATTAAATAAAGGATGAAATTTTTGTAGTACAATTTTTTTATGATGAAGTCTTAATAGAATTTAATTTTTTTTTTCTATAATACCCAAGACCTCACTATAGCAGGTAAACACTACATCCCAAAACAATTGAAAAATGTACATTATAAATATCCTTTATTCATGATTATAATTAAAATTAAAATTTATAAAATTATAATATTTAAATTTTATAAAATATTTCATATTTTTATTAACCATGTAAAAATTAACATAGGGTGAATTCTTAGGATTTTTATGAAATAATTGATTTTAAGCGTATAGTGAAAAATATAGTTTTTAATTTTTTTTTAAATTTTATGACTTCATAAGAAAGACCCTGATAAAATATTTTAATTAGTTAAAGATTTATTTAATTTTTAAAATAATAAATTTTAAAAATACTATGATCAATTTAGAAAACCTATGATTAACATTTTAAGGATTTAAGTAATATTTTACAATAAAAATTGTTTTTTGTATTTTCTTTTAAATAAATATTATTTTTGAAGAATTTATTTTTGAATTTATTTTAAATAGATATATTTTTTATAATAAACCAATTTATTTCATGAAAATTAAATATATTGATAATTTTATCCTACACATAAATTTTAAGCCAAAAAATACACTTTTTCTAAAAATGAGTTTTTTCATGTTACATGAACTGATGTTAAAATTTATTTTTATTACATATATAAATTTTACATGATAAAATGGATTTAATATTTTTAATAAGTAGTTCTAAATTATGTAATAATATTGATTTTATTTTTAGGAATTAAAAGTAAATTACTTAGTTAAAAATTAGTTATCAAGGTAAAAGAAAAAATGATAAAGTAAAAATTCAAATAGAAAAGGACTTAAAACAATGTTTAAAAAATGTGTGAAAATGAATTTTTGAGGGATTAAAAACCTCATATAATCCCCTATTCCATTATTTCTCATTTTTGAGTCTTTTTAAAATCCGAAACATGTGATATCTTTATTTTAAGTTGAATAATTTACAAAAATTTCATTCTCACCTTTTATAAAATTGTCTTATCACCACCCCTTCAAGACCATTCTAAAAATTTTATTTCTTATTGAAACTATACCCTTTAACCTACCCTATATTTCCTTTCATTTTAATTAAGCCTCTAGTCACAAGTTATTGACTTAAGACCTCCATTTCGAAGGAGTCTTCTAAGGAAAATCCCAAGTCCTCAATGTGTGTACTTTTTTCCAAACATATTTTCTTTTCCTTCCCACTTTCCCAAATATAATTTATTAATTTATATAGAATGATATTATTATTTTTTATACTTAATTTTATTATGATAAGGGAATAAAGATTAATCATATTTTCTCTTTTCCATTAAAAAAAATGAAACCTTCATTCATGCGTTGTGCAGACTACCGCCTCCACGAAGCGACGACTTCTATTTTTCACCACAAAATATTTTTTCTGATTATAATGGTGAAATTTAAGAATAAATGTGAATTATGAAATATAATTTTAATTATTTGGATAAAAATTAAAATAAACCTTCTTTCAGGGAGATCATGTTATTGCTTATGGATCATGAAATTTATGGTTTCATGAGAATAACTACCCAACACATGATTTGAAATTGTATATTGTAGTCCATGATTTGAATACTTGGTGTCATTATCTTTTTTGGTGATAAATTTATAGTGTTTATAGACCATAAGAGCTTGAAATTTTTTTTCTCACAAAGATATTTGACTCTAAGGAAAGAAGATGGATGGAATACCTTAAAATGTTAGACTTATACTTGATTTATACACTGGTTAAAAGAAATATAGTGGAATATTCATTAATAAAGAATTCATATAATTAGTTAGCTAAAGAGGCTTTAGATCAGTGATTGCTGATGTCAGTTATAACAGACATGAACCTGGATTGTACTGACCAGGGTGATGTTTCATTTTTCTTCCCAGTTTCATTTGGAATTGATTTGGTTGAGAAAGTTAAAAAGGCTCAGATATCTAGTTTTAAATATGTTACTATGAGGTCAAAACTCAACAGTGTGGAGACCATTGAGGGATGGAAGTTGGATGGGAGTTCGGTTTTGCAATTTAGAGATCAGATCATGGTACCTTTTTTTTATCAGGAAAAATTCTTAATGCTTACCACCATTTGAGAGGGGATATTCATCCAAGAATTCAAAATATTTATAGAGTGATGAAAGAAAATTTTTTGTGGCTTGGTGTGAAAATTTCATTGTAGAGTTTTTTTGAGATGCCTCACCTATCAGCAGGTCAAGGTGGAACATGAACAACTAGCGATCATGTTGCAGTCTTTGCTGATTACCACGTGGAAATGGGAGTAAATAACCATGGATTTTGTGACAAGTTTACCATGAATGGTTAGGAAATTAAATTACATATAGGTAATTGTGGATTGGATCATGAATTAATCTCATTTTATCCCTATTCATGAATCTTATACGGTGGAGTACTTGTCCAAAATCTATATCTAAGAAGTTTTAAAGAGAAATAGAATTACAATATTGATATTTTATGACTGAGACCCTAGGTTTATATCTTATTTTTGGAAATAATTATATTAATACCTTGGGACTAAGTTGACTGTGATCATGACATATCATCCTTAAACATATGGACAATACGAGAGGATGATCCAAATGTTAGAGGACATGCTTAGGGATTGTGTAATAAACTTTGGTGGCTCATGAGAAGAGAATTTACTACTAGTGGAGTCCTTGTAAAACAAAATTTATCAATCCTTGATACATATAGATCCTTTTTAAATATTATAAATACATCTTTTTCATTATCCACTTTATTAGGTAGAAATTGGTGAGACTTTACTGGTTGGACAAAGCCTTGTGCAAGAAACAACTGACAAGAATTAGTTAATTAGAAAGAGGGTGGATACAACCCAGAGTTATCAGAAATCATATGTGGATAATTTTTTATGATCATTGTCATTCGAGGTGAGAGATTATGTATTCTTGAGAATCTCTCCAAGTCTTGGGAATCATCATTTTAGTAAGTAGGAAAAGTTATTTTCTCTATACATAGGACCTTTTGAGATACTTAAACAAGTTGGTTGAGTGGCATATTGGTTGGTGATATGTGTATTTCATGCATGTGTTTTAGGATATTTTAATAAATTTATTTATGTAAATAATTGATAAATATTACTAATTTTTGTATGAATTGACTTTTTTTTATGTTTTATGGATGTATACAACTTATCTTTGGAAAACACGCAAAAAGGGATGAATATACACTGGATTTTTGAAGCTAGAGTAAACTGTAGAACTGGAAAAAAACCATTTACATGTCATGTATTTCATTATATGATGTGATTTTATCAATAAAATCCACCACCACCATTTAAGTTCATGACATATTAAATTCTTGGAAAATCCATCAAAGTCATATACACTATACATGACATGCAAGTTCAGGACATAGAAAGATATGAAGAATGAATCACTGACACAGATTACATGTCATGTAAAATTACACGTCCTGAATGTTTTGAGAAATAGAAAAAATAAGATACAAGAGATATGAAAATATGAGGTTTCACATAGATGGTCCTTAAAAATGGACCTATGGTCGTACAACTGTGGGAAGTCATGGACTAATGGGAGCGAGAGAATGATAGCCGATTGGATTGAACGATACAGATCCATGCTTTACTGCCTTTATTCACCACCATTCTTTATCAGGTATCCATTATTCTTTCTCTCATCATGCATAACATAAGATATTAGTCTGTTCTTTGTGTCAGGTGATGTGATTATAGGCTTAAGTGTTTTTAGGGATTATTTCTAACTTTTATTCTTGTTTTGGATTGATGAAAATGTGTTTCATAATTATGAATTCATCTTCTTTTTGTATTTAATGATCGTTGTGTGAAATTTGAGGTGTTTTATTTTATTACATCAATTAATTTATCTATTTTTCATATGACCATTATGAAATCTAGTGTAGTTATATTTTAATAGGGTTTTGGGTAACCTAATATTACGATTGCACCGAGTAGATGAGCATTGAAAAGGAGGAATCATAGGATTAGTATAGGGTACCCAGATCAAGGATCCTTATTAAACTAATTCCAATACCAAATATGAATGAACTCATAATAAATTGAATCCCTAGTGCCAAACCTAGAAATCATTGAACCTGACATGCCTCACCTCTTGATATTAAACCTAGTCTTTTCTACTATTTTTCTCTCCTAATACAATCAATAAATCAATTATATTTCAATTCCTAGAATTAATTTAAATCATACAGACTATCCCTATGGGTTTGACACTTGGTCTTTCCAAATAATACATTTTTAGTTTGGTTGTCTGAGTTTTATTATTTTCTTGAATTTGTGTAGCCCTGTAATATTTAATAATTCCCTATGGGTTGTTAGATGGATTTTACACTAAGGTTCAGTTCCGTGCACAATGTGTTTTATGTATCTCAGTTGAAGAAGTATCAGCTAGATACTAGCCATGTGATTTGATGGGATCAAATCAACCTAGAGATAGATGCTACATTGGTTCATATGTTGGTATCGATTTTGGATAGGTAATATAAAGTCTTGTGTGGGACAAGCGTCAACATAGTGTGGATTTTATGGAAACATGGGAGGATTCAAGAAGAAATGTGGGATCATGAAAAGGAAATGTTAGAATAATGGCCCAAACTCTTGCAAGAAAACTCTGGTTTTAAACTTTCTAGGGACATAAAGGACAATGGTGGGGAGAATTTAGTACCCCTAGTTTCAGCTACTTGACCTTTTATTTATGTATTTTAAGTCTATATAATTTTTGGTTTAATTTTCAAGAGGTTCCAAGGGGTTTTGACACTTTTTTGAGGCTTTTATGGAGGTTTACGGTTTGATAACAGTTAGTAAAAACCAGGAAACACCTCCAGAAAACCATGAAAGGGAAAACATATGTCACTAGGTAGGCTCATGGTTAGCGAACGGTTTGGCCAAACTATGAGAATTCCCAAGAGAAATTGTGTGATCCTACTATCATTTAGGACAATGGAAATCATATGGTTGGTATATGACTTTTCTAACCATGTGAGACAACCATGTGAGGGGTTTCTTGAGTCAGTGTCTCATGCATAGTTAGCAGATAATTTTACTAACCATGTGCCATAACCATTCACCATGTAGTTTCAACTCCAAAAAATTGTGGATATAACATAATTTAAGTCCTAATACCCATTTTAATTGCCTAATATTTCTTTAATACCAAATTAATTTTCCTTATAAGGATCGAGAAGTTATTTTCTTTGATATGGGAGAAAGATTTAGGTATTTCAAAGCCATTGGAGATCCAGATTTATTGGTAAGTGCTCATTCTTGGCTGTTCTTTGTTGATCTCTTCTCCTTCTCTTTTACAAAACCATAGATCTAATCTGATTTTGATAGATACATAGTAAATTATGGGAATTTTGATGTTTTATGGTTGGATATAGGGAAATAAATTTGATTCATGATTGGATCTAGATGTTTGTTGTTCCATTCTTTGTTTTCACTATTTTTTTAAGGTAGGTGGATTATCTATTGATTCCAGCTGATTAGAACATGAATGATTAGTTTAAAATAAATGTTTTTCTTGAATTAATTGTGAAATTAATGTGCGAATCTTGTTGGAAACCTATTTAATGATGGTTTTTAGAAATTTTGGAAATTGGTTGTTTTTGTAGAAAATTATTTTCGGTGAAAATTTTAAAATATAAATTTTAAAATTATGGATTTGATTTGATATAAGGAAAATGGTTTGTGGAAATGGTTTAATAAAATAACAGTTTGTGAAATATTTTGGTATGGACTTCGGTATATATGGTTGGTGTGAGTTCATTTTCATTAGATGTGACACCGTGGAAGCGACATGTTCCATTGGGGCACCCAGTATTGGTTACCTTGTGATTACTTGGTAGATCGATGATAGAGCATTCATGAGTATGGAACTGTCACATGGGCATGCATGTGTGGATATGTGGATGTATGAAGTCATGGAGTGGGTATGCTAAATGATATGATGAAGGTTTTAAAGGCTTGTTTAATTTATTTATATAGAAAACTATTTTAGATTGGAAAATAGTTTTTGGTTTTGATATAAACTACTTTAAACTGTTTAAACTATTTTATATAAATGCACTAACAAGTTTTTTCTTAGTGGAATGAGTTGGGAAGTCATTGGGAAAATCCTACTGAGTTTAGACACGCCCCCTATTTGGGCACAATCGTGTGTTTTCATATGTCATCTATCGATACATAGGTAAAGGCATGGTATCTTAATTATTCTATGATGATTCTTGATACCTTATTAATGGAGGGTTAGGTTAGAGCTTAGACCAAGTTAGGAGTTACTGGTATGAGGTATTTGGTTCCTTTGGTTTTTTTTTTCACTTGGTTTCCACTTTTTAATCTAATATGGTTATTCTTTTGGTTTTTTTGAGTTGTATCATGTACTCATGCATTATATAGAGGTTTATTTGGTTATTTTATTTTTGGTTTGGATTTTTATATTTAAAATGGGAAATCATCTCCCAAATGTTATTGAGTCCCTTGGCATTTATTTCCAACCTTTGGTGTCTTGGGGATATCACCTAAGGCCTAGTAACATTCCACAACCTCTTACAAATTCAATGGGTAAGGGGTAGGATGTAACATGAGGATTAAAGAAGAAGAAAGAGTTGTGAAGTAATATATAGTCCATAATATATTCAACCTTTTGAAGGGAAGTCGCACCAAGAAAAGAATTCCATAACGCTGTGTGTGATGAAGGAAGAGGGCGTGGGAGAGATTTATGCCATATCAGAAGAACCCATAACCATGACTGTGATGATGGATGACTCTTATGAAGATTTGGATTAATTAATATGTGGGTTTTGTGGAATAATTAAATGATTAGGAAGACTAAAATAATTCTATTTATCATGAAGAATTATAGGTTAAATATTTAAGAGCAATGATCAATGACTATTTTGAATAAAAATTAAAGAACAAAGATGTGTAATTTTGAAGGATGATATTTCAAGAAAACTAAAATTCCAAGAATTTTGAAAATTATATTCATGTGTACAATGAATATATATATATATATATATTGATAATTAGAATAAGGTGGGTGTGAACCAACACTATAATTTTCATAAATATTCTGTGAAGTTGAATTTTTTTTGAAGAGACACACACTGCTATTATAGTGAAGAAACCCTTTGTGTTGAAGCTTGAGAGATCTAATGCTTCTATAAAAGATATTTTTCTTATGAACCAAATAAAAAAATAATTAAAATAGTCTATCTTACTTCTATCAAATAATATTAAAGGACAAAGGAGAAAGTGAGAACCTAACTTATGATATTATTATATCATAAGGTCTGAAGGAATTCTAAGACAACCTTTAATATTTCTAAACTTTGATGAAGGAGATCAAACCTATATAGTCTAAGAGGTACCTGAGATCCATTTTTGATGTTACACCATACAGGAGCCAACATAATATTGTAATTGTGAGGGAAAGGTATGGATGATGCTAGATTTTGAACAATAATTCGATTCTTTCTATTGTACATGGTTGGTGCTATGAATATGGGTCCAAGAATATTCCCTAGCCCGATCCATTTCTTGATAATAAAAAAATATTTATGTGTGAGTGGGATAAAACCACAATTCACAAGGGATATTTTCATATTTCAAGGAGGAAAACATCACTAACAAATTATGCATTCCTTTCTTACTTTATTTTCTATTTAAGCACTCTTATACAATTAGAAGGAGGGGAAAATAGAGATCCATTCACTGAATAGGTGCAGAGGTAAGAGAGATGAGAAAATAAGTTATAATTGGAAATTGGTTAATCACACTGATCCCCTTCTAAATGCAGAAATTGTTCCTAGTGACTCTAACAATTTACCACTTTGTTGCATCTTGATGTTTATTTCTTCATTGTTTTATTTTTTTATTCCTGGTTTGGTTTTATTTCTTGAATACATTGATAAAATCAAACTGTTCAACACCCTTATTAAGTGAAAAATTACATTATAAGATCTCTCTCCCCTGATATGTACATTATCAAATTTTTACCCTTAAGATATATTTAACCACCACCAATCATATAGTGAAGAGGGTTGTTGACAAAATCATTATAGAATAAAATGATAAATTGAAAAAATAGAAACCATAAGATAGAGAAAAATATTATTAATTACAGTTACCTAGGTTTTACCCAGCCAAGACTTAACTCAATTAAAGATTTAAAGAGTCCCATGACCTCTCTATGGGTAAAATAGTAAATTTATCTGAGTTGATGTCCATATAAATTTGTTTGATGAACCCATTTATCTTAGGGTGTGGTGTTTACTCCTGATCTAGGTTTTTGTGAAATTCCAAAAATAATGAATTTTAATAGAATTTTAATATCTATTAATTAAATATTGATTTATCTCATGAGAACATATGGTGATATTTTTTAAATGAACTATTGGATCAAAATATCGATGCCTTAGCTATGTATATAATATGGGGTTTACCATATGGGTGATGTAACCTTTACTCGTGTCTTGAGTCCCTGGGTTCTCAAGATGACCTCCATGGGTCTATGATTAAATGAGATTAATTAGTTATTAATTAATTATTTTATAAAGGGTGAAACCCTAATTTACACCTATTTAATCCATGTTTTATCTCCTCTACAGGATAGGGTTTGGATCTTGGTGAAACTGATGGAAGATTAAAGGAGCGAGATTGGATCTTGGTGGAACTGATAGAAGATCAACGGAGTGGGATTGAATCATGTGACATCGATGACTAGAACCATGGTATTGGCAGTGGATTGAAGTGAAAACGGTTATACATTGAGGTAGGGATTATTTATTGGATTCAAACCACATCCTTTATGATTAAATGTTTTTGGAATGATCATATTATAGATTCCTTATTCCATTTGGATTATTATGGATTAACGATATTTGTTTTTATTGATATTATTCTTTGGGAATCTAATTTTTCTATACTCCTAGGATATTTTTTTTCATAATAATTATTTACAATGTTACTTATTGATCCTTTCCATGTTTTTTCACTTGAATATTCCCACTTGTTTCATGTATCTTGTGGTGGGTTGTGAGTGTTTTATCAGGTGGCTGCTATTTCTGGAAACCACCATTCTTCGCTCCCCCTACTTCGTGTGGTGAATGGTCACCACCATATATCTATTAGGAAAGTGATTTAACTTTGGTCATATTGATAGGGTGGTAACATTTAGTAGTGAAAATCATTTTCTAGGAATGACAGTATAAATGGGACAAACTCCAGGTAGCATGATGGGGAACTTGATCATGACAGATAGAACCAATTCCACAGGAGATGGTAGATGACGACAAATTGAGCACTAAGAAGGACACCTCGTGGTATTGGATGGAATTAGATATTTATATGGCATGTTTGGGGATGATTTTTGTTGTTATAAACATATAATCATAGGATTTTTGTAAATATGGGGATAAGCATGACTACAAAACATGTAGTTTTTAATAACACATTCTATGTACCATCCTAACAATAGTGCTAGGGTTTGAGAAGATTATAAATATCACACAATATGTGGTATGAATCCACATTCTATATAGGGTGGTCACATACATGGACATCCTCATGATGTATAGTCTGGATGCACACCATGTGTGGCTTGCATGACATGACCAAGGAAGTAGTACATTCCCAAAGTGATATATGTGGACCTTATGCCATTTTTCTATAGATTCATGTCATGTCGTCAAGGACTACATGAATTTATCAACTGGTGGTACAAACTAAGTGATATGGGTGGTACCACATGTCATGTAACCTATAATAATATACATATAGGTGGGATATTACATGCCATGTGGCAAGGTAGGACATGAACATAGAGTTTCTAAGGGGTTACACACCGTGTACCCCTCTAGTATACACCATGCAATTTTCTAAAGTGGATTTTTGTATCTCATTATTTAGGGATCAGATTTGTGTGTGTGAGTAGTCCATACTAAGTGCTTTACCATATAGGACATGATGGTATACTTATCTTCAGTAGTAGAGGTTAAATGGGAACTGAGATGTGTAGTTTAGTCTCCTTAGCTCTATAGGGATAACAACTAGGTTCAGGAATGAATATTAAATATTTATTGTGGTTGGAAACTTCCCATTGAAGTGTTATTATATTAGGGTGTGGGCCCCCACCATCATTAGACAGAGTCTCTATTATCCATGCTTACATGGGTCATGTGATCCTATACCTGTAGATCAGATATGGTTGATATTACCTGCACAATCTTAGGGAATATGATCCTCTATCTATGAAGTTAGTATTCCCGCATCTAAAGTCTCAATCGGGATGTGAGAACCACTATTAGAGTCAGTAGTCCCTCAACCAATTCCTATAATTTGGTGAGGCATGGGTCCCCCACTATAGGTCTAGATGAATGATGTTGGTCAATTGGTTTTGGTCAATTAGATTCATAGTACCTTGTGCTATTTTATACCACAGATAGATTATGTAGAGAGAGACTCTCTCCTATATTATGGATTCTCTCCTTTACACAATACATTAGTGGTTATGATAATAGGTGTTATTATCCCCTTGACCAATATATATTCTTGGGAAAGGCACATGTTCCCCTATGAGTTTCTAGAATGGTGGATAGTAAGGTAGAATACTCCCTCTATTTATGTGTGTACCTTAGTGAGGAGCAGGTTCCCCTTAGTAGCTTCTAGTAGTGAGTGGAGGGAAGGCTGGGCATATTGAATATTTTTAGATTTGTGATTCCTTAAGCACCCTTATATTTCCTTCTAGATGCGATATATAGGCGGGTAATCAACTTAAGACTTATGTGTTTTGAATTTTGAAAAATGAATGAAAAATTTGGATTCAAAAGGTCCAAATTTAAAAAATAAGTGCTTTTTATTTTGGGCCAATATAAATAGTAACCATGGTAAGGGGTAAATTAGATAATTTAGTTTGAAAATAAAATAATAAAGACTATAAATGACCCTAAAAAATGCCAAAATTTTATTGTATGAATGGAATTAAAAAATTAACACATAAGGATCGAAATTAAGTCATTTAATGGAACCTTTTTCATGAAAATGACTTATATAATATTTAAATCAAAAAAAGAAATAAAATGTCATTTTCTTGGTCTTCAATATATCCTATGTGTCAAAATGGAGACAAATGAGTGTTATGAATGAATGTAAATGTTACTTTTTAAGTTAATAAATAATTTTGCATGATGTAAATTTATTTTTGAAATTTTGGGCTACTTGGATGAAATTATGATATTTATAATATTTTATTTAATAAAAATTGAAAGATGTCACGTTCATGTTTTAAATAATATATCATTTTTAATATAGGGATATACAATAGATATATCTAAATATAAATATTATTATGAAATATAAAATATATAAATTCATCATATTAATTTATTTTTAAATTTTAGTGAACAAAAAATATATAAAATATTACATAGTACTAAGGTTGTAATTATTTTATTAATGGAAATATGAAAGAAATATTATTAAAAATAATAAAATAAATATAATTTGAGATAATTAATGTATCTAAATAATTTTATATAATAACTTGAACATGTAGTGATATAATAAAATATTTTGTTCTAAGTTAACTTATTATATTGATATTTTTAAAAATACATGAAATAAATAGTATCAAAATTGACACTATTGATATTTTATAAAAATAATGGTTTATTAAATTATTTAAAAATCATAAAACATTTTTAAAAATACTGAATAATTATAATATGGTCTAAAATGTTCTAAATTCTTCATTTATGGTCTAATTGAAATCAAATAAGTAAAAAGTACACTTTTTTAATATTGAAATATTTATTACCTTAGTTAAAATAAAAAATGGTTAACTAAGGGATAATTAAAATTATAAGGTTTAAATTAAAAACAAAACATGTCTAAAATATATTGTTTTATTAGATTAAAAACTTATAAAATCTAGTATTCTAATTATTGAAATTTTGGTGGTATTTGGAATGATATTGAGTTTATTATAAGTTAATATTTCTAGAAATTCCAAAATTATCCCTCACCTCAATTATATAAGGGCACATCCTCCCTCACTTCTTCACACAAAGTTGAGCTTTCAATATCAGAAATACCCTGAAAATTTACCTTATAAAAATTCCTCAACACATTCTAGAGGATATAGTTTTCTCAAAATACCAACTCTAGAGTTCTTAAGAGGAGATCTATAGGGAGCTCACCGAAAAAGAGGCAATCTTCTTTACTGACTTTCCCAAGAGTATTTATTCTTATATTTCCCATTAATGTGTTGGAACATTTTAAAGAAATAAGTATAGTATAATATATATTATTATATATTATTATTCTTATGGAACAAATATATTCCACATTTTATCCATCATATGGAAAATGAAATCACCACGCGTGCGTACGTTCGACCTACAATCTCCACACTGTGGTGTAATATGTTTTTCATCACCACTTTACTTGGATAGTTATAATTATAGAAATAATAACTATATATGATGATTATAAAATTATATTGATTCTATAATAATATATACACCATCTAATTCAATTCCATTTCACAATTAGGAGAATGATATCGTCACTCGTGCGTACATATAACCTGCCGTCTCCACAACGTGATGTGATTAATTTTACAAATTCAATATTCAATAATGATAATATAAATGTATAGAATAAATAAATATGATATGTATTACCTTATACGACAAAACATGAACAGAAAAATGAAGCAATTAACACCCGAAAGAAGAGTAATAATGAAAATAATTATTAAATGGGGATAATATGATCATATATGATATAATAAATGTTAATATGGTTATGGAGTAAGTAAATAAAATTATTCAATCAATTATATAATTTTTTTTAAATATGTATGAATAAAATCATACCTAAGGTATTGGATAATTTTACAATCTCATTATTATATGAGATTGTTTATATGTAAGTATTTTTTGGGGTATATTTATCATCCATGTCTATCTTACTTAAAAATATATTCAAAAATATTATTAATATTATTGTAAAATTTTTTAAATTCATTTTTACTCATTTTTTAGTTTTTTCTAAATGGTTTGAAAGGAATATTTTGTCATTTCCCCTACGAGGTACTTTTTGACTTATCCAGAAAAAGTATGAGAAAAATATTTTCTTTTAACCTATATGGCATGATTTTTTTACTCTTTCATGTAACCTTATTTCCTAGAATCTTCAATTAAAATATTACAAGTTTATCTTCAATGAAAATGTTTTATTTTAAAATTTCATGACATTTTAAGAAAATAAAATGTTTTCAAAGAAGAAAATATATTTTCCTCAAGAATTATTTTCAAGTGATATCTCAAATGTTACTTATGTTTTAATGGGGATATTTTTCAAGTATGTTATCCCTATTATGAATATGATTAGTTTATGTTTATTATGGAATGATATTTATGAAACCAATTTCTTTCCGTGGGTTATGTTATGATTGAATAATGTTTATGAAACCCATTTTATTTCATGGGTTCTAATGTGATGAATGAGTTATATTCTTGTGGAACACATAGGTATGGTTTTAATTATGCAATAGGTGGGAAATATATCTTCCTCCAATAAATTGGGTAAATATTTATATCTCATGATATAGATATGTCTAGAACAGAAAATGATCACGGTTTAGTAATACAAGGCTGGGACGAGAAGTAAACCCAATTCAGTAATATAGGGATGGAATGAGTAGTGAACTCAGTTTAGTAAAGGATTTTTCCCACTGTGATAGTCTTTTAATTGAGCCTTGAATAATAAATTCTTATGTATATATCAGAATTCCATGTTTTATGTTATGATCTCATGAATTATGTTCTTTATGAACTTCTATGATTAATCCCATGACATGATATTATGATCTTTGATATGAAAGATATAATTTTCAAATGTTTTATTATGATATTATGTATTATGATTATGATATGATTGATTTGTCCCTTATTTACCCTTACTGAGCATATGATCTCACCCCATTTTATGTTTATTTTCCCTAGTATATAAAGAATGGTATTAATTAATATGGGTCAAAAGGGATTCTATTTATAAAGGAATAAGTGGGAGATGATATAGATGTTTTATAAAAACATTGTTTATTTTTCCCAGTTTACAAAGACACTAAAACTCTATGTTCCTGACATAATTTTTATGATGTGTAATGAATATGATTCCATTTAGAAGAAATATCTATGTATTAAAAGTATGGGAAGTTATATTTGGTATTAAAGAAAATATTTAGTTAACCTTTGGAAACTAGAATGAGAAAACCTTAGTAAGAACCTTGAGGATAAGTATAAGTAAAGGTTACAATCCTAGTGTTTTAGTAATGATCATGGGTAACCTAGGATAAATACAAAGGTGTCCTAAATTGAAATTTATAAGCAATTTCCCTCGATTATGTTGTTATACCATTATGATCAGTGTTTCTCACACTATGCATTTTGGTTTTAGTCAATGGATATAACCCGAAGGAACCATATTAATAGTAATTGTGATGGACAATGTAATGATTTTACTCCTGGGAAACCAAATGGTATGGGAGATAGAATGAAAAATCTTGTTTCTATTATCACCCAAATTTCTCAAGCTATGAATCATACCAGACTTCCAAATGAACAACATAGGGAACAACATTCTGTCGAGTCCTCAACGAGGCAACGCCCACCGTCTTTCAGTGGGTCTTCTGAACCACTTATTACTAAAAAATGGATATGTAACACTAAAAATATATTCTCTAATCTCCAGTGTTTAGAATGTGAGAAAGTCATTTGGTTGTTTATTGGTTAGAAGGTTAAGAGGACTAGTGGTTTACTCTAATCAAGAATATTAGGTGACAAGATGAAATTTAATCCTTGTATTGGGATGAGTTAAATAACTTATTCTTAAATAATTAACTCCCTCATATTGTTCATATGAATATGTAAAAGAAGTTACTTAAGCTTAATCAAAAGGATAAAGAGTCTGTTGGCACTTATGAGGAACATTTTACAATACTTGTGATGTATGGTTCTAGAATTATCATCCAACCTGATAGTATGGTTGATCAATTCTTTAGTGGTTTAAAACCAAGTCTCATAAGAGTGTTATCTATAAGAGACTTTAGTATCTATGAAGAGATTGTGCATTGTGCTATCAAGATATTAATGAAAGTTATATTTACAAATCAATCTCATGGTTTTGAAAAGAAATGAAAGTTAGAGTTTAATAGAAATTAGAAAAAAATGGTGAAAAGAAGATGAGTGTTTCTTTATGCCCAAAGTGTGGAAAAAATCATGGTAGAGACTATATTAAGGGGATTGGTAAATGTTTCAAGTGTGGGAAATAAGGTCATTGGGAAATTAACAACCGAAGTGGTGGGAAAAAGGTAGATGATGATGTGAATAGAGAAAAGGATTTACAAAATGCATCTCCCACACTTGATTTTTTTAGGTGAAAGGAAAATAATTATTATGCTAACCAATTCCCCAATAAAATAGTTATCGATGAGGATATACATCAGAAACCTCTTAAGAAAAAAAATGGAAATCTCATGCAATCACTATTGGTGATGTTGAGTATGAAAATGAAGTGCTGGAATAATTAAGTGTTTGTATTTGAATTCATGAAATTTATTGTAGAAGTACATTTATTTCGGAATAATAAAATATCTAAGGGTTGATCCACTCTATTTTTTCCTTAAGGATTTGAAAGAATATGTTGAATAGTACTAGTAACTATGAAAATTGATTGATATATTTTTGTAAAACACATAATTAAGGGAAATATAACCCTTAATATGTTCATAATGTCAGGATAATTAAATAAAGAGATGTTTGATATTATTAATAACCTTGGGAATGGTATAATTAATTTTTTTTATGATATCATGGATTGAGTTTATATAATTTTTTGGATTTATGTAATGTGTAAAGAGTTAATTTTTTAAATCATGCATGTTTTCACTAAGTTTTTATGGTAATTTAGGTTATTAATATATTTACAGAGAATACATGATAATAGTTTTCACATGTTTGGTGTGTGATAATTAAGATCTATGTCAAGTTGTTTGGGGGATTAATGATAAGTTTAATTTTTAAATTTAATGACCTCATTTTTAATGTTTTGTATTATCTAAGGATCATAATTGTAACCATTTTTGAAATTATTCAAAGTTTTAGAGATTAAAGTATTATATTTCTATATGAGGAATTATGAATATTGGATAAACTGTGTTAACCTTTTTGTTGTGATGTTAAGACATATGGAATAACCTATCATTCTATGGATCTCATTATCTTCAAATGCTTCAGGAATGAACAAATTCACCTTCATTTATTGGAATAATATATGAAGTGGAAATTGATCAAGGCACAATGAAAAGATGAGATTATGCTTAATCAATTAAGTATTTCTTCTCATAAAAAATTCTTCAAATCTAGAAAAAGGATCTTGAAACCAAAAATGTTATCCTAGTACCTTATTTTCCTATTAATCAAATGGTCCCTTAGATCATCACAAATTTATGGCTTTGTGATTGTTAACTTTCTTGTGACCATGTTCTCTATCACTCTCCATCAGAACCTTATGGTTTGATTTCTCTTCCATGTCAATGTTTTCACTTTCCAACTATGTACTCATATGTGGAAACCCAGTTAGGAGTTACTTTGGGTAAACATTATGTTTCTATCTTTTCTTTTTAAAAGAAGGTTTTAGTATTCATTTTTATGATGTGGGTTTCTATGAAAGAAACTTTCAAGTATTAAACCTTTGAAAACCAAGAAGAATTTCAAGGGTGAAATTAAATTTAAGGGGGTATAATATAACACCTAGATATTATTATGAGATATATATATTTTTAAATAATTTGATTTATTTTATGTCTTTCATTGCACACAAAAATGGCTTAGCTTGCGTTACACAAAACACTGATTTTCAATGAAATATCATTTTATTATTATTTAAATAATATAATAACCTATCCATTAAATTAGTGGTTATGATTATTATTAACTAACTTATGAAAATATATGGTTCATAATATTAATTCATTGGTTATTGATTAATTAGAAATGAAAATATAATCCAATTGAATGTAAAGGAAATATTCTTTTTTATGCTCCCATAGTTGTTTTGTATTTATAAATTAAATTAATTACAATTATTGAATGATAATAATGAAATACATATGTTATATATTAAATAAAATATTTTTGATATTCATTCTATATATTTTATAGGAATAATATAAGTATAAATCTAATTCTATGAATAAAAAAATATACTTTTGAAAAAGATAATTTTACCAACTTTTAATAGAGAACCCATTTTAAATATAATTTTTAAATATTTTAAAAATTTTATATGAAAAAATAAAATTATTATTTTAAATCATAATATAAAAATTTACTTTGGTTTAATTTTTGGTGTTTTTCTGATAAGTTTCATTTTGTTGATGAATAGTGAAAATACCAATTTTTATTAAAAACTATATTTTCTTTTAAAGTAATTGCATGGTAAGATTATATTTTTGATCAATTTTAAATTTTAATTAGTTTATTTAATTTTAAATAATTCAATTATGGATTTTAAAAGGGTTTTATACATGAATTTATTATAAAAACATTTTATGTTTTAAAAAGGAATTTTTTGAAAAGCTGTTTTTCATAATAGTTTTTTGGTTTTATTTTAAATTTAATTCCAAAACATATGTGTTGTGAATTTTGAAAAAATGGATGTATAATTTTGATTCATAATATCCGAATTCAGTAAATATGTACCTTTTATTTTTTACCAATATGAATAGTAACCATGGTAAATTTTGTTACACGGTAAATGGTAAATTATGTAATTTAGGGTAAAAATAAAATTATAAAGACTATAAAATGACCCTAAAAATGAAAAAAATTTATTGGATGAATTTTATTAGACCCTTAAAATTGAATTATATAAATTAATTCATTTAATTAACAATTGTACAAGAAAATTACTTATATAATATTTAAATCAAAGAAAGACACAAAATGTCATTTTCTTTGTATTTAATATCTCTTATGTTTGAACATTAGAAGAAATGAGTGTTAATAATGAATATCAATGTTAATTTTTAACTTAATAAATATATTTTCATGATATAAATTTATTTTTTACATTTTGGGCTACTTGGATAAAATTATAAGATTTACAATATTTTATTTAATAAAACTTTAAAGATGTCACATTCATGTTTTAAATAATATATCATTTTTAATATAGATATATACAATATATATTCAACTATAAATATTATTATGAAATATAAATTATATCTATTCATCATAGTATTTTTTATAAATTTTAGTGAACAAAAAGTATGTTAAATTATTACACAACATAAAGAAAGTAATTGTTTTATTAATGGAAATATCAAATAAATATTACTAAAAATATTAAAATAAATATAATTTGAGATAATTAATATAGTAAAATAATTTTATAAATTAACTCAACCTTTTAGTGATATAATAATTTTTTTTCTAAGTTTACTCGTTATCTTGATATTTGTAAAAATCCAAGAAATAAATAGTTTCAAAATTGACACTATTGATATTTTATCAAAATAATGCTTTATTAAATTATTTAAAAATCATAAAACATATTTAAAAATACCAAATAATTATAATATCGTATAAAATTTGCTAAAATTTTAATTTTTTTATTATTGACATCAAATAATTAAAAATTACACTCTTTTAATATTGAAATATTTTTTACCTTAGTTAAAATTAAAAAGTGTTAACTAAGAGATAATTAAAATGACAAGGTTTAAATTAATACCATAACATGTCTAAAATAATTTTTTTGAGGATATTAAATCCTTATATAATATAATATTATTATAATTGACATTTTTGTGGTATTTGGAATGAGATTAAGTTTATTATAAATTAATATTTTTTGAAATTCCAAAAGTGTCCCTCACCTCAATTATAAAAGGGAACCTCCTCCCTCACTTCTTCACACCAAATTGTGCATTCAAGATCGGCCATCCCCTGACCATTTAATATATGAACTTCCATCAACACATTCTAGAGGTTTGGTTTTCTCAAAATACCAACTCTAGAGTCCTTAAGAGGAGATCTAGAGGGAGCTCACCGAAGAAGAGGCAATCTCCTTTACCAACTTTCTCAAGAGTATTTCTTATTATAATTCCTATTAATGTGTTGTTTCCATTATAAAGTAATAATTTCAGTATAAAATATATTCTAATATGTTATTATGATTTTTTAATAACCATATTCCACCTTTTATCCATCCTATAAAAAATGAAATCACCATGCGTGCGTACGTATGGCCTATCATCTCCACGCCTTGGTGTAATATGCTTTTCATCACCACTTTACATGGATGGGTGTAATGATGGAAATAATAATTATATATGATAATTATAACATGATATTTATTCTTTAATAATATATACACCATCCACTTCAATACCATTTCATAATTAATGGAATGATATCGTTTCTCGTGCGTACGTACAACCTACTATCTCCACGACGTGATGCGATTCATTTTCCATATTAAACATTAAATAATGATTATATAAATATATATAATGAATAAATATGATATGTATTACCTTAATATAATTATTTAAATGATATAAATATAACCTATGAAGAATAACTGAGACTTATATGACAGAATATGCACAGAAAAATGAAGTAATTAACACCCGAAAGAAGAGTAGTAATGAAAAAAATTATTAAATGGGTGATAATATGATCATATATGATACTATAAATGTTAATATGGTTATGAAATAAGATAATAACATTATTTAATCCATTATAATGGAGTTTAAAATACATACAAAGTAAATTAGACCTAAGGTAAGGGATAATTTCACAATCTCATTATTATCTGAGATTGTTTATATGTAAGTATTTACTAGGGTATATTTACCATCCATTTCCATGTTACTTAAAATGTATTCAAAAATATTATTAATATTATTATAATTTTTTTTGAATTAATTTTTACCCATTTGTGAGTTTTTAATAAATGGTTTGAAAGGAATCCGTTTTCATTTTCCCCATGAGGTAATTTTTGGCTTATTCGGAAAAAGTACGAGAAGAATGTTTACTTTTAAGTTATACCACATGAATAGTTTTTTATTATTTAATGTCACCTTATTTCGTTGAATATTACATTACAATATTATAAGGTTATTTTAAAATAAAAATATTTCTTTTAAAATTTCACGACATTTTAAGAAAAGAAAAAATTTTCAAAATAGAAAGGATATTTTTCTCAAGAATTATTTTCAAGTGATATATCAAATGTTTATTATGTTTTAATGGGGATATTTTTCAAAGATGTTATCCCTATTATGACTATGGATGGTTTATTTTTATTATGGAATAATATTTATAAAACCCATTTCTTTAAATAGGTTATTTTATGATTGAATAATGTTTATGAAACCCATTTTATTTTTTGGGTTCCAATATGATAAATGATTTATGTTCTTATGGAACACATATGTATAGCTTTTATTATGTGATGGGTGGGACCTATATGTCTATCCAATTAATTGGGTAAATATTTATATATAATGATATATATAGGGTTGTAACATGAAATGATCTTGGTTCTATAACAAAGGGCTGAAATAAGAAGTAAACTCAGTTCAGTAATACATTGCTAGTGTAACGAACCTGGTGGTCCTAAAGCCCAACGGACTCGGCCACTCCTGAGCCTATCCCTCTGGCAGATAGCAGACCCCCACCCTTAGGTATATAATAGGCCCCCACCTTAGACTAGACCTGATAACATGTGGCAGGAACTGTCCCCTACCTGAAGAGGATTTAATATGCCTCCCCCACAACTCGAACCCGTGACCATAGACTTAAAGGCCAACCGGGAAGCGTTACGAGTACCACTGAGCCAATTTTATGTAACGAACCTGGTGGGCCTAAAGCCCAACGAACTCAGCCATGCCTGAGTCCAGCCCTCTGGCAGATAGTAGACCCCCACCCTCAGGCAGATAACAGACCCCCACCTCAGACTGGCCCAGATAACACGTGGCAGGAACTATCCCCTGCCTCGAGAGGATTTAATACGCCTCCACCGCAACTTGAACCTGTGACCATAGATTTATAGGATGCCTAAAATGTCTAAGATCTAGCTGTTTAGGATTGGGGATTATTATTATCATGATTATTATAGGATTCCTTGATTACAACTTTGATCTGACTAGTCAAGCCTGATGATACGTGTACTTTATCAAGATTACTAGAGTACTTAGGATTTGGCCATTTGTCATGGTGACATGGAGTATCTTTTAGATAAGTGATTACCTAGGATGATTGAGAATCATCTTAGAGCCATTAATTACTAGGAAGTTTGGAGATATGACCATGAAACCTAAGATCTGGTTGTTAAGAAATTCACAATGGGTTATTTATCCATTTGAGAATGATATTTAGGGATACCTAGGTTTCAATCTAGGATTTGGTGTTTATACGGTTGACACGTTCTCATGATGTGATCAGATACCCTCCCACACTGGCCAAAGTAGGTATGGTTGATAAAGGTCATGGATTCAAAGATCAATGATTGTTTATTTATTTATTTTACTTCATTTATTTATACTGATCATTTCACATTCACATATCACTATATTTATAGTATGTATGAGACTACATTGGTGGTGCACTACTAAGTTATATATTCATAACTTTCTCAGGTTTCCATGAAACTTGGGTAACCGAGAAAACTCTCACTTGGTTACATGTTTATGTTGGGATTAGTCTTGGTATTATGTGTTAGAGATGGATAATTTTGAGTGGGATTAGAAGATCATAGCTGAGGCCCAAGGTCATGGGAATGACCTATTATCTAGTTTTGTTTCTTTTATCTATTTAGTTTTTATATATGATCATCCCAGTGGTTGATATTTATTTCATGCCAGTATGAACATATGATACTGTATTGCTTCCACATTCATTTATTATTATTTGGTAAGTCTATTTCTTCTGATAATTCTAATGTGATGATGTAGATGACATTCAGTTATTTATTTTTTACCGTACACTCTAATACGGGGGTATAATCTCCCCACGGTCATACCCTAGACCCCTACTACTATTTGGTAGCCTCTAGTATACAAGGAGGCTCACTTGATGTCATGTGGTGAACCAGTATGGGGTACCAATCGAGTTTAATAAGGACTATGATGTTACCTAGATTAGGTTAGAGAACCTTCAGTTAAGCGGGATTAATGGTAAGAGTTTCTTGTCTCAATTTTCACCCCTTTAGACACTGTCTTATTATAAACCATGTTTTCTTTTGGATAGTGTATATACTAACTATTTAATTATTATATTATTAATTATATTTTATTCATAGTATTTTAATTTTAACTACATACTATGTATTTCAATGAGATTTTGATTAATATGCTTCCTAAAGTAGTCACACTCCCCAAAAATCCAAAATTTTAGAAATTAAAGTGAGTTTGTGTTTTCCTAGTAATTATGTTCCCATCTGGATAATGGAAAGTGGATGTAGCAGTGGAACATATGATCCTAGGGTTAATCACCATGAATAGGGATGGTTGAGTATCAATATAATCTTCACTAGATACATGATGAGTGGGCATATGACCACACACCTGATTTGACACTCCTAGGAGATATGCTTCAGATAATTCACACACTCTTTATAGACCTTAATAAAGGATTTTCCTACCATTAATTTGGTCTCAAACCATTAAAAACTACTAAAATAAATTACTATCTTACATTGATAACCCAAAACATTGAATATACCCTCTCTACCACCTTATCATTATTTCTTTGACAAGGTCACTTCCCATTATATTGAAAATACCTCATAGTTTCTAAGTTTATTATGTGATATTATCTTATACGTCCACATTATTCCATTTATTGATTGGATAAATTATTGACCTAACTATATACCCATACCTATATATGGTGTTATTTTGAGTGATTCTTACATAGAAATTTATTTCATTTATTTATTGGGGAAATATTAACAATATGTATGCTTGTTATTTCAATACAGATGTTTATTAATTACTAAGGCATGATGGCCATTTATTATATATTTTATTCATTTCTACATATGATGAATGAATTGGAATTAATTATTAATGGGTGGGGCCTGATATATATTACCCCTTTATGCATCACTAGGTCTCATGAGACAAAATTTCTAGGGTATTGAAATAGTCCTTACCCGTTTACATACGATGTCTTGGTATAGGGTCTTGATAGTATGTTTATGATATATGAAATTATTAATCCCATTAGTATGAGATAAATAATAATTATCCATTTATTTATTTATTATCAAGGATATAATATGACATCAGTTTTATTTTATTATATTATTATTTTTATTATTTATTTTTTCCAAACTATTTTCCATGCTCATGCAATGATAGATTCTACTATACACTACACCATACTGATTATATTAGCCGGCCCTTATTTTGTTTCCCTTTCCATAGGAAACCTAGATGATAATTATGTGTAATTTTCAAGGATATGATGGAATTAATAATAATGTTATCATGGAGTTTTTTGTTCTATATTTTATGTTTTTAAGTGTAATATGAAAAACATGTATATATTCAATATTCCAAAACTACTAATATGTTGGATCATATGGGAAGTCTTGTATTTTTTTCCAATAATATATTATTAATAATGACTTTGTGTTTTTGGAGTTTATGTTGTTATATTTTGTATTAGAGCAAGTTTAGTAAAATCATTCGGTACTATATTTATAGGAACCAAGTTAGATAACACAATTATTATGAAAAACCCTTAAGATTTTAAATAATTTTCAATAAAAACCTAATAGGAATTTTATTTTACAATTCAATATTATGTGCTACTTATGTGTCTACCATTTTTTATAAATGAAAAATATTGGAAGGAATAGAAAACATATCAATACCTTATAATCAATGTAGGGATATTCCTCATAAGAAATTCAATGAGGCTAGAGCTAGAGTTGATCAGATAATAACTATATTAGGATAGTTTACTTATGTTATAACAAATAACCTCACCCATATATAGAATCATTTTGATAAGAAACATGGTATAAATATGTTGGACTGATTCATGGGACACTAACCTCCATAATTCAATGAAACTATTAATCCATTGGTAGCTGAGAAATGGATTAAGTATCTATAAAAGATAATTTTTTTCTTTTGGAAGTAGTGAAAGATAAAAATTCATCATGGAAATATATCATTTGAAGGGATATAAAAATCAATGGTGGTCGTTAATTTATAACACTAAATAATAATTAGATATATATAACATGGAATGGATAAATTATAGGGAGAAATTATTTGAAAAATACTTTCCTCATGATCAAAGGGATGAAATGGAAATGAAATTCCACAATCTTAGATAGAAGGAGGATGAAACTATTACTAATTATTAGGAAAACTTTATGAGGTTATATAGACATGTTGAAGAATATGTACATAGAATAAAAATAAATATTTTCTATTTATTTAATGGGATAAATCCAATCCTTTGAATGAAGTTAATATCTCATATATTTTTATCATATAAGGATATACTATTAAGTTCCATTAAGATAAAAAGGAGTTCTCCAAGACTTGAATCTTCAAAATAAATTAGAAGAAAAAGTGGTTGGATGAGAATCATGGAAATAAAGGTGTTTAAAAGGGTATGAAAGTAAGGGTGGAATTTAAAACATGTAATAAATATAAAAGAAATAACTTGGGAATTTCTTAAATGGAATGTGAGTTTGTTTCAAGTTATGAGAAAAAAATCTACCAATCTTATGATTACAAAGGTAAGAAAGAAGTTGATGATGTTAAATTTTTTAACTACAAGGATATGAGGCACTATATGAAACAATTTTTGAAACATCAAGGAAATTTACTTCAAAAAAGGATGAGGGAGTAAGGCTAAGTTTATGTGATCACTATAGATGAGGTTGAAGTCCAAAATGACATGATAATAGGTACATTGAACCTAAAATCAAAGTTATCTAATAATTTATTTTTTTTGGATAGACACACTCATTTATATCATTCATATTTTCTATGAGAATTGAATCATACCCTAATACTTTTAGAATATAGTTTTTAGTAAAGACACCTAATGGGAATATTATTACAATGAGGGTTTATCAATCTGTATCTATTATGATACATTGGTACACACTAATGTAAAACGTGATTTTTATACCTATGGTTGATTTGGATATAATCCTTGGAATAGATTTTATTTAAATTTATAATGAAATAATTTAATTTCAATATAAGGATATTGTTATTTGTGAAGGGGGGCATAAAAGCCTTTGTTTTCAATGGGAAGACTTCATCTCTAAAGTTTTTTTTGAACCAATTACTTTATCTAACCTTAATGAAATTATGGTATATGAGGTGGAGAAAACATTATCTATGGATGTGAAGGACATCCTAAGGATATATGATGTACCCATTATATAATAGAACATTTATGTATTTCTATAGGATTTAACTGGACATCCATCTGAGCATGAAGTTGAGTTTTATGTTGAATTTATTACTAATGATAAAACCGTATCTAAAACTCCCTATAGAATAAAACTACTAGAGTTTGTTGAGATAAAGAAACAACTATAGAATTTGTGTGATAAGTAATTTAAACATCCTAGTGTTTCACCATGTGATCCCCTATTTTTTTCATGAAAAAGAAGGATGATTCTATGAGATTTTGCATCGATTATAGGGCGATCAATGGCATTAGTATAAATAATAAGTATCCTTTAACACACATTGATGGATTATTTGATCAAATTAAAGGATCTCAATATTTTTTAAGGATTGATATTTTCTTTATTTATCATTAGTTAAGGGTAAATAAGGTTGATATACTGAATATAACATTTCGTATGAGGTATGGAAATTATGATTTTTATAGTGACACCATTTATATTGAATAATGAACCTTATATTTTTATATATTTTATGAACATAGTATTAAAGGATTATATTGAAAACTTTGTGATGGTATTCATTATTAATATCTTGATAAACTATAAAATATATGTAGAGAATGAGAACCATAAATGAATAATTCTTGAAGATCTCAAGGAAAATGAATCATATGTGAAATTTAATAAGTGTTATTTTTGGCTCTATAAAGTTTCTTTTCTTGGCCATATTATCTCTAAGTAAGGAATATGTATTAATCATTCAAAGAAAAAGGTAGTAAAATAATGGCCTATACTAAAAAATATAATCAAGATATATAGTTTCCTTAGTTTAATAGGTTACTATCAGTGGTTTATTCAAAACTTTGCTCAATATGCCAATTTGTTAATCAAATTGACACATAATGGGGTGAAATTCACATGGTTAATGGATTGTGAAGTAAATTTTTAATATATAAAGAGGATAATTATTAATGCACAAATATTGACTTTATCATTTGGAAAAGAAGGATTTATAATATATAGTGATTCATCAAAGAAAGGACTATGTTGTGTCCTTATACATAATCATAGAGTTGTTGCTTATAAATTAATGAATTTAATATCCATAAACACAACTATCCAACTCATGAACTTGAGTTATAAACAATAATATTTTCCTTGAAGATATGGATACATTATCTATACGTGAAAGATGACAATATACATGGAATAGAAAAGTTGAAGTACATTTTCTCTTATAAAGAGATAAAATTGAGGAAAATAATATGGTTATAACTAATCAATGAATATTATTTCTTAATAAACTACCACCTAGGGAAATAAAACAAGGTATATGATTCATTGATTAGGAGGGACTATGGAGTTTTGACTATTATGGGGGTTAACAAGGATCAAATATTTAGGGATCTAATAAATATGGATATGGTAATTTTTAGGAAAGTGGATATATCATTAATTTTATATAAAATTTATAAAAAATATTTACTAGAAAATATAGAGAAGTCATAGTAGGATGATAGATATTTACAAAGGAATATTAAAGCTGTGAATGATGGGAAATTGGAAGAATTCATCTCTAATGATAGTGTGTTAAAGTTTAGAAAGCTTTTATGTGTTCTATCCATACCAGTTCTAAATAGGGAACTACTTGATGAATGAAATTTCAATAATTTCTATACACACCTTGGAAACAGAAAATTTTATAGGTATTTAAGATAATAATTCTAGTGGGATGGTATGGAGTATGAAATTACGGATTATGTGTCTAGATTATTAGTATAAAAATATGTAAAGGTTGAAATATAATATCATAAGATCTTCATGAAACATATTACTATGAATATATTGTAACAAACTAATATTTTATGGAACATTTTTTTGTCAAATAAATTTAATTTCTTCAATAGCTTGTGTTACACGCAACACCGATTTTAAACGAACTATGACATACTATTAAAATACTATTATTTAATATGATAGGTATATCCTATCCATTGTATTGGATGGTATGAATATGAATAACTAATTTATTAAAAATTTATGGTCACATATGTATAAAATTAATTCATTGGTTATCAATTTATTATAAAATATCATTTGTGATAAAAAGAAATATTTTTTCTAAAAAAATGTTTTTGTGTGCATAATGTATTTTTTCCTTAATAAATTAAATTAATAACTTTCAGTGAATTATTTTAATGAAATTAATATATTATTTATTCAATAAAATGTTTTAAAATTCATTTAATATTTTTATAATCATGTGATAAGAATAAACCAAGTTTTATAATTAAAAATTCATTTTTATAAAAAGCAGTTTTTGTCGCATTTTTTTAAATTATTTTAAAATTAATTTATATCAATTATATGTACGAAATTTGATAAAATTTATTCCAAATTTATAATATGGTGTTTAATTTTTTTTAAACATGTTATTTTTTATTTTTGACCAATATTAATTATAACTGTGGTAAAATTTATCACCTTAGAAAAGGGTAAATCTAGTAAATCTAGGTTAAAACTAAGTGATAATGTCCTAATTTTTTTCAAAATAATTATTATTAGGTGAATTTAATTATATCCTTATCACCTTAGTCTCACAATTTTTTGGTTTAATATACACTTTTCAATTAAAATGACTTGAATATTATTTAAATTAAAGAAAGTTACAAAATATCACTCTCTTGGTTTTAAATATCCATTACATGTTCACATTGGGAGAAAAATAGTTATGAATGAATATGAATAGTAAAAGTTTTTATAATGAAATTATATTCATGATATAAATTTATTTATAATTTTTAGGTATTATATAATTACCTTAAATGCTTACAAAATTCCAAATCAGCATTTATACAATTAATGGAAAAATAAAATAAATCATATTAAAATATTAAAAGTGAAATATTTAGAGTAATATATAGTTTTTCAGGAATTTTATAGGTGAATATGAATTATTATTATTTTTTTAAAATATTTTATTTGAATTCAAACTTTTTCTTTGTCTTTTAAGTCAAATTAAATGAATAGTGTCAAAATTGATAATAATGATAGTTTATCAAAATAATATTTATAATTATTTTTTAAATCATAAAAATATTTAAATAAGAAAATTTGGATATTATATAGAAAAAATGTCATAAATTGGATATTTATGGGCCAATTTTTACTTTATAATGAAAAATTACAACCCTTTAATATTGTAAAAGTTGTTATTGTAGTTAAAATTTAAAATTGTTAACCAAGGGCCAATCCAAAAGATAAAGTTTAAAATGATACTAAAAATTTTATAAATTCTATTTATTGATGGTATTAGAACCCTATAATATCTTATATTCATATTCTTATACATTTGGAGGCATTTTTAATGGGAATTTATTTATTGTAATTTAATCTTATGAGAAATTCCAAAAGTTCCCCTTATCTCAATTATAAAAGGGAACCTCCTATATCACTTCTTCACACCAATTTGAGCCTTATAGATCGACCATAACCTATTGTAATTCCTATATAAACATTATATAGGTTATGATCTTCCCAAAATACAAACTTGAGGGTCCTTAAGAGGATATCTGAAGAAGTTATTTCAAAGAAGAGGTAACTACCTTAACAGATCACTTTATTTTATAATTCTTCTTCAAATCCTATAAATATATAGTATTTATCATAAAAAATAAATATATTATAATAAATATACTTAAATTTTATTATTATTGTGAAACTACCATTATTCATCCTCTTTCCCATCAAATGGAAAGTGAAACTATCGCTCGTGTGTATGTATGACTTTACCGTCTCCACGTAGCGATACTATTTATTTTTCATCACCATATTTTATGAATGATTATTATTATGGGATTAATTTTTATATAAAATATTAATTACCAAATTATAATTCTATAATTGTAATATCACATCTACCTTCTTACATTCTAATCCATTGGAAAACAATAACGTCGCTCGTGGGTATGTGTGGACTACCACCTCCACCAAGCGATGTGATTCGTTTTTCATTTAAATTTTATTTGGATGGTAATAAGGATATATTTAATGAATATATATGATATAAATAAATTTATAATTATTATATAAAGGTGAATTACTATTTACCTTTATTTCCTTCCATTTGTCGAAAAGTGACAATTCCATTCATGCGTACGTACGACCTACCGTCTCAATAAATGGTGAAATTTATTTTTCTATATATAGATTTTATGGATAAATTTAAATATGTATATAATTAATATATATTATATTTATATCATGATTAAAATATTTAATATATGGAACTATGATCAAAGTACATGGACCAAAACTACTAAGATAAAATACTTATGATAAAGGAAATAATTAACACTCAGAGATGATGATTTTAAATAATTGTTTATTAAAAGAGGTGTTGAATGTTATAAAGGGATAATATATGATATAATAAGTATGTGTATGATTCTGGTATAAAATTATAACAAAGTTAAATTTATTATACAGGAGGTTAGAGTGCTTTCGAAATAATGCGAACTCAAGTGAATAGTTTTATGTTACAATATGATTATTTATAAAGATTATTTATAATGAAGTTTATTATGATGAAATATTATGATATATCTCTAAATAATATCATGAATTTTATTATCCACTGGTTATTTATTGATAACACATGTTCTACTTTCATTTTTCACACCTTAAGTACCCAAGAGACATAAAATATGTTTTTATGGAAAATTGACTTCATTTTTCTCTTCAATCAAAAAATATTTTTCTTCCATATCCATTTTTTTAAAAATGTTTTAAATAAGATTTTTACTATTATACTATTATTTTTAAATTAATTATTATCCATTTTTTACTTCTTAAAAATGTTTGAAAAGGAATCTTCTTGTTGTTTTCTGAATGAGGTACCTTTTTTTATAAAAGTGTAAAAGGAATGTTTTCTTTTAACTTATATGACATAAAAAAAATTTTCTGCCATCATGACCACTCAATTATATAAATATTACTTTAAAATTTTCCATGTTTATTTTCAAATATAAAATTTTTCTACAATATTTTCAAAATTTTTATATTTTAAAGGAGTGATTTTAAAATAGAAAGGATATTTTCTTCAAGATTTTTTAATGTTCTTTTAATGAAACTTCTACTCATAAAATAAAAAACCTTAATTTCACTTATTATTTTATTAGAATATAATCCAATGATACTATACTTATTATTTTATCTTGATATTTTATGTTTATAAATGTAATATTTGTATTAAATTAATTTCTATCCATGGGTTATATCATGATGAATTGATTAAATGTTTATGAAACCTGTTTCTTTTCCATGGGTTATGAAATGGTGAAAT
Organism: Viscum album; assembly: GCA_963277665.1. NCBI lineage: Eukaryota > Viridiplantae > Streptophyta > Magnoliopsida > Santalales > Viscaceae > Viscum > Viscum album. The sequence continues at coordinate 1,038,448,088 of OY728165.1, forward strand.
GTTTATGAAACCCATTTCTTTCCATGTGTTATGATATAATTATTTTTTTATAATATTTTGGAACAAATATTTATGATTTTTATTATGTGACTGGCAGGAACTATATCTCCCTCTAATGTATTGGGTAAGGATTGATATCTCATGAGATAAATAGGAGTATAATGATAGTGAAACCTTTTCAGTAAGGGGATATGTTCGCTATGATAGTTTTAGGAGTGAACCATAACTACAAATATGGTTTTGTGAGTGAACCCATTCCAATATGATAGTCTTGTAAGTGATCCTTGAATACCATGTAAATGATTTTCTATGCTTATATGTATTCTAATTTTCTATGTCTTATGTCAATGGTATTATCTATTGGATCTTATTCTTTGATTACTTTATGATTCATATCTTATGAAATTCTAAGATTTATTACATGACTCAAAATTATGGTCTATGATATTCAGGGTATGATTTTAAAATTTTATTCTCATGTTATCACATCCCTATGTCCATGTTATACTTATTTGATCATTGATATATCCCCTATTTACCCTTACTGAGAATCTAAGATCTCCCTTTATTATATTTCCATTCCCTGGGTTATGGATAAAGATACTAAGTATGATATTTTTGATATGGTTTCTAGTTATGAATAACTTAGTGGGTGATAATTTAGATCTTTTATGAACCATTTGTTTATTTTTCCATGCTTCCAAAGGCACTAGACCTATATGATTCTAGAATGGATCATTATGTTATGTAATGAATAATATTATAATAAGATGTGATATCTATGTATGAAAAGCCATGTTTTATATAATTGGTATTAGAGAAAAGTTTAATTAACCTTTGGAAACTAGGATGAGAAAAATTTAATGAGAAACCCAGGGATAGGTCTAAGTATAGGATAAAATCTTAATGTTTTGGTAACTTTCATAAATAACCTACCTTACACCTAACACATCATATAATAAGGTGTCACAATTTAGAAATACTATAAATGTTTTTTCATGATTATGTTGTTTTACACTGTGATTATTATTTATCACATTATGATTTTGGTTTTAGTCAATGACTGGAACCCAAAGAAATCATGTTAATGCTGAATGAGATGGAAAATGCAATGATTGTACTCTATAGAAATAAAAATTTATGGGAATTGAAATATAAAATTTCATTGATATGATCACAAAATTTTCTCAAGATATGAATGAGGAAATGTTCACCTTCTTTTAGTGGATCCACTGATACATTAGTTTTTGATAAATGGATTAATACCATTGAAAAGATATTTTCGGTTCAAAAATGCTCAAAACATGAGAAATTTACTCTTATTATTTATCATTTGGAAGGAAAAGAGGATCAATGGTGGAATATTTTCAAGTAAATGAGGAAAAAAAGAAGAAATTTACTCTATGGACTAGGATGAGTTTAAGAGATTATTTTTAATGATTAATTTCTTCATATTCTTCACACAAAATAAGATAAGGAATTTCTTGAGATTAAATATAAGGATGATGAATCATTTGGTACTTATGAGGTAAATTTTAAAATACTTGTGAGGTAGGATTCTAACATTATCATCCAACCTAAATGTAAGGGTGAATAATTATTCAGTAGAATAAACCAAGTCTCCAAATTGTGGTATTCATAAGGCACTTTAGTACCTATAAAGAAATAATTTTATGTCCCATCAATGTGGAGATGGATATTTGAGTTACCTATCTATATAATATTATTAAGAAGAAAATAAAGATGTAATTAAAAAGGAATTCTAAAAATCATGGAGATATGAAGATTATCTTTCCTTTATGCTCTATGTGTGGAGAGAAACATGATGAAAATTGTCTTAAGGGATAAATAAAATTTTTAAGTGTAGAAAGTAAGGTCATCAAGAAATCAAATGCCAATGTAATAGGAATATGTTAGCTAATGATGCGAATAGAGAGAAATCACCACAAAATGTACCATCCACATTCTAGTGTTTCAAATGTAAGGAATATGGGAATTATGTTAACTAGTGCTCAAACTTGAAGGTTAATGATGATGATTGATGTTAGAAACCTCTTAAGCTCAAAGACAAAGGTAAGCCTCATGAAATCACTATTGATGAGGTAGAGTATGATAACGAAGTAGTGAAAGGTAGAATTACCATACACTTTAGGACTTCTAATGCCTTATTTGATTTTGGATATACCCACTCTGTTATATCTAAATAATTTTACAGGGTAATAACTGTACCAAATCAATGATTATATGTTTAATTATAAGTAAAAACCTCTAATGGTATGATGCTTTCATCATAAGTATAGGATTCTTCTCTGATTGAAGGTTTTGGGAATGTTCTTCCAGTAAATTTCATAATTATTTCTCTGGTTGAATTTGATGTTATTTTGGGAATGGATTAGATTTATTTACATAATTCCCACATAAATTACTGAGGAGGGGAAGTTACATTGGATATTATGAACCAACCTATGATTTTATATCTGTGCAATGACAATCATGAACTTCCAATGAAAATTACATCTATTGTATTTTTTATGATCCCTATTTAAAATGTATATTTATATGGTTGTAAGGATTATCATCATCAATTATATTTCTATTTTAGGGAGTTTGTGGATGTCTTTATAGAATAATTTCTTAGTCTTCCACTGAATTTTGATGTTATGTTCTTAATAGAACTCATACTTGGTTCTAAATCTATTTGAAAGAATCCATATAAAATGGATTCAATTGATTTGTAGGAAATGAAGAAGTAACTCCAATAGAATATTGAAAGGGGATTAAATGTGTCACCATGGGGTGAATCAATTATTTTTTTAAAAATAAATATGGTTCAATGAGACACTATATTGATTATCGATAACTTAACAAGATCCTTGTCAAGAATAAGTATCCTCTACCATGTATTGATGACTTCTTTTATCAATTGTACAGAGCTCAATATTTTTATAATATTTAAATTCATTATGGATATCATCAATTTAGGTTTAAAAAGGAGGATATACCCAAGACAACATTCTATAAAATATATAGACACTATAAATTTATAGTGATTCCATTTGGTCTTACTAATGCTTCTACTATCTTTATGGATTTAATAAATAGATTATTTAGAGATTAACTTGATCGGTTTTTGGTAGTAATTGTAGATTATATTCTTATATATTCAAAGAGTAAATAATATCATGAATATTACTTGATAATTTCACTAAATACCCTAAGGAAATATAATATTTATGAAAAATATACCAAGTGTGAATTCAGGCTTCTGAAAGTTTCATTCTTAGTTCATATAATCTCAAGTGAGTGTATATCAATAGATCCTTCAAAGATAGAAATTATTGAATGTTGATCCAATACAACCACTATGACTAAGATCCATAGTTTTCTTGGTTTAGTTGGATATTATCATCACTTTGTTTAGAATTTATCAAGAATGTCTAATACACTCACTAAGTTAACTCAAAAATGATCTATGTTCCATTGGATAAATGAATGTGAATAAAATTTCAAGGAAATGAATAGAAGGATATCCAATACAACTATTATTACTTTACCTTGTATTGAATAAGGATTTTTAATATATATTGATACATCAAAGAAAGTATTGGAATGAATTCTCATGAAAAAAATGATATGGTGATAGAGTATGACTCATTCTATTAAAGGTTCATGAGAAAAATTACCCAACTCATGATTTAGAGTTAGGTGTGGTAATGTTTTCATTAAAGATATAAAATAATTATATTTATAGATAAATGTGTGATATATATTGATTATAAAAGTTTAAAGTTTATTTTCACATAGAAATAGTTGAATATGTGCTAAAGAATATGGTTAGAGATGATTAAAGATTATTAATTCTCTATACATTACAATCATGGGAAAGTGAATAAGGTGGTAGATGATTTGAGTTAAAAGAATCATGCTAACTTATCTATGATGATGACCATAAAAGATCCAACATTTCTATATTTTAAAATTATGGATCTTAAAATATTAAATTAGAGAAATAATATCTTTCTCAAATGAGTGTTCAACCATCTATCCAAGATAATATTAAAGAGGAAAAAAATAAACATATGGAAATAAAAAAGAAGATGAGATATGTTCTCAAGTTTAACCTTGATTTCGATGGAATTATAAGGTTAAAGAACCATGTATGTTTTCAATCCATACTATATTTGAATAAGGAGATATTGGATGAATCTCACATTTCACTATTCTCTATTCATCTTGGAAGTACAAAGATGTATGGAGATCTGAAATAGTATTTATGATAGGATATTATGATTAGAGATATTTATAATCTCGGTGATTAGTATGTTAGAATGTTAAGTTTGAAATACAAAAGTCTAAGGGAATGTTATAAACATTACCCATACCAGAATGGAAATGGGAAAACGTCACCATGGATTTTGTCATTGGACTCCCTAAATCATTGAAAGGAGACAATTCTATATGAATTGTAGTCAATCACCTTATGAAGTCAGTACACTTCATTACAATTAGAGAAGATTTATCTCTGAATAATGATGCTATAATTTATATTAAATATGTTTTAAGGTTGCATGGTATACCAAATTCTACTATATTTGATTGGGATATGAGGTTAACCTTAATGTTTTAGCAAAGTCTTTCGTAGGATCTGGATACATAGTTGAGTTTTAGTATAAAATATCTTCCTAAGATATATATTCAATTTAATATAAATATTAAAACCCTATAAGATATGTTGATATCTTGTTCTATGTATTTAAAAGGTGGTTGGGATCAACAACTTAATCTAGTTGAGTTTTCTTATAACAATATCTTTTAGTCAAGAATTCATATGGATCCTTATGAAGACCTCTATAGAAATAAGTGGAGAAATCCAAATTTATGGGATGATATTAGAGGAATAAATCTATTAGGACTTTATCTATCTGAATAAATGATAGATAAAGTTATATCCAATCAACAACACATCAAGACAACTTATATTCAGCATAAAAGTTATGATGACAATTGTTAGCGTAGCCTAAAATTTAAGGTTACTGAGTAGGTTTTTCTATAAAATTCTCTATGTAATAAGGTTATGAGATTTAGAAATAATATAAATCTTATACCTAGGTATATTTTCACTTTTTATATTCTTGATCGAGTAGGGATGGTAGCTTATCATTTAGCGCTTCCACTGAACCTCTTTCATGTTCACGATGTGATCCATGTATATATCTTAAGGATGTACATTCCTAATACATCAAATGTGCTAAACTCATAGGTTTTTACACTATAACATGATATTTAATATGAGGAACGACCAATATAAATATTCTATCATATAGATAAATTTCTACATAATAAGACTACTCACCTGGTGAAAGTTCTCTCCAGAAACCACAAATTCAGAAAATCTACATGGGAACTAGAGGGTGTAATGAAACCAAGATATCATCAATTTTTTATCATAGTAAAATATTTTGAGGAAGAAATTAATTTTAATGGGGGGTATAATGTAACACCCTAATATTTTATGAAATATATATTTTTTCAAATAAATTTAATTTCTTCGATAGCTTTCATTAAACACAATATTGAGTTTAAACGAACTGTGATATACTATTAAACTATTATTATTTAAAGTGACAGTTATATAATTAAAATTATATTGGTCAGAATGAATAATAATAACTAAATTATGAAAAATTTATGGTTATATACTTATAAAATTAATTCATTGGTTATAAACTTATTATAAAAAATCATTTGAAAGAAAAATAAATATTTTTCTAAAAAATATATTTTTGTGCAAACAATGTATTTTATATTAATAAATTAAATTTATTACTTTTGGAGAATTATTTTAATGACATATATATATTATTAAATAAAACATTTTAACATTCATTTAAGATTTTTCTAAGAATGGGATAAGAATAAACCATGATTTATGCTTAAAAATGTATTTTTCTAAAAAGAAGGTTTTGTCACATTTGTGTATGCCTGTTTTAAAATTAATTTCTACCTCTTATATGTATTGAATTTGATAAAATTAATTCCATATTTGGTATCATAGGTTTCAAATTTTTTAATTAGGCCCCTTTTATTTTTGACCAATATGAATTGCAATAATGGTAAAATTTATCACCTTAGTAAAGGGAAAATGAAGTTAATCTAGGTTAAAAATAAGTGATAAGATAATAATGGTTTAATAATAATAATAATTGGATGAATTAATTATTACCATTATCAAATTAGTCTAGATTTTTTTTGTTTAATGGACAATTATCTATGAAAATGAAGTACATATTATTTAAATCAAAGAAAGTTAAAAAATGTCACTCTCTTAGTTTTAAATATCAATTATGTGTTCACAAAGGGAAAAAAAACTAGTTAAAAATGAACTTTAAGAGTCATTTTGTTAATAATGAAATTATATTCATTATGGTAATTTATTTATAATTTTTAGTTATTATATAATTACCTTAAATTCTTACCGACACCAAAACATTATTTATACAATTAATGTAAAAATAGAATAAATTATATTAAAAATATTAAAAGTGATATATTTTGAGTAATTTATAGTTTTAATAGAATTTAATAGTTTAATATGACATATTATTGTTGTTTTAAAATATTATATTCTTATTAAAACTTTGTATTTATGTATTTTAAGTCATATTAAATGAATAGTGTCAAAATTGACAATAATGATATTTTATCAAAATAATATTTTGTTAAATTATTTAAAAATCATAAAAATATTTAAATAATACAAGGTGGATATTATCAGGTCTAAAATTTTATAAATTTTCCATTTATGGTCCTATTTTATCCTTATAAATAAAAATTATAACCCTATAATATTGAAAAATTTGTTACTATAGTTAAAATTAAAATTGGATAACCAAAGGTCAATAAAAAAATAAAGTTTAAAATGACACCAAAAATTTTATAAATTATATTGGTTGATAGTATTATAACCTTATACTATCTTATATTAAAATATCTGTCCATTTTTTATTGATAATAAATTTATTATAATTTAATATTTTGGAAAATTACTAAAGTGCCCCTCACCTCAATTATAAAAGGGTACCTCATCCCTCACTTCTTTACATCACTTTGAGCCTTCTATATTGACAATACAGTGAAAAAATCACTTATAAAATTTATTATACACATTATAGAGGTTTTTTTATTCTCAAAATACCAAATTTAGGTTTCTTATGAGGAGATATAAATAAGTTCTTTCAAAGAAGAGGTAAGTGCCTTAACCGATCACTTTATTTTCTACAACTTATTTAACTCCTTTAAATCTATGATATTTATCATGAAATAAAAATTTATTATCCTAAATATAATAAATTTTTATTATTATTATTAAAATACTATTATTAACCCTCTTTTCCATCAAATAGTAAGTGAAAGTATCATTCGTGTGTAAGTATGACTTACCGTCTCTACATAACAATTCTATTTATTTTTTACAACCATATTTTATGGACGAGTATTATGATGGGTTTAATTTTTTATATATTATATTTATGTAATAATTATAATTATATAATTATAATATAACATATACCTTCTTACCTTCCAATTTATTTGAAAATGATAATGTTGCTTGTGCTTACGTGTGGACTACCACCTTTACAAAGTGATGTGATTCATTTTTCATTTCCATTTTACTTGGATGGTAATAAAGATTTATTTAATAAATATATATTATATATATATTATTATAATTATTATTTAGTGGTTAATTATTATTTAACTTTCTTTCTTTCCATCTTTCAAAAAGTAAAATCATCATTCTTTCATATATACGACCTATCGTCTCCATGAACGGTGTAATTCATTAATCTATATAAAAAATTTATAGATAAATATAAATATTTATATAATTACTATATATTATATTTATATCGTTATTAACATATTTAATATCTTGTAACTATGATCAAATTATATAGACCGAAACTACCGAACAAAAATTCTTATGATAAACAAAACAGTTAACACCCAGGGATGTTGATTTTAAGGAATAATTGATAAAGGGGTGTTGAAATATTAAAAAGGGATCATATATGATATTATAATCACATGTATGATTATGGTATAAACTTATATTAAATTTAAGTTTATTATATTTTATATTAGAGTGAATTATAAACAAGGGGAACTCAAGGTAAGAGTTTTATATTTTAATCTCATTGTTTATCGAGACTGCTTATGACGAAGTTTCTAATGATGAAATATTATGATATATATCTCAAGAATCTCATGAATTTTATTCTCCTATTCTTATTTCTTGATAATACATGTCTTAATTTCATTTTACACATCTTAAGTACTCAAGAGTAAAAAAATATATTTATAAGGAAAATAGAATCAATTTTTCTCTTCAGTCGAAAAAATATTTTTCTTCCATATCCATGTTATATAATTTTTTTAAATAAGGTATTTACTATTATAATATGAATTTTTAAATTAATTTTTACCCATGTTATAATTTTTAAAAAATGGTTAAAAAATAATCTTCTTTTCATTTTCTAAAAGTGGTACTTTTTGATTTTTGTACAAGCGTAAAAGGAATATTTTATTTTAAATTATATGACATAAATATAATTTTCTTCCATTATGACCACTAAATTCCATGAATATTCCTTTACCAATTTCCATGATTTTTTTCATAATATTTTCCAAATTTTTATATTTTAAAATAGTTATTTAAAAATAGAAAGTATATTTTCCTCAATAACGTTTAATGATATTTTAATGGCATTTCTAATCATCAAAGACCAGAACCCTTGATTTTACTTACTCTTTATTGGTAATATGATATAAGTAAACCATACTTATTCTTTCTATAGATGGTTTATGTTTATGATGAAAATATTTTTATAAAATCTATTCCTTTTACATGGGTTATTCCATGATAAATTAATGAAATATTTATGAAAGCTATTTATTTTCCATGAGTTATGAAATGGTGAAATGTTTATGAAACCCATTTCTTTCCATGAGTTACATTATGATGAATTTTTTATAATCTTGTGGAACACATTTGTATGATTTTCATTATATGATGGGTGAGACTTATATCTCACTCCAATTCATTGGGTAAAGATTGATACCTCATGAGATAAATAGAACTATAATAGGAGTGAAACCAGTTCAATAAAGGGATATGTCTACTATTATAGTTTTGGGAGTGACCCTTGATTACAACGATAGTTTGAAGAGTTAACCCATTCCACTATAATATTCTTGTAAGTGATCCTTGATTACTAAGTAAATTATTTTCTATGCTTATGTTTAAGATATAATTTTATGTATTATGATAATGTTATGCTCTCATGGATCATGTTCTTTGATTAATTTATGATTCATGTCTTATGAACTACTAATATTTATGCCATAACTCAAAATTATTATATATGATTTGCAATGTATGATTTTTAAATGTTATTCTCATGTTCTAATATCCTTATATTCATGTTATGATTATGTTATCATTGATATGTCCCTTATTTACCCTTAAAGAGCATCTAAGATCACCATTTTTTATGTTTCCATTCCCCATGTTATGAAGAAAAGTACTAATTATGATATGTCTAATAAGATTGATAGTTATGAATAAATTAGTGGGAGACAATGTATATTTTTTATGAAATAGTTTTTTATGTGTATTTAGACCTATATGATTATGGTGTGGATCATTATATTATGTAATGAATAATCATCTACTACGATGTTATATCTATGTATGAAAATCCCAGGTTTCTATAGCTAGTATCAGAGCCCCATGCGTAGATCCCTCCCTCTCCTATCTTCTATGGTGGATCTTCCCCATCTTTTATCTGTTACATCCACCATCACCTGTGATCAAGAGACTAGGATAAGGATAAGGCTAATTTATCTCCTCCATGAATTTTTCTCTAACCTTAATTTTTTTAGCTAGGTATTTAAGTGATGATTACCTCAGAGAATGGTGTAATCATCCCGAGTTGATGTGAATTTATTGTGGCTTGGACTAATGGCATCCCAAGATGATGTCTGGACACCATCGACCATTTTTTGTTATAGGTATCTAGATAGGTGATTTTTGAAGGGTTTTGGTTTAAATTAAATATCTTCACTTATGTTTTTAGTTTCAGTGGTGATGGATTTGGCCCATGTTATTGGGAGGGGGGATGGTATAAAACTTAAGTGGGTTATTGGACTTGGTTCTAGTGCAATAGGAGAACCTAGTGAATGTTTTACCATTTATAGAAAATTGGTATGCCTTGGTTAATTTTTTTTTAAATTTATAATTGAATATAATTCAATTATAGTTAATTAATAATGGGTTTTTGGATACGAGATATGGTCGAGGGTGGTTTGGGAATCAATCTCTAGTCTTGGATGGGTCCAAGTTATGGGTTACTAGGATAATGTTAAATAGAAAAGATTCATATATAAGGTAGGTGGTCTAAGTGATTTTGCTTAATGTATTGTCATTTCATAAGACATATTGGTAGAGCATCATGATAAAACATGACATTGACCTTGTATTTAAGTTCAAATGTTTTATTACCTTAACTAATGTAGTGCCCCTATCAGGGTCCATAGTTTATAAATTCACCTTGGGATCAATAAAGGTCAATGTGAGAGTTATAACATAACCTTGATTCTTATGATCAATTGTTCCAAGTATGAATCTTGTTATGTTTTACTTTCTAGGTGTGGTAAGTTAATTAGTTCAACTTGTTCCATGGACCACCTAAGGTATATGGAAGAGTCTTGACCTATTAATTATGTATCTCATGAGGCACCCTTATTTAAATAATTAAATCTAGTGAATGAATATCATGTGAGTAAATTCATGACCATGAGGTGTTTGATATATTATTTTTAACTTATTTTTATTTTGGTATCTTAACCTCGAACATGAACCTAGTATCCTTATGACCCTATTGTACTAGGTCATGACCATATTCTAGTTAATAAAACTATAACTTCTCAAATAACTTTTTGATTAATAAAACTAACAAATTGAAATTGATTCTTGAGATGACTTGAATTAAATAAATTAAAGTAATGGTGTTGGTTAGTTGCATTACCTTTAATTTAATAAGATAATTTGTGAAATGAAATTATGAATTCTAATAGATTAAAGGAGAGAAAATCCATGGGTGATATTTGGATTCTATATTTTAATTACAAGATTATTCATAATATATTATTTAAGACTAATGTAATCTATTGGGTGAAATTAAAATGAATAAAAAATATCCATGATGAATGTTTTCCTTAATTAAATACATTTTCCATAAAAGGGACTTAACACCTTGATTTTATAATGAAACTGGTTATGGATTAAAAGTGAGGCATTTCATGGGCTAGTCTTGGATTCAAGATTATAATTCCAAGAAAAAAACTTGATGGATTATATGTGATTCATAGATAAAAATTACAAGGGGTAACCCCAGCTTGAATCCAATCACTGTCTAATATTCATGAATTCTCCAACTTGGTGGTCTGGAATCAACTAGAAACTCTAAATGATTGGGATGATTTCCCAGATTCATTTTGATATCCTTAAACACAAAACACCTTAGATTACCTCCTTGTATTCTAGTTAATCCCCTACCGAAAATTACCAAGTATTTTCTACTTGGGTTCAATTAGAGCCCCTTTAGAAAGTGGAAAGATGGGGGTTCATCCCTAAAATTATTTCAAAGAGTTATATGGAATGGATTGATCACCATGGGTTATCTCACTAGTTCTACACATAGAATTATATGGAGTTTTCCTTGGATTCACATGGTTTCTTTACTTGGTAATTCCCATACCCACTCTGTGGATTCACTTTTATTTCTTGATCTTAGAATCCCATGTTTATTTCTAAGGGTCTTATGATTACCACTTGGGTACTTGATCAAAGATATATGGTTTAAGATGAAGTAGGTAGGGTCATCTGGGCACCACCCATGGGACCATGATTGATGTCACTTCACTACCTTTACTGTTTTCTTTATATATACAATACAAACTATATTTTTTATGCTCATTGATGGGAAATGAATTAGACACCATTGGTGGTAGCCTATTGAGTTTTAATTTACCATATTTGGGCCACCTATTGGTACCCAGAAAGATATTTTGTATATAGGATAATACTTGTTGGGTGTCTCTTTTTTGTTACTTGTCTTGGTTTAGGACCCAACATGGGAGTTGTAGACTGATAATGTACTCAGATTTCATACATATGACAAACCATATACACTTTATTTCATGATTTATTACATAATGATACACTGAATACAACCCCATAAGATAATAAGGCATAGTTTTTTTGGTTAATTAGGTACATATCATAACAAATTGACATAGAAATACAATTATATAAATAGAAACTCCATAACATACCCTTAAATTCCTTGTATCTTATAAAACCGCATGGGATAACCCAAGGACATACATAAGAAAGGGGTGAGATATAAAGTACAATAAGGTAATAATCAAATAATATAATGTGGTAATGTAGTACATGTGAGACAATAGGAATATGAAGGTAACATAATAGGGATTATAATGATGAACTTGAACATCAAAGAAAGATATAAGATGATAACATAAGGGAAACATGGGAATATGGAATAAACATAAAACATGACATCATAAGCACAAGTCAAGGCTAAAAACCAATAAATCATAACATAGTGTTCATAGGATAAACTACTATAAATCATAAATTTCATATCATGAGATAAAAATATTACCCAATGCATTGGATGGATATATAATTTTGGGCCAACCCATCACATTCATATCATGTACTTACAAAAGTGTGCAACATAGATCAAACGACATAAGGATGTATTTAATCACTTTTAATCCCTTTATTAATGAGTGTGGGTTACATACATGGAAGTACCAAATCAATTAAGAATAGTTACATCTAGGTAAATACCCTTGAGTATAAATGGATATGGGTATTCACTATATAAATGTTTGGAATGGAAAATGACTGGATAATTTTAGCAGGATAATGGGGGTGCATAAAGATTCATAGAAGGGTTTAATGATAGTTAAAGGGTATTTAATAATTTGTAAAACATAAGTAAAGTATGTGGTAAATGTAAAAATATATCCCAATTTGAACAATTCTGAATCAAAAGGCATAATATAAATAAGGTGCTTGAAAAAAGAGGAGAGGATCCCTTACCTCAAGAGGGTGCTTTGAAAATATTGAGAGGATCTTATTAAGCATTTGAGGGAACCTTAAGAGGAATATATATAGGGAAGGACAGAGTAACTTAATGATCCAATAGTTTTGGGTGAATATTAATGGGAGGCTAGGTGGGTTTTATAGAAAAAGAGAGGGGGATTATTTATTAATTTCTAAACTTAGGTTTTGGTCTCTATATGATAAATTAATAAAAACCAAAAAACAAACCATATTTTTTCCCATAGTTTCTAAAAAAGTGGAGAGGGTTTAATTAATTTATAATTATAATAACTTAACTCATTAACATAATAGTCTTGGTGATGTGGAGGTGATTTATTTTTCTTAAGAATTGATTTTAAAACATTAAAATATAATATAGGTTTTGGAGGATTCTTTAAGGGTTTATAAAATTAGTCAAATAACTTCAAAAAAAATATATATTAAAGGGGAAAAATAATTTCAATCATTTATACTCTTTTTAGTATTTATTACATCACTTTTGGGATTTTATGATGTCATAATACATACCATATAAATATACCATATTTAATTTTTACCCAAAAATTTTATTATCTAAAAAAATTATGAAAAATTAATTATTTCATAATTTAAAAATGATGATTTCAAAAATAATATTTATTTTATCAAAATAGTTCTCTAAATACATGAATTTACAATTTTAAAAAAAATGCCTATTTATTGAAAAATATTGGGTTTTTACAACAATAGTTTTCCAACCCTAATAAAAATTACAATTGATTTCGTAAAATTATATATATATTTTTAATTTAGTAAATATTATTTAATAATAATATTTTATTAAAATATAATTTATTTTAAAAATTCTTGAATTCATTAAAATGAGTGTCTTGATTGAAACTATATATTTACCAAAATTAAAATTTGTGTTTCATCGTATCAAAATGTAGTTTTTACCAAACTTATTTTTTAATCATTATAAGGTAATAAAAGATAAATATAATAAATATTTTATTTAAAAAATATTCAAATTCATACTATTAGGGTCTAGATACAGATCCCTTTATTACTCTAGAAAATTCCCTAAGAGTATGGTGTGCGATGGTGATATTTTCTTACGGTGGTTCATAGAACATGGTTTGGGCCATAATATTGATGAGCTTGAACTTATCCTATAAAAAATTTCACTAAGGATTTATTTTTTGAATATTGGATTGGTCTTGGTCAAAGTAAAAACCTAGTGATTCCACCTCCCTCAAAATCTTTAAAAATGGTCTTCATAGGGTACAATCCTACTGATCAAGGCTATCGCTTCCTTTATCCGTGTCAATTGGATTTATTATAACCATTAATATATACTAATCATATGATCACTATATCATGACTATAATAAAAATGTTTATGATTCTTAATTTTGTTTTAAATATGATAGGATATAACTTATAAGAGTTTAAAATATCTAAAGTAATGTGTTTATTTCTATAACTACATTACTTGATAAGGAATTTCTACATTCAAAAAAGGTAATTTCATTTATAAATGTTTGATTCATTATATTATTCCCCCCTTAAAAAAAATCCCCTCAAAATTTCATTCAAACAATAAAATAGAAAAGAGTAATTCTATTCCATTTCCTCTTATAGTTCCAAATTCTATTCTATAAACTTGTGGTTCCACCACAAAACTTTAACCAAGTGAGTTTTCTTGTTTCATAGTACCACATGTCTATGATCTAGGATCATTTCCGGTTAATCCTAATATGAATGATAATTATCCAATGGTACTATCTTTGGGTTTAGTACATGTGAGGGTTTTTTTATGTACTTCCTCTATAGGGATACATGGAACACATCATGTACTTGAGATAGTATAGGTGGGAGTGTTATTTGATATTCCACCACTCATATGTGATCAAGAATCTTAAAGAGGATGATGTATCATGGACTAAGGTTTTCCTTCTTCCAAAACCTCATGAATTTCTTTCATGGTGATATATTAAGGAACACTTTGTCTCTAACCTCAAACTCTAGGTCTCATCTACAATTGTCTGTATAGATTTTTTGTCAATTTTTTTAGATTTAATATGATTTTTAATGGTTTGAAACTTATTTATCATTTCTTAGATAATATTAGGTCCCATTATCTTCCTCTCTCTAACTTGATCACAACATGTTAGAGTCCAATACCTCTTCCCATATAGACCCTCATAAGTTTCCATTTGAAATCTAGAGTATAAGCTGTTTTCTTATGATAAATCCACTAGGGGAAGGAATTGATCCCAAAATCCTTAGAAATCTATTGAAAATGATCTCAACTTATCCTATAGGATTTGAAAGGTTATTTTAGACAAAACATATATCTAAGGGTGGTAAGAAGTGATGAATCTTAGTTATATATCCAATGCTTACTGAAAGATTCTCCAAAACCTCAAGGTAAACCTCAGGTCTTGATCATATAAAATAGAGAGTGAAACTCCATACTGTCTTAACACTTCCCTTATATATATTTTTTGAGTGGGTTGGGAGGAAAATACTTCCTTTAGGGTTCATGGTGAATCCTATGACAAAATTTATAGTTATGTTTTCCCATTTCCATACTGGTATAGTCAATAGTTGCATCATACCCTTAGAATTTTGTCATTCTACCTTGACTTGTTGGTATATGAAGCATTGAGATACAAATTATACATTCTCCATCTTCATGTTATACCACCAAATTTTTTTCTTCAAATATCTACACATATTAGTGCTTCTTGGATGAATAGAAAAGGATGAACTACGCACATTATCCAAAAGTTCCCTCTTTAGCTATGGTTTTCAATGGAAACATATCTAAGTTCTAAACCCTACAACACTATCATCAGAAAAGTTGAACTCTAGAATATTTGATACCTTTTTCTGTAGCACCTCATCATCCTTATGGGATTCTTTGATCCTATCAAGAATGGAAGGTTGAGAAATTATTTGAGTAAATAAGGGTACAAATCCTTTTATTATTCCCATGTTCATCCTCTATATGTCCAAGATGATTGGATCCCTTGAAATCCACATCATGGATAAGGATTCATGATCCTTATTACTAAAAGTATCTTCCACTTTGTTCACCTTCCCATAATGGCAATGGATTGAAAAATCATAATCTTTGATCAGATGTAACCACCTTCATTAGAACATATTGAGATACTTTTATATGAATATATAATTGAGAATTTTATGATCCATATATATGTCACACTTCTCACCATAGAGATAATGTTGAAAAATATTTAGCATGAAGATCACTACAACCAATTATAGATCATGTGTTGGATAGTTATGATCGTGCATATTTAATTGGAAGGAGGAATAAGATATTTGTTTTTCATATTGCACGAGCACACAACCCAAATTTTTTTTGGAGGCATCAATATAGATCCTAAATCCTTCCCCATTGGTGGGTAATGTGAGAATAGGTGCAGTGATTAGCCTATTATTTATCTATTTAAAGATTTCTTCACATTCATCATTCCAAAAAAACTTCACCCCTTTTGAGTTATATTAGTTATTATGATTTAAAATCATTTGAAGTTTCACACAAATTGATTATAGTACCCATATAATCCAATGAATCTATATATCTATGTTATAGAGGTTGGTTTGGGTCTTCCTTTAATTGCCTCTAATTTTGAAGGATCCACAAATATCCATTTACTGGTGTTAACTTTACCCATGAATTTTACTAAAACTAGGTATAATTTTGATTGAGAACTCAACCGCTAGTTTAGGAAGAAGACCATGAAATTCTTTGAGGAAAATTTTATATCACTATATACATATCATCAAGGATTATATTTTCTTTAGTCTTAATAATTTTATCTAGATACAATTTCTTATAAAGAAATAATATCCATGCTTGAGATGATGATTCCAAATGAGATCCATCCTACTCCTTACACTTATATATAATCAAAGGATGATTCTTGCTATGGAGTGTGATTTGATTCTTATATAAATTTATGTTATATCTATACAATGAAAAACAATACATATATAGAATAACATCAAATTTCTCTAAATGTAGAATTATAATATTTTTAAGATGTATATTCCCACAAACATTAACGTGTGATACAATAATCCTAGAAGTTTTTCCAAATGATATAAAATAATAAGGGGTGGTGAATTGATATTTTTAAAAGACCTACTAGATATTCAAACATGGTATGAATTTAAATACAACAATACACACACAACTCTGGAGTATAGGTTAATTGTAATTCAATCATCATGATCCATCTTAGTGATTATAATAGAGTAGGACCTTCCTTGTTCCCTTGTACTTAGAGATTTTTGGTACTAATCATCCTTGTCCGCACTTAGAATAGATAATTGTCTTAGATAATGACCATGTTCCCCAAATATATGACATATAAATATTAATGAAACCTTATATTGAACTTTATTTCCATATATCATGTTAATATATTTATTCATTTTTTCATGAAAATCAGATACTTTATACCATATTTTTCCAAACATAAAACATTTTATAGTTCCTTTACAACATTTACCATGGTTCCTCTTTATTTATTTTTAATATGTAAGATATTGGATATTCTTTACTTTATCACATTTATCACATGAACTTCCATGAGATGTTGTACTCCTCTTCTTTTATGTTTTTGGGGATTCAACATTGTACTAGTTTTTTATCATAATTTGTGATAGCTAGTTTAGAATAATCACAAGATGTATTACTTTATCCTCATCATTTTAGGCATCTCATTTATATAGTCATTAAATTTCTCATCACATTGGTTGTTGACTTGTTTCCTCTTATTCTAGACCATTGAATAAAAATAAATGTAAAATTAGGGATGAATATTTTTAAACTATTAAACACATAAACAAGAAACCATGAACATTAAAGGAATACTCACCAATTATAAATATTCCTTAACCTATAAATTTATAGATTTTAATATAACTTATCCATGACCTATTTTCTAATATAAAATCTTATGGGATTTTTTTCCCTTCATAATGGTTTATAAAGTGTGTATAAATTTACCAAAGCATATCCCTCAAGAGTGTCAAACTAGGTGTGTAGAAAGGACACTTTTTCATGTACTAGGTGATGATCAAGTCTAGATCAATGTGCCATTTTTAGGGTTATTATCCCTAGGTACAAATTTTTAAGATCCAAACCACTTTTAGTATCCAAATAGGGGCTTATTTTCTTAGAAACCACTTAATGTACCAAAATTTAGGGATGTTTTCCTATGTTTATTCTTATTCCTAAGGATTTAACTAGATTTTAATGATCATAATCCCCAAAATAACTAGACTTTTATTTGATAACAACTATGAAAACCCATATCTTTAATACACTTTAATTTATGATTTATTATATAATGATACACTTAATACAACCATAGAAGATCACGAGGCATAGTTTCTTAGGCTAAATAAGTACACAGTGTAACAACTTACAACATAAATATAAATACATAAACTAAAAATCTGTAACATGCCCCTAAATTACTTGGATCTGCTAAAACAACACAGGATAACCTGAGGACATACATAATAAAGGGGCGAGTTATAAATCAAATTAAGGTATTTATCAAAGAATAACATTAGGTATAGAAGTACATGTCAGTCAATAGGCATATCAAGGTAACATATGAGGGGTGAGAATCATATAATTTAACATCAAATCATGATATAATGTGATAACATAAGCGAAACATTGGAATGTGACAACATCATAAAACATGAAATCATAGTCATAATTCAAAGACAATCACCAAGACATCATAATATTGTGTTCTTAGTATAGACTAACATGCACCATACATGGAATATCATGAGATAAAAAATTAAACAATGCGTTGGAGAGATATATAATTCTAGCCCCACCCATCACATTTATATCATGTACATGCATAAGTGTTCCACATAGATCATACAACATAAGGATGTATTAATACCAAGAATAAGGAGTGTGGGTTACATTCATGAAAGTAAAAAATAAAATAATTATAACTCCCTAACCCTAGTTACCCAGAGTCAGTGCATTATTTTATTACATTGTCATGATCACAAGAAGTTAAATCATGAATGACCGATCAGTTTAGTATCCTTGAAAAAACTAGATACAATCATAAGTTTTACATTACATATTGAAATGAAAAACAACATATTATCCACTTTGAAAACTCTCACATACCTTAGAATATCCATGTATGTAACATTCCATATTTTGAACCGAATGGAAAAAGTGAAAGAAATTAAATTTTTCTGTTAACTGGGCAGGCCAGTGTTAAAATAGAGCGTCAAAACTTTTATCTTCGATAATTCACACTAAGATATGTCTTTTAAATAAATTTTATGGAATTAATTGGATTAAAATAAAAATGGAAACTAATTAAATTAAGGGTAAAATCATTATTAAAACTTTGTAATATTCTATATAATATTTTGTTAAACAATGAGTCACCATAGGGTTCCGAGACCCGTAGACTATCAGTGTTAATAGAATAAAAGTATTGAATTCATTTTATTCATGCACGTGCTTGTTTATTTTCCAAAGAAAAATGAAATAACTCTCAAATGGTGCTTCATGTGAGAAATATGAGACCACCGTTAGATCTAGAACATTAGGTTTACCCTAGGAAGGGTATAACCTTGATTCTCATTGGGTGTTTGACACCCTCGCACGTGATAATTCCATATTTTTTTTAATTAATTAATTATTCTATTTTTTATATAATAAATAATTATTTTATCACAAACGGTGTGTCGAATGAGAAATCTGAGACCACCAATAGTTCCGAGGCATCGGGTTTACCCTAAGAAGAGTATAACCTTTTTGAGCGTCAGACGCTTGGTCTTATCGCACCCGAACATAATTTATTTGGGTTATAAATATTTTTGTTGACCTTTAGAAATAATAATAATAATTTTATTGTTAATATTATTATTTGTGTTGAAGAAAATAAATGAAAATACACTTCCATAAATAATAAATTTATCACGGTGTAAATAATAACCAGGTAATGTAATAAATATGATATTATTAATTGTTTCAATTAAATACAAATACGCAATCGATATTTATTTAATAACCATTATCTTTTTTATTAATGGTTGTTTTCATTAAAATATTAATGTTGTAATTGATGGGTTGAATTAAATAATAATAATTATTTTAATTATTGTTATTATTATTTTATCAGGACAAAAATATTGATGTATATATATATGAGGTATATATATATATGGGATTAAATAAATAAATAAATAAATATATATATAGTTATATATACATGTGTTGGTGTATATATATAAATATGCAGATGTGTATATATATATATATATATATAACACGTATATACATGGGTGAATATTTATTGTTGGGTTAGATAAAATATTATTAATTACCTATATAAATGCTTTTAACAAGTTGACATAAATCAAGTTGTGGAATTTTAAGTTTTTAATCCAAATCTTTAAAGCGACTCAGGGCGCACGCCTGCACACTCTATTGTGGGTCCCGAAGAGATATTAAAATTATTTAAATGATTGTTCCATCTTTATGTAACATATTACGTCGCTCCATAGCGCAACATTCGGGTTAAAAATAATTAAAAAGGATTAAATGAAATTAATGGAATTTAAAGAGGGAGAAAAATAAATAATAAAATAGATACGGTTAGAGAAAATTAAAAATAATTAAAATGAGGTAAACCCATTTTAATTATTTATTTCATTTCTTCCACCATTTTATTTTTAATATTTTTATTTATTTATCTCCTTTTTTATTTTTCCTTTTTCTTTTCTTTCCTTTTATTTATATTTCTTTTCTCCTCTCTTCCTCTCCTCCCTCTCTTGTGCATGGCGCACCCACTCTCCCTATATGGTGTGCACCACCTTCTCCTCCCTTCAGAAGATCGCTGCGCCTCCATTCATCGTCCGTTTTATTTGCCATCAGGTGCACTATAAACCTCTCAGCAAGGCTTGGCCCACTCACCAAGAATCATGCGATCTCATTCCAAATCCTTTGCGTAATTTTCCATGGAAGGATTTTACCCTATTTTGGGGTTTTTTTTTAAAATCTTCTATTTTCTTCCTTTTTAGGTAAAATAAAAGCCTACCATGGATCATAGGATCATATCCAAATATAAGGAAGGGCAGCTACTCTCTTTCCCACCGTTTCTTTACGATTTATAAAAAAAGCACCGTTGTGCCGTTATTCGGTGCCTATCGGCTTTGTGCAAATTCATCCAAATTATTTAATTTATTTTTTTGGCCTAGTTGTGCAACCCTTTTGATCATGAATTAATTTTTTAATTTGTTGCGATGTGGTTGAACACCCCTTTGGGTGTACTGATGTGGTCGGTATAAATTCTGTTAGCCCAAGTATTTAATTCATTTAACTGCATGTGTTGCACAACCTATTTTTGTTTTGTTTAATTTAAATAATTATTTTAGAATAATTATAAACCTTTAATTGTTGGATCTTTGTTAATTGTTTGTGCTGAATTATTTATTTATTTAAACGTGCATGCCTGAGTATTTAATTTAATTAACTGCATGTGTTGCACAACCTATATTTGTTGTATTGAATTTAAATTAATAATTTAGATCAATTATGAACCATGAATTGTTGGATTTTTGGTAGTTGGTTGTGCTGAATTATTTATTTATTTAAAATTACATTTATCTGCTTATGTTGATGCAGTATCTTGCATTCTTAATATTGTTATGCTACAATATTTATTTTTTACCTTGTGATGGATGAGTGTATTCGTTTAGTTTTCAAGCTTCAATTTCATATGCATATTATATCAGATCTACTACTATGAAAACTTTAATTAAATTCAGGGTGGGGAAAGAAGGTGAGTCCTATATTAAGGGTCACGCTTATACCTTCCGTTCTTGACGGTTACCACTACGTGCCGAGGGGCAGTGTCGTTGGATTTTCCGGACCGAGACTTCCCCGGGCTTTATAATACTTATCAGTGACACCGGTTCCAAAAGGGCTCATCGAGATGGATCCATTGGAAATGTGACTAATCAATCCTCAGATGATACTTGACCCCTTTTTGCAAGACTGGGACAGACTCAGGGTAAATCCATGCCTCGAGCGATACTTAGTCTTTCAAAATATTTCCTTGGACTGGCTCAATGGTATTGGATAATTTGACAGATGTTCCACAGTGATACCTTCGGGACATGCTCAGACTCCAACTCTCCACTTGAACCTTTAATAATGATGCACTAAAGGTTTATATTAATGTCACTTTAAGACTCTTGAGATTTGTGATACTTTTATGGTATATTAAAGCATACCTAGTTGAGACATGACTTAGACCCCAAGTTAAAGCACAAGCTTGGGGGTATGACTCTTCCTTGTTTTGCCTTGATTTTCTAGGATTTATATATATGTATATGTGTATTCTGTTCACATGTACTCCTTTCAGACTTCTGGTTTAGGCCGAAGCAGGTGATTAGGGATGGGTACCGTTGGGAACCCAGATCGAGTTATTTATTTCATTGCGCTTAATTAATTATCTGAAATTGTTATATATTTGCACACTGCATTTTATTATTGCATGAAATGGAAAGGTTTAGATATCGTGGGTGTCAGACTATTGGGATTTTATTTCACACCGTTTCTCGGGCATTGTTGACACCTGAGTAAATTATATGTTTGTAGGTACTGAAAAAGGGATGCATGTTGCTTCTGATGTTTGATTATTTCTTACTACTTAGGATGGAGACTGGGGCAGAGGACCGAGCCTTTATTATGATGCAGTTGTTTCTTTGTGTCATTTTTGTTTAGTTGATAGAATGCTTGGGTTTCTATTTTACGTGATTTTAGTTTAGACAGACATCATGTCATGACATTGTTTTGTGAGCTTCTGCACTTGATTATTATTCAGTTGTATTTTTCATATTTCTTATGCTGCTGTTTATGCGTTTATATGCTTATGTTATTTATTATTATTTGTTTTTTTCTTCTGCTGTGTATTTCCTATTACCTATGAAGGAATAGTCTCCCCCACTGACATGTTAAAAAGGCCCTCGCTTCTAGTCGGAAGCCTCTGGCATTTTGGGAGATGTGCTTGAGGTCATGTAACCCACCGGTTCAGCCACCTTCTTAGAGGTGAGATGTGTCAGGATGTTACAAAGTGGTATCAAAGGTGGTATTTTCCTTTGTCTTACTATTTTGGGTTGGTAGACAGGAGACAAAGAATGTGTCAGTGCTTGGTTAATAGTCGTGTTTGGGACTAATCACTCCACGTATGGGAAATAACCAAGTGGCTAGGGTTGGAATTGTTATTCATGATTTTTGATGTTACGATTGATATGATTTCACATCGAGTGATTTGGTGTAATTTCCGTTGCTTATTAATTTATTGAATTTATGATATTTTACCCTTGGTCTGTTAAGGTAAGGATGAATCATTGCATGCATCATAATAGGCACATATGAATTCAAATGACATGCATAGTGTCATGCCATGTAGTTGCATTTTAGGATTCCTGTTGATTCAAATTTTGTTCCTTGAATGCATGTCATGACTTTTATTTTTTTTAGCATGACTTTTTAGATACCGTGTTTTAGTGATATAATTTGCATGTTATCTTGTTTCTATGTTGCCTGTTTATACCATGTTTGCCTTGTATCATGATTATATGCCTATTATCATGTCTTTGTGATTAAAATGTTATGCTTATATGATTACAACATGTCTCTCTCTGTTAGCTTCTTGTAGTGACCTTCTATCTTGTTTGTTATGTAATTGGTTGCTTTGCTAAAATTTGCTGGTTGCCTTTGAATGGGAGCCAAATAACAAAAACTATAAAGCGTATAGTCACTTATTAGGTTGATAACCACCTATATATCTAGGATGATATGTGTTTGAGCATGTTATAATTTCAAATTAATTGGTTAATTACCTAAAGGCACAACTAGGACCAAGTAGGCTAGTTGGTGTATGTTCCTTATGAGAAAACTCGGTATGGGTGTTGTGACTCTTAATAATTAAACAACTATTTTTGGGTTGCATTCTAATGAACCCAAGTCGGCTTAGTGGGACCCCTGTAGGTCACCTTATCTTATTAAAAGGAATTTATGTGATAGATTTTCCAATTAAGGACATGATGTCAATTAATGTAAAATGTTCTAAAATGGAGTTTTATAAAGCTTGCCTGTTTTTTTCCTTGAGGAGTTGGTTAAGAGTAAGTACCTTGTGTTTTGTTTTGAAAAATGGTACTTGATATTTTGATTAAATCTTTTAACGATTAAAGATTAAATGTGATTAAATATAAAGGGATTGGACATGGAACCTTCATCGATGTCCTCTATTTAAGACCCTAGTATAAGGATAGTTTAAGTTTCTCCTTGAGTTTCTTTGGAACAGAACCTTTGGCATACTGTTGTCCCTAGTCAGACCCCCATGCTTAAAATGACACCCTTGTTCAGACGAGTGGTCATGTTTTCCTTGACTTTTGTTTCTGGTTTGAGCATCGGTAATGATCATTTCCATCAGGTTAGTCATGCCTTAGGAATGGTTAGTTTCCTCATAGGTCGTTCGACCCTCTCTTCTTCACAATGATGGATGACGTGATATGTCATCATCCAAGTTAAAATTCATCTTTCTTCTATATCACATCGGGGTAGTATGCGTTCACGTACGCGGTACCATTGAGTGCTTAACATTGTGACGAACTAGTTGAGTTCAGTGTAATCGTTAAGTCTTTCACTATTAAATATGTTTTGGGTCATCTCTGTAGTTTAGTAACTTTTGTGTTAAAGGAATAAAGTTCATCCTAATGCTCAGGATAACTTCCAGAGACATAGGTGTTTTGAAACACAAGTTAGTTTGGTTGGGCTTTCATGCCAATTATTTAAATATTTTCCTTCTAGTAATCTCCAAATCCTCTTAGTGTACTCTTACTTAAGCGATGAGCATGTCCCCTATATTGCCTTCATCCTTGATGCACTAAGAGAGCATCTGTCTTATGCCATGATAAATATTTAAAAGTTTTTAGTCTTATTTAGGGTGTTTTTCTCAATGTTTCACACTGATGCGTCATTCTTAACCAAGATTTGGTTAGTCTTGAGTGACCCTCAGATTTCTATGTAGGAATTCCTTGGAAGAACTCTTGTACACCCATCGTTTCATCTAACTTGACTACCAGGACAATGCCGCTCTAGGCTCGGTCAATGTTTTGATATGGGCATCTTTCCCTTGTACCAATGTCTCACTCATAAACATGGAGTATAAAATCCATTGAGTTAGTTCCTTTCACTCCTGTTGTGCCAATATGAGGATACCCTAGAATTGTTGTTAGGATCGGTGATGCCTAAATCAAAGAAGGTCACTGGAGGTCAGGTATGAACTTTGCTGGATATGCTCGCGGTAAATGCGAGATACCTTTAAAGAAGGCATCACAGTTCAGTTCATAAAACATTGTCTGTCTAAGCCAAGATTTTTCTTAAATGGTCGGTCGGTGTGGCTTGACTAGTTCTTTCTCTTGTTCAATAAAGCTGTTATTGAAGGACCTTTTTCTGTCATGTCGTCAAGTGAGATGAGTGCGGTTTGTGTCGACTAGGGAATTTTATAAAAAGATGGTTCGACTTGGGCTTTATGGGCGATGGAGAATCGACCATTTTATCCATTTCGGAAATCAAGAGAGAAGCGTTGTTAGAATGCTTAATGACATGTATTATAGGAAATTTCAACGGAGGAAGGTGTTGTGACTTGGAATTTTCCTCTTTATAACTTTAAAACCTAAGGTGTGAAGTAACTTTGGCTAGAAGTTAATGAGACAATGACATTGTCGTGTCTCTAGCTGAACATGTTTGGATAGGTATCGTCTCAGTGTTTCATATGGAAAATGAGTGCTGTCTCAGACCTTAATATCTTAGGTGTTGCTTGCCTAACCAATATTTGAGCGTGCATTGAGCATTTAGAGATACAACACGAACTTTTGTATAAGACTACATGACCCTGTAGATCGGGTGAGGGTTACGTTGTTTCCGAAGGCTTATCGGGGAAGAGAAGTTATAATATGGGAAGGTTGTAACATTTCATGTTTTGAACCAAATGAAAAAATCAAAAGAAATTAAATTTTTCTGTTAACTGTGCAGGTCGATTTTAAAATCGAGTACCAGAACCTTTAACTCTGATAGCTGACACTACAATATGTCTTTGAAATAAATTTTATTAAATTAATTAGATTAAAATAAAAAGTTAAACTAATTAAATGAAGCATAAAAGCATTATTACAACTTTTTAATATTCTATATAATATTTTGCTAAACAATGAGTCACCACAGGGTTCCGAGACACGTAGACTATCGACATTAATAGAATAAAAATATTGAATTTATTTTATTCATATGCATGTTTATTTCTTTTCCAGAAAAAAAAACTCTCAAACGGTGCATCGTATGAGAAATATGAGACCACTGTTAGATCCAGAACGTTAGGTTTACCCTAGGAAGGGTATAACCTTGATTCACATTGGATGTTTGGAACCCTCGCACATGATAATTCCATATTTATTTTTAATTAATTAATTATTCCATTTTTTATATAATAAGTAATTATTTTCTCACAAACGGTGTGTCGAATTAGAAATCTGAGACCACCAATAGTTCGGGGGCGTGAGGTTTATTCTAGGCAAGGTATAACCTTTGCGAGCGGCGAACGTTTGGTCATATCGCACCCAAAGATAATTTATTTGGGTTATAAATATTTTTGTTGGCCTTTAGAAATAATAATAATAATTTTATTATTAATATTATTAATTACGTTGAAGAAAAAAAATGAAAATACACTTCTATAATTAATAAATTTATCGCAGTGTAAATAATAACCAGGTAATGTGATAAATATGATATTATTAATTGTTTCAATTAAATAAAAATGCGCAATCAATATTTATTTAATAACCGTTATCCTTTTTATTAATGGTCGTTGTCATTAAAATATTAATGTTTCCATTGATGGGTTAAATTAAATAATAATAATTATTTTAATTATTTTTATTATAATTATATTTGGACAAAAACACTGATGTATATATATATGAGGTATATCTATATATATGGGATTATATATATAGTTATATATACATGTGTGGGTGTATATATATGAATATGCAGATGTGTGTGTATATATATATAACACGTATATAAATGGGTGAATATTTATTGTTGGGTTAGATAAAATATTATTAATTACCTACATAAATTATTTTAACAAATAGACTTAAATCAAGTTGTGTACTTTTAAGTTTTTAATCCAAATATTTAAAGCAACTCATGGCGCAAGCCTCCACACCCTATTGCGTGTCCTGGATAGCTATTAAAATTAATTAAATGATTGTTCAGGCTTTATGTAAAATATTACGTCACTCCATAGTGCATAATTTGAGTTAAAAATAATTAAAAAATAATAAATAAAATTAATGTAATTTAAAGAGGGATAAAAATAAATAATAAAATAGATACTATTGGAGAAAAATTAAAAATAATTAAAATGAGGTAAACCCATTTTAATTATTTATTTCATTTTTTCCACCATTTTATTTTTATTATATTATTTTTTTATCTCCTTTTTTATTTTTATTTTTTCTTTTCTTTCCTTTTCTTTCTATTTCTTTTCTCCTCTCTTCCTCTCATCCCTCTCCTGTGTGTGGCACACCCAATCTCCCTATGTGGTGCACACCACCTTCTCCTCCCTTCGAAAGATCATTGTGCCTCCATTCGTCATCCGTTTTATTCGCCGTCAGATGTGATATGAGTCTCTTGGTAAGGCTTATCCCACACACAAAAAAGCGTGCGATCTCATTCCAAATCCTTTGCATAGTTTGTCGTAGAAGGATTTTACCCTATTTTGGGGGTTTTTCTAAAATATTCCATTTTCTTCCATTTTAGGTCAAATCAAAGCCCAGTGTGGATCATAGGATCATCTACGATTATAAGGTAGGGTGTCTACTCTATTTCCCTTCATTTTGTTGTGATTTATAAAAACGCACCATTGTGCCGTTAGTCGGTACCTACCAGCTTTGTGAAAATTCATCCAAATTATTTAATTTATTTGTTTCTCCAAGTTGTTTCAGCCCTTTTGATCATGAATTAATTTTTTTAATTTTTTTCAATGTGGTCGGACACCCCTTTGGGTGTGCCGATGGGGTCGGTATAAATTCTGCTAGCCCAAGTATTTAATTCATTTAACTGCATGTGTTGCGCAACCTATTTTTTTTTTGTGTTTAATTAAAATAAATATTTTAGAATAATTATAAACCTTGAATTGTTGGATCTTTGGTAGTTATTTGTGCGGAATTATTTATTTATTTAAATGTGCATGCCCAGACATTTAATTTAATTAACTGCATGTGTTGCGCAACCTATATTTGTTGTGTTGAATTTGAATTAATAATTTAGATTAATTATGAACCATGAATTGTTGGATTCTCGATAGTTGGTTGTGATGAATTATTTATTTATTTAAAAGTGAATTTATCTGATTATGTTGATTCAATATATTTCCTTGTTAATATTATTATAATGCAATATTTAATTTGAACCTTGTGATTCACGGGTGTATTTGTTTAGTTTTTAAGCTGTAATTTCATATTTTTATTATGTCATATCTGCTGCTATAAAACTTTAATTAAATTCAAGGTGGGGAAAGAAGGTGGGTCCCATATTAAGGGTCATGCTTAGACCCTCCTTTCCTGACGGTTACCACTACGCATCGGGGGACAGTGTCGTTGGTTTTGCTGGGCCGAGACTTCCCCGGGATTTATAATACTTATGAGTGACACCAGTTCCAAAAGGGACCATCAAGACAGATCTGTTGGAAATGTGGCTAAGCCAGCCTCAAATGATACTCAACCCCTTTTTGCAAGATCGGGATGGACTTAGGGTAAAGCCATGCCTCGAGCAATACTTGGTCTTTCGAAAGATTGCCTTGGACGAGCTCGGTGGTATTGAATAATTTGACAGATGTTCTATAGAAATATCTTCAAGATGGGATCCGACTCCAAATCTCCTCTTTAACCCTTAATAATGATGCACTAAAGGTTTATATTAATGTCACTTTAAGCCTCTTGAGATTTGTGAGACTTTTATGGTATATTGAAGCATACCTGGTTGACACATGAATTAGACCCCAAGTTAAAGTACAAGATTGGGGGTATGTCTCTTCCTTGTTTTGAATTGCTTTTCCAGGCTTTATATATATGCATATGTGTATTATACTCATAGGTACTCCTTTCAGACTTTCAGTTTAGGCTGAAGCATGTGATTAGGGACGGGTACCGTTGGGAACCCGGACCGAGTTATTTATTTCATTGCACTTAATTAATTATATGAAATTGTTATATATTGACACATTGCATTTTATTATTGAATGAAATGGAAAGGTTTAGAAATTGTGGGTGTCGGATATTGGTATTTTATCTCACACCCTACTCAGGAGTTGTTGACACCTGAGTAGATTATATGTTTGCCGATACTCACAAAGGGAAGCATGCTGCTTCTGATGTTTGATTGTTTCTTGCTGCATAGGATGGGGACTGGGGTAGAGGATTGAGCCTTACTCATGATGCAGTTGTTTATTTTTGTCTTTTCTATTTGGTTGATAAAATTATTGGGTTTCTATTTTACGTGCTTTCAGTTTAGACAGAAATCATAGCATGACATTGTTTTGTGAGCTTCTACACTTGATTATTATTCAGTTGGATTATTCATATTGCTTCTGATACTGTTTATGCGTTTATATGCTTCCAATATTTATTATTATTTGTTGTTTGCTTCCGCTTTGTATTACCTATTACCTATGAAGGAATAGTCTCCCCACAGACACGTTAAAAAGGCCATCGCTACTAGTCGGTAGCCTCTGGCGTTTGGGGAGATGCGCTTGAGGTCATGCAACCCACCGGTTCAGCCACCGTCTTAGAGGTGAGCCGGGTCAGGATGTTACAATATAAGTCAATCATAATATACTTCTTCATATCCTGGGGAAAAATAAACATAAAAAATGGGTGATCTTAGATTCCCAATAAGGATAAACAATATAACAGAATCTATCATAAATAAGTATAAACTTTTAAGGAAAGGTATAAAACTAAAACAAAAGCCTTTTAAACATAATATTCATCATAATATAGTAATAATAAATCAAATAATTTAATTTAATAATTCACATGGATATTATACTAGTAAAATAAACACATGTAATATCAATAACTAATCTCATAATGAGGGAATGCATAATGTCATGCATCATAACCATACTGTCAAGGCCTCATGAAAAGACCATACATAACCATATCATTAATGACTTGTTCCAAGACACTAGTTTGTCTCATGATACCTACCGATGCATTGAGGGGCTATAGTGGGACCCACCCATAACTTACTAAGTCCAATGAATTCTTCTTATGAGAGGGGTAAAACATAACATAAACATTCATATTAAAACTAGCATACAAAATGTTAATACTTACCATAAACCATGAATGATATAAAAATAGAACATCCATATTCAAATATATCAAAAACCCTTCAATAAAATATGGAATATTGTTTCATAATAAATCAACCCCAATTAAGCATACAATCCAAAAAAGGATGTTTACATAGATGTAAATAATCTAATAAATTCATTTAAACTCTTTGAGAGAAATATCCATTTTTTTACTTTGAAATCATTTATAAGCCACCAAATTATGAAAGAAAACATTTTTTTAAAAAATAACCTTGTAATATTGTAAGAAAAGATTCAAAATTTTAAGATGTCATAATGGAGGAAAATAGTTTTTTTCACCATATAAGTTAAAAAAACATTCATTCCTTAATTTATCGATAAAGTTATAAAGTACCTCATTTTGAAAATGATGGAAAGCTTCCTTTAAAAACATTTTATAAAAATTAAAACAAGGGTAAAAGTGGATTTAAACAATTTTTGATAATATTTTGAATTAAATTTTAATAAACATGGACATGGATGATAAATTTGTTGGTTCTGATACATGCTATTTCCATTTCTAAACTCTTTGGTTAGAACAACATTTGGATTGAAAGTGACTCGATGACTATCGTTCAAACGATTTGGAATGGAATAAATAATCTTTCTTGTCCGATTACTACCCGATGGATGGAATGAACTCATTCAATTATCTATATCAATTATGTCATCACACATGTCTATCGAGAAGAAAACACAGTTGTAGATGGTCTGGCAAACATGGGAGTAAATCAGAACATTACCTGGCGTGAAGACCTTCCTGCTGCTCTTATTTCCTTTCATAAAAAAGATTGTAATATGATCCCATTTTTTAGAATCTTGTAACCTTTATTTTAATAATATTTTTTCTTTGGTCATTTTTGGCCAAGGCATCACCTTGAAAAAAAGTATGATAAAGATATCAAAGTAGATACTTACTTATAGACAACCTCGAATAATAATGAGATTAGGAAATTAACCCTTACCTTATAGTTTCATTTAGTCACGGGTGATTTGACCTCATTTATAATGTTTAAATTATGATATTAAATTATACCATAACTATATCAATATTTATGATATCATACATGGTCCTCTTATATCGTTTTGTTAATAATATTTCAGCATTACCATTATTTCGGGTGTTAACTGCTTTGTTTTTCCATTCTGGTTTTGTCACATAATCCATGTTTTTTATGCATAGAATATATATTTTATTCATATATATAATTATATTAATTTAATAAACATTATATTTACTCATCATAATAATTTTATATTCATTCTTGAATGGTTAACATGAAGAATGAATCTCATTGCACCGTAGAGACGGTAGGTCATATGTACACATGAGCGATGATATCATTCCCTTGATGGTTAAATGGTATGTAATTTGATGGTATATTAATTATAAAGAATCATTATCATGTTATATTAATTATTTATATCTATTATACTCATCATTATACCCATCCAATTAATGTAGTGTTGAATAACAAATTACACCTCGATGTAGTGATGGTAAGTCATACGTACGTAAACATGGTGATATTGTTATTCCTATGATGGATAAAATGAGGAATATGGTTTTACCATGATTATAATAAAATCTAATCATATGTATTATATTTGAGTTATTATTTTTTTATGGAAAAAATATAGAAAGAGGAAGTATAAGAATAAAAGAATTTTGAAAGTGGTGATAAAGAAATTACTTTTTTTAGGTATATCTTTTTGGTTTGTACAAAATGACTCCTTAGAATGAATTTATGCCCAAAGTATGGCCTCTATGATAAAGTTAGAGAAGTTGGGAGGATAAATGGGTAGGTTTTGTATGAAGTAAAGGGCTTTATTGTGTGTGAATCAAAGAGAAGGAAGGGTGCCCTTTTATAAGAGAGGTGAGGGGCACTTTTGGAAGATCTTAAAATATTAATTTATTATAAATTTATTTTAGGCTTCAAATAGATAAAAAGTTATTTATTTATAGTATAATATGAGTATTGGTATAAATACTCTTATCCAATGTTTTTCAGACAAGTTTAGGTCTTAAAATTAACCTAATATTTTGGATTTAACCCTTAGTTATACAGTTTAACTCTTACCATGTTTACTTTTCCTTTTTTAATATAGGGTTGATATAGTTTATATAAAATGACAAACAAACACAAATTGGATAATTTATAAATTTTTAACAATATAATAGTTATTTGGATGAACCTTATATTTTATTGAATTTATAACATTTAATTCCAATATGTCACCAACATTTTTATTTTATCTATAAAATTACTATATGTCATTAATTAAGTAAAATTATATTTATTTTAATATTTTTAATATCATTTAATTTATTCTTCCTTTAATAATTCAATTACTGCATCATTAATGTGTCTCCATTTAATTTAATTATTTATTTCCTAAAATTATAAATAAGTTACCATTATGTAGATAATAATTTAATATTTCTCAATACTATTTATACTCAACCATTTCACTTATATATCCTCCTATTAAAAATGATATAGCTATTAAAATTTTAATATGACATTTTTAACTCTTCTTTAAATGAAATATAATAAATGTTATAATCTTACACAAGTGAATTGAAAAGGATCATATTTTACACCTAAGGTTTATTTTTTTCGAAAAAAACTTATCCAATGAAATTAGGAAAATTTTTAGGGTAATATTATATTATTATAATATTATTTTTACGTTTAATTACTCTATTTACCTTTAACCATGGTAAATGAAATTTAAAAGTTACTATTCACTAAAATTATTTTGATCCTATTAGACCAAATTTTTCATAGTGATTAAAACCTTTTATGTTCCTTTTTTAAAACTCAATTCACAGAAGTGGTAAAATTACGTTTAATGCTAATCCTCAAACGTGGTTAGAAGGAGGAAAAAAGAGACGTTCAAAAGTTTAATAAATTTTTTATATCTAATTCTATTATAAAAATTGTTGGTCGGTGTAGATGACTCAAGAGAGGGGGGGGGGGGGGGTGTATTGAGTCTCTATAAAAATTTATGTTAAAAGGATTCTTTACAAAATAAAACCCCCCTATAAAAATAATCACAAATTTAGTTTGTAGTGAATTTATAAATGTATTGAAGGTTTAATTTGATTCTCAGAATATTGATTAGTTCTCAGTTTTACTAATCTATCGATTAAAAAAACTTTCGAAGAAAACCTACTGATTCAAAAAAAATGTAAACACTTGCTAAAATAACTATCAAAGTTCAGGTTATCTTAATGCAGGAAACACATATCACATAAGAAATATAAGATAATTAACATAGCGGATAAAACAAGAGGTTCAACTTCAAGAAGAGACTTAGTCCTCTCCACTTGGTGATCACCTGCCACCAAGAAGTTTATATTAATAAAATTTTTATCCACACCCTGGATCAGGGTTTACAACAACACACAATACTATCCAGGCCACATAGGAACCTCTTCCAGAGTTCTTCGTGGGTACAAAATACCAGGCCACACAGGGACCTCTTCCACACTTATTAATGGGTATACATGAGAGTAAGATAATGGTTGAGTAAGGATATCTTGTATCCTTCAGTTTAATGTAAGAGACATAGTTTGTTATTTTACAGATACACACTCTTCTCGAAAGTTAATAAAAGATACACAAAAGAGATAAAAAGATAATAGAGTTAATAATTCTCTATGTGTTTTGAAGTAATGATCTGGACTCAATGGATGTTGAGAAAATGGTATTTGAGTCCTCTTCTGGAAGTAGTCTTCAGAACAGAGTATCACAGCTTCTGTAATCCAGCTTTGAGGAGTAAAAAGTTCCATCTCTTCAAGGTCTTGAGGTACACTGAGCTTTTTGAGAAAGTTGCTTGTTACTATCTTCTTGTAATCTCAAGCACTTAGTTCCTCTCTTTTCGTATTCACATAGTCTGTGTCTCAACGTGTAATATTTTGTGTACTTATCTTCTTTAAAGTGAAAGATGAGGTCCTTTTATAATCTAGGATCCTCTAGGAAATAAGATATTCGCACATTCATGTACCTCGTACTGTCTATGGATTTTCCTATAGACAACATTAAAAAAATGTCAAAAACATTAATTTGTCCAAATATGACTATTAGAAATAAATTTTAATTAATAAACTCGAAACAGTTATTTATAAAAATCAGTGAGTCATCTTCGGTCAGTTGTCTTCAGTTTGATAACATCAGTCTTTCATCTTCGGTGTGTCGACTTCGGTTTATCGAACTTTAGTGTGTCTACTTCGGTTTGTCGAACTTTGGTGTGTCGACTTCGGTGTGTCAAACTTCGGTCTATCAAACTTCGGTGTGTCGACTTCAGTTTTTCGAACTTCGGTGTGTCGACTTCGGTGTTTCAAACTTCGGTCTGTCGAACTTTTGTGTGTCGTACTTCGGTTTTTCAAACTTCGGTGTGTCAACTTTGGTGTGTCAAACTTTGGTCTATCGAACTTCGATATGCCGACTTCGGTTTGTCGAACAGTTCCAGGGAATCTAGAAGGATTGCGAAGTGTCTGTCTTACCAGACTAAGTGTTATGAAAAAGTTTATGTATAATTAAATTTGTAAAAATATTTATTCATAAATATAAGTGATTGAATTATTGAAGTTTATGTTTTTGTATGACATAATTGATTTACTACGAGATATTAAACTTTCATGAAAGATTAGAATCTGTATATTGACATTATTTGTGATTATAAAAACTACAATATCATGGAGGGTCCAACAAAAATGATTTATATGAACTAAATTGGACTAATATATTAATTATGTATCTAATGTGACTTTAAAATAAATTTAAAATAAAATAATTATTTAAATGAAAAGTCAGTTTTTAACAATAATGCAGTATTTTCACTATTCATCAAAAATTGAAACTTTTTAGAAAAATACCAAAAAATCACCGTAAGCTAATTTTAATATTCTAAATAAAAAAATGAAGTCTATTTTTAAAAATAAAATTTATAAATTTTATAATTTGGTTAATACTATTCATAATCTCTTTTTAAACTTCTAGTTTGATAGGTCATGGTGCGCTCGAACTCGATGTTGCGTGCAATGCAAGCGATTGAATTATTTAAAAGGAAGCATACCATGGAAGCTTGGGGTGTCATATTCTTCCCCCCTTAAAATAATTTCATCCTCAAAATTTCTAGAATATCACTTCATAAAAATATTCATGTGGTTCTTCATTATAAATTTCTCACGTTCCCACATTGCCTCTTCCATTTTATGGTTTCTCCAAAGAAACTTTACTAGAAGAGTCATCCAATTTCTCAACAATTATTCTATGGTATCAAGAATCTTGATAGGCTCTTCACAATAAGACAGATTGGGTTCTAGTTCTATTTTCTCATAGGTGAGTACATACATTGGTTCTAGCATGTATTTCCTTAACATTGATACATGAAACACATCATGAACTTTGGAGATACTTGGTAGCATTGCCAAATGGTAAGCTACAGCTCCAATTAATTCCAAAATCTAAAAAGTTCTGATTTACCTGGGACTTAATTTACCCTTTTTACCGAATCATATAACACCCTTCCATGGTGATACCTTCAAGAAGACATGGTCTCCCACTTGAAATTACAAATCCTTCCTTCAGTTATCATCATAGATATTTTGCCTACATTGAGATATTTTTATATGGTTATAAATAGTTTTTACCTCTTCCGTCATTTCTTCAACAAGTCCTGGGATTATGAGTTTTCTTGGATTAGCATCATCCCAACAAGTTGGTGTACAACATCTCTTTCCATATAACGCATCATATGGTGCCATCTGTTTACTTGAATGAAAGCTATTGTTATAGGAAAATTATACCAGAGTTAAATACCAATCCCACATAAACTGAAAGTCAAGTGAGAAATATATCAACATGTCTTCTAAGGTTTGAATAGTCATTTTTAATTGTATATCTGTTTGAGGATGGTAGGAAGTTCTCAAATAAAGATCAGTATCTAAGGCCTTTTGAATAATTTCCAATAATCTTGATGTAAAATGAGGATAATGGTTAGAAAAAATCAATATGGGTGCACCATAAAGTCTTAAAACTTCATTAATATAAAGTCTTGCTAAACATTCAAGTGGTAAATCTTCTCTTATAGAAAGAAAATGTGATGATTTAGTAAGATGATCAACAATAAACCATATTGCATCCTTTATTTTGGGAGTCTTTGGTATCCCCATGAAAATTTCCATCATAATATCATCCCATTTCCACACAGGTATAGGAAGAGGTTTCATAACTTCTCTAGGATTCTTTCTTCTAGCCTTCACCTATTGAAAAACCAAAAATCTCTACACATAATCAGTAATATCCCTCTTCATGTTGTCCCACCAAAAATGTTCCTTCAACTCTTTGTACATATTAGAACCACTAGGGTGTGTAGAGATAGTGTCTCCATATCTTCATGGAAAATATTACTACTACTAACTCCAGATCATGAGTTGGGTAGTTTTGTTCAGGAATTTTTAATTTCCTTGATGCATAAGCAATAACCCTATCATTCTACACAAGGACACAACCAATTCATTTCCTTGATGCATCACTATAAATAACAAAACCATAATTTCTATATGGTAAAGTAAAGATAAGATAATTGACTAATATTATCATAAATTTTTCAAAAACTTCTTCAAAATCTTTTTTCCAATTGAATTTAACCCCTTTATGTGTGATCTTGGTTAACGAGTTTTCAATCGGGCAAAATTATGGACGAAACGCTGATAGTAACCTGCTAAACCAGTGAAACTGTGTACCTCAGTTATACTCATATGTGCTGTCAATTAATAGATTTCCTTTATCTTTGTAGGATCAACATAGATTCTATCCTAGGAGAAAATATGTGCAAGAAAAGAAATTTCATGAATCTAGAATTCACACTTTCTAAAATTCCAATATAGTTCATTTCTTCTAAGAGTATTCAGAACAATCCGCAAGTAGTTATCATGGTCTTCATAGGTTTTAGATTATACCAAGATATCATCAATAAATACTACAAAAAATAATCAAGATATTCCTTGAACACTCTATTCATTAGATCCCTAAAAATAGAGGGTGCATTAGTCAATCCAAATGGAATTACTGTAAATTCATAATGACCGTACTTCATTTAGAATGTTGTCTTTGGAATATCTTCCTTTTTTACACATAATTGATGATGTCCAGAATTAAGGTCAATATTTGAAAAATATTTAGATCCCTGAATTTGATCAAATAAATCACCAATTTGAGGTAGGGGATACTTGTTATTTATTGTAATAGCATTGATTTATCTATAGTTAATACACAACCTCTTTGATCCATCTTTCTTATTAACAAAAAGAACCGGGGCTCCCCATGGAGAAACAAAAGGAAAAATAAATCCCTTATTACTCAACTCCTTTAGTTGTTTATTTAGATATACTAATTCCATAGTGGCTATTCTATAGGTATTTTTTGATCTTTTCCTAACACCATGGATTAAATCAATAGTAAAATCAACTTCTCACTCTAGAGGATGTCTAGGTAAATTCTTTGGAAATACATAAATATATTATCATACAAAAGGTACATACTCAATTTTAATATTTATTTATTCGTCCTTAGATGTTATTTCCTCTTCCTCCGTAAGGATATCATCCATTAAAGCTACTAGGGGTAGATTTTGTTGATAATCAGGTGATAAATTTTCTACTCTAAAGATAATGGATTCTACATCTTCCTCACAAATAAAAACTTCCTTCATCTTGCAATAAATATTTGCATCATATTTTGATATCCAATCCATACCTAGGACTATATCAAATTCAATCATAGGTATGATGATAAATTCAATAGATAAAGCATGTTTATATGCTATAATGGGAACTTCCTGACACATCTTTGTTACAATGAGACTTCCCTTAACAGTTTTGACTAAAAAATCCCTTGTTAATGTGAATTGAAAATATCTAATTTTAAAAGAAAAATGGGAAGATATAAAGGAATTTTAGGATCTAGAATCAAATAAATCTTTGGCTAAATTTGAGGAAATGATTAAAGTACCTACCACCACATCATTAGTAACTTCAACCTTAACAGTTTTGATCACAAATTCTTGGCCTTGATCCCTTTACATTTTCTAGGGAAAATTTCCTTGACACTTAGGAAAATAAATTTCATAATGTCCCATCTCTTTACAATTATAGCACTGAATATTGATATCTTATTTCTTCCTCTTGCAATCACAAGCTTGGTGCCCTTTTTCTCCAAACTTTTAACAAACTCCCATCCCCTTTACGTAAGTACCAAGGTGTTTCTTTCCACAATTAATATAGGTTGGAATGTTAGATTTTCCTTTCTTCCCCTTATTTCCTATTCCAGAGTATTCAACAGCTCTCTTCTTCTCCTGCTTTCCTTTAAATTCACAAGACATAGAGAAATCATTTTTTTTCTTGATAGCATATGAGACTATATCTTCATACGATTAGAAATATTGTGAGACCAGTGCCCATTAGAGGAATGGTTTTAACCCATCAAATAATCAATAAATATTACTTCTTGGGTTACATATGTAGTCTTAAGAATGCCTTTCTAAACTTGTTAAATTAGCTTCATAATTTGTAAAATTCTCATCCTCCTTCTCCCTGAGACTCAGAAATTGTCTCTCCATATCCGCTTGTAGATTACAAGGAAAGTATTTTTCTAGGAAGAGTTATTTAAATTACCTCCATTCCATATTTGCAACCTCTTCATCCTCCATGTTTTGAATTAATTCACACCGTTGATCTGCATATTCTGATAGAAGATAGATAACCATAACAACTTTTTTCCTTTTGTAACTCCCCAAAGCAAGAAATATTTTCTCTAAGGAAATTATCCACTACTAAAATACAAAAGGAATTGTATCGAAATTTAATTTTTTGGGGTTTTTTCCTCATGAACCGGTCTAAAATTGATCCTATGCATTGTGGACCAGGCTGCTCCATAAGGGTAAGGTTATTATTCATAACTTGAGTCAGTTGTCATAGTATGGTTATAAGCTATTAAGTGCTAGTCATATCACCATATCCACAGTCATTATCTTGTATAAGAGGTAAATACCTACATGTATTACGTGTGTTGATAAATTTTACATTCCTTCTACTATGAGGCATTTATAAACAATGGCATACACTAGATTAGGTTATGAACCATAATGCATAATTCCAAACTAGTAAAATACTTAACATAAATTGAAAAATTTATTCATATCTAATACATAATCATAAAAATGGTTCTTTGGGGACATATTTACTCATAAATCCTTCATAATGGTTTGTAAATAAAATGTGAATTATCTGAAGCATACCCCTCATGAGTGTCAAACCATGCACGTAGTAAGGTATATTGTTGTGTTCCAGGCTAACCCTAGTCAAGCCTGAAACACCTTATCAGAGTTATTACTCTTAGGTAAATCTATTATAGAACCATATCCACGTATATTATCTGGATAGAGAGGTTTTTTCTAGGAAAACCCACATAATCTATACATTTCTAAAATTCTAGGATGTTCTTCTATACTCATCCTCAAAGTCTATCTTAGTGTTATGTTCCCGAATCTAGGTTTTTCTAAATCTAGTTTTTAATGTTTGTACTAAAATTCCTTTGATACCAACTATAATACACCAAACCTAGTTACCCAAATTTAGTGCATTATTTTATCATATTATCATGATCACAAGAAATCAAATCCTGAAGGATCAATCAGTTTAGTAGCCTTGGGAAAACTAGAAACAAACATAACTTTTACATTACATATTGAAATGAAAAACAACATATTATCCACTTTAAAAACTCTTATATACCTTATAATATCCCTGTAGGCCAATAATAATATACTTCTTCACATCTTAGGTAAAATGAAACATAAGAAAGGGGTGAGCTTAGATGCTTAGTAAGGATAAACAATATAGCAGAAGCTATCATAAATAAGAATAAAATTTTAAAGAAAGGTATAAAACTGAAACACAAGACTTTTAAATATAATATTAAGCATAATATGGAAATAATAAATAAAATAATTCTATTTAAACATTCACATGGATATTATAATAGTCGAATAATCACATGTAATATCAATAACTAATCTCATAATGAGGGAATGCATAATGTCAAACATCATAACCATACCATCAAGGCCTCATGCCAAGACCATACATAACCATACTGTTAAGACCTTGTAACAAGACACTAGTTTGTATCATGAGACCTACTGATACATCGAGGGGCTATAATAGACCCACCCTTTACTTACTAATTCCAATTCATTCCTCTTATGAAAGGGGTAAAACATAACATAAACATTCGTAGTAAAACTAGAATAACAAAATTTTAATACTTTAACCATGAACCATAAATGAAATAAAAATAGCACATCCATAGTCAAATATAACATAAAACCTTCAATACAATAAGAAATATTGTATCATAATAAATCAACCTCAATTAAGCATAAAATCTAACAAAGGATGTTGACAGAAATGAAAATGATCTAATAAATTCATTAAAACTCTTTGAGAGAAATATCCCTTTTTAATTTGAAATAAATTAGAAGCCATGAAATTATAAAACAAAAAATTTATTTTTAAAATAAACTTGGGATATTTTAAGGAAAGATTCAAAATTTTATGGCGTCATAATAGTTGAAAATAGCCACTTTCACTGTATAAGTTAAAAAACATTCCTTCCTTAATTTTTCAAAAAGGTTATAAAGTAGATCATTTGGAAAATGACAAAAAGATTCATTTATTTTTTTTATAAAAAGTAAAATATGAGTAAAAATGACTTTAAATTTTTTTTGATAATATTTTGATTTACATTTTAAGAAACATGGACATGGATGATAAAGATGACCCAGTAGATACTTACGTATAGACAACCTCGAATAATAATGGGATTGTGAAATTAAACCTTACCTTATACATTCTTTTATTAGAGGGTGAGTTCACATCCTATATAATTGTGAATGCATGTTGTTAAATAATACCAGAACCATATCCATATTTTTGATATCATATATGATCATATTATATCATTTTGTTAATAATATTTTAGTATTACAATTATTTCGGGTGTTAACTGCTT
This sequence comes from Viscum album, assembly GCA_963277665.1. Taxonomy (NCBI): domain Eukaryota; kingdom Viridiplantae; phylum Streptophyta; class Magnoliopsida; order Santalales; family Viscaceae; genus Viscum; species Viscum album. The sequence goes on from OY728165.1 coordinate 1,038,489,891, forward strand.
GGTTTTTCCATTCCAGTTTTGTCACATAAGTCATGTTTTTTATGAATAGGATATATATTATATTCATATATAGAATTATATTAAGTTCATAAACATTATATTTACTCATAATAGGAATTTTATAATCATTATTGAATTATTAATGTGGAAAATGAATCTCATCGCACTGTGAAGACGGTAGGTCGTAAGTACGAACAAGCAACAATATCATTCCCTTGATGGTTAAATGGTATAGAAATGGATGGTATATTAATTATAAAGAATAATTATAATTTTATATTCATTATTTATTTACATTATACTCATTATTATACCCATCCAATTAATTTAGCATTGAATAACAAATTACACCTCTATATGGAGACGATAAGCCGTACGTACGCATGCATGGTGATATTTTTATTCATATGATGGATAAAATAAGGAATATGGTTATAACATGATTATAATAACATATAAGTATATTTATGATACTATAGTTATTATTTTTATATGGAAAAAACATATAAAGAGAAAGTATAAGAAGAAAAGAACTTCGAAAGAGGTGATAAAACAATTGCACTTTTTTGGGTATCTTCTTTTGGTTTGTACAGAAGGACTCCTTGGAATGGATTTATGACCAAAGTATGACCTATAGGATGAAGTGAGATAAGTTATAAGGATAAAAAGTCAAGTTTAGGATGAACTAAAGGGATTTAGATGTGTGAATCAAAGAGAAGGAAGGGTTCCCTTTTATAAGATAGGTGAGGAGCACTTTTGGAAGATCTTAAAATATTAATTTATTATAAATTGATTTTAGGTTTGAAATAGAAAAAAGCAATTTATTTAGAGTATAATATGATTATGGGTCTAAATCCTATCAGATAAATATTTTTAGACAAGTTTAGGTCACAAAAATTAACCTTATCTTTTGGATTTAACCCTTTGTTAAACAGTTTAACTCTTATTGTGTTTACTTGTCCTTTTATAATATAGGGTTAATATAGTTACTATAAAATTTCAAACAAACACCAATTGGATAATTTATGTATTTTTTAATATTATACTAATTTTTTGGATGAACCTATATATTTTATGAATTTTATAACATTTAATTAAATATTGTTTATTTTAAAGTATCATTTATGCAATTTTTATACTATTCAAAATTTTCAATTTTAAAAATATCAAACCAACATGATAACTTCAAAAAAATACTTAAAATATGTCACCAACAAGTATATGTTATCTATAAAATCTTCATATTTCATTAATTAAGTCAAATTTTATTTATTTTAATATTTTTAATATCATTTAATTGATTCTTACTTTAATTATTCAATTACTGCATCATTATTGTGTCACAATTTATTTTAATTATTTATTTCCTAAAATTATAAATAAATTACCATTATGTATATAATAATTTTATATTTCTAAATAATATTTATATTTTACCATATCACTTATATATGCTCATATTAAAAATGATATAGTTATTAAAATTTGAATATGACATTTTTAACTCTTCTTTAAATAAAATATAATAAATGTCTTAATAAAAGACAAGCAGCTTAAAAAGGATCATATTTTTGATCGAAGGTTTATTTTGGTAAAAAAACTTATAAAATGAATTTAGGACAAGTTTTATGGTAATATTATATTATGATAATATTTTTCCACCTTTAATTACCCAATTTACCTTTAACTATGGTAAATAAAATTCAAAAGTTACTATTCACCAAAAATTATTTTGATCCCATTAGACTGTATTTCTCATACTAATTACAACCATATTTTTCCATTTTTTAAAAATTTAATTCACATAAGTGGAAAAATTATTTTTAATGCTAATCCACAGATGTGGTTGGAAGGCGGGTAAAAGAGTCGTTCAAAAGTTTAATAATTTTTTTTATATCTAATTATATTATAAAAATTATTAATATGACCTGAATTAGACTAATATATTTATTATGTATCTATTTTTACTTTAAAATAAATTTTAAATAAAATAATTATTTAAATTAAAAAGTCTGTTTTTTAATATTAATGCAACATTTTTCACTATTCATAAAAAATTTAAATTTTTTAGAAAAATAAAAAAAATTTAGCATAATCTAATTTTGATATTCCAAATTAAAAAATGAAGTCCATTTTGAAAAATAAAATTTATAAATTTCATAATTTGGTTAATACTATTTATAACTGCTTTTTAAAGGGGTAGTTTGATAGGCCATTGTGCACTTGAACTCGATGTTGTGTGAAACATAAGCTATTGAATTATTTAAAAGGAAGAGTATCATGGAATCTTGGGGTGTTATATTAATAATAGGTACATATAAGTAAACACCCTTGAGTAGAAATGTGGATAGTTATTCACTAGAAAAATGTTTTTCATGAAAAATCATTGAATGATTTTGGCAGCATAACAGGGGCACATAAAGATTCATGGAAGTATTTAATGAGAGTGAAAGGGTTATATAATTACTTGTAAAACATAAGGATATTAATAGGGAAGTATAAAAACATATACCAACATGAAAAATTTTAAATAAAGAAGCCATAATATAAAGAAGGTTCTTGAATAAAGAGGAGAAGGAGATGATCCCTTACCTTGAGAGGGAGCTTCTAAAAGATTAAGAGGAGATTATTAATAGCTTGGGGAACCCTAGGATGGATATAGATAGATAAGAGAATATTAAATTTATGATACATTAGTTTTTAGTGAAGATTAATGGGAGGATGGGTGGGTTTTTATGTCAAAATTGAGGGGAATTATTTATTAATTTCTAAATATTTGTTTTAGAATCTATATGATAAATTAATCCAAAACCACAAACCATCCCATGATTTTTCCAATGGTTTATACCGAAGTGGAGTGGGTTTCATTAATTTATAATCCTAATAACCTAAATCATTAAAATAACACCCTTAGTGATGTGGAGATTTTTCATGTTTTTAAAGAACAAATTTTAAAAACCTAAAATATAATATAGGTTTTGGAGGATTAATTAAGGGTTTCTAAAATTAAACAAATAACATAAAAACACATTATTTTAAAGGGGAAAAATAATTTTGGATATGGATACTCTTTATAGTATTTATTACACCACTTTTTGGATTTTATAATGTCATAATACTTATTATATAACTATACCATATTTAATTTTTACCCAAAAATTAGATTATCTCAAAAAATTATGAAAAATAAAATTTGTAAAATTTTGATATGATGATTTTAAAAATAATATTTATTTTATAAAAAAAATCTCTAAATATGAGAATTTACACTTTTAAATAAAAAATCCCTATTTATTGAAAAATACTAGTTTTCTAACAATTAAAATTTTCTAAACCTTATAAAAATTACATTTGACTTAATAAAATTATATTTTCATTTATTTTTAATAAATATTATTTAATAATAATATTTTATTAAAATATAATTTATTTTGAAAAATTCTTGAATTCATTAAAAAGAGTGTATTGATTGAAACTATATATTTCCCAAAAATAAAATTTGTGTTTGATCATATAAAAATATTATTTCATTAAAAAAATATTATTTAATAATTACAAAGTAATAAAGGATAAATATAATAATTATTTAATTAAAAATAAAAAAAATAAAAATTCATAGTATTAGGGTATAGATACATATCTCTTTATTACACCAACAAATTCCCTAAGAGTAAGGTTTGTGATGATGATATTTTCTTAGGGTAGTTCGATGAACATGGTTTAGGATGTGATCACGATTAGCTTGTACTTACACCATAAATGGGTTCTCTCATGATTTAGTTTTTGAATATCAGCGTAATATTGTTTAAGAGAAAATCCCAGTGATGTTATCTCCTTCACAATCTTAAAAAAATGAGCTTCATAGGGTATGATCCTACTGGTCAAGGCCATCAATTCTTGATCACTGTATAATGACTATACTAACAATGGTTATGATTCTAAATGGAATTTTAAATCTAACAGGATATAACTTATAGCAGTCTAAAATAGCCAAACTAGTGCATGTGTTTTCTATAAATACATTACATGATAATGTATTTATTCATTCAAAAAAGGGAATTTCTTTTATAAATGTTTTGTTCATTACACTATAGGAGTTGGGTTTACCTCTTTATTTATTTATTTTCATATTACTTTGTTGTATGTGTATCAACTGCTATAAATATTGATTTCCTTGTATATATAGTATCTTATGTTATTACATATTTGGTTTTATTATGGGTTTTCAACTTATTATTATCTTTCTATTATTTATTTATTTATTTATTTATTTTCTTCTATAGTTAGTACTAATCTAGATGTTATAGTCTCCCCACTATACCACCATTAGACCCCCACACTAGTCAACAACCTCTAGCATATGGGGAGGCACACTTGAGGGCATGTGTCCCCCCAGTTCAGTAACTTATTTTTGAACTAGGTCAAGAACACTACATCATTAGTATAGGAATACATTTTATCTGACGAGGTTATAATGTCATTTTTTAAAAACATACATTATAAATGATTTTTTATGTAATTTAAAAATTAACAGATGTAAAAAATCATTGTTATTTATCTTTAATGTTGGTTTTATAATAATATCTATGAAATATTTTAGAAACACGATGATGAGGAAGGTATTTTTTTTCAAGTGTTTTCTTTTGCTATCAAGGAAAGTTTTTGAAGAAAGAAAATCACCTTACTTTGTATTTGGTAAAAATTGTATTGATGGTTGTTTTCAAAATAATTGGACTCACTCTTTCCATCGTAATAAGGAGAACCTAGTTGAAGGAAAAGGTTCTAATCAGACTCACCTTAGGTATGGAATGGGAGAAGATCATAAAGAGAAATTGATCATTATCTGGAATGAGAGAATCAGTCACATGGAGAATGTGTCTTGCTGGAAGTAAATGGTCATAAGATTCAATTTGGATTTGGTATGAAAGAAGTGATCATATTAGAGTCTTCATGAATACGATTAATTAATTTTGATGATTCTTTAATGATTCATATTTCATAAATCAAAAGTTAATTGGATAAATTATGATGCAATCTTGTTGAAAGAAAGGGGGAGTGAAAAAGACTTAGGGTGATTGTATTTTGAGAAGAAAAGGTTTTTGTGAATTTTACTCAAAATATCGTACCCAGGATAATCATATCTAGGATAATTGTATGCGTAATGATCAGGATAATCATATCTAGTCCAATCGTACTTATAAATATCATAATCATGACAGTCAAATTCTGGCTGAGAAGGAAAGAAATAGGTTTCTAGAGGATTGGAAAGTTTTAATACTTTTAATTGTAAGTTAGACACTGTAGCAGCTGATCCTCAAACATATTCAAAGTTAGTTACTATAGCATCCGATACTAAAACGCATTTAGAGGCATGATAATGAAGTTGATGTGAATAGGGAAAGAAGGTTTAGGTGGTATTATTTTCAAAAAAGAAGAAGAAGATAATGATCAGACTCAGATTACATCATATTCAGAGAAAGAATTTCTTGAGATTGATAAATGAAAAGAGAAGGAAAAAATAGATCAACAATGTAGTCAACCATTTGAAAAGGTTTGAATTACTTTTTAGGCTTCCAAATGGGTCAAGAGTTTAAGTAAATAAGTTAAAGTGGTTTCTAAGTGCAGATTACTGAATGAATTTTCTAGGTGGAGCTTGGAATTCAAATAAATGATTTTATTCAGAATTTAGAGTAGTATCCATTTCTTTATAAATTTTTATATTCAATTGATATAGAGATTTGGTTTGAATAAATTATATTCAAAAAATTAGGCTCATGAATTGAAATCAGATGACCAATTGAAATGAAAGTCTGAAGTGGAAGTAAAGATTGTAGAAGAATCGATAAGCTTTGATATGCATTGAAGATGTATTTAATGCACCCAATATTTTAAGGGAACATGAGATTTGGGCGAATTTAAGTGAACGGGAAAGGTTTTGGGATTCCCTTAAAAATGTATTATGGGTCACCTATAAAAGGTGAAAAGTACACTGTACTTTTCTGATAACCAATGTACTGTTCATAATAGAAGAGAGAGAAGCTATGATATTTTAGAGAAAATAAGAGGATTTCCATATTTATTTCATTCTTGAAAAAGTTTTGACAGATTTAAGTGAAAGAGAAGAGATATGATAACAACATTGTATTTATCTAATCATCATACTCAGTGATTATCGTACTCATCTGATTACCATATTAATCTTGTCAATCATTTTTGGATGATCATCATATTGGGCTGGATAATCGGATTTAGGATTTTCTTACTGAGATTTACAGACTAAGGAAGAATCATACATGGAGAATTGTACTGAGTTTTACATAATCAGAATTGAAGTCTTTAAAATTTATCTCTACCTTATTCTATCAAAGTAATATTTTTCATACTAGGGAGAATCGTACTTGGAAGAATCATACCTCAAAAAATTTTACCTAGAAGAATCATATCAGGGAGAATCATTCTCAGAAGAATTAGACTGGGAAAATTGTACTAGGAAAATTGGACTGGATTTTTCTTAACAAAGTCCAATAAGTTATTACCATCTTTTGGGTAATAAATTGAATAAGTGTTTTCAATTGAATAATTTTTTGAAACTGAAAAGAATAAAATGTAACATGCGTTGTTACACAAACTTTGTATTACCCTATTTTTTCTAAGAGGGTGCACATGTACTTTTGTATTGTCTTCAAAGTACTACATGAGTGAAAGAGTATATCCAACTCATTGTAATCCAAGGATTGTTTTCTAGTAGATTGTGTGGTATTGGATCATTTCCATACCATACCAAGGACGTATCTATTCTTATTAAATAGTAAACCTTGTAAATATTCTTATTTATATGGATGTGTATTTGAATTGTTTTTAGTAGGGAATAGAATATTTAACATGAGGAGAAGGTTGTTTCAATTAAAAATAAATGTAAAAGAAAAAGTATCATTGATTCACCCCTCCCCCTCTCAGTGATATAATTACACTAACTGGACACTTATTACTGGTATCAGAGTATAGGTTCCCTTCGCTTATTCTTTGCTAATGGAAAACTTGAATTATGTGAAAAGTTAAGGTATTCTAGTTTTTTATAGAAAGAATTATCATATATGGGATTATAGAATGTTACCTTATCTCATGTCTATTGGATAAGATGTTCTTGAAGCTACAATAGATGGGTTTTCTCTCATTGATTTTAAAACTCCTCTTACACTTGTTGATAAGAAGAATCTTGATAATGATGGAAGGGACAAGAATGCTATATTATCATCACTCTCTAAAAGTGAATTCTTAATAGTGAAAGGTATTTCCACAACTAAAGGTATATGGAATAAACTGAAAAACATATTCAAAGGCAATACATAAGTGAAGAATGAAAAACTTCAAATATGAAGATTAAAGTATGAATACTTGAAGATGGATGAGTATGAATTTGTTGGCGACTTATTTACCAGTGTAAATTACAATGTGAGTACTATTAGATATCTTGGTGAAAAGTTATATGATTCTACAATTTTTGAAAATATTTTGAGAATCCTTCGCGATAAGTTTGATGAAAAAGTTTCTTCATTAGAAGATAGAGATCCTGAAACATTATCTCTTGATGATTTTCATAGCACTTTCATCACTTCTGTAATGAGAAGGGAGAAAGATATGAAGATAAAAAAAAATTTGATAGGGAAATTTCTTTCAAGTATTACAGGAGAGAAAAGTCAAAGAAGATTCTTATTGAATATGAAGATGATGAATCTGACTCTAAAAATTAGGAATGCAAAAATCTTGATAATATTTTATTCTTGTTTTCTAAAAATGTTAAAATAGGTACAAATAAATACAAAGGGAAAATTCACTTGAATTGAATTGAATGTGGAGGTTTTGGAAACTTTGTGTCTAATTTTCCTCAAAGAAAGAAAGAAGAAGATAATGATAAAGGAGAAATAAATCCAAGATGATTATGGAAGAAATAGGGAGACAAATAAAAATAAAAATCCATAGGGAAGAAAGAAATTTCTTCAAATCCAAAAGAAGAAGTTTCTTATCTAAAGATGAAGAAGAAGAAGGCGCTGACATTGAGTAAAAAAATATATTTGAAAATAGTCTTAAAAATAATTTTATTGAAATAGTAAATGATGAAGAATTTAGAAGCTATAGTTATAGATAAAAATAAAATAAACCTGAACATTATTTGAAAGAAGATTTGAAAGAATTTCCGATAAATATTTGAATTAATTAAAGGAAAAACAAATATTTGAAAGATGAATGTTCCATAACAAGCATCAAGAATATTTTGCTGATGAGAAAGAGAAGATGGTAAAATAGATTGATAATTTGAAGAAATATCTTGAATAAGAAAAGAATCACAATGAGAATCTGGAGGTGAAGTTGAAAGTAAAAGAAAAAGAGTTATAACTTTTCCAATTTTTTTATTCTAAATTTGAAAAGAAAATTAAATTTTTTAAAAACTCTATCACTAAAGTTGGTGAATATTATCAAAAGGATAAACATAAGAATAATCAATAAAATATACCTTCAAAGGTTAAGTAGAAAGATAAAATTGTTCTTAAGAAACATGGGAAAGTCATGTATGTCTCCAAGAAAAAAAAGTAGGAAATTCAGAAGTATAAAAGAACTCTAAGTCCATAAAAGTTTTAAACACTTCTGGTTATGATAAAACAGAAAATAAAATGAATACTCTGATTGATAATAGAAATTTTGGTGGCTTAAAAAAGAAAGAGAATAAGGTGTAAAAGAAATGTATTCACAATTCGAATCAATATTGAAGTTTTAGAGGAAAAAATTACTTATATGGATATTAATAGTATTGTGGTGGATTTATACACACAAAAAATATGTGTTGGTTCAACCATTAAAATTAATGTTATTTCATAGGTTATGAAATGCAGAGGTTGAGGGGTAGTCAATTCCCTCAAAACAAAAAGTATGATAAGGTTGAAAAAGGTGGATTAAAAATTAAAAATAGGTTTAAACCTTTGAAAACTATTTGTAAAAGATGTGAATAACCTAGAATCCTTGAAAAAGGATGTCTTGTTTTGTTACTGGCACAACAAAATATTCTTAACAATTCTTAGAAGCTGAAGATGAATAAAGAAAAGGAAGAAGAAAAGGATCTTGTTGTTGAAACTACTTTGATATCTATAAAAGGAGAACAACCTTGGATTATTGATAGTGGATGTTCATATCATATGATAAAAGTTTTTTAATTTTTGAATAATGTTAAATATTTTAAAGTAGGGACACTGAAATTTGGAAATGATGAATCCCTGAGAATTAAAGGTATTAGATCAGCCATCATTGGAAAAGAAAAGTTGCGATCTAAGAAAGATTTATATGTTGATGGGATAAAACAAAATCTGTTAAGTGTTTCAAAATTTTATGATGAGGGTAAAAAATTTATCTTTAAAAAATATGGGTTGGTTGTGAAAAATGAATAATTTGAATTTTTTTAAAAGAGGCCAACACACAAAAAGAAATTTGTTTTAGATTGGTGAAATACAAAACTCTTGTTACATGAGTATGGTGGAAGATAATTAATTATGGCATAAAAGGATAGAAAACACGTGTCAAAGAAACATGAGAAAATTATCTAAAAGGGATAGTGTCTGATACATTAATTATTTTCCAATAATAATAGATTGGTGTTTCACTATTTTTTAGAAAGGAAAGATTACAAATAATGTGCATAATAAATTTGAGATTTCCTCAAAATAAACCCCAGGAGCTGATTCATTATGATATATACAAGACAATGAGAAAACAGAAAAAAATGGAGATAAAGACTTCATCACTTTCATTTATCATTTTACTTGCATTACTTGTGTTATTTTTATGAAACATAAGTCATATTCTTTTAAACTATTTAAAAGTTTCAGATAGAAAGATGAGAAATGGTAGGAGTATTGAGTGAGAAGTTGAGAATAAATAATGGTGGTGAATATAGAAGTGAAGAATATGAAAGTTATCTAGAGAATAATGGAATTCGGCATGATTATAGTTCCACATAAACTCCTCAACAAAATGGGGGTTCTAAAAGAAATAATAGAAGTTTGGTGGAAATGGGAAGAACCATGTTACTTGAACATGGCCTCTCCCATTACTTTTGGAGGAAATCCAAGAGTACAACTGTTTATATTCAGAACCATTATTTCTATTGGGATAATTCATATATGAGTCCATATGAATTGTTTTATGAAAAAAATAAAAGTTTGAAACACTTTAAAGTTTTCAGGAGTCCATTTATTATAAAGAAGAAAAGTGGAAACTTTGGAAAGTTTGAGCAGAAAGGTGAAAATGGAATCTTTCTTGGCTATGATCTGGGAGGAAGAGGATATAAATGTTTCAACAAAGAGACAAAAATAATTGTTGATTCTTTTTATGTGAAAGTAATTGAAATAAGTGAGAAGTAAAGACATATTTAGGCAGAAAAGGAAGTTTTTAATGTTAAAGAAAACAATTCTAATAAGGATGTAGACAATTTTATTCCTACTCAAGAAGAAGAATCAGGCTCATCCATTTCCAGTGATGAGGAAGATATTTGAAACTATCATCCAAGGATGAGGAGGAATTTTAAGGCTTATAATATAATTGGTTATCAAAATCAGAAGTTTCAAACAAGAATAACAACACATGAAATTACACATACTTCTTTGTTCAAAGGTGGAGCCGAATGATGTGAAAGAATCTTTTGAGAATTCGAAATGGGTTCAAGACATGAATGAAGAGTTTGATGAAATTGAAAAGAATGATACATGGGAACTCATACCCAATCCTAAAAAAACATTATTGGAACAAAGTGGGTTTTCTGGAATAAGCTGAATGAAGAAGGTGAAGTGATAAGAAATAAAGAAATATTGGTGTGCAAAGTGTATTCACAATTTGAGGGTATTGATTTTTTTTCAAACCTTTACTCTAGTGGAAAGACTTGAAATAATCAGAATCTTTCTTGCTATTGATTCACAATGAGGATATAATATATTTCAAATGGATGTTAAATCCATATTACAGAATAGTGATCTTGAAGAGGAAGTTTATATTTAACAACCCTATGGATTTTTTGGTGGGAAATATGAAAGTTATGTGTGAATACTAAAAAAGGCTTGGTATGGACTAATAAAAACTCCTAGGGAATGGTATTCCAAATTGGATACATGCTTAAGGAAGACAAATTTCATGAATGGAAGAGTGGATAACAATCTCTACATCAGATAAAGTCAAGCTTAATCCCTCATTGTGATTGTTTATATTGATGAAATTATCTTTAATGGGAATGATGAAAGAAGTTGTGAAAGATTTTATGAAGAGATGAAAAAGGTCTTTGAAATATCCATTCTTAGGGAAATGAATAACTTTCTTGGGTTACAAATCCTACAAAAGGAGAAATAAAATTTTCTTTCTGAAGAAAATAATGCTATGGAACTTCTTAAGAGGTTTAGAATGGAAAATTAAAAACCTATTTCTACACCTATTTCAGTGGTAACAAGGTTGTCCAAAGATGGAGAAGGGAAAAAAGTTGATGAGAAAGATTTTTTGAATTTGATTGGAAGTTTATTGTATTTTAATGCCTCAAGACTTGACATTGTTTAGGCTGTTACCCTACATGAAATATTTCAGATTGCTCTAAAATAATCACATTTACTTTCTAGAAAACGAATTGTCATATACATCAAAGGCACAATAGAATTTCGAATTAGGTATGGAAGCTTAGATAGTATTGATTTTTTTGTGTATCCAGATACTGATTGGGTAGGAAATATTGATGATAGAAGATCCACATCTAGTTGAGTACTCTATATGGGAAAGAATTGTGTTTTTTGGAATTCAAAGAAATAAATTCATTAACTCTCAGTACAACTGAAGCTGAGTATATTGCTTCCACCCAAGACACTACTCAACTTATGTGGTTGAAAACTCAGTTGGAAAATTTAGTTGTTGAAGTGAAGTTACCCTTGATATTGGGTTGTGATAATCAAAGAACAATCGATCTCACCAGGAATCCTATTCAACATTATCATTCAAAACATATTGATACCAAGTATCATTTAATCAAAGAGCATAGGGAGTAATGAATTGAAGCTCAATTATGTTCCAACAACAGAACATGTTATTGACATTTTCCAAAAACCCTTTCCAAGTGAATCATTTTCTAAATTGAGGTTGAACATGGGTGTCCACCCTCTTTCTCATCAAGGTTGAGGTATGTGTTTCTTTCATCTCTCTCATCTTACATTTGGATTGTATTATCTAGGTTGATAATTGTTTCATAAATCAATGTTTTTTATATAAAAATAAGGAGTTGTGGGTAAGCTATGAATTCAGAATTATATTATGTGTGAACTATTATATTTTTTTGCTGGAATGGTTATAGGAAATTTATTTTTTTTATTCCAAGAATGTGGATAATCTGATAAATAAAGTTGAATATGTATTCATAATGACCTCTTTTGAAAAACATGGTTTTTCTATCAATAATTATTGTTTCCTACAATGAGTTAGCTCACATATGCTTAGAATTGTTGAAAAGAGATCCATTTCTTATGGATAAAAAGTTCAGTGATTTATGAAACTTGATTTATAATACAATCCAAAGGGGTATATTGTTAAGATGAAGCTGATGAGGAAGGTATTTGTTTTCAAGTGTTGTATTTTGTTATCAAGGAAAGTTTTTAAATAAAGAAAATCACCTCACTTTGTATTTGGTAAAAATCATATTGATGGTTATTTTCATAAGAGTAATATTCACTCTATCCTTCATAATGAGGAGAATATGGTTAAAGGAAATGGTTCTGATCGGATTCCCATTGGGTATGGAATGGGTGAAGATAGTAACGATGAATTGATCATTATCTGGAATTAGATAATCGATCACATGGAGAATTAATATTATTAGAAGTAAATGGTCATCATATTCACTCTGGATATAGTATGAAAGAAGTAATAATATTAGAGTCTGCATGACTATGATTAATTAAATGTGATGATGCTTTGATGATTCATATTTTTTTAAATCATAAGTTAATTGGAGAACTTATGATGCAAGCTTGGTGAAAGAAAGGAGGAGTGAAAAAGATTTAGGGGGATTGTTTTCCGAGAAGAAAAGTTTATTGGGAATCATACTCAAAAGATCATACCCAGGATAATCGTACCTAGAATTATTAGGATAATCATGTCCAGGCCAATCTTTCTAAGAAAGATCATACTCATGACAATCTGATTTAGGATGATTAGGAAAGAAATAAGTTACCGAGTATTGGAAAGTTTTAATACTTTCAATTATAGGTCAAGTTCTATAGCTTCCGATCCTAAATAATATTCAAATTTAGGAACTATAGTAGCCAATCCTCAAATTTATTCAGAGGTATGAGAATTAAGTTGATGGGAAAAAAGAAATAAGGTTTAATTGATATCATTTTTAGAAAAGAAAGAAGCTGTTGATCAAACTCGGATACCATCATATTTAGAGAAATAATTTCCGAGACTGATGAATGAAAAGAGAAGGAAAAAATGAGATCAACAATGTAGTAAAGTATTTAAAAAGGGTTGAATTACTTTTTAGGTTTCCAATTGGGTCAAGAGTTTAAGTGAAGAAGTAAAAGTGGTTTGTAACTAGGGATTGATGAATAAATTGTTTAGAGGGATCTTGGAATTCAAATGAATGATTATATTCAACATTCAGAGTGGTATCCATTTCTTCATACATTTTATATTCGATTTATACAGAGAACTATTTTGAAGAAATTAGATTCACAAAATTAGACTCATGAATTGAAATCTTCCTGGTAATTGAAATGATTTTCTGAAGTAGAAGTGAAGATTGTAGAAGAATCGAGAAGCTTTGAGAAGCATTGACGAAGTCTTAAATGCCCCTGATATTTTAGGGAAAATTGATATTTGGGTGAATTTAAGTGATCAGGAAAGGTTTTGGTATTTCTTACAAAACTTATTATGGGTCACCTACAAAAGTTTAAAAGTACAGTATACTTTTATGTTGATTGACGTACTGTTCACCATAGAAGTATAGAAGATTCAAGTTTTTAGAGAAAAGAAAGGGAATTTATTTATTGATATTTTTATTGTGAAATTTTTAATAGATTGAAGTGAAAGAGAATAAACAAGATCACAATGTTTTATTCAACTAATCATCACACTCATTGATTATTATACTCAATTGATTACAATATTCGGGTTGTCAATCATATTCAGCAGATCATCGCATCAGGATGGATAATTGGATTTAGGTTTTTTGTACTGAGATTTCTGGACTGAGGAAGAATCGTATAGGGAGAATCATACTAAGTTTTCTATACTAAAAATTGAAGTGGTGCCAATTCATCTCAACCATATTATATCAAAATCATATTTTTCATACTAGGGAGAATCTTACCTAGAAGAATCGTACTTGGATGAATCGTACTTTGAAGAATCATACCTAGAAGAATCAAATATGGGAGAATCATACAAAAAGGAATAAAACTAGGAAAATTGTATTTGGAAAATTGGACTGGATTTTCATCAACATAATCCCAGAAGTTATTACTATCTTCTAGGTAATAAATCTTAGAAGTGTTTTCAATTGAATAATTTTGTGAAATTTATAAGAATCATAAGTAACATGCATTGTTACAAAAACTTTGTATTACCCTATTTTTTCTAAGAGGGTGCACCCATACTTTCAGATTGTATTCAAAGTACTACATGAGTGAAAGGGTATATCCTACTTGTTTTAATCCAAGTATTATTTTCTAGTATATTTTGTGGTATTGGATCATTTCTATACCATACCAAGGTCATAAATATTCTTATTGAATAATGAACCTTGTAAATACTTGTGTTCCTATGAATGTGAGTTTGAATTGTTTTTAATAGGTAATAGAATCTTTAATAATAGGTGAAGGTTGTTTCAATTGAAAAGAAACATAAAAGAAAAAAAATCTCTAATTCTCCCCCTCCCCCTCTCAGTTATACAATTACGCTGACTGGACACTTACAAAATATGTATTTTTTACATCTATTAAAACTTTAAATGAAGTAAAAAACTTTCTAGAAACCCTCATATTATGTGTCATGTGTTCAATTTCACCTCTTCAGATCCTAGTTTCCTTCTCCCAAACTTTAGGTCATGATTAATTTTCTCATTATTCCTCATCATACTAACCCTAATTCATATCCACTGCTGTCATCATCACAACCACCATCACCATCACCTTCTCATTATTCCTTGTCCTTATCCCCTTCTTCTCACTGATATCTCTTTGTGGTTTTTATTTATTATTACTATTTTCCATACATATAAGCTGTGTTTAATTTTATAAATATATTCTTTGGGGTTTTTTTTAATTTAATGATCCTTACCACCACTTCTATTTGGTATCTCTTTGAGGTCAGTATTTTTAGTTCAGAACATTCTTGCATCTAAGGTATTTTTAAATTGAAAAATTCATGTTTTGAGAATATGATTTTATTAAATTATTATTTAGAGAATTTATGTCATAAATAATGTTAATTTACTGATTAATTTGTGTCTAAGGTATGTTGTTTACGTGAATTTTGAACTGAAGTTTTGAAGGTATATTGGGTTATGATGTTTTAAAATGGAGTATTGATAATATATATTTAGATGATCATGATTATTACATGATTGTATTATGATAAAAAATACTTATAACTTATTCTAAATCAAGTCACTACTGCAAGTCATATTGCATGATTGAATTGATAATAGAGAGATAAATATATTTTTGTACATTATTTGTAAAAGATCTTAAAATGAATAGGGATTAACTTGGGTTGAACATTGTATTAATTTTAATATGTTATTTGTTTTTATTTAAAATTTAATGAATATATATGAATTTATAAATTGAACCATTCTAAATATTTTCTTTATTATATAATATGAAACATTTTTAAATATTTTAATTATAATAATAATATTAAATTACAATGGTTGGATTGTTATTTAAATTTTATTTATAGGGATTTTTTTGTGTAGGCATGTCTTCATATTATTTATCATGTTTTTTAATCTAAAATTTTCCAAATCTATAATATTTTTCCCTTTATATTATGATATTTCATTATTTGCATTTAAAAAAAATATATTCATGAAATTACATAATAAAAATAAGGAATAATTATATTTCATTTTGAGAAACCTTTTAAAATCAATGTTAAATTTTCTATAACATTTCTTTTATTTTTTTTGATAGTATGATAATTAAATATGTTCAAAGTGACAATTATGTTTATAAATTATGTTATCTTTCTTTTATTTATGAAATATTTTATGTTTTTTATTATATATATTTTATGTTTTGTTTTTATTAGTTTAAAATAATTATTCAAATTTTTATATAATAGTTGGATTTGTATAATATTTTACTTAATTTTTATTTTCCTTTGTTTATATCATTTTTTCTCTCATTAATTTTGTCATAATTTTAGACCACTAGTTTAACATATATGAAGAAATATTTTTTAGTTTAGTTTACTTTTTTTGGATTATTTTTCAATTTTCATTTAATTATACATGTAACAGTTGGATTTGTATATTTACATATTAATTATTTGTTAATTTGATTTGTAGGATAATGTATTATCAAACTGCTGAGTCACTAAGATATTTTGGATAGGACCATATACATACTTATATTGATAAGACTAATCATCCTTATACACTTGATCCTTTTACTTTCATAGGGGTAAAGAATGCTTTAAGGGTTGGTAAATGTGGTATCACATGTTTACCAAAATTTTCTTATATCCCATAGCCAGGACCAGAGGATATATGTTGAGTTTTATGATAATGATAATCATAGGGGACAAAATTCAAAATAATTTAAGACTTTTGTTTTAATTAAAGATCATGTGAAAGTTAGAATTTTGATTTGTGATTGGAAAAGTGTTTAAAAATTGAAAATATCTCAATATATAAAGAGTAAAAATAGATTAAATAACATAAATAACTCTTTATAATCCCCTTATATATAGTCCTCAACTCTTCTATAATATATCTTCCCTTTTTTCTCATTTGGACCCACTTTTATTTTTCATTTCTAGATGGGGGAATGATGGTTGACCTTTTATGATCCTTAATACTTTGTTCTCATTTTTTAAATTTTTTTGCGATTATTTTTTCTTCCAATAAAATATACCCTCTATGAGATAAATTATGATGGTATATGTTTTTGGATTGTATATCCTGATGATATCTCCTCAGTTTCTATAAATTAAGGATAAAATAATCATAAATATGATCATTATTATAAAAAACACTTCTAAAATGCAACATTTCACTTAAAAAAATGATTCTTGTCATCTAATTTCAACAAAACTCTTTCATATAACTTCATCTAGAAAAGTATATATATATATCACATGAATACTTTTTTAAATCCTTAAATAAGGCAATTTAAAGGATGTTTCAAAGGTGGAAATTATATACTTTATCTTAATTTCAAGGTTTTTAATAGGTCTTCCCACATGAATTAATTAAATATAATTAATGTTTTAACTAAATGGAAATTTGGATGTAACATGGAAATCTTAATAGAATAATATCTTTAGTTATAAAATTATATTAATTTCCCTTGATTGTTTTGGTTTTCTTTCCTCGTGTCTGACCAAACTAGAAGCATTCCTCTTAGAGTCATTTTACCCTCCCCATGTTGGTTTGAGTTCCTCCTCGAGTTTCCATCCTGTGCAAAAAGACCTATTTTTGGCATAAAATAATGGTAATATTCATTCTTCCAGGTAGAGGACATGTTACTTATCTGTATTTTATACCATGAAAATGTGATTTTAACAAGATTTAGACTCCTCTATTTAGATGGATAAAATTAAACATAATTAGATAATAATATAAAGAATAATCAAATGAAAAAAATAATGTATGATAATGTTGAATTGTAAAGTAGGAAGAAAAAATGCATGAAATGTATTACTATTAATGAAATATTATTATTTTAGGAATTTAAATAGAAGTTAAATTTATTAAGTATAATAATTTCTTCTAATAATACTGGAAATTACCTGATGTAGGTTGAAAATTTTAACATGATAATTTCATGATTAATTCTTATTAAATAATTAATTATAAGAATTAATGAATTGAAATTGATGAAGATTATCACATTTTGAAATATGTAAACTACTATTTTTTATGATTAGAAAATTATAAATTTTTTTAGAATATAGTATCACAAGAAAATACTTTCCATTGGATAAAAAGCTATAATTATCATAGAAAGAGAAATAATTTTCAAATGTTGAAATATTGCTTCCATGACCTTGAAATTTAAATGAATGTGCTAATGACATATTTTTTAAGTTTTGTTATCTTTTTGAACCTATAGTTTCATGCGGTGGAATATTATTAATGTGTTATTACTTTTTCAAGAAATTAAAAATAAGTTTATTACATATAGATTATAGACAACATATTGTTTTTATTAATTATAGAATTATGTTAGAAATAATTTATTACATGCTGTAGAATAATTGTGATTATTCTTGAAATTATCCAATATAGATAAATATATAATCACATGCCATTTTATAATTATCTAATAAAATAAAAATAATATATGATGTTAAATTGGTTAAATAATATGGATGAGAATTAATTTATAATTTTGGATCTCTTTTAGAGAATTTAAAAGGGAATTATAACATGCTTATATAGTTTAATATTTACTGATATAGAGGTTAAATTATTGGTTGGGACTTTGTGAACAAATGTGCTTATTGTTTCCCCTTGATATTTACTAGATATTATGATATAAACTTTTCTATTTTTTTATTATGTTTGAATGCTTAAAATGGATAAATATCATAAAGTTAGATGTTATTATTAATTAAATTAAGGAGGCACAATGAGAATAATTACTGCTTCATTTGGAATTGCTTAAACATGGAAATAATTTATAATAATGTTACGTTGATTCTAGATACTCATAGATACTGATATAGGTTTCTTAATGTGTAATAAATATACATAATAAACAAGTTAATTCAATATGGAATTAAAATAGCTGTTGTTAAAGATAAATTGATTGGGACTAAGTGAGACAATTCTTGATTGTGGAAGGATTGTTTTTATTGATTATATGGTTGTGGTTTCCTTTAAAATTATGCCTGGAATGATAAATTTAATGTTGATATATTCTATTTGGATTTAGAGACTTAATGTGATTTATCAATAACCTCCTTTGGTTGGAATAATTTATGAACAATGAGATGGAGGTCCGAGACTATATTTTTGGTACTGGGTGACAATTATGATGATAATGGTGGAACATGGTTCCATATGTAAAGATATTATCATTATGTGTTGAATGTGATATTATTTTCATTGGTGTCGGACACTGAAGTAGTTGGGATGAGTTTAGAGAATGTATTTATCATCAATGTTTAATTGTATCTTGAGTCTTACGTAGTGGATGCCGATTAAATGTTATTTATATGACTAGTTTTGAAATATAGGATTTTGTTTTATGCTATATAATACTAAGGAATATTTTAGGTGGTAGATTAGGTAGAGTCTTAAAGTACACAGATGTGTATGTAATGAAAAATTAATTAATGAAAGAATAGGATTGGTACTCGATTATTTATTATGATAATGACGTACTTGAGAATATAATCAAATATTAAATAATATCATTGACACTTTGATTTGATGATTAAAATGTTAATGTTTGAATTAGAAATAGAATCATATTAATTAATGGATAATTAAATAATTAATATTAAACATGATTATTATATTGTTATTTTACATTTAGACCTTAGCAACAATAACCAAGTGTCCTATGAGATGATAATAAAATTTGAGTATAAGTCTAGTTAGTTTCCATTATTGTGGTTATGAGTTAAATATACTCTATATGTTTTCTTATTTTGTATTTACCCCAACCATGAAATAAGGAAAATAAAAAACTAAAGGTTCTAGGTATGTTTTTCTCAAGATCCAAGTTGGAAAGGATATGAATAGATGACTACCCCCTCTCCCCCACTATCTCTTCATCCGCAATATTACATACGGGTATACAGAGTGGTGATTTCCCATACATGTGTGATGTGGGATGTGATGTCTTGAGGTTATTTTATATGAATTCATTTTGGATGTAGTATATAAAGGATTATTATAGGTGTCTTATATATGTTCTATAATTTATTAAGGTATAGTACATAATACACTGGCTATGGTAGATTCTAAAAATAAACTGGGATACTGTATAGAGGATGTAGATATGATGATATTTTTCACAAGGTGAATTGTATATTACATTTTCCCTAGAGTCTTTGAGAATGATTATTATGGAAGAAATGAGATCTCTTGAAGTGTGACATTGTGGTGTGAGGGCCTCAAATTAGTAGGGAAGTGTTTTTCGGGTACACTTATATATATAAATATATATATATATATTCCCAATGTTGTGGTTATACTTCTATGAGTTATTTTGTAGGTGATATATAGTGAGGATGGGAAAAAATAGTATACCTATTTAAGTGATAAGTAAGTTTCATTTATTACTCACCAGGATTTAGTATTCTTCTTTCACAGTTTTTATAAGAAGTTTTAGGGATTATCCTACTGAGTATACATGTTGTTCTCATCCTATTTATATATAAATAAATTTTTAGGTCAGAAGGATATGGTAGGTGATTGATCTAGACATTACTCTTTCGAGGAGTTTTTTAGGAGTTGTTGGAGATTCATGGTCACTACTGAGGATTATCTCTTTAGTATTTTATTTTTTTGTTTTAATTTTATCCAAATTTGTATGACACCACATCATGTATTGGGATTAATTATTTATGTATTATTAGTAGGAGTTATTTTTTTCTCATATAATATATTACTTCTCAAATCTTTATGTGGGTAATGAATCCCTTATGTGTGTTTATATACCCTTAGTGATTGAAACCAACATATAGCCTGTGGGAGGTGGTATTCATGGGTCATTATCTATCTTCCTTTATTACTGGCCTAGGAGGGGTACCTTTGGAGGGAGGGGTTCATGAGAGAGCGATATCAAAGGTGATGGTTGAGAGATAAGATAAAGGTTGGAGTAAGTCATTGGTGAGGATATATGGGTTGGTTGGAAAAAAATATCAGTTATTATTAGTACATGATATGAATATGGTAGACTAACTAGGAGATGATATTTTAGGTTCCCCTATGATCCGACCCAAGGTCCTTCAAGTTTACTATACATGCTAAGTAAAGTTATGATTATTAAGGGGTGGATACCTAGGAAAGTATCACGAATCATGATCATATGTGACAGTGTTTTTAACTAAGTATACAATGAGAATAAATTAAAAATTAATTAATTTAGAAAACTTAAATAATCTATTTCCTAGATTACGAGTCCTTAATTTTTTTTATTTTGTTGGAGTGGATCCAGGTTGATGTCCCCATAAGGATCATGCCAAAGATGTGTAACAAGGTGTGCCATCAAATCCCTTAAAAGTGGAGGTTGATGATGATAATGCTTAGAGTTGGAAACTCTAAGAGTTATAGAGCCAGAGTATATAGAAGTACGAGGGATTATTTTAAGATCATTGCACAAAGTTTTGGTTAGAGGTGGTGGTAATAGAATTTGGTTTGAATCATGATTAGAGGAAGAACCATGTTTCTTTAACCATGATGATGGTGCGTAGGAAAACTCAATAGTAGTGGTTATTTTTCCTCATGGTTAGTTAAGAGTTGGATGTTTTATGGGGGAAGTTCCAATACCAGTTTCTAGGCCGAGTTTCTTTCTTTGACTATAAGTTCAGAATTTCAATTAGTGATGTTTTCCCTTCATTATGGTATTTTTGAGTTCTTATCTTGATGTGTTGTGAGACCATTTAATTGAATTATTGATCTTGAAACCATAAAATTGTTAGATCCATTAAGATAATAAACAATATTATCATCATTCTTTAATTTTAATGAATTGAAAATGAGTGTAAGTAAACTTGCTCATTCACTCAATTGAAACCCACCAATTGAATCCTTAATCCATGATTATCTGTACAATTTCAACATTTAGTTTCATACCCACACATTTTATCATTAATATTGGTGTTGAGTTGGATATATGGTCATGGGAAATGGATTCTCTAACCTTGTTCATATCATTATCTAACTCTCTCCACAAACTCAGTGATGTGAAGATATGGTCTGAGGGAGGGATAACTATCATCATATGCATCCTATAATATTATCTTAATATAATTAGGATTGAAATTTATTCCAAATGAAAGGGTTATTTTATGTCTCCTTCAAGTTAATAAATATACTATACACTTAGTCTAAGTAATGTGATCCCTAGTTCAAGAAATATAACATTGTATGTTTTTTCATCAATTTATTTTCCACTAGGTATTAGATTAACTTTTCTATAAGTTGTGAATTAAATTATTCTGTGGGTTGTGCATGGGACCTTGTTTATGATGTGATGGTGGTCTTGTGTACTTACTTATCTAATTTTTTTTCTCTTGTATGAGTAATGCATTTTATAGCCTCAAACATATGAATAGGGGGTAAAATTCACCCATCATGATGAATTATTTTTCATGATGCATTTTAAAACTTTATGGGTGAGTCAGTGGCACCCAAATCAAAAAATATCATGATTCTATGGATGGGTTCCTTTTTTTATTATTGCATCAACTCTTTTTATGTTGATCTAGGTTCTTGTATTTGTCAAGGAATGATATGATGTATTAATTTAAAACTCTTGAAAGTGATGAAATTCACTTGTGATAAATATAAATTGAATGTTAAATCCTCTACAGTTTTTGCACAAGTATTCTATGGTTAAATAAATTTTTGTTAACAATAATTAAAGAGAATTAAACTTGGATAAAGTAGATTATTAAAACTCTATATTTTGTTTACAATTCATGTCATATGTTAAATGGAGTTTTCCAATTAAGAAGTTACATGTATTGATAGTATCTTGGTAAAGATCATGTCAACATTGTATTAGCTGAATAAAAATAATTTTATGAAAGTATGTAACTTATCTATATATTTTGGTTATTATAGAAATAATATTAATGATGTTAGTAAATACATAATAATTGTAATGTTCTAAATTTATTGTAATTATCAAAGAGGTTTGATATGAAACATTTTTCCATTTTGAATTATAGTAGTGAGTGGATACACTAAAATATTTATCTAAAAAATAAAATAAATTGATTAATTTATTGACTAATTTTATTTGTTTAATTAGTAATTAAATGTTTTTGTAATTTTTTTACTTTGAATATGTCTTTATTAAAAGTTTTGTTCATGATATGTAATAATTTTCAATGAAATACACTTGGAAAATTTGATTTCTTGGAAAAAAGTTTTTTAAAATAAACTTTGAAAATTATTTTATGAAACTTGCATTTATTTTTTAAAGCATTTTTGAAAAATGTAATGGAAGTGTTTTTACAAGGAGTTTGATAAATACCTTGATATGAATAAGTATTAAAAATTGTTTTCATATGAAGGTTTCCAAACCTGCCAAATTTTAGATACCAGAAAATTAGTGAAATGTTTTTATCAGCATGATTTTAAATTTTTAAAGTTGTAATTTGAAATATTGTGATACATGAATAGTAATTAAGATATCATTTAAAAATAATGTTTAAATTTTGAACTCTATAAACTACCAGGACTTAATGAATATTTGTGAGTAACATATCTAGAATTGTTAATAAATTGTTATAAAATCATGCTATCCACTTTTTATTACATGTTAAGTATGATAAGTTACCAATATAATTTTATAAAATGATAAATATAGATAAAAAATTTATAGATTTTCAATTTATAGAATGTCCAAGAGAAATTGTTGAAGTATAATATATAATAATATTTTTTCTTCTAAATGAAGTTCTATGATTTTTATTTAAATCAATGTGAAGTTATTGTTTTTGAAGGTGTTTCCTTCTATAGTAATGATTATTTGATTAATATTCATTTATTTTTATGTTTTTATGGATATCTATGTGGAACTTATTGTGATTATTTAACCTCAATTAGGAATGAGAGTCACATATACATGCTCAATATCCCGAGTAATTTAATGATTGATTTTTTATGATGAAATATTTTATTTCATTATTATATATGAGATCCATTTCATTTATTTATTGATTATTTCCTTTATTTTGTAAAATCTATTTCTTTGATAACATTCCCATATTCATATTGTCACAACATCCTTGAGAGCTATCTCGTGGAGTGGTTGTTCATAACCATTTTCTCTTTCCTCCAGGATTTGTTTTAAGTTATATAGGTTTAAAATTATTTGATAGGTATTGGATATACGGTCTTATATTTATAAAACCATTAATTTGTGTTCTCCCAAGGACTATAGGTTTTAGGAGTGGAAGTGTTTGCAGTATTCTTCCCCTAAAATTTCACAATTCCTTCATACGGTTTCAGTTCGTTCTCATGGTCACATAATTATTTATCATGATTGTGACATCCCAACCTCATGCACAACTCCCCATATGAAATGGGCTACCGAATAAGTAGAGAGGGTCCGAGTCTGTCAATGGGGAGATGATACCCTCAATATAATGTTATAGGATCAATAATAAAAATAAATAATATAATAAATAATCAGAGTAAAAATGTGTAAACTTAATAAACACATACATATAAAAATAGCTCCCAAGGTGGTGAACATATCCCGAGTATAAGCAGTATATAAACAAACAAATAAAAATATGTGGGGTACTCTAGAGTGTGCCCCTCTCATCACCATCTCCATGCTCCAGTGCTCAATTGTGCACTATAGGGAACTTTCCCTTAATTGGATCTCAGGTCATGTAATCTACATGCACACTAAAATTCCAAAGTAGGTGTGAGTACATGAATCAGTTGGACACCACCAACGTGTAATTAACATAAGTTCCCAAAATATATAATAGTGTAGGTCCGAAGGCCTTCATTTTTTATTGATTTTTGATAATACACCTTTCAAGGGGTGAGGTTGAACCCTTACAAGGCCTGTAGGTGTAATTATTACATGGCCCATAAGCCTTAGAGGAATTCATTTCCAGTAGGCTTAAAACATTACATACAACCTAGACTAACTACCTAGAACCGTTCCTTCCCAGCATCTTTATCATGAAATCATCTATCCACCTTCGCATGGATGTTCGGCTAGGCTATCCTATGCTTGCATAGGATTTTCCCAATTGTAGGTGTCATACCCTCTCATTCTTTCAATCCGTGTAGCTTCTGTTATGGTGAATGCTTCTTACTCATCCTCCTTATAGAGCTTGTTCCTTGTAGGTTGTTTGGTTTGAATCTGCACTTAAGGTGGCCCGAAGGCCTTGAGGTGGCCCTAAGGCCTTACTACCCTAAAGGCATGGGTGGCCCGAAGGCCTTAAAGGATTCATGGACCAAATCAGTGGTTCGAAGGCCCAAACGGGGGAAAATTCCTGGCTGCTACAGTGCCGAATAGTGCCTGCTACAGTTCCGCTACAGTCCCTGCTATAGTACTGCACAGTTCCCGCTACAGTTCCTACTACAGTACTACTACGGTGCTAGAAATTATGCCTCCTCCTAGATTTGATCCCAGGTCACCTGGATGCACTTAAGAGTCCTCAACAACCGGGCTGAGGCTCATGTGCACAATGTATGTCATGATGTAAGTAAATTCTCAAATAAATATACAACCACACATGTGATGAGTCATCATTAGATAAACAATCCATTATGAAAACCCACCCATCTTCTTATTCTCATCACCAAAAAGGATATTAGATAAAATAAACAAGTAAAACCACAAATTAAACACAACTCACCCCACCTAGATGGTGGTTTTCATCAGGAATTTCGCACATTCCACTTTTTCAATCCTCAGGCTGCTATAATTTTAATCACATATGGCCTATATTTATATGAATCCTATATCTATATCAACTAGTCAACCATTTAGGCACATCCTTATGTAGGGATAGACACACTATCCTTTAAGGATTTTTGGACCACTTCATGTTGGTTAACTATCCATTTATACACATCCATCTATAAGGATAGCCACGATTTCCTTTAAAGAAGTTTGCACCACATCACACCAACCTCATGGATCCACCTAATCATCTGGATACATGAAACATTGTTCTATAAGACATGAAAAAAATATATTTCATAACAAAGAACAACTAGGCACACCAAGATCAAATATTTGGAGCCACACATACTCATATATTCATAATCAAGAATGCCTCATGGATACTCAAGCACCCATAAGCGACTCATATCAAACATGGGCTAAACAAGCATAACAAAAAATAATTCTAACACCATATACATGGACCAAAATATAAATGATCTTCCCAACTCACAATTTTCATTTCAAATTCAAGGTTCGTCCAAGGTGTCGTTACCCAAACCATGTTTGCACCAACTAGAACATGATCAATAACCAAAAACTCATAGTACCAGTCCCAAATCAACATATAATGGGTTCTAGAGTAATACAAGGAGATAAAATTTAAAGGGAATAATTTTTTTAATTGAATTCGATCATCATGAAGGGTGGTCCTCAAGATTCATCCAAGAAAGGAGAAGAAAAAACTTACGAAAAAACAAGGGTATCCATGGCACATGGAAGGTTCGTTGACAAGGTGGTGTACTAGAAAAAAGTGACCCAGTAGAGGGAAATACATTATAGAGTAGTGGTGTATAGGGAGAAGTCCACCATTGTGTAGAGAAAGGCCATTTTAGTGTAGGTATGTACACCATGATGAAGGGAAAATGATACAGTCATGGACACTAGTTTCCTCAGAAAAAAGAGACTACTAAGATGCATGAAATAAGGATTCAATATGGAATCCTTGTACTCTAAAATACTGTAGAATAGGATAAGAACCATGGTGTATAACTGACCCGATTCACACTCCACCATGGTGTGTGTATCTTCCTAGAATCTAAACTCCTGTAACATAGTGTGAGGCCTATAGTGTGGAATTATCTATATCACTCCGCTCTCAAACTCAAAAATTCAAGGACGATGATAAAACATTTTGAGGACTCTAATGATGTATACAAAAAATTATTTAAAGGCCTTTTGAATTAACCTTATAATTATAAAATGAAGGATCAATTCAATTCAAAATGAAAACCCTAAATCAATTTTTAACCGGCTATTAAATGACATAAAACTCAAAGACCAATGCTCAGAAAACAAATATTCAAGAAATTATAAACAATGTAGTAGATGAACTTTGGCGTGGTCTATGAAACCTTGACACAAACTCCACAATTAGAATTCCATGGGAAAGGCTACAATACAACCTTCAATAGCCACTACCCAATAGTGTAGTCCATTCCTATAGGGAATGGGCTTATCTCCACAACTGCATTATGGAAAAACCGCCACTACTATGGCATGGTGTCACCTCTATTAGACAAAAAAAAATCACAAGTGTAATGACCCGACCTAATGGGGCTCAAACTAAAACTACCCCAAGCCCGCCTCCATTGGACAGGGGCTGGAGAAAAGCATCGAAAGGAATATATAACATGGGAGGCCTTTTCATAATATACCCGTATGACTACACATGACCATCTAAATTTATAAGTGAAGAGGAATAAAAGAAAAAGGTTCAATATATAGAATATAACAATGAATATGAAAAAACTTTAGGGTGTAAAAGAGTATGATAGTGAAAACTAAAAAGCAAAGGGGAAAAATACATGACCAACCATAACAATGTCCCAACCTAACAAAACAAGAAAGTAAAAGTGCTGAGATATTCCATCTCTTGATATCCAAGATCAGACCACCATATATGGTCCTATGCACCAGCTATTCCTAATATTCTCTGTAGTCACCGTGGACTTATCCATTATCTGCATAATACATGAAAAATGTAGGTAAATCCCATATGGGGGTGAGTATATACATACCCAGTAGAATTTTCTTAAAGATCAACCCAAATAAAGAGGATAAAAAAAATCCAAAATCATGGATAAAGATAGATATATATTCACCAACCAAAGAAACCCAAATGAGAGAGAAGGGGATCTCCACATCACAACCAATATTAAGAAAAGAGTTCCTATAGTTCCATTAGTGAATCATCTATGCCCAACATCTTGCAAGTCTACCTGAAGAGACGTCCAAGTCAAACCACACCTTTCCACTATGTTGCATAGTCGAGGGGCATAATCTACAGGTAGAGGAACCTTGAACTAGTACAACAGGAGGGTTCTACTCAATGGATAGCTAGAGTAATGATGCCCTATCTTGGCAGGAGGGTTCCACTAAAGTAGTCGATAGAGGACCCATGCCCAACCTAGCTGGAGGGTGCCACTCTAGTAGTCGTTAGAGGACCCATGCTTAGCCCTACTAGAGGGTGCCACTCTAGTAGTTAGTATAGGAACCGTGCCCAACCCAACTGGAGGTTTCCACTCAGATGGAAGATAAAGGAACCACACCTATCCTAGATAAAGGGTGCCACTCTCATATTTGAGGACCCATGCCCTATCCCAGTAGGAGGATTCTACTATAATAGTAGAAAGAAGAACCATGATATGAACCATAGGAAGGTTACACTCTATAGATAGGCATAAGACCCATGTCTAGCCCAGCCAGAGGGGCCACTCTCAATCCCCTAGTGATCCTACCCAATCACTATCATCATTGAGCATCACCTACATAAACATCCCACTTGGAACACCTCACATCATATCTAAAAATCCTCCATGAATTCCTCCATCACATTCAAAATTAGAAAACACTTAGGATAGGCTACATTCAAGCTAAAATATGAGTCTAAATAAAGGATATATGAGATGTTAAAGTTTCCTCAAAAGGAAAGATGGGGTACACAACATGTGAGGGGACCCACACAGAGTGTGGTCCAACTCCATCATCTAGATGTGTCCCTGTTGGTACATAGATCACTATATATGTTGGGATAAATGATTTTTAGAGGGTCTACATGGAATTTTTGAGAAACTATGGGTCCTTCCCATGATCCTTGGCCATGTCCGTGTATCTAGCATGTGTTTGTGTACTTTGACACATGGTGTGTGGATGGTCATGCTCCCAGAGTACATACTAAGTCACCATCACAAGTTCACAAAGAATGTGGGGGACTCATATAGAATATGATACATATGATCTTTTGAAGCCCTAGCCACCACATCCAAGGCCCAACATGCCATGTGTTCTTCAGACTACACATCGTTTAGTTGAGATTTTCCAAAAATCAAGATATGCACTTACATGTACAAATATGGATGCGCCACTTTGAATCAGGGATCGTATTCAACCGAAATAAAATAGTAAGGTCCTTGTTCATCATTTCGGCCATTTTATAGATGGAAAATGGTTACTGTTGATCCACAGAAAAGCGACGCATGACCATCATGTATCTAAAATTTTTCCATTTGGTCCCAAATCTCAAATACAAGGTATTAACCACCCGTATCCCACTACACATCCTAATCTATCCCCAAATCATCATTCCATTCAACACATATGAATATTCCTTGAATCTTGTGTTCCGATCATGCTCGATCCTCCATGAAAATATCGAACTATGTCTTATTTTCCCAACAACAAAGAATGTGAAGAACAGGTGGAATAAAATAACAATAAATAAGCGTGAAACAATCATTGGCCAAGTGTTATTTTAAAATGAATGAAAATTGGGGAAACAAGGGTGAGAAAAGAAGGAAAATAAGGATTAATTTAATTAAACAATTAAACCTGATATGTGGGTGCATGCAAAGGCTCATACATGAAAAGGATCAAAGAAATGATTTGATCGTGCTCAAATAGTTTAATCATAAGAGAATAATACAAAAATTCTGATTCCTATCTAGTTTTGGATCATTCATCCATGAATAACTTTATTTCAAATGAATAAGAGGGATTTTTCATTAGATGCATCTTGATCTACCTCAATCTTGAGTCTCATTGTCATCAGATATCGATTCATGAATGGAGGAGAGGAATAAAATCACTTGGAAATCTTAGGGTTACACAACTAACCCTAGGAAAATCGCTATAATGTTTTATTTAAAGAGAATATAGAAATAGGCTAATTAAATAAATAAATAAAATTAATTTATTCTTTAACTAAATGTACTTACCATGAACTCTTTTATCTGAACTCCCTATGATAAACTATTTTAGGTTGCATCTTGGGTAAATATTCCATTTCAGGATTAACCATGTCTTGAATTTTTAATTCAAGATTCTCTTTAAGATTTATCTAATTTTTTTAGGAAATTGTTCACACATGATATAAAATATATTTAATAATCTTATAAAATTAATTTTGAGCACATCGGGCCTTGGAATCACATTCCATATCAGTTTTTGACTCAAAAAAATATAAATATTCCAAAGTCTTATAAGGAAAAAATAGCATCTCTACCTCATTCCCTCCTTCAATATTTTCATACTTGAAAAGAAAAATCTTGATAAAAATATTAGGATAATGAGAATGCATTTGGATATCCCACTCCCAAGATCTCTCTTGAATGATCCCATGCTTACACATCACATAAACCACGAGGATGGCCCATACATGCATGGTCCTCTTCTATTGATCCTCGATCACCACTGGGTGATTTAAAAATTTGGCTGCATTCTTGATGTCTCACTCACCCTAATAAAAATGTGTGTGGATTCATGCATGTATTTCCTCATCTATGACATGTGGAATACATCATGTACCCACTCCAAATATGGGGGTTGGGAAAGGTGGTAAGCAACATCACCAACCGTCTGCAAGATCTAAAATAGCCCGATGAACCTTAGTGATAGCTTGCTTCCCCAGATAAATCTTTGCAATCCTCATCATTGAGAGACTATTAGGAAAATGTGGTCTCCCTAATTGAAATACAAGTGCCCATGACGTCGATATGTGTAAGATTTATGCCTACTATGGGCTGTCCACATTTGCTCACAGATGAACCATACCTTCTCTATAGCTACCTTCACCATCTCTAGACCCATAAGAGATGCCTCAATGATCTCTATCCAACATAAGGGTGACCTATAAGATCTCCCTTAAAGGGTATCAAAAGGTTACATGCTGATATTATAGTGGCATATATTGTTGTACCTAAACTCTACAAAGGTAAATTGATCCTCCCAGCTCCGATCAATGTCTAACACACAAGACCTCAGCATATCTTCCAACACCTAGATAGAAAGCTCGGTCTGCCCATCTATATAAGGGTGGGGGGCTGTACTCATCCTCATCTTGGTCCAGAATTCCTCCTATATGACTCTACATAGCCATGATGTGAACCACACATCAAGATCAGAGGAAATAGTCAAAGTTAACCTATGAAAGAAAAAAAATCTCCCATATGTACATCTACCCCATACTCCCCACCAAAATTTACTCCTTGATAAAAAAAATGTGTCAAATTTGTGAGTCTATTAACTACCACCCATATGGTGTTGAGGCCATTTGATATCTCTAGAATCCTTGTCAAAAAGTCCATGGATATTCCATCTCATTTATATTTCAGAATATTAATGGGATACAACAAACCTTCTAGAACCTGGTGCTTAGCCTTCACCTTCAGATAGGCGAGGCATCATGAGATGAACTCATCTATGATCCATCTCATGTTGGACCACCAAAAATTTCGTGGAATATCTCTATACATATTTTCCGCATTGGAATGTAAATCTAAAGTAGATGTGTGTAACTCTCACATCACCTACTCCCACATCATGACTGGGACCACCGCCCATCCATGGAAAAGGATGGCCTGATTCCCTACATCATGAAATCCATTAGGGGAATATTTTGAGGATATATTGTCATGAAATACCTTAAAATTTATCTATCCTAACTGGGAATCTCTCACATGTTTATGGAGCATAGGATTCAACACCATCTACTAAAGAAAATATGCACACTCCTGCTCAACTAGGGTTAGCTTCAAGGAACCCAACTGCTCAGATGCTTCTAGCACCAAATGAGTCCAGGTCTTCCTACAAAGGGAATATACTGCCACATTTCCCTTCACAGGAGTGTAGAATATATCAAAGTCATAGTCCTGTAGGAACTCCAACTAGAACTACTTTCTTAGATTTACGTCTCTCTACATGAAGACATACCTAATATTCTGATAGTCTGAGTAAAAAAAAGTGCTCCCCCAGAAGATAGTTCCTCCACATCCCCAGGGAGAATACTACCACTACCAGCTCTAGGTCATGATTCCCATAATTCTTATCATGGGGTATCAAATACCTAGACTTTTCTGTGATAATTTCCTTCCAATACATCAACACATAGATGATCCCATGTCCCTAGGAATCTTAATACACTACACACTCCATGCCCTTATCTGGTAGTCTCAAAAATGGATCACTCTTCAACCTTAGCCTCAAATCCTCGAAGGCCCTCTGGAACTACTCAGTACAGGTAAAATAATTCCCTTCCTATGTTAGGGTGGTCAAAGGAGTTACAATATTGGATAATTCTACCACAACCCTTTGGTAATAACCCACCAAAATAAAAAAACTCCGTACCTCTAACATGCTCTTGGGTGGATCCCAAGAAAGCACGACATCGATATTTGTCTTGTCCACAACCAAACCTTGCTTAAAAATGACATGCCTCAGGATGTGAACCTCATGAATCTAGAACTGAAACTTTGAGAGATTACCATAAATCTAGTGCTCCTGATGAAAATCTTGGACCAAACTCAAGTGATCTTCTTACTCCTCCCATGAAACAATGTATATGAGTATGTCATCGATGAAGACAACCACAAACTAATCCAAGTACATCTAAAAGATATAGTTCTTAAAATACATAAACATGGTGGGAGAATTCAGCACACCAAAGTACATCATTAGGAACTCATAGTGTTTGTAGAAGCATTGGAATTCAAACTTCAGAATATATACCTTCCATACTCTCAACTAGTGGTATCCAGAACATAGATCGATCTTCGAGAACCATCTCATGCCTCACAACTAGTCAAAGAGGTCATCAATCATCAACAAAGGGTACTGGTTCTTTACCATGTCCTGGTCCAGGAGACAATAATATACATAAATCCACAAGATCCCATCTTCCTTTTTCATGAACAAAACTAGATCTACCTTGGGGGGCACACTAGGCCTGATAAAAACCTTCAATTGAAGGTCCTCAAACTATTACCAAAACTCATAGATCTTATTAGGGGCCATAAAAAATTCCACATAAGATATCAGAGTGGTACTAGGATACAAGTTAATAAAAAACTCCATCTCCTACATCAAAGGTAGTCCCAAAACGTCCTCGAGAAATATGTCCAAGAAAATCCTTCACTACTAAAGAAATACATATTTTTAAAGGGCCTGATGCACCAAGGTATATAATCCCTAACTGATAGGTGATGGGATGGATATTTCGATTTGTAGAACCCACCCTTCCCTCCATGAGATATCTCTCACCCGTAAAGGAGAATCTATTCCCATCAGTGTTAAGGCATATGACTCACCTATGGTGACAATAAATTTAGGCCTAGAGCATGGAAAACCAATCTATACCCAATATAATGTCATAAGGTTATATTGTGATGAAAAAAAGGTCCCACATGAACCTCTCTCCACCAAGGAATAAATCACATTGCCAATAGATAAAAGATATAGAATAATCATTTTCCATAGGAACCTCAGGATAAAGATGCTAGGATAATGCCTCAACTGGGAGATCCATCTCTCACTCTAGGAATAAAGATATGGAGGAATGAAATTCACATGTGTATACTAATATTAGGGAAATAGTATAATAAACACATATCTTACCTTTAATAATATCGTGTGCTATTGGGTCATAAGAATCCATCACCTGTAGTTCTTCACATTCTTGACCGCCAGCTCCCTGAGCCTAGTGTGGGCTGCCAAGCAGTGGTGGTGGAAGGATCTCATTGCACCGTCCACCACCCCCTTCATCTCCTCATGGATATATGCATACTCTTATTTTAGCTCCGCTTCCTTTGGGGCCTCCCTGCCCTCTCCTAGGAGATCCTTGATCATAATGCTACCTCTACTACAATGGTTCGTCAGCTATCTGTCTGCGCTTCTCAGCACATCTGGTCGAGTATTCATGCACCATGTGAACTTTACCATAAAAAACATAACACCAACCCTCTTTGGGTGGACCTATTCCTCTTTTTTCCCTTTACTATATGCCCAAGCCTAATCTTGGGAAGATCTCCTATGATGAGATCCTATATAATGTCATCTTCTAGATGCTATAGATAACTCATCTCTATAAAACCTAGAAAAAATCAATCTCCTTGGCATCCATATGATAAGAATATTCCTATCACTAGTGCCCACTCCAACACCCTGAAATAGGTGGGAATGGAAAAGGGTACCAAACTGGAACATATATTTCTACAGAGTCCCTGCTCAATCATTAGTGATCAAAAGTAGCCATCCCATATCATGTCGAGGGAGTACCACATAAGGTATTTGAACCTCATTATGTAATCATACACTATAGTCCCTCACTAATGAAACTTTAAAATCTCTTAAATCTAAACTGATCACAAGAAGTATGGGTAGTACTTTTCAAGGAACCACTTCTAGAAGTTAGGACCTAAGAGTGTCGACTCATCGTGCATCTGGGTAACAAGATTCCATCAACACCTATCTATTTCATAGAAATGGCTATTTGTGGGTGAAACCACCTAATCCATTTTTATCTAGATAATTATAGAAACATAGACCACCAACTATAGATAATCCTCCCCAATGCCTGGGGATCTGGATCACTCCATAACCTCAGTGGCCTCTACTGCTGGAACTCACTAAGTGACCTAAGACTTCGTGAATTCTCAGCCTACCCTGCCAGTATGATCTACTACTTGAAAAGTGGGGGTGATTCTACCCTTCAAACCAGTGGAAGGATCTCATGGTATGGAAACTGAAATGAGTCATCATCACTCATTGGATCATCATCACAATCCGAAACTGGCAACCTGGCTAGCTGTCATCATGGAGGAATCCAGAAAATTTAATCAAGACGTACCATGGTTAGATGAGAATATATATATATATATATAATGGGAAGATGACTCAATAATGAAAATCAAAGACTCAATCCTATATGATGAATGTACCATTTATCCCACAACCAATGTATTGGTATGAAGAGTCAAAAAGAAGGTATTCAAATTTCTAGTAAATGAATACATTGACCGCCACACCAACACTAGATTCCTTGGCCTAAAAACCACACTTAAAACAATTCAACATTGTTTCCCTAAATCCCAACCAAATCCTCATAAGGGGACTACTCCAAACACATTCCTAAGGATCAAACCACCTATGATACCAATCATTCATGACCCGAACCAATGGGGCTCGATCTGTAACTACCCCAAGCCTGCCTCCATAGGCCAGGGGATAGTGACAAGTATCTAAGGGCATATCTAACATGGGAGTCCCTTTCCTAATGTACCTGTATGAACACATATGACCATAACAATGACAAAGTACATATAAATAATAGAAAAAGGTGAAATATCTTGAATATAACCTTACATATGAAAAAACTCTAGGGTGTATAAGATTAAGATAATGTAAACTAAAAATTAAAGGGGAAATACACATGACCAACTAGAAAGATTTCCCAATCTAAATAAACTAGAAAGTAAAAGTTTTGAGATAGCCTAGCTCCTGATCTCCAAGCTCTAAACACCGTATGTAGTACTATTCACAAGGTATCCCTAAGATCTTCTATAGTCACCACTAACCTATCCATCATCTACACAAGACAAGACACATTAGGGAAAATCCCATGCAAGGGTGAGTATATACATACCTAGTAGGAGACCCTTAAAGATGAAGGGAGAGGAGTAAGATACATGATAAGAATAGATAAATATAAATATAAACCCAAAGAAGTAGGATAAAAAAATTCAACAACATGGATACTGATAGATATATATTCTCAAACCAAAGAAAAAAAATGAGAGAGAAAGGGATATTAATATCATAGATCGGCTCAGGAAAGAAGTTCCAATTGTCCCAAGAGTCCATCATTAATGCTCAACATCCTTTGCATCCACCAAAGAGACATATAAGTCAAAACACACCTTTCCACTATGCCACACAGTTGAGGGGAATAATATCTAGGTAGAGTTCCCTTTCCCTAGTACAATAGAAGGGTTCCACTCAATATATAGATAAAGGACCCATGCTCTGTCCTAGAAGGAGGGTGCGGTCAAGTTTTTGGTAGATGACCCATGCCCAACCCAGATGGAGGGTGGCACTCTAGTAGTCAGTATAGGACCCATGGCCAGCCTAGCCAGAGGGTTCCACTCTAGTAGTCGGTAGAGGACCCATGCCCATAACATTTGGAGGGTTACACAAGGATAGAAGATAGAGGACCGATGCCCAACCCACATGGAGGTTTCCACTATCCTAGTAAAGGACCCATGCCTTGACTCCATAGGAGGGTTCCAGTTGGTGGATAGGTAGAGGACCCATGACCTATCCCAATAGAAGGGTTCCACTCTAATAACATATAGAGGACCCATGTCATCCCCTAAAAGAGGGTTCCACTCTATATATTGGCAGATGACCCATACCCAACTCAGCTAGAGGGTGCCACTCTCAACCCTTGGTGATCTTACCCAATCATTGTTGTCTTTGAGTGTCACCTAAAAAAGAATACCACTTAGAACACCTCACATCATATATCAAAATCCACCAAGGAGGACACCATCATGCTCTATGAATTTTTTTTTAGGATATGCTACCATGGGCCAAAATTCAAGTCTAAATGATGGAGATATGGGAGGTTAAAGTTTCCTCAGAAGGAAATAAGTGGTACATGACGTGTGAGGGGACCCACACGATGTGTGGTCTGGCTCCATCATCTATCT
This sequence comes from Viscum album, assembly GCA_963277665.1. Taxonomy (NCBI): domain Eukaryota; kingdom Viridiplantae; phylum Streptophyta; class Magnoliopsida; order Santalales; family Viscaceae; genus Viscum; species Viscum album. Next base: position 1,038,526,774 of record OY728165.1, read on the forward strand.
ATGTCCCTACAGGTACACATCTCACTACCAATTTAGTGATACATGGAATATAGAGGGTCTACATTACATATTTAATCCACATGAGGTCCTTCCCATGATCCCTGGTTGTGTCCGTGTAACTATCCCATACCCATGTACTTCAGAACATGGTGTATGCCTTGATGTTCCACTAGATGTGTACTATCAGAATGCACACTGGGTAACCAACATAAGTTCAAACATTATTTGGGGCCCCCACACAACATTTAATACTTATGATCTCAAAAAAACCTATCCACCACAGCCAATGTTGTACACGTTGTGTGTTCTTCGGACTACATGATGTGTAGTTGATATTTTTCTAGAAATACATATTTGTGCTTACACATCTAGATATGGATTTTCTACTTTGAATTAGGCTTAAATTTTATTCTAAAATATAGGGGAAGGTTCTTGTTCATAGTTTTTAGCAATTTAGTGGTTGGAAAATGGTACATATTGATCCAGAGTAAAGAGTTGAATGACCCACACATCTTCTTCTATTCACCATTTGGTTCTGGATCTGAAATCTATGGTATTCAGCACTTGTATCTTTCAATGCATCCTAATACATCCACAAATCATCATTACATTCATCACACTTGAATACTCTATGAATTCAGGGGTCCGATCGCGCTTGATCCTACCCTGTAATGTCAAACTATGGCCCCGTTGACCAATAGAGAACAATGAAAAGAATAGCTGGGGGAAAATCACAAAAAAGTGTGAAATAATATTTAGCTAAGAATTATTTTACAACAAATCTAAATTTGGGAAACTTGGGTGAGAAAACATGGAAAATGTGGATTAATCGAATTAGACAGTTAAACCCAATACGTGGATGCATGAAAAGGATCAAACTTGACACAGATCAAAGAAAGGATTTGATGATGCAAAAATAGTTTAATCATAAGGTAATAATTCAAAAATAAAGATTAATACCTGGTTTTGGATCACTTTTCCTCGATAAACCTTCTCACCAATGAATGATAGGGGGTTTTTCATTCTCTATGTCTTGATCTTCCTTGATCCGGAGTCTCATCATCCTCAGATTTTGATTCTCTAATGGAGGAGAGGAGGAACTTCTCTCGGTGATCCTAGGGTTATGTGGACAACCCTAAAAAAATATCCACTATTTTTTCTTTTTAGAAAATCCATAATTATGTTAATTAATTAATTAAAAAAATATTTATTTATTTAACTAAAAACACCACCCAAGACTGTTTTATCCAAATTCCCCTGAGCGACCTATTTTAGGTCTTGCCTTGGGTAAACATTACTGTTCAGACTCAACCGTAGTCTCATATATTCTGATCCAATATTCCATTTAATAATTATCCAATTTTCTTTAAGAAATCATGTACATGTAATATAAAATATATTTAATATTTTTAGAATATTAATTCTGAGCACACCTAGCCGCATAATCACATGCCATATTAGTTCCAAGATTTGAAAATATATTTAGAAATATTCCAAAGTCTTACAAGGAAAAAAATATCTATAACAAGACCCACATATATTCTTCTAAAATCATCTAAAATCCCATAAATATCCACCCAAACATGGATAAACATTAAACATGGGAGAGAGAGAGGGAAACATGATTCTCATTAAGATAAAAAGTTTTAGGGTTTTATAATTCTACCCTCTAAGGACTTCTTATCCCTGAGAAGTTCCTTTAGGGTTCTTGATTGAAAAAGCCTAACCACTATGCTTGAGCATCGAACTCTCACTCCCAAATCTCTTCCTGGATCCACCCATGATACCATTGAATCTATAAGAGTGGTACAATCTTCCCTCACAGTACTTAATCACTTCTGTCTATGATCTACACTAGATGATCCTCATATGATGCGTCTGGTTCCAAATCAACATCATCAAAGTCTATAACATTTGTAGGATTAGGTGTGTACCTATGAAGATAAGAATTTTGGAATATATCATGCATGAATTGATAATGAATAGGAAGGTTCAGATAGTATTCCACTATCCCCACCCATTTGGTGATCTCAAATGGTCCCACAAAACATGGTGTTAGCATTCCCTTCTTCCTTAGATATCGATTCCCTAATCATAGTGTCACTCTTAAGAAAATCCAGCCACCCATAGAGAACTCCAAAGGGCTCCTCCCAAAGTAGGGATAAGATCTCTATCATGTCTAAGTGGTTATCAACCTCTTCTGAATCAGATTTACTCTTTTAGATGTATCTTGAACCATATTGGGGACTACAACTATTGCCTCACCTTATTCATGCTAACAGTGAAGTGAATGACATGAACTACCATAAATAACCTCATAATGTTATATCTAAATCAAAGCCTTGTAACTGTAGTTTTATAAAAAATAAACCATGACTTGATGTTTATCACATGATCCACCAAAGTCTAGTATATAATCTCAAAGCATATCCTCCAATATGCATATAGTATGCTCATACTATCTGGCTGTCTGAGGATGGTATGTTGTGCTCAATCTTAGCTGAGTATCTATGGCCTTTTACAAGACCTTCCAAGAACATGATGTAAAATTGACATCTTTTTCTGATAAAATTCTCAAGGGAATCCATGTAAGAGTGAAATATTATGTATATAGAGCTTCATTAGGTCATTAACTGAGTTTATCTCTTTGATCAGTAAAAAAAGTGGGAAACTTTCAACAACCAATCTAAAATATCACAAACAACATCATGACTCCTCAGAGTCCTAGGTAACCCTGTAAAATAGTCCATTATGATTTCCTACCACTTCCACATTGGTTCAGTAAGCAGCTGAAGAAACCCACCCGGTTACTAATGCTCAACCATCACCCACTGACATGTAAGGCATCAAGAGAAAAAAATAGAAATGTCCCTATTTATCCTTAGACACAAGAAATGAAATATAGAGTCATGATATATTTCGATCACACTAGGGTGTAATTATAATATAGAGATATACTGATCTCTTATCATATCCTCTTTAATGGAAGTAAGGACTAATATTCTCCCATGCATCAAGATCACATCGTCATCATTCATCGACAATCTAGGTATCGAGTTACCCCACCTAGATGTTCCAACATGATAACACACTCTGGGTCTAACACTTACCCAGTTTTCACCTGATACACAAGTGAGGATGTGACCACTAAAGGGGCACAAGTCATAGATCCTGGATCCTTTGAAGTATATATCCTTCAATCAGCCAATAAGCACATCAAGAACTACTACGCATCTGAAGGCCTCTCACTAAGATCCTACTCATCCATATTCAATGATGTTACATTTCTTAGGTGAATATTCTATCTCAAAGTTAATTTCTTGTAGATACTCAATCGAGTTCTCCTATATTAGGTTTAGGTCCTTCTATTTGAAGATGCAGTGAAGTCTCTTATGTTCCATGTAAACAAAAAAATCTCTCCCCAAAGAGATAGTGTCACTGACATTTCAAAGAATTAACCATATATTCCATTTCTAAGTCATGAGTAGGGTAGTTTTTATCATGAGTTCATATATGATGTGAACCATAGGCTGATACCTTCTCTCTTTGTTTAATCACTTCACCCAAACCAATTCCTGATGCATCACAGTACATTGAATAACCAATCTCAGGCTCAAGGAGTATCAATAAAGGAGTTTCTTTAATCCTTATATTTATCTCAAGGAAATACTCTTTACATTGACCTAAAACATAACACTTCACACCTTTCTTTTTTAGTGTTGTCATGGGTATTGATAGTGAAGGATATTCTTTGATAAACCACGAGTAATATCTTGCTAAACCTAGAAATATCCTAATATCAAACACATTATAGGGAAATGTCCAGGACATGATTGCATAAAATTTATTTGGTTACACAAATATACCCCTATTATACAACACCTGTCTTAGGAAATTCACCTCTTGAATATAGAATCCAAACTTCAACATCTTAGTGTAAATACAATGTGCTTTAAGAATACCCATGACTATCTCTAGGTGCATAGTATGCTGCTTTGGTGTTAACAAGTAGATGAGGATGTCATTTATGAACATTATGAAACATTAGTCCAATTATAGGTGAAAGATATTATTCATGAGGGCCATGAACATTTTAGTCCCATTTGTTTTCCCAAACAACATCAAGAAGTACTCATACAATCCATACATTCTAAAAAATGCCATCTTCAGAATTTCATCATATCTAACAAAAAAATGGTGGTATAATGATATAAGATCAGTCTTACAGAAACACCAAGATCCCTGTAACTAGTTTAAAAAATAATTGAAAATAGGTAACATGTATTATTTCTTCACTATCACCTGGTTCAACTTCCGGTAATGAACACAAAGCTAAATATTACCATCTAACTTATTGGATAACAACACTGGTGAACCCCATGATGAATTAATTGGACTAATTAAGGACTTACTATCTAATTCATCCAAATTTACCTATATATCCTTCAACTTAGTTGGTTTTATATGATATGGGGGTATAAAAACGAGTTGTTCACCTGGTATGAGCTCTAACTCAAATTCAACTCCTTTATTAAGGAGAGTCCCATGAAGTTTTATGGAAATACATCTTGATAGAGATCCAACAATGGGGGAAAATATAGAGGCACTACTAATAATCTTGCTGAAAGAGATAATCCATTCATTTGTGTCATGATTATCCTAAGATGACTCAAGTATAGTACGACTATGCCTGCTCCCAGTTCCCATTATCCAGTCATCATGAATCTCTCTCCCTTTTTCGAATTGAACATACCACATATCTGATAGTAGTAAATGTGATATCAAAATATGGTCATCCATTCTATGCCAAGAATCACATAAAATGTCAACATCTCCAAAATCATGAAATCCAATAGATTTATATAGCCGATGACAACTATGGGACACACTAGGATTTGTTGGATACATTCTACTTTTATTCCCAATGGTGTTCCAAGAGAGAACGACTAAAAAGACAACTTAAACAATAAATCAAGTCAAACAAAAACTTGTGTAGAAATGAAAGAATGTGAAGAACTAGTAATAATCAAAGTATAAGATAAGGTGAAAGTGATTAAAAACCTACCTCAAATGGTAGGTGGAATCTATCTATAATTTATTATAACATGATACAATACATAGACTCATCCTATCCCAACTCTATAATCGTTTACTTGAGTCATCACCATCTTGGAAGTACGTATCCTCTACTGAGTTCCTCCACTCCCATCTTTTCCATATCTCCTAATACCTCTCTAAGAGGGATTTGAAAAAAATTGTTGAAGATGACCAGAATTTCCACAATAATGACACTTCATTGATGACATCCTTGAATCACTTATATAATTCCCCCTTAGCCCATAGTTGTAGAACCTCTTGGAATAATATCCTATAGAGGATACTAAAGAAGTCCAGCTCAAACCATACTTTATGCCACTCTACTACTCTTGGTCTAGCTTCATCATCCTACTACCAAAAGAAACTCCCATCATAGTGACAGAAAGCTCACTAACCATCCCACTTTAGTCCGGAAGTAAGCCTAATTCTTTATCTTCCTTTGGACCCTTATCAATGTTTCGGGCCTTATAAAGAACCTGTGAGTATGTCATCAGGTAAAATCCACGAATCTTACATTTAAGATTTAGTCAAAGTCCTATATCAAACTTTTGAGCATTCCATGTTTCATTTACATTCAACAAAAGAGAAAAGTGAAGCAACCCCATAAACTTATTAGTGTATGAATATAGACTCATATAACCCTATAATAATTACATTAAATACTAGGCATGGTCCATCTTTATCATGTTACTGAGGTACTTCTCAAGAAACACCACCTTGAAGGTCACCCAAGAAAGACCCTCTTATATCTCATCCTGAACCATGGCAGTCCACCATCTCCTGGAGGTCACTAAAACATGAAGGTTTCCATGATAAATCTCTCCTCCTTGGGTGTTTTTACTAGCTTGAAAATACTCTCATTGAAATCTATACAATCCTATATATCCAGTGGGCCACCAGTACCCTGGAATGGTAAAGGATACTAAAGCTGAAAATCCTAAGAATGCTCAGTTATAATTCTTTAAGTGGACCCTCCTTGGGAGAGAGCTATCTAAAAGAGTCCTGAATGAATGTAATCTACAAACTAGATCATCCATACTGGTACATAAGCATGTTAGGGAATATAATACCACAATATGGGTGGTGGAACAGAAGAAACCTGAGATATTGCACATAGCGGTCCCATAAAACATATCCAAGGTGACATCTCTATAATATGAAGAACATCTGGAACATAATATGTTCTAACTAGCCTATGGGACCACCCAAGGTTCTCCTAAGTTTCTATATCAACCCAAGGTATACCCCTCCTAGCACTAAAATTGGTCATCATCCCTACATGTTAATCACAATCATATATATATATATATATACTAAAATAAAAACATGATCAGTTCAAAAAATTAATGCCAACAAAGATATATAAAAAAATCATGACAACCTAGATATATCACATAATAGAAACTATGTAATTCCCCAAAACTACAAAGTAAGAACATTATATTTGATAGTGTGTATGACAAGAAACACCAATAGCGTAAGGGAATATAATATCCAGAGATTTTATAATATATTTACTATTTTAATAAAATTAAATCTATGATATATCTTGAAATTCATGCAATACTTTGTTACCTTATGTCGCACGCAACAATGAGTTTCTTCAATGGCTTGCGTTACATGCAAGACCGAGTTTTACCGAACAAAAATATATTGCTAAACTGTTATTAATTAATATAATAATAAATAACATAAATGTTAAATTAGTGGTTATTAATAGTATTAACCAACTTATGAAAATATATGGTTTATAAAAATATAAAATCAATTCATTGGTTATCAATTAACTATAAATAAATATAAAAAATTGAATATAAAGAAAATGTTTTTATGCTCATAAAAGTGTTTTCTACAAATAAATTTAATTAATTAAAATTAGTGAATGATATTAATGAAATTTATATATTATATCTTCAAAGAAATATTTCTGATATTCATACAATATATTTTATTAGGCATAAGATAAGAATAAACCCTATTTTACACACTAAAACATATATTTTTATAAAAATAGTTTTACCGTATTTTAATGGCCACCCATTTTAAATATAAATTTTAAAAGTTTTGTAAATTTAATATGAAAAAATAAACTTCATTTTTCCAATTGAAACATCAAAATGAGGTTAGGGTTAATTTTTTTTTTAATTTTTTTAGTAGTTTCATTTTTTAATTAATAGTGAAAAATACTAAATTTTAACTCAAAAATGATTTTTCATATAATTAATTTATAAGGTTAACTTATATTTTTATTGTTTTTAAAGTTTAATTAGATAAATTTTATATCAATTAATCCAATTTAGGTTATTGGAATCAATTTCACTTCGAAATTGAATATAAAAACATACCAAAGTTTTGAACATCTTACTTTAAAAACCCACTTTATCATCTCGTATATAGGAGTAAATTTAAATTACTTTCTTCCAGTTATGTAATTGGAATTTGGAAAAATGGATTAAATATTTTTAATTAACATAATTTATAATGTATAATAAGGTCAACTTAGTTTTTTACAAAAAATATTAGTTTTAGTGATTAAAATTAATTATAGTGATTGAGAGAAAAAATAGCTTAACAAAGGAATAAAATAGGATAAAATAATTTGTGGGAATATTTATATAAAAATACCTTCATGATTTCCATTTTTTGGGAATACGATAACATTTTTTTGTAAGTTTGGACCATCGCCTCTGAAAAGCAATGTGATTCATTCATTCTATACATGGAATGTTTAAATGATGGTTTTAATAAACATATGTGAAATATATGACATAGATATGATACTATAATTATAATATACCTATATATCATTTAATTTTAATTTTTTTAAATATGTAAAAGTAATGAAAGTAGTGTTCATGGGTACATGTGACCTACCGTCTCTTTGAATGATGCATTTCGATTCCTGTCTCCAAATTTTATGGATTATTATAAATAAATATATACTAAATATATATGATATTTATATTAGGGTTTAAATTATGGATATTATGAAATGATTATATATTTAATTGTAAAAATAATTAACAAGTCAAAACATAATCGAAAAACAAGGTAATTAACACCCGAAATAGTGAAAATAATGAAAGATTATTAACAAAAGTGTAATAATATATTATAAAAAGATTATATATGATATCAAAAATATTAATATGGTATTAGTATAAGTTAGTGACATGTTTAAAAACATTATATAGGAGGTTAAATGGTGTTCACCAGAAAGGAAATTCAAGGTAAGATATTCTTGTCTCACATTTCTTTCCATGAGACTTAAGACATTTTCACCACTTACTTATTTTATGTGGTGTATCTACTGCCCATTTTGATATATTTTATAATTAATTATTTATATTTATGGTATTTAATGTTTCTTTTGAATTTATCTCTTTCATTGGGCTTACAATATAAATGTTACCGAGTAGTAAGGGACTTCATCTCAATTTCCATTCTTTGAGACATATTTTATTATTGTGAACCTAATTTTTTATATATGGTGCACATAATACTAATTTTATACATAATATCACGATTTATTCATTATTCATGATATTTTTAGTTTTAAATTTAATTATTTCATCAAAGGGGATTTGAGGTAAGCATTACCAAGTGGAAAAGAATTTTATAACCCAATTTATTTTATTTGGGTTATATTACTTTCTCATTGTCATTAGTATTCTAAGAATATGTGTGAAATAACTTTTTATTATATATTTTTTATTTAAACTTGTTTTATTTGGATTTAAATTTTCCACACAAAATCTATTAATTTATTGATTGTCACATCAATCTTATGTTATTTTCAAGGGTTTACTTCACAATATCATTTTGTTCTAGATTGTTTATACATGAATTTATATAATAAGAAATTAAAGGAAAATTTAATTTAATTTCCCTATATTTATTAACAACCTTTATCAAGTAATAGTACCATTTCCCACTCTTTGGTATTTAAAATGTTTTATAATTTTTTTAGAAAACTTGAATTTATTTTTCTCTTTAGCCGAAGAACCTGTTTTCTTCTAAAATGCTTATTTTGTAAATAGGTTTTCAAAAATGTTTTTAATATTTTTAAAATTGTTTATTAAATACTTTTTTTACCATTTTTTCTTTTAATTTTTTTTCAAAGGAATATTATTGTCTCTTTCTGAACTAGACAATTTTATAACCTTTTTACTGTGAAAAAAGAATGTTCTTTTTACCTTATACAGACTGTATAGATTTACCTATCGTCACTTATTTGAAGCTTCCTTTGAATTTTTAGAAGTTTAATTTTTAAAAAAATGTTTTCAAAAGTGATTTTAAAATTAAATTATTTTCAAAATGTTTTTAAATTAAAATGGATATTTTCTTCAAGAACGTTTTTAAAAGAACTTTTTATAGTAGTTCTATTCATCAATGAAAAAAACATTTATTTTTACTCCACTTAGGATATGTTGTATTAATACCATCCTTATGATTCCTGTGGATGGTTTTTGATTGATTTAAACAATTATAATATTGATTTTCACTTCCTTGATTCCCTCTATCCCACTTAAAATACTGAATTTCCTATGACCATTAAACATTGAATTTTCCCTCAATATCCATATCATTTTTCCTGGATATGATTATTCCCTAAACCATTTACCATTTTTACATATGTTTTTTACTTTGTTTGTTATTTGATTATTTGGGTAAATATTGATAAATTCATATCCTTTATTCAATAAGGATATTTGATAAGGCACATTGTTTATCAATTAAATCGATTATTCATTATTTACGGAATGATTTGGATAGGTATGACATGAGTTGGGGAACATTTAAAGTAATCCCCTCAATGCATCGATAGTCTCATGTGATGAAATCAGTCAGATACAAGGCCTTTGAGTTTGTTTCCAAATCATAGTAGTTTTAAACTGTCTTTTGAAAGGTCTAGATAGTAGTATGCTAAACCGTCTTGTGAAAGGTATTGATGGTAAAGGTAACATGTACCTAGGAAACATGGTGACCAATAATTAATAATTTCCTTAATTTAGATTCATTTATTATTATCCTTGATATTTTCACTAAGAAAAAAATATATAGATGAATTTAATTCTTAGTTTATTGATTTGATGGCATGCGTTTTCAGTTTCTTACCCTTCCATATTGACTATACTCATTGATTCATTATTTATTCCTCTATAATTTAAGATTATTGATAATTTTAGGTCACCAATATTTTGGTTCCTTTCCTGAATAATCTAAGAAGTGTACTAAGAAATATATGCAATTATATGCTAGATGGAATAATGTTATTATCCTTTAAAGGAAAAAATGTTGTAATTAGTATTTTCATTTGTAATACAAAAATCATGTATGTATCTGGTTGACCAAGACTACTAAAATCTTCAATACTTTAGGATTTTATTCTTTATAATTATGAAAATGTAATGGTATCATGACACCAACTTCATGATATTTGGGGTTGGGTATCTATAATTGGTATCAAAGAAAGTTTAGTAGAAAACTTAGAAACTATATTCCGAAAAAATAGATTAGAGAACTTAACCCAAAGGTATAATTTAATGATAAGTATAGAAGAACATACTATAATTTTGTTAAGGTATATATTATATGGGTATTACAAGAAATAAATCTCTTTCTGGATACTATAAGTGGATGTTATTCTGGAACAGATGTACCTATAGACAACAACTCTGAAAAGGCACATTAGGCCTACCTGAGAATAACCTAGTACATGAAAGTGATCCTTACAACAAAACTGGTTTGACACTCTCATGGGATTTTCTTAGGATAATTCACATTCTATTTACAAAACAATATAAAGTATTTGAATAGATAAGGATAATAAATGACTTAAGTTAAACCTGAGGTGTCTTAGATTGAAAATAATGTGTCAAGATTTAGTCATCCTAAAAATGATTATATGGTTTTTCCACTATGATAATTGATGCACATACAATGATTGTTGGTTTTTGGAAATTCCCTCTTCTAAAGGTTAAACCTTAGACCAAGGAAGGTAATTTTTTGAAATAAATGGATAAAGTATTTATTTATTGGGGTTGTCTTGAAAATCTTATTTAGAAGGCTATTTAGTGACTAAATTTCAAGAATGTCCATCAGATTTACTTTTGAAATTTTGTAAATATGGTTTTGGAAAAGGAAAACCTATATATGGGGTGATAACCCACCAAGTTCGGAAAGTCCATAGGACTTGAACCCATGACCGAAGGATGAAAAAGGTTTAACACAAACCACTAACCTACACAATTCCCTAGTTAGTATTTAATTGTTTTTAGATAAACAATTTGATGAATATATATTAATAAAGAACCTATAGTGTTATTTTTATAGGTTTAGAGATTAATTTATTAACCATATTTGATTTTTATGATATTTATAGACAAATGGAAAGGCTTTTCACTTTTTTATGAGTCTTACTATATGTTAAATGTATATTTTAGTGCTTCAGACATAAAAGTTAATTTTTAGATATCAATTTCTTGAAGTAATGAATGAATTTAAAAATGATAAAATCACAAAAAAATGAAAAAATTGTATTTATAGAAATATTTAAAGTAATTATATTTCCTTATATTCTTAGGTAGTAAAAGAATTTCTCAACATTAGTAAAATGATCCAAAAAATGTTGTCTTAATGCATTATTTTTTGTTGAACTGATAGTCTTCTAATCATTGAATATTTATGACTTCGAGAACCTAAAATATCCATTTAACATTCATCATTTTTGTGATTTATGACCTTAATCACTCCTTATATATGTTTACACTTTTCTTCTATGTACTTTTCTCCACTTTCCACTCATATTCTCTTACATAGAAACCTAGTTATATGTTATTCCATGTGACCTTTGTACTTATCATTCTCTATTATTAAGAAGATATTTTATAAACTCTTTTATGATGTGGGATTTCAACATAGGTAATATCAAAAATATTTTACCAATATCGATTTTAAATTGCGAGGACACAATTTATTTAAGGTTTCAAGAATGTAACACCCCGAAACTCTAAAGTAAAAACATTGTATTCTATAGTGTGCATGACATGAAACATCAATACCATATAGAAATATAACATCATAATACTTTAAAATATATTTAATACTTTAAATAAATTCAATATCTGATATATCTAGAAAGTCACACAATACTGAGTTATCTTACTTCAGACAAAATAACGAGTTTCTTCAATGTCATGTGTTACACGCAAGATTGCGTATTACTAGAAAAAAATATATTACTAAAATAATATTATTTAATATAATAAGACATGAAATTTCTGTTAAATTATAAGTTATGAATAATATTAACTAAATTATTAAAATACACAATTTATAAAAATATAAAATGAATTCATTGGTTACCAATTAATTATAAATGTATATAAAAACAAATTGAATATAAAGGAAAAAAATTTATGCTCACAATGGTGTTTTATCCATATAAATTGAATTAATTAAAATTTTTTAGTGATATTAATGAAATTTATATATTATATATTCAGTAAAATATTTCTGATATTCTTCCAATATATTTCATTATACCTAAGATAAGAAGAAAACCAAATTTACACATTAAAACATATATTTTTATAAAAGTAGTTTTACCTCCTTTTAATGACACATCTATTTTAAATATAAATTTTGAAACTTTTATAAATTTAATATGAAAAAATAAAATTCGTTTTTGAAATATAAAAATAAAAATTATGTTAAGGTAATTTTTTTTCTGATAAGTTTTATTTTTAATGAATAATGAAGAATACTGAATTTTAATTCAAAATTGATTTTTTTCTTATTTATTTATAAGGTTAAATTATATTTTTTGTTGGTTTTAAATTATAATTAGACAAATTTTATATAAATTAATCTAATTTAGTTCATTTTAATCAATTTCACTTTGAAATTGAATATAAAAACATATAAAACTTTTGAACATCTTACTTTAAAAACCCACTTTGTTGTCCCATTTGTTGGATTAAATTTAAATTAATTTATTACTATTATGTGATTAAAATTTGGAAAAATTTATTCCATATTTGGAATACAAATATTTTATAATTTATAATAATTTCTACTTAGTTTTTGACAAAAAATATTAGTGAAAGTGAATAAAATTAATTATAGTGATTAAGAGAAAAATTGTCTTAACAAAGGACTAAACCTTAAACTTAAGGCCCAAAATGACCTATAAACTTTTAAAAAATCCATTTTATGTTAATATTTAGACCCAATACTCCCATTTATAGAATTTTTATTATTATTGGATCCACTTTTTATAGGAAAAACGTGGGTGGAATTCCCTTTACAAAAATTTACAACAATGCCACTCCTTATCCACTATAAAAGGCACTCAACCCTCCCCCTTAATCACACATATAAATCCCTTTGGCTCACCAAAAATCTTACCAAATAAGATCTAAAAATCACTAACCCAATCATATAATTCTCACCTTTGGAATAATAAAAACCAAGTAAGACTTTTGTTATAAACCAAAAGGAGTTACCCGAAAAAGAGGCAACGTTCTTCAGTGACCACCTTTGTTCCATTTACTTCTCCAACTCTTAAATTATTTCTATATCATGATTAGATAATAAACGTAGAATCTTAAATATAATGAGATATTTTTATTCTAATATTTATTCCAACACTTACTTTCACTTTCATCTAATGGGTAACGAACTTATCGTTTATGTGTACGATGAACTACTGCCTCGCAAAATGATGTTGTTCGTTTTTCTTTTACCTCCTCTCATGGTTGGTCATTATGATAAAAAAATTAATTATATATGATATATATGATATATATATTATATTTATTATTTCCTTATTCTTATGGAATCTTTATATAAAACATAACTTCATGCTTTCTATTTTTTGGGAATACGATAACAACATTTGTGGATGTGTGGACTGCCGCCTCCTCAAAGCGATGTGATTCGTTCAGACTATACATAGAATGTATAAATGATGGTTTTAATAAACATATGTGAAATATATTACATAAATATTATAATGGAATTATAATATACACACACATATATATTTTAATTTTCATTCTTTTAAATACAAAAAAGAAATAAAAGTAGCATTCATGTGTACGTATGACCTACCATCTCAATGAACAGTGAATTTCATTTCCAATCTCCAAAATTTATTAATTCTTATAAATACATATATAAATAATATATATTATATTTAAATAATTTTTTAAATAATTAATATGATGAAATCATGATCTTATTATTAGGAAAAACAAGTAATATGTCTAAACATACTCAAAAAACTATGCAATTAACACCTGAAATAGTTAAAATAATGAAATATTATTAACAAAAGGGTAATAAGATAATAGAAGAAGATTATATATGATATTATAAATATTATTATGGTTCTTTTATAATTTATTGAAATTTTTAAAACCATTATAAAGAAGGTTAATGGATGTTCACTGGAAAGGAAACACAATGTAATGGATTTTTGTGTCACTTTTCTTTCCCTGAGGCATACAACATTTTCACAACTTAATTATTTTGTGTGGTGTATAAATTTACCATCTTGATATATTATATCATTAATTATTTTATATTAATGGCATTTAATGTTTATTTTAATTTTATCTCTTTTATGGGGATTATGATTCCAAAGTTATCAAGTAGTAAGGGACTTCATCTCAATTTCCATTCTTTGAGACATATTATACTATTGTGCACCTAATTTATTATATATGGTGTATATAATACCACTTTAAAATAGAATATCATGATTAATTAAATATTTATGATATTTAAATTTTAAATTTTAATTATTTTATCAAATGGAATTTTAATTAAGCATTACTAAGTGGAAACAAATTTTATAACAAAATTTATTTTCTTTGGGTTATATTACCTCCTCATTATTGTTAATATTCTAAGATTTTGTGTATCCTAAATTTTTTACTATATACTATTGTATTTAAACATGTTTCATGTGGATTTATATTTAACACACATAATCTATTTATTTATTGATTCTCACATAAATTTTATGGTCTTTTCAAGGGTTTACGTTACAATATCATTTTTTTCTAGATTATTTTCTCTTGAATTTCCATCAGAGGAAATTATTGGCCCATTTAATTTTCTAATTTTATTGTTATTACTGAAATTTATCAAGAAATAGTACCATTTTTAGACTCTTTATTTTTTAAAATATTTTAAAAATATTTTTGAGAATACCTGACTTCATTTTTCTCTTTAGTCGGAGAACCTTTTATCTTATAAAAACATTATTTTCTTAAAAGTTATTAAAAATGTTTTTAAACTTTCAAAAATTATTTATCGAATAAGTTCTTACCGTTTTTTAATTTTTTTTCAAATGAATCTTCTTGTTTCATTCTGAATAAGGTATTTTTATAACATTTTTACCATGAAAATGGAATTTTCTTTTTTACATTGTAAAACATGTTTAGATTTAACTACCATAATTTCATTGAAGATATATTTTCATATTTAAAATTTTAGTTTTTAAAGAAAATGTTTTCAAAATTTATTTTCAAATAAAAGGTTTATTAATTTTTTTTTTCAAAATAAAAATGATATATTATTCAAGAATGTTTTTAAAATATATTTTTATAGTATTTCAATTCATCAAGGACAAAACCCCATTATTTTTTCTCAACTTAGGATATGTTATATTGATATAATCCTTATTATTACTCTATATGTTTTATGAGTGATTTGGCTGAGGATAGTACTGACATTCACTTTCATGATTCCTTCTATCCCCCTTGAAATATTCAATTTCCTATGATCATTAAACATTGAATTTAACTTAAATATCCATATCATTTTTTTGAATATGATTATTTCCTGAACTGTATTACATTTTTACATATGGTGTTTACTTTGATTATTATTTGATTATTTGGGTAAATATTTATACATTATTATCCTTTATTCAATACAGATATTTGATATGGCACATTTTTATGAATTAAATTTATTATTAAATATTTAAGTAATTCATTGGAAAAGCATAACACAAGTTGGGGACCATTTAAAGTATACCCCTCGATGCATCAATTGTCTCATGTGATGAAATTAGTTGGTCACAAAACCTTTGAGTTTGTTTCTAAATCAGTGTAGTTTTAAGATATCTTGTGAAAGGTATTGATAATAGTATGCTAAGCGTCTTGTGAAAGGTGTTGATGGTAAAGGTACCATGTTCCTAAGAAACATGGAATCCAATAATTAAACAGTTACTTAATTTAGATTTAGTTATTATTATCCATGATATTTTCACAATGAAAAATCTATGGTTGAATTTCGTTCTCAGTTTATTGATTTGATATCATGTGTTTTTACTTTCTTATCTTTCCTTATTGACAATTACCATTTATTCATTATTGATTCCACTATACTTTACCCATACTACACATTTTATCTCACCATTATTTTTTTCATTTCCCTAATAATCCAAGAAGTGTACTAAGGACAATATTCAAGTATATTCTAAATAGAATAAATTTTTTATCCTAGAAAGAAAAAAATGTCGTAATTATTGTATTCATTTTTAAAAAAAACTCAAGTATATGTCCTATTTACCAAGACTACTAAACTCTTTAGTCCTTCAAGATTTGATTATTTGTAATCAAGCTAATGTAATGGTAGCATGCCACTAACTCCACGATCTATTGGGCCAGATCTCTAAAAAATGTCTTAGATAGATAGAATAAAACAAGACATTTAATTAAAGAACTACTATTTATCACAATAATAGGCACATATATGTTATGAGAACCTATATTCCTAGTCATTATGCATGAACACAACTAAAATCTCCTAAATTAAATATCATCATCATGTGCAATACCTAAGGTAAATTTAATCAATGGTAACAACAAAAAATAATTTTCCCACTTTATGGAAACTTAGAAGTATACTATACAATGAGGACTATGAACCTATCATAGTTTCCTTGACTGAGTCCCAATTATCCTATATCCTATATAACCTATCAAAAATAAAGGCAACATAAGATACAAGTTAGTGAGTACTGATCCTATGATACTATTTTTTCACATCCTAACTCGAACCACTGGGTTTGATCTGAAAGGACACATAACCTCATGTGAACCTCTCCATACACAAGAGGATACCAACCAGGAAGTGAGGACCTAGTTCTATCCATGGGGACACTATACCATCAATATCATGTAATAGGATCAATAATAACCATAAATAATATAAAAAATCATCAGAGTGGACATTCTAAAACAAAATAAACGATATAAAAATAAAAATAGCTCCCAAGGTGGTAAGCCTATTTTTGTGAAAAAACCCCTCAAGGTATCATTGAAGCATTTTTGAGGTGATTGTGTTTATTGAAAAAGTGGACATCAGTGTGGTGATTGTTGACAAAGCAAAACAATGACATAAAATTTTGTTGAAAAAGGGGATTTCATGGTGGAATGTCGAGTTCAAGAGCTATAGTCAACGATATATGTTTGATTCAAGAATGTCGACAGAGGAATGGATGATTTGGAGGCGGTACGAAAAGAGAAGATACAAGGTGGTGCAGTTTTCCAGTGTTTGCCAAATTTTTGGGCCTGAAAATCGACAAAAGGAGAAAAGTGGTTTTGGAAAAGAGACTTGCGTTCCCTGTACTTTAATGAGAGGTGACTTGTGCGCCTAATGTTTTTCAAGATTAGAAGGTAAAAATATAGAAAAGGAAAGAGGGTTGCGCAGGTATTGGTGTGGTAGCACAGGTGGCTTGCGCGCCGAGGGGTGACTTGCACGCTGTCGTGCAGGGTTACCAAATGGCTAAAAATACAGGACCACCCCTCCCCATTTTGAACACACACATAGAAAAATCAGAGCTCTCATCATTCAGGTGTTGAAGTCGCGAAAGTGGTGTGTGGTCGCGCAGGTGGACTTGCAGGCTAGTGTTTGAAGTTGCGTGCTGGTTGGTTTTTGCATGCCAATATTGGTTTGGGAGTAAAAGGAAGTGAGTCACGCAGGTTTAGAGTCAAAGAATGTTGTGTCGCATAAGTGGTTGAGGTGGAACTGTGCGCCAGTTGTGACCTGCGCACTGATACTTGCACACCGGGTTAGACCTACAAACCAAGTAAGGTTGATTCCCTGGAAGTGTTTTCGGGCTGCGTGGAAGCTGGATGTTTGCCCGATACCTTCGGTGCAAAGTGAGATTCATCTATGGGTGAAAGTTGGACTTCAAAAGTGCATCTACGTATAGAGGAAGATGCATTCTTTCATGCAAATGAAGAGACCAACATGTCTATAAACTGTGAGTGGATCCTTTCTGGAGCCGCGAGAAAAGGAATAGGAAGAAGGTGATCCTCTCCACCGGCATTGAACCAGAGAGAGAGAGAAACAGGGAGTGACCCTTGGGAAAGTAGTGAGATGACCCTAAACCTTGTAAAGGTTGTGATCCTAGGATAGAGTGACTATGCTTGAACCTTGTAATCCATAACTAGTGAAGTTTAGTAGAATTTTGTATGATGGACAACCTGTCGGTGTATGCTCCTTGGACGTAGCCCTTAGCGGTGAACCAAGTAAAAATTTCTATGTCCCGTTATTGCTTTACTTTCTGTTTATATTGTGCAACAAGAAAGAGAGAGAAGAGTGTTTTTCTTAACATCGAAACAAGATCAGAATGGTCTTTAATTTTAAATTAGTCATACCCTAATTCACCCCCCTCTTGGGGTATTCAGCCTTGTGGACCTAATAATTGGTATCAAAGGGAAAAGTTGATATTAGTTCTTCTCTCAATGAAGGTCACTAATCATAAAGGTATTCCGATCTTCGACGGATGTAATTTTCAGATATAGAAGAATCGAATGCAACACTATTTCCGATCTTTGGGAATGGTTGTGTTTTTAGCTACTATACATGGTATCACAGCTGATATTACTAGTGGTGCATTATCAGAATCTGAGCATAGAGAGTTGGATGCTGATGCCAAAGAAATCAATGTCTTAGGGGGATCCATTTCCAATCCCATATATACAAAGGTGATGTCATGAAAAACATCACATACCATGTGGGAAAAGATTTTGAATATATATGAAGGGGATACAAAGATCAGAGCGGCAAAGCTGCAAGTGCTGTGGAACAAGTATGAAGATCTGAGAATGAACCCGAATGAGTCTGTTGATGCATTTTTTGATAGGGTAAATGCTGTGGTAGAAGACATGTGAGGTCTTGGTGAGATTATTGAAGAAATAAAAATTGTGAAGTGCATCTTGAGAAAACTTCCACCTCAGTTCAATCCAAAAGTTTCTGTTTTGGAAGATAAAGACCTGAAAGAACTGACTTTGGATAACCTGCACATCACCCTTGTTGCATATGAAATGAGACATGATGATAATGATGCTGTGGAAAAGGAGAAATCCAAAGAGGTGGCACTTAAGGACATGAAGAAGCTCACCATTGAAGATTCACAGGAGGAATAAGAAACAGATGAGGTAATGTCATTCCTCTCCATAAATCTTCAAAGAGGAAAATGAAAGTTAAAAGGGAAAATTCCTCTTGCATGATTTAGATGTGGAAAGGTTGGATATCTCACAGCAAGATGTCCCAAAAATTTTCAAGAAGAAAATGATGAAGATGATATTGAAATTCCCAAGAAGAAATCTTCAGCCTATGTGAAAGGGATGAAGCAGTTTAAGAGAAATTTCTTCAAGAAAAATAATCTTCTTTCACAAGAAATAGACAATTCCGATGAGTCTGAGGTTGAAGAGGTTGAGGAAATAGAGAATTGAAAAGATCGAGGAGAAAATTCTATGGTGGCAGTCGTCCGTAGTTCTCAGGAAAAGGAAGAAACTAATGCTGGAGAAGAAGAAGAATAAGTTAAAGGAAGAGTTGATATGGAAGCCGAATTGGATGCAGATCTTGAGGAGATAGATGTTTGGAGATCCAAAATGAATAAACCCAATAAAGTTGTTCATGATGCCAAACTCTATATTCAGCAGCAGGAAAAAGAGAAGTCTGAGTTGATGAATGAAATTGAAAAACTCAAGTTATCAACACCAGAGAACTCAGAATCAGTTAGTGAGTATAAGTTCAATATTGAAGAATAGAAAAGGGAGATCGATGACTTGAACATAAAAGTGAAAGATCATGTCAAGCGTATCGAAGATCTTGAAGAAGAAGTTGTCGGTCTGTGGAGAAAAGTTAAAGACTAGGAAAAACCCTTGATTGCCAATACATTCTTGGGAAAGAAAGTCATTTCGAAGACTGAAAAGATGAAAGAGGAGCCTAGTAGTTCAGCAGGAACGAAGAAGCAATTGAGCTCAAACGATAAGGTTGATTCAGGTCTTAATCAGAAGAAAAAATCTGTGGTAATTGAAGTTAGACCGCAATTACCCATCCCGAAATTGAAGGTTGATTTGGGCACAAAGAAGAATCGGAATATTCAGTGATCCCAAGGGGAAAATCGTAGTGTTGAAGTAACATGAAGGAATGCACCTTATATAAGGTGTTATTGTTGTGGGAATATGGGACATTCACAATATGTGTGTTCCATAACCAAGATATATAGAAGGGAACAAGAACAGAGGTGGCAGCCAAATAGAGAGTGGTTTTCCAGAACATATTTCGAAGGACACTATTTTTGGTGCGGAGGATTTGGGCACATGGCTAGGTACTGTACTTTAATTATACATAGAAATGTGTTGAAGAAGAATCAAAATGTTCGCAATCTACATATCAATAAACCAACATGTGAGTTAAAAATGTAGAATAGATTTTCGGCTCTGCAAGATGAAGCTCGTCTATCATACTCTGAGAAAGAACAGAATTCTCAATCCATGCCTAGTGTGAAGGCAAAATTATGGACCAAGAAGAATAAAAATGAAAAGGCTATGGTGGCAGAAATTTCCCTTAAGGCATCAGATTGCTCTGGTATATGGAACCTTGTTATTGGTTGCACATCTCACATGATAGGTAATAAGGAGCTTGTTACAGGCATAAAATATAACAAAGAAGGAGTTGTCAAATTTGGAAATGATGAAGGCCTGAAGATTGTTGGCTCAGGGAAAGCCAAGTTTGGGGGCAAAGAAATGAGACGTGATGATGTCTTGGTAGTAGAGGGTCTTAGTCATAACTTGCTCAGTGTCAGTCAACTATGTGACTCTGGGCATTCTATCCGATTTACCAAGAAGATGTGTGTTGTGAAAGGAAAAGATGGAGCAATTGTTCTACAGGGAAATAGTACAAATAGAAATCTTTACCTTGTAGGTGGGGAAGAAGATATGTGCCTTTTATCCAGAGAGGAAGAAAACCAGCTGTGGTATAAGCGACTTGGTCATCTATGTGAACCATCTATGGAAGATCTAGTAAAGTGTGACGCTGCTAGAGACCTTCCCAAACTATCACGTGATCACACTCATACATGTGATGCTTTCCAACAAGGGAAGATCATCAGAAAGACATACATGACAAAGGAATAGAAATAAACTAGAGTGCTTGAATTGGTAAATGCTAATGTATGTGGACCTATCTCACCACGAACTATAAATGGGAAAAGGTACTATGTTATTTTCATTGATGATTATAGAAAGATGGCCTGGATATTTGTCATTACCCATAAGACAGAGGTGTTCAGTTGCATAATGTAGTATAGGAGGGAATCAGAAAATATTCTTGGGCAGAAAATTCAGAAGTTTCGTACTGATAACGGTACAAGATTCACAAATAGTCAAGTTGAAGACTATCTCAAGAAACACTGAATAAGGCATCAAGTTTCATCAGTGAGAACTCCCCAATAGAATGGAGTGGTTGAGAGGAGAAATATAATCATCAATAATATGGCCAGAAAGATACTTATTGAAAAGGACCTAAAAAAGAAATTTTGGAAGGAAGTAGTTTTGACATCGGTCTATATTTCAAACAGGTCTCTGTTGTGTCTGAAAGAATGAAAGACTCTGTATGAAATATGGTATGGAATGAAGCCAATGTTGAAATACTATCTAATCTTTGGGGGTAAGTGTTTTATTCTCAACAAAGAAAATCACAGGAAGTTTGAGTCATGAGGAGATGAGGGGATAGTCCTTGGCTACTCAGGGAAAAGCAAAGCATATAAATGATTCAATAAAAGGATGAGAAAAATTATTGAGAGTAATGATGCCACTATAGTTGAAAATTAACAGAATACTCAATGACCCAGTGAACAGTTTCTGGATGAAAGTGATGATGAGGTAAGAAACAAAAGGGGAGTAGAAGTGGAAGAGGCTGACTCAGAAGAAGATACTGATGATGAACAAGAAAATGTCATGTCTGTGTCTGCAAGGAAGCCAAAGAGTTGAGCTGAAATTGATAGGAAAAATATCATTGGTGACCAGACAGCTCCAGTTCCGACTCGAAGAATGAAATCATTACAGAAAACATCATTTTTATCTCAGGTGGAGTAGAAATTTTTTTCCAATGCAACTAAAGATGAAAACTGGGTTCAAGCTATGAATGAAAAGCTTGATCAGATTGAGAAGAACCAGACATGGGAGATTGTTTCGAGGCCAGTAGACAAGAATTTCATCGGGACCAAATGTGTCTATCACAAAAAGATGAATGAATACGGCAAAGTGATTTGGAACAAAGCACGGCTAGTGTGCAAGGGATACTCCCAGATATAGGGAATATATGTTGATGAGACATTTTCATCGGTTGCAAGGCTGTAGACAATAATATTATTTTTCCCCATAGCAGTGCAAAGAAAGTTCAAAGTGTTCCAGATGGATGTCAAATCTACATTCTTGAATGGTGTTCTAGAAGAGGAGGTGTATATTGAGCAGCCAGATGGTTTTATAATTCATGAGGGTGAGAACAAAGTTTGCAAGCTGAAGAAGGCGTGGTATGGGCTGAAATAAGCACCAAGAGCAAGGTACTCAAGGCTTGATCAGTACTTGAAGAAGCTTGGTTTCTAGTGTGGGGGAGTTGATTACAATCTCTATTTCAGCAACAATAGTAATCAAAGGATGAAGGTGTTGGTGTATGTCGATGACATAATATTTGGCGGAAAAGATGAAGCTCAGTGCCTACAATTTTCCGAATTCATGAAAAATGAGTTTGAAATGTCAATGATTGGTGAGCTAACGTTTTTCCTTGGTCTACAGGTGACATAAGGAAAGAATATAACATTCATTTCTCAATCCAAATATGACAAGGAGGTTTTAAGAAGGTTTGGCATGGAGAATTCCAAGGAGATGAAAAATACGGTTGCTACCTGGATGAAATTATCATAATATGAGGATAGAAAGGCAGTTAATATCACAGAATACAGGCAAATTATTGGAAGTTTGTTGTACTCGACCACAAAAAGGCCTGATATTGTTTTCGCCACATGCCAAGCAACGAGATATCAGAGTAATCCCAAGGAAATCCTCATGCTTGTAGTGAAAAGAATACTTTGGTATATCAAAGGCACCGTGGATTTCAATTTGATGTATAATGACAAATCTCAATCAGTGTTATTGGGTTACACAGATGCAGATTGGGCCAGATCAGTAGATGACAGAAAATCAATGTCAGGAGGTGAATTCTATCTTGGTGGATTGTGTATTTCTTAGCTAAGCAAGAAGAAAGATTGCATTTCATTGAGCACCATAGAAGCTGAGTATATTGTGGCCACTCAAGAATGCACACAGTTGTTGTGGATGACGCAACAGCTTGAAGATATGGGAGTTGAAGTGAAGTCTCCAATCAGAATCCAGTGTGATAAATGAAGTTCAATCAATCTTAGAAAAAATCTCGTCCATCACTCAAGGACCAAGCACATTGAGATCAAATATCATTTCATCAAGGAGAAGTTTGAGCAAGGAGTTGTGAAATTGGAGTATATGCCTACCGAACTACAGGTTGCAGACATTCTGACAAAGGCCTTATCCAAGGAAGCGTTTGAAAGGCATCGAATGCCTCTGGGAGTTCAGTCGACTCCCCACACTTAAAAGAGTGTGGATGTGGAACCCCCTCTCCCCGAGGTATGATGTGTTTTTACCTAAAGTACTAATATGATTTCTCTACTCTATTACATACTACAAAGGAGTGACCTTTGGGTTCGTTGAAAAATGGGGAGAAAATAGTGATTGTTCAAGGGGGAGACAATGTGGATATTTGAGACATCATGACAGGTACGAGTAGAAGCTGACAAGTAGAGCAACAAGATAGGGGGAGAAATGAGAAAGGGGGAGAGTTTTTAAATCTGAAGATGCAAGAAGTGATCAATCAAAGAATAGATATCACGACAACTGAGGATCATGATGAAATTAGAATAGTGATGTGGGGATATGGTAAGAATATTTCCAACAAATTGGTATCAGTTTGGTGTCAATAGAGGGTGTCAGAGATGAAGTGATTCATTGATGAACTTTTCATTTACTCTTGTTTCTCATGCCGAGCATTGCTCATGTGGGCTTAGAGTACGTGTTGAGTAAATCCTTGATCCCTATCATAATCGCAATGAGGTGAATGGTGGATGAAGAATCAACGATGTATCTTTTTATGGAAATGTTTTCAACATACCCAAAGGGGGATATTATTGGGAAAAAATCCCTGAATGTATCATTGCAACATTTTTGAGGTGAT
This sequence comes from Viscum album, assembly GCA_963277665.1. Classification (NCBI taxonomy): domain Eukaryota; kingdom Viridiplantae; phylum Streptophyta; class Magnoliopsida; order Santalales; family Viscaceae; genus Viscum; species Viscum album. Next base: position 1,038,551,455 of record OY728165.1, read on the forward strand.
TGTGTTTGTTGACAAAGTGGAAATCAGTGTGGTAATTATTGAAAAATCAAAACAATGACATACAATTTTGTTGAAAAAGGGGATTTCATGGTGGAATGTCGAGTTCAAGAGCTGTGGTCAATGATCTATGTTTGATTAAAGAACATTGAAAAAGGAATGGATGATCTGGAGGCGGTATGAAAAGAGCAGATATAAGGTGGCACTGTTTTCCAGTGTTTGCCAAATTTTTGGGCCTGAAAATCAACAAAAGGAGAAAAGTGGTTTTGGCAAAGAGACTTGCGCACCCTGTACTTTAAGGAGAGGTGAATTTCGCACCTAATGTTTTTCAGGAACAGAAGGTCAAAATATGGAAAAGAAAAGAGGGTCGCACATGTATTGGTGTGGTCGTGCAGGTGACTTGCGTACCAAGGGGAGACCTGCACGCCATCACACAGGGTGACCAAATTCCTATAAATATAGGACCACCCATCCTCATTTTGAACAGAGTTCAACACTTAGAAAAATCAGAGCTCCCATCACGCAGGTGTGGAAGTCGCGCAAGTGGTGTGTGGTCACGCAGGTGGACTTGCACGCCAGTGTTTGAAGTTGTGCACCAATTGGTTGTTGCACGCCAATATTGGTTTGGGAATTCTTAGGAAGTGAGTCGCGTAGTTTTGGAGTTAAATAAGGTTGTTTCGCGCAGGTGGTTAAGGTGGAACTGTGCGCCAGTTGTGAACTGCATGCCGATACTTGCGCGCTGGGTTAGACTTGTGCGCCAAGTAATTTTGATTCCCCAACAGTGTTTTTGGGCTGCGTGGAAGCTGGAAGTTTGCCCGATACCTTCAGTGCAAAGTGAGATTCATCTACGGGTGAAAGTTGGACTTCAACAGAGCATCTATGTACAGAGGAAGATGCATTCTTTCATGCAAATGAATATACCTACAGGTCTAGAAACGATGAGTGGATCCTTTCCGGAGCAGTGAGCAAAGGAAGAGGAAGAATGTGATCCTCTCCCCCGGTAGTGAGCCAGAGAGAGAGAAACAGGGAGTGGTGGTTGGGAAAGACGTGAGCTGACCCTAAACCTTGTAAAGGCAGTGAGCCTGGGAAAGAGTGACTGTACCCAAACCTTGTAATCCATAGCTATTGAAGTTTAGTGGAAGTTGGTATGACCTACAATCTGTCGGCGTATGTTCCTTGGACGTAGCCCTTAGCGGTGAACCAAGTAAAAATTGGTGTGTCCTGTGCTTACTTTACTTCCTGTTTATATTGTGCAATAGGAAAGAGAGAGAAGAGTGTTTTTCTTAACAGAGAAACAAGATCAGAAAGGGATTTAATTTTAAATTAGTCATACCCTGATTCACCACCCCCCTCTCAGGGTATTCATCCTTGTGGACCTAACACCTATCCTGTGTATAAGTAGTAAATATATAAATAAAAAAATAAATAGAAAAATAAATAAACATCAATGAGGTCCTCCAAAGCCTATCCCAACCTTCTATAGCTCTATGTTATACTACTCCACTGTCCACCATAGGGCCCTTTCCCTTAACTGGATCTCGAGTAATGAAATCTACAAGTGCACTAATATTATTGAGTGGGGTGTGAGTATAAGAATCACTAGGACACCATCAATGAATCCTTAACATACATGCACAAAATATATAACAATGTATTTCATGACATAAGTAAATTCTCAAATAAACGTATAACCATACATGTGGTGAGTTAGCATGCATAGACAAAGCCACCACAAAACTCGACCACTCTTCTTCAACTCATCATTGGTAAGGATTTTTGATAAAATAAACAAGTATCTCCACTATGGAAACACCAATCACCCCACCTAAATGGAGGTTATCTCCAGGAACACTACACGTCCCACCATATTGATTCATGGTTAGCTATACTTTTAATCACCTAAAACCTAATTCTGTAGGAATCCCACACCAATATTATCCAGTCATCCACTTATGAACGTACCTTTATAAGGATATCCACACCTTCCTTTAAGTATGTTTTGACTATGTCAGGTTGGTTAACCAACCACTTATGCATATCCCTCTATAGGGATAACCATGCCCACCTTTATGGAGGTTTTGACTGCATCAAACCAACCTAGAGGTTACAAATGATTATCTCGATACCTGAAACATAGTTCTATATGCTATGAAACAAAATAAGAAGTACATGTTATAATAAGGAAAAATTGGGAACACTAAGATCAAATGTTAGGAACCACAAATAATCACATGGACATAATTAAGAAAGCCTTATGCATACACACACACACACACACACATGAAACTCATAATAATAAGGGGTTAATCAAGAATAACATCATAACATGAAAACATCATATACATGGAAAAAAGTGTTAAAGAACTTCCTAAATCATTTTTATCGCATCAAAGTCAAGGTTTACCAAATATGACATCACCTGAACCATGTTTGCACTAACCAAACATGATCAACCACAAAAAAAATCCCAGAATAAATCCCAAACCAATATGTCATGGGTTCTATATTAAGGAAAGGAGATACACGTTAAAGGACAAAACTAATTCTTATACAAATTCAATTGTCATTAAGGGAGGTCCTCAGGCTCGGTCCAAGAAAACATAAGGAAGAAATTCTAGAAAACAAGGGTCTCAACATTTCAAGGACGGGGCTACAGTGTGGAGGTGTACTAGAGAACAATCACCATGGTGCATGTAAACTCACTAAGACATAGTAGTGTATGGGGAGAATTCCACCATGGTGCAGAGCAATGAAACATTAGAATAGGGATGTACACCACAACATAGGGAATGTGATGTGGTCATGGAAATGAGCCACCATAGTATAGGGAGACCACTACTACACATGATGTAAGGTTGTATTGTATAATAATTATACTAAAAAATACTATGGAATAGTAAAATCATTACAACATAGAACTGGATAGAGTCACACTCCACCATGGCATAATGGAGAGGAATGTGGTGTGGATATTCCAAGAATATTAACTTATATAGCGTAACGTGAGGCCTAATATGTGGAGTTATCTTTAGAACTTCATATCTCTCAAACCCAAAAAATGCAAGGATGATGATCATGAATTTATAGCACTATAAATGCTTATAAAACCTTAATTTAAGGCCTCTTGAATTACACTTATAACTAAGAAATTAAGGATCAATTAAATTATAAATTCAAACCTTGAATCAATTCACAACTACCTATTCTAGGCCATAAACCCTGAAGACCAATGTCCAGTTAATGGCTGGTTCATCTTTTGTAACTGACATGGTAGAGGCACTATGGTGTGGTATATGAAACCATGGAACAACCTATATATTAATCTTTCCACAAGTAAGGATATAGTGAAACCTCCATTAGCTTCTACCATACAGTATAACCCATTCCTTTATGGTGCAGCCTCATCTCCACAATTAAATTATAATGTAACCACCACTACTATAGCATGGTGTCATATATTTTATCTAGAAAAATCACAAAAGACCCATATCTAAGTTTCCAAAATCTTCTAAAATCCTATAATCACCCACCCAAACATTGATTAACATCGAACAAGGAGGAGAGAGAGAGAGACAGAAGGAAACACTTTTCTCATTAAGATCAATATTTTTAGGATTTTACAATGATCACTTAATGCCTTCTCACAGTTGTATTTTGGTGTCATGGTCACATAACTCCTTCTCATAATCACATTTTTTCACATAGTTTCATAAATTATTCTCATAGTATTATAATTATTTACCATGGTTATAGTTTTTTTGCCGGGTCACCTAATTTTATCTCAAGGTTATAGTTTGGTCTCACAGTCACACAATTCCTTCTCAAAGTCTCAATTTGGTCTCACAGTCACATAATTTATTTCATAATCACAGGTTGTTTTCATGATCACAAAATTCATTCTCATGGTAGCATAATTCCTTCTCATGGTCGCATTTTTTTCACACAATCTGACAATTAATTCTCATGATTACACCATTCCTTTTCATTGTCACATGGTTGTCTATACGATCGATTGGATCCTTCATGCAGTTGGTTCACGCCTTAGTCAATTTTCTTAAAATTTTAAAGATTCATATTTTTTGCTAGAATGTCATAAATACAACTTTTTTATCATAAATATGGTTTAAAAGCCTTAAATAATGTAATTTAAAGTCTGTTTCAAAGGGGAAAATTATATCATTCCTTTCTCTTAAGTCCAATGTTTTTAATGGGTATTTCCATTTAAATTAATTAAATCTAATTAATGTTTTGATTAAATAGAAATCAATATATGATTTGAAAATATGGTAAGACTTAAATATTTTATTCTAAAATATTTTTATTTCCATCAATTGTCCTGGATTTCTGTCCATGAGTCTAAGAAACCTTGAAACATTCCTCTCAAAGTTTTGTGACACTTTTCATGCTACTTAGAGTTATTCCCAAAGTTTCCAGTATGTGCACACCCCACCATTTTTAGTGTATAATCACATGAATCTTCTTTATTCTAGGTAGGGAATTTTTTACTTATACTTTTTTTATACCATGAAGATTTGATTTTAATATGATTTAGACTCCTCTGTTTAGATGATTGAAATTAACCATAATTAGATAATAATATGAAGAATAATTGTATGAATAAAGAATATAAGATAATATAGAATTTAAAAGAGGAGGATGAAATGCAAAAAGTGTATTACAATTAATGAAATATCATTTTTTTGGAATTAAAACAGATTTGAAATTTATTTATCATAATAACAAATTTTAATAATTCTAGAAATTTCATGCTGTAGGTTGAAATTGTTAATAGGATAATTGCATGCTTAATTGTTGTTAATTAATTATTTATAAGAATTATTGAATTTATATTAAATTATATTATCACATTCTAAAAGCCATAAAATATTATTTTTAATTTTTTTGAAAGTATTGAAAGTTAAATATTATAGTATCGCATAAAAATCCTTACTATTGGATAACAAAATAAAATTATCATAGAAAGAGAATGAATTATCACATGTTTAAATATTACTTTCATGACCTATAACTTTAAAGGAATGTGGTAATGCAATACTGTTGATAATTTTCACTTTCTTTAATAATATAAAGTTTCATATGGTATAATATTATTAATGTGTTATTATTATATAAAGAAATTAAATAGAATTTTATTTTATAAAAATCAAGGTGAAACTATTGTTGTTAATAATGATTGAATTAAGCAAAAATAAATTATTTCATATCATATAATAATTGTGATTATTTTAGAAATTATCCTAGAGAGGGAAATAGATAATCACATTCCATGGTCTAATTATTTTATAAATTGAAAATAATATCATTCTGTGTTTTTAAACTACTTAAATAATATTGATGATAATTATTTTATAATTCACGATCACTTTTAGAGAATCGAAATAGGAATTTTAGAGTGTTTAGATAGCCTAATATTTTATTACTTTGAGATTAAATTATTACTTTTGAATTTTTGATCGAATGCATTTATTGTTACCTCATGATATTTAATAGATAGTGTGATATCTAATATTCTATTTTTGTTTTCATTGTTTAGCATGGTTGAATTCTTGAAATATATAAACAATGTAAAGTCATGTTTTATTATTAATTAAATTAAAGTGGTATGATTAGAAGAATTATTACTAAATTTAGAATTATTTAAACATGGAAATAATTCTTGACGAATGTTATGTTGACTATAGCTACTCCTAGATACTGATATAGGTTACATATCATAAAAAACCTATATATAATAAACCTATTAATTCAAGATAGAATAATAATTGTTATTGATAAAATTAAATTGATTGGAGCTGAGAGAGCCTATTCTTGATTGTAGAAGGCTTGAATGACTTGATGATATGGTCATTGTTTCCTTTTAAAGTATATGTAATATTACATTTAATTTGTATTAATTATGGATGGATTTAGATATTAAATTGTATTTATTGATAACCTTGTGTGGTTGTAATACTCGATGAGTAATGGGATATAGGCCCTTGGCTAGATTGATGGTTTGATGTATCAGTTATGATGATGATTGTTTCCTAGGGTTCCATATGTGAAGATACTATCGGAAGACGATGGATTTGATATTATGAACAAGGGTGTGGGACACCGAGTCATCTAGAATGAGTTCAGATAAGGGTGTTCTTGTTGATGTTTATTTCTACCTTGGGGGTTACTTGATAGTCGATAGTCAAATGTTATTTATATAACCAGTTTCAAATCATGGGATGTAGTTTGATTCTATGCACTATGAGTGCATATTTTATGTGGTATCTTAGGTTGAGTCCTAGAGTACCTATATATATATGAAATGATAAGAGAATTAATGAAAAATAGGGTAGCTTCTTGATGTTTACTTATGATGATGGAATACTTGAGAATAAAATATATGATTATATAACATCTTTGACACTTTCCATAGAAGATTAAAATATTAATAATTGAATCATAAAAGGAATAATATTAATCAATGATAAATGAATTAATTAATATTTCACTTTTATATTCTTATTTGATATCATGACCTTAACTATGGCATCTGAGTGTCCTATGATACAATAGTAGAATATGAGTATAAGGATAGGTAGTTTCTATTAGTGTGGTTGTGTGCTATATCAACTATGTATGTTTTTTTATTTTGTACACACCCCACCCATGTCATAAGGGAAATTGACCACCAGATATTCTAGGGCCATTTTACCAACATCAAGGTTGGTGAGGATATGAATGGATGACTACCCCATCTCCCTCACTCTCCCTTTGACAGTATTATTACATGAAGGTATGCATAATGGTGATTTCCCATAAATTTCCTCCATAGGTTGTGATGGATTGAGGTTATTATACATGCATGTGTTCTAGATATTTCATCTGAAATATTATTATAGGAGTGTTATGTATGTTCTATGATGGATTGAGTTGTAAAAAATAATACATAGGTTATGGTGGATTCATGAAATAAACCTAAATACTATATGAAGTATGTGGATGTGATGATAAATTTCATGGGGCACATGATATGTTACAGTTTCCTAGGTGTTTTCAGTAATGATTATTATGGAAGGTTTGGGAGATCATGACAAGTAACATTGAGCTGTGAGAGCAAAAGACCTGTGGGGTAGTGGTTATAGGGTACCCTTATTTATATATATGTTCCCGATATTATGGTTATAATTTTATGTGTCATTTGGTAAGTGAGCCATGGTAATTATGGGAAAAGAATAATACACATGTTTAGGTGATGAGTTAGTTTCATTTATTTAATCAATAGGATTTGTTATTATTATTTCACATTTTTCATGATTGGTTTCAGGGATGGTCCCACTGATCATACAACTTATTATCACCCTATATATATATAAACTTTTTCAGGTCAACAAGAGTTGGTTGGTTATTGATCAAGACATTACTAGTTTGAGGAGTTGTTCAGAAGCTATTGAAGCTTAATGGTTTCCTCCTAGGATTATATATTTAGTATTTTCTTTTTTCTTTAATTATATATAGTTGTGTATGAAACTACATCATGTATTGGTATTTCTTATTTATGTATTATGAGTAGGATCTATTTTGAGGTTATTCTAATATTATCTCCTATTCCTCTAATATTTGTGGGGGTAATGAATTTTATGTGTGTGTTTATATAACTATGGTTCTAATCCCTAACCCATGGCCAATTGGAGGTTGGATTTAGATGCTATTATATTCCTTCCTTCATTGCTAGACTAAGAGGGGTACATTTGGAGGGAGGGGATTGTGATATGTGAGATGATGTATGGGAGGATTAGAGCTTTGTTATAGTTGATGTTTATAGACAAGAAAAGAAATTTTCAAGAAGTATATCCCACACCCCCAGCTTCAACTATATATATCACTCCTCCACCTCTGCCTACACATCTGACTCCCACACCTCCTCCACCATATATTCACATCTATTGTGAGTTATATGTTATGGATCCCTAGTATCATATGTTTTAATATGGGATTATATATCATATTAGGGATAACATTCATTATCAACAGATAAATATGGTTCTTCTTATATTCATAATTTAGGATATTATAGATAGATTAGGAAGAGTAATTTTTTTATAGATGAGGTCACTACAGTTGAAAAATTATTTGATGTTTTTTAGTTTTTTTCTCTATACTTGTTTAATAAATTTCCACTGAGTTATGTATATATTATATCCTTTATTTTATATTGGTGTTATATTTGTTTTATATTTTAATATTTTAATGTTTAATTATATTTTTTATCGGAATGATTTAAAGGTAAAGACAAAATGGATAGACAGAAACATTTACCAGCCGTTATGGCTTCAAATACTACTTCTTATGGACTTTATAAATTATTAATATATTCATCTTTATTGATGGGATTTTATGAGATTTAAATGGAAGATACAATTTTTGAGATTGAAATTACTATAATGATTTTAAATAGATACATAATGGATCTTGTAATTGGAGATTTTTTGGGCATTAATGTGATGCTAGACTTTTCCATTTAAGTAGATTATCATATTTCTTTTAATTATTTTAATTTTAATGAAACTTAACACTTATGTTTGTTTTGTATTATGAATATTTATACACATTGTATTTTTTATTATATGACATTAGTATATGAAATTTTTTCGACCTATAATTTATTTCACCAATAATGAAGTACATGAAATATACAGAAAGAACAATATATATTTTTGAAAAATTTTAAAATAATATAATTCAATATTGGATGTTTCCTTTTATTGAAGGGTATAGAAAATTTATTTCCTAAATTATTATTTCTATTAAATTAATAAGAAATCACATTTTTTATATATATTAGTTTCCATTTTATGTTATGTGTTTTTTTCATGAAAGAGAATATTGCTTACTAGTTTTTCTCTATACACGGTGACATGTGATCGAATTTTCACAATATATTAGAAACATATGTTTTATTATTTAAATACTTCTATATTATAATTACCTTTAATTTTATTTCATAAATATCATTTTTAAATAGGGCATGGTATTAATTTAGAGATAGGACATGAAAGAGGAAAACAAAGATCAAATATGTGTGAAAAAATGTGACTTCTCAATTATAATTACTATATTTTGGATATAATTACTTAAAATGTTATTTTCAATTGAAAAATTACTTTGAAACAGAACTGGAATCATCAATATGGAGTAAAGGAATGTGGATATTTTTTTATATTGTTTATGTTCAAAATTATTTCAACCAGGATAGTTACAAAATCCCATAAGGTTAAATTTTATCATAACCTTTCCTTTAATTTATCTTATAATTATATGAAGAATACATGTCAAATGATTTAATTTTAATTTATAGAATTTTGATGTCCCTATCCCTTATTTTGAAAATGATCCAAATCACTTATAAGGAGACCAAGAAGATTATTTCATAGGTTTGATTTGGTTTTAATTTATTTATAATATATATTTTAAAGTTTAAATTTAAAATTATATTGTTAAAATGATTTGAATTTGTACCATTGTTTTTTGGTTTTATTTGTGTTGTTTTTTTATTTTATTTGTGCTACTATACAAAGGGGACAATTTATTTGATTTTATTTTTTTAAATTATTTTTCATGATAGTTTTTGGGTAACCAATGTGAAGTATAGTTTACTAAATTAACAACCAATGTGATAAAGGGTTTTTTCACACCAGTTATTATTTAAATGCCATGGAAAATTGCTTCCTATTCTATATTTTTTGACTAATTTTAATTATGGTTTATTTATTAACCCATATGGAATACATTTTTCCAAGTTGGTTAAAAAAGATGATGTGAAAAACCTATTTACGACGTCACTTGGAATAATTTCACTCGGTAATTGATGTTAAAAAACTGATGTAGAAAACCCTATTTTGAAATAGGGTCTCTTTTATTATATTACAATAACATATTACTTGTCACGACCCGACCCTACCCGGGCTCGAGCCGCAACTACCCCAATCCCGAATCCATAGGCCAGGGGCGGGCGGCAAGTGCTGAAGGCTAAACAATTCGGGGAGGCCTTTGCCTGAATACCTGTAAACACACATGCAACACACTCAATGTAAAAGTGCAGAGTAAAAAAAGAAAAGTAAAGTACCAACTGCAATAAACAACCACAAAAGTGCATCGACCTCTAAACAGTACAAAGAAAGTGCTGAAAGTAAACTAAAAAGAAAAGGGAAAAAACACGCGCCCAACCAGAAAAGTGCCACAACCCGGCAAGAGGTGAACAAAAGTAAACACCTGGAAGGGTCCCCCACCTGGAACCCAACTACGACCACCGTATGTGGTCCAAGCTCTCGAACTCCTAAGTTCCACTGAAGTCAGGACCAACCCGTCCGTTGTCTACAAGGGCACACCAAGTGCGGGCAAAGCCCAAGAAGGGGTGAGTATAAAAATACTCAGTCGGATACCCCGAAGGCTCGAGGGAGAAAAAAAGGAGGTACCAAAGGATGAGCAGTAGATCGAACATGGAATAGTAAAGGAATACAACTGAGAGTGCAGTAAGAGTAGAGTAACAGTAGAGAGTCTAGATCAACCCAACAAGAGAGAGGAGGTAAACTCGTCCAAACACAAGGAGGTGGAAATGGTGAGAAGATGAACTTCTTGTCGAGTCTTCACTACCTATAGCAGGAGAGTAGACTCGTCCAACCATAAGAAGCTAGACACAGAAAGCATGTGTCATACCCCGAGCATCTTCGCCTTTCCTGGAGGGAGAGTAACCAAGCCCATGAAGTGGGTACTGAAACAAGGTATATACATATTCATATGATCAAACAAGAAGCAAAAACAAGATCGTAAGGAGATATCCATCCCGTAGCTCAGCCCAAGAAAGTGAGTAGCCAACAGTCCTAGAAGTAAACACCATCGATGCCCAGTATCCCACACGTCTGCCCCGAACTACAAGTCAAGGGGCTCAAATCAGCGTACCTTGACACTATCCGCTTTGGGCGGCACAGACTCGCCCGCATGGTTTTAGGTCACGTCAAAATGACGCGTCTCGGGGGGGAAAGCACCCATCATACTTGAGAGTTCTGGGGGAATGTCAAGCCACACCTCGTCACTACCCCGCATTCGAGAGGTCTCCTAAAAGTTGACAGGACACCCCCCCACCTAGCCCCTCTAGAGGGTAATCCTTGGAAGTCGACAGGTTCCCCCTGGAGGGAGACCTAGTAAGAGTCGACGGGTTCCACACTGCCTAGTCTATTAAAAGGGTAACCCACTGGAGGGATACCCAGCTAAAGTCGTCATCGAGTCCCAATGCCCAGTCCCGAAAAAGGGTACTCCACGGGAGGGAGGCTCAGAACAATCATCGGGGACCACTTCCCATCCCAGCTGAAGATAAACCCGGCATCAGGGACCACTTCCCAGACCATCTGGAGGTAAAACCGGTATCGGGGACCACTTACCAGCTCGACTGGATGTAAACCCGGCATCGGGGACCACTTTCTAGCCTTGCTGGAGGTAAACCCGGAACCGCTCTGGCCATCCCTGTTGGATGGTACTGCTCGGTGAACACCGCTGTACTGGCCATCCCTGCTGGATGGTAACCCACTGGACATCCCTTCTAGATGGTACTACTCTAGCCACCACTGCTGGATGGTACCCCACTGGCCATCCCTAGTGGATGGTACCTCACCGTCCATCCCCGCTGGAATCAACCTCCTGGCTAGCCCTACTAGAAACAACCTCCTGGCCAGCCCTGCTGGAAACAACCTCCTGGGTAGAGGATCGGTGTCCGCATAAATTGTTGGTCACACCGAATCCACAAGAACTCTACCAGGGAGCACGAAGCAACTCTGCCGACCAAACCATCGAGAACAGAACCAGAGGAAAACTACTCAACCCTGCTGGTCGAAACCATCGTGAACGTGACCAGGGGGGAACCCACTCAACTCTGCTGGTCAAACAAACGAGAACGGAACCAGGGGGAAACTCAACCCTACTGTTCAAACAAACGAGAACAGAACTAGGGTGAAACTCAACTCAGATGGTCAAACAAACGAGAATCGAACCAGGGGGAAACTCAACCCTGCTGGTCAAAAAAATGAGAATAGAACCAGGAAAAAACTCAACCCTGCTGGTCAACAAACGAGAACAGAGGGACCCTCTACATCGCGAGAGGTCAAGGGTATGTAAAGACGAACACGACACGCACATGGGTCCCACAAAATGGGTGGCCCCAAGTCAACCCCAACCAAGCGCACAAACGTTCTCAGGTACAAACATCCACATGTACCTCCCAGTGTTCTCTCATACTCCTAGAGTATGCCACGTATCCAGCCCAAAGGCTAATGTACACACAGCCCCCAATGTCAACGCAAAGGCGTAAACATAACAACTCCAACTTGCCACCTCAACATATCAGGCATGAACAACTACAACTCTTCAACATTTACTTCACTCACACGGGAGTGCATATGATCACACACGAAGGGTTCGCTTCCAAACACAGTAATAAGAACCGCCACCGAAGCACCCTTCATATTTCCACATTTAATAAGATCACATAAGAGGCTCCGCTCGCCTGAAAAGATTACACCATTGTAATCCTCACGGAAAAACATGCAAGATCGACTACATACTCACCTCCAACGGATATCCGATGAAAAAGTCACTAACACCGCTTTATGCCCAAACGACGTCCCGTGATCCTGAGCCTCGGCCCCTAAAACAGTTGGGCGCATCGCACCGTTGCGATCCCCTCGGGAAAACAAGTCAAAAGGACTACTCACTTGAGTGGAACAGATATCCGGAGAGAAAGAAGCATTCCGGTGCACCGCACACAAGCAGTGCTATGTGGGACCCACATCCCTGTCCCGAAGCACAACGAATGGATCACACCATTGTGATCCTCTCAAAAAAGTACAGAAGATTGACTATCCATTTGACCGAAACAGACACCCGGTGATAAGGATAGAAATCACCGCCAACTCCCAAAATGGCCCCCGTGGGGCCCGCACCATCGTGCAGAAATAAAGTGGGCAGATTTCACCATTGCAATGCCCTCGGAAAAACACCCAACATCGACTACTCGCACGCCCCGAACGGATGTCTGGTGAAAAAGTTGCAAAAAGATGCGCATAGCTCGAAAGATGGTCCGTGGGGCCCATGCCTCAACTCCGACTTCAACGCCTGAAACCACACTGGAAAACATTGCCTCGGCACCAGGGTCCCAACGCAGCTGACAATGCTCAAATCGGACACCGGATGTGTCAGCGCCGCTGAAAACATGAACTCCAAGAAAAACGTCAATCCACTTAACATACCCATCATGGAACTGAGCCCCTTGTCTGTAGAATTAAAAATTACCGAGGCCATCTCAAGAAGTTCGCCTAGTCGATAGGGTTCCACAGCCACAGATGACATGAAAAACGGACACCCGTAATGAAAATTACGGGCGTCCGAAGGGGGGGACGGATCCCCTTGGGCTGGACTAGCTTGGACCAGCCCATGGTTCGGCCGTGTGGGCCGGCCGTGGACCCGTGGTCCACTGTTTCGCCGACCGGCATGAAGGCCAGTCGCTTCTTGCATGCGGAGACCCGCCTTTGGCGGGTCTTGGTCTGGCCGTGGGGTCGGACGACGCGACCCCAGTCTCCGCTTCGCGCCGCGGAGCGCCCCCACTGGCGCTCGCTCGCTACTGTCACAATCCCCGGCCGCCTAAAGCCCGGCCGACAACCTCACCCGGTCGGCACCGCCTCGCGCCTCTGCCTGGCCCCGCGCCGCCACCCCGCGGGCTCGCCGAACGCCCCAAAAACCGCCGGAAACACTCAAAAACCTGCAAAATTCAACAGATGACTACGAGCTCCTAGGAACTCGAATTTTAAATCCGAAAGATGCGTTGGAATGACCAGAATTTATACTACACGACCATGGGATTTGTTCAAATATCAAACAACAATTTACACTATAATTGGGATTCAAAGAGGGGTTCAGAATTTAAAACTCAAATGAACACCGCCTACCTCGATGGGCTTTGCCCGAAGCTTCGCAAGGGTTCGCCTTGGCTAGATATGCAACCGCCAAAGCTTTAAAGAGGGAGGAAGAGTTTGAGGGGGATTCCTTGAGGGTTCTTCCACTAGAGTATCAACCAAGGGCGGGAGAGAGGGTGATGTTTTTAAATAAAGAAAATTAATTAAAATTTTAATTAATTTTAAACCCCCAAACTAACCCGCATCCGAAACGCCCGATGGGGTCAAGGTTAAGCCTCCCCTAGGGTAAACACCACCTCTCAAGCACAACGATCATCTCATAATTTTAATCCGAGGCCCCGTTCAAAATTTATAAAACTGAACGTCGAAAGCCTCCAAATTACGAAAACGCTCTCGGTGGCATTTTCATAGAAGGCCCACGCCCGTGAAAGTTACACCCCTTCTAGGGTAAACGACACACTCCGGACTCATCAGTGCCCTCAGTTTTCCAATCCGAGCTACCGTTTAAGAGATACTTCAGTTAATCCATTAAACTAATAAATTAATTACTTAATTTATCCGTTTAACGTTCCAGAAGCGAGTGAGCGGTCCAAACGTCCCGTGCCGACATGCTTTATGTCATTAGTAGGGTAAAAACCCCATTTTGAACCCATACGTACACTCATATTTAAGATCTGAAGCACTGTTTCAGAGTTATCCCATTTATTTTGCGTACCCAGTGTGAACGCACTGAAAATTTAATTCCGGCCACACCGGGGCACAAAATCGCACCCCATCTAAAGGCGCTACTCTGGAATAATATCAAGAATATTCCAAAGTCTTTAGTAGCAAAAACCAGGTTCTTACATCATTCCCTCCTTCAAGATTTTCATCCCCGAAAAGCAAAAAACTAGGGAACGAATCAGGGTACTAATCTCACACCTGGCTCTTCCGTACCTAGAATAACTCTTACACAGTCCTGCATCACCACACACGGACCAAAGGATTTGATTTTTTCAAGCGAGGTCCGCCCTTGCCGATGACGTGCATAGAGGCATGCACACATCTTCTCGGGAAAGTCATGTGGGAGACATTGTGCACCCACTCTAGACTTTGGGGTTAGTTCAAGGTGGTAGGTAACCTCGCCATCCCTTCGCACGTTCTTAAACGGTCCGAAGGACCTCGGGGGTAGCTCACCTTCCTGATCAAACCTCTACGTTGTTTGCCGTGACTGGAATCACCGCCCGCACCTGGAACAAGGCCCGATGATTCCCTCCTTCCGAATATCCATATGGTGAAACACCCAAGGATATCTGGTCACGCAAGGTTTCACAGTCGATGTCCCACAACCAAGACCCTCTTACACACTCGGAAGAGAAGGAGTCAACACCATCGACTAAAGAAAAGGTCCTATGCCTTTTTACCTTACCAACATAGGGTTACAATGACACCCCGCATCACCCTGGTAACACCTCAAAGAAGGAGCAGGGACAAAAATCATTTCACACTCATAGTCTAACAATTCTACTTGCAAAAAGTAGAAGAGCTGTAGTGTGTACCTATTATCACCTCATGCTCTATAGGATCGTAGACATCCAAAGCTCGCGGCTGTCTGTGGTCCCAACCGTCAACTCCCGGAGCCTAACATGGACCGCCTGGTGGTGATGGGAAGACCTCATAAGGTCATACTCCACTTCCAGCTCCTCCCGCTCCTCTACTAGCACCACCTCTCAGGGAGCTACTCCGATCATGATGCTGCCTCTGTCGTGGTGGTGCACCTGCTGCCTGCCCGATATTCTCAGCGTGCTTGGTCAGGAAGTCCCATGCCAAGTGACCTCACCCATCACAAGCATAACACCGACTCTCTCTGGGCTTCCATGGTGCCCTCTGGAGCCACTATGGTGTATGACCACGCCCCTGAGTCTGGTCATCGGAAAGCCACCTGCGTCGAGGTTCTGTCAGCCGATTCCCGCTATCTGCGGCAGACGTCTCGGCTTTGTCGAGCCTACTGTCACCACCAAATTTAGACCGTGAAAGGAAGCTCTCTGTCACCAACGACTACTCTAGCACCCCAACATATGTGAAAAAACACAAGGGTACTATAACAGCACAAATCTCTCTACAAAGACCCCGCTTGAAATTCCGTGCTTGGAAGTTGCCATCATGGACCAAGTCTGGGTAAAAGCGTGCACTCTCTACGAAACTAGCCACGTACTCGGCCACCGTCATCCCTCCCTATTGAAACTGAATGAGCTCCTAAATCCGAACAGAGTATAAGTAGGAGGGAAAAAACTCCTCACGAAACAAAAACATAAAGTCTCCCCACGAAAGCGTCGACTCGTCAAGAAACTGAGTCACCAGACTCCACCAACACCAAGCTGCTTCGCAGAAAAGGTTGGCCGCCAAAGCTACCATAAGATCTGTTGGCATCTGCACAAGCCTGAAAAGGATAACTACTGCCTCTAGCCAAACCTATGATACCTAAGGGTCTAGATCACCACCGAACCTCAGCGGTCTCTACCGCTGGAACTCACGGAGCGCGCTCAACCTGTGATCAAGCTCCGTCTGCTCTATTGGAGCTGTCTACTGCTCACCGGGTGGGGGTGATACTACCGGCTCACCCGGAGAAAGGGGCTCGCATGATGGATCCTAGAATGAGGCCTCATAGCTCACAAGGTAATCGTCATGAACCAAAGCTGGTATCCTGGATGGCTGTCTTCGCGGAAACATCCTGAATGTTATCAAGGAGTGTCATGATCAGATGAGCATATATGTATACAACCGTAACAACAATGGGGAGATGACTCAATAAGGACAATCAAGACTCAATCCTATGTGATGAACAAACCAATTTTCACTCCAACAAGTGTATTAGCATGCGGAGTTGAAAAGTGGGTTATCAGGGTCCTGGTGAATGGATACGTCAGCCGCCGCACCATCACTGGACTCCCTGGCCTGAGAGCCTCTCTCGAGACACGTTGAAATGGTTTCCCTAAATCCCAACCAATTCATTTTTAGGGACGTCCGAACAACATCCCAAGGAACGAACCACCTCTGATACCACTTTGTCATGACCTGAACCTACCTGGGCTCGAGCCGCAACTACCCTAAGCCCGCATCCATAGGCCAGGGGATGAATACAAGCACCGAAGGCTAAACAACTCGGGGAATAATTTTCCTGAGTACCTGTACACACACACGCAGCACACTCAATGCAAAAGTGAAGAGTAAAAAAGAAAAGTAAAGTAACAACTGCAATAAACAACCACAAAAGTGCATCAACCTCTAAACAGTCCAAAGCAAGTGCTGAAAGTAAATTGAAAAGAAAAGGGAAAAAACACACGCCCAACCAGAAAAGTGCCACAACCCAACAACAGGTGAACACAAGTAAATAGCTGGAAGGGTCCCCCACCTGGAACCCGACTACAACAACCATACACAGTCCAAGATCCCGAACTCCTAAGCTCCGCTGAAGTCACGACCAACCTGTCCGTCGTATGCAAGGGCACACCAAGTGCGGGCAAAGCCCAAGTAGGGGTGAGTATAAAAATACTCAGTAGGATACCCCAAAGGCTTTAGGGAGAAACAAAGGAGGTACCGAAGGGTGAACAGTAGATCGAACATGGAATAGTAAAGGAATACAACCGAGAGTGTAGTAAGAGTAGAGTAACAGTAGAGAGTCCAGCTCAACCCAACAAGAGAAAGGAGGTAGAATCGTCCAGACACAAGGAGCTAGAAATAGTGAGAATATGAACTTCTCTTCGAGTATTTTATACCTATATAAGGATAGTAGACTTGTCCAACCACGAGAATCTAGACACGGAAAGCATGTGACATACCCCGCACATCTTCGCCTCTCTTGGAGGGAGAGTAACCAAGCCCATGAAGTGGGTACTGAAACAAGGTATATACATATTCATATCCTCAAACAAGAAGCCCAAAAAAGATCATAAGGGGATCTCCATCCCGTAGCTCAACCCAAAAAAGTGAGTAGCCAACAGTTCTAGAAGTAAACACCATCGATGCCCAGTATCCCGCACATCTGCCCCGAACTGCAAGTCAAGGGGCTCAAATCACCGCACCTTGACACAATCCACTTTGGGTGGCACTGACTCGCCCGCACGGTTTTAGGTCGTGTCACAAGGATGCATCTCGGTGGGGAAATTTCCTCTCATACTTGAAAGTTCTTGCGGAACGTCAAGCCACACCTCGTCATTGCCCCGCAGTCGAGAGGTCTCCTCAAAGTCGACAAGCGACCCCCTTCCCAGTCCCACTGGAGGGTAATCCCTGGAAGTTGACTGGTTCCCACTGGAGGGAGACCCGAAAAGAGTAGACGGGTTCCACACTACCTAGTCCCGTAAAAGGGTAATCCACTGGAGGGAGACCCGGATAAAGTCATAGCCAAGTCCCAATGCCCATTCCCGTAAAGGGTACTCCACTGGAGGGAGGCTCAGAACCGTCATCAGGGACCACTTCCCAACCCAACTGGAGGTAAACCTGGTATCAGGGACCACTTCCTAGACCATATGGAGGTAAAACCGACATCGAGGACCACTTCCCATCCTAGATGGAGGTAAAACCGGCATCAACGACCACTTCCCAACCCCGCTAGAGGTAAACCCAGAACCGCTCTGGCCATCCCTGCTGGATGGTACTACTCGGTGAACACCGCTGTACTGGCCATCCCTGCTGGATGATAACCTACTGGCCATCCTTGTTGGATGGTACTGATCTAGCCAACCCTGCTGGATGGTACCCCACTGGCCATCCCTGCTGGATAGTACCTCACCGGCCAGCCCTGCTGGAATCAACCTCCTGGCCAGCACTGCTGGAAATAACATCCTGGCCAGCCCTGCTGGAAACAACCTCTTGGGTAGAGGATCGGTGACCTCATAAAGTGTTGGTCACGCCAAATACACAAGAACTCTACCAGGGAACACAAAGCAACTCTGCCGACCAAACCATCGAGAATAGAACCAGGGGAAAACCACTCAACCCTGCTAGTCGAAACCATCGTGAACATGACCAGGGGGAACCCACTCAACTCTGCTGGTCAAAACAACGAGAACAGATCCAGGGGGAAACTCAACCCTACTGGTCAAACAAACGAGAACGGAACCAGGGGGAAACTCAACCCTTTTGGTCAAACAAACGAGAACCGAACCAGGGGAAAACTCAACCCTGCTGGTCAAACAAACGAGAACAGAACTAGGGAAAAACTCAACACTGCTGGCCAACAAACTAGAACATAGGGAACCTCTGCATCGCGAGAGGTCAAGGGTACGCAAAGTAGAACACGACACGCACATGGGTCCCACACGACGGGTGGCCCCAAGTAAACCCCAACCAAGTGCACAAACGTTCTCTGGTACAAACATCCATATGTACCTCCCAGTGTTCTCGCATACTCCCAGAGTATTCCACGTCTCCATCCCAAAGGCTAATGTGCACAAAACCCCCAACGTCAATGAGAAGGTGTAAACGTAACAACTCCAACTTGAAACCTCAACGGCTCAGGCATGACCAACTACAACTCTTCAACATTTACTTCACTCACACGAGAGTGCACGCGATCACACGCCAAGGGTTCGCTTCCGAACACAGCAAGAAGAACTGCCACCAGAGCACCCTTCATATTTCCACATTTAATAAGATCACATAAGAGGATCCACTCACCTGAACAAATTACACCGTTGTAATCCTCGTAGAAAAACATGCGAGATTGACTACTTACTTGCCTCCAACGGATATCCGATGAAAAAGTCACCAACACTGCTTTATTTCCGAACAACGTCCCGTGATCCCGAGCCTCGGCCCCAAAAAAAGTCGGGTGCATCGCACCATTGCGATCCCCTTGGGAGAACACGTCAAAAGGACTGCTCACTTGAGTAGAACAGATATCTGGAGAAAAATATGCATTCCGGTGCACCACATACAAGCGGTGCTACGTGGGACCTGCATCCTGGTCCCAAAGCACAACGAACGAATCACACCGTTGCGATCCTCTCAAAAAAGTACACAAGATTGAGTATCCATTTGACCAAAATGGACACCCAGTGATAAGGATAGAAATCACTGCCAACTCCCAAAATGGCCCCCGTGGGGCCCGTACCATCTTGCTGAGATAAAGCGGGCAGATTGCACCATTGAAATGCCCTCGGAAAACACCCAACATCGACTACTCGCACACCCTGAATGGAAGTCCAATGACAAAGTTGATAAAGTTGCATACAGCTAGAAAGACGGGTCGTGGGGCCCACACCTCAACTCCGGCTTCAACGCCCGAAACCACACTGGAAAATTCCGCCTCGGCACCAGGGTCCCAACACCGTTGACGCGCTCAAATCGGACGCCGGATGTGTCCGCGCCGCTCAAAACACGAACTGCGAGAAAAACGTCAATCCACTTAACGTACGCATCGTGGACCCAATCCCATCATCTCGGGAATTAAAAATTCCCGAGACTATCTCAAGAAGTTCGCCTCATCAATACGGTTCCACAGCCGCAGATGACATGCAAAACGGACACCCGTAATGAAAATTACGGGCGTCCGAAGGGGGGGACGGATCCCCTTGGGCTGGACCGGCTGTGTGGGACGGCCGTGGACCCGCGGTCCACTGTTCTGCTGACTGGTCTGAAGGCCGGTTGCGTCTTCCACGTAGAGACCCGCCTTTGGCGGGTCTTAGTCTGGCTGTGGGGTCGCACGACGCGACCCTGGTCTCCGCTTCGCGCCGCGGAGCGCCCCCGCTGGCGCCTGCTCGCCCCCGCTGCGAGCCCCGGTCGACACCCTCACCCGGCGTACACCGCCTCATGCCTCCGCCTGGCCTCGTGCCGCCACCGCGCTGGCTCGCTGGAACGCCCCAAAAACCGCCGAAAACACTCAAAAATCCACAAACTTCGACGAATGACTACGAGCTCCTCGGAACTCAGATTTTAAATCCGAAAGATGTGTTGGAATGACCAGAATTTATACTACACGACCATGGGATTTGTTCGAAGATCAAACAACAATTGATGCTATAATTGGGATTCAAAGAGGGGTTTGGGATTTAAAACTCAAACGAACATCGCCTACCTCGATGGGCTTCGCCCGAAGCTTCGCAAGGGTTCGCCTTGGCCGGATCCGCAACCGCCAAAGATTGAAAGAGGGAGGAGGAGATTGAGGGGGCTGCCTTGAGGGTTCTTCCACCAGAGTATCAGCCAAGGAAGGGAGAGAGGGTGAGGTGTTTAAATAAAGAAAATTCATTAAAATTTTAATTAATTTAAAACCCCCAAA
Organism: Viscum album; assembly: GCA_963277665.1. Classification (NCBI taxonomy): domain Eukaryota; kingdom Viridiplantae; phylum Streptophyta; class Magnoliopsida; order Santalales; family Viscaceae; genus Viscum; species Viscum album. The sequence goes on from OY728165.1 coordinate 1,038,572,662, forward strand.
TTAACCCGCATCTAAAACGCCCGACGAGGTCGAGGTTAAACCTCCCCTAGGGTAAAAACCACCTCCTGAGCACAACGGCAGTCTCAGCATTTTAATCCGAGGCCCTGTTCAAAATTTATAAAACTGAACACCCAAAGCTTCCAAATTACAAAAATGCTCTCGGTGGCATTTTCACAGAAGCCCCGCGCCCGTGAAAGTTATACCCCTTCTAGGGTAAACGACATGCTCCGGACTCAACCGTACCCTCAGTTTTCTAATCTGAGATACCATTTAAGAGAAACTTGAGTTAATCCATTAAAGAAATAAATTAATTATTTAATTTATCCATTTAACGTTCCGGAAGCGAGCGGGGGTCCAAACGTCTCGCGCCGACATGCTTTATGTCGTTCCTAGGGTAAACACCCCATTTAGAACCCATCCGTACACTCAGATTTAGGATCTGAATAACCGTTTAGGAGTTATCCAATTTATTTGGCATGTCCAGTGTGAACACACTGAAAATTTAATTCTGGCCACACTGGGGCTCAGAATTGCACGCCGTCTTAAGGCGCTACTCTGGAATAATATCAAGAATATTCCAAAGTCTTTCACAGAAAAAACGAGGTTCTTACATTACTACTAATATATCCATGTTTCTAGAGTTTGGATTATTATATTTTTCTAAAAATGTATTCTTTATAGAATAAAACTCTCAAAAAATAGAGAAAAAAAGATGTAAAACAATTTTATTAATGATAAAATATTGTATAAAAACTATTATGTTCCATAGTGAAAGATAGAATCTAGAGCAAAATTGGGTATGTGTTTATTTTTTGATGCTCTTAATGACCCATAATGGAATTTTTATAATTCCGATGGTGAATTTTTTGGTTTTCATAAAAAACCCACCCATAACAAGTTGGCATGTTATCGAAGGGTGTTCCCATTATTGATATGTTGGTAATGTTTGTTTGAATAATAGTGTACCAACTTGGAATCCATAATTGTTCCACATCTCCAAAAAAAAATTACCTATTGATTCCATTCAAATAACTTTTGAATAATATATTTATCTAACCCGCAACCTATAATCTTGATTGTCCAAACACACTTCAATCATATCCCATGGATTCAATCACCAAATTAAACGAAATTACTATATCATGTTTATATGTCACATGAGATTCAAAGTGTGCTATAAACACTATAAAAAATTGGAATTATTAATAATTTTGTTTTCTCAGTACTTATTTATCATTGAGAAGTCTTAGTCTTTCTCAATACTTAGTAATTTCTAAGAAATTTTCACCCAATTAAACCCCAACTAGCTCCTATTATTCTTACTTTTCATATACCACTACTCCAGACCACTTAAATTATTTCCAATGTTTGATTTTATTCATAAAATCAAAAAAAAAATCTTGGTATGTGATTCACATTTGTTTTATAATAACATTGATGATTATTTTTTCAAATCATTATTATATTCAGTTTTTTATTTCATTTATTGTTATTTTATGTGGTTTTCTTCATTCTAACTGAGCATATATATAATCATATTTATACATATGTGTGTGAGTATACATTTTTTATACTTATTTTTAAGTGTAATATATATATATATTGATTATATATATATGTATATGTTTATATTGTTTATTTATAAATATTATCTATATAATATTATTATTTATCTTATATGTATATATATAATTTTATATTATGTTTATAACATATGTATATTTATGTTTATAGGTAATTCATATAATCATGTATTTATATATATGTTTTATTATGTGTATATAATTTTATGTGTGTTTTTATAGTGTTTATTCCATGACCTGTCCTTAGTAGAACCCCACTTGGAATGGCAGAGAATTTAAGTACGACCCTCAAAGTCTGATAAAAAAAACAATAGGATGGTGACTTGTGATGAGGGTATTAAAAACACATAATGGGAGGAATTACCAACTAATTCAAATTAAAAAAATAAATCATCCACAAATCAACTATATCACATAAAAATAAAACCTGTCTATAATATAAATGCATGTAATGTCATTCAGGGAAAAGTGTCTAATAAAAATAAACTACTATGAACAAGATTTTGAGGTTGTTACTCCAAATGTAGAAACTCCATGACAAGAATGAGTAATTTTAATATCAATCACTAAATCCACCTTTCAAATTTTTAAAAATGATGCACATGTGTGTATTGGTGAGAAAACATGCATACTTAGTAGTATTCTCCCTTCAAGTGACCAGGTTCAGTTAGATCACTGATAGGGGAGGGGGTGAATCATTAATCCTTTTTAATATTTATTTTTGTTTTAAATCATTATTGGTTAGACACTCCTATAATGGATTATCCACTATAAATGGAAGTGTTTACAAAGGGAAAGGTCTACCATATACCCTATAGAGCATAAAACACTACAAATAGATTCACACCATTCTTACATGACATCCCACAATGTTCTCCAACAACCCACTAGAGAATATTTATACTATATCACATAGTATTCAGATCCCATTAGTTATTTCTATCTCATAAAAACCAATCCTAATGACCTGTTCTAACTATCTCACACATTCCTAGAAGAGATCCTTTCATGAACTTATAACCTTATCCTTGGCGTTGAATCACATCATCCTTGGCCCTTATTCTCAAACTGCTCCAATAGTTATCAGTTGATCACTTTATATGATATAGAAATATCATAGGCCTTCATTTTATTTTTATTTTTCTTATTTTTATAATATAAAGTGTTATTATTTCAGGTTTAATATCGTATTCTCCTTCTTTTATAGATTATAACTTCATCAAATTAATGCAGTGTCAATGGTCTCTCTCAATTCCATCTCCCCATTTTTCCTTCCTATACTCCTTCCTTTTTTATATTCATATAATATATATAAAATAGTATTTAAATATTATTTATATAAAAAATATAGAATCTAATTTATCATTGGATGGAATGCCATTTCTTTAATTCAAATCAGTGTATAATTTCCTATTTTAATTATGAAAAAAATCATTATTTTAAATCATATTCAATCCTCTATTTAAATCACCAATAATCTCATTATTATTTTCATGAAATATTTGAAATATCATAGTTTTATTTTCTCTTTAAAATTCACAAGTTTTAACTCATTTTAACTCCTTTTATATCTGTATTTAATCAGGATGTGTCTCTTCTTCTTATATCATGGGAGTCTTAATATCCATAAATAATCATAGTCACCCCTTATGATGTTTAAAACTTTTAATATAAACTCTTATTCATTATCTAAATTAATTCAAAAATTATTTAGAATATATAATTCTAGAATTCTCAAATATTCTAGGAAACAATTGAATTATTCATAAAACACAGTATGTCATACGAATTCCTATGTAAGTTCCTCCCTTTTCCAATTTTTGAGCAATATTGATATTCTTTTAAGACTAAGTAATCCTTATAGACTCGCTAAAATTATCTTGACCTTATTAAGAATCATAATAATCTGATTTTGATAAGACTTTGTAAGTCTTATGGGTTCATAGAAATTCTTATATCCTCCACTATAACTCAAATACTTTATCATATTTTCAGGATAAATCTAATATATTGTATGACTTTAAAAGTTATGAAGTTAGTGTAAGTCATATGATGTCTAGGTAAGCCTTAAAAACTTATAGAAATGTCTTATAAACTCTACAAGATCTTGAAAATGACCCTAAAAAGTCATATGAAAAATGAATTAGTCATATTTTAACTTCAAGAATAGAATTATAGACATTATAAAATCATATAACATCACCTATTTATCTCAATGAATTCTCAATCACTTCAAAACATCACCCAAATATTCTTTTTTTCAATATAGATAAGCTGTACTTCCAATAGAATTTGATTGGTCTTCTAAGAATTCTAGTAGCATTGACTTCATCAATCTTAGATCTTTAATCTCCCATATTCTCAAACTTTAATTTAAAACTATTTTATATAGAACTACTTCTTATTCACCGTTACTTATCATGTAACATTGGAGATTATCTCACCAACCATCACATATCAAGTCTAATGACCTATAACTTGTCCACCCAGATGTTTCAAGTAGTTGAAACTCCCTTGTATATTTATTCATAAGAAAAATATCTCTTTACTCATTTATATATGAGAAATATCTTACTCATATTATTTTCATACTTTAAACACAAAATGACAATATTTTATTATCATGGAAGCCTCTCTTAGTGAAAAATAAATAAAATTCTTACTTGGGTGCTTCAATATCACAATTTAGATTTTTAAGAAACACCATTAACCTCTATTTTAATATGTTTTATTAAAAAAATTTCTTATACCCCTTATTGATAATAAATTCAAGGATAACTGTGAGTGATGTTCTTCTAATCATATCTCTTTTATTATTTTTTAATTTTTCAAAACAACCTTTTCTACCTCTTTTATTTAGAGTTTCAAAATGATTTAATTTTGAGAGAAGGATAAAACCACATAATTTTTTTTATAAATGATCCATTAGTTAGTTGATTATAATCCTATTCAGGCTAACCCATTGTAGAAGAAAATTTAAATTTCAACAAATCATAAAATCTATCCATTAATGAGATCAACTTGCAGTACCATTACAAAAATTTCTCATCGTAGAGGCTACACCAATAGATTCATGAAGAAATATATAACTATTGATGCTTATGAAATGAGAATTGTAACTTTTAGGATCAAATAAATACATGAAGCATAACTATTATTTTATCTACAAAAGAAAGGAAGGAGCAACATAGAAACATAGAGATTAGGCGGCTAGGTTATGCAGATCATGTGTCCCCTAAGAAGTCACCCCATAAAATGTCCCTAGGAATGTCATGTGGATAGATTATGCATTCCATAGGATCAGATAATAATCACTTGAATCCCCTTAAGTGAATTATTATGATAATACAAATCCCCATTAGACATCCCACTTTATCACATGAAGGCCTTCCGATAAGTCTTCTCGATTAAGCGAACCTCCATTAGTAAAGTTCCTCAAATAATGAAACATGTAAACTGACAAGAACTTGAAAATATCCTAAATCCCACTAAAAAATAAAATTTAGAAAAGTAAGAATATTAATGATATGGAAGTTACATTTTTTCACATGAAGGGATTATACGACTGACATGATCAGTTCAATGATCACATGAGAAACCTAACAACATGTGAACCATATTCCATGAAAACCTTTGGAAATTTCACCTTTATAATGTGATGGTCCTCAGACATTTCCATTCAATCCCATCACAAAATGATGTAAAATCAATGGAAAATGTCAAAATTATTATAAAATAAATAATAAAAGTTGAAAAAGGAGGTACCCTCTTGCGAGGCAATGTTACACTATTTTTCACGTGAAGGGTTTATGAACCTCTTGAGATCAGCCTGATTTTCACATGAAATACCTTTAAAATTACATCTTCACCTCATGAAGGTCCTCTAATTGGGGAGTTTAATCTCACAAATGTCTCCAAACATGTCTTCCTTGATCATGTGAAAAGTATCTTCGATAGGCTCCCAGGTCTCATGAAGACTCCTGAACATATCAACCTCATACTGTGAAGACCGTTTTACAGGTCAAATCCAATATGTGAATTCCCTTGACAATCCATGGGTATAATAAATATGGAAATTATGGAGTGATCTTGGGGTCACTGGTTATCACGTGACATAAATATGACATCATGGATGACCCATGTCAGGTTCACATGAAGCGCATGATGCAATAATCCCTCCACCAACTTAATCCCATATATGCGAATTACACACCGTTCGAAATAGTTTAGATACATGTAAGTGAGTTAAATAAATTCACCCTAGAATAAAAACACATACAGATGAAAGCAAAAAGTCAATAGGGAATTTCTATGAGTGCAGAGCTACACCATCACAAGAATATTACACTAGGCAAACCCGGGGAACGACTTAATGGATTACGCAACATGTATATACCATTCACACAATCACCATATTGATCCCATAAATTACTTATGGTATTCTATCCAGATCATGAAAAGGAGTTTCCATGTGTCTAATTGGTTACATGAGGTCTCAATAGGCCAATGTGTGAAGAACATTGACACATTTCTTCGATAAAGGATGGAAAAGATAGAAAAATTACATGAAGATGGATACATTGATTTTCATGTAAAGGGGTATTGTTCTTCACATGAACTATTAATTAGTCAGGTGGTATCAGCCTAACATGTCATAAAAATCATGCAACAACCCCTGAATATGTCATCCAAGTTACGTGATGTCCTTTAGACACATCGTCCAAGTCACGCGATGTCCTCTAAACATATCAGTCAAGCCATGAAAAGTCCTCCAAAAATGCCAACCTTGATCATGTGACACCCTTTTACATGTCTACATCAATCATGTTATGTATCCCTAGACAAGTTATATGAATCTTGAAAAAACCCTTAGACATTTCTGCTTCAATCACACAAATCGCCTTGGACATGTAATCATTGTCATGAGGTAGCCCATGGACAAGTCACTTGAATCATATGAAAACACTCTAACATGTCTTCTTCGATCATTTAAAGAACATTGGATATGTATTTATTATCACGATACATCCCCCATACAAGTTATCTCTACACATTATATTCCTTTTATATTTCAGCTTCAATCACACAAATTACTTTGGATATATTCGACTTGATAGTGGAAAACACCCCGGACACATTAGAAAGACATCCCAGACATGTCAGGTAGACACCCCAGACATGTTATCATGAAAATTAGGTCATTTTAGATTAATAGTTAATACATGTCATGTGGACACCCTAGAAATGTTAGGTGGACACCCCCAGACATGTCAGACATGACCAACAAGAGTACTTGGGCATGTTCCCCCGAACCCTGTGAAACCAAATCCATGAGTATTTGTTCAGGAATTCACCCTTTACATGGGAAGTTTCAATAATGGACTTATAATGGACACTCATGAAATCCTATGGGTATTTTAGGATCCTCATGCCATCCAAGCATTCTTAGCTGGCCACTCATGGTCCCTAGTATCTATCTGTTAGAGGGTAAGGGTTAGATATCTTCCAACAGGTGTACATCATGGTATAAGTCCCTAAATTTCCTAAAACTCATGTATACCAATAATCCATTAGATTGTAATCACATATCCTCACCCATATACAGGTTAGGAGTATTTGATATATGAGAACTAGAATTCTTGTCCAAACAGGATACGTATGACACCTTCTTAAGTCCCGATCTCCAATGGGTTTCCACCCTGGTATATGTCCCAACATATTCCAATTACCTTGGATAATAGAAAAAAACAATCCTCCAATGAGTCTATCATCCTTCCTCTTCTATCATTGGATGGGAGGTGGGTTTATACATAGGCATCCTTTTGAGTGTAAGCCCTGAACATGCCACCGAGTACCTTAAACCCATCGACAGGTTTGGGAAAACTTGAAATATGGGGACTCTAATTATTTATATAATAATTATACACCACATACCTTACTAAGTCATAAGATCCATATCAAACACTCAAACAGGTTATCCTAAAGGCGTAAGCCCCATATCCATGTGCAATACTCCCAATCTTCTACTGTATCTTATTTATCACACCTTTTATGGATCATGTGGGATTAGGTACTTACAATGATCATATTACCAACACCATGAATCTTCCCCATTCATGGAAGCATCATTGTTTAAGCATTGATAAGTAACATGATTCCACTACCTTCATATAAGAGCATCCACACTGATGTAATTTATGAAAGAATTTTAATATTGGTTAACTTTGGGGTAATAACCTCGATGAGCACTAATCATTAGTCCCTTCCCATAAATAGGTTGAGGGAAGACTAAAATACAAAGTCTCTGAATCCTTTTATAAGCAGGATACATAGGAAGCCTTCCCAAGGATCTATCTCCATATCTAGTTCCCAAGTAACCTAATATATGTCCTTTCCATATGATTTTAAACTAAAAATATTAGACTTAAATGAACTACATGGGTTTTTATTCCTGGTTTAAACAAGCTATATAGAAAACCTCATGAAGGTTAAATGCCATCCTTGAAACACCAATTTCCTCCTTGGATGACAGTAAACTCTAGAGTGCCTGGTTGTACGACTTCAGAATTTAAATAGCTACCCATTGATAAATAATAAATGGAAATAGATGGAGAACCTCAGATACATGAAGATGGTCTCATCAATAGAAACCCTTTTACATATAGAAGGATTCAACACCCGGTCATTTAATTAGAGTAACCAGTACCATATTGGGATCCTGAAGAGATTTACAAACATATCTTAAATCTATAATAGGGTTCTATAGTAGGAAATAATTCCCCCCAAAAAAAGTTCGATGAGCCTGACTTACCATTCTCTTGACCAATGTGATTTCTTAAGTGTCATTGTGGTTGAAACCCCAAACGATCTCTTGCCTTTGTTATGGATGTGGTGGCCATTGGGAGTTTCCATGAGAGATGAAAATGGTAAACCCAATATGAATTACTATACAACCATACTTGAACTCCCCACAATCAATCGTCAACCCCAAATTTTCAAATGGGAAACAAAAACTGTGAACCCAACATAAAATCATGTAATTGAAGAATAGTTGAATCATTTTAAGAACCCAACATCTTATTTCATATAACTAGGTCACCACACCATTCCGATGGAAACATAAATTTTGATCCCAACATTAACCTCACTGTTATAAAAGAAAAAAAGTTTATGCATGTCAGGCTATTTTGTTCTCACCTTTTTATGGAAATGAAAAATGTTGAACCTGATGTGAATATCTCAAATAATAAAAATATTTTTTGACCATGCGTCGAGTTATTTTTATTCTTCCCCCATGTAAAAATAAATTATACACCCTATGTGAAATCCTTCATTAATAAAACTAAATCAATATTACCATGAAATATGCCATTCTCACTGTGAAATGTCCACACAAGAAAAATACCAAGACTGGGAACAAGAAATGGAAATTATTTTACCCATGCATAGATGATTAATAATGTTTCCCATTTGCAATGATGCACTGATCGATTACCAGGTTCCTTATTGTATCTGTGACTGAAAAAACTACTCTCACAAAGATCTTAAACCAATATCATGTCTTCATCATGTGAATGTTATGGAACTTTAACTATAGTAGTAACCATTGAAGGTTGCAAAACAACCTCACCCACCCAACACCTTTAGATTTGTGTGGAGAATGAAATTGTTTGGGAATACCACAAAAATTGTTGGATACTAACACTCATGGTTGTACATATAGGTCTCCAGACACTAATGCTAAAAAAGTCTGTCTCATTCAGGGAAAGATGCAATGAAACCAGTGACACCTTTCACCACCACCAATTTCTTCATAAGATTATCCTCCGAGCATGAAAATTAGGAACTTATTTATCTTAGGAAGGTGGACCAAGGAATCAAATATGAATCTATCCTGATTGAAGAAATACCTAGGAGTGATCCTATTAACTGCAGTCACTAGAGTCATCCCACCAGTTCCCCTTAGTCACCTGCCAATGGTACCACCCTAAAATTTACACCCCTGACACTCATGCATGGGAATTAAGTAGTTATCATCGGGTGTGACACGATATGGATAAATAGTAGTGGGATCATATCCCCACTTCCACTAACAAATCCTGTCAACATATTCTAGTGATGATCAGTGAGCAGACACATATCACTTATCCCTTGGATCAAGTCTGCACACACATTCATACATTAATCATGGGGGAGGCACATATTCTCTATCCCATGCATGAAGTCCATCAACATATTCTGATGGCCCAAAGAGGACAGTAGTGGGCTTATATCCTCACTTTAATTGAAGAAATTTTCCAATATATATTGGATACTGAGAATGTATATGCCTAAATTCCTATTCACACTTTTCTAAAGTGTCACTAAATTCTAGAAATAGTAGAAGAGATCTTCCGATATATTTCGACACTTGTATAAATATAGGGGTATGAACATATCCCTATACCAATATCTATAACATCATATCACCATGATGACTATAAATAGGTGGATAATTTGGAGCAATAGAACATTATTACTCCCATATAGGAGGATTATCAACATATTTTGGTAAAGAACAATGCACGAGACTGAGATCATATCCCCATTTTGACTGGGTCTTACTTTCTCATTTCGGCACATGCCTCAAGACCGGCACACATTCTTATCAAAAAACACCAATGATATACTCCAAAAGCACATGAATGTGATCATATCCCCACTCCAACCAAGGTTCATTAGTAAAATATAGAACACACATTATAGTAGGCTCATATCCCTATTGAAGAAGCTACTCAACATATTTCTATAGATTTTGGAATCCAGAATCATATATATTCTTCTATTGATGAACGACTACAACAACTTCCTTTAGAGGCTATACATGAGGAGGTTTATATCCCTTATTCTATTCTAGAGGTCCATCAGCATATTCATATGGGGAATTCATATTTAAACTGAGATCAAAACCCTTCTTCAGCCAATATTGACTGGAATATTCTAACAACCACCCACAGATAGACACATATTTTTGTTGATGATAAATAAGATCACCAACATACTCTAGCAGCTTCTCATTAATGGGATCATATCCCCACAACCCCATAAGTTTATTAACATATTCCAACAACCATTATATAGTAGGCTCATATCCCCTATCAACCCAAAATATAGATCAACATATTCTATTCATGGAATAGAATGAGGCTCGTATCCTTAATCTTATCAATACTAGTGTCTTTGAGGATGTGTGACATATATCCACAACACCTAAAAGGTTTTTTGACTCTTTAAAAGAAGTATAAAAATATAAATACCTTGATATAACTCTTTATGGTAGTGTGGAGATGGATTAAATGGACTATACTCTTGATGAATTCTATGGAAAACCACCCCATGGTAATAACTATCCTAGAAAAGGAAGTCCTCTCCTTGCATAATAAATTTTGTATAGAGAGGTCCTTAAATTCCAAAAAACCTTTGTATATAGATGTTATTGAAAAATTAAGTTTAACCATATATATTTCCTCATAAACTATTAGCAGCACTTAGACATGGTCGAAAAGTGACCCAGAGAAGAAACCTCTGCAGTCTAACCAGGAAGAGGTACATAATTCTGATGAAGAAGAGGCTAACATGGATATATGGAGATAGTTATATGGAGAAAACCTCCCAAACATATTTTTTGACCTCACCATTTATGACTATAATAACTCAGATGAGATAGAGAAGGAGTTCATGTCATACCTATAACAGAACTTGTGGGTGTCTCATCAGTGGTTAAAGGATAAACACCTCCCCTATCAGGGATATGTGGGTAACCTTTAAAAAAAACACATACTTTGTTGTAAAATGGAAATTGATTCAATCTATATGTCCTGGTACCTAAGACCAAAAAATCATAGAGAAAATATACAACATTATTTCTACCATTTAACATCAATTCTTTGGCAACTGATCACTGCAGCCTCATCAGATATCTAAATATGAGGATGGAGAAATTATAGAGAATTGGAGTTCACTGTATCACTTGAATAATATAACTCCCCTGATATGGAATCCTATAATGTCATAGAAATAAAAGATATCAGGGGACCAGGAGACACACTTTCCAGCTAGTCAATATAATGAGACTCTTCCACCTTAAAAATGAAAATAAATTGAGAATAGAGGGAGAGGGTCACCAACAAACTCCAAATATGTTCCCCTTGAAAAAATAAAAATGTATTTTAGACACAAAATCCAATGTTATGGACTACTCGATATCTTCCCATAGAAAATCAATCCCATTATATGAAGCTATTAAATCTAACTCATAAATGAGTTTAATTGCACCAAATTAAATGGATCACAATAGTATCAACCATATTAGCTGTTTAGGAGAGAACCCAACTCTTAGGGATGAGGTAACTTTTACCCCCAACCCCACCTATAGGGTTATAAAACCATGAGAGTATCTAGGAAATATTAAAAAATATTGAAAACCAACCCTATCATGAAATTCTTGGGGAAATTTTATCCAAATCACCACCACTAGGTTCATCACACCCCAAGAGGGTCCTAGAGAAATTAGCAGTGGTTCCAGATCAAACCAATCTTGTAGGGATGTGGGAATTTATTTCTCAATTTATATTTTAGGATCCATCATATCCTTGATTTGAATTATCAAAACCTCAAAAATTGTATTCGGAAGTGCCAATAGCAGTTCTGAATCATCCATAACCTAAAGGGATGAGGGAATTTTTATCACCATAATCACCCTATAAGAAATAATTATTCTCTAGGTTGGAAAAAAATATCAAGGATTGGAAACCCATCCACTCCTCCCACAACAAGACATAACTTTTCTATTTAGGGACTATTTAGAAAGCATGATCAGAAACTCCCTTAAGTTCACTATTTACAGACCGAGATAAGAGGAACATACAACAAAGGAAATCAAACCCCATAAGGGTTGTAAGCCAAAAGGGTCCAATATATATAGGAGTAAGATAATTGACCCTAATGCAGCCCTCAAAGGAGGAGTAAGTAGTGAAGAATCACTATATTTCATGGAGAGTAATGGGATAACTACCATTTACTTGAACTCCCTAGTGAATGTCATCACGATAAATATTGTAAATTATGTGGACTGTGGGGTAAATACCAAGGGAAGCAATTTATAAACCATTCCATGAGAGGTAGGTGATTTGGATGAAAACACTGAGGATATAGGTAAATATAATCAAATAAGGATCCAAGACCTAGAACCTCCTAATGATTAATTTCCACCTCTTTAGAAGAAAAATTCCGAAGATAAAGAGATAAGTGTGGCTACATCACACTCACTAACCAGAGGATCCAAAATTCCTTTCATATAGGAACTACTGGAACAATATGAGAATGAGATACAAAATCTTAGACAACTTAATGAGAAACTACTCTGAGGAAACATTCCCACTGGGTATCATCTTTAGACAAAGATAGTAATCCCTCATAACCAATTCCAAGAGAGAGATAATACAACCACAAAAGTGACATTTGAGCATAAGGTTGGCTCTAGATCTTAGAAACAATTTTACATAAATGGGGAGGTTAAGGATGATCATGGATTTCCTCAATTAGGACGATAGCCTCTCCTCCGTTAGGGTGATCATTCAGTACCAACACATATTGAGAATCCATGGGATATGAAAAAGGGTACACCTCATCAAGCATCACCCACTACATATAGAAAGAAGGTGTTCTAGAAAATATACCTCCAGAACTTCTCAACACAATTGAATCCTTGAATACTTGAATGGAATCCATGATACTAAAAAAGAAGACATATACAGAATGGGTAGATGACAATTTTTCCCTGCCCAATTTCAAAAATCATACTTCTTAGTCTTTGATGGCATGTGAGATCCGTAACATCATATAATGCACTTCATGTCCTGATGTAGCCTGATGATGGGCCTTAGAGATAAATTGGAGGTGACGAAACTAAGATGTTTTTTGCCAACCTTGGTAACACTAACCTTTATTTGGTACAACAACCTTCTATAAGGATCTTTTGTGGGATGTGAATACCTCCTTCATCAATTCCTTTATTAGTTCATCTCCACTCTAAGGAAAACAACAATTAATGACCTCACAAATTAAAAACAAATGAATAAATGATAGGTTTTCTGACTTTATCACCATATAAAAGGGTTTAAACTATTCACCCAATATCCCTATCTCATAAGAGAAATTTTTTTAACTTTATACTAAGAATATTTGGATGGATTTGCAAACACCTTTGATTCTGATGAAGTATCTAGGAAGATTCTGTATGTTTGTAGAGACAACACAATGACTAGAATATTCCATTTAGTGAAATTAGGCTAAATTTCAGTCCATTCCCATGACAAAAAGGGAAAGGATTGGTAAGACAGAGACACCTGTTGTTACCCTCAGACTAGTAATAGTTCCCATTCAAGCACCCAGGCAGGCCCAAACTATCTATCACCTCTCATTGAGTGAAAAAAGTAAAAAAAACCTTTGACTAGAAGTAAAAAGAGACACTAGGGATTACTGTAATTTTTGTAATACATGAAAAAGTGAATTACTTCCAAAATGATATTTTTCTAGTTATTTACTTTAATACATTGAAAATAACCCACTCAATCTACTAGAACCTAGGAAACCCAATGAGTTTAGCTTCATGGATCATATAGACTACTTACCTCTCTATAGAAGATTGGACCACATCATCCAATATTTCTTTTACTCAAAGATATCCTCTAAAGATTAGTTGATTATAAATAGGTGATACTAAAGAAATCCCTAACATAGGTAACTTGTGTAAATATTACTTAATAAGAAGAAGAGAGTGTCTGGTAAGAATTTATAACCATTCATGGATAGAAGTTTGATAACTAGATGACTCAAAAGATAGTTGACCAAGATCATTCCACCCTAAGAGCATAGTTTTTAAGATCATAAATGATCCTAGTATCTAAGGAGGCCCATTAAATATGACTCCCAAATTTAAATGTAATATTCCGACATAGAAAATGAAACAATATAAAGATTCATATCTAGCTCCCACACAAGATCGAACTCTTGCAGATTTCTTTTGTTAAACATATGCAGAATAAGAATTGTCCCACCAAATAGAACCCTCAATAGATAAAGAGATCATTTTTGGTTTTGTTAACATAGTTCAATTAACATATCCCTTATCCAATGAAAAATAATCCCCAGAGTATGAGTTATCCATACCTGAATGGGGAGCTAGAGGTTAAGGATACAGAATATGAGAATAAAAGGGAAGGTGCAGGCATGGATGAACCCAATATGCTGGTCACATCCCCATAGACAACATATATATAGCCAAGACCTATTGATAAACACTTCAAAAATCCTAACAGAAGCATGGAGATTTCTTAGATCCCTCCAACAGTCATTAAATCCCAATAATTTTATATAACTAACTAGTAGGGATGTTAATTTCTAATCATCCCAGACAAAAGGGAAGGTTGGTGTGACCTGTTCCAATAAAAGTAGATGGTCCCTAGAAATATACTCAAGAACAAAAACCATCCACCTCAGACTCCTCAACTATAGAGACACTGAATAGAGAGAAACAATAACTTGAGAGGTGCAAACCTCCAGCAAAAAAGTACAATATTCTAAAATAGTTGGTGGTTTTCCCAACTTAACTCTCAATCTTGGAATCCATCTATATTTCAAAAGAACTAAAATAGGTACTCATCGAGGACCTCCAGAGCCCGAAATAGTTTAACATAGAATTCACTGCATCCATCGTTTACTGAGTGGAGACCATTCCATCAGAATGTCATATCATCATCTCATTTACATAAAAGGGCCAGGAAGAAGTTATCTAGGTACATATCACACTTCTATATGTTTTAGTAAAACTCAATAATGTCAACATTCAAAGGGATCTGGTTTACAATGGTTATAGGATCAACCTTCTCCAAATTCATACCATTCGACATTTTGGATATATCAAGGAGGAATTATCTTCAATAAAGATAACCATTCAAGGGTACAATAAGAATTAGAAAAGGTCTCTCAAGAAGATCAAGCTCAAGGATCAGTTTTGGGATCTCAAATCTATTGCTGGGTTCATGGTTATCCATAAATACATGAATAAAATTTTCTACTTGTAAGATATTGAATTCATAGCCACATTGAGGTACCTTCAATATTTCATTAATGCATGAAATACCCCATCGATGGAAGGGTCGATATACTACATGGTGACATCTCCCCCTTTGAGTCTTATGAAGCCATATATACTGAGGAAGGTTTCTATAAGAAGGAAGTAAAAAACCAACATTAGATGATGATATATCGGTTATAACTACTAATATCTTGGGGACCAACCTTGCGAATCACTGGAGAATGCTCGATAGTGACTATCTATTTCCTAGAACCCGATCAAGGAAGAAGATTCAATCACAACAAAGTATCATGAACAAAAAAATTATCTAGATCATGTCCATGTAATATCCATTACATCAAATGAAGTGGATTCATAAAAGTTAAGTTAGACTAATTATCTATTAGAATCCAAGAATTACCTTGAAAAATTAGCATATATTGATAAATCCCCAAGATATTCACTTCAAATTTGGAATTCTATATCTCCCTTTCCCTCAGTAGTAGTGATAAAGAAGGCAAGCATCCCCAGAATCTATCTGTGACAATTTTGGAAGATATTGATGTCAATGTATCTTCTCATGGATTATATTATATTTTAAGTGACAAATATGACTCTAGATTAACCACCATTTATAAGAATCCTTTATAGGCACATAAATGAAAATATAAGAGGATGATCTCAGAAATGCCCTTCATGCATTTGAGGAAGGTATCTTCACCACCATTGATGAGATTGGGCAAGTGAATCTGAGAATAGAAGAAGACATGTGAACTATGTTGATTAGTGCCTCTATTCCTCTCAAGGGGAAAGTTATGTGTATTATATTTCTAAAGAAAAATTGATACAGGTTTCCTTAAAATTATATAGATATTCCTATATAGAACCTAGTTGTGACTACTCACCACCTAGGATTAGCCAATGGTTAATGAGGTTTCAAGAAGGCATCCAGGAGGATGCACCCCTATAATTCTATGACTATAGAAATAAAATTTAAAAAATTGATCAATTAAAATATATTTTAAGAAGTGTAGTACCCAAAATGGCTCGCCAATATTTTACCCTTCAATTAAAATAATCAGAAGAATATGGTCTACGTCGATTTCAGAGATCTGAATCAACACTACTTGAAGGACGATTTACTTTTGATGATAATATAACTTCTTTAATGGAACTTCTAGATTCAAATCCATTTACTTCATTGATGGATATTCAGGGTATAATTAGATAAATATGGCCCCTGAAGATCAAGAAGACACCATCTTCCGAGCACTTCCGGGGATCGTCTGCTACCAAGTTATTCCATTTAAATTAAATAAAGATGGATATATTTATAAAAAAAAAACATATAAAATCATAAAAAACTTCTTCGATCAAATTTTGGAATGTTATGTTGATGACCTGATGGTTAAATATCAATAGTGATGTGATCACCTCACATATCTTGAGAAAATATTTGGAAATTTATAATGACACAATTTGAATATGAATCCATTGAAGTGTGATATCATAGTAACATGAGGAAATTAATTATATTTGTAGTATGCCACCAAGGAATTGAGGTCAATCCAAAAATACTAATGGAATCCTAGTAATATCACACCCTCAAAATCTTAAATAAATGAATGGATTCTAGGGGAACCTTGCTTATATTCAGTATTTAATAGACAACATGGATAGAAAATCCCACAACTTAACTATGTTAATAAAGAATGGAGTTCCCTACCAATGGGATGAGGACTACCAAGAAACTTTAAAAAATATCAATAAGTACCTACTGAAAGTACTATTATTGATGCCTCTGGTGGAAGGAAATTCGCTTATCTTATATGTGACCGCTATGAGATAATCACTTGGTGCTCTCTATAAATATAAAAATGATATGAGAAATGAAAACAACCTATAATATCTCAATCAAATTATGATATGTACTGAGACTCAATATTAATATATTTAAAAGAACTACCTCTCACTCATATTTTTAGTGATAAATCTTTAGCATTACTTGGAGCATCATGAAGTCCACTTAATCTCTCTTATTGATCTGCTTAGGTACATCCTCGGACACCCTATGTTGACTAGGAATTTGGACCAATGGATAATTATTATATAATAATATGACATCCAGTTCGTGTCACAGAAGGAATTTAAAGCTAAGGCCTTGGATAATTTCTTTGTAGCACGTCCCTCCCTAGAAAGAACACTTATAAGCACCAAACATCCAGATGAAGAGGTTTTATATACCCATGACACTCCCTGAACATGGGATATGTATTTTTATGGTGTCTCCCAAAGTCCTATTAGAAATAGGATGGAAAACATGAAGCTTAACCAGTATGATCTAGGGATTATATTTGTTTCCTTGTACAAATAAATTATTACCTACTCTTTCTCACAGTCTAAAGGCTGCACTAATAATGAGGTATAATACTAAGACCTAATTGCTGACTTGGAACTAGACCTAAAGTGGTAGATAAACTACCTAAACATCAATGTGTATTCAAATATAGTTATCAAACAAATCAATAGTGACTATGCTATCAAGAAGCATGAATTATCCCCTCTAATTGGTTACATTATAAGATTGGTGGAAGGATTCCCTTTTTAACAAATATTTCACCTCATACCTTGATCAAAAAATGATCATGTCAACACACAAACTAATGAAACCACAACCCTTGCTGACCCTGATTTGGAATAAGTGGTTCTCCACATCACACACTAAACGGTGGTCTCATACTTTATCATTTGTGGAATGGATGAAATAAATCAGGCCAACACATACCTAGAGCATGATGAACCAATATCCACATCTATATGGATTCAACCCATAGTTTAATACCTCCAAAATGGGACCCTCCTATTAGATCAAGACAAAAGGGAACAAACTCAATATTGGGAAATGAAATTTACCCTTCCGGATGAAAACCATAAGAAAAAATCTCTCTAAAAATTAGGATTTGGTAGAATCCTCCTTAGATGCATATCATAAAGAGAGATTAATGCCATTATGGAAGAAGTCAATATAGGCTTCTGCAACTCTCATCAGTTTGGGACTAGACTCTCCCTCCAAATTAAGAGGCTTGGTTACTACTAGAAAACAATGGTACAAGACTATTTGTAATTCACTCAGACATTTCATGAATGATAGATTCATTCAAACTTCTTCCATAAACCCCTATATTTTCTACATACAACTAAGTTTTCTTGGATGTTTTCTGTATTGGGAATGGACATTGTGGGGCCATATCCACCATCCACAACTATGAAGTTTATATACATCCTTACTAATATCTATTTATTTTCAAAATGTGAATAAGATATAACCCTCAAAGAAGTCAGGATTAAGAATATAATTAACTTTTTAAAGTATAATATCATTACTAGATTCATTTTCCCTCACATGACATCGATGGAAAATGACACAAACTTCTATTCTTCTGAATTTATGAAACTATACCAGGAATACAACATTTATTCGAACCATTCATCCTACTAACATGCAATGGAAAATGAAAATATATAGGTATTAAATAAGACTCATTCAAATATACTCCATAAAAAGGTGTATAAGGACAAGAAGACATGGATGAAAAATCTATTTCATGCTTTATTGGACTACCATACCACCATTCACACTACCACACAAGAGACTCCATATTCATTTGTGTACATTACTAAAGAAATGTTTCCCATTGAAGTATATTTCCCCCACCTTGAATAGATATCCATGGAAAACTCTCAGATGATAATTAAAATAAAAAGTGACTGGATGATTTGGAATGAATCAACATGAAAAGGTTTTGTACACTGCACAACCTTGAAGTTCACCATAATCATATTACATGATCCATCAATAAAAAGGTTCGCGTATGCTTATTCCATCAAGGAGAACTGAAATTTTTTCTTATAATCCCAATGATACCAGGAACAAAACCTCCAAAACTAGAACCCAATTGTGATGGTCCTTAAACCATACATAAGGTATATTATAATAGATATTACTCATTAGACACTATGGATTTTGAAAAAATCACACCTCCCACCAATGCAAGGTTTCTCAGGAATTAATTTTCATAACTACCATCAAACACCCTTAAGACCTAGTAGTAAGATGTTAGGTTGCATGAAATACTACATCCTTACCATATGAAATTAAACTATATGGAATAAATCCTCTCCCATGATGTTAAACTACACAGAAGACATCCTAACTGCATGGCATTAAAATTCATAGATAATTCTACTTCATGGATAGTTCACTTCACATGAGCTAGATTTGTGAAAAAGAAAAATGAAGTACTCCCATAACAATGTGTGATTTAGATTTACATAGGGAATATTACCTTTCAAGAACAATGTGTGTCTTTATTCCTACTATCATGGGATACGTAGTGACACAAAGATCTCAAATCCTAGGTCCAACTGTCATATAAATGGAAATATACCACCCTCTATGTATGGGTCAGACCTAAATGAATATTTTTCAATTCAAGAACTACATTTGGCTTGATTCATGCTATTACAGGATATGTAGTGACCCCTAAATCTCGAAACCTAGGTCCATCCATAATATAAATAGAAACAATTCTCCCCTCTATATATGAGTCAGACCTGCGTGGAGAGTTTTCTTTTCCAAAATTACATGTGTCTTGATTCCTACCATCATAGGATATGAAGTGATAAAAAATATAAAACCCAGGTCTAGCCGTAATATAAAATAAAAAATGACACCTCTACATATGGGTCAGACCTTCATGGAGAGGTTTCAATTCAAAAACTATGTGTGACTTGATTCTTGATATCATAGGATATGTAGTGAAACTCAGATCTCAAATCACATGTCCAACAATAATATAAATGAAAAAAATCTCCCTATCTGTATGGGTAAGACCTTCATGGAGATATTTCCATCTAGGAACTATGTGTGTCTTTATTATTACTATCACAAGATATCCAATGACACCCAGGTATCAAATCCCAGGTCTAACTACAATATATATAAAACATGTTCCCTCTACATATGGGTCTGACCTATATAGAAATTTTTCCATTCAATAACTATGTGTGGCTTGATTCATATTTACAAAAGATAAATAATGATGCTTGGTTCTCATATCCTATATCCAATTTTAGTATAAAAATGTCCACCCTCCTTGCATATGGTTTGTTCTGCACATAGAATTTTGATATAATAATTATATGTGGATTGATTTGTGTTTACATGAGATATGTAGTGATGGATAGATTTCCAATCCTAGGTCAATATGTAATTCATATAATGATAAAAATTCTCCCCTACCTATATATGGTATGGAACTATATAGGTAACTATTTAAGAACTATGTTTGGATTGATTCCTACTATCACTGGATATGTACTGACGCTTGTATCCTATATTCCATGCCTAACCACGACTTTCCATCACCCTAGATAATGTTCTTACATGAGAGTTAGATCTATGTAGTGGATCCAGTCTATAATAAATCCTAGTTCTATCCATGATGAAAAGGATAAGAATGACCCTTCCCTTGTGTATGGGTCATACCTGCAAAAGGGATTATCTAAAAGAAGAACTGCATATGTAGTTATTAGCATACTATTAGATATATAGTGATTTATGTATCCTCTATTTCATTCCTATCCATGAATTCACATCATTCCCAATCATGTACCTCAATGAGAACCAAATTTTTGTGGGGACCACCACTCATACTAAAATATGAGCACCCCCACAAATTCCCAATCATACACTCTCACATGAATCAATAGAATATCAAGTTTTCTCTTATTTATCATACTAAGAATGCCTTATGTGGGATTAGGGAAACTGGAAAGTCTCTATGTCCAGTGAGATCAAGGTGAATTCTATCCAAAGGCAGGGAACCACATCCTAGTCACATTATGTCAAACTGCATGGTAATTTTCAAGTTGTATGATGTTAAACTGCACAAAAAATAGTCTTCACATTGAACAAATCATCGCATATGATGACTATGTACTCAAGAATCAAATGTTTTATCCATTTTCTATGAAATCTGTTCAATAATCACTGTAACATCCTTTAGGGTGATCAAAACCATATCTAATATTATCTTATCCATGAACTAACTTCATATCATTGATATCCATGTTAATACTAACAAATTCCATGAGTTAATATCCTTCTTTTAGAATTCCATTGACCTTGGGATCCCTTTATATTGGTTCTCCTTTATATAATACTAGTAACATAGTTTGGTTAATACAAAGCTAAAACACAAGGATTTGATTGTAGATAACGCAAATTCTTAAGAGCTTGCACTTAGTGGGTGTTTTAGTTCTAGAAGAGAGGCCCCCATTAAACCCATGAGTTATTATCCTTATTGAAAGAAATATGGTATTCTTACATTATCAATGGTTGACCTATATCGAATGGTTTCCACCTACAGTTAACTCATTTATTCTTGGGTAATGATTTACACTTTCCATAACCCAACTATTCAACTGGATTTAGATACTCTCAATGTTATGCATCTGTGCATCATACCCATTTTTAAAGAAAGATTATAACATCATATTATTTTAACATTACATTTCATGGTATGCATATTTTATAAAGACCCAATTTCATAGAGTTATTTAATCCTCTCAAAAATACGTCCAAGTCGCATAATGTTATATTTCATTATTAATTCTTAGTTGCACAATGCTAAACTATATGACACATGGTCCATCTTTCAAGACCTAAAAGTTATTATAGTGGGTAATCCTATCCATGAATCCATTATAGGGGTGAATATTTTGACTCCATAATAGAATAAAATATGGAAATTACCTTCCGCTACACAAGATCCCATCTATGTAGAGGACCCCTTAGCTGAACAAGATGACAAGAATTACTATGATAAGAAAAAAATTCCCCTCACCCCTGCATATGGGTCAGATATATATAGAGGGATATCCTTAAAATATATAACTATGGAATGATTCCTATAATTAAAATATGCAAAGGGAAACCAAGGGAATCCTAGTTGTAACAAATTTAACAAGCCTATACTTAAATATGGAAGAGTCATACAAACTCACTTTTCCTACATATGAATCGGATCTATATGTGGCCTGACTATGCATAACACATATATTTATTGGAAAAGATCTAGAATATGGATACCCACCAGTAATCCTGTATAAGGATAAAATATGCCTCTCACAACTAGACTCCCCCTAATAGAGAAAATTATATTTAATAATATCTTTCACAATTTCACATAAGTTCCTACATACTTACTACATGAAGATAAAAATAAAAGGGATATGTTCTCATCATATTATTTTAAAATACATGGAATATGATTCCCCACTAAATGATGTTAAAATGTTCATACCATCATTCATCATTAATTTTTATCAAAGGACCATAAGATGTTGACCCTAGTCAACCAAAGTTCAAGGTGCTTCCATCATCATTCCGAGCACTTAAAATTGTAATCCACACTTCATGTATCAAGTGTCTTGAATTGATGAAAACCTAACATGGAAATTGGGAAAGGACAATGGGATTTAAGAGACCCTTTATTTTACTATGCATGTCTGCCACTGTTTCTTACATATGACCTCCTAACTATCTACCAAATGTGACATTGACTTTTAAAAAGGGATTATTATTCTTTTGATACCTGACATCATCACAATGGAGCTTGTTACTATAGAGGGATTCATGATCATCCTCAGAATTATTTTCCCATACCATTACTCAAGATTTGAGAACCTTGATCCATAATTTAAAACATTCTCATTCTCCACCAGGGAATGTGTTGGGGTACTTATGTCCTTAGGAATACCAATTAGGCTATTATGTAGTATTCCCCCAATACTAGGTCTATGTGCATCATGAAATTAAACTACATTAACTTTGGTCAAAGATATATGAACACAAAATTTATCTATAGATGGTCAAAATCGTAAGACCCTAAATTTCTAATGAAAGAGACATAAATATTTTCAAGTTGAAAACAAAAAATGGAAATCTGATTATAAGTGAAGACTCTTATCTCTAATATATTCATCTCTATAGTTTAGGGAAAAGTTAGAGAATAAATAAACAGGGAATAAAGCTTATTGGCCCCACCGTATGCCCCTAGTAAAAGATGAGTTATGCTCATTTGACCCCCTAGTCTAGGAAAAAGTTAGAGAGATGATTTATCACATCCCCTAATGTGTTCAGTACATGAAAACATAACTTTTATAGTTCTTGAACACTTCTTGCATATTATGTTTTCCGTAAACCACCTTCATGTCATCTAAGTCTGAGCTGACACAAATAATGTATTGAGTTGATATCCTTCTCTTGGAACCCTATGGTCCTTTGGATCCCTTTATATTTGTTATCCATTATATTGTATTGGTAATAGGGACTAACTTCCCAGAAGGGACCCCACTAGGATTTGATGTTGAATAACGCAAGACCCCAGAGATTATTCTCAGTTGTTTTTTTTAATCCCATATGAAATGTTCCAAAAAAATGCATGTGCTATTGTCCTAGCTATGTGTGATAATGGATTCCCCATTACTAATTTCTAGTATTTACCCACTAGTACCCATTTTTAGTTAACTCATATATTCATAGTCCATTAATTAAAATCCCCATAACTAGAATATTCAAGTGGATTCAACATCCTCGACGTTATATCACAATGTATTATTCCCATTCTCAATATCTGAATGCAATATTTCATTCTAAAAACTTTTTATGGCCTGCACCATGTGACTCAAAACCACATGGTGTCAGGCTCGGGCCTTTCAATCATAAGTAGAATCACCAGTAGAGTGCCAAAACCCTCATTGTATAGCCTTTAACCCACTTTCAAATTCATAATCTAGGTGCTTAAATCTTAAAAACCCGTTCACATCCCTAGGAAAAGAGCGGGGACCCTTTTTCTTGATCATATATATACTCCCTATGAAATCATGCAAAAGGGACTTTATACCATTAACTAGAGGAATCTCCTCCATATAGGAAAGTACCTCTAATACTTTTGAGCCCCAACTATATTGTTATGGAACTCTCACTATATAATGTGTTTATTTCATCACCAACATGGGTACCCCATTCAATATTTACTATTTCAGTCTTCTAAACATGTGATTTACACAAACGATATTCTAGATATCCATGTGGAATCAGAATTCATAATATTTCACTATACATTCAACCAAATATCTGCGAGGATGTAGGGTGTCATGAAATATCATGGATATTCATCCTTCATGTTTAATACAAGAACACATGGTGTGAGAACCCTTCATGAACATTCATTGTTCAGAATATCAATTGGGAATGTAAGGTATTGAAAATTTCATGGACCCTCATTCTTAAGAATCCCATTAAGGATATATAGTTATTAAACCCTTCATGAATACCCATACTTCACTACTAGTAATAGATAGTATAAGATAGAATACCTTAAACTACAAAAATAGACGGTATGGGATAAAATATCCAAAACTACAATAACATATGGTCTGAGCTGTAAGACCTTAAACTACAACCGTAGAAGGTATGACCTAAAAGAACCTAAAATATAGTAATAGAAGATCCAATCTAAAATATCTTAAACTACAAAAATATGATTTCTGAGCTAAAATAACATAAAATATAACAACATAAGGTCCATGATAGAATACCCCAAACTACAACAATAGAAGGTATGATCTAGAAGACCTTAAACTACAATAATGGTATAGTTTATAGGACCTAAAAACATCCATTTGAAAGAGAAAAAACACATTCCAGGTTGAAAAACTTGAAATGGGCACCCTAGGAAAAAGTCTAGCATCTAATCCATGGACACACACTTTGTGTGATTGGGGAAATGATGAGAAATCATAAAATGGAAAATAAATAAAACTCATCAGGCTAAAAACATGAAAAGGGAAAATTGGGAAAAAGTTGAGTCAAGTACCTCTAAGTCTATCCTTAAATGGATTAGGAAAAAGATAGGGTTCAAATTAAGAGATAAAAATATTGTATGAATCATTGTTAGTCCCTAGAAAAAACCATTATATGTTCACTAGGTCCACAGACTTAGGAAACAAATATATAACTCTCCCTATGAGATATCTTTAACCTATATTATCTTTTGAACTAGGTGATTCGGGGATGACCACATAAAATACATCAATAAGGGTGATAATTAAATTAATCATTTATGGACAATTGTTTACAGAAATTCTATTATCATTCAAGAATTATATTCTAGGAATTTGGGTTTAATTGGTATTATACAAAGGATATATGTATTTTATGATCCATATGATATCAATTCAATGAAATTCTATGCTCATCATGAATGAAATAAATCCTCACAGCAAGATGAAATGTTCATTTTTTTATTAATAGTGAAAAAAGGAGGGAGTAATCTTTATATTCTAGTGTCTCATATACAAATTCACAAAAACAAAACAACACTCATGTTT
This sequence comes from Viscum album, assembly GCA_963277665.1. Classification (NCBI taxonomy): domain Eukaryota; kingdom Viridiplantae; phylum Streptophyta; class Magnoliopsida; order Santalales; family Viscaceae; genus Viscum; species Viscum album. The sequence goes on from OY728165.1 coordinate 1,038,598,819, forward strand.
ATAGTTGGATCATAATGAAATCTAGTCCGCTGAGTTTTTCAAGTCATACAAAGTGTATCAAGAGCTTTAAATTAAATATTGAAGTAAATCATCCCCCATAACTTTTTAGATTGTCAAAGGATAAAGAGTATCAAGTAAAGAAGAAATTATTTTCTACCATTATGAGTGGTAACCAATAAGGATGATGGTATCAAAATATTGTACCTCACACTAGTTATGCACATTTCATGTATTTCTATTCATTCAGTAAAATCAACTATCTAATTATGAAATTGAGACACTTTATAATGTCTATACTCTAGAAAATTTTAATCTTCCTATATCGATTAGACCAGAGAACATCTATCATCAAAGATTCCTTCTCATAATTGGATAGTTTTTGCTGGGCTAGGATAATCTATAGAAATATGTCATATTTTTTTCGATAATCAAATCCACCCACTCTTAATCCATGAAATAGTTGGTAAAGGAGTTCCTCTTTTCCAAAGATCTCATAAAAGGGAGTCTTGATAATCATAACATAGATTTTCTTCCAAATCATCCTTCAGGATATATTATCCTTGATGGATATTCAAGGGAGTTCTCTAGAAGAAGGAATGGTTGATGATATGTACCTAGGTATTTAGTCCAGTTGAGTTGACAAGGAATACAAACAAGAAGCCTCATATCATACTCCTTCAATTGGTCCATCATCTCTCATAGATATAAAAGGGACAACTTCCTCAAAAAATACTACCCTACTAATAGGAGACTCATCACTATGGAAAGGGAACTTCCTTGGTGGCTCCCTGGAGTCCTAAATCAATTCCATTACTACCACAGATAAGGGTATCATGGAAGAACAATGATTTTCCACCTGACATATCAATTGATTAAATATAAAACTCAGGTAACATTCCACCCAAGCATGGGAATAGTCATGAGATAAGAAGATAAGGGAATCTATAGGCAGAAGAATGATTTTAGCATTTTTATCTCCATGCACCAGTATAATCCAAAATTGTATAATGTTCATGGAATTTCATTATCCCCACACTCTAGCTAAGGGAAGATGGGAAACCGTATGAATACAAATAAACTAGTTAGAAAATTTATAAGATGTGTATGTATTATAGATGATCAGATCATAACATGAGATTCAAGAACCCCATATCGAAGATAGATTTTATATGAACTCTCATTGAGAGAACCACTTCCATTTTAAAAAATTATCCTAGTAAGAACAAGATAGGGAATGAAGTTGAAATAGTCACGCCAACTTAACATATCAATAACATTATTGGGAATTAATGACATTGCCTCAACCCTAGAAACATTCAACATCTTGGGATGGAATGTAGCATAAGGGATTTTAGTTATAATCTAATATTTGTAACACTATAAATTCTCTCTTATCTAGATAAGTAAGAATTCGAAAGGGTCTCCGATATGGTATGGGATGTTACCTTGTTGGATATGAACAAGGACCTGATAAAGGTGGGTAAGAGTTGAAAAGGATATATTAAGAGGTTGAACTTATTACAATCAATATTCCATCACTAATCATCCTAATAAAGTATAAAAGAGTGCATCCTCAATTGAGAAAAACAAAAATTCAAAAACATATCCAAAAACCCCACAAACTAAAGACATGGGGATACCCCCATTCTCTCACAGAAACCCCAAAAGGCATGTTATCCATCTATATAATGGAATAAAAGTACCTACACTATCTCAAACCTATTGAGAAAGAAATTAGTGGGTGAATAGGGTGGTTGGTTGAGTCCCTCTCTGATAATGTAAGATGTGATCCAATCCTTGAAAGAAACAAGAGATCATAGGTACAACTCCTTATTTAAGTTTTCCTTTGCAATGATGATCATGTACCATTACAAGGTTAGAATTTTTTTAGGTCCATACCAAACATCCATAGTTGGAAGGAATTCATCATACATCTCCCCAAGAGGAGGTATTCCTCCCAAATGATAAATATTACATAGGCTGATCCCAACTTCACCATTGGGTAGATGAAAAGAGTTAGTGCTAAGACACTAGAGACTAATAATATCATTGAGGAGTTATGATTTATGGTACATAAAAAATATGAAATCTATGCCACATCACAAATATGGATATCCTGTAGGTGATTAGAGAATTCTGAGCAGCTTTTCCTAACCCAGAATTACCATGACAACTTGACAGGGAAGTTACCGCTTGGATGAAAGTCACAATTTGAACTCTATAAACTTATTTAATTGTTCAAAGAGAATAAAAATATGTTCAAGTAACTCTGAAAAATTATTTAATTTTAGAGATCATGACCATATGGACCTATAGGAGAGTTTTCCAACATATAGGATAGCCTCTGGAAAAGTTCCACAATCAATTGATTATCTTCATATTTTTTTAAATTAAATTGAGATATGTTAAAAACTAATGAGATGGAAGATTATAGTTAGGAAAAAGGAATGGATTTATCATATAGAAGATAAAATCCATGAACATGCAATATGTACGATAGAGGGTAGTTCTAAATTACAGTCAAAATAAGTTCCTTCAAAACCTTGTAGTCATAATATTTAGGTACCAAGGGTCAACATTATGATTCCCAAAAGCATATCCCTATGAATGGATATATTAAGATATATATACAAACTAGAATCCATATTCACAAGAGTATTATGCATAGATGATAAGGAGTACAATCCCAAAAGGGGAAATCAATTAAAATAAGTTCTTTGTCTCGGAAGCATCATGCGAATCACATGACCCATATAATGGTTCATGATTACATGACTTATTATCAGTCTTGTGAATCACGTGACACATGTAACTCCTCAAGATCATATGATTAGATTTTTATCCTTGCAATTACATGACCATATATTGGTCATAAAAATCAAAAAATGATCAAGAGATCACATGAAAAGAACCATAAAACTAAGAGAAGAACACATGATTTCCCCAGAGTTAAAGACGTGCATCATTTACTGAGTAAATTACCATTGATTAATATATAGATTGATTAAGAAATACATCAAGGAAAGGAGGTCATGTACATATATCCTATGATTAAGTCTCGTGAATGGTTATCACAATAGGGTTACATGAAGCAGTCTTGACAAACAGTCTCATGAGGTAGTCATGTGAGAGAAGAGATCAAAAGATAACTTAAGGTGTAAGTTTCTAGTGAAATGGAAAATTCCTCACTTAACTATTTATAGGGAACCCCACAGAATGCTGAAGTTCACACAGAATATCAAAATACACTCAAAACACTAACCAGTAGAACCCCAATGGACTTAGGTGGACATTTACTTTCCTCAAAATTGATTCCTTGTCCCTTAAGACCATGATTCTAGGGGGATATTAGTTTATTCCCACCAAATGAGAACAAAAAAATTTAGGATTAAAGAAAGAACCAAATAATTGGTATTATTTTATCCACAAAATAAAGGAAAGAGCATCATGGATACATAGATATTAGGTGGCTATGTTACACGAGTCGCATGACCCCCTTGAAGACACAAATCACATGACCCTAGGAATGTCACATAGAAAGATTATGAATTCCATGCGATATGATAATGATCACATAAATACACTTTAGTAAATCCTTCGGATTATATAAATCCCCATAATACTTCCCACTTCATCACATGAAGCCCTTTTGGAATATTTTCCTGATTATGTGAACCTCCATCAGATGAGTTTTTCCAATCATATGACATTTCAATCGACAAGTTCTTGACAATCACATAAATACAATTGAAAAATAAAATCTAAAAAGTTATAAACTTAATGTGATGGAAGTTATGTTTATTTTCACATGAATTTATTTTATGGATCACCTGACCAGTTCAACTATCATGCAAGATCACTAATGACATGCCGACCATGCCACACAAAAGCCTTTGGGAATGTCAGCATCATCATAAAAAGTCCCTCAGAAATGTACACTCAATTATGAGACAAACTGATAGATAATCAATGGGAAAATTTTAAAAGTCTTTTAATATACATAATAAAATATGAAAAAATGTAGTACCCTCATGCGAGGAAGAGTCATGATGTTTTTCATACAAAGGGGTTATGCAGATTGTGTGATCAGTTCATTGATCATGTAAAGGAACTTTGACATGATAGATTGATCTTGAAAAGGGTCTCCAATATTCCAGATTTATCTCACAATTGACCCCAAACATTCCATTCTCAATCATGTGAAAAACCTCTTTGAAAGGTGCCCTAGTTTCACAAAGACTCTTGAATATATCATCCTTATATTGTGATGGTATTTTGACATGTCAAATTGAATATGTGAAATCCTTTGATAAGCCATGGGTCTAAAACATATGATATTGACAGAGTGATCACACAATCACTGTTTATTATTTTATGCAAATATGACGCTATGGATGACTTGTGGTGAGTTCATGTGAGTCATTCGATGCGATTATACCTACAACTACTCAGGCCCATATATGCAATTTACACATAGTATGAAGTGGTGTAGATATGGGATGGTGAGGCTAATAAATTTGACCCCCTCGGTACAAAACATAGATATATGGAAGTGCAGAGGTGAGAGAGGATTTCTTATAGTGTATATCTAAGAAATCACAAGATTATTCCTCAAGGAAATCCCAAAGAATGACTTAAGGGATTACATGACATGTATATATGCTCAGTTTGATTACCTATTTACCAAACAAAGGAATTTAGGTACAACGACTAGATCATGTGAATGATTTTCCACATGTCAACTTGGTCAAATGAGGTCTCAAAAGGCCAATTCCTGATGAAAATTGAGGCATTTATGTGATAAAGGCTGAAGAATACTGAAATCTTATTAAAATATGGATACACTGATTTTCATGTAAAGGGGTTATGTACTTCATGTGACCCATTAATTAGTCACGTGAAACACCTAGACATGTCATCCAGATCACGAGACAACACCAATACATTCCATCCAGGTTATGTAAAGTACTATAGAAATATTTCAAAGTCATGTGAAGTGCTCCACACATATTTTCCAAGCCACATGAATTCCTCTAAAAATTTAATCCTTGGTCATGTGAAAACCTTGAGCATGTTTGCATCGATAACATGAAGGATCCTTGGACAAGTTATCTAAATCATATGGTAGACCTCAAACATGAATGCTTCAGTCACATGAAGCACCTTGGACATACCATCCTTGTCATGTGGCAGCCACCAACATGTTAGCTTAATCATGTACCAACCCTCTTATATGTCTTCTTTGATCACACAAAGCTCCTTGGAAATTTCATTCTTATCATTTAGTATCCCCCAAAAAAGTCATATTCATCACACTATAGTTCTTATAAATTTCACAATTTTTCACACAAAATACTTTGGACATGTCTACCTTGATCATTTGTATCACCCTAGACATGTCAGGAAGACATCCCAAACATGTTAGGAAGACACCCTGGACATGTCAGCCAGACAATTAGGACATTTTAGGTAGAAAATAAAGACATTTCAAGAAGACAATATAGACATGTTGGGCAGACAACCCCATACATTTCAACCTTGACCTGTTGGATTATTCGAGCATGTTCCCTCCACCATGTAAACCTTGAACCATGTGTATTTATTCGAGCATTCACCCTTAATATGGGAGGTTCCCATGTAGGACCAGTACTAGATAATCATGCAATCCTATGGGTATTTTTAGGATCCTCATGACATCCATACATGCTCATCTATCCACTCATTGTCCCCACTCTTTATGAGTTAGAGGGTAAGGGTCGAATATCTCCCAACATGAATCCAACATGGTATAAGTCCCTAACTTTAAAAACCCTCAAAGATAATAATAATCCCTTATAGAGAAATTACCTATCCCAACCCATCAGTGGATCAATAGTCTTTGAACTATGATAAATAAGATTCATTTCCAAAAAAGGGTATATAGGATGCCTTCATAAGGACCGTTATCCAATGGGAATCCACCAGAGTATAAGTCCCTCTATATTCCAATTACCTTGGCTCATAGATCTTAAATCCTCCTATGAGTGTATCATCCTTGTCTATCAACAGAAAAGATTTGGGTTTATATGTGGTAATCATCTTGAGTGTAATCCCCAAACATTCCCCCGAGTACCTTAAACCCATCAGTTGGTTAGGGAAAAATTTAAATAAAGGTAATCTAATTCTTACTATAAAAAGGATACATAAGATGTCTTCCTAAGGACCGATGTCCATATCAAACACTCCATTAGGACACCCCCATTGAGTAAGTCCCATATCAATGTGTTGTGTTTCTAATCTTATGTTGTATCTTGTTTCTCATACCGAGCATGGATCAAGTGGGCTTATGGTATTACAATGATCATATTACTAGTTCCATGTATCTTCCCCAGTCTAGGAAACCTTTGTGTGTATTCTATACTAAGTTACATGATATGAATACCTCCATTCAAGGTCATCCATCCTAGTGTAAGTCATGAATGAATTTTCATATTGTTCAACTCTGGGGAAATAAACCCTAAGAGTACTAATCATATTACCCTTCCCATTAGTAGGTTGAGATAAGACAAAATTATGAAGAATATGATTCCTGTTATTAGCGGGATACGTAGGACACCTTCCCAAGGCTTGAGCTCCATACATGGTTCCCAAGAACCCTCATATATATCCTTTTTATATGATGTTAAACTAAATATCTTAGAATAAAATGAACTATGTGGGTTATGTGTCCAGTTATAAGCAAGATATGTAGGACACCTCATGAAGGTTCAATACCATACTCAAAAAACCAATTTCCTCCTTTTATGGAAGTAATCCTTAGTGTTCCTAGTTATATAGATTCAAAATATAATTAGATACCCATTGTTATGAAATAACCGGAAATGTAAGGATAACATCAGACATATACAGTTGGTCTCATCAATATTACCACCTTTACATGTAGAAGGATTCAAAACCTGATCATTTTATTTGGGTAAATAGTCTCATATCAGAATCTAGAATAGATTCATGAAAATATCTTAAATCTTCAAGAGTGTTTCAGAGTAGGAAATAATTCAACCAAAAAAGGGTGTGATGTGCCTGAAATCCCATCCTCTCAACCAATGTCATCTCCTATATGTCAATGGGTTTGAAATCCCAAATGAACACCAAACTTTGGAAAGCAGGTTTGTACCTTATTATGGATGTGGGAGACATTGGGAGTTTCCATAAGAGTTGAAAATAATAAGATGGACATGAATTATTTCAAAACCACACTTGACCACCCACAACCAATCATTATCCCCCAATATTCAAATGGAAAAAATGGTGAAACCATAATAAAAACATGTAATGACTGAATAAATGAATCATTATAGGTGTTAGGAATCTTATTTCCTAAACTTGAGGAACTATACCATTCTGAAAAAATGGAAATAGTGAAACCAACATGAACCTCATAGTTTCAAAAGAAAATAGGTTTACACACATTATGCCATTTCCCCCCACATTTTTAAGGAAATAATTACCAATAATTATCTTTTACTAATACCTCAAAAAGTTAAAGTGAAAGAAATATGAATCCCCATATATCTTATCTTTATCATCAACAATCACTCTATCTTAAGGAATAACTTTTAAATTATGAAAGAAAATATAAAAAGTATTATTAATAGACCTCAATATTAGAATTATTTGTAAGTTCTATCCAAATTTCAGATTCCCATATGAGAACATATTTCTAGAAGCTTATTCAAGTTGTTTCCCCCTCAAGGGGTTCACCCTAGATACTCTTAATCATAGTAATATTCTATGATGGAAACCCCTTATTTATTTCTATATAATGATTACAACACTCATCCAAATTCCCCTTAAAACACCTCCTTTAATTCCATATATGTTTTTATAGTTAAAAGAAATAAGTGAAAAAGGAGTAACCACTTAGTTCTTTAGTGATAAAAGTAAGACGAAGAGTTTCCTCTCAATTATGATCCTCAAGTTCATTCAACTTCAACACTAGGATAATTCTTTATGCTTCATATCTTAAATTTTCTATCATGATAAATTAGAGGTAGTAAAAAATTAATTCTCTATATATCTTTACTTTTTGGTGGAATATGTTTCTTTACTATATCTAGTAATTCACATTTAACTAGTGACGCTTAAGGTTTGTTTTGTGTTATCTACTCTTGTCTGGGGAAACAAGGCATGAAATTTACTGGTTTCACCTTCCACATAGCTATTTTAGAACTCTTGGGTAATTATTTTTACACATTACATAATGATCTTTGAGATTTTCTTCATATGAAAAATCCTTTTTTCTTTCATCACTTTCTTATTCATTCTCCAATCGACTGGAAATTATTAATTGGTATGGATAAATAGCCATACGCTCCTTGAAATATTTATATTTCTTAGAGTTTTACATGGTTTCTTTATATAATTAATTTTTTATTTTTTAGTTTAATCCTTCATTTTTTACTTTTAGGATGTCATATATCAACCCAATATTCTTTTTTCTAACTTGTATTAATTATATTATTAAATTCATCTTGCTCCCTTTGACACTAATTGATTTGTATTGTCTACATGGGTCCATGGTGTAGCCATTTTTTCTATAATAGAAACACCTATATTTGGGTTTGACATCCTTCACATATTTCTTCTTGGGTGTAATGTGCTCAACATTCTTATTTTGTTGAAATCCTTTCTTTACTTTCTTACATCCCAAGTAAGATTATTATTTTTCTTCACCTTCTTTGTATAATGTTTTATATTTTTATTTAAACCATAAAATGATTTTTGGTTGGTTGATACAAACCAGAACTCATATTAATTATGGAATATTATATAAAAATACATAAAAAATTTATCAATACATATAAATCTATTATTAGTGAACATATTTATTCTTTTTAATGAATTCTACTTTTGAACCATATGTGTTATTTTTTTTCTTTAGTTTTTATTACCCTTTATGTAGGTATCCTATAGATTCCATGTAGTGATATATTGTGACAACAATCCATGATCTTGTGACCAAACCACCTATAACACTAATAATGTCCTATGAACACCCTTCAATTTCTTATTGATGTAAACTATATAGAATGGATAATTTTTTGTTTTTGGTAAATACAATACTCTTTTGTGATATCCTTAGGTGGATAATATTCTTGGATATTCCAATATACACCTTTGATATGGTGGTGTATTTTTTGGAACATTTATCCACTAAAAATTTTCAATATTTTGATTTGAAACCTACATTAGCATAAAAAATGCATTAATACAAACATATTTTTATATAGTATGAGTTACCTTTTTCCATGATCTTGTTATAGCATGATCATAGGATAGTTTCAATCCCTCATAAACACTGATATGAGTATTCTTCATACCCCAAATCTCATTATTTTTTTTGTAGTAGAGAACTTAATTTCAAGTGCTTGGGAAGTTCTATCTTACAATGATTCTTTATTATTTAGTTTCACCTCAAGTTCAAGACACTTAATTTTAAGGTAGTTCTTCTTAAACTCAATATATTTCAAACATTATTCTCCTGTATATATCGTCTCTTAAAATTTCTCACCAATATTGAATTTCCAAGATTCTATAGCCATTGAAGATCTTTTGCAACTTATTTGTAGGGATTTTCCCATGGATTTTATTTCCTTGATAAGATAATTCAAAATTAGAAATTATGATACTAATTTTTTTTCATATATCTTGAATCTAAGGATAGTTGTGTATTTTTATCTTATAGTTCCTAAATAAACTCATATATATGATTGGAAACTTCAAAAAGAACCTTATTTAATAAATCCTTAACCTCATAATAGTCGTTTTCAACATAATCTATTAGATTCATCATATTCACTATCTAAAATTTTTCTTGAAAATGACGATTCTTGAAATAATAATCAGATATAACACCACACTTTGACTTCCTTCAAATAGGGGTGTCCATTATTTCTTCTTAAAATTCATCCTTAAATCCTTTGCCTCTTTATTTTTTCTATTTTTCATAGTTTTTGTGGAAACTTCCATGTTTATATATATAGAGATGGATTCCTTTTTCTTTGAATAAGGCATCTTGAAATCTTTAGTTAATATTGGATATTCTAGTGGAAACATGGTAAGCTTTGATACCATTTTAAGATCCTAGGTTATTTAAATCATTGATAAGGGTAAGGGTAAATCATTAATATTTTTTATTATTTATTTTCCTTTTAAATAAAACTTTGAGGAAGGTTAAATTATTATCTTCTATTATTATTTCTCCCAGGAATACATGAATCATTTAATAATCAAAAGGTAAATAGTATAATCATTTTTAAAATGTTTAGCCTCAATGTGAGAGCCTGTTATTTTTGATGATTTTTAGACACCCCAATCATGGATTCTATACTATATATAAAATTGGTCATAAGGGGAAGGATTTACCATAGATCCTATAGTTCATCAAACATCATGAATATCCTCAAAAAATTATAACTCAACATCCCACCATGTGCTCCAGTATCCCACTAGTTAATCTTTATACTAGATCATATAGTCTTCATATCTCATTGGTTTATACTGTCTCACATAGATAAGAACATGTAACTAGTTTCAATTGACTCATAAAATCCATAAATGGGTCCTTTCATGAACGTAATAGCAGAACTTTGACTTCTCATTCTCCTTAGTATCGATTCAAATTGACCATACTCCTTGTTATTAAACTTCTCCAACAGTTCTTAGTTTATATCCTTATATGATATAGTAATATTACATTCCTTCATCTTAATCATGATCATATTATTCATATACTTTTTCCTTATTCTTCTTATTCAAAGATACTTGCAAAACTTATTATTTCAAGTCCAATATCATATTATTCTTCTCTGACATGTTAGGAATTTATTAGAGTAATGCAGTGTCAAAGGTATATCTCAATTCTATCTCTCTATTTTTACTTCTTCTACTTTTGAATTTCTATATTCATAGAATATATCCTAAATATTACTAAAATGTTATTTACATAAAAAATATGGAAACTCATTTATCTTTGAATGGAAAAAGATTTATTTTATTAAACCTCATGGATATTATCCATTTTTAAATATCAAAAAATCCTTAAAATAAATCCAATTAAATCATCCATTTAAATCATAATGAATATCAAAATTATTTCAATTCAATATTAAAAATATCAAAAATTTATTTTCTATAAAAAAATCTGTATATTTTAATTCATTTAAACTAATTTGACTGAAAATTATCTTTTTTGATATTCTAAATACCCAATTTATGGGTGAGTGGTATCCAAGACACCACCATACCCAAAAAAAATCTTACACTGAATAAATAATATGAATTCAAAGATTTAAATCATAAAATTAAAAATTCAAAACAACCACAAAACCCGAGGAGACCTCAAGCCGCAAGAACCCACAATATCCTATCACGTACCCCACCATCATCATGCATTCAGTATGCCTCATCACATGCACCATCATCCCCATCAATCTATTCACAATCTTCATCAACAATTTGAGAAAGAAATAACAACATCATCCCCGTGCTATCATCAATGGAGCTGATAACTAGAGCTATCAAAAAAACAAATACCACATCACCGTGAGTGGCCCAAAGATCCCTTAGTGTGTTCAGAAGTAAGAGAACACAACAACCATTGTAGATAATGCCGACAAATACCATCATAACCAGAAGAAAACACCCAAAACTAGACCAAATAACATCACAAAAGAAAAAGATAGGATATGAAAATTTTTATAGAAATAAACCCATGAAATCCAATATGTTTCCTAAATCAAACTCTGAATATAGACATCGACAAAGGCCTTTCTCCTAGAACACCTATGGCCACTGAACCCCACACCCAAAACCTCTGTGTAACCACCACTCCTGATCCTACTTGGAGAGTCATGGTGGAATGGGAGGTCAGATCAGGGAATGAGTAGCTAAGGACTCCAAACAACTACAATGTTAGTGACATAGAAGAATGCCACAAGAACAAGAAAAAGCTGATTCATGAAGTGCATTGAAGACCGTCGACCACCATACCATAAAAACCCAAACCCTTATAAACCACCACACCTGGTATGAATCGGAGAGGCGTAGAGGAAATAGGAGGCTAGAGCCAGGATCTAAGCGGTCAAGGGTTTCAACTGTGAATAACTTTCATCGGAGCCTCGGACCTCCCTTGAATGAAATCGTCCTTGTCATCTTCAGAATAAAAAAAGTGCTATATGCTAAGCAAACCACAAACATCATCAAACCATCATCCTGATACAATTCATCACCAGTACGAAAACCTGAGCCAACAGCACCATCGAAGATAGCTTTGGAGATGAGGGAGGGAGGGGGAAGGAGGAGGGGGAAGGCACCAGAGAGGTATGAGATCCTTCCCCCTCCAAATCTCCATCCATGAAACCCAATAATGAGAGGGGGAATAGGAATATTTAAACTCCTTTCATGTGTGAAAAAAATCATAATGTCACACTTCCTCTTATGACATTAGGCACTAAATATTTATAAAGAATAAAAATCTCACATTACGATGTTTAATATTTTAAAAATAAAATATTATGCCTCATACGAATTAATTATATATTATTTAAAATACATAATTTTGGAATTCTCAAATATTATCGGCAGTAACTATTTTTTTAAGACATAGTTAGTCTTATGGAGTCCTTGGTGATATCCTACCTTTTCTAATTTATGAGAAACATTGATATTATCATAAGTCTTGTTAAGTATTATAGACTCACTAAAATTATCATGCCTTTGTGAATTTTAAAAAATGTTATTTTCACTAGACATAGTAAGTCTTATGGTTTCAAAGAGAGTCTTTATAATGTTTTGAGAATTTAGAATATATTTTCTCTTAAATAATACTATGTTCAATAGCCTATATTATACGCAAAAAATAACTAAATTTCATAGTAGTTTATTAAAAATTAAAGGTAAAAATCAATACATTATGAGTATAAAATTTTCAATAAATAAATTAACACTCTTTGGTAAATGATATAAAATAAATTTAGAAACCCTTAAATTTTATAAGATTAATTTTTCTATAAATTTTTTTTATTTATATTTTATTTTTTAATTTTAAAGATCAATTTATGGATATTATAATTTTTATTTTATGAAATTAAATTACTTTTTAAATTAATTACATTAAAATTATATTAGGGTGATTTTTTTACATTTTTTGAAGAATTAGATTTTCTGGTGAATAGTGAATAATATTGATTTTATAAATATCGTAAATTTCATGACATAATTACAATATAAGCCTGAATTAAAAATATATAAAACCTTGGTCATGAATAAATATATATTAAAGGAGTAAAATAAATCATTTAAATTTATTATGTTGAATTTATAAACTCATGAATGACTTTTTGAAACCTAAATTATATTTTAATCCAATGATTTTTTTTGGTTTTTTTTCATTTAATTAAGTGGTTGGAAGGTGAAATTTGGTTCTTGATTGATATAAATATATAGAAATATTTGTTTTTTTAGTAATAAACTAATAAAAGTTATTTTTATCAATTATACACATGTTTTTGTTAAAAAATATTTTTAATGATTAAAAAGGAATTTATCTAAAAACCTTTTTGGTTGTATTATGTGAACTTCTATTAAAATTAATTTTTGACACTTTTTGAAATTAAATATTTAAAAAAGGATTATATGTTTAGAATCATCATATTAACGTTTTTTAATAATATCAATTTCATTTTTATTAATAAAAGTATGTTAACATAGTAAGAGGTTATTCACTATGGTAAAAGATAAATGGTTTAATGAGGATATTAAAACAAGGGATAAAGCTCCAAATAACTATAAAACTTTTCTAAAATTGATTGTATGAGTGTATTTAGATCCTAACTTATCATATATTATAAATTGTTTCTATTTTATGTCATTTTATTTGATTATGACATTGCTTGTATATTATAAATAAGGAAACAATATTTGATGGATAGTTCAAGATCATAATATTTATTATGAAAAAAATTTAATTTATGTTTATAATTTAATTTTAATAATAATTAATAGTATAATTATCTAAAATTTTTATGATGCATTGACATAATATTATTACAATGGTCGTGGGATGGGTAGAAATAAAAGAAAAATACCTACACTACTAACAAAGAAGAACTTGGTGAGAATTGAACTCGAGACCTAGAAAAGACCCCACAGGGCCACTACCAACTGAGCTACACCTTGGGGGCATGAAACTTTAACACAATACTTATGCACACAAGAGAAATATCATGTAAATTATTTTAAAAACATTAAAAGTGACAATATCTAGATGAATTATGGAATTAATTTAATTTTATAGATAATTATTAAGTATTAGTGATTATTTATGTGTTTATATCTGACCACCATTTCTCTCTTGATTTTTCAAAATTAAAATATATGAATAGTCATGAATATTACATTAAGGATACACAATGTTAAAAAATATTTTATTAATTGATTTAAAAATCATAAAAACCTATAATAGGATAATTGGGATGGGTAATGATATAAAATTTCATTTTTTCTTTATATTTAAGCCACTTATAATTTTTAAAATTACTTTCAAGACCCTTAAAGACATTATATTTGTGAAAAAAACTTTGGGTTTTTCCAATAAAATGGGACATAATATAACATTTGAAAAGGCACATATGAATTTAATTTTATTTTAAATTAATTCCTAATAATCTATCCACACTTACCATACCATGTTCCCATGCCCTTGGGATTACCATAAACCTATATTCAAAAGGCCTTTTGTTTAATCTAAAGAAGGATCTTAAAAGAATAGGTATAAGTCCTAACTGAATACATTCATGTTTATTTATTATTCTACCTCATTAAAATATATTATAACCAGAATAATATAATTACACATATATATATTTAATATAATTAAATGTTATTATGTTAATAGTATATCCTTTTCTCCATCTCCTTTCTATCATATTGAAAATGAAAATAGAACTTGTGCGCACATGTGTACTATTGGATCCACAAAGATATGTACTAAGATTTCCATCACCACCTCTCATAGATGGTAATAAATATGCAATTAATGAATATATATGATATTTATAACATAATAATAATTATTTAAATATAATGTATTATATCTCTTCATACGTGCAGACAACCACCTCTATGAATGACACATTTCATTTTTCATTAACATCTCACATGGCCAGTTATAAGGATGGACTTGATGAATAAATACAATATTTATAACTTGATTGAGATTATATAAATTTAAAACTCTATATAATTTAGTTCATTTTCACTGATTAGAAAATGAAAATGTCGCTCACATGTACATCCAGACTACTGCCACCATGAAATAATGTATTTATTTTTTCATGAACTCCATACATGGATGATTATAAAAGTATATCGATTATATAAAAATGATAATTATAACATGTTTAAGATTATGTATGTTATGGATCCGTGATCACTTTGACTTCATTTAACCCACCTAAGTTATTTTAAAGGTTGAGGAATGAAAAAATAGAATAGGTCATATGTGAACTTATCTAATTCATTAACATAACACAATAAGGTAATAAATTAAATAAAAATAATAAAAATAAGAATCAAACATGATTTTTTTGAAGAATTTATGCAATTAATATTTTTTATTATTCATAAATGTAAAATTTATATTTGGTGATTTGAGACTGGAGGTAAGACATTTTTTCTGTAAAACCTTGTTTCAATCAATTTGTTTTCTATATCCATGTTATTTAAAATGTTTAAGGAATGTTATTATATATACTTTAAGTATTTTTAAAGTTAATTTTAAAATAATTTTATCTTTTTTTACAATTTTTTAAAAAGGTGTGTTTTTAATTTTTTCCATATGGGTTATTTGGAATTTCTTTACAAAAGTGAAAAAAGAATGTTTATTTTAGAATTTACCACATGATTGAATTTTACCAACAATATATCCATTATTCACCATCAAGATTATTATAAAATTTTCCATGGGTTTTAAAGAATACCCCATTCCCATTGTTATGTGAATTTTAGTTTTTAAATGTTCTCAAAAGAAACAAATATTTTTTCTCATTTTTATTAGATAACTGAAATTGATTTTGTCTATGAGTTAAGTTTTTTAAGGGTTTTATGATTAAAAGTGAAAAATAATAAATTTTTAGATTTTAATACTTGATAAAATTACTTATTTAAGTATGGATTGGGGAGTGAACCCAAACCCTTATGGGAAATTATCCATTATATGATGAGTGAGGCCTTTAAATCTCTCCAATGAGTTGGGTAATGTGAATGAAGTTAACTCATAAGTTACTCCCATGAGGTGGATGGATTTAGATAGTCATTTACTCATATAAATTGGATGTAGATAACTTTTGATAAGTTACTATAATTAAGTGGATGAGAATAAATTGTAATAGTTTACTCTTATGAAGTGGCAAAGTTAATTGATATAAGTTATTCCAAAGAGAATTTGGAATTATCCCGTTAAGTGATTCCATGATGAAAGTATGACGCCTAAGGATGAATTAATGGTTTTTATTTGATTGATATGGTTTTAAAGGTTTTATTTGAGTATAGTTTTATTTTTTTATATGATTGTGATTTATTTTATATGATAAAGATTATTTAGAAAAAGGAACCATTTTTATGGGTTTTCATGTTTTTTATTGGTTTACCAAAATTAATTTATTTTTATATACCTTAATGAGTTTTTTGGTGTGTTCATAACTTATTTTAATTTTTTTAATTATTCTTAAGGGTGAGTAAGAACAATAACAATGTATATATTTTTTCTATTATGATTCATCTTGAATGAATAAAACATGTCTTGAATGAAACATAGGTGTAAATTTAAGAACTTATTTTTATGGATCAAATCCACACACTGTGTAAGTTTCTAAATTTTAATGTAATGTATTTACTAATTATATAAAACTATAAACCTAAAATATAATAAAAATAAATGAAAGTATAATCCCTACTTTTAAACTCATAATTGTGGGTTATTTATGTTAGGGGGTTTTATATTTGATATCAATTCAAGAGTTATGATAAATTTAGAGGCTAATATGTTGTTTGATGAGAAAAAATCAAGGATTAATATGATGGGTTAGGATCATAAGTTAAAATTATTCTATAACATTAACAGTTAGTATGTTATAGAAAATTATGGCTATTTTTGGTTGAATCGAAAGATTTTAATAGAAGATGACATGGTTAAGGATATATTAGTATTTATCATAATCATAAGACAATGTATTAGAATTTTTTCTAAAATACTCACACTAACCATTTTTGTTTTTTGTAAATGGATGGAACAAGAAGGAACCAAGTTAACAATTGTTGTGACGAACACTATAATGGTTGTCTAAACAAGCAACAAAATAGGATATTAGTTGAAGTAAAATTTCTCATGGTTATGCATAACCATCTTTCTTGAGTCATGATTAACATCCTGAACTTAGGTGGGTTTGATAATGCACTAAATAAGATAAAAATAGAGTTTTATGAACATTCAAGTGATGGAGATCATGAAGGTAAAAGATTTAATTACCCTAATTTCAAGAATATGTATAGAAGAACCTATGGAAATGTCTTAAAGGGAATTTTTTTATATATTTTAAAGGTGGACATAGAACAATAAAACATAGATGAAAAATGAAGAGTTTAATTAATTCAATAGAGGGGAATAAAGTTCTTCTAAAGGTTTCAATTAAATATTTTAAATGTGGTAATTTTGGGAAGTATAAAAATTTATTCCCATCGAGTAAATTTCACAAAAAGGATAATCAAGATAATATGAATAATGGTTTAACAAAGTCATATGCTATTAAAGATAAAGATAATGAAAAAATGAATAACATATAATAGGAGTGAATTATTTTAACAATTTATCTTATAATTAATGTAAGAAACATGATTATATCTATATTGATGAATCTTAGGACGTTATTGTAATTTTTTAAAGTAAGGAAGTCAAAAGAGTTCAGTTACAAAGAGATCTTGAATTTATAAAGTTTATTAAAAATAGAGAGAAAAAAAAATTCACAATAGGGGTTTACAAAGACGTGTGTGCATATCACCTATTTAGTATGAATAAACTAATGGGAAAAAATATATAGGAATTATAAAGGAAAAATAGAGTTTATTTCAATAATTAAATTCTTTGAGATCCTATCTGTAACTTTAGTAACTTCTCTATAAACATTTATGACATGTAAGCATAGTGAATAATATACTAAATTCTGGTTAAATGTTTTTGAAGAATGTTGAATGACTGAAGTGTCTATATATAGGGTTTCAAGAGTTTTGATGTAGTTTTATTATATTTAAGGATTGAAAATAAATAAGGTTGATCTTATGTTTAAAGGCATAAATATCATTTTCAGTTTTTATATGTTAAGAGTTCATGATGATTAAGGATATTTTGGGAGGCATTTATTTGATTTTAGGGAGAATACACGATTGAGGTATACATGGACCTTAGGGTGAACATGTGATTGATTATAAAGGATATTTGGTAATAATGTTATTATATTGTGGATAAAATATATAAAGTAAAGATAACCATTAGGGTTAATGTGATCTTTCATGTTGAGGTAATTATGGTTAATTGGGATAATGAGTTATTATTTTTTTGGGAACGTGTGTTTTATTATATAGATAAATCTGGGATTATAAATAGTGATTTGGTGATTAGGTGGTTAAAGTTATTTTGGATGTGGTTTACTATATTTTTGGTAACATTATATGTATAAAGGTAAATATGAAATTTTTAGTTTGTATAATATTTTATATTATAGTGGTTGATATTAATGTAGGAATAAAAATTGGGCTAAAAATTTGAAGCATATATGATTTTATTATTTCTTTATGGTGATTCAGGTTATTTATCAAAAAGATATTTATTATTTAGATAATAAATGATTATGGCATATAAATTTTTGGTATGTAACATTATGGGTGATTAATGTTCTTTAGAGATAGAAGTTAAGTTGATTTTGGGATAATATGTGTTCAATTTATTCAAATATTTGGGTTTCCATTTAGATTGTCATATTTTGAAGAGTTTTAGGGTTAGTTATTAGTGGAATTATTTAACTTAAAATTGGGTGTTATTATTGAGGTTTTTGAGATTAATGTATTATTTCTTCATATAAATGTTTATTCATAAAGGGTATTATCATTACTTTTGCTAATAATTTTGGGTATGGTTAATGGATAGAACTAGGAATAATAACAAGTCATAATTTTATGGATATTATGATATGTTAAAAGATAATTTTAGTGATTCAAGCATGAAAAATTCACCATGTTTATTTATCAATTAGAATACGAAATGAAGTAGATTGGAAAACTGCTCAAATCAAAACTGAAGGATGAATTTTAACTTATGGAATTGAAAGAAATAAAGTAGGTATTTTTTTATATTCTATATTTTGGGTGTAAAATAAATCCTCAACTCAATAAAGAGGAATACAAATCTCTTGAGACTTATGCGGAAAAAATCAATTAGTTAAAAGGTATGGCTTTGAGAACTTATTCACATGTATGAGTCTTATAATGACACATACATGGTTTTAGAAATATTTAATTAAGAAATACTAAGTTTCCTAATATTAAATAATAAATTATTTATCATGATAAAATTTGTGTCTAATTTTATAACATTGTCATGATTCACTATTTTTGGTAAGATAAAAAATTTTAGAGGACATAATTTCTTTAAGGGGAAGAATGTAACACCCTGAGATTTTAGAATATATTTTCTTTTAAATAGTACTATGTTTGATAGCTTGTGTTATACATAAAATTAAACTAAAATTTGAAATACTTTATTAAAATTAAAGTTAAACATAAATACATTATATGTATACAATGTGAAAATAAATAAACTAACACACTTTGGTAAATGATATGAATTAAGTTTAAAAACCATTAATGTTGGAAGGAGCTATTTTTCTATAAAAGAATTATTTTTATATATTTTTTCATTTAAAAGATAAAATTTTGAATTTATGATTTTTATTTTGATGAAATTATCTTCATTTTTGAAAAAATAACATCAAAATTTTTTTATGGTAAATTTTTGGGACTTTACTACAGTAGTTTATTTTTTGGTGCATAGCTAAAATACTAATTTTACAAATACCATAAATTTTATGATATAATTATGATATAAAAATGACTTAAAAATATATAAAATATTTGTATTAACCAAATTTCCATTTAATGAGTAAAATAAATCATTTAAAAGTATTATGTTGTATTTAGAAACCTATGCTTGACTTTTTGGAATCTTAGTTAAATTTTAATCTAACAAAAAACTATTTTTGTTTCTCTATATTTAATCAAGTGGTTTTAAGGTTTAATTAGGTTTTGGATTGATAAAAATATTTAATAATTTTTTTAATAATAAAACAATAAAATTTATGGGAAAAATTTCAACCATGATCTTGGTGTAAAATCTTTTTTTCTTAAAAAAGTAATTTCTTCTAAAATCCATTTTTGTTGTGTTAGACATACTTATATAAATTTTTTTACAAATTAATGAAATTAAATATTTTAAAACGGGTTCTATAATTAGAATAAAAAAATTCAATTTTTTAATAAGGTCTATTTCATTTTGTCATAAAATTATGTTACCATTGTAAAAGTTTAGTCACCTTGGTAAAAGTTAAATTTTTTAATGTGGGTGTTAGGCTATGCTATAGGGCCACAAATACCTCTAAAACTTGTCTAAAATTGATTTTATGTGTGTATTTTTACCCTAAATTATACTATATTTAAAAATTTTACAGTTTTATTCCACTTTCTTTGATTATGGAACTGCTTGTATATTTGAAAGTTTATATAAAAAATAATGTCACTCTTGCTCACATAATAATTTTTCATGAAAATTATAAAGAAAATATACTTTATGAATGGTTACTAATAATAATTATCATTATGAATATATTAAATTTATGATTTAATTTTTTTTTAAAATTTTAAATGATATTATAATTATCTAAAATTCTTACACAACATATATACAACGCTTGTGCAAGGAGTAGAAAAATCAAGTAAATTATTTTCAAAACAATAAAAGTGATAAAATTTGGATTAATTTTGGTGAGAAAAGAATTTTATAGATAATTATAAAGTACAAGTGATGATTTAAATATATTTATATTTAACTCCATTGATATATTGATGTTTTAAAATTCAAATATTGTTAATAGTCCCTAAATTTACTTTAAAGATATATAATGTTAAAATTTTCTATTAATTAATTAAAAAATCATAAAAATATTATAATAACAAAATTTGTTTATGTAATGGTCTAAAATTTCATCAGTGTTCCATTTTTATCCACTTATAGTTTTAAATATTATTTTCAAGACCCTCAAAGACTTCATATTTTTAAAAATGTCATTGATTTTTTCTTATAAAGGGGACTTAATCTAACCTTTAAAAAGACACATATGAGTTTATTTTCCCTCATAATTATGAATAAATCACTCTAAAAACTTCCCAAATCATGTTTTTAGTCCCTTGGGGTGACCATACACCTCTCTTTTAAAGTTCTTATGTTTAATCAAATGGAGAATATAAAATAAGTTGTATAAGTCTGAACTGAATCCTTTAAATTTTATTTCTTCTTATACATAATTAATATATATTATAAACATACTAATATGATGACAATTTTTTTTAAAATTCTGAAATATTATTATGTTTATGCAATTTTTTTTACAAATCCTTTCAATCCTATGAAAAATGAAAACATCTCTTGTGCGTACATGAGGACTGCAACCTCCATAAAGTGATATGTTTTATTTTTCATCACCACCTCTCACGGGTGATAATAAAGGTAGAATTAATAAATAAATATAATATTAATGTAATAATGAAGATTTTTTAAATATAATATATTATCAACCTTATTACCATTCCATCTAATGGAAAATGGAAACATCGCTAATTCCTAAGTGAAGACTACCGCCTCGATGAATGACACATTTATTTTTTCATTATCATAAAAAATAGATAGTGATAAGTGTCGGATTAGTTAATAAGTTTGATATTTATAATATGATTATTATTCTATAAAGTTAATCCTTTATATAATTTATTTCCTTTTCTTTAATTAGAAAAATGAAAATGTTTCTCATGTGTAATTATGGATTATCACCTCCATGAAGAATTGTATTTCATTTTTCATAACTAACTTAAATGGATAGTTATAAAATTATGTTTAATGTATAAAAAAAAATTGTAACATGGTTAATATTTTGTAGAATATAGAACCATGACCCTTTCACGTCAATCAATGTACCTAAGCTATTTTAAAGGTTAAGGACCGAATGAACTCTAAATGTATGACAAGAACTTAACCAATTTAGTAACTAAATTAAATGTGGTAATAAATAAAATAAAAGTGATAATAATAAGGGAATAAACATTAAAATGTATTTAAATCATGTAGATAATCAATACAATTTTATTATTCAAAAAAGTAAAAGTTGTACATGGTGAGTCTAAGATATTTTTCTTTAAGACCCTTTTTAAACATTTTAAAATATTTTTCTTTCATAATCACACTCATTTAAATGTTTCAAGAATTATCTTATTTATAATTTAATGATTTTTGAAGGGTATTTTAAACTAATTTTAACTTTATTTACAAAGGGTTAAAAATGTATCTTTTAAATGTTTCTTATATGGGTTATTTTTGACGTTCTTTACAAAAGTATAAATAGATTATTTATTTTAACATTTAATGAATGAAAAAATTTTAATATCATCATAACCATTATTTTTATCAATATTACACTACAATTTTATGTGATTTTACAAAGAATATATTATTCCCATTTTTCTAGGAATTTTTAGTTTTTAAATGTTTTCAAAAGAAAATGATATTTATCTACTTTTCCTAGGAATACTAAATGTGCTTTTATATAAGGGTTCAAATGAGTTTTTCAAAGTCTTTATGATGAAAAGTGAAAGATAATAAATGTTTATATTTTAAGACATGATTACTGGAAATTATATATCGAAGTAGGGATTGGGGATTGAACCCAAACCCTTAAGGGACATTGTTCATTATGTGATGAGTGTTTTTGTTAATCCCCTCCATGTATTTCATATTGTGGATATAGTAAGAAATTAAGTTACTCCCATAAAGTGTAAAGAGTTAACTAATAAGTCACTCTAATTAAGTGTATGGAGATAAAATGTGAGAAACTTGAAATAAATTACTCCTATAATGTTTGGAATTTAACTGATATAAATTACTCTTAAGAGAATATTGGAATTATCCTGTTAGTTTATTCCATGATAAAAGTATTATGCCTCAATATGTATTTATGGGTTTTATATGATTTCTATGAGTTTTGAAGTTTTTTACTTGAGAAATTTTTTATTTTCATTTGTGATTATAATTTATTTCTATGTTCAATTTTTATTGTGAAAAAGGTAAAAAATTTTACATGTTTTCAGGTCTTTCACTGAAAAAATTTGTTTCTATTTTTTTATATACATTACTGATTTTTTGTGTACATAACACATTTTCAAATGTTTTCTTAATAGGGATTAAGGATTATTGGTAACTATAGAAAGGCTTAAAGTTTTGAACATGTTCCAAGGATACCTACAACCCTCTATTTTGACTTTAGAGTTAACCAATTATTCGATCCTTATGGATTTGACTTTGGTTTCTTAATTAAATAGTCACTAACCATCTATGGATTTATTTTAGATGGTTTTCTTTGATGATTTAGGCTTACAAGAATAAGCCAATGTTGGGCTTCTTGACAATAGGCATATTATTATTCATTTTTATATAGAGTTTGATTTGATCAAGGCCTATTCTAAATCCCCCAGAGTATGTAATGAATCCTACTTCATTTTTTTTATAGTGGTACTAGTTTTTCCACATGAATCATGATTCAAAAAAAAATGGTGATTTGGGTCTATTTTATAGAGATTACTCTTCCATTTCAGAATCCTTCGATAATTCAGATGTTAGGTAACTTTATTGGATGTTTTCTTTGTTTAGATAATAGAACTAGTACAATTTATCACCAAATTTTACCTCATATTTGCATCGAAATTGATGTTTTAAGGGTTCTGGTTGATTTCATTTGTATTGAATTTAGAGAAGATTTCTGGTATATGAAACTAGTTTTTTTTAAAATCATTGGTGGATTTATATTGTTTGTGTAAAAAATTTGGTCATCGATAGTCAGTGTGCCCTTATGGAATCAAGGTCGGTCAAAAGAAGAGGGATGTGGTTTTAGAGTCTAGTCCTGGTGAGCCCAAGTTTGATGGCATGATGGAATAGGTTCAGTTCTATGGATCATAGGAAAAAACTCCCTTCGTACATAGTTCTCTTCCATTGTGGATGTTGATGATCTGGTAGGCATTGTTATAGAATCCACTAATGCTCTCCCCTTGAAAAAGGTTTTCCCTTCTAACCTTGATATGAATGTCATTAAAGTATATGGATGACTATGGCGTGATTTGGATGAGAAAAATTTGGAAGTGAAAGTCCTATCCAAGTCAGGAGATATTGAAGGGGTGTGTACTATAAGAATGTTTGAATAGAGCCACAATTCTCCCAAGGCTTCTTTATATGTAGTGGCAGTGTGATTAGGAAATAGAAGCATTTAATGAGAGGGGTAATAAGAGATATATCCTTTTAAACATGGTTAATAAATGGTTTCTAATGTGGAAAGGTAGGGAGGTGAAATTTATGGCATGGTTCAAGAGTTACAGGGCATAGGGGGAGGGGTGCCGATCAAAACAATCCCTTGAAGAAAGGTTCCAACTATTAATATTGATTACCAATTCATATGTTTGGTGAGTGAAGGGATGGTTCAAGATCATGAAGTAGCTCGGGTAGAGAACCAAAATAAAGACTAAGGATTTTTATGGGAAGAGTATAGTGATGAGTTTTATTTTCAATTTTCAGGAGGCAGTGCAGTAGAAATTCTTGATAGTGGGATACATAGTCTAATGAGGTGAAAGGGTCGAAGTGACAATTAGGACTTAGGGAGCTATATCCTGATTAAATGAAAAAATTGAAAGGGGAAAGGACTATTCATACTCACCCAAACCAATGGAGACAAGATCAGCCAATCATTTGAAGGATAAGGTGATGGAATGTGATCCCAATGCAATTAGAAGTTTTTTTTACCATTTCTTGTGATTATAAGGATAAAGAGATGGAAGGAGGTATGTTGGATATTTCCAATCAAAAGTATGAAGGCTTGGTTTTGGAAAACCAATATTCCTTTTCAATTAACACTGGTCGAGATGAGGCTATATAAAATGGGGAGTCATGGGAATTTTTCATTCAATTTGATGAAGAAATCTTATAGGAAACACTCCATATTATTTCCTCCAAATAGGATGATGATAAGATGTATGAGAGAGTGTTATGTGTGGACACGAATAAGGTGAAGATGGAGTGGACCAACAAGAAAGATCATATCTTGGTAAGTGGTTTCAATATAGGGAAGTTAAAAATGGTGAAATACATTCAAACTTGGGACAATATGACTTATTAGTTTAAATATCTTATCATGGATGATCCAAATATAGAGTAAAATGGGTTTCATTGGAAATTATTTAGAAATAACACATCAAATAGACTTAAATTAGATTTTATTGGTGCACCTATCTCTTATGGTATTTGAAGATTTATATTTTTTACCTGCATGGGTTTCCACTTTACCTTAAAAGTGTTTTCAAAATAAAAGAAATGTAAACTTCATATTCCAAATAAGGGAGTTATAGTCACACGACCTCCGGTGCAACTTAATGTGTTTGTCATATTTTTAGCCTTTAAATAATATTTTTTCATACTTTAAAATTCTTATGAAGTATATGAAAGTATGATGAACCTAGAAATTTGTTTTATAAACTCTATAATATTTTTAAAAATTCTCGAAAAAGTCTTTCAAAATAGGGCTTGTCAATATTTCAACTTCGAGCACAAAATTTGAGACATCTTAAATAAATCATATATTTTATTCTATTGATACAAGGACATTAATAATAACATAAACACACCATACATGTATTAAATCATTCAATTTAAAGAATTTTTGACTTCTAATTTCTTTTTGGATGGCCTTATAAGCATTCCAGTAGGTTTAAAATCAGGAATCTCAACTATTTAGTCTCTATTTTTTTGACTTCCAAATATTCACTTAAAAAATATTATATATAGTACCAATTATAAGTTAGTTATAATTTTCATGTAACTTGGAAGATAATCTCACTAATCATCACATATCATGGTTTCCTACCAAGAACTTTTTTAGGTATATGTTCCAAGTAGAAAATATTTCCTTTCTTATTTATTCATAAGGAATAACTCCCTTTGATCCTTAATGTATAAGAAACTTATTACTCAACTTGTCCACTAAATTTAAAACACATATAGATAGACCCTCATTATAATGAAATACTACCATATTGAAAATATATACAATCCTTACTTTGGATATTAATCCCAAAATTATCTCATGTAAATGTGGAAGAAACATACTAATTCATCAATGAATAAAAAGAAAATATAACTCATTTCCCAATTAGGTAATATAACACCTAAAATCAATAAGTCATAGTCACTGAATATAGAAACATATATAGTAATTTTTTAACAATTGTGACTTTATTACCTGAGTGGTATCAGACTAGGTCACCACAACACCTCATGAGAACCTCTCGATCAATATAGGCTGGATAAAATGCCAAGGGATGAATTTAAAGAGATATATAATAAATCCCATTCATTGGTCCATATCAAATTATATTATATGAGTATTTCACATCTAATGTAATGAATGAAAACCTATTAATATAATATACCTTGTTCTTGGGATATCATATGGATTTTCACACCCTTTTCATGGTGGTGGAATGTTAAATGTTAATATCTAGATTATCTACCACTTTAGTTATCATTATTATTGAGTTAATGAATCCTTTATATCCTTTATTTTAGATACCAAAGTACATTTAATAGTGATTTTTATTTAACATTAAATGTTTTTTAGTTGTTTTGGTGTGATATATGGAAATCTAGTGAATTGAAGTTTCTTTTAAGATTTAATTTTTTCGAATTTAAGAGAACTACAGTTGTACTAAATTAATTTCATTATAATATGTTGTGTATAATTGAGTTCAATAGAAGATAAGGAATATAGTTATGATGTAGTTAAAAATTCCCCCAAATAATTAGAAATCTGATCATTGGACGTTTGTTTATAAATATTACCAAAATTTTGGGGATTAAAAGGACAATGCAGAAAACTACACAGAGTATTATTAATGTTTAGGGTTTTTTTGATGTTATGAAACTAATTATTTCTATGATCACTTCTGACTAGTGTAATATTTTGTTTCTATGATAATTTTACTATGATATACTATTGTGTTAGATTTTAATTAATAAATAACTTAATAATTTTACGATTGTAATTATTCTTATTCTAATATTGTATGATCAATGGTTTTTGAGTACAAAAAGATAAAGGTTTGTCCAATATTTCATAACTAATGGATTCTAGTGAGAGAAATATAGAGCTATTTATAATTGTTTTGATTGAGGAATTTTAAGGATAGGATGATAGATTCACCTTTTTATAGGCTCATGTTTATGGTTTCTAAGGATAGGAAGATATATAAGTTATATTAGGTTTAAAGATCCTGTTTACAGTTTGGATAAAAGTATTACATTATCATATCATTTAAAGGAGTACATGGTTTTTTAACCAGTCCTCTATGTTTAGTTTTATATTTTACGTCATTAAAATTTCTATACCTATTTATATTTATTCTGTTCTTACTAAGTTTGTAACACATTGTATTTTGAATATATTTTCATCGATTTATCGATTACTGAATTTATGATACTTTTTTTAGCATTGATATATGCATTTATCAAATGTTTATAACCACCAATAAATTAAATACTTTAGTGGATTTAAAAATTTTAAGTAGAATTTGAAACTATAGTTCACCCCATATTGTATCTTTCCTACCTTATATTTGAGACAACACTTGACATAAAGGCTTAATTCTATGAGGAAATGATATTAATTCCTTTGTATTTGCATTAGTTTATTGTAAATAACCTTTTTTTAACACATACCATGTAATAAAGAAAAGTTTTTTTATAATGGAAGGATTTAATACTTTTATTATATAGAATTATAGTCCATGATGAACACTTATATTTAATAGAGTGGATCATGAATATTGGGACAATCAGATAAATAGAATTTTTATCAATCATGTTTTTTATCGTTTTCTTATGATTATTAGAAATTATAAAATTATAGAGAATGAAATACCTATATTTACTAATGATTAGAATATGGAGTTTCAAGTTAATTAAAAAGTTAAAAACACTCTTTTTTGTTCTATGAATTCAAAAATATACAAATATATAGAGACCTAATATTTTCATACATATATATAAAATCTTAGTAGATGATTATTAATTACATAACTTAATGGTCGAGGCCAAAATCATATAGGTCTAATGCCATTGGAAGAATGGACGTAAAAACAAATGGTTTATAAAAGTTTTACATCATATCCCACTAAGTTATTCATAAAATTCATCCTTTTTATAAATATCATAATTAACACCTTTATTCATAACATAGGGAATTGGAACATAAGAAAGGGTGGGATAAAAAGATTAATAAGGGTAAACATGGGAGATATAAATGAACACAAAAGCATAAAATTAACATAAGGATATTATAACATGAGAATAAATTTTAAAAATCACACCATGTATAAAATAGATCATAATTCTAAGTCATGGTATAAATCATGGATATTAATAAGGCATGAATCAAAAATGAATTTAAGAACACAAGACATGATAGCATAACATTGGAATAATTCATGAAATTGTGGCATAAACATAGGCATAGAAAATCATTTCCTTAGTAGTGAAGTATCACTTACAAGACCATTATAGTGTAATGGGCTCACTCTCCAAACCAAGATAGTAGTCAAGGTTTACTCCTAATACTTTCATAGTTTATGAAGTCCCTTACTAAACTAGGTTCACTACCATTCCAATTCTGTTTATCAATTGAGTTATCAATCATTACCCAATACATTGGAGGGAGATATAAGTCCCACACATCACATAATAAAAATAACATATATATGTGCCATAAGGTCAAACGAATTTAATCTTATCTTAACCCATTAAAAAATGGGTTTTATAAACATTTCATTATTTCATAACCTGTAGAAAATAAATGGGTTTAATAAATATTTCATCAATTAATCATGGAATAAACCATAGAAAAGGAATGGATTTTATACACATGATTTCATCAAAAACATAAAATATCCATATAAATAATAAGGATGGTATCCTTGGAGCATATTCCTAGTAAATAATAAGTTAAATTAATGGTTTTTATCTTTAATTAATAGAAATTAAATTAAAATATAATTAAGCATTCTAGAGGAAAATATCCTTTCCATTCCAAAATCACTCCTTTTAAATCAATTTTTTTTGAAAATATTATGGAAAAAATTTTCATTCAAAATAAACATCGAAACTTGTAATTTAATCTTAATAGAATTGAGCGATCATGAAAACAGTAAATTCCATTCATGACGTATAAGTTAAAAGAAAACATTCCTTTTACACTTTTGTAAACAAAATAAAAAATCACCCCGTTCAGAAAATAACAAAAAGATTACTTATGAGTTTTTCTATAAACATTAAAAAATGGATAGAAATTAATTTAAAAAATCATAATAGAATAGTAAAAATCATCTTATAAACGTTTTTAGACAACATGTATTTGAAATAATAATATTTTTTTACTGAAGAGAAAAATGAAGTCGATTTACCTTAGAAACAAATTTTCAGTCTCTTTAGTTTTTAAGGTGAAAAAATGGAAGTAAATCATATATTTTAAATAAATAACCAGAGGATAATAAAATTAATGAGATTCCTGAGAGAGAGATCATAATATTTCATTATTATAAACTTTATTATAAATAATCTTGATAAACAATGATATTCTAAAAAAACCCCTTACATTGAGTTCCTAAAATTTCAAAAGAACTCTAAACTACTGTATAATAAGTTTAAATTTATTATAATTATATAAAAGAATCATAAACATACATATAATATCATATATTATCAACTTATAACATTTAAACTCTCATTTTTACCAATAATTTCTTAAAATCATTATCTCTAAGTGTTAACTATTTATTTTATCATAAGTATTTTAGTTCAGTAGTTTCGGTCCGTGTAAATTTATGATTTTTCCATAATAATTAAGATTTTAATTATTATATAAATATTTATAGTTATCCATAAAATTAAGTGATATAAAAATTAATTATAATGTTTATGGAGAGGATAAGATGTATGTATGCATGGACACTATTTTCACTTTTTGATAGATAGAATGAAAGAAAGGAAAATAATAATTAATCTTTAAGGAATAATTATAAATTTATATATAACATATATATTCATTAAATATATCCTTATTACCATCCATGTAAAATGGAAATGATATTGAAATCACATGGCTTCATGGAGGTGGCAGTCCACATATACGCTCGGGCGATATTATCATCTTCCAATGGATTGGAAGGTAAGAAGGTAGATGTGATATTATAATGATAAATGAATAATTATATCATAAATATCATATATAAATATTATACCCAACACAATAATCATCCATAAAATTTTGTGATGAAAAATGAATAGTAATGCTATATGGAGACGATAATCTGTATGTACGCACTACCGATACTTTCACTTCCCATTTGATGGGAAATAGGATGAATAGTTATAGTATCAGAATAATAATAAAATTTTAGTATATTTAGGTTACAAAATTTATTTTTTGTGATAAATAAAATATATTTATATGTGTTAAATAAGAAATAGAAAAGAAAGTGATCGGTTAAGGTGAATATATCTTCTTTTAAATAAAATATTTAGATCTCATCCTAAGGACCAAAGAGTTGATATTTTAGGAAGAACAAAACCTGTAGAATGTGTAGGATGTTTTAGTATATGGTCGAGTTTTAAGGCTCAATTTGGTCTAAATAAGTGAGGTAGGAGGTACCCTTTTATAACTGAGGTGATGTGAACTTTTGGAATTTCTCAAAAGATTAAATTATAATAAATTCATTATCAAGAAGAATGACTAAAAATGGATAGGTATTAGAATATAATATAATAAAGGGTTCTAATACTATTAACCAATAGAATTTAGAGTAGTTCTGGAATCATTATAAACCTTATCTTTTTTATAGAGACTTGATTAACCAATTTTAATTTTAAATGTGGTAATAAATATTTCGATATTAATGGGTTGAAATTTCAAATTATAAGATGAAATTAGAGCATAAATATACAATTTATGAAATTATAGAGTATATAATATTGAAATTGTCTAATTTAAAGATTTTTATTATTTTTATTTAATTTAATAAAATATTATTTTGATAAAATATCATTATTTTCAATTTTGATACTATTTAATTAATTTAACTTAAAAGATATAAATACAAAATTTTAATTAAAATATATTATCTTAAAACAACAATAATATTTTATCTTGACAAATAAAATTCTTGTAACACTATAACTTACTCAAAATATATCTCTTTTAATATTTTTAATATCATTTATTTTATTTTTCCATTAAATGAATAAATACTATTTTGGTGTTGTGTATGAATTTAATGTAATTATATAATAGCTATAAATTATAAATAAACTAGCATAATGTATATAATTTCATTATTCAAAATATTGATATTAATATTCCTTCACAACTATTTTTTGCTCTGTGTGAAAACATAATGTATATTTAAAACTAAGGGTATAATTTTTTTTAAATTTGTTTGATTTAAATAATATAAAGTCATTTTCACAAAAAAAGTGTCCATTAAACAAAAGGTTTTTGAGAATAATGTGATAAAGGTCAAATTACCTTCATAAAATAACAATTAATATAAAAAATATATGGTCTTTTTACTTAGTTGTAACAAAGATTAACCTGATTTACCATTTACTAAGATGAAAAATTTTACCAATGTTATGATTTATATTGGTAAAAAATTAATTTATTTACCAAATTTGAACCTCCTAATTATAAAAATGGAATCATTTTTATAAAATTCAATACATATAAGTGGTATAAATTATTTTCAAAATAATCATACGAAATGCGACAAGAACCACTTTTTTAAAAAATAATTTTTTAAGTATAAAACTTGGTTTATTCTTATACCATGATCAGAAAAATATTAAATTAATGTTAATAAATTTGATTAAATATATAATATATAAATTTCATTAAAAAAATTCACTAAATTTTATTAATTTAATTAATTAAAAAATATATATTTCCTAAAAAAATAGTTTTTTAGACGAATATTTATTTTTATTTCAAATGATTTTATAATAAATTTGAAACAGATGAATTAATTTTATACATATATAAAAAAAATGATTTATAATTTAGTTATTCCTATTCATACATACAAATTCAATGGCTATCTGATAACTATCACTTTAAATAATAATAATTTAATAGTATAACGTGGTTCGTTTAAAATTGGTGTTGTGTGTAACACAAGTTATTAAAGAAATTAAATTTATTTGAATAATATATTTCATAAAATCTTGGGGTGTTACATTATACCCTATGTAAAATTGTTTTTTCCCTCAAATTTTTTTCCCTATAATACAAAAAATGAGGATATCATTGTTTCAAAACATCCTTAGGTTTCCATGTAGCTTCTTTGAATTTGTGATTTCACCAAAGAACTTTCAACGAGTGAGTAATATTGTTCAGTATCAATTTATCTCTATGACTGAAGATTTATATTGGCTGTTCCATATATGAAATATCATTTTATAGTGGTATAACCTTTTATATTAGTATATTTTATGGATTATTTATATAACTCCTTAGGATAGATACATAAAAAACATCATGAACTTGAGAGAGATTCGGTGGAAGTTCTAAGGGATATGCTACCATCCCTACTCGATCAATAATTTCAAAAGGAAAAACAAACCTAGGGATCATATTTACCTCATTTAAAAAACCTTATTCCATGAAGAAAGTCACATTAAAACCTTATTGCAAACTTCATATTTTAGGTCACGTTGATGATTGTCGTCATAAGTTTTCTGTCAAATCTGAGCTATCTTGATGTGCTAGTGAATGGATCTGACATTCTCTATTATTTCCTCAGGTGGATCAGGTCCAAATAACTTTATTTCTCCAATATCATCCCATCACGTTGGAGTTCTAAACTTCTTTCCATATAGGGCTTCATAAGGATCCATATGAATTCTCGAGTAAAAGCAATTGTTGTAAGTAAACTAAACTATATGAAGGTGTTGATCTCAACCACATTTGAAATCTATAGAACAAGATAAAACTATATCCTATAGGGTTTAAATCATTCTATCAGACCAAACATATGTTTGAGGATGATAAACCATACTAAAAATCAACTATATATGTAGATCCTATTGAAGACTTTTCCATAACTTCAAGTTAAATCTTAGATCCCTATCACATACAATATAATGTAGTACTCAATGAAACCTCACAATTTTTTTAATATAAATTATGAAATTTTGATTTGGAGATCACTATTCTTTAATGGTAATGAAGTGTGCTAAAGGAAATCGACTATAACCCATAAAGCATTATTACTTTTTGATGTTTTGGGGAGTCCAATGAAAAAAATCAATGGTGATGTTATCCCATTTCCATTATGGTATGTGAAATGGTTGTCATATCCTCTTATATTTTTGTCTCTTAGCCTTAAATTTGTAGCATACCAAGAATCGAGATACACACTCAACAATATCTCTCTTCATTCCATCCCTCCAAAAATAGTATTTCCTATCTCAATACATCTTTGAAATTCTAGGATAAATATGTAATGGTGAACTGTGAGCTTCATCCAATATATCCTTATTAAAATTTGGTATGGATGGAATATATACATGATTTTAAGACTTATCATTCCATCAAAATCAATGTAAAACTCTGGAAAATTTCTCAACTTTTTTATGCAGTTCTATATCTTTCTTCTCTACCTCATTAATCTTCATTTGGATAAATGATTTATCACATATTTGGGAAGTATAATATTTCTCTCCTTCCTTCAATATTTCAAGATAAATAATTTTAAAAAATATAAATGTTGGATCTTTTGTGATCCTAATCATAGATAAATAGCACAATCCTTTTGGATCTGATTATTTTCCACATTATTCTCTTTCCTAGTATGGTAAATTATTATTCAAATGATAATCTATAATCAGCACCAACAATCTTCTCTGGTGCATATTCAACTCTTCTTATGTGAAAATATACATTAAATTTTAATGATTAGTATATATACCACACATTTCTTCACAAATATAATTCTTCTATATCTTCAATGAAAACATTATAGCAACTAAATAAAAATCATGAGTTGGGTAATTTTTATCATGAACCATCAATTAGAGTGAGGTATAAGCTTTCACCATATCATTTTTCATTATAATTCATCACAATAATTTCTTTTATGCATCATTATAGATTACAAATCCTTATCCACTATATGGTAAAGAAATTATAGGTGCAATGAACATCAAAATCTGTAGTTCCTTTAAATTTTCTTCATATTTATCTTTCTGGGGAACTTAAATCCTTTCCGTGTTAAATTTGCGAGTTGATTGGAAATTAATGAAAAATTATTCACAAAGCACTGATAATATCTATAAAAACTAAGAAAAATGTGGATCTCAGTCATAGTGGTAGGTTTTCACCAATGTTCAATAACTCTTGTATTATAAGGATCTATTAATATACAAACACTTGAGCTTATATGACCCAAGGATGAAAATTTATGAATCTATAATTCATACTTGGTAATTTTTTCATAAATATTATTTTTCCTTTGGGTCTTCAATACAATTATTAAGTGATATTCATGCTATAAATTTATTTATGAATATATAAGAATATAATCTATAAAGGCTACAAAAAATTGATCAAGGTAATGTCTAAAGACTCTATTAATTAAATCCATAATATAGAGGGGGAATTAGTAAGACCAAATGGAATCACTATAAATTAATAGTGTCCATATCTTGTACAAAAGGTTTTCTTGGGTATATCCTAATTCTTAACTGGAGATTGATGATATCTAGAGCGAATATTATTATTATAAAAAATAGTATACTCTGTATAGATGACCAAAAAAGTCATCAATATGGGGTAGATGATACTTTTTTTAGTAGTTTTCTTGTTAAGTTATCGATAATCAATATAGAGTCGCAGTGATCTATATTTTTTCCTAACCAAAAGAATTGGTTCACTCCATGGTGACACAATTGGATGAATAATCATTTTTCAAGATTCTCTTTGAGTTTATTCTTCGCTTCCAACAAATCAATTTGGGTTATTCTATATAAAGTCTTTTAAATAAGTTTAGTATTAGGTACGAGTTCCATCAATAAATCAATATCACGATTTAGTGGAATACTAGAAAATTATTCCAGAAATACATTAACAAAATCCCATACAGTCGACATATCATTAATGTTGATTTTATCCCCAACCATTTGAGATAAAAATAATTTTTGAATATTGATCATAACCCATACAATGGATTTAATTTTCATTGGAACACTACTGGAAATCTAACCTTTACCAACGGTTTGAACCCGTTGGTATAGGCCTCCAAACTGTTGGTAAAGCCTATACCAACGGTTTGGAGAACCATAGCCAAGTAAGCCTTTGGGATAGGTCTATACCAATGGTTTTCCTAAAACTGTTGGTATAGACCTATACCAACGGTTTTGGAAACCGTTGGTATAGGTAATAAGAAATCTATACCAACGTTAATGGAACTGTTGGTATATAAATTCCAAAAATAAAACATCCGCTGGGATTTGATCCCAGGACCCCTTGTTTATAATTGAACGACTCAACCACTAACCTAACATTACTTTTATGATCCTAATTACATAAATATATATATGTATTCTCATAAATATTTTAAATTTTGATTTATATAATGTTCTCGGTATGAAGGTCCGATAAAAAATGATCACAAACGTTGGTATAGGTCTTTGGTTGTGATTTTGATTCTGTGCAGGATGTTGAATTTTGGCCTACTTTTCCCAACGGTTTGGCCAAACCGTTGGGAAAGGTAGACCTATCCCAACAGTTTGGCCAAACCATTGGGAAAAGTGGCATATTTGGGGACCTTTCCCAACGGTTTGGACAAAACCATTGGGATAGGTCCACCTTTCCCAACGGTTTGGGCAAACCATTGGGAAAAGTGGTATATTTGGGGACCTATCCCAACGGTTTGGCCAAACCGTTGGGATAGGTCCACCTTTCCCAACGGTTTGGACAAACCGTTGGGAAAAGTGTCCAATTTGAGGGCCTTTCCCAACGGTTTGGCCAAACCATTGGGAAAAGTGGCCATTTTTGGGGCCTTTCCCAACGGTTTGGCCAACCCATTGGGAAAGGTGACCTATACCAACAGTTTTTTCAAACCGTTGGTATAGAAGCGTTGGGAAAGATCTAATTTCCAGTAGTGGAAGTTTATATTTTTCATAACACTAATAGACACTCATATATTGGTTTGGAATATCAAAATAAAATTGTATTCCTTGGAAATTGATATGGGATTTATATAATGAAATCCAAACCATGACCAAAATAACATCAAACTCAACCAGAGGAATA
This sequence comes from Viscum album, assembly GCA_963277665.1. Taxonomy (NCBI): domain Eukaryota; kingdom Viridiplantae; phylum Streptophyta; class Magnoliopsida; order Santalales; family Viscaceae; genus Viscum; species Viscum album. The sequence continues at coordinate 1,038,635,628 of OY728165.1, forward strand.
ATGATGGGATTTTTTGGAAGCACATCCCATAAAATTCAATCGGAGAATAAAAAATGACTTGTGATGCAATTATCTTATCATGGGGGGGGGGTTACTGCTAATTAAACATCTAATCATTGAGGTGGTATTATGATACCCTTATAGAAATCTTTTGATATAAAAGAGTGGGTAGATATAGAATCAAATAAGATATTATCAGTTCTAGATTGGATGGTATGTATACCTTTAAAAGCTTCATTATCATACTATACATCACCAACAGTGATCACATGAGACTTCCCTTTTTTATTTGGGATTAATAGATTTATGGTGTTTATTATCATCATTAACCTTCAAGTTTAGGAATAGTTTATTATAATTCCTATATTTTTTTGAATTTGAAACATTTTAGTGTGGGTTGTGCATTTTGTAGATATTTCTCTCTATTAAAATCATTAGCTAACTTATTCCTATCACTTTGGAATTTGATTTCCTGATGACATTACTTTCCTCACATAAAAAATTTACCAGTCCCATGAAGAAAATTTCCATCTTGTTTACTTCCATACTTCAAAAATAAATAAAATATAATCTACTTCTCTCCATGATTTCTATAATTTCTGTTGATTTTAATCTTTCTTCTCTTCTAAAAACTGTGATATGGATAGGAAAATATAATATCAATATCAACATTAATGGCACATGTAATGATTTTTTCATAGCTATTAAAGTCCCTTATGGCTAAATCCTTTAAGAGATTTGGTTTTAAGATACTGAAGAATAAGCCAACCTTACTTTCTAGTTGGATAATAAGGACAAAAGAGTATCTCACAAGTCTTGAAAAATTTTCCTCATAGGTGCTAACAGATTTATCATCCTTACTTTTAAGAATAAGGAATTCCTTCTACATTTTTTTATGAATAATATAAGGAAAGTACTTATTGATTAACAATATCTTAAACACACCCCACTCCATGGAGTTAATTTCTTCCTATTTCCTCATGTTCTTTATATGAATCCACCGTTTATCCTCTTATCTATAAAAATGATACAAAAATAGAATAAATTTCTCATATTTCGAACATTAGATAAAAACATAACTTTTCAATGGTACAGATCTATTTATAAAAAACTAGTGGATCAAGGGATCCACTAAAAGAAGGTAGATGTTTCCTTACAAAGGAATCAAAATAACATTGTTCCCTCCTTTGATCATTTATAACCCCATGATGATTCATAGATTTAGAAAGTTTTGTGAGAATAGAAATGATATTCTTTATTCTATATCCTATAACATTTGGTTTCCTAGGAGTAAACTCATTTCATTGTCCATTTCATTCAATATTAACATGATTCCTTTGGGTTCCATCCATTAACTAAAACCAAAAATCATAATATTAGAAAAAATAATCATTGTGGAGAACCAAATAATCAAGAAAAATATTTTATATGTTGTTTAAATCATGAAATATTCTTCTATGACACCTTAGGTTTAACATAGTTCATCCATGATAGTTAAAAAAACATTGTGATTTTATCCTATACTTAGAATTATACCTAGGGTTCTCACTAATGTTTTCATATCCTAGTTTCCAAAGGTTAACTAAAACATTCCCTGATACTAAATATAATGACCCAAAATTTTTATCCATAGATATCATATCTTATTAAATGATTATTTGTTACATAAAATAACTACCTATGATATAATCATATAGGTCTTGTGACTTTGGAAACATGGAAACATAAAAAATGGTTCATAAAAGATATAAATTGTCTTCCACTGATTTCTTCATAACTAGAACCTTTATTAGACTTATCACACTTAGTACCCTTATTCATAACTTGGGTAAAGAAAATATAATCAAAGGTGATCTTATATTCTCTATAAGGGTAAAAAAGGGTGATATCAATGATCGTATAAGAACAACACAAAAATAATGATGTGAGAACATGAAAATAACATTTTTAAATCATACCCTACATATCATAGATAATAAATTTGAGTCATGAAATAAATATTGGTAATTCACAAGACACGAATCATAATGTAATCAAAGAACATGAGCCAGGCATGTATAACATTGGAATAATACAAGAAATTGTTACATACAGATAAGTATAGGAAATAATTTAGTTAGTGGTCAAGGATAACTGACAAGACTATTATATTGGAATGGGTTAACTCCCCAAACAATCAATGTAGTTAAGGTTCACTCCCAAGTATTTGATAGTGTACAGAGTCCCTAAAAGAACTGGGTTCTCTCCCATTCAAGTCCCGTTTATCTCATGTGATATCAGTCTTTACCCAATGCATTGGAGGGAGATATAGTTTCTACCCATAACATAATTAAAATCATAAATATGTGTGATAAAATATTATAAAACATTAATCATATCATATCCCATTGTAATAAATGGGTTTCTTAAACATTTCATAATATTATAACCAATGGGAAAATTTGTTTTTATAAACATTTAACAAATTAATCATGGAGTAACCAGTTTAAAAAGAAAATATTTTATGAAAATATTTTCATAATAAACTTAAAAAATCTGGATAAATAATAAGTATTGTATCCTTTGATAATATTCCTAGTATATCATAATAAAAATAAATGTTTTTTTATATTTGATGAATAAAAATACCATTAAATGAAAATTAAACATTCTTGAGGAAAATATCCATTCCAGCTTGAAATCACACCTTTAAAATATAAAAATTTGGAAAATATTATTAAAAAAAATTTCTTTGAAAATAAACATGTAAACATTGAATGGAATCTTAATAGAATTCTGTATCTATACTGTTAGTAAATTCCATTCATACCATATACTTTAAAAGAAAACATTCCTTTGACACTTTTGAAAAAAATAGTACCTCATTCAAAAAACGAAAAGTAGATTCATTTTTAACCATTTTGAAAAAATTAAAACATGATTAAAAATGATATTAAAAAATCATAGGAAAATATTAAAAAAATTCTTTGAAACATTTTTAGAATACATGGATATCCAAGAGAAATATTTTTCCACTAAAAAGAAAAATTAATTTCATTTTCATTAAAACATATTTTTAGTGTCTTAAGTACTTAAGGCATGAACAATTAAAGGAAAAAATTTATTATAAATAAATAAACAAATGAAATTAAAATTCATGATATTTTTGAGAGATGTATCATATGATTTCATCATTAGAAACTTTATCATAAACAATCCCGATAAATAATGAGATTATAACATAAAACCCTTACTATGAGTTCCCATTGTTTCCAAATAACTCTAACATCAAGTATAATAAATTTAAATTTATTATAATTCTATATAAAAATCATAAAAATATGTATAATATAATATATGATCCTTTTATAACATTTCAACACCCCTTTTTATCAATAATTCTTTAAAATCATTATCTCTAAGTGTTACTTTATTTTTTATAATAAGTATTTCAGTTTAGTAATCATGATCCATTTAATATGATTATAGTTAGATAATATTAAATATGTTAAAAATAACATAAATATCATATATATTCATTATATAAATATTTTGTGTTATCCATAAAATTTAAAGATAGAAAGATGAATTACATCATTCATGGAGACTGTAGGTTGTACGTAAACATGAATACTATTTTCACTTTTCGATAGAAGTAATTAAAGAAAGGTAAATAATAACAAACCATTCCATAATAATTATCATTATATATATATATATCATATATATATTAACGCCCGACCCCAGTTACATAGAGTCAGTGCTTTATTACATAACATTGGCATGATCACAAGGGATCAAATCCAAAAAGACCGATCAGTTTAGTATTATTGGAAACAGGATATATACATTAGTTCAATGTTACAAAATTTAAATAAGTACAACACTAATTTATTCTATTAGAAACATCCATTCCTCCAAGATTATTCCGGAAAGTCACTCATAACTATCTTCTTCATATCCTAGGAAAATGAAACATAAGAAAGGGGTGAGCTCAAATTCCCATTAAGAGTAAGAAATATAGTGGAAGATAACATAAACATTAGGCATGGTGAATAATTGAAAACACATGAATTTACAAATAGTAAACATGTACACTTTATTGTAGGAATATAAGCTTAGTAAATACTGCCATAATAAAACATAGTCATGGGTATTCTACTAGTCGAATAACCACCTGAACCATCAATATTATTTTTATAATGAGGGAATGTATAATTACAGACATTATGAAACATCTTGTCAAGGCCTCGTCTAAGATGTCTAAAAATGATTTAGGCCTCGTCCAAAACCACATATCAAATTGAGAAAGGCCTCGGCCAATTCCACGTCTAATTGTGTCATGAGGCCTACCGATGCACCAAGGAGCTTTAGCGGGCTCCACCCATCACATAATAAGTCCAATACATTCCTCGTATGAAAATGTTGAAACATTACATAAACATTCATATTGAAACTAGCGTAAGAAATGTAAATACTTCAACCATGAATGGTCTAAAAATAACACATCCATAGTCAAACATATCAAAAAACCTTAAATATAATATGGAAGATTTGTATCATAATAAATCAACTTCAAACAAGTTTAAAATCCATCAAAGGATGTTGACATAGATGGACATAATTATAAAAGAAAACATTTATTTTGAAAATATTTTTATAATCTTGTAAGGGAATATTCTATGATGTTATAACAGCGGAAAATAGTCACACCTGCCGTATAAGTTAAAAAAACATTCTTACCTTAATTTTGACAAAAAGTTTATAAAGTACCTTGTTTGGAAAATGATGGAAAGATTCCTTTAAAAACATATAAGTTCAAATAAGGGTATAAATGATTTTATACCATAGTCTATTAAATAGTAAAAATGTTTTGAAATACATTTTTAAGAAAACATAGATGTGGATGATAAAGAGGTCCCAGTAGATACTTACGTAAAAACAACCTCGGATAATAGAGAGATTGTGAAATTAACCCTTACCTTTTACTTTTACTTATTAAATGGTATGTTAACCTTTTATATAATAGTTAAAACATTATTATTAAATTATACAATAACTATATACATAAATACGATACCATATATGATCTTCTAATATTGCTTTGTTAATAATATTTTAGTAGTATCATCGTTTTGGGTGTTAACTGATTCGTTTTACTTTATATGCTTGGTTACATAAGACAAGTTTGTTATGGATATGATGTATTTTATTCTTATAAATAATGATATTAAGTTCTTAAACATTATTTTTAATCATCAAATGAAAATTATTTTTGAATGGTTACGATGGGGAAATGAATCTCATCTCGTTCGTGGAGATGGTAATCTGTACGTACGCACGAGCGCCAATATCATTGACGAAGAAATTGTATGTAATTGGATGGTATATCATATATACAGAATCATTAAAATGTTATATTTATTATTTTCATTAGTTATACTCATTATAATACCCATCCAAATAATAAAGTGTTTGAATAACAAACTACACCACAACGTGGAGACAGTAAGCCATACGTACGCATGTATAGTGACATTATAATTTATAGGGTTGATAGAATAGTGAAAATTATTGTCAAATTTTTATAATAACATCACCATATATAGAAGATACTGGAGGTATTATTTTAGAATGGAAACAACCAAGAAAGATGATTTGGAAGAAGAAAATAACTTGAAAGAGGTGGTGAAATATTTACCTCTTCTTCGGTTTCTTCCTTTTGATTTGATCAAAAGGGATCCTTAGGTTGGATTTTTGACCAAAGGAAGGCCTCTAAGATGAAGGGAGGAATGTTTGGAGGATATTTGTGTAGGGGTTGTCTGATCCAAATGGATTTGGAGGTTTGAAATTAAGATAAGGAGAGGTACCCTTTTATAAGAGAGGTGGAGGTCACTTTAGGAAAAGCTTGAAATATTATTTTTTAATAAAATAATTTTCAGGTTCTAATGGATCCAAAAGGATTTATTTCTAGAATAAGGTGGGGATGGGTCTAAAACCTCTCAAACAATATTTTTTTACTGGTTTAGGTCACCATATTAACATTATCTTTTAGATTTAACTCTTAGTTAAATAGTTTGTCATTTACCATGTCTCTTTGTATTTTATATTATATTGATAATAAGCTTACAATAACAAGCCAAGAGAAAAAATGTGGTCCATTATTAATATATATAACCTTATCTAAGTTCTTTTACTTAACCTTATATTTTTAAGAATATTATATCAATTAATAATATTGTATTTGTTTTAAAAACTCAATTATGTCAATTTTGACACTATTTAGTATTTTATTTTTTTGAAAGCCATAAAAACTTTATCACTTAAAATAAAATTTATTTAACCAAACATAACATGTACTATTAACTTATAAAATTAGTTTAATTTATCATAAGTCTCTATTTACCTTTATTTGGATATTTATAATATCAATTATTTTAATATTTAATTATTAATGTAATTACTGCATCATCATTGTGTCATAAATAAATTAAATTATTTAATGTCCAAAAATTATAAATAAAATTATATTATGTAGGAAATATATTTATATTTCTAATTAATATTTATAGTTGAATTTATCTTATGCATAACCCTATATTAAAAATAGTTTAGTTATTAAACATTGAATTTAAATCTTTTAACTCTTCTTTAAATAAAATAATAATAAATGTCCTAGTCTAATCCAAGTGGACCAAATGGGATAATATTTTATTCCTAAGTTTGTTTTTGGTATAATTACACTTATACAATAGAATTAGGACATGTGTTAGGGTAATTATAATATCATTTTTACCCTTAATTACCGTATTTTCTTGTAACCCTAGTAAATAAAAGTAAAAAGTTACTATTCACCAAAAGTTATTTTCATCTTATTGAACCCAATTTTACTTATTGATATTAACCGTGTCTCTATGATTTTTGAAATTCAACTCACAGAAGAGGTAAATTTAAGTTTGATGCAAATTTGTAAATGCTCCTAGAAGGTGGGTAAAAGGCGGTAAATAGTTCAATAAATTTTATATATATATAAACTTATTATAAAATGAATCCAATTAATTACATTGATCTTATATATGTATTATGTATCTATTTTTACCTACAATAAATTTAAATAAAATAAATAATTATTTAAAATAAAAAGTCAGTTTTAACCAATAACGTAGTGTTTTTCACTATTCATCAAAAAATGAAAGTTTTCAGAAAAATGCCAAAAATCAATCCGAAGATAATTTAGATATTCTTAATTTAAAAATGAAGTCCATTTTGAAAAATAAAATATATAAAATTTCAAAAAGTGGGTATTACTATTCATAACATCTAGTTTGATTGGTCGTAGTGTGTTAGAATCTCGAAGTTGCGTACAATGCCAGTTATTGCATTATTAAAAGGGAAATGAACCGTGGAAGCTTGGGGTGTTACATTCTTACATACTTCAAATACTTTCATCCTCAAAATTTCTGGAATACTATCGCACCAAAATATCCGAGTGGTTTTTCATCATAAGTTCCTCTAGTTCCCACATTGCCTGTTCCATCTTATGGTTTCTCCATTGAACTTTTACCAGATGAGCCGTCCGGTTTCTCAAAACTTGTTCTATGGTATCAAAAATCTTGACTGGCTCTTCATAATAAGATAGATCAGGTTCTAGTTCAATTTCCTCATAGGTGAGTACACGCGTTGGGCAAGTCATGTATTTTCTCAATAGTGATACGTGGAACACATTGTGAACTTTGGAGAGACTTGGCGGCATTGACAAATGGTAAGATACAACCCCAATTAATTCTATAATTTCAAAAGGTCCGATGTGCCTGGGATATAATTTACCCTTCTTACCGAATCGTATAACTCCCTTCCATGGAGATACCTTCAAGAAAGCATGATCTCTTACCTGAAATTAAAAATACTTCCTTCGGTTATCGACATAGCTCTTCTGCCTACTTTGAGATGCTTTGATGTGGGTTTGGATAACCTTTACCTTTTCCATCGTTTCTTCAACAAGTTTTGGGCTTACGAGTTTTCTTTAACCAATATCATCCCAACAAGTTGGTGTGTAACATCTCTTTCTATATAACGCTTCATATGGTGCCATTTGAATACTTTAATGGAAGCTATTGTTATAGGAACATTCCACCGAAGGAAGATATTTATCCCACATACCTTGAAAACAAAGTGAGAAATATCTCAACATGTCTTCTAAGGTTTGAATAGTCCGTTCTGATTGTCCATTAGTTTGTGGGTGGTAGGCAGTGCTCAAACAAAGTTTAGTATCTAGGGCTTTCTGAAGACTTTTTCAGAATATTGATGTAAAATTGGGATCACGATCCGAAACAATTGATAGGGGTACTCCATGAAGTATTAAAAATTCATTAATATACAGTCTTTCTAAATATTCAAGTGGTAAATCTTCTCTTATAGCACGAAAATGTGCTGACATGGTAAGAAAATCAACAATGACCCATATTGCATCATTCCTTCTAGGAGTCTTTGGTTTCCCCATGAAACGTCCATCATAATATCATTCCATTTCCACTTATACATGAGAAGAGGTTTCATGACTCCTCTAGGATGTTGTCTTCCAGCATTCACTTGTTGGTAAACCATACACCTTGACAAAAAATCAGAAATATCCCTTTTCATGTTGTCCCACCAAAGATGTTCTTTCAAATCTCTATAGATCTTGGTGATCCCAGGATGTTTATGGAAATTGGATATATGAGCATCATATAAAAATTACCTTTTTAGATCAGGTATATCAGGAACCGAAATTCTCTTCCCAAATTTAAAAATTCCATCTTCATATACGAAGTCACTTAATCTCCCATCATTTACAACTTTAATCTTATTTTAAAAATCCTCATCATCAGTCTTAGAATCTTTTATCATTTCTAGTAAATATGGTTTGGAAACCATTTGAAAAAGTATTGATGTTTCACCCTCCATGGTTATTCCCATATCCATCTTTACCAGATCCATGAAAATAGGATTCCTTTAAACTCTCATCTTGTTCAAAACTCCATGATCCTTTCTGCTCAAAGCATCTACCAATTTATTTTCCTTCCTCAGGTGGTAGTGTATTGTGTAATAATAATCCTTGAGTAGTTCAAGCCATCTCATTTGCCTCATATTGAGTTCTTTTTATGAGAAAATATACTTCAATCTCCTATGATCAGTATAAATCTCATATTTTCCACCATAGAGATAGTGTCTCCATATCATCAGAGCGAAGATTATAGCTGCTAACTCAAGATCATGAGTGAGATAGTTTTTATCATGAATTTTTAGCTGTCATGACGCATAGACAATAACTCTATCATTTTTCATAAGGACACAACCAAGTCCTTTCTTTGAAGCATCACTATAAATAACAAACCCATCATTCCATGATGGTAGAGTCAAGATAAGATCATTTACTAATCTTATCTTCAGTTCTTCAAAACATTCGTCACACTCTTTTGTCCAAACAAATTTAACCCCTTTACGTGTGAGCTTGGTTAATGGGTTAGCCAACTGGGAAAAATTCTGGACTAAATGTCAATAATAACCTACTAAACCAATAAAACTGTGTACCTCATTTATACTCATCGGTGCTGGCCATTATTGGATTGCCTTGGTCTTTGAAGGATCAACAAATATTCCATCCTTAGAGACATGTGGCCAAGAAAAGAAATCTCTTGAAGCTAGAATTTACACTTGCTAAACTTCCAATATAATTCATTTCTTCTTAGAGTCTTTTGAATAATGCACAAGTGATTTTCTTGATCTTTGTAGATTTTGGAGTATACCAAAATATAATCTATAAATACCACTTCAAAGTAATCAATATATTCTATGAAAACTCTATTCATTAGATCCATGAAGATAGAAGGTGCATTAGTCAATCCAAAAGACATTACTGTAAACTCGTAATGCCCATACCTGGTTCGAAATGCTATTTTCAGAATGTCTTCCTTCTTCACACACAACTGATGATATCCAGATCGAAGGTCAATCTTTAAAAAATATTGAGCTCTATGAAGTTGGTCGAATAAATTATCAATGCGAGGTAGGGGATACATGCTCTTTATTGTTATAGCATTTATCTCCCTACAGTCAATGCACAACCTCATAGATCTATCTTTCTTAATCAGAAGACTCATGAGCAAGCAAAGCCCACTCCCAGAAAATTTTATGAATAAAAAAGTAATGACCACAAAAGAGGAGAAGCAGAGGGTCAACAAAGACGCGTGTACAAATCACCACACACATCAGCATCAACCAAACCACAATAGAAGGTCGGTGTAACAAAGGACCATGATGACCAAACATCATCAATCACACGCTTGGAAAAATCATCAGCAACCTAATTTAACTCTCTATATACATGAGTGACAACCAAGAAAATACTCTCCACAAGCTTGAGACAGTTATCCCAGACTGAAAGCATCCTCCAAGGGACATTCCTTGAACAAGTTCTAAGGATATCAACTACCAATATGGAATCAGACACCGTCCATAAGGTCAGCCAACCATGAAAAGAAGCATACCAAATAGCCTTATCCATTGCCCATAATTCCACCTCAATCGCCAAACCATTTCATAAAAAAGGGAAAAATAAACCCTTAATAAAGCCTCTAGAGGTTCGAAAAACACCACCACAACCCGAAGATCCCGGTGCACCTAAAGCCGCTCCATCCACATTAACTTTCAGACACCAAAATATCAGGGGGATCCACCAGATGTACTTCATCATAATCGTCTTCTTACACCCGCCAGAGACACCCAAACTTCGAAAAAGAACCAAATCTGAAACATCATTCTGCAGGACCCCAACATGAGCCTATGTAGCAGCAAGAACACCAACATGAAGCTCCCGAATACCAACAGAAATCGGTATATTTTTGTTCTCAAAGATAATAGCATTTCAAACCTTCCAGATAAAGGAAATCACCATGGACACTGTAGAAAGAAGCAGTGGTTTTACCTGAGAGCTGAAATTATATTGAGAAATAGAATCCATCAGCTGTCCAAAACTCCCCAAATTCCGATGGCATCCAAAGACACCCTGAAAATAGTCCCATAAAATAGATGAATAGCAACAAGATATAAATAGATGATCAACAGTTTCATCAGCAGCAAGACAACGAAAGAAAACAGGTGCAAGAGAGAATCCATCTCGTTGTATCATCCGTTGCAACATAAGTATACACTTACAAATCTTCCATATAAGCAAATATTGAGCCAGAGGAAGAAAAGAAGAATGGAACATAAGTATCCAAGAAGAAACCAACAATGGCTCATTACACATGGATCTATAATCCTATCTAGTGCTGAAATTTACAGTAAGACTGGGCATCCAAATCAAGGTATCCATCGTAGAGTAATGATAACATCCCACATCCTCTTTCAAATAATCAGAAAGCAGCCCCTGATCCATGAAATTATCATGAAATTCAGTAATAGAAAGATCCCACAAAGAAGAAGGAATCTCAATATCCACAATAATAGCACATGATAGCCAAATAGTGTTCCAGCAGTTCAAAGAGAAATTTCGACAGACAACCCATTTAAAGGATTGTGAGCGACTACAACAAGCATGCTTGATTGAGGACCATATCGAGGAAGGGACATAAAGAGAGTACCCATTAACTAGCTTGGATCCAAATCTGTTACACAGAAACTCCAAGGAGAAATCACTAGAGGTCAAAAGTGACCAAGTGAACTTTTTTAATAAGAGACTCATTAAACCGCCTTAAATTGTTAAGCCCCATACCACTCATGTCAATAGGCCAAATGCAATCACTACAGGAAAAGTAACAAGCTTCCTTTCCTGAATTGAGCCAGTATAAATAAAATTCCGAATAAATCTTTGTAGATCCTTAAGAAGAGTTCTAGGCCATCTGTATAAGGAAAATACATATACACACATGAAAGTGATCACAGAGTTAACAAGACATACCCTCCCTACTTGAGACATATATTTACCTTTCCATGTATCCATTTGATTAAGAATTATGAGATATATATTCTCTAAATGACACCTTTTAACAGCACCCCAAAAAAGAGGGACCCCAAGATAAATGAAAGGTAGAGACCCTCTCTTCACCCTAAGCCTACGGGACACTCTGTTTTGCTTTGAAACAATAACAACTTCCCCAAAAAACACATAGGATTTCTCCCAGCTGATAACTTGACCAGAAACAGCCTCATAATGCTAAAAATCCACTTTAATATAATGAATAGTGACCCTATCAGCCTTACCAGACAACATAATATCATCAGCATAAAAACAATGTGAGGGAGGAAATATACATCTTTAAGTAGAAATTTGCTGGTACAAAGCAGCATAAACCAAATCCAAGAGACATGTGCTCAAATAGTCCTCAGCAATATAAAAAATAAGGCTAGATAAGGGATCTCCTTGCCTCACCCCCTAGAGCATTTAAATAAACCTCTAGGAGAGCCATTAACAAAAACAGATAGCATAGAACTCTGGAGAATACAACCAATCAACTTGATGCAATCATTGGAAAAGCCATGAATTATTAACACCTAAAAAATGAAGCTCCATTTCATCGTATCAAAGGCCTTTGAAATTTCAACTTTCACAGCCATATTTCCATACTTCACCTTTTTTTTCATAACATTAACACATTCAGATGCCGTATACAGACAATTTTGAATATTCTTTCCACGAACAAACCCAAATTGATTTGTGGAAATAAAATCCTTGGAAATACTTCCGAATCTATTTTCTAGGACATTGATGATAACTTTAGGAATAGTATTTCCTATGGCCATGGGTCTGAAATCCCGAATATCAAGAGCATTCTCTTTATTTGGAATCAGATAAATGAATTTAGCATTGGAACCAAAGAAAAAATAAGAGTGATAAAAGAAATCCCTAACTGCATTAAAAAAAATCCATGTGAATAATATCCCAAAAATCCATAAAAAATCTGTTAGAAAACCCATCTGGCCCTACCAAACTATCCACATTCTTAGAAAAAACTGCCTTCCTGATTTCCTCCATTGAATGAATGCTAGTGATCATATCATTCTGGGAGACCCCAACCGATGAGGTGATACTCTTGAACATATTATGAGTATTATCATTCCCTGAATCAGTATACAACCTTTCAAAGTAGATACAAGTAGCATCAGAAATCTCATTTTCAAAATTAAAAATAAATCCATCAACCATGAGGGCATTCATACCACTTTTCACCATCTTTTCTCTATTCAAGCAATGAAAAAACTTTTTATTTATATCCCCATATTTAATCCATATGACATTATATTTATTCATGGAGAGACTTTCCTTCAAATCCAGGAGCTCATTAAATTTATAAAGAGCAGAAAACTCAATTAATCAAGTTGTTTCTTTAGTTGCACTATTTCCACAGTGGCCATTCTATAAGGGGTCTTCGATATGGGCCTGGAATTAGGAATTAAAACAATGGAAAACTCAATTTATCATTATGGAGGATGTCCAGGTAAATCATCTGGAAACACATCAACATATTCTTTCATAATAGGTACGCCCTCTATTTGAACATTCTTTTCCTCACCCAGAGTTATTTCATTCTCCTCATCCCCAATAATTGAATTTAGTAGAGCTACTAGGGGTGGATCTAGATAAGAATCAATTGGTGACATTTCTGCTCTAAAGATAAGGTACTCCTTATCACCACCAAGAATTGTAAACTCCTTCTTTTTACAATAAATTTTTGCATCATGGTCTGAAATTAAATCCATTCTTAGGATTATATTGAATTCAATCATGGGTATGCCGATGAGATCAACAGATAAAGAACATTAATATTCCCTAATGAGAACTGATTCACAAAACTTTGTGGTGATGATACTTCCCTTAGGTGTTTTGACTGACAAATCCCTTATTAAGTCAAATTGAAAATATCTAATTTTCTTAGAAAACTAGGAAGATATGAAACAATGAAATGACCCAGAATCAAATAAAGCATTGACTAAACATGAGGAAACCATTAAATTACCTGAAACCACATCTTTTAGAGCTTCAACCTTAGTAGTAGTGATCACATAATATTGTCCTTGATCCCTTAGCCTTTTCTAAGTTATGTTTCCCTGATGCTTAGGATATTCATTTTCATAATGTCCCGTCTCCCTGTAATTTTAGCATTGAACATTGGTAGCTTCTTTATTCCCCTTACAATCACTAGCAAGATGGCCTTTCTACCCACATTTGTAGCATACTCTTTTTCCTTTTAGACAGGCACCAAGGTTCTTCCTTCCACAATTATCATAGGGTGGAAATTCAACTCTTACCTTCTTCCCTGTTTCCTTATTTCCTTTCCCAGAGTGTTCAACAAATCTATTCTTCTCTTGATTAACTTTAAAGTCGTAAGACTTAGAGAATTCCTTTTCTGTCTTGATAGAACATGAGACAATATCTTCATATGATGAGAATGATTGCGAGACTAATACTCAATGGAGAAATGGTTTTAACCCATTAAATAAATGATCAATCTTATTTTGTGGGTTACGTATAGAATCTTTATCATACCGTGCTAACCTTGTATAGTTAGCCGCATACTTTGCGACATTCTCATCATCCTTTTTTCCTTAGACTCAGAAATTGTCTTTCCATATATGTTGGAAGGTCATGGGGAAAGTATTTTTCTAAGAAAATCACTTTAAACTCCCTCCATTCAATTTTTGATACTTATTTATCTTCTTTTGTGTTTTGAATCAATGACCACCATTGATCTGCATCTCCTGTGAGGCGATAAACTGCCATGATAACTTTTTCCATTTCCCCACTCCCCAAAGCATGAAATATTTTCTCTAAGGAAATTATCCATTGTTCAACTACAAATGGATTTGTATACCCATTGAATTTTGGTGGTTGTTGCCTCATGAATCGATCTAACATTGATCCTCTGCGTTGTGGATCAGGGTGCTCTATACGGGTAAGGTTATTATTCATAACTTGTGTGAGTTTTCCTAGTATGGTGATAAGATGATCAGTACCTGTTGCATCACTAGATCTGCTATAATTATCTTAAGCAGGAGGGAAATCCCTACATGGATTATGTGCGTTTATACTATTTCCATTCCTTCCACTAGACACCATTTCTAAACAATGTCATATAATAGATTAGTTTATGAACCGCAATACATAATTCTGAACATGTAAAAGACTTAACATAAATTGAATAGTTTATGGATATAATCCATAATCATAAAAATGATTACTTTGAGGAGGTATATACTCATAAATCCTTCATAATGGTTTGTAAAGAAAATGATAATTATCCTAAGAATATCCTCCGAGAGTGTGATAACCAAGAGTGCATCAAGGCCCATTGTCATGCACCAGTTTCCATTTGATTCTAGCTCAATGTGGTGTTTTTAGGTTTTACCCCTAGGTACATCTGTGCCAGATCCGCCTGTACCTCCTCGTATCCAGACAGTGATGTATTTATTAGAAAACTCACAAAATCACTATAGTACCAAAATTCTAGGAAGTTCTTCTATACTAGTCCTCAAAGTCTATATTAGGTTAATGTGATCTAATCAGAGTGTTTTAAATGTAGTTTCCAAGGTTTGTACTAAACTTCCTCTAATACTAACTATAACGCCCCGACCCCAATTACCCAGAGTCAGTGCTTTATTACATAACATTGGCGTGATCCCAAGGGATCAAATCCTGAAAGACCGATCAGTTTAGTATTATTGAAAACATGATATATACATAAGTTCAACATTACAACTTGTAAAGAAATACAACACTAATTTATTCCATAGGAAACATTCAAGCCTCCTAGATTATGCCTGAAAGTCACTCATAACTAACTTCTTCATATCCCGAGAAAATGAAACATAAGGTATGAGCTCAAATGCTCTGTAAGAGTAAGCAATATAGTGAATGATAATATGAACATTAGGCACGGTGAATAATTTAATACACATGACTTTACAAATAATAAACACGTACACTTTATGGTAGGAATATGAGATGAGTAAATAATGCCTTAATAAAACATAGTCATGGGTATTCTACTAGTCGAATAACCACTTGAACCATAAATATGATCTTCATAATGAGGGAACGTATAATGCCAGACATTCTGAAACATCTTGTCAAGGCCTCAGCCAAGACATTTAAAAATGATTTAGGTCTCGGACAAAACCATATATCAAATTGGGAATGGCCTTGGAAAATTCCATGTATATTGGTCTCATGAGACCTACCGATGCATCAAGTATCTATAGTGGGCTCCACCCGTCACATACTAAGTCCAATACATTCCCCATATGAAAAGGTTGAAACATAATATAAACATTCGTATTAAAACTAGCATACGAAATGTCAATACTTTAACCATGAATGGTAAACAATAACACATCCATATTCAAAAATATCACAAAATATTCAATATAATATTGAAGATTTGTATCATAATAATTCAACATCAAACAAGTTTAAAATCCATCAAAGGATGTGGACATTGATAAAATGAAAACTATTTGAAAGAAATACCCCATTGTATTTTGATACCATTTAAGTGTCACATAATTATAAAAGAAAAAATTTATTTTGAAAATATTCTTATAATATTGTAAGGGAAGCTTCAATTATGTTATAATGGCATAAAATAGCTGCACCCTCTATAGAAGTTAAAAAACATTCTTACCTTAATTTTTCCAAAAAGGTCATAAAGTACCTTGTTTGGAAAACGACGCAAAGATTACTTTCAAAACATATATGTTCAAATAAGGGTATAAATGAATTTATTCCATAGTCCAGTAAATAGTACAAATGTTTTGAAATACATTTTTAAGAAAACACAGATGTGGATAATAAAGAGGTCGCAGTAGATACTTACATAAAAACAACTTCGGATAATAAAGAGATTGTGAAATTAACCCTTACCTTGTACTTTTCCTTAGTAGATGGTATGTTAAAATCCTTTTATAATAGTTAAAACATTGTTATTAGGTTATAAAATAACTATATACATAAATATGATATCATATATGATCTTCTAATATTTCTTTGTTAATAATATTTTAGTAGTATTATCGTTTTGGGGGTTAACTGACTCATTTTACTTTATATTCTTGGTTACGTAAGCCATATTTGTTATGGATATTGTGTATTTGATTCATATCTAGAATGATATTAAGTTATCAAACCTTATTTGTAATCATCAAATGAAAATTATTCTAGAATGGTTACGATGAGCAAATGAATCTCATCACGTTCGTGGAGATGGTAATCCGTACGTACGCACGAGAAAAAATATCATTGATGGAGAAATCGTATGTAATTGGATGGTATATCATATATAAAGAATCACTAACATGTTATATTTATTATTTAAATCATTTATATTCATTATTATCCCCATCCAAATAATGAAGTGTTTTAATAACAAACTATACCACGACGTGGAGACGGTAAGCCGTGCGTATGCACATATGATGACTTTTTCATTTATAGGATGGATAGAATAATGAATATTGTTGTACCATTTTTACAATATCATCAAAGTATATATAAGTTACTGTATTTATTATTTTATAATGGAAACAACAAAGAAAGAGGAGGTGGAAGAAGAAAAGATCTTGAAAGGGGTGGTGAAATATTTACCTCTTCTTCGTGTTATTTCTTTTGATTTGAACAAAAGGGCTCATTAGGTTGGCTTTCTGACCAAATGAAGGCATCTAGGATGAATGGGGGAAAGTTTTGAGGATATATGGTCAGGGTTTGGCCGATCCAAATGGCTTTTGAGGTGTGAAATTAAGAGAATGGGAATTACCTTTTTATAAGAGAGGTGAGGGTCACTTTAGGAAAAGCTTGAAATATTATTTTATAATATATTAAAATTCGGTTTATAATGGATTTAAAATGATTTAGTTTGAGGATAAGGTGGGTATGGGTTGAAAAACTCTCAACAAATAGGTTTTAGACTGGTTTAGGTCACCATATTAACCTCATCTTTTAGATTTAACTCTTAGTTAAATAGTTTGAGATTTACCATGTCTCTTTGTATTTTTATATTATATGGTTAAAAACTTACTATAAAAAGCCAAGATAACCCAAAGTGGTTCATTATTAACATATATAACCTTATATAAGTCCTTTTTCTGAACCTTAGATTATTAGGAATATTATATCAATTAATAATATAGTATTTGTTTTAAAACTCAATTATGTCAATTTTGAAACTATTTAGTATTTGATTTTTTTTAATGCCATAAAAACTTTATCATTTCGAATTAAATTTATTTAAGAAAACCTAACATGTCATATTAACCTATAAAATTAGTGTAATTTATCAGAAATCTCAATTTACATTTATTGGTATATTTATAATATCGATTATTTTAATATTTCATTATTAAGGTAATTATTGCATCATCATTGTGTCATAAATAAATTAAATTATTTAATGTTTGAAAATTATAAATAAACTACCATTATATAGGAAATATTTTTATATTTCTAATGAATATTTATAGTCGAATTTATCTTATGTATTACCCTATATTAAATATGGTTTAGTTATTAAACTTTTATTTTAACTCTTTTAACTCTTATTTAAATAAAATAATAATAAATGCAATAATCTAATACAAGTGGACCAAAGGGGGTCATATTTTATTCCTACTATTTTCTGGTCGAATTAAAATTATCTAATAGAATTAGGACATGTGTTAGGGTAATTATAATACCAATTTTAGACTTGATTACCCTATTTACTTTTAACTGTGGTAAATAAAAGTAAAAAATTACTATTCACCAAAAAAATATTTTCATCGTATTGAACCACATTTTACTTAATGATATTAACCGTGTCTCTCAGATTTTTGAAATTTAACTCATAGAAGTGGTAAAATTTTGTTTTATGCAAATTTGTAAATGCTCCTAAAAGGTGGGTAAAAGACGATAAAAAGTTCAATAAAATTTTTATATATCTAAACTTATTATAAAATGACTCCAATGAATTACATTGAAATTATATAGGTATTATGTATCTATTTTGACCTAAAAAAATTTAAATAAAATATATAATTATTTAAATACAAATTATATTTTAACCAATAATGTAGTGTTGTTCACTATTCATCAAAAATTAAATGTTTTAAAAAAACTATAAAAATTCAACTTATGCTAATTTCGATATTCTAAATTCAAAAATGAAGTCGATTTTGAAAAATAGAATTTATAAAATTTATAAAAGTGGGTATTACTATTCATAATGATTAGTTTGATTGGTCACGATGTGTTAGAATCTCAAAGTTACGTACAATGCAAGCTATTTCATTATTGAAAGGGAAATGTACCGTGGAATCTTGGGGTGTTACATATATTCATTAAATATATAATTTTTACCATCTAAGTAAAATAGAATTAAAAAAGAGTTACATCGCTTCGTGGGGGCGGTAGTCTAAACGTATGCACGAGTGACATTATCATTTTCCAATGGATTGAAAGGTAAGAAGTTAGAAGTAATATTATAATTGTAAAATTATAATTTTTTAATAAATATAAAATATAAATATTAAACATATCATAATACTCATCTAAAAAACACGGTGATAAAAATTGAATAGTATTTCTATGTTTATATGGTAAGCAGTACTTATGGATGATCCATACTATCACTTATTATTTGTTTAGAAAGAGGGTGAATAATGGTAGTTTCATAATAATTATAATTTTTTTAATATTTATGATACATAGATTATTATTTTATAAAAAATTCCATATTTTTGGAGAAGTTAAATAATATGTATAAAATAAAGTGATTAGTTAAGTCGATTACCTCTTATTTGAAAGAATTTCTTTTGATCTCCTCCTAAGGACCCAAGAGTTGGTATTTTGGGAATAAAAAACATTTAGAATGTGTATTGGGACATTTGGAAGATATTTTTTTAGGTTAAGGTTGATGTATAATCCACAAAGTGGTGTAAATAAGTGAGGGAGGATGTACCCTTTTATAATTGAGGCAAGGGGCACTCTTTGAATTTCTCAAAAGATTAAACTATAATAAATTAATAATCAATAAAAATGAATACAATTGGAATAGTATTAAAATATAAGATATTATAGGGTTATAAATCCATAAAATAATAATTTAGACTAGTTTTAGTGTCAATTAAAACCTTATCTTTTTTATTGACCCCTGTTTAACCAATTTTAATTTTAACTATGGTGAAAAATATTCAATATTAAAGGGTTGTAAATTTTAATTATAAGGTAAAAATTGAACCATAAATGGACATTTTAAACCATTATAGATCTTATCATTCCATCCTTGTATTATTTCAAATTTTTTAATATTTTTTAAAAATTTAATAAAATATTATTTAGATAAAATATCATTATTAGAAATTTTGACACAATTCATTTAATTCAACTTAGAATACCTAAATAGAAAGTTAAAATTAGAATACAATATTTTAACACAACACTAATATGTCATATTAACCTATAAAATTCATGTAATACTTTACCTTAATCAAAATATTCCACTTTTAATATTTTAAATATCATTTATTTAATTTTTCCATTAATTTAATGAATACTGTTTTGGAATTGTGTAAGCATTTAAGGTAATTATACAATACCTAAAAAGTGTAAATAAATTACCATAATGAATATAATTTCATTATGCACAAAATTATTATTAATATTTATTCATAAATAGATTTTGTTTCAATGTGAACACAAAATTGATATTTAAAACTATAAGAGTCATTTTGTAAATTTCTAAGCTTTAAGTAATATATAAGTCATTTTCATAGAACATTTTATATTAAAAAACTAAATTTAAAACCTAATTTGATAAGGATATAATTTATTAATCCAATAATAATTATTATGAAAACTTTATGGCCTTATAACTTACTTTTAACCTAGATTAACCAGATTTACCCTTTACCGAGGTGATAAATTTTACCCCGTTTATGATTCATATTGGTCAAAAATAAAACATGCCAATTAAGAAAATTTTAAACTCATTATGTTAAATATGGAATACAATTTTCCAAATCAAATAAATATAAGTTGTATAAATTAATTTTAAAATAATCCTATAAAATGCGATGGAACCAGCTTTTTAGAAAAAAATTTAAACATAAAACTTGGATTATTATTATCACATGATTAGAAAATATTAAATGAATATAAATATATTTGATTGAATATATCATATATAAATTTCATTAAAATCATTCAACAAAATTTATTAATTAAAATATTCAGATAAAAATACATTCCATGCACAAAAGTATTTTTTTTATAAAAATATTATTTTTTCATTCAAATGAATTTTATAATAAATTGATAACCAATAAATTAATTTTTTAAAAATTTAACCATAATTTTTTCATAAGTTATTTTGTCCTATGAATACCTTACAATACTATATCTAGGTGCTAACTATCAATTTAAATAATATTATTTTTCTAGTATATCATTGTTCATTTAAACTCGTTGTTGCGTGTAACATAAGCTATTTAATAAATTAAATTTATTTTTTAAAAAATATTTCATAAAAAATTGGTATGTTTCACAAATTATATAATTTTCTAGAAGAAAAATTTTATTTGGAATTATTTAGAGATAATAATTTTTTTACTACAAATTTTGTTAATACTAGAAGTGCCATGTTACAAGTGGTCTTTAATTTTTTTTTCTTCCAGAAGAGTTTTCTTCCATGTTGTTTCAAAATTTTATGAATATATTTAATAGTTTACAGTCTCCGGGCATGAAAGAGTTATTATATGATTAGTTATTTGATAATGTTTTTGATATAATTCTCAAGGAGTTAGAGTCTAAACGTATAACTTTTGATGATATAAATAATTTGACTAAGTTGAGTATTGATATTTTCATTTGAATCCCATGAAAAATGAGAGTAACGTAAAAAGAGGTGTTGAGAAATAGAATATGATGAATAGAGTAACATTTGAATATAATTCTAATAATATTTCTTTTAGATATATTAATTTTAGAAAAAATTATAAAATAAAGGAAACTAAATAATTATTGGATATTAGAAAAGATGATTCTAGTAAAGGAGAAAATTATAAATTAAAAAGAAGAATGAATAATATTATCAGAAATAAGAACTTATAGAATGACCATTAGAATGATATAAAGTAAATAAATGAAATGAAATAATCTTTAGATGTTATCTTCTATGAATATAATAATAATATACATATAAGACTACATTATCGGAGATTAGAGAAGAAAGAAAGAAATTCAAAGAGACCATCCAAAATAAAAGGAATGAAAAGTGTAAAATATTATATCACTTGGAGCGCAAATGGTGGAGACACGAATTATAATAGTTCAATATAAGAAACTGGTAGTGATAGTTAGAAATTTTTTGGATTCAATACAAAAATTTATAAGGATTAGAGATGTATCATGGAGAAGGTAACTGTAGAATATCTTACAAAACTAATAATTGGATTTTAAATTATCTTATTCTTAAAAAAATAAATATTCAACTTCATTATATTCTGAAAAAAATCTTAGAAAATGAAAATTTTAATCCATTGGATGAAGATGAATACTTTTATATATATGAAGAAATAACGAGATATGTAACTCTTATAGAAAAATGAATAAAAAATGAAAAAATAACTATGATTACGATAAATATGATATTAATAAGTCTAATAATAGAAATTAAAAACTTATATAATAAATTTATAAACTTTAATCTGAATTATATTGTAGATCTATTTCAAATTCAACTGCTGATGATTAGAATTTAGTTTTCAAACTTAAATCTAATGTTATTGGATTAAAGAAATTTTTATCATTTTTGACTTCTGGTAAGGATTATTTTAATAAATTTTATAAATAATTGAAACCATTTAGAACCTCAAATGGAAATGGTTATATTTTTAGAAAATATCATTTTTAATCTAATTAATTTATTTTTAAATGTAAAACTTTTTTTAAAAAATTACAATGGGGAGGTCGCTGGTGAAAATTTTGTTATTTAAGTCAAGTTTAATATTATTTTTTTCTTTAAGATTTAATTTCATAGGAGTTTTTATATATTCACAATAAATTAATTGAGATTATGTGGGATCTTAATGATTTATTTTCTAAAATTTAAATCCCCAAGGATATTTAAGTACCAATAAATCAGTTTTCTTTATTTTAGGAAAATAGGCTGATTACCAGCATCTAGAAAATGTAGCATATATATAATGGTTATTATTGAAAAATGATATGAGAAAATTTCAATTTTTGGAACTTGAAAAAGTTAAATAGAGGATATATTACTTTTGGAGAAAATGCACAAGGTGAAATCATTTGAATAAGTAATGTTTCTTTACTTGGAAAAACTAGAATTTCAAATGTTTTTAATGTATTAGGACTTTATCAATTTTTTTAGAATAAGTAATCTATGTGATAAAGTCTATCTTGTGAACTTTAGGAATGATAAATGAATTTCTCAAAGTTCAAAAGGTACTTTTATTATTTATATTTCCTTAAATGAGAATTCTTACATATTATATTTAAACGAACTTAAAAATGGGAACTTATCTTGTTTAAGTGTATATGAATTTTTTTTTTAGCAATGGCATACAAGAATAGGTCACTATAATCTTTTAACTTTAGTAAAAGTTTTTAGGAAATTTTTTAATTAGGAATATACCAAACCTTATGTTTCAGTCAACCAAAGTCCATGCTCCTTGCTGATATGGGAAGTAACAAAAGTCTAGTTTTACACATATTGGTGAGATATAAACTCTTAATGATTTATAGTTAATGCACATGGATTTATTTATTTTAAAAAAAATGAATGCATTAGGGGTAATCACTATGTGTATGTTTTGGTTTATTATTACCCCATATTTATTTATACCTATTTTATCACTCAAAAATATGAAGTGGTATATTTTTTAATTTTTTTATCGATTCTATTAAAAATGAAGAAAACATAGTTTTATAACTTTTAGAGTGATCTTGGTAGTGAGTTTGTAAATTCTAGTTTTGAAACAATTATATTAAAAATAATATTGCATATAAATTTTAGGAACTAAGAACAACTCATAAAATGTGGTAATTGAATAGAGAAAAATAATTATTAAATAAATTATTTTAAATTTATTAAGTGAATATGTTTTTATAAATTTTTGGGCTAAGGCCAGGAGTGATTCTTGATATATTATAAATTTTGTTTTAATTCATTTTTTTCTTAATATAAATACTTCTGAGTTATTTACCGGATGAAAATAAAAAAAACCATGATTTAGAGTATTTAGATATAAATTATTCATTTTGAATACTAAATATAGAAATTATAAAGTTAACCCTAATTTCATTGAATTAATTATACTTGGTTATCCACCGACTAGTATGAAAAAAATACTTTTTAATAAACAAACTAATATTGTGAAGGAAAATGTTGATGTAAAATTTGATGAAATTGATCCTTTTGTTTTTGTAAAACAACTAGAAGTTAATCCTACGGATGATGTTTTTGAAACTAATTCTATTTTATGTTCCGAAATTGAACCACAATCATCAGTAGTAAACCATTTGGAAGATAGTAAATTAGGATTTCAACCACCATAAGAAATTTTATCATAATATATACAACCAAAATTTTAATATCTATATACCTTTTTTACTTAGGAACCAATTAATCTTAAAATATCATACCATTGATAATATCATTATAGATGTGAGTCAACTTGTCAAATATTTAAGATAGTTAAGAAAAGAGTTTTAGGATCTTGTATGCCTATATTAACTTGAACCTAAAATAAAAGATTACACCTTGGGTTATGAAAGTTATATGAGGGATATATAATAAGATCTTAATCAACTTGAACAAAATAATGTTTGTAATTTAGTAGAATGACCTAAAGAACATCTGATGATAAGAGTAAAACGGGTTTTTAGAAACAAATTTAATGAAATTGGAATAACTCTAAGGAATAAAGAAATATTTTTTATATGTTATATTTTCAATAACAAGTCCTTGGTTATGGGAAAAAAATTTCACTGGTATATAAGATAAAGTCTTTCTGAATCCCATTATCCTTGAAAACACATCTGAATTTTAAATTATTATAAATGGATGTAAAAAAGTTTTTTCTTAATGGATGTGTTCAATAGAAATATTATATTTAATAACCCCTCATTTTGAAGACGTTAAATTTTTAGAACATGAATTTTAACATACAAAATATCTTTACACCCTGAAACAATCTCCTAAAGCATAATAAGATAGACTTACTGTATTTTTAATTAATTTTTTTTTCTGGGAAATTCTTTTCCAAATATTTTAATAAAAATTGTTTTTAAAGATATCATAATTTTCTAAAGTTATATCGAAGATATTTTTTTAGGTCAACTCAAAAATATATTTCTGATAGTTTTTCAGAATTTATGAAGTGAGCATGAAATGAGCATGATGGGTGAGCTTAACATTTTCCTTGATTTCCAAATTTCTCAAAAATTTAAAGGAATCATTTTATTTTATTATAAATATATTATATATTTAATAAAACATTTTGGTTTTGATAATACCTTGAGTATAAGTACTCAAGTTGGTACTTCATTCAATCTTGATCCCGATGAATTTGAGAAATTGGTTGGTCAAAAACATTACAGAGGTAAGATTATAAGTTTACTATATTTTATGACTAGTTGAACCAAAATTATGCTTTATGTATTTTTTTTTTAATGATTTCAATAAAATATAATTTAATAACTCTTAAAATATATTTAATTCATTTTATGTTATTTGAAAGGTTCATCAGAACATGGGTTATTTTATTCTTCTGAAATTGATTATAAACCGAAAAGTTAGTCAGATGATAAAATTTGAGGTTATAATTTGGGTTGAAATAATACTACTATAAAATGATATTTCCCCAGATAACATTTAGGTTTATGTTCAAGTAAGAACTAACACTATGTTTCACTCTTCACTTGTGGATAGAAAACACACTCATTTATTTTGGATTGAAATTTACTAAAAATTCAATACTTTATGATAAAAATAGTGTGTTTTAAATTTCTAGAATCAAAGAAAATAATTCACAATAAAATCAAATATATGTAAGAAAAAATTTCCTTTGTTATGATACATAACATGGGATATTTTTTTTTGAATTTTTTGTAGTGGAAAATTATCTCGATGATACTTTAAGTAAAACAAGTCTTGATAGACTATAATATATTAAATAGAAGTTGGGTATAATTAATTTAAAAATATATTAAATTCAATTTTTGTTTAATATATCTCATGACATTAAAAAATTCCCAAAAATGTGGAAAATTACTTTTTTATTTCTTTATGCTCCTTCTTCAAATGTATTTTCTATATCTTTTCAAAATTGAAATATATTTTTTACATGGAATAAATTTGAAGAATGTTATTATTATCATTTAACACAACATTTTAAAATTCATTTCGCAATAATTATTATAATTATTATAATATTCTATTATTTAATTACATTTTTGTTTAACATTTGTGAAAATATTTGTTTTGAGTATAATATATATTTTCAAACTTTAAGGCTATGGGAAAAAATTTAAATCAAATTTTCATCAAAAAATCTTAAAAAGAAGAATATCATGAAAAGGTATGAGAAGATTAAATCCATGAAAAGGTTAAATCTTCCATATCTTATTGTTTATTTATTTGTTTAAGACTTATAATTTAAAATAGGTGAGGGTTTGTTTCTCATAATCATATTTTATGAACTGATGGATTTATTTTATTAGGGGGTATTTATTTAAATTAATTGGATGCTACATCTAGGATATTAAAGAAAAGTTTTAATTTATGACAATTTAAATTAATAGGATATTTTTTGTATATATTTTCTTTGAATAATTTTTTTCTTGGGTTTATCCTTTTTTTACCTTTTGAGTTATTTTTGAAAATCAAGGGGGTAGAATTTCAAGAAAACCTATTCTATTTAAAATCTTTTAAGAAACTTGTTAAGGGGGAGAATTTTAAATGTAGTGTTTCAAATATTTGTAATAAAAATTGGTTTAAATTTATTTTTAAATTATTTTTGAAAAAGATAGAAATTAATTCTTTCATAAGTTAATGTTTTATTTTTTTCCTTATTTCATAAGGGGGGGGGGGGGGGTTTAGAAAATAATAAGGGGTGGTAGTTTGTATATTCATTTATTATGTGATTATTTTTGAAAATCCATAATCGGAATATATTTAGTAAATGATATTTTTTAATTTCATATGTTATACTTGGATGTTTTGGGGAGAGATTTAGGAAATAATAAATTTCCTAAAGTAATTATGTTTTCCTTGTATATCTTGTATGAGGTTTAGTTTTTTTCAAGCTTATTTTTATTGAATTCCATATATACTGTTGATAAATTTTATAAGAGATTACTAATTTGTTTCATCAGGATTATTTTAAAAATTTAATTTTTAATATATTGGGAAAAATATATACTTTATTTTATATTTGTGTCAAACTTTTAAATTTCCATGAATGTATCATGCTTTACAAAAATGGGAATATTATTGACTAAATAACTCCTTTTTACACTTTATTTTTAAAATCAAAATAAATTTCTTAGTGAGTTTTATTTAAATTTAAATATTGTTTTATAGCTATTTTTTGTCTGCATGATGAAAATATAGTGAACTAATGTTTCTTTATAGATTTAGTTTATCTGGATGAAAGAGAACTGCAGTGGTGATAGATTAATTTTATTAGTGGATATGAAGTATAATTGAGTTTATAAAAATATAAAAAATATGCTTCCATTTTAGTTAAAACTAACACTGAATAATTTAAAATCTAACCATTAGAGGTTTTTTCTATAAATAGGACCACATATTTATGGATTATATAGATAATGTAAAAAATCACATCAAGAATTCTAAAATATTCTTGTTGTTTTGAAGTTGTTGAAATACTAGCTGCTGATAGAAATTATGATTAGTGTAAGATTTTGTCTTTTTTGAGTGTTTTTTTAATTAGATACCAATATGTGATATTTTAAATAGTAAATAAATTTATAATTTTCTAATTATATTGATTATAATTCCTATCCTACATGATCAAGGGATTCCAGGATAAGAAGACATAGGGTTTTTGATCATGTATGATTGAGGGTTTCCAAGGACATGAAGACCATGATATTTCTAATTATTCTTATTGATGTCTTTTAAGGACAGGAAGAAAACTTTACAATACAATAGTTTTAATTTTAGGTATTAGAAGGATAGAAATAAATATACATTGGATCCGGTTTAAATATAATCCATGCACTTTGGATACATGTGTGACTTTATTATATCCTTAAAAGGATTTCATGGGTTATTGACTGGTACTCTACATTTAATTTTATAAATTCTATATGAATAAGTTTTTTACTTATTTTTATTTAAACTATACTTATTGATTTTTTTTATTAATTATATTTTAATTCATTTGTATAATTATTTTGATTGTTAAATTTCCAAAATTTTTTCTAACTATGATATGTGAGTTTTTAAGGAGTTCATAACTATTAGTAAACTAAATACTTGGGTGGGTTTGAATTTTTTTAATTAAATTTAAAAATAAAATTCCCCCACCTTTTTACCTTACCTATATTATATAATGGGAGATAGTTGTTATATATAATTCATTGGATATCCAAATTAGTATTCATAAAATGAATTCATATGGCTAAGACTTTACCCATTTGTTTTGTAACTGATCACTAAATTATTTGTTATCTCAAAAGAATCCTGCGGATTATATAAGGATTTATTTCCTTTTATTTGGGGTGAGGTCCATCCTAAGATTATTTCTAATTCATACATACCTATAACTCTTATCTTCTTCCTTCTTTACCATTAGGGTCACCAACATGTTGTAGAGAGAAAAATAATACCTCGGATGTGATGAATGATTTAGATTTCAGACGTAGATATACCATGGAAATTAAACTCTTTATATTTCTCATATGTGATATTAATCATGTGTGTGTCATAAATACAATAGTAATAACTACTCAATGGTGAAATTTACAAAGGTTTCTTCATTTATACAGTAGCATGTTTTTGGGTGTCTCTCATGGTCGATCTTGTGAATGGGTTTTTTATTGCATCAAATGTTTTGATCAAGTATTAATATATCCTTAGAAATATAACAGTGTTATCCAAGATTTACCATGATTTTTAGATCTCAATATCATGTTTAAAATGAATAAATAGAGATTAGTATTTTACGTCATATTTCTAATCATAAAAAATGATTTTTTTAAAACTATTCATGGTATTATAATATAGATATCATAACATGTGATTAAATTGCCTTATATATTATAGGATGTCATATTGAGTGGAATATTTGAATTATTTGGATTTGTTCATGTCATAATTTATAACATGGGTGGTTGTAGTGTGAGATAGAACTGGTGAATGTTTGTAAAATGGAGTATCATATCACTTTAGTGATATCAATATAGATCTTAAAATATAACTTCCTTCCCTATTTATCAAATGCATGACCACACTATGGTATTCCATATCTTCTGAATATCCTGTACATGATTAACATTAGTTAATATCATTAATTTACTAGATTTAAGGCATGAGACTATCAATATACAAATGTTATCACACAAAAGCCGAGAACTTAATGGTTCTCTTGCATATCTGATTATCATAATCAACAACAACCCAATATGTTGAGTTATTGTTTTGAAAATCTCTATTGTAGGTTTAATTTTATACAAGGAATTTTTTTAGTAGTAATATGAATTATCAATCATAAAGTATGATTGATAGTGATAAAAGGGTTTTAAATTAAATGGAATTTTCAATCACCACTTGTGATATGACCTATATCATTAAAAACAATTCAATTAGATACTTTTTATCTAATTTTCATTTATAAGTGTAATTATAAGGTTTATAGATTGTTTATAAATTATAATAAAAGGTATTTTAGGAAATTTATTAATTTATATAGGTGTTTATAAATAATAATATTTTTATAATTAATTAATTTAATTTTTTTAATTATTCAATAAATAAAAATCCATTAAATTAAAATTTAATATCAAAATATATTTTTCAAAATTATATTAAAAAACATAAAATTTAGATATATAATGTTTATATAGAAATTATAAGGGTAATTTATAAAATGTTAAAAAATTATAAAAATAATGCAAAAAATTTAAGAGAGTTTATATTTAAAATTATGTATTGTTCATAATTACTTATTTTGAAATGTTTAAATTTAAATCCTTATTTGAGATATTTCTTAAACCATATCAAAAGGGGTTTTGATAATTTATTTGACTAGGGTTTAAATAATATGAAGTATGTGATATTTAGTTTATGTAAATTGATTACTTAATAGTATTGGAATATAAAATGTTTAGATTTAATTTAATATCATAAATTTGAATTAATTTTCATATTATAAATAATATGAATGAGTTTATATTATGAATAAATATAAAATATTAATTTCTATTTAATTATTGTTGTTCAATAATGAATATCTAAATTGTAAATTGTAAAAAAATTACTTTATTAATTTCTCATAAACTTTTTTATCTCATTTTTAAATTTATTAAATTTTAATATATTTATTTATTA
Source organism: Viscum album (assembly GCA_963277665.1). Classification (NCBI taxonomy): domain Eukaryota; kingdom Viridiplantae; phylum Streptophyta; class Magnoliopsida; order Santalales; family Viscaceae; genus Viscum; species Viscum album. The sequence continues at coordinate 1,038,666,212 of OY728165.1, forward strand.
CCTTGTTTATTATTCATGAATATAATTATTATATTATGAATTTTGATGTATGCTTTAGTTTAAAAGGTGTTTAAATTATATCTATATATTATATTACATGTATCTAAGGGGCTATGTGCTAAGTAAAATAATTGATTTAGTTTTATTATTCTTTGATAATGGATTTTATTTTAATTATAATGTTGAATTAATTATAGTTTACATAGATTAGGTGTTGAAATATTATTGATATTAAAGTCTATCTTGAGTAAAATATCTTTGGGTTAAGGTACTTTGGGTCAGATTAGCCACTGGTATGTGGTTGGCTATCCATAGCTTCAAGATTACTCATGCGCGGATTGCCAATTTCATATGATTACAAGCATTTACATGAAACATATTAATATATATTATACATGGGATGAATTTTTATATGTATGAATATAGTTTTATTTTAATTTGGGTTAGTAACACAACCTATGAGTTGTGTAAAGAGTTACACATCATTATGGATTGAACATATTTATTTTTTGAAAGGAATAATATTATAAAATAAATCACTAAAATAATGTATATTTGATAAGGTAATATGTGAGATTATATCATGAGATTAAATTCCATTAAAATACATGTTTTAGATTCCTTACAAAGGGGGAATTTTTAAGACCTCAATCATCCAAGTGGGTAGGTCATGCCCCTACTAGGTTCCCTTGTATTATCTTGTGTAAGTAAAGAAACCAATTGGTGAACCTAATAGTATTAGGTGAAAATTTTTAGTGTTTGAATTCGGTTAAAATTAGGTAGGATGCCTTAATAGGATTAGGTTACTAGAGGAATAAATTTAATTTTATCCATTTGATGGATTGGGTAAAGAGTTGTCCACTAAACTATCCAAGTGTCATATATGATATGATTGGGAAGATTAAATACATAAATAACTTGATGGGGAAATAAAACCTATCAATCAAAAAATTTAATTTTCCGGAAATATTTCTATTTTCTATTTATTTTCATTATTCTCCTTCATTTATAGGTGTCTTCCTTTTGAAAATTTGAGAAAATGAGGAGTACATATTGTATGGTTGGTGAATGGTTACAAATAACTATATGGAAAACCATAAAAATCAGAAAAATTTCATAGCATGAATGATTCTCAATGTTTTTTAATGTTTTTTTCTAACCATTCATCCAAAATTGTGTGATAATATAGTGATTTATAGTGATAGTCACAGGGTTGGCACATAGTTTGATAAATTTGGCGGTCTGCCCAGAAAAATTAAAAATTGAAATGTCAAAAGAACACCTTACCCAAGTTAACCACGTTCTCCCAAATACATCCCTTGTTCGATATCTCCATATCCCACACATGTATAACACTATTTCTCATCCTCCTTGTCTCAAATGTTTGGAAATATTCCTCCAAAAATCATCAAGAAACTTTATTTAAGTGGGAACCTATCCTCTTTCTTAGTTTTTACCACTTTTTCACTTATATTTATATATCCCCTATAGACATGAAGACCTAGGGTTTATTTTACCCAATATTAAAGTATAAAGGTTTTTTATAGGGATTCTATTTGTTCTCTAGATCATTTTTCATCTATCCTTGGTGGTTTAAACACATTTTCATGTGATTTCACTAGATAATAGTAGGTGGTTTCATGGGTAAATTTTCTTGATAAACCTTTAGTGTTTGATTTATTTTAAATATATTTTTCAAATTGTTTCCAAGTATGGAATTTGATCATTAAATATATATTACATTTGTTTAAATTTTTTAAATTATTTTCATTTAATTTGGAAATCTAAAGTTTTGGAATGTTATTTTATAAAGATAGAGATGAAATTGTTCAATGTGTAATTTATTGGAAGCCCCCATGAAGATAATTTAGGTTTAATATCAAATTTTCTATTTTTTTCAAAGTCAGACAACCTATTAAAACCTAAGTTACCAAGGGAGAAAAAATATGACAAGTCTAGCTAGGAATTCCATGCCCTACCTAGCCTTTGTAATTATGCCACACTAACTAAAAATTATGATAATATGGATATGGATTACCATTGTGCCTTGATGGATTTTTACTTGGAGGCTCATGAATGAGAATGGATATTTTTATTATTTTTATCATGGGTTCAATCACTGAGTGAGGATGGGGATCCTTGGGTTCCCATAACATTATAAACCTTAGGGTTTTTCCATGGTTCTTTATTGTGAAATTTTTATTTTCCCTATATATAGTCTCTCTTAATTAATCATTTATTTATGTTTTCTACCTTCATAATTTTATCTGTTTAAATGATTATATTTTATATAAATTTTCAAAAAATAGGATTTCTTGTTTTTATAATGAAATATACTCATGAAACACTTGGTTAAATCATATTGATCTAGTGTTTATCACACCTTACATACACCCAATGGGTGTATGCAGACCTTTTTTTGGACGATATAGGTAAAGGAAAGGCATCGTATGAAGTTGGGAGGTATTATGGTTAATATATAATGGGATGATAGAGTGGAAATGGTAGGATTTATACCCCCTCATCACATAGTGATGGGTTTCTATTTTTGGTTTTTTTGGGTTTATAAATGGTTTATGTGTCTCATAGTTAACTTCACCATCCCATTCATTTTGTTCATAATTTGGTGTTTGAATCATTTGATGGTTTTTATGCTCTCTACTGATATGCATTTATTTTTTCTTATTGTATGAGTTAGTTAGTATTAGGTTCATTTTAATTTGAATCTTAACTTCCCAAAATATAGAAATACCACGTTGGGTATTGGTTAATACCTATTTGAAATTTTATTGAAAAACCCCATTCCCAAAGGTAGTTCCTTGATTCCCAAGAAATTGTTTCTAGCCTATAGGGATTGAGAATTACCTCCAGTCCTTGATAGGGGTTGTCTTGGGTTCTAGGATAAGGGCTTGCCTATGTTGGATTGTGAAAACATGGTATTGTAGATTAGTTTTATTGATGTTATTTCGGGGGTTTAGGTAGATAGAAGGTAGGACTATTGGAGCTCGAGTAAGAGGTATGGAGGAGTGTCTAGCCAAAATTCTTAGAATAATTTCTTGAGTTTATAAGGGATATTAGGATTGATATTTTTATTATTTATTTACTTATCATTCCTTCCTAGCTGGGTTCATTGGTCATGGACCTTTCTTGTGACATGATTTGTTATATTCATTTTCCTATGATATAATTGAGTATTTAATGGATGTTTATATTTTTGATTGATGATATTTTAATTGTTTTAATGGTATCATATTTTTTTGATTTAATGTAGTATAATTCGCCTAAAATTCTTTTCATGATTCATACAAATGGGTCTACATATATTTTTTTTTTGAGGAAATCCCCAAATAGATAAGAATATTTTGGATATAGTGGTTTGTACGGTCTTTTCTATGGACCAAGGTGTATGTACTCTTCCTAATCAGAATAATGAAGTAGAATCAGAAGCAATTTGAGATAAGGATTGGTCTTAAGAGATTATTCTCAATAATTCTCCATATTTTTAAACGAATAAAAAACCTCAAGAGGTAGAGGAATGGTTATAGAAAATTTAGGGGATATTTGTGTTCCTTGAGACTCTGCCTTCTATTGAGGTGAAATGTGCCCCTGTATTGTTGAAGGTACTGACCAGAGATGATAGGATATGTTGGTCCAAGATTAGAAACATGAAAATTTATAATGGAAGAACTCGAAGTATATATTCACTTAGTATTTATATCTATATACCCTAGAATTTGGTAAGTATTAGATTTTTTCCATCCTTCATCAAGGTGTCAGGATGGCTATAGAGTATAAAAATATTTTTTTTAGGATTCTCTAATATACACCAGAGATGATAGAAAATAATGTATTTAAGTCTTAGATATTTGAAATAGGTATTTTAACTGATATATTATAATAAGTTTTCTTGTAGAATCTCTTTACTTATGCTGAGGTGGTAGATCTAGATATTATGATAGAGACCAATCAAGCATGAATATTTGGGTTAGTTGGGGATTCCTCCATTCCTGGTGAGAATCATAGTAGACCGTTGGAAAGTAATAGGGGGAGGTAAGAGCCTAAAAATGGGATAATGACGGATCCATGAATAAATCATAGTCATTACCATCAATAATGGCCAGTAGTGGCCCTCTCACTTATTATCAGTATGGAATGGTGGGGAGTATAAATCCATTTTATTTTGAACCCCTGAAAACTTATCATGCATGAATGAATTTGGGCCATCTATAGAAGTATTATTGATCGATATCATCTATACATAGTTGCTTAAGATCTTTATATCTAAGAGGATCCATAAATTAGTCTGACACAAGTAAATATAGGGGACCTCAAGTATAAAAGATTTAAGGAAGGACTAGTTATTCATATCTGAAATGGAATTTGAGGGATGAACTCTAGGTAGGAAGAAAACCTTAGGCCTCCTATAGAGTGAAGCAACTATATGAAGTTGAAACTTATGCGAGACCACTGATAGAGAGAGGCCCCATTATTATATCTTTGCTTATGGGGATTGATTTATTTGATATTGGTTTATCTCCCTCCTTTATAACTTCTTTTGTTTTTTACCTTCTAAATATCCTATTCGAGTTCATGCCTTATGCTATGGAATTATCTATAACCATTAATAAAAAGAGAGATTTGGATTTATTACTACCCTCATGCATTATCTTAATATCATATGGAGAGCTAGCATGGGATTTCTGCATACTTGAGATGGATTATTTTGATATTATTATCAAAATAGAATAGATCTCCACCTTCAGTGATCTTATTGATTTATATCTATAGAAGGTGGTCTTCATCACCAATGATAAGAACTCCCATGTGTTTTATAGGGAATGAGATCAATGATTGTGTCATGTAGGGATTAATCTTTCAGAAGTGGGTAACTCGAAATGTTAGATAGCATCCCTCTTATTCGAAGTCAACGAATAAAATTTGTAGAGTGATCTCCCATTGTTAGTTTTGGTGTTTTAGAAGGCATTCAAAGATAACTAGTTCGGTTTAAACCCAGAGAGGGAAGAATAAATTTCAATTGATTTGGTACTTGAGATGTAATTGATCTCATTGAATTATCACTATATGGAATCATTATAATCAAGATAGTGAAATATTCTGATGAACAACTTTTAATACAATGGTCCTATACCTCCAAGCACATCTCCATGGGAAAATTTCGTTATTTTTCTAAGATGGATGATGGAACCCCTTATATGTGTATCAAATATCAAGACTTAGATTAGGTAAACATTACAAATAAGTACCCATTTCCTTATATTGATGATATTTTTGACTGAATTTAAGGGTAAAAGTGGTTATCCAAAATAAACATTTATTTTAGCTTTCATTAACCCAGTGTGAAATAATTAAATGTTTCTAATCCTTCCTTCAGGAGAATGAATGGACACTTTGAATATATAGTGATTAATTTTGGCCTATCTAAAATTATTTTAGTTTTTATAGACCTAATTAATCAAATATTACACCAGTGTAACACCCCAATAATTTATAATATATATTTATCTTTATTAAATTCAATTTTTTTGATAACTTTGTTCATACAAAACCTTAATCTTAAATGAACCATGATATACTATTGAAGTTTTATTATTAAATGTGAGAACTATCACATAACCATTATATTGGTAGTCATGGATAAGAATAACTAAATTATAAAAAATATGGTTAAATCTTTTCCCTAATGAAAAAGTATTGATTAATTCCAAGGAAATAATTTCTAAAATTTAAATGTTTAAAAAATATATCATTTTATATTAAAAAACCATTTTTATCAAGGAAATTTATTTTTGTATATATTATGTATCTTGATCACTAGTGAACTAATATTTTAATTTTTATTTATTTAAATAAATTAATAATAATTCACACGTTTATTATCAACTATTTAGAAGCAATGATAAATTTGTTTAAAGGTAAAAAGTGTTTTTTTTCCAGAAAATTGTTTTTTATGTGTAATGTATTTTATCTTAATAAGTTGAATTAATCACTAAATATGAATGATTTTAATTAAATTTTTAGATAATTTATTTAGTAAAATATTTTAATATTCATCTAATTTGATTTACTAGGAAATGATGATAATACAATCATTTTTGTGCATAAAAATAAATTTTCTCTAAAAATAATTTTTATGCATATTGTCTTTGAATATTAGAGTTAATTTCCATAAAATATAAGAAAATAATAAAAAAAATGTCTTCAATATTTTTAATCATAATAATTAGTATTAGATATTATTTTCAACTTAATTTTTAGCTATAATGAATAGTTACCACAGTAAAAAACTTTTTACCACGATAGGTGTTAAAAGGGGGTTAACCTAAGAGATAAGGTTTAAAATATCACAAAACACTTTATATAATTTTATTTGTTCATTGTATTTATACGTTATCATTATTACTATATAATATTTAGAAAATTCTATCCACTATACTTCAGTAATTCATATATTATGTAATGAAGTTTCATGTATTTATAGGTTTTCAACCCACTTCACTTATAAAAGGGATCTATTTATTCTCACATATCCACACCAATTGAGACATTTCTATTGACTAATAACTTCCCAAATAACCTAAAAACCATCATATACATGTCTTATAGGTCATAATATCACATAATTACCAACCTATAATGCTTATTGTGTAAGCCAATGGAGGTTTTCTAATGAAGACGTATAACTCTTGACAAAGTACCATCACATTTATTTATTCTTATACCTCCTTAAAACCTATAAAAAAACATAAAGTTATAATAAAGTATGTAATTAAAGAATAATTAAATGTTATTATGTTTATTTTAACCCCCCTTTTATCTCCTTTTTCATCCTATGGGAAATGAAAACATCACTCATGCGTACGTGTGGACTACCACCTTCATGAAGCAATGTGTTTCATTTTTCACAATTTTCACTCATGAATGGTTATATATATGGATTTATTTGATATATATAATTTTTATAAATTATTTATTATTCCAAAAAGATAAAATATTATCTACCTTGTTTCCCTCTCATCTTTTGGAAAATTATAACATCGCTTGTGCCTACGTGGGGACTACCACCTCCACAAAGCAATGCGATTCGTTTTTAATTTCCTCTTTATATGGATGATAACAAGAATATATTTCATAAATATAGTTGATATATATGATATTTTTTTTAATGTTTAATTATTATTTTACTTTTTTCATTATTATCTTTGAAGAAAGGAAACATTACTCCTGCGTACATACCGACTGTAATCTTTATGAAGTGATGTAATTCATTTTTTATCACCATCCTATATGGATGGTTATAAAAGTGTATATAATTACATTTATGAAATGATTAATATTATTTCTATGATCAAACAATGATCAAGGTTTAAATACCATTACCATCAGACCGAAACATGCATGTAAATAGAACAATTAACACAAAAAATGTTCATTTTAATGAATAATTTTTAATAAAATATTAACTATAAATTATATGGGAATGATATATAGTAATATATTTATTAACATGGTTCATAAATATATTTATTATAAATATATATTTATTATATAGGATGTTTTAATATGTTTGAAGAAACATGAGACTTGTGGTAAGGGTTTATGTTACAATCTCATTTATTTTTAGGAATGCCTATGTTAAACATCCATTGAGGGAAATTATATGATAATTATATTTTAAACCCAATATATTTTATTATTGAATTTATATTTCTAGGGTTTTCAGGTTTTCATTACGTTATTCTCTCATTGGTACATAAAATTATAGAGGATTTTTTAATAAAAACTAAACTTAGTTATTATTTTAGGGTTATGAATCTTTCTCCTACACGTCCATGTAATAAAAATGTTTTATAAATTATTTTATATTTTATAAAGGTATATTATCAACATTTTCATTATTTAAATATTATTAATATGAATCTTTTGAGATGTTTTCCATATGAATCACTTTAAACTTTTTAAAAATGTGTGAAAAAATGTTATCTTTTATCATATAATACATGAATAGATTTTACTCCCATAATATTATTCCATAATCATGAATAATATTTTACAAGTTCCAAAGTATTTACAAATAAAATCATATTTCAATTTTTCTAGTAATTTCATTTTAAAAAGTAATCAAAAGAAAATTTTGTTTTCTATTGATTTGAAATCATATTTTTAATGATTTTATAAAATATATTTTTATCTATGTCAATATCCTTTAAGGATTGTTATGATTAACTAGGGATATGGTCTTATTAAAACATTAAATTTATTTATCTAGAATTATTATGATGCTTATATTTTAAGGAGGATGCAGCAAAACCCGTTACTTTCCCACCAGTTAATTATGCAATGATGAAATATTTATGAAACCTATTAGTTTTCCATGGGTTATGATATGATGAATATTGTTATGATATTTTGGTACACTTATATATGTGTTTTATTATGTGATGGGTGGGATTGGAATTATATATCCCTCTAAATCATTTGGTAAATACTACTATCGCATTATAAAATATGAATTAGAATAGGGAGTGAGCCCAGTTCAGTAAGGGATTGTATCCCCTAAGATAGTCTTAGAAGTGAGCCATGACTAAGGAAATAATGAGAATATGGATCAAATCCAATATACTATGGGGATCATTCCACTATTATGATTTTGAAGCGTGACTTAATTAAAGAATTTGGTTACTATGCTTATGTGTATGCCATACAATTATATATTATACTTATGATATGTTCTTGTGGATCATGATTGAGTATTGATGATTACAAACTCATATGACTTATGTATTTTATGTCTAATCCTTATTTCATGACTCATAATTAATGATAATTGACAGGTTAGGTTTTAATGTTATAAGTTTGATCATTTTATCATTCCCTTTTTCATATATTATGCTCACTTATGATCATTGATTGATATCTTATATCTATACACTTTTTGAGAATCTGATCCCACCATTTACACTATTCAATTATCAAGCCCTTTTTCATGATTAATATGACATGTTAGAAGAATATTAAATGGATTTTGAAAAGTTATCTTTCTATTTAGATTTTATTTTGATTCAATAAAATGAATAGTGTAGAAATTGACATAATTGACGTTTTATAAAAATAATACTTTATTAAATTATTCAAAAATCATAAAAATATTATAAATTCAAAAAATTTATATTATAAGGTCTAAATGTTCATTATGTGTCCAATAATGGGAAATTTATCTCATATAAGTAAAATTAATAGCCTCTAAATAATTAAAATGTTGTTACCACAATTAAAATTAAAAGATAATAATTAAGGGTAAAATGAAAATTTATGGTTTAAAATAAAATAAATACACGTATAAAAATTATTTTATAAGATTATTTAGAACTATAATCATCTTATATTCTACATATTTTAATTTTTAAGCATTTAGATTAAAAATTATTTTATATTAATTTAATAGTTTAAGAATTTCCATGGGTTCCCCTCCCCTCTCCTATAAAAAGGCACCATCTATTATCTAATAATCACACTTAAAAAGCCTTTTGGATCGGCCAATATCTGCCCAAAACTCTTCTTATATTACCTCCCCACATTTTTGAATCCTTATTTTATTCATAACACCCTTCTTAGAGGTTTTAAGGTGTTTTTCAATGGTAATCAACTGAAGAAGAGGTTTCATTTTAAGAGTTTCCTTTTTTTTATTTCTTATTCCAAATATTTTAAATATTATTATTAAAATATTAAATAATAAATACAGTATTTTAAATATACTAAGATGTTATTATGTTAATATGATCCCTTAAATCCATCTATACTTCCATCAAGTGGGAAATGAATTAATCATTCGTGCGTATGTTTGAACTATCACCTCCACAAACTGATTTAATTTGTTTTTCATTACCATCTATCAAGATCAGTTATAATGATGGAATTAATATTAATATGTGATATTAATGATATATTTATCATTTTAAAAGAATAATATTTCAATTATGTTCTTTCCTTCCATGAACATAAAAACAATAATATCATTCGTGCGTACACGTGAACTATCACCTCCACGAAGTGATGTGAATCGTTTTTATTCACCACATCACTTGTATGATATATATAAGGATATTTAAATTATTATTATGATTCTAATATTATTATTATAATTATTTAAAGATAAAATAATAATTAACTAATTTCCATAATGATCAATGAAAAATGAAAACGCTACTCATGTGTACGTATTGGCTACCGTCTCCATGAATATAACGTTGTTCACTTTTGATAACCATAATTAATGGTTTGATTTAAAAAGTATGATTAATGTATAAATTTTATTATTATTTAGTTAATAATATTCTATAGGTGATAGAATTATGACCACATGGACTAGTGACATCAAAACCATGTTTATTTTCTACTCGAGTACCGAATATCGACAAAACATCCGATATGAACATAAATAATTATATAATTTTTATAACATGGTAATAAGTGATATAAAAGAAATAATAAACATGAAAAAGGTTATCAAGAAATTAAAAATTAATCTATGATTATTATTCCAGAATATAAATATTGCATGTGTTGAGTCTGACTCATTGTAAGGGAAATCTTAACTCAATTTCCATTCATTGAGTTAAATATCCATGCCATTGTTTTTTTTCTAAGAATATGTGTGAATGACCTATGATTTTTTTACACTGAATATCCATATTTATTTGTTGTATTTATATTTTTCACACGTAATTATGTTAGTAATTTATCTTTAATCTAATGATACGATCTTAGTAAGGGGCTTCGTCTCAATCTCTATTCATTATGCAATATTTTTATAATATATAGAAAATTATTTTATAAGGTGTATATTCAACCCATTTTACTTTTAATTTCATTCAATGGATTTCAAAAGTAATATTTTATATGATTTTTTAAAAAATTATAAAAGGAATGTTTTTTAATATATACAATGATAATGACCTTTCCACCCCTGTGACCATTATTTGGTATTTGGTTTCCTCTACAAGATACAATGTAAGTATGATATAAATTTCACAAGTTACCTTAATGATTTATGATTTAAAAGAATTTTTTTAGGATTATTATGATTTCATGGGTTTATAAATATTCATTGACTAACATTTACTTTCCTTATTTTATCAAGAAAAAATAAATTAGGTTTACTTTTAAAAGTTTTATATTATAGAATAAATCGATACTATTTTAGTGGTATTCGATTAGTATAATTTTTTTATTATGTATTAGTTATATCCTAATTCCCTAAAACTGTAAACCTAAAAAGATAATTAATGTAAATTATTGAATTAAATAAATATTATGTAATGTTTAAGGTAGGTTCCCTATAATTAAGTCAACTTAGTTGTTATTAGAGTAGGCTTTAGTTATTTTTGGAGACTAGGATTAGAAAAATTGGTGAAAACCATAGGGATACGACTAAATAAAAAATAACATCTTGAAGTTTTGTTATCGTAGATATTTTGTGGTTTCCAAGAAATTAAATAAATATATAGATACAAACAAGTATATTTGGGATATAGTACATATGAACCAAGTGGTAATAACCATGGAAAGGAAGGTTGGGTATTAACTCTCTATTTACCTGGTGCATGAAAAAGAGGTTTAATTGCACATTATTTTGACACTCTTTGGGGATATTAATTTGTTAAATTAACATTATATTTATGAAAAATTATTAATAATGATGAAATATAATCTATGATAACCTATTATGAACTAAAAGTGAAATACGATGAACCTTAAACATCATAGGTAGATAAGAAGGTGTTATGATTTAGGAAAACTTTGGAATGATTTTTATATAAGGTATTTTTAAGAGACATGTATTACCAGTCTTAGAAATAAAATAAATGAAAAAATAGAAAAATAATTAAAAATATAACTTACAAAGGAATGTATGGATCCCACTCATAGAATCTGATTTCACTAATGGTGAGAAAAAACTTGGGGTCACAAAGGACTACATTGAGATAACCTCTCCAATTTATTTGTTTGAGAATGTATCAAAAAAATTTTTGGACTCCCTATAGGCATGCGATACATTAAAGAATAATATTTTAATCACATAATACAAATTTAAAGTATTTTCCAATGGATATTTCTTCTCATAGTCTTCATGGCCTCCACAATAAGAATTTAATATGATTTGATCTAGAAAAACTTTTGTTTATAAAGGAAATCAAATTTAATAGCATGAATCATTTCTTAAGAGTAGAATCCATTATATAATTTTTAACTCTGATTAACTAGGCATGATGCTCACTCTATTAGTTTTTATTTTAGTCAATGGTTGGAACTATGAGGAATCATATGATAAAATGAAGGTGATGGTAATGAAACAACATTCTTTTTGAGAAATTAAATAAAATGGGATCTGAGATGAGAAATATTATGGGTATGATAACCAAAATATATCAAGATATGAATGGTAACATGAAACATGTTGAACAGAAAAATAACTAAAATTAAGGAATAACTAACTATTAAATCTTTTATGTGGAAATTACCAAATTCCTTCAGTGGTTACACCAATTCACTTATTACCAAGAAATGGATCAATGCTATTGAAAATATATTCTCTATACAAAAATTATCATACTATAAGAATGTTATTTTGTTTGTGTATTATTTGGAAGGTGAAGTTGATCAATGGTGGTCAATTATTAAGAATACGAGGTAAGATGCAGAAATTTACACCATGACATGGGAAGAGTTTAAGAAGGTATTTTTCAAAAATTATTTTCCATAAAATATTTTCATGAGTCTGGGAATGAAATTATTGGAACTAATGAAGAAGGATTATTAATCCATTAGTACCTATGAGGAAACATTTACCAGACTTAAAGGGTACACTTTGAGTTTTATCATTGAAACTAAAAGAAAAATTTATCAATTCTTTAGTAGCTTAAGATCATGTCCTTGAAATTAATTTTATATAAGAGACATTAATATCTTTGATGAAATTTTTTGATGCACTCTCAATATTGAAATGTTGATTGGGGACTCTCATTATTCACATGGTTTTTAGGATAAGAATAGAAATATGGATTTTTTTGAAGAAATTCTAATAATAATACCCATGTATGATAGAAAATTAATCTTCCTTTATTTCAAAAGTGTAGAAATAAGGAAGAGGGAAATTTACTTAAGGGATATGATAAATTTTTTATTTTTGGAAAATAAATCCATTTTGAAAAATAATACTGAAGTAATTTAAAGTAGTTAGGAAATGAAATGTATGGAGAGAAATATTAACTGAATGTGCCACCCATACACTAATGATATAATTATAAGGTGTATATAAATTTCACTTACTAGTGCATGAATTCATGGTTTAATGATGATTATTACCATCAACACCCTCTTAAGACAAGAGAAAAGAGAAATTTCATGTGGTCACTACTTTTGTAGTGGTTAATAAGAAAAAATTATTGAAAGGTACACTTACCATACACTATAGAACTAAAATGTATTTTTTGGATCTACCGACTATTTTATATTTGAATAATTTTCTAATGGTATATTAGATGTTGAGTTAGCAGTAAAAACTCACAATGATATGATGATCACATCTCAATTCTTTAGATCCTCCCTAAAAAAAGTTGGTAAAAATGTTATTCCTTAAAATATTATTATTCTACATATAGTTGAATTTAATATTATATATATTATGGATTGGATTTATTTATAAAATCCCACCTTAATTAGTGAGGAAGGGAAGTCAATTTTTATATTCTAACTCAACCTCTGATTATATATCAGTGTGGTGAAGAATATTAACTTCCAATAGAAATTACTTCCATTATATGGTTATTACTACCTATTAATGAGGGGGTATTTATCTAAAAGGATTCGGTAGAAACTTAACATTTAAGATATGACTATTTTTCAATAATATCTCAGTGTATTTACAAAATAGTTTCATAGTCTTCCACTAAATCATGAAGTTGAGTTTTCAATAGAACTTATACCCAGGGATATAAAAATTTCAAAGACTATATATAATAGACCCAATTAGGTAACAATAATTATAGAATCAACACTATTAGAATCTAGAAAAGTGATTTATATTCCTAAATACATCACAATAGAGTGAACCTATTGTTTTTTTAAGAATAAAAATGGGATAATGCGTCTTTGAATTTATTATTAGGAACATAACATGACCACTATTATGAAATTTTGTTCTCTACACCTTATTGAGGATATGTTTGATCAATTGTGAGGAGATATTTACTTTTACAAGAATGATATTTAATTTGGACATCATCATCTACAGGTAAAATGGAGGATATACCCAAGATAACCTTCTGTACGAGGTTTGATCATTATGAATTTATAGTGATTACATTTGGACTTACCAATTACACTATTGTCTTAAAGGATATAATGAATTGAGTCTTTAGAGATTAACTTTATTAGTTTATGATAGTCTTTATAGATGATATTCTTATATATTCAAAGAATAAGGAATAATATGATGATAATTTGAGGACTGTTTTAATGAATCTGAGGAATGATATGTTGTATGCCAAATTTAAAAAGTGTGAATTATGGAAAGAAGTTCATTCTTGGGTCATATAATCTCAAACGAGGGTATATTAATGGATCCTTAAATGATGAATGTTTTTGAATAATAACCTATAATAACCACTATAATCTAGATCTATATTTTTCTTGGGTTATATAGATACAAAAAAACTTTTTGAGAAATTTATCATTGATATCCAATCCAATAAATAAGTTGACATGGAAGCGATCCAATTTTTTTAGAAATATTAATGTTAGTAAAACTTCAAAGAGATGAAAAGGAGGTTGTTCAATGCACCTATGCTAACATAAATCTATATAATATAAGGTTTTATGATCTATAGTGATGTATTAATGAAGGTGATAGAATGAATCCTCATGAAAAATGACAGAGTGATACATTTTGTATCATGTTATTTGAAAATTCATGAAAAAAATTACATGACTAATGTTTTTCATCCGAAAAAGGAAATTTCTTATTTAAAAATATGGCAGTCCAATCTATATGGTGAAATTTTTGATATATAGGATGATCATAAAATATTAAATTGTATATTAACATAGAAAGAGTTAGATATGTATCAAGAAGATAGTTATGGTTGATTAAATATTATGAATGATTAACACACTACCACCATGGGAAGGAAATCAAGGTGGCTTATGATCTGAGTTGGAATGACCATGCTAGTTTTTCTATGATGATGATTGAAAGATATCCAATACTTATTTAATTGTATAGGATTAACCAAAAAATATTTATGGAAGATGTGAAATCCTATCTTTATCATATGAGTATTCAACCATATATCCATGTAGAGAGGTATACATAGGGGATGAATAATTTTAGAAGAAGTTGAGAAATGTTCCTAAGTTCAACCATGATTATGATATAATGATAAGTTTTAGGAACTAAGTATGTGTCTCATTAGTACCAAGCTTTAACAATGAGCTATTTGATCAATCTAATATTTTATAATAATATATTCATCCTAGAAGTATGCATATGTATAAAAATCTCAAATATAATTTTTTTTGGGAAAATATGAAGAGGGATAGTAAAAAGTATGCATCTTATTACATGGTATACCATAAAGTTAAGGCTAAGAGACATAATTCTAAGGGGATGTTACAAACATTACCTATAACAAAATGAAAATTGTAAAATTTCAACATGCATTTCATCATCAGACCCCCAACAACATCTAAATTCCATTATGATATTTGGTTTTTAGATGATTTCCTTATGAATTCATTATATTTAATTGATATTAGAGAAGATTTTTCTGTTGATCAGTAAACTGGGATATATATTAATTTAGTTGTATGGTTTTATGAAGCACCACATCCTATTGTATTTGATCAATATCCAAGGTTTACCTTGATATTTTTAGAAGTATTCAGAATGTGTTTAATATAGAGTTGAACTTTAGAAATATATATCATTTTTAGATAGATGTTTTGTACAAGGGAACCATTAAAACCCGAAAAGATATACTGATAGATTTCTATATGGATTTCAAATGCGGTTGAAGCCCTCTATGAAAGGAAGTAAAAAATACAATGTAATGAGATTAATTTGGAGAATAAAAGATATCGGGACCTTATCTAGATGAGAAAATGGTAGAGAAAGTTAGTGCTATTCATAATCACATCAATATAACTTAGGGTTGATAGAAAATTTATGCTGAAAATATTCACTAAGAATTAGATATTAGAGTTGGTGATAAGGTATTTCTATAAATATCTCCTTGGAATAATGTTATGATATTTGGAAAGAAGGGAAATCTAAGTACTAGAAATATTGACTCATTTGAAATTATTAATTGTATCAGGATGGTAGTTTATCACTTGGTAATTCCACAAAATCCCTCTCAAGTTCATGATGTATTCCATGTATCACTTTTGAGGAAGTTCATACTTGATCCTTTATATATATTTAAATAAAAGGATATATCATTGAAGCATTATATTTATCACGAGGACCAATCATTATATTTTTTCTATAAAAGAGAGAAAGTTTTGTAGAACAAGACCAATCACTTTTTGAGAGTTTGGTGGAGAAACCATAAAATTAAGGAATCTATGTGGGAACCCGAGGATGTGATGAGTCAAAATTTTACTCATTAACTTGTATCAGGTTAATAAAATTGAAAGGTTGAAATTATTATATGGGGGTAGAGTGTAATACCTCTATATTTTAGAATATAGAATTATATTTATTAAAATCAAAATGTTCTATAATTTGTGTTATATGAAACTTTAAGCATAAATGAACCATGATATTATATTAAAATATAATTATTATATTTTATTATTATTGAAAAACTTTTGGATTAACAAGTATGAAAATTTTTAAATAAATTATAAAAAATTTGAAAGAAATTTTTCCTTAATGAAAAATTATTGATTAATTTATAGAAAATAAGTACTAAAATTTAAATGTTAAAAAATATATCATATTATTTTAGAAGATCAATTTTTTAAAAGTATTGTATTTAGATATATATAATATATATTAATCGCAAATAAACTCAAATATATTTTTAAAATATATCATTATTTTATATAAAAAAATGAATAATAATTTATACTTTTATTATCAATTAGTTATAAGTGAAGATAAATTCATATGAAAGTAAAAAATAATTATTTTTTAGAAAACCATTTTTTGTGTATAATGTATTTTATCTTAATAAATTGTATAATTTACTATTAGTGAACAATTTTAATGAAATCTGTGTATAATATATTTAATAAATATATTAAAATTCATCTAATGGTTGTTACTATGAAATGAATGAGAATAAAATTATTTTTTTGTTTAAAAATACATTTTCTCTCAACATAGTTTTTATACATTCTATGTGCGAATATTAGAATTAATTTTTTATAGATCTTAGAATTGAATTTTGTAAAATAAATTATATATTTTTAATAAAAATAATTAATATTAGGCAACAATATCAACTTATTTTTTATCCATAATGAATAGTTATGAGGATAAAAATCTTATTACCATGATAAGGGTTAAATGGGTCGGGGGGGGGGGGGGATAAACCTAAGAGCTTGGGTTTAAAATATAATAAAAAAAGTTTCATTAAATTTAATGGATTATTTTATTTAGACATAAAAATTATCATATTCAATTATTTTTTAATTTTTATCCACATTACTTGAGTAATACATTTATTATATAAAGAAGTTTCAAGTAATATCATGTTTTTCTACCACCACACTTATAAAAGGGAACCTCATAATCTCACTTATACACACCACTTGATCCATTTATATCAACCAATATTAGCCCAAATACCCTAAAAAAATTCCTTCCCTTGTCCTAGAGGTATTGGTATCACAAAAAACGGACCTATTAGGATTAATGTGTAAGCAAAAGGAGGTTTTCTATAGAAGGGGTATCCCTCTTAACTAAGTTCTTTCAAGTTTATTTATTATTTTACCCCATTAAAACCTATCATAAACATAATAATATAATAAATCATTATATTCAATAAAATTAAATGTTATTATGTTTATGTTACACCACTTTTTCATCTACCACCACCACAATCCTTTTTTTTATTTTCATAAGCCGGTTTAATGGGTTCCGGTGCCCAAACATACAACCACAGAAACCAAACAAAATGCAGACAATAACAACCCACAAACACATATTACAACACCACTTTTTCATCTCATTTTCCATCTTTTGAGAAATGAAAACATCACTTGTGCATACATATGGACTACCATCTCCACAAGGCGATGTGTTTAATTATTCATTACAATATCTCATATATGTTTATATATACACATTTAATAGGATATATATGATGTTTTTTAAATATTCATTAATTTTAATGATAAAATATTATATACCTTCTTACTCTCTCATTCATTGGAAACTGATAATATCACTCATGCATATATGTGGACTACTAACTCCATGAAGAAATGCGATTTATTTTTCAACTACTATTTTCATGGATGATAATAAGGGTAGATTTAATAAATATATATGATATTTATGATATAATTATCATTCTGTAAAGGTGAATTATTATATATCTTTTTTTCCAACCATTGAAAAATGGAAACATTACTTGTGTGTACTTCTAGACTACCATCTCCACAAGTGATATAATAAATTTTTCATCACCAACCTAAATGGATGGTTATAAAGGTTAATAAAATGTATAAATATTATATTTATAAAATTATTAATATTATTTATATGATAAAACCATGACAGAGCAATGAGGACCAAAACCAGCACACCAAAACATGAACAGGAAACAAAATAGTTAACACCCGAAATGTTCATTTCAATGAAGAAATATTATTAATAAAATAATTTAAAATTATAATAAATTGGTATATAATAAGATATATATCAATATGGTTATTTAATATATTTATAATAAATATATTTTTATTATATATGAGGTTTGAATGTGTATGATCCAATATAAGACTTGATGTAAGGATTTATGTTATAATTTAATTTCTTTTCAGGATTGTCAATGTTAAATTTATATTGAGGGAAATTTTATGATAATTATCTTTTAAACCCAATATATTTTTTTCAACCATGTTTATTTTGTATATTTTCATGTTTTATTTACATTTTCCTCTCTTTGGTACTTAAAAGACCAAGAAAATGTTTTTAAGAAAAATTGACCTTATTTCTTTGTTTTGGGTTGGGAATATTTATCAATAATGTCCATGTTCTTAAAAATATTTTACAGAGGTTTTTTATTTATAATTAAATTTATGAGAAAGCTTATTTTTTATATCTTGTAATTTTTTTAAAAAAAATTAAAAGTAATCTATCAGACTGTTTTCATACGACTCACTTTTTACTGTTAAAAAAAGTGTGAAAAGAATGTTCTCTTTTAAAATAAATGACATGAACACATTTTACTTCTTTAATATACTACATTTATCTTGAATTCTACTTTACATGTTTTAAAGAATTTAAAAATAAAATTTTATATTCATATTTCTTATAATTTTAATTTTAAAAGAAATCAAAAGAAAAGGATGTTTTCTCACATTTTCAGAGAATATTTTTAATGATTTTATAAAATATATTTTCTATCAATGTCAACATCCTTAAAGATTGTATTAATTTAATGGGGATATGATATTATGATACCATACACTTTATTTCTAAGTTTGACTTATGATAATGATGGATTAATGATATATAAAATTCATTACTTTCCCATGGGAGAATTAACTTATGATTAAATATTTACGAAGTACAATTTATTTCGATAGGTAATGTTATTATAAAAATTGTTATGATATTGTGGGAAAATTATGTATGGTTTTCATTATGTGACAGGTGGTCCCATAATTATATATCCCTCTAATTAATTGGGAAAATATTGATATTTTTTGAGATATTTTGAATAGGAATGGGGAGTGAAACTAGTTTAGTAATGTAGCTTTTTCATGATGATAGTCTTGATAGTGATCCTTGACTAAGAAAATTTTGGGAATAGGTAGTAATACCAATGAAATATGGTAATATTACGACTAATATAGTCTTTTAAGTAAGACTTTACTAATTAAATTATTTTTTATTATTATGTGTATGACACAACATTTTTATTATTTTTATGATATGTCCTCAAAGATCATGGTTGATTATTGATGATCCTACCCTCATAAGAATTATGTATTTTATGAAAAATATTTTTCCCATGACTCATGATTAATGATATTTGACTGATTTGGTATGAATTTAGTAAGTTATGATCATGTTCTAAATACCTTATGATTAAACCATGATCAATTATGACCATTGATTTATATCTCCTATGATTACCCTTACTAAGAATCTAAGCTCACCATTTCATATATCTCCTTTTACACATGTTATGAAGAAAGGTTTTAAGTAGTTTATGTATAATAAGGGTAATATGTGTGAAGAAATTTGTGGGATATATTAAATATTTTCGTGAAATAATTTGATTATATACCATGTTTCCAAATACACTTACCTTTTATGGTTTTGGACTATGGATTATTTTGAGATATAGTTAACATTCATATAAAATGATTTAATATTTATAAAATAAATTCTTGGGTTTCTTCAAATGATTCCCTTAATTTTTTTCATGGTATTCATTGACGATATTATATTCTATGCAATGGATTAAGAAGTGTATGGAAATATTTTGAGGGTCATTCTGGGAACATTATGAGATGATTGTTTCTGTGTAAATCTATTGAAGTTCAATTTCACAATTAAAGAGTAAAAATACTTGGGACCTTAAATTTATCAGCAAGGAATTTACAGTTAACCTAAAAATGTGGAATACTTCATGTCTTGGGAGGAATTAAAACATTTATTTGAGACCTAAATCTTATTGGGATCCACTAGAGAATATTACTAACTTCTAAATGATTTCTCCAAGATAGAATCACCCCTGAATTCTCTCACTCTCAAGGGGGAGAAATTCATATGGATCTATGAATTATATTAATCATTTAATGAGTTAAAATGACAGTTAACCTTGGTATCAATTTTGATCCTACCCAAAACTAATCATGGTAATAATATCCTATATCAGGAGCCACTAAAATGGTTCTCTGAGACAGTTCACCACAATGCCTCTAGCATGGCTCCCCATACCCCAAAGGATTCTTATTAGTAGTAGGGGACATTATTGTTATGGTGGGGAGACTATGACCTCATATTAGAGTAAAAAATAACTTAACTAATGAAATATAATCCATAACTATAAATAAATAGTGTGAGGAAGCAATAAATATAAGTAAGGATTTAATAAAATGGAATTCAGTAAAATCCGGAATAACTATGTCATACATACAACACTGATCTCCCATTGGTCCAACCACATATATAGTAGTACATAAAATAAACAAAAATAAAATCACGTGTTTCTATTTCTAACTCTAAGATAATCCACATACCCGGTATCCATGACAATATCAAGATACTCAAGCCCGATCATAAGAATCCATATGAGTGGTTCTGCTCGATCATGAAACACCAGACCTCAACCTTATCCATCATGTATCTATGCTCAACCTAAAAGTATACATAAGGTCTACACATACACTAAGTTTCATGTATAGGGGTGATAAATAAATCCTAGTAGTCCACCCCCAATTTTGAACCTAGAGTCTAGTGCCATATATTCATTCTCATGCAATATGCATAGCTAATAGAAGACATAACTAAAATGAATAAATAAAATAAAGTCTACAATCGATCATTGGGTCTGTAATCCTGATTGATGATACATGCATCTTATAACATTGGAATATCTTTGAACATGTTCCCTTATATATATATATATTTATGTATACATACATATATATATATATATATATATATATATTTATACATGTATATAAATATGAGTTAGGTGAGGACCTAAGGAATATGACCAAGTTGTCCCTATAAGATTTCATAAGGGTCTCAAATTTTAATAGGAAAGGTGTCTCTACCTAAAAATTTAAACAAACCAGGGACATAAAATCCCATGTCTTTCCATTCCAATCAAATATTTTCAAAGTCATGTCTAACATCCTAATAAAATATGAGGAGTGTCACATCCATATTTATAGACCAAGGGAGGGAGTGTGATGTTTCATGTCCATCATCCCTACTAGATGTCCAATAATAACTATGAATCATAATAAAATCTCATTTAACCTATGATCCCATCCATGGAATTCCATATAAGGAATCCATGTGTTTCTCAAGGTGTAATCTATTTCAATTCAACCTATGATCCCATCCAACGTATTTTGTTTTTAGAATCCAAGTAGTGCTCAAGGTGTGATATAATTTAATTAGTTTTAGGGTCCCATCTAAGGAATTCCATATCCAGAACTCCAGTATTTATCAAGGTGTAAAATAATCTCACCTATCATATGATCCCATCCAAGTAATTATGTATAAGGAATCCAAGTATCACTCAAGGTGTAATAGATAATGTATTAATGGTGCATCCACCCTGACCCTAGGGAGTTTCTTAGGAGTCTCTTGCTGGAGATCATCATCTAATCCCTAAGAAAATATAATGAATAAATTTTAAACTCTATTTACACTATGGAATTCTTTGTCTACTAATTTTGATAATGGAATATGTTAATTCATTTAGATTATATATTTATCTAAGGTATTCCATATCAGGAATGAAAATACTACTCAAGGTGTTGTATAATTCAACTTAAGATATAAAAACATCCATGTAATTCTGTAGAAATGAATCCATGTATCACTAAAGGTGTAATATAATTAAATCTAGCTTATGATCCTATCCAAGTCATTACCTAATAGAATCCTTTTTCACCCAAGGCATAAAAAGTTGGATCCTGAGAAGTATGTCTAGGTATATCAAAACAACAAGGCTCAGAATTTGTACACTATTATGTATGTATGGGAACCCCCATCACAACATCAAATCACATTATTCTCCATGGAATAAGTTCTAACAATCACATATCGATTCACAACTGCATCAACAATGACTATCTGAATGCATAAATAAAAGATTAATGGTGGATAAAAGTCTACATCCACCACTAATATTATAACCTCTTAGGATTACATGTTGAAATTGAGTTATATGTGACAATTGATACAATCTCTATGTAAAAAACCAACATACTAGATAAAGGTGGGTCAAACACCAAGTCACCCACTAGGTCACTGAGGTTATAAAACTAGGAGTAATCTTACTTGGTATCCTAAAAATCTATGCAAAAGTGAAGGAATCCCTCTTGGGATCATATCAGTCAGCATGTAAGAAAGTATATCCCTCTTTGTATCCTCAGAAAAAGTAATCTAGAGGAGTTATCCTATGTCAGATCATCATAAATGGTAATTATATTCATTCTACACGGGATCCTTGAAAAGCAAGTAAATTGGGTAATCCTACATGGGATCCTTTGTCACAAATTAGGTTTCTTTGGGTAAAAATATCCCACATTTCTATATCTAACATCTCATGGCCTCATGGGCAATAAGGGAACACTTATAAAGTGATATTTCTTCAAGTAAAATCTACGTAGGAATAAATATAAGGATATTGATCTTGAAACATATCATATATAAGGTTTTAATCTATATTGGTCCAAACACCCAACCAAATACACTACCTAATGTTGAGTCGTAGTCCTGCTAACTAGGGAATATCCCAAGAAAGGTTGAATGTGGAAATTGGAACTCTAAATCCATGTCTAAAAATAATTTCACTGACCCTAAACTAGGTATCATTCCTAGTATCAGTTATAGGATAAACATTTTCTCATTTACTAGAGGAAGAACCTATCTATTGAATCTATCATCCCAATACACCTCTTACGAGCCCTTGAAACACCCCAAGGTTTTCCCAATCATTATTTACATAGAAAAAAAAATAAAAATGAACTATTCATATGTCCAATAATAACCTTGTGGCACAAAATAATGAAAAACCCTCCAAAATTTAGTAAGGTGGAAGTAAAAAACATGTATACCTGAGCACACAATATGAACTCTCAAAGCCCCTCCTAGGAATGTACTTCAACCAAACATGGCATGTAAAAATCATGTAAATGGAATGTATATCATACATAGGGAAAAAACCATACACAAGGTACCTCATAATTTACATCAAATGTATTGGATATGTTTCTTCACCTAGACGTTTACTTATACACCGCATGTAGCCCACACAGGGTCTGGTCGTGTACCCTACATGGCTAGGTGACCATACATGGACTGCTTGGCTGGTTACTTAGATATATGTCCAAGTACACATAAATTAAATTTACTCCTAGTAAATATTTTTCAATTTTAAAAATATATCTTCCATAATTAGGATTCAGACAACATGTGTTCCTGAACTATATGCCATGTGATTGGGATTTGTGAATAGGGAACCCCTATGAGTGGCCTGAGAACCCATTTTTCTACAAAGTAGATATAGATAAATCATAAAGAGTTCTTAATTAGTATTATTAGGGACTTAAAACAATAAATAGTTAAATATAATAAGATTTATGGCATAAAATTAAAAACTGCATGCCTTTGGGATGAATCCGCTGAAGCATTGCACCGATTCACATTCCACCGCTACTGCATGACGATTCAACTCATACTGAGATTTGTGAGGGTAACTCTATTATTAAATCTGTATTTTATCTCTACATCTCAATTTATTATCTTTTTTTTAGTCAATTAATCCCATAGTGGGGTCATAAAAGAGAATCCATGGGAGAAAATAAGGAAAGAAAAATAAATGAAGAAAAAGGAAAAAAAGAAAAGAAAAAGAAAAAGTGGATCGAGCCCGACCCCAATGCCCAACATGAGTTTATGCCTCACTTAGGAAAAAAACCCATTTGAGACTTAGAAATAGAGACCAAATCTCAATATGACTTTCTATTCAAATTATATTTTCTAATTAACACATTCAGACAAATTAATATTTAATTTGACAATCAATAAAAATTAATTAATCTATGAAAATTTAACTGCTAAAATTTAAAAACATTTCTAGTGTAAAAACCATATTCCAGGAACAATAGATTTTTCATAAAAGTAATATGATTTCATCTTCTAGGAAAAATAACCATTTCCCCCCTTATAAGCATCTGAAAGTAAAAACAAATTTTTTTGGTGAAATTCCTATTCTGGAAAAAATGGTCCATTACAACATCCCCAATATTACCCTTATCATCATTGAGAGGTACTGGTGGTCAAAAAATAACTATTATATCATCCTAATCATCTTCATATCTAATCTATATTGACCATCCACTGACCGATCTCGTATCTTTTAGAGGTCCTTAACCACTGGAGAATTTTAACCACAATCGGTCTGATACACCCAACCGTTGTAGTATCCTTACCATTTACTCACACAAATCACATGTTACTACTTCATAAGAATGTTATCCATTAAAAATGACTATTATCACCTCATAATGTGGGTAACCACACTAGAAAATATAATGGTTCTCTTTCCATTAAATTACTTACCTCACACTGCTCCTCGAGTACAACATCAATAGGTTTCATCCATCAAATCTGAAAAGATATTTAAAAAATATCATCACATAGAAAATTATTTCCTAGAAAAATTAGGATGATGTCAAGGTTTAAGGAATTATTCTAACAAAACTATAAGTATAAAAATATTCCATATATAGGTTTTTATAACTCTCTCCCCAATCCATGCTCACATCGACCATGATATATATTCCTTTAAATAATTCCCAACACAACATCTCCGACAAATGCATGTCCAGGTCTAACCATGTATCAATCAAATTAGGAAAACCGATTAATTATTTATATATAATCTACCTTGGATAGATAATTACCCATTTTTTTCAACTCTTGAGAAACCATGCTCAAAACATTTCTTTAAAACCATCAGTCCTCAACTCACCCACATTCTCTCACTGATTAACTATTTAAATGGAACCATGTGTAACCAGTGCATAACATTATTATCTCTCCAAGAAAAATTGGTTTAAAATCCCATAAAACTTAGTTTAAGACCGAAATCATGATCCCATGAGTCATCCATAAACATGGTGAATCTGACCCAGCTACATGATAGGTTAGTCTCATAAAGGAAGAAGCTCCCTTGGAAATATTCTTCAAAATAAGCACCACACATGGCCCATGATTTTTTTCCAAACGACATATCCCATGATTTATTGTTATTATTGAAAATATACCAATGATTTGAACACTTTATATCAATTAGAACACTATTATACAGAGACAGGTACCTGAATTGTCTTTCCCATCATAGCCAGTTGGATACCAAATCACCTTTGTTGATATCTTAGAAACCATGCATCATTATGAAAACATAGTAACACCTAATAATATCCCATGAATAGGTCTAAAAAAATAATATAAAAAATTTCCCTTCCTATAGAGGCATCCGTAAGATCTAAGTCTGACCTCCATCGCAAGTTTCCCTCGATTAAACTGAATGTTGACCTACCAAGGTCTAAGTCAAAACTAAGGACCTATAAGTCTCTGAACTATCCCGATCAATCAATTCTCATATATTGGTCACTAGGTCCTACCATCTATCCTATAAGTAAAACCCCTCACCCATGCCACATCTTTTGGGTTGTCATTCGTACACTTTTCTCAATATAGGGCCTAAAACATGCCTAACAACCCTCTCTAAGGGAGGTAAGGATAACATCGACATCGAGGGGTCAAAACCAGTCAACTTAGTGTCTATAGAAATGCATCGACCTTATTGTCCCTAATCTAATATTATAATCCTCACAATTAACTTCTTCAGATAGTATCATTATATCAAGTAAAAAGAACATAACAAACTGATCCCCACCGAGCATCCATATATGGTAATACCCCCTTGAGGTTCCATTTCAATGCAATGTCTACAAAAAGGTAACCAAATAAAAATGATGACCTATGAGGTTCAATGGTGTATACATAGTATTTCCTCAATGATCTATATCGCACGATAACATGGTTTAGTTTTGTAGAATTCCATTCCAATCTATGTGGGAAAACACCATAAAGGTTGTTACTGACATTTTAAATAACTGAACCTAAATAATAAAACCATATGAGGGGTCTATATTATAGGCATTATGTGTTTTATCAACCTACTTAGGTTGATAAACCTCATATTCATAAGGAATGATTCACCAGCCTCACTATGACACATCTCGCCATAGATCCACATGACCTACCATCAGTAATAAATATAGATGTAAGTTAACCAAATTGAGTAGAATGCCACCAAGAAACTATATGGGAAAAACCATTTAGGATATTTCGGGCAATTTAATCAATTGGACTCTATTGTCAGTAATAATCACACACTAGAAGTCCTATAACATGTGGAACCCTTATGACAAATATGATTCATGAGAAACCTCTTGCATTTTCTAGCAACAAGTCAAAATAAATGAATGAAATCTCATAAATGGGATGAGATGCATAAATATATATTACTTCATAAAATTAACATCACATGTCCATCAATAAAAGATAAAATTATATAAAACTACAACATATCATATCAATAACCACAATCCCATATACCCAGAAATTAGGAATTATCACCAGAATAGGTATTCTTGATGAACCTGTCTAATATCCACAACAGGTTCTAAAACATTTCTAATTATCAGGTCTACTATATTCCATGTAGTAATACAATAGGAAAGTAACACCTCTGATAACACTTTGTAACATCCCTATGTAGGAGACACTAAATTATACCCCAATTCATTTCTCCACAAGGCCTTTAGCCTACCTCCCCATAAGCTAAAGGCTACCTACTAACACTGAGGGACACGGGCATGATAGTGGAGAGACTATTACCTTATAATAGAGTAATAAAATAGTTTAAGTAATGAAACATCATCCATAGTAGTAAATAAATAGAGTACAAAAGTCTAAATATAAAAATATTATAATAATATAAAAAACAGTAAAATCCCAAACAACCATGTCATATAAACACCACTGACTTCCCACTAGGATGACCACATATATTGGAGTATATAAAAGGAATGAAAAAATTATATGTCTCTACTACTAACTATGAGCAGAATTTCATACCCGGTCTCTATGAAACTATAGAGCTGCTCTTTCTTGATCATAATAATCCACATGAGTGGCTCTTCTCAATCATGAAACTATATGCCTCATCCCTATCCATCATGCGACCTTTCTCAACCTGAAAGTTAACATAAGGTATGAGCACACACCACATAATAGGAGTGATAAATTAATTTTTTAGGCCACCCAAAATATTAAACCTATAATATACTGTGATAAGTGAATGCTTATGAAATATGCTCATCCTAGCTAAGACATAACTGAAATGAATAAATAAAATAAATTCTACAATCGATACTCAGGTCCGTAATCCCGATTGATGATACCTACATCATCCAACATTGAAGTATCTCTAAAAATGTACCCTCATATATATATATGACTACAAGTGAGGAATATAGGCACATAACCGAGGCTTTCTTGTACGATGTCATAAGGGTATCACTATTAAATATGAAAGGGGAACCTGCACAATAATTTAACCATACCACGGATACTAAATCCCATGTACGACCATTACAATCAATAATGTGGAAATCCATATCCAACATCTTAATAAAATATGATAAGTGTCATGTCCATCTTACTAGACCATGGGGGTGTGCAATGTCATGTCAATAATCTCTACCAGAGGAACAATAATTAATATCAATCATAATATAATAACATTTTACATATAACCCTATCTAATAATTTTTGTATAAGGAATATAAGGGTATCTTAAGGCATAATATATTTCCATTCATCCTATGATCCCATCCAAGCCATTCCATATTAGGTATCCAATTATCACTCAAGGTGTAATATAATTTGATTAGCCCTATGAGCCCATCCATGGAATTCTGTATCTGGAACTCAAGTATTTGTCAAGGTGTAAAATAATATCAACTATCCTTTGATCCCATCCAAATCATTCTATATAAGGAATCCATGTATCACTTAAGGAGTAATAAAAAATGTAGTAACGGTGCATCCACCCTGACCATAAGGTGTATCTCAGGCATCCCTCAGGGATATTGTCATCTAATCCCCAAGAAAATCTCAATCATAACCATGGAATGACATTTCCACTATGGAATCCCATGTCCACTAATTTTAATTTTTCATAGCTTAATTAATTTAACTTATGATCCTATTTAAAGAATTCCGTATTAGGAATACAAGTATTGATCAAGGAATAGTAAAATTCCACTTAACATATGATCGTGTACAAGGAATTACATAAATATTAATCTATGTATCACTTAATGTGTAATAAAATTACATCTAGACTATGATCCCATCCAAGAAATTCCATTATGGAATACCATATTACTCAAGGAATAACAAGTTTGATCCCAGGAAGTATGTCTTGGAATATCAAAATAGTTAGGCTCAGAAGCTGGACCCCATAAATCACATCTCGGTATCCCCATTGTATAATCACATCACATCAGGACCAATGTTCCATGTTCTAGGAATCATGTCTATAATCCATACCACATCAATATCATCCTTGTGAATTCACAAATAAAAGAGTAAGGGTGCATGAAGGACTAAAACCACTACCAATTCTACAAACTATTGGTATTAGATTCTCAACATGGGTTCTAAGTGAAACCCACTAACATCTCTACCCAATCCACTAATGCACTAGAGCAGGTTCAGTCAGACATTGGAGAACCCCCTAGGTCCCTCAGGTCACAACACTAGGAGGAATCCTACTTTGTATCCTCGAAGTCCATGCATGAGCGATGATATCTCTCTTGGGATCCTATATGTTAAAATGTGAGTAAGGGAATCTATATTGGGATCATTGGAAATTGTAATATAGGGAAGTAATTTTATAAGTGTTCTTTATAAAGGGAAATAAAATACATCCAACATGGGAACATCATAAAAATAAGTAATCAGAGGCATCCTATATGGGATCCTCAATCATAGATTAATTTTTTCAAGTTATATATATCACAAATCCCCATATATAACGTATCACATCCACATATCCCATAAGGGAACACCTAAAAAGGAATAATTACTAAAGGAAAATATATATAAAAATTAATATAAGCAGATGGATCATGGAATATCTCAGACTCAAGGTTCTATTCTAGGTTGGTCTGAACACACAACCAAATATGCTACCCCAAGATAGTTTGTAGTCCCAATAACCAGAGGATGTACTATGAAAGGACAAATGAGGATATTTTAGATCTCAAGACATGTCTACTAATCATTATCATGACCCTCAATTGAGTCTCATTCTAATTCTTAGTTATAGGAGAAAACTGTATTAATTTACTAGTGTAAGAACCTCTCTATTGAATCTATCACCCCAATATGCCTACTACATGTCCTAAAAACACCCCAATGTTTTCACCATCATGATATATATATATATAAATTATTAAAATGGAATACTAATACATACAATTCTAACTTTGGGGGTGAAAAATCATGAAAAACACTCAAAAGGTTAGAAAGGGAGAAGTAAATGACATGTATACCTAGGCACATGGTGTGTACTATCAAAGACCCACCTGAGCATATACTTCAGCCAAACCTAGAATATAAAACCAATTTAAAGGGTGTGTATAACATTTATAAGGTGTTTAAACTACACTAGGTTCTTCCCTATGCACTTCACATAACCTGGCCATGTGTCATCATATGGTCGTATACTTCTACATGGCGTGTAGTCTACACAGGGTTTGACCGTGTTCCTTACAGGGCCACGTTCCCCTACAAGGGCTATCTAGATAGGTACTCAGATACATTGAAAAGTACCCATACTTGTAAAGTAATCCAACTACACCATTTTTCGTTTTATGAATTTATATTCCCTAAATAAGAAGAACACACGACATGTGTTCCGGAAATATATTCCATGTAATCTAGAATTCCAAATGGGAAACCCTTGCAAATAGCATGAAATACCATTTTTCTTTATAATAGTTATAGATAAATCATAATGGGGTATTAAGTAGTTATAATGGGTCCTCAAAATAATAAATAAATAAATTCCTAGGGTTTTACATCATAAACTAAGAAACGACCTACCTTTGGGGGGAATATATTTGAAGCTTTGCACTGATTTTTGTTCCACTGCTACCGCATGACGATCTGACTCCTCTCAAGCTCTGTGAAATAAACATCTTTCATTCCCATATCTTTTTATCTCTCTCTCTCTCTCCCAATACTCTCAGTTATAGTGAAGTAATAACACAAGAAGGAATACATGAGAATCTAGTGGAGAAAAGAAGAAAATAAAAAGAAAATAAGAAAAATAATGAAAAAGAAAATAAAAAAGAAAAGGGTACATACTTAGAATCATCACCTGGCATGTTTTTATTCCTCAATTAGAAAAAATCATCCATTATGGAATAAGTTTTTGAGACATATTCTCAATATTACACTCTATTCAAAATATATCACTAAATGAATGCATTTTAATAAATTAGTATTTAATTAATTATATATTTAATATTAATTATTCTGTGAAAATAAAAATAACTCAAATTTCCAATAAAATTATTTAATAGGGTAAAAACTATTTTGGGACCAACAAAGTGGTCATAAAAATCACCCAAGATCATATTTTTGTGGAAATTACCATTTTAACCTTATAAGAATCTGAAAAAAAATCAAATTTCTACTGAAATTCCCAGTGCAGATAAACATCAGTCATTAAAAGGGATATCTTGTTTTTTGTGATACCTTTTATTTGTCCCTTGATAAATTCATAGGTAGGTAAATATTGTGGTATCATACAACTCTCACCAATGTCTATCACATGAGATAAATTACCCAACCCATGATTTGGAACTTATAGAATTTATGCATGCCTTTAAAATTTGATGATGCTAACTTCATAGGGAGAATCTCATGGTTTATTTTGATCACAAGAGTTTTAGTTACATATTATATTTTAAGGACATGAACATAAAGTTTAGGTACTGGGTGGAGTATCTTCAATAAATTGATTTCAGTATTGCCTATACCCAGGGAAAGGGGAATGTTGTCATCGACACCCTTAATAGTAAGTAATCTTCTTATGATCATAAAGAATAAAATTATGAATGAG
Source organism: Viscum album (assembly GCA_963277665.1). Taxonomy (NCBI): domain Eukaryota; kingdom Viridiplantae; phylum Streptophyta; class Magnoliopsida; order Santalales; family Viscaceae; genus Viscum; species Viscum album. Next base: position 1,038,698,434 of record OY728165.1, read on the forward strand.
ACCAAATGGTTATCATTAATCATATTAATTTAAAAGATATGGAGAATAAGAGTAGTGAATTCCTTATAAGTATTCTATTAAAATATTCTCTTCTCAAACTCATTCATCAAGAGAAACCAAAAGTTGATGAGTTCGGAATCATCAAGAAATTTTTTTATGGTGTGGAGAGAATCAATGATTGGACTCTATCCTTAGTGGTCATCATTTGTTTTATTTGACATTATGTAGTACCTTTATCCATAAGGAAATAAATGAAGGAATATTTTCACTAATCCTAATTGGCCATCCACTATGGGGTTGTGTTTTTCAAATCCTCTTTGGTTTTCCAGAATTTGTTTTCCAGAATGGATTTCCAAGAACATCTATGAACCTTTAATTTCCAAAAATTATTTTATCAAAAGAGTTTCTGATGGTGGCTATAGATCTCATATTTTATGAAAAGAGTCTATCTGATGAATTATGATCATCTATTCTATTGAATGTATGAGAAGGATAATTTTGATACATGTGTAGAATGCACATTATCTGGTTGTTTGTAGTCAATATAAAGGTGTAACCATGTATTTGAGGAGTCATCAGTCAATGGAAGGGTAACCATAAATCTCAAAGGTTAATGTATTTTTTTTATTAGTGGGATACCTATATAAAAATAAAGTAGGACCACATGTTATCGAGATATAAGAAATTACCATTATGATAATAAAAATCCATCAAAAGGATGATTTGGTCGCAAAGGGTGTAGTGAGTAGTGAGAGTGTTTTTTAATTTATTATACATTCATTTATCATAGGGATTATAGTGTTCTCCAATAGATGTATGAATTTTCCTTGAACCGTGTAATTATTATATGTACTTCCATTTTTCTATAATTCAGTAAAATGTGTGTGTGTGAATGATTCCACGTGACGATTAATATGTGCATGATTCCTCGTTTTGGTACTGAAAGTCAAGGGGTTTGAAGATTCATAAATTATTCCATTATAAGTACATTCTAACGCAAATTTGTTTTCTATAAGTTTTTTTGTTTTCCCTCAAAAAGTAGTTTCAAATCCTGGGTTAGTTATACACACTTGGTAGGAAAACAAGAGTTTTACTTATAGTATGAAGAATAGAGTTAGATAAAGGAAATATCCACATTGAGAAATTTTATGGGACAACATTTTCTTCTGGTGGATGAATTTATAAGATCTCTTCATTGCAAAATATTTTGATTCTCTATTGTATAGAGAGTTTCCAGAAAATATGGATAAATTTGATTAGGATTAGTTGTGAAGGGAATATATAGACTTGGTATGAATTTATCTTGTATGAAATTTGTATTTCAATATTTACAAGAATAAAATAATTGCAGAGGTTATAAAAGCATTGAATGATATGTGGGAAAATCCAATGACACACAATAATTTATTTAAGATGAAATGATTATTCATCATGGGAATATTAGAAGGAACACTGTGGACCATGCGATTGATTTTATCATGATCGAAGGATATTTCAAATCAGTTAAGGTTAGTTTCATAGATGATGTATGGTAATTACTTCTTTAATCACAACTTTTTAAAAGCATGGATTCTATGGTGAAAATAATGAGTATTTTTAGTGGAAACACATTCCTCGTTTTTGATAAAATTTAGAATTATATTCTTAATGAGTCGTTAAGGAAGGAGGAAGTATAAGTACCATAAAAAATTTCTCTTAATACTAGGATATGGGGATGTTCACCTCAATATAAATATCATAAGAAGAATTCATTAAAGGATGAGATGAAAGGAAAAAGTTAAAGTAGATCATCTGTACAATTCCCTATATGTTTTCTTTATGGTAAGAAGATACATATCAAGAAGGACTGTATAATTTTGAAGAATTCTATTGGAAATAATTAAACCACTAAAATTACAAAAAATTATCAGTATGATAGAAAGTGGTAATAATTTATTATAGAGTATGAACATTTTGGAGGATTCATCGGTTATTGACTTGGGTGAATCTTTCTATTTAACTTGTGAGAAGGGGTTCATGGTGAAATATGTATCTAGAAGATTAACTAGTGTGAATTTGGATGATCATGATGCTTTAGAGATGGTTGGAAAAGGAAATATAAACATTTAGATGAAGAATAGAGGTGTCCTGAAGCTGAAAGATGTTATAAACATTCCAAGTGTCTCGAAGAACCTGACATTAGTTGAAAAATTTATGAATCATGTTTCAGAATCACTTTCTAGAATGTGGTTTGGAAAATTACTAAATTATCCATGGAAATTTATCATGGAGATGAATAATGGAAGCCTTTACTAGATTGGTATAAAAGATCAAGTTACATTGGACTAACTCATTTCCACAAAATTCCCTTCATTATGGAACTATAGATATGACCAACTTAGTTAGAATAATGAGAATGTTATAGCAGAAAAGTGCATTCTAAAAATCAATAACATAGATTTTAAAATATATAAAATTTATATAATGAGGAAAATGAATAATGTTTCCTTTAATTTTCATGGATGAAATAATAGGAATCATAGGTTGTTTCTTTTTAAATATGATGTATCGGGGATTTCCCCTATGAATTCCAATGGTTTGTCTCTATAACTTTTGAATATTATTGATGATGCAACTCAAAATTTCTAGGTCTATTTATTAAATAATAAATCTAATGTTTGTAGGAATTTATTTAGTATAAATATTTTAAAAAAATGAAGTTTAATCACAATATTTAGCGCCTCTGAACATATATCTATTGATAATAAACCATAAATATATTTTTAATCTTTTATCGAAAGAAGGGAGTTAGACATGATAAGTCTATTCCTGAAGCTCCATAATAGAATGGAGTAGCTGAAAGAACGAGTAAGACTTTTTAAGAGAAATCCTAGTTTATGAGGATTCATTTTAGAATTCTTAAGGGAATTTGGGTGGAAGATATAAATATTATGGTGTAATTTGTTAATATAATTATATATTTAATTATGAGATATGAACACCTAAAATAACTTTGGTCTCATAAAATACCAAATGTGAACCATATAAATGTTTTCGGTAGTGTGGAATATGTTAAAATTAATTCAAGGGTAGATATAAGTTGGATACTAAATCTAAAATATGTTGCATTATAAGATATGGTGATGAGAACTTTGGACATAATTTTCAGTATATAAATAAGATATAAGTCATATGAATCAGATATGTTGTCTTTAGTGAGAAACTTCTGTGGAAAGATTAGAACATGGAAGAAAAGGAAAATGGAAAAAAATCAATTGTTGATGTTCAAGTTTACTCTAATTAGACTATTAGAAGGAACTCAAAAATAAGACCATTTTTTTAAATATTATTAAACTAGAGAGAGTGTCAAAAGAAATGGTTTTTAAAGGTTAATTATAAATAAATTGTGAAGAAAAACCAATTCAGTTGAAGAGATCAACAAGAATAAAAACCAATTATTAGGTTTGGGGATGATATAAACTCTCTTATTTTAATAGATGATGGTAAAACATAAATTCCAAAAGAATATTTTATCCTTAGTGAATCATGGTAGTTGGACTTTTCCTTGAAAGCGGAGTTGAATTCATTGAAGCTCAGTGCAATGTGGGAGCTGGATGAACTTTTAGATAGAAAAAAATATTTGTAGAAAAGATGGGTTTTCTATATAAATTAATAAGTATCTAGAATTAAGAGGTACAAAAAATTAATGGTGGTGAAAGGTTTTTAAAAATTACAGAACTAAATTTTTAGATATTTTCTCACTGATCGTCAATAAAAATACTTTTTGAATGGTGCTGAGTATTATTTCATTTAATAATTTACAATTGGAGTAGATTGATTTCAGGACTACCTTTATTCATGGTGAATTATATTAGGATATATACATAGTATATTCCAAGGTTTATGAAGATCATTGGAATGAAACACTAGTTTTTAAGTTCAATAGAAGCTTTTTTATTGAAGTAATCCCATCGATAGTGGAATCACTAGTGCAAAAAACATTTTTTACATCAGTTATTTTTCATTTTTTATGTCTATTTTTAGATGAAGTTATTTCAAGGGAAATTATAAATATTGTTTATTAAATCATTTATTTTAAAACCGACGTAAAAAACAGAAATCCAAAGCCATTTTCACATCGGTTCCTAGCAAACCTATGTGGAAAACAGTTTGTAGTCTTGATTTATTACGCCGTGTTTTAAATAACCTCCATAATATGTTGTTTATGTCATCAGTTATTAAATAACCGACTTAATAAAAAACCTCGCCGAAGTGTTTTTCATTCCTGTTTTCTAATAAACAACTAGAAAAACAAGGTTATCATGTCAGTTATTTTCATAACTGACGTGATAAACCAGTCTGCGAATCGGGTTTTCACGTCGGTTAAAAAATAACCGATGTGAAAAAATATATACTACGTCGGTTATTTAATAACTGATGTAAAAATAATTTTTTTTCATAATGCAGTTGAACCATTACAATTCACTACCAAAGAGGACCTAAAAAAAGTAGAAAATAGACCAAAACTAGACCAAAACCACCGGATAGCCCCCCAACCCCCAAGACACCCCCTAAACCCTTGGACATCCCCCACCCCCTGGACACCACCTACCCTCTGGACCCCCGCCCACCCCTAGAAACCCCCCACCCCCATGGATAGCCCCCACACCCCTAGACACGCCAACCTCCTTTGACAGCCCACCCACACTCCCCCTAGACACCCCCACCCCCTGGACACCCCACCCCCCTGAACAGCCCCTCCCACCCCCTGAACACCCCCACCCCTGGGCAACCCCACCCCCTATACACCATCACACCCACAAGACAACCCCCTAACCTTGGACACCCCCTAACCACTTGGACAACCCCCATCCCTTGGACAACCCCCACCCCTGGACACCCACCCACCCCCTTGGACAACCCCCACCCACTAGACACCACCCACCCCACTAGACATCCCCCACCCCCTGGACACCCCGACCCCATTGGACAGCTCCCACCCTCGTGGATATCCCCAACCCCCTGGACACCACCCCACCCACTTGACACCACCCCACCCCACTAGACATCCCCCCACCCCCTGGACACCCACCCACCCCCTGGATAGTCCCCACCCCCTGGACACCACCCCACCCCACTAGACAGCCCCCACCCCCTGGACACACCCGTCCCCTAGGACAACCCCCACCCCCTAGACACCCCCACCCCTGAAAACCCCCTCCCACCCCCTGGACACCCCCACTACTAGAAACCCCACCCCCTAGACACCCTCCCACCACTAGACACCCTCCCACCCACTGGACACTATCCCACCCCACTGGACAGCCCCCCCACACCCCTGGACAGCTCCGCCCACCCCCAGGAAACCCCCACCACTAAAAACCCCCACCCCCTGTACACCCTCTCACCCACTGTACACCCTCCCACCCACTAGACACCACCCCACCCCACTGGACACCCCCCAGATGATCCCAACCCATGGACAACCCAACCCCGGTAGATAGCCTCCACCCCCTTGACACCCCCTCCCCCTAGACAACCGCTCCCACCCCCTAGACACCCCACCCTTGGAAACCCCCCACCCCTAGACACCATCCCATCCACTGGACACCACCCACCCCACTAGATAGCTCCCTTGGATAGCCCCCACCCCCCTGGACACCCCCACCCCTGGAAAACCCATCCCACCCCCTGGACACCCCCACCCCTGGACACCCCCACCCGCTGGACACCCTCCCACCCACTGGACAACCCCCACCCGCTGGACACCCCCTACCCCTTAGACAACCCCTCACCCCCTGGACTCCCCCACCACCCTTGACAACCCCCACCCCCTGGACCCTCCCACCCCCCATGGAAAACCCCGTACCCCTTAGACATCCCCACCCCCTACACACCCCTACCCCTTAGAAAGCCCCCCCCCCCAGACACCCCACCCCCCATGAAACCATTACTATGATCTGCCAAAGTATGAAACAAGCATGAACTTGACCCAAAGCAGACCAAAACCAGACCAGAATCCAAACTAGAAAAACAGCAGAACTAGACCAAAATAATAAGAACCTGAGAAAAATTGAACCTTCACATATATAACATTAAAAAATTACAATGTCAACTAAAAAAACCTAAATCCAACCAAAACAGATACCAAATAAACAGTTGTAATTACAATATTCAAAATTACATTTCACACTACAAACAAACTAAAATCCAATCAAACGTGTAAAATAGTTTGACCATTCCACTTGTAAGTGTTTTACCTCTTGATCACTATAGGGTGGAGGTTCATAAAATAGATACCAATTAAAAGTATACTAGTAAACATTTACAATGAATTAATCAAATGAAATATTACTGAAAAGGTTATAAGGAAATCTTACCAAGTCAAACTTCACAAGTATTCTAGTTGTAATTACTTCATACATAAATCTTAACATATAATATCTGCATTCAATGACTTTAAATGAGTGTCAATTCAAAATAACATTTTTATGTAATACATCTAAAAGTACAACTTATAAATGAATATTTACCTTTACTTTTACATATTTGATCTTTGCACTCGTTTTCTTTGTTTGTTTTGAAAGTAGACCCATACCTTGTTAGAAAATAAATACGAATGGGATAAATTTAAAATTCATTATAATATAAACAACTATCAATAAATTGAAACTTACTTTTCCAACATATTCTGAAAACTTTCCCACACATCGCCATGGATAAAGTATATCCAATAAAGTGTTTTATCCCTTGGACAGAAAAACCTAGCATCCAATGATCACAAATATAAAAGAAAATTTAAGGTTAGTGGGGTTTTATGTTAAAATATAATGAATGTTTTTTAGATATGCATTTCATACCCCTCACAAAAAGGCATCATCCAACACTGTGTGATTACATTCTGTTCAAATATTTTAGCAATATAAAGTGTTATTTTCTCCTCATCCAATGCATATACTTTAGGGGAAATCAATTGTGGGTCCATGAATCTATATACATCTATTCTCTCTTTCTTCTCACACATGTTATAAAGATACCTAATACAAAATAGACATAAGTATACATTTTTAATAAATATAATGTAGGGAAAGGTGTTAAGACTTACATGGAAAAAATCTACACTACATTAATTCCCAAATTATCTCTAGTAACATTCTCCATGATATCATTTTTCAAAATCCCCACGTTGATTACAAGCCAAAAAACACAAGCTTCCATTTGAAAATCATAATGATATGCCAAAAAATTTGAATATCTTATCAATCGGTCAAGACTACTAGAATATGTATCTGATGTCATAGCCATTTGTCTTTTTTGTTATATATATATTATTTCTTTACCTTTGAAGTATTCCAATAAAAATAAATAGAAAAATATATTTGTTTTAAAATGTTATAATTTTAATTAAAAATAAAATAAATGATATAACATCCAAAACTCTATGGTAATGAGTCACAGATGTTTGGATGGACAAACAAAAAAGTGGCCGATACTATGTTCAACAGTCATCACCTTATCTGTAGGTAATGTTAGTCAAGATGATCTATCTATAATATCCTATATGGTGGCCCTATGATGCTCTACCTCTAACTATTGATGATGAACTATATCTCCTATACAATATACTAGCCCATATGAAACTATATGAGGGTGAGGATCATCAACATACAACTCATAATAAGCAGGAAGCTGTGGTGGAGGACTAGGATAAATGATGGGGTCTGCAGGCTAAGGTGGGGGAGTGGGAGAAACTGACAGAGGTGGAGAATAAATAATGGGGTCTACAGGGGGAGGTGGAGGAGTGAGAGCTGTTGTCTGGAATTGTCTTTTCAGGTCTAGAAACAAAGACTGTACCAACACTCTAATATTTTCCACCATCATCGCATTAATATTATGAACTTTAGCTTCCAATGCTTATTTTCTTATAAACACCCTCAATGGAATAAGTTTAAGAACATGGAAAAACTTTTATTATCGATACACATGTCAGATATCCTCATACATGACCGGGGTGTTCAGGCTTTCCCAAAGCTGCAGATAAAATATCTTTCCTCCCAACAGCTGTAAATACACTATGTGAGCTCTACTACTCAAGATAATCCTATATTAATTAATTAAACATTTCTGTAATGATTGAAATTATATAAAGAATACAGTTAACTTAAATAAAAAAAATAAATATCTTACAATCCTCTGAGCTATGATTCTTGATTATTCTGAAATATATTTTCCCTTTTTTCTCATCTGATATCTCTTCTATTTTTCTAACCTAGATAGAGGGGATGGAGAGGAAACCTTTCCAGAGCTTGAAGAATCATCTCTCAGTTTTTTGTAATTTTTCTTCAATCATTTTTTCTTCCAATAATGTATACCCTCCCTGAGATAAACAATAAGGGTATACATTTTTGGATTGGATCTCTTGATTAGATATCGTTTTCTATAAATTAAGAATACTAAATCATTAATAAAACATTAATAAGATCATTTATATAAGAAATATTATAAAAGTTTACATTGTCCTTACCAAAAATGAATCTTTTATTATACTTTTAACAAATTGACTCCATGTGTCGTCATCTATGAATGAATATATATGACATGGATTGACATGATTCCTATGAAAAAAAATGAAATCAGATGTTAGGGTTAATTTTAAATCCCTCCATCTCCTGGAAGCCATCGATAAACATTTCTTCCTAACTCCTATAGTGTCAGGAATATCAAATGTCATCTAATAAAGAAGAGGTAAAACATAATATACTAGAAAAATTTAAATATTAATCAAACAATAGAAAAAGATCTTATAAAAAATGTCTCCCACAACTGAGATATTATTTTTTTGTCCACACTTCTCCAATCATCATAAAAAATTCTTACTTTTCTTTTACCCTGAGTTGATACAAAAATCTTAAAATCTTTTTCATTTGGACCTCTTGTAATATCAATCTCATTATACTCAACCAATATCCTCTGGTCCTAGCTATGGGAAAGTGATAATTTTGGTAAATGTGTGTAGCCACTTTTACCAACTCTTGAACTCTTCTTTGTCATTATGGGAGCACATGAGGAATATTGAAGAACATCAAGAGGAGCATGTGAATATTACTCCTCAAAGGTTTGATCATGATGCACATCTCTAGAATCATGTGGCTGATCAACTGATTGATCTATCATTATCCTTCAAATAAAAAACAAAATATTAGCTCACAAATATAAAAATCTAATATTACAATTCTAATGTAAACAAAAAATGGAAAATTGAACTAAGTTATGTAATAGAAAACATGTTAAATTTGGTAAGCATGTTAAAGAATGGTAAAGATAGTAAACATGGTAAACATTGTAAACATGGTAGTGCAATTGTCATTCAACAAAATAAATAAATATATAAGTTACGTAAAGGTAAAGTATGGTAAAGTATGGTAAACTATGGTAAACTATGGTAAACTATGGTAAACTATGGTAAACATGGTAAACATGATAAACATGGTAAACATGGTAAACATGGTAAAGTAATTGTCATTCAATAAAATCAACAGATATATAAGTTACGTAATGGTAAACATGATAAACCAAACTAAAAAAATTAAAATAAAAAAAATGTCTACTTATTTGTTTTACTATGCATTTTAAAAAATAAAAAAATTACAATATCTAACATTTTATGAAAATAGTAAGTTTAAACAAGAAATAAACATATGTTACCTATAAAATTGGGAATATACAAAGGCATTGTTTTCCCAAATTCCTTCTTCATGATTGTTCCTTATGGCACAAACCATGTCATCAACATGCTCATAATTATTTTCTGCTAATCATTCCATGGAACTAGGGATCTTGCATAAATAAGAATCTTCATCAAGTTGATCCTCACCTACATATTGTTTTTTCCATTTTAAAACAATAGACCACTGTATATCAGATTGATAAAATATATAAAAAATTTGTTTAACATGTGTTACTATTATAAAATAATCTGTTGTGTCTTCCAATCTATTTAGATTAACAACTGCCATTCCAAATTCATCATGTCTAACACTTTTTTTACCGATAAACCATTTACAGTTAAAAATAGGAACTTTAATTTTAAAGTAATCAACCTCCCATATTTCTTTAATGACTCCATAATATGCACTTGATTCAGAAATTGGGTTTCTGTCTTTAGAACTCATAAAATGAATCGCTTCTGCAAACACTGATACACCACTATTCTGAACTACACTTCTGTTGTCTTGAGATTTTGTATGAAATTTATAGCCATTAATTTCATACCCAGAACATGTTATCACATTTAAACATGAACTACCCACCAACCATCTTTATGTCTCTAATACATCTGATTTACTGACTAAGGTCTTTTTAAACCATGGAAAAAATGTTTTGTTGTGCTCATTCAAAGTCCACATTTATTTCTTCTTAGGATGACAATGTTTCAACTCATTAATATGTAATGTGATATATAGTTGAGCATTATCTATGTTATTCAAGATGTATAATTATACATTCTTTATCTATTCAGCTGGAAACAATTTGACTTTCAAGCCATGAATCCCCCTACTGTCATTATTTACTTTTTCATGGTGATATGGAGGCAAAACTATGTGCTCCGCCGTAGCCAAACAGCTCGTACAAAACTCCAAAATGTCCTCAGAAATATAATTTCAACAATGGAGGCTTCAGGTCTATATGGATTCTTAACATACCCCTTCAATATTTTTCATATACCCTTCGAAAGGATACATCCAACAAATATACAATGGTAAAAAATATTTATTTCTCAAACCAGATGAACCATTAAATGCACCATTATATCAAAAATAGATGGAGGAAAATACATTTCCAATTGAAAAATTATATAAATTGCATATTTTTACTAAATGATCAAAGAATTCTCATCAATCACTTTATTACAAATTGAATTGAAAAAATAACACAACTTCATTATAGTACTTCTGACACAGATGGGAAATATTCCACCTAATGAAACTGGTTGAAGTTTTTGCGTCATGACATAACAACCATGATATTTCATACCTATCAACTTCAAATCCTTCAAAGAGAAATTTGTTTCTACATTTGAAGAATAAACTTGAGGAACTTTGATATCATGAAGACACTGACAAAAGCTAATCTTCTCCCTCTTGGATAATGTATGACAAGACATGGGAAGAAATGTTCATCTTCCATTTATGATAGGAGCTAACTCCAAAGGTATTCCCAGTGATAGTATGTCTAATCTTGAATTCAACCCATATTTAACATTTCCTTTAATATCTAACAATGTTCCATTCAAACTTCCACAAATATTCTTCTCCATGTGCGTAACATCAATATTATGTTTCACTTCATGATATATCCAATATGGTAGCTCAAAAAATATTTACCTTTTCTTCCAAATATTCATATCTTTACCAGATTTATGTGTCTTTCCCAATGACACATCAAGTTTTTTCACCCTCTCAAAATACACATCAGGGGATAAAGGTTTTGGAGAAATATCAAATTATTGTGAGCCATTGAATGCCTTTTTTTAGTCTTCTATAAGAGTGATCCATAGGAAACAAATTTCAATGACCCATGTATAATATTTTCCTCCCATGATGAAATTGACAATATGATGTCTATTGTTTGCAAATTGGACATGCTTTATGCCCCTTAACACTGTATCTAGACAATTTTCCATACATTGGGAAGCCATTTATAGGGAACATCAGCACCACATAGAGTTGAAAATATTCCATTTTATAAGAATCACACACACTATTACCACCCTCCTATAAAAGTTTTAAATCATCAATCAATGGTGACAATAAAACATTAATATCATTTCCGGGTTACTTCGGACAAGAGATCATTATACTCAATATGACATATTTTCACTTCATACAAACTTTAGGAGAGAGGTTTTAAATTACCAATAAAACTATCCAGTAACTATGTGTGCTACTGAGAGTTTGGTATGGATTCATTCCATCTATGCAAAAACCAAGTCTGATATTTCTAATTTCATTTCCAAATGTAGGATATTGCTCATTAATTTTCTTCCATTGTGGACAATCAATTAGATGTCGTATTTTTCTGTCACATATCCGCTCATCCACATGCCATATTAACCATTTATCATCATGTTAATTATCAAATAAATGTTTCAAACGATGAATTATAGGAAGATACCAAAATAACTTGGTAGGGATCTTTGTAATCTCCACATCTGCCTGTGATTTTTCTTTCAACTTATACCGTGATGTCCCACATTTATGTCACTTTGAAAGAAATTCATATTCCATCCTATATATCATACAATCATTTATATAGGCATGTATTTTATTATATCCCAATCCAATTGGGCATAATTTTTTCTTAGACTTATAATATGAATCTGGAAGATTGTTTACTTTTGGAAGAATGTCTTTCAACAATTGAAGAATCTCTGTAAAATTTTTGTCACTCCATCCATGTTTTACATTCAGGTTAATAAATCTTAACATCGCAGATAAAATTGTAAAATCCATAAAACTAAGATATAATGGTTTTTCAGCATCACCATATAGACAGGAAACTGTCAATTCTATCCCAATTTGTTCTGCATCAATATCACAAATTATTTCTTCAATTCCATGGGAGTTACCATCTTGAAAATCATCATCACCAGTAGATCTAACATTGTGTCCAGTTTCACCATGCCAAATTCAAGGGCTATAACTCAAATTTAAACCATGAAAAATTAGATGATCTTTGATGTCTCTACTTTTCACCTTCTTCATATTCCAACATTTCAGGCATGTACATAAAAACATGTCACTGCTTGGAACATTTCATTTAGCAAATTCCAAAAAGGCTTCAACACCTTCCTCACATTCATTACTCATTCGATGTTCTATAATCCAAATTCAACTCATTATTACCTATAAAAAATATCAAAATTATACATCTTGTTAATATAATCCAATTTTATATTTATATGAAAAATATCATAATTTTAAGGTAACACAATTTTGAAATATAAAACAAAACTATATGTATTTGAAAAATATATGCATGTAAATGATTTTAAAAAGAAAATATTGTTAGATATAAAAGTTTCAAATTCATCTTGGATCCTTTATTCTTAAGGTACACAAAGAATACATCTTTGTGCAACTGGATACCAAATTCACCCTTCTACAAAAAAGAAATATAAATTATAAATATTAAAATATTTATACATTTTCCACTGAAAATTACACCTATATCAACGATTTGAAACCACTTGGATAGCCCCTAAAACTGTAGGGATAGAATACCCCAACAATTTCACACACCATTGTCATGATGGTTGTTGCAATAGCCCTATACCAATGATTATACATGAACCATTATTATAGACTACCTGTAGTTAAAATATTCCAACAGTTTCAATGAAACTGTTGGGATATATATATACCAAGGGGGTGTCTAAGGGGGTCGGAGGATGTCCAAGGGGGTGGTGGGGACTGTCCAAGGGGCTAGGGACTGTCCAACGAGGTAGGGGTTGTCCAGTGTGTCCAAGGGGTAGGTGGTGTCCAGGAGGTTGGGGGGCTATCCCGGGGGGTGGGGGGGGGGGGTGCCCATGGGGGTGGGGTGTCTAGGGGGTGGGGGAGTGGTGTCTAGGGGGGGGGGGTGAGGGGGTTGTCCAACCCCTACCCCATTGGACACCACCCCCACCCCTTGTTTATCCCATGTACACCACCCCCTGGATAACCCCCACCCCCTAAACAACACCCACCCCTCTGGACACCCCCAACCCCTTGGACACCCCCACCCCCTGGATACCCCCTACCCCCTTGGATAACCCACTCACCCCCTAGACACCACCCCACCCCCTAGACATGCCCACTTCTGGACACCATCCCCACCCCTACACCCTTGGACACCACCCTGGACAACCCCACCCCACTAGATAGCCCTCTCACCCCCCTGAACACCACCCCCACCCCCTGGACACCCCTACCCCCTTGGAAAACCCCCTCACCCCCCAGACACCACCCCCACCCCCTTGGACACCATCTGAACACCACCACCCCTTTAATAGCCCCCACCCCTGGATAGCCCCCACCCCTCTGGATGGCCCCACCCCCTGGACAGCCCCCACCCCTCTGGATAGCTCCCACCCCCTAGACACCCCACCCCCATGGATTCCCCTGACCCCCTTGGGCATCCCTCTCGCCCCCTAGACACCACCCCCACCCCTGGACACCCCACCCCCTAAACAACCCCCACCCCCTAAACATCCCCCTTATGACACCCCCACCCTTTGGACCCCCACCCCCTGGATACCCCCTACCCCCTTGGACAGCCCAGTTACCCCCCTGGACACCACCCCCACCCCTACCCCCTTGGACACCCCTAGACACCCCACCACCTAGACAACCCCCTCACCCCCTGGACACACCCCACCCCCTAGACACCCGTACCCCCTTGGTAAGCCCCCCACCCAATGGAAACCACCCACACCCCCTTGAACACCCCATAGACACCACCACCACCTTGGACAGTCCCCACCTTTTGGATAGCCCCCACCCCCTAGACAGCCCCCAACCCTCTGGACAACCCCACCCCTCTGAACAGCCCCCACCCCTAGACACCCCCACCACCTGGACACCCCTACCCCCTTGGATAACCCACTCACCCACTGGACACCACCCCTAGACACCCCTACCCCCTTGGACAACCTCCTCACCCCCTGAACACCACCCCACCCCTTGGACACCCCAAAACCCTTGGACAGCCCCCACACCCCCCTTGACACCACCCCCACCCCTTGGACACCCCCTGAACACCCCCACCCCCTGGACTGTCCCCACCCCATGACACCCCCACCCACTTGGAAATCCCCCACCCCCTTGGACACCCCATGTACATGCACACACACATAATAGAACACACAAAATCATAAACTTGCATGATATCACTTCCATGGTTTATTTTACTAGAAAAGAATTTAGAATGGAATAAACGAACACTGTGAAACTTTCCATGATAGAAAGAACAAATATAGAAAAATAACATCTCCAAAAATTAGTTTAGGGAATCACGAAAAATAAAAAACGAAACTGAGTCGTGTGAGGTTTAATTGATTCTTGCGAGTTGACCTGATATATCTGGTGATAATAAAGATGATGAATGATTTTGAAAAAATGATGCTAGAGGGCATGAATTTGAAGAATCCTTTCTAGGTTTTCCATGCGAGAGAGACGATTTGCAGTCACATGATCGAAGAAAATAGAATGATTGAATACGGGGTGTGATAAATCATTTAAAAGATTTATCACGTCAGTTATTTAATAACCAACGTGATAACCTATTTTTTTTATGTTTATAACATCAGTTATTTAATAACTGATCTAGAAAATTATTTAGCACATCAGTTATTTTATAACCTATGTTATAAATGGTGCTTTATCATGTCAGTTCTTTTATAACCGATGTGATAAAGCGCCTAGAATCGATATTTCATGTAGGTAATTTTATAACTGATGTGATAAATCTAATATCAGTATTTTTCACATCTGTTATAAAATAACCAATATAAAAAATTGATTCTCATCAATTTATCAGGTCGGTTATTGTATAACCGACATGATAAATCGATTTTTACAGCTTTTCATGTCAGTTATATAGAACCGACATGAAAAATGTCGACGTGTTAAACATTTTTTCCACTATTCAATCATAAGTTTTATTATTTCATCTTTGAAGAATGTTTCACTCAATTTTATTCCATTCACTATTTATATCAAAATAAATGATATTATATGAAATTAATTAATCTAATTTTGTTTATTGATGATATATTTCTTGTGGTGATATAAATTAAATTGATTGAGGAGTTGAAAATAAAATTTTCTAGATGGTTTAAAATTCTAGATCGTGGAAATTCTAAGAAAATACTGGGGTTGAAAATCAAGAGGGATAGGAAATCGAAAACATTGGTGTTATTCCATAAGAAATACATTTATAAGGCCATTAAAATACTTATAATGACAATATATAAACCTATATCGACTTCCTTTGTTGGACACCTCAAACTATCCAAGGCATATGAACTATCTTTGGAAGAGAAATATCGAAACATAGAAAATGTTCCTTTTGCATTATCTATCTAAAGTTTAATGTATGAAATGATTTTCACATGGAATAATAGTTATTTTTTGTGGTATTTGTGAGTCATTTCATGTAATATAATTAAAGGAGGAATTTGGAGGATGTTAAATGGATCATCTAATATCTAAAATTTTCAAAATACGTAGTATTTTTCATTAGTGATGATGATCCATTGAATGGTTTTATAGATTTAGATTTTGATGAAGTTATGGATTCTTGGAAGAGAACAAATGTTTTTGTTTACTTTTGTTAGGAAATAATTTATTTGGATGTCTCAATTGTAGCATACAGTTACTCTTTCCATAGTAGATGAATAATATATTTCTATTATGAAAGTAGGAAAGGAGTTTGTGTTGTTGCTGTGATATTTGAAGGATCTTCTGAAAGAATCAAAATGAAGATGCTTTCATGTGACAATTAGAGTTCCATTCACATTTCCAAGAATTGATTTTTTCAAAAAAGGTAAAACACATCAACTTTAAAATTTATTTCATTTGGAATCTATAGGAACAGAGAGTGTTCATACATAGAAAGGTGTATAGAAAGAAAAAACCTACAAATATGTTTAAAAAGGATTTATCCCAAAAATTGTTAAGGTAGGGATGTGTCTCAATTCGACTAAGATAAATAGAAATAGATAGATAAAATAGCTGGTACCAGAAGGAGATGATATTTGATAAATGTGTAAGGATGTCAGAATCAGTATAGTAGTTTTCAAGAGGGAGATTATTGGGATTTGTGAATCCACTAGTTTTTTAAAAAGAGTTTTCCAAAATGGATTTCTGATAATAACTATGAACCTTCAATTTTATATAATGATTTTTCAATAATGTTTTTCAGATGACGGTTACGAATCTTATCTTTTATTCATGGATTTTTTATGAAGCATAAAAATATATTATTATTTTGAATGTATTAGAGGGATAGTTTCAATATATGGTCAATATGAATGTTCACCAATTTTAAGTGGTCAATATGAAGGCAAAATAGTGTTTTAAAGGCTACCTTGGTCAATAGAAGGATAGTTTTGAATCTTGGGGGGTGGTGAAATTTTTTTATTGGCAGAAGGTCTCTATAAATATGAGGTATGAACAGATTCGGATGAGAGAGAATATATTATACTGATGACTATCAGCAACCATCAAAACTAGTTTTTTTTAAGGGAACAATGATTAGCAATATTGTTTTTTTAATCTCTTATATATTCATTTACATTTTTGATTTTAGTTTTCTCCCATGGATGTATTATTTTTTCCCAAAGAACAAAATTTTTATGTGTGAATCCATTTTTCTTTTATTTATTAGAATAAGTGTGTTTAAATTATTTCATATGATGATTATTCTATGTGTACTTTCTAATTGTGAAATATAAAATAAGGGTTGTAAATAATTGGAAGGTATGCCATCAGAAGTGTGATCTTTTAGAAATTTTCGTTGGAAGTTTTTACATTTTTTCCATAACATCTACCAACACAAAGTTGTATTATGATATGAATCGCCATTATTAATGGACAAGTATGAGACAAGGAATTGTTTATTTCTTTTCACATTATTATATCTGATAATATATTAAGGATGAAAATTATAATCCCTATATATTTCAATTGACTATGACAATCCCAACCAAGAAATGGAATGAGGTAGTGATAAAATCTATGATCATATTCTCCTTAAATCATTAAGGAAGGAATTCAACAAGTGTAGTGATCCACTAGTTGAGAATATTATCTCATTTCATCTTGATCAAAGACACCAGAAAATCTAAAGATATTAGGAGGCTACATGTGTAAGATATTATAAGATTACATGGGGATACTTACACTATAATTTCAAATAAGGATTATTATGGATCCTCTTTATTGACCAACCATATTCGAGCTTACATTATAGGTGTAGAAAGTGTTATGGTTTGGAAAATTGTTACACCCATGATGTCCATTTTAGGTATTATTTCTATTATTTATTCATATACATTATTCTACTCTATTTTTGAAAATTTTACTTTTAAAATTTTGATAAAATAGGGAGTAACATATATTCTATGATTGGCCCCCCCAATTATAACTAACCATATAGAGAACGCTTAAAAGAATATATTTTCTTAACATTGGTGCTTTTGAATGGTTAGTGCATTGTTTTTTTTTCAATTTAGTCTGATTGTATGAAACCGAGTTGAGTTCCAATGCCACTCACATGGTTGGATAATGGTTTGATAAACTGGGCAACTAAATCATGTAGTCTACTAGGAAAATTTTAAAAAATATTCTTCCTTCTCATTGTCAATTGTTTTGGCATGATTTCACCTATAATATTCATGAAACATAAAATAAGTGGTTCCTCTACTCTTAATTTAATTTTCCTCTTATTTCCCTTATATCACCTTTCCCCTATGTCCATGGCAGCCTTGGGTTTTATTTACCAAAGTCTACAGTCTTGGGTTTTTTTGTTAGGTCTTGGTTTGGGTCTCTAAGACCCTATTGTTTCTTCCTTAGAGGTTCAAACTCGTTGTAAAGTTATTTTAGTGGATAGAGTTTGGTTATTTCATGGGAAACCTTTTTTTAATGAGCCTTAAATTCTTGAATTTCATTAAATATTATTTTATAATTGTTTCCAAGCATACAATTTGTTCTTTAAAAAACTATTAAATGTGTTAATTTTTTTTTAAATGTTTTACGTTGAATTTATAAAAATATTGTATAGGAAAGTGATTTATTAATGAAAAATATAAATGTTTTTTGATGTGTAATTGATGAGGATCCCCATTAAATTTATGTTATATTTAATATATAAATAAAACTTTATTTTTAAAAAGGGTTTAACACATGGGAAACCAAAGTACCTTTGGGGGGATACTAGGAAAAGTTTGTTTTGTAATTCCAAAGCCAAACAACCTTTGGAAATTTTCACACTAACTACACATTATGATGATATGGATATGGATTACCACTAAAAATTTATAGAGTTCTATATGATAATTTTATCATTAGAATACATGATGCTTCTGTTGTTATTATGGTTTTGATCTATGAGTGAGGATGAGGATCCCAGTATGCCCGTAAACATAGTTATCTTAGTGGTTTCTCCATGTTATTTATTGTGAATTTTTTATTTACCTAATACATAATTATTTTTTATAAATCATTTAAGCGTGTTTGTAGAATTCATAATTTTAAATTGTTTAAATGTTATCTTAATTATAAATTGTTGGAAAATTAACATTGTTGTTTTATCTAACAAAGTATAAAAATGGAACACATAGTGGGATCACACTAGACTTGTGTTTTTCACATCATACATACACCTAATGTATGTATGTATGCCTTATTTTGGATGATATATATTAAGGAAAGGAACTATGTGGAGGTGGAAGGTATTGTGGTTAGTGGATCACAGTTTGGTGGTGGTGACATGGTGGAATGTATATCATTAGTTCACATGGTGATGAGTATCCATTTTTGGTTTATTTGTGGTTTAGTTTGTAAATGGTTTATGTATTTCTTAATAAGATTCCATATCTTATTCCTTTTGTTTATTCTTTTTTACTTGAATAATTCGTTGTTTGTTATATTTTCTCTTGAAATTACTTTTATTTTGTATTATTGGATGATTTAGTTTTGATTTGGTTTATTTTATTTAGATTCATGACTTTATAAAATATTCAATGACCTTGATGGGTCAGGGTTAGGACACATTTTAAATTTTAGTATAAAAAAAATCCCAAAGATAATACCATAATACTCAATAAGTAGTTAGAAACCCAAGGGGATGAATAAAACCTTTAAGGAATTTCCACGAGCTGGCTCAGATGATCATATAAGGGGTATCATTGGTTTTTTGATGAAAAACTCAAAAACAAAATCATTTCTTTGTCAAATATGGATCTTAAACCATATATAGATATTTTGGATTTTAAAGGGGATCATTATTTTATTTGGAGACCATTTTAAAAAAATTCTTTATTAAATAAATTTGAAATCTGTACTTATTTAATAAAATTATTAGTTATCAATAAATCACATCATCATCATAATCATGTAATTGAACTTTGAGTTCAATATTTAGATAAGGACAATGTTAATTTAAGAAAATTCTAATGCTGGTATAAAACTTAATTATTTTTCTTAAGAAGAAAAAGTTTTATGTGTTAAAGTAACTTCTCTCTAAGTAATAAACTATTTAATTAGATAAAAAAGTGGATCTAGATGGTTATATGGATCATATAAGAAATTCACTAATAATTTCCTTTGGTCTTGTACTAGATAATAAATAAATTTTATTATCATTAATATAAATTTTCTAATAATGTGAATTAGTTTAAAAACAGTATACCCTATTTTTATTAAATAGTTGCGAAAAGATAAGGATTTATTGGTTTTGGTATTGTATTTATATTACATGTTTGTGAAATTTCAAACTTAAAGGAGAATATTTAGTTAGAAAGACCAATAATATTTCTTATAGAATCTAGTTAATTTTAATAGAACCTTTAAAATGGTTCCTAGATGGGATGTAATTATTCCATAAGATGAAATTATTGGGAATACCTAAAATGTGTTTGATAAAATCCAAAGAATATAGAAGTCAGGTAATGGTGTTGTAGAAATAAATTCTTTTATTTTAAATTGTATAAATTAATAATTTATACTTTATATAGATGTTCACAAGGTATTTCATATGACGGGATACCTAGTGAAGTTAATGTTACCCTTTAAAAAGTGTTTTGGAAATATCTAGAAGGAGTTTTTGATACTATTTCACAATTTATTATATATGATATAATATAATATTAAATAACACAAAGTATATATGGCTCTAGTGATAATTGCTTATTGAAAAATATATTAGTTAAATCCCATGAATATTTCCATATTGTATTGTACGATATGATCGTGTCGTATGGAATGACATAAATGAATACTAAGGAATATAATATATATTATTTTTAGGATATCATAAGTATTTTCACTTTCTTGGATTGAAAGTGTAATGTTAAAAGTTAATGTTCAAATTATATATAAATTTTTCCATCATTATTATATATAACATATGGGAGATCCAAAGTGTCATTCATAAGATGAATGAATATAGAAGAATATTTCCTCATGAATTTTGTAATGCATGAGTAAATGATTAGTTGGATCGAGAGAATCCAATGGTTTATATAAGGAGTCACTTACATTGATATTTGGTGTGTGCCTTATTATTTTTATTACTAATTCTTCTACACCTATAACTCTTATATTCCTCCTCCTTTACCATGTGTTTCACTAGAATTCTTTGGCCAGATGAAAATTCATGCTCATGATATTGGTGATTTAACATCAACCTATAGATACAACATGGAGGTGTGACTCTTTATATTTTTCTAATGTGATCTCCATCATATATTTATAATGAAAAAATAGCATATTTAGCTCATTGGTGAAAGGTACAGAAGTTTATTTATTTATATAATAGAATGATCTTAGGTTTCTTTTAGGATCGATGTTGTGAATGGGTTTATTATTAGTTACACTACCTTGATTAAGTGTTAATCTATCCTTAAATACCTAATATGAATGGAATTTTTATTGGATATTGTTTCCCCATTTATACCATAATAAATAATATATGAATCATAATGAAATTGTAGCTAGAATTTTAGATATATAAGAAATATGAAACTAAAATTCTGGTAACCGCAAATGATGTACCTAATAAACTTCATACCTAGACAATAATAGAATCAAATAATGAATTTACGTGTAATTGCACCAATAAAAGGTCAAAAAATCCATAAATTTTACAAAATTGTTTAAACCATTCAAAAAAATGCAAATAAGATAAGATAAATGTGACCTAATGAGAAAATATAAATCCTCATGTATATTTACTCCCATGTGTACATCCAATGTTACCTTTCATGTGATCGCTTGATCTATCAATCCGAAGCACAAAAATAAACCACCAAAACTCTATAATTCACATGTGCCTATATCACATTCTATGATTCACCACATTTCACTATATCATGTATTAAAGGGTCTACATGAACCCAATGATATGAAACATTTAGGGTATAATTGTAACATATTTAGTAGGAATTTTTTCACCCGACCCCTAACTATCTATCATAGACCATATCAAAAAAAATAACACTGAAAATTTGTAGGAATAAGTAGAACAACATTCAAAATTCTTTAAGGAAGTTATCAAACATAAATTTACAAATTTTGAAGGTTACACAACCAAAATGACCAAGGAATTTTTTGTTGAAAATGAAATGTTACAAAAGCCTAAATAGATAGATTTTATAACAATATCCTTCATGAAATCAAACCAAATCTTCTAAGATATTTTCTGAACAAGTGTGATCCATACCTACTATTTTATTGGTGAGACCATCCCCCAAAATATTTCTTCCCTATATACATTTGTAATAATGAAACTGAGAATCATTAGGATGTCCATACATTCCATAAATTGAGAAGTGAGTCTCTATTAAAGGTGTAATGCAACATTCTTAATGTCTTGGAAAATAATAGTGAAATAAATTTCGAACAATAAAGTTTTCTGATCTTTTGACATTTTTAAGGTAAATACATTAAATATTCCTTGAATCTCTTCTTCAAGTGATGATGTTAATCCACATGATCTGCAAAAGAATCCAAGAATCTTTCTATTGTGATCATGAAAGACCATGCCACACCTCGAGGTACCTGAGTTCCCTATTTTAAGCTACATACGAGTTTTTTTATCAAATTATTTAGATGAGGATTCCAAAAAACATCTAAGGATCTAACTACTGGATTTTTGTTTCCATAAATTCAAAATATTTTTAGAACCATTAAATCATGAACAATGTTGTCACAATACCCATTTTGCAAAGCATTTGAATATTTTAATTCCACCAAAATTCTACCCAGGATGAAATTATCATTCAATGGGGAAGGTGAAATATGTATAATGATTTAATGTAAATTTT
Source organism: Viscum album (assembly GCA_963277665.1). Taxonomy (NCBI): domain Eukaryota; kingdom Viridiplantae; phylum Streptophyta; class Magnoliopsida; order Santalales; family Viscaceae; genus Viscum; species Viscum album. The sequence goes on from OY728165.1 coordinate 1,038,721,499, forward strand.
GATGCCCATCCCTTCAGGAATAGGGTAAAAGGGTATAACGAGCTAGGGTGTTACTGATTGAGATAATCCTAAAATTAAACATAAATCATATGATGTGTTTTGATTTATCAAAAATGATTATTAGAGTATATCATATATTATTACATATGAAAAAATAAGGCATATAATATGCTTTGTTATAGGAATATTTAAAGGCATGATATGTTGATATCATGCCTCATCCTTTAAATATTCCATCATATGCTATGATGATGTTGTAATCCAATGATGTGGGTTAATAATATGTTTTGAATAAAATAGCTTTTTATAATTGATTAAAGGAAGGTAAATGTTAAGTATTAATGTTCTTATGTATTTTTCATAAAGGCTATCGTTAATATATGAAACATGTTGAAGAATCATTATTTAATTTTAATTTTGAATGAATTCATTAATATTTGTATTAATGTTACAAAAATTATAATAGGAATTTACTTTACTTTTACATTATATAACATTTTAGTAAATACAAGGAGGGTCTAGGACCATCCCTGAGGCCTATATAAATATTCTAGATACACTGTGATGGACACCAAATCCTTATACCAATTATACCTACCCTAAATCTCTCTCCTCCATCTTTCATTGAAGAAATAGGTATTGTCATACCCTGAGAGTTTCGGATGATCTAGACCAATCATTGGGTGATTATGGTTAGCTTTTGGATACACCATAGAAGAAAGATCCATTTTGTTTCTTCTTAGTGATAATTATTAAAATTGTGATCGAAGAAAGGAGTTTTGACTATCTTTAGTGTAAGATACACAAGTTATTTATTTTATATTATATATCATTTTGGTTTTTATCATGATGATCTTGGTTTATGAGATTCATTGGGTATTTTAATACCTAAATAAATGTTATTTAATCCTTGGATAATCAATAGTTCCATATGAGACTTTGATACATTAAATGATTCATAAAGTCATATATAAAATGATTAATAAATTGATATCATATTCCTTATTTAAAGAAAGGATATATATTTTATACTTTGTATTACATTATAGCATGGGATATCACAATATTTTAAAAGATCATTACATAAGATATATGATCCTATAACAAATGACATTGTGTAAATATATACATTTTTTTATCTATTGTAATGTAGAATATATGATACTCATAATCAGTGGTGGAAATTTTTTTTGATGTCATATCATATGATCGATCCTATCGTATTCTAATATGGAAACTAATTCTACTATACCATGTATGTGAAACATAAAATCATTGATAAGATTACTTGGTATGTAATTAAAACTATGGGAGGGGGATTAGTGCCAATATTTTTCGTTAATAATAAAAAATGATTTCATTATTACTCAAAACAACCCACATTAACTAAAAATGGTTTATAAGTAAAAAATTAACATAAAAGGTTTATTAATGAGGTTCTCCTCCAAGATATATGACCATATCCCTGGTGTATGGTAGTTTTTATCCCATGCATATGCAACTCTCTTTTAGTTATGAAGAAGTAACCACATGAAATAGAATGACTCTGATCATGTTATAATTATTGAAACACACTAGAATTGAACAAGAAATAACTTATTACAACTAAAACAGAAAAAACACTTAGAATAATGATCATTAGTTTAATTAGGCCCCCCAAATGGACTAATATAATCTTCATATTTTTCCTCCAATCTTTGTATAATAATCCTCACAAGACATTTTCAACATAAAATATCCCTATTAGAATTATAGTATCATACTATAATTTTTTATCTAACTTATTATTATTTATATATTCTTCTAATGGGATTCCAATAAATTACAATAATTAAATTATGGAAGATACAATAATTGCGTGACAATCATGATTCTAGAATTTTCAATACCTCACCTGAACTATGTGATCTTTCTCCTATGGTACTCTCTAAAAAATTAATTTCATGGGGATATATCTAATGATCCTAAAAAATTTTATTTTAATACCTATTAAATTATAATTATAAATAGTCCAATGATTCTTTACTAATATTATATGCATGAAATAATGATTTAATGTTACCATGATAATATCTCTGATTCTTGGCCATTAAAAAATAAAATAAAACTGTAGAATAATAAATAATCACGTTGAATACCTTTAATATTAGATGACTAGAATATCATAAATATCAAATTTTTTCTTATATATTCCTCATTTTCCCATATAATTTTTTATTATTTCAAGAACTCATGGAAAGACCCTTGCGACATGGAAACCCCCATCATGATTTTTTTTTAAATTTCCATCTCCATTAATCTTAGATAGATTCCTGATTATAACCATGATTATGATATTTAAATCATATAAGAATAGTTAAAGCATATTTTGATATAATCCACCTTCAGAATATGTATTTATGAAAATATAAAATTTTTAGAAAATGAATAACCATTGCGTATCATATTGGAATTCCTTATATATTCCTCATATTATCTGTTTAAAATATGCATATATCCATAAAAATATTTTTTCCCAAATTAACTACCTGAGTGACTCTTAAATATTTGAGGTTGACATTTAAATATGCTCTGAAATCATTCAATTCCTTTATACATGATCTTTGAGTACCCTAATGTATTTTATTTAACACTATGATGACCCTTACAAATAAAAAACCTTCCCTTTATGTGTTATATCGTGACATGATAATTTTATAATTTTAATTATTCAAGGTATAAGAAACACTTATGAATGAGTTTAGTACCTTTACATATCACATGTAGCTCCATAATTTACCTTATTCTCAATTTTTAACTCGAACAGACTCTTACATGTGGGTTTTGTAACACTATGTATATGCAGGATGACCCTTATGTATTCAGACAATTTCTATTTTTATTTTTTAAAAAATAATATTAATATTTATGTATGAGTTGGGGAACCCTTACTTATCATAGTGTGGTTCTATACTATTCTAATTTTTTTACTATTATGTATACTTTAGAGTTTTTATTACATATCAAGGTGTTTTCCAAATTTTTAATATCCAGTAACTTTGATGGACTCTTATATATTCTCTCGTGAATTATATGTACCCTTAAGTATCAAGTATTTTATAAAATTTTTAGTAATATAAAAATCTGAAACCTCTATAATTAAACTATATTCATTTCAACTCATTTAAAGACATACTCTACCACTTAAATTCATATAAAAAATTAAAACAATTATAGTAAATTAAAAGGCCTTAATAAAATTGATAGAATGATTTTCCCTTCCAAATTACATTTATTTGGTATTTGATATAATTTTTAAGGTTAATTTGTAATTACTAAAAAATAGAAACCACACATTAATAAAAAAACAATACAAAAAAAGAATGAATATATATTAAAATCAAAAAATTGAAATTTCAAATGATAATACTATATACTAAAATGACCCGCATCACTAGTATAAAAATCATGGCCACCATCGATGGAAAAATATCCAAGTAATCATTTCCCTAAACCTACTAGGTATTGAATTCCATAAACCTTGAGTGAAACTAGAAACACAAGACCCTAACCTTTCAATATATCCAATCCTACCATCACAAGATCTCTTATATCTTCATGACCACTGGCCAGGGACAACACCCCTAAAATCAATAACAAAACCAACAAAATAAGCACCACCCAAAAATTTTAAGATAACCATAATAATGGGAAAATAGTGAAAAAACAAAAAAAATACCAGATACACTTTAAAAACCCATAACTAGAACTCTAACTAAACTACTATCATATAAACAAAAATCATCCAAAGAAACACTAAGGATCAAATTAATCAGATAAACCTTTCACTGCTTAATTTCAATAAAAATAAAGAGATAATACTCACAAAAAATCATATAATCTTATATAAAAACCTATAGTGGCACCCAAAAAATTCCATCACTAGAAAAGAACACCCAAATCTGAGGACTGATCCCAACAAAACACCAAATAGAGGACAAAACCTAGTCAATCAGCATTCACATGATCCACTTTTGATTGCTCCTCTAGTTAAATCCCAAGACACCATGAGTACCATCATACCATACAAAGGATGTGGTATGGTATAGCGGGTATGGAAGAAGGAATTGAGGAGGGTGAATAAGGGATTTGAAAACAATTATAAAATAGAAAAAATTCAACATAGAATAAATAATAAACACAATGAGAAGAGAAATAAAGTCTTTAAATAAATCAAAAACACTTTCACCTATACAATCCAAATCCTCCCATGTTAAACCCCATATCATCGATCAATTTGGAGTAAAAAAATGAATGTACAGATTATAGGAGTAGTAGAGAAATCCAATTTAGACCCCCAAAATCTACCATTATTCAAACCAATCATCACAAAGAAAATAGGAAACCAGGAAAATTAAAGGATCTAAGGAAGAAAAAGAATAATATAAAATTCACTAAAATAAGAAATGAAGATGAAGAAAACCACATAGGGATAGGAAACCAATGAACTAGAGGGGGAATGTTGTCTAAAATAAAGAATGTGAAATACAATATTAGAGTAGGGAGCACAAACTAGGGACTATGAAGAAGAACATCAAGGCCTTTATAAAAGTTTATTAAAGAAAAATCAAAGGATATTTTTAGAATCCGTGAACTTAACCCATATAAAAGTTAAGAAAAACAATACAACATCATCCTAAAATTGGTTCACTAATTTCTCCATGTTGATTTATTTTCAATACCATAAATTTCAATTTCATTTTAGGTGTGAAATACACTACCCCTTAATTTTTTCATTAAAACTAAAATGTGAAACCTTTTTTCTTATCCTCATTGACTATAATGACAAATAATGTTTGTGAAATGGGTGGCACCAAACTCTTTAAAGCAGTGATCCATGTACCAATAAACTATAAGTTTAATTAAGCTAGCTTAGTGTAGAAAGGAAGAGTGACTAATTCAAACCTAAAAGCTATCTATGAATAGTTATACTAGACACCATCTCTAAAACATATTTTTAGAAATTGAAGAGAAATTTTTATTCACTTTAAACTCCCTCAAAAAAAATATTTTGAAAATTAAAATTGCAATAAACCGTCTCCCCTACTTTTCACTTCACCAAATTTATTGGAATTAAATCATAATTTATTGAGGTGAGTAAACTGAAAAAATAACTTGGTGTTGGGAAGTGGGATACACTCCCATTTATAGCCCCAACTTCTCAGAATACATAGTTTGAGGTAAATTTGTCATAATAACAACATTTGTTCCTTGAATCGAATAAATTACTGATTGAAAATACCTTAATCCACCTTATAGTTTGGGAAAAGAGACTTAATATAAACTTTATTAGGTATAGAATATTTCATTTTATTCTTGGGAAGATTTATTATATGTTGTTTGTCACATCCAATAACTATTTGATATCCATATATAAAATTTATATACTGAATTAACATCTTCATCCCAATAATTTGTGTAGATAACATTGATGCAACCATATATTTGGATTGAATGGATCCCAATTTGACATATGATTTTAATGGAATTCTATGCTACACATCTTTCAAAAATAAAAAATTCTTTACATGATGTAGAATTTCTATCATTAACACCACCATCCTAGTCCACAACCATAAAGACCTTTAAATCCAACTCACCTTTATTCTTTTAAAATAATCTATAATTTAGAGTACATAAGAAATATTTGAAATTTACCTTGTTTATTAGAATTTATTTTTCTATTGGATTTTATTGATAGCTATAAAAAAAGAAAAAATATAAAAAATATACATTCTTCAAAAATTCATGTATAAGAGACTACTAATAAACATTATGAATTATTTATCATTAAAAAATTTAGTTTATCATCCTTTCTCATCTTTTTACCTACTAGAATTAATGTAGAGACTCATATTGATTCCTCTATGGAAAATCTATTTAATAAATTCCCAGAATATTTTTCTTGTGAAATGATAAAATGAATAGAAGTTTGTGTATCTTGCCAACCCAAGAAAAATTGCATCTCTCTAAGAAATTACAGTTCAAATATTTTATTTTATTTTTGGTGGAAAATTATTCACAAAATTTCTATTCATTATTGATTTTTTATCAATATACACAATATTATTGAGTTATATGGCGTTTTTTCTTCACATATAGATTTCTATCCACCAATAGTTATCTGAAATCCATGTTTCATAGGTATTCATATATCCTTAAATAATAATATATAATACATTATTTTAATCCATAAATATCCTTATTTAATCTGTATACCATACATCCAACTTTATCAAGTATAAAACAATCTATTTTTTTATATATACTTCTTAATTTAGTTTACCATTCATAAATAAATAATTTACACCCATTTGAGAAATTTTGTTACTTATTTGGTCTGTAATACCACCGAAAATATTTATGTTCTCAATCCTAGAAATGAGGTATTTTTTAATCAAACCCAATTCCCCTAATATTTGTATATCCCGCTCACACAATTCAAATTTTATTTCTTGTAACTTAACCCTTTTCATTTATATCATTCTTAAAAAACCTATTTTGTGAAAATTATGTTCTTATATTTAGGACAATGTAAATGCTTTAATTTTTTTCCAATTTAATCTTTATCTTTATTTGGATTGAATCCGTTATTTTCACTCAAAATCATATTCAAAAGTTTTAGGTTTAATTTTTTAGAGAATTATAATATAGAAATTTCTATTATTTTCTTATTTTTTTCACCCATTGATTCTGATTCTTATTGATATATCTAGAAAAAACATGTTTATTCAATATTTTATTTGTTACCATCAGCTTCAGATCTTATGAACTGTCATTGGAGTAAAAATAATCAATATATTTATCCTTAATTTGAGTATTTTTTTCAATCTCTTCACTAGGTTAAAAATTTAAAATATTATTCTCACTATATAATATGACTAAATTTTTGATCTCATCTTAATTATCAATGACTATGAAATAATCTCAATCTAGTATATTCTCATATTTTTTTACATATCACATATAATAGATTTTATTTGGTCTATAACCAAGTAATATTCTATCTTTACCATTCTCATGAAACTTACCACCATTTTTACCTTTATTATTGATCAAACATGGACTCCTAAACCCTCTAAAGTGTTTCAAAATTTGGTTTATTTTTTAACCTAATTTCATAAGGATTCATATAATAATTTTTCATTAATAAGAGTCTATTTTGAATGTTCCTAGTATTGGAAATTAATTTCAACCAAAAATATCTTGAAATGTCTTGCTTATTTAGCCTAGTTTTGGACATACCAAAAAAGATAATTTCCTTTATTTCAACTAATAAATTTTACTAAGGATTCTCAGGTGAACTAAACTAATGAATTATTCCATTTTTATCAATATATTGTTGATAATTTTTTTTTCATACTCAATAATTTTGTTATAACCCAGTCTCTTCAAAGGGATACCTGTTTGTTTTTAAAATTTCCTTTTAAAACTTTTAAACATGCTCAAGGATTGATATTTTATGAGATATAAGAATAAATAATGTCATTTTAGTGAATTCATAATAGTAATTTATACAATAATTTTATTTATTTATTTATTTATTTATTAGGGTTTTACAAACATTAGAGTAAACTCGATCCAATGGCCTTCTAGTTTGGATGTCACCTCCCTTATGTCATTTGTAGAAAATACTCCTTTTTGAAATATGTTTCTAATAACAAAAATGTCTGTTAAAAAATGTAATATATATCAAAACCTCTTCTTTGATCAATCACTTTATACTCTTATATAAAGATATCTATGTATTCAATTCCAAATTTTTTTTCAGCTTGCATACACATATATCAACATATTTTGGGTTTCCAACACAAAATAAGATATATTGGGTTCTCAACCCGCTTTTTATCACCACCCCATATTTTAGTTTCATCATTGAAGAACCATTATTTTGGAAAACTACCTCATTTAAATCATTAAAAATTTGTGATTCACTTAATAGATTATGATTTAGTCTATTAATAAATAGATATTTTGGGTAATTATCTATATTTTCAAAATTTTAGCCACTAAAATTCCTTTGATAATCAATTATAAATCAATTAGAAATTATTGATCATAATTCAAATATTTTAATAAAAATTAGGCTACCTAAATAAAATGTCACGTTAGAAGAGAAAATTATATCCATAATGTACGGCTGCTCACAATTTTATGCATTAAATGAATCTTCAACCATATTTTATTGTTTTTTGAATTGATTTTTATAATGAATATTTATGAATTTATAGAATAGATCTAATTGAGTTGGTATGAATGTAATAAATTCATTTTATATGTTTACTTATTGATAAATCTTCCCATGAACATCCTGCAAACTTTCAAAATCACTTCTCACTTAATTACTCTAGTTAGGCTATCGAAGTTTGTAATTTTTTCTCATATTGTTATATTTCCCCACCGATTCATTCTCCATTCATAGTCTAGTTAAATATATTCTATACTATAAATTGTTTGAGTTGTATCTATGCAAAACATAATATAAACAATATCCATGGAATAACCTTTTTAAAAACATTATATAGTTTCTTGGGGCATTAGCCAACTACATTATTATGCCTTCAATGAGAGTATTTCATTGTATCATTTTGTGATTAATTTATTTAGGAATTTGGGTATTCTGTTGAAATTTTTATGGAAATTTTCTATTTATAGATATGAGAATGATTTTACCTTTCTTAAATCATTTCATCAAATCTATATTTATAACTTTCACTAGAATTTTTTCTGAAATAAATATTTAATTTTGAACTAAAAAACTTATATAATCATCTTATTCATGTACAACATATTTTTAATCAATTTTTCATGATGTTTGTTACTTGGAACATTCAATTTATCTTACAACACCTTATTGTAGTCTTATTTAAAATTCAAAGTTTCCTTCCCAACTTCAATAATATCCATTTTTCGAATGTTTAACACATTATAAAAAATAATGGTAATGAAATTTACATTATCAATAATATCCCTTTTCTTAGTATTCTCAAGTTTTAACATTAATCTTATTTGAAGAGAATTTATTTATATACCTTTAATTGGTTATTCTTATCAGTGTTCTTTTTGAGGCATAATTTTCATCCCTTAACCTTCTAATATCATTAAGCACATATTGATCTCCATTATCAGGGTTTATTATTTGGTTGATACTCATTAATCAGAAGTAAACTCACTATTAATTTGGGACCCCTTTGATAAATCAATTTATTCTTCTCCATGAGCCATGATGACTTTTTATAATCCTCTCTAGGATTTTCCTCGTCATCAAAATCTTCCTCACTGTAAAAAATGTCTTCATTGGAATATATAAGATTACTTCTAAACAATATTGGTGAAATGGTTTTATTTAATTTTTATTGATATTGATTTATCTTCACTGAAACTTATTTATTGGATAATATATTTTCAAATTTATCATCTTCATTTTCATTTATTATTTTTAAGGGACACCTAGAATAGAAATAAAGAATTTTTTCATAGTTATATAATTTAAAAGGATGTATCCTTTTATAGTAAACTTTATCTCATGTAATGTTACATGACATTATAAAGATATAGAGAGATACTCAATATAATTTTCCATATTAACTTATTCATTATAACAAATCTACTAATTTTCCATCTTTAAATACTTAAATACTTTAGAATAAATATATTTTTCCTTTTTAAATTTTTTTTAGAGGTATATCCTCTTCCCATTTCATAATTAACATGAGTATTAAAATGTTCATAAATAGTGGAATCTTCATGATATTTATCTTTAAGTACTATGATATTGGAATCAAAGTTGACTAAAATAATTCTCATGAGTTTATTTAATACCACTGAGTCTTCAATAATTTTTCCATATCTATTGATGGCACTAAAAATTACATTATCTCTACTAAAGAATTTATCAATAGATTAATAATATTTCACTCTAACATCTTCATAATATTGTCTATAAATTCGAAAAATTTCTTCATTCATGTTTTTGTTTCTTTTATAAATACTATAAAGGTTCTCCCAAATCTCATTAACATTTTTTTATCCTATAAATGTTTTTATCTCTATCTTATATAAAGAGGGTAGTAGAGAATTTTGGTCATTCCTATCATTTTTATAATTTTTCTTATCAGATTAAGACCAAGAAGAAGTTTATTTTAAAATTATTAAACCTTGATGAACAAAATTAAGAACATCTTGTTCAAGTGAAAGTAAATAAGTAACCATTATTTCCTTTCATAAATGAAGGAATTTCCCATACAATGGTCAAATACCTATATGATTTATTAAGTTGTGATGATCCATTGAAATTTTAATATTTATTTCTAAAAGAAGTCCAAGATATGATCCTAATCCTAATTTAAGTGTGATGTGAGTGGCTTTACCAACTGGAAAATCAGTCCCAAGGAAACCAACGACTTACCCAGAAACCAGGAAAACAAGAAGAAGTTAGAAGAAGGCACGTTTATTAAATTTCAATATTTTCCCTCTAAATTACAAGAACTCACTTATTAAATATATATCTCCTTATCTAATAATTTGTTCAATAAAATAAAACAATTTTTTAAGGAGATTACATTAAAATAGTGATAAATATATCCCTAGTGTATGTTGTATTTTATCCCATTAACACACATATCTACTTTTATTATGAATAAGAATCTATATGAAAGGGAATAAACTTGAACCAATTATAATTTTTGGAACCTACCTAAATAGAACAAGAAATTATTTGTTACAACCAAAACAGAAACACTTCTTAGTTGAATGATAACCAATACAAGGGTAATCCATAAATAGTCTATTTTGATCTTTATCTTCCTCTCCCTCTCATTGTAAAAAATCCTAATGGGTTGTTCTTAAAACAGAATGTTCCCCTCACAATTTTTATGGAATCATCTATCTTTTTTTATTCTTCTTCTAATTCATATATTCTCTTCATGGGACTATAATAAATTCTACTAAATAAATTATGGAAATCCCATAATATCAAAGAAATCAGAATTTTATAATTTTAAATACCTCAACCAAACCAATCATCTTATTACAATGATCGCCATTCTATAATAGTTATCATGGGACTGTCTCCGATGATCCTCATGTTTTTTAAAATAACCATGATATTCTCATTATAAATATAACAAAGTTTTACTAATATGAAAAATATAGATGATTTACTGTGATTAACCCATGATAATATCCTTGATTCCCATAGATTAACTATTAAAATGATTCTATAGAATAATAAATAATCATGTTGATTAAATTTAGGATCAAATTTTAATTATATCATTAATATATAATTCTTCCTCACATTTTTCTCATTTGGATTCCCATAGAATCGATTTAATTATTATTTCATGAAGACACTCATATATCCTTGTGAAATGAAAAACCGCATAATGGAAATAATTTTTTTATTTAATTATCATTTACATTAATCCTGAATAGAATCATGACTATAACAATAATAATTATATTTTAATCATCTAATAATTGACCAATCATCATATTATTAGAGCACCATTAGAAAATTTCATTATGAAAATATCAAATTTTTGGAAAATGATAATCTCTACCTGTCATGTTGGATAATCTTACGTATTCCTTGAAACATATAGGGAACCCTTAAATATCTCAAGAAAACTAATTTTTTTATATATTCTCAATCTTAATGACTCTTATAATGAATATGTTGACCTTTATGTATACACCATTTATTTGAAAACCTTTATGTATGAGCTTTGAGTACCCTTAAGTATTAACTTTGGAGCTGTGATGACATTTAAGTATTGATAACCTTACCTTTACAAAAGATATTCTAAATTAATAATTTTTTAATTTTAATCCTTCATGGTCTAGAAATCCCATACAAATGAGTTGAGTACCTTTACATATCACATTAGAACACAATTTTCCATTTTCACAAATTATAACTCAAAAAAACTCTTATACATCAGTTTTGTACCATTATTTATACTATAGAAAACCCTTGAATATTTATTCCTTTAAAATTTTCATATGAAACTCATAATTTTGACCATTACATATGATTTAGAGAAACTTTACATATCACATTATTGTTATGTATTTTATAAACTTTTGATTCTTATGTATTCTTTAGAGTTACTCTTATATATGAAATAGTTTTCTTCAAAATTTTTAATATAAAAAAACACTTAGTGACTCAAATATACTCTATATAGAATCATACACACCTTTACATATCTATTACTTTTTCATTTCTCTATAATCTTGATCTTTAAAACTCCAGAATTCATATCCATCCTTATTAAATCATTTCAAAACAACTTTATCCACTTAAATCCATGTCAAAAAACTTCAAATAATTCTTATAAATTTCAAGTACATCATAAAATATTCTTTAACTAAAATATAAGGCACATTTTAACATGAATTAAATCAACTCATCCATAAACATTGAAGACAAATACAACATCATCCTCAAATGGGTACAATAATCATATTTTCGAGGTAAACTTAGTCTTATCGTAAAATGCGATAGGAAAGATACAATATATGAAATGGATATATAATAAAAAATTACTGATAGTGGCTCTGTTATCTACCTTAAGTCGCTACACCCATTGTAACTGACAATATAGGTTTTACACTATACCAGGACTTGTGACATATGTATGTTATAAAATACAATATAGTCAAAAAGTTTTATTTTTTTCCTTAATTATTAATTTTTAATTATATTATATAATTTATAAAATTTCTATAAATTATAAAATCTATTATTAATATATTTAATAAATTATAAATTTTTATAATTAATTAATTAAAAAATATTCATAATTAATTATTAAATTTTTATGAAGCATTTAATAAATAAAAATCCATTATATTAATTTTTAATATTAAAATTGCTTTGTATTATATATAATTTCATATAATTTTAATATAAAATGTCTATATATAAATTTTATTGTAAATTATAAAATGTTTTTGAATTATAAAGTATTGAGTTATGATTTTTTTTACAATTGTAAATTTTAAAAGCTCAAATTAGAAGGCCTTATTTTAGAAAATTATTTGAACTATATCAATATGTGTTTTAATAAATTGAGAAGATGATGGCTCCAATGTTATTAAATGAGTTATATTTTGATCATAAATAATGTTAACATAATATATATGAAATATATATTTTTTAATTTCAAATATCATATATTTATGTAAATTCTTTATAAAGAATAATATGAAGCATTTAATATTATAAGTAAATATAATGTTTTTATTTTTATTTAATTATGGAATTTACCTAATGCATGGATAAATTATAAAGTGTTTATAATTACATTAATTATGAATTTTTTATAAATTTTTACCACAAATCTAAATTTATGAATTTTTCATTTATTTAGTATGATTCACTACTTATATATATAGATATACATTAATTATATTTTGAATGGATGCATAATTTAGTTTAAAATGTTAAACTACTTTTATGAATTATCATTCATGAATTTAAAGAGTTATATTTTAGGTATGATAATTAATTTAGTTTTTAGTTTCATTGACTTTGAATTGTATTAGTTTTTGAACATTAATTAATAATTAAATTATAATTTATTCATATTAGGTGTAATAATTATAATTGAAATTATATTTATCTTGATTAAAAAACTATTGGTTGAGGGACTTTGGTTTCAACTACTCATTATCCTAGGAGCGTAAGCTATGTATAGAAAAGTGGGGGTTGACTACTAGCTACTCTATGCATACTAATGGAGAGATTATTTATTTTATATGATTATAATCCTTTTCATTAAAGGGTTTCATATACCTTATGCATTTTATTCATTTGGATACGTGTAAATATAGTTGTATTTTTTATTTAATTGAGTAACATAATATATAAGTTCTATAAAGTGTTATCATCAATATGTATTAAAAACATTGAGTTGGTTGAAGGGATAATGATTCAAACCCAAATCATTATAAATACGAACAAATGTAAAGCAAATATATGTGATAATATAGCAAAATATTCGAAAACCCTTGAAAAAATACTAAGTGTAGAATTCCTTTGAAAGTGAACATATGTGAAAATCTAGATCATCCAATCAAGTAGTTTAATGATAATGTTTGGTTCCCATATATTATATAACATATGGAATGAGAGAAATGGATAAACCTAAAAAATATATAACCACATCCCATTATAGGATTTGGGTCACACTAATATGGTAAACTCAATGAGATATGATACCATAGAAAAAATGTTGAATTTATCCATATGATGGATTTTGAAATGAGTTTTCCACTCAAATATCCAAAATTATATGTGATATGATTGGAATGATAGACTATCATAATAGATATTAAATGATATGAGGATGTAAGTTAACTTATTAAATATTGAAATATAGATATTTTTCTATTGATGGATATGCGAAAAGAGCCATCATTTTAGTGGGAAAATATTTAATAGAAGTCATTTTTAAATGAATGTAAAACATGGTGCTCATATAATAAAATATTTTTATAGATATATTGGAATAATCATTACAAAACAAGACTTTTGGATCAGAAATTATGAGAAATAGTTTTAATGGAAACAATATTATATGTTTGTATAGAAACATATGAATTGTTCTTAAGCATGATATATTATTTTAGGTGTAAAGATACACCTTTTTGAGTAACCAAATGTTGATTTTGATCAAAAAGTGGTTCAAAATTCCTATGATAATAATAGATGAATTCACTTATGGGTTGAAATGAATTAGATGAAAAATTACCCAAGTAACTTTTGTGTCTAATCATGCACCAAAAATGATTGGGTATATCAGTCATTTGGAGAGACTGAGATTTCATTGAGACTAGATATGAATATGGAACTCATTCTATATAATAAATTGGCATATTTTGATAGTATGAATGAGATTTAGAAAATGTTGCCATATTTTATATTTTTTTCCAAATAACTAAACTGGGCATGATATGTCTAGGCTTTGGTGACATGTTTTCAATAGAAACGAGCATTATTTCTAACTATAAAAATAAAAATATATTATAAAACAACCTTTATTTGAGAATCCAATATGAGTTTTTGAAACTTAAAAGAGGTTTTAGGAAGGATGGGAAATGTTTCCATATGTTGAAAATTTATAGGATAATTAATGAGTTTAATAAACTTCCTGAGAAGTCCACATATGGTATTAATGTTATAGAAACTGATTAATTAAATTTGGAAGGATGTATGATACCAAATGAGTATCTTACATATGATGTAAATATATTGGTTTTAAAAATAAATGAAAGAATCAAATAATATTATAGTTTTTATTTAAACATATTATAAAAGGTTTCTATTTTTAATATTTGGAATGTAAAGGAATATTTTAATATTATATAGATATGAATAAAGGATGTGTATAGTTATCTCAGTTATCTTATATGATAAAATAAGTATTTTTATAAAGAGTTGTTATAAGAAACATGAGATGATAGTTTTATTATACATGGTTTATGATACATAAGATTATATAACATGGGTTAAAAAGGGGTTTAGGATAAAAAGTTATCATCTTGGAAAAAAGAGTTTATCCATTGAATTTTTTAAAATTCTATTGAAATAGATTCCACCATCATAATGTCATATTTCTTAGTATGAAATTATGAATAAAATATAGTTTCCAAGAGACAAGTGGGAGTATTATTAGACTTATAAAAGTTCAAATTCATTAAATAAATGATTATACCTATATAAATTTAAAGTGAATGTCACTTTATAACTATAAAGAGTTCTGGGTAATTGTAACACCTCGAAAATAGGCATACAATAATTTCATGATTTATAATAAATATCTCCAAACTTACATACCCAATAATGTTTAGATTTATATTTTTAGATAAATATTAAAAATAAAATTAAAAAAATACCATAAATTTTATTAAATGTTAAATATGATTCAGTAAGTAAATCTCTCCAAATTATACAGTTGAAGAATTTAAGACTAAAATATTATTCCTCCTAGTATAACCATTTAATTATTCACAATAATCTTTTGGTTCCCTATGAAAAAGGAAAAAAATAAAGTGGTGGCCCCAAATGTTGAGTAAGGGGTCGTGTGTATCAAAATAAATCATTGGATATACAAGGAATGATTAGTAAGGGGGGAAAATATTAATTAAATAAGTCTATATTACAAATAATATCAGCGTGAGATATATCCATGGAAAACATAAAAATTTAAAAAATCATAGGGATAATAATTACTTATTTTTTAAACGTGGAATGAATAATGTTAAACATCTAATTCAAATCATTAAGTAGCTCTTCAAGAAATTATAAATAATAAAGCCATCAAAGACTTGTTCTATAATTTTATAAATAATTGGAAATGCATAAACCAAATACCCAAAATAATTTTTCCTATAAGACCTACCAATGCATAGAGGGGACATATAATTTTAT
Organism: Viscum album; assembly: GCA_963277665.1. Taxonomy (NCBI): domain Eukaryota; kingdom Viridiplantae; phylum Streptophyta; class Magnoliopsida; order Santalales; family Viscaceae; genus Viscum; species Viscum album. The sequence continues at coordinate 1,038,737,979 of OY728165.1, forward strand.
ACCACACCCCAATTAAACATATCTAATGAATTCATATAAAAGTAATGAATAAATAATACAATAAATAATAAATATTCCCTAGTAATCAATAAACACCCATATTAAAAAAAAGTATACAAACTTTTAATATTGTAAAGACCCAGAAATTTCAAGGAATTTTTTTTTCAAATTTTCTTTGGAATTTTACAAGAACGCAGTTTCTGACGGCGCCTGATTGCGAGGCCCGGTGTGCCCGGAATCAATTTCCAAATTTTATCTCAGGTACGTTCAGTTAACGAACGACCGTGTTTTTCTAACTTTTGAACCGATGCTCGAAATCGAATTCCGAGGGAACCGATGGATTCACAGCGCCGATAATTGCTTAAGAAGATCTTTTTCGGAGTTTCGTTTTCACAGGAGGAGTTCTTAAAAATTTGTGGAAGATAAAATAAAAACTGAGTTACAATTTTTATTTCTTTAAAGTGGTTATATCCTTTGAGTGGAAGTTAGGGAACTACCCAGGAGAGGTTAAGAGGGTGGTGGGGCCCACAGGAGACCCTAACCCCCCTTGATCTTCCCATAACCCCCTTGACCTCCCATAACTCACCTCCCACTTTAATATTGTAACTCCACTTTAACTTAAGTGACTCCTCTCCTCCTCACCTCCCATATTAATTCATGCCACCTAAACATTAATTAATTTGACAACTCAAGTTCAATTAATTAAGTGTGTTGGTTTTGAATTTTGTAATTTTTAATTCATGGCATGGGTAAATAAAATAAGGTGGAGCCTTATTTTATTTTGGTTAGAAATGATGTGTTAAGAGAAAGGGAAGAGAGAATTTGAGTTTTGAAGAACTTCCTCTTCTGAAAAAGAATGCTTCATCTCCTTTGTTGAAGAACATGAAGAACAACGAAGCTTTGACGAAGAACGTCGTCTCATCTTGCACCTTCTCTCCACGTCAAAGGAAGCGAGACGCCGCATTCTTCTTCAGGCGATCACCGACGACGTACCTTCTCCTATTCTTCCTCCACGTCAAGGGAGGAGACATCACCGCGGGAAACGTCTCCATTGACGACGACTCACCCTCTAACATCAACAAAATCAGCACTGATCATCCGGGATGTCCGATCACCGCGACGCTTTCCCCTTCCACGGCTCGACGACGTGTGACATCTTTGCAAGGTAGGGGTTTGGTTTTCATGTCGTGAATAATTTTAGACGTTCTTTGATATCAACGACCAACTGTTATCAAAATAATGGAGGAGGTCGGACCAGAAAAATAGGGCCGAACCTCCTCCCCTTATATTTTGTTGGTTATCTACGTGGCTTGAAATTGAAGCGATGCAGTGCCGTCGCACCGTGCGGGAATTTAGAGAATAACGATGAAGAAGAGCGGTGCCGTCGTGCCGCGCCGGAAAACCACGAAGACGGTGTGTTTTGAACGTTAAGTGTGAATCGATGGGCGACGAAGAATCGGGCCGAATTGGCATTTGAATTCCTTCGCAGTAAAGATCGGGTCCCGGGAGGACTGTTGGCGAAGGTGGCCGGCGAAACGGACCACCGGAGCGCGTCCGGTGGTTCACAGAAGGCGGCGGCGGCGCGCCGCCGGAGCAAACCGCCGCCGCCGAGCCACGGCGGTGGGACGTGAACAGGAATGGCCGGGCCGTTCCGGGTTTGAGGCGGCACGACTTTATGTCGCGCCCGGTTGACAACCGGGGTGGTTTGTAACCCCCCGCACCCGTCGCGCCGCGCCAGCACGAGGCCAGCCGGCTCCCCAGGCCGGGTCGGGCCACCCAGACCGGGCCGGTAAGCACAGGCCAGGCTGGGCCGCGCAGCCAGGTCGGGCCATGCACAGTCGGGCCGGACCCGGACTCAGTTCGGGTCGACCCGGTTCGGCCAACCCAGGGGGGTAGGGCCGGGGCCAGACCCCCCGTTTTCGGACCTCTTCGGTCTTTCACCCATAACATGGGATACAGACCTCCGATCGACACAACTTCAGTTGCGATGCTATCCTTGGATCAAGACAGTCGTTTTGGTATGTTACACTCAAGGTTTCAGAGAACATTGGGTTCGGCTGGGTTGGTTCGGATACGAAACCAACCGGGCCCTCAGAGCGGAAACGCTTATATCTTGAGTTTCGGACGTCCGATTGATGTACCGTCGACTTTGTTGGTTTCCTCTTGATGAGACGGAACTGCTGGATTACTCTTCTCAAGGTTTGGACGTCGTCGGAGTGCGATCGGGTTGGTTCGCACACGAAACCAACCGGGCCCCTGGAACGAAAAAGCCAATAACTCACAGACCGGGCGTCCGATTGACGCGCCGTCTGTCTCATTAAATTCCTCTTGATGAGACAAAACTTTTGGAATAATTCTCTTGAGTATTGTATTCAGTTGGAGTATGGATGGGTTGGATTGTACCCGAAATCCAACCGGGTCCCTGGAACGGAAAAGATGATATCTTTCAGACCGGACGTCCATTTGACGAACCGTCAACGGCGTTGGTGATCACATTGAGAAAAGATCCCTATAGGTATACCCTATGAAAGTTAGGGGTACATTTGAGATACTACCGGGTTGGTTCGCACACGAAACCAACCGGGCCCCTGGGACGAAAAGGCTAATAACTCCCAGACCGGGAGTCCGATTGACGCGTTGTCTGTTGTGTTGAGACCCCTATGACTAGGCAGTCCTTTGAGATACTTCTTCATGGGACTTGTGATACTTGGAGTATTGAACATTAGCTCATGGAGCGGACCCTCCCGGAGACGAGCGTGCGGAGTACGAAGACCGTGTAGCCGGCTGAGACCTGACGACTGCTTGACCGATCGACCCGGTGTGTTTCGGATAGCCCAGTGGGGAGCGCTTGGTTGTTGTAGCAGACCCACGAAGGAGGAGCGCATGGTTGTAGCGGCAGACCCGCAGTACTCAATAGAAGAGGTACCTCTGTAGGCTATGAGGGGGAGCGCTTGGTTGTAGCGGTAGACCCATGGTGGGAAGCGCTTGGTTGTAGCAGCAGTCCCACAGTACTCGATAGGAGGAGTAACTCAGCAGTCTTAGGTTAGTGAACAGTACCTCAGAGTCGTGACAGGACCACTGTACACTCCAGAGACGGGGCTCTTCAGCAGTTACGGTTTCGATAATGAAAATTCTGGTTTGAGCTGAGTCTATGACCTCTGTGTTTACCTCATGATTGAGAAGGGTCACATGATAATGTAGGTATATGTATGGGCATATACCTGGGTAGTGGTTATCTGATGATTTCATAATCTTGTGTTTCCTCATGATTGAGATGGGTTACTTGATAAATTAGGTATATGTAAGGGAATATACCTAAGTAGAGGTTATCTGTTGAGATCTTATTTTTGGTTACCCTTGTTGGTTTTAGTGAGACCTTGAGGGTCTCAGGGTCCCTACTGAGTATCATTATACTCACCCCTGCATGGGCTATGACCACACCTCATTGTGTTGGTTGCAGATGATGGGCAGTGCTGACGGAGGCCGAGTGTTCGAGGACTGGACGGTACCCAGAGGTGGAACACCCGACGAGTTAGTATCAGGAGGTGGACTTCACGGCGAGACGAAACTCGGAGGGGGTTGATGAGCGAGAGCATTGAGGAGCTGCGCTATCTGTACCTACCCTTCAGGTAGGATCCATGGTGGACGATCCAGGAGCTGCGCCATCTGTACCTACCCTTCAGATAGGATCCGAGGAGGATGTCCCACGATCCTCTTCCGTTCTTACAGCTGTTGTATTTTTCTATTGTACTTTTGTTCAGTTGTAGTTGTACTTTCAGTTGGGTTTGTATTCTGGACCATTTACTTTTCAGCACTTCTCTTTGTACTTAGTGTTTTACTTCCGATCGTACTCTCTAGTGTTTTGATTACTTTTATAAAGGCAATGCCTTCCCAGTTATCGGGATTTATGCCTTTGGTTCTAGTCGCCAGCCCCTGGCCTATGGAAGGTGGGCTTGGGGTAGTCACGGCACGGACCTCGAGGACGGGTCGTGACAAATTGGTATCAAAGGAGTCGGTTCTACCGCCGAACTTATAACTCTGATATTTTTTCTTTCTGTGAAGCAATACTGTTAAGGGTACCGAGTGTGGTTTTTAGTTCAGGGAGTCCAGTGTTGGTGCCGGCGGCCGACGTATCCATAAACCAGGAGCCTGACAACTGATTTTCGAATTTGTGCGCGAAAATACTGATTGCGTGTGTGTTTCCAGAAGTTTTTTTTAAAAAAGTCAGCTCAAACTAGGTCAGCTCACCAGGTATAAATCGTTTGACCGTGTCATGTTTGTTTCTTTCAGGTTGCCTCCCCGCGGATGACCAGCTAGAGCCCCGAGAGTTGTTCGTACTGATAGCCCACCGAACGACGTTGCCTCATTACATGGCCCTATTCTAGTTGAGGCACCAGCGATACTACTACCTGTTGGGCCACCGATTCCACCAGCCCCATCAGCAGAGGGTGCACTTTGCTTGAGCGCACTACACGAGTTCCAACGCCAGAGGCCACCCAGGTTCAGGGGAGAGACGGACCCGCAGGTGGCTGAGGATTGGATGGAGGCTGTGGTGAGAGTCTTCAGGCTAGTGGGGACGCCGAAAGATTTCATGGTGATCCTTGCTGCCAGCCTTCTTCAGGAAGAAGCAGGCAGATGGTGGAGCCTGATGCTCCAGATGCACGACGAGGCGACACTTCTATGGGAAGACTTCGAGGGCCTGTTCTGGGCAGAGTTTGTACCATCCACCCTACGAGCGGTGCATATACAGGAGCTACTTCAGCTACGGCAGGGCAGCATGACAGTGGCGCAGTATTCAGTGAGGTTCACAGACCTCTCGCGCTACTCCACAGATATGGTAAGGGGCCCGTTCTTCAGGGCCCGGACCTTCGAGTAGGGGCTCAGGAGAGAGATTAGAGCTTCTGTTGTTTCTCATAGCATTCCGATGCAGATAGGGGTGTCGGAGCGAGACCTCTTAGTGGAGAGTTTCCATGATGAGCAGTCTCCAGTTGCATGACCCACCACTAGCCGGCATGCGGCCGAGTCTTCTGCAGCGGGCAGTAGACAGATGACGTAGAGGTCCAAGAGGACTAGACCTAAAGGTGGTCGACCGCATGACACAAGATCGTTTGTGCGAGGCACCCAGGGTGGAGAACGACTTACCATGCGCGGGCAGTGTTACTCCTCTGGCGGGGTTGGTCACATGGCTCATGACTGTCCGAACCACCATACAGATGACCAGCAGATGAACGGAGGACCTCCAAGGCAGAGGCAGAGGTTCAATCGAGGCGGACCGCATGGAGTAGGAGACCGTGGCAGGGGAGCTGGCCCTATAGCTAGAGGTGGAAGACGCTTCGAGGTGTTGCCACCACCACCACCAGGAGTTCCACCCCGACCGCAGGGAACAGGTGGACATGGGAGAGCTCAGCTACAGGCAGCTGAGGCCTACGATCATGGAGCTCCGGGAGCAGATGTACAGGAGCGGGACTAGCTCCAGACCTTAAGACTTTTGTTCATGTTGTTTTTATATCTATTGATGTTTGTTTGTTATTGCTTTGTGTCCTTGTACTTTGAGCTGCAGTAATAAAAAGACACATTTTCATGTGGTGTTTACCTTCCTGTCCTCTCTTTTAGTTGTTACGAAGAGGTTCCAGTTTAAAAACCATTGCTTGACCCTAACTTTGAGATACCTACTAGGGGTGACCCAGTGACCATACACTGATGCCGACAATGTGACTCAACCCTTGGAGGTGAGAGTAATGGTTGGATCTCTTGGTAGTAGCGCCGAGGCCTTACGACGTCATCCTTGGTATGTATTAGTATCATCCATGTCGGGATTGACTGTATTAGGCGAAGAACGTGGTTCATCCAGGGGATGAGACCAGATTTCTCTTATCGGTAAAGAAGAAATCACAACAGCTCTTATAGGACCAGAAAGGTCCAAGTCATCCATGAGCGGATGATGACAGCTCAGAGCCGACAGAAGTCTTCTGCTGACAGGGGGCGGAGATCACTAGAGTTCGAGGTTGGTGACCACGTTTCCCTACAGGTCTCACCTCGACGTGAGTTACAGAGATGTGGCTGAGGCGACAAGTTATCTCCGAGGTTCAACGGACCTTTCTAGGTCCTCATCAGGGTAGGAGAGGTGGTTTACCTCTTGACCCACCCACCTCAGTTGCACCAGGTGCATGACGACTTCTAGGTATCTCAACTGAGGAGATACAAGATCAACCCTTCGCTTTTCATCGACCATGAAGAGCTGGACTTTGTCGATGGGGTGTATTTCACGGAGGTTCCAGTGGGGATCAAGGATTGACAGGAGCAAGTCCTACGAGGACTGTCTATTCTTTGGGAGCACTTTCACTAGTAGTACGGGAACCTCCAGGTAAGCACATGGGAGCGGAAGGCTCCGATGCATGCTCAGTACCGCTTTGGTAACCCTTGTTTGTGTTAAATATTTACGAGGATGTAAATCCCTGAGGTGGGAGTAATGTAAAGACCTGGAAATTTCAAGGAAATTATTTTCTTAATTTTCTTTGGAATTTTACAAGAACGCAGTTTCTGACGGTGCCTGATTGCGAGGCCCGGTGTGCCCGGAATCAATTTCCGAAGTTTAGCTCGGGTACGTTCAGTGAACAAACAAGAAGGTTTTTCTAACTTTTGAACCAGTGCTCGAAATCGAATTCCAAGGGCCCCGATGGATTCGCAACGTCTGTAATTGCTTAAGAAGATCTTTTTCGGAGTTGCGTATTCACAGGAGGAGTTGTTAAATTTTTTTGGAAGATAATATAAAAATTGAGTTACAATTTTTATTTCATTAAAGTAGTTATATCCTTTGAGTGGAAGTTAGGGAACTACCCATGAGAGGTTAAGAGGGTGGTGGGGCCCACAGGAGACCCTAACCCCCCTTGATCTTCCCATAAACCCCTTGACCTCCCATAACTCACCTCCCACTTTAATATTGTAACTCAACATTAACTTAAGTGACTCCTCTCCTCCTCACCTCCCACATTAATTCATGCCACCTAAACATTAATTAATTTGACAACTCAAGATCAATTAATAAAGTGTGTTGGTTTTGAATTTTGTAATTTTGAATTCATGGCATGGGTAAATAAAATAATGTGGAGCCTTATTTTATTTTGGTTAGAAATGATGTGTTTAGAGAAAGGGAACATGGCATTTGAGTTTTGAAGAACTTCCTCCTCTGAAGAAGAACGATTTATCCCCTTTGTTGAAGAATGTGAAGAACACCGAAGCTTCGACGAAAAATGTCGTCTCATCTTGCACCTTCTCTCCATGTCGAAGGAAGCGAGACACCGCATTCTTCATTGGGAGATCACCGACAACGTGCCTTCTCCTCTTGTTCCTCCGCGTCAAGGGAGGAGACATCACCGCGGGAACCGTCGCCATTGACGACGACTCACCCTCCGACATCAACGGAATCAGCACTGATCTTCCGCAACGTCCAATCACCATGACGCTTGCCTATTCCACGGCTCGACGACGTGTGGCGTCTTTGCAAGGTAGGAGTTTGGTTTTCATGTCGTGAATAATTTTAGACATTCTTCGATATCAACGGCCAAATGTTATCAAAATAATGGAGGAGGTCGGACCGCACAAACACGGCCGAACCTTCTCCCATTTTATTTTTTTGGTTATCTACGTGGCTTGAAATGGAAGCGACGCAGTGCCATCGCACCGTGCAGGAATTTAGAGAATAATTACGAAGAAGCGTGGTGCCGGTGTGCCGCGCCTTTGAGGTCGAACGAATCCGCAGTCGAAGTCGGATCGCGGCGAAGGGGCGCGGCACCGTCGCGCGGCGCTGGAAAACCACGAAGACGGCGCGTATTGACCGTTGAGTGCGAATCGACGGGCGATGACAAATCAGGCCAAAATGGAATTTGAATTCCTTCGCAGTAAAGATCGGGTCCCGGGAGGGCTGTTGGCGAAGGCGGCAGGCGAAACGGACCACCAGAGCGCGTCCGGTGGTCCGTAGAAGGCGGTGGCGGCGCACCGCCGGAGCAAACCACCGCGGCTGAGCCGTGGCGGTGGGATGTGAACTGGAATGGCTGGGACGTTCTGGGTTTGAGGCGGTGTGGCTTTAAGCCGCGCCAAGTTGAAAACTGGGGTGGTTTGTAACCCCCCGCACCCATCGCGTCGCGCCAGCGCGAGGCCAGCCGGCTGCCCAGGCCGGGCCGGGCCGCCGAGACTAGCCCGGGCCACGCAGGCCGGGCCGGGCCACGCAGCCGGGCCGGACCTGGACCCGGTTCGGCCAGCCCGGGGGGGGGGGGGTAGGGTTGGGCCGGGCCGGGCCCAGACCCCCGTTTTCGGACCTCTTCGGTCTTTCGCCCATAACTTGGGCTACAAACCTCCAATCGACGCACGGTCAGTTGAGATGCGATCCTTGGATCGAAACGGTCGTTTCGATATGTTACACTCAAGGTTTAGGAGAATATTGGGTTAGGCCGGGTTGGTTTGGATACGAAACCAACCGGGGCCTCAGAGCGGAAACACTTATATCTTGAGTTCCAGACGTCCGATTGACGTTCCGTCGACTTTGTTGGTTTCCTCTTGATGAGACATAACTTTTGGCTTACTCCGCTCGAGGTTTGGATGCCTTCGGAGTGCGGTCGGGTTGGTTCGCACACGAAACCAACTGGGCCCCTGAAACGAAAAAGCTAATAACTCACAGACCGGGCGTCCAATTGACGCGCCATTTGTCTCGTTGAATTCCTCTTGATGAGACGGAACTTTTGGCATACATCACCTGATTATTGGATGCATTTGGAGTATGGTTGGGTTGGATTGTACCCGAAATCCAACCGGGCCCCTGGAACGGAAAAGCTGATATCTTTCAGACCAGACGTCCGTTTGACGAACCGTCAGCGATGTTGGTGATCACATTGGGAAACGATCACTATAGGTATAACCTATGAATGTTCGGGGTATAGTTGAGATACGGCTGGGTTGGTTCGCACACGAAACCAACCGGGCCCCTGGGACGAAAAGGCTAATAACTCATAGACCGGGCGTCCGATTGACGCGCCGTCTGTTGCGTTGAGACCCCTATGGCGAGGCGGTACTTTGAGATACTTCTTCATGGGACTTTTGATACTTGGAGTATCGACCAATAGCTCGTGGAGTGGACCCTCCCGGAGACGAGCGTGCGGAGTACGGAGACCGTGTAGCCAGCTGATACCTGATGACTACTTGACTGATCGACTCGGTGTGTTTCGGATAGCCCAGTGCAGAGCGCTTGGTTGTGAGACAGACCCCCAGTGGAGGAGTGCTTGGTTGTAGCGGCAGACCCGCGGTACTCAACAGAAGAGGTACCTCTAGAGGCTATGAGGGGGAGCGCTTGGTTGTTGCGGCAGACCCATGGTGGGAAGCGCTTGGTTTTAGCAGCAGGCCCACAGTACTCGACAGGAGGAGTACCTCAGCAGTCTTAGGTTAGTGAGCAGTACCTCGGAGTCGTGACAGGACCACTGTACACTCCAGAGACGGGGCTCTTCAGTAGTTACAGTTTCGATAATGAAAATCCTGGTTTGAGCTGAGTCTTTGACCTTTTTGTTTACCTCATGATTGAGAAGGGTCCCTTGATAACTTAGGTATATGTATGGGCATATACCTGGGTAGTGGTTATCTGATGATTTCAAAACCCTGTGTTTCCTCATGATTGAGATGGGTTACTTGATAACTTAGGTATATATATGGGCATATACCTAAGTAGAGGTTATCTATTGAGATCTTTTTTGTGGTTATCCTTGTTGGTTTTAGTGAGACCTTGAGGGTCTCGGGGTCCCTACTGAGTATCGTTATACTCACCCCTGCACGGGCTATGCCCGCACCTCGTTGTGTTGGTTGCAGATGATGGGCAGTGCTGAAGGAGGCCGAGTGTTCGAGGACTGGACGGTACCCGGAGGTGGACCACCCGACGAGTCAGTATCCGGAGGTGGACTTCACGGCGAGACGACACTCGGAGGGGGTTGACAAGCGAGAGCATTGAGGAGCTGCGCTATCTGTACCTACCCTTCAGGTAGGATCCATGGTGGACGATCCAGGAGCTACGCCATCTGTACCTACCCTTGAGGTAGGATCCGAGGAGGACGTCCCAGGAGCCTCTTTCGTTCTTCCAGTTGTTGTCTTTTTCTGTTGTACTTTTGTTCAGTTGTAGTTGTACTTTTGTTCAGTTGTAGTTGTACTTTCAGTTGGGTTTGTATTCTTCCCCATTTACTTTTCAGTACTTCTCTTTGTACTTAGTGTTTTACTTTTTCTTGTACTCTGTGGTGTTTTGATTACATTTATAAAGGCAATGCCTTCCCAGTTATTGGGATTTATGCCTTTGGTGCTAGTCGCCAGCCCCTGGCCTATGGAAGGCGGGCTTAGGGTAGTCACGGCATGGGCCCCGAGGAAGGGTCGTGACAAATATTTCCATAGTTAATAAATGGAATAAAATTCTTATTAAACACCCGTTAAAATAAGTGTATATGGTATTTGGTTTAATACTATGTCTATATTAGAAAATTAAATATAAAAATAGTGTAAATTATTTAAAATATATCATTGAGATTATCTAAAGTTGACATAAAGAATAAATATATACTCAAGAAATAATTGAATATTTATAGAGAACATAACCCTTACAAACAATGTAATATATGAATAATAAATTCACAAGGAACAATAGAAGACCATCAATTCATCATAAATGAATGTAATATTATAGGTTAAACTCCTATAAGCTATAAATTTAATCATAGAAGAGAAAATATGAAATAGAAAAACAATACTTGAAATGAATATTGACATGGAAAGAAAAACCTTTTATATCTAATTGATTTAATTTTAAAACAAAAAATTCATAAAATAATAGGAATATAAATTACTATATAAAACGATGAAAATTTAATGAGGATGATTTTATAAAAAATAGGATATAAGAAGTAAAAATTTATTCTTACAGTGAACATAATAAATTATCCTAACTCAATTAAAGGTAATTGACATAATAATCCCTTTAACTTAAATCCTACAATATATTTAATTATTTCCTTGAAATTAGACATGGTGTAAAACCCTATGAATTTAATATCTCTATCTTCTATATTAAAAATCATAAATAAGTTATTTGAGGAGGATAGTGATAGAGAAATATAGATTGGAAATAAAATATAGATGGAGTAATTTATTTTATAGGAAAACTTAATCTATATTAACAAAATTAAATAATGGATAAATAACTATTAACCTAAAATACGATGATAAAATAAACATATAGGGGATGGTTCATTAATACCTCATCCAATTAGATTATAATCTTTGAAAAAATTTAATTTACAATGACATCTATAAAGTATAGATTCTTTAATCCATTATCCTTTATCTATCTTGCATTGAACTACAACTAATGATTTCCATACTATCTACCTAGATACTTCCAACCCATTTCAAAAACTAAATATAAATATCATAGAATATCATATCTAATTTTTTATTATAAGAAATATTATGCATGCACCTTTTATGGAAGAAGAGTTTCATATATTCTTACAATATAGGTTTGAAAATTACATTACTATAAGAGGCTATGGCATATAAATTATTTAATGAAATTAAACACTAATAAATATATTATCCCATATCTATTTATTTTCATCCTACTCTTAGGTCATAATATCTTCATAAAAATCCATTAGAGTTCATTTCAATTGGTTTTGAAGAAAAAAATACACATCACTTCAAACAACACATTTAATTTTTTTTATTAGACTCCAAGACCCTAGAATTTAAACTAGTGATGTCTAGAATATTTCTCTTTGTGTTTAATATATTTAATTTATTCCGGTATTTTATTTATGTGTTACTCATCTAAAAAACCTATAGTGAGTTTTAATAATTAATTGTGAGATATTGTAAAACAAAATGAGTAAATATGACTAATTCTCATTTATATGTATCTTTTAATATATTTGAAATATAAATTTTCATTATTTTATAATCATAATGATCAAAATCTATACAATTCCCCTTGGATTCAAGAGAATTAATGTTTTAAATTCATCCTAATCATGTGTGTATTTTGAACGTTCTTGGTGGAATGGGGCCACATGATGGATTAAGAGCAGGTTATGGAAGAGAGGACAAGATATTAGATATAATACTATTACCTTGGACACTAGCTAGATGGTGAGGGACCACCAGCAAGATAATGGCCTAACACTATCCCTATATTTCTTTTAGGGGGCTTTGATGAGACATCAACTCACATGTGATCTCATAACAACTAGTCAGTGGGATCTTGGTATTTTTTAAAGGGGCAAGGTGGTAATTTTCCCCTAAACCCTTTTTTAATCCTACTGTACTAATTAAACCCCATAACATGATTTTTCTACAGAGGGGCTTATTTGGGAAATAATTGGCTATAACTTCTTCCATTAATCATTTGATGTTTTATCCTTCTTGGTTGTATTATTCAGGTAAAATGAATATTGTGTAAGACATTAACAATTATTTATGTAGATTTCTCATTGTTTCCTTTTTTATAAACCTAATAATATGATTTGGGGATAATTTTATGGATTCATTGTTTTGGGATTTTTGTGGATGATGATCCTTGGTGATTTAGTCTCAAAGCTCATAAGGTAGGTAGACCCTTACCATCTTACATCATTTTCATAAGGTTATATGATTCAATTTTCATGAGGTTGTGTTTATGGTCCTATGATAATTCTTAATATGGTGTTTAAGTAACTGTGTAAGTTCATATGAATAGGGTAAACCCTTTATAGGGGGAGAAATGGGTTGAAGGTTGGTTTAAGTGGGAGTTACAATTGTAATTATTGGTTTCGTTGTGGATGTCCTCCTAAGGAATTTTACATTGGGATATCCAGTATGTCTTAGTAGGGGTGAGTTTATATTAAAAAATTACTTATGGGTAGGGGTGGTGTTTCCACTTACATGTGATATTTTTATTTGATGCATGTTATTAATGATTTTCTATTGCTTAATGTGACCTCATAAGGATCCTCGGGATTAGTCAGTGTGTATGTTAGACCTCCAAATATCCCACCATATGTGTTAGTGTATACGATATTACCTCTCAAAAATCCTAAACATAGTGACCCATACATTTCATTCTTAAATATCACATATTTTTAGATAAATGTTCTATACAATAAATGATGATCTAGGATAGAATAGTATAGGTCTATTTCCATTGGAATCATGGATACATAAATTTTTTCTTTATAATTAAATTACATAATATCCCACATAGTTCTTCATAATTATATCACTTTTTAGAATTATCATACATAATTACATTCATTATAACTTGGGAAAAGAAAACATAACAAAGGGTGAGATATACTACACAGTAATGGTAAACAAGTGAGATATATATTATCACACAAGCCTAACATTATGATAAGTGTATGAAAAAACAATATAAAAATTTTAAATACTTGACTTACATATCATAGATCATAATATTTAATCATGGAATAAATATTGGTAGTCCATAAGACTTAAATCCTAAAAAAATCAAAGAACATGGTCAATGAGAGAATAAAATTATCACAAGACATGGAATTTTTGCATACACATAATCAAGGAAAACCTTACGTAAATTCTACCCACCAATACATTCATAACATGGAAGGATTGAGATAACCACTTGTATACTTAATTTGGTGTTGGGATAACCTCCATTATACGCTCTTATGGCCTTGATACAACCTTACATGTACACTTTAATCTTATAGAACATTAATCATTACCCAATTAGTTGGAGGGAGATATAGTTCCCACTCTCCACATAATTAAAATCATAGATTTGTGTTCTATAAGATTATAAAATATTCATCATTCCAGAACACATGAAAATAAACGAGTTTCATAAAAATTTCATCATAGAATAAACCATAAAAAATGAAGGGGTTTCATAAAAATCTTATCATCATAAACATAAACCATCTAGAGAAAGAATAAGGATGATATCATTGGACCAAAACCCCATCTAGGATTAAGTATCATAAAGGATTCCATCTTAGATGGAAAATGAGTTTGGAAGATTATTTGTGACATTTCATTAAGAAAATAACCTTTCAATTTTGAAAAAACTTATTTTTAATATAAAAATTTAAAAAATTAAATCTAAAAAATTTTCATTCAAAACAAACATATAAAATATTAAATGAATGTTTACAGAATTGATTGACCATGATAGTGTAAATTTATATTCATGGCTTATAAGTTAAAAGAAAACATTCCTTTACACTTTTTAAAAAAATCATAATTTACCTTATTCAAAAAATGACAAGAATATTCTGTTTGAAACATTTATTAAAAAGTTAATCATGGGTAAAATTCATTTTAAACAATCATCATAGAATAATAAGTACCTTTTTAAAAACATTTATTGAAAACATGTATATGGATGAAAATGTTTTTTTGCTGAATGATAAGAATATTATATTTTAATTAAGAAAATATTTCTCGTATCTTGAGAACATAAGGTTAGTAAAATTAAAGTAAAAAAATTTATTTTCAATTAATAAATAGCGAATAAGAAAACTCATAAGTTTCTTGAGAGGTAGATAATATAATTTCATAATCGATAACTTAATAATAAACAATAATTATAAATAATGAGATTTTAACATAAAAACCATACCAATTTAGTAAATATTGAATACTATGTCCATCATAATTAATATTATTATAATGATATTTAAATATAAACTGTTTTCATGATAATCATCCTAAAATACACTAATGGATAGTATAAAAGTGAGATAAAATTCTCTTACCTTGAGTTCCACTTACTTTAAAAGAGTTCTAACTTCCTGTATAATAAATTAAAATTTTATATTATTATATGCCATAATAAAAAAAATGTTTTTTATATCATATATATTTATTATATAAAAATATTAAGAGTCTTCCATAATGGTAGAGATATAAAATGAATTACACCATTCATGGAGATGGTAGGTCATACGTACACATGAACATTATTTTCATTTTTTGATGGATTGAATGAAAGAACGGAAAATAATAATTAAACATTAAATAATACATATAATATAATATAAATAATGTATATTAATCAGATTCAACCTCCTTACTATCTAATTAAAATTGAAGTGAAAAAATAATCACATCACTTCATACAGGTGGTAATCCACATGTACGTATGACCGACATTATCATTTTCCATCAGTTTGGTAGGTAAGAAGGTAGATATGATATTATAATTAAATAATAATAATTATGTCATAAATATCATATAAATTTTTCTAATCCATCATAATAACCATCCATGAATGATGGTGATGGAAAATTATTGTATTTGTATATGGAGACGGTAAACCGTACGTACATAGGAGCGATACTTTCACTTATCATTTGATGGAAGGAGGGTGGATAATTGTAGTTTCATAATCATAATAAATTTATAGAATAGTTTTAGTAATTAATTTATTAATTTATTATAAATACAATATATTTGTAGGAATTAGAAGTAGAATGAAATTGAAAGTTGGTGGGTAAGCCAACTACCTCGCTTTTGGGTGACCTCCTTTAGATAATTTCTTAAGGAACTTTGGTTGGTATTTTGGGGAGATACGAACCTCCAAAATGTGGATAAAGAGGTTTATAAGAAAATTTTATATGGTATAGTATAGGTATATGGATCAAAGTGGCGTGAAGAATATAATTAATGAGTTTCCTTTTATAAAGTAGGGATAGGACAAACATGGAATTTCTTAAAATATTAAATTAGAATAATGTTATTATCAATAAAAATAATCTAAAATGACCTATAAATGGATATTGGATTAAATATAAGACCATATATTATCACCATTATCCTAATTTTTGTTTTTATTTTTTAAAGTAATTTAATAAAATATTATTTTGATAAAATATCATTAATGTTTATCTTGATACTATTTATTTAATTTTAATTAAAAGACAAAAATACAATGTTTTGATTTGAATATAAATCTTAAAAATAACAATAATATGTCATATTTAGCTTTAAAATGCATTGAACACATTAAATCAATTAAATTATATTACTTTATATATTTTTAATAAAATTTATTATCGTTTTTATTAATGGGGGAAATACTACATCGATGTTACATAAGAAATTAAGGTCATTATATTATTTTTCAAAATTAAAAATAAATTTATATCATGAAAGTAATTTTACTAATATCAAAGGTACTATAATTATTTGTTAATAGATAGTTTTTTCCATATGTTAATATATAAAAAATATTTAAAACTAAGAGAGTGACACTTAGTATCTTTCTTTGTTTTAAATATTAGAAATATCATTCAATAAAAAGGTGTCCATTAATTTTTTTTGGAGAAAAAGGTATTAAGTGTAGAATTAAATTCATACAATAAGTATTAAGATGAAAATTATGGCCTTATCATTTAGTTTTAACCTATATTAACACGATCTACCCTTTACTAAGGTGATAAATTTTACCATGGTTGCTATTCATATTGACAAAAAATAATAAGGTCATATTTAAAAAATTTTAAACTCTTTATTATAAATATGGAATTAGTTTTATAACATAAAATACCTATAATATACATAAATTAATTTTAATTTAAATGATCACAATGTGACAAAAACCACCTTTTAGAAAAATACAGTTTTTTTTGCATAAAAATAGATTTATTTTTATCACATGACTCTTAGATGAATGATTAAAACATTTTATTAAATATATTATATATAAATTTCATTAAAATTATTCACCAATAGTGATAAATTTAATTTAATATATTAAAAATACAATTCATCCATAACAATTATTTTTATAGAAAAACATATCATTTATTTTCAAATGATTTTTATTTTTATTTCTAATTAATTGACAACCTATAAAGACTCGAAAATTTGAAGGGAAATTTTTTCTAAATTTTCTTTGGGATTTTACAAGAACGCAGTTTCTGACGGCTCCTGATTCCAAGGCTCGGTGCGCCCGAAATCATTTTCCGAAAATTAGCTCGGGTACGTTCAGTTAACGAATGAGCGAGTTTTTCTAAATTTTGAACCGGTGCTCAGAATCGATTTCTGAGGGCACCGATGGAATCACATCGCCGATATTTGCTTAGAAATTCCTTTTTTAGTTGCGTTTTCTCGAGTGTGGTTTTAAATTTTTGGGGTTAAGTTAAGAAATAAAATAAAGTGGTGCGACAACTTTATTTTATTTCACATAAAGCCACTTAAAAGCCACTTAAGGTAAGTTAAGTGGATAGGGTGGACCCCAAAATATCCAACCCACTTGGTAGGATATTTTTGAGTTGGGGCCCGCATGCGCCCCACCATTTCTTTCCTTCTAAGTAACGCACCTGCAACCCCCTCTTTAATGAAAGCCAACCGTTCATTTTTCTGGTTAAGAAACACCTCATTAATTGGGCAGTTAAATCGTTACAATTAATTCATTGAATTAATTGTTCGTTTCTTTTCTTTTGAAATTAAAACGTGTCATGTGCATTAATAAAATAAGATAAGTATTATTTTATTTCTGTTGGAACTTGTGGCATGGAGTGGATTTGGAGGAAAGTGTTCTTCTTAGACGAAGAACGCGAAGAACGCGAAGAACACGAAGAACGCTCCGACCTCCGACGAAGAACGCCAAACCCTCGGAGATCAATGACGCGACGCCGTGTACCACGACATCGATGACGCTTCTTCCGTGATGTTTCTTCCACGATGATCCTCTTCTTCCGTGGCGGTTAATTCCGCGACGAACTCGCGTTCGACGAAAACGCTTGAGGTAGGGAATTATGTTTTAAGAATGATTTTATTCCCTTGATTTCTTTCTTCCTAAAGAAAACAAAGAACACAGATCAACTTATTACCTAGTTGATCCGTGAACGTTTTCCTTGTGGGTTGGGAATAATCTGCTGCGGGGAAAAACTGTTTGGGTTGTTTCTCTTTTGTTCGTGAAATTTCCTTGTTGTTCTTCGTCTTTTGGGCCGCTTGTTACCAACTTAACGGGAGGAGGTCGGACCGCACGAACATGACCGACTCTCCTCCCCCATTGTTATTTTGATTCGTTGCGGAATGAACAAAGGCGACACAGTGCAACGGCACCGTGCGGACACGAGAAAGAACACAACGAAGAAGCGCGGCACCGTCGCGCCGCACCGTTGAGGCCAAACGAAACCGCGGGCGGAGTCGGGGCCGAGGAGGCGATTTGAAGATCCCGCGGTTTGCTGTTGAAGTGAGGATCAACGGTCAATGGTGAGGCGGTCCACGAAGGTGTTTTGAAGGCTTTGCAGCGTAGGTCGGGTCCCGGGATGATCACTGGTGAAGATGGCTGGCGAATCGGACCACCGGAGCGTGTCCGGTGGTCCGTGGAAGCCCCCGCCGGTGCGCCACGCCGGCGCGGTGGTGCCAGCGGTCGGGGGCGGCGGCGCCTGGAGGGCCACTGGAAGAATCCGCAGCGGCTGAAGCCGTAGCGGCGAGCAGGGTTCCGCGGCCACGCGGAACCAGGGAATGAGGGACGCGGCCTTGCGCCGCGTCCGGTGACACGGAGCGGCCCCCGCGCGGGGGGGGGGGGGATCATTTGGCGCGGCCGCTCGGCCAGCGCTGAGCCACCTGGCCGGACTGCCAGGCCGGGTTGCGCCCCGACCGGGCCAGACCGCGCCGGCCTGGCCGGGTCGCACCCATTCGGGTCGGGTCGACCCGGTTCGGGCCGACCCAGGGGGGTTGGGCCGGGTCGGTCCGGGCCCAGACCCCCCGTTTCCAGACCCCTCACGGTTTTTCGCTCATATCTTGAGATGTAGACCTCTGATCGATGCACCGTCAGCAGAGATGCGACCCTTGGATTGAGACGGTCGTTTCGGTATATTATACTCAAGGTTTCGAAGAATTTTGGGTTTGGCAGGGTTGGTTCGGACACGAAACCAACCGGGCCCTCAGAGCGGAAACGCTTATATCTTGAGCTCCGGACGTCCAATTGACGTGCCATTGACTTTGTTCAATTCCTCTTGATGAGAGAGAACTTTTGGCATTCTTCTCCCGAGGATTGGATGCAGTTGAAGTATGGCCGGGTTGGATTGTACCCGAAATCCAACCGGGCCCCTGGAACGGAAAAGCTGAAATCTTTCAGACTGGACGTCCGTTTGACGAACCGTCAGCCGTGTTGGTGATCACATTGTGAAATGGTCCCTATGATTATACCCTATGAGAGTTCGGGGTATAGTTGAGATATGGCTGGATTGGTTCGCGCATGAAACCAACCGGGCCCCTGGGATGAAAAGGCTAATAACTCACAGACCGGGTGTCCGATTGACGCGCTGTCTATTGTGTTGAGACCCTTATGACAAGGCGGTCCTTTGAGATACACCTTCGTGGTACTTTGTGATACTTGGAGTATTGACCAGTAGCTCGTGGAGTGGTCCCTCCCAGAGACGAGCAAACGGAGTACAAAGACCGTGTAGACGATTGAGACCTGACGACTGCTTGAACGACTCGACCCACGGCGGACGGAGCGCTTGGTAGTTGGCAGCAGACCCGTGGTACTCGACCAGAGGAGTACTTCTGTAGGCTATTAGGGGGAGCGCCTGGTATTTGGTGGCAAACCCACAGCAGAAAGAGCGCCTAGTATTTGGAAGTAGACCCGCGGTACTCGACAGGAGGAGTACCTCAGAGACTTGGTTTAGTGAGCAGTACCTCGGAGTCGTGACAGGACCACTGTACACTCTAGAGATGGGGCTCTTCAGCAGTTATGGTTTCGATAATGAAAATCCTGGTTTGCCCTGAGTCTATGACCTTTGTGTTTACCTCTTGATTTAGATGGGTCACTTGATAACTTAGGTATATGTATGGGCATATACCTGGGTGGTGGTTATCCGTTGATTTCATAATCTTTGTGTTTCCTCACGATTGAGATGGGTTACTTGATAACTTTGGTATATGTATGGGAATATACCTAAGTAGAGGTTATCTGTTGAGATCTTCTTTTTGGTTATCCTTTTTGGTTTTAGGGAGACCTTGAGGGTCTCGGGGTCCCTACTGAGTATCGTTATACTCAACCCTGCACGGGCTATGCCCACACCTCGTTGTGTTGGTTGCAGACGACGGGGAGTGCTGACGGAGGCCGAGTGTTCGAGGACTGGACGGTACCCAGAGGTGGACTACACGACGAGTCAGTATCCGGAGGTGGACTTCATGGTGAGACGACACTCGGAGGAGGTTGGCGGGCGAGAGCATTGTGGAGGCTATCTGTACCTACCCTTCAGGTAGGATCCGTGGTGTACGATCCAGGAGCTGCGCCATCTGTACGTACCCTTCAGGTAGGATCCGAGGAGGATGACCCAGGAGCCGCTTCCGTTCTTCCTGCTGTTGTCTTTGTTCAGTTGTAGCTATATTTCCAGTTGGGTTTGTATTCTGGCCCATTTACTTTTCAGCACTTTCTTTGTACTTATTTTTTTACTTCCGCTTGTACTCTGTATTGTTTTGTTAATTTTATAAAGGCAATGCCTTCCCAGTTATCGGGATTTACGCCTTCGGTTCTAGTCTCCATCCCCTGGCCTATGGAAGGAGGGCTTGGGGTAGTCACGGCACGAGCCCCGAGGATGGGCCGTGACAATTTGGTATCAAAGAGTCGGTACTACCACAGAATTTATAACTCTGATATTTTCTTTCTGTGAAGCAATAGTGTAAAGGGTACCGAGTGTGGTCTTTAGTTCAGGGAGTTTACTGTTAGTGCGGGCGACCGATGTGTCCATACACCAGGACCCTGACAACTGATATCTGACTTTGTGCACGAAAACACTGATTGCGTGTGTGTTTCCAGAAGTTTTTTTTAAAAGTCATCTCAAACCAGGTCAGCTCACCAGGTATAAATTGTTTGACCGTGTCATGTTGTTTCTTTCAGGATGCCTCCCCGCGGATGAGCAGCTAGAGCCCCGAGAGTTGTTCGTACTAACAGCCCGCCAAGTGACATGGCTTCAGTACAAGGCCCTATCCCAGTTGAGGCACCAGTGGGGGCACCAGCGGTACTACTACCCATTGGGCCACAGATGCCACTATCCCCAGCAGCAGAGGGTGCACGTCGCTTGAGCACACTGCACGAGTTCCAGCACCAGAGGCCCCCTATGTTCCAGGGAGAGATGGACCGACAAGCGGCTGAGGATTGGATGGAGGCTGTGGTGAGAGTGTTCAGGCTGGTGGGGACGCCGACACATTTCATGGTGATCCTTGCTGTCGGCCTTCTTCAGGAAGCAGCAGACAGATGGTGGAGCCTGATGCTTCAGATGCATGACGTGGCGAAACTTCTATGGGCACACTTCGAGAGTCTATTTCGGGCAGAGTTTGTACCAGCCACCCTCGAGCGGTGCGTATACATGAGCTACATCAGCTGCAGCAGGGCAGCATGACAGTGGCACAATATTCAGTGAGGTTCACAGACCTCTCGCGCTACTCCACAGATATGGTACGAGACCCGTTCTTCAGGGCCTGAACCTTCGAGCTGGGGCTTAGGCGGGAGATTAGAGCTTCTTTTGTTTTTCATAGCATTCCGACCCAGACAGGGGTGTTGGAGAGAGCCCTCTTAGTGGAGTGTTTCCTTGCTGAGCAGTCTCTAGCAGCACGATCCACCACTAGATGGCTTGCGGCAGAGTCTTCTACAGCAGGCAGTAGATAGATAACGCAGAGGTCCAAGAGGACCAGACCTACTGGTGGCCGACTGCACGACTCAGGTTCAGTTGTGCAGGGGAACTGAGGTGGAGTAAGAGCCAGTCGTGCCGAGAGTGGACAGTGTTACTCCTGTGGCGGGATTGGTCACATGGCACGTGACTGTCCGACCCGCCACACAGATGACCAGCAGTTAAATGAAGAACCTCCCAGGCAGAGGCAGAGGTTCGATCAGGGCAGACCGCAAGGAGCAGGCGGCCATGGAAGATGAGCTGGTTGTGCAGATGGAGGTGGACGACGCTTCGAGGAGTTTCCACCACCACCACCAGGAGGCCCACCCCGACCGCAGGGGACAAGAGGACATGGGAGAGCTCAGCTTCAGGCAGCTGAGGCCTATGGTCATGGAGCTCCGGAAGCGGATGGACAGGAGAGGGACTAGCTCCAGACCTGGAGGCTATTGATCATGTTTCTTCTAGTTTTGTTGATATTTTTTTATAGTTGCTTCGTGTCTTTATACTATGAGCTGCAATAAAAAAAGACACTTATCTTTGTGATGTTTTCTTTCATGTCCTTTTGTTTCATTGATACTGAGTAGTCCCGATTCAAACTGTTGACTTGACCCTCACATTCGAGATTTCTACTGGAGGAGACCCAGTGACCTCACACTGATTCTGAAAGTGTGACTCGAACCTTGGAGGCGAGAGTGACAGTTGGATCTCTTAGTAGTTACGTCGAGGCCTTATGACGTCATCCATGGAATGAATGCGTCATTCATACCAGGATTGACTGTATTAGGCAATGGGCGTGGTTCATCCAGGGGATGAGACCGAGTTTCTCTTTTCGGAAAAGGAGAAATTTTAGCATCTCTTTCAGATCATAGGCAAAGAAGGTGCAGATCATCCAGGAGCGGATGAAGACTGCACAGTGCAGTAGGAAACAGGAAACCGACGCCAGTCTTAGAGACTCGAGCGTGTTAAATGTTTCCATAAGAGGAATCTTAAAGGATAGATATGAGTCTGCAAAGTAGAAGACATGGAGGTAGAGCTATGAGAGAAACATGAGGTGGTGTACATCTTAACATGCTACAACCACCCACCTTAGTTATCCCCGCCAGGCTTAGGGAGATGGAGGGTGGAGGAAGAGAGTTGCTGCATGCGGTCAGGGAGAGTGACCCAATGTCTCTAAAAATGATTCAAGGTACAGTCTATGTCCACTACTAGCTTCTGTAGTAATAGATGTCGATATGAATCATTCCTTGCTTTCACAAATCTTGTCCCAAACCTAGAGTTTTTGGTAAGCCGTGGACTTGACCCTCACGTCTGGAGATACATTGGGAGGAGACTCGATAATCACACTTACGCCGATAGTGTGGTCAGACCCTCGAGGCGAGAGTTTCAATTGGAATCTCTTGGTGGCAGCGTCGATGCCTTACGACATCAGTTTGAGTATGGACTGGGCAATCACAGTTCATACACAGAATGACGGTATTAGGCAAAAAGTTTGTGGTTTAACTACGATGTTGGGATGAGTTTTCCTTGGTCGGCGAAAAGGAAACCCCAGACAGCACATGATAAACTCTTGCAAAGGAGGGTGTGACTGATCACTATTGAGTCGATCAACCTTACCCTCGTGGCAGCAGTCGTTTGAATTCCAGTTCTAACAGGAATTGGAGACCTCTGGAGTTCGAGGATGATGATCACATCCTTATACGGGTCTCACCTTGATGAGGTTTACGAAGATGTGGACAAGGTAGCAAGTTATCTCTGAGGTTCAACAGACCTTTCTAGGTCCTCAGATGGGTAGGCGAGGTGGTTTACCGCTTGACCCATCCACCTCAGTTGCACCAGGTGCATGACGACTTCCACGTATCTCAACAGAGGAGATACGTGCTCGACCCTTCGCATATCATCGACCATGGGGAGCTGGATGATGGCGATGGGGTGACTTTCACGGAGGTTCCAGTGGGGATCGAGGACCGACAGGGGTGGATCCTACGAGAACGGTCTATTCCTCGGGTGCGCTTTCACTGGAAGTACGGGAACCTCCAGGTGAGCACATGAGAGCGGGAGGCTTAGATGCGTGCTCTATACAACTTTTGTGACCCTAGTTTGTGTTAAAGCTTTACGAGGACATAAATCCCTGAGGTTGGAGTAATGTAAAGACCCGAAAATTTCAAGGAATTTTTTTTTCTAAATTTTCTTTGGGATTTTACAAGAACACAGTTTCGGACGGCGCCTGATTCCGAGGCCCGGTACACCCAGAATCATTTTCTAAAGTTTATCTCGGGTACGTTCAGTGAACGAACGAGCGGGTTTTTCTAACTTTTGAACCGGTGCTCGGAATCGAATTCCGAGGGCACCGATGGAATCGCAGCGCCGATATTTTCTTAGAAACGCCTTTTCTGGAGTTGTGTTTGCTCGGGGGTGGTTTTAAATTTTTGGGGTTAAGTTAAGAAATAAAATAAAGTGGTGCGACAACTTTATTTTATTTCACTTAAAGCCACTTAAAATCCACTTAAGCTAAGTTAAGCGGATAGCATGGAACCCAAAATATCCTACCAACTTGGTAGGATATTTTTGAGGTGGATCCCGCATGAGAACCACCGTTTCTTTCCTTCTATGTAACGCACCCGCAAACCCCCTCTTTAATGAAAGTCAACTGTATGTTTTTCTAGTTAAGAAACACCTCATTAATTGGGCAGTTAAGTCATTACAATTAATTCATTGAATTAATTGTTCATTTCTTTTCTTTTGAAATTCAAACGTGTCATGTGCGTTAAAAAAATAAGATAACTCTTATTTTATTTCTGTTGGAACTTGTGGCGTGGAGAGGATTTGGAGGAAAGTGTTCTTCTTTGACGAAGAACGCGAAGAACGTGAAAAACGCGAGGAACGCTCTGACCTCCGATGAAGAACGCCAAACCCTCGGAGATCGACGACGCGACACCATGTACCGCGACGTCAATAACGCTTCTTCCGTGATGTTTCTTCCGCGACGATCCTCTTCTTTCACGACGGTTAATTCGGCGACGAACACACGTTCGACGACAATGCTTGAGGTAGGGAATTATGTTTTAAGAATGATTTTATTCCCTTGATTTAGTTCTTCCTATATAAAAAAAAGAACACGGATCAACTTATTACCTAGTTGATCCGCGAATGTTTTCCTTGCGTGTTGGGAATAATCTGCTACGGGGAAAAACTGTTTGGGTTGTTTCTATTTTGTTCGTGAAATTTCCTTATTGTTCTTTGTCTTTTGGGCCGCTTGTTACCAACTTAACGGGAGGAGGTCGGACCGCACGAACACGGCCGACTCTCCTCCCCCTTTGTTGTTTTGATTCGTTGCGGCACGAACAAAGGAGGCACAGTGAAACGACACCGTGTGGACACGAGAAAGAAAGCAGCGAAGAAGCGCGACACCATCGCACCACACCGTTGAGGCCAAACGAAACTACGGGCGGAGTCGGGGCCGATGAGGCGATTTGAAGACCCCGCGGTATGATGTTGAAGTGAGGATCAACGGTCGATGGTGAGGCGGTCCGCAAAGGCGTTTTGAAGGCTTTGCAGCATAGGTCGGGTCCCGAGATGATCACTGGCGAAGACCGATGGAAAATCGGACCACCGGAGCGCGTCCGGTGTTCTGCGGAAGCCCCCGCCGGTGCGCCACGCCTGCGCGGCGGCGCCGGCGGTCGGGGGCGGCGGCACCCGGAGCACTGCTGGAAGAATCCACCGCGGCTGAAGCCACGACAGCGAGCAAGGTTCTGCAGCCGCGCGGTACCGGGGAACGAGGGACGCGGCCTTGCACCGCGTCCGGTGACACGGAGCAGCCCCCGCGAGGGGGGGGGGGGGGCTCGTTTGGCGCGGCCGCTCGTGCCCAGACTGGGCCGGACCGCGCCGGCCGGGCTGGGTCGCGCCCAGCCGGGTCGGACCCGGACCCTGGTCGGGTCGACCCAGTTCGGGCCGACCCAGGGGGGTTGGGCCAGGTCGGTCCGGGCCCAGACCCCCCGTTTCCGGACCCCTCACGGTTTTTCGCTCATATCTTGAGATGTAGACCTCTGATAGATGCGCCGTCAAGGGTGATGCGACCCTTGTATCGAGACAGTCATTTCGGTATATTATACTCAAGGTTTCGGATAATTTTGGGTTCAACCGGGTTGGTTCGGACACGAAACCAACCGGGCCTTCGGAGTGGAAACACTTATATCTTGAGCTCCAGACGTCCGATTGACGTCACGTTGACTTTGTTGAATTACTCTTGATGAGACGGAACTTTTGGCATTCTTCGCCCGAGGATTGGATGCTTTTGAAGTATGACCGGGTTGGGTTGTACCCGAAATCCAACTGGGCCCCTAGAACGGAAAAGCTGATATCTTTCAGACTGGACGTCCGTTTGACGAACCGTCAACGGCGTTGGTGATCACGTTGTGAAACGGTCCCTATGAGTATACCCTATTATAGTTCGAGTTACAATTGAGATACGGCCGGATTGGTTTGCGCATGAAACCAACTGGGCCCCTCCGATGAAAAGCCTAATAACTCACAGACCGGGCTTCTGATTGACGCGCCGTCTGTTGTGTTGAGACCCTTATGACGAGGCGGTCCTTTGAGATACATCTTCGTGGGACTTTGTGATACTTGGAGTATTTACTAGTAGCTCGTGGATTGGTCCCTCCCGGAGACGATCATACGGAGTACGAAGACCGTGTAGACGACTGAGACCTGACGACTGCTTGACCGAATCGACTTTGAGTGAGTCGACTAGCCCAGTGGACGGAGCGCCCGGTATTTGGCGGAAGACCCACGACGGACAGAGCGCCTGGTAGTTGGCAGCAGACCCGCGGTACTCGACCGGAGGATTACCTCTGTAGGCTATTAGGGGGAGCGCCCGGTTTTTAGTGGAAGACCCACAGCAGACGGAGCACCCAGTATTTGGCAGCAGACCCGCGGTACTCGATAAGAGGAGTACCTCAGAGACTTGGTTTAGTGAGCAGTACCTCGGAGTCGTGACAGGACCACTGTAAACTCCAGAGACGGGGCTCTTCAGCAGTTATGGTTTCGATAATGAAAATCCTGGTTTCAGCTGAGTCTATGACCTTGTGGTTACCTCTTGATTGAGATGGGTCACTTGATAACTTAGGTATATGTATGGGCATATACCTGGGTGGTGGTTATCCATTGATTTCATAATCTTTGTTTTTCCTCATGATTGAGATGGGTTACTTGATAACTTTGGTATATGTATGGGAATATACCTATGTAGAGGTTATCTGTTGAGATCTTCTCTGTGGTTATCCTTGTTGGTTTTAGTGTGACCTTGAGGGTCTCGAGGTCCCTACTGAGTATCGTTATACTCACCCCTGCACAGGCTATGCCCACACCTCGTTGTGTTGGTTGCAGACGATGGGCAGTGCTGACGGAGGCCGAGTGTTCGAGGACTGGACGGTACCTGGAGGTGGACTACATGACGAGTCAGTATCCGGAGGTGGACTTCACGGCGAGAAGACACTCGGAGGAGGTTGGCGGGCGAGAGCATTGTGGAGGCTATCTGTACCTACCCTTCAAGTAAGATCCGTGGTGGACGATCCAGGAGCTGCACCATCTGTACCTACCCTTCAGGTAGGATCCAAGGAGGACGACCCAAGAGCCGCTCCCATTCTTCCCGATGTTGTCTTTGTTCAGTTGTAGCTATATTTCCAGTTGGGTTTTTATTCTGGCCCATTTACTTTTCAGCACTTTCTTTATACTTAGTGTTTTTACTTCCGCTTGTACTCTGTGGTGTTTTTTTACTTTTATAAAGGCAATGCCTTCCCAGTTATCGGGATTTATGCCTTTGGTGCTAGTCGCCAGCCCCTGGCCTATGGAAGGCGGGATTGGGGTAGTCACGACACGGGCCCCGAGGACGGGTCATGACACAACCAATGAAGTAATTTTATAAATGTGTAATCCATATATTTTTATAATATAGTTATTCCTATTTATAATAACCAATCCAACAGCTTGGTAAGAACATATAATAACAATATTCTAATAGTATATCATGGTTTGTTTAGACTTTCTGTTGCATGTAACACAAGTTATCAAAGAAAAAATTTATTCTAAATAACTATTTTATAAAATCTCAGGGTATTATATTATACCAACCTTAAATTTATTTTTTTTACATTGAAATTAATTTCTTCTATAAACAAAAATAAGCATATATTTATTTCATTATATCCTCATGTTCCCATATATATTACTAAAATTGGGGGTTTAACTACAAATCATTGACCAGGCGAGTCTTCTTGTTTCCCAGAACTCTCTCTATAGTTGTTCCTCAAAAGAGTGGTCTTTCTATTTTTGTATTACCTATGAGATCATTACACATTAAGGATCAAGTATGTACTTTCTCAAAAGAGATATATGGAACACATCATGAACTTGAGATATATTCATTGGAAGTGATAATCGATTGGCTACCGTCCTAACAAGATAAAGAATTTTAAAGGGACTAATATAACTATGGATCTTCTTTTTCTTATTTCAAAGTATCATCACCCTATTATAGGTATATATTTACAGAAAAACCATTTAAACAACTTCAAACTATAAAAAACTTTAACGATTTTCATCATAAATATTTTGTTGACTCTGAGCTGCACTTGTATGCTACTGAAGTTCTCTATCGTTCTTTTCAATTTCCTTATCTTGGTCTAGTCTCAACAGATTTACTTTTATAGCTTAATTATAAAACATTGGAGTTATTTACTTTCTACCATAGAGATACATATAAGTATCTATATGAATTTTAGATTGAAATCTATTATTATATGATAATTCTACCAAGTATTTTATTGATCCCAACAACATTTGAATTTTGTAGAGCAACATCTCATTATGTCTTATAGTGTTTGAATAGTTATCTATGATTGAAAATATATTTGAGGATGATACACCATACTAATACTCAATTATATATCCAGAACCTTCTGTAGAATTCACCAGAACATTGTGGTAAATCGATGATCTAGATCAGATACAATGGAATGTAGTATGCCATAAAAACCTACCACTTACTTAATATATGTCAGGGTAAAATTATCTAGAGATAAATCCTATCTAATGGAAATGAAATTTCCCGAATATTTTATGTGACCAACTACAACCCATATGGAATTATTCGTTTTAGTCATTTTTGGGAGTCTATTGAAAAAATCCATAGTGGTGTTTTCCCATTTCCATTGTTGTATGGTTAAAGGTTATAAAATCCCATTATACATTTTTCTCTCTTATATAAATTTTTTTCATACCAGGAACTATGATAAAAAATCTACAATATCACTCTTAATACCATCCCACTAGAAACACTATTTCAAATCTATCTACATCTTTGAACATCCATGATAAATAAATAATGAATAACTATAAGCTTCATCAAATAGATACTTATTCAATACTAGTATAAAGGGGACACGAACATGGTTCCTAAAACTTATCACTCAATCAAAATCAATGATGAACTCATGAACATTTCATACATTCTTCTATAACTCTTTATCTTCCTTACATGCCTCTTTAATCCTTACATAGATATATAGATAAACACTCATTTAATATAGATATAATTTTTCTATTTAAATTTCCATATCCATCCTTTTAAATTATAAAAATATTGTATCTTTTGTGATCCTCATGGATAAGCTAGTATGATATTTTTAACTCAAATCATCATCCACCTTATTTACCATCTGAGGGTGGTAATGTATTGAGAAATTATAATATATAATAAGCTCTAACCATCATATATGGTGAAAATTTTGTTATTGTTAGTAAAAATATACTTTAATCTTTTGTGATTAGTATATATATTACACATTTCTCAATAAATATAATCCATCTATGTCTTTTATGAGAAATTTACCACAGCTAACTCCAAATCATGAGTTGTGTAATTTTTTTCAGGAACCATTAATTTTCCCGAGGAATAAACTATAACCATATAATTTTTTATAAGGAAGCATCTCAATCATTTATTCAATTCATCACTATATATTACAAACCCTTATATACTACAGGTTAATATAAACATAGGTGCACTGATTAGGATTCTCTTTAGTTCCTTGAAACATTTCTGGCATTCATCCATCCAATAGAATTTGGATTCCTTCATAGAAAACCTAGTGAATGGGTTTGAATTATGTGAAAAAGTTCCCCAAAACCATCAATAATATCCATAAAAACCACAAAATCTATAGATCTCAGTAGACATGGTTCATCTAGGACAACATTTAGTAGATTCCGTCTTTGTTGTATCCCTTGATATAACATTTTTTGAGATTATATAACCCAAAAATTAATTTTTCTTTAGCTAAAATTCAAAATTTGTAAAATTATAATTTATATTATCCTTCCTAAGGGTCTTCATTATAATCAAGAAGTGATCTTCATGATCTTTATTTCTACTTTAATATATGATAATATCATCTATAAAGACTACCACAAACAGACGAAGGTAATCTCTAAATACTCTATTAATTAAAATCATGAATATAGAGAAGAAATTAGTAAGAGAAAAAGGCATCAATATATATTTATAATGTCCATAACTTGTTCATAATGTTGTTTTGGGTATATCTTCATTATTGACCCTCAATTGATGACATGCAGAATGAAGATTAATCTTGAAAAATATTGATCTTCATGTAGTTCATCAAACATATCATCAATGTGTGGTAGGGGATACTTATTGTTGATAGGGATGTTTTGAAGTTTCTGATAATAAGTAAATATTCAAATTTATCCATATTTTTTCTAAACAAAATGAATATTTTAACCCCAAGGTGACACACTTGGCTAAATGAATCCCTTTCCAAGAATCTCATGGAGTTTATTTTTCAATTCCTACAAAACAATCGGGCTATTCTATATGAAGTCGTTGAAATCGGAGTAGAATTAGGCATGAGTTCTATTTAAAACTCAAATGAATGATTCAATGGAATACCATAAAACTCTTTTGCAAAGACATATAGATACTCCCACACAATAGATATATCATCGATGTTGAGTTTCTCCCCAACCATTTGAGACAAACACCACTTTTGATTTGGAATCAAGACCCACACAATGGATGTTATTTCCATTATAAGTTCATATTTATCATGACACAAATAGACGGTCATAAGTAGGTCCAGAATTTCTAAAATGTCTTAACATACTTGGAAATGGAAGTGAGATTTATGTAAAGAAATCCTATCTATTCCCAAAATAACATCAAACTAAACGAAAGATAGGATAACAATATTTACAAGAAGAATTTTCCCATAAACTTCAACCGGATAAGAATCATAGAATTTATATGAGATCATTATACCATTAGGGGGGTTCACTATTAATTTAACATGAAATAATTGATGTGGTAATATAAAAACCTTTGGAAATTCTTCAGATATAATAGAGTGGGTAGATATCGAATCAAATAAGACATTATCAGTTTTAGAACTGATGATAAGTGTACCTTTCACTATATCATCATCACACCCTTCATCAGAAATAGTGATCACATAGGATTTCCATTTTGGTCTATGATTAAGAGGTTATTGAAGATTATCATTTTCATTAACCTTTGTATTTGGGAACCAATTAGAATAATGACAATACTCTAGTAATTTGAAACAATATATTGTGGGCGGTTCTTTCTATAAGGATTTATATTTGTTTATGTAATTGGATAACTTCTTCTCATAACTTCAAAATTCAGTCACTCAATGACCTTCCTTTCCATAGGTAAAACATTTATTAGTTACCTTAAGAAAATTTACTCCATGTTTCATTCCAAACTTTTAGGATAACATAAGTCTCATATTATTTTCTATATGGTTTTTAGAATTCCTTTTGAATTAGATATTTCTTTTCTTATCAAAACCATGAGACTGATAGAAAACATTTATCTTTATTTCCACCTTGATAGAAAAATGAAAAATTTCTTTATAGATTCTAATGCTACTTATGGATAAAATCCTTTAGAGACTCGGGTTTTATCCTATGGATAATTGATCAAAATTACTTCCAAATTGGATGATAATGCCAGAAGTGTACCTCACAAGTCTTGTAAAAGTCTCCTCATATGTACCAAAATATTCATCCTACTTATATTTTAACTTAAAATTTTATTTTTATATTATTTTTCAAAGAATATGAGGAATTTACTTATTGAAACATAATATCTTAAAGTCATATGAATTGATGGATTCAATCTCATATTGTTCCCTCATATTCTTCATAAAAGTCCATAATTGATATTATTTTCCTTCTAAATGATAACTAACCAATTTTTTTCTGTATCAAAACACTGGATGATGGAAAATATATTTTAAATGGTTGTGATCCATTTCTCAGAAATTAGTGTCTCATTAGACCCACTAAAATAAGGTGGTTGTTTTCTCACGATGGACTCAACATAATTTTGTTCTCTCTTTTTCTCATTTTGGTACGTAGTGTTATTCATAGCTTGAAAATGTTTTGTGAACATATAAACAAGATTTTTTATTCTAGATGCTATGAAATTTTATTTATCATGGGAAAAATAATTTAATTTTACATTTAATTAGGAATTAACATGATTCCTTTGGGTTCCATCCATAAACTATAACAAAAAAATCATAATATAAGAAAAATTAATAATATAGGTAAACAAAATAATCATGAAAAATCATTTATAGGATGCCTAAATCCTGATTTTTTTTTCAATATATAAATCATTAGGTTTAACCCAAGTCATTCATGATCATTACCAAAATTATAAAAATTTATACAATAATTATATTTATCCCTAGGTTATCACTAATGTTTTATCATCTTAGTTTCCAATCATTAACAAAAACTTACTATAATACCAACTACAATGACCAATAATTTTCATTTATAAATATAAAATCTTATTATATGAATATTATTTAAATAACATAAAGATACATGACAAATATTATCGGACTAGTGACTTTTAAACTTGGATAAAAAAACAACTAGTTCATAAGTGATCTATAACATATCACACATAGTTCTTTCTAAATATCACCCTTCTTATACAAATCATACATAATACATTTTTAATAACATAGGAAAGGGAATCCTAAGAAAAGGTGTGATCTAATACCTAGTAATATAAAATTATAGTGATATCTATTATTCCAAAAGAAAAAAATGAGCATAAGATTAAGATAACATGAGTTTAATGTTTGAAATCCAAACCCTGTATGTCATAGATCATAATCTTGAGTATTTCCATAAATATTGGTTATTCACAAGAAATGAATCCCAAACGAATAAAGGAACATAATCCATTAGAGAATAAAAAAGGC
The DNA here is from genome assembly GCA_963277665.1 of Viscum album. Taxonomy (NCBI): domain Eukaryota; kingdom Viridiplantae; phylum Streptophyta; class Magnoliopsida; order Santalales; family Viscaceae; genus Viscum; species Viscum album. The sequence goes on from OY728165.1 coordinate 1,038,770,972, forward strand.
ATAAGACAAGGAACTTTTGAATACACATAAAAAAAATAAATCTTATGTCAAGGCTACCCACCAAGACATTCATAACATGTTAGTCTTGGGATAACCACCTGTGTACCTTATTCAGGATTGGGATGACCTCCAGTGTACCCTATTATATTCTTGGGATAACCTCCCATGTAGCCTTTGAGCTCATAGAACATTTATCTTTACCCAATAAATTAGAGGGAGATATAGGCCCCACCTATCACAAAATTAAAATCAAACATATGTGAACAAAAAAATCATACAATATTCATTATATAAGAACCTATTAAATAAAATGAGTTTCATAAACATTTCATCATATAATAACATGTGGAAAATGATTAGGGTTTCATAAAAATATTATCATCACACACATAAATAATCTAGAGAAATAATAATGATGGAATCATTGGATCATAACCTCAATAATTCTTAAGTTACATGAAAGATATCATCTTATATGTAAAATTATTTTGAAATACCCCTTAGAATATTTATTGAGGAAAATTACCTTTCCATTTTAAAATCACTTCTCTAAAATCTAAAAATTTCTAATATATTATAGAATTTTTGTTAGTTTAAAATTATATTGGGAACATTGATAGGAATCTTCAAATATTTTATCATTCTTGATGGTGGTAAATTATGTTCATGCTATATAAGTTAAAATAAGACATTCTTATACACTTTGGTATAAAAATCATAAATTACCTCCTTAGGGAAAAAAGAAGAATCATTTTTGAAAATTTTTAAAAAATTAAAAATGTTTAAAAATTACTTTAAAATATTAAATATATAATATTAAAAAACTTCTTTAAATTTTTTATGAAAAATAGACATATAAGAAAAAGGTTTTTCGACCTAAGAGATAAATAAAGTCGATTTTTTTAATATCATATTTTGAGTATCTTGTGAACTTAAGGTGAGGAAAATTAATGGAAAACATGTATTTTAAATAAATAACTAAGGAGAGGTAAATTCATAATTTTCTTGAAAGGCAGATAAAAATATTTAAGCATTGTAAACTTAATAAATAATAATCCTAATAAATAATGAGATTTTAACATCAAACCCTTACCACTTTAGTAAAAATTAAATCATAAATCCAATGAATAAAATGGCCTTATATGGATATGTAAATTCCAATTATTTTTAAAATAATAATAATAATATACATTAATATTTAGTATATATAAAACACAAATAAAATAAGTTATGTATAATTCATCTGTCCCATATAAATAAAAGTGAGACAAAAATACCATGCCTTGAGTCCCACTTGATTTAAAAGCGTTCTAACCTCATGTATAATAAAATAAAATTTATAATAATTATATACCATAATAACATAAATGATTATTAAATCATATATATATTCATTATATTCATATTTTAACAGTCATCCATAATGGTATAGATATAAAATTAATTACACAGTTCATGGAGATAGTAGACCATACATACACATGTACACTATTTTCATTTTTTGATGGATGGTAAAAAGGAAAGGAAAATAATAATTCAAATTTAAAGAATAATTATTAGATAATATTAAGAAAATATATTCATTATATTCATCCACATTACCATCAAAGTAAAATAGAAATGAAAAACGAATCACATTGCTTGGTAGAGGTGTTAGTCTACATATACACATGAGCGACGTTATCATTTTTCATCAGTTTGAAAGGTAAGATGGTAGATATTATATTATCATTAAAGAAACATAATTATTTCATAAATATAATAAAAAAACTTTCAATCCATCATAATAATCATCCATGATTTATGGTTATGAAAAATTAAATGTATGGTTATGTGGAGATGGTATGACATATATATGCATGGGAAATAATTTCAATTCCCATTTGATGTTAAGAGGGTGGATAATGATAGTTTAAAAATTATAATAAAATTTTATGATATTTAGTACAATTAATATATTATTTTATGATAAATACCATATATTTAGAGTAAGCATAAGAATAAATAAATTAAAAGAGGTCGTGTAAAATAACTTTCTCTCTTTTGGGAGACTTACTTTAGATCCATTATTAAGAAACAAAGGGTTGGTATTTCTGTGAGATAAGGACCTCCAAAAAATGGATAAAGATATTTAAAAGGCAAATTTTAGGGTATGTTTGAGCTATATGGGTCTAAGTGGTGTGAATAATTGAAAGAAGGGGTGTCCTTTTATACGAGAGGGAGATGACACATTTGGAAATTCTTAAAATAATAATTTATAACAAAGTCATTATCAATACAAATGACTCAAAATGCCCTATAAATTAATAGGGGAAGAAATTATAGACCATATATTACCCCTTTATCCTATTTTAAGATACTTTGATTTTAATTTAATTTGAAAAAAATATTATTTCGATAAAATATCATTAATGTCAATTTTGACACTATAAATTTAATTTAACCTAAATAAAATAAATAAAAATTTTAAATAAAAATATAATTGTTTAAAATAACACTATGTCATATTAATCTAAAAAATTTATAGAATACATTAAATCACTCAAATTATTTCAATTTTAATATTTTTAAAATCATTTATTATATTGTTTTATTAATTGGAGAAATACGACATCAATATAACATATGTATTTAAAGTCATTATATAATTAATAAAAATTAGAATTAAATTTCCATAAATAATATAATTTCATTAAGGGAAAAATTAATATCAATATTCATTCAAAACTATTTTTTTCACTATGCAATTAAATGAATGTTATTTAAAAGTAAGAGAATGACACTTTGTAACTTATTTGTTTTAAATAGTATAATGGTCATTTTAATCCAAAAGTATCCATTAAACAATAAAATTTTCCGCCTAAAGTGATAAGGGTCTAAATAAATTCATCTAATTATAAATAATATGAGAAATTATTGCCCTATCACTTAGTTTTAACCTTAATTAACCTGATTTATCCTTTACTACAGTGATACATTTTACTATGGTTACTATTCATATTGACCAAAAATAAAAGTGAACTATTTAGCAAAACATAACCTCATAATTATATGTATGATTTTAATTTTATCATATTTAATACCTATAATTTGAATAAATTTGTTTTAAGGTATGTTCCAAAAACATGACAAAAATTGTTTTTTCAAAAAAAGAAAGTTTTTAAGAAAAAAATATTTATTTTTATCTAATGACTATTAGATGAATGTTTAATAAATTTTAATGGATATAATTTATATATATTTTATTAAAATAATTCACTAATAGTGATAAATTTAATTTATTAGGATAAAAATAAATTGCATGCATAAAAACAATTTTTTTTCTGAAAAAACATCTCATTTAGTTTCAAATGTGTTTTATATTCATTTAAAATTAATTGATTACCAATGAATTAATTTTATAAATGTGTAATCCTTAAATTTTTATTATTTATTTATTCCAATTCATACCCTCTAATATAATGTCTAGGAGATAACATATATTAATAATATACTAATAGTATATCCCTGTTTATTTAGAATTTCTATTTCATATAACAGAAGTTATCAATGAATTAAATTTATTAAAAAAAGTATTTTATAAATCATAGGGTGTTATACTAAGGATTGGTTTAAATGTATTTGAAGAACATATTGGGTGGGATATTATGGGTTACTGTGCTTAATAAAGTTGTGACCTATTTGCAGGCACGAGTTTGGGGTTGTACTTTGTTTTTGGGGATCTGATAGGATTTCCTCCCTGCATGGGGATGAAGCAGATAATTATAAAGTTCATGGTAAAAAGGTTTTATCTTGATAACCCAAGGGCTGTGTAATTAATTATGTATTTATTTTCTATTTATTAATGCATCATTATACACTTTCTGTATTCTTGCTTTGGTCTAGATGGCATTTACCTATTGAGTTTATTCTCACACACTACACGAGTATCTTGATGCTCATATTGAATTTATGATTATGGATCCATATAAGGGACATGGACCTAAATTAGTATGTTGAGAAAGTAGATCAGGATGGATTAAGGCTATACTAGGACATAAAATAGAATCTTTCGAAGTGATACCTCTTTTCTTATTTTGTTCTTTTATTTCCTTTTTTCACATTGTTCCATAGCATAAGGGAATAATTTTTTATACCTTTGTATTAATTAAATAATTTATTATATTTTATTATAAAATTATTCAATGGTATAATTTTTTATTCCTAATTTTATCAATTTTTTATGTTCGTTGTTTCTTATGCTTTATTTATTTACTCTATTCTTGTACTACTATGATATTCTATTAATATTGAGGTCATAATCTCCCCATGTTCCATTTAGGCCACAAACATTAGTCATGAACTTCTTGTGTATGGGGAGAAACACATGATATCAACTACCATCTCATCCTATATTGGGTTATTTGGTTTGGGTTGTTACAAAATGTTATATCATTTGTTTTTATTTTTTTATTTTACTTTCTATTTATGAATCAGTAGAACTTTGATAAGTTGAATTATAATTGACTAGGGGAGCTGAATTTTTCCTAGCTAGAACTTGTGTGGCAGACCTCTGAGTTTATATGGAAGTGAGAATACTTTTATTGGTAGTGATGTTACAAATTCATGTTATTCTTTGGTGTTAATATGCAGTTATGATTTATGGGATTTTTTATTTCCCTAATTGTAGAGTTTATGTGAGTTCACGCATAATGAATAGAAATATAGATTCAAATTTCATGTGTTAGATTACTTGGTATTGATAGGTTTAAATTAAATAAAATCTACCTATCATATATTTAGTGTTTTCCAAAACATATTATTAATAAAATTTATTTAACTTAATTAGAGCTTGATTATTTTTTTATAATTATGATGAGTAACATGTTGGTACCTTGATATAGTCTTAGTCATTAGGTCAGTTATAATGGGTTATTACTAGTGGTAGTGTTTAACTATATGGAGTGTTTCCAAGGGTTTTAGGTGTGTGTGTGAAATTTTTAATTGCTTAAGTATTTTGAATATTTGAGATATTAAATGAATTTATGAGTATTTGTGTTGGAAATATAGATAGTGATACTTCATCAACATCATATGGTTCCATTAAGGGATTAGTGTGAGGATGAAATTGAAGGAGGCTTTTCTCTAGTAATACCTCTGGATGTGCAGGTGGGTGCGGCTGATTATGATCTGATTGATTCGCCGATGTTTCAGGTAGAAAAACCTCTCCAACAACATTTTTCCCCTATAGTACTAATGTGAGGTGGAGGTACCCATGAAGGATGAATAATGGTTGATGATTACGCATGGTCATTTAATTTTTAGTATTATCTATCCTTTTAGGTAATGAGTTTACCTTTTGATGACAAAGAAAGAATTGATTCCATTGAAGGGATATTTAGCCTCATAGAGATCCCTATTATTGATAAATGAAGTTTCCAGTGTACATGTAATAGGGAACTTCTAGGAGGTTATGGGGAATGATGTCATAGGCCCAATGAAATAAGGGTATGACAAGGGAATATTCCAAGGATCTCTTTTTTGATGAATTCTATTCAAAATCTCTGATTTTGGATCATTCTCAAAGATTAAAAAAACTCTAGGAGGGAGAGACATCAATAGAAGAGTACATGACATGTTTAAGGTAGATGATCCACTTTTATTCATTATTGGTTGGTAACGAGGCATAGAAGACCAAAATTTCTGATATTGGTATTCATATGTTGGTAAGGTATCAAGTTATTAATTTTGATTAGGCATCACATTTGGAGGTGGTTCATAAAGTACTTACCATTGAGAAGATATTGGAATAGGATAAATAAGTAGGGTTTCCACCGACCTTCAGTGTAGGCCTACTGAGTGTCACTATAGGATATTTCTCCAGTGATAGGAAGAGAAGTTAAAACTATATACACTAGAGAAGTTATATATAGTCTGGATATAGTAGGGGTTCATCACTTCTTGCTTTTGGATGAACTCCCCTATTGTTTTTCAGTGTAGGAATGTATTTAATTAAAAAATTGCTCATATTATTCAGCTAAAGTCGATTCATTATAGTAGAATGATAAGAAATATTCTATGTTTTTTTATAAAAAAATATTTAGGTTTGTGAAGAGGTTTGGGGTATACACAGTCTTCAAAGGATTTATATGAAGGAACTTAGACTGATATTCTAGATTCTTTAGGGAGATTTGGTCATGGATCAAGATGGGGATATTAGAATTAGTCATTATAGGATTTTCGAGGTTTAGTTCCTTCAGCGATTCATGGATCATGGGTGTAGGGCCACAAATGTTATGTTGGTAGGGTGTATTCATTGTATTTGTTTCTAGATGATATCATAGAAGGGTTTTCAACGGTTAAATGCAAGGTTCTAAATAGAAAGATTTTCTTATACTTCTTTGTTTGATATATGGTCATCTCATTCATTTATTTTTTCCCAACTTATTGATGGTTTATATTTTTTGGTTATGTTTTCACCCATGTTTTATCACATGACACACCTCTTGGGAAGTCGGTATACTATATTCAGAGGTGACTTGAGGGTCCCATATTTCTATTAATATCTATGGGATTTTTTTTGATTTTGGAGATGACTATTTTTATGTCATTTTTGGCATGAATTGGTTAAGGTGATTTGAAGATCACATCGATTACTATTAGAGACAAGTGTATTTCACCTCCATTAATGGAGAGTTGTATGATCTTACTAGGAAATGTAATTTGAAGGAAGTAATAGAAGAGAAATACTTAATCCATATTTGGGATATTATGAAATAGGTGGTGGTTATGGTTCTCACCACTGACCAGGTGATGGTTCTAGAAATTGTTTCTCATATGGTAGAATGTTACTATGATATATTTTCAGAAGATATCTTAGGAAACCCTCCCGATAAAGGATTTGAGTTTGATATTGTATCTAGATAACCTAGAGGTAAAGGGATTTATTATCTTAATAACTTCTCCTTGGGGTTCACTGGTCTTGTTCTCCAAGTATACAAATGGAATCCTTTTATTATATATGAACTACCAAAAAATAAATCATGTCATGGTGAAGAACATGTATCAACTTACAATGATGAGTGATTCATTTGTCCAAATTTTGGGATCCTTCGAGTTCTCTAAGACCAATTTTCAATCCAGTTACCATCATCTACGGTTTAGCATTGAGGACATACGAAATATGACTTTTAGGATAAGGTATGAGTTATATTAGTATCTTGTGATGCCATTTGGTATAAAAATATCACCTATGGTGTTAATGGATCCGATGAACCAAAATTTTTAACCTTATCTAGAATACTTTGTCACATTCTTCATTGAAGAAATCCTGGTATACTTGCAAACATCATAGTCACGTGCCATGAATCTTGAGATCATTTTAAGAACATTCTGAATTCATCGACTTTATACCAAGTTCATGAAGTGTTAATTCTAGATCTAAAAGGTATAATTACTTCAGCACATGGTCCTTGAATTGATAAAATTTTTTGATTTAAAGAATGTGGTGGAAGTTATTTCATGGGATCAACCTAAAAACATGTTTTAGAGTCATAATTTTCTTAGGTATACTAGACATTACATGTGTTTATTTTTAGAATTTTCTTATACGAAGGATCCTATGACCAGACATACCAAGATTGGAGTAATGTTTTATGAATGTATTTTTTTGATGATTCCTTGAAAATATTAAATAGGAATTTAAATCATTCTCAAATTTAGATTCTACATAAATTAGGTGTTGGTTACACAGTCTACTATGAGGCTTCAAGAGTTGGTTTGGGCGATATCTTGAAATAGGGAGATCGGGTGGTCACTTATGAGTATCATCAGTCATGACCCCATGAGTAGAACAACTTCACTCATAATTTGGATATATCTTCCTTGGTTCATGATTTTATGTATCAGAACCAATATATCTTAAATGATTAATTTTCTATCAACACTAACAAAAAATCTTATGGTAAATATTTTCACAACATGAATTGAACCTATTATGGAGATGTTGGGTCGAATACTTGCATATGTTTGATTTTGAGATGAAAAATTCCTTAGGTAAGAGGAATGTTTTCATAGTTTCTCTCAGTAATATACTACATGAGAAAGGTTCATGAACATCATGGTAAGAGTGAAAGTTTATGATCAGGATAGTGGATTGGTATGTGGGAATAATCGAGGGCTAAGAGGTAGTGACTTTTTCTCCTTTGGTTATTTATTATTTTTTAGGGGATTAGGTAATGGATAGATAAGAATCTGAATGAAATTTCATTGTTATGTCAGAGAGGATAATGGTAGATAATATTAATCTAGTATGGTTTATAGAGGGGAATAAGGCACAAACTTTTCACAAAAGGGTTGTGGTTACCACATATATGAGAGAAGAGTTGATGTGATATTATCACACCTCACAGTGGGTTTTGCATCAAGGATTGTTCAAAATTTATCAATATGTGAGATGTTATTTTGGTGTTCAAGCATGAATAAAGGCATAAAAAAGTTTTGTTGCTCAATTCATTACTTATTGGAGAGTTAAGGCAGCACATCTATGGCCTGTCAGTTTTCTTCAACCACATATCATACTTTTATATAAGTGATATGAGGTAAAAATGGACTTTTCCCTATGACTACAGAGAACTATGATGAGTTTAGATACTATGTGTATGGTGTTTGAACATATTTTAAAGGTTTTAAACTTACTGATTCAAGAGATTAAATCCATAGAAGAGTTGGGCCAGATATATGTGTAGGAAATATTGTGGTTATATAGTGTGCCTTCAGTATCGTATTAGATGATGATTTGTGGTATATATCATTTTTTACTATTCTTATAGAGAGTTATGGGATCATAGATGAAACTATTTAAAACATATCACCCATAGACATAAGTACAGTCCAATAAGATGAGCTATATCTTAGAGGATATGGTTAGAGAATGTGTACAAAATTATAATGGGTCATGGGATAACAATATAGATTTGTAAGAGTTTACACATAATAGCATATTTAATGAATTAATTCATATGAAACCCTTTTGAGGCACTTTATGGTTGACCATGTCAGTCACCACTTTGTTGGATTGATAAAGGTGAGTTTGAATTGATCAGATCAAGCCTAAAGTAATAGACTACTAACTGGGTATAGTTGATCCTAAAGTGATGGGATACTACTCAAAGCATGTAGTATTCATATACTGATCAGAGGTGCTAACCCTTGGATTTCACCATTGGTGATCGATTTTTCTTATGGTTATTACCTTGGTTATTGTATCAAATGTTTTGGAAATAGAAAAAGTAAAACTGGGGGTTGTTTATCAATTTGAGATTTTAGAACAGATTAGGATGATGGAATATTATTCTTCTATTACATTGAGTTATGCATGATTTATTTTAATTTCTAATGATCTGGAAGTACGTGTTAGACTCGGTATATGTGATTGATAGTGAAGATGTTGAGTTGGATTTGGATTCATTGTATGAGGAGTAAACAGTATATATTACCCACCAAACTAAGAACATATTTTTAGGAATATTGTTCCTCTTGATCTAGTTATATGGAATCATGTGTGGATCTAAGAAGAGATCTGGGAGTGAGATTTAGATGTCAAGGTTTATTGGTGGGAATTTTTTCAATGGATACCTATAGAGAAACATCTCAGGGATGATAATTCCATAATGGGGGATATTATAACACCAATAAGAATTAGGTGTGGTCCAATTTTGAATTCATCATAAACATGTGTGTGTTCTACTCATTTCTAGAAGCTTGGGGTCTAGGGATAGCTTAGTAGTGGGATTAGGATAAGGGAGGGTGATCCAACGAATATAATTCTACTGGTAGGGCCACATTCTTGTGGGTTTGAGACCACCAACCAACGGGAGGCCAAATCCTTTGGCTGAATTGCTTTTTTGGGTCCACTAGTTTACCAGTGAGATCCCAGTGGCTAGCCAATGGGTTGCCTGAAAATTTATTTCAGAGGGAAAATTGAGTAATTTTTTCCCAAACCCTTTTTTACCCATTACTCTCCTCCATCAACCCTGTTATTAGATATTCTTTTAAATGTGGATTCTTTAGGAAGTAATAGGATCCCTCTTCCTCTTCAATTCATCCTTTGATATTTCGTCTATCTGAATTATCTTATTTAAGAAAAAATAACACCATTAAAGCGTATTATCCTTGTTTCTCTTGATTTATCCTTGGATCATTTTTTCTATATCACAAATACGTTTATTTAGGGATGTTAAATTCTAGTATTGTTACAAGAAACGATCCTTCGAAATTTAGTATCACTGATTCTAAGGAAGAAAGTACCTTACCACTATATAGTATTTGAATAAGGTTTTTTGACTTGATTTACATGATGGTGTGTGTGTATCCCTATGAGACTTTTTCCTAAATTTTTACGTGATCAGATAGGTTTGTATAAATGTGGTAGAACCTTTAGAGGTGGACCGATGAGTTATCACTTGGTTTAAGTATGAATTCGACTTAGAATTGTTAGTGGTATAAGGGATATCTGAGTTATAAATATGACATTAGGAGATTCATTTAGGCATGGTTGAAGCTATTTTAGATTGTATGAATAACATGTTGGTTGGGATGGTTTCCCCCATTCTTGTGATATTTTTATTCGATGCATGTAATTGGTTATTTCTTGTTTCTTGATGTGTCTTAGAAAGACTCCTCAAGGTGGGTCAATGTGTATGTTAGAGATATAAAGAATCCTCTAGATGGGTTGGTGTATATATTATGACCTCCTAAGAACCCTAGGGATGGGTAAATGTTTTTCAAATGACATAGTTTAGTGAGAATGGTTGGGTTAGTGTTCTTGATAAGGATGTAACTTATATGTTGGTGTGAGATGGGGGTTGTACCTTGTTTTCAAGGTTCTGAAAGACATTCCTTCTAGAATGGGGATGAAGTAGGTAAGACCAGGGTTCATGTAAGCATGATTATTGTATGATGACCCAATGGTTATGTTTTTAATTATGTATTAATTATTTGTTGATTATTTTACCCTTTTTTGTTTACTATAGTTATTATGAGGTCTTATTTGTTGTGTCCTACCGAGTTTATTCTCACTCCCTACATGAGTATCTCAATGCACATGAAATGTTTAGGATCAGAAATCCAACTAAGGTCATGGTGCCTGCATCAGGATCCTTAGTAGGTGGAGTAGGATGGATATGGTATATACTAAGAAATAATTTGGGATCTTTTTTAGTGGTTACTATTTTTTATTTTTCTCTTTTGTTTCCATTTTTACATTGATCCACCACATCTAGGGATCCTTTTTGTCTACCTTGTATTAATTGGTTATTGTATGTAATTATGTTATGGCATGTTGTGATGGTATTATTAATTTTGATTAATTTTATTTATTTCTTATGTTCATTTTTTATCTTTATTTGGTTATTAATTGTATTATTTTTCTAATCTAGTATTTAGTTGATACTGATGTCATAGTATGTCCATGTTCCATTTAAGCTATCCCACTAGTTAGAAACCTCTTATGTATGATGAGGAATATAGGATTTCATGTACCACCTCATCCCTACTTGGGTAATTAGGATGAGGTATTACAAGATGCATGTTAGGTCTCTTGCTATGATCTCAAGTTTCATGTAGAGGTATAATATACAAGATAACAACATCATTTCTTCTAAAATACTTTCTTCCATTAAAATGTTAAAAATACCCTTATTTTTCCAACGCCACATTGATTCAATTGTTTGATTCACACTTCTTCATTAACCTAGATGTTGTAGCGAATAATGATAAATTAACATGGTTCCACCCCATACCATATTAACTAGATATTTATTCTATAGAACCACTCAATTCTAGCTCCTTGTATTCTAATGCTAGTGCCAATTTTGTGCTAACCCTCTTCTCCATCTGCTGTTCCACACTAACTATAGTTGAGATTGGATATTGCCTCTCAATGGTAGTACGAATCCTATGGTCAATTTGGGACATCAATTTTTAATATACTAAACATATACTACCCTTTCCCAAGAATTATTTTTTGATGCAAAATTGTATAATAAGTAATGATATTAATGTATTGATTTTTTATAAACATATAATTATAACTTATCTCATATTTTTAAGGATCTTATAATGATTCCAAAAATGAATACTTTATTGATAATATCTCAAATACATTCAATGGTCATATATTCCCTCTTTAAATAATCATATATCCTTTTAACTCATTTATCCCCAAAATATTTCCACTATTTCCACTTACATTTTTTATATATTCATTTTTGGATGTGTACCCTACATGGCCAATCACGATGTTACATTGTTTAATAATAGCATTTTCTTATACTGTTTATTTTTTCCTCTTGAACTTATAATCAATTCAATTAATGTTATATTTTAACAATACTATTTAATTCATTTATATTATACAAATATTATTATTATTTTTTATAATGAAATACTTATATGTTCATGAATATATATTATATATTAAATGTGGGTTGTAACATTCTTCCCCTATAAGAAAATCATCCTTAAAATTATTTTCACAAATACTTCATAACTTATGGAATTTATAATCCATGATTTGGTATCATTTAATCCTTTATTGTTATAAATATGAGAATATTCTATCAACTATTTTTTTATTTGTTTGAATATGTATATAAATGATGAAGTAATTCAAAAATCCATCAGATCCTCCAATTTTCTTGAGTTTCCTAGTGAAGTGAAAACACCATTGGTGAGAATGAAATTTAATTTTTATTTATTTTATAGTTTCCCAAAACCTTGAGAGTGAATATCTCATATTAAATTCATAATAATTTTATTTATGATTGGATGAAATTTTTACCTCATCATAGGATCTTTTCTCTGATGTTGTTGTTGATATTCCTAAACCCCTTTTCTATTATCTTTGTGCACTATAAGGATTTAAGTTTAGAGTCCCTAAATTGGTGGTCCAAATGTGATGTATTGATCTACGAGAAATACCAATTAATTTTTAGGTGAAAGTGTGGTGAATCAATTACCAGGAATTTTTTTTCTTAATCGATCCACCATCCATTGGGATTGAATGTGTTCTTCTCATTCCTGATATGAATAGAGGAGGGATTATAAATAGAGAGAGGAAAACCCATTGTGAAAAATAATTATATATTCTCAATTATTGATTAACCCTACACAATATTCATAACTATATATTTACAAAGATATGGTTTAGGTTAAAATATTATATAATTTTGTACCAGCCCTTAAATAATATTATAATATTTATTAAACCCCATGCCACATAATAATAATAATATTATTTTATGTAATACATCATATGTTTTGAAGTAAAAAATATTATTTTACTAGATTGTAAATTAATATTTATCACCGGATGCAGTCTAGGTATATCTGAAATCCTCTAAATTTATTGAATACCCAAAATAATAATTTTATTCATAAATAAATATTTTTATCATAGAATAGTGAATAAATATTTATTAAACATTCAATAAAATATATAAATATTTTTTATTCAGAATCTGGTGAAAAAATAATTATTTTATTTATGTGATTAATAAAACCTGAATAAAATTATTCATTGGACTTGAGAATGATATTTATTACATTAATTTAATTCAAAAAGAATTTAATCGAGATTAATGAAATCACATAGTGTGTGAACCTCAAGGATTATTTCTCATTGGTATTAAGTGGGTATGCCTAAAGTCTTAGATTACCATCTAGCTACAGGTCAGGAAACCCAAGGGAAATAACTTAATGTCACAATGTCGATAACCACATACGAATTCACACTGTGTAAAATAATCTAGTTTTCTCAACATCTCATCAAGAAGGTTTCACATTCACATCATCAAACTATACGTTTGATTTATCATTCTTTGATAATATGAAATAAACATCATTATAACATGGACATAGAATTTAATGTGATGATTATATTTCAATCAAAGTTCCCAGATATCAACATTCATAAGGATGGAAGGGACGAATCCTTCATCGTATTATCCATTAATAAAATTTTATTCATGATGCACACAATATACTCTACTTCTCACCACCATATGATGTGATGGGTTTTGTCAGTAAATCTATGTGGGCGAGTCATAAAATTCATTAATGATAATATTAAATTCTAAGGAATGTGACCCACACTCATAGTTAGAAATATACGATGACATAAAAACATAAGGAAATCCTACTAGTGGGTCTTTTCTCATAATTTCCCATCTTTGAGATTATCAAGTGAGAATTTAATGAGAAGAATCATCATATTCTTATGAGTACTCTCACCTGATGATCTAAATACCTTGTTCCATATCATAGTATGTTATCTATCCATAGAACTATTTTTTGGAATAACATCACATAATTTCAAGGTTCTCATCATAATTGGGAATTTCTATGACCTACTTTATTAATGCGATAGATACTCTAAGAAATTATCATATCAATGTTATGAAGAATAAAAATGAATTTGTGATAAAATAATTATTTTAATTTTAAATTCAAGGAATATTATTGTAATCTAAAGTTCAAATTAGTTGGTTATAGAGAACTAGCTCCAACAAACTCCCATTTGCACTAGAGACAACAACTTAAAATTGCTAAGTCCTCACATAAAAAACATGCTTCTGCTGAGTATGACAAAATATTCTTGGCCTACCATATTTCCATCACTAGGGTTGTTAAATCCATGTTTCTTTGTATTGAATATTTTATTGTAACATTACAATGTTGAGAAAATTCATCAAATTGTTACATAACTAAGTATCCACCTCTTATTCAAACGTATCGAAATCACGACTGAATCCATAGTCAAAGTTTGTTATTATATTGATTAAACTCTTTATTTTGGTATAAAAGAAAATTAGAATAGGACGCAGTTCAACCACTCCTTAAGATTCATTATAATCCAAAACATACATAGATATTGTATATATATTTACAACTAGTAGTATTATTTTTTTCTTTCACATTAATATATAGTATTCTATGATACAATATCTCAGTAAACTAAATTAAGAAAAGTTTTAAATTCACTTGATCAATAGTATTTCTACTTCCCTATACACTAATAACCCATCTAATTATACTTTTAAAATTATTGTCAGATAATTATAACTGCAAGTTTATGCAATTATGTTGGATATTTTTGATATTTTAATACTATGCATCATCCCTTAGTAATATTAAATGTTTGTACAAATCATGTAACATGATATAAATTTAGAAAACTTAATCTTGTGAGATTATATTTATCTCATTAATCTTAATATATTCCTATGCATGTTCTGTGGAATGATTATTTCTAAAAACAATTCCTTCTTGAATTTTTGCAAGTTGTATTTTTAAATACACAATTAATACATGTAATATGGATAAATTAAGAAGACTCATAAATATATCTTGTAGATATTTTTATCTAGAACACAATTTCTAATTTATGTCATACTTAGATAGAATTCATCCTTAGTCTTAGAAAATTAGTAAGATGAAACATTTTTTACACTTTTTATCAACATATCTATCAAGAAAAATTATATATCTCCCATTAACTAGACATAGACACATGCCAGTCATTTGATTGAAAATTAATATTATATGATTACTATGCATTATTTATTACTAATTTAATTTATATTGTCTTCATATCTTATTGGTATTTATTGATATCACTAAACCTTTTAAGTTATTCCTTGTAGACATATACCATATGGTATCCTTTTGGTTGTATCATATCGATATCGAATGTAAGGTTTCCTTTAATTGAGGTTTCCATGAAAAATCAATAACCCAATATGATGATCATAGAAATATTATATGGGAATTTATAATTCAACAAGGATTTTATTCATGATGATCAGTGTATCAGTTTTTTCATAATCTAGAACTTTCAAAAATAAATCATACTTTATTGGTACTTTCATGTACCATCCATGTTTAGATTCTCTTGAATACTGACCAAATGTATAAAGTCTTAGAAATATTACAAATATAGAGTCCGTAAATATTGATTCATGAAGTCAATTACTTGAATTCATACAAAATTTGAAACTTTATAATATTAAAATTTACTACTACATTGTTGGGATATTTATTCTAAAAGACTAATACTTGTATCACCCACCGTGGTGAATATAAAACACCAATTTGGTTATTAATTCCAACTTAGTATGTGTCTCTATAACTACTCCTCCCACTAAGATATGTTGATTCTAGAATTCCTATGCCATCTCATGTGAATCCAGATCCTTGACTCATAAAAGTTAAGTTTGATCCCAATATATTCAAAGATATAAGATTACATTATGGAAATATAGTCAATCTTGACTAGATGAAAAATCATAAATGTCCATAGGATCATTAACTCATATGAACCATAGTTTTTTGATGTTGAATTTTTGCTAAGTCTAACTTTTAACAAATGGTTAAAAAAACACGTTGTAGTGTTTTAATAGATTATTATCATATCTCAATTGACATATCCATTAGATAATTTATTTGGTATATGGTTTAACTGTTACACATATATTTGAAAAACATGTCTCAAAAGAAATAATAGAAGATTTTCAATATATATTATACTCACCAATGATATTCCTTTTACTACCATTATAAAAATGATGTGTATAAGTAAATGTTAGTTTGGGATAACTTTACTCTAAATGTATGATCAATGAATACATGGATAAGATGTTCTCTGATAAGACATATCATAGGTTCTTCAATTTTTAACATGTTCAATAATTTACTTCACTAATCATTTTAAAATTTCCAAAAGGAATATCTTGAAGTATATGAAGTTACCTATAGATTTAGAATTGTTCATGAGGTTTTGTTGAACTAAAATTAAAATAATTGTGATGTACCTTTAATTTTAAAGGTTTATTTATCTAAAACATGTTAAGTAGTTTTTTTGTATTCCCAATATCTTTGTTCAATCGAGACTAATTTTTTTTATGAGTATAAATAAGTTAAATAATTTATGTTTTATTTGATAAATAATTATCTTACAAAAGTTGGGTAAGATTCTTGTATTTTATATTCATCATTCATTATGATGGATATCTAAGATTCAAGAGATACTAAACCAATTGTTCAGTAATGAAGTACTATAACAACATTTATTCCAAATGTGTAATAATTACTTTTTTGTAGATAGAAACAATATTAAATTATTTGGTAAAACACATTAAAAACTTGAATCATTCTATTTTGGAAATGAGAAATAGTGATATTCCCTTTGATTACATAGAAATATCCCTTTTTCAGTTCCTTTTGAGTTTACTCTATAACCTTTTTATTCTGGCTCGTTTCATGTATTTAAATACATGTATGTTGTAAGAATATTTTATTTAATACCCAAGTATAGAATAGAAACTTTAAGAATATACCTGATGTGGATGAAAATTATTTATTCTTTAATTCATTGAAATTTCTTTTCTAGTGTCCATTATTTAATCACAAGAAGAATATATATTCCTATTCATTATTCTTCCTTTGAATTTTTATTTATTTGAAAGACATCGTAATGGATCTTTTTGGATTTATATTATCCATGGGACTTCATCCATGTATCTCAAACTTTTCACCTTAATGGGTGGAGAAATAGGTTTCATCCAGTCCTTATCTTCAGGGCTAGTTATTGACAAAAATATTTTGAGAGACTTATCCAGTTTTATACATTGTTAGACAAATAAAGATAACCTTGGTGGTAAGGATAATAAAATAATATTAATGAATAATTTATTATTTAAGTGGAAGACCAATTTCCCTAATTCTTCAATATACCCCAACATTTTGAAATCCTGATCCATAGCTAGATTTCATTCTTCTATTTTACACTAACATATTGCACTAGAAATATTATTTATTTCTATCATTTAATTTTCTTTCGAAAGAAAATGTAGATGTGATAATATGGTGTTTGCAGAAATTTATTTATGTTATATCACCAAATATTTATACATTGTTGATAATATAATACAACAAACATATGAATTATCTTTAACATATCTCTGATAGGAATCCTTTTCACATTCTTTCACCTAATCAGGTTGGAGAACAAGAATACAAGATTCCAACACATAATACAATTTTTCATATAATAGTGCATCACAAAAATGATTATATACTATCGATTGTAGATGCCGAAAAGGTCCGTAATTCCTAAGGGGAGTTTTTAAATGATGAAGCGTAGTCATATTCGGACCCGGAGACCTATTCCGGAGGGCCCGGAAGTGTTGCGCGAAATACAGGGGGGCATGCGCGAAAAAAGGTTGGCCGTGCGAAAGGAGTCTGGGATTCGCGAAAGGGCCCCGACCCTGGCACACAATTTTTGCGCGCCCGCACCCGCATAGTTTTAGTTTTCACACCGCCTTCTCCGAAACGCTAAATTTCACGTTCCATCTAGATTCCGTGACCCTAGAAGCCTATAAATAGAAGGATACCCCTTCCATTTCTGGGTTGCAGAATTTGAACCAGCTCTCGTGAGAGAAATAGGACTTCCGCGCGTGCAGTATGGCCTTCAGGACCTGTTCTTTTCGCTCCCATTCACCACAGGGTCCACCTTTGAGAGATATCCCCTTTGGCTTAGACTGAACTTGAATCCCTTCGGGGTCTACCCCCTTGAATGAAATTCCTTCCGATTGCACGCAATTAGGTCTTGGGTGTGCAATTCCTATTGCGCGCCGGCACGACCTTTTTCATGTGCGCCCCTAAATTGAGCGTCGTCCCGGTGTTTTCCGCACACACGTCCTGTGTTGCACGCTTTCTTGACCTATTGCGTGTAGGCCTTCGCTATCGTCACAGACCCCCATGAAAAATGGAGAGTCGCACCACAAACTTTTCAAGCCGGGACGTCGAGATTTTCCATTGCGCCCTTATGCACAACCACCTTCCACCTAGGGAATAACATGATTTAAGATACTTCTCTGCACACCGTGAAACACCTTGAGTTGACATATTCCTCTTGGTTCATTTCCTATGTCGTGAATTGAGGTTCTCATCATCAATTCCCTAAGTAGAATGCCCAATCATTCAATAATAGGATGCCTCTTGTTCCGAATAAGAGATGTCTTATGCTCTAAGCATAATGCCATGATTACAGTGGCGTAATATCAAGAGCGTTGGAATCGGTTCAGACATTCCATCACTCCACCTCACGCTTTGCGTGTCCTTTATTCGGATCTACAACTACTTCCATGTCGGAAGGGACCCCCTAACGGCATGGGTGATTGACCTACAGTCTGCCTGCTGTAACAGTACAGATGATTGACCTGTGGTCCACCTGCTGTAACAGTATGGATGATTGACCTATGGTCCACCTGATGTAACAGTATGGATGATTGACCTGTGGTCCACCTGCTGTAAGAGTACGGATGATTGACCTGTGGTCCGCCTACTATAACAGTACAGATGATTGACCTATGGTCTGCCTGCTATAACAGTACGGGTGATTGACCCATGGTCCGCCTTCCGTCCTGGGCCAACTCCCCAGAAGACTTTGGATAACACATTGAGTCAGGTCCTATGTTTCGAACATGGTCAGCAGTCGACCCTCATTTGTTTGTCCCCATTTTAGGCTAACGCGATAGGATGCTATGTTGAGAACATGGTCAGCAGTTATCCTCTATCGCCACGCCACTCTCATTGCATTCCGAATGTCGGGCATGTGATTCACACTTTTAATCACTATTTGTTCGGTCTGATTCCAACGCCCTTTCCATTATCCCGCCTATGAACTAGCACATAGGTTCATACCTCAACCCACCAGTGAGTTGGGATTCCCTCATGTCCAGACATGACGAAGACATTACAGGCAGCTTCCATGCATAAGCCCCATACATCGTTGCCACTCCGTAGTGGCACATGGGCAGCTTCCATGCGTAATCCCCATCCACCATAGCAACGCTAATGTGGACCCCTTGATGGTTCGCCCTATGAACCCCCTTCACTATGGACTTGCTGGCACCTTCCCTCCCATAAGGAGAAGATGGTACCAGTTTTGTAAGACCTAGGGGTGTGGAGTTAACCCACCTCCTCCGAGCTGCAGGACGTTAAACTTCCAAGCACCTCATCCTCAACACATGACGTTAAACTATTATCCGACCCCATGCCTCACATGGAGTGTCCCCCCGGCTCGGACATTCTTTACACCTCCCATCTCCACGGGAATGGAATCACCCTCACATGGGATGATATCCTACCTCTCAGAGTGGCATTTGTCCATGGGCGAAGGGCTACCTCAGAGTGTAAGCCCCTAGCCTCTCTTGCGGAAGGTAGCACCCATGCACCTATGTACTTCCCCACCTCCATGGCCTTGGGAGGGCATGATAGGGAACAAGACATCTCCTTTGTTCGGTCCCAAATCCTTCTCCCTCTGTTCTTTTTCGCATATCGGGCCTCCATCCCGGAACCATGGGCCGCTGAACGCGTAAGCCCCTCTCCACTTCTCATGGACACACCCTTCACGACATTATCATCTGGTCCCTACTGCCTCTTGTTTCTCACACCGACCATGACTCACGTGGTCTTAGAGTGCGCATCGACTGTGCCACCCTCTTATGGGCTGCCTTAGAGTGTAAGACCCATATCGGCGAACTAAGAGGACTTTGATCCATGCTAAGGCATGGTACATAGGTAGCCTCCAAGTGGTTCAAGGCCACCACCCAGTCGTTCCGACCTCTTCACGTCAGTTCACCTTCATTATGGGCCGCCTCCGAGCGTATTCCCTAAATGTCATCCAGCACGACGTTAAACTGTCTGCCCCATACCGCATGACGTTAAACTATATTCCCTCATCCCGCAAGACATTAAACTGTATGCCGTATCACATGACGTTAAATTGTATCCCCAAACTATGTGGACTTTGATCTGTGCTAAGGCATGATACGTAGGTAGCCTCCATGAGGTTCAAGCCCATCACTCAGTTGTTCCAACCCCTTAGTTTCGGTTCACCATCCACCATTGTTGGCCGCCTTTGAGCGTATGCCCCATATCCACCATGGGCCGCCTCAGAGCGTAAGCACCATATACACCATTGTGGGCCGCCTCAAAGCGTAATCCTCATATCCACCATTGTGGGCTACCTCAGAGCGTAAGCCCCATATCCACCATTGTGGGCCGCCTCAGAGCGTAAGCCCCATATCCACCATGGTCTGCCTCAAAGCGTATGCCCCATATCTATCATTATGGGCCGACTTAGAGCGTAAGCCTTGTATCCAACATCCATGTCCCATCCTGACCTCTCCCTCGAGCCCACGTGCCTCGGGAAGCTCATGCCCCGGCCCAGAGGCCTTACTCCCTCTGGGTCCCATCCATGCGTTCATTCTCATGGGTCCCCTTTTTAGGTGTCCCACTATATCTTCTAACTACACGGGCTTTGATTCCCTTCCACGGGGATACGTAGGAATCCCCACGAGGTTCAAGACCTTCACTTCATCACCCATCCTAATTCCTACCCGGGCTGCCACATCCCGGTGGGATCATGCCACCTCATTCCACTCCAAAATATCCAGGAAGCCGCCCACGTGCTTGTCCCAACATCGGTGTTCCCCCCAGGGGGTTCTTCAATCTGATCCACCCCCAGTGTTCTAATCAGTCTGATCCGTCTCCACAAGACGTTAAACTCATGGCATACCTCGTGTTAAACATGGGAATCAAGGGAAAACCTCAGATACATGCCTATGGAATTCAATTCCCCACATTCAATGTTGGATTCCTCAGGCTTCCACGCCCACGAAAATCCCTATAATAAGGGACATAGGACATACATGCCAATCCCCCAGCGTCAAGACACGCCAAAGAAGCCTCAGTGTGACCATTCGCCTCACCGATGGTTGCTACCATGTCAAGAACCCATGAAATGTATTGACAGAAGTAGTGTAATTAATCGGCATCCATGTATATATGGCACCGGGAATGAGATTCATCAATACGTCTTAAATCTACGAGGGCGACCCGGACTAGGTGACGAACTCTAAGGAGGAATCCACAGAAGGAAGAACCAACATCCCATCATCCCGGTTTCGATCAAGGAGCATACGTCCTTAGACAAGGAACAGATGTCGCCCGCCTTTGGAAAGCGGGAATGCAGGGCCACAAGCCGCGCGTCCTCCCCTACGTGACAGATGTGCACACATGCTCTGGCGAAAGCGTTGGAAACATCTATAATTTGTTTTTAAGTGAATACCATGATTTAAAGAATTATCACACTATTCTATTATTTTTTTCATTCAATTTTATAAAATAATTAAAATAGATGATTAGTAGTTTACATGATTATAAATTATATGATAAATAATAAATTAATTTATTTTATATATCTCTCACTATTTTATCAGATCCTAATATCACTCACCATTGAACTCAAGGTGTCTTGTTTCTTTTACATTATAGTGGCATGGATCCATATTCCCCTTCACATAAATCAAAAAAGGTTTAGTTAACCTATTTGAAGGTATCTTGGATGGAAAATATTCTCCATCCATGGTCTTGTAGATCCATGATTCCATGAGAGGATTTTAGAATATAGAAATATTGAATTGGATTTTCACAACTCTTTCCTCCAAATCACACCAAGTCAGGAAAGGGATACTCTTATTGATGTAAAATGATTATGTCAAACCAAAACATTAATAACAACTCACCTTTTTAATGTAAGTGCCCAAAAAATGTTTTTTCATCCACCTAGATCTATTGGTTTCATTCATAATGATGATAATGAAATGTGAAGTCTAACATAATGTTTAGTTATGAGATTTTAATTTATTATGAATAAATTTTTTCTTGTTTTAACCTTTATAGAACCTTTTAATATTATTAAGTGGATTTTACATAATTAATTAACCATATTTGATAAAACATTTATTCATATTCCATTTATTTAAATTGAATCTTTACACATTAATCCATTTATATATATGGCAGTGGTATTGAATCCATAAAATAAATAATTCATGAGATATAAATTAATAATTAATAATGAGCTGATCATTATATTATCAAATGGAATGTTTATTGAGTGGAAAATAAATCAATCTTTGACATAGGGTAAAATTATTTGTGCCAGTCTTGGAATGAGTTACAACATTCCTCATGTACACCTATGAATCACCTAGGTTGGAATCATTATAGTTCTATCTTAAACTACTTCCATGTACATTATGATACTCCATTAATTACATGTATTTCTATAACATATATAGGTGAGGTGAAACAAAAGAATTTTAATGGAGATTATATAAATAACCATATATATGAATTTCTTATATAATAATGGAGGGAGGGATGAATCACATTCCATAAAAATTTAATTTAATATTAAATAATTGAAAACCCGTGCAATAAATTAAACTAAAACATCCAAAACATACAAAATTATTTTTTAGGCTCATGAGTGGTCATACAATAAACATATATGAAAAATTTAACCAGTTAAAATTTATTTATACTCTCTATTTATTATAATGTTAAACACCCTTTCATTTGTTAGTTAGTTAGTTAATTAATTAATTAATACTATTTCATCTTAATGACCATATGAATTCATTTGGAGATACCCATTATTAAAGGAATTCATGGAAAATAAATTGTAGAACCAATAATCACAAATTTATTATAATAAATTAATTGAGATTTTTTTTAGAATTATTATATTTTCACACACACCAGTTATTACAATAAGTGAAATAATATTTTAATTATTAAAATTTAAATTTAGTCTAATAAAATTCTATCCTTTATTTGGATACTACCAATAGTGTACTTATGAGATACATGCCATGTACCTTCGTTTCTGTGTACCCAGGTTACGTGTTTGGGGCATCAATCCTATACCTCAGTTGGACTACACGAGGTGTAAAATCTAGATAGAATAGTGTATATATCTTTACATGTGTTCATGAAACCCAAAGAAGAACTAATAAGGTTAATCATTATCTACTACAAAAAATGTATATAAAAGATACAAATCAGGTATTTCTTATTACATGTGTCTGTATAACTCACTGAATGGATCAATGTATATTTTGGATGTGGGAAATGATGAACTACATGTCATGAACACAACGTACACATTGTGCATATCATTAATGCTCCAAGCCATCATCTTCTCATAGTTTAACCATGTATAATGGCCAAAAATATTGCAAAAAGTTCAACACTAACCAGTTTAGACTATAAAATGTGTATGCCGGCTAAATCCCATATAATTCACATGTCATATTCTGGGTTGGCCAAGTATAAAAACCACATGTAATAAATTCACCACATGTAATTAATATTCAACACATCATGTATCATGAAACATGGATAGGTGTAGTGAACTTGGGTACATGGTGTGTGCTTTGGCAACACACTGTGTAATCCCATAATATCCATTCAGATTCATGAACACTTGTCAATAGCATCTTCGATCGTTCTACATCTATTCTTGAATATAAGAAATTTTGAATCTTCAATGAATAATTTAAAATGTAAAAAACATATTAATCAAAATAAAATTAAATAAATAATGATATGAAATAAAAAATTCAACCACAATTGTAAATACCGATCAAAAATAAAATAAAAAATTATAAATTCAAAACATGACCACTTTGATTCCTGAATTTTTTCCAGGCATAGTTGAAGCACCTTTGTGGATATTAAATTAATATTTCTTCAATTTTTTAGTTTCTCAAAACCCTTTAATATGAACATTCACATTGAATTTTTAATTAATTTATTAATGATTAGTAGAAATGATTACCTCATATTAGGATCCTTTATTTGATGATATTGTTGTTCTTTCAAAAACGCTTTCAAATTTCATTCATTGTGATGTATGGATTCTAGTGTACAATCCCTCTTGCGGGGATTCACATGTTCTCTATTAATCTCTATGAAACAATAATTTATTTATAGGTTCTTGAATTACGGATCAATTATGTTTCATTTTTTGTCTTGATCACTACAATATACATCAGGAGTAATTTATTTCTTCTTATTCTTGAGAGGAAGAGAGGAGGAATTCAAGAGAGAGAGAGAAAGAAGTCCATTATGATCAATAATTCTCTATTCTAAATTATCAATTTACCCTACAAAATATATGTAACGAACTATTTATATATCTAGGTTTTAGGTTTATATATTATTTAATTTTTTACCTTACCTTAAATAATATTATTATCTTTATCAAAACCCATTCACATTATAATAATATTATTATTATTTTAGGGCACACACTAACTTTCATAAAAAAAATATTATTTTACTTTCTTGTAAATTAATAATTATCATCCAATGGGGTTTTAGATCATTGAAACACCTTAGTATTTATTGAATACCTGAATAAAATATTTATTAATATGTAAATATTTTTTTATCCATAAACCAGTGAATAAATACTTATTATACATAAAATAAAATAAATAAATATATTTTATTTACAATCCAATCAATAAATATTTTTTTAATTTATGTGATCAATAAAAAGGGAATTACTTATTCTTCATACTTGAGAATAATATTTATTCCATTAATTAAATTAAAATATAATTGAATTGAGATCAATGAAAACACATAGTTTGTGGCCCTCTATGATCATTTCTCATTGGCATTTGGTGGGTACTACAAAAGTAAAATACCACCATCTAGAAATGGCTCAAGGAACCCATGAGAAATAACTTAATTCTAAAATATCGATAACCACATATGAATTATCACTTTGTATAATAATCCCATTTTCTCAATAATTCATCAAGTTGGTTTTAGATAAATATCATCAAACTATATGCTTGATATGTATTTCTTTAAAAATATTAAATAAACATCATTACACCATGGTCATAGAATTTAGCACAATGGTTATGTCTCAATCAAAGGGTTCAGAGGCCATCTTCTATAAAGATGGAAGATACAAATCCTTCCTTGAATTATCCATTAATAACAAGTCATTCAAGATGCACCCAACATATCCTACTTCCATCTAATATATTAAATTATAGTTTTTGTTAGTAAATATAAATGAATGAGTCATTAAATGCATTAATAAAAATCATAAAGTCTAATGACCATTACACATGCTTGTATATAAGAATATATGATGACACCAAAACATACAGAATTGTTACTAGCAAGTCTATTCTCATGATCTCATGTATTAGAGATTAATAATTGTGAACTTCATAAGAAGAAGCCTCATCCACTTACGAGTACTCTCACCCGATGATCTATATACCATGTTCCCTATCATAGTATGTTATCCGACTGTATAACTATTTTTATGAATATAATTTAGAATTTGAAGGTTCACATTATAGAGGGGAACTAGTATGACCTTATCAATGTGATAGCTACTTTAGGACATTATCACGTAAATGATATGAACAAATAATATATGGTAATATATTTATATTAATATTTAATCCTTTAAATATTCATGTAATATAATGTAAAAATTAGTTAGTTTTCGGATACCAACTCAAAAGTTTAATTGGTTTCATTTTTAATAAAGAGAAAGGTCCCATAAAGTGCAATAATATTTTATTGTATTTTCAAAATCAACCAATTATTTTGTAAAAGTATAGCTTGTATAATTTAGATTAAATTGATAGAAACAAAAATCTATTTTCATAAAATAATTATATTCATTATATAATATCAAAACATTTGAATAAACCTATTTTTATAAGATATTTTAATAGAATAAGTTTTCAAGTTTTCCAAATTTGGTTTTTTGGAACATTATAAATATTTATAAAGGAACCCGATTTCAAAGTAAATACATATAGGTTTTGAAAAGTCCCCATTTTTATAGCTAGTTAAGAATAATTTTTATTTATATTATTAAAATTGGGGGGAAATTATGAAAAATAACTTGATGGTACCTTCCATGTGGAGAAAGACGAGATAATTGGGAATTTAAAATTCGATCATACATAATCCATGATATTTGGAAATTTCAGGGTATTGAGGCTTTATTATATATTTTATAGATCCTTAAAAGTTAATTGAATATAAGAAAACGTTTTAAAGTCACATGGGCAGGATTTTGAAATAGCAATTGCAAGCATGTTATCTTAGAGGTCAAGAAAGTTTTGTGGGGTTACCTTCCAACCATATTGATAAATAATCTTTAATCTAATGAAATAATTAAATAAATAATTAAACAGAAAATTATAATTTTATCACTTAACCCCTAACATTAATAATCCAAGAATGTTAAAACCCTTTTTTCAATGGTTCTTACTTAGTTTTTTTTCAAAAAATTTAAAAATAATTTTTTTATTGAAAATAGTTACCAATTAAAATCATAATAAACAAACTATGGAAAATTAAATCATTAATTTTTAAATTAACACAACCCAAGTTCATCTTACATTAATTAAGGATTTTTAATAACTATTCGTTATAAATTCCCTAGGAATTACTATACATTATAAAAATCAGAATATAGTGATCCTATACTCTCTAATATAAAATAAATATAACTTTAATCCCAAAATAATTGTACTCCAATAATCATAAAAAATATTCTTTACTAAATATATAAACCTAAAAGTCATGATCACCTCGGTCACATATTCTATTAAAATTTAATCAATATTTTATCCATCAAATATTTATAACCAATTGAAATAAAATCATATATTTACCAATAATTTACTATATATACCTTAATAATATAATCATTCAACAAATTATAGTGAACTTCTTCCAAAATAACCCAAATAATCTATTGAAAAAATCACTTTCCAAACCCCATGGTTATTTATACTTCTCAATGTATGTTACTAAAAATTTGATAAAATATTTCTTAAATAACCATAATCATCTCAACATAAAATCATATTACAACCCTAAGGATATTTAATACTTTTTATATTATGCTCTAAAAAATGTAATACCATTCATCCCAAATAACCTCTACACTAAATCATATATCTAGAATAAGGGTTATATATACCTCAATCATGTATTATTTATAAAATAAGTAAATTACTCTTAAAATATCATAAACCACCATAATATATATTTTAATAATACCTAAAAATAACTTATATTACTTTTAATTAATTATTAACCTTAAACTTATCAACCCATAATGATATACATAACTCTTAAATTAACCACAACCAATAATATCCAAACCTATAAATTTATCTAAAACAGATTCAAATAAAAACCATAACACCCATAACATATCCATATAATAGATGAGTTATTTATATAAAATATTAAAATACTCTCACACCCAATACATTTTAAATTTTTACTTTTAGAGAATTACAAAAAATCCCTTCAGTAAAAGATCCATAATTTTTATTAAATGGAAATTTGATCAATAAACCAAAATCTAAAAATGACACACTTAAATCATTCAAGGATAAAATATTATCCCTCCATGTATACCCTTGAATCATTTATAGTGTTATTATAGGTTTAATGGGGAAAATGAAAAGAAAATAAAGGGGCGATCTCAGATGCTAAGTAAGGGGTAGTGAACATTGTAAGATATCAATGCATAAATAAGGTATACAAACATGGAATTATTATCCACTAATAAAATATATGTTATTACTTATTGTTTAATATTATTACATTTCTGTAAGATACATTGATGATTAGAGGGTGTTTTGGAAGTCTTGCAACCAAATCCAGGGTCACTACACTATAGCACTTAGAAACACGCTGCAAGGGAGGTGACCATGCTATATTGAAAATGAATATGCTATAGCCTTTTGTTAACATAAATACACATAATACTGAGAATTTTTATTCCATAGTGGGGATATTTCATGGAGATGGTTCAATGATGTAATGTATTATTCCATAGTTTGAATTTTCCCATTAGTTATAGTTGGCTAGCCAATATTCGCTCTTTAGGAGTCCCAAACATAAATGGTTGTTACAAAATTTTATTGGATTTGATTTTAATTGAATTAGTTATTTAATTTGAAATTTAATATTGAATTAAAGAGGCCTAAAATTTATTCCTTCCACATAGATTATTCCCTCTAAATTCCTTGATTATTCTCCTCATTTGAAGGAATTATAGAGATCTGAAGAAATATAGATGTAAATCCATGATGAAATATCACCCCTTTCTCTACAGTGAAGAAATAAACAACTTGGTTATATGTTTTAGTTCCTCCTTATACACATTGGAGTTCATCCACTAGTGTTTTCTATGTCTTATCCTTCCACACTATTCTATGAAGGCAGTTACCTGCACAACTCTTCACCACTACTATACGCCATATACTCTGGCGGTTAGTCACAATCCAACTCCATGCTAAAAACTTATACCTTACACTATAAAGACCCCCATTTTTCCATAATAAAATCTTATCCCTTCTTGGACGAGCCTTGTGGATCCTTTTTGACACCTATTGATCTGGGGTAAGTCGAATTAACCCCTTTGATATTGTTTTCCTATTGTATTTCCATAGAAACCATGACATGTTTGATTGGAAGGGTTCTAAGAGATCATAGAGTATGATCATATTATATTTGGTGTGATAAGATTACTTGAATATCATCCCCTTTGATGGACCTTGATCCAGTCATCAATGACTTGTGGAAAAAAGTTTCTTACCTCTTGGGATTTCATTTACAGAAGTTGATATACTATGTTTTATGTGTTGGATTATTTTATGTCATTCTGGATTGTGATCATATGTGGGTATGTCTATATCCCATAATACCCATTGAAATATTTTATTCAATGAGTGATGTTAGTGTAGCTTATTAGAATTTTTTATTATGATTTCATGATTTTATGTATACTGTTATATACTCATGATGATATACTATTCCTAGTTGTATGCTTCACCCTATTTTTATGTTAAAATGTCTTGGTGGTTGTGATGGGAACATGAGACAGGTGGACTATTGTGAAATATTTATCCCTTATAGGGGGACTGTACACATTTTCTGATGATTAAAAAAGGGACAAGAATATATAGTGGATGTATGAGGTAGCCATGGTTCTATGTTAAGGGTTTACTTGACGTATCTTTGATTTTCCAAGTGACACTCACTATGAGGAATCCTAGTAGATGTGAGTACCAAATATTCTTGACTAGATGATGTAGGAATTCATGGTCCTATTTGTGGATAGATTATTATAGGTTTCATGTTCACATAACTATGTGAGGACACTGTACAAGGTCTTGTTTAGTTATTATGGACATCTTCTTTTAGTATTTCGACATAGAGCTGAAGCAAGTATGGTTGGGGGTTTGTGGATGTTTGGTTAGAATGTGGCCACATTTTCTGAGATTGTATGTTTTTACTTAAAAAAGTATCATTATAACAACATGAACATTTTATACATTATCACAACAGGTTAAGGATGAATTGATGGTGTCCAACTAAGTCTTATACACACACTCCACATAGGAATTTGGGTGAGCTTGTAGATTTCATGAGGGATTCAAAAAAGGGAAAGGTACTTATAGTGGATTGATGAGTAAAGGAACATGAAGCAGGTGGAATATCATTACAAACTCTATAGTAATCCACATATTATTTATTTATTTATCTTCATTATTCTATGGTTTGTCATGCCACACTAGGATCCATTTGTTATTATGACATGCATGTATTTTATTTAGTTTCATTATGTTTACTCATATTATTTATTATATTATTTAATATTTTATTATTAATCCTATTATTTGATACTGAGGGTATATTCTTCCAAATAATGGACTCAAACCCTTGTTACTAGTTTTTAGCCTCTTGCATACGGGGACGTACACATAAGGTCATGTGACCTTTCTGATCAGTCCTAATGGTTTGGGTTTGGATGTTAAGAAATAGTATAAAAGTAGTGATATAATATACTAACACATATTTTTCTCTTACCTTGTATGAGACATGATAGACAAGAGTTAAGATGATTTTGATTGTGGTAGGGGAACTATGATAGTGTTTTACCAACACCATATAGTGGACCTGTGAGTCTTATATAAAATGAGAAATTATGTTTTTTCTATTAATATTGATTAAATTTACCTTGAGCGATGAAAATTATTTTTAAATGTGATTTATGAGATTTCATGTATATTCATATATCATGACTAGGCATGTATGTTCACATGGCATATATGTACCTATTTTTGTGCTTCATAATAGTTCATTAATTTAATTCCTTGATTTGTTCTATATGTTTGGATAATTTATCAATTGTGTGATATATCTATGTTAGCAAGATGTTTTGATATATATATTTATTGTAATTAATTAGTTTAATTGAGTCTAATGTTGTTTTAGTATATATATTATGACTGTGAATAACATGTTTTGATTGAGACAAGGCTTATTGTTAGGAGGCTTGACCTTGGAATGAGGGTAGACTCCAAGGTAATCCTTTGAGTGATACCATAGAATGGATAGAACTCTATTTATTCCTAAAGTTCCTTCTATTGAAAAATATTACACATAAAAGATGTTGGGTGGGGCCACTTTCCGAGTAGGTTCTCTAGAGTCCATCCCTACACATACCCTAGTGGTGTAGGCTATGGTTCCAAATCATCTGCCACCAAAATAAATGGTTGACTACATTAAGGATTTTCATATCCATTACTCTGAAGCCTCTATAGGAATAAAAAAACCTATGTATTCTAATGATTTTATTGGAATCAATTGAGAGAAAATTATACGTCACTAATATATTGATGGACATGAAGGTGAGGTTTCCAGCATTCATGCTAGAGGGACCCTCTAGGTGTTGGTTGGAAGTTATGGGTATGGATGGATGATGTGAGGGTGTCACCTGGAAGGCCATAAAGTAATTTCTTCCTTAACACACAGAATATTGATCTATTAAAGTATATCATGGTGTTGTATTAGGGATCCATGAAACATCAATATACTCCACTCTATTGAGTTCCTCAATTTCACACTGATACTGGCTGGTAATGAGGCTCTGAAGGATAAGAAGTTCAAGATATGACTTTGACCCAACCTCATAAAATTGGTACATAGTTTAAATATATATTATTATTTGGAGATGCTTTATAATGATCTTATTATTGAGAATATATCCATTTAATATCATGTTTTTGGTCTTAACCAATCCTCCAGTGCTTATTTGAGATGACTTCCCACTACTACTATGAGTACCCATTCCAATAGTAGGTCGTAGAAGAATAGAGAGGTCCAACAGAGAATAAGTATGAAAGTAAGGTATATTCCAAATTATTCCACCCATTCTAGAGCAAACCCACAATTTTTTAACTATGGGAGATTTTGAAACCAAATTCGAGATTTCATAGCACCCAAGAGGCAGTTCAAATAGTCTGGAAGGATGTGACATATCCAGTAGTTTTCATTAGAGATTTGGCTAGGAGGTGGATACAACAATGGTCAGGAACCACAGGTTTAGTTTATGTTCTTATTAGAAGAATTAGAATGATCATACACCTTTAGGAAAAAGTCAAAAATTTGAGATAGGTTATGTATATACTATGGATCAGACTTCATAAGATAGAGGATAGTGACCTTAAACTATTCGAGGTATGGATTTGATCACATATACCATATCTACTAAGTGTCTCAATATTGGTGCTTCCTGTTATTTATTTTCAACATTAGTAGTTGTTGTACCTGACCTATTGGTCAAACTATCATCTTAATTAGTATATCTACAAACACATTTGGGAATAATGGTGGATCATCTCCAGTAATTCCCTTTGTGTACCACATTCATCACTGTCCATGAACATATATGTGAGTTCATGATTCTGGAGAGAGTGTAATTCATTGTGATTATCTACATGGACTAGATAACTAGTTTACAAACATATATTAACTATTATTAGATCCACACAAAATTAAGTTTTCCAAAGGTAGAGCTGTTCAAAATTATTGGATAATGGGAATTGGGAGCTGACATAGTGGGCCCAGACTTATGTCTTCTTGGGACGATGACAACATTGATAGTGGGCTTAACTCTTTCATAAGGTTCATTTACAACCCCCTCATATTTTTTATAGTCTTGAAGATATATAAAGACATCTACCCAAATCAATTTACAATAATCCCGCATAATAGTAGAGTTGATTTTGATTTAGATCTCATAGCAGATGCATAACCCATTTTGATACCCCTATATCATATGGTGAAAATTGATTTCAAGGTGGTCAACTTGTAGTTGGATTACTTGGAGTGAAAACTTGTTATTGGGAAAAGTAATCCACCATGGGGTGAACTAGAGTTATTTTCTTAAAAGTAATATGGGTTGTATTTAAATCTATGTTGATTACTGAAAGCTAAAATGTGTGATAGTGAAGAACTGATATCCCTTTTCTAGGATTGCCGATCAATTAGACCAGAAATGTAGAGACTGATGGTTCTACAAGATTGATCTTTGATCAGGATATCGGGAATTGTAATTCATAGCATAATACACTATGAATATGGTGTTTTAGATAAGGCATGGGTTGTATGAGTACATGGTAATATTTTTAGAATGACCAACGTGCTAGATGTTTTCATGTACCTCATAATCAAGATCTTTCACCCACACATTGTATCAATCATCATATTGTTTGTTTATGACTTCATCATCCACTCAACAACGTTTGAGTAGCATGATAGGGACCTTGATATGGTCATGAGTCTTATTTGAGAGCACTGGCTTTACACCAATTTTTCAATGTGTGATTTTTGTATTCAAGAGGTGAAGTTCCTATGACATGTGGTTTCCAATACAAGAATATCTATAAATTCAGATAAAGTCGAGGAAGTGATGTTCTAGAAATATCCTTTGAATGTGTTTGATATTAATAACTTTCTAGGATTAGTAGTACATTATTAAAAGTTTTTCCATGACTTCTCTCTAATATCAGCACCCATAAAATCACAGACAAAGAAGGGGGGGGTGAATTTATAATGATTATCCCTATTTGAATTATCTTTCATTGAGCTTAAGAGAAGGTTGATAGTAGCTATAGTATTGAAACTCCCTGAATATAGGATTGGTTATGCAGTATACTATGGTGCATCAAGCATTGGAATAGGAGAGATACTATTGAAGAGAGAGAAGGTAGTGGAATAGGGGTCTTGTCATCTATGAACTCATGAGCGTAATTACCCTATACGTGACTTGGATCTATCAGCCATGTTTATTTCTTCAAAGAATTAGAGACACTATCTCTTAGGTAATATATATTTTTGTTTACATAAACCAAAAGAGCCTTCACT
This sequence comes from Viscum album, assembly GCA_963277665.1. Taxonomy (NCBI): domain Eukaryota; kingdom Viridiplantae; phylum Streptophyta; class Magnoliopsida; order Santalales; family Viscaceae; genus Viscum; species Viscum album. Next base: position 1,038,805,151 of record OY728165.1, read on the forward strand.
ATATCTTTACAGAGATAGACATGAACTTGATACAATGGTTATGGGTTGAGTATCTATTGATTTTCAACTTTAATATGATATATGAACAAGGGAAATTTATATTTGTTTCATATGATCTTAGACGTAAGATGTAGAATGAAAAGGAGTTTGGTGAGTGGCCATTTGAGGATTAATTTTACTTGATGAGCTAATTGGTTAATAGGAGGATGGATTTCTTAGAGGATTAGGGTTTCAGGAAATGTGATCCCTTGATATTTATATATTCTCTTTCGGACCAGGTGAATACCGAACATGACTCGTACTTAGAGTGTTCTGTAATGAGGGAACTAACTGACTTCTAGTGATTCTCTACCTAGTATTTGATGGATTATGAATATGTGATCTTTTTACATGTGAGAGTAGTATTATCAGATCCCTTTAGAGAGGAAATAATATTGTATTATCATAACACTATATGGTATGTAAATCCTATTGTGAACAAGATGTATCATGAATTTAGATGATAGTTCTGGTTTCCGGTGATAAAGAGAGACATTTCTGGTTTTGTCTTTTGATTTCTTACCTCATTGAGGGTGAAATATAATCACCAGTGACCTGGTGGTACAATCCATCTACTTTATATACCCATGTGGAAGTGGGAAGATATCATGATCTATATTTTTATGAGTTTAACCAATACCCTAAGGATTTATGACACAATTTGGGTGATTATTGATTGGTTAATAAAGAATGATTAGTTTTTACCAATTAGAGATACTCACTTAGTAAAGGATCTGGGAAATATCTAAATCTGTGAGATTGTATTATATCATAGATTAACCTTGAGAATTTTATTAGATATTGAATTTTGTTTTACATCATGGTTTTGGAAGGTCTGGAAAATGTACCCAGGGACTCAGCTGAGATTGAGTATGGTGTACTATCCTTAGACTGAAAGATAGTCTAAGAGGATAATGCATATAATGGAGGATATACTTCGATATTGCATGATAGAATTCAGCGAATCCTTGGATGACCACTTATCCTTAGATGAGTTTTCATACAAACATAGTTACCGAGTTTTGATTCAGATGGACATTTCAAGGATCTTTATAGGAGGATGTATCTATTTCTAGTTTATTGGAATGAGGTGGGTGAGGTAGCAGTTGTGGGCCCCAACATGGTTCAATATAAATGTTAGAGAGTGTAGTTGATTCATAAGAGATTTATCACCACTCATAGAGGACTGAGATATTATGGTGACTAGAGGAGGATACCATTGGTGTTCACTATGGGTGATCTGGTTTTCTAGAGAGAGAATCTATAGTTAGGGAACCAACATCTAGGAAAGTAGGGAAAGCATGCACTATGTTTTGTTGGACCCTTTCAGATTTAAAAATGAATAGTGGCAGCGATGTTCCATCTAAATCTTCCTTATCACTACCATGGAATTCCTAATGTGGTTCATTTGTCATAGATTAAAGTTATATACCGGACCCTATACACGTTATTGATTGTAAGAGAAAATTGGGCTAGAGACTAATGCAACTTATAAGGAGTGTCCGATGTGAATTATAGACTTGTGTGAGAAAGTGCTGAGAGGGAAGACTATAGCAATTTTTTGGTTCATTAGTAGTATGGATGGATCTAGATGGGTAATTGAGAGATAGAGGATGATGTTAAATCTCAGTGGACCAATTTATTTGAGTAGGAACCCTAGAGATGATTCTATAGGATGAAAATTATTTGGAGGGGTAGAATAATAAATAACTGGAATTATTTTCATTTGATAAATTGATTTTTTTTCTTACATATTTAATGTTAGGCCATTTTTGGAAGAAACTTTGAGGTTTAATGGGAGTTTTGGAAATATTTCTTCCAAAACCAAGTTCCCATATCCATAGAAATTGGAACCACAACACAAGGTATATGGTTGTTATTTAAGGAAAATGGATATTACATAGACATTTGTTAAGATGATCCCACACAAAAACAAGAATTATTTCACTGTAGTGGGTATTTTCCATAGTGTCATTGCTGTGGTGTTATGAAACCCTTTGCATTGTGAGTTTCTTTATTAGTTATAGATGTCTGTCTAGTCTTTGGCCATAGATAGTTTTAGATCAAAATGGACATAACACACTTGAATTCTAGGATTCATTTAAAATTGAAATAGTGCATCAATTAAAAATTGATTAAGTAATTTAGGAGGACTTACTATATTATTATCCTCATTCAAAGGAATTATAGTCCTTAGAAGGACTACCGATCCAACTCTATGCCATTGTACTGGCCCGATGCTGTAGTGGTTCAAGTCACATATCATTTCTATGTCATTATGCCTCCTTCTAGACCATGAAGATTTTCCTTCGGTGTTTACCACGCCAAATCCTTCCATACATTAGTAACTGATTTCATAATTATTAAATGCATAATTTTGAAAATCGAATTAAAATATTCAAGTCCTCATGCAAAGATATTATAAATAATCAAACCCTTAAGGCTACATGCAAAAAAATTATAAATAAATTGGTAGGAATACATCAAATAACCTAACTAATATGTCTCATGATACCTATCAATGAAATGAGGGTCAATATAATTATGGGCCTAACACATAAAAAAATAAGTCCAATGCATTCATTATATGTATGGAACAAATAAAAAATAAAATACAAAATCAAAATTCCTTAGTAATCAATAAATACCCTTATTGAAATAACATGGGTAACAACCCAAGATTTTATAGTATATTTATATTAAATAAATATAATCTCCATGATATCTTGTGATACACACAACCATGATATTTTAAAATAATAACATTTTGTTTAATAGATCATACAACACATAATAGAGGGCTTACACGACCCAAACAATATATTATTTAAACATGATTGTTATAATATATCCATTTAATTGATGGTATGAATATAATTAACAACAAAATGAAACATTTATATAATTTAATACTAAATATATATTGATTTAATAATTCTTAATAAATTAGTACTCATCTTTTAATAAATATATTTTACTCTATAAAATATATTTTTCCCTGAAAAATTATTTTTATTAATTTTTGTGCAAAAATATTATAAATAATTTTTGGATATTTTGATAATTTTATTTTATAACATGAAAATAATTTTTTATGTCTGAATATCTATAATAATTAAGGGTGAATTTTGGGTATTTTTCAGAAAATATTGTTTTTTAGTGAATAGTAAAAAATAGTATTGTTTTTGTAAAAATGCCATTTCTTTTAATAAATTGATTAATTTATTAGTAACATTACTATTTTAATATGATTTAAATGAAACATAATTATTATTTTGTAAAATCTAATTCAATTAATTTAATTTATATCATCTATATACTGTATTTTAACATAAGTTTATTTTTAGGTTGAAAAACACAGTTTTTCTAAACATTGTTTAAAGTGAATAATGTTTTTTGAGTTTAAATAATTAAAATAAAAGATAAGGATGAATGATTTAAATGAAATTTATATATTATATATCTATAAATATTAATTTAAATTCAATTAAATAGTATTACTTGAAAAATAGTTGTTATAAAATAATATTATGCTTTAAAAATGCATTTTTTGAAATAAAATTTTTCAACACGTATGTGGGTTTAATTTTAGATTACATTACTATATTTATATGAACATAATTTTAAAAAATGGATTCCATATTTTTAATCTGAATAATTAATATTATATATCAAGTTCAACTTTATTTTTAGTCATAATGAATAGTAAATGAGTAAAAATATGTTACCACAGTTAATGTTAAAACCAATTTCTAAGGGGGGGGAGGGTAAACTAAAGAGGTAAAAAGAGTTTCATTTTTAAAATAAGTTTATTTGGAATGTGATAGGTGATTATCAGAATTATATCTCCTAAAAACCTCAATTTTTTAATTTTGGAGGCACTAGTCTTGAGAGTGACTTCCCATTATTGAATAGTTTTTGGTATTTACAAGAATATCACTCCTCCTCAATTATAAAAAGGGAACCCCATATCCTCTCACTTCCACTCATCCAAAATCAGTAAATTATAAAGAACCCATGAAAATATCTTCCTTACTTCCCTCCACATATCATACAATCCTTATTTTGATAAGAATAACAATCTAGTGAGGATTTATGTATAATCTTAAAGAGGTGGTCCAAAGAAGAGGCAACGTTCTTAACTGAGAATCTAAATTTTATTTCTTCTTCTAACTCCTTAAAATCTTCCTAAAAAATAATCATATAATATCATAAGTATCTCCCATATACTAATATGTTATTATTTTAGTGTTATAACTTAAATACATATCCGCTTCCATCAAATGAGAAATGAAACCATCGTTCATGTGTACGATGGACTACCTCCTCATAAACCATTGTAATTCGTTCTCCAGAATCACCTATAAAGAATATTTATGAGGCTGAATTTAATTATTTTATACCATATTACTACAATATTAATCATTTTTGAAAATTAATATATCATAGACCTTCTAACCTTACCATCCATTGAAAAATATTAACATCATTCATGTGTACATCAGACTACAGCCTCACGGAGCGATGTGTTTATTTATTTATTATTTCATCACTTGGATGATATATGTAAATATATATAAAGAAATAATATGATATTTATGATATAATTATCATTAATTATATATAAAATAATGCTTACATTATTTTCTTCATGATCATTGAAAAATGGAAATGCTACTCATGAGTACGTACAACCCACCATCACCAGGATAGTATTGTGAGTTCATTTTTCATAATCATATTTCATGGTTGTGTCATGAACCGTCCCCCGAGGCCCATGCCATGACTAACCCACAACCACCTTCCATAGGCCAGGGACTGACACAGGATCACTCGGTGCTAACCCTCACAGGGATCGCTCGGTGTTGACCACACAGGATCGCTCGGTGCTTACCCACATAGGATCACTAGGTGCTGCCCACACAGAATCGCTCGATGATGACCCAAATAGGAATCGCTCGGTGTTGACCCACATAGGATCACTATTCATTCTTCATATCACATCTAGATACTGGGTTCTCACACTATGCTTGTCCGCCTCCGGGAGGGTCCGTTCCTCAACCCACTGGTCGATACTGAAACTGCTAAGAAGTCCCATGAAAAAGTATCCCAAAGGACCGTCACATCATAGGGGTCTCAACACAATATACGATGCGTCAATCAGATTCTCGGTCTGTAAGTTATTAGTCTTTTAGTCCCGAGGGCCTAGTTTGATTCGTGCTTGATCCAACCTGACCGTATCCCAACATTATCAAAATCTCATGTGGGGTATACCGAAGGGGGGGTCTTGCTCCAAGGTTTACAATTCCATTTACAGTTTGTCAAACGGATGCCTGGTGTCAACATTATGGACAATAGAGCGAAAAAGCTCATAGCTGGTCTAGGTCCGGTCTGACCAGGTCGGACCGACCCGGCCTGGGCCGACCCGACCTAGTTTGAGTTGACCCAGGCCACTGGGTCCAGCTGGCCCACGCTAGGTCTGGCCAGGCCCGGTCTGTGCTGGGCGGTGCGGGGGCCGCAGGAGTGGTGTGAGTCCTCGAGGGCGGCCGAGGATGTCATGGGGGCGGCGAGGCCACGGGGGCCGCGAGGCCACGAGACGATGAGGCCGCGAGGCTGCGGGACGGCGGAGCCGTGGGGGGCCGCGATGCCGCGAGATGGTGGAGCTGCATGGGGCTACGAGGCCATGGGACGACGGAGCCCTGGGGGGCCGTGAGGCCGCGGGGTGGCAAAGCTGCTGGGGGCCGTGAGGCCTCATGGTGTCAGTGCCATGAGGGGGCCACGAGGCCTTGTGGAGGCACCATTGCACCGTCACCTTTGTCGTGGCCGGCGGTGGGGTGGACCTCCATTCACGAGTTCCATCGGTGCCAAATGCAGGCACAGGTCGTCGTCACTATCGCGAAGAACACACAAAAGAACAATAATATTTGCGGGGGGGGGGGGGGGGAGGGGTGTTGGACCATGTTTTTTTGGAATGTTCCCTCCGTGTTAGGGTGGTAGCAAGCGGTTCACAAATTGTGAATCAAGAATGTGTATGGAAGATATTTAAAACATCAAACCCAACAACCTCCATCAATCACAATTCCCAATCTTGCAAAAGAAAACAACCGCAGATCAACTAGTTAGAGAGTGATGATCCAAATTATTTTTTTAGAAGAGAAGAAATGGGAAAAATTATTAACATAGAATTAAACCCCTTCCTTGAAGGTTTTTTATTGCATTGATGTTGCCACGAGAAAGAACGGTGAAAGCGAAGAGGGTGCCAACGATCGTCACTCCCGCAATCACACTTCCGAATTCGGCTTGGGGTCGGTTCCTCATTATTCATTGGAGAAGCATTCTTTATTGGAGAAGAAGAGTTCCTCCAAAGTTATTCAACCAATTTCCCTCTGCCAATATTTCCCCCAAATTCCCCAACAAAAGAATAGCCAACCAAATAAAAAAAATTTATCTATTTTATTTGTTGGCACAATTGAAGTTGGCTTAATGGATTAATGAAAGATGACACAATTAAATGGGTTATGTGGGCATAATTAAAGTAGAGGATACCAAAGGTCACCTCCATCATTAAAGAGGGCATTCAAGAGTTTTCTCCCATTAAGAGGGTCTGGGTGGTCCCACCTTTTGGAATTCAAATTGGGGATTTAGGAAGAGGTGGTCCCTACCTACATAACACACATGTGGGAGGTTTTAGTTCAGGTGGTTCCCACCTTTAAACCATCAACATGGGAGGTTTCAACAAAAATAAAAATAAAATAAAAGTTTATTTTGTTTTATTTCTCTTTCTATGAAAAACCCAAATTCTATATTTCACCCCCTGACCTACTGTGGTCGAGGTGAATGTCCCCTTAAGCGAATACCGGCGTTTTGAGTTCAACGGTGCCCTCAGATTTCAATTCCGAGTAATGGTTCAAAAGTTACAAAAACCTGCTCACACATTTACTGAACATACTTGAAAAAAATTTCAGTAATTTATTCCAGGTGCACTGGGCCTCGGAATCACGCGTCATCAATTTTCGCAGACTCGTAAAATTCCCATTTAATTAAAAACAATTTACATAGAAATTCTGGGTCTTTATAGGTTGTTTGTAAAAGTATAATTTATGTATAAAAACTATAATTATTTAAATATTTTTATTCTAGATATGATTTAATAAATAACTCTTTGACAATGATCAACACACCTATACCATTTTGAAATTATGGACCAATCGTCCTCAAAACACCCGACGTGGAAAAAAATTAAGTAATTAAATAAATAATTAAAATATATTGTTTATGTATAAAGGATTAAACATCAAAAAGGTTATTATGGAAATAATGATTGATATATTTTTATTGTACATGAGATAAAAAAATATATGATAAATTTTGGAATCGATATAAGAGACTTCATCTCAATATTCCTTCATTGATTAATGTTATAATATTAAGAAACTAATTTATTTTATATAGTCTATATAATTCCCATTTTACATGTAATATCTTGAATACTTCATAGTTCATGGTATTTTATGTTTCAATTTTTATTATTTCATCCATGTGTATTGTACTTGAAAGTTACCAAGTGGTAATGAATTTTATAACTCAATTTCTTTTCATTAGGTTATATTAAATCAAAATTTTATTTGATATTATAAGAATATATGTGTAATTAATTTTAATTATATTATGTTTTTTTTAATTTTTTATTTGTATTTTAATTTTATACACATAATGAATTCATTGATTAATTCTCACTTCAATGTTATGATCATTGTAAGGGTTTCTCATCACATATTTTCTTTTTTAAGACATATATTATGTTATAAACCTATCTTCTTTAATGAGGTGTATCTACTGCCCATTTTATATATTATATCTTGAATATATTTATATCCTTCATATTTAATGTTTCATTTTATATTATTCTTTTCAATATGATTACGATTCAAACATTACCAAAGTGATATTAGATTCATGTTTCAATCGAATTTCAATCAATATTTTTTATGCTTGAGTTTTCTTAGATGGAAATTATTTGATTATTTTCTAACAAAAACCTTTCATCTTTCTTATCCTCTTATTATTTATTTTTTAAATTAATAGTATAATTTCCCTCTCTTTGGTATATAAAATGGTTGAGAAAATGGTTTTAATAAAATGTCAATTCATTTTAATCCTCGATCGAAAATCCTTTTATTCTAAATCCATGATTTAATTTTTTTTTAAAAAAATATTTAAATATGATTTTTTAAATTCATTATTAACCATTATTTTAGTTTCAATTTTTTTAAACAAATCTCCCTGATGATTTCCAAACAAGGTACTTTTGAATTTTCGTATAAAAATTTGAAAAGAATTTTTATTTTAACATAGTCAACAAGAAAAGAAATTTCCCCCTAGTATTACCACTGATTTATTTGAATGAACATTTTTAAGTTTAAATGAATAATTTTTTTAAATTATATTTTTTTCTTAATATTCTTAAAACTTATTCTTTTTTTAAAAGTGATTTTGAAAGTTAAAAGAATATTTTCCTCAAGAATATTTTAAATACATTTTTATTATATTTTTATTCATCAATGATAGAAGTCCTTTATTTTACATACACAACTATACAATTCACATAAGGACATGATTTGGAACCATTGTTATAGGCCAAAAAACCATGGAAATAGGCTATTTCCATGATTTTTGAAATAATGGTGGCTAGAGCCATTGTAGTAGGTATTATCAATTTCCATGGTTTAAAGCATGAAAATATGTTATTTATAGACAAAGTCTAAAATGTGGAAATTCCTAGATATAACCATAGTTTAACCATGAAAATTTGAACCTATGACCACGGTTATAATATTCGAAATATGTAATTTATAACCATGATATAAATTGTACTAATTAAAATTTATATCCATGGTTTTACCATGAAAATTGAATCCTACGACCATGGTTAAGAAATGATACTAGATAATTTATATACACTATTTGAACCATTTTCATTGAAAGATAAAACCATGTTTTTATAGTGGTAATTGGTGGGTAATTCCCAAGTTTTAACGGTGGATATATCCTCTATAATACGTAAAAAAAATATGCTACTGTTGGCTATAATAATAAAATCATATCATCATGATACCATAGAAAATGGTGTGAAAAGTATTTTTTACTTTTAACATTTGGAATAGTGTAAAAAATAGTTAGCTTTTGAAAAATCAGAAACCATGGAATCACAAAAGAAGAGTATCCAGGAAAAAGAAATTTGGTGTGCACTAAATTTGAGTGAAGGGTTGAATAATACAACCATGATGAAATTGATATGTGATGATAATTATGATAAAAATTTTGAAGATAGAATATTGAAGATTCACCAACACCCAATCACCCTCTATGTTATTTATGATTTTGATTAGAAACATACACAATCTTGTCATTTATATTAAGAATAAATGTTATGACTATAATCCTAACATAGATTTATATCCTTATAAGACACCAAATAATTTATGTTCCATATTAATTTGGAACTCGTAATCAGATCTAGGTACATGACCTTCCCATCTACATAATCTTCTACCTTTGGATTCTTACAAATATCACTTCTAATTTTATAGAATATAGAAATGTATAACCATTTGACCAGCTGTGTTTGTTTCACATCACCTAAAAAAATTAGATCAAACAATAGTCAATCATAAAGCATGTGGATAATGGTACATTTCAAAATAGAAATACTGCTTTCTCAAATAGAATTTTTATTTTTATCTACCAAACAAAAACTATACATTCTAAACATCATTCACTTTTTTGGGTGATTGAAAAATAAATTTTTCAGAAATCATGATTTTTCTCACAAATCAATGTTGTATTGTTAGCCCATAGAAATTTGAAAATTTAATGAAAGGACTCTATGAGAGAATGAGAAAAGGGAATTTAGTTCATTAGATCATATCATGATCCATATTTCCAAAATTTAATCATTCAAAATTTATTAATGCACTTTATAGAAGTATTAAAAGAATTGCTTAAATACAAAGAGAAATAGAGAAATGGAATCAAGAATGTTTACAAAATATTCTTCAAATATACTGAATTATCATTATTTTAAGTAGGAAATTTCACAGGAAGGGAACAAATATTATAGTTATAAATATGATACATCAATGTTATATAATGTTTAAGTATAGACCATTTAACTAGGCCAAGAACCAAAATAAAAATTAGAAACTTTTTAAGTAAACTTTTTTCCATGACTCAAATATAGTTGAGTAGATTATTATCAATTAATATAGAATAACTCATGTTAATATTAAATTTTACACCATTTAAAAGAACTACTATTAACACTTAACCGTTATGGTAAATGTTTAACATTTTTTCTAGAACATTATGTGGGTGTTTATCAAAATAATAAATACCTTTATCAAACAATAATAATTTCATATATTGAACCTCAATGATCTAAGAGAATAAATTTAAAAAAAACCACATTAGGTTTTATTAAATCAAAATATCAAAAGATAAAGCTCATATCTACCTTCTGGTGTATGTTACATAATCACAATACACCACTAATATCATCAATCTTCCATAAATAATTCATATAGTATTTAAATAATTTTAATAAAAATTATAATACCTTTAGTAAATTATTAAATAATGTTAAAATATTTTAAGATAATGTAAATTGGAAGAAATAAAATGATTCTACACAATATCAAGTATTCGAAGTCATTTCAAAAATCATAACACACCAATATCTCTAGTCATGTTATAGCCATTACATAATATAATAACACACCCAAAAATGTCAAATAGTCAAACTAAACTCAAATCTAAGTCATACATATCATTAAATAAGAAATGAAACTGAAAGAGACAATGAAAGGATATGTACACAATTCACTTCTTAATAATATATAAGACTGCATACTATTCTTCTAACTATAGTAAGAAATCAACACCCGACTATAAAATCCACTTTCTATGACCTACAACATCATGAATTTAGTTTCTACACATAAAATTGTTATTTATAGTTAGTGAGGAAATAATCCTTTGAAAAACCAAAACAACCTCTGTTAACTGAAGGAGTTAGTATGCGAATATATAAAAAATAGTTTAATACAAAAAAGTGATAACTACATTATGTTCCAATTATTTCATACCATGTAACTTCAAAAATCAATAACATTAATCCACTTTTTAGAGACCAATACCATAGATAAAACATAGAGAAACAAGTTTAGTGATAAAAATATCATGCATAAATAATAACACAACATATTACATCATTTATTACCCATGAAAACTCATGTTGTCAATTTATTGCCCCTACATAGCACGTGAAATCAACAGGGAAATAAAAATCCATTCTCTCTATTAAATAACACAATTTTGGAATCCAAATACTCATTAAGAGCCTCTAAAAAGGTCTCAATATCCCATATTTCATGTCAAAGTTTATTTCCCTTAATTACCAAGTTATTATTCCTATGTAATCATTTATGGATTTATTTCTAGATTTATCACATATAAATTTAGCATGTAACTCAAAACTTAACAAACCTAGTTAAAGAAGATCCCCACACATTCTTTTTTAACTTCAATTGGACATGATTTACCCCTTAAAATCAATACCATATTTCTCTTACAAAATTATCCTTGCATTTTTAAAACCATTTAAATCATACGAATCTCACACTCTGGTAAGATATTGAATATGTCAAATACCTCAAGAACACTATGTGATTTCTATAAGTTTATTTAGAACTTAAAACAATATTCCTAGCTATGTATTATACACCAAATATATCCTATGAATTCCTATATATCATTCAACCTTGAGGTTAATTTTCCAAAGTAGTATAAACTTTCTTATCCCTCTCAAACACTTATTTCCACAGCTTCCTGAGAAAAGAAAGAATTATAAGGATTCATATAGAATTTAATGTTTTTGATATTGTGGAACATTTGAATTTTGTTTTTTATCAAATTCAAAGCTCCCAGATTGAAGGAATTAATATGGAATTCCTATAAAGTAGAAATAGTGCCTCATTAATAATAAAAAATATTAATTATATATGTACTTATGGATTTACTTTTAAGTGATAAATGAGAAGAAATTTTGAATTAAAACTAAGAATAACCAAAAAACATTGTTGATTGTGGACCATATATATGGAACTCAATCCAAGATCTTCAGAAATGAATAAATATTAGAAAAAAAGATTCAAATCATGAAGGACCACATAAAGGGATGTTAATAAAACTTCTCAAGTATGGAAATAGGGATTAAAATTCTATCTAATAACATCTAATCCTATATAAATAGTTTTAAAGGGTAAGTGAAGATACTTATGAAATGAAATTTTTAAATAGAGAAATAATTTATGTCAATAAAAGAAAAAAATATCTTATGAAGTGTGTCAAAGAAATAAAAACAAGTATTTGTAAGGATACTGAAATTTTAAATCCATTGGATTGTGTTTATGAACTTTTGTGGATGAAGAACCAACTAAAATATCAAGATTAAATCCATCTACAACTAGAAAATGATTTAGGAATGTTAGGACATAATAAATTCATGAGAATAAGTTTTTGGAATGAAAACACATAGAAATTCTAGATATTTTTTAAGCTTTAATTGAAGATCAAAATGAGGAAATGAACATTAAATTTCCCCAATTAGAACTAAGTTATCTTGGAGAAGAAAATGAATAAATAGGATATGAAATTCTATAACTGAAGATGACATTTAATTTAGGATGGGTTAAAATATAAAAGATAAAGAAAATAGAGGTGGGAATGAGGTGTAAATCTTCCAAATGAGATCTAATATTTTTAACCCTTGTTCATATAATTCATTGGAGCATAAAAGTAGATCAAGCAGCATGTAATATATTTATAAGAAAATTTATATCTAAAAATGAAGAAAAATAGTTGTTAATAATTTGGAAATAAAACACAAACATGTGAAAGATGAAGAGGAGACTCATTCTTATCAATAGGTAAATAATACAAGGTTTAAGGAACACTATTTTCTACATGAAATGAAATCACAAAACAAAACATCAAGATTAGAATCCTTTGAAAGATGGTTGTGTATGTAATATGAAAAATATAAAAGTGGCTATATTGAAGAGAAAAGATACATAACTTAAGTGGATATACATATAGAAAAAAATCCATATAAAAATAATAGAACTAGTGGAAAAAAGGGAACTAGATTTAATCATATGTAGAAGAAAAAACTCAATAAACTTTAAAGGAAGAAATGTTTAAAATGATTAATATTTTCATTGAATTAAAAATTTTATTCCTAATCTTCAGTATAACCTACTAATAAATGTAAATATGTTAATGAAAATGTTTATTAAAGTTGCTCTTGGTGAATTGAAAGAAATAAAATTATTAAGATGATTCCATGATAAACAGATCCTTTTTTAATAATAGGTCAATAATGATTAAGTGTTTTGATAAATATATAATTACATGCACGGAACATACCTAAAATAATATGATGAACATGGTTGATATATTAAAAATTAATTAATATGATGAGTAACTTGTAGTGAATATTAATCATCGAAGTCTGGAAACAAATACCTCTATAAGAAAATAATAATATCATTAATAGATAAAAAATGATTTTATTTAAAAAATTAGTCATATATGAATATCATGGTGATTTTTACATACACAAATATTTATATTTTTCATGTTAAGAAGGTTGGTATATCATAAATTGAATTTTAGTTTGAGAAAATGTAATATAGTGAAACAAATAGGCATGATGTTAAAATTTTTATATTACAGTACATGAAAATATGTATGTATTTTAGTATATTTAGAAGCATAATCATAATCATAATCACTATAAACATGAAATTTTTTATATATTATTGTATTTATATAGGAATAAGAAATCATATGCAATGAGAACATGAAATTGTGTATTATTTAGGTTTTCATATATATATCAGTGTGATAATGACAATAAACTTGAGTATATTGATGTAAATAATAATGTTTATGTATAGGAATAATCAAATAAAATTAATTTTTTATGATTTATATATTATCTTCTTTTTTATAATACTTTTATATTATAGTATTTATTGTACAACAGAATGAAAAAACATTATCATTCACATTTAAGATGAAAATAAATATGCACAACTACAAACTATCATTTACAAATGCACACAACCATTTACAAATTCAAAATTTCTCACTATCATGATATTATATCATTTACAACTGGTAAAAAAATTTAAAGTGAAATTCATTTTACAACTACACACCATCAATTTCTAGGGTGTGGTACATTTACTCGTACACTATCATTTACAACATCCCAATTGTACTCTATCTTGGTATTATATCATTTACCTATGAAACTTTTACAAAGTGCATTGGAAATAATAAAAATGTATTTTAAATGCTATAAGATATGTAGTTAGTATATAATAGTATGAAATTACACATATTATGGATGTATTAAATGATATTCCGTTACAATATTATAGTTAACTACACACTATTATAGATATTTATGTATAAAGATGATTAATTTAACTAATATGGTTTCCATTTGTGAAAAATTTCATATGATCTAGTTAGTTCATAATTTCAAATAGATAATATGTTGGGTAATAAAAATTAAATGAATTAATAAAATAAAATATAGTTCACTAAACATGTATCTTGTGAAATGTTTTATAAAATAGTGGGTAATTAAATATATACTACTGAGTAAATAGACACCACTAGTCTATTGTAGAAGTCAAATTTTCTTGAACTAGATTCGTAAGAAACCACCTAGAAGGAAATAATAGAAAAGGAAGTGACATATAACTACTTATATATGTACTCCATCAATGTGTCAATGGATATCAAGAGAAATTGAATTTTTATACTATGTAAGCTATAATTTTTTAGGGAGATTTTTTTATGGAATTTTCAAAATATATATATTTTTGAACGTTTCCTTTAATGTATATAAACATGAACTTATTTTTTCACTTGATCGACATTAGTTTCAAATGTTATATTTTTAAATTTCAACACTTATTCAAATTTCTATGTATTTGAAGACATTTCACTCGGTTAGAAACCAAAATTCATAATTTTTCTACATCATATATATTTACATTTTTTTGTTTTTTTAATATAATAAATAATTTAGTTGGTAGAAGATACTTACACCACTTGTATTGACAACAATAAGAAATGGATTTTTCATCATACACCTGGCTAGATCCATTTTTCTATCTATTTCATCATAAAACTTCACAAAAAATCCCACAATTAATTAATAAATCCCAAAAAACTATGGATGAATCGAGGAACTAAAATATATAGTTTCCCTACATAAAAAATCATAGATTAGGAACATGAATACTAGTACATGTAAAAGAATAAATTAATAAAAACTTGAAGAATTGAAATCATAATAAAATTTAACATTAAAAAAATATAGCAACATGAAATCACTATATAAATTTTAATTATTAATATATATAGTATAATAAAAATATATAAAATAAATAAAGTTATGTTTTTCATAAATAAATAATTTTTTTACTGATAATAAAAACACTAAAACATAATGTAAGTGATGATTTAATTGAATTGTTAATAATATTATATTATATTATTAGATTAATTTTACAACTTCATAAGTATTCCATTGTGTTAATTGACTGAAAAAAATAGGAAAACATCATAAATTCATCAATAAAAAAAATGTAAATTTTAAATTTATTTGGTGTGATGAAAAATTGAATTTATTAATAGTATATTTTGTAAAATACTTCCCATATATATATATATATGACTAGTTACAATGAACTAAATAATGGAAAATTGAACATATAAATCCATTAAGAAACTAATCTAATAGTAAATGAAATTAATGTTTGAGTTCGTAGGGTAAAATTATTATCAGGATAATCATATATTACAAATGTTACTACATTAGATGCGAGAATTCTACTCTCAAAATTAACTTTATTTGAACTAAAAATATGATACAGTAAAACCTATAAAATTTGAATTAGATAAAAAAAGTAAAATAAAATTACAACTAAGCTTCCCTTGCACAACTAAATTTAAACAATTAACAAAAAAGAATATATGGATGATTTATTAAAAATTTAAAACATATGAATGTAGTATATTGTATGAATAATATAAGTGAAGTCTTTATATAGATAGAAACTATCAAAGTGCTTTCATTATGTGTGTGTATATATATATATAAGAATATATATGTTATATATATCACAATTGATTTCATTATGCATATAAAATGTTTTTATTAATAATAAAGTACTAAAGTGGTGTCAATCAAAAAAATTGTATACATGGTATTTATTTTATTTAACTCTACATGTATAGAAATTGATAGTTCATTATTTATGATTTGCATTATGTATTTATAGAAACTTAGTATACTACTTGGAATATCATTGATGGTTTAATGACCATTCATTGTACTAAAAAAAGGATCCATTCTTAAATGAAAATTTAAACATTAAAAAATCTCTTTATAGATAAAGAAATACAATTTAAGAAAATTAATATGAAAGAAAATATTAAAAGGAATAAATAATTTTAATTTCTTAAATGATATGAAATAATATAAGACATGAAATAAGATCCAACTAGAACTATTTAATATAATATGATAAAAATATTTAAATAACTTCGTCAATATCATTGGAATAATAGAGTTAAAAGAACATTAATCACGTGATAAATTTAAAATTTTTCTTAAGATATATCATTAAAACTAATTTTTAGAATTTATAATAATAATCATTTTGATTGAAACAAAATTAAAAGAAACTATAAGAATCTATAGAGGTGGATCAATCACAGAGAGATAGGGTGGGAATGATAGATATATCAGGATGTATTGCCATAGTTTCAAGGGTGTGAATCATCTTATATTCAAATTCTACATTGAAGGATTTAGTACCAGGATAACTGAATAAGAATTTAATAAGGTTTTATAGCCTTCCAAGGTAGAGAGAGTTTAAGTCCCCTTAGATATTGGAGAGGTGAGGATACCATGAATAAAATAAATTTCCCCTAATCTAGTAATACAAGATCCTCAATCTCAATCAAGAGGGGATCAATTAGTAATGTAAGATGTCTGAATAGTTGATGATCAAAATCCACTAGAAATATAAGAATATCATTAGATGCTCAATTAAATTCCACCAGTGATTGAGAAAGATAATATAAAAATAGGAGTGGTTCAACTATTTGAATATTTGAGATATTATGATTTAGGATTCTATACTATGTTTGTTGGATAAATGTTAAAAAGACATGAAGATTCTAAACATCTAGTAGTGTGGGAAAAGTGGAGCAACTAGAGGGTTTATGTATCTTTAAAAAAATATTATTCACCTTTAAATTTTTAGTGGATCTTTCAAATCCTACAAATATTATGGCCCCAATGTTTTGTAAATTCCATGATCATTATTGAAATGTTTAAGACACATTTCATAGGATAAATGTGGTGGGATGATTAGTAAATGGAAATGACCACATGACCAAAAGGTGATATAAGAACCTGACCTTATTACATCACATAATCTTGATTTTTAGTCATAAAATAATTTCCTTTCACATTGAGGATCATATCAGGTATAGAGTTTTAGATAATTGGGATATAACTCATACATTAAATTCCACATTTATACAGAGTGAATACCACAAAAATAGCATCTATTTCTTCAAAAATATAAAACTTTTCAAATAAAACATGTTTTCTTTGACATATCTTCATAACATTTAACATGGATTTATTATTTGTCTTACACAACCTTACAACTGGTGAAAATCATTTGAAAACTTAGTATGACCACAAAATTATCAGTAAGGGATATAAAAATATGGAAAAAAAGAAAACATCAGTCCATGAATACTTGTAAACATATGAAATCAATTTCAAAAATACATACTTGTCACCCATATATACATACTTTGTGAAACTTGATATTTCCAAGAGATTTCCAAAAAGCATAAAGAACATAAATAGAACCACAATGGTATCTTGGGGAATTACTTACATAATACTATAACCATATCAGCTACCTTATAATTTGTAACCCTCACAACTACCATACAATGTGACCCTCACAACTACCTTATTGTTTAACCATCGTAGTTACACTTAGAGTAACATTACGAAAAACCTCCAACTTACACATAGCCAATGAATTTAAGGGATATATAGGTCCCACCCTTAATCATATACAATTATTAATATCTATAAAATGATCATAAAAAATAAAACTTTCATAAAAAAATTCACTTTGAATTTTGTAAAACTAGAAGTTTAAAAGAGGATTTTATAATAAAATTCACATAAAAATAAAATACAATTGATATGAGAATAAATATAATGAAAGGAGTATTTGTATAAATAGTAAAAAAAACATAATAAAAAAAAATTCATCACACAAATGATCTTAAAACCAAAAAATTAATGAATTACAAGGTTAACATAATGAATGGAAATTAGGTTAAGAATTCCATTACCTCAAGTTTGTCTTACTCTAAACATGATTAAACCTCTTTTATAATGGTTAAAAGAGTGTTATTAGTATTCTATAGAAACATTTTCATGTTTAAAACACCATATATGATCATTTTATAACATCATTTTACCCTTTAGTTATTAGTATTTTGTTCCTTCCATTGTTTTAGGTGTGTTCTTTACATGTTTTCCATGGCTAGTTTGTATTTGATTTTCTTGTTGTATGGAAATAAAACTTCAGAAGTGAAATAAAATGGTATTTATGTGTTTAAATAATATAAAACGATACCATAAATCATTTTTTATCATTTAAGATGATGAATCATTAGATAAAAAATTAATAATATTTTCCTAGACCATCTTTGGTGGTTTCTCAATAATCATGAACTTTTTTCATTATATAATTTAATTTCATGAATAGAGGTTCAATTCAGAACATAAATTAGGCTATGTAATAAGATTTACATTCTTGTTTCAAGAATTATGAGGATTTTATGATCATATTTTAAGGAAGTACTGGAAATTGAAAGCACATCATCCACGGATTTGTTAAACGACACATCACGGACGATGTTTTTATTATCATTTTGAATTAGAAGAAGAGGATTAGAAGAAAGATGATGAATAATTTACATGAAAATGATAACACAAAGAATATATAAGATTATTTATATTTCCTACCTCTTGGATAAAAGGAGGAAATGAAATTATATGAAAATAATGGAATTGAAAAGAAAACACCAGAAAATGAAAGAGGATTCTTACCTCTTGATCATATCTCCTTGAGATCCTCGTTAAAGACTTTGGTTTTGGACTTTGGGTGAGACCAGTAGGTAATGGAAATTTATAATAGCCTTGGAGAGGAAATTTTGTAGAACTTATGCAATGATCATGTCTTGAGAGGTGTGAGAGGAAGAGGGTAATGAGGATGGTATTTATAGTGGAGGAGAGGAGGGATTTTACATGATTTTAATCATTATTTTAATATTTTTTCCAAGACTATGAATATTCTTCATTCATGTGATCAAAATAGTAAAGAGAGAATGTGAGTTCCAAACAAGTAGGATTACATCAGCCATGATGTAAAAAATAATGTATTTAATTAATAATTAAAATATACAGTATTTTTCTGTATTTCACTATTCATAAAAAATTCAAGAATTTCATAAAAATACCAAACCTCCACCCTAACCATTTTTCAACATGTAGAATTAAAAAATTAATTATATTTTTTGAAAATAAATTTCTTAAATATGATTAATTTAATTATTATATAAAATCATAATTTATTAAAAAATTAATGATATTAATACTATAACTCAGTTTATATCACATTAAAAAAATTAATTAAGATGTCATTATATTAAATCCTTAAAAAAATAATAATAAAATTTACTATTCATCAGGGTCATATTACTATTCATAAGGTTATATTACTGTTCACCAAAAATCAAGTTGGTTCCATTAGACTCTAAATAACATACTAGTCACAATTCTAGATAATTTTTTTTGAAATTCAAATCATAGAAGCGACAAAATTATGTTTTAACACCTTCTTTATAAATATCTCCTTAAAATCAAATTTGTTTCATATAGTCTCAGTATTCATGCATTCTATTTATTTATAAAACCTATGGGTGTTACAGGTGATGTGATATCTTTTCCACCCATATTGATCAGATATTAATTATTTTTTATTACTAAAATCTTTTTATTATAATAATTTATTGGTTTGTTATTGGTTTTACTTCATGACTATGATGTGGATAGGAATCCAATTGGCATCAAGACCAACTATTTGGGGGGTTTTGAAACCATGGGTAATTCTTAATGTACCTAAGAGAATAAATTTTAAAAAATAAACCATTTTTATATCCATAAAAAATCATTATAAGAAAGTTAATACTTTACTCATTTGGTAACAGAAACCAAAACTGTGGGAAGGTTGGTGAAATTTACACACCTTCATGACAGAAATCATATTTATTTTTGAACTCTTATTTTCTAGCATTGTTAATTTCTAAAATCCACATCATATTTTTTCCAATAATTTATTATAGAGTTGATATTCCTAACAACAGATATTTCATCAGTCAAGAAGTATTCTTTAGGGTAGGATTTCTTGATATTAGTCAGGTATTCATATAGTAAATATTAAAGTCTTCCACTGTATATAAACATATAATTTTGAGTGTATTCATGTGCCTCTATTTTCATAATGTACTTATCTAGAGTTGATTAAAAATTTTGTTATAAGAAAAGAGCATGTTGATAATTAATATTCAAATTTTAATGATGATGAGAATTTACCATCCATGAACACACATGTTACATCTTTATAATATCTTAGCATAGAGGTGTAAATAGGCTCTATAGATCTTGGTAATGAACAAAAATGATGAGAGACCATATCCCCCATTCCACCAAAGTTTGAACAAAGTAAAAAAATTAATTCAATGGATATTGATAAAAATGAAACCCAATATTTTGATGTCACAGTGAATGAATTGGAAGGGGTTGAGGCTTAATAACCTAAAAAAGTGACACATATTATACCATTTAGAACCACGATAATATCTATACTCTAGTGCATTCACATGGGATCCTATGGATGGTATAATAAAATAACATAACATTAAATTTAAATTTATTTATATGAATTTCAACAACATAATATACTACATTAAAAACTGAAATGCATGTTTTATGGGAATTAATGATTTGAACAATTTCTGAATTATATTTTATGAAAAGCATTGAAAGTAAAAAACATATGGATAATAAAAAAAATGAATATGGATAATTGGATAAAATTTATATAAAAAGTTATATTAATTAATGAATATTCATGAGCATCATTGCATTAACCAACACATATTGTCAATATGAATATTTCGTAAATGTAGACATGTGGAAAATTATAGTAACTAATTCATAAGGGAATCTAAATACAAATTAAAAATGATCATTTTAATCCTTAAAATAAATAATACATATTGATATTCTATAACTAATATTTTTAATCCATTAATCAAATCAAAATTTTACACCAAAATACATGAAGAATTTGATAGGATCCTTAATATATAATTCTATGTAAATGAAAAATATGATTTTTTTTATAAAGAAAGTATATATTTGAAAAAAAATAAATAAAAAATTGAGTGGGAATATAATGACATGAAATGATAATTCTCATGTGTAGAAAAACACAATATAACCTTTCCATAAAGGTTTGATTTAATTATTTCATTTATTGATTAAAAAAATCCATCAAATAAACTAAAAATGAAAACTAAAAAATTGGAATATTGATGAAAAAACATAATGATAATGTTGTTTAAATAGAGCACCAAACCACATCTTGGATAAAAATAATCATACCCTTTATTAATTTGGAGTGACCTACACCTCTATAATACAAGTTAGTTCACAATAATTAAGCGTGGGAAAATATCACTCAAAACTATAATGTTAGTTAAATAATATTAAAATCCTAAAGGTTTAATGATTACTTATTAAAAAAATAAGGAGATAGAAATTTATCACAAAAATCTAATTCACTATTGAGTCAATTTAGTCGTGATATTCTACAGTGAATTTACACCCTAATATGATATCCCCAATTTTGGGATCACACTTATAACCAATTTCATTGAAAAAAAATAAATTGTATTAAAATGGGAAATATAAAATGCAATGAAAATTATATAAAGAAACATTTCTTGATTAAATAATGGGAAATACCAATATCATAATGATTAATTATAGTGACCCATTTGTTCACACATTCTACCACTCTGCAAGTAGTTGGCACTAACCCTTTTTTAAGCACTATGCTTCCATGAAACAATATTTCCACCGAAAGATGGAAATAAAAATATTATTATACAAAGAAAATATATTATTTAAAAAAATTATTTACTTAAATAATGATGAATACAAAAACTAAACACTACGAACCTCAAATAAATTTCATTGAGTTATAGATAAAAAAACATGGATTTACATATGATTATAAAATAATAATGTATATCGATTTGTCCATGGGATGTTATATATATGTAGTAAATTAGAGATTTTTTTTTGATTTTATGTTAGTGTTAAATTTTTAAAATATTCTATATAATTTGTATGGTATTGTATTTTAGAAATATAATAGTAGTGATTAATAAGCAAATACAATTGAAGTGGAATTTAATTTTTATCAACTATTAATTGAATCTTAAAACATTATAATACACATAAAGGGAAATTTTATGAAAATTTCATAGTGAAATAAAGGGATATTTAATGAATATGGAATTCATATTTTAGAGAAGTAACAAATTTTAAAATGAAGTTTAATAAAAAAATAATGAATGAATTATATATCTAAAGAACACAAGTATTATAAATACTATATACATAATATATATGGAAAATATTAAAAGGAAAGAGGGGAAGAATTCCTACATAGTAAGAGGGACGAAGTACATCATATATACACCTTGAGAAAGGAAAATTATGCAGTATAGATACTAAACTTTAGTATACTGAATATTTGAAATGTAATATTTACGAGAAGGAAAACACCTATAAATAGATGGAAACATGATTTTTATTTTATAATTAGTTATTAGGAAGGAAATGAATAAGTTTTTCATTTAACAATAATGGAGGCCTTTATTTGGAACTAAAAAAATGACTAAACCTCTAAAATTCAGAATGTTTAATATAAAAAATGTTCAGATTAATTGGATTTTCAAATTATGGTATCAAGAAATAAAATTCGGAGTGTACCTATTGTGATGGAGTTACCCTAACGAGGTTTGTTTGAATCTGATTGTGAGTTGATATCACTAACACTATTTCTTGAAGGAAAAAATTCGTGAAGTTAGGGTACCACATCTGGAAATCGAGAAACATATACAGAGGTAGGGTGCTTAGAAAAATGAGATCTTACGAGAGATACAAAGAGGAGTAGGATTAGTTAATAGTTATTTTATATTAAAAAGTTTGAATAAGGAAAGGTTGACTGAATTGGAAAGAGATGCGGGAGGTGGGGAGGCCGCATTGAAACCATGTCGATAGGGAGGCAGGGAGGCAAATCAGTGCCACATTGGAGTCACGTTAGTGGAGATGAGGGGTGGCTGCATCAGAACCATGTCGGAAGAGGAATATCAATGGAATTAGGATGTGGGATGGCTATATCAGATCTTTTTCAGAGGAGGAATGTAACTGGAGGAAAGAGGTGGGTTGACTACATTGGAGGAAGAACATCACTAGAGGTAGATATGAAGAGGTTGGGGCTCGACCGTGAAGAAGGGATATACACGAAGAGGAGAAGGGAACCGAACAGGATAAGGTAACCAAGTAGATAGGAGAGTGGAACAACAAAAAGAGGGGATGAGAGATCAGGGGGTATTTCTAGGATTTTTATAAAACTATGGCATAAAATAACCTATTTCCACGGTTTTAATAAATCATGGAAATAGATGCATCGAAATACAATGTTTTTATTGTTGTGATATAATCCAATAAATATATATTGTAATGATACCATAATTATTCTTTCTATGGATGGTTTATGATCAGTTTGACTAGAGAAAGTATTAAAATTATATTTCTTGATTATTATTTTTTATTCATTAACTCTCCGTTGAAATATTTACTTTATTTTGATTATTAAACATTAAAATTTCCCTAAATATCCGTAGTATTTATCATATATATTAGTATTTCTTAAACCATATATCATTCTTATAGAGAATGTTTTACTTTGAGTGTTAAATGATTAACTGTGGAAATATTGATATTCCATATTATTTATTCAATACATACCTTTATTGATAAATCATATTTTTCATTAATTAAATAAATCATTCTATATTTGAGGAATGTGTTGGAAATGAAGTGATGTGTGGGGCCTAGAATTATATATCCCATCGATACAATGATAGTCTCATGAGGTGGATCGATAATCTATAATTAAATGGGGGTTTACCCATAATTTTAAACCATATTTTGAAATGTCTTTTAGTGTATATATCATTATGTCTAAGATCATGATGTCCAATATTAATCATTTCATTCATTAATAATTTTTTATTATTATCCATGACAACATTGAACTAATATTATCCATGGATGAATTTTTTGATCAATTTATTTATTAAATGACATGCGTGTTCAATTATTTAGCTTTCCATATTTTTTATTCCTTATCTAATCATTATAGTCATGTTTTTTTTAAATGTAAAATGTTTATAGTTATTTTACTTTACATAGATTCTAATCATGATAGTCAAGTTATTGATTAAATAATTAGCGGCATGTGTATGAAACTAGTTTTTATATGAGTTAAATACCATTTAAATTTTAGAATATTTATTAGTTTAGCAACTAATATGGATTCCTAATGTGTTTAGTAAGGTTAAAAGTGGTGTTTGGGGCTTGTATTTATCTTAGAACCCTGGATGATGGAAAAAATGCACTGACAACACATTTAGAAGAATCTGTGTGAGATAGTCCAAATAGTTTCCATTACTATACGAGGGTTGGATAGAGTGACTAAGAAGGAAGAATGGTTTGGAATTACCATGCATCAGGGGCTTCATTCCCATGCAAGCATATAAAGAATGTAGCAGAGCCACCATCATGGTTATAACACTGTTTCATAAACCAAGGATGCCTAACAATGCAGGGTCCCTCCTTAAGCAGTGGGAGGTACATCATTTGGAAAACGTTCATCCAAACTATGAGACCCTATTTTTTGTGTAAAATGACTAAGATACCCTTAATTACTTAATAAGTTACCCCCTCTACTCCTTTTCGTATTTTAGAGTACAGAAGGTCCCTTCTTCTCTCAATAAAGCTACCAAAATCCCTCCCCATAGATTTTGATCATGATCCTTTGTATGGAATCTGATTTGAGAAACAATAATCATGTTGTATTCATTGTATTATGAACTTAATTTATTTTGAGTTGTTATTTATTGTTCTTCCCATTGACGATTCCATTTTGATGCATTCCCATATGCCCTATTTTCAAGGAATTTACCCATTCTTCTGTTTTCTCTCAATACCAGAAAAACAAAGAGCCAATATGGGATGAACATAGTACTATGAGCCAAAGGTAGGTGGTATACTAATTATACCCCAAGTATTGATGTTTTATAATATGTTACATTGCACTGCATTCCACATTCTCAGGATGTTTCTATAAAATAAACTTAAAGCATGTTTAATTCAATGATTTTGATAGAATTGTTCTAGTGATCCATTAATTAGGTTAGGTTTGTTTCCTTCATCAATTTCCTCCCCTCTAGGTTTCCCTATGGATTTACTTTGATATTTTTATGTGATTAAATGGAAAAACCAAATTCTAAATGGTTTTTTCATGACTCCGAAATGAGAGAATTATAATTAATTGAATTTAATAGTGGTGAGTGGTGAGCCCACATCACCAAATTAAATGGAATAATTTCAACACCCTAGTTAATGATGAATGTAAATGAATTATGAATTATCCCTTGGATCATATCAATGAAAATTTTTTACTTATCATTTCTTGGATTTATGGGTATAGAGACCTTTTCTAGTTACGGAAAATGTGCATGATGACACTTATGAATGTTATAAACTTAAAGTCACAATGTCCCTTATTACCTTGATATATATTGGAATTAAGACCCTTTAATTCTATGATATGAGCATGATGACCCTTACGATAAGTTTCTAGGTATTACGACCCTTATTATGATACTGGGTATGGAATACCTACCACTATGATATGTGGACATGGCTACCCTATTTTTGTGATATGGGCATGTAGTATCTTTACTCTATGACACTGGGAATGAAGTCACAAAATTTTTGTGATATAGGGAATGGAATCCCTATATAGGGATTATGGGCATAGAATCTTGATACTATGATATTGGTCATAATGTCACTTACTACTATGAAATGGGGCATGGCATCAATTACTACTGTGATACTGAGAATTCTGACCGTTGACATTTTTTAGAGATATTCCGGCATGGTCTGAACCAGGTTGTGTCAGCCTGGTTTCCCTTCAAGAACTAGATAAAACCCAATTATAGTTGTTATTAATATTTTTCATTATTATATCTTCACACATTCATATTGTATACATGGATTGGATATTTATATATTTTTTTTCTGGTGTCCAACTGAGTTTATATCACACCCTCTCAAGGATGTCAGTGGTACTTTGGAAGACTACATGCTTGAATGTGTAGATATGGGGAATATTCCTCTTATGGATTCTTGAATTGTCATATGACTTAGGATAGATCATGGTAGTAGATGATCATTCTAGATCTTGGGATACATGGATAGATTTCATCTTTTTAACTTTTTCATATCATATGCTATATTGACTGCCTGCTACCATGTATAAATGTTTTCTCCTTATTATAGAGACATGACATCATTATCCATTGTATTAAATTCGGTTTAGTTATATTGATTATTATTTAGTGATTGAATGTTTACTCTTCCTTCTCTATCATTTAGATTATTTATATGCTTCCGCTACAGCGGGTTACTAGTCCTGTTCTTATAGCATTAGTTTCCACTATGCCATCAGTTTTTATATGCTTCAACTATTTATCTATGACTACATATCCACTATAATAATATAAAATTATGGAATAATCTCCCCATGGACACACACAAGGCCCTTGATGCTATTCAGTATACTCTGGTGTATAGGGATGCATGCATAAGGCTTTGTGGCCACTAGTTCGGGGCACCTCTGAGCAGATATCTAGTTTAGACATCACAAAATGGTATCAGAGGTTTTATTTTCTGGATTTACTATTTTGAGACAATATACATAAGATTAGGAATACTTCATAACACGTTTATAAGACATTCCTTGGAGTATCTAACCCCCCTATGGGGTAATACCTTTTTTCCTGGAATAAGGAATTGTTGTTCAGTATTATTCTTATTACAATTATTTTATTCCACCATTGGGTGTCAAAAATTCCATGTGATGGTTATTGTTGTTATTATTTAGAAATACCATTCATCTTTGGAATGATTTTATGAGGGAAAGGAATAATTTACCATGAATCATTATATGAAACTATTAGAATTAACATTCAATTCACTTGCCATGACATATCATATGAATTGTTTGATTACATGACATTGTCATAGTGCCTTCTGTGATATAAATGTTAATTGGGCTATCATTTCATGGAGGGGATTGAGAAAACATAGTTGGTACTTATATTTACTTCGATAACCTAAAATATTTTTTCCTTTTTAGGCTATAGAAGACACCCTAAGCAATCAATTATACCATGTAGATTAATGGACCATTGGTTACATGGAATGGAATGTGTTATGGTATGGATTAAGTGGGCACAAAATTTAAATTCATAAAGTGTATGAGACCTTATGTATCAGAAGTGGTGAAACATATTGTTTAATCATTCAAAGATGAATTTAATACAAAGATTAATTATTAATGAATTTAAATACAATAAAACATAGAGCATGACCTAGTCCTGAACCTAGTAGTGGGTGGTAGGTTGAATCCTTGGTGTTCTACATAAATGTTAATATAACCCATAAACGACTCTTTGATATGATAGAGGGGTGGAACTATTACGTTGAAAGTATTTTTACTAATTCGATTAATAGATATTTGTATTTTATAATTATTGAATCCTATATGTGGCATGTGTTTAGAATTTGAAGAGAAATGCCACCACAACATCCTCTGTTCATACACCTGGTGGTTGTGATGACCATGCTCTAGAGGTGGTGGGCCATGATCCTCTAGTCATACCTCCAGTAATACCACATTTTTAACCTCTTAAAATTCATGACTCAGGTGATGATGTTTAGTTTTGAAGATATTTTCCATGGATTATGAAGATGATTCTTGGATCTCCTTTGTCCACCACTTACATGGGAGAGTTAACAAGGGAGTTATAGTAGCCGCATCCGACCATGTTTTTGGGGGATGGAAAACCACAATATGTATGGATATAGATCAAGATAGTTATGCACATCTTTGACCATCTGTAGGCACCTCTTGAGAGTATATTGAAACTTTCTATTTATATATTTTGATGATCCAAGAAGAGATGGTGGATATTATGAACTAGGCTGGTCAATATAGGGAAGTAATGGGGAGGTATTTCTAGTAAATATTTGTTGATTATTTCATCCATAAGACCCTAAGTTCTAATCATGATAGGTATTTCATGAACCTCAAATAGGGATCTCTGACATTTATAGAATATTCAGCTCATTTTATAGGGTTTAATCCCCTCATTCCCATCCATACTGATGATGAGCCAATGAAAGCTAGATGATTTGATGATGGACTTCAAAATCATATTTGTTCTCATGTAAATGTATTTTTGTTGACATATATATCAGATATAGTAAAACTGACCCTCAACAGCAAGAAAAATGTGAAATAACTAGATGATGTGATCCACGGTAGTTCTGAACCCAAACTGAATAGTGATTTGACTAGCGACCATAAATGATGATTTGAGATTGCACACATGAGCAGCGAAAGCCATGTGACACCCACTAAAAGTTATGTTTTATGTCATCAGTGTGGGAATACTGGGAATAAGAATCCCCATTATAATAGAGACCATGTTGAGTGTCGAGGATCTATTAAATTGGGGAATAATCCACATTTCATCAGGACCTTCCCATCCATTTCAAATGGGAGAGGATCCATTCTAGATCAACTATCAGGATCAGGGCTGGTAGCTTATCATCAAGAATGTATCTGGAGTACTAATAGTTGTATATGTAGTGTATGAGGTCATTATAAAGGTATCCGGGCTCATGATACTCAATTCTAGTAAAGCAGAACCACTCCATGTAGTTAGGGTGCATCACAAGGCCATGGATCAGACTATATCTATTCAGTGAAGCCTATACTAGAGGAGTAGGATTCCAGGGCTTTTACTATTTGAGGTATTATTCTAGTATCCACTACTATCATTTATACCTTATTTGATATAAGTTTATCATATTCCTTTATATTTTTTCCTTTTATAGAGATCCTTGTGCTCGATGTTATGTTTTCCAAGGGTGTTATATGGATTGATACAACTATGGGTATACATTCAAAGAGTATATTCCAATTAAAAGCACATCCTTTTGAGGTAGTTAGAGACTGTTTATTATGGGTTCTATTTTTCCTTGAGATAACAGGCTTTGATTTCATTATCAGGATGGACTGGTTAGTTCCCTATCACGACTATGTAGACTCTTATCGATGAAGGGTGTTGTTTACCTCACCAAATGACAGAACATATATTAAAAATGGATAGTGCGATATCTAGGTAGGTAGATATGGACTTGAGAACACTGGGATAGGTGGAGTGACATACTATATTTCTAACATTTATATAAAGTATTAGTGATTACATAATACTAAGTCCCCTTTTGTAGTCGATCAGTTCCTGGACATTTTCCTTGATGACTTTTTTAGACTACTTCATGAGAGAGAGGAAGTGTTTACTATTGAGCTAGTTCATGGAGCAACACTAGTTTCCATTCCATCTTACAACATGTTTACTAATATTTTCCAAGATCTAAATTTTCAGATAGAATATGTAGAGACCAAAGGTTTAATATGGACCAATAATTCTCCATGGGGTTTACTGGTCCTTTTCAACAAGAAGTGGAACAAAAACCTAATGATTTTTTTCTTATTACAAGGAAAAGAATCAGTTGAAAGTGAAAAACTAGTATCCCTTACCTTGAAAAGATGATCTCTATGACCAACTCAGAGGAGTGATGGTATTCTCATGGATCTACCTAAGATTGGGTTATCATGAGGTTCGAGTTAGATCATTAGAGATTCTACGTATAACTTTCCATATTTGATATAGATTATATGGGTATCTTTTTAGGCCATTTGTTATTATTAAAATTACTTACATCTTCAAAGAATTTATAATTATGTTTTTCAATATATCTCAATATTTCTTTTTCAGGGTCTTCATAGATGAAATCATAGTGTATTCTCACACTCAAATTGACCATGCTTCTCATCTTCAGATTGTTTTGAATATAATGCGAGAGCATCCACTATTTTCTAAGCTCAGTAAATTTGACTTCTTCATTGGAAAGGATCAATTTTTAGGTTATATTATTTCAACGGAATGATTTTTGGTTAACCTTAAGAAGGTCATATATGTAGTCACTAGGGAGCAGCCCAAGAACGTCTTTGACATAGAGTTTCTTTGGGCTTGCTGGTTACTACATGAATTTTATACATGACCTATCATGCTTAAAATCACTTATTATGCATTTTAATAAGATGGATGTGAATTTTATTTGGTATAAACCCTAAAATATATCCTTTTAGGAGTTTAAATGAAGATTAAATTCATCACCGATCCTGATTATACTAGAGATGAACATGATATATATAGTGTATTCTGATACATCAGGTATTGTTTTAGGAGAAGTTTTGATGCATGAAGATAGATTTATTTAGTATGTGCTATGACATTTGAGGCCTCATGAGCATAATTAAAAAATTCACAATCTCAAGTTAGTAGCTATTGTACAAACCTTGTGTTATTAGATGCATTACCTGCTAGTAGAATGTTTTGTGGTATTTATGAACCAACAAATAATTAGGTAGATATTTACACAGCATGACTAGAATATTTGGTAGCGATGGGGAGTTCAATATCTATAGTAATTTGAATTTGAGCTTGTCTATATGAATGGGAAAGGCAATGCAGTTACAGATGTTCTGAGTAAGAGGACCGAGACAGAGGTAGTTCAGGAGGCCAGTAGTGAATGGAAGCTTATGGATTTGTTCTATGAGATTCACATAGAGGTTAATGACTGTCTGGGATAGTCTATATTTTTCAAAACTATCAGTTAACTCATTACTTCTATATAAAGTGAAGATGATTCAGTTTTTATATCTCAAGGGATTAGTCCTATGAGAGGGTATTTTAGGTGAGGACCTGCCTCTGTATTGGAGTATCGATTATAATAAATTTTACATATACATAGGCATATATAGGTTCTCACAGATATGAGAGAGGTGTTTTTGTGTGAGTAACATACTTATTTATGGTTTGTACACCGGATTATATCCAGGATGTATCATGACATGAACCGAAACTTTTGGTGTCCTAGGATGAAGCTTCAAATGACAGGTTTTATCACTAGGTGTTCTACATGTCAGCTGGTTAAGGTAGAGAACCAATGTCCTATATGTTTTCTATAACCATTACCAGTTCTAGAATCGAAATGGGAATATGTTGTAATGGATTTTTTCATCATTTTACAAAGGTAATCTTGAGTTAGCAACGTAGTTTCGGTATTCATGGATCGACTGATGAAAGTGTCCCACTTCCTTTTTATTAGGGATACTATCTTATTTGAAGAGTTAGAAATATTTTATGTCTGTGAGATCCTATGAATAAACGGGGTTGTTGGAAACAAGATGAAGGAAGAGATGGTTTGCACGGTTTGTATTTTGTTGATCTTGAGGAAGTTTTCATAAAGGAAAGACACCTTGAATTTCTAAGAATTCAGAAGCTGGATGTTTGGAGATTCAGAACCGAAAATATTGAACATTCAGAACCTAGCATTCGAGAAATTCAGAGTCTTGAATTCAGAGTATAGAAATTGAAAAGTTTAGAACCTAGATATTGCAAATTCTTGAAAGCCGGCTGATAGGAGATGTGAAGTCCCTTAATCTGACGATGCTTTGCTGATCATGAAGTTCTCACAAATCATGAAAAATTGCCTGATAAAAGCGGGTTGAAGATATGGTGAAGAAGAAGTTTGTAATGAGAAGTTCGGAGTCGACTTCCTAAGTCAGAAGTTCATAGCGGGAAGTTCATATTAAACTTGCTGGAGAAGAAGTTCATAGCAAGAAGTTCGTAGCAGGAAGTTCAGATTCGACTTGCTGAGTCAGAAGTTCAGAGTGACAAAGTTCGGAGTCGACTTGCTGAACCTAAAGTTCGTAGCCAGAAGTGCAGAGTCATTCCAAGAATTGGTGAAGTCATAACCAGAAGTATTATCGAGATCCATAGGAGTCATACCAAGAGTTCAAAATCTTTGGTATAAATGAATAAAGAAGGTTCATAGAGAGAATTAAAATGGTGTCATGCCGAGGAAGCAAAGAAGAGTGGATCCGAGAATGTGATACCGAGAAATCAGAAGAGTGGATCCGAGAATGTGACTCCAAGAATCCTGTGTAACAAGGTCGGATCCAGAAAATGCCAAATCTCTAAGTCAATAGATGTAGAAAAAGATTCGAAAAGATTCTAGAAGCATTGAAAAAGTCTTAATTACTCCAAGATTTCAGGAGAAATTAATATTTGGGTGAATTTAAGTGAGCGGGAAAATTATTTTGGTTTCTCGCCTCATCACACTTTGGAGAACCTATAAAAGGAGATCAGAGTACCAAGTAAATTGATTGACGATGCTTTAGTGAGAGAAGCTATGATAATATAGAGAGAGAAAGAAGTGTGTGGCCAATTGAGTTTTCATTGCAGTTTCAATTGAAACGAGAATTTGATACTGGTTGACACTGTATTGAGTTTCTCGGAATAAAGAAAACTCAGATTGAAGAATCGGAGTGAAAGTGGAATTCAGAGTGAAGAATTCAGAGTGGAGATTCAGAATGGGGAATCATTACTGGATGTCACCGTATTGAGTTTCTCAGACTGAGGAGGACTCGGATTGAAGAATCAGAGTGAAGAAGAAAATTCAGATTGAAGAATCGGATTTGGAAAATTCAGAGTGGAGATTCAGAATGGGATATTCAAACTGTAATTGATCTATCTCAAGTCCAAGGATTCCTTGCCTTTCTTCTGGGAAAGGAATTTAAAATTTTTGCTGAACTTTATTACACTTATGTATTTGAAAGGAAGTGCAGGTAACATAATATGTTACAAGAAACGAGACTTTTCCCTATTGTACTAAGAGGGTGCACACACACTGGAGTGATTGTTTCATATTTCTTCATGAGTGCAAGGGTATATCCTACTCGTTGTAATCCAAGGATTGTTTTCTTATTAGATTATATGGTGCTGGATAGTTTCCAACCATACCAAGGACTTAGTTATTCTTATTGAATAGTGAACCTTGTAAATTGATGTGTTCCTTTGGATGTGTGTTTGTTTGTTTCTCAGCAAGGAAGTATATCTTTAACAAGAGACAAAGGTTGTTCTCTTTTTAAGGGAATTTAAAAGAAGAAAAAGGGGTACCACGGATTCACCCCCCCTCTCAGTGGTTCATTACACCAACTGGGTCCTTACAAGTGGTATCAGAGGGAAGTTGCCTTTGTTTTCCTTGCTGATGGAGAATCTGAATTGTGTGAACAATAAAGGCATTCCGGTATTTGATGGGAAGAACTATCACATCTGGAAGGATAGAATGCAACCGTATCTCATTCCTATTAGTTATGATGTTCTTGAAGCTGCAAGAGTTGGGTTTCCCCCCATTGAAGACAATGTTCCACTTACACCTGTTGACAAGAAGTTTCTTGAGAATGATGGAAGAGCCAGGAATGACATATTTTCTTCACCTTCTGAAAGTGAATTCTTAAGAGTAAAAGGAGTGGCCACAACCAATGGTATATGGGACAAACAAAAAAACATATATGAAGGCAATACAAATGTCAAGAAGGAGAAACATCAAATATGGAGAATTAAGTATGAAGACTTGAAGATGGGAAAGAATAAATCTCTTGGGGATTTCTTCACCCGGGTAAACGATATTGTTAGTACCATCAGAAGTCTCAGTGAAGAGCTAAAAGACTCTATTGTGGTCGAAAATATCTTGAGAATTCTTCCTGACAAATTTGATGTGAAGGTATCTTCATTAGAAGACAAAGACTCAAAGACTCTATCTCTTGAGGATTTTCATAGTACACTCATTACTAATGAAATGAGAAAGGAAAAATCTATGAAGACCAAGAAAAATGTTGACAGAGAATTATCTTTCAAATCCATGAAGAAGGAGATTTCTAAGAAGAAATTTACTGAAGAAGATGGAGGTGACTCTGACTCTAAAATCAAGGTATGTAAAAATCTTAATGATATTTTATCCTTGTTTTCAAAAAATGTTAAAAGAGGCACAAGGAAATACAAGGGAAAACTTCACTTGAAGTGTTTTGAATGTGGAGGCATTGGTTAGTTTGCGGCTAACTTTCCTCAAAGGAAAAATGAAGGAAACAGTGATGAAGAAGAAAGAAATCCAAGAACATTATGGAAGAAGCATAGTGGTAAAGGAAAGTCGGGGAAAGAAAAGAAATTCTTCAAATTCAAGAGAAAATGCTTCCTATCCGTAAATGAAGAAGATGAAGAAAGTGATGCTGAATCCAAAAAATCAGTTGAGCATGGTTTTGAGAATACTTTCATTGCAACAGTGAATGATGAGGATTTCAGAAGCAACAGCTCTGAAGAAGAAGAAACTCAGCTTGAGATGCATCTGAAAAAAGAATTTAAGGAATGTTTAAGGAAGATCAGAAGGCTGGAGAAGCTTAAAAAAAGTTGGAAGATGAATTTTTCTCAGCATCTAATCAAGACAATGATAAAGAAGAACTTGAGAAATATCTTGAAGACTTAATGAAGTCTCTTGAAGATGAGAAAAATAAAAATGAGCACATGAGAGTTGAGATGAAGGCAAAAGAGGAAGAATTAGAAATCGTTCAAAAGAAGCTCTGAAGTTGAATAAAAAAACATTTGTTTTCAAAAATCAACTACTGATGTTGGTGAAGGCTCTCAACAAGCACATTCTGAGAAAATTCAACAGAAGAAAAAGGTGGTTGCTGTGAAGAAGAAAGCTGAGAAAGTTACTTATGTGGAAAAGACCAGAGTTACTGGGAACTATGAAGTTTCAAGGAAACCTAAGTCTAACACTGGTGAAAAGCAAGAAAAATCAGAGAAGGAATAATTCCAGCAGAGCAATCTTGCTAACACAAGAATGGTTGGTGGGGCTGAAGAATGATCAACAAGGAAGTATCAGAACAAAATCTTTAGAGGAAGGTACTCCTTCTATGGGTACTGTTGGTATTGTGGTGGATTCGGGCATACAAAAAATATGTGTGGGATCAATAAACATTATTACCATCACCCCACGAGTTATGAAAGGCAAAGATTGAGGGGGAGTCAATCTCTTCAAAGGAAGAAAAGTGAGAAGGTTTTTGTGAAGAAAGTTGAGAAGAATGATGTCAAGATAGAAAATAGGTTCCAGCCTCTGGAGACCATTTTGTGAAAGGTGTGAAAAACCTGGACACCTTGCAAAAGGATGTCTTGTGCTATTACTGGCTCAAAAAAAGTTCTTAATTTTTAGAAGTCGAAGGCGATGAAAGAAGTGAAAGTAGAAAAAGCTCTTGTTATTTAAATTGCTCTAAAAGTTACAAAGGAAGAAAGAAATTGGATGCTTGATAGTGGGTGTTCTTCACATATGACAAGAGACATGAAGTTTCTAAAGAATATGAAGAAGTTTAAAGAAGGCACAATGACATTTAGAAATGATGAATCTTTAAAAATCAAAGGTGTTGGATCAGCTATCATTGGAAAGGGAAAATTAAAGTCCAAGAAAACTCTGAATGTTGATGGGCTGAAGCACAACTTGATGAGTGTATCACAACTGTGTGATGAGGGTAACAAAGTTATCTTCAAGAAAGATGGATTTATTGTGAAAAGTGAATAATATGGACATATTGTTACGAGAGGCCATCAAACCAAAGGAAATATGTTTCAAGTTGGTAATTAAAAAAACTCCTGTTACATGAGAATAGTGGATGAAAATAAGTTGTGGCATAGAAGACTTGGAAACATGTGTCAGAGAAATATGAGAAAGTTATCTCAAAGGGACAGTGTTCGAGATATTCCATATTTGACAAGAATAAGAGATTGGTGTTTCCCTACCTGTCAGAAAGGAAAGATTACAAGTGTTGTGCATAAGAAGGTTAAAATTTGTTCTAAACAACCCCTTGAACTAATAAATTTTGATATATGTGGGCCGATGAGAAATCAATCAACAAATGGAGACAAGTACGTCATCACTTTCATTGATAATTTTACTCACATTACGTGTGTTATGTTTATGAAGCACAAGTCAGACGCCCTGAAAATGTTTAAAAGCTTCAGAAGGAAAGCTGAGAAAGAATGTGAGTACTCTGTGAAGAAGTTTAGAACAAATAATGGTGGTGAGTATAGAAGTGAAGAATTTGAAGACTATCTTGAGAAGCATGGGATTCAGCCTGAATATAGTGCTCCATATACACCTCAAAAAAATAGGGTTCCTGAAAGGAAGAATAGAAGCTTAATGGAAATGGGAAGAACCATGTTGCTTTAACATGGCCTTACTCATTACTTTTGGAGGCAAGCTACAAGTACAACTGTTTATATTCAAAATCGATGTTTCTACAGGCCTCAATCAAACCAGACTACATATAAAATTTTCTATGGAATTACTCCAAGTATGAAGCCTACTAATGTTTTTGGGATCCCATTAATTATAAAGAAGAGAGGTGGAAGCAGTGGAATATTTGAGCAGAAAGGAGAAGACATAATTTTTCTTGGATATGCACCAAAAGGAAGAGGTTATAGATGCTTTAATAATGAAACATGGATAATTGTGGATGCAGTTGATGTAAAAGTCATTGAAACTCCGGGAAAGGATAAGCATGTCTATATAGACAAGGAATATGTGGAAGATTAAGTTAACGATTCTGATAAGGATGCAATGAATTGTATTCCTAATCAAGATGAAGAATCAGATTCAGCCATATCAAGTGATGAGTAAGGCACACAAAAAACTTATCCAAGGCTGATTAAACAAGTTCAATCTCAAAATATTATTGGTGATCAACATCACACGGTTCAAACAATAAGAACAATTAATTCTATATCACATACTTCCTTGTATTCCAAAGTGGAACCAAATGATGTTAATGAAGCCTTTGAGAATCCGGAATGGGTTCAAGCCATGAATGAATAATTGGATCAGATTGAAAAGAATGAGACATGTGAACTCATACCCAATCCTAAAATTAAGAACATTATTGGCATCAAATGGCTCTCCCGGAACAAGTTGAATGAAGAAGGTGAAGTTATTAGAAATAAAGCAAGATTGGTTTTAAA
Organism: Viscum album; assembly: GCA_963277665.1. NCBI lineage: Eukaryota > Viridiplantae > Streptophyta > Magnoliopsida > Santalales > Viscaceae > Viscum > Viscum album. Next base: position 1,038,842,858 of record OY728165.1, read on the forward strand.
AGGCTACTCTCAGATTGAAGGGATTGACTTTGAAGAAACTTCTGCTCCGGTAGCCAGATTAGAAACTATCCGAATCTTTCTTACTATTTCTACACAACGAAGCCACAAAATCTTTCAAATGGATGTTAAATCTGCATTTCTTAATGGTGATCTCAAAGAAGAAGTTTATATTGAGAAAACACGTGGATTTGTTGTTAGGAAGAATGAATGTTTTGTGTGACGGTTGAATAAAGCCTTGTATGGGATAAAGCAAGCTCCAAGAGCATGGTATTACAAACTGGATACTTTCTTAAAGGAGATGAACTTCAAGAAAGGGAGGGTTTATAGCAATCTGTACATCAAGGAAAGCCAATATCTTTCTCTCATTGTGATTGTCTATGTTGACGACATTATTTTTTCTGGGAAGGATGAAAGATGCTGTGAAATGTTTTCTGAAGAAATGAATAATGTCTTTGAGATGTCCATGTTGGGTGGAATGAGATACTTTCTTGGGTTACAAATTTTTCCACAAAAAGAATTCATTTTTCTCCCCCAAGAAAAATATGCTAAGGAACTTCTTAAGAAGTTTGGGATGGAAAAATAAAAACCTGTATCAACTCTTATCTCTGTGGAAACAAAGATAACCAAAGATTATGAAGGAAAAGAAGTTTATCAGAAAGAATATCAAAAGCTGATTGGAAGTTTGTTATACCTGAATGCATCAAGACCGGATATTGTTTTTGTTGTTACCTTATATGCAAGATTTCAGATTTCTCCTAAAGAATCACATCATGTTTCTGGAAAAAGAATTCTCAGATACATAAAAGGCACAGAAGAATTCGGAATCAAGTATAGTGGCTCAAATAACATATATTTATTTGGATATTCAGATGTAGATGGGGCATGAAATGTTGATGATAGAAGATCCACATCTGGTGGAGTGTTCTTTATAGGAAAAAGTTTTGTTGACTGGCACTCGAAGAAGTGAAATTCTGTGACACTTAGTAAGGCTGAAGCTAAATATATTGCTACCACCACGGCCGCCACTCAACTTATCTGGATGAAGACACAGTTGGAATATTTGTTAGCTCAAGTGAAGTTTCCCTTGCTCTTGGGCTGTGATAATCAAAGCACAATTAATCTTACCAAGAATCTAGTCCAACATTCTCGATTGAAGCATATTGACATCAAATATCATTTCATCAAAGAGCATGTGGAAAAGAATTAACTGAAACATGAATTTGTTTTATCTACTGAAAAAGTTGCAAATATTTTCACGAAACCCTTGCTGAAGGAATCATTCTCAAGATTGAGGTTGAACATGGGTGTCTAACCTCTTTCTCTTCAAGGCTAAGGTATGTTGTTATGACCCCTCTAACTTCTTACGATTGGATTTTTTTGTCAAGGGGGAGAAGTTGTTTGTATCATAAATCTATTTTTCAAAGAGAGTTGTGGGTGAGATGTGAACTCAGCACTGCTTGTGTATGGGAACTATTCTAACTATTTTTTGGAGTGGATATAGGAATGAACTTGAAGTTGTTTACAGGATATATAAATCTGAAGATATATGAAGCTGAGCTGAAGATATATGAAGTTGAAGATGTCATTTTCACTACCAATGGACAACATGGTTTTGCTGTCAATGATTCTTGTTTCCTAAAATGAGTTTGCTCATGTAGGATTAGAATTATTAATAAGTAATCCATTTCTTAAGGATACAATGTTTGGTGATTTATGAAAACTTGGTTGACAACAAAATCCAAAGGGGGATATTGTTAGGACCAAGCTGAAGGAAGAGATGGTTTGCATGGTTTTCCCTTTGTTGATATTGAGAAAGATTTCATAAAGGAAAGACACCTTGAATTTCTAAGAATTCAGAAGCTGGAAGTTTGAATATACGAAACTGATAATATTGAAAATTCGGAACCTAGTGTTCGAAGAATTCAGAGTCTGGAAATTGAAAAGTTCAGAACCGGGATATTGAAAATTCTTGAAAGATGGCTGATAAGAGATATGAAGGCCCTTAATCTGACAATGCTTTGATGATATTAATGTTCTCACAAATCATAAAAAATTTCATGATAAAATCTGGTTGAATATATGGTGAAGAACAAGTTCGTTGTGAGAAGTTCGGAGTCGACTTTCTGAGTTAGAAGTTCGTAGAAGGAAGTTCAGAGTCGACTTGCTGAAGAAGAAGTTCATAGCGAGAATTTCATAGTGGGAAGTTCAGAGTCGACTTGTTGAGTCATAAGTTCGGAGTGATGAAGTTCCGAGTCGACTTCCTAAACCTGAAGATCATATCCGGAAGTGCGGAGTCATGCCGAGAATTGGTGAAGTCGTAACAAGAAGTCGTATTGAGATCCAGAGGAGTCATTCCGAGAGTTCAAAATCATTGGTATAGATGAATAAAGAAGGGTCATACCAAGAATTGAAATGGTGTCATGCTGAGGAAGCAAAGAAGAGTGGATCCAAGAATGTGATACCGAGAAATCAGAAGAGTGGATCCGAGAATGTGACTCCGAGAATCCTGTGTAACAAGGTCGGATCTGGAAAAGTCCAAAGCTCTAAATCAAGAGAAGGGGAAGAAGATTCCAAAAGATTCTAGAAGGACTGAAAAAGTCTTAATTACTCTGATATTTCAGAAGAAATTAAGATTTGGGTGAATTTAAGTGAGCAAGAAAATTATTTTGGTTTCCCGCCTCAACACACTTTGGAGAACCTATAAAAGGAGATCAGAGTAATAAGTAAATTGATTGATGATGCTATAGTGAGAGAATATCTGATAATATAGAGAGAGAAAGAAGTGTGTGGCTGACTGAGTTTTCATTTCTGTTTCAATTGAAATGAGAAGTTTATATTGGTTGACACCGTATTGAGTTTCTCAGACTAAATAAAACTCATATTGAAGAATCAGAGTGAAAGTGGAATTCAGAGTGAAGAATTCAGAGTGGAGATTCGGAAAGGGGAATCAGTACTAGCTATCACTGTATTGAGTTTCTTAGACTGAGGAATACTTGGATTGAAGAATCAGAGTGAAGAATAAAATTCAGATAGAAGAATCGGATTGGGAAAATTCAGAGTGGAGATTCGGAATGGGAAGTTCGGACTGTAATTGATCTATCTCAAGTCCATGGAGTCCATGCCTTTCTTCTTGGTAAGGAAGTGAAGATTTGTTCTGAACTTGCTTACACTTCTGTATTTGAAAGGAAGTTCAGGTAACATAAGTAGTTACAAGAAACGAGACTTTTCCCTATTGTGGTAAGAGGGTGCACACACACTGGAGTGATTGTTTCACAGTGATTCACAAGTGCAAGGGTATATCCTACATGATGTAATCCAAGGATTGTTTTCTTAGTGAATTGTATGGTGATGGATTTTTTTCAACCATACTAAGGACATAGCTATTCTTATTTAATAGTGAACCTTGTAAATTGCTGTGTTCCTTTGGATGTGTGTTTGTTTTTTTCTCAACAGGGAAGTATATCTTTAATAAGAGACAAAGGTTGTTCTCTTCTTAAGGGAATTTAAAAGAAGAAAAAGGGGTACCACTGATTCACCCCCGTCTCAGTGGTTCATTACTACAACTGTGTCCTTACAGGGGTCCCTTGTACTATAATTTCAGATAGGTACATTCACTTCACATCGATGTTCTTGAAGGGGTTTTTGATGGCTATGGGTACATAATTGATTCAGAGAGAAAAAATTCAACCCTAGACTAATGGCTAGTCAGAATGAACAATAATGGTTTTGGAGGACATGTTATGAGCATGAGTCCTTGATTTAGAATGTTATTGGGAGAAGGATATCCCTACCATCAAGTTCTCCAATAATAACAGTTATCCGAAGAAAATTCAGATGGATCCTTATGAGTCCCTATATGATAGTACATTCTGTTCACCCCTATGCTAGTTAGTGGTAGGAGAGGTAGTGCTATTGGGTCCTCATATCATTTAGGAGAATTAAGAGTTGGTTTAACTGATCAATAATTGGGTTTCTACTGCTCAGTATAGAAAGAAATCATATGTCAATCGGTATCTCTGAGCTCTATAGTTTGAGGTAAGGGATCATGTGTTTTTATTGGTATCATCCCGACTTGGGCACATATGTATATAGTGGAAAGGGAAGCTATTACCATTCTTTCTAGACCTTTTAAATTCTAAATAAATTCAGGCCAGTATCCTATTAGATTATAAATCCTCAAAGGTACTATTCCATGCATGAAGTCTTTAACATTTCATAGCATTGCTAATATCATGTTGAACCATATCATTCTTTCAATCCTAAGGATGTTGAGCGTAATGATGATGCATCTTTTGAGGATTATTCTACATGCATCATTTATCGAAGCATGAAGGCTATATGAGAGGTTCCTATCCATTTAGTATAGGTTCTTTGGAAGAAAGGATAGGTATATCAAGAGACTGGGAAAAGGAGGCTGACGTACATGCATTGTGGCTTGATTTTTTCTCAGATAGTTTTTCACCTTTCTTAGAAGGTGAACTCAAGGATGAGTTTTTTATGGGATAAGACTATAAAAAACAGATTTTATACATGGTAAAGACCATTTAATTTTTTTCATACAATTCTTTTTTTTGGTCTTAATAAAGATGGATAATGAGTTCTTGGAGGATACAAATGTTTTTGGGGCATGTTATGAGCTAGAAACCCAAGATGGTGGAAAAATGTATTAGAAACATGGTTAGAAAAAATACACAATCCACTCCACCCAATTTCCCAAACTGTGTGAGTGCTAGACAGAGTTCCCAAGAAGGGTGCATGGTTTACCATAACTGTGGACTAGGGGCCGCACATATGTGTGAGAATATAAAACAAAATTATTAGATCCATTCGTACAATTGGAACATGGTTTCTCAAACTATGTGGGCCTAACCATGCGAGGTCCCCCCTTAAGTAGTGGGAGGCTCACAATTGGTGTATAGTTTGGAAAACCATGTGGGAAAATTGTGTGCCCCTATTTTTTGGGTGAAATGACTAAAATATCTTTAAATACTTAAAAAATTACCTCTATCCTCTTTTCCTAATTATAGTATGAAACATTCCCCTTCTTATACTATCAGAGCTCCCAGAATCCCGATACATAGATTTTGACCATGATCCTTCGTTCGGACGCCGATTTGAGATCCGATTAATACATTGGATTCATCTCGCTAATCCATTCTTTCAAATTGAGTCTTTTTTGTTATTATTCCCATCAATGATACTATTTTAATGAAATATATTGTTCCTTATTTTCATGCTGTTCCTTTATTCTTCAATTTTATATCAATATAGGCCAAATGAAGGGATGATACTAGATAGGTAGAGTAATATGAGCCCATGGTAGGTGGTCAAATAATTATCCATCAAGTATTGATGTTTTATAATATGTTCCATTGAACCACATGATGGATTCTCTATTTCTTTCTCTAAAATACACTTAAAGAATGTTTAATTCAATTACTTTGATATAATTGTTCTCGTGATACCTTAACTAGGTTGGGTTATGTCCCTTCATTCATTTCCAACATTCTAGTTATTTCTAGGATTTTACCTTGATATTGTTAAGTTATTAAATGTCCAAACCAACTTCTAAATGGGTTTTTAATGACTAAAAAGTGAGATAACTATAATTAATCAAATTGAATTATATTGACTCATGAGCCTATATTATTTAATTAGATATAGCAATGGTCACACCCTTATTAATATTGATTGTAAATGATTTATGGCTTATTCATTGGATCAAATTAAAGCTTATGTTTACTTATCCCTGATTTGATTTATGGGTATGAAGACCCTTGTTAATTATGGTAAATGGGAATGATTACCCTTATGCATGTTATAAACATATGGTCATGGAGTCTCTTCTACTATTTTTATATATGGTTGTGCCAAACCTTTACTACTGTGATTTAGGAATAATTTCCATAACTATATGATTCTAGGAATCATGAACCTTATTGTGATACTGAGCATGGATTCCCTACTACTATAAAGCATGTGAATAGAAACCCTATTCTTATGATACATGAATAACATCAATTTAGAATGTGATAGTGGGCATGGCATCCCCTATTCTTGTGATATCAGACATGATGCCCCTATAGTTTGATTCTAGGAATGGTGTCCCTATACTGTGATACTGGGAATGGAATCCCTCACTACTATGATTCTAAGATTTGTGTCCCTTACTATAGTGATACTAGGCATTACAACCCTTTCCAAATGTTTAGAGATATTCCAACATGGGACCAAGTAAGTTGTGTAATCCTAGTATCCATTCCGAAACTAGAAATGAACCATTTATAGTTTTTATTACTAATTTTAATTAATATATATGAAAACTTCCATATTGTATAAACGAACTAGATATTTATAGACCCATTGTTGGTGGAAGAATTTGTTTATCTCACACCATATCCAGGCCATCGATGGTACCCCATAAGTCTACATGCTAAAAGATGTAGATAAGGGTAAGCTTCTTCTTATGGATGCTTTACTTATTGAATGACTTCAGATGGGTCTTTTTAGAAGATTATTTGGGTAGATCTCATTATTCTTGGATATATTTTTTGGTACCTTTTGTATATCATATGCTGTATTGATTACCTGATGCTTTTCGATGTTTTGTAGTGACATGACATCATCATCCATTATATATGATTAAGTTCACTTATTTTGATTATTATTTAGTGATTGGATGTTTACTTTGATTTTGTTGTCATATCCATATTGGATATGCTTATACTATGGTGTGTTGCTGGCCCTATTATTATAGTATCAGTTTCCACTATGCTATCAGATTATATATGCTTCTTATGTTTATCTATCATTAGTTATCCATTGTATTACTCTATCATGAGGGTGTAGTCTTCCCATAGATACACCTGAGGCCCTTGTTTTTAGTTGATAGCCTCCGGCATTTGGGGAGGCGTTCTTGAGGCCATGTGGCCACTGGTTCAGGGCATCTTTGAGTGGAACCCAAGTCAGGACATAACAACATGCTTATGAATAAGGAAATATTTGTTACTAATATTTAAATGATTAAATTAACTATGTACTCTCTAAGTGATACTTGGATTCCCAAGTCGCATTTCCTTGGATTGTCTCATAGGCTGTTTGAGACTACAACACCCATTGATTGATACTAGGTTCTCTAGTGGATTTCCTTGGATGTCCTCTAAGTAAAATGTTGTTATACCATTCCATGAAGGATATTAGGTTCCCTAGTGGGTTTCCCAGGACATGATGAAAGGTATATACCTATTTTACTTCACCTTGAGAGATACTGGGTTATGATATGAAATAACTTGGATGAACTCACTGATTTCTTAATGTGCAGTATTCCTTGAGTGATGCATGAATTTCCATGTAGGAATTACTTGTTCGGGATCATAGGATAGTTGTTATTATAGTACTCATGAATGATACTTGGTTCCCTAGTGGATTACCATGAACTATATCAGTTTTGAAATGATGTTATAACAAACCATGAGGTATACTTAGTTCCCTGTGTTGTTGATCATGGGTGGGATTAGAGGGTAATTCCTTTATATATACCATGAGTGATACTTGGATTCCCATGTATGAATTATAAGGATGAGCTCACATGATGAATAATCAATGTTTCTCCACAAGTGATACATGGGTTTCTTATAATGGGAATCCTAGGATGAGCTCATAGGATAAACTATTTAATTTATTTTTGTTTACTATTACATATGTATAATGGTTCCCCTTTTTACAATTTTTAGTAAACTGATTTATGGTCACATGGTCTTATATTAAGGGGTTCTATGAGTTCTTTATTATTTCAACTAGTATCATGGTACTACAATATGGATGACTTGGGTCCTTGTTAGTGCATGTCTACCTTGAAAATATCTTTTTCCTTTTTGCATATATGTACGTATACATGTAGGTTTATTTAGATATATTCAAACACAGGATTAAGCTGGTATTATCGGCTAGGTCTCCTTGATGAACCAAATCCCAAGCTATTTTCATTCTTTTTTTTACTACATTCTTGATATAACCCAACACTTCTTATATTATATACATAGACTAGATTATGAATTAGACACCCCTAGTGGTGGCCTATTTATTATGTCTCACACCATGTTCAAGACTCCACTGCACTTGGGTACCTGAACATACCACATTATTGTAGGATTAAGGTCATGGATTTTTCTTTCTTGTTGTTACCCTTATTGGCTTGGATGAAGTATGGGAGAAAAGAACCAAGCTAGTTCTTGTGATGCAATTGGAGATAGTTTCAGAGTCTTTTATTTGTTTCCTTACCAATTATATATATGTATCACTTGATGTATGGCTATATATACACTATATCATGTTCATCTATCACTACTGGAAATTTAAGCTATCGCCACAGACCTATAGCCACGGTTTTATAAGTCCGTGGCTATAGCTTGGTTATTCCCACAATTTAATTTCCATCCATGGCTACACATTTGCGTTTCGTTTTTTTTATTCCTGTCGTGCTCCTCCTTCCCCGATTTGAAACCCTCATCACGACACCCTCCTCCTCCCGACAACCGCTCCTCCTCCCGATGAACTCTCCTCCTCCTGACGACCTCTCTCACCACACCCTCCTCTCTTCCCTCACAGTTGTCATCTCTTGCACTCGTTGATATCCTCTCCCGTTGTCCTTGCCAGCTTCGGTTCCTCCATCCCTCATCGCAGTTCCTTCATCCACATCACGGATTCTCCAATTGCGGCTCGGCTTCTCCATTTGGGGTTGCTCCATCCCTCGCGCGGTACTCCCCTCCTCCATACCCTTATTTGGGTGTTCCTCATCCATTCGGTCTAGCATCGGCCGAATGGTTCGTCCCCTCCTCCACAACCTTTCAGTATGTCTTCTATTTTGTTGCTCCTATTTTGTGGGTTCTTTGAATATTGTTTGTAGTATTTACTATGTTTAGGAAGTTTTCAGTTTGCAGGAGGAGTTCAATGAAGGGTTTGTGTTTATTTCCTGTTTTGTGTGTCTTGTGTGTTGACTGGTAATCTGTCGACTGTTATTCACTGGTATTTCATGGTTTATATTTCATTCTAATTCTCATAATTAATCTAGTATTCTGGTATTCATGGTTTAATCTGTTTACTATTCTGTCATCGATTTACTATTCTAGAATTATTATGTTTCTTTTTACTATTATGTAATTATTAATCTGTTTCTAAGTGTTTTGTGTAATAGACTTTGTATTTCTGAAATTTACAGAATTCAAAAGTTGGATTTTTTTGTCATAAATTCCAAAATTTAGGATTTTCACTATGTAAAGAACCTTACTTATCCAATTTTTACCTTTTTATATCAACCATATTCATAGAATACCCTTGTATATGATTATGATCATGCTATAAAGGGTATGTTTATATTTTTTCTTTTTATTATATACTGTTAAGCATGTTTTCTGTCCATTTATGTACATGTAAATTACATGGGATATGATTTTTGAGTTATAAATGAGTATACCCCTTTAATAATTCCATGGGATGGGATGAGGCCTCCACTTTGTATAATCATTCCCCATTCCATGGGATGGGATTAGGACCTGACTCCAGAAGTGCACCTGGGTGGGATGGCCTATAAGATTTCCCTACACCTAACCTAGACAAGATGTCTTACAATATTTCTATATCTCTAGATTGACTTCAATAACGATCCCCATTAAAGAATATAAACTTAGGTAAGTTCTAATATGCATTTTCCTAGTATAGAGAGTTACTTGATATAACTTATATTTGTCTTTCAACAACCTATTTAAAATTATTTTAATATTATTTTGGTTATTTTCCTAACAATGTTTCTTATTTAAACATTCTAATTAGTATACATGTTCACACATACACTTGGTTATTCACTTGTGATTTGAGGTATGTCATTGGTTCCATATAGAGTATATAAATTCTTATACCCTACATTAACACCTTACTTGGCATGAAACTTCATGCCTTATACTTCAAGTGCCTTTTTAACAATGGATGTTTTGGGAATTGACTAGTCTTGGGTCGATTGAAAGCTCTACCCTCTTAGAGATTGGATATTTGGGGGAGCATTATTTTTAGTACCAACACAAATACAAAATTAGGATTTTATATTGGCATTTAGATGATAGTTATTTTATAATCGACATAAAAAAAATTAATGACAGTTATTTGGATAATCAATGTTAAATGCATTTTACCAATGGGTTTTAATGCTTCCTATCTACTCATTGCTCTTGCAAGAATGCCCAAGCTAAATTGTTCTATATCTACCATGTGAAGGTTCAAATCCATTTATTCAACACTAGTAATAATTGTCAACAAATTTTATTGGTTTAATTATTCAATATTCATTATAATGAATTTACTTTGTGGTGTAAAGTTTTATCGAGTTGTAATCACTCAACTCACACATGGTTGTGCCTCCATCAAAAGGTTGTGTATTGGTTATGCTAACCTAGGAAAAAATTAGTTCATAGGTTCTAATTTATCCCTAAAAAAATTTAGGTGTTTGGGTTGTGCCTTAAAGTGTGAAAAAGTTAAGTTGGTTTGTTTTGGTTGTTGGGTATGATAAAAGAAGATTATAAAGAGTTTTCAATCTCCTTCACCATGATGCAGTGTTATACTCCATGATTAAATGTCAACAATGGAATGACGTCGCGTCCTTACACTATGGTATATGATATGTTTTATATTTTCCGTCATCTACCACTACTCAATGGGGTGCGGGGTAAGGAATAAATGAAAACTGAGAAAAATCACTAAACAACTCAACCAAACTAGAAATTACCAAGGATTTTAGTAGAATGACAACAATGTAGAGTAGGGTAGGATGAAAGTTAGAGTGGGGGACTAATGCAGTATACCAGTACTCATAACATTGATATCACTTCACCACCCATCCATACAATAATTGAAATGGACCACTGAGGTGATGTGGGGATTTGCATTCCTGTATTTGACCCAACAGTTCATAGATACAAGAAAGGGTGGGAACAAGCAAGTTCATGGGATATCCCTTTTCTAAGGTGACCACCATCATTAAAGTATAGATTCAAACACTAGTTATTATTCTCATCTTTTTACCATTTTAATTCTCAACCAATTCTTTAATATTAATGCTTGGTATATGATATGGTTTATATTTTCAAAATGTCTCTAAATTTTAATAAATCTTTGTAGATTTAATACAAAACATCACAACTCGTTCTGAATTAACCCAAACACTTTTGGGAATTGATTATTATTATCTCTTAGATTTCATATAAACTCTTTTTACTATAATCAATCCTCATTCTTGGAACTTATGTATGACTATTTGTGAATTTTTATAATTTAAAATATTTATGAATTCCCTAAACCATAATTTTAATATATTTGTTATGAATTTTTTATTAACTTGTTATTGATGATTACTTAATATCTTATGAAACGATACATATAATGTTAAGTCATTTTCAAGGTTATTTATTTAATGTATGTTTATCTACCTCAGAATGGATAGATACTGGATGTACAACATTGATCAGATCACTGATGAATTTTAGAAGGAGTTACAATAATTTTTGGACTTTGCATTCACTAATGATTCAGATGGCGGATTGATTCGATGTTCGTGTTTGGATTGTGTTGGAAGACCTTGGTTAACTCGTGAGGATGTGAGTTACCATATCACTAAAAGTGGTTTCCAGAAAAGTTATCATGTGTGGTATCACAATGGAGAAAAATATCAAGTGTTGAATGACATCGATTCAGCGGAAAATATTGGTATAAAAAATCTGATTTCTAATCGGTTTCCTTTTGTTTCTGAAGCTAGCTCCTCATGTAGACTAGTTAAAGAGGAAATGAATACTGGAACACAGTTCTCATCTATTAATCAAGATGATAATGCTGAGAGTGTTAGAAATATGATGGAAGATGCAAATACCCCAGTATATCAAGCATGTGGAAAAATGAGAAAACTTGAGTTTTTAATGCGATTATATCGTGGGAAAACAATGTATGGATTTAGTAATACTACGGTCGACTATATTCTTACATTTATTAAGGATTTACTGCCTGATGATGCATGTATTCCAGAAAATGAATACATGGCATCAAAGTTGGTTGAAAATTTTGGATTTTTATCTAGTAAGATTCATTCTTGTCTCAAAGACTGTTGTTTATTCTGGAAGGAGAATGTAGACTTGAGTCAGTGCAAAAAGTGTGGAGCATCAAGGTGGAAGACTAATAAAGACGGATCTCAATCTTTCATACCATAGAAAGTGATGTGGAACTTCCCTTTAATTCCTAGGATTAGAAATTTTTTTATGTCAGAACAAATGGAAAAGAATATGAGATGACATGCAGATGAAATAAATAAGGATAATGATGAAATAGTGCATCCTTCATATGGGTTTTCTTGGAATAAATTTGATAGGTTACATCATGATTTTGCATCCGACCCACGAAATGTTAGATTGGGATTATCCTGTGATGGTTTCAACCCATTTCACCAAATGCATACTACACACAGTACTTGTCCTGTTTTCATTCACATTTATAACTTTCCTTCATGGATGTGTATGAAGAATCCGTTCACTATCCTGAGTATATTGATATCTGGACCCAGTGATCCTGGAAATGATATTGATATATACTTGCAGCCATTAATAGAGAAGTTAAATGAGCTTTGGATTGTTGGTGCACAAGCCTATGATGCATTTACAGAGAAGTACTTTATGTTTTGTGCAGCTTTATTATGGATGATAAATGATTTCCTTGCTTATGGAATGATGTATGGTTGGATTACGAAAGGGAAATTATCCTGTCATATTTGTATGAAAAATACAAATTTTCGAATGTTAATGTTTCGATGAACTTTCAGCTTCATAGGGAATTGAATTTTTCTACCAATGGATCATCCATACAGGAAAAATTAGAGACAGTTCGATAATTCCATCAAGACAGACGAGACACCTCAATGAATGTCCGATATTGATATTATTAAAGAACTTGATGATTGGAATTATGTTCTTGGAAAAAGTCAATCAAATATCAGAAAGAGAAAGCATGCTAATTCGAATTCCAATAGCAATTGGAGAAAGAAAAACATATTCTTTGAGTTTCCGTATTGGTCATCGAATTTATTACGTCATTTTTTGGATGTAATGCATATCGAGAAAAAAAATTTGTGAGATGTTACCTGCTACTTTTTTAAATGTCAAACGCAAAACAAAAGCTGATTTGCAGTGTCGTCGTGATTTGATGGATTGGGGTATAAGAGCAAGACTTAATCCTGAGTTAATTGGTCAAAATAAGTGGGAAGTCCCTGTTGCCTTTTATTCGATGACAAATGTGGAGAAACAACAATTTTTTCAGGTCTTGGAATGTTTTAAGGTTCCAGATGGTTATTCAAGTAATATTTCTAAAAGGGTCAATACACAAGATGTGAAACTCAAATCTCTTAAAACCCATGATTACCATGTATTGTCACATGAGTTGATTTCCATTGCCATTCCCCATTTAATTTCACATAATGTTAGAGTTTCGGTGATTGTGTTATGTCAATTTTATCAAGATCTTTGTGCCAAAAGATTGAGCAGAAGTGTTGTTCAGAAATTGCAGAGAGATGCACCGATAATTCTTTGAAACTTGGAGAAATTTTTCCCAACGTATTTTTTCACATGTATGTTACATTTGACTATGCATCTTCCCACTGATTTTCTCTTTGGTGGTCCTGTTTCGAGTCGGTGGATGTATCCTACCAAAAGAATGATGTTTACATTGAAATCTTATGTGAGAAATAAATATCATCCTGAAGGCTCTATTGTGAAATGCTATTTAGAACAAGAATGCATGGATTTATGTTCATCGTACTTGGATAACATCACTACGAGATCTAATCGAATAATGAGAACAAAATATGAGCAATATGATCCCATTGAGCCTGCATTACCTTCACTGCCCCAAACAGGGGGGATATCTGGATCGTACTCATTGTGTACTTTAAGCAGGGAAGAGTGAGAAATGGAACATCACACATTATTATTCAACTCTGGAGTGGTTGATGATTATATCAAGTAAGTAAACTAGTAAATATGTATTTTTTTCATTGTGTGATTTCTTTATATCTTCTGACATTTTGATGCTTTCATATCTGTAGAGAACATTTAGAAATTATAAAAAAGAGACATCTCTCTCTATCTATTAAGAGGAAGGAACTATTGCGCAACAAAGAATTTACTGCCTGGTTAAATTCAAAGGTAATAGATTTATTTTTCTTCTTCTCATAACATAATCACATGTCTCTATTTAATATTCTATGTTTGTATATTTTAGGTTTTATCTCTAAGAATGATTGAAGTATCAGATGAAATAAAAGCATTGTCCTTTGGTCAAAATGATGTGGTACGGGATTGTAAGTCAATGGTTGTCAATGGATTTAAATTTGTTATAAATAGTTGTGAAAAAATGGCAACACAGCATGACGGTGTCACGATAAGAGCCACAACAGATTGTTATGCGAGTGCATCGGATAGACAGCCTCAATCAGAAAATATATCATATTACGGTGTTGTTGAAAGAATCATTTTATTAGATTACTATGCATATGGTCGTGTCGTAATGATGAAATGAAATTGGTTTGATTCAATGACATGACAAGGAATTCATATTGATAACTGGGGATTTAGAGTGATTGATATGAACTGCCAGCTTCATACCGATGAACCTTATATTCTTGCATCACAAGCAAAAATGGTGTTTATGTAAGTGACCCGTTACAACCACAATATGGTGTTATTATTGATGTTATTCCTAGACATATTTTTGACGAAGGGATGGATGACAATGATGTTGTGGATGAACCTGTTGGTATTTATTCGAATGTTGCATTTGATGATACAGATGATAAAATTTCTAGAACAGATTGTGAACCGGAAATTGTCACAGACCCCACATAGCGTAGACACATTTTTAAGTATTTACCTGATATTATCGCAATATTGTATGCGTTTTTTTAACTTCCATAAATTATATCAAAATAGCTAGTATATTTTATACCATTATCGAATATAACACTATTAATAGCCTCACCAATTTATGTTTAACCACTTCTCTAGTAAATCTTTAACATAGGAAAGTATTGATATTTTATCAATATACATATCACACATGAAAATGTATCTCATTGTTTTATGATACAATTGTATTATTTAACATTTTTCATTATTTCTATTTATTTGAGAATATTATTTTAAATTTCCAGGTCAAAATGTCTGATTATGATGATACTAGAAGGAGTAGAAGAATACCAAGAAACGAACAACGTAGGTCTCCTCTTGGAAACAATGTAAGTATAAATTATGTTTGAATATTATGGTCTTTCATACTATTTATCTTGTTATCATTAGTTTTATTTTAACATCTATGTTATTTTAGGCTGCATCATCAAGGAGATGCTTGGATTATTCCAATGAGGATAATATTGTGGCGGGGGGTACTGATTCTACAGGTCAGCCTACTACTACGCCACTTGAGACACCAGGAGGCCATCCTCCCATTTTGCCACCTCTATATTATCCATACCCACCTTTTTCGCATCCCTTTATGCCCGCACCCACATAGGATGGTAGTTCTCATACTCCCATCCCTCATTTTCCATTCCCACCATCCACTGTACAGGGTACTGTGCCCCCATATATCCTACCGCCATATCCATATCCATATCCACCCTCATCTATACAGGGTTATCCATCGGGTTTTCTGCCTCCATCATTTTACTTTGCATCTACTATATATAGTACTCCTGTAGATACCTCACATACCATGGAGGCTTCCCCCCCTCCAGACGCAACACTTCATGGGTCAGCAGATCCCCCATCTACTGGTATTTGTTTAAACATTACTTTTTCTGATTAATGATAAATTCATATATATTATTTTATTTTATTTTTGGTTTCATGATTAGCTCTAGCTTCTACCAGACGACGAGGCCACAAAAAAATGCGCGAGGTTTGGAATCGGCACATGTAAATCCTAGTTGATTGCAATGAGGACAATGCTATAATTAATAATAATGGAATGGAATGTAAAAGTTTTATGGGAACACTTTCTAGACACAACAATATTATTCTGGTTCAACCGATAAGTTGGAAGGCAGTTGGAAAAAAAATAAAGGACAAAGCATGGGTAGAGATTTGGGTAAGTATTTTTAATCACCTTACATATATATATAAATTTATAATATTTTCTTAACAAATATTATGTCCATTGCAGCTTCGATATAATTTTCCTGATGGACAAAATTCAAAGGCTGCAAGGATAATGGATTTAGGTGAAATGTGGCGAGGCTACAAGTATGATTTATATATTGGTTGAAAAAAGAGAGTTAGTATAGAGCTTGAATAAGTACATGTGATTCAAGATTTCCCAATATCACAATATAAAGATATGATCAGCTATTGGAAGAGTCCAGTATTTAAGGTGTTTGATGAATTTATATATATATTCATTTTTTTATTTGAAAACGATTTTAAATTACTTGTATTATTTATGTTAATGAATTTATATAATTATTTTTTTATAGAAGAAATCAAATATAAATAAAACAAACAAGAGTGCAATGAAACACATTTATACTAACAGACACACTTCATTACCAGATCATGAGAAGACGCAGGTAATTTAACATTTCAAATATTTAGCTTTGTTTAGTTTAATTTTTTTAACATCCAATTTTGATTTTTTTTCTTTGTTTTTTTCTAGAAAAAGGCTTCCAATATCAAGGGTCATGTTCCTCGCTCAAGTTTGTTTTGAACAAGCCAGAAAAAGAAAGATGGTATTGTTCCAAATACCGACACCGAGAAGGCGATTGTAAGTATATTTCAATTTCTTTCATTTTTACTGAATTTAATTCCTTATATTATTTTATCATTTTAATTTATGTTATATATCAATGAACAAAATGATATAGAGGAATTTGCAGAAAAAGAACCTGACAGTTTGGGCCCAAACGATCATTTACATCAGGTCTTAGGAGATGAACATCAGGGTAGAGTGCGTTGTTGACCTGTGAAGAAGATTTCACCATCTCGATACTGGTCTACTAATGTTTCTTCGAGTACCAGTTCTGGTTTTGTCACATTGGAAAAAATGAATCCCGCAATAAAAGAAACAAGTCAAAAATCAGAACAGGTGATAACTGTAAGTATGATGAAATTTATGCCTTCCCTTTCTTCTACAATTCCACCAGAATTAGCTACAACAGTTGATTCCTTTTTGATGTCGATGCGTTCTACTAATGTAGATTCTTCTGTCGAAGCCGGATCCAGACCTAGTGCTGGACCCGGTGCTGGTGCCGGTTCAGATGCAGATGTCGATGATGATGTTGGTGGTGTGAGAGATGGTGATGGTGTTTCTGTAGGAGGTGTGGATGAGGGTTATCATGATTTTGATGATACTGATATTGAGACTCACTTTTTATGTAAATTGTATTTTTTGATTGGTAATGTATGACGAGTTCCATGCATCTGATTACACTACTTTTTTGATCAATATCATTAATATGTACCATATCTTATTGGGAATGAGAATGAATACTAACCTGTAGATCTACCTTAAGCTAACTATGTCTAGTATTAGATATAGCCCTACCTCCATGACTTCTCAATAGATAAGTTTCTTTAACTACCTCAGTTAAAGCTATGTATTCAAATTCAGTAGCTGAAAGTGAAACAATAGATTACATATTTCAATTCTAGGAAATGAAACCTCCAAATTCAGTAAACACATTAATAATTAAGGATTTACAATTGTTAACATTAACAGTATAGCTAGCATCAACCAAACCACAAATAATTAAAGAAGTATCCACATTTGTACCACAGAATAATGAAATATTAGAAGTAAAAGAAAGATACCTCAAGATACACTTAAGGGAATACCATTATAGCTTCCCTGGAGTGCCCATGAACCATCATAGAGTGCAGATAGAAACTGAAAAACCAGTTCTAGAGAAAATCATAGAATACTCTTTGCAACCAACAATGTTCGAATAAGGAATTATAGACATAAATTCAACATCAACTTCAGCAGTAGATGATTGATTCAAGGAAAATTTATAATGTTGTTCAAGCAGGAAATTAACAGGACAGAGAGATTCCAACATTCACCTATTTATAAATTTTAAAATATAAACATGATAAGATAGATAATGTAGTTTATGCATTCTATCCCTAATGATTTAAACACCTAGGATTTTCTTATCTACGCCTAATTCATTCATTTACAACTTAATTTTCAACTGTGATTTAACAATAGAGATCATATTTATGTCTTTTAAAATTACGAGCATGTCATAAATATACAATAGTAGGTAAATGATGTAGGTTTTAGTTGAGTTTAAATAAAATAAGTCATTATAATGAATGCTAATGAACTTGTTGCCTAGAAAAGATGAATCAAAATTGAAGCACCACTTCCATGAAGATTGTTTCAGGCCAGAACAAGATTTATTTAAATGGAATACTTTCTTTGGTTTGAACTCAGTAGGATAAACATCAAGAGGTATCATATAAATATTTTCATTCGAATCACCAAGCTGGAAATCAGTTTTAACAACTAACTGCTCTATATAAAGATAATGAAATTGGATCCTCCAACACAAGAACTAGTCCTGGCTATCCCCCAAAAATCTGAGTGTATGTATTCAAGTGGGCTAGCAGAATTGAAATAAGACCTATTGAAACTCACCCTCTTGGATTTTCCCATCACACAATCTCTAGAAAATGAAAGATTTATAGTTGTTATGTTACTCAATAGCCCTTGGTTGTTATGTTCCTCTAAGACTTTGGAGCTGAAATTCCCTATCTTATATGCTATAGTATATTATTGTTAATGCTTGTATTGTAAACATTGCCCAATTTCCATAAATGGGTCTTCCCATTCAAAACATATAACCCATTATTTAGAGATACTTTTATGATAATTATTGATCCTTGATAGATCATGAGATTTGGTCTAGAGGTAAATCCATTTTGATCTAGGACCGCTAAGGAGATTATGTTTCTTTAAAGGATGGTGACCCATCACACATTAAGTAAGGTGATGATGGATTGATTATAGAACTTTATAATAATGGTTCATATTCCCTGAACCTTGCACCTATTATTTTTTCCTAAGAATACATCTACTTCTCTCTTTTTGACCAGCTCTAAAAATGACTCTCTCTTTTGGAAAATATGAAAATAACAACTAGAGTATAGGACCCACTCTTGATTGAGTGTATAAATGGACACATTCAAGATTTAAACAAATGTCGTAGCCTGAATCAACCAGAAAATACAGGTTAGTGGGATATTTGGATTCTAACTCACGCATGAGTTTCCTATGCTCGGGCTTAATGTGCCCAGGTTTACCATAGTTAAAACATATTACGTTTCTATCGATAGATCTTGTAATATATTTCAATTATTTATTAATCTTATTTTTGGCCCTACTGAATTGTTTTTTCTTACCTTTAGTTTAAGGTCTCCCCCTTGTGAAAAATTCTTATCCTCACCTTTTATTTTTGTTCTAGAATGCAATTCCTTAGACAGATGGGCTGATTTGATATCTTCTAATGTTAAATAGACTCAACCATATATCATGGTCGTAACAAGTATTCTATATCTATTTTCAAGAGTGATTAATATGACCATTTCTGGATCCTCATCATCTACATAAACATTGATATTGTCTAAATGTAACATGAATTTATTAAACTCATCTAAATGGTTTTTTATAGATGTACTAGGATTCATTTTGAATGTCAATATACAATGTTTCTTGTAAATTTTTCCTACCAATGAGGCAATCATGTATAATTTTTCATGTTTAAGCCAAACTCCCTCAGTGGTAGAATCTTAAGAAACTTCTATAAGGGCCTTATCAACAACGTAATGTAATAGGCAGCAAGGTGGTATATCATGTATTCATGGGGGAAATTCTTGTTATTCATTAATGCTCTGGTCAGTTTCATTAATAGTTATAATGGGTTTCATATGCCCATATAGGAAGTCAATGACACCTTGTTGTATTTGCAAGGATCTCATTTAGGGGGGTGTGCTGGGGTAGGGGGAGGGGTGTGTGCAGGTGGGGGGAAGGGGAGGCGGAAGGGGGGTGTGCAGGTGGGGGGCATGGGGGTGTGCAGGTGGGGGTGGGGGGGGGGGGTAGGGGGTGTTGAGGTGGGGGGGGGGGGTGTAGGTGGGGGGGGGGGGGAGGTGGGGGGGGGGGGCATGGGGAGGGCGGTGTAGGTTGGGGGGGGGGGTAGGGGAGGGGGTAGGGGGTTTGCAGGTTGGTGGTAGGGGGCAGGGAGAGGGGGCAGGGGGTGTGCTTGTGGGGGGGGGGTCGGGGGGTGTGCTGGGGCAGGGGGAGGGGTGTGTGCATATGGGGGGGGGGGGGCAGGGGGAGGGGGGTATCCAGTGGGGGGGGCATGGGAGGGGGTAGGGGGTGTGTAGGTGGGGGCATGGGGCATGGAGAGGGGGCAGGGGGTGTGCAGGTGGGGGGCAGGGGGCAGGGAGAAATTTTCATTTTCTCCCTTATTTTTTTCTCCCAAATCAAATCTAAACAATTTTTTTTCTTCGATCTTAATTATCACAGTCCGGAGTGGCTAAACCACTAAGGGGAAGGGTTGAGTGTATGATTCTTATGATCTTATTGAATTTCTAAATCAGAACCATCTAACCCAAATGATAGTGATAATGTAAAATAAATTCTATGTATTAAATTATTTTATGAATCCTTTACCATATTATATTTATATGATTTATCATTTCCTGATTAGAGTTGAGTTGGCTATGACTATTAACAATTTCCACTTTCTGCCATTACAACTAGGATTAAAGAATCATTGTTTTTAGCTATATCAAAACTAAGGAATATTTAACTCTTATATAGATCTATTTTGGGTTTTCCATGACAAAATAGTGTTTTATAATACAATTTGAAGCCTAATCCCTAGGGTTATTCCATGTTAGGACCAATGTTATCCTTTTTACCTCAATCCTGAAATAGACCGTGATCCCTATTTCTTACTAAATGTCAAACAAAACTCAATATCATCAATCATATCCCAAAACCAATAAAAATTTTGAGGAATCCTAAAAATATGTTTAGAGTCCAATTTTATATTCTACCAAAAATTCTCCATGGGTTCGACCCCACACTATCAATATACTACAAAATTATAGCATGTGTAGTTGGGGATAAAAGAATTATAATTTGACTTCAGCCCATGTAAAGTAAATAATAAATATGGGAACGTCAAATTTTGAAGATTATTATAAGAAATATGTTTACTATCCTTATGCATAGGGACCTTTAGCACAATCCTAGGATAACCTCACCCTTCCCATATTCTATTTTCAATCATTCCTTTTTATTTTTGAAGCCACTATGTCATTATTTTTAAAGCCTAGTTCATGTGTCATGACCCTCTAAAAAATTCAAATGGTCATGACACCCATTAAATGCTTACCTTAATGCCTAAAATTACATGGTTCCTTTCCAATTTCGTCCATTTATTTACGGAATACCACAACAAACTAGCCAGTCCCAACCGACCCAACATTCGATATGTTCCAACAAGACATCAAGGAGATCATCCTAATATGCAGGGGTGATGCTGTCCAGGGGGGCTGCTGTCCAGTAGGGGGTCTAGTAGGGGGGGGGGGACGTCCAGGGAGCGCCATCAGGGGGGTCTATCCGAGGGGGGGGGATTCTCTCCAGGGGGGCTGCTGTCCAAGGGGGGTCTAGCAGGGGGGTGGGGGGGCTGCTGTCCAGGGGGTCCAACAGGGGGGCTGCTGTCCAGCAGGGGTGCTGTCTAGGGGGGTCCAGCAGGGGGGGGATTCTTTCTAAGGGGGGGTTGTCCAGGGGGGGTCCAGCAGGGGGGGGCTGTTGTCCAGGGGGGTCCATCAGGGGGGGGGGGTTATGTAAATAATCCTTTTAGAGTTCTTTCATATTTTTATTTTCATTTATTGAGTCCACTTTTTCGTTTCTTAATATGTTATGTTAGAAGGTTATTGTTCAATTGAATATTATTTTATAATGATTTGTTTCACATGCAGGTATATCTCATACAAATCAATGATGGGAAACATACCTCACAGTTTTGGGTCGCTTTCAAGCCTTGGTACACTGTAAGAAACTAATACTTTAGTTAATATAATTATCATTTTAAATGTATTTATGGCTTTATTAAGGTATTTACATATCAATCAATTCACTGGTCTAATTGATGCCCTTTTTGGCGTTCCCCTCGATGATTTGTAGGTTGATGGTATGTTTAAACAACACTTACTTGAATTGACATCTTTCTAGTTTACATAGTTTTTGTTACCATGTTATTAATCATATTTCACTGATTTAGTTTGTATGAATTCTGAGCATCCTTAGTCCAAAGTCTTTAATCTTTTCTTTCTTTTACTGATGCTATCAGGAATATTTCAGACAACCAATTTATTGGAGCTTATTTGTGTATCGTTGTGACATTGTTAGCACTTAGTGGACCACCCTTGTTATCTGTATATAGATTGTAACTATTTTATTTATTTTACTTTATATTCACTAACCCAAAATATTATGGGATATATTAAAGTAATTAATATTAGTGAAAAACTTAATTTTATGCTCATTGCCCACACATGTATACAAATTGTTACTATTTTATTTATTTTACAGGTCTTGTGTTTTTTTAAATTATATTCACCTTCAATGGGGGGTGATGGTGTAGGGTGGGGGGTCTAGGGGGAGGGGGGGGGGGGTGCAGTGAGAAGGGGATAGGGGGTGGGGTAAAAGGTGCAGGGGGGTGGGGCAGGGGATGTGTGCAAGAGCATGGAGTTCAGAAATTAGGTTCATGTAAGATGCGGGATGAACGAATGGGATTTGAAACTATGGTACAAGGATATCCCAAACCAGATTATTTTTCTTGTTTGCTGAATGAGAAATAAAGTTCTTCCAATGGAGGAGAATATTTAGAATTAGGGGGTGGCTCTGGCCTCTGGATGTCACCGTTGTACAAAGGCCACACTATGAATCTTCTTGGAACTTATTTTTTCAGAGTGACTGGGTGAGGGGGATCTGGAGGTTTATGGGACAATTTATGAATATCAACAGCAGCAGGAACTCCATGTAGGAGATTATTGAGTCCTTGTTCCAAGGGGAGAGCCAGGGGTGTAGGTTATGATTCATTTAAGTTTTTTCTTGGATGTGTGTGGGACTATTTGGGATGGTAGGGATAATGTAAGAGAAGGCAAGAGGAATTACTCAATCTATTTTTAGGTTCAATTGAAAATGATTAGGGCAGAGTAGGGAGTGATTATCAAGGAAGGAATTTTTTCTACTACCCTGATAAGATTTCGTCCATGGATTTGTATGAATAGTGATTCTTTCCATGGTAGTCAAGGAAAGGAGGCTTCAATTGAAGCCTCCTGCTATGGGATTATAATTTAATGTGGTTGGATCATGTATTGCAGGGGAGATAAGGGGAGGCGGTTTGGTTCATAACAATAGGGTCTTAGCATTAAAATTGAATGTGGATACATCATGTATTGCGGGGGAGACGAGGGGAGGCAGGTTGGTTCAGAACAATAGGGTCTTGGTGATTCTATATTTCAATACCTTTTACTTAATGGGTACCTCCATTGGGGAAGAGGTGAGTGCGATGAATACATGCCTTATGTTGTGTAATATTTTCATTGAGGAGATTGATGAGGTAGAATCCGACTTAATAGTGTTGGTTCGGCTGTTTCTGTAGAAGGTTGTGGTTCCATTGGATTTGGATTACCTTGTATGGGCGGTGCTGGTGCAGGGTGGGGGGCAGTGTAGGGGGAGGGGGGTGTGCAGTGAAGAGGGGGCAGGGGGTGGGGTGCAAGGTGAAGGGGGGTGGGGCAGGGGAGGTGTGCAGCAGCAGGTGATGTGGGGTGCTGGGGGGTGTTGGTACAGTCCTCCCAACAGCCAGCACGGTTCACCGTGATGGATTTTTTTAATGCAGGCTAAAGCCCTATAGCCACAATTTTAAACCGTTGGTATAGAACTTTATCCACAGTTCAAACCGTGGCTATAGGTCTTTAGCCATGGTTTAAAACCGTGGCTATAGGGCTTTAGCCACGGTTCTGGTGGCCTTTATTGGAATCTATAGGTCTGATCCTATAGCCACGGTTTGAAACAGTGACAATAGGATCCGACCTATAGCCACTCCAATACCATCCACGGTTCATTAAACCAGGGCTATAACCTATATCCATGGTTTTTGGGCATATAACCACAGTTTAGAACTGTGGCTATAGCCTAAATTTCTAGTAGTGTGTGATCATTTATTCATTCTTTATTGATTTTCAAACATTTTTATATTCCACTTACTATTAATTATTGTTTCTTCTATAGTTTTTATTTATGATCTAGAGGGTATAGTGTCTTCACTATACCTCTATTAAACCCTCACTAATTTTTGGATACCTCTAGTGTATGGGGAGGCACACTTAAGGTATAATGTACAACTAGCCAAGGGAATTATTTTAGTGGATCTTGGGTTGGGATGCTACAAGTTGTATCGGAGGATTTCTTTTCCTATTTGGTTTTACTATTTTGGGGTGGTAGATGAGAGATTAAGAATGTTTCATAACATAGTAAATATCTTGCGTCTAGGTTCATGAAACCCACACATGTTGTAAATATCAATTTACTAAGGAAGGGATTATAGATTCTATTTTTATTACAATTTATTATTATTTTACATTGAATGATTGTCAAACATTGACCAATTGTTGATTTATAGATTATGAATTTTCCTCTTGGACCAGTATGGAAAGAAGAGAGGTGAGTTACATTCATAATTCTAGGAACATAGAGATTCACATTCCAGGTATATTCTATGCCATGTAGACCACATTATAGTTTACCCAATGAATATTGATTTGTATATCATTCTTTCTATTTATTTAGAATGATTCTATATATACCATGATAGTTACTTTATTAGCATGTCTCACTATATATTCCATGCTTGTGTGTTTCCTTCTTATGTAGTAATTTATCATATTTTTTTCTTGAATAAATGTGATTATTTCTTGTTATTTCATGACCATTGTATTCATGATATATGGTTGATTACCTAAAATTTCATTATTATCCTAAATGGTGTTTTACTGAATTGATATATGGTCGAATTCTATTTAATAAACCAATTATTTTATGTCTGATCCATGAACCATTCATTTAATGGGATGAAACATTGATGATTACAATTAAATGGATGCTAAATTTTCAATTTATACAGAGTATGGTCCCTTATAAATTGAGAATGGAAACCCATATAATTGAACAATAATATATGCATTTATTGAATTTTGAGACTGAGAGTTATAATCTATTTGTAGTTACATGAATTCCAATTTTAAATTATAAAGGAATGTATCTCTATAATTTGGGAATGATGCATAATCTAACTTGACCATTATGTGGAATAATAATGTTATCATCTTGATTTATAAATGAATAGATAATGAATTAACATGGATGGAAACTTAAAAGGTGAATAAGTTAAATTTTATTGACAAATTTAATTTGGTAATTATTAATTTTAGTTAAATGCATTATAAACTACAGTTTCTAAATTATTATGCATTTAAAATTGGGGAATGTGAGCCTATATGACTAAATCTAAAAGAAAAACTGGACCCATGTAGGTCATTTGGGTATTGTTGCTATGAGATAAATTGGACTTGGCCTATGTAGGTCATTCATGGAAGGTTTCTTATGAAATAAACCATTAAGGGTGTTTTGAAATTTCAATAATATAAACTATTATGGGTTTTACATAAATGGTATACCAATTGCAATTTAAAGAGAATTGAATCCATAAATTTATAATATATTCTCATCTAATTGAACAGAAATTAACATGATGAGATCTTCATAGGTCACCTTAAAATTTGTATGCCTTAGTACTTAACCTCATGGGGGTATGATTATGAAAATGGAATGGTCATTTAAACTGTCTCGAACTGCTTATATGGTGTTACATATAAACATAAGGTGGAATAAAAGTTGACCATTTTTCTTAATTAAAAAAAATATTTCTCATATAATTTTGAGATTTATTTTTAAGAGATCTCAGATAATTAAAATTTACATTAAAAATCAAGAGATTTTTCCTCTCTAGATAGGAAATTGAATTTTTTTTAATAGAGATATTCATGGAAACTCTTGAATGAAAGAAATTGTAAAGAAGGAATTATAAGATAATTTTCCTGAAAGGATGTGTGATATAATCTAAATGAATTTCGAAGAATATTTATTATTAAAAATGGTACTTGGAATAACATATATGTTATCTATTTAAAATTTTAAATAAATAAGTTTAAATGACTCAAAATGAAAATCATTTATTAGATTTATAACAAAAACCATCATGTAAGGGTCTTTGATAGGATTTATTTGAGTGGGAACCTGAGTGTTTCCCATAGGCCACTGTTACTTCTTGACCCGTAGGTGCTTACACCTAATGTTTATGGGGTAAGGATTAGTAAATTTTCTAGGTGTGAACTTGTTTATGATTTAATCCTTGAGTTTGTAAGTATATTTCCTAGTTATGGTATCACCTTTATACATTGAGGAATTAATAAATGATTAATTTTTATTTTTAGATTAAATGTTGCATTCCGGTGTTGTATTTATTGAGTAAAACTCCAAATAATAAAGTGACACCATTGAGTAAATGGGTGATAGATCAGTTGGTTAATCCTTTTTAAAGGTGTGAGAAATGTGTAATGTCCCAATTTTTTAGGTTAGATATACCACATGAATGATCGACCGCTTCATATGTCAAGCAAACTTCCTCTTCTCTTTATGGTCTTTCACATGCCAAGAATTCATAACTCCCATTGCACTATTTTGATATTTTAGTGGTATGTATTTTTATGTACAATGTTTGTTGAGTTATAAATGAAAAATTAAATTGAATGTTTCTCTGGTTATAGGGTCTTCTAATACCTTAAACTATATGGTTACGCAAATACTATGGTGAAGGTTCATGGGTCCTTTAAGGATATGTTTATGGGTAATATCTAGAGTATAGTGACCTAG
The DNA here is from genome assembly GCA_963277665.1 of Viscum album. NCBI lineage: Eukaryota > Viridiplantae > Streptophyta > Magnoliopsida > Santalales > Viscaceae > Viscum > Viscum album. The sequence continues at coordinate 1,038,869,945 of OY728165.1, forward strand.
GAATTGTGAGATCATTATGAGAATTGTAACTTTGAGGTGAAAATAAAATTTTTAATTTTCAAAGTGATTTGGGATAATAATATAAAGTAGATTATGTGCTATGATATGTCTGATCTATATTAGCTTTGGATTTTTACACTTGATGCTGATGTCACATGTGGACTTCACACAATAGGAACAACACACACATGTATAAAAGTGAATATGATATAGTGAATTTTTGGGCATATGGTTTTACTCTATTCTAGTATTACACTTTCTAATAGTGTTTTGGAACTTATGGATGGTTGTTCTCATGGTTGCTTCCAAGGGAGATCCTATCATAATGTGAGTGACATGCTGAGTAGCATAGTCTACATGGCTTAAATATTGAATACCTGTATGAGCACGAGTTGGGTCTATAATTGGGTGGTACAGAAGTGTACACTAACTACATATGTAGTTTTTGGTACAAAATGGTCACTTGTGGTACCGTTTAGATAATAATTCATTGAGTGGACAAGTGTGAGTAGAGGACATATGGTTTTCTCTTGGCACTTTTGGGAATGGTGACCCGAATCTTGGGTGAATTAAAGTTAGTTCCTGGGTAAGTTCTATCCTGGGATCAATTTGGGAATAGTGAGCCAGTTGAAGCTTGTTTGATTATAGAATCTCACAGTTAGGAGACATGGTGTTGGGAATTGGATAAAAATGTTATAGCTTATTTTTTATGTGAGTGGGGCTAAAAAGGACAAGCGTGTGCGTAATGATAAAATTTTAGTGTAATACTTGTTTACAAACGATCATGACTCTATCTTGACTTCATCGTGAGTACCCTAATATGGAAATAATTATACAGTTAGGTAAAGAAAAATAAATTTCCTTCTTCGTTTTATGGATGGAATCCTTGTAAGTGCACTAGAAGAAAAGTTTAAATGGAGAATTATGGTGTGGATACCACCTTAGGCTAATGGTGATGACCCTCATGAGAGAAGGGTTGTGGATATTTGGAACCGGTCATTGGATGGTAATTTTGGTACTTGTATTCTAGTTCATAAAGAGATCTTTGAATGTTTATTTTAGTTTAAATTAATGTTTTTTAGATTTGGGTTAGACTGAATGTTCTCAATGTGATCTCAAGATGCCTCCCCTTAAAATCATTGGGATCTAATCTTTGAAATGCACCGATCGTATAAGTTGGGTATTTTTTTAGAAATTTCATCCAAAAGAGGTTCAACTAGAGATCTTTCAAAAGGATATATATGATTTTTGTGGAAATGTTTAGTGTATTTCATGGGTTTAGGTAGTTTTTAGGAAAGGTTTGTCTATGATTTTCAATGGAAGACAAAGAGACAAATCTTGAACTCAACTAATAATTGTTAACCATTGAGATCGTAGTGAAGAAAAAAAGTAGTCCCCTCACTCATAATTGGGTATAATGATTTTAGAAACATACTAAGAGCATAATTATAACACTATATATGTGATTAAATAAGAAATTAGAATGGTTCAGGTACCATGATTTAGAATTGGGAATTCAAAGGTTAAGACATAAGGTGGGGATCACCTCAGGCCTCTTAAAAAAGTGAGGATGATAAAATCATGTATATAGTTAGATAGACTCAGGTGGGATTCATCTTTATGTTACAAAATTATTTTTGGGTATTTCCCTTAGTCTTTATGGTTTAAGAATCATTTTCTTAAAAGAGACACTTTTAAAGTGTGTCGGGTGTTCCGAAATGCAACAAAAACATTGGAATGGATTTAAACAATAAATGTAAGTAAGGTGTTTTTTATTTTTTTACCTGGTCCTTCATGAGGATGAGAAGTTCTATGGTGTGGAGGTTGTAACATCCCATGTTTTAGACTGGGTTAAAAAATTCAAAGTGAGTTTCAATTTTTATTATTTTGTGGGAAATCAAGTTCTTAGGTTGATATTTTAATCATAAATCCATTTTTTTGGAACACCTAAATATTGTTTTTATATGAGGATTAATTATTGAGAGGTTTCCCAAGAGTTGATTTATGTTTTTTAAGCATCGGGATACAAAAGAACCAGTTTTTAGAGAAGTTGAATGAGGAAAACGGTTGGAGCATAGTTAATTTAACTGTGTGGACCATTTTCATAATGTAAATGGTTTCTTTATACCGTGAAACCTCTTGGGTTTAACCATGTGACATGGTGTAGGTGTGAAGAGGTGACCTGCATGGGATACACATAGATTTCCCAAACCAGACACCTATCCCACAACCTTAGTGCCACTTAACCAGTATCACCACATGATTTGTTCAAAGTTATATAAAACCTTATGGCCTTACCATGTAGGGTGTGGCTCCTTGGCATAGGGGAATTTACAATTTGTGCACAGTTTTCCAAACCATGCATCCAAACCTTACACCTATTTAAAATATTTTAAATGACTATTTTTAATTGAACTTTATTAAAAGTATTTCCTCCTTTTTTTCTTTCATAGCGGTATAAAACACCTCCCCTCATATGGGAACTCCCACCTCATCTCCTATTAATGGATGTATCTCATCTATTTGGGCTCATATTTGAGCACCATCAATCTTTCAGGGTCTCTATCATTTAGTCTTCGATTCCTTTGTATTCTTTTCTTAGTTTAACTCTCCATATAGAATTATAAATCCTTGTGAACCATTTTCCACTATTTTTAGTGGATTTGAGGATTATTCCATTTTATTCCAATTTGAATTAGTTCAATGAATGATATTATATGAGTGGACCATATTAAGCATGAGGTAAGTTTCCTATATGATTTTACCCCAAAGTTATATTTCTTATATAATAATGCCATTGTACCCCATGCTAGGATTTCCTTGCGTTTCCCCTAAATTATAAAACCCCTTAATTTAAATTCCTATAGAACAACCTTGATGTTACAAAGAAAACATATCATGGTTGGAGTTCAACAACCTCAACCTGAACCACCTCTTATAGTGAGTATAACAACATAATCCATGTATCATTATTGGATAATGAATCAACCACCCATTGAGGGTGTTCTTAAGTGACTTGGAATATTTATAAATAACTCAATTAAATGAAATAGTTTTGGTAAACCACTTTGTATTTGGTAATCTACTTATTTCATGACATTGTAACTTGACCTATATTTTTAATCAAAAGGTATGAAATTTATAAAAGAAACATGTCTTATTGAATTATCTTTTTCATGATTAAGTACATGGCCCCATGTTTCCTCTTACTTTTGATAATGAGTGGAATTCTTATAGACATGACCATATCTTTTACTCATCTATAAATGATTAATTGAACTATTTACAATCTAATTGATAGTTTTATTCCTAAATAGGAATTCCTCGAATAGTCTCATGAGATATTTGATACTATTGTATCCATTGAGTGATACTGTGTTACCTAGTAGATTACATTAGATGAAATTAGAGTAAAATGATGTTATACCATTATATAAGTGATACTTGGTTCCCAAGTGGGTTACCCAGGACAAGCTTAGAGGGAGATATCTACTTTACCACACCTTGAGTGATACTAGGTACCTGATACAGAATATGATGGATGGACTCAGTGGTTTCTTAATTTGTTGTATGCCTTCAGATATACTTTGATTCCCATGTATTAATTCCTTTTATGGGATCAAAGAATGGTTAGATTGCAATACACATGAGGGATACATGGTTCCCTACTGGATTACCATGGATTAGATCAATGTGAAATGATGTTATACCATGTCGTGAGTTATACTTGGTTTCTTATGTGGTAGACCATAGACAAGCTTACAGTGTTATGTTTTTATATGTACCATGAGAGATACTTCTATTACCACGTAATAATTCCAAGCACGAGATCATAGTATGATTAATATATGTTTCACTTTGAGTGAAACATAGGCTCCATATTATAGGACACCTTAGATGGGATCGTAGAACATAAGATTTATTTTATGCATGTTTAAAATTATGAATATGATTATTAAATCTCAAAATTATTCAAAATATCATTATAAACAACTATCACCTATTATATTTTTTAGAGGGAGAGGGTTTAAGATATTTAAATAGGGATGTGGTAGAAATTACATCAAGGGGTTTTGATTTTAATAAAACAAAAATTATAATAAAAATAATTCATTGTGGTATTCTTTCATATATGGTATTCTTCTAGCATGTATTAACGGTTTTTTATATATTATTAAATGAGTTTAAGAATATAAGAAATATCTCATGTTATAAAATACTCAATATGGACTTTATCATTATTTAATGCGTTCTATATATATTTCATGAAGTATAATGATAATTGACCACATAAAAATAACTTTGAGAAATACCAACTAATTTTTATCATGGACTACTATAGGTCAAAATAAAATATTAAGGTTATAGGGAGTAATTTGTATTGAGATATAGAATATACTGAAAAGGTACATTTTGTGTGTGTCAGATGTTCCATAAAGTATACCACATAGAGTGTCATAAACATTATTTTTGGTATTGAAGGGGTGCGTGTTTCATATTTGGATTTCCCCATTACATGATGTTATACAAGATACATTTCTCGATAACATTCATTCTTTGATACCATTATTATTCTAATCCTACATATGAGCTAATCAGGGGGTTTTTGGGTACACTATTGATTAGGACATCAATTTATTTTAATAAAGGGGGTATTTTTTCACTCAAATGGAGATATTTACATATGAAATATTGATTAAAATAAACAAAAGGAGTTTATAAGTATACCTAGATAAAATAAATTAGATGAATTATCCATGGGATTGATCAGGGTGATTGACATGTGTGGTTTTTATCTATCTATCTAGTTAATACATAGAGAATAAAGAATGTAATAGTAGTTATATGAGATTTACATACTTCTTTTTTCCATTGATAGATGATGTATTAAAAAGGACATATATGAAATTAATTCTTTTATTTGATAGTAATATGAACTACATCCCTTTTGAACTATATAACATTATTAGGATTTTTATAGAGTATGAAAAACTATATACAAAAAGGTTATGAATTTATGTGGGAATATCAAATTTTATGATATGAGATATCTTATGATGACTACATGAAATTTCATGTTGTATGATTTGATATATTCAATATAATGAAAATTGAATGGTTCAATATTATTATCACTTCCATGATATATTCATATAACAAACTGTAAAAGCATTAATTTATTGTCTTATAGACATCATTTATGGACACAGGTTATATTGTATGTAATCGAATCCATTACTCAAACATTTATGAAATGTAAATGTAATTTCATGGTGCGGATGTTTGGCCCAGGGAGTTTCCTCATAGTCTATATAATGGAGGTAAATACCATGGTAACTGCCTGTGTTTTCCCCTAAAATCCACCAACTAAAACTAACCTCCATAAAAGAAAATTTTCAATTTTTATTTTCTCTCTAAATATGAACACATCATGAAGAGTTGGATAGTATTAAACATTTTCTTTTAGTTGATTCAGTGATTCTCATAGATAAATCTTAGAGGGAAGAACCCTTTGGATTTTGATTATTTTTTTTCATTATCATGAAAATAAAAAAAACATTAGAATTAATAGTAGCATTAAAATGTGAAAGGTATGCATTCATCATTTCTAATTTTATATATTTTTCATTTCATACACATGTGAATCTTAGTTTGAGGTTTCTTATTCATTTATGATTCATTTATTAATAGTTATTTTATGCCAAGAAACCATTCATTTGTATCATATCCTTTTATATCACCAAAAAATTAGTATGTACCCCTCTGCTTGGCCATGCATGTAAGACCATAATGGATTGTGTATAATATCCCATGATCACTCAATTAGAGGCATCCTTACCTTGAAAAAATACCACAGATCCCTGTGATCCCTGACAACATCACAATAGAACAATACACCTCAATATATTTTTAAATAATCCCCATAATGTCCACCCAATCTCATTACCGTCTATTCAAACTCATTGGGATGTAATTTACACAACCCATATTTAAAGTACCCAAGTGGATTTGAAATCTTAGACATGATATAACTCTTCACCAGGGGACCTTGAAACAAGTATTCAAGGTGCCATAACCCTTTATTAATACCCATCCCTCATAACCGAAGAATGGATGCATGGTGAAAGAACCCTTAATGAATTCTCATCCTTTATAACCCAATCATGTATGGGGGGTTCCATACCCTTTTAGAAATAAACATCCTTCATAACCCAAATAAGTATATATGGTGCTAAAACCCTTTATGAATACCCTTAATTTATAACCCAAACAAGAATGTAGGGTACCAATAACCCTTAATGAATACCCACACTTCATAACCCAAACAAGGTTATAGGTTTCAAAAACCCTTCATGAATACCCATCCTTCATAACCCATGAAATTATATAGTATTCCAAAACCCTTAATGATTACCCATCCTTTATATACCAATAAAGGATGAAGGGTTCCAAAACTCTTCCAAAATACCCATCATTTATATACTAAACAAGGATATAGGGTTCAAGAACCCTTCATGAATAGCCATCCTTCAAAACCCAATAAATGATTTAGGGTTCCAAAAACCTTAGTGAATACCCCTCCTTCATCACCCAAGCAATAATATGGGGTTCAAAAACCTTTCATGAATTCCCATCCTTTATAACCTATGTAATGATGCAGGGTGCCAAAACCGTTCATGAATACCCATCCTTTATAACCCACTCTATGTATTAAGGATTTTAGTTCATATAATATTCAATATATATGAACCTAAACACTAAAAAAGGTTCAAGATATATGAAATTAAACTATAAAAACATAGGGTCTAATCATTTTGACCAAAAATGATATTAACCTTATCTGTCCTTCTTGCAAGACATTAAATTATCAATTGAAAGAGACACAATACTTGACAAGCTAAAAAACAACAAAGGGTGGTTTAGAAAAAATTAGTATCTCTACTCAATAGAAACTCACTTTCTATGATATTAGAAAAATTAAGAACATAAATAATAAGGAGGCATAAAAACTGTTTTGATGAAAACCCATAATGGGTGGCCTAAGAAAAAGTCAAGTCCCTACATGCTATCTTTCCCTCATATAAAACATAGGAAAAAATATGTGCAATAAAAAAATTAAGATACATAGAAGATTGTTGGTCCCATAATATGAATGAAATAGACGTTAATCTATACTCACAAATCCCTCATCCGTAGAAAAATCTTGAGAACCCTCTCTATCTAGTGCATCCACTTAGGTTTTCAATTTTAAATGGATGATTTCAAAAGGACTAGAACTGATATATCAACACAGGTTTTTAGGATGATGATCATTCATGAAACATTCTTAAAAGAAATATCTTATGAATCAAGTGTTTGATTTTATATTTGGGTTCATTGATAATTATGAAGAAACCTGATATTCTAAAAAATCTATGTGTTTTTTTATTTTTCAAGATATAAAAAACAACATTACAGTAGCACAATGGTCTCAAGAAATTACTTTCATTGATAAAGTACAATTGTAGGGTTGAATATCTATTACCATAAGTCTGTCCCATAAACCCACTAAGATAAAAGGAGGCTCTTAAAAGTACGTGCCTATTATAAAAAATGTTTAGAATATTTATATAGCTATACTGACTTCTTCACCTAAGAAGCTATGGAATCAAAAAGTTGATCTACTGACATAGTCTCCACCTCTATGGCCTATTGTAATGCATAGAGCCTAGAAAATATCATGCATTACCTTATACACCACATAAATGATCCCATATTTCACTACTACAATTTTATACATGGATTTAATCATGTACTAGTGGTCAGAAATATCATATTAGAGTTTATGGATCTTAGCCTTCCAAGTATTGATCAAATTTTGGGGAGTATTTATTTACATTTCATGATGGGAATCCTAATTTAGAGCCTTATTTAGAAGCTTCTTAAATGAATATGATTCATCTTCTGCTGATACCCTCAGCTCGAGGACCCTCTTATACTTCTTCATTGAAACCACATCCATTACTATAGCATGAAGAGCCTAAAAATCGAAGCCCCCATATCCAAGGTTGGTGAATATGTACTTTCAGTGGCCCAAAAATTCCTTTAGATCATTTATGGGTCCCTCCCTGATTATACTCCAGATGTCCCACCACACCATTCATAGTAGAAATTAATGAAATACAACTTATTCCATTACTGAACACATGATTAGTCTAAGAAAGGGGGTATATTATGGGACCAAGTTCCTAAGAAAAGAACACATATTCACATCCCTTGGAAGGCTTGATACATTGTTAAATTCTATTCCAATCATCCCAGTTGATAGGGATAACAAAGTAGAAAGGTACATGGCCTCTATGTTCTAATGAGAGGATACGTTGATGAATAATATAAAATAATATCATTTATTATATAAATGATACAATTAAATTATAAAAAATAATTATTATAATCTTTTAAAACATATCTTCCTCATCCATATCACTAGATACCTCTTCTGTATGTTCTCTACTTTTAGGGGTGATGGAAACACCTTCTAATAGTGGATGACCATGATTAACCATTAACAGTTCTTATAACAATGAAGTCTTCTCACTACCGTAATGGGATTCAATTATAAATAAATATAAAATTATATTATAAACATTTGACGATGTATTAAATTTCTAAATATGTTTTTACCATATCACAATGATTCTTCTATCATAGCCAAATTAGTAGAATAATAGCTGCAATAATCATCATAATCCATAATTATATTTTCCCATACTAGGTCAATGGAAATGAGCACTAATGCATCTATAATGGAAACCATATCTGACATTTCTTAGACCCATTTGACCTCAAACTCTCCATGATCTATGTCCAATGTTAACGGTTACTCTGGAGAGATATAAGGCACATCCTTCTCCATGGATGTAGATGCCTATAATTTCAAATAGACTTGGAAATGGGCTTCAGAACCAGGAATATTAGGGTAAAGTACAAAATATTTCCTAAAATAAAAGTAAAAGATCCGATAAAGTACAAAACATACTTGTTGATTCTATATAAAGATGATTTTTTGACTTGGTTAATCATCTCTTCTTTGAATTATCTGAATAAAGATCCATAGAAGGGGTGGTATCAAAGGTCATGAAGATGGAAATGAAAGAGGTGTGAATACTATTTTATCAGGATTGGAAGACACATCCTTCAATAGCTCTATTTTACAAGGGAAACCCTCTTCATCAACCTCCCATCCATCATCCATGTCAGACTGAACTTCTGTACCCCCAGGATAATATACTTGGGTTATGGGGTGTGAAAATATATCTCCCTCTTCTTGTAATATCAATGGGGATCAATAAATATAAAAATAATCTTGAGAGTAATTAGAGCATATGAGGATGATAATATAGTTAGTATTACTTCTTCTCTATAATGGTAATGTTATCCCCTATCCTTAAAAACCACTACTCTACTAGGAATAATCATTTATTGAACCAAGGGTGAATAATTGATTTGACCTTACACTCTGTAAATCATTTCATAGAGGTATTAGAGAAATTACTTACCCTGAATGGGATATTGTTCAATTGAAATGACTCAAGGAGCGGTGACATTTTCAAAAAATTCCAATTGAAACACTTATAGGAACATCACCTTTCAGGAATTAGTGGATGAGTTATATTTTCTTCAACCATCCCATTGATGACAGGAAATAGGGAATTATATCATGGTTAAAACTTTTTTCATAGGTTCTTCACTGGCTGTTTCTATGTTGGTTGGTACCTTGATTGATAATGGAGCTAAAATAAATGTCTCACCTTCTTTAAGGGCATATCTGGAGTCATTTTTTAGTAGAATAGATACTATTTTATAGTATTTGGATTTTTCTCACCCTCAACCATTGTTGGTAACCCTATTGACTTTTCACCAAATTATTTATTTTCTTGTTTGTGTATGAATGAATCTAATCATCAGTATTGGATTTGGATGGGCTATCATCCATGTCACATGTAGAAATTGTCACTTGGGTTTCAGTATCCTCTCTGTAAAATAACAATCATAATTAGAGGGACCCAATTGGATTTTATTAACAAATAAACATTTGGAGGGGTAGAGAATATCTTTTGAACACACCAAAATGTCCACTCAAATTGATAGGGTTGATCACTGTGATTCCCTGAACCCAAGTTCAACTCATAGGCTCCTTGAGCCTAGTTGGCCACATGCACTCAAGCACATCTCCCCAAACGCCAGACGATGAAGATTAACAGTGAGGGACTAAGGTATGCCCATGGGGAGACGATTCCATTATTACTAGAGTGGATCAAAGTGGATTCATATAATAATAGATAAATAATGGATGTAGTGTGACAAACATATTGAACAATAGATAATAGACATTATAAACATTAGACTAGTAACCCTCTATAGCGAAATAAGACATAAATATTATATATAACAGACAAAACTGGTAATAATACTCAAAAGATGATGATAATTCATGAAATGTGTCTATAAAACTGGAAAATTCTATAAAATGCAACATAAAATACATGATAAACAAAACAAATAAAAAAAGACAAAACAATATAAGAATACCATGTTCTAGATAAGTCATCTGCTACTAAGATCCACCATAATGTTAGAAATAAATATAAAGTGTACTAGGGGGTTCTTCCCTTTGTCAATACATGGAGACATGAAATATGTTCAAGTAACAATGGATTCCCAAATAGGGTGTGAGAAAAATATCTCTAGGCCACCACTAACAATGTCTATAACATATATTCCAAGTAATATAAACTGGAATAGTGTGAAGTTATGCATATATAAAAGTAAAGAATTATTAAAATGTAAATACATGATACCTTCTTCAATAAATCCTGGTGTTAGAATAAGTAACCATTTCATTTGTTAAATATGTTATAGTTTATATATTTTGTCATGTGAGGAATATAAAGAATTGGAATCATTATATTTTATTAATAACAAAGGATCCAAAGTATAAAAAGGAATCCATGATGATGATAATAATGAAAGAGGATCCAAGGTAATAACCATGGAATCCATGATGGAAGGGATCAATCCAACTCCATAATAACCTATATCCTAACCACAAAGGGTAAGAGTGTAATCCATGGTGCATCAAGAAAGTAATTTCATAATAATAAAATTATAATAGTTTCAAAGGATCTCATCCAATGTAAAATGGGAAAGCAATGACTAGGCCTAACAGGTGCTTCCACGACAACCCATGTTTATATATTCCATTCTCAATCCAAGGAGTGTATCCAATGAATCATAATATCTGAATGATAATGGATTGATCCTATGGTTTCATGTTTGGAATCCACTAGTATAAACAAATCTTCTTCAAAGGTGGATATCACCCCTAAAAACCGACATCCTTGAATTGGAATAAAATCCATGAGTGCTCAATGCATTTCCTCATAAATCTAAGGATATCTCGAGTCTGAATACTCTTATGTAGTTGTCAAGATCTGTATTTATTAGAGACCTTATAATTACTTCATTCAATATATTAGGCCATGCAATACTCCTTCCATGACAAAATTCATCTGGATCAATCCATTTTCATTCATTAGCGTGACAAGTATAACAGGGCATGAAACCATTTATTTATTAACACACTTAATAATTATTTAGGTTTTCTTTGATTCCTTAAATAAGCATGGAAAGGTGTGATACATACATGAAACCAAGTCATTCATTTACATTTATATATTCTAAGTGATAGATATATATATATACATGCTAATTACAATTGAGATTCACGAATTAATTAAAGCAGTTACATTAGAAGGGTCAAGTGAAATTATTATATTTAAGGTATAACCATTAAAATTAATAATTCATTTTAGTAAGGAATGGATTACTATTAGTAGGGTCAAACCATTACACACCTGAATGGTGGCATAAACAATCATGTAGATTATAAGCAAGACACTTGAATATGTTAGACCGTGCTTGATTAAATCGGTGTGCACACACAATCAAAATTTATAAAATGGAAAAACACTCTGGATGAGTCATAGAACAATTAACTCGAAGAGATATCACTCTCCCAATCCAGTATCATCCTTTAGTTTTGGTTGGATTAGAAGAGATATTAATAATGGATCAATGCCCTAAAAATATGTCTTTTGAGCCTGCATCTATATAGAATCATTGGGGGAAAGAAGAATGATGAATGACTCAAAATGTATTGTGTACTTACTGATATTCATGAAGCATGATGAAGGATGATCAAATTAGAATTTGGATCAAAGAATGAGATAAATTCTTTTGGAAAAAGGATTAAAATGTTCAAAAATGGAGTGCAAGATCTCTTGTATCCACTAGAATGTCCAAAGGAGTAATGAGGTCGGGTTAAAGATTCGTTAAGGGAAATTTAGTCTTTTCAACCAAGAAAAAAAGGTGCACACATTTTGGCTGGATGGTTGGACAAACCCTACTCCAACTATGCATGGGATATTGATTAAAGAGGGGACCCTCATGGTTAGGATTCACAATTAGGGAAATTATGCTCTAACCATGAGAAAGACCTATATGACATTTTTATAATATATTCTCAAGGGTTTGAGGACCCTAGAGAATGGTTATCTAAAACCACACACCCTACTTCACTCCAATGTACAACCCCTCATGGTTAGGGGTAACCATGAATCCTACCCCACACAGTTTTTCTTAACTGTGCAGCCAACCTGTTTATCCCATTGGCTTGGGTACTGAACTTCATACAAGCCTAAAAAACCCCTGAATCGTTTCTATCCTCAAAGGCAATCTATATTGGGTCCATAATTAATAATTAAACCAAATTTAAAATAATCCAGACCTAAGATAAAAACTATGTTCTTACAGTCTTCACCCATAATGGAAACCATCCCAGAGTTCACATTCGAAGGGTAGTAAAACAATGTCTAAGGAAATATCTGGCCAATGGGCATGTATGTTGGCCTCCCACTCCCAAGTCTCCTTATATACATGGACTTTCTTCTATAGGACCCATAATAAAGGGATATACCAGTCTCATAAAGCCTTCATTATTAGGTTAAATATGCATATATGATACTCATAAGATGAAAAATCATCATCTAACTCAACCTCTTTGGGGCCAAAACATTGTGACATTTCAAAATAATAATAGAGAAGCTGATAAATGTGGAGGATGTCATGCAAGTCAAGATACCCAAAAGGTAACAACAACCGATAGGCTACTGGTCAGACAATATCTAGAATCTAAAATGGGCAAAAAAGAATGGAGATATCTTCCCTTTCCACTATATTCATATATTCCCAAGCCTAGGAAGGACCCAAAGGAAAACACGATCCCAACCTTGAACTCTAGAGGTCGATAATGATGTTTGGAATATGATTTATATCTAGAATAATTAGTAAACATAAGTATTATGATAAGATGAACCTACTCTAAAGTCTCCTATTCAAGATGAGGACCTAGTAGGGATGCCTCTCCCACCTCTAACTAGAATAGGAGTGAAAAAAGGCCTAACATACAATGACTCATAGGGAACAATATGAATCGTCACATAGAAGATATTATTCAATGATAAATCGATGAGATGGATATTATTCTCCAATGAAATTCCAAAATAAACGACTCATGTTCGGAGCATGTCCTCTAGAAGCAATATCATCTATTCTAACTGACCATCAGTCTGAGAGTGAATGGTTGTGCTAAAAAAAATTGCATTCTCATAGCTCTCTATAACTCCTTCCAAAACCGTGATGTGAAATGAGAATTCCAATATGAAACAATATTATGAGGTACCCCCTGTAGCTGTAAAATCCCATGGACATACAGAATTACCACACCATCCACTGAGAAAGTATGCTAGATGGGAATAAAGAGGGATAACTTTGTCTATTGGTCCATGAGTACCCAAAATACACCGCTTACTCAAGGAGACCTTGGTAATTCGACTATAAAGTCCCCAGAAACATCTTCCCATTTTATTTTCAGGACTAGAAATGAATGTAACAATCCCAAAGGTCCCTGGTGCTTCACCTTTACCTGTTGATAGGTGGTACACCTTGCAATAAATCCCACTATATAACTTTTCTTCCCAGGACACCAATACTATAATTTCGTATCATGATAAATATTGAAGATTCCTGGATGATCTTCCCACTAAGAAGCATAGGAATCTCATATCAGTTCATCTCTCATATCCATAGTAACCCAGACACACCCATGAATATAGGGAATATCATCCCCATCAACATATCAATTAATAGGTGGGTCCCCAATAGAAATACTTCTTTGGACTACCAAGACTTTCAGATAAAAAAAATTACTACTACTCACCCTACCAAAGAGAGAATAGGTAACTGTTAAGGCTGAGATATAATATCACTCATGACTAACATCAAACTATAAATGTATCCCAATGAAGAGGGCCATCAATTTTCAATCATCAATGGCGTCATTTAATATCTGTTTCAGAGTTTTTCATCTCAGCGCATCAACAACTACATTTCCATTTCTATGCATATAGTAAAGCTTAAAGACAAATAACTAAATATATTTGAAATATATTCTCTATATGATATTCATTCCCTTATATGAATATATATATTTTAGGCTCTTGTGGTCTGCATACACCACAAAGTGATCACCCATCAGATAGTGTCTCTAGCAACATAAGGCATAGAAACTGTTACTAACTTGATTTTATGCATCAGGTAATTTATCCCAAGAGACCTGAACCGTAAAAATATGTATGAAATGAATCGATCCTCCTACATCATCATTAATCATAAGATGATGCTTTATGCAACATATAATACAATATAGTCTCTTATAGGATCTATGAGAATCAAAATTGGTTCTGAAACAAGACTTCCTTTTAGCACATAAAAGGATTTCTCAGACCCTTTTGACTATAGGAACATGACACCCTTCTTTTAAAGACTTGTAAGAAGTGAATAAAGGCATGAGATGTCCTTTATAAAATGCCTGTAATATGAATCATGATCAAAGAAACTCCTTATACCATCCAAGTTATTGGGATGCTCATAGGAAACCACAACCCTCACATTCTCTAGGTAAAAAGATACATTATATTCTAAAATAATATGAACTAATAAGAGAACTGTTTTGTTCCAAATGTGCCACTTATAGAGATTGGTATAAATATGGTTCTCTCTTAGTGTATTAGTAATGATCTCTAGGGACTTAGCATGGCAATATGAGTATGTGAATACACCAATATGTTGTCCAAAAAACAACAAAAAAATAATTTAGATAGGGAGGGAACACCCTATTATTCAAGGCCAAGAAAGCAGAAGGTTATTTCAGGAGAAAGAACTACATAAATAGATACTCATACAAACTATACCTACTAGGAAAGGTTGTATGAGGTATGTCTAAAGTTCTAATGCACACCTGATGATTTACTAACATTAGGTCAATATTTTAGATTACCCTATCCCCTCATAGGTGGTGAAAGATATCATCTATTCAAGGAAACAGGTTCCAGTACTTAACTATAAGCTGGTTCAACCTTTAGTAATCCATGTATAAATTAAGGGTCAAATATTTCTTCTTAGTGAGAGGAATGGGTGAACCTATTAAGATGTATTGGGTTCAATAAATCCATTAGATTCGAGATCCTCCAACTATCTCTTGAGCTCATTAATTTTAGTAGGTGCGATCATGTATAGAGGAAAAGACACTAGAGATCTTCCTAGGATGATCTCAATTGTAAACTCTACCTCTATCATAGGAGGTAAGAAAGAAAAATCATATGGAAATGAATTCTGGAAATGAACTTATTTGGGAGGAAAATAAATCATAGTAAATTCTTACTCCTCCATAAATATACTATCTATATAGGCGGTCACTCCACCTAGCCCATGATGCATGGGTCTAGCACTAATTTCTTATACATCACAATCACCAGTATGTACATAAATTCTGCCCTATGGAAATGTAAATGATACCCAATGACTATATAAAAGTAAAAAATAATGATATGGAATCATCCAATCCATCCCGATACTGACATCAAAACCCATCATTTCATCAAAAATGAAGTACCACAAGAAGGTATAATTGCCTACCTCAAGGGGGAAGTCCTTGCCTTGGCGTATTACCTCTTACCTTATTCACAATAGAATATCTAGGGTTATTACACCACATAAATTTTGAAATTCCAAAATGAAACTTTTCATGGCCATTAATGAGATAAGGAAGGTTGAATCACCTATATGAAATAAAGAAGATACTATAGTGGATGCTACTAAAATAGTACCTCATACTATGATGGTCCAACACTCTGATCATTAGGTATTGTATCAAATACATGCATCTATCCATAAATCCATTATATAGATATACTATCCTGATCATATAGCATCCCGCCTTTTTATAACATAACTTTTCTTTACATTTTACAAAACCGAGGATCTTTAATGTTTAGTGTCTTGGAAATTGGGAACTTAAAACATGAAAAAAAAACATTCTTATTAAACACTTGAAAGGATTCTTAATTTGTTCATCCTAGGTTCATTACTGCATCTCATAACCTAGGGACATACATCAAAAGAAGGGGTGAGTAGAAGGCCCAGTAAGGGAAACAAATGGAAACATTTAACATGTGAACTTGAGATATAATAACAATGTCATGAAAAAGAACTATAAGGAATGAGAAAGAAATCATGATGCATATAATAATAAAAATAAAGTTTCTCATAACTTGAATATGTGGATACAACATTTAACAAAGATAATCATTTTCGTTTCACCAAGGGCCATCCCCAAGGTGTCAATAAAATTTACCAAGGTTATTCACCAAGGTATCAGTCAAAATGGTCATCTCTAGAGATTAAGTCATTACCTAATGAATTGGAGCACTATCAGGGCACAAACTTATAATTCACCTTTATAATCATGTGAGATACATATATCATCATCAATAATTTCATAAACAATCCATATAGCATAAAAGAAATGGGTTTCATTTCATAATCATAATGTTTTAAAAACTTCTTTAAAGACATGATCTTTGTGTCATTTTAAAACCCACAGAAAAGGAAGGTGGGTCTCATGTATGTAAATACCAGAATTTAAAATATATAATTTTGGTATATATGTAAATACCCCTATAGAAGATAGAGCTTTGATTATTCACTTAATAAAATAAAATAACTTTAGAAAAAGAGAGAGACATTTTGAGACGGAAATTCTGCAGCATAACGACTATGTTTCGAGGTTTTAGAAAACATTGAAAAGAGAGGGGACATGGGTAAAACATTAATAAATGACCAATAAAACAGTAAAGGGATAGAATAAGAAGGATATATGAACATGGTAATTAAATTTGAAGGACATACAATTTGAAATGAAAAACATGGAAGGAAGACAAAAATTATATTTCTCTTATGAAAATTCGTCAGCCTAACGACATCACTTAAACATCAACAAAAATGAATTTGACGAGATAAAATCGGGTATCTTGTCATATGAACATAAAAGATCATTATGATAGATATAGAGATAATACCCCAACATAATAAAAAGTAAATTGAAAGACTTGACATGAAAATAGAACTTGAAAATGAGAAGGGTGAAAGAATCTCTTAAAAATTCGGCAGCCTAACGGCGCCACTTAAAACATCAAAAAATGAATTGACGAGATCAAATAGGATCTCTCATAATATGAAAATAAAATTTCAGAATGATAGATATAGATATCATACCCCAACATAATAAAAAGAAACTTGAAAGACTTGACATGAAAATAGAACTTAAAAATGAGAAGGGTGAATGAATCTCTTAAAAATTCGGCAGCCTAACGGCGCCACTTAAAACATCTAAAAATGAATTGACAAGATCAAATAGGATCTCTCATAATATGAACATAAAATTTCAGTATTATAGATATAGAGATAATACCCCAACATAATAAAAATGAATTTGAAAGACTTGACATGAAAATAGAACTTGAAAATGAGAAGGGTGAAAGACTCCCTTATAAATTCGGCAACCTAACGGCGCCACTTAAAACTTCAAAAAATGAATTGAAGAGATAAAATAGGATCTCTCATCATATGAAAATAAAAGTTCATTATGATAGATATATATATCATACCCAACACAATAAAAAGGAACCTTAAAGACTTGACATGAAAGTAGAACATTGAAAATGAGAAAGGAGAAAGAATCCCTTAAATATTCAGTAGCCTAACGACGCCACTTAATCATTTTTAAAACGAATTGATGAGAGAAAGAGGGGGTCTATCATCATATGAACATGAAAATTGCAGTAAGAGGAATATAAAATAACATCCTCAAACATAATATCATGTATCATAAAATAAATGACATACAAGAGATTACTTGAAAAGAAAGAGAGAGGTAGGATCCCTTACCTTAAAACGTAACTCTTAAAACTCAACGGTTGGGACGTTGAGGGCTTGGGGGAACCTTGGGAGGAATAAATGGGAGGTAATTAGACCAAAGATTCGTTGCGGGGGAGTTGGGAGTGAAGAATAAAGGATTAAAGGGTGGGTATTTATAGGGAAAGTGAGGGGACAAGGCATTAATGGCCAAGGGGCACCTCACTAGTGGTTTTGGAAAAACCATGGGATTACCCATGGTATTTGCCCATGGTTTTGGCCACAAGAGACCCCTCATACAATAATTCATCCCCTTTAGTCGGTAATCCCTTAAAATATCTCATGACATCATCATGACACAGTTATGATGTAATTAAACATACCGAAACCCTAAAACTGTATTTTTACTATTCACTGAAAATTCATCTTTCTCAAAAAAATCCAAAAATTTCACCTTAACCAAATAGCAATGCTATGATTTCAAAAATGAACTCCATTTTATAAAAATAATGTTCTAAATATTTTTAATTTAATTTTTAAATAAATACACTATTCACCAAAAATTCATTTTTTTTAGGAAATTCCCAAAAAATTACCTTAGCATAATATCGATGTTCTGAATTCAAAAATAAGGTCCATTTTATAAAAATAATTTGCTAAATATTTTTAATTAAATTTTTAATTAAAAAACACTATTCACCCGAAAAAACTAATACTTTACTAATAATTTATGAAACCATTATTTAACCATTTTATTGAATCACATTACTTAATCAAGATGCCTATATTATATTAATAATTTCTATAAGTGAGATTACTAATCCATTTAGTCATATTACTAATCTTAAGCATAAAACCACTATTCATAATTTACTATTCATCAAAAAATTAGGTTGATCTTATTAGACTCTAAATTTCGTACTGAACATAATTGTAGAATATCATTTTTTTTAAAATCATTAAACATTTTTAATTATTAAAGGTTTACGTAAACATTTTTTAAAATATCCTTTCTCTAAAATTCACCAAAAATATGAATACTCTATTTATCCGAACATTTGAAAATTCATAAACTCCATCATAAGAAGAAATCAAAATTTTTATTTAAAACAAAGGATTACACAAGGCAGTTACGGTCTCCTTACAGAGCCCCTTATAACCCCAGCATAAGACCTAAGTGTAAGGTGTGCTAGGGTGAGAGAATATGAGGGCGGCTCATCCAACATTTCATGAGTAGTAATTTCTATCAGTTTGAACTTCTCATGAAGGCGATTCCGTTCTAGCTTCACACGAAGAAGTTCGGTTTGGGTTTTGTCCATAGCAAAGCCCAGTGGCACTAAATCCTTCCCAAGTTCCATTATATGGGCTTCGATTGGCCCGAGACTACTGGATGAGGCCATCAAATCTTCTTTCTATATTAATTAACAATGATCACTTGTATTTAGAGACAATAATCGAAACGTTTAGTTTCCGACAGTCATATTGACCAATGGTCATATAATAGTCAAAACCCAACAGTCTCATTTTAATTAATACTCACGTTATCAAATGAAACAGTTTTTTTGAGTATAAAATTAAAATAACACACAAAATTAGGAAAAAAGATTTATTCAAATTTTCGGGTCGTTACAATCTTCCCCCTTAAGAAATTGCTTCCTCGCAATTTTTTAAAATTGGGTTTTGAAATTTCATTGAATGTCCCACATCAGAAAATGAGTCAGTAAAAATATTAATTTAAAATAAATAAAAGGAAGTTCAATGGTCACCCAAGTTAACCCATACTAGGATCCCATGAAGGAAAACATGGATATGGAAGAAAAAAAGGGTCATGTTCTGAGGGAGCGTGATAGAAAACATGATTAGGAGAAAGTTAACCATAAGAAAATCACAAACCTATGATGTGTGTAAATAGTATTTCTTTACCCAGTAGGAAACGTAAACCAACAATGTTTTTTTTAGGTTCCATTTCATAATTTTGAGGAATTCATTTACCACATAAAACAAAAACATAAGGAAATATACCTACCTTCAAGTAGAGTTTCATCCTTTAATAAGGTTCTACCGAAACTAATCTTTTCTTCAAATGATGAGAATTCAAAACACTTGGTCTCATCAAAACACAAGAATCATCTTCTATAGAATCACATAATCCACCAAATATTAACTATCTATTTCATCTATTATCCCAATAATAGAAAGGGTAAGATAAAACAACACTTCAAAAAGAAATAATCCCCTAGGAAGGGAAACTTCTTTAAATCTTCAAAATTCCACGGTACTACCCAAAGTTCATCATAGACCATTCCATAAATAACTTTCCTTAAAATTTCTCAAAATAAACCAAACTAAAATTGAAACCCAAATACAAGAAGGTTTTGATAACATAGTCTTCCAAAATCAAATTCATCGTTCATCTCCAAACAACATCAACCACTCTTAACATCTTATAACAAAAGTAGCTAACCTAAACATATTTTCCCCAAGATAGGTAAATAATTTCCATAAGTAACCAAAATTACTATAAGTTCACCTTAAATTCATCGATTCTTCAAAATATAAGTCAACCTTTACTCCTCAAAGAATATACCGTAGTAATCTATTTACCTCGATCAAATAGGGTTCCCAAAATAGTGAATGTCCTCCAAAATAATAATCATAATTTAATCCCCTAATAATCTCTCTCATATTAATACAGAAATAATCAAATTTCCTATCACATTGGTTGTTGGGACATGTGATTCCATTTCCCGCCATTAACTAATAAAATAAAGTACAATTAGGGGCTTAAATACTTATCCAATAATCATGAAAATGAACTTAAATCATAGAAGAATAACTTGTAGAAGAAAATTATACACTAACTTGTGATCCCCTAGGTTTCAATATAGGTTATACAAGATCACATATTCTTATGTGAATCTTTATTTTATTTTATCTTTGTTCCTTTAATAATGGTTCATACTAAGCTTATGAATTTACCAAAGCATATCCCCCAGGAGTGTCATAACCAAGAGTGAAGCAAGGCCTATTGTCATGTACCAGTTCCCATTCGAGTCTAGCTCAAAGCGGTGTTTTCGAGTTTTACCCCTATGTACATCTGTGCCAGAGCCACCTCTACCAGCTCGTATCCAGACATGGATGTATTTTCTTAGAAACCCCATACTCAATACTCACCAAAATACCAAGAATATTTCCTATATTTAAACTTTTCTATAGGCCTTTTCCTAAAGTTTTCATATCCTAATTTCCAAAAATAACTAAACCATAATTTGATACCAACTATAGCATCCTTCCTTTTTATAACATAACTTTTCATTACATTTTACAAAACCGAGGATCTTTATAGTTTAGTGTCTTGGAAACCAGGAACAGAAAACATGAAAAAAACATTATTCTTAAACACTTGAAAGGATTCTTCATTTTTTTCATCCTAGGTTCATTACTGAATCTCATAACCTAGGGACATACATCAAAATAAAGGGTGAGCAGAAGGCCGAGTAAGGGAAACAAGCGAAAACATTTAACATGTGAACTTGAGATACATAAACAATGTCATGAAAAATAACTTTAAGGAATGAGAAAGAAATCATGAGGCATATCATAATAAAAATAACGTTTTTCATAACTTGAAGATGTGGCTACAAAATTTAACAAAGAAAATCATTTCCGTTTCACGAAGGTCCATCCCCAAGGTGTCAATAAAAATTTCCAAGGTTATTCACCAAGGTATCAGTCAAAATGGTCATCTCTAGAGATTAAGTCTTTACCCAATGCATTGGAGCGCTATCAGGGAACACCATTAAATTATCCTTTATTATCATGTGAGCCACATATATCATCATAAATCATTTCATAAACAACCTATATAGCATAAAATAAGTGGGTTTCATTTCATAATCATAACGTTTTAAAAACTTCTTTAAATACATGATCTTAGTTTCACTTTAAAACCCACAGAAAATGAAGGTGGGTCTCATGTATGTAAATTCCAGAATTTAAAAAAGAAAATTTTGGTATATATGTAAATACCACTATAGAAGATAGATCTTTGAGTATTAACTTAATAAAATAATAGAACTTTAGAAAAAGAGAGAGACATTTTGAGAGGGAAATTCTGCAGCATAACGACTATGTTTCGGGGTTTTAGAAAACATTGAAAAGAGAGGGGACATGTGTAAAACATTCATAAATGACCCATAAAACAGTATAGGTACAGAATATGAAGGATATATGAACATGGTAATGAAATTTTAAGTACATACCATTTGAAATAAAAAACATGGACGGAAGAAAAAAATTAGATTTCTCTTATGAAAATTTGCCAGCCTTACGGCGTCACTTAAACTTCAACAAAAATTAATTTGATGAGATAAAATAGGGTATCTAATAATATTAACATAAAAGATAAGTATGATAGATATATAGATAATACCCCAACATAATAAAAAGGAACTTGAAAGACTTGACATGAAAATAGAACATAAAAACGAGAAGGGTGAAAGAATCCCTTAAAAATTCGGCAGCCTAACGACGCCACTTAAATCTTCAAAAAATGAATTGACGAGATCAAATTGGGTCTCTAAAAATATGAACATTAAATTTAAGTACAATATATATAGATATAATACCCCAACATAATAAAAAGTAACATGAAAGACTTGACATGAAAATAGAACTTGAAGATGAGAAGGGTGAAAGAATCCCTTAAAACTTCGGCAGCCTAACGACGCCATTTAAAACATCAAAAAATGATTTGAAGAGATCAAGTAGGGTATCTAATCATATGAAAATAAAAGTTCAGTATGATAGATATATAGATAATACCCCAACATAATAAAAATGAACTTTAAAGACTTGACAAGAAAGTAGAACTTTGAAAAATGAGAAAGGTGAAAGAATCCCTTATAAATTCGGCAGCCTAACGACACCACTTAAACATTCTTAAAACGAATTGATGAGAAAAATAGGGGTTATCTCATAATATGAACATGAAAATGAAAGTAAGAAAAATATAAAAGAACATCCCCCAACATAAGATCATGGAGCATAAAAGAAATGACATAAAAGAGATTACTTGAAAAGAAAGAGAGAGGTATGATCCCTTACCTTAAAACGTAACTCTTAAAACTCAATGGTTGGGACCTTGAGGGCTTGGGGGAACCTTGGGAGGACTCCTTGGGAGGTAATGAGGCCATAGATTCGTTGTGGGAGAGTTGGGAGTAAATACTAAAGGATGAAAGGGTGGGTATTTTTAGGGAAAGTGAGGGGACAATGCATTAATGGCCAAGGGACACCTTACTAGTGGTTTTCGCAAAACCATGGGCTTGCCCATTGTATTTGCCCATGGTTTTAGCCACATAAGATACCTCATACAATAATTCATCCCCTTTATTCGGTCATACCTTAAAATATCTCATGACATCCTCATGACACAGTTATGATGTCATTAAACATACCGAAACCCTAAAACTGTATTTTTACTATTCACTGATAATTCAACTTTCTCAGAAAAATCCCAAAAATTAACCTTAACCAAATATCAATGCTCTGATTTCAAAAATGAACACCATTTTATAAAAATAGTTTTCTAAATATTTTTAATTTGATTTTTAAATAAATACACTATTCACTGAAAATTCATTATTTTAGAAATTTTCCCAAAAATTAGCTTAGCATAATATCAATGTTCTGAATTCAAAAATAAGGTCAATTTTATAAAAATAATTTTCTAAATATTTTTAATTTAATTTTTAATTAAAAATTACTAATCACCTAAAAAAACTAATACTTGACTAATAATATATGAAACCGTTATTTAACCATTTTATTGAATCACATTACTTAATCATGGGGCCAAGATTATATTAATAATTTCATTAAGTGAGATTAATAATCCATTTAGTCATATTACTAATCTTAAGCATAAAACCACTATTCATAATTTACTATTCATCAAAAATTAAGTTGATCTTATTAGACTATAAATTTCGTACTGAACATAAATGTAGAAGATCATTTTTTTGAAAATCATTACACATTTTTAATTATTTAAGGTTTACAAAAACATTTTTTTAAAATATACTTTCTCTAAAATTCCCCAAAAATATGCATACTATATTTATCCAGACATTTGAAAATTCAAAATATTCATCATAAGATGAAATCAAAATTTTTATTTAAAACAAAGGATTACACAAGGTAGTTACGGTCTCCTTACTTATCCCCTTATAACCCCTGCATAGGACCTAAGTGTAAGATGTGCTAAGGTGAGAGAATATGAGGGCGGCTCAGCCAACATTGCATGAGTAGTAATTTCTATTAGTTTAAACTTCACACGAAGGTGATTTCGTTCTAGCTTCACACGATGAAGTTCAGCATGGGTTTGGTCCAGAGAAAAGCCTAGTGGTGCTACCTCCTTCCCAAGTTCCATTATATGGGCTTTGATTGGCCCGACACTACTGGATGAGGCCATCTAATCTTCTTTCTATATTAATTAACCAAGATTACTTGTATTTAGAGACAATAATAAAAACTTTTAGTTTCTAGTGGTCATATTGACGAATGGTCATATAACAGTAAAAACCCAACGATCTTATTTTAATTATACTCATGTTATCAAATGAAATAGTTTTGTTGAGTATAAAAATAAAATAACACACAAAATTAGGAAACAAGATTTATTCAAAATTTCGGGTCGTTACAGATCATGTCCTCTTTGCTTGTGATGATGATTATATGATGTATGGCTAGTATGGTCATGACCTCCTCATCAGCCATTCATGCTTGTGCAACCCCAACACCCCAATCGAAGAGGAATAGGAGATCATTTTCTAAATGGTGGAGTTGATGTGGAGTGTCTTGCACTAGAAACATATGGAATATTCCAAAATAAAATCTAAAGGTTCCCCATACAGCTGCAAGACTGACAATTCAGAGGATCTCTATCACATCAAGGATTTAGTTTCCCTTATCATCCACACAAATGACATAAAAAGAATCCACCAGTGTGGTTACTCTAACTGACAATACTTTGACCTGAAACCTCAAAGAAATGCAGCCTGATACTGGAAGAACTATTGGCCTACCTCAACACTGATCCTCCAAGCACGGTACTCAGTCCTTATCTCAGGTTGTGATTC
Source organism: Viscum album (assembly GCA_963277665.1). NCBI lineage: Eukaryota > Viridiplantae > Streptophyta > Magnoliopsida > Santalales > Viscaceae > Viscum > Viscum album. Next base: position 1,038,895,438 of record OY728165.1, read on the forward strand.
GTAATAAGATTTTTATTGACTATCTTAGAAAATATTTGAAGGTGAAAGGCTATCACCTTAGTACATATGGAATACTAGATCCCATACTCAGAACTTATAACACAAGATGGTTTATCACTGGATTGAAGGGGTTAAAAGCACTATAACTCAAAAAAACATTCTAAATAATCCATGACTTACATAATAACCTACTTTAGATGCATAAAATATCTAGCTTGGTCAGCTCTCAATATCTAAGTAAAGAATTCATCGTAAAAGGAATTCTTTAAATCATCCCATACCATACCCTATTGATGACTATCCTATGTAATCACATCCCACCAACTCTTGGCTGAATCACACAACATGTAAGTGAAATTATTAATCCTTCACTCTAGTGGAATATCTAGATTCTCAAAGATAGATAGAGTATAATTTAGACAAGTCTCTACAACTTGTGGACCACCATCCCATGAGAATATTTGAGGATGATTCTACTAGAACTCATGTGTTAGATCATCGATTATAGGTGCAGTTCATGAAGCACCTTACATGGACTGCATCAAGCATATAAAAATCTCATGAAGCTGAGAGTCAATTCACAGATCAGTTATAGCAGGTGGTGCCTCGAGTGGAACTCCCGATGGTAAGAATGGTAGCTCAGGGACCACCATGTTTGGATCATGGTCATCACCACCCTCCTAGAACATGGCATCAGGATATTGTGGCTGTATAGATCTACAAATTCCTAGAACACATCATAAATCAAGATTTATGAATAGATAGAATCACTAACAAAAGCAGATCATAAGAATAATGGCTCTCTACCCAAGATATACTACCCTAACTACCCTCTTAGGAGTATAGGTATTGATAAGTTCTCAAATTTAATTTATAGAGGTTATAGTAGGTGAAAGATCAATTATATTTTCCAATTAATTTATTAGAAACTATTTGATTTATAAGTCAGGATTTAACTTTTAAATTTTTATTTTCTTAAAAGCATATATCAATTTATAATTAAAATATATTTTCATTCATAGTAAATCAGGGACCATATACCTTATCACTAAAATGGACACCAAATTAATATCTATTTAACCCAGTCTATATTCAGTCTCAGAATGTAATAGATAATATATGATAGATTGACTCGACCAATAACCCATTACAACGAATGAGGGCCCATAAAACTCATGAATTGAAAATGAAAACCCGTCAATATCATCCAAGGAGTAGCATAGGTATAATATAATAGTTATTTCTCACTCAACAATTCCAGATAAAAAAAGAAATACAAGAAGTAAAATGTACCTATATGGTGTGTCACATGCATGTCATGTGAATTCTAGGTGTCAATGATGATGCATGTAATAATTCTACATGCCATTATCTCATTGGGACAATAATTTTAAATGTAATCTCAAATCATAGTAAAAAAATAACCATAAAATAAGATTTTCTTCCCCCAATAGCGAATAGATATCAACTGTATTATGAAAAAGTAAAAAAAAAATATTTCAGGAATCTCAACAATTACCCTGAACATGGGTCAGCTATACCCAAGTATGACTTATATCCAAGTTAGAAAGAATTCACAATCTACAATATATAATCTCCAAATGTAATTATATTAATTTAATTCTAATCTTATACCACTATGAAATCCTAAAACCGGGTGTCACTCATAGGTACCTCGAGCCTGGTTGGCCACATGGCCCCAAGTGCTTCTCCCCAAATGACAGAGGCTTCTAACTAATAATGAGGGCCTATGTTGTATTTTTGGGGAGACTATAATCTCATTAAAATAGTGGAGCATAATTAATGAATATTATAATTTGTAAATAGTATAATAAGTATGATAAATGGATGGAACAACAAATAACTGACACTATAAACACTGGACCAATAACCCGCTGTAGTATAAGTAGACTTGGATAATGTATAAAATCAAAGCAACTCGTAATAATATCAAAAATATGACGATAATAAATTTCATGTATCTATAAAACTGGATAAAAATTATACAAGGAAGTATTTAATATAATCTATATAAAATAATAAAAAACAATCTAGAACTATCCAAACAATCGAAGCCCTAGCTCGATCATCTGCTACCAAGAATCATCCTAATGCATGGAAGCAATATTAGGTTTCTAAGGTGGGAAGCTTCCCTTTTCAACATAGTAATACATGTAACTGAGTCTAAGGATCTCATCTATGATAAAACGGGTAAGAAATGATTAGGACCAATGGGAATATACAAGGTACCATGTGTCTATAGATGTCATGCAAGATCCATGGAGTGTATCCATGGAATCCTATTATCTAAATGATAATTTAGGGATCCCACAGAATTATTCCAGGCATCTATTAGTAGACAAAGATCAGGTTCCAAGGTGTGTATCAACCCTATAAACTAGCATCCCTGAATCAAAATGGTGTCCACTAGTGCTCAAGGAATTCCCTTGGGAATCTAAGTCTAGATCAAGTGATACCACTCCTATAAATATATCAAGGTCCATATTCATTAGGCACCTTAAAATTTATTCATTTAATAAATTAGGCCATGTAATACTCATATCATGTAATAATTCATTTGGTTAAAGTAGTTTCCTTTCATAATTATGACAAGGATATCAGGGTGTGCAACCATTTAGTTCTTATGATAGTTAATCATTAATTAGGATCATTCTACTGCCTTCCATAAACATGTAAATGTGTTCTACATATTTGAAACTAATTCATTCATTTATATTTAAATAGACTAAGTGATAGATATAGATATAATTTCCAATTATAGTTGAGATTCATGAATTAATTGAAGCACTTACCATAGAATGTTCAGGTGAAATTATCATATTTAAGGGGTAACCATACCAATTAATAATTCATTTTATTAAAAATGGGGTTAGTATTAACAAGTTCAATCCATTGAATAACAAAATTGTTTCAGAAAGAAACATGAAAAACCAAACAAGGTATAAATAGAGAAACACTATACTTGGGTTGGGGAGTGTTGAGGTCTCAACCTCCAATGACGTGATTCTATTATATGGATAGGGATATAGAATATGAGCATGATGATTATAAGCATGACATTGAAATTTAAAAGGCTACACTTCAGGAAATCGATGTACCCACATTACTATAATTTATAAAATGGAAAAAACTTGAGGGATGAGTCATAAACAACTTACCTCAAGGCTATAACACTCTACTCCACTAGTACCATCTTTTAGTTTGTTCTAGATAGAAGGAGAACTAAAAAATGGATCAATTCCATGAAAATATGGCATATGATTATGAATATATATAGTTTCATTGAGGCAAATAAGAATGAAAAATGGTGAAAAAGTAATAAAGTATGTACTGATGCACATCCAACGCGGTGAACAAGGATCAAATCAACCATCATATTGGAGAATATGATAACAAACTATGAAAGAAGGCTTAAAATATTCAAAAGGGGGGGGAGAGCTCTTATATTCATTGGAATGAAAAAAGGTGGACATAGGTATGGTTAATTATTCATTAAGGGTAATTTGGTATTTTCACCCAAAAAAATAGGGGTACATGGTGTGGCTGCATGGTTGGCTAAACCGTGAGAGAACCGTGGATGGATCCCGGTATAAGGAGGTTTTCCATGCGGTTAGGCTGCATGATTAGAGAAACCATACACCAACCATTAAAAAAACCTATGATACATTTGTTTGAGATACTGAAATGGTCTTGCACCCCCTAGAACATGGTTAGGGAAATCCATGAACCCTGATTTACCCCTCTATCTAGCTCTACATGGTTAGGGGTAACCACATGTCCTTCCTTTTATGGTTTCTCTGAAATGTGCATCCAACCTATTTCTCCCACTTGCTAGGGTTTCAAGCTCTAAACAAGCCCCAGAAACCCCCAAAACCTATCTAACATGAATGAGAATCCATATTAGGTCCATAATAAGGAATTAGAACATATTTAAAAGGATACATACCTAAGATAAAAACCATGTTCTTATAATACCACTCACCAATGATCATTCTAATGATTCAAGTATAGATAACACCATCGTGAAAAGAAATCTAATAGACTTGAGCCTTAGGGTCACCCATTCTGTTTTTTATGACTGTACCTGTGGGTGGCCAATTAGTCATTAAAAAGAAATGATCATGAAATTTTTGGTTTCTTTTTATTTCCCTATTCTTAAATACAGTGCTCCTTAATATTCTATTACTTTAAAAAAATTGCTTGAACAAGTTACCAGGAATATTATGGGTTCTAAAATACTCATATCATCTCATGTGGGCCCCATTAAAACCCATTACACCTAGAAGGGGATAAGAATCCTAAACGATGTGAGTTTCCTTATAGATATTATATAGATGGAGATATAGTTTGGATAGTATAGAAATGTCTAGACCAATATTATTTCCGCTAACATAGACGTCACCGTCTTTATAATAGTTCATCTTGGGTTCCAAAAATTGATGCCCTAAGCTGGTTGGTCACATGACCTCAGGCGCACCTCCTCATATGTGAGAGGATGTCGGCTTGTTGCAAGGGTCTGGTAAGTCATCCATTGGAAGACTATACCCTCTTTCATTAGAGTAAAACACTATCAGATGTAAATAAGAAACAATGGGAGCATATATATAATCATAAACAATACCAATGTCACAAGATAACCAAAATAGAAAATAAAATACTCAACTACAAGGAAAAACGTGGCATTCCAAAGTTAGTGTCAAAGTGTCTTAAATGCTACTGACATTGAAGACATGATTGACTCCCAAGAAGGTCCCGAACAACATTCAGTTCCCTCATCTATGATCCAACCCAAATCAGCAACCCAATCTAGGTCCCTTTCCCTTGACACTTCCTACAATAATAAAGTCTATTCTGGTACAAATCAGGCAGATCAAATAGGTTGTGAGTTCTACTCTGTAGTGCAACACTAATAGTGTCTAAAACAAATCTAGCCAACAACAATGTATGAAATTGTAAGAAGAAAAAATATAATAAAAAAATAATAAGTTTATCATATTATTAAATATTCTGTATTTAATCCAATAAAACCCTCGATTCTAGTACATAGCTATACCTTAATACTTTCTTTGATAGGTTCTAGAATCTGATCTCTACCCCAGGTTTACCATGTGTTTGAATGCCCATGTTACTTATCTTATTTAAAAAATGAATGACCATGTTACCATTATTATTTCATATATGAATGACCATATTACTATTCATTTAATCACACAATTTTAATGACCATGTTACCATTCTAATTTCAAAAAAATTCTTTACCATGTTACCATTTATTTAATCACACGTTTTGAATGACCATGTTTCAATTTTATTTCACAAATGAATGACCATGTTACCATTCATTTAATCCCACAATTTGAATGACCCTGTTACCATTCTTATTTCCCAATTGAATGACCATGTTACCATTCATTTAATCGTAAAATTTGAATGACCGTGTTGCTATTCGTATATCACAAATGAATGGCCATGTTACAATTCATATTAGTTTGCCGAATGAGAATGTTAGCATTCACCATTTCACACATATCTCATGGATCCCATTTATCAATGTTAATAAAAATTAACCACATTTTCACATATATATCGTCATCACATTAAAAATAATTAATTAACATAAATCCTCTTACACCAATATCAAATTAATTAATTTATAAATTAATTAATCAAATCACCTACATTACTAATTCAAAAATTATTCTCCATATAAAAACCACTTAATTAATTACCTGAATAATTAATCACATCAATCAATTTAGATAACTCAACCGTTAATTAATCACTTCTTCATAATTAATGCACTGATTAATTATCTCAATTTCCAAACTCACCCTTTAATAAGTAAGTCATTATTAAAAAAAATTATGCTATATTTTTATAATTAATTCACCAATTAATCATCTTTTTAATGGAATCAATATCCCATAATTAATTCCCTAAATAATTATTTCAAAAAATGATCTCAATTTCCCCTAATTAATTTTCCAATTAATTGTCCTTATTTACAACACATACAACCCATAATTAATTCCACAATTAATAACATTATTCAACCATATCAACTACATCATGATTAATTCCCATAATTATTTATTAATATTAGAAATATCAAAATCTTGTAATTAATTGTCTCATTCTACATCAAAAAATCTCACAATTTCACAATCCTCTCAATTAATTAATTTACCACATTAATTAATCCAATTATGTATTATAATTACAAAAAAAACCTAGAAATTATACAACATGAATATGAATAATCATATATTGACTATGGGATTTAGATTTTAGACCACTTACCTCGATTCATTGATGGATGTTTTCTCAATGGAAGTCCTCGAAATCCGAGCTTCTTGACGAAGTGGAAATGATATCTAGATCTATTCCCTAAACAAAGATCAAAGACATCAAGATATAATCAATATATATTTAGATATACAATCCTAGTTCTAGATCTCACCAATTAGATTTAGATTTAATGAAACCAAGAATAAAATCAACCAAAAGATCAAGAGAAGAAGGAAGAATAGATAGAATAAGAATCAGGATGAAATAAACATTCTAGGAGAAGAGGGAATCTTCAATCCGGGATTTGAATCTTGAAGAACGAAGGTCAAGTGACCTTTTAACCCCTTCAGAAAGATCTGGAATCAACCAAAAATGTTAAGTCCCGATCCAAGGTTGAAATGATGCTATTTCGGGGGGTTTGTGGAATTTTAAAATAAATTTCCAGGTTAAATAAAACTGTTCACACAATTTTTCTGGGTAAGGATGCACATTTAAAAAACTGTGCACCAACTGTGTGACCCTCACTACCTAGGGTCACACAGTTAGCTGGGATGGGTGCACGGTTTACTCTAACCATACCCAAACTGTGAAAAGACCCATTTTCTCAAATATTTCATAAAACTCCACCCAAATGCAACCTAATTCATAACTCCAACCAAATCCACTTAAATAAAAAAATTACCCAAATTAGCACCTGAGATAACTCCTGAAAATGTCAGGATCTTACAATATCCTCAACTTAGAACATCTAATCCTTGAACATTATTTCTAAGCTTTTGTAATATTCTAAGTGAAAAATATTGGGACATTGAGCCCTCATTTCTACTTTTGTTTCCCATGTTTCCTCTTGTAAACTTCCATGTTTCTAGAACACATGAACTATTAGCACATACTTTCCCTATAACACCTTCTTACTGTAATCCAACACATGAATAAGATGCTTCTCAATTGACACATATATATCTAGATCAACATCATCCACATCAATCATAAGAGAAGGATATAGGTGATACCTTTGTAGTTGTGACACATGGAAAACATCATTCATTTCACTGTATTTTTGGGGAATATCTAATTGGTAAGCCACTAGCCCAATTCTCTCTATGATCTCAAAAGGTCCAACAAACATGGGCACTAAGTTTTCATGTCTCTGTATACATTGGTGAAACAACCTAGGCGACACCCAACCACTATAGACTCCAGGGGAATTCACCATCTGTTAATATATGATTTCTGGACTATTTGATTCGTATCCATATGTCTCCAAATCAGAAATACCTACTCCAAAGTCTCCAGCATGAGACTCTACCCCAACAAATCTAACTCACTTGCATCCATCTTGAATAACAATGATCTATAAAGTCTACCATAAAGAGCCTCATATGTTGTCATTTTTATTGTTTCCTCATAACTATTGTTATAGAAAAACTCCACTAAAGCCATGTGATTCTCCCAAGACCCACCAAAGTCAAGAAAATATGCCCGCAACATATCCTTAAGTACCTCTATAGTACTCTTTCACTGCCCATCCATCTGTGGGTGAAAAGCTTACTCAAAAATATCTGTGTACCCATTTCTTTCTGCAATCCCCAACAGAAGTATGAAGTAATGAGTGAATCAGGATCTATAACTATATTTTTTTGGAACCACATGTAGAAAAACTATCTCCCGAACATAAAGTTCCCTCAAATTCACCACTTTAAAGGTTTCTTGTATTGGAATGATATTTACTACTTTGGTCAATAGATCCAAAAAAACCATGATAGCATCATTCTTACTAAGATTCCTTATAAGACCTACTATAATTCCCATAGTCACATCATCACACTTCTAATAATGAATTGGTAACAGCTATAAAAGACCTCCAAGTTGTCGGTGCCCCGCCTTCTTCTACTGATAGGTAAAGCATCATGTCACAAACCCGACTCTCTCCTTTTTTCTTTCACAACCACCAAAACATTCATCACAAGTCATAATACATTTTGGTTACACCTGGATGTACCACTGACTTCTAGTCATGAAATTCGAGCATGATCTCCTCTCTCATGCTTATAGGTACAAAAACTGGATCCTTCACATATATTTTCTCATGCTAATCTATCAAACAATCTAAAGGTGTATCCCCACCTTTAAATTTCTTCCTAAAGGACAATCACTTCAGATCCTCATTCTATTTATCCCTGATCTATCTAAAAATTGTAGAATACAGTGCAACTAAAACTAGAGTCATTTTCTCCTGACTCTCCTGAACCACCACATTCATTTCAGCTAGCAAAGTCATTATCTTCTACTAATAAATTGAGCCCTGAACCATCTTAGTCTAAGTTTTCCTACTTAATGAATCAGCCACACTATTTCCATTCTCAGGCATATATGGCTATTAAAAGGTAAAGACTGCATATACTCAACCCATATCTACTGTCAAAGATTCAAATATCTCTGTGTTAAGATATACTTCAAACATTTATAGTCATTGTAAACTATAAAATTTTAGCCCAAGAGATAGTGTCACTGACACTTTAAATAATAGACCACTACTATAGGATCGAGGTCTTACATTGGGTAATTATTTTCATAAGGTATCAATTTATGAGACACATATTCCAAAACTCAATCTCCCTGCATCAACACAGCTCTGAGTCCAATACCAGAAGCATCACAATACACTATGTATTCCTCACCTGACTCAGGTAGCATCACATGGAAGAGGGGTATGATAGTTTTATATGGTGTAGCCTATACTTTTGGATAGCGAGGATGAACCATAAACACTGAGAGGTACTATTATTGTAGCTTCTACATTATCTAGTGCTTTATTTGAAACCACTTTGTAACACCCCATCCCGGGTTCCATGCAACGATGCCCCGAGATAGTCAGTCACATGACCTCAGGTTTGCCTCCCCATATTCCAGAGGCTACCGACTATAAGTGAGCATATGGTAAGTTAGTCCTGGGGATACTATACCCGCTTTTATCAGAGTAAACCACCAATGAAGATAGATAAGAAATATCAGAATCATATATATAGTCATAAATAGAAACAATGTCACAATATAACCAAAACAAAAAATAAAATACTCAAAAAAGGGAAAACATTCAATGAAAAATTAAGTGTCAAAGAGTCTAAAATGAACTAAAAATAAAGTCATGAACAACTCCCACGTGGGTCCGAAACCACATTTGGTTACCTCATCCAATATCCAACCAAAATATACAATCCAATATAGTGCCATTGCGCTTAACCTGTCCTGCAAAAATAAATTCTATTCTGGTGCTGATTAGGTATCCCAAATAGGGTGTGAGTATGACTTAGTATGACACAATCAACAGTGTCTAAACAAAATCCAGCCAAAAAATTTCTATTAAACTGTAATAATAATAAGTACAATTCACTAAAAAACAAATAATCAAATTATTAAATATTCTCTATTTAATCACATAAAAACCCTAATTCCCCTAGATACCCATACCTCAATAACTTATTCATCCCTTGCTGAAATCTATTATTTTCCCAAGGATTATCATTTGTTTTAAAGACCATGTAACCTATATTATTTATGAAATGAATGACCATTTTAGAATTCATATTTCATAGATTAGTGACCATGTTACCATTCATTTAATCACATAATGTGAATGACCATGTTACCATTATTATTTCAAAAATGAATGACCATGTTACCATTCATTTAATCACATAATTAGAATAACTATGCTACCATTCTTCTTTAAAAAATGAATGATATTGTTACCTTTTATTTAATACCACAATTTGGAAGAACATTTTATCATTCTTATTTTAGAAAACAAATGACCATATTACCATTAATTTAATCACAAAATTTGAATGACCATGTTACCATTATTATTTCACAAATGAATTACCATGTTACCATTAATTTAATCACATAATTTGAATGACCATGTTACCATTAATAAAAGTTGGCCAAATTACCATGTTACCATTCACCATTTTACACATATCTCTTGGATATCATTTATCACCCTCAATAAACATTAACCTCATTATCAAAAATTGCATGTCATCACATTAAGCATGATTAATCGATAGTAAACCTTTTACATAAATATTACATTAATTAATTAATTAATTAATCCACTCATCCATATTGTTAATTAAACAATTATTATTCATATAAAAACCCCTTAATTAATTTACAAATTAATTAAACACATAAACTCTATTAGTAAACTCAACTATTAATTAATCACTTACTCATATTTAATGCACCGATTAATTATTTCAATTTTACAACTCTTCCTATAAGAAATAATTCCATAATTAATTATTCAAATAGGCTATTATAGAGTCTTATAAATAATTCACCAATTAATTATCCATTTAATGGAATCAATATCCCATAATTAATTCCCTAATTAATCATCTCAAACCATGATATCTGTTTCCCATAATTAATTTCCCAATTAATTATCCCTATTTGTAACACCCAAAACCTGCAATTAATTTCGCAATTAATTACAAAATTCAACCATCTCAATTCCATCATAATTAATTCCCAAAAATAATTATTAAAATATGTGATATCAAAATCCCAAAATTAATTATTCAATTAATTATCCCATTCAACGATCCCTAAATCTCACAATTTCACAATCATCTCAATTAATTAATTTAAAAAATTTACTAAGTAAATTAGGGATTATAATTTCTAAAAAACTCTAAAAATTATACAACATTCATATACATAATCAAATCATGACTATGAGATTTAGATTTTAGATGACCTAACTCAATTCTTTGATGGATGTTCAGTTAATGAAAATCCCCAAAATATGAGTAGCATGACGAAATAGATTTGAGATCCGAATATAATCCCTAAACCAAGATAAAATATATCAAGATCTAATAAATATTGATTCATATCTAAAATACTAGGTTTATATCTCACTAATTAGGTTTAGATCTAAATAAACAGATAATAAACCCCACCAAAAGATCAACATAAGAAGGAAGAGTAGATGGAATGATGATCGAGATGAGATCCACTTGTCGAGAGAAGAGAGGATATTCAATTTGGGCATTGAATATTTAAGAAAGGAGGTTAGAAGGCCTTGAAAACCCTCTATAAATCTATTGAATATCGAAAAAACATTAAGTTCTGAGCTTGGGTCAAAATGAGGGTGGTTTAGGGGGTTATTTGGATTTTAAAATAAATTTTCAGTTGAAATTAAACCGTACACATGATTTTCCTGGGTTGGGGAACATGGTTTAAGAAACGTTGTGCCCACCATGCATCCCTCACTATCTAGGGTCGCATGTTTTGTTATTCTGGGTGAAAATTTTACTCTAACCATGCACCAACCATGCACAATTCAAATTTCTGTGATATTTTCTTAAAACTCCACCCAAACACACTCCAATTTATTACTCCAACCAAAGGTACTTAAATAAAAAAAAGTACATGAATTTTCACCCAAGATAACTCTAGAAAATCTTGAGATCTTACATTCACGAAGGTTGGGACCCTAACACAACACTTCTTTTGGATTGGGAGAAGGTACCAACCCATGTAAAAAACTAAAAAGGAAGCCAGCTGAATTTTTTTGTCAACATGGGAAGTGACCATCCACCCATAGTTATTCATTAATCTTTCTTCGACCATTAGATAGTAGACACCCTACTCTTGAATAGATTATTAAAATTGAAAGTTGAAGCAGGACCGATAGTATCTTATGGATCGTTCAAGTTTCTAGTGCAATGCTAATGTGTATAATGACACTCATGTCAAATCATCGACGACAGTACAAATTTTATAGTCGATTGCTTTTGATTAATTTGTATTTTTAATGGGGGTGGGGTTTTTCAAAGCATAGATGAAATGATTAATTAATTAATATTGATTTAACAATTTAATAATTATTGGTGTGAGTTCATAATTAGGGATTTAAGCATGTGACTTCCTTGAGCATTGCTTTATATTGCATTAAATTAACCCTCACTTCACAAGAAAACATTAATCTTAATTTCTAAGTGTTAAGGCTTTAATCGAAGATTTAAAATAATATGTTTGCTAATATAAATCGGAACTTGTTTATAGAAGTGTACTTATAATTCCAAAAAACTATATAATCCACAAGTTAAATATAACATGTCATCAATCCATGACATTTTATGTTTAACATACACAATGTTAACCTGAAGAACACTCAACGAGAAAAAGCTATCAATCACTTAAAATCCAAAAAATTATTACTCACCCCACTAGTATATTTACTCAGACATTGATATTGATAGTAATATGGATATATTATTTTTATGGTGATGAATTATGAATATAATGAAAAAGTTGAGATAAGAAAAGAGTTGTGTGCCGAACACACACACGAAAGATGATGAGAATTAAACACATACTTTTGATTGAATAAGAAAAAAGTATAATGGAAGAGGTATTTAAACTATTATAAGACCACTAATATTTAATAATAGAGGGAGGATGATTAAAATAGAATATGAAGAATAAAATTTAGTTATAATTGAAATAAAATTGAAAATATCTTACATGATTACAAATAAAAGTAACACAAAAGAACGTGAAACCAAAAAGAGTAGGAAGGGTCTATCAAGTGAAAAATTGAGTTTATCAGGTCCTCTAAGACCTTTGGAAATGATTTTTTCATTCCAATTATCCTTCTCTATTCTAAAATGAAAAATAATTTCAAGGTGAATATTGTAATGTATTTATATCCCAAGGATTTTGATTGATTTCATTCCAAAAAATGACCCTCCACTTGTCTCCTAGATTTGGACATCTAAAAAGATAAATCTAGAGATTTAATATTCTTTATAGTTTTATATATTGATGTGGAATTTCAACCCTCAAATTTTGGCCACCATGGGACCTTTTTAGCAAAATTTATATCTATTTTACTAAACAATTTTATTCTGTCCATTTTTGTATTGAATATTTCCATGGTCAACATATGAATTCAATTTAAACCAGGAAGATGCCTTTAAATTCGATCACTTTATTCTAAAAAGTTGGAAGTATATATCTTTTATTTAAAACTGAAAAATATATGCTTGAATTTATGTATATATCAGTAGAAAAGTCATTATTTGTGTGCCACTTTATAAATTACAAACAAAATGGTGGGCTGGACTTAAAACCATATGTTGGGCCCCTTTTTGTTAGAGTTGGGACTTTAAATGTTTATCTGTTATTTATTTGTATAATAAAGAATATATTGTAAAGTTACATCAGATTTGGGGTTTTGTATTGATCCTAGAAACTTTATCTTCATGGCTGGTCCAGTTTCATCACATATTGTTTGGGCCTTCTTGTGTGGACTATATGACCCTCCAGATGGAAAAATTGGCCACATATTCCTTTTAATGACTTATTGGAAATAGGATAAGGAACCCCAAAAAACAAGAATAATTCATTTTAGATATGTGGAGTGATTGTTATAATTATAATGGTAAATTTAATTGATTGGATTATTTCAAAAAATGTTAAAAAAATTATATTTAGTAGTAAAACATGGGAATTTCACATTAATTATGCACTTTTATATGAAAATTACTAAAGAGAGTAGAAAAAAAGTTATGAATAAATTAATAGCATTAATAGAAAAACACTTATTATTGTTCATATCCTCATGTGAAACAATTATAAAAAAACCTTTCTCAGTCACCTAAAAATATAAAAATTTTGTTTTCCTAAATTATGGGGTTTTAGACCATTTTACTCATCCATATTGAATTCCACCACATTTTTTTACAAAAAAACTATTCAAAAAAAAAATTTAATTTTCATTCTCCAATTATAAATGGAAGATGTAGGCACTCAAAACTGAATCAACATAGGATGATAAAAATTTATTTCTGGAGGCACACTCATTCACTAACCAAAATGGAAAATATTAGTGTTTACAAGAGATCTGATCTTAAATGAACTATCCTAAGGTTCACAAGAATCAAGAGGTATTTTTTAGGGTTTTTTCTATGGATATGGGATGATAAGAATTTAATTTACAATAGAGAGGAAAAGAGGGGTAAAACACCATAATGGAATAACAATGCACAATTTGAAATAAGACATGGAAGGTTATGAAAACACATACTTACAAGGGAATGATTTTGCGAATAATGACACAAAAGAGATGGATAAATTTTAAAGGGGATGAAAAGGTGAAATATGTACAAGACAGACAACTTCTCCCAATGACATAAGTGTTCTTTTTTCTTTCTTTTTTTCTTTTTTTACATTGTTTCAAAAGTTGAACTTGGAACAGATCTCACAGTGATCTCCCAACCCATGTTTGACCACCCCAAAACACTAATTTTAAAAGTTAAAAAAAAGTTTTAGAAATATTTATTTTAAAACTAGCTAAGACACATCCCATTTTCATTTGTTTTTTTGATTTTTTTACTTTTTTTGAACACTTTTTAGTAACATGTTCAAAATTACATAAATGAAAATACATTCCCAAAACACACTAAATGAAAACCTCTCCCCACAAAAAAATGAATTCTTTTCCTCAAGCACATGAAAACATGATGAAAATCAATAAATGGATACTAAAAATGAACTCCATTCCCCCCAAACATAAGTTTCGATAAATTATGCAATGTAAATCCATGTAGGTGTTGGGTTGGATAAGGCACTGGGTTTGTAATTTTTCTATCAAAGAAAAGTATTCATAGGATTGAAGGGGCTTTTTAATGGAGGATTAAAGTAAGGGTAATGAGAGTCTCTTTAGCTATTGTGATTCTCATGTGGTTTATAAAATTTCTCTATCATATTAATTTACACTAAATTAGTAAATTCACCTCAAAGGTCAGAAAACTCAAGACTCATAATTAGGGGTGAAAATATACAAATCTTGAAAGGATGGAAATAGGTGGATTTGGAATGAAAGATGAAGTTGTTATTCAATATTGGGGAAGAATCATTTTCTAAATAAAAAAGTTGAGAATTAAAAATTTATTAGTTTTGACACATGATTGTTCATCCAAATTTATCATGAAAATACAATTTTTTAGGTGAAAACATGTATTTTCAATACCGAAAATTATTAGAAATTTTTTCAAAATTGTATGGTGATTAATTATGAATCTTATTTCTTATTTGTTTTAGTTTTTTTTTGGTTTTTTAGAAATACACACCCTCCCAAAAAAGAGAGAGATAGAATATGAGAATTATAGAGTAATAAGAAGAGAGAGAGATAGAGAAATAGATAGAGAGAGAGAAGAAGAGTTAAAGGGAAAGGGGTTCCCTAGGTTTTGATTAGGTGGGTCTCTATATCCATCTAGTGGTGGGTAAACTATAGAAGTTGGGGATTTTATGGAAGTTTATTTGGATCTTGGGATGTGTGTCCTCTCATTGTGATGCTTTAGAAAATGACCAGTACTTAAAACAGAATAAAAAACAAAAATCATTATTCACTTAATAAAAAAATAAAAACAAATTATAATACCATAAAAGTAATAGAAAACATGGGTTTCCTACAAAGAAGCGCTTCATTTATTTTGTATATCGATGGATAGGTAATTTGGACTACCCATAGTCTGATGGTGGAAACATTATTTTCTCAAATCCAGTGTGCTTCTAGAAAAACTTATCCTTTGGGATGCTTTATTATTTATTGGATGATTTATTACCTTGATGTTGTTCTTTCAATTCAATGGTTATGGAATTAGAATGTGGTATCTTCTCTTTGGTCTTCAACTTGAGGTATTATGCAGCCCACTGAGTGTTGGTTTTCTATGCATGGAAGTTAGAGAATATGTTTCAATTCTAATGGCGCATTTATGTATGGTCTAGATAAAATGAAATTATAGTATGAGATCCTAGTTGTTTAAAAATCAGTTATATAATCACTTAAATATGTACAGTAATGAGGATCAGTGGAGTGAAACAACTAAATAAATTTTTTAATATCCTTTATATCAATGTTGTTTGTCAAATAATTATTGATTTCAACCCCACTGGTGATCAATTTATTAATTAGGGAAAAAATCTCACAACCTTCACTCCCATTTGGACAATATAAGCGCATTTGTTCAAGGCTGACCTCACATATAACAAAATGTCCAGAATCATGGAAAGGAAATGATAAATGTTGTATAATATGATCTGAATCAACCAATGAGAAAGATAGTTCATTTTCATCATTTCTGCCCAATTTGGATAATTAGAGGTCATATGTGATATATGATTCCAAAGAGTTTTAAAGATCCTTTAACCAATGGAGTTTACATTTGTAATGAAAACATTAACTTATCCATTTATTACTTGGTTAATAAGGATGTAGAATTCACAATCTCATTTATCTTTAGAAAATTAGTAGCATGATAGATTAGAATTAAACACACTCTCAAATATACTTTTAGAAGCATGGATAGATAATAAATATTGATTCTATGATGGGTATCACAGGGATTGAAAAATATTTAACTGGACCACTAGGTCACCAAATTCCATGGATAAGATTCCAGCAAGAACATAAATTTTGGTTTTAGATATCATGAGAAAAGGTATTCCTAGAATCAGAAGAGATTGGTAAGAAGTTGTCCCACCTTCCATGTAAAGGAAATAGAAGTCAACTGAGAATATAAGATCATTTTCCCAGACAAGGACATCCTTGATTATTCCTTCAAGACTGGTTGAGCGTTGATTAGATAACTAGATGACAACACTCATTGGGTGTAAGGGACCTAGAACAAGATGAGATAATATGAATTTGGGAAAGACATTTATTGAAGATCCTAGGTTAATGAGTGCATCATCAAAGTTGTAACTCCCTATTTGGAATGGAACCATAATGGTGCCTAGATCTTTTCACTTCATGGGTATTGAATGTTGGGTTGAAACATTCACAACAGTCATAATTTTTCATTCATGGGTGGAAAAATCCTTATGAAACTTTTCATAATTAAGGATTTATTTTATGGAATCTAAGAGGGGGATGTTCACTTCAACACATCTAAACATGTCTAGTATTTCAGGATCAGATTCATAGGAATTTCTTGGCTTAGAGATGTCTTGAGGAAAAGGAATTACGATTTTTAGTGTAATTGAAGGTGGTGAGGGAGTGGATTCAGGTATATTTTCTATCATTTTGGTCTTTTATTTTTACATATAAATATTTGAAGGATATTGATAGGATCCATCATAAATAATATATATTTTCTTTCCCTATCATAGTGAAATTACACTTACATTACCCTTGGGGTTGGGAAATGGTTGAGCTGGGATTTAAGAATAATTGGATTGATGATTCTGGCTAAGGTGGGGTGTAAGTTAACCAATTTGGGTTTCAATGTTTTTTATTCTTGAATGGTTGAAGGAGGAAAGATCATCCACTACACATTCTCATGGTTGCATGGAAGAAGAGGCTTATCCCAAATTGAAAATGCCTTGATTTTGGTTTTTGGGAAGGTGATTGTATTGGGTTGGGAATTTGGAAGGATCATTAGGATAGTGGAATCGAGGAAGATCAAGAGGTGGATTGATCCTTTGAGTTTGAGGGAGAAATGGATATGGTTGTCAGAAGTTACCAACACCTTGAACATATTGGAATTGGTTTTCGTTTTGAGGAGGGAATTGAGGGGGATAAAAAATGGGATTAAAATACCTCAAACCTAGTTTAATGTTAAATGAGAAGGGATTGGAGGGGTGTTGGATGAAGTTTATGATGAAATGACCAGATTTTTGGGGGTTGGTGTTCCTCTAAGAAAATGCTGCATTGAGCACTATTAGACTAGAAGAACCAGACCGATCATCTTGAAGATATGGACATGTGTTGGTTGGATGAGCTAATGAGATTTATATTCCATGGGTTTTATTATCCTTGGGAACATAGATTGTGTAGAAGATGAAGTTTGTGCTTTGGAGGCCACAACTAGTTGACACACAAGACCTATAAGTTCACTAATACACTCAGTCATCTTATAGGGATCAATGGATTGATTCTCTTAGACTAGTTTTACTTGAGCATGTGCTCAAGTTTTTAATTTATGTGTGTTTAAAACCATATTTATTATAATATAGCATAAAACTGTAGGAGTTTTTTCAATAGGAGAACCACCTGTTGTGGAATCAATTAGAATTATCTCCATAACCAATAACCCCTCATATAAGTATTAGATGAAGAGTTTTTCAGGGATTTGGTGACGTAGGATGGTTTTCACAAGCCTTTTGAAACTTTCGAAGTACTCATGGAGTAATTAATTAAGGAATTGATGGATAACCCTAATTTTCTTTTGGATATAAGTAGTATGATAAGCAGTAAATAATTTCTTTATGAAGAGTCACTTCATGTCATTCCATGTGGTTTTGGAACCAGAAGGGAGGTAGTGGATCCATGAAATGGCGAAATCATCTAGGGAGAAAGGAAATACTATAAGTTTTATTTGTTATTTAGAAATCACATGAGGCTTCATGGAAGAGGACACAACATGTGACTCTTATAGATGAAGATGTGGATCCTCATTAGCTAGCCCATGAAAATGATGTAGAAGATAAATCAAAAATGATTTGAGTTTAATATAAACCACTATGTTTGGATATTTAATACTAAGTGGTTGGTAATTAATATAATAAGTATCGAGATATTTTAAGGTTTTTGCATAGGATTGTCTATTTCTAGTTCAATTTGTTGGAAAAAGAATAGATTTTATGAGTGATTTTATTATCCCTAATTGTTCCTCCTATGTCGGTGAAGAGTTGTCTAGATTTATGATTCAAAGAAATATGATGGATTTTTTTGGAGGATATGGGTCATTCATATAAAATTTTGAAGGACAAATAAGGTGGGTTTTTCTTTTAGGATTTTTCTATTTATGTTTTAACGAGAAGGTGGGTTTTCCTTTTAAAAAATGATTATTTTTTTCAATTTTTTTGTTTAATATGAATAAAAAACTACAGACTACTTAATGAGACATCCTTGGAAACTATTACATTTAAAGAGTGATTGATTTTATACTCTTGACCATTCATGGTTCTGGTTCTCTACTAATGTGTATAGTGACACTCAGGTCAAATCCTCAACAATGGTACAAATTTTAGAATAGATTGCTTTTGATTAATTTTTATTTCTAATAGGGGGGGTAGTAGAGATTAGATGAAATGATTGATTAATGAATATTTAATTAACAATTTAATAATTATTGGGGTGAGTTTATAATTAGGGATTTAATCATGTGACATCCTTGAGTTTTTCTTTATATTTCATTAAAATAACACTCACTTCACAAGATGACTTTGATCGTAATTCCCATGTGTTTAGGCTTTAATCTAGGACTTAAATTAAGAGGGGTTCTTATATGAATTATTACTTGTCTATGGTATTGTATTTATGATTCCAATAATCCATGGAATTCACATGTTCAACAGTACATATAATTAATCCATGAAATTTTAAGTTTTACATACATGATGTTAACCTAAAGAATACTCAATGAGAAAAACCTCTCAATCACTTAAAATGCACAAATTATTACTCACCCCATTGGTAGGTTTACTCATCCATTGATATCAAAATTATTATCTTTATATATGTTATATTGTGATGAATTATAAAGAGAACTAAAATAATGGGATAAAAAAATGTTGTGTGCCGAGCAGACACACGAACATTGATGAGAATTAAACCAGGAATTTTGATTAAATGAGAAAGAAGAAGAAGGGAAGGGGTTTCAACTTTAATGAAAATATTTTAAGAGAAATAATTTTTAAGAACAAATGGTGGATGATTAAAAGTGAATATTAAGAATAAACTATCATTAAAAAAAAGAAATTTAAAATATAAAACGGAATTAAAAATAAAAGAAACATAAAAGAAAATGAAAACAAAGGGAGGAGGAAGGATCTGTCAAGTGAAAACTTGAGTTTGGAAGGTCCCCATAGGCCTTTGGAATTTATTTAGTAATTAAAATGCATCCTGTTATATTATGAAATGGTAAATCCTTGCATGATGAAGATTGGAATGTATTTATAGACCAAGGATGTGGACTGTTTGCATTCCCAAAACGAACTTCCACTTGGATCAACAATTTGGACATCCAGATAACTAAATATTGAGATATCTTCTTCTTAAAAGTTGTAGATATTGACATGGAATGTCATCCGTAAGAAATTTTACACCATTTGACTGATTTATCCAATTTTATGGCTATTTTACTAACCAATTTCATTCTGTCAATTTTTTTGTTGAATATTTCCCTCATCTACATGTGAATTCAATTTAGACCAGCAAGATTCCTTAAAATTCAAACACCTCATTCTAAAAAATAGGCCTCATATATGATGGATTTTATATTGAAAAATATCATCTTAAATTTATGTTTGTATCAGTATAGAATATAGTATTTGTGTGTTTCTTTTAAATTTTGGACATAATTGTGGGATGAAATTAAAACCATATATTGGGTCCCTTTTTATTTAAGTTGGGACTTGAAATTTTTATACATGACTTCTTTGTATAATCAAGAATATATTATAGATTTTAATCATATTTGGGATTCTTTATTGAGCCTAGAAATTTTATTTTCAAGTCTGGTACAGTTTCTTCACAAATTATTTGGGCCTTCTTGTGTGGACCAAAAGACCCTTCAAATAGAAAATTGGAAAATTATTCCTTTCAATTATACATAAAAAATTGAATAATGAACCATAAAAAATAAAAATCAAACAATGTGGATAAGTATGGTGAGAGTTATAATTAAAATAGTAAAATGTCTTGATTTGATTAATTCATATAATGCTCATAAACTATAGTAGTTAAACATGGATTTTTCCCAAGAATGTTGCAGTTTTACATGAAAATTACTAAAGGGAGTAGAAAAAAATTACGAATAAATGAATAAAAACAACTCCTCCACACATATTCTTGTTCACGTCCTCATGTGAGAAAATATAAAAATATAAAAAAATATTTTCACTCACTAAAAAATATAAAAAACATGTTTACCCCATTCGGGGGGGGGGGGAGAGACCATTTCACTCATCCATATTGAATTCTTACACAAAATTTAATAGAGAAAATATTATAACAACATTGTATTTTTCATGTTTATATTAGAAATAGAAAATATAGGCACTCAAAACATACTCTTCTCAGGTTGCTAAAAATTTATTTCTAAGGGTTCACCCATTCACCAACCTAAAGTGAAAATCATAGAGTTTGAAAGAGATCTCAGCTTCAATTCTCTATCCTAAGGTAAAAAATAATAAAGAGTTATTTTTAGGGTTTTTTGTGGCTATGAGATGGTATTTATCTAATGTCTACGAAACAAGAAAGGAAAGGTAAAACAATATCATGGAAAAAATAAATGCACAATTTTAAATAACTAATGGAAGGTTATGAAAACACATATTTACAAGGGAATTATTTTGTGAAGGATGAAACAAAAGAGATGGATACAATTTTAATGGGATTAAAATGTTAAATATGTAAAATATACAAAACTTCTCCCGATGACATAAGTGTTCAATTTTTTATTTTCTTTCTTGTTTTTGTTTTCATTTTCTAAAATGTTTAACCTGAAACAGATCTAACACTCATCTCCCAACCCATGTTTGATATTTTCACGACACTAATTGTAATAGTTATTATGAGATAAAAGTTTGATAAAGAGTGACTTTTGAGCATCCCAAGACCTAACCCATTTTCTTATTTTTTTTTATTTTTTTGAATACTTTTTAAAAACATGTACAAACTTATATAAATTAAAATACTTTCCCGAAACTCACTAAATGAAAACCTCTCTCCCACATTAAAATGAATTATTACCCTCAAGAATATGAAAAAATTCTAAAAATAAAAAAAGGATACCCAAAATGAAATCCATTCCACCCACACTTAAATTTCAATAAATTATGCAATATAAATCCATGTACATGTTAGGTGGGACAGGGTATTGGGATGGTAATGTGGATAACAAAGAAATATATTCCTAGGCTTGAAGGGGATTTGAAATGGAGGATTAATGTAAGGGTAATGGGATGATATTTAGATATTTTTATTCTCATGTGGTTTAAAAAATGCCTCTTTAATATTAATTTACCCTAAATTAGTAAATTCAGCTCGAAGGCCCAAAAACTCAAGACTCACAATCGGGGGTAAAAAATGGAAATTTTTAAACGATGTCCATAGGCTTATGTGGAATAAAATATTAATTTGTTCCTCATGGTTGGGGAAGAATAATTTTCTAAATAAAAAATTTGAGAATTCAAAAAAAAATTGGTTAGACACAGGATTATTTATACAAATTTTTGATGAACATACAGATTTTTTTAAATGAAAACATGAATTTTGACTCCCCAAAATTAATAGAAAAAATTTAAAAAGTGGATGGTGAGTAATTATGACCTTTTTTCATATTTTTTTAGTTTTTTTAGTTTATTATAGAGATACACCCACAAAATAGAGAGAGAGATAGAAGGGTAGAATGATGGAGTAAGAAGAAGATAGAGGGAGAGAGAGGTAGAGAGAGAAGAAGAGTTAAAGGGAAAGAGGTGCCCCGTGGTTTGTATTTGGTGGGTCGCCATCCCTATCTAGTGAAGGGTCAACTATAGAAGTTATGGAATTGATAGAAGTCAATTTGGTTCCCAGGATATTCATCCACCCATGGGGATGCTTTAGAAAATGACCATTTCCTAAAAGACAATCCAAAACTAAATAATTTTTCATTTAATGAAAAAAAAATGAAATTTATATTTCATTAAAGTAAAATAAAACTTGGGTTACCTCCTAAGAAGCACCACATTTATTTTTTCTGCAGAAGGATTGTTTTTTTGGAATACCCATAGTTTGTTTGTGGAAACCAAATTTTCTCAACTCTAGTGTACTTCATGAAAAAATTATCCTTTAGGATGCCTTATTGTTCAATGTACAATTTCTTAACTTCCTTCATGTTGTGCTTTCAATTTAATGGGGGTAGAAAAGGAATGTGGTTATCCTCTCTTTGATCTTCAACTTGAGGTATTATGCAGCCCACCATGTGTTGGTTTTCTATTCTTGGAAGTTAAGGAAGATGTCTCAATTATTATGGTGCATTTATGTAACGTATAAGTAATATGAAATCCGGGTATGGGATACCAGTTGTTTTAAACTCATTTTTTTCATCACTTACCGATGTATAGATATGATGATTAGTGGAGTCATAAGACAAATAAAATTTTCAATATCCTTTATATAAATGTTTTATTCCAAAGAATCTCCAATTTCAACCTCACCAGTGATTGTTTTATTAATTAGGGAATGAATATCACAACATTAACTCCCTTAGAAAAGAAAAACACATTTTTTTAGGGTTCAACTCAAATATATTATAAATTTCAGAATCAAGGATATGAAATTTTAAAGGTTGGATAATCTAATCTGAATCAACAAATGTGCATGCTAGTTCATTTTATTCATTACTGTATAAGTAGGATAAGTGGAGGTTAGAGGTGATATGGGATTAGAAAGTGTTTCCGAGATCCTTTAGATCAATGGAGTTTACATATGTGATGTCAAAATTAACTTCTCCATTTATGACTTGGTTAATTAGGATGAAGAATTCAATATATCCTTTATCTTCAGAACCTAAATAACATGATGGATCAGGATTCAACACACTCTTAAAGAGAATTTTCGAATCATGGATAGAGAATACATATTTATTCTCTAATGGGTATCATATAGATTTAAAAATATTTAAATTGACTTGTTAGTCACCAAATTCCATGGATATGATGCTGTCATAGACATCAATTTTCATTTTATATGTAATAAGGAAAGGTATTACTAGAATAATATGATATTGAAAATAACTTGTCCCACCTTACATGTCAAGGACATTGAAGTTAGTTGGGAATATAAGACTATTAAACCAAACAAGGACATACTTGATTATTCCATCAGGACTGGATGTGATTCGATTGGATAACTTGATAAGAACAATCATTCAGTATAAGGGACCTAGAATAAGGATGGAGAATATGGATTTGGTTATGAGATTTCTTGAGGATCCTAGGTCAATGAGTACATCATCAAAGTTGGAACTCCCTATTTGGCATGGAACCGTAAAGTTCCCTAGATCTTTTCACTTCATGGGTATGGTTTTTTGGGTTGAAACATTCTCAATGGTTCCAAGTTATCATTTATGGGTGCACAAATCATTAAGAAAATTTTCATACAAATGGATTTTTTGATTAAATATTATAGTGGGATGTTCACTTCCACACGTCTAAACATGTCAAGAATTTCAGGATCAGGTTCAAAGTACTTCCTTGGCTTAGAGATGTCTTGAGGAAAAAGAACTAGGTTTTTTAGAGGAATAAAACGAGGTGAGGGAGTGGCTTCAAGTTTGTTTTCATGAATTTTGGTATTTTTTTCAACTCTACATCTAAAGGGTATTGAGAGGATTCATCATGAGGAATATAAATTTTCTTTCTTAATCTAAGTAAAATTTACTTACATTACCCATGGGGTTATGAAATGGTTGAGTTGGGAGTTGAGAATAATTGGATTGTTGCTACTGGCTAAGGTGGGATGCAAGTTGCCCAATTTTATTTTCAATGTTTTTGAGGTTTCAATGGTTGAAGGAGGAAATATCTTCCACTTCACTTTACCATGGTTTCTTGTAAGAAGAATCTTTTCCCTAATTGGGATTGCCTTTATTTTTGTTCTTGGGAAAGTGCATGTATAGGGTTGGGAATTAGGAAGTCTCATTAGGATAATGGAATCATGTAGGAGCAAGAGGAGGATTGATCCTTTTGGGTTTTGAGATAAAACGATAAGGTTTTTGGAAGTTACCATCACCTTGAACATATTGGAATTGGTTTTGGATTTGAGGAGGGAATTGGGGGGGATGAGAAATGGGATTACCATACCTCAATCCTTGGTTAAAGGTAGATAAGAAGGGGTTAGAATGGGGTTGGTTGAAGTTTTTAATGAACTGAATTTATTTTTGAGGGTTGGTGTTCCTATGAGAATATGATGAATTGAGATCCATTGGACTAGAAGAATCAGTTGGATCATCTTGACGCTATGGACATCTATCAGTTGGATGATATAATGAGATGAAGATTCCACAATTTTGATATGTAGAAGGAACATAGCTTTGGAGAAGATGAGGTTGGAGATTTGAAGTCCACAACTAGTTGATACACGAGTCGTTTAAGTTCACTCATCCACTTACTCATCTTGTTGGGCTCCATGGATTTATTATCTTTGAGTAGTTTGACTTGATCATGTTCTCAAGTATGGAATTGCTACGTATTTGTATCCATGTTTCTTATAAGATATCATGAATTTGTAGTACTTTTTTAACAAGAGAACCCCACTTGAGGAATCAATTAGAGTTCCCTCAATAGTCAATAACCCCTCATATAAGTATTGGATCATGATTTGGTTAGGGATTTGGTAATGTTGGTAGGTTACCATAATTTTTTGAACCTCCCCTAGTACTCATAGACTAATTCACTGTGGAATTGAGGGATACCACTTACTTCCTTTTGGATAGAAGTAGTATTGGAAGTTGGAAATAACTTCTCTAAGAAGATTCACTTCATGTCATTCTATTTGGTTATGAAACTAGGAGGGAGGTTGTAGAGCCATGACTTGAAGGAGTCATCTTGGGAGAAAGGGAAATCTCTATGTTTGATTTGTTCTTCATGAAACACTTGAGGATTCATGGTAGAGCACACAACTTGGAACTCTTTTAGATGAATATATTGATCCTTAGTGTCTAGACCATGAAAATGAGGTAGAAGATGAATCAAACATGATTTGAGTTCGAAATTACCTTCTATGTTGGGATATTGAATACCAATGGGTTGGTAATTCATATCAGGAGTAGAGAGTTCATTGAAGTGTTGTTACTTAGGATTTGCTATTTTTAGTTTAATTGGTTTGACAAATAATGGTTTTTAGAAGTTATTTGATTATCCCAATTGTTCATTCTAATTCAGCGAAGAGTTTTCTCAATTTCCTGGTCAAAAAAATCTGATGGGTTGTTTAGGAGGATACGTGGAATTCAGGAAAAAATTATAAGGACAAAGAAAGTGGGGTTTTTGTTGTTGTTATTAGTATATGATTGTTTTTGATAAGGTGTATTTTTCATTTTTTTCATAATTTTTTGTCATTTAAATTTTTTGTTTTGTTTAAATAAAAATAAAAAACTACAGACTAATTAATGCACCATCCCCAGAAAGAGTTCAATTTTAAGGGTTAACGATTATCATACATCAACCATTCAAGGTTTTTGTGCTGTTCTAATGTGTAAAGTAGCACTCGAGTCGAATGCTTGATGATGGTAAAAATTTTAGAGTCGATTGATTTTGATTAATTTGTATTTTTAACGGGGTATTTTTTAGGGAATATATGAAATTATTGATTAATGAATATTAATTTAACAATTTAACTATGATTTGGGTGAGTTCATAATTATGCATGTAGTCCTTTGATATCCTGGATCTTTTCTTTATATTTCATTAAATTAACACCCACTTCACAAGATGACTTTGATAGTAATTCCCAAGTGTTATGGATTTAATCAAAGATATAAATTAATAGGTTTTATTATATAAATTAATACTTGTTTATTATAGTTTATTTATGTTTCCAATAATCCATGGAATCCACATGGTAAACATAACATCGCATTAATCCATGTCATTTTATGTTTAACACACACAATGTTAACCTAAATAATGATCTATGAGAAAAATCTACGAATAACTTAAAATCCACAAATTATTACTCACCCCAATGGTAGATTTAATCATCCATTAATATTGATAGTAATCTGGTTATAAATGTTTTATGTTGACGAATTATAAAGATAATGAAAAGATTATGATAATAAAATAGTTGTGCACCGAACAAAAAAATGAACGCTGAGGATAATTAAACACATAATCTTGTTTGAATGAGAAATCAAAAGAATGGAAGGGTTATTAACTTGATTTAAACTATATTAATATCATTAATATTTATGAACATATATTATATTATTAAAAGATAATACGAAGAATCAACTTTCATTAAAATTTAAACGAAATTGAAAACAACTTATGCGATTACAAATGAAAGGAATAAAAAAGAACATGAAAAAAAGAGAGAAGAAAGGTTTTATCAAGTGAAAAAATGAGTTTGGAAGGTATTACAAGGACATTGGGAAGCATTTGGTCATCCAAATGTAACCATACTCTATTCTGAAATGCCAAGACCATGTAAGGTGAATAAGGGAATGTATTTACAGCCCAATGATGTGGACTGTTTCAATTCCAAAACTGACACTCCACTGGGATCACCGATTTGGAAATCCATAAAGGAAAATATCGAGATAAATTATTCTTAAAATTTTAAGATATTTATTTTTAATTTCAACCCTCAAAATTTTACAACTAGTGGACTTTTGTATCCAATGTTATGTCTATTTTTCTAAATAATTCCATTCTGTCCATTTTTTTGTCGAATATTTACATAGTCTACATGTGAATGCAATTTAGGAAAGTAAGATGCCTTCAAATCCAAACACATCCTTATAAAAATTTGGATCCCTATACCTTTTATTTCATAATGAAAAATATAAGTGTGGATTGATATATAAATATATATATATATATATATATTAGTAAAAAAGTGAGTATTTGTGTGCTGCATTTAAATTATAGACAGAATGGTGGGTTGAACATAAAACCGTATGTTGGGACTCTTTTTGTGGAGTTGGGCCCTGAAATTTTTATCTGTGAATTTTTTTGATAATAAAGAATAGATTATGAAGTTTAATAATATTTGGATTTTTTAATTATGCCCAAAAATTCTATCTTCATGGATGGTCTAGTTTCTTCACAAATTCTTTGAGCCTTCTAGTGTGGACCATAAGACCCTTCAAATGGAAGAATTAACCAAAACATACTATTAATTATATGTTGGAAATTGAATAAGGAACCCTAAAAAATCAATAATCATACAAGTTGGATAGGAATAGTGATATTTATAATTAAAATAGTAAACTTAATTAATCTTATTAATTCAAATAATGCTAAAAAATTGTATTTAGTAGTAAAAAATGGGTATTTCACACTAACTATGCTCTTTTACATGAAAATTGATAATTGGAGTATCAAAAAGTTATAAATAAAGAAATTTATTATTCCTTAGGATTATTTATCAATGGATTAGGACATTTCATCTTGATTTAAACCCAATCCACCTCTTAAAGAAGATATCCTATCTTAGATAAGGGTCCTTCCCAAGAACCTTCATGGATAAGTTGATAAGAACCCAGGAAATATGGGGGATGGTTTTCTATACATCATACCATGAAGACTACGCATGTTCTTGTGTGTGTGTGGGGGGGGGGGGGGGTAGAATTCGTTGTACATGCCTCACAGGATTGGTGCCCCAAATATTTTATGAATATCCAAGAGACTGATGCTGAAATCACTATTCATCTTATAGAAAGTGTTCATGTACAGACTTTATAGTTCAAGTAAGTCTATCTTCAGATACTTTTTATAGTTGGTGAAGGTTTGGTAAAACTAGATATCTTTATATGGTCTAAGCTATTTTAGATCGGTGTAAAATTATGTTGTGGTAAACTATACCTAGAAAGGTGAACCTCAATATATCCTAAATCTTTCCCCAAATCAGATATCTTAATCAAGAAACCATATAAAATTTAACATAGAAATGGAATTCCTATTGTTGAAAAATAAATTTGGATATAATTTTTAGACTCATGAAAAACCCCTTTGAAATCTATTATCATAGGATTCAACATATACTCATCAGAGTAGTTATCCCCAAAAATGAAATGAACCATGTTAGAGAAATTCACTTTGAATTTTTTTAAAGGTTAGGGCCGAAGCCTCAATTTATGTGAAATTCACTTTGAATGTATGGCGTGTATTCAAAATAAAAGAGAGTGGTATGATCCCTGATTATAGTTCTGAATTTGGGGCATCATTTTGGAGGCCAAACCCATACAAGGGAAACTATCTTAATAATCGATACTCATAAAAATTTGTTCCCATCATCTTTGTTAAATTCTTTTGAGATGAATGAATAGTGGACCACTGGTCGACATCCATACCAGAAGCCGTGTCATTCCTTGGGACAACTACTTCCTTACTATCCTTTATTAATGATATCTATTTTAATAGAATATAGAAATTATATTATAGTTTTAATGGTAGGATAGTTTTTATTTTGAAGGCGATGGGGGTGAATTAAATAAGTGGATGACTTGGGTGTATCACACGGAGTGTGTGACCCATTACGAGTAACATGATCACATGTATATAGAAAGGTAAATAGAATCACAAAAATTCAAAAGCGTTATGTGATCACCTGACACCTATATGAATCATATGAATCACACAATCTTCTGAATATACATGATGAATATTATAAGTGAATTACTATAAACAAGATATTAGTTAATTTATGTGGTTTTCTTATGAAATCAGTTCTTGTGACCTGGTTTCAGAAAGGTCTTAGGAGATCCATACACATGGAAGGAAAAAAACAAGATCTATCCAAACATTCGACTCAAAAGTAAAAAGATACCCCATATCTAAAACATTTATAAGACATCTCATGGAATACTAATGTTTTCCAAGAATACCAAAAGTATCCCTGATGACCAACTAGAGGAAGCCCAAGGAAATTAGGTGGGAATTTAGTTTTTACGAAATAAGTATTTTTTATTTTTTCTAGACCTCAGTTTTGAGGGTGTGGGGGGATTTATTGATGTATATGAAATGAGAATTGGAAAAACTAGAGTTAGAAAAATTAATCCAAGCACATATATCATTTTTTCACAAAGGGAATGAAGAAATAATGACCACTTGGGGATCAAGAGGTCAGGTTATGAGATCACATAACCCTTAACAAGACACGTGATTTCATGAACTTTAACCATAAATTTTCATAAACATGTCAAGGAAAATATGAGAAAATTTACATGATGATTTTTTTCATGTCATCACATGAACCATGCCTAATCATGCGATGTCTTAGAGACACATGGTGGCCAAATTCAAAATTCCTTTGACGATGAAGGATTTCCATGAAGAAGACTTCATGATGGCGATTAAAATCATGTGATTCCCATGGATTCATGTGATTCAATCCATGATAAAAATTTCGCATGACTAATCTAAGAAATGATGTTGAGGAAATGACATTGACACAATCAATTTTCTTTACACAAAACCCCATTGGAGTCATGTAAAGACCCCAGAAAATCTGGTCATGGGACTCAGACAGGCAAGGTAGTCCATGAAGGGGCCTTCATGTGGTTGTTTTTATTCACATAAAACCTCATTAGTGTCATGTGGATAAAACACGACAATCTGTTCATGCAAATTGGTAGGGTGAGGATATCCATGATGGACCCTTCTCATGATAACTATTTATCACATGAATAATGGTAAGACATCAATGATGACATGTGACATTGGCACACAAACCACATGAGACATCACAGACTTATGAGGATGTTCCTTCACCAACAAATGATGGGTTATTTGTATTGTTCTTTAAAAATTGGCACAGATACATTAGGGTCTCCTCTAAATTTCCTATAATACTCAATAATGTCATAGGATCCACACAAGTCTCCCACGAGAAGAAGAAGTGGAGGACAAAGTGGTCACATGATCTTCTAATAAATTATTACAGCGAGTGACATAGAATAATTAAATAATAATAATGAGAGTCCATTTTACATAATATGGTTATATAATTCCCTTAGCTCATATGATTTAAATATTCCTTCTTAGAAAAGTCAGCACAAGATGGACTATTGGTCATGTGATCAAGACATGCAATCACCCTATCCCTTATCATTTTCATGATTATGTAAAAATCATTCCTAAGCACATCGATATCGATTCACAAGAATTACAAATATAGCATGACTTCACAACCTTTACATGGAACAAAATGACTTCATAACCATCATGTGAAGCACATGGCCCTACGTTCTTCACACAAATCATATGACCCCATAATATTCATGTGAATGAATGACTCTTAAGGTTTTCATTCATGATATCCTATGCCATCCATCTCCCATAAACGATATAACCATTTTATTTGTTCCAATACATCTTATCTTATTTATCTATAACCCCTATAATACCACCCTATCTCGCCTTCCCATTAGTGGAAAATGAAATATTTGAACTATGAGGACTCTGATTCTTATTACAAATAGGATATGTAGGTGATATTACTAAGACCCAATCCCCATAAGATGATATTTTAATTAGTTATATCTACATAAAGATATTTCCTAGGAAGGAGTTAATACCCACATGTATCGTAAACATTATAGTACCTTTAGTGAAAACTGATAGATCCATATCCGTCATTGGTTTATGATCATATTTCTTTAAAGATACCTTAGTTTGTAGGTCATGAACCCATGTAACATGTAAAATATTAAACTATCTGTTCTTTATCACATTGATTGAGATTGACATGGTCATTCAAAGTAAAAACGATCATTACATTAGCATAACAAAATACCTTTATATGGGAATCATCCTTAGGTGTAAGCCCAAAAATATCCCTATTTTTCTTTGAAGGGACGTAATCCAGATGAAGTATCCTAGAGAACCCCTAGTGAATAATCTGAATAAAATTAAATCTTATTCTAAGATACATTGTGTACAATATTCTATTATTTATCATTTCTAACACTGAGCATGAATCACATGGGCCTAGAGACCAGTGATGAATGTTCCATCAGAATGATGCAAATACCCCAAGTATGGAATTATTGCCATATATAAGAATGACTACATACTCTCTTTTTTCAGTATTCCTATTGGAATTTCTTAGGAAAAAAATTTATGTGTAATCCCCATTCAAACTTTTTTTTCATGCATTTCACAACATAGACGTCCCAATAGAACTCTTTTGACTCTTATAATTTTATCCACATTAAAGGTATAACACCTCTATAAGTCTTGAGACATCATATTCAATGATTAAATTCATTAATATATGTCCTTAAAACATAATGATAAACTACTTGGGGAACTACTATACAAACTATGTGGGGTTTTAATTATATTTTCATACAACATATATGACCCCTTATATGTTTTCAATCCCAATTTTGAAACACTAATTGCCTCCCTGGACATCAATAAACACCAGATTTCCCAGTCACACAACTTTAAAACATAATAAGTCTCTCAAACCATCATCGTTAACTAATACCAGGTCATAATATAAATAACCTTTAACACATGAATATGGTTTCATTGATAGGATTCCCTCTTTATGTACAATGATTCATATCAGAAAAAAGAAATTAATTGATCATTAATGTTAGGGTAACCGGTCCTGCACTAGGTTATAGGAAAGATTCATGAGCATATATTAAATCCATAATAGAGTTTTTGAGTAGGAAATAATCCCCTTAAAAAGGGAATGGTGATCCTAACCCCCATTTTATTAGTTCTATTTGTATTCTAGGTGTTTCTTGTATGTCCTGAAAACAAACTTTCTTTAGAAATTTGGACAACACACTGAAAATAAACACCATGGTTCAGAATGTGGTTAAAAGAATATTCAAAATGAGTTTTGGATATGGTTTTACATGTTATTATATATGATATAATATAAGGAGAAGTGTGATGAATTCTATATGGCATTATTGCAAGTGGGTGATTAATGGAGATATACCTTAAAGCCAATATAAATAATATATTGTAATGGGATATGTCATATGTGATGATATAAGTTTATTATATTGTACAACATAATATAATAATAGGGTATACTATATTCCATGTTATGCGTATATAATCAGGTATGATATATTTATCTGACACCACTTCCATTACATATCATATCATACAATTTGATAATATTATAATGAAATAATGTGGTTGAATCATATAGAATGATTAACATAACATTATATGATTGATTAATTGTAGTTGAATGTTAAGTTGTAATATTAATATATATTTTATATAAATTATATAATTAATATATCAATCAAATGGGATATTCATTGTTTTATTTAAATGTATAATACATTCATGTATATTTGTTTGATGGTTACAATAATTGTAACCAGCATGGAATTTACTCATAAATTATGTAACATTTGAGTAAATTGTTAGAGGATAATGTAGAACCACTAAGGATTATATAAAGAGGTTTAATCCATTGAGATAGTGGTTAAAGAATTTTACAAGATCTCCAGGTCTAAAAGATCTCTCTCCCTACTTCCTTTTCTTTAAGAGGTATAGACATAATGAGGGAGTTGATGAGGAACCAACCAAAGGATTGGGTGATTCAAGATAGATTGTGGATACACTATAGATAATGTACCCCATTAATTTATTCTCTATGATCTTCATGAAATGTGTGACTGAAGATAGGAACCAGGACCATCTACAGTGTTAGGTACA
This sequence comes from Viscum album, assembly GCA_963277665.1. Classification (NCBI taxonomy): domain Eukaryota; kingdom Viridiplantae; phylum Streptophyta; class Magnoliopsida; order Santalales; family Viscaceae; genus Viscum; species Viscum album. The sequence goes on from OY728165.1 coordinate 1,038,929,173, forward strand.
CAAGTTATTCATTTTATATTATACATGGTTTTAATTTTATAGAATAGTGATCATGGTTTAATCATTTCATTAATTCATCTACAACTCAATTTTTTTTGATCACTAGAAACCCAATAGCTTTAAGCCCCTCCAAAACTACTATCTTTTCCATCAACGGTATGCGTACATGATCATGATTTATGTACAATGCATACCCTTTATATAATAATCAAAAGCGATAAATTAACCATATTAATTTAATAAAAATATACAATAATATCACAAAAACTATTTCACAAAGGCTCACACATGTGGGAAGTTAATTCAAGTTGAATTGTTAATTAAAAAGTTTACAGGGAACAAAATATTATAGTGATAAACCTAATTATATGAACTTTTATATGTGTAATAATAAAATGTAATGATTAGAAGATAATTGATTAATATATATTGTTATCATATAATATTTAAAGTATTCCAATATGATAAACATAAATCAATTTAATTAAAACAATAAAAAACATAATAGATTAATTAATTAAAGAATTTATTAGTTAAAAACATCTATTTTTAAATTAGATTACATCATCCCTGTACTCATACTAGACCAAATATATAGGGGTATGAGATGAATAAGTGGTGACCTACCAAAACTAGTTTCTAGTACTTCTTGGAGGTCTAGATGAAGAAGTCTCCCACCAGAAGAATGATAAGACAAACCAAAGATAATGGAAGACTAGGGAACTTTTAATGACCCCAATTTTCATCAACAAAATTTCCCCTCTGATTATTTAATTATGTTATATATAGTAACTGACTGCATAGTGATTCACTATTCATGTCCCCCCTTACACCACTATATTAAACAATTTTTTTATTTAAAATTTGAAATATTATAAAAAATATAACTTCCTCTTTGAAGTAATAATTTAATTTTTATCAATGTAAAAAATGGTAATTTCTATTGTTTTGATAATTTCATTGTAGGTGAAGGTAATTTGAAGATCCCATGATGAAATTAAATAAAAACAGGACCAAACTGTGCAAGATCCCAAGCATACATGTCAAATTAAATATTTAAATTGGATAATCTATGAATCTAATTTGGTTAAAACGTGGTGGAAGAGTGAAATGACATGTGGTATAAATTTCCTTAGAAGTCCACAGATCCCACTTCATCAAGAGTCCCAAAAGATGCTCTCAATGTGTAGGAATTCTTTGCGAGGCAGATTTGGACACCCATTATTATTATGACCATAACATCTTCCCCAGGCCTCCAATTGGGCTGTTTCTACATCCATTGGATATCTTACATGAAGGTTCATCTCTCCATTAAATTTTAGAACATTTTCATGTGTTTTGGGAAGTCAAACATCTAGATAAAAATAGGGAAAAATTATACCATGAATAGTGACCTATTACCTTAGGCACTTGACATTTTTAGGGAAATTGCGATCTATTTTCTCATGAAACACTTCTCATCGTAATTATATGTTGTTTCTTGTCCAGGGGGTGTGGTTTTATATATATTTTTAAGTGATTATTCATTATCTATGGTTTTCTACCCTTCTATCGAGTTCTAAAATCATTTTGATCCCTCGGGGAGGAACATGATATTAATCCTGAGCTTCTTGTTTTTAATATGTGAAATATCATATTTAATTAAAGGTATGTATAAATTTTTATTCATACTTACATCCTTATTTAGTTTTTTATGTACTGGTTTTTCATATTCAACTCTTATGATCATGTTTTGGGGGATCCATTCATGGGATGTTTCACAAAAAAATTACCACTTCTCCTCCCCCTTTAAATTGTTGTGTTCGTGTGGTTAATATTGGTAAATTGAACTATCATAAACACTTACATGGACATGTAATTTTATTTCTTGGAAAAAAATTGAAATAATATAAAGATATTGAAAATTCATCAAGTTATTTTTCTGTTTCTCTAGTTAGTTTCTGTTATGAAGCCGAACACAAATCACCAAATTATTGGTGGTAACCCATTAATCATTTTGTGTTTCTGATTGAACCCTAGGAGGTATACTATTATAAACTCATTAAAATTATAGTTTTAGGTTTTATAAACTAGGTATTAATATATATGTATATATATACCATTTTTATTGAAGCGATTAAGGGAAAGAATCATCAGCTTTCCCCAGGCTATTAATGCTTAATCAATTCTATCAATTTACTCTTTGTTTTATTTTTTACCTTTAACTATTTAATTCTTAAATAAAAAAACCAAGTTTAGTAAAATCTCATAAACATTATTTTTCTTAGTTAATTATTATGAAATTAATGATCTAAGAATCTGTCGAGAGATGACATAGGGTTCCTACTATACTTTTTAAATTCAAGTAACACTAAACAACTAATTTAACACATCCAAAAATGTGATCAAATTTTTCACCACTAATGGGGAGGCATGGTAAATTATTACATTTTATTTCATTATTTTATTTTTTATTTCTTATCATTTAAATATTTTTCCCATTCACTTTCTATTGTTTTTTTGTTTATGTTTTTTGTTTGTTTTGTGTGTCATTTATCCCTTCTATCTCTCTTTGTATTTCTATTTTCTATAATATAAAAGTACCTTTTTCATTATTTATTTAATTATTATTGGGTGATTATATTTTATCTTTCTTCCATAAAAAAAATAAATAAATAAACCCCAAAACATATTTCCATGTCCCAATCAGAAAAAGAAAAACTATTGTAAATAGACCCTAAAATTGAAAAGACACTTCACTCACAAATTTGGTCGTCTAAATTAGTATATTAAATTAGCATTTAAGAACACATTTTGGAACCTAAATTGGTTCTAAAAATATCTAAGAGTGAACCAAATCAAACCCCAAAAAACATGGCTGAAAATAATCGGACATTAAAATAACTAACCACCCTAGATGTGGTGTACCAACTTATTTATATACAATACCCTGAAGAGGAATCAAATTTTTTGTTGAGATCAGGCTTTATAGTCATCCTTCAAATGTTTCCATGGTTATCCTGGTGAGGAACCTCAAAATCTTCTCAAGGAGTTTAACATAGTATTCTCCACCATAAAACGCTTAAATGTGATAGAGAACCTCATTAAGATTAGTTACTTTACTTTATCCCTTGATGATATAGCCAAAGACTGGATATAATATCTTCTTACTATAAATTTTCGATAACATTAAAATAATCATTTTATATAATTTCTTCCATACCTTCCAAATAATATTAATTTGAAAATATATCTGTGGCATTAGACAATCACAAGGAGATACCCTTCATTAATATTGGGAAATAATGAAAGGATTTTGTTAAGCAACCCCCCATCGCCAAATTATTGAATAGTTGATAATTCAATACTTATTTAAGGTAAATTTCTCCATGTATTGTGTCATGATATATGATACATCTAGTGGTTCTTTATTTGATAAAACACCTTCCACCACTCCTAACTTAATAACCCACATGGATCAAAATTCACATCAATTTGGTACATGAGAAATTGCGCCATCCCAGGGAATTCATGAGGTAATTCATTCATTCCGCAAAAAATTATTTGATAATATACATGATGAGATTTATACCCCTTTATGACTATTAGATCAATCTCAATACAAGTCACACTCTCCTCCCATTCCATTTTATTATAGTATTTCTTCAGACAATACTCATTTTTCTGACTAGATCCACCAACTTTAGGATTCATATGAGTCTTGCAGAAGAATATTTCATGGGCGTCCATTTCAACAAGCACCAAACTAAAATAAAGAAACATTCATTCCAAATTAAAACCCCAAGTGGAACGAACATCCTCATTATTGACAACGAGGCAACTCGAGCTACCCTAAATAGAAATTGTATCAATAAGGCCAAGGTATAAAACTTTCTTATTATTTACCATCTCAAAATAATCCCCCTCCTCCCAAATCTGAACCATGGAATGAGGAAATATTTAACCAAATGGAATCCAAGAATATCTATTTCTAATAGACCACACAATATTCAATTCGAGACTTAATAAATCAGGTTGGTCAATTAGTAAACACCCTCGATGAGATAAAGATGTATGGTTCTAGAAAACAACCATCCAAAAATGTTTTTAATCCAACAAGAAATATTAATGTATTTGTATTCACACTTGATAGTAGTAAAGTAGTATCTTCATCGACTGATTCTACACAAAAAGTAATCCCACAACTTGAAAACCCACATTCTCTACCTATAAAATAATATAATGAAGAAAAAAGGAAAACAACTTATTATTGATTATTCCCCTAAACAATTTATTTCTCTTCTGTTCCCCCAAAACTATCTAAATATAATATAAATTTTGATAATGTGATTTATAATGAAATAAAGGATACATTTTAAAAGGTAAAAGGTAATATTCCTTTATTGGATGATGTTAAAAAAATTTCTCACCATGAAAAATTTAATAAATAACTTTTCACCGATAGATGATGACTGAAGTGGAATAAGAGATTCAAACATGGAAGGAATATATCAGCTTTGATACAACCATTGATACTAAAAAAATAAAAGTATCTACGACCATTCACTATACCTTTCAACACAAGGGATAAATCATTTTATGATTTAATGCTTGATCTATGTACTTAAATTCATGTCATGCCTCAATAAATTTATACTTATTTGTTAGTTGGAGAGATTAAACCTATATTTATTTCTCTGCAACCTTCCAATCAGAGTGTAACAAACCCATAAATAGTAATCAAGCATGTCCTTACAAGAGTAAATAATCTCATCTTCCTTGGATACTTCAATATTCTGGAGTTGGAAGTTACCTAAACAAAGATAAATGATCCTCTCATACTTGAAAGGACACTATATAAGATGTGAAATAAGGTTATCAATGTTAAAAATGGTTTTATATCAATGGAGTTTAGTGGAGAAAAGGTAAGATTCAATATCCTTGATGATATGAAACACCTTATTGAAGAGAACTCCACTCTTCCTATCTATTTGATTAATGTGCTCTATAACGGCACACACACACACACACACAATTCTCTCCCCAAACCATTCTCTGATTCAGTTTCCTCTTCTTCACTCTTGGATAAATTGAGTTCTGATTTATTTTTTGAGTGTTGTGTGAGTTCAGAAAAGTGTAAATTTTGTGCTTTAATTGATTTGCGTTTTCATTTTTAGGTACCCAAGACCATCAATTATTCTACAAATCTCATTTCCAATGATTCTCTTGCATTTGAGAATAAACATGAGAAAATAGATAGTTTTAGGGACCTCAAGTCCCCTATATGCTCTACCTAAATCCAAAATCCACCATTGTTGGAAATAAAAACACTGCGACATAATTTAAAATATGTCCATATTGAGGGTATTAACCAATTTCCCATCATTATTTACAAAAACACCTATCCATAGTAGGAATAAAAACTACTATACCTTTTGAAAGAGTGTAAAAAGGTGATAGGATAGACATTGGATGATATTCTTGATATTAGCCCGTTTATTTGTATATAATATATATTATTATATGATAATGATAAAACAATAAGGTAATATCATTGCTAGTTTAATCCCTACATCCTTGAAATTGTAAAATTCAAAGTTAGTAAAATGATTGTTGATGAGATCATCTATCCCATATATGATAGAAAAAGGGTTAACACCGTGAAATTTTTTCCTAAAAATTGGAATAAAATTAGTGTCAAATGAAAAGATTAAATTGGTTCCAACACGTGTGCAAAATAATTGGCGATTCTATATTCAATACTTTTCACTGAATCAAATCATGTGAAATGATAACTTTCATCTACCTTTCATTGACCAGATGTTATAAAGATTGGATGGTAAGTCCCATTATTTATTCCTTGATGCTTATTCATTTTATTTTAAAACCCATATATCCCTTGAGGATTAACAAAATACAACATTTACTTTTCCATTTTTCACATTTTCATATGTAAGGATGCCTTTTGGTATCTATAATTCTCATGGTACTTTTCAGTGATGTATGTTGAGTATATTTTCTAAGTACCTTGAGAATTTAATGGATGTTTTTATGGATGATTTCAACATTTATGGATCTAGATCTGTTCAGTATTTGGTACACCTAGGTTCTATCCTGTAACACCCCAAGCTTCTACTGTACGTTTCCCTTTGAATAATGCAAAATCTTGCATTGTACGCAACTTCGAGATTCTAACACACCACGAATAATCAAAGTAGCCGTTATGAATAGTAATACCCAATTTTTGAAATTTTATAAATTTTATATTTAAAAATGGACTTCATTTTTGGATTTAGAATATCGAAATTATCCTAGGGTGAATTTTTGGTATTTTTTAGAAAACAATCAAAATTTAATGAATAGTGAAAAATAGTAAACATTAATTAAAAACAACTTTTTTAATCCAGCTAATTTATAGCAATAAATTATACTATTGAGAGGTTTTAAAGTATTATTAGAATATATTTTTACCATTTAATCCAATATTGGTAATTTTATGTAATTTCACATTTAAACTAGACATAAATAAGTTTCAATCTTTTGATAGTTATTATTTCTTAAAAAACACGCTCTTTGTTTTGACAACGGGAATTAATTTTAAATTAATATCTGCCACTTCTATGTTTTGAATTTAGAAAAATGGATTCCATATTTAGAATCATGAGGTCCAAATTGTGTAAATAATTCACTTTTATTTTTAGACATTTTCAATAATTACTTCGGTAAATATTTTATTTACCATGGTTAGAGGGAAAATTCGATAAATATGGGTAAACAAATAATATTATAATAATATTAAATTACCCTAACACGTTTCCTAACACTATTGGATGATAAATTTTCGACCATGGGAATATTTGGGTTGATTTTGGGACCCCATGGAGCCACTTGTAAGTGATAATGACACTTTATATTAATTTAGTTAAAGTAAATACAAAAATGACATGGGCATATATATTTTAGTAAAACAATTTTTACATAGGGTTATACATGTTATATATTCGACTATAAATATTAATTATAAATATAAAAATATTTAATACATAATGGTATTTTGTTTATAATTTTTATACATTGAATAATTAAATTTATTTATGACACAATGATGATGAAGTATTTTCTTTATTAATGAAAGAATCAAGTAAATGGTATTATAAATGTTAAAATAAATATAATTTGAATGTTTTTATGACATCCACGAATTTGATAGGATAATATTCCTAGTTAATATTGGTTAAATTAATTTATTTATAATTAATAATTTTTTTAGGACTTTTACAAAAATAAATTATTAAACAGTGTCAAAATTGACATAAAATAGTTTTTAAAACAAATATTATATTATTAATTGATATTATAATCCTAAAAATATAAGGATCAGTAAAAGGACTTATATAATGATTGTTTAATTATTAATGAACCACTTGGGGTTCTCTTGGGAGTATATAGTAAGTTTATTAACTATATAATTTAAAAATACAAAGAGACATGGTAAATGTCAAACTATTTAACTAAGAGTTAAATCTAAATGTTAAGGTTAATATAGTGACCCAAACCAGTCTAAAACCTATTGGTTGAGTGTTTTTAGACCCATACCTACATTATCATTTAAATAATACACTTTGGAGCCATTATAAATCGAAAATGATTTTTTATAAAATAATATTTCAAGCTTTTCCTAAGGTTCCCCTCACCCATCTTATAAAGGGCACTCCACCTTCTCTATAATTCACACCTTAAAAGTCTTTTGGCTCAGTGAAACCCTACCCAAATATCCTCTAAACTTCCCTGAATTCATCTTAGAGGCACTCATTTGGTCAGAAAGCCAACTTAAGAAGCCCTTTTGATCAAATTAAAAAAAAAGAACCCAAAGAAGATGTAATAATTTCACCACCCCCTTTCAAGTTCTTTTCTCCTTCCACTTCTTCTTTGTTCGTTATTTCCATTCAAATATAATAACTACAGTATATTATATATATTGTTATGCGATTATAATTATGTTACATCCATCTTCATTATTCTATCCATTCGTTGAATGACATGTCACCACATGTGCATACGTACTGATTACCGTCTCCACGAAGTGGTGTAATTGTTATTCAATACATTATTATTATGATGGGTATTATAATGATGTTTAATTCATTTAAATAATAAATATAACATGATAAATATTATTTATATATGATATAACATCCAATTATATATTATTTTAATATCAAAATAATGATATTGTTGCTCGTGCGTACGTACGGATTACCGTCTCCACGAGCGCGATGAGATTCATTCCCCATCGTATCCATTCAAGACTAAATTTCATTTTATGATTAAAAATAATGTTTAGATACATGATATAATTTTGTATATGAATAAGATACATTCCATCAATAACAAATATGGCTCACATAACAAATAATATAATGGAAAACGAATCCGTTAAGACCCGAAACGACGATAATACAAAGATATTATTAACAAATCAGTGTTAAAAGATCATATATGATATTATATTAATGTATATGATTCTTCTATAATTAAATAACAATTATTTCACCATTATACATGAGGTTAATCTTCCCTCGACCAAGGGAAAGTTACAAAGTAAGGGGTTTCTTATCTCACTTTTAATTCTGTGAGATTTCCATTGTTCACAACTTATTTATTGCATGTGGTGTACTTCCCCTGATTGTATTAATTGTGTAATATACATTAATTTATTGATATTTACCTCATCATTGTATGATATTTCTTTCATGGGTTTATTTTTTGTAAGTTACCAAATCGATAAGGGAATTTGAAATTTCAATTTCCACTCATTCAGCTTTATGAATACTTCATTGATAAATTTACTCCAAGATTATGTGTGGAACCACTATTCAATTTCTTATATCATAATTTCCACTCCCCTTTCTGTGGATATAATTTTGACACACATAATCACTCCATTTATAAATTCTCAAGTCATCGATATGAACTTGATAAGAGTAATTTTAACTCAATCTCCATTTTTTGAGTTAAGTATCCAATACATTAGTGTTGTTTTTACAAGAATATGTGTGAATGTCCTCTGATTGATTTACACTAAATATCCAATCATATTGAGAGTATTTATATTTTTCACACATAATTATGTAATTGATTTTTTCTTAACCTAAGGATATGATCTTTATAAGTGATTTAATCTCAATTTACATTCCATTAAGACTTATTTGTTGTTATACACCAAATCACTTTTATTTGGGGTATATAATGTACTTTGACATAGTATATGACGAATCCATTTATTCTCAAGATATTAAAAAGTTTCTATTACCTCAATTATTTTTTCTCAATTGTCTCTCTTTTGGTTAGGAACTCTAAATAAAATATTATTTTAAATGTTTTACAGATTTATTATTGAAAATCTTTCTCATTAATGTCCATGTTTTAAATTTTTTTTAAGGAATTATTTATATGGACATTACAGTTTTAAAATTAAAATTACTTTTAATAGTTTTAAAGTGGTATGAGACACTTTTATTCAAAAATATATTTTTAAATGGATTCTTGACAAATAATGAGACTTTTAAAAAATTTCAAGAAAAAGGGGGATATTTATCTATAATATTTTTAATGATTATTTTCATCTAGGATAGTATCCTTTATTATTCTCGATTGAGGTTAATATGATACAATAAAATCTTCCATATTGTATCGAATGAGTTATGTTTTACTGTGGATGTGCTATTTTTTTACCATTCATGGTTTGTAAATTAAGTATTGATATTTCTTATGCTAGTTTTAATACGAATGTTTATGTTATGTTTCAAAATTTTCACATGAGGAATGAATCAGACTTAGTAAGTGACGGGTGGAGCCCACTATAGCTCCTAGATGCATTGGTAGGTGTCATGAGAAAAAAATAGTGTCTTGAAACAAGACCCTGACAAAATATTATTTGTAGTCTTGGCACAAGGCCTTGACTATGTGGTTATTGTAGTCTGGAATTATGCATTACATCATTATGAAAGTGGTTATTGATATTGCATGTGATTATTCAACTAGTAGAATATCCATATGAATAAGTAAATGGAATTATTTGATTTTATCTTTGCCATATTATGCTTAAGTTCATGTTTAAAAGGATTTTGTTCTAGTCTTATACACTGACTTAAATGTTTATGCTTATTTATGAAAGTTTCCGCTATAATTTTATCATTACTGAGCATCTGAGATCACCCATTTCTATGTTTTATTTTTACCAGGATGCAAAGAAGTATATTATGTCAGACCTCCAGGGACAGTCTATGGGATCTCAGTGTTGTCTATAGAAACAATTTTGTTGTAGTTTTATATTTTAAGATGTAATGTAAACCTTATGAATGTATCTAGTACTTCCAAGGATACTAAACTAATCAGTCTTTAAAGACATGATCTTTTATGATCATTCCAATTATACGTAATAATGAACCGACTCTGGGATTCTAGGGTCATGGCATTACAATTGGTATCAGAGGAAGTTTAGTACAAACCTTGGTAACTAGATTTAGATAAACTCTCATTAGAGCACATAGCCCTAAGATAGACTTTGAGGATAAGTATAGAAGAACGTCCTAGAATTTTGGTATTGTATATATTTTGTGAGTTTTCCAAGTTATAAATCCCTGTCTGGATACGATATTGTAGAGGCGGCTCTGACACAGATATAACTAGGGGTAAAACCCGAAAACACTACTTTGATCTAGACTTGAACGGGAACTGGTGCACGACAACAGGGCTTGCTAGACTCTTGGTTAAGATACTCCCGAGGGATATGATTATGATAATTTACATTTTCTTTACAAAATTATTTAAAGTATTTTAATATAATATGTGAATAAATGACCTTGTCTAATCCTAAGGTGTTTTAAATTAAGAATATGGTGTCATGATATTCTCTAAATGAATTTTTTTACTACTGTTACTCACACGATGCTTTCTGTTTTTAGCCAATGGCTGGATTCCAAGGAAGTCATAGTAACTTTGATAATGATGTACAAGGTGGGAATAGTAGTTAAAATGAGCAACCAAATGGAATGTTGATAGGTGTAAAAGATTTCGTGTTCATGCCAAATTTGTTTTCGAAAAATATGATCAACAACATATATATTAACCTACTCTTGGACTCAACAAAGAAGAGAAATGTGATGAATGATAAGAGCTCCCACAGTGGAGACTATAGAGAAAACAATCCTCAATTTTCATCATGCAGGAAATGTGGAAGGAGGCACCTAGAAAAGTGTCTCAACAGAACAAAGAAATTCTTTACACGCGGGAAAGAAGAACATAAAGTGAAGAATTGATGAGGAAAAATGAAGAGTACTGTGGAAGAAAATAAAAATAGTCCCTATAATCCATTTACATTCATTTTACATAAATATATGGGACATGGACATTACCTGAGTGAATGACCTATTCTATAGGATATTTTATTGGTCAAAGAAGAAGCTATTTGGAAATAAACTGTTGTAGAAATGTTTAAATGTATTAGTGCTCCTCGTTGATGGGATTACTTTGGAATAATTTTTTCTTGTATTTGTAACCCTGCAGTTTTCCATGTGAGAATGATATTTGAGGAAGACTTATCTTTTCCCTTATGGATATAGTTATAAATAACCATTTGGTTTTATATGATCATTGGGTTGGAGGCAATTAAAAGTTATTATATTTTGTGATTAAAATTCAAGGTATGAGATAACATTTATGGTTAAATTACGTTATGGTTATTTTGAAGAATTTATCTCATTTTGGTAATGTTATAAAATATAGTTTTTGAAAAAGGACAACATGCAGACCGTGTGACAACCCGTCGCGTCAGACAAAGCTGTGGGAATTGAACCCACAACCAAAGTGCGATTGGGATTTATCGCCTACCACTAGACTACATGAAGTCCCTGGTTAGTGTGACTAATTATTTTTAGTTAAATGATTTTATTGATCAATAATAAGTTGATTTGGGATCTTATGTCTTATCAAATTAATACTCTTAGTATAATAAAATGATTTGGTGATTAAGTGATAAATGATATTTTGGAAGATGTTCATTTTTTTGGAAACACTATATTCTAAAGGAAAATAGAATACTATGGGATTTCATTTGAGGAGTAATTGTGGATTTTTATCTATGTTTTTGTTGAAGATTTTTATTGATTAGGGTTAGTTATGGAAATGATTAACCTATAATTGAGAATATGTGATTAGGTTAATTACTTTTAATTATGTGACTTTAAGAGTAGTTTATGTCATTTGGATATACAATTTAACATTGAAGACTACATAACCAAATTATTATATGTTTTGGGTTTCAATATTATTTTGTATTATATTGAAGGATTTTAAGGATAATTGTTTATTGAATGGTATTTATTTAACTTTGGGGAATTTTTGGTTTAATTTTAGAAATTAGGATTATTGTTTCTTTCTCTAATGGAATATCCTTTTGGGGGATAATTAGATCTGATACTAACCATTTTGGTTTTGATTAATCTCTAAATTAAAGGTAAATATATAGTTTATCCTTCATGGATCATGTAATTATATAAATTTTTATTCTATCTCTTCCAGTTTGACCAAGTCTTCTTGAATACTCATCGTTTAAAAAAATGAGTTAGTGGTAGAAATTTATTAATGAATGAAACTCTACTTAGTAATTAAGTATATCACTTTATGTTCTAGTCAATCTCATAAATGAATTCCTCATCTTTATTTAATGTAACTTAAAAAAATGTTTTCTATTTAGTTTTCCTACTGGGAGACTAATGACCGTTTGTCCCATCACAAGTTTGTGGTTTTCTTGTGGTTAAATTTATCCTGATCATGTTTTCTCTCCCTATCCATCAAGAACTTTAAACTTATTTTATCTTCCATATCAATGTTTTCCTACATGGAATCCTAGTATGGGTTATCTTGGGTGACCTTTGTACTTCTCTTTCTTTCTTTTAAAGTGATAGATTTATTGACTCTTTTTCCGATGTGGGACTTTACATTATATTCTCAAGCCCAATTTTAAAAATTGTGAGGACATAATTTATTGAAGGATGAGAGAATTTAACACCCCAATATTCCACGGTACATTTCCCTTTGATTAATGCAATAGCTTGCATTATACGCAACTTCGAGATTCTAACACAGCAAGACCAATCAAAGTAGCCGTTATGAATAGTAATACCCCCTTTTTGAAATATTATAAATTTTATCTTTCAAAATTGACTTCATTTTTGGATTTGGAATATAGAAATTATCCTATGGTGAATTTTTGGAATTTTTTAGAAAATATTCAAATTTTGATGAATAGTGAAAAATACTAAACATTAATTAAAAAGAAATTTTTTTTTCCAAATAAGTTATAGTGATAAATTATACTATTGAGAGGTTTTAAAAAATTATTAAAAAATATTTTTACCATTTAATCCAATATTGGTAATTTGATGTAATTTCACATTTAAACTAGACATTAACAAGTTTCAATCTTTTGATAGTTATTATTTCATAAAAAACACGGTCTTTGTTTTGACAACGGGAATTAATTTTAAATTAATATCTTCCACTTCTATGTTTTGAATTTAGAAAAATGGATTCCATAATTAGAATCATGAGGTCCAAATTGTGTAAATAGGTCACTTTTATTTTTAGACATTTTCAATAATTACTTCGGTAAATATTTTATTTACCATGGTTAAAGGGAAAATTCGATAAATATGGGTAAAAAATTATATTATAAGAATATTAAATTTCACTAACACGTTTCCTAACACTATTGGATGATACATGTCCGACCATGGGAATATTTGGGTCGATTTTGGGACCCCATGGACCCACTTGTAAGTGATAATGACACTTTATACTAATTTAGTTAAAGTAAATACAAAAATGACATAGGCATATATATTTTAGTAAAAAAAAATTTACATAGGGTTATACATGTTATATATTTGACTATAAATATTCATTATAAATATACAAATATTTACTACATAATGGTATTTTGTTTATAATTTTTAGACATTGAATAATTAAATTTATTTATGACACAATGATGATGCAATATTTTCCTTATTAATGAAAGAATCAAGTAAATAGTATTATAAATGTTGAAATAAATAAAATTTCAAAGTATTTATGACATCCAAGAATTTTATAAGTTAATATGAAATGTTAGTATTTGTTAAATGAATTTATTTCTAATTAATAAAGTTGTTAGGACTTTAAAAAAATAAATTATTAAATAGTGTCAAAATTGACATAAAAGAGTTTTTAAAACTAATATTATATTATTAATTGATATTCTATTCATAAAAATCTAAGGATCAGCCAAAAGACTTATATAATGATAGGTGTATCATTAGTTAACCACTTGGGCTTCTCTTGTAAGTATATAGTATGTTTATTAACTATATAATATAAAAATACAAAGAGACATGGTAAATGTCAAACTATTCAACTAAGAGTTAAATCTAAAGGTTAAGGTTAATATAGTGACCCAAACCTATATAAAACCTATTGGTTGAGTGTTTTTCAACCCATACCCGTCTTATTCTATAAATAATTCACTTTGGATCTATTATAATCCAAAAATGATTTTATTATAAAATAATATTTCTAAGTTTTCCTAAGGTGTCACTCACCCCTCTTATAAAAGGGCACTCCCCCTTCTCTCTATTTCACACCTTCAATGCCTTTTGGCTTGGCCAAAACCTGACCAAATATCCTCTAAACATATCTCAATTTACCCTATAGTCCTTCCTTTTGTCCTAAATCCAACTTAATGTGCCCTTTTTATCAAATCAAAAGGAAGAACCCGAAGAAGAGGTAATAATTTCACCACCCTCTTTCAAGTTATTTTCTTATTCCACTTCTTATTTCTTTGTTATTTCCATTTTAAAATAATAACTGCAGTATATTCTATATACTATGAAGTTATTATAAATATGGTATAACAATCTTCTTTATTCTATCCATCATTTTAATGACATGTCAATATACGTGCGTAGGTACGGATTACCGTCTCCACGTCGTGGTGTAATTGTTATTCAATACATTATTATTTTGATGGATATAATAATGATGTGTAATTCATATAAATAATAAATATAACATTATAATGATTCTTTATATATGATATACCATCCAATTATATATTATTTTAAAAGAAAAAATGATATTGTTGCTCGTGCGTACGTACGGATTGCCGTCTCCACGAACGCGATGAGATTCATTCCCCATCGTATCCATTCAAGACTAAATTTCATTTGATGATTAAAAATAATTTTTAGAGACATGATATAATTTTTGATATTAATAATATACATCCCATCCATAAAAAATATGGCTCACATAACAAAGAATATAATGGAAAACGAATCCGTTAACACCCGAAACGACGATAATACTAAGATATTATTAACAAATCAATGTTCAAAGATCATATATGATATCATATTAATGTATATGATTTTGTATAATTAAATAAAAATTATTTCACCATTATAAATGATGTTAAACTACCATCGACCAGGTAAAAAGTACAAAGTAAGGGGTTTCTTATCTCACTTTTAATTCCGTGATATTTCCAGTATTCACCACTAATTTATTGCAGGTGGTGTACTACCCATGATTGTATTCATTTTGTAATATACTTTAATTTATGAATATTTACATCATCATTGTATGTTCCTTCTTTCATGGGTGTATGTTTCATAAGTTACCAAATCGATAAAGGAATTTAAAATTTAAATTTCCACTCATTCGACTTTACGCGTACTTAATTGATTATTTTACTCCAAGATTATGTGTGGAATCACTATTAATTTGCTTATGTAAAAATTCCTGATACCCTTTCTGTGAATATACTTATGATACACATAATCACTCCATTAATAAATTCTCAAGTCATCGATATGAACTTGATAAGAGTAATTTTAACTCAATATCCATTTGTTGAGTTAAATATCCAATTCATTGGTGTTGTTTTTACAAGAATATGTTTGAATGTACTCTGATTGATTTACACTGAATATCCAATCATATTGAGAATATTTATATTTGTCATAGATAATTATGTAATTGAATTATCCTTAACCTAAGGATACAGTCTTTATAAGATAATTAATCTCAATTTACATTCCATTGAGACTTCTTTGTTGTTATACACCAAATCACGTATATATGGTGTATATAATGTACTTTGACAAAGTATATCATGAATCCTTTTATTCTCATGATACTAAAAACATTTGATTACATCAATTATTTGTATTCAAGTGTCTCTCTTTTGGTTAGTAACTCTAACTAAAATATCATTTTAAATGTTTTAAAGATTTATTATTCTAAATATTTCTCATTAATGTCCGTGTTTTAAAAATTGTTTTAAGGATTTATTTATATGGAATTTAAAGATTTAAAATTAAAATTTCTTTTCAATGTTTCAAAGTGGTATGGGATACTTTTATTCAAAAATCTATTTTTAAATGTCTTCTTGACAAATAGTGTGACATTTAAATGATTTCAAGAAAAAGGGGGATATTTCTCTCTAATAGTTTTGATGATTATTTTCATCTATGTCAATATCCTTCATTATTCTCGATTGAGGTTAATATGATACAATACAATATTCCATATTGTATCAAATGCGGTATTTTTGACTGTGGATGTGCTATTTTTATACCATTCATGGTTTGTGGATAAAGTAATTACATTTCGTATGCTAGTATTAATATGAATGCTTATGTTATGTTTCAAACTTTTCATATGAGGAATTCATTAACCTTATTAAGTGACAGGTGGAGCCCACTATAGCTCCTTGATGCATCGGTAGGTCCCATGAGACAGACTAGTGTCTTGGAACAAGGCCTTGAGAAAATCATATTTGTAGTCTTGGCATAATGCCTTGACTATGTGGTTATGATAGTCTGACATTATGCATTCCATCATTATGAAAGTGGTTATTGATATTTCATGTGATTATTCAACTAGAAGAATATCCATGTGAATAAGTAAACGAAATTATTTAATTTTATCTTTGCCATATTATACTTAAGTTCAAGTATAAAAGGCTTTTGTTATAGTCTTATACACTGCCTTAAATGTTTATGTTTATTTGTAAAAGTTTCCGCTATAATGTTATCCTTACTGAGCATCTGAGCACACCCCTTTCTATGTTTTATTTTTCCCAGGATGCAGAGAAGTATATTATGACTGACCTCCTGGGATAGTCTATAGGATCTCAGTGTTGTCCATGGAAACAATGTTTCTATAGTTTTCCATTTTAAGATGTAATGTAAACCTTATGAATATATCTAGTACTTCCAATGATACTAAACTAATCGGTCTTTCAAGACTTGATCTTTTATGATCATTCCAATGATACGTAATAATGCATCGACTCTGGGCTTCTAGGGCCGGGGCATTACATATCCTCCATCATTGCATTAAAATATATCATATTTAATTAATATAAATTCCATTTCATGGTTGAGTGGATGTTAATTTTTGGAAATGTTATTTCAAATGTGGTAATTCATGTGGATAAATGAAAAATTGAATTTACTTATCCCCTTCCATATCAAAATTGATTTCGTGTGGTGTGATTTTTCAATGTTCATGATGTTTTTTACAATTGATTAATTAAATACATTAGTAATATCACACTTCCATTATCCCGATTATTACAAAAAAATTATGAGTGTATGTTTGATATAAATTTTTAGGATTTATTTAACTCACTAAAAATGAGTATCATGTCACACCCATCATCCAACCACTAAGGTGGGATCTCCTCTTTGAACTTATGTGTAATTCCTCTAACATTATAGTTGGGGTAGTTTATCAAAATGGTATGATAAGGCTCCTCATATAATTGTCTATTCCTTATGTACCCTTGACCCTCCTTAAGAAAACTAAATTTACACTAAGAAATAACTTTTCTATATTGTGTTTTCCATTGAAAAATTATATTCATATATTATTAGGTAAAAAATCATTGTGTTTTATGATCATACTATCCTTATTTTTCTCCAAAATAAATCTAAATGTAATCCCCACATCATTAAGTGGATGATCCTCCCCTGTAAGTTCGATATTGATATTCAAGACAAGAGTATTTTAAAATGAGGTAGCTAACCACATTAGTGGAATTTTCCCACCATCTAACCATCATGTTGACTCACCCCTACCCATTGGATAATTATTTCACTATGAAAAACTTTGTGATTTTGTGGACCTTACCCCTTGGTTTGTGAACATTGTAAATTTTCTTGGATCATATCAAGTCCCAACTAATTTCAACACTTCACAATATCAGAGAATTAAGCATGATTTATGATGGAACATTTGGGATGTCCCATATTTTTAGATAATTTGTAGTGAACTAGTAGTTTATTGGTGTGTCCTTGGCCAAAATTTATCCTCTATTTTGATATTCTACAAAACATTGACTTGTGGGGGCCACTTTTGCACTCAACGTCAAACTCGAATGGTCCTTTCCTTGAGAAATTATTGGCCGACATTATATAGATATTCCCATCGGGTTGTAAGTCATGCACACAATGTTAATTCAAATGGAATATCACTAATAGTAATGAAATGTGCCAAAAACCCATGTTATTATATGAAATAATCGATACGTGGGGAATTGAATTCATGGGATCTTTTCAGAATTCATTTGAATTTATGTATATCTTACTATATATTGACTATGTCCTTAAATGGGTATAAGAAAATTCCACATGGACAGATGAATCTTGGATGGTTATTGATTTTGTGAGGTTCTATATTTTTAGTTGGTTTGGTCTGCTAATATTCATCATTAGTGATTAGGGTTCACATTTTTTCAATCACTACAATAAGAACTTGATTCATAATTATGTTGTTCCTCATAGAGCCTTCACTGCATATCACCCAAAACTGGTGGAAAATAATAAATCTAAAATCAATAAGTTATGAAAAATATTGGAAAAATTGTACAAAATAATTGGAATTATTGGAGTTTATACATAGATGATGCACATTTAGTGTACCTTACATATTTTAAAACTACTATTGGAATGTACCCATAAAGGATTTTGTTTGGAAACTCTTTTCACCTCACAATGGAGGTAGATATCTATGCATATTAGGGTGTTCAAAAATGTAACATGGATATTTAATATGTAGATAAGAATATGATATTGGAGATTTAGGAGTTCTAATAAATTCTATGTGATGATATGTGAACTCTTGAATCTATAAAGAGATGAAAAATTCTCTCCATGATGAGATGAATCATCCATAAAAGTTTCATCTTGCTGAGAAGGTCCTCATGTATAATTCTAGGATAAAGATCAAACTATGTAAGTTCCATTCTGGATGGATCAGTCCTTTAATTGTTAATATGTTTATCCTTTTGGTGAAATTTAGGTTTTGGATGAGTACAGTGGATGAAGGATTAATGTCAATGGGGAAATACTTAAACACTTTTATGAGAATTTTCTAAATATTTTGGTTATGGAAATCCTCCTTCAAGAAGAAAAATACTAGTGAAACCCACCATATTTTATCCTTCATTCCCACATTAACATTTATTACAGTAAGGACACTACAAACTCTATTTTTGGGGGGGTGGGTACACTCCTAGTTTCATTAGTATTTTCATCATCTTTCATCTTTGTTATCCTTTTCTTTTATAGAAAAGTTTATTTACTTTTCCCCACCTTTCTAAGATCAATAGTATTTTTATTTTATTTATTATTTCTTGAATTTTTCATTTATTTAATAGTATCTATACCTTTATCCCCTTTAATAATCATCAAATCATTTAAATTACTGAAACTGAATGTCAAAATTCTTGATTCAATTTTGTTTTAACATTTAATGAAAATTTGTTTCTATTATGGAATGTGATTTTTTTTCACGAGTTTAATAGTGGGGATTTAGTTTTATTTTATTGGATATTTCTCAATGATATGAGTGGTTTTATCTCAATGAAACGTTTTATTTACTTGACACCCTTTGTTTGAGTAGTTTATGGTAAATTTTACCACATAATATCTCCGTACATCTTTGATCCAAACCATGAAGTGTCAATATTATTTACTTAATAATATGTAAATATAAGTTAGTTTAATTTTTTTAATAATTTTAAAATTATTTTTCCATTTGGTCCTTCCTTATCCGATATGCTTTATTACTTTATTAGATTGAACTATGTGTGCATACCCATAATCCTAATGTTGTATGCCCTCAATCCAAAATACAAAAAAATATAAACAAATAAAAGAGAAAATATATAATAAAAAAATGAGTGGAGTGATTAAATGTACTACATATTATAATCTCTTAGTCAAGATATTAAGGGTTGAATTCTGGGAATTCTTAAGTGAGTGGATATCAAAATTTGACTGTAAAGAATGTTGGGGAAGTTCAGTTTAAAGAATTAGGTAAGCATTTTTTTAAATTAAAAATATTTACTATATAAGAAAACAGAAAGAATAACATGAAATGGTTTTCAAACATATAGGTACATAGTTATTGGAATGGGTTATTTTTTAATTTTTTTCTAATATTTGCATCATACTTCTCCATGAATTTTATTCTGAATTAATTTATGAGATATCTTTTTCGATGATCCATTGGAAAAACTCCATAGTGTGGTTTTTGATTTTATCACATCTTATAATGAATTAAAATTTCAATAAATGTTAATAATTAAAGATTTTGTGATTATATACATGAATCATTTTTTTTAAATGTGACTTTCCTCTGGAGATAAAAGTTTTAGGTGCAGGGGTGTGATTGTATAGTGATTAACTATTTATTTCCACCCTTATACCACTATATTAAAATGGTTTTGTATTGAAAATTCCAAATATAATAAAAAAATTAACTTTATTATTGATTCAATAATTTAATTTTTTTATCATTTTAAAAAAAGGTTAATTTTAAATTTTTATTATTTCATTATTGGTGTAGGTGATTTGGATAGCCCATGACGGAATTTAAGAAAAACGTCCAAAACTGTGTAAAATCCCAAACATTAATGTAAAATTAAATATTTACTATGAATAATACATACATAAAATTGGGATTAAAATTTGTGGATGTGTGGAAAATTATGTTCGATACATTTCTATTGAAGACCATAGAGCCTAATTCATTCATCTGGATGCCCATAAGAGGCCCGTAATGCGAGGAAATTATCAAAGAGGATGATTGGACCACCCATCTGCCTTAGAGACATAGAATAGGAATATTATATCAATGTGGAATGATTTTACCTCAATTTGAAATCTAACATGATGGGCTGAATATCCAAAAAATTTTAATACATTTCATGCTTTTTGTTTAGCAGACTATCTGGATAAAAAAGGCTGAAAAAGTCTGCCCTAAATAGTGACCGATCCCTTAGGAACATGACTTATTTTGTAGAAATTGTCATGTATTTTCTCATAAAACACCCATAAAAATAATTATCTATGGTTTCTTTATGATAGGGTGTTTTTTATAGCTTGGTACGTGCTTCTTCGTTATCTATTGTTTTATCCACTTCTATTTAGTTCTAAACTCCTTATGATCACTCGGAGAGGAACATGATATAAATCCCAAGATCATTGTTTTTAATATGTTAAATATATTTTCATTTATAGGTTTTTATGCTTTTTTGTTAATACTATATTCTTATTTATTTTATTTATGTACTTTTATGCCATTCTAATATCATATGATCTTTTTTGGTGGCACCCATTCATGTGATGTTTCACATATCATTCTCTACTTATTCTTCCCCCTTTCAAAATCAGTGTCCGAGTTGTTATTATTAGTAAATTTAACACTAATAAACCACACCATGGACATTTAATTTCATTTCATGGTAAAAAATTTAAATAATACATGAACATGGAAACACATTGAGTTCTTTATGTGTTTCTTTTGGGAGTTTTAGTTATGAAGTTGAACAAAAATCACCCAATCATCAGTGTTAATTGGTGAATGGTTTTTTTTAGAATGAACTCTAGGAGGAGTCCAAATATAAACCTATTACCATTCCGTTTTTAGGTGTTAAAATATTTGATAAAAAGATACAAACCTTTCTCTTGAAGGGATAAAGGATGAGCGTCATGAGATTTACTCGGGTCAATCATGCTTAATAATTTCTATTAATTTATTATTTATTTTATTACATAACTTTGTATATTATCTTCTTAAATAAAAAAACATTAGGTTTTAAAAAATCCTATTCACTATTTATTTCTTAATACAAACCATATTTTCTAAATTAGTTATCTAAGTCTCTGTTAAGAGATGAACTAGTGTTCTTGCTATATTGTAGAAATTCTTATAAAACAGGAAATCTAATTTGATGCACTATACCACATGATCAGTAATGTTGTATTATATAAGTAAAATTAAACACATGATAGAACCAACATAATTTTATTATATTATATTTAACATTAAATTTATAAAATAAATATTTCCATAGGAATTGAAAATATTACAATGGGAGAAAAAATATTAAATAATATAATTTTAATATGAATATTGGGATATGTTTGATCCACTAGAACAAAAACACTCCAAAAAAAATTTAAAAATGAAACAAAATATTAGTAATAAAAAATTCATCCTGTAAATTAAAATATATTTCAACATGAGAGAAAAAAATTGAATGAGGAATGAAATAAATATGAGGTGTTTATAGAAAGTACGAAAAATATGACCATTATCAATTTGATCATCGAAATTGTAATACGATCATTCGTATAGAAATTTGACCAATAGAAATATTAATTACAATATTATAATTTTATTCTCCCAAATGTAATTGGAAAATAATATTTATGTATCTTATAAAATGAAAATATGACATATTTATATAATGATACAAGGAAATAAATGTTTCAAAAAAGATAATAAAAGTGTTTGTATTTTTATAAACCATAAATATTGTATTTATGTTTTTATAAAAAATATAATGATTTAGATGATTTTTCAATTTTAATAAATATGTTTATAATTTAATAATATTTTTATTATAATGATAATATATTTTTATGAGAGCATAAGTAATTTTTCAAAGGGTCAGAAAATTAATCATAATATTAAAATTAGTATATTTAAAATAAATATATATTTTTTAAATTTAATTTATTATATATATAAAATTATTTTCATAAAATTGGAATGGATAAGGTGAATTTTTTGTATTTTCCTAAAATAGTTGAATTTTTGGTGAATAGTAAAACATGAAGACAAACAGAAAATTAAATTATAAGAAAAATACATATAGAAATGAGTCAAATAGGACGTATAAAACCATTAGATCTGCCTTTACATGAAAAATGTACTATATATATTTACAATATTCAAAAATATTTCCCGTCTTGATCCAAAATAATAATCTAATGTGTATAATATTGAAAATAAACCCCTCTTCTTTCATAACAAATATCACCCCTTCTCCTCATACCTTATAATCCATTTACCTTATCCAAACACTACCAATATATCCTCAATATCTCTACCCAAGTCCCTATAAGACATTATTCAGTTTAGACGATCCCGAGGATCCTTAACAGGCTCCCTAAGAAGAGACAACCAAAGGGAGAAGTAAATTATCAACAACAAATCTTTCAATTTATAATATTATTTGGAAATCACCATATGTTTCCCATATATCGATAAATAGTAACATAATGATTCATAATATAAATTTATTTTATTATCATGTTGTAATTTCCATCATCTACCCTCCCATCAATTGATTAAAAATGAAAACATTATTCACAATATTGTTGGTTCACCGCCTCCTTGAACAATGCAATTCATTTTTCTCCACTACCTTAAAGGATGGTAATATTTTTTTGTAGTTACACATGATCATAATAAGTATATTATAAATTATTTAATGAATATTATATTTATTATCAATATTTTAACTTAATAAAAAAATATTTTTCATGGTAGTATGTAAAACTGCCTAAATGAACTACCCGTATAACGATAACATTTATACTAATTGAATCATCCAAATAATGGAAAAAATATATATATTTAAGACCATTTAAATTTATATAATTGTGTGAATAATATTTCATTTAACATCTTTATGTGAATGTCATTTGAAAATATCTTCAATAATTATCCACAATTGATCCGACATTGGAAACATGAAATGAACACCCTCAAAATAATGAAATTAATCATCATATATCATTGAAATGGATGTAAATGAACATAATATAGTTATATAAATGAAAATATAGATATAAAATTTTATTAATTAAGAAATTAATTAATAAAATTTTATTATTAATGCGGTGAATTGAAAGTGTAGAACCAATCTGAATACGAGGTAAGGGATCTCTCCGAATCGCCATATTTTTTGGTTTCCACTTTCTATCATATTATCTAAATTTATCTATATATTATTATTATATAATTCTTATATACTATGAATATGTGTCCAAAATATATATATATCTATTTTAATCCACCTTAAATGTTTGGTGGTATACATGTTTCAAAGGTTCCATTATCAATTTATTTCATTAAGAAAACCCTATTAATGGGAAATTCTTTGTTTCTTACCCTACTTCAAGTACCACCCTATAAAATGTTGTAAACCATACTTGTTTTATAAAATTGTAAATTTATTTTATAAAAACCATGTTTTGTTCATTTATTATTTTATTTAGATTAATATTCTCTTTCCTCCCTTTAATAAAGACTTACCCCTAAAACCCCTCTTAGGATGTAAATTTCGAATCTGATTTCTCCACTCCTTTTTCACATATTCACTTCACATGGCCATAATATGTCATAGAATATGGTCATTTATTATATATCCAAGATAAAATAATTATTTAATACCTACTTTAAAAGAAAATATTAATATCTTCTAACAGATTATGCAATAAGACATGATTATTCAAGACATTTCATTCCATGGGTAATCCATTAGTTTATTACTTATGTATGATTTCTTTATAAGGAACAAACATGAATTTAAATATTGTGATGGGTGTGACCAGATATTAATTCAATTCATTTGATAATGGTTATGTATCATGAGATGATATTTATGGGATTATAAAGTAAACATAATCCATGATGACACTCTTTCCAAAATGTGATGTTATATTTGTAGTTATCCTTGACTTATGAGTGTGTCATGTCTTATGTTGGTGTGAAATTACTATGATTTTTTAATCTTATTATTTCATAATATTTATTTCATGCTTCCACATGTTTATTCAAGAGACATTATTTTTTATGATATTATTTTATGTCTTTTTAATCACATGATTTTCCACGTTATCTTGTTTATTACCTTACTAGGATTTATTTTCTCACCCATTCTCTTATGTGTTCCCTAGATTATCTAATTTATTTTTAGGAGGTAAAATGGACAGATAATCTCATTATAGAGTTTAAAATAATTTTTTTTTTATTTTTTTCCATATTTATGTTTTATGTACCTAGAATTCAAAATACACTAGGCATCTTAATATTTGGGTCATGTTAATCTGATATTTATGTTAAAAAATATGTATAAAAGGATTGGTATTATATAATTTGTATTAGAGGATAGAAAAAAATTATTTTTGGGGATTATAAATAGAATAATTTAATGAGAACCCTATGGATAAGTCAAGGAATAGAAAAATATCCGAAAATGTTGGGGAATTATAGACCAAGTGGTTTTAAATAAATTACATCACTCTATGGATGCTACATGTAT
This sequence comes from Viscum album, assembly GCA_963277665.1. NCBI lineage: Eukaryota > Viridiplantae > Streptophyta > Magnoliopsida > Santalales > Viscaceae > Viscum > Viscum album. The sequence goes on from OY728165.1 coordinate 1,038,954,884, forward strand.
ATGTGGATATTAAAAAAATGTACCTAGTAGAAATAAACCTAAAATGTGTCATTGGGTATTAACTCAACTAACACCTAGTGTAAGAAATAGAAGACTTAATGTGCACTAGTGTTGACACTCTCGAGTTATATGCTTTGGATAATTCAAAAAGTGTTTATGGACCATGATAAACTAAATGAATATTTTGTTGGGTTATAAAAAAAATATGGAAATTACTATATATAACCTAGATGTAAACCAATAGACTCATAAGTTAAGATATAAATGTTGTTTAATAATTTATTAATATTAAGTTCATATTTTCCCTTTTAAAATATTTTAAATTATTATTTTCCCTAATTTCCATTTTATTCAATTAACGGTAGGAAATATGAGGTATCATTCCAAAAATCCATGTGATTATCAATGTGATGATTTCTCTAACAAGATTCCAAACATAATGGGAGAAAAATTTATATAAATTACGATCATGATAAACTAGAAATATGTAAATATGATTAATAATTTGAAAATTATTAAAATTATAGATATATAAAAGAATGGTTCGATGATGTATTATAGAAGTTCAGGTGAAAACTATGATAAAGAAAAGAAAATTCAATTTACTGAGTTCCAATAAGGTGGGAACAGACACTAAGGGAAATTTCTTAATAGAACTAAAAAATATTTTATTTTTGGAGAATGAGGGAATAGTGTAGTTAAAAAATAAATAAAAATTTATATTTTGGTTAACAATATACTAGGAAAGGAAGTTCAGTCTAAGGAAGCACTAACAATCAAATTTCCTAGATGTGGGGAGTATGGGAATTATACAAGAGAATACCCTGTTATAAGGGATAACTTGCATGATAAGTTGCCATAATATCCAATCCAATTGAGAATTTAAGGTCCTACACTACAAAGATTATTGATAAGAATCCTAATAATAAAGGCGCACATATATACAACTTTTGACAACCTGAAACCCACACTTTTAGATTCAGTGATAAAAACATAAACTTTACATTTCTGGATCTAATATAAATAAATTTGACCCAATTTTTTCTATCAAAAACTGACAACATCAAAAGGAAATATGGGATCTCTTACATACCTACTTAAAAATTATGTTTATTTTTTTGATAATTTGGAAAAACTCTTTACAAAATGGGTTCATTAACAAATGGTTCAAAAATGTTAACATCATCTCCCACTAAAATATTCACATATAGTAACCATATAAGTTATAAACTACTTGAAACCTTTACTCATGATATAGAGAAATGAAACATAAAAAAATGGTTATATCATATTCCTAGTAGGGGTAAACAAGGATGATATTAATGATTATTTAAGAATTACATTAGAAAAAAGATTTGAGATTAGGAACTTAACATTTAAAAACCATACCCTACATATCCTGGATCATAATTTTGACTTGTGGAATAATTCCTTGATGTTTATGAGACATGAATCATAAAGTAATTAAAGAATATGTGATATGAGAATTAATGTTTTATAATAACTAGAATTGTGGCATACACATTGGTATAGAAAATTATTTCCATACCAGTTAAGGATATTTTTAAATACTACAGTTGGGTGATGGGTTCACTCCCATAACCATCATTGTTGTTTGGGTTTACTCTAAATACTATAATAGTGGAACATGTCCCATATATAAATAGGTCCAATCCCCATTCTAATCCTGTTTATATCATGATATATTAGTTTTTACCCAATGTATTTCAGAAAGATATAGGTCTCACCCATTATTAGTTATAATGTCACCATTGTCCTTGGTTATAACATTACAAATATCATTGGTTATAATGTAACAAATATCACATAATGAAAAAATATATATGTGTTCCATAAGATTATAATTTTTTATTAAATTTGAACCCTTGTATAGAATTTGGTTTCATAAACATTCCATCATAGCATAAAAAATGTAAAATAATTTATTTTTAAAATATTTTTATCATTTCCTCAATGTATAACCCACGGAAAGGAAATGAGTTTCATAAACACCTAGCCATCATCATCATTAACCATCCATATAATAAACCAGGATGGTATCCATGGAACATATACTTGTTGAATCATAAGTAATATTCAAGGATAGAATACTATATGTAAACCAACATGGAAGTTTACTTGGAATAATTCTTAAGGAAAATAACTTTTCCATTTTAAATTCACTTATCTTTTCTAAAAATTTATACACTTATAAATAAAAATATTTTATTTGAAAATAAATTTGTAAATTTTTAAAGGATTTTTAATATCATTATAAGGCCCCAAACTTAAACCTTACTTAATCTTGAGTTATTACAAGATTACACATTGAGGATCTTTTCAGGTTTAGAGTTTTAGAGAATTAGATCATGAAACTTGCATTACATTCCACATTTAAATAAAGTGGTTACATAAAAGACAGTATTCATTCTTCCCATCAACAGAAACATATTTAAAATAAAACATGGATTACTTCTTGACACATCCTTGACACTAGAGTCACATCATGTACCTTTCCCTTGACTTGTGAAAAACATTTCAAAAACATGGGATGAGCATAAAAATCTCAGTAAGGGTTATAAAAATATGGAAAGGAAACATGAGTTCATATATACATAAGAATGAAATCATACTTTACCCATAAAACATAGGCACTTTAACATACGTTATCAAATCATGAATAAATCATAGAAATCCTAAGACATAAAGGTAACTTGAGCCATTCTTAACATTCTTACGTAGGGAGTAACCCTCTTAGTTACGTTTGGAATACCCATCGCAGTATATTCACTAAATCTCTTCGGAGAAACCTTAACGTTTCACTCCTTCGTGTTACCCAATTAATTGGAGAGCTATATCGGGCTCACCCGCCCTTAGTTTATCACAGAACCACCCGTCTTCATAACAATGCCCAAGAACCGTAACATAATCTTATCACATAAAACATGCGTAAAGGAAACATAACATTTCAACCTTTCAATAACAAGATATCTATACAATACATTGATATAAAGACACTATGAAAAACATTTTCAATACCAAAATAAAAGAAAAGTAAAACATGGAATTTATTTTTCTTTTAAAAAGAAGGTATGGCTTGTAGAGGATGCCGAAACTCAAATAATGGTCACGGCAGCGGAGAAGTCGTTGTCGCCGCATACGTACAACAAAAACATTCCCTATTTGGATAAATTTAAAAGTCAAAGGGGTTTATACACCATATAAAATAAGGTTGTGTATAAAACAAAATATGCCTCAATGAAAGGAGATTGAGACGAAGTCCCATACAAAGACGATATCCTTGGATTAAGGATAAATCAGTTACATAATTATGTGTGACAAACGAATACACGAAATATAAGTGGGTATTAACTGTAAAAAAATCAGAGGAAATTCACACATAATCATAGAACAACATATTCAAGGTGTACAAGCTTATCCCAAAGAATCCAAATTGGGATAAGAAGTTCCCTTGCAAAAATTTGACAGCCTAACGACGTCACTTCAAAATTCAGAAAAAGAGTTGATGAGAGATAAAAAGGGGATCTCATCACTTGGAAATAAAATTTACATCAATAATGATATATAAGAACATATACCAACATAATATTATGTGAATTAAAAGACATAAAAAAATAAGTCTTTTAAAGGGGGGAGGGTGAAAGGTTCCCTTACCGACATGGGTATCTTTCGAAACATACGCCCCGTGAAAGAAGGACAATAGAAAATTGATGTAAATACTCATAAATGAAAGAATATTACACAATGAGTAAAATAATGGTCAGTACATACACCACTCAACGGAAATTGTGGCAAATGTAGCATAAATCTCACGGGAATAAAAGTGAGATGAAAAATCTCTTAAGAAAACTCGGCAGCCTAACAACGCCACTTAAAACATCCAAAATGGATTGATGAGAGAAAATAGGGTCTCTCATCATATTAACAAAAAGTTTAAAGAAAGATGAAAATGAAATCCCCCACCATAACAAAAAGGAGCTTAAAAGAAGTGACATAAAGAAGAGTACTTAAAAAGAAGAAGAGAGGTTAGATCTCTTACGAAAATCCGGCAGCCTAACGGCGCCACCCAAAACATCCAAAATGGATTGATGAGAGATAATAGGGTCTCTAATCATAAGAACAATAAAAAATACAGTAAGAGTAATCTAAAATAACATCCCAATAAAAAGAAAGATGAGCTTTAAAAGGAATGACATAAAAGAGCGTACTTAAAAAGAAAGAGAGGAGTAGGATCCCTTACCTCAAGTCCAACTTGTCATGTTCGTTTCTTTATATTCCTAAATAATAAACTTTGGTCAATTAATAATTGCCTAATTACCTCCTTTAGAGATTATTATTCAGTTCTTAATCACATATTATAATATTATAATAATTTTTTAATAATTTTAGTTCATATCAGACGTTTTTGCCAATGTTTGGTACATAAGTCAAAAATGAACTTGTTTGAAAAAGATTGCCCATGTAGTTATAAGTAAATAATTTCTAGAATAGTATTAATGATTAAAATATCATATATATCCAGTAAATATTCATTTCATACTATTCCATATCATTTGGAGATAATAAAACGAAAAACATCGTTCATGGAGACGGTAGGCCGTACATACGCATGAACGCTACTTTCATTTTTTGTCATATTAATGGAATTAAAACAAAATGAGATATATATATATATATGTTATAATTCTATAATTATATCCATAATTTTGATGTAATATATTACATATATATCCATTATATATTTGTACTTATAATATTACATAACATTTTGAGATAAGAAATGAAATGTACCGTTCATGGAGACGGTAAGCCGTACGTACGCATGAACGCTATTTCCATTTGTATTTCATATTTAATGGAATTAAAACATAATGATACATAATATTATTTTAATTCCAGTATGGTATCATATATAATATCATTAAATATATCCTTTATACGTACCACATATGGTATTAACGAATCAAATCACTTTGAGGGGGCGGTAGTCCGCACTTCCTTAAATGAAGACATCGCGTTTACCCATAATGGAAACCATAAAGGTACGCCATAAATGAAAAATACAGAAGCTTAAGTAAAACATAAATATATTAGATATAATATATAAATATAGTGTCATCTTAATGGCCACCTTTTATGGTGTTAGAAGAATGTTGAACAATCATCGTTTCGGGAGGCAGAAATTCGCCATCCACGGAAAGAGTATGTTATTTGACCATTAGATGTAGGTGCGTGAAAGTGTTTCTCAAATCCTTCTTATAAAAACATCCTATTATATTTATGATACTGTAGTTGTTACAAAAGAAATGAATAAAAAGAGTTTAGGGGGTTGGAGAAGCAAAATAAAACAAAAGGACTCAAGTAAAGACATTACCTTAAAATCGGGTAACTCCCTTTGGTTTGAGCTCAATGGATTCCTTGGGAAGGCTTCTACCCAAAGTGAGGATTCAAGGAGTAATATAGGGAATTGGAGAGACAAAATGGGCATAGTTTGGCTGAGTAAAAGGCTTTGGGAGTGTGGGTAAGGAGGTAGAGGTGGGGGCCTTTTATAAGAGGAGAGGAGGGGCACTCTTGGAAGGTAAAGAAAAGTCACCTTATTTTAAAATGGTATTCGGATTTAAGAGGTCCCACATTGATGTGTTTCGAGGATAAGGTGATAAGGGTTAGAAATCTACTCATACAATAGGTTTTGGACATGTTTAGATCTTAGATATTACATTATCCTTCCATTTTATTTATATCGTTAAATAATGAGGTCATCGCTGCATCATCATGATGTCATAAATAATTTAATTTATTTAATGTCTAAAAATTATAAAAAAATACTATGATGTAGGAAATATTTTTATCTTTCCAATGAATATTTATAGTCAGAAATATGATTTGTATAACCCCATGTAAAAATTGTTTGAGAAAAACATTTCATGTTTGTCTTATTTTTACTTTAACTTTAAATAAAAAGATATTAATGTCATTTTCCAACCAAAGTGGCTTCATGGGGTCCCCAAGTTGACCCATGGGTTTTCTTGGTCGGCCATGACACATACAATGAGGTTAGGAAATGTGTAAAGTTCATTTCATATTATTAAAACATTATTTTTACCTTAAACTACACTAATTACCTCTAATCGTGATTAAAAACTTAATAAGTTACTATTCACCAAAAAATTATTTTTATCCCATTAAACCACATTTTACTTCTTAATGACAACCATGTTTGTAGGATTTTTGAAATTCAAAACACAATGATGGGAAAATTTCATTTAAATGGAAAATCAGTTTTTATAAGTACCACTTAGTGGTTTCACTATTCATCAAAAATTGAAGTTTTTCAGAAAAATCCCAAAAATTCACCCTAAGCTATATTTGATATTCCAAATTCAAAAATGAAGTCTATTTTAAAAAATTCAAAACATATAAGTCACATTAATTAATTAAATAATTAATTCCCGCTGTCAGAGGAAATAGCGTGTTTTTATGAAACAATAAGTATCAAAAGATTGACACTAGTTTAAGTCTGATTTCAAAGTAAAATTAATTCCAACGACCACTATTGGATTTAATGGTAAAAATATATTCTAATTTCACTTTAAAACCAATTCAAAAGATAATCTAATCATAGTAATAAATTAGATTAAAATGAGGTTTTGAATTAAAATACAACATTTTACACTATTCATTAAAAAATGGACTTTATCAGAAAGATACCCAAAATTTACACAAAGTAAATTTTGATGTCCAAATTCGTAAGAAGATTTTTATTTGGTCCAAAAGGATGTATAAGAGTGAACAAAACTATATTTAATGATGGTTCTCCATCAAAAGGCAATAAGTGAACCTTTAGTGAAAACTAGGGCATATACGCCTAAAATTGAATTCTTTCCGTATTTTATGCCTTTATCTTTTATTGGATAAATGTAAAAACATTTAAAAACATATATAATCATATTTTAGTTATTTATATCCATTCCCTCCAATACAACGGCTACATGTTAACTACCATTTAAAATAATATTATTTTATTATTAGAGTGCAACGTAAGATTCCCAAGAAACTTGTTGTTGCGTGTTGGGTACGCCATTGAGCATAGAGTCCCCTTTAAAGTCATATTAATATTTTATTCACAAATATGGATAAATATGAAAATTTAATATTCTTTAATTACCTGGGGTGTTACATCCTTCCCCCCTTTTAGGAATTGTGTCCTCGCAATTTTTAAAATTGAGCTTGGAAACATCCTTGAAAGTCCCACATCGAAAGAGGAGTCGGTAAAACAATCACTTTAAAATAAAGAAAGATAAGTACAGAGGTCCCCTGAGTTAACCCATAATAGGATTATGTGTAGGAAAACATGGACATGGAAGAAAAATAAAACGGTCATGTTCTTGAGGGAGAGTGATAGTAAACATGTCTAGGAGGAAGTTAACTATAAGAAAATCACAAACTTGTGATGGGTTAAATGGTATTCGATTCCCCAGTAGGAAAAGTTAACAGACAACATTTTTGTTTTAAGTTACTTTTTATTGAGGAATTTATTCATAAGGAAACATAATCACTTATCATGTTGACTTTCAAATTTTACTATATTCCTTAATCAAATTCATATTTTTTTTCCAAAAGACGAGTATTTAGGGAGACTTGTTCGCATTAAGAGTACTATAATCAACTTCTAGAGAATCACCTAATCCACCAAAGAGAACTATATACATCCCATGTCTTTAGGCTTTAACCAAAACCAAAACCAAAAAGGTTAGTACAAGGTCGTATAATCCAGAAAAGGATAACCCATTAAAAAGAAAATCTATGCTTAATCTCCAAAATTTGTCCATCAAAACCCAAAGTTCAACGAGGACAATACGATAAACAATTTTTCCATAAAATTCTTCAAAGTAAAACTATCTAAGATTGAAACCCAAATATTTGAAGGATTTAGTCACATAGTCTTCCAAGTTAAATCGTAACATTTATCTCCAAACAACATCAGTTTCTCCTAAAGTCTCGTATTGAAAAGTAATTAACCTAATCACATATCCTCTATGATAGGTTAATAATTTTCATAAATAACCCAAAATAAACTTACTCTTAATTCATAAAATCATATAACTAAAATAATCAGTCAATCTAACTAGGGACTTCACATAGTCCAGTAGTAGGTGATAAATACCAGTTGCACTTTGGTTATTGGTTCGATTCTCGCAACTTTGTCCGACACGACGGGTAGTCACACGGTCTGCGTGTTGTCCTTTTTCCAAAACTATATAATTCTTAAAACATTCCCCAAAATGAGAGAAAATCTTCAAAGATGATCATAACATATTTTAACCTCAAGTTTATCTCATGCCTTTCATTTTCCATCATAACATATAATAACCCATAATTACCTCAAAAGTAAGGATCATATAAACCCAAATGGTTCTTTATAACTATGTCCAGAAAAGAAAAGATAAATATTCCTTGAATAAAATTTTCCTATATTAAACATCAGGTTTACACATAATATAAAAAGTCTTCTAATGTAACCCCATCATCAAAAGAGACTTAATAATCTTAAGAATTTCACCATAACTCTTGAAGCCCTTATATGTTGACATCTTACTCATTCAACATTCTTCATGATCCATTAACCATTCCTTTCCAACTTATTCCGAAATACCTCTTTCCTACAAACAAAATCATGAATCATGTCCTAAGATTACAAAATAGGAAAACAATAGTCATGAAATAATACATACCTTCGATTGGTCATTGTCAGTTTCTTCATCCTCAATCGGAATGGCATTAGGTATTGGTAAACGAACATTTGTATGATCTTGGTGATACCATTCACTAAACTTCTTCATAGGACATGTGTTTTCATAATGACCATGCACACCACTTTTAAAATATTCAATTGATCCCTCCGAAAGAACTTCTTTCCCTTTCCTCGAGTCAACTGGATGCTTCCGTTTTCCATGGCAGGTTCTTACTTTATGACCTTCATTTCCACATCTATAGCATATTTCTGTCCCTTTGAAACATTTTCCTAGGTGTTTCTTTCCACATCTTTGACACATAGGTTTCTGAACACACTTACCTTTATGATTATTACCTGTACTTCCGTAGGGATTTGTTTCTCTCATATATGATGCGTTAGAGAAATCGCCAATGTTTAGGTGGTCAATCATGACTCCAGATATTTGGTTGAGGATAATCACAAGAGTTCTCATTGCATCTCCCATATCATTCAGTTGCTTGCTCAAAAAACTACCACAGTTTCCTTCAGATCCATAGTTACTTTGGTGCCTGCTAGATCCAGCCATTTACTAAAACCAAAAAGGTCAGTGTGAGTATATAAAAAAAACCATCATGTACTAATTAGGAAGGTAAACACTAAGATATACTTACTCATTCACTTTATCTAAAACTAGGACTCTTTCTGAAATCATAATCATTATGGTAATGTCACTAATGCTTAAAGAATACCCTAACCTCTAAAGTTATCTAAACCGACCTTTGATACCAACTATAAGGCGCCGACCTTAAACCTTACTTAATCTTGATTTATTACAAGATTACACATTGAGGATCTTTTCAGGTTTAGAGTTTTAGATAATTAGATCATGAAACTTGCATTACATTCCACATTTAAACAAAGTGGTTACATAAAAGACAGTATTCATTCTTCCCATCAACGGAAACATATTTAAAATAAAACATGGATTCTTTCTTGACACATCCTTGACACTAGAATCACATAATGTACCTTTCCCTTGACCTGTGAAAAACATTTCAAAAACTTGGGATGAGCATAAAAAGCTCAGTAAGGGTTATAAAAATATAGAAAGGAAACATGAGTTCATATATACATAATAATGAAATCATACTTTACCCATAAAACATAGGCACTTTAACATACCTTATCAAATCATGAATAAATCATAGAAATCATAAGACATAAAGGTAACTTGAGGCATTTATAACATTCTTACGTAGGGAGTAACCCTCTTGGTTATGTTTGGAATACCCATCACAGTATATTCCCTAAATCTCTTCGGAGAAACCCTAACGTTTCACTCCTTCACGTTACCCAATGCATTGGAGAGCTATTTCGGGATCACCCGCCCTTAGTTTATCACGGAACCACCCGTCTTCATAACAATGCCCAAGAACCATAACATAATCTTATCACATAAAACATGCATAAAGGAAACATAACATTTCCACCATTCAATAACAAGATATCAATACAACACATTGATATAGAGACACTATGAAAACAATTTTCAATACCAAAATAAAAGAAAAGTAAAACATGGAATTTATTTTTCTTTTAAAAATAAGGTATGACTTGTAGAGGAAGCCGAAACTCAAATAATGGTCACGGCGGCGGAGAAGTCATTGTCGCCGCATACGTATGACAAAAACATTCCATTTTTGGATAAATTTATAAGTCAAAGGGGTTTATACACCATATTAAAGAAGGTTGTGAATAAAACAAAATATGCCTCAATGAAAGGAGATTGAGACGAAGTCCCATACAAAGACGATATCCTTGGATTAAGGATAAATCAATTACATAATTATGTGTGACAAATGAATACACGAAATATAAGTGTGTATTAAGTGTAAAAAAATCAGAGGACATTCACACATAATCATAGAACAACATATTCAAGGAGTACAATCTTATCCCAAAGAATCAAAATTGGGTTAAGAAGTTCCCTTGCAAAAATTTGACAGCCTAACGACGTCACTTCAAAATTCAGAAAAAGAGTTGATGAGAGATAAAAAGGGGATCTCATCACTTGGATATAAAATTTACATCAATAAGAATATATAATAACATATCCCAAAATAATATTATGTGAATAAAAAGACCTTAAAAAATAAGTCTTTTAAAGAGAGGAGGGTGAAAGGTTCCCTTACCGACATGGGTATCTTTCGAAACATACGCCCCGTGAAAGAAGGACAATAAAAAATTGATGTAAATACTCATAAAGGAATGAATATTACACAATGAGTAAAATAATGGTCAGTACATACACCAATCAAAGTAAATTGTGGCAAATGTAGCATAAATATCACGGGAATAAAAGTGAGATGAAAAATCCCTTACGAAAACTCGGCAGCCTAACGACGCCACCTAAAAATTTCAAAATGGATTGATGAGAGAAAATAGGGTCTCTCATCATATTAAAATAAAGTTTACAGAAATATGAAAATAAAATCCCCCAACATAACAAAAAGGATCTTAAAAGAAGTTACATAAAGAAGAGTACTTAAAAAGAAGGAGAGAGGTTTGATCTCTTACGAAAATTCGGCAGCCTAACGGTGCCACCCAAAACTTCCAAAATAGATTGATGAAAGAGAATAGGGTATCTCCTCATATGAAAAATAAAAAATACAGTATGAGTAATATAAAATAACATCCCAATAACAAGAAAGATTAGCTTTAAAAGGAATGACATAAAAGAGCGTACTAAAAAAGAAAGAGAGGAGTATGATCCCTTACCTCAAGTCCAACTTGTCTTGTTCGTTTCTTTATATTCCTGAATAATAAACATTGGTCAATTAATAATTTCCTAAGTACCTCCATTAGAGATTATTATTCAGTTCATATCACATATTATAATTTTATAATAATTTTTTAATAATGATAGTTCATATTAGACGTTTTTGCCGATGTTTGGTACATAAGTCAAAAATGAACTTGTTTGAAAAAGATTTCCCATGTAGTTATAAGTAAATAATTTCCAGAATAGTATTAATGATTAAAATATCATATATATCCAGTAAATATTCATTTCATACTATTCCATATCAATTGGAGATAAAAAAATGAAAATCACCATTCAAGGAGTTGGTAGGACGTACGTATGCATGAACGCTACTTTCATTTTTTGTCATATTAATGGAATTAAAACAAAATGAGAGAGATATATATATGTTATAATTCCAGAATGATATCCATAATATAGATGTAATATATTACATTTATATCCATTATATATATGTACTTATAATATTACATAACATTTTGAGATAAGAAATGAAATGTACCGTTCATGGAGACGGTAAGCCGTACGTACGCATGAATGCTACTTCCATTTCTATTTCATATTTAATGGAATTAAAACATAATGATACATAATAGTATTTTAATTCCAGTATGGTATCATATATAATATCATTAAATATATCCTTTATACGTACCACATATGGTATTAACGAATCAAATCACTTTGAGGGGGCGGTAGTCCGCACTTCCTTAAATGAAGATATCGCGTTTACCCATAATGGAAACCATAAAGGTACGCCATAAATGAAAAATACATAAGCTTATGTAAAACATAAACATATTAGATATCATATATAAATATAGTTTCATATTAATGGACACTTTTTAAGGTGTTAGAAGAATGTTGAACAATCATCGTTTCGGGAGGTATAAATTCGCCATCCACGGAAACAGTATGTTCTTTAACCATTAGATGTAGGTGTGTGAAAGTGTAGCTAAAATAATTCTTATAACAACATCCTAGTATATTGATGATACTGGAGTTGTTACAAAATAAATGAATAAAAATATTTTAGGGGGTTGGAGAAGAAAAATAAAACAAAATGACTCATGTAAAGACATTACCTTAAAATCGGGTAACTCCATTTGGTTTGAGCTCAAAGGCTTCCTTGGGAAGACTTCTGCCCAAAGTGAGGCTTCAAGGAGTAATAGAGGGAAGTGTAGAGAAAAAATGGGTAGAGTTTGGCCAATCAAAAGGCTTTGAGAGTGTGGGTAAGGAGGTAGAGGTGGGGGCCTTTTATAGGAGGAGAGGAGGGGCACTCTTGGAAGGTAAACAAAAGTCACTTTATTTTAAAATGGTATTCGTATTTAAGAGGTCCCACATTGATGTGTTTATAGGATAAGGTGATAAGGGTTAGAAATACACTCATCCAATAGGTTTTGGACATGTTTTGGTCTTAGATATTACATTATCCTTTCATTTTATTTAAATCGTTATATAATGAGGTCATCACTGCATCATCATGATGTCATAAATAATTTAATTTATTTAATGTCTAAAAATTATAAAAAAATACTATGATGTAGGAAATCTTTTTATATTTCCAATTAATATTTATTGTCAAAAATATGATTTGTATAACCCCATGTAAAAATTGTTTGAGTAAAACATGTCATGTTTGTCTTATTTTTACTTTAACTTTAAATAAAAAGATATTAACATCATTTTCCAACCAAAGTGGCTTCATGGGGTCCCCAAGTTGACCCATGGGTTTTCTTGGTCGGCTATGACACATCCAATGAGGTTAGGACTTGTGTAAAGTTCATTTCATATTATTAAAACATTATTTTTACCTTAAACTACACTAATTACCTCTAATCGCGATTAAAAACATAATAAGTTACTATTCACCAAAAAATTATTTTTATCCCATTGAACCACATTTTACTTCTTAATGACAACCACGTATGTCAGATTTTTTAAATTCAAAACACAAATATGGGAAAATTTCATTTAAACGGAAAATCAGTTTTTATAAGTACCACTTAGTGGTTTCACTATACATCAAAAATTGATGTTTTTCAGAAAAATCCCAAAAATTCACCCTAAGCTATATTTGATATTCCGAATTCAAAAATGAAGTCTATTTTAAAAAATTCAAAACATATAAGTCACATTAATTAATTTAATAATTAATTCCCACTGTCAGAGAAAATAGCGTGTTTTTATGAAACAATAAGTATCAAAAGATTGACACTAGTTTAAGTCTGATTTCAAAGTGAAATTAATTCCAACGACCACTATTTGATTTAATGGTAAAAATATATTCTAATTTTACTTTAAAACCCTTTCAACAGATAATATAATCATATAAATAAGTTATATTAAAAAGAGGTTTTGAATTAAAATACAACATTTTACACTATTCATTAAAAAATTAACCTTATCAGAAAGATACCAAAAATTTACACAAAGTAAATTTTGATGTCCCTATTCTTAAGAAGAGTTTTATTTGGTCAAAAATGATGTATAAGAGTGAAAAAAACTATATTTTATGATGGTTCTCCATCAAAAGGCGATAAGTGAACCTTTAGTGAAAACTAGGGCATATACGCCTAAAATTGAATTCTTTCCGTATTTTATGCCTTTATCTTTTGTTGGATAAATGTAAAAACACTTAAAAACATATATAATCATATTTTAGTTATTTCTATACATTAACACCAATACAATGACTACATGTTAACTACCATTTAAAATAATATTATTTTATTATTAGAGTGCAATGTAAGATTCCCAAGATACTCGTTGTTGCGTGTTGGGTACGCCATCGAGCATAGCGTCACCTTTAAAGCTATATTAATATTTTATTCACAAATATGGATAATTATGAAAATTTCATATTCTTTATTTACCTGGGGTGTTACATCCTTCCCCCCTTTTGGGAATTACGTCCTCACAATTTTTAAAATTGAGCTTGGAAACATCCTTGAAAGTCCCAAATCGGTACAGGAGTCGGTAAAAAAATCACTTTAAAATAAAGGAATATAAGTAAAGAGGCCACTCGAGTTAACCCATAATAGGATTACATGTAGGAAAACCTGGAAATGGAAGAAAAAGAAAAGGGTCATGTTCTTGACGGAGAGTGATAGTAAACATGTCTAGGAGGAAGTTAACCATAAGAAAATCACAAACTTGTGATGGGTTAAACAGTATTCAATTCCCCAATAGGAAAAGTTAATAGACAACATTTTTGTTTTAAGTTACTTTTTATTGAGGAATATATTCATAAGGAAACATAATCACTTATCATGTTGACTTTCAACTTTTACTAGATTCCTTAATCAAACACATATTTTTTTCCAAAAGACAAGTATTTAGGGAGACTTGTTCGCATTAAGAGTACTATAATCAACTTCTAGAGAATCACCTAATCCATAAAATAGAACTATATACATCCGATGTATTTAAGCTTTAACCAAAACCAAAACCAAAAAGGTTAGTACAAGGTCAGATAATCTAGAAAAGGATAACCCATTAAAAAATCTATGCTTAATCTCCAAAATTTGTCCAACAAAACCCAAAGTTCAACGAGGACCATCCGATAAACAATTTGTCCATAAAATTATTCAATGTAAACCAATCTAAGATTGAAACCCAAATATTTAAAGGATTTTGTCACATAGAATTCCAAGTTAAATCTTAACATTTATCTCCAAACAACATCAGTTGCTCCTAAAGTCTCGTATTGAAAAGTAATTAACCTAATCACATATCCTCCATGATAGGTTAATCATTTTCATAAATAACCCAAAATAAACTTAATCTTAATTCATAAAATCATATAACTAAAATAATCATTCAATCTAACCAGGGACTTCACGTAGTCCAGTGGTAGGTGATAAATACCAGTCGCACTTTGGTTGTGGGTTTGATTCCCTCAGCTTTTTCCGACGCGACGAGTAGTCACACAGTCTGCGTGTTTTCCTTTTTACAAAACTATATAATTCTTAAAACATTCGCCAAAATGAGATAAAATCTTCAAATATGATCATAGAATATTTTAACCTCAAGTTTATCTCATGCCTTTCATTTTCCATCATAACATATAATAACCCATAATTACCTCAAAAGTAAGGATCATATAAACCCAAATGGATCTTTATAACTATGTCCACAAAAGAAAAGATAACTATTCCTTGAATAAAATTTTCCTATATTAAACATCAGGGTTACACATAATATAAAAAGTCTTCTAATGTAACCCCATCATCAAAAGAGACTTAATACTCTTAAGAACTTCACCATAACTCTTGAAGCCCTTATATGTTGACATCTTACTCATTCAACATTATTCATGATCCATTAACCATTCCTTTCCAACTTATTCCGAAATACCTCTTTCCTACAGACAAAATCAAGAATCATTTCCTAAGATTCCAAAATAGGAAAACAATAGTCATGAAATAATACATACCTTTGATTGGTCATTGTCAGTTTCTTCATCCTCAATCGGAATGACATTAGGTATTGGTAAACGAACATTTGTACACTCTTGGTGATCCCATTCACGAAACTTATTCATAGGAAATGTGTTTGCATAATGACCATGCACACCACATTTAAAATATTCAATTGATCCCTCAGAAAGAACTTCTTTCCCTTTCCTCGAGTCAACTGGATGCTTCCTTTTTCCATGGAAGGTTCTTGCTTTATGACCTTCATTTCCTCATATATAGCATATTTCTATCCCTTTGAAACATTTTCCTAGGTGTTTCTTTCCACATCTTTGACACATAGGTTTTTGAACACACATACCTTTATGATTATTACATGTACTTCCGTAGGGATTTGTTTCTTGCATATATGATGCCTTAGAGAAATCGACAAGGTTTAGGTGGTCAATCATGACTCCAGATAGTTGGTTGAGGATAATCACAAGAGTTCTCATTGAAGCTCCCATATCATTCAATTCCTTGCTCCAAAAACTGTCATAGTTTCCTTCACATCCACTGTTACTTTGGTGCCTTCTAGATCCATCCATTTACTAACACCAAAAAGGTCAGTGTGAGTATATCAAAAAAACCATAATGTACTAATGAGGAAGGTAAACACTAAGATATACTTACTCATTCACTTTATCTAAAACTATGACTCTTTCGGAAATCATAATCATTATGGTAATGTCACTTATGCTTAAAGAATACCCTAACCTCTAAAGTTATCTAAACCGACCTTTGATACCAACTATAAGGCCCTGACCTTAAACCTTACTTAATCTTGAGTTATTACAAGATTACACATTGAGGATCTTTTCAGGTTTAGAGTTTTAGAGAATTAGATCATGAAACTTGCATTACATTCCACATTTAAACAAAGTGGTTACATAAAAGACAGTATTCATTCTTCCCATCAACAGAAACATATTTAAAATAAAACATGGATTCTTTCTTGACACATCCTTGACACTATCATCACATCATGTACCTTTCCCTTGACCTGTGAAAAACATTTCAAAAACATGGGATGAGCATAAAAATCTCAGTAAGGGTTATAAAAATATGGAAAGGAAACATGAGTTCATATATACATAAGAATGAAATCATACTTTACCCATAAAACATAGGCACCTTAACATACCTTATCAAATCATGAATAAATCATAGAAATCATAAGACATAAAGGTAACTTGAGGCATTCACAACATTCTTACGTAGGGAGTAACCCTCTTGGTTACGTTTGGAATACCCATCACAGTATATTCCCTAAATCTCGTTGGAGAAACCTTAAAGTTTCACTCCTTCGCGTTACCCAATGCATTGGAGATCTATATCGGGCTCACCCGCCCTTAGTTTATCACGGAACCACCCGTCCTCATAACAATGCCCAAGAATCATAACATAATCTTATCACATAAAACATGCATAAAGGAAACATAACATTTCCACCTTTCAATAACAAGATATCAATAAAACACATTGATATAAAGACACTATGAAAACCATTTTCAATACCAAAATAAAAGAAAAGTAAAACATGGAATTTATTTTTCTTTTAAAAAGAAGGTATGGCTTGTAGAGGAAGCCGAAACTCAAATAATGGTCACGACGGTGGAGAAGTAGTTGTCGCCGCATACGTAGAACAAAAACATTCCCTTTTTGGATAAATTTAAAAGTCAAAGGGGTTTATACACCATATAAAAGAAGGTTGTGTATAAAACAAAATATTCCTCAATGAAAGGAGATTGAGATGAATTCCCATACAAAGACGGTATCCTTGGATTAAGGATAAATTAGTTACATAATTATGTGTGACAAACAAATTCATGAAATATAAGTGGGTATTACGTGTAAAACAATCAGAGGACATTCACACATAATCATAGAACAAAATATTCAAGGAGTACAAGCTTATCCCAAAGAATCAAAATTGGGTTAAGAAGTTCCCTTGCAAAAATTTGACAGCCTAACGGCGTCACTTAAAAATTCAGAAAAAGAGATGATGAGAGATAAAAATGGGATATCATCACTTGGACATAAAATTTACATCAATAAGGATATATAAGAACATATCCCAAAATAATATTATGTGAATTAAAAGACATAACAAAATAAGTCTTTTAAAGAGAGGAGGGTGAAAGGTTCCCTTACCGACATGGGTATCTTTCGAAACATACTCCCCTTGAAAGAAGGACAATACAAAATTGATGTAAAATCTCATAAATGAAATAATATTACACAATTAGTAAAATAATGGTCCTTACATACACCACTCAAAGGAAATTGTGGCAAATGTAGCATAAATCTCACGGGAATAAAAGTGAGATGAAAAATCCCTTACGAAAACTCGGCAATCTAACGGCGCCACTTAAAAATTCAAAAACGGATTGATGAAAGAAAATAGGGTCTCTCATCATATTAACATAAAGTTTACATAAAGAGGAAAATAAAATCCCCCAACATAACAAAAAGGATCTTAAAATAAGTGACATAAAGAAGAGTACTTAAAAATAAGGAGAGAGGTTAGATCTCTTAAGAAAATTCGGCAGCCTAATGGCGCCACCCAAAACATCCAAAATGGATTGATGAGAGAGAATAGGGTCCCTCATCATATGAACAATAAAAAATACAGTAATAGTAATAACAAAGAACATCCCAATAACAAGAAAGATGAGCTTGAAAAGGAATGACATAAAAGAGCGTACTTAAAAAGAAAGAGAAGAGTAGGATCCCTTACCTCAAGTCCAACTTGTCTTGTTCATTTCTTTATATTCCTGAATAATAAACTTTGGTAAATTAATAATTTCCTAGGTACCTCATTTAGAGATTATTATTCAGTTCATATCACATATTATAATGTTATAATAATTGTTTAATAATGTTAGTTCATATCAGACGTTTTTGCCGATGTTTGGTACATAAGTCAAAAATGAACATGTTTGAAAAAGATTTCCCATGTAGTTATAAGTAAATAATTTCCAGAATAGTACTAATGATTAAAATATCATATATATCCAGTAAATATTCATTTCATACTATTCCATATCATTTGGAGATAAAAAAAAGAAAAGCACCGTTCATGGAGACGGTAGGCCGTACGTACGCATGAACACTACTTTCATTTTTTGTCATATTAATGGAATTAAAACAAAACGAGAGAGATATATATATGTTATAATTCCAGAATTATATCCATAATTTAGATTTAATATATTACATATATATCCATTATATATATGTACTTATAATATTACATAACATTTTGAGATAAGAAATGAAATGTATCGTTAATGGAGACGGTAAGCCGTACGTACGCATGAACGCTACTTCCATTTCTATTTCATATTTAATGGAATTAAAACATAATGACACATAATAGTATTTTAATTCTAGTATGGTATCATATATAATATCATTAAATATATCCTTTATACGTACCACATATGGTATTAACGAATCAAATCACTTTGAGGGGGCGGTAGTCCGCACTTCCTTAAATGAAGATATCGCGTTTACCCATAATGGAAACCATAAAGGTACACCATAAATGAAAAATAAAGAAGCTTAAGTAAAACATAAACATATTAGATATCATATATAAATTTAGTGTCATCTTAATGGCCACCTTTTAAGGTGTTAGAAGAATGTTGAACAATCATCGTTTCGGGAGACAGAAATTCGCCATCCACAGAAACAGTATGTTCTTTAACCATTAGATGTAGGTGTGTGAAAGTGTAGCTCAAATACTTCTTATAACAACATCCTAGTATATTTATGATACTGGATTTGTTACAAAATAAATTAATAAAAAGAGTTTAGGGGGTTGGAGAAGAAAAATAAAACAAAAGGACTCAAGTGAAGACATTACCTTAAAATCAGGTAACTCCCTTTGGTTTGAGCTCAAAGGATTCCTTGGGAATACTTCTGCCCAATGTGAGGCTTCAAGGAGTAATAGAGGGAATTGGAGAGACAAAATGGGCAGAGTTTGGCCGAGCCAAAGGCTTTGGGAGTGTGGTTAAGGAGGTAGAGGTGGGGGCCTTTTATAAGAGGAGAGGAGGGGCACTCATGGAAGGTAAAGAAAAGTTACTTTATTTTAAAATGGTATTCGGATTTAAGAGGTCCTACATTGATGTGTTTCGAGGATAAGGTGATAAGGGTTATAAATCCACTCATCCAATAGGTTTTGGACATGTGTAGGTCTTAGATATTACATTATCTTTCCATTTTATTTAAATCGTTAAATAATGAGGTCATCGCTGCATCATCACGATGTCATAAATAATATAATTTATTTAATTTCTAAAAATTATAAAAAAACTAGTATGATGTAGGAGATCGTTTTAGATTTCCAATGAATATTTATAGTCCAAAATCTTATTTGTATAACCCCATGTAAAAATTGTTTTAGTAAAACATTTCATGTTTGTCTTATTTTTACTTAAAACGATATTAATGTCATTTTCCAACCAAAGTGGCTTCATGGGGTCCCCAAGTTGACCCATGGGTTTTATTGGTCGGCCATGACACATCCAATGAGGTTAGGACATGTGTCAAGTTCATTTCATGTTATTAAAACATTATTTTTACCTTAAACTACACTAATTACCTCTAATCGCGATTAAAAACTTAATAAGTTACTATTCACCAAAAAATTATTTTTATCCCATTGAACCACATTTTACTTCTTAATGACAACCATGTATGTCGGATTTTTGAAATTAAAAACACAAAGATGGCAAAATTTCATTTAAACGGAAAATCAGTTTTTATAAGTACCACTTAGTGGTTTTACTATTCATCAAAAATTGAAGTTTTTCAGAAAAATCCCATAAATTTCACCCTAAGCTATATTTGATATTCCGAATTCAAAAATGAAGACTATTTTACAAAATTAAAAACATATAAGTCACATTAATTAATTTAATAATTAATTCCCGCTGTCAGAGCAAATAGCGTGTTTTTATGAAACAATAAGTATCAAAAGATTGACACTAGGTTAAGTCTGATTTCAAAGTGAAATTAATTCAACGACCACTATTGGATTTAATTGTAAAAATATATTCTAATTTCACTTTAAAACCAATTCAAAATATAATCTAATCATATAAATAAATTATATTCAAGAAAGGGTTTGAATTAAAATACAACAATTTACACTATTCATAAAAAATTAACTTTATCAGAAAGATACCAAAAATTTACACAAAGTAAATTTTGATGTCCCAATTATTAAGAAGAGTTTTATTTTGTCCAAAAGGTTGTATAAGAGTGAAAAAAAATATATTTAATGAAGGGTCTCCATCAAAAGGCGATAAGTGAACCTTTAGTGAAAACAAGGGCATATACGCCTAAAATTGAATTCTTTCTGTATTTTATGCCTTTATATTTTATTGTATAAATGTAAAAACATTTAAAAACATATATAATAATATTTTAGTTATTTCTATCCATTCTCACCAATACAACGGCTACATGTTAACTACCATTTAAAATAATATTATTTTATTATTAGAGTGCAACGTAAGATTCCCAAGAAACTCGTTGTTGCGTGTTGGGTACGCCATCGAGCATAGCGTCCCCTTTAAAGTCATATTAATATTTTATTCACAAATATGGATAAATATGAAAATGTCATATTCTTTATTTACCTGGGGTGTTACAATCAGTGAGGTTTCATGATGGTGTGAAAATAATCTCATGTTTTATAATTTTAAAAAAATATTCCTTCAATATTTTCATCTGAAAAGTTTCAAAGTACATCATTTGGAAAATGAAAAAAAATTCCTTTCAAATTTTTTTATAAAAATTAAAACATCAGTAAAATTGATTTTGTAAAAATGTAGGATAATATTAAAAATAATTAAAAATAATTTTATAGATTATGGAAATGGTTATGTTATTATGGAATGTTTATAAAATATGCAAAAGAATCATGTAGTTTTAAGGCATGTGTCTCATCGAAATAAAATAGAGACAAAAACCCCTTACCTTGAGTCTGAATCATAACATATGTAATTTAACATCCTAAATAATAATAATAGTTTAATTATTTACATTTTTTAAAAACTATTTAGAATTTATTATTCATTTTATCTCATTAATTAAAATTTTATAACAATTACTTGATCAATTGTGTTCATGTCTAGCGTTTTATCGATATTTGGATAATAAGTCTAAAAGACTTTGTTAGGATGAATATGGTCAAAGAGTTAATTATTCTATCATATATAGAAATATTATAAATATATAATTATAAGTTTTATAAATCAATTATAGTTTTAAATCCAATTATGAAAAATTAATTATGTTATAATCTTGGAGATGGTAGGCTGTTTGTACACATGGGTAACATTTCCATTTTTCAACAATAATTATGTAAATAAGGTAATTATTATTATTTATTTAAATAATAATAATAATATAATATAAATCATATTAATTCATTAAAAAACTTATTTATAAATCATCTATTTGATGTGATGAAAAATGAATCACATCGCTTTATGGAGGTGGAAGTCCAACCGTAAACATGAATGACATTATCATTTTTCAGTTCCTGGAATGATAAGAAGGTAAATGATATATTATATTTTTAAAATGATAAATATTTTATTATTATCATATATAAACATTAATTTTTTAATTATAACCATTCTTTAGAGACAGTTATTGGAAGTTAAATATATTGGTTTGTGAGGCGGTAGTCCTCCATACACACTAATGATTAATTCTTCACCTATTGGATGGATGTTGGAGATAGGTTATTATTTTAACATAAAAATATCTACATATAATTATTATACTTTTGTTATTATTTCTTCATGGTTTTATAATTTTTTATGGAGGTTGAATAAAAAAACTAAAACAGTCGAATAAAAATGATATATCTTCTTCTGAAAACCTCCTTTGATTAACGCCTTAAGCATTATATGGTTCTTTGATAAAAAAACAACACCTATAGAATGAGAGGATGGATTAGAGTAAAGTATTGGGGTGGTTATTTTCCAAAACAAGTGTTTTTGTATTGTGAACGATTAAGAAGAAGAGGTTCCCTTTTATTAGAGTGTGGAGGGGTATTCATTTAATTTCTCAAAATATTAAATTAATATAAAATAATTTCCAATTCCAAATGGATCTAAAAAGAATTATTGAAAATATAATACAGCTTTAAGTGTAAATTTACTCATAAAAGAAAAATTATAAAAGTTTTAACTATATTTAAATTATTATCTTTGGATATTAACTCTTATTTACCTCCTTTAACTCTTACTAGTAGAACAAGGATATTTACTCTTTGAGGGTTAATATAGTTATTATAAATTGTTAAAACCTACAAAAAATGGAAGATGATTAATATTATAGGTAATATTTTAATCACCAGGCCAGATTTAATATTTTAGTAATTTTATACCATTTAATATTATATGATTTCCTTCAAAATACACATAATGTCAATTTTAAGAACTATTCATTACTATGACTTCAATAATATCTATAGAAAATAAAAAATTCAAAAAAATATTTTATTATACCTTTAAAATATCATTATCATCAATATAACTTATTGATTTGGTTTTTTATCCCATATTATATTAATTTTAATATCTTTATTATCATTAATTTTATTTTTTACATTAATTAATTAACTATTTCATTTGCATTGTATAATCATTTAAGGTAATTATTGTTTCTCAAAACATTAAAAATAAATTAACAAAAAGAAGATAAATCCATTAAATTTCATAAAACAATGTATAGTGATGAATATATTTTATGTTACATTATATTAAAAATATTTTATTCATTAAAAACAAGAGGGTGATATGTTTGAAATTTCATTAATTTAAATATTATAAAGTTTATAATCTCATCCAAGTGGCCCCAAAAGGTTATAAATTATACCCTTGGATGATTATAAATGATATATATTTATAAATAAAGACTCACTATTGTGTTTTAATCATTTAATAGTATTTATCATTTTATATATAACCTAAATCACCTAATTTACTCTTTACCATATTAATAAAAATCATTATGGCCACTATTCATATTTTCCAAACATGAAAGGGACATATTTACTAAATTTGTACCTTTTGATTCCAAATATAGAATTAATTTTGCAAAACTCAAATCATAGAAGTGGTAGTAATTAATTTAAAATTATAACAACAAAACACAATGAAAAATAGTTTTTCAGAAAAATGAAAACTTTAAATTTATAATGTATTTATTATAAAATCAAGTATAAAATAAATTTCATAAACCTTAATTTATATAAAAATAAACCAATTTAATTTTAAAACTAATCCATAATATAATATTAAATTGTAAATACTTCAAAATGAAATTATGTTTTTAATAAAAATAGTATTTTTAACTACTCATTGAAAAATTATTATCTTCAAAAATTTATCAAAAATAAATCCTAAGTTAATTTTTAAATTTTGATTAAAAAACTAATTAATTTTTATCAAATAATTATGATAAATATTATATCAATTAATTATATTATTTTCATATAAAAATAAATAAAAATCATTTATAAAGAAAATATATTTTTGACTCTAATAAAAATAGAGTCCTTATTTACAAATATTTAATTAAAACATTTTCAAAGTGCAAGACCATTATGTATATAATTAATAAATTAGTACTATTCATACCTTTGAATTTAATAGATAGAATACATGGTTAAAAAAATAAATATTTCATTGTCTGTTTAAGAAAAGTGACATGTGTCTTATACGCAATCTCAAGATATTACATTCCCCCTTTGATAAATTGTGTCCTCGTAATTTGAAATTAGTCTCAGTAACTAGGGTTTTACTATTCAAAATAGAATTTTTTAAATACCACATCATAAAAAGGATTAATAATGATTCCTCATGAGAAGGGAGAAAAGAATGTTTGAAGGACACCTTTGATAACACATACTTGGTTTCTGAATTGGAGAATACTAGTGATAAGTAAAAAATAAGGATGAATGAAAAAACTAACTCCAAAGTACTGATGGAGAGTTATAGAGAACATGTTGATGAGAGTGTTGAACCTAAAAAAAAATTTATTGTGTGATAGGTGAAAATTACATTGATTCCTCAGTAAGAAAAGTAAACAAATTACATTTTTATTTCAATATTATTTTCATAGAGTTGAGTAGTTACTTTTCTACATAGTCTAGGGAAATGAGGAAATATGATTAGTTGAAAGTTAGAGTTTCATCAGTTAATCAATTTCCACCACAATCACATGTTTTTCTCCAAATGGTGAGTATTTAAGAGGAATTTATTCATATGTGAAATAGTAAAATCAATTTCTAATAGACCCCACAATACACAAAAGAATAAAAAACTATTCCTTATTACTTTATGAATCAAAAAAACCAAAATGGTTAGAACATGATAAGATGATTCCAAAAAATAATAAACCTTCTACTATAGAAAAATACATTAATATTAAAAATAGTAATACCCAAAGTACAATATAGATCATTAAATTAATAAATAACCTTCAAATTCCTCAAAAATATTCCAGAATAATATTTAAACCCAAAAATAAGAAGGATTCGATCACGTAGTCCTCTTAGATAAATTTAGTATTTATCAAAAAAAATGTAGACACAATAAACATATAAACTATATGATACAATATGAATTTCCAAATATAATCTGAATCAAAATTAACCTAAAATAAAAACATATAAGACTACAAATTAAAAATCAACATTTTTTTCATCAAAACAAAATTCAGAATATTCTATTTACCTTAATCATATAGGGATCCTAAATTAGTCAACATCTTTTGTAATAAAATTAATCAATTATGCCTAAATAAATTTCAAAAACCATGTTTCTTTATACAATAAAACATATGTTACTAAAATGATACTATATTTTATCTTTCAGAGAGTTTAAATAATTATAAACATTATCATACTAACCAGGACATCATGTTGGCCAGTTGTAGGTGATTCACCATTTTTTACATTTAGTTTTGTATTAAAGACTCATGACCATTCTAGATACGACATGTTATCTCCAAACATGTTGTTTTTTAGGAAAAATATAATAATATAATACTTATAACTTCCCAAAAAATGTTGTATAAATATAAAATAATTACCTTAATATATTCATTATTAGAGAAATATTTTACCCTCAATTTTTTTCTCATACCTTTAATTCTGAATAAAAAAAATGTAATAACCCATACATACATCAAAATAAAAACACATATAAACCACAATTCTTATAAATAACTAGAAATATTATTTCCAAAAAATGTAAACATATTATCACCCAAATAATAATTCATGTTAAAGGTAAGGGTAATATATACCTATACTAAAATAATATAATCCTACTTAAAATTCTATCGCTTAAAACCTCTAAAGGGGTATCTAAGACTACGAACCTATGGTCAACCAAAAACTTATAAAACCACGAAGGTATCCATAACTATTAATTTTTTTACATTAAACATCATAATCTAGAATGTTATCTAAACCATCCTCTAATACCAACTATAACAACCTAAAAAACACACACTTCTAGTTACAGTTCTAAAATCATAAACGTTACACTTTTGGATTTGACACTAATAAATGTGACCCATTTTTTTGCATAAAAAACATATAATGTGAAAAGGAAATATTAGATCACTTACATACCAATGGAAAATTTTGGTTTAGAGTTTTAGAGAATTAAGGAAAACTATTAACAACTTGAGTTCATAAATATCTGGTTTATAATGGTTAGTATATTCTCCCAATAAAATCTCTAAATATATTAACCCTCTTTGGTATAACATAATTAAAACCTTTTTTCATGGCTTGGAAAAAATAAACAAAATAAAAGAGTGAGATCAAATGACTAGTAATGGTAAAAAGGGAGATATTAATAATCATATAAGTATAACATGGGGAAAAGGGTATGAGAACCTGAGTTTATCATTTGGTAAACATAACCTATATATTATATATCATAATTTTGAGTCATTTAATAAAGAAAAATAGTTCATAAGACATAAACTATAATGGAATTAAAAAACATAATCCACGAGCATAACATTTTCAAAATACATGGAATCATGAAATACACATAATCATTTGAAATCATTTCCTTATTAGTTGGGGATATTTTCCTTGATTATAATAGTAGAATGTGTTGACTACCCCCAATATCATGGTAGTTTTGGTTAACTTAGAATAATATAATAATAGAATTCCCTTACTCAAATTGGTTCACTCTCTATTGGAGTCCTTTTTATCTCATGAGGTATAAATATTTACCCAATTTATTAGAGGTAGATATAGGTCACACCCATATTTGGTTATAATGTAACCACTATCCTGGGATATAACATAACAATCGTCCTTGGTTATAATGTAAACAATATTAGATAATAAAAACCGTACATATATATTCAAAAAATATTATAAAAAATCATAAAATTAGAACCCATGAAATGAAATGGAGTTCATAAACAGTCTATTACAGTTTAACCCATTGAAAATAAATGGGTTTCATAATCATTTCATCATTTTATCTAAGTATAACACATGGAAAGGCAATGCGTTTCATTAAAACCATGACATCTTAAGCATAAACCATCCATTGAATGAAAAAGGATTTTATAATTATATAATATCCCCATTAAATCACATGTAACATAAAACGATGTCATCTTAGATGGAAAGTGATTTTGGAAGATCACTTGGAATAATTATTGAGGAAAAATGTTTTTCTATTTCAAAATAATTCAATTTTTTGAAAATATGTGTACTTATAAATGAAAAAAAATTATTTGAAAATAAAAATTTAAACTTATATAGGAAGCTTTAGATTATTTAGGTTTCATTATGGTGGGAAAATACAATCATTCTGTATAATTTTTAAAAACTTTTCTTTCATATTTTTATCCAAAAAGTCACAAAGTACATCATAGGGAAATTAAGAAAAATATTTCTTTCAAAAATGTTTTAAAAAAAATTAAAAAATGGGTATAAATAATTTAAAGCATTTATTGGGTAATATTTAAAACCTTTTTGATTTTTTTAGAAATCATGGACTTGGATGATAAATATTTCTCAAAGGAAACATGAACATAAAAAATTCAAAATAATGATGAGATTAAAAAATAAATCCTTACTGCTTTGGTATCATTTTAATAATATTCCCCATGATTGAAATAAAATTATATGGATGTTTATAATGCATTATTTTCATGATAAAAATAATGAAATACATTTTTGGGTAGTATGTACGCCACATAAAAGAAACATGTAGTGTATAAAGTATGTGTCCCATAGAAATAAAAGTGAGCCAAAAATCAATTACCTTGAGTCAAACGTGTGAAATATGTTCATTATCATATTAAATAATATGCTTATACTATTTTTTTTACATTATTAATAACCCTTTTAAATTTTATTAATAAATTAATCTTACATATTACCATGTTATAAAAATTAGTTAATAATATATATTCATGTTGTGAGTTTTAATGATATTTGGTTCATAAGTCCAAAATGATATTAATAGGTTGAATATGGTCAAAATGGTAATTATTAAATATTATAATGAATAATAATAATGAAATAATTATAATTTTATATAGTTATTATAATTTTAAATCCAACCATGCAAAATGATATATGATACAATCATAGAGACGATATGCCATTTTTACACATGCACAGCGTTTTTATCTTTCAACAATAATTTTGGAAAAAAGGTAAACATTATTTCAAAATTCTAGAGTGATGATAAAATCATATATATAACTTTAATTCTTTAAATTTACATATATATATATATATATATCTTCTATGTTATGTGATGAAGAATGAATCACATCAGTTTGTGGAGGTCGTAATCCACACATACTCACAAATGATGTTATAATTATCTAGTGAATGGAATGGTAAGAAATAAATTTAAATATATTAAATTTATAAATATAAATACTTAATTAATTTCATATATAGTAAATTAAATCTTTATAAATAGTGTTGCGAGGTGGTGATGGAAAATAAATTTTATCAGTTTGCGAGGCGGTACTCCGCCGTAAACACCATGGTAATTTCTTCTCCCACTTGATCGATGTTTGATATTGATACATGTTATGATTTTAATATAAAAACATATATGTATATGAATTATTCTAGTGTTATTATTTTAATAGGGGTTAATTTGATTTTTAGGAGGTGGAGTAAGAAACAAAACTAAAACAAGTGGATAAAAATTATACCTCTACATTGGAAAACCTCCTTTCATTAACACCATATGCATTTTAAGGTTGGCGTTTTCCCTAAAATAAGGCCTCTATATTGAGTTTATTGATTCTAATAATCTTTTTTGGTAGGGATTTGATGAAAAAATTTGTTCTGATGTGGGATGGATTGTTAAGAAGAGGTGATATTTTATAAAACACAGGAGGGGTAGTTATGGAATTTTTCAAAATATTAACATTATATATATTTATTTTTAATTAAAAATGGAGAAAAAGTAAATTATTTATAATATAATATAATTATGGTTATAAATACCCTCATAAAATAAAAATTAGATATGTTTTGACAATAGTTATATCGTTATTGTTTTTTATTAACCACCATTTAACCCCTTCAACTCTTACCATGACAACATGAATATTTACTCTTTGAGGGTCAATATAGTTACTTTATGTTCCAAAATTAATATGGTTTCCATTAAAAATGGATCATGACCTAGTCTGTGTCGATCCTTGAAGGGCATTTCCAATCCCCACGGGTTGGAACAAGTGCCTGAGTATCTTAAATAATGGGTTGGGAACGATTTACCTGAGTTGGGAATCATTTAACAAAAAAAATCAATAAATAAAATATGAACATTAAGGACAAAGAAGCCTTAAATGGAATTACGAACTGAATACATGGGTTTAAACATGACACAAGTCATCCAAATATACATAATAGTTACATCAAAATAGCCTAAATAACACCACACGACTAGGGGTCATCACCCACGAGCCGTCTCCATAACACTGCACCATTAAGGAAACTAACAACCTGAACCGCCATTACCCAAGGCCTTTCATTACCTATTTTAAACATGATCAAGTCCAGTAACAATTATTAATACCCCTTAAAAGACTCCATATGGTAAGCATGATAATATAAAAATCATGAAATTTATAATAAACAAGAAATGGTGGAAATAATTTTTAATGAATGAAACATTTAAAATAAAATTGTTTTCAAAGGATGATTTCAAAGAATGATTTCAAAGTATGAACAAATTTTAATAAAATAAGTAAGAAAATTAATTTTACTTCTTAATACACCATAATCCAATGATAAATATGTAAGACTCAATGATCACTAATCTCGGGAACATCCCTAGGCACTAGTTAGTTTTAGGCCTCGTGTACCTCTTATCTTAGTGTCAAGTAACCATAACAATATCTATTCACGAGCACAAGCCACTATTAGGGAACATACCCATAACCTAGTGGTCCCCAAAAATCATTATTATAGTTTTTTAGTGTTTTCAATGTTAAAATTGATATGTGAAACATGGAACAAACCACTCTAGACCACTAGCATACTAGTATACGTCCGCGCACCTAGATACCCAGGTTTCCCCCTTTGTGCTCAAAAGTTTTCCACATGTTAAAAAATTCAATTTTCATATAAAAACACCATTTCTGGTCATATACACTCAACAAAATAGCTACACATTCTTTTCACAATTTATATAACTCAATAAACCATTTATAATTTCCATCTAACTTTTTAAAGGAATATAACGAAACTTTTCAATTACAATCCATCTAAAAGCCCTCTTTGAAAACCAATTGCACATAATTATTACACTAAAACAGAATTTTTGTTCGAAATTTTTTTTAATAAAAACCTTACATCAATTATAAAATAGCCTCAAATGGTAAAACATGGAATGCACATGTAAAACACCCATTTCACACAAAAATGGCACTTAAAATCCAATTTATTAACAAATTCCACAAAAAATAATTTTCGCATAAAGAAAAATGAAGGAGGAGGAGGATAAAAAAGAAATAAAGCACGGATACCTCATCTAGTTGTGCTTACACATGGAATCACCTAATAAGTTTGTCAAAAATACCAAATCCTTGCGCGAAAGATCAACCACACCATCATCACACCACAATGTAGTTAAAACAGACCTAAAACAAAAATATTATACCATGAAACCCAATATCAAACCCTAAGTACGAAACCCAATTTTATAGACCTTAGGAACATCAAGAAAAAAAGATGAAACCCTAATCAAATGGGAGGGTAAACGATGGAAACCTACTTACTTGAGAGATCTTTGAAGAAATCACCCCAAATACACCAATAGATGAATCTCTAAGAAGCCAAAATTGATAGGGAGGTTTAAATAAGGCTGAGGAGGTTGAGTGGAGACTGAAATGGGGAAAAAAGAGAAAAAAAATGAATGATTTATGATAGAAACAAATTACCTTATCAAATCTGGAATGTTTGAGAAACCTTCCGCAATTTCATCCTAATTTTTGATCAATATGAGTTCCAAAGAGGAAAAATAGAACATGGGGGAGCGGTGAGGATTTTTGGTCTTGAGTGAGAGGTGTAGTAACCGAAAAATATTAAAAAATGAATGAGATATGAATGAAATATTTTTTTCAAACAGGAAATGGGCTCACATGATGGCCCAATGCCGGAATAAATCACCCAAACCCACCAAGATAATGAGTTCTTAAGGGTCCAAATAGATATAGTGGGTTGAATAGGTCAGGGGAGGCCAAGTGGGAAGTGGAATGGGTTAAAATTTTTAACAAAATGAAGGAGTTATAAAAGAAACAAATTTTGTTTTTATATATGGAAATTGGCTCACGGTTTGGCCCAAATCATAATGAAATAACACCATTCTCCAAAAATACATGGAAAAACCCCACAAAAATGGAAGAATAGAAATCACAAGAAAAATAAATTTAAATAAAGTCATTTATGTGACACTATAAATTGTAAAAAATCACAAAAATGGAAATTTTTTGATATTACAAACAATTTTATTATAAAATAGTTGAATTTAAATTTTTTAAGAATTTTATATTCATTAATGAAGTATTATTTAATATAAAATACCCATAATGTCAATTTTAAGTACAAATCATTAGAATTATAATAATAATATAGAGAAAACATATAAAATTCTAAAAAATATTCTTTTATATCCATTAAATGTATTTCTCATAAATAAATTTCTTTTATCACATTATTTATCTTAAATGATATTTATTTTAATATTTTTAATATCATTTATTAGATTTATCTGTTACATAAATAATTATGAATCAGTGTTGTGTAAGTATTTAATGTCATTATTTCTTCTATAAAAATTAAAAATAATATAATAAGATTAAGACAAGTTCTTTAGATTTGAAAATAATATTTATATTTGAGTATATCCTCTAGATAACAACATGTTTAAAGTATTTTAGTTAATAGAAACAAGAGGATGTAATGTTTAAATTTTCATTAAATTAAGTATTATAAAGGTCATACTCTCACACAATTGGCCCCAAAATGATATAAATTAGAAAATTGGATGATTATGGTCACAATATACTTATAAAATAATATTTATTCAAGTGTTTGGGTGATTTAATGATTCTTATCATTTTATTTCTAACCCGAGTTACCTGAATTAATCTTTACTGTGGTAATAAAAAATATTATGGTAACTATTCATTTTTCCCAAAATTAAAAGGAAGATATTTAATAAATCTGGAACACTATATTTTAAATATGTAATAAATTTTTTGAAATAAAAATCACATATTTGTTCAAATTAAATTTAAAATTGAATGAGAAAAACATAACAAAAAAACTATTTTTCAGAAAAAAACCCCTTTTAAATATAAGGTGTATTTATGATAAGTT
The DNA here is from genome assembly GCA_963277665.1 of Viscum album. Lineage (NCBI taxonomy): Eukaryota > Viridiplantae > Streptophyta > Magnoliopsida > Santalales > Viscaceae > Viscum > Viscum album. Next base: position 1,038,987,832 of record OY728165.1, read on the forward strand.
TATGTAAAAGATAAATTTTAAAAAACCTTAAATTAAAATAAAAACAAACTAATTAAATTTTTAATACAATCCAAAACATAATTTTACTTTATAAATACTTGAAAATAAAAAAAAATTCAATAAAAAAAGTATTTTCACTGTCCATTGAAAAACTAGTGTTTTAAAATATTATAAAAAATTCATCACATGATAATTTTTAAATGATTATTTAAAAAATAAATTTCATTTAAAAAAATATGTTTTAAAAATTTTATATAAACTAATTATATTATTTTCTGAAAAAATCAACAAAAATAATTTTTAATAAAAATTCATTTTTGACTTTCCAAAAAATAGAGAAATTATTTATGAAGAATTAATTAATAAATAATCTATGAATATTGATATTATATATATCATAAATAAATTTCTCATATTCATAAACTTCAATTTAACGGATAGAATATAATATTCCCATAGTAATATTCCATTGTTATTTATGTTTGGTGTTTTCTATGTTTTTACAATCCTAGGATATTACACTAATCTTGAGTTGTGCATGCCCTATTATATTTCAATTGGTGCCACCCTAGTATATCTTTGATGTTTTTTAAGTGCATCAGGTAACCACTTGAAATGATTTGATATCATTTGTGAAATTATATGTGATTATTATACCACATGTTGATGTATATAGGACTTTACTTATTAGAAATCAAAATATACTTCCTATAGTAGAATTTGATGCTATAATGGGAATGGTTAGACATCATTAAATAATGAAATCTTCAAATGTTCGGATAGGGAAATCAATCATCATATCATATGTCATTCTCAAATTCTTTACAAGTGTAATGAGGGGGATGAATCTCATTTTTAATCTTCTTCGCAAGAATTGATATTATTTCCTTATGAAAAATAATATCTAACAAAAATGATTGATAAAATATAGAGAATCATTCTAGAAGACATTCTCATTATCCAATTATATTCTAATATATACCCTGAAGGGTTTTATTATATTCTTATAGTCTAAGATATTGTGATCCCAATTGAACATATACCTATATCTCATCCCATATCCAAGAATCCATATTTAATGGCCACTATTGAGTTGGAGGAACAAAATAAGCAGTTACATGAGAATCTAGAGAAGAGTTTTATATGAATTAGTGATTCATTGTGTGCTTGACTATTCCTCTTCATCAAAAGTAAGGTTGTGTCAATGAGCCTATGTAATGATTTTCATTAACTCAACAAATCCATGATAAAATAAAGAGAATCCCTTGAAATATATTTATTACATGTTTTCTCAAAAACTCGGGGACTGGAATTTATATATGGCCGACCTTTAGTTTGGATATCACTAATTAAAGGTTTATATGGAGGATATTTCAAATAATTCCTTTAAAATATGGTATAGACACCTTGTGTACAATTTGACTCCCTTTGGAATCACTAATTCTCTAATAATATTTACAGACTTTACAAATATTTTATTTAGAGATTATCTTGAAAGAAATTTAGTAGTATTTATAGATATTCATATATACTCCAAAATAAAGGTGGATCATGAAGATAATATGAATAATGTGATAAATCGATTCGAAAAAGAGAATATATATGAAACTTGTAGTAAATGTGTGTTCTAGATGAAAAAAGTATCATTATTAGGGAATGTTATCATGTGTAAAGGGATATATGTAGACCAATCTACGACAAATCTAATTTTGGAATATCCTAGAATATCATATGTATTCGAGATCTATAGTTCCCTTCGACTAGATAGGTATTATAGATTATTTGTGAGAATCTTATCATAATTGTCAAACCCACTAACCAAGATGACTCAGAAGGGAGGGGAGTTTCAATGGAATTATAAATATAAAGAGAGATTCATGGAACTGAAAAAGAGAATTTTCAATCAACCATTCCTCACAATACCCACATGTGGGGAACTATTTTTAGTATATATCCATGCCTCAAAACGTGGTTCTGACTGTGTATGGATACAAAATAAAAAATTGTAAGCCTAACCTCAAGGTAGTTGATGGTTCATGAGAAGAACAGTCTAAAAATGATATGGAGTTATATATAGTTTTATTGATAATAAATATTTGGTGGCATTATATTTACTTGGGGTAGTAAAAAATATATATGGATCATAGATTCCTAAAATACATATTCATATGGAATGAGTTTAATGTGTGAAAACAAATACACTTAGAGTAATTATGGATTACAACATATCAATATAAAACTATCTTAAAAATTGTACATTATTTAAGAATAATATATTCTACAACCTTATACATGATGATATTTGCGAAGGGTAAAATTTTCCTAGATTTGTAAAGGATGGGTTTGAAAGTCATAACGGAAGAAACTTCATCAATGATTTCTAAAAGGAAACCATACCTTATAGAGAAGTGAAAGGATTATCAATGGGATAATGAGGAAATATAGAAGAAGGTGGAGATATGAAAATGAAAATATTATGAGTATAAAATTTATGAATAAGGAGTTGAAATATTTGGGTCACAACTATATCTATTATTAAATCCTGATATAAAGAAGATGGTGTTGAATAGTGCGCATAGATTGACCTTTTCCATCCACCCAAAGAGAAATATGACATATCAAGATCTATGAGAGAACTATTGAGGAGAAAATACAAAGAAGAATATCATAAAATATATATTAAAGTTATTGTTATTTTATAAAGTGAATTATGGAAAGAAAAATTATAAAGGGATAATTAAAACATTACCCATACCTACAGGGAATTGGGAAAACATCACAATGGAATTTATCAATGGGATTTCAAAGAAAACTAGAGGAAATAATGATATATAGGTTTTTTTTGATAATTTTACAATTAATGGTCATTTCATTTCAATTAAATGGGACTTCACAATCAATCATGTTGCAATGTTTTACATTAGAGAAGTTGTGAGGATGCATGAAACACCACTATCAGTTTGATCTGATTGAGATCTAATGTTTATATCTATGTTATGTAAAATTATCTAACATGATATAAACATTGGGTAAAAATTAAATATCAAATATCATCCCCAAACCCATGTACAATATGATTTTAATATCTAGAAACATGTGGAACTATTGATAACATTCACTCTAGAATTCAAATGAGGATGTCATCAACGTATTTATTTTGTCAAGTTCTCAAACAAGAATATCTTCCACTAAATATTCCATAGGGCTATATATGAATCCATTTATGGTAAGAGATATATAAATCCTATGGGTTTGGTTGAGGTTGTTGAATACAAGATATTTGTATTTGAAATAAATGAAAAAATGGTAGAAAACTTGAAGGAAATTTAGCAGCACATCAGGGATACTAAATGTAAAAAAAGAGCAATGATAAAAATCATCACTAGGAACTAGTGTTTGAGGTTGTTGATAAATTTTTCTTCTACATTTCTCAATAGAATATAGTAATAATATTTTATATGAAAGGAAATATAAGCTCCATTTACATTAACCCTCTTGGATATTGTTGGTCACATCATAGTTGTGGCCTATCAACCATTAGCACCAATTACCCAATATCAAGTACATGACATGTTCTACGTATCCCTCATGTGGAAGTATATACTATGGATCTCACATGTTCTGAATTATTAGGTGATACAATTAGAAAATTATCTCTTATGAGGAGAATGTAGTGAATATATTGGTCCATAGAGACAGCATTCTATGCAATAAGACAACATACCTAGTCAAAGTACAATGGAATATCCATAAGTACGATGAAGAAACCTGTTAAATAGAGGAAGAAATGGAGAAAGAGTATTGTTAACTATTTTCACCTTAGTGTGGAAAAATAAATTTCAATGGTGACATTTCTTGTTGGGGAAGTATCTAATGACTTATAATGTAACACCCGAGATTTTTATGAGTAATATTTTGTTTTTTTATATATCATCAAAGGAATCCTTCACTACATACTAGCTTGGCTTACTTTACACGCAATCACGACCTTCCTCGATAGCTTGCGTCGTACGCAATACCGAGTTTCACTAAACAACGACATGCTATTAAAATATTATTAAAACTAGCCGTTATGAATAGTAATAACCACTTTTTGAAATTTTATAAATTTTATTTTTCAAAATGGACTTCATTTTTGGATTCGGAATACCGAAATTAGCCTAGGGTGAAATTTTGGTATTTTTCTGAAAACTTTCAATTTTTGATGAATAGTGAAACCACTAAGTGGTAGGTTAAAAACTGAATTTTGCATAAAACTTAATTTTACCGCTTCTGTGAATGGAATTTCGAAAATCCAACAGACACGGTTGATATTTGTAAGTAAAATGTGGTTCAATGAGATAAAAATAATTTTTTGGTGAATAGTAACTTTTTACTTTTTTTTACAGCGGTTAATAGTAAATTGGGTAACTAAGGGTAAATATGATATTACTATTACCCTAACACATGTCCTAATTCTATTGGATAAGTGTAATTAGACCAAAAACAACCTTATGAATAAAATATGACCATTTAGGCCCACTTGGGTTAGATTAGGACATTTATTATTAATTTATTTAAAGAAGGGTTAAAATAGTTAAAATCAAAGTTTAATAAGTAAATCATTTTAAATATGGGGTTATACATAAGATAAATTCGACAATAAATATTCATTAGAAAGCTAAAAAGATTTCCTACATAATGGTATTTTATTTATAATTTTTATACATTAAATAATTTAATTTAATTATGATACAACGATGAAGCAGTAATTATCTTATTTATGAAATATTGACATAATTGATGTTATAAACACCAAAATAAATGTAATTTGAGTCTTTTTATAAATTACACTAATTTTCTAGGTTACTATGATATATTAGTGTTGATTTAATCAACTTGGTTCGAACATATAATTCTGTTATAACTTTCACAAAAATCATATATCAAATAGTGTCAAAATTGACACAAAATAGTTTTTAAATCAAATATTATATTATTAATTGTTATTTTATTCCTAAAAATCTAAGGTTCTGCCAAATGACTTAGATAAGGATATATATATTAATAATAAACAATTTGGGGTTCGTGTATTGACCATATAGTGAAAGAAAACAAAAAGACACGGTAAAAGTTAAATTATTTAACATAGAGTTAAATCTAATTGATAAGGTTAAAATAATACCCTAAACTTGTCTAAATCCTATTGGTTGATAGAATTTCGACCCATCCCCACTTTATCTTCGAAATAAGACCCTTTGGAACCATTATAAACCTATTTTGACTTTAATATAAAATAATATTTTGAGATATTCCTAAGGTGCCCCTCTCCTCCCTTATAAAAGGGCACCTCCTCCCCCTCCTCCTCACACCAAATTGATCACTCAAGCTCGGCCAACCCCTGCCATTTTCTCCTCTCCACTTCCATAGAATAATCCTAGAGGTCCTGGTCTTCTTCAAAGACCAATCTTAGTTCCCTAAGTGGAGGATTCAAAGAGGCGTTCCAAAGAAGAGGTAATATCTGTTACCGATCTTTTCAATTTCATTCTTCTTCAACTTCTTCTCCTATAGTTGTTTCATGATAAAGTAATAACATAAGTATTACTTACATACTGATATGTTATTATAAATATGAAACAACCATAATTCACCTTCTATCCATCCTACGGAAAAATGAAATCACCGCGCGTGCGTACGTACGGAATACCGTCTCCATGCCGTGGTGTAATCTATTTTCCACCATCACTTTACAAGGATGGGTATAATGGTGTAATGAGTAACTATTTATGATTATTATAAAGTAATATTGATACTGAAATAATATATATATATACTCCAATACAATTCCACGATCATAAGAACGATATCATCACTCGTGCGTACGTACGGAATACCGTCTCCACGATGTGAAGTGACTCGTTCTACATGATCATCATTACATAATAATTATATAAATGAATTGAATGAATAAATACGATATATGTTACACTAATACCATTCTGGATATAAGGTATCTATAACCTTAAAAGAAGAATAAGAATTTATTCGGCAAAACACGCATAAGAACAAAAGGCAATAAAGACCCGAGTAACAAGTAACAATGAAATATTACTAACAAGAAGCTAAGAATATGACCATATATGATATCATATCAATATGTATGATTCTGAAATAAGTCAATAACATTATTTAAACCATTATACAGGAGCTTCGGACACGTACAAAGCAAATCGGACCTAAGGTAAGGGAAAATACCACAATCTCATTTTTATCCGAGATTGTTTATTCGTAAGTATTTACTGGGGTGTATTTTATCATCCACATCCATGTTCCCTCAATATGTAATATTGTTTCCATCCACTTACAATAGTTTAAATCCAATTTTACCATTCGGTGAGTTTTAGTAAAGAATATGAAAGGAATCTTTTGTCGTTTTTTTTTGTACGAGGTACTTTTTGACTTTTCCGACAAAGGTACGAAGAATGTTTTTTTTAACTTATACGGCATGTATGGATTTTTAAAACATTATTTGCAAGAAGATTACTTTACAAGTTTTCAAGTTTATTTTTAATCAACTTCTTTTATTTTAAAGTCGTATGACATGTTATGAAAGGAAAAATGTTTTTTTGAAGAAGAAAGGATATTTTCCTCAAGAATGGAGTTCAAGTGTTTTATCAAAATTATTTTCCATCTAAGTTAATAAAGCGTTCTGTTTTTATCCCTATTATTACATTGATTTGATCATGCTGTGATTGAATTATTTTAATGAATTCCTTTATCTTGTATGAATTGTTTTATGATGTCATGATGTTTAAGATTCCAATTTGTATTACATGGGTTATGCAATGATGTATGATTTATGATTATGTGGCACACATAAGAAATGATTCATTATAAGATGGGTGAGACCTATATCTCCCTCCAATGCATTGGGTAAAGATTTTATATCTCATGAGATAGACATGGCTGGAACGGAAGGTTATTTCAGTTCAATGATACAAGACTGAAACAAGGAGTGAACTCGGTTCAGAAAAGGACTTTGTCCACTAAGATAGTCTTGGAAATGAGTCATGACTAACAAGAAATGATTTTCCATGATTATGTGTGCATGCCACAAAGTTTAAAGTTTTATGTTATGATTATGGGGATCTCATTTTCACTTCTATGATTTATTCCATGTTAAGATATTATGATCTCTTTTGCAGGTTATGATTTTCAAAAAGATATGATATGATTTTTATTTCCTTTATTTTCCCTTGCTGAGCATTTGAGCTCACCCTTTTATGTTTTCTTTTCTCCCGTCCAGGAAGATGGATATTAAGTAGAATATGCTAAAAGGGACCCTAGATATGATGAAATAAATGGGAGACACTGTAGAAGATTTATGAACCAGTTGTTTATGTTTCCCAGTTTCTAAAGACACTATACCTATACGGTCCTTTGTGGTTTTGTCATATGTTGTAATAAGTGTGCTTCAATTTTGAAGTATTAACAATGTATGTAAAGTATGGGTCGTTATAGTTGGTATTAGAGGAAAGGTATAGTCATCCTTTGGAAACTAGGATGTGAAAGCCTTAGTAAGAACCCTAAGGATAAGTCTAAGCATAGAACACAATATTAGTGTTTTAGAAATGGCCATGAATACCCTATGATAAAACCTTATGTGTGAAATTTTATCCTTGATTATGTGGTTTTCCTATTATAATTAGTGTTGCTCACACTATTCTTCTTGGTTTTAGTCAATGGCTGGAACCCGAAGGAACCGTGTTAATGCGGAATGCGATGGGCAATGCAATGATTGTCCCCCTGAGCAACCAAACGATATGGGAGTTGGAATGAAAAATCTTGTAGCCATGCTCATACAACTTTCTCAAGCTATGAATCATACAGGACTTCCAAACGAGCAAAGGAAGGAGCAACATTCTGTTGAATCCTTCATGAGGCAGTGTCCACCTTCTTTCAGTGGGTCTACTGATCCATTAGTTGCTGAACAATGGATTAGTACTACTGAAAAGATATTTTCAGTTCTTCAATGTTCTGAACATGATAAAGTCATCCTAGCAGTGTATCGTTTGGAAGGAGATGCTGATCAATGGTGGAATCTTATTGAGAATACGAGGCAAAGGGATGAAATTGAGTCTATGGAATGGGACGAGTTCAAGAACTTATTTTTCAATAAGTACTTCCCTCGTATTCTCCGAACAAAGATGGAGAAAGAGTTTCTTGAACTAAAGCAATGGGATGATGAATCTGTTGGTACCTATGAAGCAAATTTTACAAGACTTGCAAGGTACGCTTCTGGTATTATTATCCAACCTGAGAGTAAGATCGATCGATTCTTTAGTGGCTTAAAACCAAGTCTTCGAAGGGCTTCAGCCATAAGGGACTTCAATAGCTACGAGGGAATCATTCGATGTGCTCTAAAAGTCGAGATGGAGATTGGACTAACCCATTAGTCACATGGGTTTGATAAGAAGAGGAAGATGGAATTCCGAGGAAAATATAAAGAGCACACTGAAAAGAAGATGAAATTTCCCTTATGGTCAAAGTGTGGAAAGAAACATGGAGGGAGTTGTCTTAAAGGGACAAGTAAATGTTTTAAATGTGGAAAGGAAGGTCATCGGGCATTTGAATGCCGCGATAATGGGAAGAAGATGTCTAATGATGCAAACAAAGGAAGGGATACACAGAATGAACCTACTACACTTCAATGTTTCAAGTGCAAGGAGATGGGGCATTATGCCAATCAATTCCCAAATCCAATGGTTTATGATGATGGTCGACGTCAACAAAATCTTAAGGCTAAAGACAAAGGAAAGTCACATGCAATTTCTATCAGCGATGTGGAGTACGATAACGAAGTGGTGAAAGGTACACTTACCATCCACTCTAAAGTAGAAAATGTTTTATTTGATTCTGGATCCACCCACTCTTTTATTTATGAAAAATTTTCTAAGGGTATCACCATACTACCTCAACAATTAGATGTTGAGTTAGCTGTGACAACACCTAATGGCACAACAGTCGCATCAAGAGTTTATAATTCTTCTCCGATCGAAGTTTGTGGGAAAGTGCTTCCTGCAAATCTTGTGATCCTTCCTTTAGTGGAATTTTATGTGATTCTTGGCATGGATTGGATTTCTCTACATGGATATCATATCAATTGTCAAAGAAGGGAAGTCACATTTCATATTCCAGATCAATCTACGATCGTCTATCAATGCAAGGATGAACATAACCTTCCAGTGGAAATTTCTTCCATCTTATGGGTATTGATTCCACTAAATGAAGGTTATTTATCTCAAATGGTTGGTGAGAAACTCACGATTAAGAATATGCCCATTGTACGGGAGTTTGATGATGTATTTCCGGAGGAATTACCAGGTCTTACACCAAATCGTGAAGTTGAGTTTTCAATAGAACTCGTACCGGGTGCTTTGCCTATTTCAAAGACACCTTATAGAATGGCCCCAATTGAGTTGTAGGAATTGAAGAAGCAACTCCAAGAGAATCTTGATAAGGGATTCATACGCCCTAGTGCGTCACCTTGGGGAGCACCTGTTCTATTTGTTATGAAGAAATATGGATCAATGAGACTCTGCATTGATTATCGAGAACTTAACAAGATCACTATCAAGAACAAATATCCTCTCCCACGCATTGATGACTTATTTGACAAACTACGCGGAGATCAATACTTTTCCAAGATTGATCTTCGTTCAGGGTATCATCAATTAAGGGTCAAAAGGGAGGATATACCAAAGACGGCTTTCCGTACAAGGTATGGACACTAGGAATTTATAGTGATGCCATTTGGTCTTACTAATGCCCCTGCTATCTTCATGGATCTAATGAATAGAGTCTTTATAGACTATCTTGATCAATTTGTGGTAGTCTTTATAGACGATATTATTGTCTATTCAAAGAGCAAGGAAGAGCATGAAGATCACTTGAGAATTATATTGAAGACCCTGAGAAAGGAAAAGCTTTATGCCAAATTTACCAATTGTGAATTTTGGCTTCAAAAAGTTGAATTTTTGGGTCACATAATCTCAAAAGAGGGGATATCTGTGGATCCAGCAAAAATTGAGGTTATCGAAAGATGGTCAAGACCAACAACAGTAACTAAGATCCCAAGTTTTCTTGGTTTGGCTGGATATTATCGATGTTTTGTAAAGGATTTTTCACGATTATCTAATCCACTCACCAAGTTGACTCGGAAAGGAGTTAAGTTTGTCTGGACGGAAGAATGTGAAGAGAATTTCAAGGAGTTGAAAAGAATGTTAACCAGTGCACCTTTGCTCACACTACCTTGTAGTGGAGAAAGGTTTGTGATATACAGTGATGCATCCAAGAAGGGATTGGGGTGTGTTCTTATGCAAAATGATATGGTGATAGCTTATGCCTCACGACAATTGAAAATCCATGAGCAAAATTACCCAACACATGATTTGGAGTTGGCTGCGGTAATCTTTGCATTAAAGATTTGGAGGCATTACCTTTATGGTGAAAGGTGTGATATTTATACTGATCATAAAAGTTTAAAGTATATTTTCACACAAAAGGAGCTGAATATGCGTCAAAGAAGATGGTTGGAGCTGATTAAGGATTATGACTACTCAATCCATTACCACCCTGGTAAAGAAAACAAGGTGGCAGATGCATTAAGTCGACTACACCATGCTAGTTTATCCATGATGAGGATCAAAAAGGACCCAATATTTATGGATTTACAAAGGATGGATCTTGGAATTATAATGGAAGGGGAAAAATATTATCTTTCTCAAATGAATGTTCAACCATCTATACATGCGAAGATTAAGGAGGCACAGAAAGAAGCTTTCGAGTTACAAAAGAAGGTGAGAAATGTTCCTGAATTCAACCTTGATTGTGATGGGATAATAATGTTCAGGAATCAGGTTTGTGTTCCTCCCATCACCGAATTAAAGAAGGAGCTGCTGGATGAGGCTCATAGTTCATCATTCTCTATTCATCCTAGAAGCACGAAGATGTATAGGGACCTGAAAGAGTACTTCTGGTGGGATGGCATGAAAAGAGATGTTGCTGAATATGTCTCTCGATGCTTGGTTTTTCAACAAGTTAAAGCTGAGAGACAGAAGTCTAAGGGGATGTTACAACCATTACCCATACCCGAATGGAAATGGGAAAACATCACTATGGACTTTGTCACAGGACTTCCTAAAACATCCAAAGGCAATAATGCTATTTGGGTCATAGTTGATCGTCTTACAAAGTCTGCACACTTCATTGCTATTAGAGAGGATTTCTCTCTAGATCAGCTTTCCAGGATATATGTAAAGGAAGTGGTAAGATTGCATGGAGTACCACTTTCTATTATATCTGATCGGGATCTGAGATTTACCTCGAAGTTCTGGCGAAGTCTTCAGCATACTCTGGATACAGTGTTGAGTTTCAGCACTGCTTATCATCCCCAGACAGACGGTCAGTCTGAGAGAACAATTCAAACCCTAGAAGATATGTTGAGAGCCTGATCTATGGATTTCAAAGGAGGTTGGGATCAACACCTACCTTTGGTGGAATTTTCTTATAATAATATCTTTCACTCCAGTATTCAGATGGCTCCTTATGAATCTCTCTATGGAAAGAAATGCAGGACTCCAACTTGCTGGGATGAAGTTGGGGAAAGAATGCTGTTAGGACCTGATCTCGTTGATGAAATGGCAGAAAAGGTTAGATCTATTCAACAACACATAAGAGCAGCTCAGAGTCGACAGAAAAGTTATGCCGACAACCGAAGAAAAGACCTAGTGTTTGAAGTGGGTGATAAAGTGTTCTTACGAATATCTCCCTGGAAGAGGGTTATGAGATTTGGAAAGAAGGGGAAGTTGAGCCCTAGATATATCGGTCCTTTCGAAATACTGGATCGTGTTGGGAAGGTAGCTTACCGATTGCCGCTTCCACTGAATCTCTCTCAAGTTCACGATGTGTTCCATGTATCTCTCCTGAGAAAGTACATACCTGATCCTTCACATGTACTCAGCTCAGAAGTTGTACCGCTGGAGCAAGATCTTTCTTATGAAGAACAGCCGATAGAGATTCTGGATCATAGCGAAAAAGTCCTACGAAACAAGACCACTCGCTTGGTGAAAGTTTTATGGAGGAACCACCAACTTGAAGAAGCTACATGGGAGCTTGAGGATATGATGAGGGAGAAGTATCCTCATCTGTTTGTTACAAAGTGACGAATTTCGAGGGCGAAATTCTTTTTAAGGGGGGTAGAATGTAACACCCGATATTTTTATGAGTAATATTTTGTTTTTTATATATCATCAAAGGAATCCTTCAATACATACTAGCTTGGCTTACTTTACACGCAATCACGACCTTCCTCGATAGCTTGCGTCGTACGCAATACCGAGTTTCACTAAACAACGATATGCTATTAAAATATTATTAAAACTAGCCGTTATGAATAGTAATAAACACTTTGTGAAATTTTATAAATTTTATTTTTCAAAATTGACTTCATTTTTGGATTCGGAATACCGAAATTAGCCTAGGGTGAAATTTTGGTATTTTTCTGAAAACTTTCAATTTTTGATGAATAGTGAAACCACTAAGTGGTAGGTTAAAAACTGAATTTTGCATAAAACATAATTTTACCACATCTGTGAATGGAATTTCGAAAATCCGACAGACACAGTTGATATCAGTAAGTAAAATGTGGTTCAATGAGATAAAAATAATTTTTTGGTGAATAGTAACTTTTTACTTTTTTTACCGCGGTTAATAGTAAATAGGGTAACTAAGGGTAAATATGATATTACTATTACCCTAACACATGTCCTAATTCTATTGGATAAGTGTAATTCGACCAAAAACAACCTTATGAATAAAATATGACCATTTAGGCCCACTTGGGTTAGATTAGGACATTTATTATTAATTTATTTAAAGAAGGGTTAAAATAGTTAAAATCAAAGGTTATTAAGTAAATCATTTTTAATATGGGGTTATACATAAGATAAATTAGACAATAAATATTCATTAGAAAGCTAAAAAGATTTCCTACATAATGGTATTTTATTTATAATTTTTAGACATTAAATAATTTAATTTAATTATGACACAACGATGATGCAGTAATTATCTTATTTATGAAATATTGACATAATTGATGTTATAAACACCAAAATAAATGTAATTTGAGACTTTTTATGAATTATACTAATTTTATAGGTTACTATGATATATTATTGTTAATTTAATCAACTTGGTTTGAACATATAATTCTGTTATAACTTTCACAAATATCATATATCAAATAGTGTCAAAATTGACACAAAATAGTTTTTAAATCAAATATTATATTATTAATTGTTATTTTATTCCTAAAAATCTAAGGTTCGGCCAAATGACTTAGATAAGGATATATATATTAATAATAATCAATTTGGGGTTCGTGTATTAACCATATAGTGAAAGAAAACAAAAAGACATGGTAAAAGATAAATTATTTAACATAGAGTTAAATCTAATTGATAAGGTTAAAATAATACCCTAAACTTGTCTAAATCCTATTGGTTGATAGGATTTCGACCCATCCCCACTTTATCATAGAAATAAGACCCTTTGGAACCATTATAAGCCGATTTTGACTTTAATATAAAATAATATTTTGAGATATTCCTAAGGTGCCCCTCTCCTCCCTTATAAAAGGGCACCTCCTCCCCCTCCTCCTCACACCAAATTGAGCACTCAAGCTCGGCCAACCCCTGCCATTTTCTCCTCTCCACTTCCCTAGAATAATACTAGAGGTCCTGGTCTTCTTCAAAGACCAATCTTAGTTCCCTTAGTGGAGGATTCAAAGAGGCGTTCCAAAGAAGAGGTAATATCTGTTACCGATCTTTTCAATTTCTTTCTTCTTCAACTTCTTCTCCTTTAGTTGTTTCATGATAAAGTAATAACATCAGTATTAATTACATACTGATATGTTATTATAAATATGAAACAACCCTAATTCACCTTCTATCCATCCTACGGAAAAATTAAATCACCGCGCGTGCGTACGTACGGAATACCGTCTCCACGCCGTGGTGTAATCTATTTTCCACCATCACTTTACAAGGATGGGTATAATGGTGTAATGAGTAACTATTTATGATTATTATAAAGTAATATTTATACTGAAATAATATATATATATACTCCAATACAATTCCACGATCATAGGAACGATATCATCACTCGTGCGTACCTACGGAATACCGTCTCCACGATGTGAAGCGACTCGTTCTACATGATCATCATTACATAATAATTATATAAATGAATTGAATGAATAAATACGATATATGTTACACTAATACCATTCTGGATATAAGGTATCTATAACCTTAAAAGAAGAATAAGAATTTATTCGGCAAAAAACGCATAAGAACAAAAGGCAATAAAGACCCGAGTAACAAGTAACAATGAAATATTACTAACAAGAAGCTAAGAATATGACCATATATGATATCATATCAATATGTTTGATTCTGGAATAAGTCAATAACATTATTTAAACCATTATACAGGAGCTTCGGACACGTACAAAGCAAATCGGACCTAAGGTAAGGTAAAATACCACAATCTCAATTTTATCCGAGATTGTTTATTCGTAAGTATTTACTGGGGTGTATTTTATCATCCACATCCATGTTCCCTCAATATGTAATATTGTTTTCATCCACTTACAATAGTTTAAATCCAATTTTACCCTTCGGTGAGTTTTAGTAAAGAATATGAAAGGAATCTTTTGTCGTTTTTTTTGTACGAGGTACTTTTTGACTTTTCCGACAAAGGTACGAAGAATGTTTTTTTAACTTATACAGCATGTATGGATTTTCAAAACATTATTTCCAAGAAGATTCCTTTACAAGTTTTCAAGTTTATTTTTAATCAACTTCTTTTATTTTAAAGTCGTATGACATGTTATGAAAGGAAAAATGTTTTTTTAAGAAGAAAGGATATTTTCCTCAAGAATGGAGTTCAAGTGTTTTATCAAAATTATTTTCCATCTAAGATAATAAAGGGTTCTGTTTTTATCCCTATTATTACATTGATTTGATCATGTTGTGATTGAATTGTTTTTATGAATTCCTTTATCTTGTATGAATTGTTTTATGATGTCATGATGTTTAAGATTCCAATTTGTATTACATGGGTTATGCAATGATGTATGATTTATGATTATGTGGCACACCTAAGAAAGGATTCATTATAAGATGGGTGGGACCTATATATCCCTCCAATGCATTGGGTAAAGATTTTATATCTCATGAGATAAACATGGCTGGAACGGAAGGTTATTTCGGTTCAGTGATACAGGACTGAAACGAGGAGTGAACTAGGTTTAGAAAAGGACTTTGTCCACTAATATAGTGTTGGCAATGAGTCATGACTAACAAGAAATGATTTTCCATGATTATGTGTGCATGCCACAAAGTTTAAAGTTTTATGTTATGATTATGGGGATCTCATTTTCACTTCTATGATTTATTCTATGTTAAGATATTATGATCTCTTTTTCAGGTTATGATTTTCAAAAATATATGATATGATTTTTATTTCCTTTATTTGCCCTTGCTGAGCATTTGAGATCACCCTTTTATGTTTTCTTTTCCCCAGGTCAGGAAGATGGATATTAAGTAGAATATGCTAAAAGGGACCCTAGATATGATGAAATAAATGGGAGACACTGTAGAAGATTTATGAACCAGTTGTTTATGTTTCCCAGTTTCTAAAGACACTATACCTATACGGTCCGTTGTGGTTTTGTCATATGTTGTAATAAGTGTGCTTCAATTTTTAAGTATTAACAATGTATGTAAAGTATGGGTAGTTATATATAATTTTATCAATGAAATTTCCCCTATGATTATATAATTGTGTCAAATTTATTAATGTAGTATCATATACAACACATTCACAACATGATATAACAAACACAATTTTTTTATATTACATCGAACCTTATATTTAGATAATAAACATGTCCTTAAAAATGGAATATATTAAAATGGTTTAAAATTGAAAATTAGATAACTGCAATATAGAAACTTATATATTCTCAAACCACCAGAATAAGCAGACTCATGAACAATACAATAAAAATGAAACAAAATATTTGTAATAAAAAATTAATCTTGAAAATAAAAATATATATAACCAATAAATAAATTAAAAATTAATAAATAATATATGAAATATGTGGTATTTATAGAAATTACAGAACCCATATGAATATTAAAACTTGACCATTAGAATGTTAATATAATCGTTGGAATAATAATCTAATTATTGGAAAAGTAATATGACCACTAATAAAAATAAATTGACTATTATAATAGTATACTCACCTATTTAAGTGTAAAATAATATTTATGTATCTTATATAATAAAATTTGTCATATTTAAATCATGATACAAGTAAATAAATGTTTTGAAAATGATAAAATTGGTGTTTGTATTTTTGTAAAACATAATTGATTTATTTTAATTTTTATAATAATTATCACGATTAATAAGAAATTTTATTCTCAAAAAATGGTTTTATAAATTAATATTATGTTGTATTATTATGTTAGTATAATTTTATGAAATTATAAATAAGTTTCAAAATCTATATGAAATTGAACATAAGAATAAAATTGGTATTTTTCTAATAAATAATTATTTTATTTAAAAATTAAAAATATCTTATTCATAAAATTATTTTCAAAAAATTAATTCCATTTTAGTAATCTATACATTGAATAATGGAACATGTTATTTTCTTTATTTCTATAGAATAGTTGAATTTCATTTTAATATTAAAATACGTCAATATTCATTAAATTGCCTTATTAGAAATATGCAAGCATAAATGAGGCATGGATGATATAAGTATATCCTTAGTCAGTAAAGAGAAAATTAATATAAACATTCACAATATTCATCACTACTATTTTTCTTGAGTAATAATAATAAACCAATGAAGATAATATTCCAAAAATACACCTATATTCCCCTTATAAATACCACCCCCACCGCCCCTTCTCTAAAAAAATTATAAGTCTTAGAGATTAAATAAACTCTTAAAAAATATACCCTCATATATCTTCCCATGTCCCCAGAATCTTTTATCTCGTTAAAGACCATCCCAAGGAGCATTTATAGAAAGATTAAGAGGAGAAAACTAAAGGGAGTGGTAAATTCTCAACTAAAACTATTTCAATTTTATTGTTCTTATAACACCTCCATTTGTTTTAAATACATAAATACATAAAAAAAATAATTATTATAAACATAATTTTATGTTATTATTATGGTGGAATATACTTCTTCTACCATTCCCTAAATTGGTTCTAAAACAAAAACATTTTCCACAGTTTTTTTAGTTGACTGCCTCCATGAAAAATTTATTTTTTCTTCCACCACCATCAAGGCTAGTTATATAAATATTATTTTTTGTTAAATATGAATATAATAAGTATATTATAACTCATTTCATGACTATGGAATGTGTTATAACCTTTTAATTGTATAAAAAATTCTTTTTCATGATAGTTCCTAAATCTACCTAAATGAACTAAATGAATAATAAAAACACTTATAATACATGAATCATCCCCATGACAGAACACATATAGATATTTGGGACCATTTCAATTTATGGAAAGATATTAATATTATTTCATTTCAATTTTTCAGTTGTGTTCTCATTTTACAAGAAATTCAATAATTATCCACAAGCAATTTGACTATGAAACCATGAAACAAATGCCCTCAGAACAATGAAATTAAACATTATATCTCATTGAAATGGTTATAAATTATAATAATATAATTATATGAAATCAAATATATATGGAAAATTTTAATAATTAAGTAATTATTGAATCTTATTTTATTAGTCTGGAGGTTATGTGAGAGTGGAGAATCAGTCCAGACACAAGGTAATGATCTCCTTGAACCATCATATATTATTTGGGTTATGCTTTATATCTATTTTTCACACTTTTTGTATTTATTATTATTATATAATTATTATATATTATTTGTATGTGTCCCTTAAATAAATTCATAGTTTCATTCACCTTTACAAGATGTGGGTGCACATATTTTAATTGTTCCCTTATCAATTTAACTCCTTAAGAAAACCCGATTAAAGGAAAATTCTCTATTTCTTACCCCATTTCAGGTACCACTTCGTTAAATGTTATAATAAATTCATGTTTTCCAAAATTTATCATTTTATTTTGTAAAATATATTCTCATTAATTTCTCATTTTATGTAGATTAATATTCCCTTTAACCTCTTTAAAGACTCTTTAATCCTTTCCCTAAAACCACACTTATGTGGTATTTTACACTGTGATTTCTACACTCTTTTTCAAATAAAACCTTCAATTAGATGTTATTTTTCCTGTAATGTGATTATTTTCACCTATGAATGTTTGAGAAAATTTTAATCCCTTCTTTCATGGAATCCGTTATGACATTCGATCTGGTCATGCTAAAATAAATGATTATGAAACCCATTTATTTCCATGGGTAATCCTTAAGTTTATGATGTATGTTTGATTTAATTTCATGGAACAAATATACTTTCACGTGCTATGATGAGTGCTCTTATATAACACTATAATGAATAGGGTAATGTTTTTGTCACATGAGATTTTATGTATTAGAATATAAAGTATACCCAATTAATGATGGGACTGTCCACCAAGTGATGTTGTCTTTGGGTAAGCCTTGAATTATGCCTATGTCATATTTTATATTGATTCCACATTTCTATGATTAAATGATGTTATTTATCCGTATTATTTATTTCATTTCTAATTATGAATATTCCTGAGCCTTACCTTTTTATGATATCAGGTTTTTCTTTTAGGCGAATATGTTATGCTTTGTTATCATGTTTTGTTACATTGTTTTCTTTTTAGAACACCTCTTTTCTTATGTATTCCCAAGATTATCCTTCATTTTTTAGGAGAAAAATAATTTAATATCCCATTATGGATATTAAAATAAACTTATTTCATTTTAGTTTTGTCTTGATGTTTTGTGCACCAACTGTTCTAGAGATACCCGACCTCTCAATAATTGGGTTGTTTTTATAATAAATTTATGTTAAATAATACGTAATAATATTTTTAAAAGGATCATCCACCAATAGAATATTTTATATTAATAAAAAATATGAGATTATGATATGTAGAACTAAATAAATACCTTTTTTACACCATGGGTTCACTCATCCAGTATGAAAATGAAGAGAGAACCAATGGATTTGAGGAATCATACTATTCTTAGGGTATATGGATATAAAATTGAGGTCATTTTCATTAATAAACAAGAGAAAGACAGATATTATGGGGATTACATATATATTCCTTATCAAATATGAACATCTACAAAAATATGGAAGTGATTCAGCTTTGGAATGAAGGTTTGATGGTTTAAGGTGGATTTTAGGCAAGTGAGTGATTCAATGAGGGTGGTCTATGGCTAGAATGACGTAAAAATTCATATATAAGGGGATTTAATGGTTATTTGTTTTTTGAAGAAAAGAAAAATCCACCCCTAAATATAAAAAACACTTGATACTATATCAGGTACCTAGTACATCCCATTGTTTATGTGGTGGAGCCAACAGACAAGCTAAATCCAACTATTCACCATTGGGTACCCAATATTTTTCTATTTGGTACATAGTACTCTCAAACACCATGGGACCTTCTCCCTCTTTTTCCATCCTCCTAAAAATTATTCCAAATTCTGTTAAACATAAAATTACTACCACAATTATTTTATTAACCAAAATTAAGAAAGAATGTATGCTACATATGTGAGGTCCATTACTAATTTAATATCAAAAGAACACATATAAAAGTTAACCCACACCCACTTCCCCAATGAAATATTCACCCTCATGTTACAATGACACATGTCCCAGTGCTAAAACCCATTGCATATTAACACAACCCCATGATTTATAATAGAATCATAGCCCAAGATTCCTAATTATATCCCTAATTATACAACCATTTCTGTAAACAATATAACCATATCTATATAAAATATTGTGGCTAGGAAACATTATGAAAAACATCAATATCATGACCTCTTCCACATAAATGTATGAATCACATATCAACATCATATTCACATCAAAATATACCATAAAATAATTCCATTATTTCCCATATTTCATATATAAGAGGGGGTGGGTAAGGTAGAGTAGTCATCCATCCATATCTCTTATATTTTGGATGTCGAGGGTACAACCGGAATCTAAATCTTCATATGGGAGTTGGTCGCATTAACTGACTAAGGTGGTGATGTGTAAGACATAAAAATACTAATATATATATATATATATATATATATATATATGAAACAAAATACTCATTTAAAAGGTCAACCGATCATCATAACACCTTAATACAATAACCCATCTCTATACCATTACCACTATAATAATGATAACAACTGCTACCACTACTAGAAAAACAACAAGAAAACTTCTCTAAAAAAATCACCGTCATCTCAAAATAAATAGTATTAATTATTTTTTACATTATAAAATTTATCTCAATTTATTAATTAATTAATGATTTCATATTTTATTAACTTCTTAATTTTTTCAATCCACTTTCTGTTACACATTTCATGATTCCCCTTTTACATTTATTAATCTCATTACCATATATCAATAATTTACCACCTCATTAACTATAAAAAAATCTCATTAATCTCTCTTTTAATAAAATAATTTATTTATTTTATAATCATTCCATATTCCTATGAAACCACCGCCCACAATCCACAAAAACATCTTTGATCCACTACCCCAGTAACCATTCAAATATCCATAACATCACCTCTATTATTTGATGAACAATGACCACACTATACCACATTGGAAATATATTTCTACCACTAAAAAAATATCATCACTCCATTAAATACCAAAATAGTTAAACTATATCAAAATAACTTCAATTAAAAAAAATATATCAATGAATCACAATAACAATCGATAAATAACTAACCTTAATCATTCACGATCCATTATTTATTCTGTAAAACATACTAAAAAATATCAAAAATTAAATCCAAATATCTCTATGTGATTCTTATTTAAATATTAAAATTATTTTTATCAAATACAACAAGTTTTTAAAATTAATAATGTCAGATAATCAGATCATTATGATAAAACTTCATTCAATTCAAGAGGGGTCTTTCTCATCTGATTTGGTTGTTGGTAGTTTGAGTCACTACACTATATATTCAATGTGGTCTAGAATTTATATTTACACTCATAATATTATGGTTCTTGTAAACCCCTAGAATTTTAGAATACATTTCTATTTAAAAAAATTATAATTGTTCAATATTTGGCTTCACACAACACAAAAAGCGTAAAATGAGGAACAATATATTATAACCTTGAAGTTAAATTTGAGGTAAGGATTGGAATATTATTTTTAAATAAATTTATTAAATTTTTATATAATTAAATTTATTTAATAATCTATAACAACTAATTACTCAATTTCAAATAAATCCATATTATGATTTTAATTTTTTTTTCCAAAAATGGTTTTATTGCATTTTGTGCTCAGAAATTATAATTAATTTATACTTTTATACAAATTAAATTTGAGTAAATTAATATCATTATTTTAAAAATAATTTCTATATTACCTTAGGGTGATTTTTTTGTATATTTTTGAAAATATTTATTTTTATGTGAATAGTAAAAAAATAACATTTTTTTGTAAAACTAGCATTTATTCTATTTAAATAATGTAATTTAAAAGTCGCATTGTGTTTTATACTTTGTTTTAAAGTAACATAAGATCAATTTAATGAAATAAAATATAAATAATTCATTAGGAATCAACATTATACATTATTTTTTTGTATTTGTTCATTTTTATTTCAAAAAAAATGTTTTTTAAAAAGTGATTTTCATTAAAAATTGTGAATTTTTATTAAATTTTATTTCTACCAATTCCTAAAATTTAATATTAAGAAATGGATTTCATAGTCACAATCATAAAAATTAATATAAATTAATTTTATAATATATTTTTTGATCATTATCTATAGTAAACATGGTAAAGATGTGTCACCTCGGTAGGTGTAAAACTTGTAAAAAAAGGTTTAAAACTATGTGGTAAAGCTTTAAATTCTATTTAAAACAAGAATTTTACTATTTCATGAATTATTTTAGAAAAAATATATATATTGTGGAGTATAATAATGTACTATAAAACATTATTTTGAATTTTGGAACCCAAGCATGAGTTTTGATAAGATATGATATACTTTATTAAAATTTAGAATTATTTTTGGGTATTTTCATTTAATGGTATAAATGGAACATTAAATTAAATTTTGTGTTGATAAAAAAGTCTAAAAAACACTTTTTTAATTAAACAACCAAAAAATTCATTTAAACAAAATTTTTAATTTATTTTAATGTAAATTTTTTTATTCTAAAACAAATAAATTCACAAAAAATCATTTTTATCATTCATCATGTGTTATTATATTAAATTTAATATATAGAAACTATAAAAATTGAATTTTAAATGAATTATTCAAAAATTTTAATCAGTATGTAAAAATTTGGTGATAATGATCTTTTTATTTTGTGTTATGTAAATATATTTTCATTGCAATAATTTACGTTGTCACAGTTATGGTTAAAAGAGGTTTAATGTTCTTTAAATTATATATAAGGTTTAATATGTATCCAAAAGACATATAAATGTTATTTTTTGTAGTTTAATTATAACCTATAACAAATAATCATTGATTTTTTCAGTGGTTCCCCTTGAAATGATTATGATATATATATCATTTAAACTTTTAAGTAATTAGAAGTGTGTCATTTCCATAAATTATAAAGGCCGCATACTCTCCTATCTTATTTAAATAGTTTTATCCTTATGTCTCAACCAATACCTTCAAAAATACCATCAAATATTCCTTCTACCCATCCTATATCTTCTGTTGTTATACTTTTTTAAGGGTTGGGGCCAAAGCCTCATTTTTATTATTATAGAAAATTAAATACTTATTTGGAATAGGCAGAGGGATACCCAATACATAATTAATCCTTATTAATTACAACATATTATCAAAATTCTTACTTTACCATCCATTGTGAGAAGAGAACATCACTCTTTGGTACATATGGATTGCTAGCTCTAAGATTTAATGCGATTAATTTATCATTTCATGTTCACATGGTTAGAAATGATTATAGATTTAATTTATATATATTAAATTTATGAAATTATTATTATTCATTAATGGTGAATTATTTTTTAACTTTATTTCATTCTATCTATCAAAAAATGGAAACAATACTCTAGTGTACACATATATTTTCATCTTCAGAATGTGATGCAATCAATTTTTCATCACCAATTTATATGAAAAATTATAAAAGATAATATAACTATTTAATATGAAATTTTTAAAATTAATAAAATTATATATATTATGGAACTTTTTTAAATTACAAGGTCCAAAACTATATAATCAAAAAAAATCCTGAAAAACGAAACAGTTATCACTTAGAATATTTATTTTAATAATGAATTGTTAATTAATAGGTGATAAGATGTTATAAGTAAATAATGTATTATATGTATGAATATAGTTTTTATGTATATTTATAATAAATATATATTTATTATTTAGGAGTTTTTAATACATGCAAAGAAGGATGAGACCTGAGGTAAGGGTTTCAAGTCTCACATTAATTTTTATGAGACATATGACACAATCACCAATTATGTATTTTGTGTAGTGTATATAAATACCATAAATATATTTTATGATTATTATGATGAAACTTAAGTGTATTTAAAAATACATCTAACATTCTCTCTTCAATGAGTTTTTGAAACACATATTACCACGATGGTAAGGGGTTCATGTTACAATTTTGTTTCTTTTTGGGACTGTTAATGCTAAATTTCATTTAGAGAAAATTATTTGAATATTATTATTTAAACACCATATATTTCATTATAATATTATTATTCATGTAATTTTCAAATGATATTACTATATCCCACTCTTTGTTTACTTAAAATGATCGATGCTATTTTTAATGAAAAACATACATTATTTCCTCTTTGATAAAGACTCATTTTCTTCTAGGTCCATATTCTATTTAAACAATTTTTAAGAATGTTTGTAATATTCATCACTGATATAATAAATTCATTTTACCCATATTTTACTATAAATAAAATGATTTGAAATTAATCTTATTATTATTTTGAATGTGGAATTGTTTTACCAAATGTCTGAAAAAATATTTATTTTAACACATAAAACTCATTCAAATTTTCTCAACATCATGAATTATATTATCTTTGAAGATTACTTTAAATTTTTACATGATTATTTTCAATGAAATTCCGATATCTAATATTATGGAAATTAATATATTTTAAATTTTTGATTCCAAAATGATATGGTTATTTTCCCAAAGAAATGTTCTAGTAATCTTTTAATGGTATTTTCACCTATGAAAAAATCCTTTGATGTAACATACTATTCAATAGAGAAAATATTCAATGATAGAATCCTTATATTTTCATTGGATGCTTATTGATTATGATGATTATATCTTGAGGAAACCAATTTTCTTTTCTATGGGTTAAGATATTAAAACATGGTTATTGTTTTAATGAACTTATCTAATACATATGAATGGATTATGATTATTTTATGTCTAGGTCAATTATAGCCCTCCAATGTATTTTTTAATGTGATATTTATATCTTGTGATATTAGGATAACATGACTATACATGATTTAATATAACCTTATTAACATTTTTATGTGTGATTATGATTCCATTCTATATATTCTCACATGATTATGTGTGTAACTAATTGTGAATAGATGTAATGACCCAGTTATAGAAGCCACCCAGAGGTGCCCCACACCCGGTTAGTCACATGGCCTCTAGAACATTTCCCCACATTCCAGAGGCTACCAACTATAAGCGAGGGCCTTGGGTGTGATAGTGGGGAAACTATGCCCTCATTGGCAGAGTAACATAGCAGAAGTAACCAAATGAAAAAAAAATAAGCAGTAACAATCCATATAAAATTAAATAGTGGAAGACCGAAAATAATTAATAGATTGAGCATATATATATAAAAATGATTCATGGTACATATGTTTTGGAAAATAGGGAAACACGTCACAATGCTGGAGTACAGTAACAAACCAAAGTACAAAAGAAAACAAGTAAACAGATCCTCAGCACTGTAATCCTCAACTTGGTCTCATGCTCTCCAGATCAACATCAAATCAAGTACCCGAAGTAGAAGGGCACTTTCCCTTATCTATACCTGCAGAAATATAATCTCTTTGGGGCAAAAAGCATAGCCCAATTAGGGTGTGACACTAAATCCAAATATGAAATAACCACAAGATCTATTCCTAACAGTCAATGAATAAATGGAAGGTAATAAATAACAGGAAGCTGTAAATAAGGAGGTACTCCGCCGTAACCAATCCACAGTTTCAAAGAATTAAGTTTCATATATCAAGAAATAGCTAACCAAATAAGGTAAACACAAACATGTAACCCTATAGGAATTAATCAAAACCTATCCCCTCTGGTCCTACCAAGAAACACAAGAATGCAGATAACACAACAGGTAACCCTTTGTTAAGTACTCACAACCTATCCCATATGGTCTTACCTAGCAACAAAAGAAAGCAGCTAAACACAAAAGGCAACCATCTGGGAAGTACTCACAGCCTATCCCATCTGGTCTTACCTAGAAACACAAGAAAGAAGATAACATAACAGGTAACCCTATGGGAAGTACTCAAAGACTATCCCCTCTCGTCCCACCTAGCAACACAAGAAACCCTCTGGGTAGTACCGTCAGTCTAACCCCTCTGGTTCTACTTTAGAATAGAATCTCTAGGGAAGCCCTCAATGTAAATTCCCCCAATAGTCTCATATCGGTAACTAGAGGCACTCTGGGGAACCACTTATATCACATTCCCCCTATAGACCACGTCAAGGAACTACAGACACTCTGAGGAAGTACTTACATCAATTCCCCCTATGGTCTCACATCGTAAGCAAAAACAAACACTCGGGAGAATACCTTCTGTGTAACAACCCGATATTTATGATAAGTATTATTTTAATTCATTTGATGGCATGTGTTTTATGCTAAAACATGATTATCTTGTGCTATACTCCACACTACATTAGCTTGAAGTATACACAACACTATTAATAGATTGTGTTACACACAATTTCAAGTTTGTTTTATAATAGTCATTCTACGCAACATTGAGTGTATATATATATATATATTCAATGTATAAATGAAATATGGTTGGATTCTGTTATACGAAACAATGAAGTATTCTTTCCCAACACACAACCCTGACTTGGCTTGCATTACACGTAATCACGACTTTCCTTGATAGCGTGTGTTGTACGCAATATCAGGTTTCACTAAACAATAATATATGGTTATAAAATTATTACGAACTAGCCTTTATGAATAGTATTAAATAAATTTTGAATTTTATAACATTATTATTTCATCTTACACATTTTCTAGAA
Organism: Viscum album; assembly: GCA_963277665.1. Taxonomy (NCBI): domain Eukaryota; kingdom Viridiplantae; phylum Streptophyta; class Magnoliopsida; order Santalales; family Viscaceae; genus Viscum; species Viscum album. The sequence goes on from OY728165.1 coordinate 1,039,014,467, forward strand.
CAGGTATGTGAACAAAATAAATTTTTCGGGTAATATTAGTATTTTTCAAAAAATGCATTTTTGCCGCCTTTTGATGGCACACCCACATTAAATCTAGTTTTTGACGTGTTTATAAGTTCAATTTTACAAAAATAATCTTCTTATTTTGAATCAGGATATTAAAATTTACATTGGATAAAGTTTTGATATTTTTCTGATAAATTTCATATTTTAATGAATAGTAAAAACACGCTATATTTTAATTAAAAACAACTTTTTTCATCGTAATAAATTATATGGTTAAATTATAATATTGAATGGTTTTAAAGTATAAATAGAATATATTTTTACCATTTAATGTTATTTAGGTCATTAGCATTGATTTTTCCTTGAATTCGTAGGTTAAATCAATTCAATCTAATGCAATGTTTTAAACAAAAACCCGTTTTCTTTCGACAACGGGATTAATTTTAATTTAATTTCTGCAACTTTTGTGTATTGAATTTCTAAAAAAGGATTCCATATTTGGAATCAGTGGGTCCAAATTATGTTAATAGGCTACTTTTTATTTTTGGAAATTATGAATAGTAACTACGGTAAATTTTATTTACCATAGTTAAAGGTTAATTAGGTAATTAAGGGTAAATATAATATTATAAAATTACCCTAACACATTCCAAAACTCTATTGGATGACTAAAAGTCGACCCATATCACCTAAGGGTCGGATTAGAATCATTTAATGGACTTTTGTCCATGAAAATAACTTATTTATTTTTAAAACCAATGAAAGTGACAACATGTCACCCTCTTAAATCTTATAAGTCTATTAATTTTAATTTAGTGATAAACTTCATGAAACTTCGAACATGAATAGTCTCCAGAAAGATAATGAAATTATCTAAATCATATGAATTTATTTATAATTTTTAGGTATTAAATAATTATCATTAGGTTTGACACAATAGGGATGCGGAAATTATTTATTTAGTGAAAAATCAATAACATAGTTTTTATTGAAATATTAATACATATAAAAATGGCCAAAAATATGCAAAAAACTTATTATTAGTGTATATATAGACCCTAATCATCCATTTCCCTAATTTGTGACCACTTGGATATTTATTAAGATGATTATGACACTTATATTATTTTATTTTAAATGATGCCAAAGTTGTCACCTTCATAATTTAATAAATATAACAATTTAAATATTGTGATTTTAAGATGATAAATTCGATTAAAAGTATTATTGTGAAAGTTAATATATTTATCTTCATCATAGGATTTTATTTTTAATTTTTATGCAAAAAATAAGTATATTAAATAATTATTCAAAAAATGATGTAGTAATTACTTTATTAAGAGAAAAACCAAATAAATGGTTTTAAAAATAATAAAATAATTATTATATGAACTATTTAATGTTATAAACTAATTTTATAGATAAATATGACCTATTATGAATCTATTAAAGCTTTTATTTCGAACATATCTTCTATATATATTTTATTTAAATTCAAATAAATGAATAGTGTCAAAATTGACACTATTTTTATTTTATAAAAATAATATATTATAAAATTGTTTAAAAATCACAAATATATTTACAAATTATAAATTTAAATTAATATGGTATATATGTTATAATGTATCCAATTATGGACAATTCACTACAAATAAGTAATTATTTGTTATAATTTAAAATTTAGAATGTTATTACCAAAAATCAAATAAAATCGATTAAATAAGGATAAATCAAGTTGATAATGTATAAAATAAATTACTAACATGTCTAAATTTGATTTCTTGATGATATTACAACTCTATATCATCTAATATTTTGATATGTGTCATTTTTGGAGGTTTTTAGGTGTGGTTAGATTTAATATAAATTAATATATTTAAGAATTCCAAAGGTGCCCCTCTCCTCCCTTATAAAAGGGCACCTCCTCCCTCTCTTCCTCACACCACTTTGAGGATTCAAGGTCAGGAAACCCATGCCAAATTATCTTCTCCACTTCCATAGAAACATCCTAGAGGTCCTGGTCTTCTTCAAAGACCAATTTTAGTGCCCTAAGAGGAGGTCTCAAAGAGGCGCTTCAAAGAAGAGGTAATGTCCATTACTGATTCTTTCAACTTTATTTCTTTTCCACTTCTTCATTTTTAGTTGTTTCATTATGAGGTAATAACATAAGTATAAATAATATAATGATATGTTATTATAAGTATGAAACAAATATATTTCACCATCTATCCATCCAACGGAAAACGAAATCATCGTGCGTGCGTATGTACGGAATACCGTCTCCACGCCGTTGTGTAATCTATTTTCCACCACCAACTTACTTGGATGGGTATAAGGGTGAAAGTAATGAATATATATGATTATTGTAAATTGATATTGATTCTGTAATATTATACATACACTTTTATACAATTCCATGATCTTGGGAATGATATCATCACTCGTGCGTACGTACGGACTACCGTCTCCACGACGCGATGAGATTCACTCTCCATGTTAACCATTCATGAATGATTATAAAGTATATATAATGAATAATAATAAAATATATGACATAATAATGATACTGTATTTATGTATATATATATATATGTATGTCATTTATTTATTCCATTAAATTCAAAAGGGAAACGAAAACAGTGTTCATGTGTACGTACGGCCTACCGTCTCCATGAACGGTGTATTTCATTTATTTTATCGATCTATAATATATATGTATATGATGAATATATATTATATATAAATAATGTTTTATATTCTGTAATTATGTAAATCAGGATATAAGTAATAATATCAAGAATGAAAAGTCGAAACATATACGATAAATGAAATGATTTTACCCAAAACGCTGCTTTAACATGGAATTTACAAAAGAATGGGTAATATAAAGTCATAAGTGAAACATATATGATATAATAACAATGAATATGATTCTTTAATTAGTCAATGACATTATTTAAATCATTATACAGGAGGTTCGGATACGTATGAAGAATATCGGACCTAAGGTAAGGGATAATTTTGCAAATCTCATTTTTATCCGAGATTGATTATTCGTAAGTATTTACTGGGGGTTATTGCTATCGTCCATGTCCATGTTTTATAAAAGAGTATTCATGTATTTTTAAAGTCTTTTTTACCCATTTTGACTTTTACCCGATGTTATGGAAGGAATATTTCTTTTATTTACCCTACAAGGTACTTTTTGACTTTTCTGACAAAAGTACGAGAAGAATGTTTTTTTAACGTATACGGCATGAAAGGATTTTTACAGTTTTATAAAGCCTTATTTTCATGAAGCTTCCTCCAAAATATTTCATGACTATTTTCAACAAAATCCCTTTCTTTTAAAATTGCATTACATTTTGTGAAAAGAAAATGATTTTGAAGAATAATGGATATTTTCCTCAAGAATTCATTTCAAGTGTTTTATCAAAACCATTTTTTCATCTAAAATGAAATTATTTCATATGTGTATGTTTCAAGTATAATTTCTCTATGATTTACATGGTTTCACTTTCCTTATTATGAAATGATATCCATTTCTTTATATGGATTATTTAATGATGGGATGATGTTTATGAAACCCATTTTATTTATTGGGTTACTATAAATGACGTATGTTTATTTTGTGGCACAAGTAAGAATGATTTCATTATGAGATGGGTGGGACCTATATCTCCCTCTAATTCATTGGGAAAAGATTTTATATCTCATGAGATAGACATGTCTAGAATGGTAAGTTAATCCGGTTCAGTGTTACAGGACTGAAACGAGGAGTGAACTCGATTCAGAATGGGACTTTGTCCACTAAGATGGTCTTGTCAGCAATGCCTTGTCTACTATGGAAATCATTACATGTGCTTAATGGATGCAACAATTACATGTTTTATTCCCATTCTATTTTATCATGAATTATGTTCCATTATGATCTATTCCTTATGTACTTCCATGTTTTATGTCGTTCCTCAAGATTTTTAATGTTCATGTTTTTTAAGTTCAAATGTATATGGTATGCTTTATTTTATCCATGCTTACCCTTACTGAGCATTTGAGCTCACCCTTTATATGTTTTCTTTTCCCCCAGGATTAAAAGAATGATTTTAGGTAAGGAATCAAAAATGGGAAGATATTTATGGGAGATGTTGAAGTTCTTTCACCACGATTGGAAGATTACGTTCCAAGTTTCCAAAGACACTAAACTATTATGCTCCTTGTGTGTCTGTTTTTGTTATGTACTAAGTATTCCGCAAAAGTAATGTAATGTCCATGTACGTCAAGCTTCGGGTCTCTATATTTGGTATCAGAGGAAAGGTTTAGTTAACCTTTGGAAACTGGGATGCGAAAACTTTAGTGAGATCCCTAGAGATATTTCTAAGGTATGTCAAGGGATGTCCCTAAGGTTAATTATACATATAGGTTATAGTCCTAGAATTTCTCTAACTATCTTAGAAATAAACCTAAGATGTTATATATTGAAGGTACTCCCCCTTTATTATGTTTTTTCCCTAGCATGGTATTTTCCTCTCACACTATTATTTTGGGGTTTTAGACGATGGCTGGAACTCGAAGGAACTGTGTTGATCAATGTAATGGACAATACAATAATTGTCCTCCTGACCAAAACAATGTCATGGGAGATGGAGTGCACAATATTATTTCTATACTTACACAAGATATGAATCATTATGGATTTCAAAATGAGCAGAGAAAGGAGCAACATTTGGTTGAATCCTTCAGGAGGCAGCATCCACCTTCATTCAGCGGGTCTTCTGATCCCTTGGTGGCTGAACAATGGATCAGTACTACTAAAAAGATATTTTCAGTTCTACAATGTTCTGAGCATGATAATGTCATCTTAGTAGTATATCGTTTGGAAGGTGATGCTGATCAATGGTGGAATCTTATCAAGAATACGAGGCAAAGAGATGAAATTGAGTCCATGGAATGGGACGAGTTCAAGAACTTGTTTTTCAGTAAGTACTTCCCTCGTATTCTTCGAAAAAAGATGGAAAATGAGTTTATTGAGCTTAAGAGGAAGGATGATAAATCTGTTGGTATATACGAAGAGAATTTTACAAGAATTTCAAGGTATACATCTGGCTTTATCATCCAACCTGAAAGTAAAGTTGATCGATTTTTCAGTGGCTTAAAACCAAGTCTTAGAAGGGAATTATCTATAAGAGACTTCAGTAGTTATGAAGAAATTGTGCATTGCGCTATCAAGGTAGAAATGGAATTTGGTGTTACATATCCATCTCATGGTTTTGACAAGAAACGAAAGATGGAGTTCAATGAGAAATCTCAGAACAATGGTGAAAATAAGATGAATGTTTCCTTATGCTCAATGTGTGGAAAGAAGCATGGTGGAGATTGTCTTAAAGGGACTAAAAAATGTTTTAAGTGTGGAAAAGAAGGTCATCGAGCAGTTGATTGTCGAAGTAATGGGAAAAAGGTTGCTAATGATTTGAATAGAGAAAAGACTACAGAGAACTCTCCACCAACACTTCAATGCTTCAAGTGCAAGGAAATGGGGAATTATTCTAATAAATGCCCCAATCCACGGGTTAGTGATGATCGACATGAGGAACCACTTAAGGCAAAGGACGAAGGGAAGTCACATGAGATCACTATTGGTGATGTTGAATATGAAAACGATGTGGTGGAATGATTAAGTGTTTATGTAATGGGATTCCAAAATAATGTTTTATATAGTATCGTGGAATATTGGAATATTTATGTATTGGTCTATTGTGGTTTTCAAAAATTTTATGGTACCGGTAACCATGGAAAGTGATTAATATATTTTTGTAAAAAAGATGATATGCGCATAATGAAGGGAAAAGGAGAAAATGAAATGTTTGACAGTATTCATGAGCTCATGACTGATATAATTAAATAGTTATATCATAGTTTGAGGTTTTAGTATGTGAAAAGAGTTAACTTTTAACAGCACTCATGTTTTCATTAAGGTTTAATTTGTATTCATTTTTCAAGAGAATACATGATTAAGGTATTCACATGATTGGAATGTGACCAATAAGATATAAGGGGGATAAATGATGGTTGGTTGATGACATTTCAAGTAATCGTTTTATTTATACTATGAGCTTGGAATGATGTATTTTAGATAATCCTAAAGATTGGAATGGAATATGTTGGATATAAGTAAGTATTCTATAAGGATAGAGCATTTTTTGATATTATTGATGGGATGTTATAGTAATGTAGTTTTAGAAAAAGGACAACCTGCAGGACGGGTGACAGCCCATCGCGTCGGACAAGGCTGTGGGAATCGAACCCACAACCGAAGTGCGACTGGCCTTTATCGCCTACCACTAGCCTACAAGAAGTCCCTAGTTAGTAGAAACTAGTTTTATTTTGTTAAGCAGTATGATATATGAAGTATAATTTCATTTTTGGAATCGTATATGATTAACCTCACCATAGATGAAATTATGTATATTTGATAACTTTTGCTTGAAACAGATGGAATGACCCATCATTCTATCACATGATCCACTAACTCTTCACGACTAGCAAATTCAACTTCATTTCTTTAAGGGATGAAGTGTAAACTGTTCAAATCACGAACAACAGTGAGATTGTACCAAAATCAAGCAAGTATTTATTCTAATTCCAATTTCATCAACTTTAGGGAAATGATCTTGAAATCCAAAATTATTGTCCTAGTACCCTTATATCTGATGAACCAGATGGTACCCTAGATCATCAAAAATTTATGGATTTGTGATTGTTGTCTTTTCCATAGCCATGTTCTCTACCACTCTCCATCAGAACTTGATGGTTAGATTTTTCTTCCATATCCATATTTTCACATATGTTCTCCTACGTGGAAACCCAGTGATTAGTTAATTTGGGTAACCGTTACGTTTCATTGTTTAGTTTTTAAAGCCAAGTTTTGGTATTCCTTTTTCGATGTGGGTTTCTATTAAAGAAACTTTCAAATAGTAAACAATTTATAACCTCGACGAATTTCGAGGGTGAAATTCATTTTAAGGGGGGTAGAATGTAACAACCCGATATTTATGATAAGTATTCTCTTTAATTTATTTGATGTCATGTGTTTTAGGCTACAACAGTATTATCTTGTGCTATACGCCACACTGCATTAGCTTGAAGTATACACAACACTATTCTTAGATTGTGTTACACACAATTTCAAGTTCGTTTTATAATAGTCATTTTACGCAACATTGAGTGTATATATATATATATATATTCAATGTATAAATGAAATATGGTTGGGTTATGTTATACGAAACAACGAAGGATTCTTTCACAACACGCAACCCTGACTTGGCTTGCATTACACGCAGTCACGACTTTCCTCAATAGCGTGGGTTGTACGCAATATCAGGTTTCACTAAACAATGATATATGGTTATAATATTATTACGAACTAGACTTTATGAATAGTATTAACTAAATTTTGAATGTTATAACATTATTATTTCATCTAACACATTTTCTATAACATGGTATGTGAACAAAATAATTTTTTCGGGTAATATAAGTATTCTTAAAAAAATTCATTTTTGCCGCCTTTTGATGGTGCACCCACTTTAAATCTAGTTTTTGACAAGTTTATAAGTTCAATTTTACAAAATAAACTTCTTATTTTGAATCAGGATATAAAAATTTTACATTGGATAAAGTTTTGATATTTTTCTGATAACTTTCATATTTTAATGAATAGTAAAAACACGCTTTATTTTAATTAAAAACAACTTTTTTCATCGCAATAAATTATATGGTAAAATTATAATATTGAATGGTTTTAAAGTATAAATAGAATATATTTTTACCATTTAATATAATTTATGTCATTAGAATTGATTTTACCATGAATTCATAGGTTAAATCAATTCAATCTTTTACAATGTTTTAAACAAAAACCCATTTTCTTTCGACAACGGGATTAATTTTAATTTAATTTATGAAAATTTTGTATATTGAATTTCGAAAAATAGATTCTATATTTTGAATCAGTGGTTCCAAATTATGTTAATATGCTACTTTTTATTTTTGGAAATTATGAATAGTAACTACGGTAAATTTTATTTACCATACTTAAAGGTAAATCTGGTAATTAAGGGTAAATATAATATTATAAAATTAACCTAACGCATGAAAAAATTCTATTGGATGACTAAAAGTCGACCCATATCACCTAAGGGTCGGATTAGAATCATTTAATGGACTTTTTTCGATGAAAATAACTTAATTATTATTAAAACCAAAGAAGGTGATAACATGTAACTCTCTTAAATCTTATAAGTATATTAATTTTAATTTAGTGATAAACTTCATGAATCTTCGAACATGAATAGTCTAAAGAAATATAATGATATTATCTACATAATATAAATTTATTTATAATTTTTAGGTATTAAATAATTATCATTAAGTTTGACACAATAGGGATGAAGAAATTATTTATTTAGTGAAAAATCAATAATATAGTTTTTATTGAAATATTAATACATATCAAAAGCCTCAAAAATCTGAACAAAACTTATTATTAGTGTATATATAAACCCCAATCATCCATTTTCTGAATTGTTGACCATTTGGATCCTTATTATGATGATTATGACACTTATATTATTTTATTTTAAATGATGCCAAAGTTGTCACCTTCATAATTTAATAAATATAACAATTTAAATATTGTGATTTTAAGATGATAAATTATATTAAAAGTATTATTGTGAAATTTAATAGATTTATATTTATCATAAGATTTTATTTTTAATTTTTATGCAACATATAATTATATTAAATAATTTTACAAAAAATGATGTAGTAATTATTTTATTAAGAGATAAACCAAATAAATGGTTTTAAAAATAATAAAATAAATATTATATGAACAATTTAATGTTCTCCACTAATTTTTTAGATACATATGACCTTTTATTAATCTATTAAATCTTTTAGTTTGAACATATCTTCTGTATATATTCTATTTACATTCAAATAAATGAATAGTGTCAAAATTGACACTATTGTTATTTTATAAAAATAATATATCATAAAATTGTTTAAAAATCACAAATTTTTTTAAAAATAATAAATTTAAATTTATATGGTATAAAATATTATAAAGTATCCATTTATGGACAATTCACAACAAATAAGTAGTTATTTTCTATAATTAAAAATTTAGAATGTTATTACCACAAATAAAATTAAATTCATTAAGTAAGGATACATCAAGTTGATAATGTTTAAAATAAATTCCTAACATGTCTAAATTTGATTGGTTGATGATATTACAACCCTATATCTTATAATATATAGATATGAGTCATTTTTGGAGGTTTTTAAGTGGTGTTAGATTTATTATAAATTAATTTTTTTAAGAATTCCAAAGGTGCCCCTCTCCTCCCTTATAAAAGGGAACCTCCTCCCTCTCTTCCTAACACCACTTTGATCCTTCATGCTCGGCCAAACCCTGCCAAATTCTCTTCTCCACTTCCCTAGAAACATCCTATAGGTCATTTTCTTCTTAAAAGACCAATTTTAGTGCTCTAAGAGGAGGTCTCAAAGAGGCGCTTCAAAGAAGAGGTAATGTCCATTACCGATTCTTTCAACTTTATTTCTTCTTCCACTTCTTCTTTTTTTGTTGTTTCATTATAAGGTAATAACATCAGTATCAATCATATACTGATATGTTATTATACGTACGAAGCAACCATATTTCACCATCTATCCATCCAACGGAAAAAGAAATCACCGCGTGTGCATACGTACGGAATACCGTCTTCACGCCGTGGTGTAATCTATTTTCCACCACCACCTTACTTGGATGGGTATAAGGGTGAAAGTAATGAATATATATGATTATTGTAAAGAGATATTGATTCTTTAATATTATACATACACTTTAATACAATTTCACGATCTTGGGAATGATATCATCGCTCGTGCGTACGTACGGATTACCGTCTCCACGACGCGATGAGATTCACTCTCCATGTTAACCATTCATGAATGATTATAAAGTATATATAATGAATAATAATGAAATATATGACATAATAATGACAATGGATTTATTAATATATATATATATATGTATGTCATTTACTTAATTCCATTCAATTCAAAAGGGAAACGAAAACAGCGTTCATGCGTACGTACGACCTACCATCTTCATGAACGGTGTATTTCATTCCTTTTATCGATCTATAATATATATGTATATGATGAATATATATTATATATAAATCATGTTTTACATTATGGAATTATTTAAATCAGGATATAAGTAATAATATCAAGAATGACAAGTCGAAACACATACAATAAATGAAATGATTTTACGCAAAACGCTCCTTTAACATGGAATTTACAAAAGAACGGGTAATATAAAGTCATAAGTGAAACATATATGATATCATAACAATGAATATGATTCTGTAATAAGTCAATGACATTATTTAAATCATTATACATGAGTTTTGGATACGTATGAAGCATATCGGACCTAAGGTAAGGGATAATTTTCAAATCTCATTTTTATCTGAGATTGCTTATTCATAAGTATTTACTGGGGGTTATTGCTATCGTCCATGCCCATGTTTTATAAAAGTGTATTCATGTATTTTTAAATTCCTTTTTACCCATTTTGACTTTTACCCCATGGTATGGAAGAAATCTTTCTTTTATTTACCCTACAAGGTACTTTTTGACTTTTCCGACAAAAGTACGAGAAGAATATTTTTTTAACGTATACGGCATGAAAGGATTTTTACGGTTTTATAACGCCTTATATTCATGAAGCTTCCTCCAAAATATTTCATATATATTTTCAAAAAAATCCTTTTCTTTTAAAATTTCATGACATTTTGTGAAAAGAAAATTATTTTGAAGAAGAAAGGATATTTTCCTCAAGAATTCATTTCAAGTGTTTTATCAAAACAGTTTTTTCATCTAAGATGAAATTATTTCATATGTGTATGTTTCAAGTATAATGTCTCTATGATTTACATGGTTTCACTTTCCTTATTATGAAATGATATCCATTTCATTATATGGATTATGTAATGATGGGATGATGTTTATGAAACCCATTTTATTTATTGGGTTATTATGAATGACATATGTTTCTTTTGTGGCACAAGTAAGAATGATTTCATTATGAGATGGGTGGGACCTATATCTCCCTCCAATGCATTGGGTAATGATTTTATATCTCATGAGATAGACATGGCTAGAACGGTATGTTAATTTGGTTCAGTGTTACAGGACTGAAACGAGGAGTGAACTTGATTCAGAATGGGACTTTGTCCACTAAGATGGTCTTGGCAGCAATGCCTTGGCTACTATGAAAATCATTACATGTGCTTAATGGATGCCACAATTAAATGTTTTATTCCCATGATATTTTATCATGATTTATGTTCCATTATGATCTATGCCTTATGTACTTCCATGTTTTATGTCGTTGCTCAAGATTTTTAATGTTCATGTTTTTTAAGTTCAAATGTATATGGTATATTTTATATTATCCATGCTTACCCTTACTGAGCATTTGAGCTCGCCCTTTTTATGTTTTCTTTTCCCCTAGGATTAAAATAAATATTTTAGGTAAGGAAACAAAAATGGGAAGATCTTTATGGGAGATATTGAAGATATTTCACCACGATTAGAAGATTACGTTCGATGTTTCCAAAGACACTAAACTATTACGGTCCTTGTGTGTTTATTGTTTATGTACTAAGTATTCCGAAAATGTAATGTAATGTTCATGTACTTCAAGCTTCGGGTCTCTATATTCTGTCCATTCTCCCTATGGTCCACTACACCAGGTTCTCATGGCCCAGTGTAATTGAAGCAAGCATAGTAGCGTGTATCGGCCAAATTAAACCACAAGAACTACTTGGCTAAATAGTCTACAACATAACAGCATGTTAGAAAAACAGTCGCACCATCCTACAAATACTAGTCATGGAAAGTACGTAGCAACCTAACAGGAAAACTATACCAAATGGTCAAAACAAGAAACATGCATGGGAAAAATACTTCTAAAGCATATCAATTCATGATATTCACAACCAATTATCCTCTACTCAAGCATAAAAGAATATCAGGAAATTATCAGGGCTTAAACGGTAAACACGCAATACCCCGTTCAAGGGTATTTGACAAATTTTCACATATATCTCATAGAAATTCAATAGAAAGGCACAAAACACCTACATCAGTGATGGTAGATCTCTATACGTGAACCTCGAGCCTTGAATCTCCCAAGAACACCATAGATCTACAAAAAATGTCTAAAACATTCAACCGAGGATAACTTGAGAAAGAGAAGGAATTGTGAAATGAAACTCTAGAATAAGTAAGAGCATACCGAGGTGATTCCAACACAATCAACGACGGTCTAATCAGAGGTAGGATTCTCGGCCGGGGTCTTTAAGGAAGATCACAACTATACAAGAGCTCTTGGACGAACCAATCCTAAAAGAATGTGGTTCTGTCCCACAGGTGTGACCTCGGTGTGTTTAATGAAAAAAACAAAAGTACACGACATGTACTTTGGAAGTACACATCGTGTACTTTCCATTTTCATACCCATCATTAGGCAGCCCCTAGGTCACCCCCACATGGTTGTGTGTGCGACCATTACATAGCTAGCACATGACTTCATGCGGCTACCGAGTACATGACGTGTACTCATAAAGTACACGTCGTGTACTTCAAAAATTTCCATAAATCCATATTTTTATAAAAAACGACCAGAAAAGGAAAACATACCAAAAAATAAGATCCGGGTTCTTAAAAACTTCCCCCCTTAAAGAAATTAATCCCCAAATTTCCCTAGAAAGGTGGTATATAAGAAGAAACCCCGAACAGCTCTGACCACTGCGATCATACATCTGCCTCCCTCTCCCATGTCTCGTCCTGTACTCACCCATGCTGCCATAGCACTCATACCAGAGGAACATACCAGCCATGGAGAACCTTCGTACTTTGATCGGCAATCTGGATAGGATGCTCCTCAAAAGATGCATCCACTCCCAACCGAACCTCCTTGGGTTGGATGAAATGAGACGAGTCTGAGAAGTAATGTTGAAGTTGAGAAATGTGGAAGACATCGTGCATACCTTGGTACCTCTGAGGTAACTACAACTGATAGGCAGTCAGCCCAAATCTCTTCAACACCTCAAATGGCCCGACGTTCCTCAGAAACAGCTTACCTTATCTCCTAATCCTTCTATGTCCCAACTCTGGCATGACATGTAGAAAAACTTGATACCTGACCTTGAACTCTAGAGGTCATCTCTGCTGATCAGTATAAGACTTCTATCAAGACTGTGCAGTAGACATATTCTTTTGAATCAAATCTATCTTCTATGTGGTCTCCTGGAAAAAATGAGGTCCCATCATAGCTGCCTCTCCTGCCTCCAGCCAACATAAGGGTGATCAGCAAGGCCTACAGTACAAAGCCTCATATGGTGACATCTGAATAGTTGCTTGAAAACTGTTATTGTTGGAAAATTCCATAAGAAGTATATGATTATCCCAAGAACCTCCAAAATTCAGGATGCATGCACGAAGAATGTCTTCATGCACCTGAATCATACGCTCGTACTGGCCATCTGTCTGGGGGTTGTATGATGTACTCAAAAGTACCTGTGTACCCAAAACCTTCTAAAGCCCCTGCCAGACCTGAGAAGTAAAACGTGCATCCCTGTCTGAAACGATGGATTGTGGAACCCCATTTAGGCGTACAGTCTATCAGATGTACAACCACCATAGCTCATCACACTGAAGGTCTCCTTGATCAGAAAGATGTGAGAAACCTTCGTGAGTCTGTCAATGACAACCCAAACTGCATCATTCCCTCGATGCGACCTCGGCAAACCTATCACAAAATCCATCATGAAATCATTCCACTTCAACTTGAGAATGGGTTACTGCTGCAAAATCCCTTCTGGTCGCTAATTCCCCACCTTCACCTACTGACAAGTGGAGCACTTCATGACAAAACTAGAAACATATCTCTTCATACTGATCAACAAATACTGGAAGTGTAGATCACGATACACTTCTAGGATGAACTGCCCGTACTGAGGAAAGAAAGTCCCACATCATCTCCTCATGTATGTCTGATGGCAGCCATACACGCCCCCGGAAATGCAAGATCTCATCCTCACATATGGTCCACCTAGGAATAGGGTCCTCTCCTAACACGATTTCCCTTAAGACTAGGACTTGAGAATCTGATAACTGCCTCATTCGCACTCGATCTAGAAGAGTTGAGGTAACAGCTACCGAAGAAAGAACATTCTACCCCTACCTATCATGCACCTCTAAATGCATCTCAGAGAACAGAGCCATAAGTTGCCACTCACTGCTAGCCACCTGAACTGCCTATATCTGAGTCCTCATGCTCAGCGCAATAGCCACGACATTGCCTTTCCCCGGAGTATAGGCAATCTTGATGTCAAAAGACTGAAGGTACCCGACCCACATGCGCTGTCTCAGATTCATGTCATGCTGAGGGAAGATGCACTTAAGGATTTTGTGGTTGGTGAAAACCAAAAAATTATCTCCCAAAAGATAATTTCTCCAATAACGCAAGTCATGAATAACAACAGCCAACTCGAGATCGTGTGTCGGGTAATTTCTCTCATGTGGCCTCAACTGCTGAGACCCGTATGCAACGAATCCTTCTCCCTACACAAGAAAAGCTCCTAGCCCGATACCTGAAGCATCAAAATAAATAGTATATCTCTTTCCCAACTCTGGGAAAACTAGTATTGGTGCTGAAGTCAACATTCCCTTCACCTCCAGAAAGGCTGAGTCACTAGAATCTGACCACAATAAATTCACAACCTTCTCAGTCAGGCCCATCCTTGGTGCTTATAAGAATGAAATGTCCTGTATGAAACGTTTGTAGTATCCATATAGCCCTATAAAACTCATTACCTCAAATAAATTCTTCATATTCTCCCAGGAAACTACTACTCTCACTTTTTTGGATCTACTGATACTCCTGTCTCTAAGATAACATAACCCAAGAAGTGAAACTAGTCCATCCAAAAGTGGAATTTTGAGATCTTAGAATATAATTGATGCTCTCTTAGTGTACTCAGAATGATCTCAATATGGGTATCATGGTCGTGTAAAGTGTGAGAGTACACCAAGATATCATCCACGAGTACCACCATGAAAGAATCTATGTGTGGATGGAACAATCGATTCATCAGTGCCATGAAGACTTCAGGTGTTTTCACGAGACCGAATGACATAACCATATACTCGTATAGAACATACCTGCTCTAGAAGGCTATAAGAGGTACATCAGATGGTTTAATGTGCAACTGATGAAAACTAGATCTCAAGTCAATCTTCGAGAACACCTGGGCTCCTTGAAACTGATCAAAGATACCATCAATCCTGGGTAAGGGATATCAGTTCTTGACCGTCAATTGGCACACCTTATGATAATCTACACAATGACCGAGGGTACCATATTCCTTCTTCGCAAATAGGATAAGCGAACCCCAAGGAGAAGTACTGGGTCAGATGAAACCCTTTTCTTTCAACTCCTAAAACTACTTATTGAGCTCCTGCAACATTTGTGTAGCCATCCTATAAGGATTAATGGACACTGGTGCCGCTCCTAGAACGAGCTCAATAAAAAATTCTACCTCTTGCTCTAGAGGTAAACTTGAAAATACCTCTGAAATGAAGTCCCTCAAACGATCCACCACTGGGTCAAAGAATATATGTGAATTCCCCTAGTCATCCAGATAAAGACTAGAAATCTGGGCAGTAACTCCACCCAACCCATGATTCTTGGGTCCCGCTCTGCTCGCCTAGACATCCCAATCGCCCTTATGAAAAAACGATCTGTCTTCTAGTGATGTGAAACTCACCCTACGGTGGTAGAAATTGACGACATCCTTGAAGGGATCCAACTAGTCCATTCCAAGAATGAAATCATAGCATGTAATCTCTAGGACATCGAGGTCCCAAAAGAAGTGACACCCACCCACCTATAGAGGGCACTCCTTACAATGACACACATTAATCGTTCTAGTCCCCAATGGAGTGTCCAGTGTCAAGATATCAATAGAAGAAAAGATACAGAGCCCAAGGATCTCTACAACAGCAACATATATAAAGCTATGGGAAACCCCTATATTGAAAAGACCATAAGCTAAAACTGAGGCAACTAAGATCGAACCTCAAACTGTAGAAGGTCTGGGATCCTGCTCCTGCAGGGTCTGCTCCACTACAAAATTCTGGCATGTACCATGACCCTGTGACCCTTTCTGACCACTCTGAGCTGATCCGACCGGATGTCGCTGAAAACCAGGCGACTGGATACCATAGCCACGACCTCCATCTCGGCCTGAACAACCAGAAGAACTCCAGTTCCCAGACTTGTGAGAAACTGGTGGTGCTTCCCCATAACGAGGAGTCATAGAAGAACCCCTATCACCAGCAGGTGATGAGAAGATCTGGCAAAAGTGATGAAGTTGACCCATATTTCCACTAGATCAGCAATCCACTGGGTCTCTCGGGCATTGTGGCCTCGTATGCCCGCTCTTCCCACACTGGTAGCACACCACCTGGATACCAAGAGATATCTCTTACTTCCTCGGATCTCCGCATGAAGACTCCATGCAGTGCTTCTTGCTGTCAGTAGGAGAGATACCAACTCCATATGCCAATTATTCTTGGCTCACAACTCCAGAATCTCTCAGATTGTGCTCCGTGATCAGCACCTGGTTGATAATAGATGGGATAGAAGTCAACCTGAAGATATTCAATTAATATCGGATGTTGTTCCTCAGACCATCCTCGAACTTCTTTTCTAGGAATAACTCATCACCTCCTGGAGAGGCATGATGCACTGCAGATCAGTGAAGCGAGAGGAATACTCCATAACAAAAAGAATACCCTACTCCAAACTCATAAACTCTCGGTCTCGATCGGCCCTCAAGGTCTCTGGGTAGAAGTAGTCATAGAAGGCATTATGAAACTCATCCCAAGCCATGACCTACTAGAATCAAGCCTATGAAATCACATCCCACCATCTCTTGGATTAACCCTGAAGTATGTACGTAGAGTGCTTGACCCTCCTCTCTGAAGGCGTCTTCAGATGCTTGAAGATAGAAAGCATGGATTATATCCATGACTCTGCAGCTTGGGGTCCTCCTTCCCCTATAGAAGTGGAAGGATTCTGCTGCTAAAAGACCCACGTCATCTCTTCCATAGACGGAGTAGGATGCGGTACCCCATGAAAGGTCTTCATGAACTTCATAATTCCTTCCCTGAACTGTGCATCAGCATATATGTCAGGTATTATGGTTGGTTACAAGATCGACAGAACTGGAGGATCTGTTGGAAGTCTTTGATCAGTCACATCCAGTGTCTGATCATCACCTTGCAACTGGCGTACAACCAGAGGACATATCGGTGGCATGACTCTGCACGGTCAAGCATAGACCTTTGATCAAGATTATCAAGGAATGAAACTGGACGCATAAGAAGAGAATTGAAGAAATAAAACATTCATGTTTTACTAAACATGACTACACAATGTGTATAATTACAACACAGTATGTTCCCTTAAGCCTTTCACATGGGCGTGTACTTCTACCAGAACTGGTTGTGTAACACCCCCAACACACGACGTGTTTTCCTTACACACGACATGTACTTCAATTCTCTTCCCCTACCCAATTCTTTCTATATGGCTAAGCCAAACCGTTATCCTTAGAACAAGATTACATGACATGCTTGTGCCAGAAACGGCGCGTACTAGATGAGCTTCACCAACCCGTGTTTTTCATGACGTGGCCGAAAACTCGGCTGACACTACATGACGTGTTCCAGATGAAAACGGCATGTACTAAAAAAGATAACATCGACTTGTGTTGTTAGTTACACGGCCAGATACTGAGGTTACACTACACAGTGTGTTCTAGACGGACACGACGTGTATTAGGAATGATTTCTCCATCCATGTTGTTAGTCACACGGGTGAACAAATAGATAACTATAAAGAGAGTGTTATTACAAGACACAATGTGTATACGAATATTTAACCAACCTAGGTTGCTCGTTACATGGATGGATACATAGGTTACACTAAACGGTGCGTTCCAGATGGAAAAAGTGTGTATTAAGAAAGATAGCACCGACCCATGTTGTTAGTTACACAAGTAGATTCCAAGATTTCACTACACGAAGTGTTTATAACTAACACGGTGTGTATAACCTAATATTTTTCCATCTGTGTTGTTAGTCACACTGGTAGACATAGGGTCAACACAACAAGGCATGTGCAACCAGTACACGACGTGTTCCTACAAGAACTTCACTATCTCGTGTCTCTGCCCACGTGGCCTATGACACAGTTAGAGACTACATGGCATGTACATATGGTACATGGCGTGTACTTAAGAAAAATAGTTTCTTCCCAAAGAGAAGAACGCAGGGCGTGTAGTCAAAACTACACGGTGTTTATTCTGGGTTTTTCCAGACAGTAAGCCTCAGAAACTACTCTAGAGCCTATAAAACCACTGAAACGAACACCAAAGTGCCAAATTCCGATCTATGAGGGTCCATACTCCCTGTGAATCAAATAATAGCATCTTATACATGTTATAAAAATGAAAACAAGGAAATGATCCACAAAATTCCATTCCATGAGGGCCCATAACACCTCAAGAACCAAAGTTTAGCATTCATTCAAACAAACCCTTAAACAAACAATACCTTATCAAACAACAAGTATTTTTTCAAGGAATATATCAGAACAACATGCATATCTAGCACAACATCTATCAAAACAACATGCAATCACTAATGCACCCTAAATGGCATGGAAAGTATGCAAGACATGTGATTTCTAGAAAGTTCCTATATGATGCATGAGATGGAATACCCTCATATCATCGGGTTGAAACAGAAATAAAACCTCAACAAAATCCACAATAACAACTTAATACATGTGAATCACTCAAGGTGAAATCCAATCAACTGTAATAATTTCAACACCAGATAAATTACAATACGAGGAAAATTGGATTTTCCTTGTACACGGGTTAACAACTCCCAGGCACAACTAATTACCAAGTACCTATTCCTTCCTATACCTGGCTATAGGCTCCAAATAGACAGTCAGGAGAAAAGAATTTATCTGATACCACTTTGTAACATCTCGTTTCCAGAAGCCACCCAGAGGCGCCCCGTACCCGGTTGGTCACATAGCCTCAAGCACATTTCCCCTAACACCATTGGCTGCTTACTAGTAGCGAGGGCCTTGGGTGTGATAGTGGGGAAACTATGCCTTTATTGGTATTGTAACACATCAGAAGTAAAAAAATGGAAAAAACAGAAGCAGTAATAATCTCTATAAATGTAAACAATGGAAGACTGGAAATAATAAACAGGTAGGGCATATATATATATAAATGATGCATGGTACATATGTCTAGGAAAATAGCCAAACACATCACAATGCTAGAGTATAGTACTAAACCATAGTACAAATGAAAACAACTAAATGACTCCTCATCATCGCAAGCCTCAACTTAGTCCCATGCTTTCCATCTCCACACCAAATCAAGTACCTGAAGTGAAGGGTGTGTTCCCATATCTATACCTGCAGAAATATAATCTGTTTGGGCCCAAAAGCATGGCCAAACAGGGTGTGAGACCAAATCCATATAGGAAATCACCAGAATATCTGTTTCTAACAGTCAGTGAATACATGGAAGGTAATAAATAATAGGAAGTAGTAAACAAGGAAGTAATCAGCAGTAACCAATCTATAGTTTCAAATCATTCAGTTTCATATATCAAGAAATATCTAATCAAAGAAGGTAAAAAAAGGCAACCCTCTGGGAAGTACCCATGGCCTATCCCCTCTAGTCCCACCTAGAAACACAAGGAAACAGCTAAACACAAATGGTAACCCTCTGGGAAGTACTCACTGCATATCCCCTCTGGTCCAACCTAGCAACACAAGCAAGAAGATAACACAAAAGGTAACCCTATGGGAAGTACTCACAGCCTATCCCCTCAAGTACTACCTAGAAACACAAGCAACCCTTTGGGTAGTACACTCCGTCTAACCCCTTTGTTTTAACATTATAATAGAATCTATGGGGAAGCACTCGCCATCAATTCCCCCTATAGTCTCGTATAGGTAACTAAAGACGTTCTGGGGAAGCACTTAATTCACATTCCCCCTATGGCCCGCAGCACGGAACTACAGACACACTGAGGACGTAGTTACATCAATTCCCTCAGTGGTCTCGCATCGTAAGAAAAAACAGACACTCAGGAGAATCTCTTCCATCCATTCTCCCTATGTTCTACTACACCAGGTTCTCACAGTCCTGTGTATGTCAAGAAAGCATAGCATCATGTATCATCCAATGTAAACCTCATGAACTACTTAGAAAAATAGTCCACAGCATAACAGCATGTCAGAAAAATAGTCACACCATCCTAAAAATACTAGACATGGAATGTACAAAACAACATAACAGACAAACTAGACCAAATGGCGAAAACAAGCAACATACATGGGAAAAATACCTCAAAATCATAGAAATTCACCCTATTCACAATCAATTAACCTCTACTCAAGCATACAAGCATATAAGGCATTTATCAAAGCTAAAACGGTAAACACGCAATACCCCGTTCAAGGATATTGGAAAATTTTTCACATATATCTCAAAGACTTTCAACATAAAGGCACAAACCACCTACCTCGGTGTTGGGAGATCTATATATGTAAACCTTGACCCTTGAATCGCCCAATAAAACAGATCTGCAAAAACATCTAAAACTTTCAACTGAGGATAAATTTAGATAGAGGAGGAACCATGAAACAAAGATCTTGAAGAAGGAAGAGTTTACCGATGCGATTCCAACGCAATCGACGTAGTCGAATCGGAGGTTGTATGCTCAGTAGGGGGCTTGAAGGGAGATCACAACAGTACGAGAGCTCTCAAACGATCCAGACCTAGAAGAAGGTGATTCTGTCCCTCAGACGTGACCCTGGTGCGTTTAATGAAAAAAGGCACACAATGTGTACTTTGGAAGTACATGGCGTGTACTTGCAATTTCCATACCCCGCATTAGGTGGCCTCCAGGTCTCCCCCACATGGACGTATATGCGGACATTACATGGCCAGCATATGGCTTCATGCGGCTACCGAGTACGTGACGTGTACTCATAAAGTACACGACGTGTTCTTAAAAAATTTCCAGAAATTCCCCTTTTTCTCAAAAAAGGAGCAGAAAAGGAAAACATACCTGAAAAGAAGATCTAGGTTCTTACAATAGATATGTTATCTCTTTAAGGCATGAGTATGATGGGTTATTGATATGTAGAAAAGATTATACATTGACATGATTTTAAATATCTACGTTCAAATTTTGATGTGTGAGTTTTATTTCTTCAATATATTTTCATAGGATTGTCTACGAACAAGATGTCAAATAACTATGTTCACAAGATTATGATTGCCTTTGTTTATGATGTCACATGCTTGTGTAATGAATCTTCAATGGTTATTAAATATTTTACACCCTTATTAATATTTATTCATTAAGTGAATTTATTATAGTGTTTATTAACTATGATTTTACGTGTAGGATTCTTATATATTGGTAACATGAACTTGATTATTTTATCATACCCTTATTATCATAATATGATCTATTATGATTGATATCTCTTATATTTATAATTATTGGGAATCTAAACTAACACTCCCTTATTTTTTTCTATTTTAACCATGTTAATAATAAATGTTTAAAGTAGGGTATTTCTAAGAAGTGCACTTTTTGAGAAGAACATTGTGTTAGATGTCGAAGATCATTCATCAAATAAGATGAATATTCATCTAGCCTCTAAAGACACAATACCTTTATGGATATCGGGTATGAATTATTATGAAATGTTTATAATATTCATCTAAAATGATTTAATAATTATGTATTAAAGGATCATGTATCCTACATTGGTTTCAGATTAGGGTTAAGTTAATTTTTGAGATTAAGATTAGAAATATTTTGTGAAATCTCTCGGAAGAAGTCTTAGAAAAGGATAGCATCCTAATGTTTTTATAAATTATAGATAGTGTGTTATCTTATAAAATACAACACTATCTAGATACTTGAATGTTTATCTAGTTGTGGAACAAATATACCTTGGGGGTAACAACTCGAAAAAGGGTGTATTGGGTATTAACCCGATTGTTACTCATGCACGATGAGTGGGCATACGACAACACAAATTTCTAAACACTCAAGTGGGATATTAATGGGTTAATTGAAATTTTATTTGTAAACTATTATAAAGGATACTAATAAATAATAACCATGGATAAACTATGATAAAAATATGGTGTCACAGATTGAAAATGAGGTGAAATGATTTAGACATCCTAGGGATGATATTTCAGAACTATATAATTTCCCACTATGATTATTTTTTATCAAACTATAATTTTTTGTTATTAAATGGTTGGAATAGGGAATATTTATGTTAATGATGAATTTTATATAAAATTTAATGATTTTACTCTTTATATTCCAAATGAACCTAGAGATTCAATATGAAACCATTTGGTTATTCCTAATTTTCTATATCATTATATGATTAAAATATTAAACTTAGGTGAGTTTAGTAACACACCAAAAAAGATAAAAATGGAGTTTAATGGGAGGTAAAATCATGAATAACATAGAGGGAATAAGATCTATCTTCTTACATGTCATGTATGTTGGAAAAAGCACATCAGGAAATGTATCAAAAGATTGTGATGATATTTTACGGGTGGAAAAGAATAGAATAGATCACGTAATTTTTACTTAAAAATGAAGCATTAAATTGAGAAATTGAGGGAAATGAAGTCTATCCGATGGTACCATTTATTGTTCATTTTATTTTGTGTTTTTAACTTTGGAATTATTTAATTAAATTACCCAATCTAAAGGATAACTCCCAGACCAAGGAATTTCCAAGGATATTCCAATTATTAAAGTGGAATGAATATATTGTGTATGTATTGGGATTATAAAATTAGGTTTTATTAGTGTCTTAACAATGATATTATAGTTATAATAATCATGAAAGAGTTAAATATTTGTTTAGTAGTTTTTTATTAAGTAATTTCACACATATGTTGAATGGAACTGATATCCTTGATATGTGATTTAGCGGTAATGTGATATAAAAAAAACAATAGAGGGATATATAACAATAATTATGTTCCTTATGTTTAGATAATAATGTTTAGTTGTTATGAAGAGAGGATTAGTATTGATAAATTAAATTAGATAGTATTTACGAACTTTGAATTAATTAGATATTTAATGAAAAAGTTGTTTATGTTTTCGTTGAATAATTTTAATGTATTTTTTTAGATTTATAGAATATTTTCAATTGTCTTTATTTTATTTATGTAATAAAGAGAGAGTAAATTTTTGGAATACATTATATTTTATTTGAGGTTTTATGGTATGTTAGGTTATTTTTGGAATTAATGATCATGTTTTAAGAGAATATATTATCATGGTATTCACCTTTTTTGTGTGTGACATTATGAACTACTTTATTTTTTTTGGGGATAAAATTTATGTTTATTTTTTAAATTCAGTGACCTTATATCTAAATTTTTAGGTTATCATATTAGGGAGATATATTTTTTAGCAATTTTAATGTTAAATACTCATGGAATGGTTTATATTGAACTTTATGTGTTTTTATGGATATATTATGCTAACCATTTTTATTTTGGTAAATATATAAGTATATAAAGAATGAATTGTCATTATTTCAAAGATATTATGTTCCATTAAATGTTAATTTTATTGATTTACACATGAAAATAATCTTCATAGTTATTTATCATAAGAAATATGTAATGAAGAATGTATAAAAAACTTATAGTATAGTAAAAGGATGAAATTATTCTTATGGTATAGAATGAAATCATGTAAATATGTTATCTCATATTTCATAACTTGAGGGTAAATGATTTCTTCAAATCAAATATGAGTAAAATAAAAATATAATGTCTTATATATAATGTGTCACTGAACCATCATGGTGTATTTTTGGAATCTCATGATTCATATACTGATACAAACTTTTTCAAAGAAATACTAAATTTTGAAATACTATGCTTCATAGTAGTGATATAGAAAATAGTTATCATGATGGATTCTACAAATGATTTTAGTACTATGTAATGATATAATAATTATAATATGTGATAAATAAACTTCTAAGGGAATTATATATTTATGTGTGGTTGATTATAACACCAAAATATTTTAAAATATATTTCTCTTCAAATAAATTGTAAGTGTTCGATAGCTTGCTTGACACACAACACAGATCTTAAAAAGTACTGTGATATATTATAACATAGATGATAAGTTTGTGTTATAAATAGAATGAACCACATTATTAAAAATATTTATTAGGGTTTCATATAATGAAAATGTGTTTATTAATTGATAATAAATTATTACTCAATTTTCAATTGTTATATTTTTTGTTTCAGAAATTTATTTTCTTCAGAAATGGATTTATTTCATTTTGTGTGTGATCATTAAAATTAATTTACACCATTTATAAAAATTTTATTATATTAAATTAATATTATTTTTTAAATAATAATATCAATATTATCTTAGGGAGATTTTTTGGATTTTTCTAAAAATATTTATTAGTATGTGAATAGTGAAAATTCTATTTTTTTGTAAAAATAATAATTTTTTGTTAAATCAAGTAATTTAAAAGTAACCTTTTATTGATTTTTTTATTAATATAATATCAATATCATTTTAAATAATATAAATAATTAATTATTAATCAAAATTATATTATACTTTGGTGTAAGTTCATTTTAATGTTTAAAAACATAATGTTCTAAAAATTTATTTTCATTATGTTTTGCATATTTTTATGAAAATAGATTTCTACCAGTAATAGAAATTAAATATTTTAAAATTTATTCTATATTTGGAATTATAAGAATTAAAATAATTTAATAGGGTAATCTTATTTTTTGGTAATCATGAATCTTTATAATGGTAAGGATTTGTCGCATTTGTAAGAGTAAAACATGTAAAACAAGGTTAAAACCATGTAGTAAAGCTTTAAAATCACTCTAAAACTAGAATTTATCATTTTTTATGTGTATTTTTTGACTAAATATATGTTTATAGTGTTTTATTGTTTATCTAAAAAGTTAATTTTAATTTCTAACCCAAGCTTGACTTTTTCAAAGATAAGTTAGAATTTTTGAAAATTAAAAACAATTTTTGGGTGTATTCATTTAATAGAAGGGTTGGAGGGTTCCATTATAATTTTGATGGATATAAAATTATAAATAAATTATATGTGTAATTAAATATACATAAAAATCATTTAAATAAACTTATAACATTATTTCAATATAAAATTATTTTTATGCTTGACCTATGTATTTTTCTAAATTATTTTTTCATGTTTTTTGAAATATAATATTAAAAAAAATTTCTTCCACCTATAGAAATTGAATTGGATAATATATATTAAAAATATATAATCATAATTTAAATATTTTTGTAGAATGTGTATTGTATTTTGGGATATATAATTATGTTATAATAGTAAAAATTTAAATTATCATAGTTAAGTTTGAAATGAGATTAAAATGGTTTAACTATGAGATAAGGATTAAAAAGTATAAAAAACATATCCAAATGTGATTGGTTGATTTTATTTTGACCATATAATATATTTTATTAAAATAGAGGGTTCCTTGGATCCACATTATATTATTATGATATATATTATTTAACCATTAAAGTAATTCCAAGGGTGCCCTTTCCCTCACTTATAAATAGGCACTCCTATCCTACTTTATTCAAAATATTTAGCCTCATATAATTGTCAATATAGACCCTAATGCAATACTGTATTCATTAAAATCCATTTATAGATTATTTTCTTCACCTAATATCAAAGAAGAGGTAATCATCTTACTCGACTCTTTCAAAGATTATTTCTTATTAAAATTTATACTAACATATTGTATCCATAACAACATGATGAATAGTTTATCATAAATATATTCATATGTTTTTATGATTATAGAATGACCATTTTCACCACCTCTCCATCAAATAGAGAATTAAAGTATCGCTCATGCATACATGTGGACTACCGCCTCCACGTAGTGATATGATTAATTTTCCATCACCATATTTCCTGGTTGGTTACTATAACAGATTTAATATATATATATATATATATATATTTATATATATATGATATTTATAACCTAATGATAATTAATTAATTTTAATATCTTATTAACATTCTTACCATCCCATCCATTGTTTAATGAAAAAGCCGCTCAAGCGTACATGGGGACTACCGCATCCACAATGGGATGAGATTCATTTATCATTTACACATTACATGGATGGTATAAAGATATATTTAATGAATATAAATTTAATTTATAATATAATAATTATTCTTTAAAGGTTATTTATTATTTACCTTTCTTATATTCCATCCATCAAAAAGTGGTAACATTATTCGTGTGTCTGTACAAATTACTGTCTCTATGAAGTGATGTAATTCATTTTTCATCAAAACTATATTTTAATAGTTATAATATTTATATTTTTATTAAATATGATATTTATGATATTATTAAAATTATTTAGTTTATGGAACCATGATCAAATTACAAGGACCCGATCTTCTCAATCAAAACATTTATGAAAAACAAAACATTTATCACATGAAATTGGGATTTAATAAATAATTATTAATAAAATGGTTATAACATGTTATAAGTAAATAATATATGGTATGATATATATTAATATGGTTATTTGATTAAATTATAATCAATATATATTTATTTTATATAATGTGTTAATGCATACAAATTAGGACGGGACCCGAGGTAAGGGTATCTCGTCTCACTTTTATTTCTATGAGACATGAGAAAAAATCACAAGTTATATATTTTGTGTAGTGTATATAATATTTTTTATTTTATTATGTGATGATTCTTATAAAAATTACATGGATTTAAAATCCATTTAATTTTACCTATTTCATGAGGTTTTGAATCAAATATTTCCATAGAGGTTGGTGATTTATATTATTATCACATTACATTGTTGGACTATTTAGGCTAAATTTCCTTTCAATGAAATTATAGGAATATTACCCTATAAACCACATTAATTTTCTTCTCATATAATTGTTCATTTAATTTTCATACAACAGTCTCATTTGACCCTCTTTAGTATATAAAATGACTGTGAAAATGTTTTTATAAAAAATAATTGATTTCCTCTTTGGTTGGAAATCTTGTTCTTACATGTCCATAATCTATTTAATTTTGTAATAATATTTTTACTATTTAAAATTATTTATTAAATTAATGTTATCCATTTTTTAATTTCTTAAAAAATTATTAAAATTAAAATTGTAATTTTTTTTTCAAATGAGATTTTTTTAACCAAAGGTGTGATTATTTTTTTCACCATATACCGTTCGAACGACATTTCCTCCCATTATGAATACTCTTATTTTAAACAAAATTTAAAAAATTCTATGGCTCTTTTAAAATAAAATTATTTTCCAAATATTCTAGAAACTTTTAGATTTTAAATAAGTGATTTGAAAATTAAAAGGATATTTTCTTAATGAAATGTTCCAATAAAATTTTAAAGGTATTTTCATCTATGATAAGATTCCCTGATGTTACTTAGGCTTAAATATGGGAATAATATAATGATGAAATTTTTATCCTTTGTCTAGATGGTTTTTTATGAGGATTATAAAATATTGATGAATCCCATTAAATTTTTCCTTAGTCACGTTATGTTAGAATTATAAATGTTTTCATGACCTAGTGCCATAACCTTGAATTGATTTTGATTATGTGATGGTTGGTTCTGTTTTTTACCTCCAATACACTGGGTAAAGTTACATTAATATGTCATGGGATGATTTTTATAATACTGTAAATTATTGAGAATATATTTATTTAAATTTTTATGCACATTATGATTTCTTTAAAACTATTCTCAAAAGATTAAGAATTAACATGATTGTGAATTGATGTGTTCACAATTTGATGTCTAAGAATGATTCATTCTAGTTATGATCAAAAGATTATTCATATACATTATTTTGGATAAACCTATTCAAATTTTTATAAATTACTATAATTTATTACCTTTGGTCACAAGATAATTAATGGACAATATTAGAAATATTTATGTTCAAAAACTTATGATTTCATATACATATGATGCAACATGATTATTTTATGATACTTAAATTATGATTAATTATTTAACCCCCTTGTTAGTCATGATTCTAGATATGACTAGATTTTGGTGTTTATGATTTAATATTTTCTAGATATGAATATCTTATGATGAGAACATGAACTTTATTATGTTAGTTTACCCTTATGATCATCATATACTCTATTCTGATTGATATCTACTCTGAATAATCATATTAGGTATCCATTCCTTATGTTTCCATTTCCCTTAGGTAATGTTGAAAGGTTTTATGTAGGGTATTTTAAATAAGTTTACTATTTGGGGAGAAATTTGATGTATCTGTTGAATATATTTCAAAACAAAATATGATTATTATTCAAGTATCTTGATACAAGAAACCTTTATTGTCCTTAGGTGTGTATTATTTTAGAATTTATTTAACATTAATATAAAATTATGTAATAATTATTCATGAAATTATTTATTTTCATCAGTTCTTGTAAAAGTTTTCATGACCCGGACCACCAGGGACCCTTCTAGGATGACAGAAAGATGAGGGTGACCCACCAAGACCACCACTAATAGGCTAGGGGATGGTGATGAGTACTGGGTAGAAATATATCTTAAATAAAAGGACAAGCCCTAAAGTACACATATTCATTCCCATGAATTGATCCATACAATAGTTCATATATATATATATATTTATGAATAAACTAAAACATTTAGGGTTTAAAACAATGTGTGAAACAACCTCGAGGAAATAAATCAGTGTAAAACATGGGAACTCAAATGATATAGAGTGTTAAATTATATACATAAATAGAAATGTGGTCCTGACTAGAGAAAAAATGGAAAAGGGAAAAACTGAGGAGACACTAGCTTTCCATCTCCAAGGATGACCACCAAAAATAGCCAACACCTCATCATACCACTATGTTCCACCGATACCAAGTCCATCGAAGTCACTATCAATCTTCCCTTCATCTGTATCAGACACAATATGTGTTAGAATATTCCATGTAGTGGTGTGTATAAACATACCCATTAGGACGCTCGAAAACCATATAGTGAAGGTAATAGAAAAAAATATACATAGATCAACCCATAATGAATAATTGTAAAGAAACCAAACATTATATGGGATCATAAAGAAAACAAAGAGAATATAGAAAAGGGATATATGTATCATCACCAAAATAATAAAAAACAGTGTTTATAAAACTCCGAAGGTCCTATATACTATAGAAAAATCATGCCTAACCTCTCTAGAATGGGTATGTAGGACCCATACCTCACTATTGCTTAGCAAAACCAAGAGAGCACTTCATAAATGGTGGACCTTCTCATCACTTGAGCTCAATTATGTGGATTTCATTATGTAGTGAGAGGAACCATTCCCACTATAATGTGGGGGTGTTATGTCTCTACCAGTATATAGGATTTGGGGTACCCTCACCTAGGAAAGAGAGAGAGAGAGAGAGCGGGTTCTACCGATGCTGATAACACTCTAATGATCACACTCGGTCACTACCACTAGCTAAGCATTCTGGAAATAATCACCTGACTCATTTTTCCTTGTATCATATCTATGATAACAAATATAATTCCACCATAAAGTCTCGTATATAATATGAATTAATATATACAACTCATGGTTCAAAATACGAGTTCCAATGTAAAATATATGTAAGGTAGGAGTTTATAATGGGAGTACACCGGATTTTTTATTAGAGTACATGACATGTATCATGAAGAAAAACCCTGTACGTGTCTCCTAAGTGAACTCAACATATAAAATAAAATTACACGACATGAACACAGGGTCACACGAAATGTGACTCCATCTAGACACATGGGTGTTTCCTCTCTTAGACACTATTTGGATTTTCATTTGACTCTACATGTCATGTACATTGGGTCACATGACATGTACATTCACCTATGGTCCATCGTCTGTACACACAGTACATGACTCGAAAAGCCATGTAGTTATACATTGCATGTTTCTTGGCGGAACATGCCATTTCTTTAAACATAGGGTCTTAGATGTCTGCCCTTAGAACACAGATTGGAAGTCCATCTAGTATCACATGGTGTGTGGGCCCAGTCACAAGGTGTGTGATATTTATCTTGGGGTAATACACAATATTCCATGGGAACTTGGACAATATTACATGTGTTCCTCTAGAATACATGACGTGTAGTCATAATTTTCATAGAAAGTGACGAATTTCTATATGTGAATAGAAGATCCACAATTTATTCTTCATTCCTCACCATTTCACCCTAAAAAATGGGCAATAAATGGGGAAAGGTATTGAACTATTGATTTCTAGCCACCTGTGGCTAGATATTAGATCTCCAATCTATGAAACTGTAGCCTCCACACTTCACATCATTGCATGGGGGTATTGATCCACGGTTCCATCCAAAAAATCCCACAACACACCTTGATACAACTAGAAAACCTCATTATCTAGGTCATTTATGAATTCACCATGAATCAATGTGTCCAATCATTCTTAAATTTGTCTTGTTAATTCCAAATAAAAAACACATGGGTCAACAAAGAAGAATGTGAAGAATGGTTGTGGGAAGATCCAAAGAAGGATGTGAAAACAATCATTGGATAGTGTTACCCCATCAAATGATTATATGATGCGGAATTAATTTTTAAATAAGGGGAACATGTGAAATAAAAAATGTTTCAAGAATGCTATTTAATACCGAGCTCAAGAAAATAATGAAAATCATTGAAAAACATATAGATTTGAAATCCATGCTCATGATATTTAACCAAGGGTGTAAATAAAAAAATAATGAGCCCTACCAAATGAATAGATTTATTTTTTATCAATTATATGTCCACTATTGCAAGAGGATATGATCTCACCACATTCATCATCATTATCACCATTTTTATCGATCATTCATCATCGATCCACATTCTCTACTCACCAAAGTCAATGAATTTTTCCTTTTATTCCTCTATAATATCATAGGGTTACGTGTATATCAATTGAAATTTTTTATAACAAAATGTATATAGAGATGAAAATTTTGTTTAGGTCATTATATAAATTAAATAAATAAATAAATTTATTTATTTAGTTTTCCTTTCAATGAAAACCTTCAATTAAAAAACTAATGATGAACAACATTATGTCTTTCCTGGTGTAAATACCACATTCCTGAGACAACCACTTTATTGGATTTCCCATCTGATTTAATGATCAAAGGGGAAACCATTAATCGTAAAAATAAGTGTGAACATGATTTAATATATATTAATATTTTTAATATATTAATTTCAAGGACCTACAACACCTAAACATAATGCCGGTGATAAGGCGGAATCCCTAGGGTATATATGGAAATATCCAACGGATCAAACTACAAAAACCAATTTCAAGAAATTATCCCCTCATTAATGGATTTTCACATAAAAAGAACCAGCTACATAGAAATTTGGGGGTATAAAGGTGGAATCTATCTCTCACATTCCCAGGAGCTGTCTTACACACTCCAATGCTGCTAAAATACTCGATGAAAAGGAATAGTACATCCAAGAAGAATCCTCTCCTATTGGTCCATAATCGACACAGGGTTCTCATAGAAGGTGGATCCATACTTGATTCCCATGTCACCCCTATCAATGATGTATAACTGGTCATTATCATAACTCATCTATTGTGACACATGGTATGTGTCTTGCACTCGGCCCGACTATGGGGGTAGGGCCAAATGGCGAGAAATCCCAATAACCCTCTATAGGATATGAATCTACCTGATAAATTACTGGGATATCATACTTCTCCAAATAAATCTCCATAATCCTCATGGAAGGGATAATCCCCTAAAAATATGGTATCCCTACTTGAACTCTAATGGCCTATGACATTGTTCTGCGTAATATTTGTTTTTCTCTTAGCTATCCTCATATTCTAGTGGATCACCTAAACCTTAACTTTCACCATATGTACTAGCTCAGGCCCAAAAAGATATGTCTATCTAATCATAGTCTTTCACAGGGGTGGTCTGAAGGGTCTCTTCTAATGATAATTAAAAGGTTTCTTTCCAAAATTATAGTGATAGATCTTATTGTAAGAAAAAGAACTAATGTAAAGGGATCTTCCTAGATCCAACTTAACTCCAAAAATCATGTTATCAACATGTCCTCAAACACCCAGATTGTCCATTTAAGGGATTGGATCTATGTAGACTGACCCTTTTCATGTGACACGGCTCTTAGTACACATAGGATTCCTAGTTTGAGTTTGGAAGGGTTTGACTTCTAAATTTAGAAGTTGCAAGAATACATGACATGCAAGGGGTTTTCACATTATGTATGGACATTTCATAGATTATTATGGTTGGTTCATATGGTTCTTTAGGACATGAAAATTATTAGGATTAAAAGTATTTATGGGACAAACATTTTTATGAGATCTAAAAATCAATGATTACACAACATATAAGAATTAAACACCTTTTTGTTTCCCTTTACAATGCAGCTTATAAGTAGTATGTGGCCCCTAATTTTCGCTAAACCCTTTGTATTCTCTCAAATTAAAGGGATTAAATGACACTTTTCCTATGAATTTTTGGATTCCTTCATTAGGGATCAATCCTTATCCTTTTATATTTGATCAGTGGTGGTCCAAGTTGAGTTCTACCACTATTTCTTGTGGTTTCTAGTTGTTTGGTAATGTTTCCTTCTATTATTCTTTCCATGTGATAAAGGATCATATACTATGTTTATAATGGGTTTTCTTATTTTTTGGTGTGGTTGTATTGTAGAATCATTTTATGGGTGTAGCTTCTTGTTGGAGAGGTGATCAGGATCTGTAACATTGGTCAATCTTGGTCTGAAGAATGCTGATTCTTTTAAGGTAGGGGATTAAATAATTCTATTACTACATTTTTGTGAAATCATAAATTTATCATCATTTATCACTTTTTATGAAAATAAAATTAAACTAATAAAGTTGTAACTAATTAATAATGAAATGGGTTGTAGAGATCGTATGTTGATGCTTTATAGCATCATAGGGTGTTGCTTCTTTTTTTGATATGTAGTGTTCTATCAATTCCACGGTTCAAAAAAATTTGGTTACTTCTGGAGTAGCATGTTGAATTTCATAAAAAATATAAAGAATAAATTAATTGATAATTAATTTATTTACAAATTAAATTAGAGTCATGTTTTTAATCTAGTGGATATTGTAATTTGAAGATAATCTAATTAATATGAGTTTTCTTGTGTAATTAATCACTATCTTCCTTGTGATTAATGTAATTGAATAAGAATTTGAAGAATTTTAATTCTTGTTTTTTTATAATAATTGAAAATGAATGATAATTAAGTATGTAACTTCTCTATGTTTCTTAAAACCAAAATAAATGCTAAGATAATGTTTTTCCTTTGATATCTTGTTATTGCTTGATGCCTTAGGTTTCCTATAGTTAGAAATTGTGAATAATGAATCGGTTAATTCATGATGGAATAAGAACTAGTTTTTTGGTAAGGATAATTTATAGGGCATGAGTTTCCGATTTTCTTCAGAAGGACGAGTTTCTTGAGTTTGGCGTAGTGAGAGTCTGGTTATGTGTAAAGGTTAGATGCCTAGATTTTAGGGCCTTGATTTTCTTAATGGTTATTCTTGTTTGTTCCTGATACATTTTTGATGTTCTCTATATATGAGCCTTACGATATAAGCCTAATATAGATGATCTTAGGATGAATGATGTGATATGGGGTGGGGAGACCCAAATGATATGGGGCTAGTTGATGCATATATGATGGCATAATGCATCGATATATACATGTGGGTTCCAAGAATGACCCCATATATGATTGAAAAAGTTAATGTGGGGATTAAATATTATTGATGTGATTATGGGATCTAGGATTACTGTTTATGAGTCTTCTTAATGGATGATGGTTGGGTTTCTTGTCTTGTATAAATTTCTTTCCCACTAATTAAGGATGCTGAGTGTGACTGATTTCATATTTTATCTTGGTGGTAGATTGGGATGATTTTCCATGAGTAACTGGATATAAAATTATTTTAATAATTAATATATAATTCTCAAACCATGGGGTTGGTGTTGATGGAATGAATATTATTAAAATATGTTAATCATGTTAAACTGATTCCTTAGTTTGGATTATGCATATAGGGTAAGCTATTCAATCTAATTTAAAATGGAAAATAATGTGGATTAATGTAATTGGTTAATTAATGGTTAATGAATTTATTTAAATAAGGAAACGATAAAAAGGAAAGGGTGAATTTAATGTATCTCTTCACATTATTGTATTCATATTCGATACATAGTCTCTACAAGGGCATCTGGGAGTCTGATTGAAGTTAGCAGTGGTTGAGTCAAAGACTAGGTTATACCCATTGTGTGGTTTTCATCTATATTATATCTTGTATATTATGTTATTTCATGCATTACACCACCCATGATGGTTATGGTGACTAACACATATTGGACTCTGGGATGGTGTTTTCCCTAATATCTCACTGGTAGGATGGATGGATGATTTCCCCCTCTTTCCCCGCTCTCTTCAATTGGTAGTTACTTGTGAAAGTTTCCACAACTGTTAATTTCCCATGTTTTTGTTTAGAAGAATATGATGGCTTGGGTTAATTTCAATGACATTTATTACCAGATACGGTATCTAAATGATTACTAGGACTGGCCAGGATATGCTATGATGGATTGTGGTAATTACTTGGTTCATAGGATATAATGGATTTAAGTATAATTCCAGATGAATGATACATATCATATGCACTGCAGTGGCTACCAAAAACTTCTTGGTTATTATATATGGTTATATGGATGGGTTTATGTGATGATTTGATTCACATGGTTCATGTTGGGATGCTTTTCCTAAGTGTCTTTGGGATGCCCTACTTTGGAGAGGGATGGATTATGGCATGTGATGTTGGGGAAGAGCTGAAAAACTATGGTGAAGAGGGAGTGTGGTACCTATGATGTCCATTATTATATTATATTCTATATTGTTTGTGATACTTGGTTAGATTTACCCATTGTTTAGATAGGAACACAGTATACCAATTTAAGTGACAAGTTAGTTTCTCTATTGTTCACCATGCTTTAGCATGATTTCTTTATCATTTGACAGATATAATATAGGGAGGATCCTAATGAGTATACTATAATGATCACCCTATGTATGTATATACTATTTTCAATTTATCTTGAGAAGGGTGTAGATCAAGATGAATATCACTACATCGTGGTTTTACAAATGCTCTTTGGGCTTCATGGTCTATACAGTCATTACCTTTTTTTGGTACTCATAGTTTCCATTTCCTTTATTATAGTACTATATAGAATATCATGTTCATAATTGATATTTATATTTATATATATGTTTCTTTAGGTGTTGATTAGTGTATATGTATTATCTCTCTCTTCCATATGTTCTCTTAGAGGGAAATTCCTCCCATATTCATACGTATTATACCATCTTTGACAGTCACCAACCAAGGCCTACAGGAGGCAGGACTCGAGTAGTTAATATCTCCCTCCCCTCATTACGGTATATTTTTAGGAATGGGGTCATGAAAGAGTGGTATTAAAGGTTTAGGTTGAGGTATAGAATGAATTTTGGTGTTAGGCATAGGTGAGGTTTCCAGAGTTGATAGGTAAACATGGTCATCTAAAATTAGTCAGTAATTTAAACAAGGGAGATTATCCAAGACATGGGTATTTAGAGCCTCCTGTGATATAATGCACACAAATTTAAGTTTACTAAGGCTAAAAAATTAAGTGATACTATTTTCGGGGAAGATACCTAGGAAAGGATCAGGAATAAATATTCCTTGCTAATGTATATAAAATGGGTAGAGGATGGGATAATTTAAATCCATAACAAGATAATAATTAATTAGATAATTAATTAATGTTAAATAATATATAATCTTGGTTTAAGAGCTTTAAGAGTCTGTTGTTTTAGTATATATGGATCCAGGTTGACGTCCTTATTAGGTTAATGCCAAAGATGTTCAGTAGGATGTGAACGAATATTTCTATAGAGTATAGGTCAATGATGATGAACCATGGAGAATGAAACTTTAAGATTTTCTGTGCTACAGCCTCAAGAAGTACGAGGGATCCATTTCCTATGCCGTCAAGAATTACCGTTTAGAGGAGGATGATATAACATTCCATTCGATCCATGTCTAGAAAGAGTACTAGGTTTCATTGGATATGAGGAAGTTGTGTGGAGCATCAAGGAAATGATGGTTCTTATACATTGTGTATTTCAAGGATTTAGTAGTTTCATGGGGGAAATTCTTAGACCAATTCCAAGAATAGTTTCACTCTTCAACTATGACGGTGTCCAGTCACTAGGATCTTCTTACCCTTCGACAAGGGAGTGACATTGTGAGAGAGTTTGGGATCTATTTATGGAAATTTTATGTGGTATGCTTGAGACCTATTGCTTGATTACATGGCATGAGAAAGGTATTCTAAGGGGGCTTTATGTGCAGACATCCTTCACCAGGTCACCTCGTTTATATTGAAGAAATATCTTGAGGTAATAGAAATGGAAAACGTTGTTGGGAGGGAAATGGACATCATTGGACTATCATGATATGAGATTCATCGTGATTACTCATGAAGTAGAGATGTGGTCTTAGGTTCCTAGTTATGAGGATAAAAGAGTTTTCATTCAGACAGGGGTAGGCCCCAACCCCCATCATATCATCTATCTAAGGAAAAAGATCTCAAAACAATTCCAAGGGATCATACACATGTTTTATCTTGTGGATTATGAGTTCATAAATGGAACATGTGCCCAACCCTTCCTTGAACCCAATGTGTGCCTAGTGTTCCACTTCAGGTTCCTACATTGAGGCATTTTCATGTGAGGTATTTTCATAATGGTGATTTAGTTTGGGATCAATCGAGAGGATATGAGGAAGGTAGATTACAATATCAAGATTCTCCTCATCCCGAGAGAGATTATGGAGACCATGGGGGTTGTTTTAAGTAGGGTTAGGGAGACCCTGAAGAAGTTTATGGCTAGATTCATTCTTTAGCATTACAAGATCCAAGAGATCCAAACATTGTTTGAGGAAAAATTTACTTGTTTTCTACTTTGGTGAATGATTTATTTGATTATACATAGACACACACCGTTATATCACATACCCTCATCCATGATTTGGTACGTGAGTTATAGAGGATTCTAGTTCCCTTGGTGTTGATTACTCCAGTCGGAGGTCCAGATGACTAGTATTAAGTATGTAGAGACTTGGAGATGGTGCTAAGGTTGATCCACTCTTGGGTAGACTTCCTATGTTTGTGGATAAATCTATTTGAAATCATCTTGAACATGTATTTGTTTTATTATGTATAAGATATCATGGAATTTTTTAGGAGGAAGGTTTAGTTCTATGGAACCAATGGAGATCTAGGAGTGTTTTTTGGTGATAAATACCCTCACATAGATCAAAGGTGTGTTCTATCCTTATGATATTTTATTGCTGAGTTGATGTTGAGATCATCAGAGGTTCAATAGTTGTTGTTTACATGTAATGTCGAATAGTACCCAGATGTATTTATATAAAAGGATGTAGTGTTAGCTCTTCAATAAGCTATCAAGTTTGGGATCAATATAAAACCATGTGTTTCTTATATATTGATATATCCATATAATATGTCACCTTATATGTTTTGAGATATATAGGTATAGATCGATGATTTTTTGAGTGAGGCTTTGTTTTGATGAGTGTGTTACCTTATGGTGCAGTAGTTTTGTTCATAAATAATGATGATGGAAGTTTAGGAATTTGTATCAATTATCATCACTTTAACCATGTGAAAATTATGAAATAGTATAATATTCTATTGACTGATGATTTATTTGATTAGATAAAGAGAGAAAGTTGGTTCCCTAAAATTTATTTTTGGTACGGATATCATGAGATGTAGGTAAACGATGAGGATGTTTTAAAGACTACATTCCATTCTAGTAACATGAATTATTTGTTTTTTATGTCATTTAGTGTGAAAAATGTTTCATCTACGCTCACGGGGTTGATGAATGTATTCCTTAGAGAGTCCCTAGATAAGTTATTAGTGTTTTTAATCGACAACATCCATCATTACTATACTTTTAAGGAGGATCATCAGAGCATATGCATGACATTTTGGGATTTATTCATCATGACCAGCTATTCAGAAGGTTTCCAAAGTTTGAGTTATGAGA
Source organism: Viscum album (assembly GCA_963277665.1). Classification (NCBI taxonomy): domain Eukaryota; kingdom Viridiplantae; phylum Streptophyta; class Magnoliopsida; order Santalales; family Viscaceae; genus Viscum; species Viscum album. Next base: position 1,039,053,081 of record OY728165.1, read on the forward strand.
TCATGAAGTATGTTTGTTAGGGAATTTAGTGACCCATCAGGAATTTGTTTTGGATCCTTAAAAGATAAAAGAATTTGTGTCTTGGGAATCCCCTATGATAGTGGTACGTGTTTAGAGTTTCCATCTATTTTTAGGTGATAAAAGTACATTCATAGTTGATTTATCTTAGGTTGTGACTCCTATTACATCCTTGAACTATAAAGATCAAACATTCTTATAGACTGAAGAGTTTGAAGCAGCTTTTGAGTATGTGAAAGTGATGTTGGGCTGCACTCTTTTAATTTTTTTCTAGAATAAAGAGTTTAGTTTTACAATTTTTGTCATGTTTGGAATATTTTCTTGAGATTTGTTCTGATGTAGTAGAGATTGATTGTTTCTTGTTGGTATTTAAATGTATGTCCCTATGAGCTTACCTAATTCACCCATGATCTTATGTTGGTGTCATTGGTGTTTTCTTTAATTTTGTGGTGACATTACCTCATTGACAAAACTTTTGTGTGTTTTACCAACCATAAGGTCCCGAGGTATAACTTCTATCAGTGTAACATGAACTTGGATAACATTGGGTATGGAATTATTATTGGAATATTACATTGATATTTTATATACTCTAGGAAAGGGTAATTTTTTATCTGATGCATTGAGTAGGAAGTCATGTATTAATTTCATGCATGAATCTAAGTATTTCTAGAGAGTAATCAATGAACTCTCAATTTTGTATCTAGATATAGAAGAGTTAGGAGGAAGATGTAGTCTTTTATATATGATATTGAATTTTTCTTTGATTAATAAGGTAGAGGAGTCCCAATTGGTAGATTCTGAGGTACAATACTAGAGAGAATAATTTTTTTAGTGATTCCCCATATCATTGGTCCGAAGATGTAAAACACCAAGTGTTGTTCCATGGATGTATTTTCTTCAAAAATGTGTGATATGGTTCTCCATGAGTAATATAGTTCACATTTAATGGTACATCCTCAGGTGAAAATGATGTACCGATATTTGAGAGGTCAATTGTGAGGACCTAGTATGAAACATTCAATTGAAGTGTTTGTTTCTCAATGCTTGGTCAGTCAGGAATTGATGTCCATGCTCTATGTTCCTTGTTGTTTTCTCAAATTGATTGATTTTTCCTAGTGGTAGTGGAGGGACATATTGATAAATTTTCTTACTAGTTTACCTCAAGTTCAAGGAGGTTATCATTCTACATGGGTGATAGTTGATCATTTAATGAAATCATACCACTTTATAATAATCTGGGTGCTGATCTCAGTAGAGGTTTTGTTGAGGTAGTATCTGGGGGAGGTAGTGTGACTCCATTGTCTAATGGGGAAATCTATAATCATGATCCTAATTTTACCTCCAGGGTGTGGAGATGCCTTTATAATAATTTTTGATCTTATTTATTTGTAACCACTAATTCTCATATATTGAAAAATGGATAAACCGAGCAAACCATCGAGAAATATGAAGACATGTTTTTCTATTGTGTCATCAAATTTGGAGGTTCGTGGATGAGGCACCTACTCTTGGTTGAGTGTTTTTTACAAGAGTAGTTTCTACTCCAACATTGTTATTGCTCCATTTAATGATTTTTATGGATAACATTTTTCTTCTTTGTTGTGATGGATTGGGATCAGATAGGAAGAAATTCTTCTACTAGAACTGGTACAGAATATGATAGATAATGTTTATGTAAGTCCGGAGAAGATGAAAGTAGTGTAGGATAGCTAAAAACCTAATTATGGCCATAGTAGGATGCCAATGGTGTTTTACATTGGAGGTCAAATGTTTCATTAAGGTGACTATTCATGAAGGACACTAATGGATTAGTCATGGGAGAAATATTTCAAGCCAAATTTTTAGGTCCTTTGAGGTGTTGGATAATGTTTCATCTATAGATTATCCGATAGCACATCCCCTACATATGATTTGGATACGTGATGTTTTTCACATGTCATATATTAAAAATTATCTTCATGAAAACTCTCAATACATCATTTTTGGAAAGATTTATATTGATGATGATGTGACCATCATAGAGTGGCCTTTGTAGAACCATGACCACCAGGAGAAGGTGTGCCATGACATTGCTATCCCCTTTGATTATATCTTGTGGTGAAAAAGTGCTACGGAGGAGAGTACCCAGGATTTTTATTCATAGATTCACACCTTGTAATCCATGATATTTTATGTTTTTATCTTATATTGTAATAGTTTTCTTTTATGAATGTTGTCTTTTATTATTTATGATAGAGTTTACTCTAGTTTCCTATTGTGGACTCACTGTCGTTTGAGAGGTATCTTCCATGGGAGAGTGTTTAAAATATGACTATTATTGTTTCATGGTTTTTAAATATTCCTATAATGAGGTGGATGAGCTCCCATGATGGGGTGATCCATGAGAAGTATCTCATGGGGTGGCTATTTGAATGACCCCTTTAATTTTCTTTGGTTTGGTTTTGTATTTTTGGGGATAAATATTGTTTGAGAGGTATCTAATGTAAGGGACCAGGTCCAGGTCAACTAACCATTTGCATGTTTTCGAGGATTGTGGTTCTAGAAGGATGCCTGGAGTGAGTCTGGAGAGGTTCAGCTAAAATAATATGGATGTTGGGAGATACATGACATATTAGGGATATTTATGTCATGTATGTGCAACAAATGGATTGATAAGGATGGTTCATGGGGTGTGTCATAACGTGTAAATATTCACATTTAAAAGGAATGAGGAGAATTTTTTTTAATGATATCTAAATAATAGATGATTACATGAAATGTAAGAATTACATTCCATGTAAATACTATGTGCAGTGTGAGGTATAAGTAGCAGGGGCCTTGAGTTTTGTCTAAACTGTATAAATTATATTGAATTCCATATAGTTAAAAACCCTCTTCATATGTGTATTGAGATTATTTTATTGATAATCAATCCTTGGACTTTTATCTTCCATCTGTGGTAATATAACATGAGTTCTACCACCGTGTAATTTGATTTATTCTCAATAATTCTCAGTTCCTATCGTTCTTCTTTCCATAAAATGGAAGATTATCTCCCATGTTTCTAATGGGGTTTTCTTTGTTGTTTTTTTGGTGTGGTTGTGTTGTGGAGTCCTTATATGGGTGGAAATTCATACAGGAGAGGTGATTGTGATCCATAATGTTAGTCTGTTCTCATGTGAAGAATGTTGATGTCTCGGAGGAAGGGGATTCATTGATATTCTTACTATATTTACTTAAAATTGTAAATTGATCATTTTTTAGAAATTTGGATGATAATAAAACTAACCTAGTAGTGGTTTAGCTATATTAACAATAAAATGGGTTGTAGCTAATTCTTATTGATTCTTTATACTTGTATAACATGTTGCCTCTTGTTTCTATAGATAGTGTGATTTATATTCTATGATTTTATTGCATTTTTTTTATGCTTTGAGTATCATGTTGAATTTTATAAAAGATTGAATTCTGGAATTAATTGATATATAATCGGCCTTATAATTAAACAAGTGGAATATTTTTTGTCTATTGGTTGTTGTAATTTGTCAAAAATGAAATTAATATCAGTAAGCATGTTTAATTAAATATAATCTTTCAGGTGTTTAATTTAATTTAAGAATAATGTGAACCATGATGATTCATGTTGATGATATTAATTGAAAATTCATGATAAATAATAATGGAACTTATCTATGTTTTTTAAAACAAAAAAGAATTCTAAGTGCATGTTTTTCATTTGTTAACTTTTTATGGATTGATTCATTAGAATTACCATAGTTGGAACCTATGAATATTGAATCAATTAATTTAATATGTAATTTGAATCTATTGTGTTATAAATATAATTGATAGTTCATGAGTTTACCATTTTCAAGAGAAGGTTGAGTACCTTGAGTTTATATATATGAGATCTCATTTATCCGTGATAGCTAGATGCCTTGTTTTTAGGGAATAGATTGCCATAATGGATATGATTTTTTGCTCATAATATTTTATGATGTTCTTTTCATGTGAGACTAATAAGGATAATCATAGGACGGTTGTTATGATATAGGTTATAGAGGATCAGATTATGTGGATGTAGTTGATGACTGTGATGGAAATATGCATCAGTATATGAATATGGGTTTTGTAGAAGGCATCAAAGACGATGGATCAGGTTAAAGCTAGTATTACCTGTTGTTGATTTGATTTTGGGAGTTGGGATGCACATTTATCATTCTGATTAAGGGTCAATGGTTAGGTTGGTTTCTTTATCTACAATCCATTCCCCACTACATGAGGCAGATGGGTGTTCTTGGTTTCATAATTCCTCTGGGTGGTAGCATAGGATATTTTTCTTAGAGTACCTCTATATTGAATCAAGTAAATAATCAATAAAAAATTATTTACATGAGGGTTTGGTGTTAATGGAATGAAAATGATGAAAACTTATTAATCTTGTTAAACCAATTCCTCGGTTTGGATTATTCCGGGAGGGTATAAGATTTACTATGGTGATTAATGTAACGTAATGTTGATTAATTCTATCTATTAATTTATGTATAATGAATTAATTAATAGAATGAAATGATAAAAAAATAAATAATAAATTTAATGTAGAGCTCTAATTTTTTTGTTCTTATTGGATAACTAGTCTTAGCAGTGGAATCTGGAAGTTCGAGTGACGTTAGCTGCAGTTCAGTCTAAGACTAGGTTATACCCATATTGTGGTTTTGAGATATTTTATATCGTGTATATTCTATGATTTCCCGTAGTACCTTCCCAATGTCGGTTAGAGTGATTGGAACCCATCAAAATCTTTGAGGGTGTTTTCCCCAAAATCATGGTGGTAGGATGGATAACTAACTACCAACTCCAGATTATTTCTCCTCACGTAGTATTTACTTGTGATGGTATGCATGATTGCTAGTTTTCCCATATTTTTGTGTTGAGGGATGTGATAGATTTTCATTATTTCATAAAAATTTACTTAAAAAAATAGTATATGATGGATTATAATAAGTATAATGGGTATAGGATGTTAGGGGTTGAGGTACTTACTATGTGTATGGGCTGTAATGGATTAAGGTATAATACCCAATGTATGATTCATGGCTTACAAGTTATGGTGGCTCCTAGAAATGGCTTGGTTACTATATATTGTTATTTTGATAGGAAGATGTGAAGATGGGATGCATTTTGTGGTTGTTTTGATGCCTTTACGTGTTGTCTTCAGGTTTTCCTATTTTGGAGATAGATAAATTTGGATGTACAATGACGGGGAAGAGTGGAATACTAGTGGAGAAGTGGGAGAGGCGTACCCTTGATGGACATTATTATATTATATTCTCTATTTTATGCAATACTCAGAAAAATTTATCCATGATGAGGCTCGGAAATTAGTATACATGATTGGGTGATGAGTTATTTTCACTATTGTTCACTGTGCTTTAACATGATTTATTTATCTTTTTAATGTGTGGCTATAGGGTGGATTATACTAAGTATACTATTATTCTCAACCTATTTATATATAAGATATTTTTCATGTCAGCTGGACCAGGTTGGAGATTAGGCAGGATATTACTAGCTCATGGTTTTTCTAGAGTTGTTTGGACATCATGGTCACTTATATATTTTCATTTTTGGGTTACTTATAATTTTCATTTCCATTGATATATTACAATATGGAATTACATATCTCACTTGGTATTTATATATATATATATATTCTTGATTAAGTGTTGATTGGTGTATCTATATTATCTATTTCTTCTACTTGTTCTCTTATAGGGTAATGCCTCCAATGTGCATGTTTATTATACCCTCGATGCTAGTATCCAACCTATGGCCTACTATTGGCGGGAAATGGGCTATCATTATCACCCTGCCCTAATTATGGTATCATTTTGTGCAGGTGGTATGAAAAGTTCACTTCATCTTTCCATCCTTTTGGGGGTGAAATGCAATTCTCATATACAACTGAGTCTTGGAATACTCCTACAAACACTTCTAAAACCCGGATGTGAACCAAGCACCATGATTATGGATGATAACCATGGGTACCCTATGATTCCAAAAGATAATGTGCATAAAAAACAACCCACTCCCTCAATCGAACTATATTCCTAGATGGTAAGAAAGTGGTCCAACTATGTGAACAATGAACAATCACCCATATAGCATCGAGACCTATCATTATAAATAGATGAACCACCAAAATATCCATTGAAAAACCATCCCACTTCCATGTTGGGATCTCAAGAGATTTTATCCAACCTACTAGAAAATTATGTTTACACATTTCCTACAAACATTTGAGGAATCAATAGAAAGACTCAAAAATGCTCCTCCTCATGGAATCCCACCGAACCCACCACTGGGGTTCCATGTACATATTATCCACCACTATATATTTATCTAAGTGGGAGGGGAAATTGTTATTATTCATTACCAAGTTCAAGAAATGATAATCAATTCTAGGACTAATACACATGTCCATTTTTTAGGAACAACACAAAAGATTTCTAGGGAAGACACTAGACTGATGGATCCTTTCTCTCAAAGGAATTACAACTACACCCTCAGTTCCTAGAGCTTGATAGGGGTCATATGATATACTATATAATATATCATTGTAGTACCAAGGTGAAAGTTGATTAATAAATCAATATCCCACCTTGAAGTTAGTTTGGAAACTTCTTCATTAATGATGACTATATAATCCACCACTACCCCTAAAACTAGATACTAGAAGTTCCTATTGCACCAAGGTCTAAACTCACTAATTGATAGGTGAAAAATTGTATCTTACTACTAAGTATCCACACTCTCTCATAAATATGATATCTATCATCCAAGATGGATAATATTTTCCCATAAGAATGATGGAAACTAACTCTCCTGCAATGACAAACTATCTGGGCATTCCCCATGGACAACCCATCCATATCCTAGATAACAACATAATGTTTCATTGTAACCACTAAGAGGTTAAATTATAAACATTACCTATTGATAAAACAATAACACTAATAGAATATGTATGATATATAATAATCACTCCATTCAGGTACCTATAGACATAACAGATGTAGAAAGACTCAACAAAATGATCCAGTTCTCATTTATGGGAAATAGAGATATATGAATGAATTGTTCATGTGTCTAAAAGTACATGAGCGAATATAGAGAGAAAATAGATCAAAAATCAAATCATATCATGAAAATCAAGGTCATATCCTTATATACCATGAAAATTACCATTACCTTGAATTATTTCTCTTTTATCCAAGTGAAGGACACCAGGTGTTAGTGGTGGGAGTAGATAGTAACATCATCTAACACCAACATGTTATGCCTCTATAGATCAAATTTATCATCTATCAGCCCCACTATCATGGGGGATACCTTAAAGATGAATGGATGATCTTTTTTCAAGATGATTCTTTTTTATCGAGGTATACCCACTACAAATCCTACAAATGTTTCACATTGAGTCGAGCAATCAAAATCAATGTCACCTCATCTGACACAAGTATAGAATTATCCCTCTCTAGAAATATTGTACCCTCTTCATGAAGCTTGTTCTCCAGATCCATGTTTCGGAGTCTGGCAATGATTATTCTTCCAACATAGAGTCCTAGAGGACCATTGTGTATTAGCCGCTACAAATGACTCACCCCCATGATGTCAACTTCCAGCTCGGTTCACACAATATTATTCTTCTAGAATGTTCTCCATATCCATATCCATATTTATTATTCCAGTATAAGTGAAAATAAAAAAGGGGAACACACTAGAACAAATTTATCTATGAAGTCCATACTCGAACATTCATTCTCAGAAGTATCTTTCCCACACCATATCGAGAGAGTACGACATGAAGTTACTAAACCTCGGGGAATACTAAACACCTGATAGATCACCCTACCACAAATCATGATTAAATCAAATCAATATAGAGAGTAATATTAAAGGGTAATACTAATAATGAAAAAATAAATAAAATTAAAACCATGTGAGAGTAGTATCATTATGAATCTAAGTGATCAGACCCCACCGGTGACCTAGTTCTCTATGAAGAATGTTTGTCACAGGAAAAACCATCTGATCAACTGAGGTATGAACAACATAAATGATTAGGACCACTAAAACAAACAAAAACTATACATAGTAAGATTATTTCCCTATATTAAACCAAAGTGGTATATGTCGATAATACTCAGGTAATGTGCTATGCATGTTCATATTTTCATCCCGATCTATGAAAACTATCAAATAACCAACATGTAGTGGTTTATATGATAGATAAACTTGAGGGGGATCCACATGATACTCCACAGGTGGTAAACACATCCCCATTCCCTCCTAGAAAAAACACATCTTGAATTGTCCCATGAACTGAGGTATGATATCTCAGCTGATTATCAACAAGTTATTGTATCAGTCTCCTAGATAGCTATCATCATAGATGAATCCTAAAAGTTTACAGGATATAACATGCTTAGATAATCATATCCTGGGAGATGACTCAATAATGAAATCAAAGTTAGATGACCCAATACTATATGATGCACATACCAATGGGTTCCCTACAACCAATTTATTGACATGATGAGTTGAAAAGTAGTTAGGCAGAGTCGAGTGTATTGATATGTTGGATGATACACCGTGACTGGGTTCCATAGACTAATATCTGAATTTGAAGAAATCCATTAACATTTCCATATGTTCCAAAACCAAACCTCATTACAATGTCCTACTCCAAAAAAACCTAAGGAAAACTAAAATTTTAAACCACTCTATCACAACCCAAACTACCAGGGTCCCTCATAGGACAATAGTATGTTGAGGGTGAAACCCTATGTCTGTCTAAAATAGGCCAAGGGATGGAATCAAGTGACAAGTAAGAATGTAACCAAAATGGGAAGCAAAAACCAAAAGTATAGGAACACACACACAACACTAACAACTATATGAAATAATATAGAGATATATGAATAAACTGAAATATATATAGAATAAACAGTGTATTAAATATCCTTTTGTAAATACATCAATGTAAAATAAGGTAATTCATATATTATAGATGGGTAAATTACACACCCAACCACAAATAAGGTCCATGCATGAAAAAAATGGAAAAAGGAAAAAATAAAGATCGATCAACTCAAAATATGAAAGACTAACTACCAAACATGACCAATACATCCATGTACCACTATTATTTACTAATAACAGGTCCACTGAAGTCACCAATGATATGGATCTTATATTCATAAGAAAAAACATGTGATGGTATATCCCATGCAGGGCTGAGTATATACATACAAAAATAGAAGGCCTCGAAAACCAAGAAGTGGAAAAAATATAAAAAATAATAGTTAGGCCAACCGATAAGGAAAGTGAGTAATGAAATGAAACATCAGATATTCCCATAGAGAAACCCAAGAAAAGAAACCTGGCACCCAAAGGGATAACATGTCCACCGAATTCATCACTGATTTGTCTCTTTTCTACATAATAAAAAACATGTTCTCGCATATCCCATGCAGGGGTTAGTATATAGACACCCAAATGGATATTGGGTCCACCTAAGTAACAAACGATCGATCTCTATTCTACATAAGAAAGAACATGTGATAGAATATCCCATTCAGGGGTGAGTATATACATAACCTAATAGATTCCCTAATAAATAATAATTGGAAGCGATAAAAAAATGATAGTTATGTAAACCCATATAGAAATCGGTTAATGAAAACTATCATCAGATATGCCGATTAAGAAACACAAGAAAAGAGAGAATGATGATCTCCATCTCCACAACCAACTAAAAATGAAGAGTATTTTTGCAACTCCAAAGTTCCCATATACTATCTGTGAATCATGTGAAACCTCTCTATAATGAGTATGGAGTAATAGAACCTCACCACTGCATAACATTTCCAATGTAAAACTACTCTAATGGAGGTCTTGATCCCTGAATGAGCTCAAGGATATGGAGTCGACTTCATTAATAGACGATCTACATCCACTATAATTTGGGGGAGTTTTGTCTTACCTTCTATATAAGATATGATGGATCTTTACCTTAGAGAGATTGATACGATCTTACCAACCCTAGTAAAACTCATATGATCACACTTTATCCCTACTACTGGCTAAGAATAACTGAATGAATACTGACACACACATCAGCTTGTGCCATATATCTGGTGCTAAAATGAAGGACACCATCACATCCCATGTTGAAAAATACTATGGATAGGATACTCTTGGTCATAAATCCATGTGTTTAAAAACGATATATACATGTTAAAAGCTATGAGGGGAGTACACAAAATTTCTTAGTTGGGTACATGGAAGGTATCACTATACTAAACCCTGGCCATGTCCTGTCACCACACAGGGTGTGAAAATGAAAAGTACATGACATGTAATTAGGGTCACACAACATGTTAATCTGCCTAGAAACCTCGAAATGTCCTCACTTGTACAAGGCTTGGCCTGCCATGTGACACTACACTGTGTGTACATGGGGCTTCATGATGTGTAATTTCTTCTGAGGTCCTGATCATGTACACACAGTACACAACATGGCTGGCCAAGTATATATATAGAGTGTTTCATTACAGAGAACAAGGAATGTATTTACACATGAGGCTTTTGGAGTGTTACCATAAAACATGGATTAGCTACCCTGGTAGGATCACATGACATGTGAGATCAACCACATGGCATGTGATATTTATCTCAATCCAAAACTGTATCCACTATTAGAACCTAAAATACATGGTGTGCTTTAATTATTGATACATGAAACATAATTTTTTTCACAAACATTAAATCCTCTATTTACCAAATATTGGATCCATTATTTCTTCCGCCTTCTTTGTTGTTTTACCCACATGAAATAGATGAATCCATGATGAAAATTCACATATTTTTTATTTATAGCCTTTTGTTTACAGAAATTTGATCTCAGATCTCCTGAATCGTAGCTACCATGGACCCCGTCACCACATAGATGTCCCTATCCACAATTTCATCACTCGCATCCCACAAAATGCCTCAATCTATCTACAAAACCCTAATCTTTAGGTCATTTATTCATCACCCCTGAAACTTATTATCTGATCATGCTCAAATTTGACCCAAAAATATTGAATCACGACTACATAGTTCAAAAATGAAGAGGTTAAAATATAGTGGCGGGAAAAGAAAAAAATTATGTGAGAATCATAAGAGAATTATTTTATCTGGTATAATGAATAAATAATTCTTAAACAAGGGTCAAATCTATGGAATATTTGATATGAATAAATAGGTTCAAGAATTATATTTAAAATAAAGCTTATGTGAATAAGCACAATCACAAGAAAGAAAGAAGATATGAAATACATGATCCTAAAACATAACCAAAGGTATGAATCAAATAATTACATGAAATTCATCAAGAATGTATAAATTATATGTGAATTTTTCATCTTCTACTGAATGAGATGATGATACCACTATATTCATCATTTGTCTCATGAGTCTATATGATCGTTCATCATTAATCCACGTTCCCAAGTATCCAAAGACAACAAAGATCTACTATTTTTCCTCTATAATCTTTCAAGGTTATATGGATTACCCTAGGAATTTTTCTTAATGAAATATATTGAGAGATGGAAATTATGTTTTGGAAATTAAATAAATTAAATAAAATATTTATTTAATTTACTTAATGTACACATGAACAACCACCTTCAAACAAACACCCAATTCTGACCAACTTTATGTTGAACTATGGGAAAATACTTTGTTTTAGAAAATCCCATGTCCTTAGATTTCATATATGTCGTCTTGAAAAATGTGAAATTGAATTATTCCGAATAGATTCATGCACATTTATTAATATATATATTAATATTATTTATATATTAATTCTAGGGTCTTTGAAAACCCAAATAATATATCGTATATGATGAGGAATACATATATATATATATATATATATATATAAATATTCATAAGATCAATTTATAGAAATAATATTCATTAAAAAATTAGAATACTCTACTTATGATATTATTGATGATAAATTTCCTATTTTCAATCATCATATTTTAATGATACACTTTGTTTGTTGTCTCTAGGGATTTCACTATGGCTGCACTCATGGTGGTTCCCCCCTCATCTTAGTGTTAAGTGACCCAAAATCTTCATCTAGTTATTGTAGTCATCATCAAATTATTCTCTTATCCTTGACATCATCTTGATTGACATCATCCGGGTGAATCATTTGGTGATCTAAAATGTTTTGAGATTTTTATAGTGATGTTGGATTGATGACATGCCTTAGTGACTTGGGATAGGGTGTGAGAGAATGATGTTGCTCTGTTGGATTATTTTGGGTTTTCATCCTTTGATTTTTCATTGGATATCTATTATGGATAAATTTGTGGTGTTATTGAGGGTTCCAATGTTCTTTGGAAGTCAATGATTATGTGTTAGGTGTCAGTGACAATGTGATCAATGCATCTTCATGTGGAATTCCTTATTGGGTTTTTCATTTTTATGGTTGTTTTTGTTTTGTGGGAAGGGAAGTTTTTGTTCAATATAAATAACATGAACAAATGATATGATGTTCATTAGGAACCTTAATTAATGAAATTCACATGAGAACACATGGATGATGGTAGCTCAATTTGGGATCTCTATGTGGTGCTAGCTTAACCAACTCCCTCCCTACATGAGTATTGTTTTTAGGTTTTCTGTATTCCATGTTAAAATAGGGGAGTTCATTATTGTTTTGGATTACCCAATCCTATATAAAATTGTGGATCATGTTGGTTTTATTTCTATCAAGTCTAAATGTGGTATTTAGAAAAATACAAAAACTAAAATAAGATAAAATGAATTAGGTCAACTAATGATAACATGGAAATAAAAAGATAAATATGTAATACATTTTTATATGAGTTAATAATCTTTAAATTTCCTAAACTAGTTATTATAATTACTTGGTTAATTTAAACTCATTAACTAATGAAAACTCAAGATAATTCAATTGTAAGACATAAAATATGAAGATAGATTTCGAATCACCTTACACAATTGAGCATCCAACAACCGCAACACTAAATAATGAGATGTCAGATAGCTATAAACAATCAAAGATCCCAATAGAAACCATTAAGTACCTATGAAATATAATCACCCACCGTGAAGTTGACTACACACCAAAAAAATCATTTCCAAGCATCTGACATAACCTAGTAAATAGATAATGAAATGAGAAAATTAATGAATAAATAAGGGAATGATACATTGAATCACAATGGATTTAGCACTAGAAGTAGAGGTATTAAGAGCCACCATAAGAAATAGAGACTACAAAATCAAAGACTCCATGAAACCCTGGGTTCAAGAGAAAAAAACAAATCAATCTAAGAGAGAGTGGCACCTAAAATTTATAATAAATATTAGATAACTACAACACATTATAGTGAGGGGAACTCTATAATATAGTAAATCTTGTTGATCCATGACCAAAAGTTTTATCCTCAAACATCCCTTAAATACCACTATGTATTTCATTAAAAGAATTATAATTTTACCACTAACAATACATTTTGGTATTCACTATGACTACATCACTCCAATTTTATGATTTGAACCACAAAACAATACTTTATAATTCTAGCGCCCTTACTATTTCCCCAAGTAATTAATGCAATCATAATGAAATATTGTACGCTTAAACATGCCATAATAAACCATGAACCTGAAAACAACCATTTCAACACTCTCCATGGTATATTAGGATTTCAAAAAGTATCATACCTAAAAAAATATCCACACACATTCTATATATATCTTCTAAAAAATAAAACAACCTATAATGGTCATTCTCAACATCAACTCCACAAACATAGAGAAACGGCTTGGCCACCACATTAACTAGAAGGCTATAATAGTTCCCAGATAAAACTTTGAAATAGTGTAAAAAACATGCCCCATGAACCCATCATGAATTAAAGAGTAATTAATTCACCAAAAAATACCTTTGAGATCCACTTCAAGAACTTTAACACCAAAAAACCCCAAAGTAAATGACCCAAAAAATTCCAAAATCTTTATTAGATAAATCTCAACCAATTATGTTGGTAAGAAATTAGATTTTATATGAGGTATAGAACATATTTATTTATAGTTTAATTTTGTGATTTTGACCAAATATTAATCCAGAGTTGGAAAATGGAGGAAAGGAGGGTGTTTGGGGCTTGTTTGGATCCCTGAGACCAACTTTTTGGAAGAGGCAGTTGAGCCACACAGTTAGTAGAAATCACACATCCCAGGATGTATGGTTCGATTAAACCATGTGGGGGTGATTTGTGTATATAATAGGGAATATGGTTCTGCGTAACCATGCAACACATTCCACATACCCATTTAATTGCTTCTAATAATTTGATAGAGGGAAAATTCAGGGTTAGCACATAACTTTTCTAACCATGATCCATGACCAAGCATGGGGGGATTGTAGGAAGAGTTAGGAACACAGTTGACACACAATGTAGACAACTAGATGGAAAAACCATGCAACTTGTATTTTAAATGGTAAATTACCATTTCACACCAATTTAATTAAATTATAAAACCATTTATTTATATTTTCTCTCCAGCAACCAATCCTTCCTCCTCCCATGTGAGATTTCAGATCATTCTAATAAGGATTTGATCTAGTGGTTCTCTTTGGCGTCTGATTAAAGATATTTTCATCTCATTGGATAGTCTCTAGTGAGTTATGTATTAATCTTTCACCATTGTTCATTTCCCTTGCTATCAATGATTCTATTTTTCCGTTAGCTCTTATGCCTTATTTTAAGGGAATTTGTATGTTCTTCCATTTTTCATCTAATCTAGATCAAATTAGAGGCTGTTACTGGATTATTATTCCATTATGGACTTAAGGAAGTGGCACATACCATTTCACTTATAATCATATTAAATCTTCTGACTGATCAGCTTATATACATAGACTAGACATGATATAAACACCATTGGTGGTGTCCAACTACGTGTTATCTCACACCCTCTTCATAACACTATTGGGTACCCAGAAAAACTTCATGGATGAAAGTACAGATATGGGAAATCTATCTCGTAGAGATACTTGATTGGTTGTTACATAGTAGAAGGGGATAATCAGATCATGCTATTTATTGTGATGATATCTGGGGATAGTTCCACTTTTTTATAATTTTGATTCATATAAAATTCTAGATTCCTATCTCCATGTATTATCTGCATTTTTATAGCATTCCATGGTCATCATTTGTATATGAAACTATTGGATGATATTACTTGGTTATTTTTATGATGGATGTTTAATATTCAGTTGGTCAGTTATTATTATACTTCTTCTATTGATTGATATAGTTATACCACTATGATACACTTTGATCATGAGTGTATAGTCTCTCCACTATTCCACATTGGACCCTCACTACTACTCGGCAGCTTCTGGAATATGGGGAGCCATGTTTGAGGCAAGGTGGCCAAGAATATTTAGTTACTACTAATCAAGGAACATAAGTTCCTCGAGGAATGACGTTTACTCAAAGAAAATTTAGTTCTTCTGGTATGGGTGTTATGGAATCAAGATCATGTACATGAAAAAACATTGTTGTGGGAGGTTGATGTACATGCCCAGTGGTAGGAGTTATTCTTCGATGATGCTTGAGCATCCTTGGAAAGGATATCCAGGCACAAATTGATTTAAGGGGGGAAGATTATAAGAACATGGTTTTTCTATGTGGTATGAAACCTATTTATTTCTAGTTTAATTGCTTAGTTTTGACTAAATAGAAATTACTAGTGGGAATGGTAAGGGAAAAAATATGTACAAGGCTTGTTTGATGCATGGAACCAAACTTTTTGAAAGACAATGTTTGACCACATGGTTAGTAGAAACCATGAAGCCTAGTCCACACGGGTAGATTAAACAATGTTGGGAATTTTAATAAACATTAGTTGGCACGTATCCAAAATGATGAACCCATGCCACAGACCTGTATGCTTTTTGTATAGTTTTTGATAGAGAGAAAACACATGGAAAGAGCACAGTTTTTCAAGCTGTGCCCATGACTCTTTGATGGGGGTTTTGAATTAGATTTGGGCCCAAAGTTGGTGCATGATTTGGCCAAACATGCAATCATACTATGAGACCCAATTTTTAAAGGTTAAATGACTATTTCCCCCCAATTTATTCAATGGTTTAAAACACTATTTATTTATCATTTCTCTGCAAAAAAAACTAGCCCTTTCCCCTCCAAGGTGTGATTTCAATGACGTATACCATATCGTTGATCCATAAGATACATCTGATGTCTCATTAATTAGTTTTTTTATCATTTGATAGCCACCAGTATGTTCTCTATTCAAAGTGCACCTTTTTTCATTCGACTTGTTATCAGCGACACTATTTTGGTGTAGGTTATTATTCCCTATTTTCATAGTGTTCAGCAATTCTTTGGATTTTTTCTGATCTAGATCAAATTAGAGGATGAGATTGTATGAATATTCATCTACTATCTTAAGGTATATGGTCTATACATTTTCCATCATGTATGGTTGTTTTATACTGTGTTTCCAATGTATTACATAATGGAATTTTAGGGAGATGATTCATAAATTAATTGAAACTTGATATGAATGATAAATTCATGTCAAGGACATGAAATGAAATCCATATATAAGGTTCAGGTTGTTTGACACAACCTGAACCACCAATGGGGTGGGTTCTACATTTTTACCATGATTATACACCCCTTGGAGTGCATTGTGATCTCTTTGTATAATTGATAAATTGAATGTGGTAATTAAGAGAATCATTAATGCTTATAAACACCTTGTAGTGCCCTGAAATTTGAATATTAAAGGTATGTAATTTTTATCCCCTTAGTAAGAATTTTATTATGTATGGATTAGTGAAATGATTAATGAAATTTTTTATGGAATGGTAAATGAATATGTGAGGATGTTAATGGATGGTTAATCGTATGACCCTGATGACCCACTTAGAAACCATATAAATTTATACACAATGGATCTAACTTACATAGGATTCATTGGACAATCATACTCCCGGGGAATTTTTTAACAAGATGATTAGGATGCATTGGAAATTTCTACTCTGTAGATTCAATACACATGACATTATAGGATTCCTTGTATATTTAAATCATGTAAAAATTCTAGGATGCCTTGTACATTTATACTCCTTGGATCTTATTAAACGATATTATTAGGATGCCTTATAATTTTTACTCCTTGGATATAATTCACTTGACATACTATGATTCCATGGAAATTTATACTACTTTGATCCAATTCACATGAATTTTTTTGATTCAATATACATTTATAATCCTAGGACCTTGTTTACATTATTTACGTGATTGGTTAGGATTCCTTGGATAATTCTACTACTTGGACCCAAAAACCATAATAGGATTACTTGTATATTTATACCCCTTAGAATCTATAATCATATGAAGATTCCTTGGACGTTTTTACTCATTGGATCCTATTTACTTTCACTACTTAATTTACATGGTTCCCTTGTACCATACTATCACTATGATACCAACCCACGTAGGCCTGAATCATGATTACATGGTGTAGGTTATTGATGTTTCTTATATTTATTTACAAATATCCCTTGTGATTTGGATGCTGGACCATAGTGGGACTTGATAGAATGGATAATATCATTCTTATTATCAATTTTACTCTTATGAAATCTACACACTACTCAGCTTATATGCACATACTAGACTTGATATTAACACCATTGGTAGAGGTCTACTAAGTGTTATCTCACACCCTGTTTGGGTTGCTGTTGGGTACCTAGACTGACTGCATAGATGCAAGTAGGGATAAGGGAAAGTGCTTACTTTATGATGCTTGATTGGTTGTTTCATAGAAGTATGGGAGAATAAGACCGAGCTATGGTATAAGATTCTATCCGAGGATAGTTAATTTTTTTGTACATTTGATACATGTATTATAATAGATGCCTATTTCAATATATTATCTATATATTTTTTATATCATGGCATGATCCTCATTTATATTTTTTACTATTGGATGAGATTACTTGTTTATTTATATAATGAATTTTCAGTATTAAAATGCTCATTTATTATTATTAATACACTATTCGTTGATATGGTTATACCACTATTATACTCTCTGGTCACGAGGGTATACTATCCCCACTATTTTTCCCTAGAGCCCTTATGCAATTTGGAATCCTCTGGAGTACGGGGAGGCACATTTGAGGTCATGTGGCCAACTGGGTTTAGTTACTATTTAGTGAACCAGGCCTAAGATTTCACACTAGTCCTTGAGAATAAATAAATACCCATGATAATAAACCCACTTAGAAAAAAAAAACTCATGATACGCCTATCAAATATGGAAAATATCAATTAATAAATGAAAAACACAACATAAAAGTGGGAAAACATTAGGCATATCGGAATAAGACAAATCTCAACATCAAAACATGATTCAAATAATCAAAAGATAATAAGTAAATTAACATGTATCCATGAGAAACTCTCCCACAAACATTCATATAAACCACTATGACCATAAAACAAATGAACTAATGGAATGATATTCCCATGCATGAATTGATCCCGATGATTTTCAATCTCTATCTACCTCTCTAAAAACAACACATCATCCTTAATATCTAAATTTCCACAATAAATTACATGGGATACATCATTAATTTTATTTATAAGATGATAAATGTTGAAAATTCTATGATTTCTATAAATATATATTAGAATAGCTAATTGATACACCCCCACATCGACACTATTTTACACCTCAAAATTCTTAATAATCCGAGGAGAAAGATTATTCCCTTGATCAAACCCTTGGAACCCCAACATGAAGAAAAACTCAAAAGAAAAATTTTCTATCATTGAATACTACAGGACTCCTACTATGATCTATATTTGAAATTTTATATTCCTGATAATCTTTTATCCACACAAACACTACATGAACCTTATTTATCATATTCAACATAATATCATGTGCAAGAATTACCAACTCCCCAACCATCACCCACCACAACAGATAGTTTCTAGGGCATATACAAAATACCATAAATGAATCCATACAAAAGGTTGATTGATAAATATTACTATAGACAAACATAACTAATGGAAAATGCATCACCCATGGTTCTTCAAAATCTTAAAGACTCTCATGTAGTATATATTAAAGTAATTGGATAATCCAATCTACCTAACCATTCATCTTAGGATGAAACATAGTGATAATAATTTATAGAGATCCAGAAGTATTCAATAAACAATTCCCCAAAAGTAAGGTTAAATAAGGATCTCAATCATATATGATCATTCTTATTATCACATGAAGCTGCACCACCTCATCCTCATACAACCTCACTCATGAATCCACCACATTTGAATCCCTAATTACTCATAAACACGATGAATTTATCTATATATATATATATATATATAATATCCCAAATTTCATGTAATCCTCTGTGATCATAAGGAAAAATTATCATAAAATCTTTTGAAATTCCCCCATTTTCTACTGAGGGATCTCTGATGGATGCAACTAGATTATTGGATCCCAATGATGTCACGACCCGACCTCGTGGCTTGTTCCGTGACTACCCCAATCCCGCCTTCCATAGGCCAGGGGCTGGAAACTAGAACCAAGGCGTAATTCCCGACAAAAGAAGGGAAGGCATTGCCTTTGTAAAGTAAACCAACACCACAGAGTAAGCAACTAGAAGTATACACTAAGTAAATTTGGGTACAAAAGTAAGTGAGGAAAATTAAGTGGGCCAGAATACAATCTCCAACTGAAAGTAAAGTACAACTGGAAAGAAAGTAAAACAACTGAAAAGTAAAGCCGCAACGTCGAGCCTTCCACTGGAAGTCCCACCTGAAGGGTGGGTACAGATAGCCTCCTCAGCTCTACGGGTCCAACCGTCCGCTCCATGTATGTCCCGCCCAGTGGTCCACCTCCAGGTACGGACTTGCTCCACAAGCATCTACCACGATCAGCGTTGTCCATCGTCTGCATCCAACACAATGTAGTGAGGGAATAACCCGTGTAGGGGTGAGTATAAGCTACTGAGTAGGGACCCCGAGACCCCCGAAGGTCTCCCAGAATCCACAAAGGATAATCCACAAAGGAAAGATACAATCACGAAGTAACATCCAATACTACTTAGTTATATACCCATACATGTACCTAAGTCATCAATTCCAGTTCGGCTCCTGCATCCAAGCCCATGTTCAAACACGTCCACACAGGATAGCACAACACAATCCACATAGGAAAGCAAGTCAATCATATCGATGATAATGATTGAAATTCAAGACTCAGCTCACTCAGGTATACTTCTTCATAAGATGATAGAGATTATCAGATGTACCCACTGATTCATCTAAGCCATTAGACCCACACATGATCGATAGGTACTAACCCCCGTAATGACCCATAAAGGATCGATGGGTACTAACCCCTGCAATGACCCACACAGGATCTGACCCACATTGGATCAGTATGCACTGGCACACACAGGACCGCTGATCGCTGACCCACACAGGATCTAACCCACACAGGATCGGTAGCACTGATCCACTGAGGATCACTGAGTGCTTTAGTCGTCGTTGTCGAACCCACGGATGATTCCCGTATTGTCTTCATCGTCGCCGCAGTCGCAGCCAGCTGTTGGGTTCCCGCACACAACAAGATCGTTCAGGAGGGTCCGCTCCATGAGTCGAGGGGCTGATACATCAAATAACACGAAGTATAGAGTTTATGTATCCAAAAGTTCTGTATTGTCAACAGGAACTCAACATCACAGACGGCGCGTCAATCGGTCGTTCGGTCTGTGAGTTATTGGATTTTTCGCTCCAGGGGCCCGATTGGTTTTTAAGTCAAAACCAACACGGTCATACTCCAACTGCATCCAAACCTCGAGTGGAGTAATCCAAAAGGTCCATCTCACTAATATTAATCCATCAATGTTGACGACACATCAATCGGACGTCCGGAGCTCAACTTATAAGCGTTTCCGCTTCGAGGGCCCGGTTGGTTTCGTGTATGAACCAACTCGGCCGATCCCAAAGTTCTCCGAAGCCTTGAGTGTAATATACCTAAACGATCGTCTCGATCCAAGGATCGCATTGCAGTTGACGGTGCATCGATCGTAGGTATGAAACCCATGTTATGGGAAAAATACCGAAGTTGTCCGTGAATAGGGGGTTCGGGCCCAGTCCGACCCGGCCCGATACCCCCTGGGTCGGCCCGAACCGGGTCGACCCGACCTGGGTCCGGGTCCGGCCCATTAGGGTGCGGCACGGCTAGGGCACGACCCGGCCTAGCTAGCGTCCAGGCGTCTCGGCCGTAACGGCCAAGCTGAAGGGTGCAGGGGGGGGGGACAGCCCCCCTATTCACGTAATCACGACCCCCATGTGGGGGGGGGGGGGGCTCCTTCGGCCAGCCGGAGGTTACGACCCCCGACCCTTCGTGGAAGCCTACCCGCCTGGTCTAGCCGGCCGGTTCCTGCTATCGCGGGAGCGTCGGGGTCCCGCCCTCCTGCTCCGCCGTGGCCAAAGGTCATGGCCTTGGTCCGACCGGCGTGGCACGGCAGCACCACGCCCCTCCGCCGCGGCCCCGTACTGGCCACGGTCTCTTCTTGGTTCTCCGGAGCGGCGCGACGGTGCCGCGGATTCTTCGACTTCAACGGCGCCGCGCTTCTTCTCCCATTCTGATAGTTTCCGTGCGGTATAACGTCACCGCCCCACCTAAAACGTGCCGTAACAAATTCAAACAAACAAGTGGGGAGGAGGGTCAGCCGTGTTCGTGCGGTCCGACCTCCTCCTGTTATTGCGGTAACAGGCGGCCCAAATTGAAATGAAGAATGGTGACAGAAGTAAACTTGAACAAACAAATAACCCCTACCTCGATCATTGTTGAATGAAGGCTCGTCGTGGAATTGAACGTCGCGGAAGAAGGCGTCGCAGAAGAAGGTTCCGTACACGTTGACAGAGATCGTCCGAGGAGGAACGGTGTCTCCCTTCCTTTGATGTGGAAAGAAGGAACGAAGGGATGCACGTCAGGTCGTCGATCTACGAGGAAGGTGTCTCTCACCGTCGTCTATAATTGGAGGTCGGCGTTCTTCGCGTTCTTCGTCGAGGAAGTAGAACATCAAGACTTTGAGAAATTCTTTCCATAATCCTCTCGTACAACCAAAACAACACTAATAAAATAAGTGTTGCCTTATTTTATTACTCATGCCAAACGTTTTGAAATTCAAAACGGAATCAATCAATTAATTGAATTAATTGAGAAGTTTAAACTTCCCAATTAAAGTGGTGTTTAATATTCAGTTAAACGCAAGAGTTGGCTTTCATTTAAAGGGGGGTGCGGGTGCGTTACCTAATTAATGGAGGGGGTTTGAGGAAGTTGAATAGGTGGGGATCGTGTGGGACCCACCCCACAAATATCCTACCTAGTGGAGTGGGATATAGTGGGTCCCACTCCAACCACTTTTCTTAGGTTGAACAACATTAAATAAAATGAAATTGGTTGCACCATTTTATTTTATTCTTTTACTTAACCCAAAATTTTAATAACGACACCCGAGTAAACGCAACTCCAGAAAAGGTGTTTATAAGAAATTACCGGCGCTGCAATTTCATCGGTGCCCTCAGAATTTGATTCCGAGCACCGGTTCAAAAGTTAAGAAAACCCGCTCGTTCGTTCACTGAACGTACCTGAGCTAAACTTCGGAAAATGATTCCGGGCACACCGGGCCTCGGAATCAGGTGCTGTCAGAAACTGCATTTTTGTAAAATCCCAAAGAAAATTAAGAAAAAAAATTTACCTTGAATTTTACGGGTTTTTACATTACTCCCACCTCAGGGCTTTACATCCCCGTAAAGATAAATCATAAACTAGGTGAACAAATGTGGGTACTGTGCACGGATCTGAGCCTCCTGCTCCCAAGTGATCTCCTGGAGGTTCCCGTGCTACCATCTGATGCGCACTAGAGGAATCGACCATCCATGTAGGACCTGCTCCTGTCGATCCTCGATCTCCACTAGGACCTCCAAAAAGTCTCCCCATTATCCATGTCCAGCTCCCCATGGTCAATGATATGCGTCGTTTCATCCATGTATCCACTTAGATGAGATACGTGGAAGACGTCGTGCACCCGGTACAACTGATGTGGTAGATCCAGGCGATAAGCCACCTCGCCAATCATGCTGAGGACCTGGAATGGTCTGATGAAGCACGTAGACAACTTTCCACCTCGGCCAAATCTCCGTAATCCACGTCATTGTGAGACCCACAAGAAGACATGGTCGCCATCCTCGAACTCTAGTGGCCTCTGCCTCCTGTCAGCATAAGACTTCTACCGGATCTGAGCTATCCTCATCCACTCCTGGATGACCTGGACCATCTCCATCGTGTCCTGGACCATCTCCGGACCCACAAGTGCTGACTCCCCAGGGTCTGTCCAGCAAAGCGGTGATCTGCAAGGCCGCCCGTACAACGCATCGTATGGTGCCATCCCGATGGTGGAGTGGTAGCAGTTGTTGTACGCGAACTCCACCAAGGGTAGGTGATCCTCCCAACTGCGACCAAAGACAAGGATGAAGGTTCTAAGCGCAGCGGAAGCGCGTGGGTGGATGGGCCCACTTAGATTTTTGTCATTAGAAATGATCAATCCGGGATAAATATGACGATAAATGCTAGTCTCCACAGATTGAATCACAAAAAAAGACAAAGAAGATGGGTTGTCCCGGAACCAAAAAACAAGGATCATTACAGGTTTATTATAATTAATTTAATTAATTATAAAGAAATACCTTTTGAGTGTTCTTTCTTCGTTGATGTTCTAGATCACATTGTCGATGTGATCCATCATTGCGTCGCAGAAGCCAACTGTAGAATCCCTCTCACGGTGATCCACACGTGTGCCTCATATCTCTAGACGTCACCAAAGGATTCTCCGGGTGCTAGTGTAGAGAATCCATTTCTTGCATTGTCTGCCTTAGACTGTCTTGATCAGATGGAAGAGGATCTCTCTCAGTCTTGAGAGCGTTCTTGGAGGAAGAGGTTCTTTCGTCCTTTAAAGAATTCTCCAGAGATGTTGTGCACAACAATTTTATTGTGTAGGAAAATAGTTGGGGTTGTTAGGATATTTATAATCGATTTTGAGGTTGTATAGTTATGACAATAAATATACGCGTTATGGGTTTCATTAATTTAATTAAATCTTATTGAAAACCCCCATGTCGAATAATTAATTCCATGACATGCGATCACGCTGATTATAATAAATATCATTTAATAAAATGATATTATATCCTCAAAATCTAGACAGGAAAAACTACACGGCGTATAATAATAAAAACACGGCGTGTACTTGTTTTTCATTGAAAACTACACGGCGTGTACATTCAATGTACATGACATGTATGTTTTTTTTTTCATTTATTCATTTCCGTTCCAAAATAAAACTACATGGTGTGTACATTCAATAATACACGCCGTGTACTTGTTTTATTTTATTTTTTCTCCATCATTTAACATAACTTAGGCCTCCTTGAATAATTATTAAACCACGTACGGGAATAATCTTTATTCAAATTGAGATACTTGGATACACTTAGTGTGTGACCCTCTAGGCCTCTTTCTTGTTGGAATTAGGCAGGCTTGCCTAAAGTCCATGATTACTGTCTAGCAACGGGTCAAGACACCCAAGAGAAAGAAGTTGACGCCGCATTGACCTTTCACCTCATACGAATGCTTACTATGTAATTTAATCCCTTTGTCTCAATATCTCATCAAGAAGGTTTCATGGCAGTGTCATAAAACTATATTCTTGATCCGTCGTTCTTTGACTATTTGAAATAAACTCGTCGTTCACACCATGGCCATGGAATTTAATGCGACAGTTCTATTTCAATCAATGGGCCGAGATATCAACTTCCATAAGTGGAAGGGAAAAATACTTCCTCGACTTATCCATTAACAAAATGTCACTCGTGACACACCCAACGTACCCTACTTCCCGCCAACTGTCTGCATGATGGTTTTCATCAGTAAATCTAAGTGTACGAGTCATGACATGAGTTAATGATAATATTACAGTCTAAGGACCATTACCCATGCTCGTAGATAGCAATATCCGATGACACCGAGACATGCGGAATTACCACTGGCGGGTCTGTTCTAATAATCTCCCGTCTTGGAGATTACCAAGTGCGAACTTCCTGAGAGAGAGTCTCATATTCTTACGAGTACACGCACATTAAGGTTTGTATACTATGTGTCCTATCATAGTATTTCATCAAACTGCAGAACTTTATTTAAGAATATTGTTATAGGATTTCAAGGGTCTCATCATAGCGTGGATCTGCTATGAACTTATTAATGCAACAAATATTCCAGGACATTATTATATTATAGTCATGAAGAACAATGAAAAATATATAATAAGTGAACATTCATGTAATCAAAGTACAAAACAGTTGGTTCTGAGGAAAACAACCCTTTGAAACTCCCACTTGTACTAGAGCCAACTGCCTACGACTTTTAGTCCGCTAGACCTCACATGATTATCATGTTTTTGCTGAGTCAAGTCTTTATTCAATGGGTCCGCCACATTGTCTTACATGGAAATACTGCTCACTACAACTTCACCTTTCTAAGAAAAATCCATCAAGATATGATACTTCCAAAGTATGTTCTTTGTCCGCTGATGTGACCTTGGCTCTTTTACAAGTACCACCACTGCAGTATTATCACAATAGAGTGTGATATGATCTTTACTGCTCGGTACAACATCCAACTCTTGGACGAAGCTTCGCATCCATACTGCTTCTTTAGCTGCCTAAGAAGATGCGATATACTCGTACTCCACTATAGAATCTACCACCACACTTTGTACAGAGCTCTTCCAGCTCACTGCACCTCCATTCAAACTGAAGATGTATCCAGTCTGCGACTTCATGTCATCTTGATCAGTCTGGAAACAAGCATCTACATGTCCTCTGATGACTAGTTCCTCATCTCTTCCACAAACCATGAACATATCCTTAGTACGCCTCAGATACCTAAGGATAGTCTTGACTAACATCCAATGGAAGTCTCTTGGATCAGCTTAATATCTGCCTACAAAACTTAATGCGTAAGAAACATCTAGCCTCGTACATATCATAAAATACATGACTGACCCAATCGCGGATGCGTAAGGGATCCTTGCCATTCTCTTTCTTTCCTCATGTGTCTGAGGACACATTTTCTTGGAAAGATGAATGCCATGTGACACTGGGAACAATCTCCTCTTAGATTGTTCCATACTGAATCTCTTCAGTATCTTGTCAATGTATGTACTTTGACTCAGGCCCAACATTCTCTTGGATCTATCACGATGGATCTTGATCCCAAGAATATATGCTGCCTTGCCCAAGTCTTTTATGGAGAAGCATTTATGCAACCATTCTATAACTGACTGTAAGACAGGTACTTCATTTCCAATTAGTAATATGTCATCAGCATATACTATTAGGAAAATGATTTCACTCCCACTGAACCTCTTATAGACACAAGGCTCACATTCATTCTTAACAAAGCCAAATTCCGTTACAGCTTCATCAAAACGAATGTTCCATGATCTTGATGCTTACTTTAATCCATAAATGGATTTATGCAACTTTAATACCTTGTTGGCATCCTTTGGAGTCACAAAACCTTCAGGTTGTGTCATGTAGACATCTTCCTGGAGGTTCCCATTAAGGAAATCTGTTTTGACATCCATTTTCAAAATTTGACAGTCATGGAAAGCAGCAATGGCCATTTGGATTTTGATGGATTTCAGCATCACAATCGGTAAAAAGTTTTCATCATAGTCAATTCCTTGACGTTGTCTAAAACCTTTTGCAACCAGTCGTGCCTTGTAGGTGCTGACTTTCCCTTCCATGTCTAGTTTCTTCTTGAATACCCATTTATTACCAATAGGAGTTACATCAACTGGAGGATCTACCAAAATCCAGACCTGGTTTTGGTACATGGAATCCATTTCATAATTCATGGCTTCTTGCCACTTGGAAATGTCGTTCCTTCAACTGCTTCCTTGTAAGTAAGAGGATCATCATTGTCAACCAATAATGAGTCACCATCCTCGGTGATAAGAAAACCATATCGTTCTGGTTCTCTCACCTCTCTCATTCTCCCACGTAGTTCTTGTGTCTCTGGAATAGATTGTTCTTCCACGGGGCTTTATGGAATCTGTTCTTGTACCAACTCATGTGTATCTTGAGCCTCGACTTCATTGAAGTCTATCTCGCTCCCACTATCTCTTTTGGATATTTTCTCCCTCTCAAGGAATATAGCGTGTCTTGCCACTGTAACCTTTTTGTCTGAGGGGTTTTATAGGTAATATCCCCTTGTTTCCTTGGGATATCCTATAAAGATACACTTTGTTCCTCGGGGTTCATGTTTGTTACCTGAAGAGGCCTTAAAAATGCTTCCCTACCCCACACATGTAAATTCGATAACATGGCTTTGCGTCCACTCAATAACTCGTATGGAATACCATTTATAAATTTAGTTGGTACTTGGTTTAGTATGTGCGCTTCTCTGTGTAATGAATATCCCCAAAAGGATAATGGAAGACTCGCATGACTCATCATTGATCTCACCATGTCCAACAGGGTGCGGTTCCTCCTTTCACTTACACCATTCCACTGCGGTGTGTAAGGAGGAGTGAGATGAGATAGAATCCCAAACTCCCATAAGAAATCAATGAAGTCTTGATTAATATATTCTCCTCCTCTGTCTGAGCGGAGTTTTTTAATCTTATTACCAAGCTGGTTCTCAACATCATTCTTGTAATCTTTGAACCGATCAAAAGAATCCGACTTATATCTCATTAAATAGATATATCCATATCTACTAAAATCATCAGTAAAAGTTATAAAGTACGAGAACCCACCCCTTGCTTCAACTAGAAATGGTCCACACACATCTGTGTGAACTAATTCTAGATGCTCTTTAGCACATTCACCTTTCCCACTAAATGGGGATTTGGTCATTTTTCCTTGTAGACACGCATGACATACACCAAGTGGTTTTAGTTCAAAAAATCTAAATACCCCTCTTGAGGTAATTTTGTCAAACGTTTCTCATTGACATGACCTAGCCGGTGATGCGAAAGATGGGTGTGGTATGAGTCATGTAAATTAACTTTGTTATCGATTGCCATTACTTGGTTTGTGTAGTCTAGCACATAAAGGCCGTTATATAAATGTGCCCTACCAAAACAAATGCTATCTTTATAAAAATAGAAACATCCACTTCCAAACATGAAGATGAATCCATCAGTATCTAATATGGATACTGAAATAATGTTTTTGGTTACAGAGGGTACATAATAACATCCTTTAAAAACCCAGACCATCCCCGTAGGCAATGTGAGGTGGTAGTCCCCGACAGCTACAACAGCAAGTCTGGCTCTGTTGGCTCCTCGTAGATCTACCTCCACTCGATAAATCTTCCTGAATCTACTTGGTTCTTGTATTTGGATATAGATGTGATCACCACAAGAAATATCTAATACCCAATTAGTATAAATAGATATATTTCATTCGATAACAAACTCACCTGAAGCTTCCCCTTGCTTCCTTTGCTGGGTGCAGTTTTTCTTCCAGTGGCCCTTCTTGCCACATGAAAAACAAACATCATTCTATTCCATTGCCTCCCCATTGATCTTCCTTTTCTTGGAAGGCCTTGAAGAATCTTTGGGCTTAAATCTCTTTGACTTGCCTTTCCTTTTATTCACCATGAGGACACAAGGCTTTTCACGCTTCATGTCAGTGTCCACTTGGCGAATGAGGATGAGAAGATCAGACAGAGACTTCTAAATGCTGTTCATATTGATGTTTACCTCAATGTTTGAGAAGCTCTGGGGGAGTGATGCAAGAATGAGGTCGGTACCCAGTTCTTCGGGGAGATTAAACCCTAGAACCCCCAAGCACTCAATGTAGCCAATGAGCTTGACTACATGAGGTCTGGATGGGGCACCCTATCCAAGATTTCTCTGAAATAGAGCCTTGGAGATCTCATACCTTTCCTGTCATGCTCTCTCCTGGTATAGACCACGGAGGTGCTCGAGCATGCTATAGGCATCCATGTCTTCATGAGACTTCATGAGCTCACTAGACATTGATGATAGCATCAAACATTGAACGTCGAGAGCATCGTTCAAATGTTGATCATAGACCAGGAAATCTTCATCACTCGCCCCTGGGACAGGAGAATCAGGAAGTGAGGACTCCAGCATGTAAAACATTCGTTCATGGCGTAGGATAACCTGAAGGCGCCTAAACTATTCCTGAATTTTACTGCCGGTGAGGATATTGTCTTTATCCAGTATTGATCGCAGAGAAAATGTGGTTGATGAGTTTCTCATCATGATTCTACAATTTAAAGGAGCATATTTATTAGTACTTTCTTGATTACAATTTATGAGAAATAATGAATGAATGAATTAATTCTACCACTATTTTATCAAGTCCCAATGTCCCTCACCATTGAACTCAGAATGTATAGTTGCTTTGACATTTTAGTGGAAAGGATCCATATTTACCTTCGCATGACCCCAAAAAGGGTTGGTCAAGCTATTTGAAGGTATTTAGGTAGGCAGGTCTTTACCAACTGTGAGATTACAGTTCCTTGATCTGTTGAGTGGACTCCCCAATCCTGAAATCCTGATTTGGATTTCCTCAACTCTTGCCTCCAATATTACACAAAGTCTAGAAAGGGCTACTTCTCTTGATGTGATATGGTTAAGTCAACCCGAAGCCTTTCATAAGGTCTTCCTTTATAAAAGTATGTGTCCCAACAAGGGTTGGTCAAACACATATTTTTATTGAGTCTTTCCCTTAATCAGGTAGCGGAAGGCTTGGTCTGACTTAATATGGTATTGAGGGATTTTATTCCTTTATGCGTAGTTTCGCATTATCACATGCTTGTTAATATTAGGTGATGCTTGCTTAAGTGATTAACCATGTTCTGATAATGTTTACGCAGAGTCTGTTTTTTATTTTATTCCATCTTTGAATGCTTGTTTATTTTATTAATTATGTGATTGCGACAACACATACATAATAAATAAACCATGCAATCAGACAGAAATAAAATAAGATGGCATGATCATGAGCTTCTATTGGTTAGCTTATCTAGCGGTTTTGAAAAGCTAACCCTAACCTAGGGAAAACACCTTGAAGCTGTTGGTTCGTGTTGTGCAGCTCCCACCTGTCCACCTTTGTATCTTCTCGCATCGGTTTCTCCTCGGCTTCGGGATTTGAACCGTCTCCTCTGGTTTGGGAGATCCTCCATTACATGGGTTTACATGGGCAGGCAGGCCCTACATTTTATTGGAAGAAGGCTCGTAGGCCAAAAAAATTAAATTAAATAAATTTAAATGAAACCATACACATACAAAGGGTCTTTGTTCTAGCTCATGATCATCCATATTATGCAACGACATTTACACATATTTAGAATTCAAATTCTTTTAATCGTTCTTTTATTTAAGATAAGACGTGCTCGAATTCAATTAATTATGATCTTATAATTAATCAATTCTTTATCTTAAATTCCTTTCTGAATTTCCTTGTGAATATTCTCATCCATATTCCTTGTACGAGTCTTTGTACATTGGAGGAATCCTGGTGAAATTCCATTTCTGGAAAGTACACGGCGTGTAGTTTATAATTACACGGCGTGTATTTTTCATTTCACCCTTTATCCAAAGTACACGTCGGGGCTTTGGCGTGTTTTCTCTACTTTGGAATTTTTGGAGTACACAACGTGTAGATGAATCATACACGGCGTGTACTTCCTTGTTATGCGGTAACCGGCCTGGCGATCCCATGTACGCGGTACGCGGCTTATCTTTGTACATGGTTTCACCTGGGCCGGAACGGACTACACGACGTGTTTCTCCAACATACACGCCGTGTATTCCGGTTTCCACGCGCCGTTCAATTCTGGTCAATACGGCATGATTAAAACTTAGGCATAATCAATTCACACGTCGTGGTTTGGCAGACCAGTGCCGGTTCGTTGAACCTAAGTACACATCATGTAGTTTTAAGTACACGCCGTTTAATCCCATGTTGTACAGACAGAAAGAGAGGCTCCTCCGGATGTGTTCCTCGTTTTTATTTTAATCAAAATAAAAATTAAAAGGTTGTTTCTGTGATATGAATCGAGAAACGAAGGAGGAATAATAGATCTCGTTTATTCAGATTAATAGAATGATATATTTCGAATTGAATCAAATATAAATGCATAAATTATCAACGAAAATTAAATAACTATAATCAGCGTTATAACCTCACTCTGATACCATTTGAAGGTTCCGGGTGCAGCGGAAGGGTGTGGGTGGATTTTCCCACTTGGCTTTTTGTCATTAGCAATGATCAATCTGGGAACAATAAGATGATAAACGCCAGTCTCCATGGATCGAATCACAGAAAAAGACAAAGAAGATGGTTTGTCCCGGAACCACAAACAAGGATCGTTACAAGTTTATTATAATTAATTTAATTAATTATAAAGAAATACCTTTTGGGTGTTCTTTCTTCGTTGATGTTCTTGATCACGTTTTCGATGTGATCCGTCGTTGCGTCATAGAAGCCAAGTGTAGATTTCCTCTAGAGGTGATCCACATGTGTACCTCATATCTCTGGATGTCGCCAAAGGATTCTCTGGGTGCTATCATGGAGAAGCCTTTCCTTGCGTTGTCCACCTTAGATTGTCTTGATCCGATGGAAGAGGATCTCTCTCAGTCTTGAGAGCGTTCTTAGAGGAAGAGGTTCTTTCGGCCTTGAATGAATTCTCCAGAGATGTTGTGCACAACAATTCTCTTGTGTAGGAAAAGAGTTGGGGTTGTGAGGATATTTATAATCAAGTTTGAGGTTGTAGAGTTATGACAATAAATATACGCGTTACATGTTTCATTTATTTCATTAACTCTTATTGAAAACCCCCATGTCAAATAATTAATTCCTTGAAATGTTCTCACGCTGATTATAATAAATATCATTTAATAAAACGATTTTATATCCTCAGAATCCCGACTGAAAAAACTACACGGCGTGTAATAATAAATACAAGGCGTGTACTTTTTTTCATTGAAAACTACACGGCGTGCACATTAAATGTACACGGCGTGTATATCTTGTTTTAATTTATTCATTTCCTTTCCAAAATAAAACTACACGGCGTGTACATTCAATAATACATGGTGTATACTTGTTTTGTTTTATTTTTCCTCCATCATTTAAAACAACTTAGGATTCCTTGAATAATTATTAAACCACGTATGGGAATAATCTTTATTCAACTTGAGATACTTGGATACACTTAGTGTGTGACCCTCTAGGCCTCTTTCTTGTTGGAATTAGGTGGGATTGCCTAAAGTCCAAGATTACTATCTAGAAATGGGTAAAGGCACCCAAGAGAAAGAAGTTGATGCCGCATTGATGTATCACCTCATACAAATGCTTACTGTGAAATTTAATCCCTTTGTCTCAATATCTCATCAAGAAGGTTTCATGACAGTGTCATAAACCTATATGCTTGATCCTTCGTTATTTGAATACCTGAAATAAACTCGTCGTTCACACCATGGCCATGGAATTTAATGCGACAGATCTATTTCAATCAATGGGCCGAGATATCAACTTCCATAAATGGAAGGGATAAATCCTTCCTTGACTTATACATTAACAAAATGTCACTCGTGACGCACCCAACGTACCCTACTTCCCGCCAACTATCTGCGTGATGGTTTCCGTCAGTAAATCTAAGTGCGCGAGTCATTACATGAGTTAATGATAATCTTCCAGTCTAAGGACCATTACACACACTCGTAGATAGTAATATACGATGACACCAAGACATGCAGAATTACTACTGGCAGGTCTGTTCTCATAATCTCCCATATTGGAGATTACCATGTGCGAACTCCATGAGAGAGAGTCTCGTCTTCTTACGAGTACTCGCACATGACGGTCTGTATACTATGTGTCCTATCATAGTATGTCATCCAACCGCAGAACATTATTTAAGAATATTGTTATAGCATTTCATGGTTCTCATCATAACAGGAATCTTCTATGACATTATTAATGCAATAAATATTACAGGACATTATTATATTATAGTCATGCAGAACAATGAACAATATATAATAAGTGAACATTCAAGTAATAAATGTACAAAACAGTTGGTTCTGAGGACACCAACCCTTACAGAGGACACATGCACAGAGCATGTCCTCGAGAGTCTGAATGGTCCTCTCCGCCTGACCATCTGTCTGAGGGTGAAAGGCGGTGCTCAAATGTAGCTGCGTCCCAAATGCCTCCTGAAACCTCTTCCATATCCGGGATGTAAAGCAATCATCTCAATCAGAGATGATAGATGATGTCACACCATGAATCCGAACAATCTCCTAAACATAGGGGTGTCCCAAGCTCTCTACTGATCCCTTCTCTATGATAGGTAAGAAGTGAGCCGACATGGTGAGTCGGTCGAAAATCACGCAAAGGGAGTCGTGACCTCTAGAAGTGCGTGGAATTCCAGTCACGAAGTACCTAGATATCCTATCCCACTTCCACTCCAGGACCTCCAAAGGCTGTACCAAGCTTTCTAGTACCTGGTGCTCTACCTTCACCTGCTGAAATGTGAGGCATCGAGAAACGAACTCTGCCATAACCTTTTCCATACCCGGCCACTAGTGCTGTTGTCTGAGGTCCTGGTACATTTTCACCACTCCTGGATGTACCGCTAAAGGGGAAGTGTGAAACTCCCTCAACGCCTCCTCCTGTAAAGTAGCTGGTACCATGGTACATCCTCTGAAAAGGATGACGTGCTCTCATCCCATAGAGAATCAATCAGGTACTTGTCCTGAGGATATCTGTCCACACCGCATCTCATAGTCATCGTCCCCACGCTGTGCCTCTCTGAACCGCTGTAGAAGTCGAGGAGTGACTGTGAGTGACTGTAGGAAGGCTGCTCCATCACTATCCATGAAGGATATCTACAAAGTGGCTAGCTACTTTGTTGCCTCCACAAGTAGCTGAATGCCCATTCTCCTGCTGAGAGCATCAGCTACTATGTTCCCCTTTTCAGGAGTATAGACTATCTCAAAGTCATAGACCTGGAGGAACTCGATCCATCGCCACTGTCTCAGGTTCAGGTCCTTCTGCGAGAAGATGTACCTGAGACTCTGATGGTCAGAATAGACTGTAAAGCGCTCGCCCATCCGATAATGTCACCACATCTTTAGAGCGAAGACCAATGCTGCTAAATCCAGGTCATGGGTAGCGTAGTTCTTCCCATGCTGCCTCAACTGACATGATCCATAGGCGATCACAGCCCACTCTTGCATCATGACACATCCGAGTCCGATCCCTGATGCATCACAATAAACTACGTACCCAACTCCCTCCTCCGGTAGCCTCAAGATAGGCACGCTGGTCAATCTCTATCTCAGCTCCTGGAAGCTGTACTGACATCTATCTGACCACACAAAGGGTTTACCCTTCTTCTTTAAAGTATAGAGTGGCGCTGAAACTCTGGAGAAGTCTGGCACAATTCTTTGGTAGTACCCAGCTATCCCTAAGAAACTCCGCACCTCCATCACGCTTCTGGGTGGCTCCCAAGATAGAACTTCCTCGATCTTCGCAGGATCCACCGCAACTCCCACCTCAGAGATGACGTGTCCCAAGAAGTGGACCTCAAGTATCCAAAACTGACAATTCGAGAGCTTACCATAAAGCTGGTGCTCTCAGAGTGTGTCTAGTACAACCCGCAAGTGGTAGGCGTGCTCCTCCTCAGTCGTCGAGTATATCAATATGTCGTCGATGAAGACCATGAAAAATCGATCGGGGTAAGGCTGAAAGATCCTGTTCAGGAGGCCCATGAACACTGCTGGAGCATTGGTCATGCCAAAAGGCATAACCACGAACTCATAGTGGCAATACTGATATCTGAATGCCGTCTTCTGCACGTCCTCATCTTGAGCTCTGAGCTGATGATAGCATGACCTGAGGTCTATCTTCGAGAACCACCGTGCTCCCTTGAGCTGATAGAAGAGGTCGTCAATCCTCGGTAGCAGATACTTTTTTCTCATGGTCACTGGGTTTAGGCGATGATAGGCGACACACAGTCGCAAGCTCCCATCTTCCTTCTTGGCGAACAATATCAGGGAAGCCCAGGGTGAAGCACAGGGTCAGATGAATCCCTTTCCCTGCAAGTCCTCCAGCTGTACCCGTATCTTTCAAAGCTCAGCGAGAGCCATTCGATATGCTGGGGTGGATATCGGGGCTGTCTCGAGGTATAGGTCAGTATAAAAGTCTACCTCTCTATGAGGAGGTAGTCCTGGAACGTCGTCGGAAAAAATGTCTGCATACTGATCCACCACAGCAGGTAAGCTCGGACTCCGCACGTCAACTGCTACAAGGATGAGGCCAGCCAACTGATGAGTGATGGGATTTCCTATCCTCTGTGTGAGTCCATCCTGTGTTTCAAAGGCTCCCTTCTCGCCGGTGAAGGTGAACCTGCTCCCACCGGTGCGAACACATCACACCTTGCGCCTAATGCAGTCAATCTGAGCATGGACTGTAGATAACCAATCCATGCCCAAGATGAAATCGTAAGGCCTCGACGCCACTAAAAGAAGATCTCAGCCGAAGCTCTCACCTCATAGAGTAAGCTCACACTGCCAGCACCAGTGCGTAATCATCGAGTCTTCTCCCGTAGGAGTCTCTAGCCGTAAGGATCGAGCCAACTGCTCCGTCGAAATCTCCGAGCTTCGAACAAGGGCATCGGTAATGAAAGAATGACTCGTTCTTATGTATATAAGAACTGCAGCAAGGGTGGAGTAGACACAGATAGTACCTCAAATCATCTTGGGTGCGCCATGGTCATAGGCCTCCGCTGCCTAGAGCTATGCCTGCATATGCCCGCCAGCTCCCTATGGTCGGAGTGGGCCTCCTGGTGGTGGTGGAGGTAGAGCCTCAAAGCGTCGTCCACCACCTACTTCTCGTCCAGCTCCTCTTCATCATCCACCTGATCCCTGCGGACCACCACGATTTACCCTCTGCCTCTGCCTGTGTGGTCCCACAACCGTCTGCTGCTCCTCTGCATGGCGGGTCGGGCAGTCATGAGCCATGTGGACCTGCCCGCTGCATGCGTAGCACTGTCTTCCTCTCATAAAACCGGTTCTGCACTTTGTTCCCCGGACCTCTGAGCCAGTGTCTTGAGGTCGTCCGCCTGAGGGTCTGGTCTGCCTGGACCCATGTGTCACCCGTCGACTGCCTGCTGCAGAAGACTCTGATATGTGCCACCCTGCGGTAGGTCTCGCTGCTAATGTAGGCTCACCAAGAATGCTCTCAATGAGAAGGGCTCTCTTCAGTACCTCTTCCTGTGTCAGAATGTTGAGGGAGATCAGCGATGCCCTCATCTCATACCTCAATCCTTGATCGAAGGTCCGGGCTCTGAAGAATGGGTCTCGTACCATGTCCGTCGAATAGCGCGAGAGATCGGTAAATCTCGCCGAGTACTGGGAGACCGTCAAGCTGCCATGCCGCAGGTGTATAAGCTCCTAGATGCACACCGTACAGAGGGTGGCTGGGACGAACTCCGAGTGGAAGAGGCTCTCAAAGTCCATCCAGAGGAGAGATGCCTCGTCGTGCACTTGGAGCATCAAGCTCCACCATCTGCCTGCTGCCGCGTACCGGAGACTCGCTGCAAGGATCACAATGAGGTCTGCTAGTGTCTCTACCAATCAGAAAACTCATAAAACTGCCTCCATCCAATCCTCAACTGCTTGAGGGTCCATCTCCCCATGGAACATGGGCAGTCGCTAACACAGAAACTCATGCATTACACTAAGGCGACATGCACTATCAGCGACTGGGGCTGGTAGCATCGGTGGCTCGGCGGGTAGAGGTACCGCCGGTGCCTCTACAGTCAAAGGGCCCTATACCGAGGCCTCGTCGCTCGGTGTGCTGTCGTCCCGCACAACGCTCGGAACCCTAGCTGGCTGCTGTCGTGGGGCCATCCTGAAAAGAAACAGGTGTTCCATGGTCAAATAGTATACCTGGTGAGATGACACAACGTAATCACAAAGAAAACATGAAACACACGTGCAATCAATGTTTTCGTGTATTAAGTCGAAAATCAGAAGTCAGGTTCCTGGTGTACAGATACGTCAGCCGCTGCACCAACACTGGACTCCCTAGACTGATAAGCACACCCAATACCCTTAACACTATTGCTTCACATAGAAGAATGATCAGAGTCCAGAGTTCTGCGGTATAACCGAACTCCTCTGATACCAATTTGTCACGACCCGACCTCGGGGCTCGTGTCGTGACTACTCCAAGCCCACCTTCCATAGGCTAGGGGCTGGCGACTAGCACCAAGGTGTAATTCCCGATAAAATAAGGGAAGGAATTGCCTTTGTAAAGTAAACAAACACCATAGAGTAATCAACCATAAGTAAACACTAAGTAAAGCTGGGTACAAAAGTAAGTGCGGAAAAGTATGTGGGCCAGAATACAAACCCAAACTAAAAGTAAAGTACAACTGGAAAGAAAGTACAACAACTAAAAAGTAAAGCCGCAACATCGAGCCTTCCAATGGAAGTCCCACCTGAAGGGTGGGTACAGATAGCCTCCTCAGCTCTACGGGTCCAGCCGTCCGCTCCGTGTACGTCCCGCCCAGTGGTCCACCTCCCGGTACTGACATGCTTCACAAGCCTCTACCACGATCAGCGTTGTCCATCGTCTGCATCCAACACAAAGTAGTGCGGGCATAGCCTGTGCATAGGTGAGAATAAGCTACTCAGTAGTGACCCCGAGACCCCCGAAGGTCTCCCAGAATCCACAAAGGATAATCCACAAAGGAAAGACACAATCACGAAGTAACTTCCAATACTACTTAGGTATGTTCCCATACATATACCTAAGTCATCAATTCCAGTTTGACTCCTGCATCCGAGCCCATGTTCAATCACTTCCACACAGGATAACGCAACACAATCCACATAGGAAAGAAAGTAAATCATATCGAAGATAATGATTGAAAGTCAAGACTCAGCTCACTCAGGTATACTTCTTCGTAAGACGATAGAGA
Organism: Viscum album; assembly: GCA_963277665.1. NCBI lineage: Eukaryota > Viridiplantae > Streptophyta > Magnoliopsida > Santalales > Viscaceae > Viscum > Viscum album. Next base: position 1,039,091,367 of record OY728165.1, read on the forward strand.
TGATCATATGTAGCTAATGATTCATCTATGTCATCGGACCCACATAGGATCGATATGTACTAACCCCGGCAATGACCCCCAAAGGATTGATAGGTACTAACCCCCGCAATGACCCACACAGGATCTGACCCACATAGGATCGGTATGCGCTGGCCCACACAGGACCACTGAGCGCTGACCCACACAGGATCTGACCCACACAGGATTGGTAGCAATGATCCACTGAAGATCGCTGAGTGCTATAGTCGTCGTTGTCGATCCCACAGAGGATTCTCGTACTGTCTTCATCGTCGTCACAGTCGCAGCCAGCTGTAGGGTTCCCGCACACAACAACCTCGTTCGGGAGGGTCCACTCCACGAGCCGAGGGGATGATACATCAACTGACATGAAGTCTGGAGTTGATGTATCCAAAAGTTCCATATCGTCAATAGGAACTCAACGTCACAGACAGCGCGTCAATCGGACGTCCGGTCTGTGAGTTATTGGATTTTTCGCTCCAGGGTCCCGGTTGGTTTTTAAGTCAAAACCAACACGAACGTACTCCAACTGCATCCAATCCTTGACCGGATTAAGCAAAAAGTACCTTCTCACTAAGAAAAATCCATCAAAGTTGATGGCAAGTCAATCGGACATCCGAAGATCAAGTTATATGTGTTACCACTTCGAGGGTGCGATTGGTTTCGTGTACGAACCAACCCGGCCGAACCCAAAGTTTTCCGAAACCTTGAGTGTAATATACAGAAATGACCGCCTCGATCCAAGGATCGAATCACAGCTAACAGTGTGTCGATCGGAGGTCTGCAGGCCATGTTATGGGAAAAGACCGAAGAGGTCCGTGAATAGGGGGTTCAGGCCCAGTCCGACCCGGTTGCTGCTGCCGCGGGACCGCTGGGGTCCCGCCCTCTTGCTCCGGCGCCGGCGGCCGGAATCCGTCCCCCGCTTCCTACTCCACCGCGGCCAAGAGCCACGACCTTTGTTCGACTGGCGCGGCCTGACGGCGCCGCGCCCCTCCACCATGGCCCCACACTGGCCGCGGTCTCTCCCAGGTTCTCCGGCGTAGCGCGACGGTGCCACGACTTGTTCGACTTCAACGGCGCGGTGCGAGGGCGCCGCGCTTCTTCGCCCATTCTCATAGTTTCCGTAGGGTGGAACGGCACCGCGCCGCCTTACACGTGCCACAAAAAATTCAAACTAACAAGTGGGGAGGTGGGTTGGCCGTGTTCGTGCGGTCCGACCTCCTCCCGTTATTGTGGTAATAGGCGGCCCAAATTGAAATGATGAAAGGCGACGAAAGTAAACACGAACAAAAAAATAACCCCTACCTCGAGCGTTGTTGAACGAAGGCTCGTCACGGAATTGAATGTCGCAGATGAAGGCGCCGCGGAAGAAGGTTCTGTACACGTTGACGGAGATCATCTGAGGAAGAACGGTGTCTCCTTTGCTTTGATGCGGAAAGAAGGAATGAAGGGATGCGCGTCGGGTTGCCGATCTCCGAGGAAGGCGTCTCTCACTGTCGTCCGTCGTCAGAGGTCGGCGTTCTTCATTGAGGAAGAAGAACTTCAAGACATTGAGCAATTCTTTTTAAAATCCTTTCGCACAACAAAAAAAAACACTAATAAAATAAGCTTTGCATTATTTTAGTACTCACGCCAAACGTTTTGAAATTCAAATTGAATCAATCAATTAATTGAATTAATTGAGAAGTTTAAACCGCCAATTTAAAGAGGCGTTTAATATTCAGTTAAATACAAGAGTTGACTTTCATTTAAAGGGGGGTGTAGGTGCATTACCTAATTAAAGGAGGGGAGTTTGATGAAGTTGAATAGGTGAGGCTCGTGTGGGCCCCACCCCACAAATATACTACCTAGTGGAGTTAGATATAGTGGGTCCCACTCCAACCACTTATCTTAGGTTAAACAACTTTAAATAAAATAAAATTGGTTGCACCATTTTATCTTATTCTTTTACTTAACCCAAAATTTTAATAACCACACCCAAGTAAATGAAACTCCAGAAAAGGTGTTTCTAAGAAATTACCGGCGCTACGATTCCATCGGTGCCCTCAGAATTCGATTCCGAGCACCGGTTCAAAAGTTAGGAAAACCCGCTCGTTTGTTCACTGAACGTACTCGAGCTAAACTTCAGAAAATGATTTCGGGCACACCGGGCCTCAGAATCAGGTACCTTTAAAAACTACGTTCTTGTAAAATCCTAAAGAAAATTATGAAAAAAAATTTCCCTTGAATTTTTTGGGTCTTTACAAATGATCAACTTTCACATGATAAAAAACTAGACATAGATAAATAAACATAGACATAGAAAAAATGACACATTAATAAAAAATACTACATAAATGTAGGATGCACCATGGTAATATTGGAACACGCAATAAAATGTGAGAAATGAAACTCAAGAAAAACTACCTCTCACATCACTAATGGTTGAAATAACTTTTCCTAGAATAAAACTAATACAGACCATCCTCTGAACATCCATAAGGAGTATTTCTATAGAGGATAAGAAATCCCAACACCTCTACCTCAAGATCTTCTAGTTGATAATCCTCTACTTATTTCATCATTGGATAATGGACTACCTTCTAGTGTTGAAAAAATATACTACCAACTACCATTATATTCAGATGAAATGTTTCAAGCTCTCCCATAAACATCTATAAATATCATGAATCATTAAAAACACATCAATGGGAAAACATACTCAGTGAACCTTCCAATACATTACCACTATATAGAGTGTAAGTTAACTTGAATTCATAACCCAACAAGAATATTCATTACTACATATTCAAATCCTACTGAAAAAGATATATTATTGGATCTTATGATTAATAAACTCCAAAAATATAAAATTTGACAATATAATGTGGACACAAAGTTTATGTGAACAGCATTTAATAAATATCAATATCTTGTATGGTATAATTATTCACATGAGGTTAAAATAACAAATACTCATAAAAGGTGACTACTCACTCTTGTATCAACACAAAACCCAAGAAAATATGATAAGTATAACTAAATATCTCAAACATAAATCATTATTTTGGTAAATATATAACATGATTAATGATTAAATTTCACTTAATGTACTCAAACATTTCCTAATATGGATCATTCTATATGAAATCCATTTTCTTTTTGGTCAATGCAATCAAAAAAGTTATAATATGAGGGAAATCAAATATGAAACACCTATAAAAACATATAGTACCAAGGACACCATATACATCCACAATGTTAATAGGTCTTACCTTGAAAAAATATCTTCAATCATCAAAGGAATGATATATACACATTGATGAGACACAACAAGTCTATGTAAATTCACTTCATTCATCCATATATTATACTTTGATAACTTCTTATAAAAAATATTTAATAAAATATCCTTGAGGATAACTCCTAGATACTTATCACGATCATCTATTTACATAGAATAAATAGTAATTTCATTTACAGACACTAATAAAAATTGATCTAGGAACCCATGAAACACTAAGTTCATTTTCCCCAAAAAGAGTTTAGGCATTCATCACAATGAATTAATTTTCCAAAAACTCAATGTGACTATAATGATTCCATGATTTAGTATTTAATACATCTTCCCCCTTCAACCACATCTGTATATTAATAACCATAAATTGATAATAAATAACTAGCCAGATCTCTTAATGTTATCCAATAAATCACCAAGCCTTGGAAGAAGAAAACTATTATTCTACATTACCTAGTTAAAATGATGTTAGTCTTTACACTGAGTTAGACTACCATTTTAATTTTTGGAAATCAAAAATAGAGAACAACAAAGAGATATTATATGTTAAATAAATCCCTTATACAATAGAAAATAAATGTGAATATTTAGCTTCTATATCTCCGAAGGTACAATTTGATTAGGAGACATAAAAATCAGAGATACACAAAGATATATATTCTATCTATACCTATATGTCACATAGTGGGGGCAGTGTTACAACCTATTCAAGAAAACATTTTGGGAATTTCTGAAAAACTCTCAAAAACTATACCATAACTCAAAATAATCACAAAATAAACTTAGATATCCATGAATAATGAGGATCTAGATACACATAATTCCTTCACTAACCTTTATTTCCCTCAAGCACCACATGATTTTGGGTACTAAATAATATATATATATATATATAAATTTTATTCACAATCCGGTGAATAAATATTTATTTAATTTATGTGGTCAATAAACCTTGAATAAAATTTTCCCCCATTCATGAGAATAATATCTATTCAACAAATTAAATTCAAATAGAATTTAATTAATTTCCATGGAAACACTTACTGTGCGACCCTCTTGGATTATTTCTTGTTGAAATTAGGCAGGATCACCTAAATTACCATATTAAAAATGGGTTATAAAACCAAGGATAAAGAACCTAATTTCATAATTATGATAACTACATATTAACACTAACTGAGTAATATAATCCCTTTGTCTCAATATCTCACCGTGTAGGCTGAACATCTCTACCATCAACCATTATTCATGATTTTTCATTCTTTGACTATGAAATAAAATTCATTATAATATGGCCATGGAATTTAATTGGATAGTAATATTTCAATCAATGGGTTAACATAAAAATTCCATAAATATAGGTGGTGTGGATCAATCCTTCATCAATATAATAATTAACTACAATAAATTCATGATGCACCCATTATATCCTACTTTTCCATGAACTATTATCACCATGTCTTACGAAATACATCTATTTGAAAGAGTCATAACATCCATTAATAATAATATAAAGGTCTACAAACCATTACACAAGCTCATTGATTGGAATATATGATGTCACTAAATTAATCAGAATTCCTATTTTTGGGTCAATTCTTTGAATCTTCCGTCTTAGAGATTACTAAGTAATAAATTCATGAGAAAAAACCACATCCACTTATGAGTACTCACACTATAACATATATACACTATGTATCCTATAATAGTATGCTATCCCCTATAAAACTATTAAAAATATTATCATGACATTTCAATGTTCCCATCATATGAGGGAACTTCTATGACTTTATAAAATCATTAGATACTCTAAGATATTATCACCTCAATTTTATGTAAAATGAAATTAAATATTTGAGAATTTATTTATATTAATATTAAATCCATTTAATATTCATGTAATCTAACGTAAAAATTAGTTTTTTCAAGGGAAAAAACTCCAACACATTCTTTCTAATAAGCACTACATGAATTTATTCCATGTAAAAGAAAAAAAGTGTCCTATAATAAAAACCAATAATATTATACACTAGATACAAGTAATAAATGAAAATGATGACATCATATGACAGTATTATTTACAATAAATCTTCCTAATCAACTAATATTTCCCCATCACCAACTTACTTCCTTGATAAAGCTCAATAAAACAAGAGTGACCTCTAATTAGAATAGTGATCACTGGGGCCACTATAAGCCTCACCACCTTATGTCTTATATCTCAAATAGGGTTCTGTAAAATAATTGTATAAATATGAAATTATAGAAACACAATGCTATGGTAGATGATTTAATGATGGTGTGTATACCTAGAATCCGAAACTCCATTGCATGCTTTTTCCCCTTTCCATACTCCTTTACCTCACTTCCCCATATAATGATAGCCACCACATCCATGATATACCCCATGTCCTTAAAGATGTGGAATATCCTTAGGATATAACATACCTAATCCATCTAATCTTCATAGTCCAAAACCCTATATTAACTAATTACTAGTCCTCAGAGGAAATTGTTGGAGAGGTTGCACCTGAAATGGGATGTTATCTCCACATTGAACACTAAGATAGGTTAAACAACAAAATTGGAAAAACCATTGTCCTCTATATAGATAGAAAAATAAATTATATATCCTCTTGGAGGTCTAAAATATTCTTTATCTCGATAAATGAGATATGGGAGACTGATATTGAATTTTCATTCATCTAGACCATGAAATCCTATATAGAAAATAACTCCATTTATGTGATGAAAGGGATAGTGGTAACATATTATCTACCACCTAATACCTCATAAAATCGTTATTATAAGTTAGTATCATAATAATTTTGACATGAAATAAGATATTTAGGCATATATACCAATTAAAATTATGTGTACTTTCAATATCATTAGGGAGAATATCGAAGGAATAGTGAAGATGATTCGGCAGTAGAATTCATGAATTCCACATAATGGATACCCCCTGATGAAGTTTAAGAAAATAATCCCATAAATCTATCCTCAATTTTGAAAATAAAAAAACTATTTCCAAACCTATTTATGAATTTCTCAGACATCACCTATAAAACTTCATGTTAACCATGGATAAGAATCCACAACTAGAAAGACACAACTCCAAGAAAGATGACTTCTTATAGAATACAATACTCTATTATGGAATGGATAGTCCAAAAAAATATCGATATTCTCTGTCTACTTATCCATCCCATAATCAAAGAATGAAAATTTATAATTTAGAATTATTTGGAATTCGATCTCATAGAATACTTTCCTTAAAGAATTATCCTTATCAAAATAAACTCTACAAGGATCAACCAAGTAATCCTAATACACCTCCCTAACCCAAATCACATGATTTCAACATTACCTAGTGACCACTAAAAGGAATAAAAAAACTTTATCCCATGAATATAACATTTTATTAAGTCATATGATCTTTTTATTTAAATGTTGTAATGTTAACCCAAATTCAAACATAATTACAATTAAGCATGATTCTTATGCCACACCTAAGTAACTACCCAATAATCATATCATCACACTTTTTATGTTTACTTTGTTTTAGGTCATCATATAAAATAAAATGGGACATTTCCACATCCCAATCTATCTTTTCATCCTACATCATGTACTATGTTCAAATAATTCTATTTCCTCACCAACATAATTCAATACTCAGAAGTTCCAAACTCCAAAATGCATCCTAAAACTAATAAAATATATAATACAACATTTTCACAGACCATCACAACTATAAAACCTCTTTATATGGTAACCAAAAAGATTATGATCCCCAAATATCACCTCCAACTGGCCTTGGGTTGTCCAGTAACCTCGAGGGTATAAAAAAGACACAATAAAAGTCAATACCACATAATAATTATGAAAAAAAGATATAATACACTAATTAACTACATAAAATTAAAATGAGACCCATCTATAATATAAATTTATATAATGTTATATGGTTTCAGGTGTTCTAAATAAATAATATTGTTAGAACAAGACCCTAAGGCAATGACTCAAACTCTAGTAACTCAATGAAATGAGCTAGTAATGTCCCACCAGATAATTATATCCATCGTACAAATCTATAAAAAGAGTTTGTATATATAGGTTTGTGCATGTGTGTTAGGCATCCATTATTATGGAATTACAAAGACTAATGGTTGTTGGATACCCACATGCACTAATCATCCCTACCCCCTCATTACACTACTTATAAAAAGAAATTAAATTCTTCCTAAATTTATAAGATAGATGGTAAAAACATCAGAAATTATAATTTATCTTCATATTTAAAATGTATTATCTTTCTCTGTTACATAAAATATACCCATTTCAGCTTTAATTTTTCACAAAAAATATCATAATTAATTGTAAAGAAAAGTTATAAGGGCATGTTTTAATTTTTTTCTTTACTTTGATTGCTCGGTTGGATAGTTCAAATTATTTATTCAGTATTAAATATGAAAAATAAAATTGAATGTTTTTTTTGTATTTTATTAATTTATATATATAAAGGATAACTTCTAACTTACATAGACTATTCAAATATATATATATATATATATATATATATTACACCACCCGATTAGATTATCTAAATAATAAATTAGTACACAAGAGAGTGTTTTCAAATGAGTAACATGGTAATATAAAGGATTTACTATTTGATTAATTTGGGATATCAATAAATTAATTCGTAATATTAATTATATGAAATGATTTTATTTTCACTCTTTCTAATTATTTAAATAATTTCAATTATAGTTAAGGATGTTTATTCTGGTATAAATTATTCTCTTCCAATAATTGTTTATATTTTACACTTTTTTTTATTGTATCTTATTTAAAAAAATTGTAATCTATTTTCTCATTCTTTTTCTAAAAAATAATAATCGGTGTTTTTTTATCATCATATGAAATCTCACAAAACATTAATTCAATACAGTTGATATTACAAAAATTAATTTCAAGTCATGGAAAATGGATTTTAAAATGCATTCTGAATTCATAGAACCTGTGGAGAAAATTATAAAAAATAATTTCAAAACCCTTCAACAGAAATAAAAATATATTTTATTAATTATAATACATCTTGAAGAGTGAATAAAATGTGAAAAAATTATAAAAATATATCCAATCAAGATCTATAAATGTTTAAAAGATAGACATGATCATCAAAATGAGGTTGTATTTCTAACAACTCATGATGAATGGAACTCTTTTTTCTTCCAAAACTATAAAGGGTAAGTGATTATTTTTTTTGTATACAAAATTGTATCACATTTAATATATTTTAGTATTGAGCATATGGACGTTGAAAATATCGAAAATACTTATATAAATTATCATGCATTTCATATAACCATACAATTAAAATATCACTTAATTGGTTTAAAAAAATATTATGATCTCTTATCATTATTAATTGTAATATATAATAACAAATATATTTTAATTTAAAATCTTCAATTTTTTCTTAATCGTTCTAAAATAACATTTTTTAAGAAAATTGTACATTTATGAAACTTATCACAAATAGGACGAGTCTGAGGATGCGATTATATTGATTGATATTGTAATTCCCTACCATAGATTTCAAAAATAACATGTGATTGGGGAATTATACATGACCTCAATCATGCCTCCCCACAATCTAGAGGAGTTTAAAGGGTGGTGCCCAAATATACTAAAAGTCTTGAATGACCCATACATAAATGAACATGGAAAAACATGTAGATATAAAATAAGGATCCAAGAGGACACCTAAAATCTAGTATATAATTAATTAAAAAATATATATTATTTATATATTGAAAATATAGTAGATGTAGATAAACATACCATTAATAAATAAATAAACCTGTACACTATTTAGAACCACTTATATACCATCCCATTGAGTCCTCAACTTCTATAACCTTCTTGACCAGACCTTGTATAAAGTTTTAATCAATACGTAATCCTTGGGAGAAAACCAAATGTTCTACGCATGTACATTGAAACCTATTTGGTGTATGTGGGTATGAGGTGAGTTCAATGAGCCAGTTGGAATAATCGATTCCATATAAAAACATAGTTCTTATGTGATCAAATATATTTTCACAAAATAAATATTTAGGTTATATTAATGCCTTTAAAATCCATATAATTGGAAATATGACACAATGTGTTGCATCAATATTTTATATGTAGATACTCAATTACAATATGGGGGGTGAATTTTAAGTTAGAAACATTCATTTTTAATCTGAAGGTAACTTTTTTTACAAAGTTAAAAAAATAGAATTAAAAAAACCCTCTATAATATTTAAAAAAGAGATCAAAAGGGCCCAATGTCCGAATACATAGATATTATAAAGAAATAAGCACACAGTTATACATTAGTAAGATTCTTCCTTAATGTGTATATATTCTTATATTGGATTTACAACAAATGAGAAAGTGTAATAATGTTGAAATTTTAATTTATAACAAAATGAAGCAGAAATAAAAGTACATGTAAAGAATAAAAATATTTTAACCCAAAGATTAGGGTATCCAAAACACCTTGGATAATGTTCCCTTGATTTATACTTTCAATAATGTCTGTCTTACCCACATTGGGGTATGCACTCGATACAAAGATCAGTATCTTTCTTGATATCCCTGCAAACCCTAAATATGTAAGGTGATCAACACCTCTTTCTTCCTAGACTCGGAATCCCTCGATCATAAAAAAAATAATCAAAATTTCACTAATAATAATAAATCTTATTGAAGATATTAAGTATTTTGAATGAGCTATTCACAACATAGTTTCGTCAAAGCTTTCAAACAAAGCTGATCTTTGGTAGAGCTCTCACATGTCTCAAAATCAAAAGGTTATGGGCTCATCCAAATGGTCGGGAATTTATAGGAGATATGTTTAACAGTCCAATTCTCCTCTAACGACCATATTTTTTTGGATATTTTGGAGGGACTTGGATAGGTTGAATTTTTAATAATCATATTGTAACTAAAATGAAGACACTGTTTAGATAACAAAATCTTTCTCAAGTAACATTTGAGTTACAATAATATGTAAGAATATTTATTTTAGAAAAATTAAATTAAATAAATATAGTAAATTTAAGAAAGATATAAAATTAGATCCTTAAGGAAAAATCATATGCAAAGAACTTAAGAATCAATTTTAAAAAAAATATTGAGAATCATAATCTATTAAAATTGAAATTTAGATTCTAATAAACATGATAAATCAGATTTGATATTTTTTGAAATTGGGATTTGAGAAACATGAATCAGATTTGTGACTTCGTGAGAATTGGAATCTAAAAAAAATGGTAATTGGCATTGAGAAAGTGTGTTGGATATAATTTTTTTTTGCAATTTTATATCTAATAAATGAAGTGTTTTGGATTTTAAGAAACACCGTTGATCCAAAATTTTGAGCGAGTAAGAATCCAAGAAATATGGTGATTCAGAATCTATGAAACACAACAAAACCAGAATTTTGAGCGATTCAGAATCTAAGAAATGCATTGATTGAAAATACAAGAAACATTTATTTGAAATTGAAAATATGAGTGAATTAGAATATAAGAAACATAGTGATTCAAATTCTAAGATATAGTTAATCAGATTTAAATGTATAAGAAAAATTGTATCATAGAGTTTAGTTTTACTTAATGAAAACATTGTTAGATTTAGATGGAAAGAAACAAAAAATTTATATATGAGTGTAATTCTAATAAACATAAAGTTTCATAAAGAATTAAATTATCATTAAGGAAATTATGATTTTGATTTCTGAATGATAACAGAGTGAAAAAGTATTAAGGAATATTTTGACTCAACAATGTCCCGCTTTTTTGAAAGCATAATTGTTTTTGAAAAATAATATTTAGACCCAAAATAGTTATATAAGAACTTAAAATAAATAATTATCTCCCCCTGAGTTTATGACTTAATTGAAATACAACTAACTCCCCCTTAGGTTATGGAATCCCCCTATGGATCGTATTCTTGTCTTTGTAAAAATTTCATATTTTCTTAAATAAAAAACTCCCCTTACTTAAAAAGTATATTCCGTATATTTATATTTGTTTTATAACATCTTTTACCATCTCCCCCTTTGTGATTGTCAAAAAGAAGTGGAGGGATGTAAAAGGTACCTAAAAAGTTAGGAAAGATACATTTCCAAACAATGGATAACAAAATTTAATTTATAAAGGGCTTTTATACAATAAAATATTTGATTACATGAATAATTAATCCTTCTTGGGGGAAATTTTCTTAATTATAGATTTTAGCTTTATTAACTACCTATAGACATTTTGTAAGTTCACTAAAAGAAATTATTTCACCAGATTCTTCTTCTCAAGATTATCAATCTTCTATTTCTTGAATTTGAATTTTATATTCTTGATAGTTAAACATTTGTTCATGAGAAATGATTTTATCAACCAAGTCATATCTGTGTGACTTTAATCTTTTTATCTCCAGACCAAATAATTTTAGCTTTCCATTTAGGTATTTATCTTCTTTCACCCAGATTATTTATTAATCCTTTAACTTCTCCGAAAATCTACCAGAAATATTTTTCCATGAGGATTCTGATTCTATGAAGGCTCTCTTAACTGTCTCGAACATGTCATCAAAAACCTAAATATCACTATTGACCTATTTTGGCAACTTTTTTTATTAACAATACTCTCTATGAGAATATTAATTCAGCACAAAATATTTTAATTCCTCTTCCATATTTATTAACTTCTTTATGAAGAGGGTTAAGGATTTTGACTTCTAATTCACCAACTCTTGAATAAGTTGGAATCATTACATGATGTTGGGAATGTATGAAATGGAGTCAACTATCTTCTTTAAGGGTTGATCAAAACATTCTTCTCTTAAGTAGGAGGATGATCTTTTTGTTTCTAAAAAATTCATCTTAGATGTACCAACATCTATTTATTTTCCTTTCTCTTTCTTAGAGTCCGAGATTTTAGACAACTAATTTTCTTTCCTTTGATTAGGAATTTGAATAATCCTATCATCATTATCATCATAATAAACTTATTTAATAGCATCATCATCTTGGAAAACATCATATTCTTTATCTACATCATCATCATAAGATTAAATTTTATTCACATCAGTTTTGGAAACATTATCTCTTTGATTAATAGATTTATGAATTGATTCGAGCTTAGAAGATGCGTCTTGGGACGTTTTTATAGACATCATATCCGATTGAATTTTCTAATGAGTTTCTTCAATCTATTGACTCTTATATTCACTTTATTTTTCTTTTATTTCAACTTCTAATTCATCCTCCTGTTGTTCTTAATGAGTTTATTCTTGAATAGACAGAGCTAATTTTGGAACAACCTCTTTTCCCTTTGTTGAAGGGGTTACCTTTATTAACATATGTTGAGAAGGTTGAGGAAGTTCTATTTCATGGAGGAACCATTCCCTTACTAGAATCTATTATGAAACTATTTCTGTATCATTCAAAAAAATCTGGAATTATTTATTATTTAGAAATATTCTCCTTAGGCTTCTTATATTTAGCCTTCTTCTCATGTTTTTCAGTAGCATGTACTTTCAAAGCCTTAACATAATCCAGATCTAAACCAAACATTTATTCTCCTTCTTTTCATTTATCTATGAGTATTCTCCAACTTTTTAAAACCTTGTTAGAATATATCTTTTTTTTCTTGGACTTTGAATGTGCATATTATTGAGCTATTTTTGGTTCCTGGACTTTTATTTTCTTCGGTTTAGATTTTTAACTTTCTCCAATTTGGTCTTTGTTGCCCATAAGATCAAAAAATTCACTCATCTTATCACTATAACAATATTTTACTTTTTTATGTGTACCATCACTTAACAAAGTAATCATAAAATTCTTGGGCTTCAACTTGCAAGTAATATTGAGAAAGTCTAAGCATTTCACTAAAAACATTGACAAAATTGTTGGAAACATAATAATTTTAGACTTTATAGACTCATCCTTTATTTTTCTGATTGTATGAATGATAAAATTGACCATGTGAATCTTCTATTTATTAAATAGAATGTCCATTATGATGATATCTGTGACCTTCAATGTATCATTGTCTCCTTTCCTCTGTATCAAAACCCTTGCAACTAAAATTATACTATCCTGTGGTTGGATGAAAGATTACAAATGTTGGGTGACTTAACTACTTGAAGGCCTAATGATTCAATTGGATTGACTCTATCATAAGATCATTCAAAATCTAGTATCTTATGAGAAGGATAATACGATTCTACACCATAAGGTACATTAAGAGTGTCATCATCTTTCTTAAAAGTCATTGAATAAGTAATCTCATAAGACTTGAACTGAACCTTGTCCTTACCACCTTTGATAAAGAATTCTACTATGAGATTAAAATATATTACCATGTACTCATATACCAGATCTATCTATCCCTTATCCTTCACATTACAAACATTTTCCATTATTGGATATTAATGATATTCTTATTAGAGAGTCATAATTATGGAATAAAACATGATAAACTAACCTCTCACTGAAGATTGACCAATCATTAAACTCTTTTTGCATAGGCATTGAGGTTTGAAAAGATATATCTAGACAAATTTGGAACATTTCCTCAAACAGATTTGAAATACAAACAAACAAAAGTGTAAGGTAAAAATAATATGTAAGAAAATGTACCTTTTAGAGTTTTCAGAAGATTGGTTAGTATCAGATAAGACTCTTTATAGACATCTTATATTCAAAAATGATTTGTTACAGTTTATAAACATATTATAGGTACTAAATTTTTTTAAGGTTCCAATTTTTTTAAGGTTATAAATTCAATAGTTAAGGTTCTGAAAAAAATAATAGGTTCAAAAAAACTTTATTATGTTCCAAAAAACATTATTATGTTTTGAAAATATTTATTAAGTTCCAGAATTTATTTTTTTAAGGAAAACAAATTTACTCCCCTAAGAAAATTATTTTCTTAATGTAAGGAGATAACATTAACTAAAAGTATATATGAATTATTACCTTATGATTATAATTCCTAAATTTTTCTTAATTTATTAAAATATATTAGAAATTAATGATTTTTTAAAAATATTATCAAGTTATTCTTTCAATCCAAAAAATTATAAAATAAGATCTCTTTTATGTGTGTGATCCCTAAGGAAGTGCTGCCTAGTATCAATGTTCTTTTCACAATAATGATGTGTAGGGTTTTGGCATAAGGGCATGACACTAGTGTTATCACATATTATCAATGTTTTAGTAAAATTGATGCCATAATTTTTGAGTGTGTGTTGCATTCACAACACTTGATCACAACAAATTCCGTCTACCACATATTCAGCTTCATCAGTGGAAAGTTCAATAGAATATTGTTTCTTACATGAACAAAAAACTAATGAATCTCTTAATAAATGACATGTCTAGATGCACTTCTTCTATCCATTCTATAACCACCAAAGTCATCATTCGAAAATATTTTTATAAAAAAATCATTACGAGAAGAATAAAAAAGTAATAAGTCCATAGTTCCCTTTAATAATAGAAAAAAATTATTTAATTCTTTTAAATGGGACTCTTTTGGATTAGATTTATATCTTGAGAATAATAATACTAAAAATATTAAGTCTGGATGGATAGCTCTTAATTATAGTAAGCTTTATTTCATACCTCTAATAGATGTTTGATCTACTGGATTCCTAGCTTCATCAAGATTAAGGGTATATGAGGTACCAATTGGAATACTTATACTTTTGGTGTTTTAATATCCATTCTTTTTATGAAGATCTTTAATATACTTATGTTGATATATTTAGGTTCCTTTTGGTTTTTGAGAAATTGGAAAACTAAGAAGAAAATGTTAAATCACCAATCATACTCATTTCAAACACAGTTTTCATAATATTTTCAAGTGAATAAGTTAATGTATTCTTAAGTTGATGAAAATATAATTCCATCAACATAGATTAAAACAAATAAAATTTTTTTTCGTTTTTTTATTAAGGGTTTGATTAGTAGATCCCTGAAAAAAATTGTCTTGTAACAAAAATCATGAAAGTCTACCAAACTAGGCTCTAGGGGCTTGTTTAAGACCATATAAAGCATTAGTAAGTTTAAAAATATGTTCTAGATGTTTTGGGTCTTAAAAACCAGGAGGTTTTCAACATGAAATTCCTCTTGAACATATCTATTAAAGAAATCACACTTCATATCCATTTGAAAAAATCTAATGTTAAATAATGCTACAAAGGCTAAGAGAATTAGTATAGATTCATGACTAGCTACGAAAGCCTAGATTTATTCATAGTCTATTCCTTCTTGTTTATTATAGCCTTTAGTAAATAATATTTTTTAATTTGTTACTATGATTCCATTTTCATCACATTTATTTCTAAAGGCCCACTTTATTATAATTACAGAAGTTTTATTAGGTCTTTCAACAAAGATCCATACATTGTTTGTTTCTAATTTATTTAGTTTTTATATCATAGATTTAATATAATATTTATAACCTAAAGCCTCATTTTTAGTTTTAGGTACTAATTGGGAAATAAATTCAAGATGCTCTACTTCATTCCATAAGTAAATTCAATTCCTTATCGGTTGATGTACATCACCAATGATACTATCACCATGAAGATTCCTAAGAAACAACTAAATTGGGTTTTGTAAAACCTATTAAAAACATAGGGTAGAACATCTACTTTAGTAAATACTTCCAAATTATTTTCATGAGTATTATTTTTAATTTTAGAGTCTTCTATCAATGGTTGATAATCAGTTTATAAAAAAACATATGAATATTTAGGTAGGAGTTGTTGAAAAACAAAAGGACCAGTTTCATCAAATTAAACATGTACTGTTTCCTCCCCAATACAAGATTTTTTATTAGAAATTCTATAAGCATTTGAGGTAGTGGAATATCCTAAAAATATTCCTTCATCTAATTTGGGTGATAATTTATGTAAGTTATCTTTTTTATTCAAAATGAATACTTTGCATCAAAATAATCTAAAGTTGAAACTTTAGGTTTTCATCCTTTAAATAACTCGTAATGATTGTTATTATGAAATGGCCTTTTTAAAACATGATTTATAGTATAATAGGATGTACATGAAGCTTTTTCCCAAAATTGTTTAACAATTTATTATTCATTCAACATTGTTCTTATTATCTCTTAAGGAATTCAGTTTCTTCTTTAAACAACACCATCTTTCTAAGGAGTTCTTGGAGCTGAGAAGTCATGACTAATGCCTTTCTTACTACGAATTTTTTGAAAAACTGAATTTTCAAATTCACCTCCTTGATCACTATGAATAGTTATCAATGAAATATATTACTCATTTTTACCATTGGCTGAAAAATATTTAAAATAGGAAAAAGATTTAGATTATCTTTCTAAAAAATAGACCCATGTAAATCTAGTGTAATCATTAACTATAAAAAATAAATAGTACGTGCCTATAATACTTCCAGTTTGTGTATGAAAAAATTAGTCCATGTGCACTAACTATAATACATATGAATTTGAAACTTCACTAATAGATTTAAAGATTGAGTTATGTTTCTTTCCATATTGAAAAATATCACAAAATTTTACAGAATCAAATCTAAGATCTGGTAGATCCTTAACAAAACTTTTTGTAGATAGTTTATATAAGTTAATAATGGTACAATTTTTCAATATTTTATTCCATAACCATGATTGGTCTTATATTGAACTTAGGAATGTTATTTCTTGGCTCATAAGGTCTTCTATGTTAAGTGTTTAAACATTCTCATGCGGATGGGCATAAAGAATGAACTCATCCTTAGAATTGTGTATTGAACATTTATCACTCCTAAAATTCACAAGGCAACATTCATCAAATAACTAAATTATTCTAATAAGGTTGTGCTGAAGACTTTTAAAAAATAAAAAATTTGAAATTAAGGATTTTGTAAGAACAATGATGTTACTTGTACCAACAATCTCTCATTAAGCATTGCTTCCAAAATTAAATCGTTCGCCATTTACCTTTATAATAATTTAAAATAAATTTTTGTTCCTAGTCTTGTTTCGAGAACATCCAATATCCATGTACCAAGTATTGTTGTTAGTAATTCATTTGTTTTCATGAAAATAAAATAGTTTGAATTTCAGAATCCAAAATTTCTAGGATCTGGAACAGTTAGAATTTAAAATCCTAGGGATTTTCCTTTTCTTAGAAAACATAGCTTTATAAAACCATAGGATTGGATTTTTTAAAGAACAAATTTCTCCTAGTGTCCACCACATTGACACTTATTGTATAATTGGGCACTTTTAATAACAAAATAATTGTGAAAAAATAGGTTTTGAGTAAGAATAACTAATTCATGATCTATTCTTAAGAGGATGAAATTGATAATACATTTTATCAAAACATTCCTTACCAGAAGTAAAGTTTGACAAAGTTTATTTAAGAAAATATTTCATATTTTATTCTAATGACTAAATTCTTATCCTCAAATTCATTAGTCTAAAGATTTGAGTTTGTCTCTAAAATAATTTTATTAGAAATAACTTTTTCTAAATCCTTAGAATGATTATACTTTTCATAATTAACTTCCTCATGGTTTTTTAGAAAAGAAATAACTTCTAAGGATTTTTAATTAATATCATTAGAATGTTATGATACTTCTTTTGTTAAAATATTAATTCTAGAATTTTACTTGTCATGTTTCTTTTGGATCTTACTATTTTCATTTTCATGCAACATGGAAAACCTATATACATATTCAAATGGAGGTAAAGAATTATCCTCTGATGAGGAATATTCTTCATCAGAAGATTTATAATTTTCATTGTCCAGATAATTAAAAAATAAATATATATTGGTTAAATATTTAGTAGTGTGTTACATATCCATGAAACATTGGTTTTCAATAGGTATTCTTGTGATAAGACCTATAATTTTACATCCAAAAGATTCATTATCTAAAATTTCATTAGATGAGTCTCCACCACTTTTACTCCAAGAATGATTTTCCTTGAAGGATTTATTTCCCTTCGTCTTGTAATATCTTTTCTAATTCCTCTTATAAATTCTATCTTTCCTGTTATTTATTTTAAGCTTAGGATAATCAGGTTTGACATGTCTATATTTCTTGAATTCATAACATGTGACTTCAGAATCATTCAAATCCTTACTATCCTTTTTTATATCTATATTGGAAATCCTTCTTTCCAACAATGATGTTCATCCTTCTAGAAATATTTTCTAAATCATTCTATGTCTATTCCAATTAACTTGAGTCTGACTAAATAATAACTTTCATAGACTCTGTTTTACTATAAACATTCTTAGGTGTTTTGGAATTCATCTGATTTGAAATATTTTTAAAAGTGACATTCCCATTATTATTCTTTATATTCTCATTATCGCTCTTCATTATATTCTCAGGTTGTAATAGAGTTCTAAATAATTAATCTAGAGTAAAAATTGCAACTTTTCTTGACTCATCAATAGCTGGTCTGTTTAATTTCCATTCATTAGGAATGATTTCTATAATCTTGTCAACAATCATATCATTATCTATCCATTTTAATCCCATTGACTATAAACTATTCATAATAGTCATGAATCTTTGTTGAACTTTAACTACATGGTCTCTATATGGAAAACAAAACCATGCTAATATTCTCTAATAATATCTCTTCTAGTTTCAATAAATATTGAAGTACCAAAATGTGTAACTTCACGTTTATTCCAAATTATGTTAGCTAATTCTCCAGAAGATATTTGGATATATATATTCCGGGTCATAGATCAATGAAATGTATTTTTTACCATATTGTCAAGTTGATATTCCTACTTTTCTTGGTTAGAAAATGTTCTAACTTCCTTTTCTAGAATAATATAATCACTAGTAAGCATTATAAGGTTTTCAACAGAAGTATTGATAAAAAGAGACTTCATTATATCTCTTCATTATTCGTAACCATTACCATAAAAATAGGGGTTCTTATAGGGTTCAAATTATCAAAGGATCTGACATTCATTCCTTCCATCCTTAAAAAAAAATTCCACTCCACACATTTGTGTAGTATGTATTTATAAACAATGAGTTTGTATAAAAATTTGATAAACATCTTTCATAAGTGAACACAGAGTAAGTAAAATAATCAATGAAAATTTTCCTTTGATACTGTGTTTAAGTATTAGTATCTCAAAGACCCGCTCTAATACAAATTATAGGATCAAAATATGATATTTAGATACTCGATTACAAGAGGGGGGTGAATTCTATGTTTTAACACATTCATTTTTAATCTTATGGAATCTTTGTTTATCAAAGTTATACAAATATCATTCAAAAAACCATATACAATATTTAACAAAGAGATCATAAGTGCCCAAAGTCTGAATACAAAGATAATAAAAAGAAGTAAGAACATATATATAATAAAGTATGATTATACCTTAAATCATATAGAATATTATATCATAGTTACAAAAATGAGAAAGAGTAAGAAATTTACATTTTTTATTTATAAAAAAATTCAGCAGAAATAAATGTACATGTAAATAATAAAAATATTTTAACCCAAAGAGTAGGGTATCCAAAACACTATGTATAGATTTAACTTGATTTATAGGAAAGTCTTTCTTACCCAAAAAAGGGTCATCCCTCGATAGGATGATCAGTATCTCACTTACTATCCCTGCAAGCCCTTGATCTGTAAGGTGATCGGAACCTCTGTCTTCCTTGAACTTATAAGCCCTTGATTAAGCAGGTAATCAAAACCAATTCCTTCCTTCACTCAGAAGCCCTCGATCATAATCAGTAAATATTCAAATCACAATATGCCAAGAAAATATTGTTTAAGATCTTAAGTAAGTTAAAAAATATGTTTACAAATTAATTTATTCAGAGCATTCACACAAATATGTTTTTTGGAAGAGAACTCACATTTATAAAAATTCAAAAGTTATGAGCTTGTCCAAATGACATATTATTTATAGTTGAGATCTCCAATGGTCATTTTTTTCTCCAAAGGTCATATTTTTCCTGAAATTTTTTAGTCACATTGATAAGTGACTTTTTTAAATTTCACATGGTAACTGAAACAACGACAACATTTAGATAAAAAAAACTTTCACAAGTATCATTAGGATTAAAATAACATGTAAGAAAACATGTATTATGAAGTTTAGTTGGTCTTATTGGAAACTATGTTATAATTATCTGAAAGAAACATGAAAATATTATCTGAGTATATGTTTAACAAACATAATGTTTCTTAAAGAAAAAAAATTAATGTTAAGGAAAATGAGATTTTGATTTCCCATACATAACAGAGTGAAAAAGTGAGAATGAAACTTTGGACTCAACATAAAGTACACATACAACAATAAAATTTTGTTCATAAAATGCTAACTAGGAAACCATGAAACTCGATCATACCTGATTTAGCCTATGTTGGATGGAAGATTCACCACATACCAAAGTCCAAACCCATACCCAATAGCTCTAGAAAGATTTCCCTTTCTTTCCTATCTCATATTAAGTATTCAACCATCTTTTTCACTCAAGGGAGGATACATCAGCAAGCTACCACTACTTTATCCATCATGTTGGGGAATTATATCCAACATCAACAAAATAACACAACTTGAACCCCATATCACTCATGGTGGCCCCACCATACATTCATACATCTTGTGTCAAGTCGTATCACTCATAAGTAACCTATTTTCATTCCATAAGGCCCAACTATCTAACCCATGTATGTTTCATAATGATCAAGATAACCATACCACTCATGGTGTGACCAACCATCACATCTTACATGGACTCAATATCATAGGAGTTCCAGTAAATCTTTATCCATCATGGTGAGAAAATTCCTTCAAAACATCTCTCCCCACTAGCTGAATCACCTGACATAATCATATGGTTAGAATACATAAGATATAACACATAGGGAATTCAAAAAATATCATATTCTCACTAACACACTAGTATAGAATACTTACTAGGAATATAGCCTCATGTATCAACCCATATAAACTCACTGAGTGTTATATCACATCAATTTTGATCAACCTGACACTTTGATAACGATTAATGAAATTCATAAGCTATTACTTATAATATTCATCCTCATGAATAAACATAGTTCACATTCCATCACAAACTAGATTTAAAACAAGCAATAATGATTTAAAAATAGGGTATTACTCATATTTGGCCACATAGACCAAAAAAACTCAACCAATACTCTTAGGATTTCCTTTGAAAACAATGTGAAATTTCCATTTAAAATTAATTTTCAAAATGAAATATATACTGGTTGACTCACAATAGTAAATTGGCTAAAATATTGGTAAAAAATTAGTTGAGTAATACCCATAACCATTTTGATATTCCATTTCAAAATATCATTCCAAATCACAAACATTACATTATATTCCACTTAGATTCATATAACTTTTTAAAGATACACATTAAAAATTAAATAAATTTTGTTTGAAAATATTACTCGGACCTCCAATGAATCTATAATGAGTTACCCTAATAATAATTTATGTGAGGTTCTATCTTTGAAATCATTAATAAGATATACAGTTCATGTTGTCTATTAATATGATGTAAGCTATCCCAATCTATAATGAAATCACATAAGTCATATAACATGTATGAAATTAATACTAATTATGGTAAATAAATATAAATCCCCTAAATAACTATTAAAATCAAATAAATTAAAGTCTAATAACCACAAAAAATGCTACAATAATCATCATCACGCTCATAGTGGCCTCCATCAAGTCCACAAGATCCTATGTAATCAGTGGAAATTACAAATTTAATAAATTAATCATTTAAAACTAAATCGTCGAAATTGAATAATTGATTCCAAACTCATTGGGAAACCTACATAGTGCCAAACCCATAAAAAATGTGGCCTGGTCTAGTCCCAACATGCACCTATCAGTAATCTACATTAAATCCCGAAATCCAATAACTGATATAATGAAAAATTTCATCCAAATTTTATTGAAACCTAAATGAAATCACCGAGAAACTGACCTCATGGTAAATGATGAATGAAAGATTTATTCAATCCTCATAAGTAACACTCTAATAGACAGCTGCAAAATCCCCCATGAGAATAATTATCTAACCATATTCTTATAAAATCATCCCTCTAAATTGTAATGCCCTGGTTCCGGAAGCCACTTAGAGGCGCCCCGTACCCGGTTGGTCACATGGCATCAAGCGCATTTCTACGAACACTAGAGGCTTCCGACTAGTAGTGAGGGCCTTGGGTGTGATAGTGGAGAAACTATGCCCTTATTGGCAGAGTACACAATGGAAGTAACAACACATACAACAACGAAAGTAGTAAATATCCAACAACAATAACAGAAGAAGACAGAAAAATAAATAACTAGAGTAGAAATTTATGTAAATGACACATGGTAAATATATGTCTAGGAAAACTTCCAAACAAGTCACAATGCAGAATATAGTACTAAACCGAAGTACAAAAGAAAAACATATAAGCAACTCCTCAGCATCGCAAGCCTCGTCTTGGTCCCATGCTCTCCAGCTCCAGTGCAATGAAGAACCGGAAGTAGAAGGGTGATGGACCTTTTCTATACCTACAACAATATAATTTGTTTGGGCCCAAAAGCATTACCCAAATAGGGTGTGAGACAATGTACCAGTAGGAAACAACCCAAATATCTGTGCCTAACATTCAGTGAATATATGGATGGTAAAGTACAGTAAGCAGCAAACAATACCCAGTAAACCAGATAATACACAACATTTACAATCCACAGTTTCTAGCATATAATTTACAAACAAGAAATCATCCACTCAAGAAAGAAGAAAAATCAGGTAACCCTCTGAGTAGTTCTCATAGCCTAAACCATATGGTTCAACCAACAAGTACTAGAAACCCTTTGGGAGTCACACACAGTCTCACCCCTCTGGTTCAACTACAGAAAGAATAAACTCTCTAGGGAAGCACTCACCATCAATTACCCCTAAAGTTTCATATTGTACTAATGGCGCTTTGGGGAAGTACCCAACATCTCATTCCCCTTGTGGCCCACGTCGAGGAACTATATGCACTCTAAGGAACCACTCAACGTCAATTCCCCCTATGGTCTCGCATCGTAAATTAAAGAAACTCTAGATAATCCGTTACGTCCATTCTCCCTATGGTCTGCTACAGTAGGTTCTCTCAGCCCTATATAAAGTTAGCAAGTATCTCATTGCACAATGGATAAAGTTTCCTCAATAACTACTTGGATATAATTCTACAACATCTCAGCATGGAAGAACGATCACACTATCCTACAAACTAGACATGTAACTAGAAATAGCCTAATAGGAAAAACTAGACCAAACTGTCATAAATAGGAAGAACATGCATGGGAAAAACATCCAAAGCACAATAAATTACCCTATTCACTAGCAATGTCCTTTGCACAGGCATATAAGCAAATAAGGAAAACAACAAGGGAAAAATAGGAAACACGCAATACCCCGTTCAAGGGTATTGGGGGAATTTTCACAAAATACTGAAATACATTCTACAAAAGGGTACAAACCACCTACCATGATGCTAGGAGATCGATATACTTGAGGCATGGGGCTTGAATATTCTTAGAACATTTTAGATCTACGAAAGCACTTAAAACCTTGTTTTCTCTAGAATTGGGAATGGCATCATTGGTTTAAGATTCAATCATTCCAAGAGGTTTCTAATGGGGTTGTTCATAGAACTGGAAACATCCCATGATTCCATATCCATTTGGACCTACATTCCAAAGGTAGGAACTCATTAGTTATGGACTGACGAGGCTTAGGAATTTTCATTGGTCGAGAGGATGGGAGGTCAGACTCATCACACCTTTTGAGGGTAATTATTGTCTACTCTGTGACTCTCATTATAGATTTAAGTTATTTTCATGAATCCTTATTAAATTAGCTTGTATAAAATGAGATTTCCATTAGATCTAACAATCAATGATTGATACGTAGGAAATTTAGAGAATATTTTACATGTATTCGAGGTTCTTCATCGATAGATAATCATCTATATTTGTTAGAGATTCTTAGTCAATGGTATCCTTTAATACATTATATAAAAGTCTCTTGGTCATTATGATGACAATGATGGTTTTAAAGCCACTTAGTGGGGCACTTGAAGTTTATTGTCATTCATAAGGAAATAGATTATTTCCGAGTTGGGATCCTACCCGTAGATGGCCTACCTGCCTATCATTTATTTAGATAAGGAATCAGAACCCATGTAGTTCGAATAAGGGAGTATGATGTTTATGTATGATTGATGGCACAAAGGAATATGTCATAATTACTTTTATACTCTAAGCTCACATGAGTCATTCTCATTGTGAGAAATAAGAGGTATTGGTAAAACAAGACAATTGTGCCATGAAAGATTCTATCATAGAAAATGATGTGGGGATTATGTATTTATGACTTCCCAAATAGATGAGGATTGGGATTTACTTCAGAGAAGAAAACCCTGGAACAGGGTCCATAAAAGTATATGTGCTTTTACAGAGATTTGGATACTCTAACTTGGGGCTTACTCCTAAGGAAGATTCCCAAATTAGGTGGGGGAATTATGATTGGGTTTTATTCCTGAGAAGGAATCCCATATCAAAATTAAATTAAGACTGGTTAAGAGAAATTAAGACTAGGGATTACTCCTAAGGAGGAGACCCAGGTTAAAGGGATTTGAAGACTGGGGATTATTCCTGAAAAGGAAGCCCAGGTTAAGGGAATTTTTAGAATTAAGGGACTTGGGGCTTACTCCTAAGGAGGATGCCCATATTTGAGATTGGGGCTTAATCCTGAAAAGGAAGCCAAGAAGGAAATAATGCCCTGAATGGATTTGGATAGAATTCTGAAGGATTAATCTTGAAGAGGGGAGGTGGATAGGTGTAGGAGGGGTGAAATAGGAAGGAAGGGCACCCAAAAAGAGAGGGGCACACAAGTCCTGCCTGGGCGTTCAAGTCTTGGTCATGGAGGTGTGCCTGCACAACACATGGGTACTTGCGTGACATTTGACCCTTGGGGTAATACTTCGGCAAGACTTGGCTCGAGCCCTTAGTACTACCCCTAGGGGTTTAAAGAAGGATGGCGCACAAGTTCTGATGAAGGAGTGAGGTGGTGCGCAAGTGTGGCCATTTCCCTTAAGGGCTGGCAACTCTAGCGTGCATGTGTTGATGAGTTTCAACACTTAGTCCTTCCTCCCTCTCTTTAGATGTTCCGTTCTAGGTAAGAAATTACCTTACAAGTGTTCGGTCTCTTGGAGAAGAGACTAGGGTACCGGGAGATCAAATCTGAATTTCTGGAAAATTTTCCCCTCTCAAATGGGGGGGGGGGGGGCACAGGGGTATTTATAGGCTGGAGAAGACCCCGGGCGAATTTCAAAGAGGGCGCGCAAGTCACCTGTGTGACCACTGGGCGATGCGTAGGTATACTAGTGCAACCTTTGTGGAACTTCCGCTACCCCAGTGCATTTGAATACTGGTTCATGCCTTTGTCAATTTTTGATGTTTCTTCATAGGATGAATCAATTTTGGGTTCAAGGTATTTCTCTTTTCATTCCTTTAGACTCTGTGATGGAAAGGAGTGTCAAAAAAAGTCCCCCCTCAGAGTTGGATCTGGAGAGAAAAGAGGATTTGACTCTGAGGTAAAGGAGAAAAACCAAGGAATTTGGCAGTTTAAAGTCATGCATGTTGGACTATAAAAAGGCTAAAGTTTAAGTTTGAAATATATTTGAACGAATGGACAACATTTGACTCAATTACTTGACAATTTATCTGAAAACATATTACCACACTCAATTATGAGGGAAGAAAATGTAAACTATGACTTAAGAAATTTTGAATCTGAGGAATGATATGAAAATGGGATAAAATCATTAGAAGAAGTTGTTCCCAAGAATGAAGTTACCATTTTTTAACAAACCCATTAGTGGGTAGAATTATACAGGGCCACCTATGGGCATTGGCTTCATAGTCAAATAATTTCATATTTTGGATGATAGGACTGTTATGTAGACTACTTATGCAAGGATGTCTAAGGGCACGTGCTTCTTAGTCAGGCAAAAGAACTCTCAAAAATTTACCTTTCTAATGCTAAAAAGCCAATGAAAGTTTATGGAGATTCAAATTTTCCAAAGAATATAGTTTACTGTATGGAAATAGGTAATTGAATATGGAAAAGAAATTTCCAAAAAAGATTGTCTAATAACTGGATGAATGTCACTCCTACGAAGGTCTTACCCAAACATAGGGAAGGAAAATGTAAACCATAGATTTTAATACATTCAGATCATGAAAAAGAATGTGAGACAAATATATTAAGGATGGGTATTTTTTTGGATCCATACATATTGTCGTTAAGACAACTAAGGACAAAAAGAGGTTTTCTTTCCAAGAATAAAGTTACCACTATTTAACAAACCCGTTAGGGGGTTGAATTATGCAGTTCCACCTAAGGACATTGGATACATAGTCAAATAATAGCTTCTTTTGGCTGACAGTTCAGTTATGTAGACTATTTATGGAAGGACACATAAGAGAATGTGCTACATAGTCAAGCAAAAGAAATCTCAGAAATTGGACATTTTGTGACCAGAAGTTGAGAAAAAGAATATGGAGATCTGAAAAATATTTAAGGATAGGATTATGACACATTAAAATGGGCATTTGTTTAATGCATGTAGAGATAAACAGACCAATGCTAACCAAAAATCATGTTGTGGATGGGTCCGGAATTGAAATGTAGGACTTCACTACATATCCCATAAGGATGTGAATCAATCCAAACATAGTTCATGAAATACAGTTTAATTTCATGTGGGACGAAGGTGTAAAATATCTTAGTTTAGGGTCATAGAACTCAGACCATTATATGAAATACAAAGTGTGTGTTTTCACTGGGACTTTTTAGCCAGGGGACTAAAAGTGGAATTTGGGGTTAGGCCCAAATGACTTGAGGCTGGATTAGAGGGACACTCGAACATTCCTACGTATCCCATATGGATGGGAATCATGCCCGGGTAGTTCATGAAATACCCTCTATACAGATTTGGTTCGTACATGTGAAGGGTGAAAGGGGGCTTTAGTGCAATGATGGTTTGACCGAAGATAAAAGGTTTGGGCATTGCCATGTATGCACCTAGTCTTTGGAATGTAACATGATTGGAAATCAATGTGAATAATGATTCCATCTCAGGTGAGGGTATCAAGGAATGTTGTAGTTTATTGTCGTACAGGACAAAAGGTGTTGTACAGTTTAACGTTATATATCAAGGACGATGGTGAACCAACGTAAAGATATTTATTCTGGGGGTGGTTTCATGAATCAAATTCGTATGATATGGAGGTGAACCGATGTGAAGAGATTAGTTTTGGGCTTGATCCTTAGGAAGTTGCCTACGTACCCAGCCTAGAATACAAGGATCAAAGTCCGCGTAGTTCAATTAAAGAATGAATTAGTGATCATGTTGTTCTTGGGGACAACGACCTAAATTTTTTTTTTGGGACTTATGCATGGTTAACGGCCCAGATAAAGTGTTATGGTTGAAGTTTACTCTAAGCTCATGTGAGTCATACTCGGTGTGAGAAACAAGAGGTAACAACAACCCTAACGATACACAGTTTAATGTCATGTAGGACATATGAAGGGACTATGCAGTTTAAAGTCTTGTAGTTAGGACTATTGGTGATGCACAGTTTAGTGTCATGTAGCAGGGACAAAATACAGTTTAACGTCATGTAGGACATATTAAGGGATTTCTATACAGTTTAGCATCATGTAGTTAGGACGATGGGGAGAATACATTTTAATGTCATATTGGACAAAAAAGGGGAACTGTGCAGTTTAATGTCAAGCAGTAAGGACAAAAAAGGACACATTTTAACGTCATGTTGGACGTATTAGGGACTTTTTCACAGTTTAACGTCATGTTTGACGAAAAGGGATGATACATTTTAGCAACATGTTGGACGATGGTGCGAATAGTTTAAGGTCATATGAATGGAAAATAGATATGCAGTTTAAAGTCGTGTGGGACGAAAGTAATACAAATAGTTTAAGGTCATATGCATGGACCGTAGATATGCAGTTTAACGTCGTGTGGGATGAAAGTAATACAAATAGTTTAAAGTCATATGCATGGACCGTAGATATGCAGTTTAACATCGTGTGGGATGAAAGTAATACAAATAGTTTAAGTTCATATACATAGACTGTAGATATGTAGTTTAACATCATGTGGGACGAAAGTAATACAAATAGTTTAAGTTCATATGCATGGACCGTAGAAATCTAGTTTAACATCGTGTGGGAAGAAAGTAATAAAAATATTTTAAGGTCATATGCATGGACCATAGATATGAATTTTGACGTCGTGTGGGAAGAAAGTAATAAAAATAGTTTATAGTCATATACATGGACCGTAGATATGCAGTTTAATGTCGCGTGGGATGAAAGTAATACAAATAGTGTAAGGTCATATGCATGGACCATATATATTCAGTTTAACATCGCGTGGGACGAAAGTAATAAAAATAGTTTAAGGTCATATGCATGGACAGTAAATGGTGTATTTTGTGTTTATACAAAATACTTCCTTAGAAATATGGAATTGGTTAGAGTTGTGATGAGTTCTCCATCCATTGAGATTAATGAATATACATCATTAGAGTAGACCTTATGTATTGAATAAGTTACTTCCCACATTGGTTCAAGATTGGGATGTTTCTTTCCTGGTATCATTAGAGTTCTGAGAACCAATACCAATTCTCCCTGTATGAATGAATGTAGATGAAATTTTTTGTTGAATGCTCCTGCTATTCGATTCTGGTAGACTTCCAAGTGGTGCAAGGTGCACAATCTTTTCTCATCTAATCATTCCAATTCATCCAATCTCTTTTGAGATTATTCATCTGTAGATGACTGATCACAAATGGCCACTCTGAGCGAAGGTAATTGAACTTCAATGGGCAAGACTGCTTCTCTTCCATATACCAGTGAATATGGAGTTGACCGCGTTGCAGTGCAGGTGGTGGTCCGATAATCCCATAAAGCATGAAAGAGTTTATCAGGCCATGACTTCTTATCTTTATCCACCATCTTTTGTAGTGTGTTTGAAAGAGTCTTGTTGAAGGATTCTATCTGTACATTGGTCACTGCATGATACCGAGATGAAGGGTTGGATTTGATGTTGTATTCTTGCTATAACTTCTTCACCTCGGATGAGTAGAAGTTGGTGCCATTGTCTGTCAATATAGTATGAAGGACACCAAATCTGGTAATGATGTTAGACTTGATGAAGACAAAAATGATTTTAGATATAACTTCTTTGAGAGGTGTTACCTCTTACCATTTGGAAAATAAGTCAGTAGCAGCAAGAATATACTTAAACTGTTGGCTGTAGCTGAAGGGTAAGGTCCCACCACATCCATTCCCCACGTGGAAAATGGCCACAAGTATTTGGCGGTATGAAGCAATTATGGGGGCTGATGAATGAAGTGGGCATATACTTGTCTTGAATGACACATCATTGTGAAATCAACACAATCTTGTATCATTGAAGGCCAAAAGTATCCAATCCTTTGAATTTGATCAGATAGTCTATTTCCAGACTGATGGGCACAACAGACTCTTGCACGTACTTCTTTCATGACAACCATTGTCTCTTCACCGTAAATACATCTGAAGAGAACTCCATCAAAACTATGCTTGTAGATAATTTTATCTAGGTGATCCGGGCCATAATAAAGAGTAAAATTGAACAAACGTCACCAAATATTTTCTTTCTCAGCTCTATCAGGTGGAAGTGTTCCATTTTGAAGGTATTATCTGATAGGTGTCATTCATCCTGTAGTATGACCATACAGTTTAGAAATGGGAGTAATTTCATTGATTTCATCTGTTCTAGTTTGAACATAAGGTGAAATTTTACGACGGTGGGCAATAATGATGACTGTCTTGTCCCGATTTGGATCTGCCAGAGCTGTAGCTATATTAGCCAGTGCATCATCTTGGTCATTTTGTGATCGTGGGACATAAGAAAATGTCGGTTCCATAGGAAATTCCGCCATTAACTCTCTAACGTAATCATACAAAGGGATCAATTCTTCTTTTCTGATTTCATAATCCCCATTGACTTGTTTGATTACCAGGTCTGAATAACCTTTCACCTTTAAGTGATTTACTTGTGCTTGAAGCGCCAACTCCAAGGCTGCGATGAGAGTTTGGTATTCCACTTCATTATTTGTACTGCCTCCCAACAATGATAAGGAATAGGGTAACACTGCCCTTTCTGGAGAAATGAACAAAACTCCTAACCCAAATTTTTTGAATTTAGGATTTTCCATTTTCCTCCCTGTTGGACTTTTGGAAGCACCATCAAAGTACATTTCCTATGTTTGAAGACAATCTTGAATAGAGAAGACTTCTTCATCAGGAAGTTAAATATATGAAGATGTATCTTCTACTGAAGGGTGATCAGCAAGGAAATCAGCTAGTGCTTGGCCCTTTATTTCCTTTTAAGACACATATTGGATATCAAATTACTGAAAAATAACTGCCCACCTTGCCAGACGTCCTGTAAGCATTGGATGACTAAGGATGAATTTGAGCGGGTTATTATGAGATACCAATTGGACCTCATGATATTGTAGGCAGTGTCTCAACCTCTGAACTACAAAGTTTAATGGTAGGAATCACTTTTCAATACTTGAATATCGGGTCTCTGCTTCAAACATAGTCTGAATGAGATAGTAGAGGCTGTTTTCATTCCCAGCATCATTCTTATGAGCAAGAAAGGAACCCAATGATCACTCCAAAGCTATCACATAGAGGACAAGTGGTCTTCCTTCAACAGGTGGCATAAGTACCGGTGGACTCAAGATGTATTTCATGAGAATATCTAATGCTTCTTTACATTCTTCAATCCACTAGTAAGTGACTCCCTTCTTCATCAATTTGTTGAAGGGTAAACTTTTGCCTGCCAAATTAGTGATGAAACACCGAATATAGGCTAAATTTCCTTGAATTCCTCTCAATTCATTCAAATTTCGAGGAGGTGACATACCAATGATTGACTTGGTCTTCTCAGGATTGACTTAGATACCACAATGGTGTACAAAAAATCCGATAAATTTTCCTAAGGTTACCCCAAAAGCACATTTTATGGGGTTCATCTTCAAATTATATTGTCAAAGCTTGCCGAACATGACTTAAAAATCAGCCAAGTGATTATAAAGTTGTTTGTATTTGACCACCAAATCGTCCAAATAACTTCTAACAAAATTCCCTAAAAAGGGTTTGAAGATACGATGCATGGCACACTGATATGTTGCGCCAAAATTCTTTAAGCCAAAAGGCATTACCCGATAGCAAAACACACCCTGAGGGGATCTGAAGGTTGTGGATTCTTCATCTTCTAGATCCATTAGGATTTGATTATATCTAGAATATCCATCCATGAAGGAATGTTCTTCATATCTAGTTGTTTCATCGATTAAAAGTTTTTTAATCAAAATTGGAAAATCATCCTTAGGACAACGCTGATTAAGATCTCTGAAATTGTTGAAAACTCTCATTTGTACATTCTTTTTCTTCACGGGGACAATATTATCCAAACACTTGGTATATTGAACTTCTCTAACGAAGTTAGCATTGATAATATTATCCACTTCAGCTTCAATTTTGGAAGCATTAGTTGGGTCTGTTCTTCTCGCGGCTTGCTTAAATCCTCTATGTTCTTCTGGAAAACCCAAATGATGAGTAGCAGCATCAAGATCAAGAACGGGCATCTCTGTATAGTTCCAAGAAAATATGTCTCGATATTTATTTAAAAATGAAATATACATCTTATGTTCTTCAAGAGTCATGGCCGCACTAATTAAAGTGGGGGAAGGATCTGCTTTTGTACCCAGATTTATTTCTCTGAGTTCATCCACAGTGGTAGAGAAACCCTCTTCAAATGCTGGAGGTGCATCCCTGAGATCTTCCTCTTCTTCTTCAACATGTGTTATTTCTTCTGTTTCCACTTGCATAGTAGATGATGAAGCAGAATTTCGATGATCATAAGAGATGTTAAAATTTGAGCATCTTGAAGAAGAAGCTGCCATTTTCTGACCCGATTGATTATGAAGTGTCTTCCTTGGGTAATAAAGAGGAGATGATGGATTGAGAATCGACATCATTATTCACCTATGACATTTATATCACTTCTTCTGGACTAGTTGGAAAAGTATAGACTTTCTAGATTTCAGCATATGAAATAAATAAATCTCCATTTGAGCTTTAATCACTGCTTGGTGGGTCACCAATTTCTCCCATGTTGTCTGGCTTGATTGCCGTAATTGACATTATGGAAGTTTCCATAAGAGTATATTGATTTGGGTCTATCCTGTCAATTTGACTAATAGGAAACACATAATCTTTACTCACATGTGTAAATGGATTTGCTGGAATCCTTTCCAAACCAAATGGAGAATTAATCTTGGTAACCTCCCTTTTTGTGGATTTCTCCTCTCCCTTCATGTGATTGAATTCCGCCTCAATATATTGAGATTTACATGTCTTGAATGAGTATTTATCTCCATATAATTTCCAAATTTGACCATTGAAAAAATATTTGAGGCATTCATGGTAGGATTAAGGGATAGCTGCATGTTGATGTAGCCAGGGTCTTCCAAGAAAAATATTAAAGGTTGTATCGTGATCAACAGCCATGAAATTTGAATTGGATACAAGGTCACCAAAGTGAGTTCTGAGTGTAATATCACCCAGTGGTCCTTGTTCATTTTTATCATACCCTTGGAACATCAAAGTAGAAAGAGATAATTCAGATTCGGTGGGTCCCAATCGATGAAGTTTACGAATGGGGATGAGGTTGACTCTTGAACCATTATCAATGAATGCTCTTCAGATGTCTACACCATTGACTTTTCTGGATAAGTACAAAGGTCTAATATGCCCATGCATGACATCATCTTCATCTTCATCTGTGAAAGATATCACTACATGGCATTCTGTAGGATTATTCTCTACGTGGTAGCAATTTCAGTTTCATACTCCTGAGGACTTGACAAAGCCTCGATGAGTGCCTCCTGAAGATCCTTTGACAGATTCAAAGCATCCAGAATTTATAACTTGGCCGGTACATGGGCCAGGTGTTTCAATACATCATAAGTTTGATCCAATGGTCTATGTTTCCCAATATAAACATGTGGTTTAGTAGGTGCCTTGGAAGTTGATGTTTTGGAAGTAGATGCATCTTGTATCGGGATAAGAGTTGGCAATACTCCTGGATTTGGATGATTAGACTAAGTAGGTCTATTTAATTATTGAGAGGAAGAATGTGGACCCTCCAACCGATCCTCTAGAATAAATGTGTCGGGACTAAATCTTCTATTAGTGGAAGAACTTGCTTGTTCTTGTTGAGCTTGTTGAAGAGCTTTGCCATGTGTTTCTGCTTCATACATAGTTCTAGCAGGGGTAGAATTGGAATAGTGGCTTCTAGGATATCCACATCTTCCTTTGTATCCTAGACCCCTGGAACTCCCTTTAATTCCTCTGTTTGATACAGGGAATTCAGGCTCATCGAAATCGAAACTACGACTGGCATAAGGATCTGTTAAGTGAATCATATTAAAAGAAACGAAGATTAACTCTTCATCCGATAACGACTCTGTCTTACTAGCCAATTTAGGTTGTTCTGTTTGGTGGGGCAGTGCCCATGGCATCAAAGTATGTGGAATAAAATCTCCCAGATTCAAAGACAACTTGGGCTTTGACACATAATCATCTTCTTCCGATTTTTTTCTTTCTTTGAATCATGACATTTCTTTGAGGATTTTCCCTCTGATAAAGAGGGTTTTTCTGCAGCATTCATGGAAGAAGACACAATTGGTTTCTTCAATTATTTTCAAAAAATAACATGATTTCGGTTGATTGTTTTTCTGACCATCCATTCATCATATTTTTGTTCATTTTTGTTCTTGACTTCTTGCCACTCGCCTTCCTCCTCTGGATCTGTAGTAGTAACACATGCTACATGAGCTGAAGAACCCTTCAGTTTGACTTGTCCTGGGTTGACCTTTTTTTGCAGGAGGTCCTTAAAGACAAAACACTCCTGAATGTGATGCCCCAATATCTGATGAAAGGGTAAATAATTGGGACGGTCTTTATCTCCTTTCTTTTTTGGCCTCTTGGGCCTCGGCAGCTGAACCAAATTATTTTCCAGGGCTGATATAAAGTAACTAGGAACTTGTTCATTTAGGAATGAATAAACATTTTTATTAAACACATCAAACTATTTCTGTCTTTGATCACTTTGATCATCTTTATGAAACAGCCTCTATTGCTGATGCTCAAGAGGTTCAGCCCTTTGGGAAGATGAAGGATTTGATGTAAGAGCAGGTACATGTGCCTGTTTAAGCATGAATATAGTAGTCTCTGCTATACCCATTCTCCTTCCTTGAGCTGATGGAATTACACAAGTTTTATCCTTAGTCTTCACAAGAGAGTCTTAAATCTGCTGAGTGATTGAAGTAAGGTCTCAAAACCCCCATGTGTATTTCACAGGGATCAATGGCGTGCATCACTCATCACACAAATTTTCCACACATATTGGAAACATTTTTTCTTGATGGAGTGCTAAGATTAGGGAATATGTTAATCCCTTACAGCGAGTAATGAAATCTGAGACACTTTCATTCTCCCTTTGATTACAGTATGTAAGATCAAAAACTGTTGTCTTTGTAAAAGTTGATCTGAATTGAAGAATGAATCTTTGAAGGAGATCTTCCCATCCGGTAATTGACCGGGATTGCAAGCTTGTGTACCAGACAAAGGCAGGCCCTTATAATGACTGTACAAAACACCTGAGCTTAGCTGCCTCTTATTGCTGAGGAGTTCCCATCATGGGATCACAATGAGAAAAAAATGTGTTAATTGTTGCTCTGGGTCTCCTAAACCATTAATGATTGGGAATGTGGTACTTGAAAAATTTTATGGGGGAGGAGTTACATCAACCAATTCAGGGTAAGATCGCTTCTCTGGTTGAATTTGAGCTTGTTTTACCTCCATAGCTTCCAACCGAGCTGTTAATGAATCAATAGTATTTATTAACATTTGAGAAACATCTAGTTGAGCTTGGACCTAAGCAGGTACACAGACTGGAGCTTGGACAGGTATGGCAGCTGGTACTGCAACCGATGGCAGCACTGCTGATTATTGTTGTACTTGACCCGTAGGATTAGACCTATGAGGGTGTACTGATAAAAGAGGAAATTCATGATCCATCTCAGTAGCCACAACAAATTCCCTTATCTGACTGACTCAAACACGCTTAGGAGGAAGACTACCCCGAAGTAGTTATGCATTCATCCTCCTCAATTCCTTTATTTATTCCTCCTGTTGTGCAAATATTTTCTCTAGTGAGAGCGATTTTCCTTCTCCAGAGGAAGGATATATAACATGATTCTTTCCTTTCCCCTTGTTGGATCCCTTTCGGAGAGGGGGAAGTGGGTTACATTAAGGAACACCCAGATTCTGGGTAAGCCTTTGATTTCGTGTATGCACACCTTCTTCATTTGTATCTGTGCGTACAACTTCTTGAGCAGGAACCTCTTCATCAAATCCCTCTAAGTGAGCATCGTCTGGTGGATCAGAAATAACGGAATTGATGAAGTTAATTGACTCATAATGCATTGCATCCCTTATATCAACATTTTTTCAATATTGTCTTCTTCCATGTCCTTGATGAGACATTGCCTTTTTTTGATTCAATCCCTCAGGAACTTCTTGGCGAACCGTAATTTGGAGAGAATCTCCTGATAATTTGGCTCATCATTCCTCTTGGGGCTTCTTCCCTAATCGATAAAAGACCGACTTTCTCAAAGGAAGAGATTGAGGATTTGAAAAAGTCCCCAGTCTGGTGGACTGGGGATATTCCTGCTGTTCCTACCCAACTCCTCGAATCCCATTTGTTGATTCTGAGGGTTGGGATAAAAGAGTCCCCAGTCTTTCAAGATGGGGTGGTTCTTGAAATTATATATCTAAGACCTTCTTGTTAGCTCTCATGATCTTGCGGACTTTAGTCCGGAAATTAGTTGGATGCATCAACCTGCATCCACTTTTATCACCTGGCTCAAAAGACCGTTGGATGATTTCTGACACTTCTGTCACTTGATGATGTGCTTGCTCCATACGAGAGGCCTGTTCAATATTCTTGTTTGCTTGATGCAGGAGTAATTAAACAACTTGTTCTCTATACACCTGACTTTGAGAAGAACTAGTTTAGGCATGTTCTTGAGCAAGCCTTTGATTACAAACAAATCTAATTGACTGTGGCTGGCCATGGGCAATAACATTGCATGAGACCATTTTTGGCGGGCTTTGCTAACTGGAGAGTACAATGAAATTTAGTTCTCCATGAACACCCCATCCCCTGATATGAATACCATATAGGGCATTGGCAATTAACTAGCACAATCTTCTTAGTGCGCCAAGGCATGAACGCTGAAGGGCTCTCTACGACTTTTCAGCCTTCGGATATTCAGAAAATGGGAGAGAAGACAAGTCAATTTGGCATTGTAACCCTTCTATTATCTTGAAATGATTTTCATATTCATCATAAGATAATATTTTCTTTTTCACCTAAAAACGAGTTTTCCATATGTTGAGAAGAATAACATGAATTCCATCTTCCGTCAACATCTCTGGAATATCATACTGAGATTTTTCCAAAGGCCAAAACATGGCTGGCACTTCAACTTTTTCCAGTTGTTTTCTCATATTTAGTACTTCTTCTTTATCATTGAATGAAGATTCTTCTACCTGATTAGACCAGAGTTGGTGCTTCCTTGTTGCTTCATCAGATTAAACAAGATCGGTACATAATTCACTAATCAAGCTAGAAGATAAACGACCCTGGGGTGGTTCGGAGAATGACCTACACCTTGGGTTATCTTCTTGATTGAAAAAATATTTCACCTGCTAGCGGTGAAGAATCAGATATGACTGGCTTCACATTTGCAAGTCCCTCAAGATAAGAGGTATTTCTAGTCACTACATTTTCCATTAGAGCATTTTCCAGCCAATGTGAATTATTACTGTGGACAGGACTTTCGCAGTTAAATTCATCATCATGGGGAGGACCACTACGGTGGGTTACAACAACAGATGAAACATTTTGATCGTTGGTCTTCTAACCACATAGAGGGTTCTTGTGTCTCTCATCTAAAGACGAAACTTTGAGATCGACGAAAATGTCATGAAGAAAGCCTTCCTGATGAAGTGTCTACTGAAGACCTTCAGAATTAATGTTCCCACTATTGGGAAATGAGGGAATAGAATCTTGAATTCCAACAGATAATTGTCTGAGGGCTTCTAGGACTCTAGCATCTAGCAAGGCCTTATTACAAATTGTCTCTTGATTTCTTGACTGTGCTGGGAAGGTCTTTTTTTCAGATTCATTTTTACTCAATTTTGGAACCATTTGTTGACGAAAGTGGTCATTATGGGCAGGTGTATGTGCCTAATTTGGAGAAATGATCAGGTTAGGCTGATTATCTCCACTCAAATTAGGTGTATGTTCCTCACTTGGTTGTCCATCTAATATGGGGGAGTACGCCCCACAACCCTCTTGGGCTGGAATAGAGGTGTGTGTCTGTTCTGGAGTGAAATATTGATTTCTCACTCCATTGGTAGGGATAGATTTATGTGTCTTTCATTGAGATGCTGCAGAAGCTGTTATAATATCCTAGTAGACATCCAGAATACGAGAAGATATTTTCTTCTGCTCTTTTGCCATTGATAGAATATGCTTAGTGACATTAGCCGCTGGAACGGAGATATACGTCCATTCCGTGCTTGGAGTAGGTGTGTGTTCCTACTCCTATCCTCCTTTTCCTGTTAGCGAATCCTGACAGTACTCAAGTGTGGGGGAAAAGAGTTGAGTCTGCCTCCTGTTTGTCACTGGACCATTCTGACTAACTTCTCCACATGCTACGAAATGAGACTGTTGGTAGGCTTCATCAATACTTGCAGGTGTATGTGCAAGCTGATTTCACTCCGCCAAACGTGGTTGACTAGCTTCCTTCAATACTGACAGACGAGGCTGCTAGCATGATTGATGAATGTAAGCAGGTGTATGTGCCTATTTACCAGTTTTCAACACATTGGGTTGGTGGGATCCATCGTATGTAGTCAGACGAGCCTAATGACTAGCTGATGATTTATAAACAGGTGTATGTTCCTGTCTATATTACTCTGCCAGAATTTCCTGGCGGGATTGGTGTGCTGCTGCCAGACGAGTCTGCTGGACAGCAGAATTAAAACAGATGGGTGTGTGTGCCCGATCACTGCTTTCCACCAAGTTAGGTTGACGG
This sequence comes from Viscum album, assembly GCA_963277665.1. Taxonomy (NCBI): domain Eukaryota; kingdom Viridiplantae; phylum Streptophyta; class Magnoliopsida; order Santalales; family Viscaceae; genus Viscum; species Viscum album. The sequence goes on from OY728165.1 coordinate 1,039,130,122, forward strand.
ACACTTCCGGAGATGGCAGAGATGAGAACCTGCTCACTGTTGACCGGATTTCGTCTCTGGCGGTTCATCTTGCCTGCTCGGGTTAGAGGAACCTGAGCCAAATGTCTAGAGATTATACCACCATCATGTTGAGGGCGCACTGCCGCATGAGTCTGGTGGCGATTGTTGATGGGAGCCCTCGGGAAGGACTCATGTCTCCTGGAATTAAGGCCCTGAGGGACCTGCTCATTCACCTCCCTAGAATATGGAAGGGAATGGTGATTCCATTCTGGGGATAACGACCAAAACTGTTGGAGGCGGTGATTGGAACCACCTGCTTCTTGATCACTGGTCATCGTTGTCCTGATGACCAGGGTGAATTATTGACTTGGAGGGCTTGTCGAGAAGCCTCCAGAGTTGGAATAGTAACATTTTGACGGTACTCCTTAACCATCGCATTTGATACCCAGCGTTGATGACGCTGAGAAGGTGATGTCGTCCTCAAAGCGGACGACGATCCATCAGGAGTAGAAACAGATGCATTTACAGCAGAGGTTTTTATAGCAGAGGCATTCACAGACATGAACTTAAGAGAATCCATTCTTTTAATGCAGAAGATCTTGGAAAAGAGTGCCTGTTTGATATAACAGACGTAATCAAGATAAGTTCATCCACTACATCTTTTGGATGAGCACAAATGATATTGATTGCTTTGTTGGCCCTGTCATTGAGTTTAAATAGGGACATAACAAAATATGTAAAACATTACTTTTACTTGGTTAAGGATTCACGTCGGGTTCACCATTTTTTGTTTCTTCTAGAATTGGGAATGACCTCGTTGGTTTAAGATTCAAACATTCCAAGCGGTTTCTAATGGGTTTGTTCATAGAACGGGAAACATCCAATGATTCCATATCCATTTGGACCTACTTTCCGAAGGTAGGTGCTATTTAGTTATGGACAGATGAGGCTTAGGAATTTGCATTGGTCGAGAGGACGGGAGGTCGGACTCATCACACCTTTTTGAGGGGAATTATTGTCTACTCTGGGACTCTATTTATAGATTTAAGTTATGTTCGTGAATCCTTATTAAATTACCAAGTATAAAATGATCTTTCCTTTAGATCTGAAAATCAATGATTGATATGTAGGAAATTTAGAGAATCTTTTATATGTATTCAATGTTATTCATCGATAGAGAATCATCTGTATTTGTTAGATATTCTTATTCAATGGTATCCTTTAATACATTATATAAAAGTATCTTGGTCATTATGATGTCCATGATAGTTTTAAATCCACTCAGTGGGGCACTAGAAGTTTATTTTCATTCAGAAGGATATAGATTATTTCAGAGTTGGGATCATACCCACAGATGGGCTACCTACGTATCCATTATTTAGAAAAGGAATTAGAACCCCCATAGTTAGAATAAGGGAGTATGATGTTTATGTATGATTGATGGCTCAAAGGAAGATGTTATAATTATGTTTACACTCTAAGCTCACGTGAGTCATGCTCGGTGTGAGAAACAAGAGGTATTGGTAAAACTAGTCAATTGTGCCATGAAAGAGTAAATCATAGAAAATGATGTGGGGCTTATGTGTTTATGAATGCCCAAATAGATGAGGATTGGGATTTACTTCAGAGAGGAAAACCTGGGAACATGGTCCATAAAAGTATAAGTGCTTTTATGGAGATTTGGATACCTTAACTTGGGGCTTACTCCTGAGGAAGATGCCCAAATTAGGAGGGGACTTATGATTGGGTTTTATTCTTGAGAAGGAATCCAAGATCAAAAGTAAATTACGACTGGTTAAGAGAAATTAATACTGGGGCTTACTCCTAAGGAGGAGGCCCAGGTTAAAGGGATTTGAAGACTGGGGCTTATTCCTGAAAAGGAATCCCAGGTTAAGGGAATTTTTAGAATTAAGGGACTTGGGGCTTACTCCCTAGGAGGATGCCCATATTTGAGACTGGGGCTTACTCCTGAAAAGGAAGCCCAGATTTGAGAAATTATGGTTGGGGCTTACTCCTGAGGAGGATGCCCAGATTTTGGGAACTTTGAGACTCGGGCTTACTCTTGAGGAGGATGTCTATATTAGGGGACATAGGGCTTACTAATAAAGAGGATGCCCAAATTAATGAGGACTTGGGGATTACTCCTATGGAGGATGCCCAATATTAATGAGAATTTGGACTAGGGCTTACTCCTGAAAAGGAGGTCCATGTTAAGGATTCTCTCATCTTAAAGGATGTGGTTGAATGAATGAACTCTCAAACTTTAGTGATGTAAAGATGTGTAAATCACTAGATTTTGAGAGATTTTACACATAATTCCTTTCAGATAAGGAAGCCAACACAGAAATCATGCCAAGAATGGATTTGGAGAGAATTATGAAGGCTTAATCTTGAAGAGGAGAGGTGGATAGGTGTAGGAGGGGTGAAATGGGCAGGAAGGGAACCCAAAAAGAGAGGGGAACGCAAGTCCTACGTGGGCACGCAAGTCTTGGTCGCGGAGGTGTACCTGTGCGACACATGGGTACTTGTGTGACTTTTGACCCTTGGGGTAGTACTTGGGGGAGAATTGGCTTGATTCCTTAATACAACCCCTAGGGGTTTCCAAAATGATGGCACACAAGTTCTGATGAATGAGTGAGGTAGAGCACAAGTGTGGGCATTTCCCTTAAGGGATGGCCACTCAGGCATGCAAGTGTGGATGAGTTTCAACACTTAGGACTTCCTCCCTCTCTTTAGATCTTCTGTTCTAGGTAAGAAATTACCTTAGAAGTGTTTGGAAGCTTGGAGAAGAGACTAGGGCGCCGGGAGATCAAATCTGAATTTCGGGAAAATTTTCCTCTCTCCAATGGGGGGGCCCACATGGGTATTTATAGGCTGGAGAAGACCCTAGGAGAATTTCAAAGAGGGTGGGCAAGTCACCTGCATGACCACTGGGTGGCGCGCAAGTATACTTGCACGACCTTGGTGGAAATTGCGCCACCCAAGTGCATTTGAATCTTGGTTCATGCCTTTGACAATTTTTGATGTTTCTTTAAAGGATGAATCAATTTTGCGTTCAAGGTAATTCCCTTTTCATTCATTTAGACTCTACGATGGAAAGGAGTGTCAACAAACCTTCAACCTACAATAACTTGAGAAATAGGAGGAATTGGAAAATGAAGCTCTAGGAAAAGGAAGAGCTTAACGCTGTGGTACCTACGCAATCGACGAGGGTAAATTCAAAGAACGGAAGGAGGATCGAGGGCTTGTAGAAGATCTGCGGCCATACAGAACACTCTCAGTCGAAGGATCTTGATAAGAAGAAGGCTCTGGGGTTATGATGTGACCCCAGTCTGTTTAATGAAAAAAATAAAGTACATGGCGTGTACTTTTGAAGTACATGGCATGTACTGGGCTTTTCTGTACTCTGCTTTAGGCGGCCTCCAGGTCACCCCTACATAGCTGTGTTTGTGGCTATAAAATGGCTAGCACATGACCTTGAGTGGAAATGAAGTACACGACGTGTACTCATAAAGTACATGATGTGTAATTCAAAATTTTCCAGAAACCCCTCTTTTCTCAAAAACACCAGAAAAAGGAAAAACGTATCTGAGAAGAAGGTCCGGGTTCTTAAAAACCTCCCCCTTAAAGAAATTCATCCTCGAATTTCCCTAGCGAGACATAGAAGAAGAAACCTCAAACAAATCCGGCCACTGCGATCGTATATCGGCCTCCCTCTCCCAAGTCTCGTCCTTTACTTTCCCGTGTTTCCATTGCACCCATACCAGAGGAACATATTATCCACGAAGAGCCTTTGTACTATGATCGACAATACAGATAGGATTCTCCCCAAACAATGCATCCGCTTCGAGCTCAACCTCCTCAGGTTGAAATACATGAGACAGGTCTAAAAAGTAATGTCATAGCTGAGAAACGTTGAAGATTTCATGCAAAGCCTGGTACCTCTGAGGTAATTGCAACCTATAATCCATTGGCCCAACTCTCTCCAACACCTCAAATGGACTGACATATCATGGTGAAAGATTACCTATCTCCAAATCCTCTTGTGTCCCAACCTCGGTGTGACACACATGAAAAGATGATCCCCGACATCGAACTCCAATGGTCATCTCTGCTGATCAGCATAAGAATTCTGATGAGACTGTGCAGTATCCATCCTCTTCCGAATCAACTCTATCTGCTCTGAGGTCTCATGAACAAGACGAGGTCCCAACAAAGTTGCCTCTCCTACCTCCAGCCAACATAAGGGTGATCATCATGGCCTGCCATACAAAGCCTTATAAGGTGCCACTCACTACTAGCCTCCTGAACTGCATGTATCTGAGTCCTGCTGCTGAACGCATCAGCCACTGCATTTCCCTTTCCCGGCATATATGAAAGATCAAAGTCAAAGGACTGAAGATACTCGACCCACCTACGCTGTCTCAGATTCAGATCACACTGAGTGAAGATGTACTTGAGACTTTTGTGGTCTGTGAAAACCACAAAATTCTCTCCCAGAAGATAATGTCTTCAATAGCGTAAGGCATGAACAACATCTGCCAACTCTCGATCATGCGTCGGGTAGTTTCACTCATGTGGCCTCAATTGCTGAGACCCGTACGCGACGACTCCATCTCCCTGTATAAGAACAGCTCCCAGCCTGATACATGAGGCATCAGAGTAGACAATGTAGCTCTTACCTGTCTCTGGAAAGACTAGTATTGGTGCTGAAGTCAATCTCCCTTTAAGCTTCTAAAAGGCTAACTCACAAGAATTTGTCCATAAGAACTTTTCACCATTCTTGTTCAGAACTGCAAATGGTGCTGCAAAGTGTGAAAAGTCATTTATGAAGTGTCTGTAGTATCCAGCCCACCATAGAAAACTCTGCACCTCAAAGACGTTCTTTGGATGCTCCAAAGAAACTATTACTCTCAAATTCTCTAGGTCTACTGATAATCCTGTATCTGAGATAACATGACCCAAAAAGTTAATATAATCCATCCAAAATTGGAACTTTTAGAGCATATCATATAAATGATGCTCTCTCAGTATACTCAAAACAATCTCAAGATGGGTAGCATGGTCGTGTTGAGTGTGAGAGTACACCAAGATATCATCCAAGAAGACCACCACAAAAGAGTCTAAGTATGGATAGAACACTTAGTTGATCAGTTCCATGAAAACTACAGGCGCGTTCATGAGACCAAATGTCATAACCATATACTTGTATAGAACATACCTACTCCGGAAAGCTGTAAGAGGTATATCAGATGTTCTTACATGCAACTGATGATAACCAGACCTCAAATCGATCTTTGAGAACACCCGGGCTCCTAAAAGCTGAGCAAAGTGGTCATTAATCCTAGGCATGAGATATCGGTTCATGACCATCAACTGGTTTAGATTCCGATAATCCACACGAAGCCTAAGGTTGTCATCTACCTTCTTCGCAAATAGGACATGCAAACACCAAGGAGAAGTACTAGGTCAGATGAAACCCTTTTCCTGAAACTCCTCCAACTATTTCTTGAGCTCCTACAACTCAAGTGTAGCCATCCTATAAGGGGGAATGGACACCGGTGCTACTCCTGGCACAAGATCAAAATAAAAGTGTACCTCACGCTTTAGAGGCAAACCTGAAAAGTCCTCTGGAAAGACATCCCTGAAGCCATCCACCAATAGAGGAAATTCTAATTGTGAAGTCCCCTGGTCATGCAGATAAAGACTAGAAATTTGAGATGTAACTCCACCTAGCCCATGATGCCCGAGTCCTGCTCTACTCACTTGTACATTCCACTCACCCTTATGAAGAAAAGAGTCACCCTCTGGTGATATGAAACTCACCCTGAGGAGATAACAGTCGACAACTGCCTGGAAGGGAACTAGCCAATCCATTATGAGAATGACATCATAGCCTGTCATCTCTAGGACATTGAGGCCCCATAAGCAGTGATACCCCACAACCTCAAGTGGGAACTCTCTGCACTGACATACACTAGCTGTCCTAGTCCCCAACGGTGTGTCCAGAGTCAGCATGTCGGCAAAAGAAAAGATACATAGTCCAAGGCTCTCCCCAATAGCAATAGAGATAAAGCTATGGAAAGCTCCTATATCGAAAATATAAGAAGATAATACTAAGGATACTAAGATCTTTCCTCGAATTGTAGAGGGTCTGGGATCCTGCTTCTGCTCGGACTTCTCCATCGCAAAAGTCTATCCTGCTCCACGACCCTGTGACCCTGCCTGCCCACTCTGAGCTGATCCTCCCTGCTGTCGCTGATAGACCGGTGACTAACCACCCCGGCCACGACCTCCACCTCAGCCTGAATGGCCTGAATAACACTAGTTTCTAGACATGTGAGAAACTGGTGGCACTGCTCCTGAACGAGGAGTCATGGAAGAACCCCTGTCACCAACGACTGGTGAGAAAACCTGACAGAAGCGCTGAAGGTGACCCATCTTACCGTATAATTGGCACTCCACTAGGTCTCTCTGACACTATGGCCTCGTATTCCCATCCCTTCCGCACTGGTAGCATACCACCTGGCTACTTGAAGATGTGCCTCGCCGTCTCGGATCACCACACATATACTCCCTACGGTGATTTCTGCTATCATCTGGTGAAGCACTAACTCTGGGATCAGAACCTCCCTGGCTCTCAACAATATAATCTCTCAGATTACACTCTGAAATCAGTTCTTAGTTTATTATGGAGGCAATTAAATTGAGCCTGAAGATATTCACCTATGAGTGGATCTCCCGTCGGAGACCATCCTCAAACTTCCTTTCCAAGAACGAACCATCTCTACTCTAGAGGGGTGTGAAATGCTAAAGCTCGGTGAAATGATAAAAATACTCTATGACAGAAATAGTACCCTACTCTAGGATCATGAACTCCCAGGCTCGGTCGGCCCTCAGGGTCTTAGGATAGAAGTAGTCGTAAAAGACGCTCTGAAACTCCTCCCACAACATAGCCTGCTGATGACCCGCTTGTGAGATCACGTCCCACCAACTATTGGTGGAGTCTCGTAGCATATAGGTAGAAATCATGACCCGCCTTTCTGGAGGCATCTCCAGATGCTCGAAAATCATCATCATGGATTCCATCCATGACTCTGTAGCTTGCGGTCCTCCTTCCCCAAAGAAGGTGGGAGGACGCTGTTGCTAGAAAACCCGCGTCAGGTCTTCCATAGTGAAGGCAGGAGGCGAAGCTCTCTAGAAGTTCTGCATCATTCTCAGAAAACCATCCTTAAACTGTGCATCGGCACTTTCCACCGGTATAACTGATGGTTCCAAGGCATGCACAACAGGAGGATCTGCAAGAGTTCCCTAATCAGCCATATCTGGCGGCTGATCACTGCCCTGCAACTGACGGAAAACTGGAGGACTTCTCAGTGCCATAGCTCTAAAAGGTCAAAATTACAGCTTATATTTAGGATTAACAAGGACTGAAAAAATGAAGGCAAAAGAAGGAACATGGAAAAGAAGGCATTCATGTCATGAAAAAAATGACTACACAACGTGTTATTTCCTTACACGACATGTTCCCCTACGTCATTCACGTGGGCATGTACTTCTACCTAAACTGTTCGTGTAACACCCCAAATACACGGTGCGTTGTCCTAACACATGGAATTTACATGAAACCACTTCCCTACCCGAGTCTTTATACACGGTCAAGCCACATGGCTCCTCTAAGACAAAACTACACGGCGTGTTCAAGGCTGACACGACGTGTACTAGACATGCCTTAACTGACCCGTGTTTTAGTGACACAGCCTGACACACGGGTGACACTACACGACGTGTTCTAAAAGGGCACAAAGTGTACGAGAAAGGGTAACACCGACCCATGTTTTTTGTTACACGGCCAGGTACCTAGATCAAACTACACGACATGCAATATTCAGACACGACGTGTATGTGAAAAGATAACACGACCTGTGTTATTTGTGACACGGTCAGGGTGCCTATTTCACACTACATGACATGCTAAACTAGTAAACGACGTGAATAAGAAGAGACTTCACCGACCGCGTTGTTAACTACACGACCATACTCCTAGGATTACACCACACGACGTGCACGACCAGTACATGACATGTTCTTGGATGATTTTTCACAACCCCGTATCCCTGCTCCCAAAATCAATGACATGGTTTGAAAACTACACGTCATGTATTCATAAAGTACACGCCATGTATTCTGGGTTTTTCTAGGATGTAGTCTTAGAAACTGCTCCAGAGCCCAGAAAAGATAGAAAACACGAGTTAAGGTTCCAAATTTCGATCCTTGATGGACCATACTCCCCGCGAATCAATGCTTGGCATCTTATACAAGTCATAACAAGGAAACAAGCAATGATCCACCAAATTCCGGTCCATGAGGGCCCATAACATCTCAAGAACCAAAGTTTGGCATCCATCTAAGAAAATCACTATATAACCAAATTCCCTATCAAACATGAGGGATTACATCAAAACATCTATCACAACAACATGCATACTGTACCCAACATCTATCACAACAACATGAAATCACTAATGCATCCTAGATGGCTTGGAATGAATGCATGGCATGTGATTTCTAACAGGTGACTATATGATGCATGAGATGCAATACCCTCATCTCATCGGGTTGTGATAGAAATAGAACCAAAATAGAAAACAAATGTAACAACAGAAAGCATGTGAATCACCTAATGGTTAAATAAAATAAATTGTAAAAGTGAAAACCAGTAAAACTGTAATAAATGAGGTAGTATGGATTTTCCCTATATACGGGTTAGCTACTCCCAGGAACAACATATTACCAAGTACCTATTCTGTCATATCCCTGGCTAAAGGCTCCAAAGAGTAATTCAAGTGAAAATAAACCCTTTGATACCACTTTTTAACGCCACGGTTCTGGAAGCCACCCAGAGGCGCCTCGTACCCGGTTGGTCACATGGCCTCAAGCGCATTTCCCCGAACGCCAGAGGCTGTCGACTAGCAGTGAGGGCCTTGGGTGTGATAGTGGGGAATCTATGCCCTCAATGGTAGGGTACACATCGTATATAACAACACATACAATAGCGGAAGCAGTAATTATCCAACAAAAATAACAATGGAAGACTGATAAATAAACAACTGGAGAAAAAATATATGTAAATGATTCATGACACATATATGTCTAGGAAAAAATCCAAACAAGTCACAATGCTGAATACAGTACTAAACCAAAGTACAAAATAAAAAACAGATGAGAAACTCCTAGGAATCGCAAGCCTTAGATCAGTCCCATGCTCTCCAGCTCTAGTGCAATCAAGAACCTAAAGTAGAAGGGTGCTTTACCTTATCTATACATGCAAGAATATAATCTACTTGGGCCCAAAAGCATGACCCAAATAGGGTGTGAGAAAGATTCCTAGTAGGAAACCACCCAAAGATCTGTTCCTAATAGTCAATGAATATATGGCAGGTAAAGTACAGTAAGAAGTAAATAGTAAGAAGTAAACATGATAATACTCAGTAGTAACTGTCCATAGTTTCTAGCATATAATTTACAAACAATAAAGTATCCACTCAATAAAGAAGAACAAACAGGTAACCCTCTGGATAGTTCTCATAAACATACCCATATGGTTTAACCAACAAGTACTAGAAACCCTCTGGGAGGCACACACAGTCTCACCCCTCTGGTTTAGCTACAGAAAGAATAGACTCTCTGGGGAAGCACTCACCATCAATTCCCCCTATAGTATCATATCATACAAAAGGCGCTCTGGGGAAGCACTCAATGTCTCATTCCCCATGTGGCCCGCGTCGAGGAACTACAGACCTTCTGAGGAAGCGCTCAACATCAATTCCCCCTGTGTCCTCGCATCGTAAATTGAAGATACTCTCGAGAATCCCTTACGTCCATTCCCTCTATGGTCTGCTACACTAGGTTCTCTCAGTCCTATGTAAAGCCAGCAAGTATCGAATCGTGTAATGGCCAAAGTATCCTCAAGAACTACTTGGCTAGCATTCTACAACATCTCATCAAGGAAGAACAGTCACACCATCCTACAAACTGGGCATGGAACTGGCAATAGCCTAACAGGAAAAACTAGACCCAATGGTCATAAACAGGAAACACATGCATGGGAAAAACATCCAAAGAATTTTAAATTAACCTATTCACTAGAAATGTCCTCTACATAGGCATATAAGAAAAGCATGCAAACAACAAGGGAAAAATAGGAAACACGCAATACCCTGTTCAAGGGTATTGGTGGAATTTTCACAAAATACTCAAAGACATTCTACAAAAACGTACCAACCACGTAACTTGATGCTAGGAGATCGATATACATGATCCACGAGGCTTGAACCTCTTTAGAATGTCATAGATCTACAAAAATGCATAAAATGTTCAACCTACGATAACTTGAGAAAGAAGAGGAATTGGAAAACGAATCTGTAGGAGACGGAATAGCTTACCGCAGTGGTTCCAATGCAATCAACGGTGATTGATTCGGAGAACGAACAAAGGCTCGGTGGCTCGTAGAAGATCCATAGATATACAGAATGCTCTCGGTCGAAGGAACTGGAGAAGAAGACTGTTCTGGGGTTAAGACGTGACCCCGATCCATTTAATGAAAAAAAGAAAGCACATGGTGTGCACTTTTGAAGTACACGGTGTGTACTAGGCTTTTCCGTACTCCTCTTTAGGCAGCCTCCATGTCACCCCTACATGTATGTGTGTGTGGCCCTGACATAGAAAACACATGGCCTTGAGTGACAACGAAGTACACGGCATGAACTTATAAAGTACACGACGTGTACTTCAAATTTTTCCAGAAACCCCTATTTTCTCGAAAACTCTAGAAAAAGGAAAAATGTACCTGAAAAGAAGGTCCAGGTTCTTAAATAAATCAAAAAAAAAATCAAACCCAAATTATGAAGAATTAAGGTGGAAGAACAAAGAGGTGAATGGAGGAGAACATACAATAAACCAGTGTGATGAAACACCATGTATCCACTTAGATTTAAGGGTCACTGAAGGAGGGGAATAAGAGATCCAAATTGGTATCTCATACTTCCTTAAGTCAACCATGATCAAGGGAAACAAAGGGGGTTGATAAAAATAGACCCTAATTAATTTACCAAAATAAACCTAAAAAAGGAGGCACCCAACACATGTGCATAGTTCTAGCATAGGTTCCACCCCATGAATCCTCCTCTAGGTAGAGGGAAGACCCTATACATTGAAACTTTCATTGTGTGACCATTATGGCCATGTATTGAATGATCATAGGTATGAATGATTTACCTATTGAATCCCTTTCATGACCTAAAGGGCTATCATGTGGGACATTCATGGCATGACCACCACCTGTTATACTGTAAATGGCCTATTGCTACAATTTTCTATAGTCTAGAAACCTAAAAACGACTTCCACATCTATCTGACCCAACCAAATTCATCCATGGAGCATTAAAAAACACTTAAAAGAACTGTTTATGGACATCAAAACACTCAGAATCCAAATCTAATACTCAGTTCTCAAAATGAGACCCTCAGTAAATCAAAAATTCAAATTACCTAAGGAATTCACAAACTGTAGTGTCATTGGTCAATAAAAACTCCCTCTATAATGCCTATAATTTAAAATAATATATCGTATACATATTACCATGAAGTATGACCTACGCTAGTCTTCAATAGACTAATAATACACCACATATCATCTATGAGTTCTAAATGTGATTCCGCTACCCAACTCCAAAAACAGTGCCTGAATACAATGGTTTTACTCAAAAAGAAAGATTTCATCCCCAAAACACCTCCATACTATCCAAAAAAATTATCTTGAGGTGTTTTCCACCTCAATGATTCAAAAAATTATGAAATAACAATAGTCTATCCTTATTAGGTTGAATTTCACAAAAAATAATTGACTACAATAGCAGACACATCGCTATATCAATATACTACACGATCATGATTCCATAACAGCTGAAGGAATCACTGAAACATAAAAACACTAAAACTGAGGTCCAATATCAACAGTAGATGTGATTTTAAGGTTGAATCCTCAACTGAACCAATGAACAATTTTTCCTAACTCATGAGCATGGATGCATCAATGATCAAACTCAATCCCAAATCCCTCAATCATCATCCCAATCCATTTAAATTACAATAACTCCATCTAAAAAAATATAAATTATACAACCCATATTCACCGTGGGTCTAGATCAATCTATTCCACCTAGAAATTGGTATTCTTATTCTATGTCAGAAGTCAATCAATTTATGTCATCACACCCTAACCCTTCTGACATGAGGGTTAGTTGCCTATGACTGAGAAGATGATCCCCTATAGTTACATCCTTGTCATCACTCTATTGACCACAATCAATCCCATATTATGAAACTAATTCTTGACCATCCGACTCATCACCATCACCAAAAACCAACAATGGGATCAACCACACACATAGATCCAAAATCTCCAAAACACTATGAAGGACCCATCCTGAGCTTATGGTGCACCCCACCATAAGAATCACTTATGAAAAACTCACATCTATTTTCCCATCCTATGAAACATCCAATAACAACAATGGGTTTAAACTATAAAACCACTATCTATCATCTATCTACTTGATCCCCATATCCATATGCATCCTGGAGCCTTCCATAAGATGTTTTCTCAAAACAAACCTATCATACCCTTCGAAAAAAAAAACTAACTGCACACCTGTGTATATCCCAATTAACCATTAGAAACTGATAAAACTGGTACACACAAACACAAGTTTCTTCCCAAAAACTACACCAACTAATCCAAACCTACTAACTATTATTTTACATTTCTACACAATCATAATAAATAACAATAATGCACAATTAAAGCATCTTGGTCACACCTAGAATAAATAAAAAATCCAAGAAGATCAGTTTACATAGGCACAAAATTGGTTATTTTAAAAACAATTCTAAAACACCATTACACACAACCAAAAATAACTACTGTTTTCATAATTAACCTTATAATCTATAGGATTTTGACAAAATTAATATAAAAAATTAATAGTATAGTCGATCAATTTCATGAAAGCTGATTCCTCATTCAAAAACTATTTTTGAAATTAAATTTATAATTATTTCCCTCATATTTCCTCACAACCAAAAAATATCAAACCATTTCAAAAGTGTTTTATCTAAAATATATTTCAATAAAAACAAACATTAAAAGGTATTTCATCTGCACTAAATTCCACCACATGAGTTTCCGATAAAAACTAGGATTTAATAAAAAATTTAAAATTATTAGTTGCCTATGGAATCCAAACAAGAAAATCTTAATCAATTAGTTTATTAATCCCATCGAAAAAATATTAATTTAATCACCACTTATGGTGAAATTTAGGAAATATCAATAATATTATATGTTTCCTTGGTTATTAATAGATTTTTATGCAACTTCATGTTATAAAAAATTACCCATACATGAATTTCCCATGCCCTAAGCATGATATTATCTTGATTCCGGAATAAATCAATGACTCATAGACATTCCATTCAACTCATGTTAGGTCTCATCCATCAAAAACATGTATTTTTGATCAAAATCAACACCTAAATCATACTATATTTCCTAGAACCGACACTAGACCTCCCCCAGAAACTTGGGTTTAAACTAAACCCATGCTAGCCAAACACACACTCATTCAACCCTCCAAGACCCAATATGCAATCTCCATCAACCACCAACTATATATCCTCTTAAAACATTCCCTAATACCATTTTGTGACACCACATCCCTGATCTCATGAATTAAACTCGATTAGGGGAATCTACATAATTATAGGGGAACCTCCATGTATACAAGAGTTTGTATACTCTTGATGAGAGCCAAAGATAGTTATGGGGAGATTATTCCCTAATTAATAAACTATAGGATCATTCATGAATCTTATGAAATTTTTTTCATTCCTTATCCGTATAACTAACATTCTGAAAACCTACTGATGTAAAATACGGAGCTATGTGGGACCGCTTATTCTAGTTGTGTAAGTAGTAATCTTACTACATGATGGAGTATTATAAAGTGGAGAACTATTATATAATAATGGCATTGAAAAATAAATAAAGGAGTACACTGGAAGACACTACTAACATACCATCTTTCCCAGTCATCGACCTCTATAACATACCATACCGAACCATGGGTCTAGATCCAATAATTACCTATTCCCTAAGTGAAAATAGGATAGTCTACCCACATACATAAAAACCCATTCCATACATGTGGGTAGGGGAGAGTATAATGAGCCTGTAGGAATCCATAAATTCCTATAAAAAACAAATGATATATTGATAAAGTGTTTGTGCATGCAAAAAATATATAGGTCATAGTCTTTCTTGTGTAACACACCCACTATTAAACATAACAAACAATGAAGATGAAACCATACATGTCATTTCATTGTGTGATAACTAGGCCACCCTGACATATTCCCATACCTACTCTATCCAGTGATGAAAGGATGAATCTCTATATATTATCTTCCCAGTTTATACCTAAAGACTTTGGGAAAAGTTTCCTTTACGTCTGATCTCTTACAATGAACATGACCACCCATTCTCCCTCAATGGAGTCCACATCAACAACTGACTATTAAATCCTCACTAAATGGTGGGAAATCTATCCAGAACACATAACACGCCACCAATGAGGCCCCATATCAATCATAGTGGTACCACTATCTGATGTCACAACCCATGTCTAGTAATCTCAATTATTAATGACCCAAATTCATTACAATGATCCCATATATCTCATTCATGGATAACCCGTCATGACAAGGACAACCATATCACTCATGAACATTCATACATAAAATATAACAAGTAATACACTTAAATATAGTCCCACCAATTCTATCTCACTCATAAAGAGGCAAGGCCTAAGGACAATATCTCATACAATAATATCATGCTTATTATAAAAAGGCAGTCATAACAAGATGAAAACAATACAATAGGAATGAAAACCATCACACAAGTACACCAACTCACAAGTAGGGTACTATTCAGTGGGGACCGAGATTCATTTCTTAACCCATCTCACACCCATATAATACTTCTAAGAGTTTTATCACACGTATCTATGTAAACTTGTCACATTGATACTAACTAAATAACATCGTTGACCATTAAAGTAACACAAATAATCTTGTATCAATGAAATCCATAGGCCATCAGAAATAAGAAATATATCAAGCACACAATTATTGAAAAAAAATTAATTTTCTATAATAGTTAAAACATACAAAAATAACTAGTTTAATACTCTCAGGTTTTCCTTTGAAAAAAAAGTCACCTTCTATTTAAAATCCATTTTCAAATTGAATCAAATGAAACATTACTCAAATAAATCCCTTGGTAGAAATTTTAGTAAAATATTCCTTTGGATATAAATTCCATCATTATAAAATTATTTTTCAAATTCCATTTCAAAATCACTACCTTTCCATTAGATTCCACATAGAGTCAATGAACCTTTTTAAATTTACATTTTAAAAAAGAAATATTTTTTTATTTAAAAATTCAATGAATACATAAAATAATAAAAAGGGGGATGTTGGTACTCATTGGACAAAAGGTACACCGTCAAAATATTTTACAATTTTAAGGGTTCATGTTGACTACTTGGCCGATGAGAGCCCAACCTAATCTATGAAAGAATTAAACATGTCATGAAAAATTAAGGATGTTTATACTAGTGATGTCACACAAACATAAAATAACTAAGAGGCTCAAATAAAGTTAACGCCACCTATGTCAACATACAATCTGATAATCATCATCCATCTCATACTGACCTTGATTGAGTCCATGATAATACATATCATTAATAAACATAATCATATTAATAAATTAAATATTTATAACTAAATTCCCAGAATAGCATAATCGACATCAAACAAACCGGGTGACCAAACAACACCGAACCCACACTCTACGTGGTGTGGTCCAATCCTAGAATTCACCAATACCAAATCCACACTATGAACCCAAATCTAATAATCAATTAAATGAAAAATGTCATCAAAAGTCAATGAAAATCATAATGAAACTCACTAAGAAAAATACATTAAGGTAATGGTTAACAATGAATTGATTTCCTCCTTCCAAAACATCCTCTAAAAGAATCATATAAAAAACACAATTCATGTGATTATTTAACCATGTGAAAATTATATCACCCCTCCAAATCCAAAAACTCTATACCTGATTTTATATTATTGAAAGAGTAATTAAGAAAATACTTTAAGGGAGGAGATATTTCCTCAAATATTTGTGATGAAACACCACAAATCCACTCGAATCCAAAATAAAGGAGATGAAAAGGAGAGGAAAATATGTTTCTCCATCTTAATGTATTTGATAATGAACAAGGGAAATGAATGGGGTTCCTAAAAATAGACCCCTGATGATGTTACAAAAAATACCTTAAAAAAGGAGGCATTTGACATAGGTTTATAGGGAAACCGTAGGTTTCATATCATGACACCTTATTCGTGAATAGTAAATCCCCCATCTTTGATACATTAATATAATGGAACTTTTTGTAATACCATAAATGATCGATTAATAAATGGATTTACCTATACCATCCCATTATTGACCCTCATAATGTTCATATATGATGTGTCAGCAACCTGTCATGCGGTGAATGACCAGATACTATAATTTTCAAAAACCTGACAACCCAACCACTAATCTAACATCTAAAAAACCCTTTTAGGAATATAGAGTTCCTCAAATAATGTAAAAATAAATAAATTTTACTAAATTTTAAGTACGTAGAATCACAATCTAAGTCATGTTTCCCAAAATAAGCCCCACACGAATCAAAGAACTCAAACTTGATTAATATTTCACAACCCATAACAACATAGGTTGTTACATATGTGGATTTAGTTGTAATCATGGGAAACTAAGAGGATGTAAGGATGGTAAAATTTTAAAGAATAATACAATAAAAGAAATATCATCACAAGTACTCTATTTAATCCCTAATATTGTAGTTTGAGGTGTGGTTATAAGTGAAATTGGTCCTTAGTTTGATGAACTTAAAAGCATCTCTGTATGCACTATGAGGATTATCTTGAAGTGAATATATATGAATATTTTTTAAGATATATTATAAAATGAAACAAAAGAATGGATTTTATTGAGAATTAGAAAACATCAAATAATGATTTCACATGCCTCATGGGGAGTGATGTTACTAGTGACTTTGATGATATCATGACTATAGATAATTAATTTTTTAACAGTTATGATATATAATATGGTATTTTCATTGTATATTTATTTTTATTTATTTTGTAGTAATTAAATTTTATAAAGTTTATTTTATTAATAACACTCTATTTACATTTAATATATAAAATACATTGATAAAATAGAATATATTTATTTAAATTAGATAGTAGAATAATATAAAATATTTTTTTCAAAACATAAAACAAAAAAATTTCAATTCTCTATAATATATTATGTATTACTAATATGATCGAATTGATTTTTGAAACATGTTTTTATTTAACTTATGAGAGAATATTATTAATAAAAATTTCTTTGTTTTCCATAAAGTAGTAAATAAATAATTTATATTTCAATGATGAATACCAGCATGGGTATTTTACTCAAACCATAGTGGACGAAAATTAAAAGTAGAGGTTAATTACCATTACTAAATTTAGGAGGAGTCACATAGTATAAAATATTCCAAAATTGTCATATTGATTACATTATACATACATAAGTATAATCAAAATTAATATTGTAGTAAATAATGGACAAATAATTAATTAGCGGGATGATTAATTAGGAATTATTGTTTTAGAAATGATGTGAAAAATAATTAAATGTTTTCATAAACAATTAATAAATGGATAAAATATATTTTCCCTATGAAAAATTACATGTGTGGTTTTTTTTCCTGGGAAACTAATTTTTAGATAATCAAGGGATAAAAATAAAATAAAAAAATTCATATAGTAATAATAAATCACAGGGATATATGTGGGACAATTCATTCATTATGTGAGACATTTATACATTTTATTTTCATTAATGCAGATGGCCACACATATGTCTTATATAAATGTGAAATATAGTCTTTTTAAGATTTATTACTCACATAATTAAATTGAGAGAATAACTCCCTTATTATTCCATAATGAAATTAATTCTTTATAATGATGATGAATTTATATCTCATGATTTCATTGATTATTATATGGAACTGTATGATACAATTGAGAATCCAGTTTACCATGTACATAAAAAATGGTTTATGTTGGAACCCCAGTTTTAATGATCACCAAATCATTTCTACTATGTCATTAAAGAGGTTTTTTATTTATGATATCATTTAATAATAGAAGAAAAATTGGTGAAATTTCGACTAAGTGCTGGAAAAGACCCATCAATAGAATATATTTTTTGGCTAATTATGGGAAAGTCCCACTATCAAATACGATTATACGTTGAACAAAAAAACATGGAAAAGTGTTGAAAACACCTATCGTCAGAGAAAAGTCACTAATAGGGTAAAAATTATCTAATTATGGAAATGACCTACCATTATCAATGAGTCACCGCTGAGATGAAAATGTGGCCAAGTATGGAGAATAACTACTATTTACAATGATTCTCCATTAGGATACAAATTTGGATACATATGGGAAGGAACCACCACTAGAGGATGACTTTCTGTTAGAACATAGTCATCTCCAAATTTGGAAGAGTGTTGAGACGAACTACCACTTAGAAGACTAACTATTTAGATAATTCACCACTAAAATGAGTCATAATTGGAATGAATCAACGCAATCCTAGGATAGCACCAGGGTTGTCTCAACATTCAAGAGATTCAACATCACTATTTATAAATATTTTAACCCAAATATTTCTAATGCATATATTATCAAATTTAATTCTAAGAATTATTTTAATTATTATTCTTAAAATATTATAGAATGACATTAAATTTTGTATCATTCAATCAGTATGAAGATTAGTTTATATGGATTAATATTTTTATATACTGATGATATATTAGGATGTAGACTCTCTCATGTGAGATGTATCATATACATAGAGAGATATATTGATGAAATAAAAGAGAGATGAAATATTTCAATAACTAGGGAGTTCTTTGAAGTGTTTACTTGATAAAAATATTTACATGAAGTATCTTAATCTGAAATCAAATTTAAAATATTGAAGCACATCAAACATATAGTTCCTTTCCTAAATTCACAACAATGATATCTTACAATGGTCTATTTTAATACCATTTTTTATAAAAACAACTCAATATCATGTTCAAGCTATATCCAAGGAGACTCAATAATCAGATCACATAATTCAATGAAACACTATATTTTTTAAATATTAAATTCCTCTATTTGTCTATAGTCTTTATCTTTTGTGAATTGTGTGATTTACTTTGTATATTAAACACCAACACACTGCGTTATATTATTTAGTTGGAAGATACTCAATATCTTCTCAACTCACATCATATAATTGTTTACCCACATTTTGGGGAAGATATACCTCTGTGGCATGTGTTTTTTTATTTCCACAGTTGTTGTGGAAGAGGTCTATGTTTGACATGGAAAGCTAGTTAGCTATTTTTTATACCTGATCATGGTTGTAGATCATGATTATTTTATATAATCTTCTTTATAGAAGGAAATTTACATATGGAGGGTATTGGGTATCATCTTGAGAAAAAAAATTGTTTTTATTTTACTATATTATTTGTTTTGTTTTATTTTGAAGCATTAAACTAATTATTTTTTAAAATTGAAAAAAATTTATAGTTAGTCATAATTAGTTTTTAAATAGTTTTTTATTATGTAAATTGATTTCAAATGATTAAGAAGTATTTATATATTTTTTTAACTAAGACCTAATCACTCAATGAGAAAGTTCATAAATGATCATAACTTATATCGATATGATATTCTGATTAATTGGTTTCTTTTTAAAATTTTGGGGATTTAATTTAAACTTTTGTGAATAGAAATTTGTATTGGGTACTCAATTACAACCCACTATTGAGATACTCAATCCAACCAACAGATCAGCTAAATCATTGATAATGAACTTATAGTTTATTTATAGACTATTGATAATGAGAGAAAAGTTGTTTAGATCTATATGTGGTTATGAAATATTTTATTCTTTGACATTAATTCATATTAGAGTAAGTACATATCATAATAACAATCATATAAAATAGTAATTTTTCCAAGGTCTGATATTTACCATAAAGAATGTTTTTTCATTTAGTATATTCATTTATTTCTCCTTCATAACATACAAAAATAATACATCAAAATAGGTCGGGAATATATTTTGTATATGAATCAATATCCCTAATTAGGTATCTTTAACCTCAAATAGGTGATGTATTAACATAATGGGTTTTGACTATAAAATAAATAAATATGAGTTTCCAGTATTATGGGAGAAAATGTAAAAACATTATCCTTTTTGAATCCTAACACAAGATAGGATAAGAGGTATATGAAAAATATTTTACATTTTCAAGAAGTGTAAAAGTATTTTCCTGCAATATTTTCTATTATAAAGGGATTGAATGAATCAAATTTAGAAAATATAATTACACTAACAATAAATTATTTCATGAATAAACTAAATGATGATGCTATAAATATATCCAAAGATTAACAAAATCATGGAAGAAAATTTCGATTCGTGGATAGAAATCCCCAAAAAGAAAAATGAGTTAGTATAATTCACAAACACATTATGGAGATGTATGTTCCACAAGAAACTCATAATTTAAATTTTCATGAGGAAACACATGATTAAGATCATCAATGGAATTCATATTATATTAAAAATCAATATGGTTTAAAAAATGACAAAATTCATTTTAATTAATCCACTATGGGTAATATATGGAATAAAAAAGTATAAAAATTTGATGAAATATTTTCTTATTCTATAGTACATGATTTAAATATGAATATATTGAACCATGGTACATTATGGAATGTAATAAATCACATGATCGGACAAAATAAAAATATTCAATGCGAGTTGAATTAAATTCACATAATTGACAAAGAGACTTTGGAAATATCATGATTACACTAGAATATATGAATTCTATTGGATACAAATGGGGTTACGTGGATAAACATAATGGAAAAAATGTTTTTTCATGATAAAAATATCATATTTTCATATAAGGGTCTTCTAAAATACTTGGAAGTGGTTATTAGGAGACATATTCTCTTTTTATTGATGTAATTACACTTTAGTATCTAATCTTATATATTGTTGAAAAAAAGATAATATTTATTTTATAAATGTTGATATATATTATTTATATGGACTACATGATAGTAGTATATATATGTTAACAACAAAAGGATTTAAAATAAATATAGAATTAAAATAAGAATATACATATATTTAATTAAATTGTTGAAATCCCCTAATAAGTTATAATTTATATAGTCAAATGTGGTATAATCATTAGAGAGAATACTTATTAAATTGAGGATATGAAAATGATCTTACATATGTATATGTTTTTATTAAAAAATAGATATTTAATAAATTCTATTTATGTAAATGATTTAAATATCATCAACACTCTTAAATAAATCCATAAAATAATGAGAAACTCATCAGATGAATTTGAAATGAAAAACTAGTGAGAAACCAATTATTTTCATGGTATAAAAATTTAGTGTGTGCAATGTGAAATATATATTTTATTCTTATAATTACACTAAAAATATTTCAAAATGATTTCTAATAGATATATACTTTAATTACTCTAATTTTGTTCCATAATTAAATATTAAGAACGGTTAATTATATACTAATGAAAAAGTGAGAGTTAGTTAGTCTATAATTTATATAGATCCATTATATTGGAATACATACATATCTCAATAATTATAACAACACTATATTTTACTTATATTTACTTAATATTATGATAGTTCTATTTTTTTAGGTTAAACATCTAAATCACATGTTATATACGAGCTATTTACAAACAATAAACATTCAGAACATTGTATGGTCACCAAAATAATTTAAACCCTAATATTGAATGAGGGATTCCTAATTGGTTAAAAAATTTCAAATATGGAAAATTTCTGTGAAGTTTATTGTTGGAGATTTTTTATATAGATTCAAGGAAATAGGATACTTCTACTTTTAGAACACAAGAGACGGAAAACCAACAATCAGGAGACATACAATACAAAACATTTAGAGAGACTTTATTTATATGATTTTTTAATGTTTTAATAGTTTGTATTCATGAGAGGAATTTTTTATAAAAGATTCAATTTTTTATCTTTTAATTATTTCCTTTCAATCCTGCATGATTGACGATATTCCTATTATAAGAATATTTGATTCCAAATTTCATGTTTGAATAAGTTCAAGCATATGACTTATTGAAAATTAACCAAAAAAAGTGGATATTTGTGATAGATCTTTATAAATAATAATTATGTCAATTATGTCAAAGGATATTAATTTTTATTTTGATCATTTTTGGGAGGAATTTTATTGTTTCGTATCCTATTATATCCTCTAAATCTGGGTACTTTTCATGTAGCTGAATTAGATTAAAAGTGAATACACCAAATGATTGGAAATGTTTATATAATTTAACATAAATAATTTATAGTATTTTATAGATTTTCATCTTGAAATAAATTTTTTTTATTCATTTGGTGTTTTTTATCATTTTATTTAGTTTATTTATAATGAACAGTTCATAACATAGAAGCAGTTTATATCTACTACATTAATTAATGTTGTACATTCATAGTTCATAAATAATAATTTTGAAACTACCCATTGTATGGAGTTGTAAAATTATTATGCTTGAAACAACTTCAATTCACTCCCTCATAAGCTAGAATATATAAAAAAGTATATTTTTTATTAATTTTTTTGAAAAAGTTTTGTTCAACTTATACACAATGATAATATAATGGAATTAAGCATAATTTTTTATCATGATAAAAATGTAGACCGTCTGAAACAAGATTTTCTTCAAGGCATGTAACCTTTAATATTTGGTTCAAATCATACCTTTTAGCTTTATAAATGTTACCTTTGTTTAATTTAATTATTTAGTAGAATCCAAGGCTTATTTGTTGCCCATAGTTATACCTTTTGGAGGAAACAACTTAAACACAATGTTAGTGCATAGTTAGTACTAACAAGGCTTCTGAAAATTTTGTGACCCTATAAGGGTTTCATATGGTTTGTCTAATCCATGGGTGGGGATGGGGGGGGGGGTCCATGAAATTTTAAGATAGGGGGTGCGAATGGGCTGAACATGATTTCTGTAACCATGCACTATAGACCATGAAACGTGTGCTCCCTAGATAGCTCGGGGGGGATAGAGCATAGTTGTTTATAGTTTGTCCAATCATGTATCCAAACCATGGTAACTCTTAAAAAGTATAGAAATTACCTTTTAACATTTTTTATTTTAAATACTGACCACCTTTCTTTTTCTAACCCATGCATAATGCCTGCTCCCCCCTTTGAGCTTCCACTATGATTAACGTTAGTCATTGAAGCATATTTTTCTTCTGAGGTCTGATCGATCCACCAATCTTCCCATTGGATCCCTCTCAGTATGAGCTTTGACCCACTTTTTTATTTCTCTCAATTTTCTCAATGTATTTGGTGTTATTTCATTGTATGATAATATTCCCTATTTTCATGGCATTTTCCAGTTATTACATTTTTTTTCTAATCTAGACCAAACTAAAGGTCGATACTAGATGAGTATTATAATATATACATAAGCTA
This sequence comes from Viscum album, assembly GCA_963277665.1. Taxonomy (NCBI): domain Eukaryota; kingdom Viridiplantae; phylum Streptophyta; class Magnoliopsida; order Santalales; family Viscaceae; genus Viscum; species Viscum album. The sequence continues at coordinate 1,039,153,997 of OY728165.1, forward strand.
GGTGTTCTACGACTTATCCATCAATGTCTCATACTTTATAAATTATTTTAGTTTTGTGCACACCGATTTCACAACACATTTCTCCTTAAATTCATATGATTTCAATATAATCATATAAATTTAAATATAAATCCATAATGAACCCCTTTTTACATCAGTAGAGGTTGATGCCTAAATTTTAAACACCCACAGTAGGTTGAGTTCTTTGTTATGATTTTGGGGACACAAATTATGGTTACCCAAGACACTATTTATTTGTTTATGACATGAAATTTGTTTATCTAAGTCCTAGTTTTAATTAAATAAATTATAAATGAGTAAATAGAAATTTTATATATTTATATATATTATCACTTGGACTTAATTAAATTTATTTGAATAAGAAATTGGATTCATGTCCTTATTAAACATTCACTTAGGTTCAATGGTAATGGAATAAACCTAATTAATGGTAATTGTATTTATTATTAGATGGTCTATAGTGAATTGTGATTATTTATGAAAATTATTAAACGGTTCCTATTGCATATGGAACTTTTTCATCTTTATAATAATGGTTAGAGTTAATCATTCCATGGATTCTTGAGGGAATTACTTTAGCACTCAGAGGAAAAAATTATGATTCATTGTGCTGGCTTCCAATGGAGGTATCCAAAAAGGAAACTTTTTCCTTGTCTATTATAGGATTCCTAACATTATTCTATAAGATCCATATCCTTATTTGGAAATTAAAATTCCTTGTTTATACTCTTTGAACTTAGTATGAATTCATAGGACATGAAACCCATTTGATTATTGTATTTTTTTTCTCCAGCCAATTATTAGCCTAATATTTACTTTGGATTTCATCCCTGGACCCAGTTGGATACATATCCAGTGGAATGACTTCGGTGTACCACATGTATTAAACTTTGACCATATTTCTAGAATCCATGGTATTGCACCATGAGATAACCTTTCCTTTTAATGTCACATATGAAAAGTTTAATCATTAAACCCTCTTTTATCCTTATTACAATTATTTCTCAAGGTTCACCATGTTTTAATCTTGAAACCACATCCGAATGAATACATGATCACATCCTTAGAGAAACCCAACTTTGGAAAAAGAAGGCATGGTTAGCCTGGTTCCCCTTGAGGAACCAAAGAGAAACATTGTTTTTATTTATTTCCTATTTTAAATTTATATACCTACACACTATTATAGTTTATATTAATAGGATATATTTGTATATACACCTTTGTTGGTGGCCTAATGAGTTTATCTCATGCCATATCTGAGCAGCTGGTGGTACCCATGAAGATTATGTGATTTCATATAGAGACAAGTGTATGTCTCTAATTATGGATGCTTGTCTTCTTAGTTTGGATGGGAGATTAGTATTATATGACTAGGACAATACTCTAGATACATGGGTAGTGTTTTTTATTTTTTATTATTTTGTATTTTCCAACTTCCTTGTATGCTTGTTCTTTTTTGTAGAGACATGACATATTTATTATATATGGTTATGTTTTCTCTTAGGAGTTGATTATTTGTGGAATATATTTTTATATCTATAGTGCTTTATTTTCCATTATTATTTCTTCCATTTATAATATATAAACAATTTATTGCTATATTCAACTATGATTATGAGTTTATAGTCACCCCACCACACCACCATAGATCATTACTTCTAGTCAGAAACCTCTAGAATATGGAGAGTCATGCTTGAGGCCATGTGGACAACCACTTTGACTATTATTACCATGTTAGTTAGATCAGGATGTCACAAAGTAGTATCATAGGGATTGTATTCTTTTCCTTACAACCTAGGATTGAGTAAAGGAGACTAGGATGTTAGGAAAATTTTTAATCATCCTATTTCTAGTAGTATATAACTCATATATGGAAGAAATTAGGAATTCCTTGGGATAGGATATGATTTTACAGATTATTCTAGTTACATTTTATTTGATTCCACCATTGGGTGACACATATGATATGTGATGTTGTCATTGTTATGATGTTGGATTTCATTTTTTCCTTGTCCAATTACAATAAGGAATCATTGATCATATATCATTTTAGGCACCTTGTAGGATTAATATGTCAGGTATTTTTCCATTACATGTAGGTTTCATTTCTTGATTGCATTATTCATTTTGTATGTGTCTTGATTGATATATCATCAATGCAACTGATGTTTCTTCAGGATAACGGATTTTGAAAATGGGTTATTAAAGTGTCTGCATCGACCTTAATGTTTTTTCTAACATATTCTGTTTATTGAACCATAATTAACCAATTTTCACATATTTGAGTTTTGTAATTGAGGTTTTATAGACTAATACGTCATTTCACTTTGAATATATGTTTTTTATTTGTGAAATAAAGATTTTATGTAAATCTAACAACAGGGAATGATTATCCATCTTGTCAAATAATCTTCTACTACATTTAATTTTATCTAACCAAAAGTAATGATTTGGATGAAATTATATAAAATACCAATTGAAATTTATGAAGCATTTACTTGTATATATAGGGAACGGTACTTTAGTTAGCTGGTCCATTATATAAATGAAAGACTAGAAATTTTTTTAATATAATTATTGCTTCCATCAAATTATGATTCCAATTACAATTTAAATGGATTTTTACACTATCACATTTAATTGAAACATTTTTTACTAAAATCATGATATGAACTAGAGAACTAGACCCAAATTAGACCTTAATAGTCGGAAGTAGGAACTTTCTCTATGGATTTATCTTAGTTTTATATGATGCCCAGACCTAGATATATGTGATGTAATAGGGATGAGATTCTTATATTGGAAGAATTATACATGTCCTAACTTTTATATTTGTGGTCTTTTGTTATAAAAATATATCTGAGGAATGTTATGTCAATATTTTGTGTTATACAACTAAAACATCATCATGTCGTTCGTCATGAGGGTGGTGACGACCATGCTCTCGAGGTGGTGGGAACTGATCCACCAATGTTACCTCTAGTAATGAAACCTTTGAAACTCCGTATATCCCCAAATATGGAAATGATTCCACCTTTTGAATGGTATTCATCTATCTTAGGATGTATATATAGGGAGCTCCACAATCTACCACTTCTATGGAAGAGTTGACTCAAGAGTTTCATTAGAAACACCCACCCATATTCTCTACGGATGGTGGTCCAACGATTACCATGTCACGGATGGAGCCTATGATATCAATTTTTGAGAATCTCAAGACACCTCTTGAGAGGATATTTAATCTTTCCACTTACATTCCTCAAGATTCCTCTATGTATTGGTGTGATGTTTGGAATCAGGATGATAAACACTGGGGTATGACTTGGGGGAATTTACAGTCCATTTTCAATGACTTGATATTCCCCGAGATGCTGAGATTTGATAAGAATAGATATTTCATTCACCTTGAGCCGGTCAAATAGTTTTTTATAGACTATTCATCTCACTTTACTGAGGTTTAGTGTTTTTCATCGAACCTAGATAGAGACGGTATATATTGGGAGAGAATCTTTGAGGATGGGCTTAGTTATTCCATCCAATATCTGTTAATTTTTTTTATGATAGAAACCATTTTAGAGATTGTGAATCAAGCCATAGTCACTAATGAAATCAGAGAGAAATTGATAGTTTATGGAACTATGTATTAAAACCAAGAAAGAGTAGTGGTTTCTATAGTGATAGGAAATGTCATCATGAGAATTCCCGTTCAAGCAATGGTAGAAATAGTATCTGCACTAGAGTTTCGGTAGTGTTCTATCAATGGGGTAGGAAAGACCACTTGAAGCCCCAATATGATATGAATCCATTTGAGTGCAGAGCCTGCTGTAAAATGTGTTATCATTAGAGACTATAACAAAACATTCCATCCACTCCCATTGGAAAAGGATCTACACTAGCTTCGTTTTCCAATGCAAGGTTAGAGGCTCCACATTAGGATGAGAGATAGGGAAGAGCCTACCAATCAGTCCGAGGATAATTTCATGGATGAGGAGAAGGTTGTGGATGTTGTAGCAAAAATTATATATTTATTTTTAAAAAAGAGAACCTTCTTACTTTTTTCAAGCTAATGATCAATGATATATATCATGTCAACCGCATGTAGTACAACTAATACCCAAGAAGTAGAGGATATGTTCTTCTTTAATATGAGGAATTATTTTAGTATCCTATACAATCGTTTACACTTTTTTTGATACTGGTGTTGTACAATATTTTATTTCTAAATCTAATTTAGAAATCCTTGGTAATGAGATTCATTACTTCTAGGGAGTGATGACCCTTGACACTCGGAGGAGTATCAATTCTGAGAGTGTGTGTTTATGTTAGGACATAACTCTTGAGGTAATCAGTTATTGTTTCTTAATGGACATGTTCATGCTTGAGATGATGATCTTCGATGTCAATATTGAGATGGACTGGTTGGTCTACTATCACACCTATGTGTACTAATATCATCATAGGGTTTCATTTAAATCACTAAAGGGTGATGGTTATCTTCAAATGGGTGTGTGGGATTCCCAAAAATGTTGAGCTAGACCAAAGCATCATGGTATGGGTGGCATGACAACCATATTACTAGACTTTATATGTGGATCAGGGAATATTCCAAGATAATTTTCCTCCATAAGTAGATCATTTTATCAATGTCTTCAAGGTTACCTTTTGAGAGAGAGGCAGAGTTCTCTATCAAGCAAGTGATAGGAACAACATAAGTATCCATTCCTCCTTACAATATAGATAATACTGAGTCAAACGAGTTTATGGGGGGAACTAGAGGACTTTGAATATAAGGTTTTATCTAACCCAATATCTAGCCCTAGGCTTCACCAATGATTTTATCTAGTATGGTAGTTAAGAAACATATACTATACATGGATTACAGACAGTTGAACTGTCCTAGGGTTGAGAATCGGTATCCCTTTCCTCACATAGATGATCTTTTCATCTTGATATAAGGAGAAAGATTGTTCCGAGAAATCAATTTGTGGTTATGATACCATTAGATATCTGTTAGACCTTCATAGATACCTCATACAATAATTTTTTAGTAGGAATGGCCTTCAAAAGTATTTACTTATTTTTTTTGATCTTACAATCATGCATTCCATTTTCATGGAGTTGATGGATCTGGTTTTAACCCATACAAATATTACTTCATTATGGAATTTTTGGATGGCATATTGAAGTAATCACTGGCTCGATATGATTATTTTATGCACCTTGATATAGTTTTGAGTACACTGAGACAATACAGGTTGAGTAAAAAACTCCCCAAAGGCCCCTTATGAATTGAAAAGGTCCACTTCTTGTGTAATATTATATTAGAATAAGACAATCAGTTAAACAAGAGAATGTGGGGAATATGGTTTCCTCGGAGTATCCAAAGAACATTTCTTAGGTATGGAGTTTCTTAGGGATGGTTGGTTATTATAAAAATTTTATACCATATTTTCTCGTGTAGTATCACCTCTCATTTGATTGACTAAGAATGGTGTGATGTTTTAATTATCAGAAACTTATAAGAATGAATTTTATAAGATGAAAGGGAGACTAAATTCCACAATGATCCTTATTCTACCTCTAGCTAGAAAAGGTTTTATATAGTTTTTTTATTCCTAAGGCATTGTTCATGGTTTTGTTCTATTATAGTAAGATGAATTCTTTGCATACAAGTATCTTCAGTTGTAGTATCATGAGGAAAATTTCCTAGCATCCGATCTCGAGCTAGTATCAGTTTTACAAGCCTTGAATTATGGAGACACTATTTAGTGGGAGATAATTTTTTGGTATATAAGGACATCAAAGGCCTTATGTATATCATCATGAGGCGTGGCATGATCTTTTGACAATGGAAATGGACGAATACCTTCAGTACATCGATTTTTATCTTTCTTATACACCTAGTAAGGGCAATGTAGTTACAAATTAATTGAGCTAGAAGACTCGGATAAAAGATATTCATGAATGCAGTGATGAATATATGGTAATGACTATTCATTATGAGATACATATATATTTTTAGGAGCGTTATTAGTGTAAAATTCATACACCCTTGGGGGTAGAATCATCACTTCTAGATGGAGTGATGAAGAGTTAGTTCTCAAATCCTGATGGCTTGATCCCGAGGGTGTGTATTTCAGGTGAAGACCCACCACTAGATTTTTCCGTTGATAGAGAAAAAATACTTCATATACATGGGCAGATAAGTGTTCCTAAAGTCATACAAGACGAATTAATGTCAGAATATCATGCTTTGTAATGGGCAGTACACATTGATATTTATAAGATGTATAACGACATGCACAACAAATATTTGTGTCCTAGGATGAAATGTCATATTGCAGGTTTTATCAATATGTGTTCCACATATTAGTTGGTGAATGTTGAAAACTAGTAACCAGTGGGTCTTTAATAAATGTTACCTATTCATGAGTAGAAGTTGGAGTAAATCACAATGGATTTAGTGATGGGATTTCCTCATTCTCCATATGATAGTAACATTGTATGTGATATTGTTGACAAGTGGAAAAAGTAATCCCACTTCCTACCTATTCAATATACCTTTTAGTGGATGAGATGAGGAGGTTCCATATTTTCAAGACCATTCACCTTTAACGAGTTCCATGTTATATATTGTTCGATTGATATGATTGTTTCAGGTTGAGGATCTGGAAGGAGTTGCAGAGTGCACTTGGTATATAGGAGATTTGGAGTATATCATTCTAAATTTTGACTGCTGATCAATTATTATGGACAATAAATGTTTTAGAGGACATGATTCAACCATGTGTCCTTGAATTTTTAGGTCATTTGGAGAAACAAATACCTCTTGTTTTTTCACATATAAGAACAGTTATTAGAAGACCATACATATAGATATTTAGTAGGCCTTATACGGTTGGTTATGATGATCTCCACTATTCTAGCTCAAGGAAGGATGGGGAGTGCTACTAGGACCTCATCCCATCCAAGTGATTTCAAGGAAATTAAATATTATTGGAAAGTGTTTCATTACTTATCATTGTTGAATGAAATATAATGCCGATCATTGTCAAAGGAATACCGAGTCTAAGGTTGGGGATTGTGTTTTATTACATATTTAACCTAGACTATGGAAAATAAATATACATAGGTAAGGGAATATGACTAATAGGTTTGTCGAAAATTCAAGATATTGAATAGATTCATGCCATTAAAAAATCAAATATCTATTTGTCAGAGGTACTGAGCCCTACACAATGTCTTCCATTTTTCACATCATTGTTGGTATCATACCAACCTGGATCATATGTTGTATCTTGAGGATGTTAAATTAGAGGTTGAGGCTTCTTTTGAAGAGTATACCATTCCAATTTTTTATTATAGTATGAAGCCTCTCTAAGGTTGGTATGTACATCTAGTACATGTGTTATGATTACATAATGAAGTGAAGGATGAGACTTATGAGAGATATTCCGATATATGTTTTCAGTGGCTTGAGTGATTCTCAAATTAGGTTTTACTATCCTTGGATAGGAAACATTGGGAGGAGTTTCTTCAAGGTGGTAGACTATAAGTACCCTAATTTTTTAGGTTTGTAATCCTTAATGTTTATTTTATTTCTATAATTTTATCCTTATAAATATTCACTATAATTTAAGTAAGGATTTGGGCGCATCCATATCATTTTTGGTTCCCAATACTCCAAATTTCATATAAAATAATAGAGGCACATAGGTAACACATGGTTAGTTCTATCCATGATCCTCAAAACATGCAACTTTGTAAGGGTTACTTATGGTTTATCTAAACCTTGCAGGGGTTTTTTTCCTTTCAGAGATGAGATAGAGGGTTAACATAGGTTATGAATGGTTTTTTTATCATTGATAGTGTAGTGTGCACGGTTGGTGCATGGTTTGGCCAACTGTGTATCAAAATAATGAGACCTTTTAAAAAGAGGACAAATTAACTTCTTGTCCTTATTCTTTTTAAAGACTCACCCCTCCTTTCTTTTTCTCTCTCATATACAATGAATCCTTTTGTTATTGATATTTATGATGAATAAAGATGGGACTTGATGGATCTTCTCCACACAACATTTGATCAAGCCACCATTTATGTCATAGGATACCTCTCTGTATGAGCTTTGATTTGATTCCTTCTTTATCTTGTTCATCTTTCCATATTTGGCACAGTTTTTGTGAAAGATTATATATTTTATTTTCTAGGTGTTTAATTATTCATCTATTTTCATCTCATCTAAACCAAAAAAGGCTGATACTGGATGAGTATTCTAATACATGAATAAGGTAGTTGGTCTATTACTTATCACTCAATGTCTAACAATTTAAAAATTGTTTTAGTTTTGAGAACACTTGTTTCATCATGTGTTTATCCTTAAATTAATCTTCTTTAAATTAATCAATTTGAATTGTAATATATGACTCAAATTAACCCTTTTTTATTTCATTGGAGGCCAATACCACAATTTGACCCATCCCAAGTAGGGTGTGTTCTTTTTTATGCTTTTGATGGACCATATTATGATTACTCAGGATGTCATTTACATGTTCTTGACTTGACCTTTATTATAGTTAGTCCCTATATTAAATAAATTTATTTTATATCATTAAATAGAAGGTATATATATATATATTAAGTATCACATGGAATCGATCAATATTAATTGAAATGGAAATTGGCTACACTTCTATATTAGCCCCGTCACTTAGGATTAAAGGTAATGGAATGAACCTAATGGATAGAGATTAGAATGATTGTTACAGGTCCTATAATAACATATGATTATTTATGAAAATGAGTATATGGTGGAAATTAAATACAGAACATTTTCATATTCATAGGAATGAGGTGACTTGTTCATGCATTAGAATTTTAAGGGAATTCAATGATTTCTAAAAGAAAACACTCTAATTCAATGAGTTTGTTTCAAAGGGAGATACCAACCTTGGAACTCAGTACTTTTATATTTGAAGATTTAAAACATGGAATTATAGGTTCCCTATCCATCTCTATAAATTACAATGCATCAAATACAATCCTTGGATTTATCATGATGTATCTGGATATACGATGCCTTGGATTGTTCTCATTGGGATCCAATCATGTAAAAACCATTATTTACATTGAATTTGATTAAAAGAATTAGTTAGAGACATATCCAAGGTAATTAATTTTGTAAACCCCAAGGATTAAACATAGCCCTTATTATTAGAATGAATGGTCTAATCGAATTATCTTGGCTGACCTTTTAAGGTCAAAAATGCCTTGGTTTTCCCTTGGATCCTATTTTATCATTTTATCATTATTACTCCATGTTATCTTTATTATAATCCTTAACCTTAGACTAAATTAAAAATTTATAATAGGATCAGATTCACCAAACTGATGATGAATCATGTATGGTCATCCATGTTTCCATTGAGGAACCTAAGCTCGACTTGGGTTATATTTATTTCCTGTTTTACTTTTATATACCAATACAATGCTAAATTTTATATTCACATGTTGGATTTTTATATACACCATTAGTGGTGGCCCATGGATTTTATGTCATAACTTGTATAGTTCACCGATGTTTCCAAGGTATATTATGGGATTTCAAGTGTAGACATGGGGAATATTCTAGTTACAAATGCATGAATTCATTGATTAGGATGGGAGCTTTGTAGAAATTGAATGGTCTAGTGCTTAGGATGATTGGATAGATTTTTTTTCGTTTGGATTCTCTTGTATCATCTAACATCATTGTATGTTTATTCTTTTTTAGAGACATGACATCACTATTGTATATTGCAAACATTCAAATTGTGAGTTGATTATTCATGTTTTATAAGTTTATATTTTTTACTTACTATTACATTTGTATTTCTTCCACTGGTAATTTATATACTATTTACTAGTATATTATAATTTTATTATGTTTGTATAGTTTCCCCATCATACCACCTTAAACCCACACTACTAGTCAACAACCTCTAATTCATGGTGTGGTGCACTTCAGGACATGTGGCCAACCAGTTTGGCTACTGTTCTAGGGTGACCTAGGTTGGGATGCCACATTTAACTTGTTTTATTCTATTCTAACAAATTAGATTAAAATAGAGTTTCTCTAAATATTTTTGTTACTTATCATATCTGAATTATTCTTGATCATAGATTGACAACATTTTCAAATATGGAGGTATTTCAATTTCTTGTAGATAATAGAAGTTGAAACTCATTGCAACATGTTCTAGTCATTCATAAGTGAAAGAATTTCATGAAGAATGAACATAATGTATTTTTTATGGTCTATGACTCAATACATTCATGCACTATATATATTCCTAATAGATCATAGGATGCTAATTTTTTATAAAGATAATGATGTTTTCATTTCACAAATGAATGACGGATACATAAAAAATAATCATAAAGTACTCTATCAACCAAAAATCATATCCTTCAAAGAAGAGTTAATAATTAATGATTATATCAGTTTGGATCAGATAAGAAATTCGAAAATCCCATGGAATATATTCATCAATGCGTACCAGGAAGAGGAATGAAAAAGTGAGATACCGTGCTACAATGTTTGAATCTTAGATGAAAAAACCGGAATAAATACACTATAATGACCAAAACTAAAACTAAAAATAGACAACTATTTTGGAAGATAAGTCTTCATTAAATAAAAAAATCATAAAATTAACGTGATTCATACATGGGTCTCACTATATGAGATGAATAATAACCTTAAAATTTTAAATTAATTAAAAGATGGTTCATTTTTAAAAATTATAAAAATCACCATTGGTCCACCCAATTAAATATAGAAGTGTATAGAAAGTGAAACTAGTCCCCAAACCTTTCAATCATTATGGGGACATTTTTTGAAGATCCAATTTCCCTGAAAATTCCTACATTCAGTCAATGTAGTTGAGTACTTTAATACCATCACCTGGTACATTTCAAAAAAATCCAAAACATTCATGAATTTACCATTAATCCATAAGAATGTTACAATTATGTTTTCCCTTGGTTGGAAAGTCACTAGGGGAACACTTTAGAAGGAATGTTATGTTTCATAAGAGTTACTCTTATATAATTAAGTTATGCTTCATACATTAATTCTATTTGAATCACTCAAGGTATAATTTATAGTTTCTATATTTTTATTGAATATTATTGTCTAAATAACATCTAGTATTTCAGTTTTTATAACTAATTCTACACTATTTCCATTTGATCCTTTCAAATGTAGTTTATGTTGGAATATCACATTCCACCGGATTAACCTGTGGGTAAAAAAATTGTTATCGCACACATAGATGGACCCTCAAAATATCCTACATGAAATTTATCTTATAGGATTCAAAACTGAGTGCTATAGTAGTTCACATCAAAATCAACCTTCATTAAAGTAACATGGTTCCCAGAACATGATTCTGGTAATCCTAGCAGAACTGAGTAATAAGATCCCATCAACACATCATAGACTACATCCTTTTTTCAGCATATCTACCAGTTTATAATTCCCATTTATGAATTAGAAATTCTATACCCCATACTATAATAAACTTATGGATGAATTGAAACTTTAAATGAATTTTATTTTTCTTCGAATGAAACATTATATTTTTCCCAAGTGAACTTTATATTGCGAGCCACAAAATAACATCCCATCATCTTTCCTCATTATGATATATTCCCACATTCCCTTCAAATAGATTAAATTGTTTACACTGTCTATTAATGAATCACAATTAGATTCCATTATTGAGAGTGAAACTACTAATTAACGATTTTTCATCCTGATAATATACATTTATCCAAAAATTGAATGAAAATCTAGCAATTCTGTTATATGTTTCTAAATATCTACTAAAATTGTTATCAGAAAACTCTTACAATTAGTCATCTATTATAAATAAAATTTATAGATTTTAAACCCCATTATGTTCTAAAAAATTCAATTTACATCATCTCAATTCTCTCTTCTAATATTCAATATATACCTACTGATAACTCCCCCTATTTATGAAATGATTGATTGAGTTAAAAAATATGAAATCAATCAGGCTTCCAACAACCAATGGACAAGGAATATTCCACATTAACTATGTTGTAGATTTAGTAGATGGTTCTTTCTAATTAGAAAATTTTAAATGTCTTTATAGAGGGAGTGGTCACTAGTTCTTCCTCACTCAAACGAAAGTGCTCCACCACCTTTTAGTGGTAGTCATATTATGTAAGGTAGAAAGTACCAAAAATTATATCCCTTATAATCTAAATACCTAACATCAATTTATCCATGAATAGATCCTTCATAGTTGATATTTCAGAAAATTCAACCTCCATATCATCGATCATTTACTTATCTATTTAGAAAATAATCAAATCATCAACATAATGATGTAATATAATGAAAATTCCATCACCACAGGCATTCTAGTAACAAAAGTTTTCATCATTTCTCTAGATGAAATTTAAAAAATCATTATATTACTAAAAAAATGGTTCCACTTACGTGGTTTCATATTGAATCTATAAATTCTTTACATTAGATTGAATACAAGGCATTGAATATAATTCCCTATAAAACTATCTAGCTATAATCTATAGATCTCCTCTTCTAAGTGATCATGAAAACATGTTTTTGTTACATAATCAATTCAAATTATGAAGATATATATTTTTATGATATACCATTCAAGACTCTACCATGAGAGGTTGAAGTCTAAAATATTTTTTGTACTTATACCCTTAAAAACTCCATCAAAACTTGAGTCTTATTAACTTTTACATTTGGAATGCTGGATTGTTTTGTACTGATTCACTTAATAAACATTCTAGTACATCTACAATTTTCAAAAATTAATTTATTTGAGATTTCTACTCTGATGATACTTATATCTTATCAATAATATCAGATGAGCTATGATCATTTCATATTATCCCTTCATTGAAAATCTGATTTTTTTTCTTCTAAAAACCATTAGAGATTTGTTATACTAGAATCAAAAACCAAAATATTCATATATATTCCCAACAATGTAAGATTATCAAGAATTAGATTCAATATTTATCCTACACATGGTATCACAATGGATATACGATAGTTCACCAATGTTTTTGAGATGGGTAAAGTCAACCTTTTTTACTGACTAACATAATTATGGATGTCCATTACCCAGTGGAGAAGAGGGGATCCTATTGATTTTGTATGGTGAACAGTTCACTATTCCCCACAAAATACATCTAGGAAACCACATAAATTAAAATTGTATATTCCTTTTGATAAATATTAGATTTTTTCTCTTCATAGCTCCACTATGTTCTAAAGTACTTGGTACGATCTTCTAAAATTGTAAGCCCATTCACCAATATAACGTTTAAAACTCCAAACTATTATACTCACCACCATTATCAAAACATAAAAACTTATGTTTTCAATTAGTCTCTATTTCCACCTATAATATACATAAAATGATATTTCCAGACACATCATACTTTTTCTTAAGGGATAAAAACCACACTTTTTGTGTCAGATTATCAATGAATGCCACGTAAATATTTACCCTCTATGAGAATTAATTAAACCTATCCTTCAAATATATATATTAACCAGAAAATAACTTCCACTTCCTCAATTCCTTATCATTTTTTAGGAAGAAAAATTTCTACTTAAATATAATGTAATAATATTTTCATGTACTGTAGCCCATTATACCAATCAATAATATACCTTTAGTGGAGAGGATATTCATTCACTTCTAACTCATGTGACCTAATTGGATATGCTAGAATATTGTGAATGTTATTTATCTGTAATACATCATACATTCTGATATTACTATGAGGTACAGTTTCCCATCATTCATTCCTTCCTCCACAACCAAGGAACCAAATTAATTCTTCCATGAAACTCCATGAATGTTGTATACAAACCAACATCATAAAAATATTCCACTTAAATTATGTTATTCTTTAACCATGGGATGTGTCAGATTCCATTAAACTCAAGAATACTCGCATTACATGTCTGTAAGGAAAATTTACCATTTCCCTCAATCCCAAGATAATGAATATCAAGAGGCTATAATATTTCATATCTTATATAAGTATAATTTTTCCAAATCCCCCTATCAACTATTGAGTGAAAAGAATATCCAGAAGAAATAATTTAATACTATACTAATATGGGGGCACAAAAAAGCAGAAAAATATTATTTTATAATATTATATTCATAAACCCACTTTTTTAAGTGTGTCATCCGGAATTTACTCACCAATGATTTCAATACAACATTTAGTAACATTTTCCCCCAATTCCAACAGATGGGACAACCTTCCACATAGCTACTTCTAGTTCATATACTTCTTTTTACTTACTATGACCTTTCTATAATGTGGAATTTACTCTTAGTTCAACACTATAGTTAACTATGGAATATAAATGTATCTTCCATATTTTAAGTGTCTCATTCAAGATCATAAATTTTACAACTGTAAACACATGGTAGGCCTTATTGGAGTTGGTTCCCCAAAACCAACTACGTTGAAAATATGATTACCAAAACATTCAAATTATTTAATATTAATTAATTACTTATCATATGATCACTATTATTATATGTGAATTAAATGTGAAAATTTTCCTAGGGTACTTTTCATTCTAAAAGGTCATAACTGTTCCCCTCTATGATGGTATTCTAGAAGCAAAATAGTAGTATTATAAAATATATATTCTATAGTAAGATGATATGATTTTGTTGGGAATAAATGATATGTGGTACTAGGGTAGAATACTTATGTTAATTTTAGACACTATCTCTTGGTGTATTCCCTTTGTAAAAAAAAATTCAAAGAAGGAGATTATGAGAACAAGACTCGCTAGAAGGTATTTTTCATTTATATGTTTCATTGGAAGTTCATATCTAGAAATGTGTGTAGTGTTCCTAGAATTTTTTCATTACTATTAATGTATATTATCTATCATATAATTTTATGTATTGATGAAAATAATATGTCATATGTTTATAGTGAGTTATGATATATTTCATGCGTCACAACAAATATGGAATTAATGAATAATACCAGATAGGATTTCTCTCCACCTAATTTAGTGTACATTAATACCTCAAGCCCTTTGATTTAATGTAAATGACCTGGTTTTTTAATGGACATTGAATTATTTTAGAAACATAATTTCTAGAAAGTCAAATTAAGTTAAATTGATCATATAAGTTGTTGACACTGGAATGAAACCGACTTTATCAGTGATATAATGATAAAGGGATTTTATTGCATATTATTCAATCATATGTGTTTTTGGTCATTATGGAATTTATATTCTTTTTATATGGGTGACTTGGAATATGTCTAGATTCTAACATTTAACTTTAGGATGTTTTTCTTAATTTTATTGAGATGAGAGCCTAGTTGGCCACAAACTATGTGCATTAAAAAATTTCTATTAAATTAAATAATAATTTATCTAATTGAATAAATATTATTTCCATATGTCATTTAATAATTATTAATGTTTATGTAGATCTCGTGAATTCTATCAGAAGTAATTAGAGAGAATATTTAGTGATTTAAATAGTTAATAAGTATTCATTTTTCAATGTAATTGTTAATTATGAGAATATATATAATATTTATTCAATATAATGCATTTTAAAGATAATAAATATTTATTTATTTGGCTATGTGAATATCCAATAAATATTATTGACCTTTTCTATGATTAAAAATTTATTTTATTTATTGATAAAAAATATGGTATTATTTATTTTTTAAATAAGTAGAAATTATCCAAGGTTTATTAAATGTTATAGAGGAATAAAAAATCGAGTTTAAGTGTTTCGGGTGGAATTAAGTATATTAAATATTATTTGAATAAAATTTTCAATTTTTATTTGAAGAGGTAATATTTAATTAATGTGATGGGTTTTCACATGTCAAGAAATAATAATAATAACATTACAATTTAGACATGGTTTTCTAAAAGGGGTCAACGGGAAGCATTTATTCAATGTTAATAAATTAATTATATATTTTATGTGAAAGGATCCTATATTTTTGGTTTGGTCGTTTTTTTAATTATTCTATGATTTAATTTCTTTGGTGATGTCATTATTCATCATGTAGATCAGAAAAATATAATTTATTTTAAAAAAATAAAGTCAAAAAATTCCCCATTGGTAACTTCACTATTCCCATAACGTTTAAGTGATATAAAAGGGGTCACGTAATTAATTTATAATTATTTATTAATTATTGATTGATTATATTACTTTTTTATTAGTTTTATTTCATTTTTATTCTTTTATTTAACACAAATGTTAAAATATATTCATCAATTATTCATTTCTTACAAATAAAACATGACTAGTTAAAAAATAAGGGAAGAAAATCCAAAGATATCATGATGGCTTGCCAAGGTAACTGGTTAGATTACACAAGAGTAAATGATTTGTAGCCTATTGGCACATGATGTTTATCGAGGATTATAACACATGGATAAATAAAAAGAAATTCCAATCACCTTGAAATAAATTCCAACAGAGAGAATTTATTTCACAAGGTGTGTTGACTGGGATAGAATGACACATGGTTACCACTTATAGACATTATGTAACAAATGTGAATGATGTTTAGTCTAGGTTTTTTCATTCATATAACATTGTGTCTATGCCAAGTCATATATTTGCTGCATGACACGTGGACTAATAAATCATGAATAATTGATATCAAAGTGCATGTATTTTTTTTATATGTTTTATATATTGTAAAATTATATGAAAAAAAACCATGAACTGTCCCTATCAATGTATCACATACATGGGTAGAAGAAATCACATAAAGTGCATCCCTTGTACACATCGTGTAATTTTTGGTAACACACATAATTAATTTAACACCAATAGAAAAAAATTATAATTTAATCTATTTATATGAATTCATTGTTCCATTTATTTGATAGTATACACCATGTGATAGGATTATTAATTTCATATTATTTAATTTCAATGTGAAAAATTTAATTCCATGCTACATAATATCTTAATGTATAATATATTTCATGTGAGACAATTTCACTACATGCCATATAGTTTACATGTTTTACATGTGTCATTTATTAGAAATAACACAACTTTTAATTATTTTATATGTCATGTATATTGGATTCCATGTGGAAAGACAATAAATGGACCATTCCAAAACGTTTGAATGGTTATATGTTGTTACCTAAATGTAAACATGTATACTTTATTAATTTTAAATAAAAGACATTTATTTAATTTGTTTAAAATTATGGATGATGGAATACTCATGATGGTTTAGATAGAATTTATAAAAATATAATTAATAAATTAATTAGATAAATATTTGGATTAATTCAAGCTATATTATCTTAATTGAAATAATGAATTCGAATGTTCTTTAGCTAGATTTAAAATGTATATTCAATGCATCTGTGTTGGGGATTATGTGGGTGGACTATACTTATGTATTTAATTGATTTATTTAAATAATAATTTTTTATAGGATTGTTGAAATAATTTATTTTATTAAATAATGAAAATTATGAAATTTCTCCCCACTCCCATTATTTAAGGGACGACATGCCCATAGTTTTATTTATATAATGGATGAAGCTCTAATTCAAGGAGACATTTCAAGTAAGGATATTAATAGAAACTAATATATGATATATGTAGGAGAATATGATGAATTCCCAAACTCAGGCCAGTAAAGGTTTAAGGATTTTCCCCCTTGAGTCAAATTTAGTTTATCATCCCACATATTAATCTACCATTAGTAAATCTAAAGATAAAACAATTTTATTTATTTATTTCCACTAGTTTCATGGTTATTTATTTAGTTTAATGGATGTCTCTCACCATAAATAAATAAATTAATAATAATGTAAGAAAAAATTAAATATATTGGATAATGTGTAAATTTTTTTAGACCAGGTTAAAAGTTTATGTAAAATCCATTTAATTTTTATAATGATATAATAAAATAAAATGGTAAATTTATGCACAAAGATAAAACTTCATATATATTTTAATTTGATATATCCTTCCTATAAATAAGTTAAAATCAAAACATTGTTAAAAGTGATTGATCAACCTCTATTATGAAAATTCCAATTGTTGGGGAATTTTACCATGAGTTTTGGATTGATTTGACCTAGTTCACATTAAGGGTTGATAACCTCTACAAGAAATAGTGAAAATAGTTCGAAAATAGTTTATGAAATTTATATGAAGGATTTGATGACTAGGGAGTCAACTTAATGGGAAAATGAGATATGATTTAATGTGTTTGGAAAGTTATGCCTACCAAAATACCTTTGAATAGATTGAAAGACCTCTACATGGGATATATAAAGGGATATATGGACCCTTTCTACAAAAAATATCCTAGAGATAGGTTACTCTAAAAAATGGTGCGGGATAGTGTGTTTTGAATAAAATAGTGATGTAATCATAAATTTAATTTATTACATCACATATTTAGTAATCAGGATAAAACGTTAAATTTGATTTTAATTAATGCAGATAAATATCAATATACTTAATAATAACAATATGATTTTATAAGGCATAGACCATGTCTTAACCAAATCATACTTACAATGCTAGTTTACATGTTTTACACAATGAACTACCATTTTAATAATTGTAATATTTCTTGGTATTCCTAATACATGTTTAACAACCTCATCGTGTATGTAAAATAAAAAAGGATTTATATTTTAGGCGCATGGGGATGCTTTAGTTTTCGATTGAATTAGTATGTCAATTATATGTGGGTAAATTATAATGAAACATAAGAAAAATAATTCTTATACGATGATATATCATCTCATATCTCTTGAGAAGGGGAAATAATGGCTATATGGTAAATGAGATTGTCACTAAACTATACAAACATAGTTTGGAATTATATACGGATAAGTAATTATCCATTAACTTTATACTATAATAGTTACATAATAGGTAATTCTCATTAATATAGAGTTATGAGATGATTAGAATGGATTAATAACTCATCAATCCTTTAATAATGTCTCTCCATGTTTATAAGAGTTTCATTTCACTAGGTTCCAATACCACATGGAGAAAATAAATTAATGTTAATGTTATCTTATTATAGTAAATTGTTTTATTACAAATTCATTGAAATGATACAAAATATTTAGAAGCAGTGTGGTGAACATGAGAAAATTTTATTCTTATATGGATAGAAAGTTCATTTGAAAAGAAAATTTATTAAAATTCCTATACTTCAAAATATATTCAAAGAAATATTTTATTTATATATCAGAATTATTTGGTATTTAATAAATTTATATTTAAATAAAATTAATATGGGATTCAGGTGTATTCTCTTAGTGGCTAAGAAATGGTGATTCCTATAACAGTAATGAAAACCACACATAAACATTACAAGAAGTAAGATTAGTTTTACCAACGGAAGATAAAGGGAGATTCATGTATCATTAGTGAGAAACACATTAATTTATAAGTAAAGTGTTTTCCATTCATGGATGATAAAGATGATGTTTATGAAAATAGTTAAAAAATACACAACTTTTGATTTCCCTTTGCATAGATTCTACTTAAACTATAATTTTCATTACTTATACATTAACATCAGTATTCTATTCAACATAGTGAAACATTATTAATTATGAAACAATTTTTTAATGGTAAAATTCACATCGTAGTTCAAATAGTCAAGAAACATAGATATCCTTCATTGATAAACTGTGATAAATAAAATTGTCAGAATCAAATCCAGTTTGGGAAATATAATTCATATTTATGAAAAAATAAACTTTTTGATGTATATACTGAGTATGATTTTTAGACTCTTTGGAGATAAATATCTTGTTTACATGTTGTTTATATATCGTAAAACTAAGAGACCTTTCGAAAGAAATGAATTCCACAATGTTTTTTATGTTAGCTCAACTGTAAAGAGTGAATTATTCCATGGTGATAATAGATGTAAATTCATATATAATATAACATTCCATTAATATTTTTTTTGGAATACCCAGTATAGTAATGAATGTAATTCGTAAATTATGTAGGATCCTTTGGGATGGATTGTCAGATTACTTCATAACCAAGTGTACAACAATCATTTTATGTCGAGGGATGATCTTTTGAAACTCACTTTTCCTTACTGACACCTTAGGTATAAAGAAAGATTGATGAGGGTCCATATATACATAATGAATTATTTCATGATTCCATTCCATACATTTTTTTTCAAATAAAACCATAAAAAATAACCATATTACAACTAAAATGAATACTAGATAACAAATAATTTATGATGTGGATAAATTCTGTTATGTCAAAGAATTTGGTGTTTTGAAGGGATCTAATTTTAAATATAAAGAAAGGTTAAAATATGTATCATAAATTATATGAAAAGTGTATACCAATTAACTATCATATATACTCTACATATATTTATATCCTTAATAAAGAAAATGTATCAATTATACAAATTATATTTTTATGATAAAAGGGTATATATTTTTTGATAGTGGGAGAAAAATACTATTTTTTAGATGAATCCTGGATGTCAATACTAATGTTGTTATAATAACAATAAAATATAAAAATTTTAGGGGTATAATTATTCAAGATACATTTACTATATAGGTTGGTTAAAACCACAGTGGTGGTTTTATGTTCAACTTGGTGGGTGATAAATTATTAGTTAAGAATAATAGATAGTATAAATCAGAGTAAAGTATAACCAAGTATAATCAAAAGGATCCTATAATTTAAAATCATATTCAATGTACAAAAATTAAATTTTAGTGAGTGATTTAAATCCATTGGTGGGTATTCAATAAACACAGTACATGGATAGTAAAATATAGGTTCCAATAAAGAAAGGAAGGTTTTATGAAATTGCCATGATTAAATCCATTTTAAAGGTCACTTGTTATAGCTTCTATGATCAATATATTAATAATAATAAATTAAGAACACATATTTTGGGGGTAAATTTATAGTACATATCTATATTAGATGACCATAGTGGATAGTTACATTAAAGTGAATAATAAGAGTGTTATTGTTTTCCAATACATGTATGTTTCAAAATATATGGGAAACAAGTGATCATTCATATGGTAATGTAAGATATAATAATTTCTCCCTAGATAAATAAATTAAAATCCCATGTTAAAGGGAGCAAGATATACTAGTATAAATCAAGGGGATACTTAATCCAAGTAAACATACACAGTTGGCATGGTGCTGAAAACACATGATAAGACCATACACTCAAATAGGTTCTAGGGTCACATGAAATTTTAGTGATGTATAGGCTATATATGAATTAGATTACTTTGAAAATATATCTCAAATACCATGATATGTACACCTATTTTATCTTTATCATACATAATGTATAGAATGTGAATATAAATAAAGACTAGGAAAACTATACACGTTAAGAGTAAAAATTATCAGAAATTTCTTGAGAAATAAATAACAAGATGAGTTTATTGTTATTATAGAAATGAGAATTGTAGTTTTTAGGGTATATAAAACTAGTTATTCTATAGTTAAATTTGAACTAGTATCATTGTAAATATAAATTAATATGCAAGTGTAAAACCTCTTATATATGGTAGTTTCCATATCTCCATTTTATAAAGTATGTTACAGTTTATGATGTAGCTTAAGAAAAAAGTTAAATAACCATTTGATCTTGATTTTAGAAGTTATACCAAGATTGTAATGTCCATTATTATTATGATGAATTTTGACTATTTTAGTATCCTATATGTCAAATATGAAAGTGGAAAAGATCTATAAACTTATTGATATCATTTATTGAGGTTTATTCTTAGAGAAATGAACTCATAGTAAGTTGATCATCTATCAGTAGTAGAGTGGGATCAACAAGTACAATTATACCTTAGAAGAATCCTGTTTAACATTTGAGACTAATAGGTTTACTCTTAGAAGGTGGCTCTAAAGAAATTTGTATTCTACTGGATTTTGTTCCTTAAAACCAATTATTTTTATCAAAATATATAAAAAATATTTAGTGTATTGAATATTTTTTAATTAATCACCACACGATCATCATTTTTCTATCTGAAGTCATTGTGAAAATGTTATTAGGGTACTTTTTGTAATGAAAGGTCATATCAGTTCCCAACTTTGATGGGAATCTAGAAGTGAAATGAAAATATTGTGAAATATATGTTCTATTTTAAGATGATATCATTTTAAGGGATTCAAATGATATAGGATATTAGGGGTAGAGACTCAAAGGACTTTGAGACATGATCACACGGTGTACACCCTTAGAAATATTTAGAGAAAGAAATTATATGAATATGAATCACCACTAGGAAATTGAAATTTATATGATTCATTGGTTGTTCCTATTTGTAGATGTGTGTAATGATCTTTAAACATTTTTAATATTATTAATAAATAATAGTTTTCATGTACTTTGATGTATTGAAAAACCATGATGACATATGTTTTTGGTGAGTCAGGATATGTTGGGTGCAACTTGGATAATAAGTCATCAATAAATAATGTAGGATTTTTTTTTCATTCCCGATTTAGTGGAATATTATATATCAAGCCCATTGATTGAAATGTGATGGAATTATTAATTCCATGTATATGAAATTCAATCAGCACGTTCATTTTTGGAAAGTCAAATAAAGAGACATCATGCAATGAGGTTGATGTCACCTATATGAGACCCTCACGATAAGAGATATCATGGAAAATGGATTTTATTACACATTATAAATTTATATTTGTTTATTTATATTGTGTCATTTAATTTATTTCTCTATGGTATATTTCATATGTTTCCAGATGGTAACCAAGGAGTTTATTTGGTTATGCGTAAAGCCACTTAGAATGGATCATAAATGGTCACACACTATGTTTATTCATATCATTAGTTAAATTATATATGAATTAAAAATGTTTAAAAAATATAATTCTTATAAGTGGATGAATAATTATTAATGTTTATTTTGATTGGATAACTTCTTCCACCAGTTATTTGAGAGGATTTTAAGTGTGTTGAATAATAAATTAACATTCATATTTCAAGGCAATATTTAGTTATGAATATATATATATATACACATTATTTACTTATTTTGGTTCATTTTGAGGGTAAAGTTTTTATTCATTTGGTTACATGAATATCTATAACATCCTGGTTCCAGGTGCCTCCCAAAGGTTCCCTGTACCCTGTTGGTCACATGGATTCAAGCGTAGTTCCCCAAACTCCTGAGGCTACTGACCAGTAGTGAGGTCATTGGGTGTGATAGTGGGAAAACTATGCCCTCATATGCAGAGTAAAACATGATAAAAAAATAGTAAAAAATAGAAAAATTAGTATTACCATACCACCATGTTACGAGTGGAAGATTGAGAGTATAACAACTGAAGCATATACATAAATAATGATGGATGTCACAAGTATCTAAGAAAGTATCCAAACAAGTCCTAGTGAAAGAAATACATTACTAAAACCAAAGTAATGAAAACAGTAAATAACTCCAACAACATCAGAAGCCTCTGCCTAGTCCCATGCTCTCCAGCTCCAACAACTATGAAGTACCTGATGTAGAAGGGCACCTGCCTTTATCTCTATGTACAACCATATAATCTTTTTGGGTCGAAAATCACGACCCAAACAGGGTGTGAGGTGAATCCCAATAGCCAACCAACAAAAGAACGGTGCCTAACTATTAGTGAATATATATAATAGGTAATATGCAGAAATTAAGCCATAAACGTGGAAGTAATCAGAAATAAAAAATCAAATAGTTTTCCATTACAGTCAATTACATATAAAAATTATTAAAACATATGAATAATGTAACCCCGATATCTAGCATAAGATCTATATCCACCAATATAAGAATAAAAATAGGCATCTCAAAATTCCATTTAAAAATCATGTAAGACTGAGGGCAAGCATATGCTTTCGCTTGGCGTGGTTGTCACAATCAAACAATCATTACTAAGAAACACTATGGAAATGTTCTCATAGTATAATACCTTCTTGTTCAACATATCATCAAATCCATAAATAATATGCCCTATGGTAATGCTCTCAAAATCTAACCCCTCTGGTCCAACATAGAAAAATTAAATTATAAACGACCACCTAGGTAGCTCTCATGATTAATACCTCTTGGTCTGTGTAGTAGAATTAATTTAAATGATCATCTAGAAGATCTCATAGTTAATTCCCTGTAGTCCAATATAAATCTAAAAATTAACACTTGGGTAGCTCTCAGGGTCTAACCCCTTTGGTCAATGACCCCAAGGTAGTTGTCACAGTAAATTCCTCTAGTCAAAGACAACAACAATCATACATAAATGACCCTACATCAGGAAGCTCTCATGGTTAATTCCCTTTGGTCAGCATTCTCAATACGAAACACATGCATATCATTTAAATAAAAATTGCATCTTAAAAGCACTAGGCATGAAAAAAGTAGCCTAACATGAAATTTTAGACCCAATAACCAATATAAAACAAACATTGGAAGACACATGCATAATAAAGGTATTAAACCTTATGTATAACCAAACTACCCATTCTCATCAAACACACCATAATAGTTCTTATACAAGGTTAACTTCCAAAATACACAATACCCTAAATAGATTTATTCAAAAAAATTAGCATACATAATACAAATACAATTAAAGTAAGGCAAAAACCACCTACCTTGATGTTGTACGAAGAACACTATATAATTTCAGCCCTTGAATCAATCTAGAACTTCATAGATCTACAAAATGGACAAAATTGTTCAACCGTGGATAACTCAAAAGAGAGGAGAAAATAGAAAGAGAGGATCTAGGGGAATAGGGAACTCACCGGTGGGCATCCAACACACCTAGTGGCATCTCGATCAGAGCTCAAACGGTGGAACTCTAGGGGTTCAAAGTTATTAGCTATCTTGTCACTCTACTGTATAAAACACAAGAATAAGAGATGTGTTCTGGAGATGAGATGTGACCCCAGTCTAATTAATAAAAAAAGGTACATGACATGTTTATTTAATGTAAACGTTGTGTATATGACTCAACTGATTCCCACTTTAGGTCGTCCACACATCCATGTAATTGGCCATTACAAAGCCACTACACGACTACACATGACAACCGGGTTCCCGACATGTACTGAAGAATTCACAGAGTGTTCATAGAAAATTTCCAAATTATTCATTTTTCTTTAAAAACACCCAAAATCAAAATCCATACCTGAAATGAAGATTGAGGTTCTTAAAAAATCCCCCCCTTAAAGAAATTCATCCTCGATTTTCTCATTCCAAGGGTGGTGAAGAAGAATATTCAAACAACTCTAGCGACTCGGATCGTACGTCAGCCTCCCTCTCCCATGTCTCATCATATACTTGATTTTTCTGCCATATCAACCGTACCAAAGGAATAGACTAGACATGGAGAAACATTGTGCTGTGATCCACAATCTATGTAGGGTGCTCCTCAAAGGATGCATCCACCCCCAACTCAACATACTCAGGTTGAAAACATGAGACGGGTCCAAAAAGTAATGTCATAGATGAGAACCATGAAAGACATTTTTCATATCCTAGTAACTCTAATGTAACTACAACTGATAGTAAACTGACCCGAATCTCTCTAATACCTCAAATGGCCTGACATATATCGGTGAAAGCTACCCCTGTCACCTAATTCTCTTGTGTCCCAACCGTGGTGTGAAAATTAAGAAAACCTGATCTATGACCTTGAACTCCTGAGGTCGTCTCTATCAATCAAAATATGATTTCTATCAATACTATTCTATAGTCATCCTCTTCTAAATCAACTCCCCTTGCTCAGTGTTATCCTGGATAGGATGAGGTCCCAACATTGCTTCCTCTCCTACCTCTAGCCAACATAGGGTTGATCCTCATGGCCTACCATAAAAATCCACCTAAGGTTCCATTTAAATAATCACCTGAAAAATATTATTGTAGGAAAAATACACTAGGGGTATATTTCTCTCCCAAGAACCCCCAAAATCTAGGACGCGTGCTCAAATCATGTCCTCTTACACCTGTATCGTGTGCTCAGACTGACCATCTGTCTGGGGATGATAAGATGTTCTTAAGAGTACATTTGTACCCAAATCCATCTGTATTCCCAAAAAAACATGAGAATTAAAATAGGTTTCCTATTTGAAATGATAGATTGTGTAACCCCATGAAATGATAAAATCTCTTGGATGTATAATCTAACAAACTCATCCACACTGAAGGTCTCCATGATTGGCAAGAAGTGTTCCACCTTCATGATTCTGTCAACAACAACCCAAACTACATCATTCCCTCGAGGCGACCTTGGTAAACATGTGACAAAATAAATTGTGATATCATTCCACACCCACTCAAGAATGGGTAACTGATGTAAAGGCCCCACCATCTTTTATTTCTTTACCATCACCTTCGGACAGATGGAACATTTCATGAAAAAACCAGCAACATCCCACTTCATACTTGGCCACCAATACTAATGGTGTAGATCTCTATACATCTTGGTGACACCAGGATTAACTACCCAAACTGAGGAATGATAAACTAACAATATCTCCTCACATATTTTTGATAACACCAATAAATTTCCATGAAAATGCAAGATCTCATCGTCACCGATGTCCATCTAGGAGAAGGGTCCTCTCATGACACAATTTCCCATAGGACTAGGCCTCAAGATTATGATTGCTACCACATTCGCACTCGATCCAAAAGAGTTGAGGTAACTGCTATAAAATAAAGAAATGTCAGCCCCAGTCTATCATGCACCTCCAAATGCATATCATAGAATAGATCCAAAAGCTATCACTCACTGCTGGCCTCCAGAACTACCTGTATCTAAGTCCTCCTACATAACCAATCCGTCATAACATTTCCTTTCCTAGGTGTGTAGGAAATCTCAAGGTTATAATCCTTAAGGTACTCAACCCACCTTCACTATCCCAAATTTAGATCACGTTGAGTAATTATATACTTGAGACTTTTGTGGTAAGTGAATACCAAAAGTTATCTCCAAAAATATAATGTCTCAAAAAACACAAATCATGCACAACTTTAACTAACTCAAGATCATGTGTCAGGTAATTCCTCTCATGTGGCCTCAACTACCGAGACCTGTAAGCAATGAATCCTTCCCCTTTCATAAGCACTACTCCCAGCCTAATACGTGATTCATCATAGTAAACATTGTAAATTTTTCCAATCTCTGAAAAAACTAGTGTTGATGCTGAATTCAAACTCTATTTCAGCTCATAAAAGGTTGTATTGTTGGAATTTTTCCACAAGTACTTCACACCGTTTTTCATTAGGCCCATAAGTGGTGCTACTAAGAATGAAAAGTCTTGTATAAATAGAATGTAGTAGCCATGTAGTCTATGAAAAATTCTTAACTCAAAGAAGTTCTTCGTCTACTCCCAAGAAACCACTACTATCACTTTGTCTACGTCTATTGATACTCCTTTATTTGAGATAATATTACCCATGAAGTGAATTTAATCCATCCAAAAGTGGAATTTTGAAATCTTGAAAAATAACTAATGCTCTCTTGGTGTACTCAAAATGATATCAAGATGGGCGGCATGGTTGTGTCGACTGTGAGAGTACCCAAAGATATCTTCCTCAAATAATACCACAAAAAATCCAAATAAAGATGGGAAACCCAGTTTATTAGTTCCGTACAAACTTATACCGTGTTTGTGAGACCGAATGGCATAACCAAATACTCATATAAACCATACCAAATTTGAATGGTTGTAAGAGGTATATATGATGCTCTAATGAACAACTAATCATAATCGAATATCAATTCAATCTTCATGAAAACCTGGGCTCCTCAAAGATGATCAAGGAGGTCATCAATCCAAAACAATGGATATAGGTTATTGACTATAAATTGGTTTAGCTTCCAATAATCCACACAATGTCTGATGGTATCATCTACCTTCTTCACAAAAGGACAGAAGAACCTTAGAGACAAGTACTAGGATAGATGAAACCATTTCCCTGCAACTCCTCCATGTACTTATTGAGCTCTTGTAACTATGGTGTATCCATCATACATACAGGAATAGACACCGGGTGTCACGACCCGTCCTCGGGGCCCGTGCTGTGACTACCCCAAGCCCGCCTTCCATAGGCCAGGGATGGCGACTAGCACCAAGGCATAAATCCCGGTAAAAGGGAAGGCATTGCCTTTGTAAAGTAAAGAAGCACCTCATAGTAATAAAGCAGAAAAAGTAAACACTAAGTAAAAACAGAGTACAACTACAAGTGCGGAAAGTAAGTGGTCCAGAATACAAACCCCAACTGAAAGTAAAGTACAACTCGAAAGGGAAAAAACAACTGAAAAGTAAAAGCCGCTACGCCGTGCTGTCCACTGGAAATCCCACCTGAAAGGTGGGTACAGATAGCTCCACTGCTCCTTGGGTCCCGCCGTCCGCTCCGAGTACGTCTCGCCCAGTGGTCCTCCTCTAGGTACTGTCCTGCTCTGCAAGTCTCAACCACGATCAATGCTGTCCGTCATCTGCAACCAACACAACGTAGTGCAGGAATAGCCCATGCAAGGGTGAGTATAAGCTACTCAGTAGGGACCCCGAGACCCCCGAAGGTCTCCCAAAATCCACAAAGGATAAACCACAAGGAATGATACAATCACGAAGTAACAACTGAGACTGCTTAGGTATATGCTCATACATATACCTAAGTCAACAATTCCAATATGCTCCAACCTATGATCCCAAGTACAACTTAGTCCACACATGAATGTATACTTATTCCACATAGGAAATCAAACGTAATCCACACAGGATAGCTCAACACAATCAACACAGGAAATGAAACATGATTCAGCTCACACAGGTATACATCATCGAAAATGTGAAAGAGATGATCAGACATAGATACTAAATCATCTAAGCTAGGACCCACATAGGATACAAGACCAACCGTCTTCATTGATTCATCTATACTAGGACCCACATAGTATACAAGACCAGTATTGAATCATCTAAGCTGGGACCCACATAGGATACAAGACCAGCACAACTAGGACCCACATAGGATACAAGACCAGCTGTCTTCATTGATTCATCTATACTGGGACCCACATAGGATACAAGACTAGTATTGAATCATCTAAGACAGGACCCACATAGAATACAAGACCAAGACTGCTAGGACCCACATAAGATACAAGACCAGCTGTCTTCATTGATTCATCTATACTAGGACCCACATAGGATACAAGACCAGTATTGAATCATCTAAGCCAGGACCCACATAGGATACAAGGCCAGCACAACTAGGACCCACATAGGATACAAGACCAGCTGTCTTCAACGTCGCAGTCCACTGAGGATCTCTGCATGATCGTCGTCGTCGAAGTCGCAGCCAGCACTAGGGTTCCCGCACACAGCAAGCTCGTTCCGGAGGGTCCGCTCCACGAGCCGAGAGGCTGATACATCAACTGTCACATAGTCTAGAGTTTATGTATGCAAAAGTTCCATATCGTCAATAGGAACTCAACGCAACAGACGTCGCGTCAATCAGACGCCCGGTCTTAGTGTTATTGGCTTTTTCGTTCCAGGGGCCCATTTGGTTTTTAAGGCAAAACCAACCCAACCGTACTACACCTGCATCCAAACCTCAGTAGGAGTATTCCAAAAGATCCGTCTCACTAAGAGGAACTCAAAAAAGTTGACGGAACGTCAATCAGACGTCCGTAGCTCAAGATATGAGCGTTTCTGCTCCGAGGGCCCGATTGGTTTCGTGTACGAACCAACCCGGCCGAACTCAAAGTATTCCAAAACCTTGAGTGTGATATACCGAAAGGACCATCCTGATCCAAGGATCGCATCACCGCTGACGGTGCTTCGTTTGGAGGTCCGTAGCCCGAGTTATGGGCATTTGAACCCAAACAGTCCGATAACAGGGGTTTCGGGCCCGGGCCGACCCGGCCCGACTGGCTCAGCGCAGCGCGCTTGGCGCGCTGCCAGCTCGGCTTTGGCCGAGATGATTGAAAAAAACTGGGGGGTGCTTGCCCCCCCTTTGTAACCGTGGCCACCCCTCAATAATGGGGGTCCGTTCAACTGGCCGGGGGAATTTAATTCCCCCAGCCTTCCCCATTTCCGGCCGGCCCGACCTGGCCGGTCGGCTCCTCCTCAATGGGACCGGCAGTGGCCGGTCCCTTTCTGGCTCCGACACCGGTGGCCCGACTGGCCACCGGTCACCAAGCTCCGCCGCGGCCCGGAACCGGCCGCAGCCCTTGTCGTCCGGCGCGGTGCGACGACACCGCGCCCCTCCGCCGCGGCCCCGCTCCGGCCGCGGTGCCTTCGATTTCCTTTGACGCGGCGGGATGGCGTCGCGTTCTTGAATTTCTTTCCACGGCGTGGCGCAACGGCGCCGCACAATACTTGTCGTGCGATTCTCGCGTTGTGCGATGGCACCACACCATCCCATTCCATCCGCAAGGAAACAAACATGAACATAGGAGGGGGGGATCGGCCGTGTTTGTGCAGTCCCCCCCCTCTCCTTAAATGATAACATTTAGTCGTTTATCCTCGAAGTTCGACATGCTAGAATCAAGACCAGAAATAATTAAATAAAAACAATAATCCCCTACCTCGGTTTCAAGAGCGGAGCACATTAACAAGCCGCCGAAGACAAGCGTCGCGGAGGTCGGGCGTCGCGGTAATCGTACGTCGATTCCGTTGACGTCGAGGTGCGTCTGAAGAGTTAACGTCGCTGGAGAAGCTTCGTAAGCTGAAGGAGAAAGCCCGAGGAGGAAGCGGCGTCTCCTTTCGTTGACACGGGAAGAAGATCGAAAGAAGCGGCGTCGTCGATCATCGGAAACACACCGGCTGTGAAGAAGAGAAGAGACGACACATCTTTCTCTTCTTATGGTGACGACGTTCTTTGTCAGCGCCTAAGAGTTCTTCGCGTTCTTCGTCAATGTTGAAGAAGACGAAGAATTCTTCCCAAAACCTCTCAAGGTGGCAAGAGAAAACTCACCAAAATAAAATAAGTCTAAGCCTTATTTTATTTTCACAACTTCACCTCTTTGAATTTCGAAAGTTTGAAATTAAATAACTCATCTCAATTAATAACTCAAGTTGTCAAAATTAAAAAGAAGAGGAGTTATTGGGAGTTTAAAGGGGAGTTGAAGAGTTAGGGTTCGTGTGGGCCCCACCACACTTAATCCTTTCAAGGGAGGTTAAGTGTATGTGGGTCCCACCTCTAACTCCCTTTGAGAGGATATAACCAACATGGTTTAAAATAAATTGTGTTCCACAAATTATTTAACCACATCCAACTTTCCCCAAAACTAACTCTCAACCCGCATAAAACGCAACCTCGGAGAAGGTCTCCTTAAGTGAAATCGGCGCTGCGAGTTCATCGGTGCCCTCAGAATTTGATTCTGGGCACCAGTTCAAAAGTTAGAAAAACCCGCTCATTCGTTCACTGAACGTACCCGAGTCAAACTTCGGAAATTGATTCTGGGCAAACCGGGCCTCGGAATCAGGTGCCGTCAGAAACCGTACTCTTGTAAAATTCCAAATAAAATTAAGAAAAAATTTCCCTTGAATTTTACGGGTCTTTACATTACTCCCACCTCAGGGCTTTACGTCCCCGTAAAGATACTTCAAAACTAGGGAAACAAATGAGGGTACTGAGCACGCATCTGAGCCTCCCTCTCCCAAGTGCTCTCCTGGAGATTCAAGTGCTGCCACCTGATGCGCACTAGAGGAATCGACCATCCACGTAGGACCCTCTCCTGTCAATCCTCGATCTCCCCTGGGACCTCCGCAAAAGTCTCCCCATCGTCAACTTCAATCTCCCCATGGTCAATGATGTGCGTCGGGTCGGACACGTATCTCCTCAGCTGAGATACGTGGAAGACATCGTGCACCCGGTGCAATTGAGGTGGTAGAGCCAGACGATAACCCACCTCGCCAATCCTGTTGAGGACCTGGAATGGTCCGATGAAGCGCAGAGATAACTTGCCGCCTCAGCCAAATCACCGTAAACCACGTCGAGGTGAAACACGCAAGAAAACGTGTTCGCCATCCTTGGACTCTAGTGGCCTCCGTCTCCTGTCAGCGAAAGACTTCTGTCGGCTCTGAGCTGTCTTCATCCACTCCTGGATGACCTGGACCTTCTCTATCATGGCTTAGACCACCTCTAGTCCCACAAGAGCTGCTATGATTTCTTCTTTGCCGATTAAGAGAAATCTGGTCTCATCTCTTGGATGAACCACATTCTTTGCCTAATACCGTCAATCCCGACATGGATGATACTAATACATACCAAGGATGTCGTCGTAAGTCCTCGACGCTACTACCAATAGATCCAACCGTTACTCTTGCCTCCAAGGGTTGATTCACACTATCGGCATCAGTGTGTGGTAACTGGGTCTCCTCCAGTAGATGTCTCACAAGTGAGGGTCAAGTCAACAGTCAAAACTGGAACCTCTTAGTAACAACACAAAAGAGGATAGGAATGAAAAAATCACAAAGGTATGCATCTTTTATTATTGCAGCTCATAATACAAAGACGCTACACAATAGCAACAAGGAACTAGAAGTACAAAAGACGTATCCACTAGTTCCGCTCCTATCCATTTGCTCCCAGAGCTCCATGATCGAAGGCCTCAGCTGACTGAAGCTGAGCTCTCACAGGTCCCCCAACTCCCTGCGGTCGGGGCGGATCTCCTGGTGGTGGTGGTGGCAACACCTCGAAGTGTCGTCCACCATCTGCTACTCGGCCAGCTCCTCTGACTCGTCCGCCTGCACCCTGCAGACCTCCATGGTCAAACCTCTGTCTGGGAGGTCCCTCTACCACCTGCTGCTCATTTTTAAGAAGAGTCGGTCAGTCTCGAGCCATGTGACCATTCCCGCCGCATGCGTAGCAATGCCTGCCCCTCGTGTAGCAGGCTCTCCTTCGTGTTCCCCGCACAACCGAATCTTCATCCAGTGACTTCCCATCTGATGGTTTGGCCCGTTTGGACCTATGCATCACCTGTCTACTGCCAACTGCAGAAGACCCTTCTACGGGCCATCCTGCGGAGGGCCCTGTCACTGGAGCCTGCTCGGCGAGAAAACTCTCTACTAGAAGGGCTCTTTCCAACACCTCTGCCTACGTCAGAATGTTGAGGGAGATCATCGAAGCCCTGATCTCATGCCTCAGTCCCTGCTTGAAGGTCCGGGCCCGGAAGAATGGTTCCCATACCATATCTGTGGAGTGGCACGAGAGATCAGTAAACCTCACCGCGTACTGGGCTACTGTCATGCTGCCCTGCCGCAACTGTAGTAGCTCCTGGATGCGCACTGCTCGGAGGGTGGCTGGGACGAACTCGGAGCGGAAGATGCTCTCAAAGTCCTTCCAAAGAAGAGATGTCTCATCGTGCACCTGGAGCATCAAGATCCACCATCGGCCCACTACTGCGTGCAGTAGGCTCGCAGCGAGGATCACCATGAGGTCTGCTAGTGTCCTCACTAGCCTGAAAACTCATACGACTGCCTCCAGCCAGTCCTCGACTGCCTGGGGGTCCGTCTCCCCACGGAACCTCGGTGGTTTCCGGCGCTGGAACTCATGCAGTGTGCTGAGGCGACGTGCATCTTCAGCGGCTGGTGCTGGAAGCATCGGTGGCTCGGCGGGTAGAGCTACCGTCGGTGCCACTGCGGATAAAGGGCCCTGCACCGAGGCCTCATCGCTCGGTGGGCTGTCGTCACACTCGACTCTCGGAACCCTAGCTGACTGCCGTCATGGGGCCATCCTGAAAAGGAAACAGGTGCGCCACGTTCAAACAGTATACCTGGTGAGCTGACACAAGTAATCACAAAGAAAACTTGAAACACACACGAAATCAATGTTTTCATGCATTAAGTCAGAAATCAGAAGTCAAGGTCCTGGTGTACGGATACGTCGGCCTCCGCACCAACATTGGACTCCCGGGACTGATAACCACACCCAATATGCCAAACAATATTGCTTCACATAGAAGAAAGATC
Organism: Viscum album; assembly: GCA_963277665.1. Lineage (NCBI taxonomy): Eukaryota > Viridiplantae > Streptophyta > Magnoliopsida > Santalales > Viscaceae > Viscum > Viscum album. Next base: position 1,039,188,125 of record OY728165.1, read on the forward strand.
AGAGTCTGCGGTAGAACCAAACTCCTCTGATATCAATTTGTCAGGACCCATCCTCGGGGCCCGTGCCGTGACTACCCCAAGCCCGCCATCCATAGGACAGGGGCTGGCGACTAGCACCAAGGCATAAATCCCTATAAAAGGGAAGGCATTGCCTTTGTAAAGTAAACAAGCACCTCATTGTAAGGAAGTGGAAAAAGTAAACACTAAGTAAAAACAGAGTGCAACTACAAGTGCGGAAAGTAAGTGGGCCAGAATACAAACCCCAACTGAATGTAAAGTACAACTCGAAAGGGAAAACGGCAACTGAAAAGTAAAAGCCGCTACGCTGAGCTGTCCACTGGAAATCCCACCTGAAGGGTGGGTACATATAGCTCCACTGCTCCTCGGGTCCCGCCGTCCGCTCCGAGTACGTCTCGCCCAGTGGTCCTCCTCCAGGTACCGTCCTACTCTGCAAGTCTCAACCACGATCAACGTTGTCCGTCGTCTGCAACCAACACAACGTAGTGCGGGCATAGCCCGTGCAGGGGTGAGTATAACCTACTCAGTAGGGACCCCGAGACCCCCGAAGGTCTTTCAAAATCCACAAAGGATAAACCACAAGGAAGGATACAATCACGAAGTAACAACCGACACTACTTAGGTATATGCTCATACATATACTTAAGTCAACAATTCCAATACGCTCCAACCTCCGAGCCCAAGTACAAATCAGTCCACACAGGAAAGTATACATATTCCACACAGGAAAGAAAACGTAATCCACACAGGATAGTTCAACACAATCCACACAGGAAAGCAAACAGGATTCATCTCACATAGGTATACATCATCGAAAAGGTGAAAGAGATGATCAGACATAGATACTGAATCATCTAAGTTGGGACCCACATAGGATACAAGACCAGCCGTCTTCATTGATTCATCTATACTGGGACCCACATAGGATACAAGACCGGTATTGAATCATCTAAGCTGGGACCCACATAGGATACAAGACCAGCATAGCTAGGACCCACATATGATACAAGACCAGCTGTCTTCATTGATTCATCTAAACTGGGACCCGCATAGGATAAAAGACCAGTATTGAATCATCTAATCCGGGACCCACATAGGATACAAGACCAGCAGAGCTTGGACCCACATAGGATACAAGACCAGCTGTCTTCATTGATTCATCTATACTGGGACCCACATAGGATACAAGACCAGTATTGAATCATCTAAGCTGGGAACCACATAGGATACAAGACCAGCACAGCTAGGACCCACATAGGATACAAGACCAGGTGTCTTCATCGTCGCAGTCCACTGAGGATCTCTGCACAATCGTCGTCGTCGAAGTCGCATCCAACACTAGGGTTCCCGCACACAGCAAGCTCGTTCGGGAGGGTCCGCTCCATGAGCCGAGAGGCTGATACATCAACTATCACATAGTCCAGAGTTGATGTATCCAAAAGTTCCATATTGTCAACAGGAACTCAATGCAACAGACGGCGCGTCAATCGGACGCCCGGTCTGAGAGTTATTGGCCTTTTCGTTCCAGGGGCCTGGTTGGTTTTTAAGGAAAAACCAACCCAGCCGTACTCCACCTGCATCCAAATCTCAGGCGGAGTATTCCAAAAGATCCATCTCACTAAGAGGAACTCAACAAAGTTGACGGCACGTCAATCGGACGTCCGTAGCTCAAGATATTAGCGTTTCCGCTCCGAGGGCCCGGTTGGTTTCGTGTACGAACCAACCCGACCGAACTCAAAGTATTCCGAAAACTTATGTGTGATATACCGAAACGACCGTCCCGATCCAAGGATCGCATCACCAATGACGACGCGTCGTTTGGAGGTCCGTAGCCCGAGTTATGGGCATTTGAACCGAAAAAGTCCGATAACAGGGATTTCGGGCCCAGGCCGACTGGCTTAGTGCAGCGCGCTTAGTGCGCTGCCAGCTCGGCTTCGACCGAGCTGATTGAAAACAAACGGGGGGCGCTTGCCCCCCCTTTGTAACCGCGGACCCCCCTCAATAATGGGGGGCCGTTCAACTGGCCAGGCGAATTTAATTCCCCCGGCCTTCCCCATTTCCGATCGGCCCGACCTGGCCGGTCGGATCCTCCTCAACGGGACCGGCAGTGGTCGGTCCCTTTCCGGCTCTGACACCGGCGGCCCGGCTGGCCGCTGGTCACCAAGCTCCGGCTGCGGCGCCTTCGATTTCCTTTGACGCGGTGCGACGACGTCGCGTTCTTGAATTTCTTTCCACGGCGCGGCGCGACGGCGCCGCACAATACTTGCCGTGCGATTCCCGCGTGGTGCGACGACACCATGCCATCCCGTTCCATCCGCAAGGAAACAAACATGAACATAGGAGGGTGGTTCGGCCGTGTTTGTGGGGTCTGCCCCCCCCCCCCCCCCCTCTCGTTAAACGATAACATTTAGTCGTTTATCCTCGAAGTTCGACATGCTAGAATCAAGAATGGAAATAATTAAATAAAACCAATAATCCCCTACATTGGTTTCAATATAGGAGCACGTCAACAAGCCGTGGAAGACAAGCGTTGCGGAGGTCGGGTGTCGCGGTAATCATACATCAATTCCATTGACGTCGAGGTGCGTCCAAAGAGGTAACGTCGCTGGAGAAGCTTCGTAAGCTGACGGAGAGAGCCCGAGGAGGAAGCGGTGTCTCCTATCGTTGACACGGGAAGAAGATCGAAAGAAGAAGCGTCGTCAATCTTCGGAAACACACCGGCTGCGAAGAAGAGAAGAGACAAAACGTCTTTCTCTTCTTATGGTGACGACGTTCTTCGTCGGAGCCTAAGAGTTCTTCGTGTTCTTCGTCAAGGTTAAATAAGATGAAGAATTCTTCCCAAAACCTCTCAAGGTGGCAAGAGAAAACTCACCAAAATAAAATAAGTCTAAGCCTTATTTTATTTACACAACTTCACCTCTTTGAATATCGAAAGTTTGAAATTATATAACTCATCTCAATTAATAACTCAAGTTGTCAAAATTAAGAAGAAGAGGAGTTATTGGGAGTTTAAAGCGGAGTTGAAGAGTTAGGGTTCGTGTGGCCCCCACCACACTTAATCCTCTCAAGGGAGGTTAAGTGTATGTGGGTCCCACCTCTAACTCCCTTTGGTAGGATATAACCAACATGGTTTAAAATTAATTGTGTTCCACAATTTATTTAACTACATCCAACTTTCCCCAAAACTAACTCTCAACCCGCATAAAACACAACCTCGGAGAAGGTATCCTTAAGCGAAAATCGGCGCTGCGAGTTCATCGGTGCCCTTGGAATTTGATTCCGAGCACCGGTTCAAAAGTTAGAAAAACCCGATCTTTCATTCACTGAACGTACCCGAGCCCAACTTCGGAAATTGATTCCGGGCACACCCGGCCTCAGAATCAGGTGCCATCAGAAACCGTGCTCTTGTAAAATTCCAAAGAAAATTAAGAAAAAATTTCCCTTGAATTTTACGGGACTTTACACCGGGGCCAATCCTGGCACAAACTAAATAGAGAATTCTAACTCTTTCTCCAGATCCAAACCTGAAATTTCATCTTTAAAGACCTCTCTGAAATGATCCTCCACTAGAGGAAACTCCATCTTTCAAGTCCCCTAGTCATTCAGATATATATTGGAAATCTGTGATGTTATTCCTCCCAACCCATGATGCTCGGGTCCACCTCTACTTGCCTGGACATCCCATTCACCATTGGGTAGAAAAGACCTACCCTCTTGTTATGTGAAACTCACAATGTGGTTAGTTCAGTCAAAAAATTTATGGAAGCAGGATAAACATTCCATTCCAAGAATGACATCGAAGCGTGTCATCTTCAATACATATAGTTCTGAAAATAAGTGAAACCCACCAACCTAAAGAGGGAACTCCATGCATTGACATACACTCACCATCCTAATCCCCCACAAAGTGTCTAGAATCTTGACATCCTCATAAATAATGATACAGAGCCAAAGACTATACACAACAACAATATACATTAAACTATGGGAATCCATAGTATCAAAAATATCATAAGATAGAACTGATACAAGTAGAATCATTCCACTAAATATAGAGGGTTCGAGATCCTACCCTTGCTGGGTCTACTCCATAACAAAAGTCTGACCTGTATCAAGGCCCTACAACCTTGCCTGACCACCCTTATCTGATCCACCCTGCTATCGTTAAAAACCTATCAACTGGATACCCTGTTCACGATCTTCTCCTCAGCCCAATAGCGGAAAAAACTCTAGTTCCCAGACTGATGAGAAACTAGTGTTCCTTCTCCTAAATGTAGAGTTATATGAAAACCTCTATCACTAGATTCTTGGGAGAAAAACAGTCAAAAATGCTAAAGCTGATCCATATTTTCACAATCTCGTGCACTCAACTGGATCTCTCAGGCACTGAGGACTTTTATGCCCGATCTTCCTTCACTAGTAGCATACCACATGGATACCTAAAGAAAAATAAGGTGAAGGCTCCTTCCAACACTTCCTTATATCATTAAAAGGAGTACTATCCTAGGATGATGAACTGTCCTAGATCGCAGCTCCCAAATCCCTTATATTGTGCTTGGTAATCAATTCCTGGTTTAATATAGTAATCACTAAAGTCAGCATGAAGACATTCACTTATGATCTGACGTCATACCTCAGACATTCCTAAAAAGGCCAAGACAAAGATAACTCATCACCTCACAATACAGGTGCAATGAACCTTAACTCAGTAAAATGGGATGAGTAGTTCATCATTGAAAAAGAACCCTTCTCTAAATGAATGAAATATCAGGCATGATCAGCCTTCAACATCGTGGTGTAGGATAAATCATAGAAGGTCCTCTAAAACTATTCTCAATCCATATCCGTATGATGTACCACCATGGTGAAAAAATCCCACTATCTCTTGTTGGAATCTTATATCATGAACGTAGAAAGATTAACCCTCCTCTCGGGAGGCATCTCTAAATGCTCAATGATATTAATCATGGACTCCAACCATGGCTCTATAGCCTTTGGTCCTCCATCCCCAGAAAAAGTGGGATGATGCTGCTACTGGAACACCCGCATCAGCTCTTCCATAGATAGGGTAGAATGAAGTGCACTTTAGAATGTTCATATCATCCTCAAAAGCCTTCACATAACTTTTCATCCTCACCCGCATCCTGTAAAATAGCTGGTGCCAAGACTGGAACAATGGGAGGGTCTGTTGGTAGTCCCAGATCTAACTTTTTTGGTGTCTAATAATCACCCTACACCTAGTGTACAACCAGATGACGTCTCGATGGCATTACTCAGCACGGTCAAGCCCACATCTCAGTTCAGGAATATCAAAGACAACAACATAGAAGTTCAAGAAATGAATAGGAGAAGGAAACATGCATGTTTTACAAAAGAATGTTACACGACATGTAGAAACACTACACAAAATGTTCCCTTATGTTTCAACATGGGTGTGTACCTATGCCAACACTAGTTATGTAACACCCCTACACATGACATGTTCCTCCTATGACATAGTGTGTACTTGAATTTCCTGCAAACTCAAGTTATTCTACACAGCTAAACCACATGGTTCTCTCCTGGGTAACACTACACGTCATGTTCACCCTAAAAACGGTGTGTAATACTTCAGTTCAAACCACCCGTGTTGTTTTTCACACATTTAGAGACACGATCGACTCTTCATGGAGTGCAAGAATGGGACACAATGTTTACACCCTCTGTTTCATCGACCCGTTTCATTAGTCACATAGCTGGACACACAGTCCTTTCGGAACAGAGTGTACTCATAGTACACAGCATGTTCTACCAATTTTTTCCCAACCCCATGTCTCTTCTCCCAAAAATAATTCACATGGTTAAATACTACATGGTGTTTACATGTAGCACACAACATGTACTTAAGAAAAGTTGTTTCTTCCAGAATATAAGAAACCCTGGCGTGTGTTCACAACACCACACACTGTGTTGTCTGGGTTTCTGGATAGTAGGCCTATGAAACTCCTATGAAACCCTATAAACATATAATTTTGTCCAAGGAATGAAAATTTTCAACCAGTGAGAGCCCATACTACCACGAATCAAAATTTTAAAACCATATTCATATCATAACATGACAAAATTCAATTAATGTTCAAACATAGTCCACCAAATTCTAATCCAAGAGGGCCCATAACACCTCAGGGACCAAAGTTTGGCATCTATCCAAATGAAACATTTAATATTCCTATATCCTATCCAAATAGTACGTATTATATCCTGACATATATCAGAATAACATGCATGCATCACACAATATCTATCACAACAACATGCAATCAGTAATTCACCCTAACTGGAATTCCAAGAATGCATGGTATGTGATCTCAAGAAAGTTCCTATATGATGCATGAGATAGAATACACCGATCTCAATGGGTTTTAATAGAAATAGATCCACAAAGATACCAATAATAACAACACAAAACATGTGTGTCACCCAATAGTGAAATCAAATCTAATGTAACAATTGGAAAACCAGAAAAATTGTAATATTCGAGGTAACATGGATTTTCCCTATTCACTGATTAGTTACTCATGGGCACAACATATTAAAAAATTCAAATTTTTTCCTATCCATATATATAAGCTCCAAACAGTAAAATAAAGAAGAAAAGAACCCACTCTCATACTACTTTTTAATGTCCCAGTTTCGGGTGCCGTCCAAAGGTTCTTCGTACCTCATTGGTAACATGGATTCAAGTGCATTTCCCCAAATGCCAGAGTCTTCCAACCGACAGTGGGGGACTTGGGTGTGATAGTCGGGAAACTATTCTCCTCATAGGCAAAGTAACACGGTGAAAAAAAAGTAAACAATAATGAAAGCAGTAATATTATACAACAAAGTAAACATTAGAAGACTGATAGTTTAACAACTGCAACATATATGTAATTAATGATTCATGTCACAAGTATTTAGGAAAGTATCCAAACAAGTTACATTGCTGGAAATACAATACTAAAACAAAATTAATGAAAATATTAAATAACTCCCACAATATTTCAAGCCTCAACTTGGTCCCTTTGTCTCTAGCTCCAACATCAATCAAGTACCTGATATAGAAGGGCACATTACCTTACCTATACATGCAACCATATAATCAAGTTGGGTCTAAAATTAGGACCCAAATTGGGTGTGAGACAAATCCCTGTAGGAAGCCAAAAAAACAAATTTTCCAAACTATTAGTTAATATATATAGCAGGTAATATGAATAAATGAAGCAATATTCTAGGAAGTACTCCAAAGTAAACAATCCTACATTTTTTAACTAAATTCATTTAAATTTATAAATTATTCAATCCAATGAATAATGTTGCCTTAGGATCTATCCTATGATATGTATCCCCTGTATAACAATAACAACATACATCTCAAAATACCATCTAAACAACCAAGAAAGGCAAAGTCCAAGATTGTGCTTTGGCTTGGCAGGATTGTCACAATCAAAAAATCATTCATAAGAAACCCTATGGAAAAGAAATCATATTTTAATCCCCTCTTGTTCAACATATTATCAAATCAATAAAAAATAAATACCTAATGGGAAATCTCTCACACTCTAACCCCTCTGGTCCCACATATCAACAATCTATTTTAAACGACCACCTAGGTAGCTCTCACAGTCAATACCCCTTGGTCTGTGTAGCAGTAATAATTTGAATGACCCTCTAGAATCTCTCACAGTAAATTCCCTGTGGTCCAACATAAATTTAATAAAGACCCTCGGGGTATCTCTCACGATCTAACCCCTAGTCAATTTCCCCATGGAAAATGTCACTGTCAATGCCTCTGTTCAACGATAACAACAATTATACATAAATGACCCTACGTTGGGAAGCTCCCATGATCAATTAAATTTGATAAACATTCAAAATGTGAAACACATGCATCTCATATAAATAGAAACTCCATCCTAATAGAACTAGGATTGGGAAAAAGTTATCCTAACATGTAATTCTAGACCCAACAACCAATATCAAACAACCTTGGGAAAACCCATCCATAATCAAGGTATTAAACCTGATGCTTAACCAAACAACCCTTTCTCATCAAACACACCATAACATGTCTTAAACAGAGTTCACTTAAGAAATACATAATTCCATAAACCATGGTATTTGAAACTTTTAGAATATATAATCCAAATACAATCATGTTAACGCACAAACCACCTACCACAACATTGTACGAAGATCACTGTAGAATTTCATCCCATGAATCAGCATAGAACGTCATAGATTTAAAAAAAATGGTCAAAATAATTCAATCTTCGATAACTCACAAGTGATGTGAAATCAGGAAGAGAGGCTACAGGGGATGATAGAACTCATGGGTGGGAATCCAATGCACCTGATGATGTCTCAATTAGAGCCGAGATGAATGAATGGTATGGGTTCGAAGTTCTCGGTCATCTCGTCACACTCCTATACGTAACATGGGGATACGATATGTGTTTTGGAGATGAGACGTGACCCCGGTAAAATTAATAAAATAAAAAAAAGTACACGAAGTGTTCATTTAATGTACATGTCATGTACTTCCCTCAACTGACCCCTCATTAGGTGGTCTACATGACCATGTACTCATCCACTGCACGACCAGTACGCGGCTACATGCGGAAACTGGGTAAAGGGCATGTACTCAAGAGTACATGGTGTGTGCATAGAAAATTTCCAAATTCTCCCTTTTTCCTCAACAACAACCAAAATCAAGATCCATACCTGAATTGAAGATTCATGTTCTTACAAACTTCCCCCTTTAAAGAAATTAATCCATGAATTTCCCTTCCAAGGGTGGTGAAGTAGAAAATTCAAACAACTTTGGACACTAGGATCATATGTCGACCTCCCTCTCCCATGTCTCATCCTGCACTCACCCATGACATCATGACACTCATACCAGAGGAATAGACAGACCATGGATAAACTTCATGTTATGATCCAAAATCCTTATACAGTTCTCCTCAAAGGATGAATCTACCTCAAACTCAACCTCCCTGGGTTAAAAAATGTGAGCCAGGTCTGAAATGTAATGACATAGATGAGAAACATGAATGAAATCATTCATAGCCCATTACCTCTAAGGTAACTAAAACCAATAGAAAACTAGCCCGACTCTCTCGAAAACCTCAAATGGCCCGACATACCTCAGTGAATGCTTCCCCGATCACCTAATCCTCTTGTGTCCCAACCTTGGTGTGACATGTTTGATGACATGATATTTGACCTCAAACTCCATATTTATTATCTGTCAATCAACATAAGATTTTTTCCTAGACTGTGCAGTAGTAATCCCCTTCCAAATCAACACCACCTACATAGTGGTCTCCTAGTAAAGACGAGTTCCCAACATAGGTGCCTCCCCTACCTCCAACCAACATATGGGTGATCGGCATGAACTACTATACAAAGCCTCATAAGGTTAAATCTAAATCATCACTTAAAAACTCTTATTGTAGTAAAACTACACTAGGGGTATATGTCTCTCCCATGAACCCTCAAAATAATGAATGCATGCTCGAAGCATCTCCTCCAACATCTCAATCATGCACTCTGACTGGCGATCTATCTGGGGATGGTAAGTTGTACTCAGAAGTACCTATGTACCCAAGGCCATCTGTAGCCCCTGCAAGACTTGAAATGTAAAATGGGCATCCCTATCTGAAACGATAGAGTGCCAAACCCCATGTAATAGTAAAATCTCTCGGATGTAAATTCCATCAACACTAAAGGTATCACTGATCAGTAAGAAGTGTGAAACCTTTGTGATTCTATCAACTAAAACCCAAACGTCATCATTCCCTCAAGGTGACCTCAGTAAAGCTATCATGAAATCCATCGTGACATCATTCCACTTCCACTCAAGAATGGTTATCAACTATGAAATCAATTCTGGTCACTGATGCTCTGCCTTCACCTTCTGATAGTTGGAACATATCATAAAAAACTAGAAACATCCCTCTTCATACTCAGCTACCAACACTGACAGTGAAGATCTCGATACATCTTGGTGACACCAGGATGAACTTCCCAAACTACGGAATAATAATCTAACAACAACTCCTCGTGTATTTCTTCAAACACCCATATGCATCCATGAAAACACAAGATCTCATCATCTCCCACGGTCCATCCAAGAGTTGGGTCCTCCCCTAAAACACTCTCCTGTAGGACTAGGCCTTTATAATATGATAGCTGCCTCATTCCCATTGGGTCCATAAGAGTAGATGTAACAGCTACCAACGAAAGAAAAGTCTGCCTCTATCTATCATGTAACTCCAAATTCATCTTAGAGAATAGATCCATAATCTACCACTCATTGCTGACGTCTTAAACTTCTTGTATCTCAGTCCTCCTTCTTTACGCATTAGCCACAACCTTGACTTTCCAAGGCATACAAGAAAGATCAATGTCAAAGGACTAACGGTACTCAACCCACCTTTACTGTCTCAAATTAAAATCACATTGATTAAAGAAATATTTGAGACTTTTATGGTCAGTTAATACCCCAAAGTGCTATCTGAAAATATATTGTCTCCAACAACGTAAAGAATGCAGAACTATAGCTAACTCAAGATCGTGCATTGGGTAATTCCTATCATGTGGCCTCAACTACAGAAACTTGTACGCATAGACTCATTTCCCTTGTATCAGCACTCTTCCCAACCTGATACCAGGTGCATCATAGTGAACAGTGTAAATCTTTCCCGAATCTGAAAAAACTAGTATCGGTGCTAAATTCAATCTCCCTTTCAACTAATGAAAGGATGTATTGTAGGAATCTGTCCACAAGAACTTCACACCCTTCTTAGTCAGGCCTATTAGTCACACTTCTAAACATGAATATCCCGATATAATGTACATGTAGTAACCACCCAGCCCTAGAAAACTTCGTACCTCAAAGACATTTTTTGGATGCTACATGGAAACTACTACTCTAACATTATCTGGATCTATCGATACTCCTTTCATTGAGATAATATGGTCTATGAAGTGAATATGATCCATCCAAAATTGGCATTTTGAGTGCATGGAATATAACTGATACTCTCTCAGTGTACTCAAAATGATCTCAAGATGCATGGCATGGTCCTGTCGAGTGTGGGAGTACACTAAGATATTGTCCATGAAGACTACCAGAAAAGAACCCAAATAAGGATGGAACATTCAGTTCATCAGTTCCATTAAAACTGCTAGTGCATTTGTGAGACTGAACGACATAACCAAATAATCTTAAAGACCATACTTGCTCCAAAATGTTGTAGGAGGTATATCTTTTTTTCTAATCTACAACTGATGATAGCTGAGTCTCAATTCAATCATTAGGAAACCCTAGAATCCTCAAAGAAGTTGAATGAGATCATTAATCCTCAGCAAGGGGTATTGGTTCTTGACCGTCAACTAGTTCATCTTCCGACAGTCCATGAAAATTACAAGGGTACCATCCATATTCATCACAAAAATGACAGGTGAACCCTAGAGAGAAGTTCTGGGTCGGATAAAAACATTTTACAGTAACTCCTCCAGTTGCTTCTTGATCTCCTGTAGCTCAGGTATAGCCATCCTATATGGATCAATGGACACTACTACCGCTCCTGGAACAAGCTTAAAAAATAAGTCTACCACTCGCTCTTGAGGTAAACCTAAAAATTCGTATAGAAAGGAATGTCTGAAATGATTCACCACCAGTGGAAAGTCCATTAATGAATTCCCATGGTCATCCATATATAAATTATCCCTCGGGACTATAATTCCTCTCATCCCAAGATACTCGGGTCTAGCACTACTTACCTGGACATCCAATTGTACCTTTTGTAGAAAAGTCCTATCCAATAGTTATGTGAAAGTCACCCTATGAAGATTTCAGTCAAAAAAGACTTTAAAGGAGGCTAACCTGTACATTCCATGAATTTCATCGAATCCTATAATCTATAAGACATAGAGGTCCAACATGATGTGACACCAAGCAACCACAAGAGGGAACTCCTTTCACTGATGTACACTCGTCTTCTTAATCCCCAATGGAGTTTCATGTGTCATGAAATACTTATAAGTAAATATATAGAGACCAATGATCTCCACAAAAACAATAGAAATGAAACTATGAGAAACCCCTATATCAAAAAGAGTAGAATTTTGAACTGAGGAATCTAGAATCATACATTTAACTTTAGAGGGTTCATGATCCTACTCCGGCTGGGTTTGCTCTATCACAGAATTCTGACCTTTACCATGGCCCTATAACCCTTCCTAAACACCCTGAGCTAATCCACCATGATGTCATTGAAAACCTATCGATTGAATACCAAAACCACAACCTCCTCTTTGTCCTGAATTACCAGAGAACTCTAGTTCTTATACTGATGAGAAACTAGTGGTCCTTCTCCTGACTTTGGAGTCATAGAAGGACCTATGACACTAGATTTTGGTGAGAAAAACTGACAAAAAATATGAAGATGAACCATCTTTCCATAAGCTTGGTACTCAACTGGGTCTCTCAGGAACTGAGGTATTGTATGCCCACTCTTCCCGCACAGGTAGCATACCACATGTATACCTGAAGAAACATCATCTAAAGGCTCCCTAAAACGTTTCCTACTCTCTGTTGATGGAGTAATAACCCTATATTTTGAACCACCCTAGCTCTCAGCTCCCAACTCCCTTAGACTACACTCAGTAATCAAAACCCGTTTCCCTATAACAGTCACCAAAGTCAACCTGAAGAGATTCACCTACGATCAGATGTCATACCTATGACCATCCTCAAAACTCCTATCCAATGATAACTCATCACCTCCTAGAATAGGTGTGAAGCACTCGATCTCTACATAATGGTATGTGTAGTCCATCACTGAATGATCACCCTTATCTAAATGCATTAAATCATGGGCTCGATTGGCCCTCAACGTCTCATGGTAGATGTAATCATATAAGATCTTATGAAACTCTTCCCAAGCCATATCCTGATGATGTCCCACCTGTGAGATAACATACCACAACATCTTGGAAGAATAACGTATAATGTACATATAAATATTCACACCCCTCTTTAGAGGCATCTCTAGATTCTCAAAGATATAATGATGGACTCCAACTATGACTCTACAGCCTTGGGTCCACCATCCTCAAAAAAAGCGGGAGGATGTTGCTACTAGAACACCTAGGTTAGCTCTTCCATAGACGGGACAGGATGCAGTGCTCCCAGATTGGTCTGTAACATCCTCAAAAATCCTTCACATAAAAATGAATCAACACCTGCATCCAATGAAAGAGCTTGATTCAATACGGGCATGACCAAAGGGTCTGTTGGTAGACCTTGGTCTATCCTTTTTGGTGTCTAATCATCACCCTACACCTGGCATACAACAAAAGCACTTCTCAGTGTCATGAATCTACAAGGTCAAGCACACACTTCAGTTCAATATTATCAGGGAAAACAACATAGAAGTGGAATAAAGGAACATGAGAAGAAAACATTCATGTTTTACACAAGAAGGTTATACGGCATGAAGAAACACTACATGGAATTTTCCTGGAAGTTTAAACATTAATGTGTACCTCTACCAACACAGGTCGTACAACACCCCTACACATGATGTGTTCCTCCTATGACATGGCATGTACTTGATTTTATCCCTCTTTCCTGTGTTCTTATACACAGATAAACTAGAAATTCTCTCCTGGGTAACAATACATGGCATGTTCACCTTAGAAACAACTTGTACTACTTAATTTCAAACCACCCTTGTTGTTGGTCAAACAGTCGGTGTCACAGTCACCTCTACACGATATGCAATCACTGGACACAACTTGTTCTACTAAATTTTTTCTAACCTTGTGTCTCTTATCACACTGTTAGTCACAAGGTTAAAGACTACACGATGTGTACATGTAGTACATGGTGTGTACTTAAGAAAATTAGTTTTTTCTAGAACAGAAGAACACATGGTGTTTGTTCATAACACCACACACTGTGTTGTCTGGGTTTCCATAATGTAGGCCTCTAAAAATCCTCCAGAACCCTTAAAAGCATATAATTTTGTCCAAGGAATGAAAAATTCCTACCCTTGAAAGACCAAACTCCCACAAATAATTGCTTGAAATCTTTATTCACATCAGAACTTGAAGAATTCAATTAATGTTCAAACATGATCCACCAAATTCTGATCCAAGAGGGCCCATAACACCTTAGAGACCAAATTTTGGCATCCATCCGAACAAAACTTTTCATATTCCAATACCCTATCCAAGTAGCATGTAATATATCACGTTATCTACCATAAAATCAATCATATCTATCACAACATCAATCACAATAGCATGTAATCGTTAATTCACCCTAAATGGCATGACAAGAATGCATGACATGTGATCTCTAGAAAGTGCATATATGATGCATGAGATGGAATACCCTCATCTCATCAGGTTTAGAAAAAAATTAAACCACAATGATATCAATAATAACATCATAAAACACATGTGTCACCCAACGGTGAAATCAAATAAACTCTAACAATTGAAAAACATGAAAAAATTACAACATTCAAGGTAACTTGGCTATTCCCTATACACTGGTTAGCAACTCCAAGGCATGGGTTATTACCAACAATGCATTCCTTCCTATCCTTATCTATAGGCTCCAAATAGAAAAAAAATTACAAAAGAACTCACTTTGATAGCAATTTGTAATGTCCTAGTTCTGAGTGCCTCCCAAAGGTACCACATACCCGGTTGGTGACATGGCCTCACGCACATTTTCCCAAATTCCAGAGGCTACTGACGAGCAGTGAGGGCCTTAGGTGTGATATTCGGGAAAATATTCCCCCATAGGCAGAGTAACACAACATAAACAGATTGTAAACTGTAAAGAAAGTAGTAATACCATACAACCATATAAACAACATAATATTGACAGTATAACAACTACCACATATATATAAATAGTGATACATGACACAAGTATCTAGGAAAGAATCCAAAAAGTCACAATGCAATAAATACAATACTAAAACCAATGTAATGAAAATAGTAAATAAATCCAACAGCATCACAAGCCTTATCTTGTGTAACACCCCAAGCATTCACGGTATTCTTCTCTTTGAATAATACAATAGTGTGTGTTATACGCATCTTCGAGTTCTAACACACCACTACAAATCAAACTAGTCGTTAAGAATTGTAATACCAACTTTTTAAAATTTTATACATTTTATCTTTCAAAATGAACTTCATTTTTGGATTCGGAATATAGAAATTAGCTTATGGAGAATTTTGGGTACTTTTCTGATTACTTTCATATTTTGATGAATAGTGAAAATTTCTAAATTTTAATTAAAAGAAACTTTTTTAATCGAAATAATTAATAGTGATAAATTATGAATTCGAGTGATTAAAAAGTATAATTAGATTTTATTTTTACTATTTAATCCAATGTTGATCATTGGACATAATTTCACATTTAAACTGGACATAAGCAAGTGTCAATCTTTTGATAGTTATTATTTCTTAAAAGCACTCTATTTGTTTTGACAACGGGAATTAATTTTTAAATTAATTAATTCAACTTATATGTTCTGAATTTGGTAAAATAGACATCATTTTTTAATTCATAATATCAAATATATCTTAGGCTGAATTTTTGGTATTTTTCTGAGAAACATTAATTTTTGATGAATAGTGAAAAATACGGAGTTATTGGTTAAAACCGATTTTTTATTTAAATAATTATTTATTTTATTTAAATTAATTTGTGTTGAAATAGATAAATAATACTTATATAAGTTCATTGTAATTCATTGGAGTTAGTTTATAATAATTTTAGATATATAAAAATTTTATTTAACTTTTCACCGTCTTTTACCCCCCCTCCTAGGAGAATTTGAATATTCACATAAAACATAATTTTTCGGCTTCTGTGAGTTGAATTTCAAAAATCCGAGAAACATGTATAATATCAGGGAGTAAAATGTGATTCAATAAGATAAAAATATTTTTTGGTGAATAGTAACTTTTTACTTTTATTTACCACGGTTAAAGATAAATAGGGTAATTCAAGGTAAAAAGAATATTGTAATAAATCCAAATTACCTTAACACATGTCCTAACCTTATTGGATGAGTAATTGACGACCATGTGAATCTTTGGGTCGATTTTGGGACCTCATGGAGCCAATTATGAATGATAATGACATTTTAGATTAATTAATTTAATGTAAAGGCAAAATTGACATAAACAAAAATATTTTAGTAATTAATTTTTATATGGTGTTATATAAGTAATATTTTTGACTATAAATATAAATTAGAAAGCTAAAACAAATTTCTGTATAATTTTATTATATTCATAATTTTTAGACATAAAATAATATAAATTATTTATGAACAATGATGATGCATTAATTACCATATTAATGAAAGATTAAGATAATTGATATTATAAATACCCAAATAAATGTAATTTGAGACTTTTTATGAATTAAAATAATTTTATAGGTTAATATAACATAGTAGGATTGGTTATATAAATTTTTTTTGAAGTAATAATGCTGTTATGAATTTATCAAAAACAATATACCCAATAGTTCCAAAATTGAAAAAAAGAGTTTTTAAAACAAATATTATATTATTAATTGATATTATATTCCTAAAATTCTAAGGTTCGTCCAAAGGACTTATATTATGATATGTGTATCAGTAATGAACCACTTTGGGGTCTATTAGAATTTTATAGTAGGTTTATTAGCCATATAATATAAAAATACAAAGTGACATGGTAAATGTCAAACTAATTAACTAAAAGTTAAAACTAAAAGATAAGGTCAATAAAAGAACCCAAACCTGCCTAAAACCTATTGGTTGAGTGGATTTCGACCCATCCACACATTATCCTTGAAATAAATCAATTTTGGGGCCATTATAAACCGAATATGAATTTATTATAAAATAATATTTTACGTTTTTCCTAAGGTGCACCTCACCCCTCTTATAAAAGGCTAATTCACACCTTCTAAGCCATTTGGCTCGGAAAAACCCAGAAAAAATACACTCTCAACTATCCTCCCTTCATCCTAGAGGCCTTATTTTGATCATAGATCCAACCTATGGAGCCCTTTTGATCAAATCCAAAGGAAGAACCTGAAGAAGAGGTAATGATTTCACCACCCTCTTTCAAGTTCCTTTCTTCTTCCACTTCCTTTTTCTTTGTTGTTTCCATGATAAAATAATAAATACAGTAAATTATATATAATTTGATGTAATTATAATTATGGTACTATAAAATTCATTATTCTATCCACCCTTTGAATGACATGTCACCATACGTGCGTACGTACGGCTTACCGTCTCTACGTCGTGGTGTAATTGTTATTCAATACATTTTAATTTCGATGGGTATAATAATGATGTGTATTTGATGTAAAAAATAAATATAACATGATAAGGATTATGTATATATAATATAACAACCAATTATATATTATTATAATATCAAAATAATGAAATTTTCCCTCATGTGTACGTACAGATTAACGTCTCCACGACGCGATGAGATTCATTTCCAAGTCCACCATTCATCGACGATTATAAAAATATATATATTAATAATAAGTATGTTATATTTGAAATAATAATGATACTATATATATAAGTATTTATGTACTTACATATATCTTATTTATTTACTTCCGTTCAATACAATATGAAAACAGAAACATCGTTTATGCATATGTACGAACTACCATCTCCATACACGGTGTTTTCCATTTAAAATATATGTTTGTTATACATATTTATATTCTAAATATATATGATCTATAAATCATACAATTGGATCATGGGCGTATCTCACTGATTTGGGTTTTTGAAATTTGAAATTTTGAAATTTGAAAGTTTTGAAATTTGAATGTAATGGATGCTTAGTTGTGTTGTCATGGAGGCATGTTGTTCTGTAATGGGTACTGGAAACCCGGAAACCAACTATTTGAAAATGGAAAAAATGATTAGCAGGTGATACAATCTAGAGTTACAAGTTAAAACATGTACGATAAAGAAAGTGATATTTACCCAAAATATTAATATAACATGGAAATTATTATTAATTGGGTAGTATAATGTCATAATTGAATAATGTATGATATCATAAATATTAATATGGTTCTGGTATAATTTAATAACATACTATACTCTTTATACATGAGGTTAAACGTACCCTCGACTAATGAAAATTGCAAGGTAAGGGGTTTTCATCTCACCCCTTATTCCTGTGAGATTTATGCCATATTGCCACTATTAACTTTTGTGTGGTGTATGTACCACCCATAATTGTATTCATTGTGTAATAAACATTAATTTATGTGTATTTACATATTCATTGTATGATAATCCTTTCATGGGGTGTATGTTTCATAAGTTACCAAATTGGTAAGGGTTAATTCCTCAATCTCATTATTATCCGAGATTGTTTATGAGTAAATATTTACTGGGACATTTTTATCATCAATGTCAATTTTTCATAAAAATAATTTCCAAATTAATATTTTAAGGATTTTTGAAATGTACTCTTTATCAATATCATAATTTTAAATGTTTTAAATATTTATCTTTCTAAATCTTCTAAATTAATGTCCATGTTTTCAAAATGATTTTAAAGATTTATTTATATGGACATGAATGTTTTAAAATGATAATTCTTTTCAAAAGCTTCGAAGTGGTATGGGACACTTTTATTCAAAAATCTCTTTTAAATTACTTCCTTTATAAATGTGTGACTTTTAAATGATTTTACAAAATGGATATTTCTCTCAAAACGTTTTAATCATCATTTTCAACTATGTTAGCATCCTTTTCTGGATATTATTTTTGATTGAGGTTGATTTATTATAATACAATCTTCCATATTGTATTGAATGAGTTATGATATGTTTGACTGTGGATGTTCTATTTTTTTTACCATTCATGGTTTATGGTTAAAGTATTGACATTTTGTATGCTATTTTTAATAAGAATGTTTATGTTATATTTCAAACTTTTCATATCAAGAATGTATTGGACTAAGTAAGTGATAGGTGGAGCTCGCTATAGCTCCTCGATGCATCGGTTGGTCTCATGAGACAACTAGACATGTAATTGGCTGAGGCCCTTTCCCAATTTGATATATGGTTTTGGCCGAGGCCTTAATCATTTTTAGACGTCTTGGCCGAGGTTTTGACAAAATGTTTCAGAATGTATGGCATTATACATTCCCTCATTATAGAAATAATATTGATGGTTCATGTGGTCATTCGACTAGTAGAATACCAATGATTATGTTTTATTATGGCATTATTTTCTCAGCTCATATTCTTTCCATAAAAGTATTCATGTTTATTATTGTTAAAGGCATGTGGTATAAATTATTCACCATGCATAATATTTATGTAATTTTCCACTATATTTCTTACCCTTACTGATCATTTGATCTCACCCCTTTCTATGTTTTATTTTTCCCAGGATTCCAAGAAGTGTATTGTGACTGATATGCAGGGTTAAGCCAAGGGAATAATGGCTTTTATAAAGGATTATTTATGTTGTTTTGTATGTTATAAAGTGTAATGTAACATTCATGTATGTAATCTATTTTCTAAGATTGCTAAAGTGATCAGTCCTTCAGGACATGATTCATTGTAATCATGCCAATGTATTAAAATAATGCACCGACTCTGGTTAACTAGGGTCGGGGCGTTACCGTTGGTATCAGAGGAATTTTATCAATAACCTTGGAGACTAGATTTAGATAAACTCTGATTAGATCACATTACCCTAAGACAGACTTTGAATATTAGTATAGAAGAATTTCCTAGAATTTTAGTAATGTAGAGATTTTGTGTGTTTTCCAAGAAAATACATCCATGTCTGGATATAAACTGGTAGAGGCAGCTCTGGCACAGATGTTCCTAGCGGTAAAACCTGAAAACACCACTTTGAGCTAGAATCAAACGGGAACTGATGCACGACAACGGGCCTTGCTGCACTCTTGGTTAGGACACTCCCAGAGGATATGCTTAAGATAATTCTCATTTTCTTTACAAATCATTATGAAGGATTTATGAGTATATACCTCCTTAAAGAAAATATTTTTTTGATTATGGATTATATTCATAAACTGTTCAACTTACGTTAGTTATTTTACATGTTTGAAATTATGAATTGCGATTCATAAACTGACCTAGTGTATGCCATTGTTTGGAAATGGCACCTAGTAGAAGGAATGATAACTCCAGCAATACGTATGATCCAAAGAGTAAGAAGGGTCATATCATTCATGGTATTAAGCCAAAATTTAGAAATGAAATAGTCTCCCACATATTATCATCATACGAATAAATATTATCATAAGATAAGAGAAGAATTCTCTGAGTCATTTGGATTTGAAGGGAATCAAGATAAGAAAAGGATGGAAGAGAGAAAGATGGATAAAGGTAAGAGGGAAAAGAAGAATTTTACCATATGTGATAACTGTGGGAAGAAACACCTTGGAACTTGCCTGAATGGAATGTGAGTTTATTATAAGTGTGGAGAAAAAGGAACCATGTACGTGACTACAATGGTAAGAAAAATGTTTCAAATATACAATTCTTCATTTGTAAGAAGTTGGGACACTACACAAACTAATGTCCAAATCATCAGAGTATGCCCCAAAAGATGCTATTGGTTAATAATCAAGTTATGATTCTACCTCACATGAAGAAGAATGACTAGTGTTGTTATGTTGTTATTATAGGATTATTTCATTTGAGTGTTGTATCAACAATATAATGGTTATATGAATTACGGAGATAAATAAGGCTTGAATTACATTACTATTTTATTGAGGATTTGCGATTATATGGTTCTAAGAAAAGTGACATAATAGTAAGCTTCAATTTTTGGAAAATACATGTTTTATAGAAATGCAATCCTTAATATGGCCCTGATAATGAGGTAGTGATTTTGAAATAAGAGATGGTTGATTTGAATAATTATATTGTATATTCTTGATTACATTGAAACTGATTAATGATTTATCATCGTAGGAGTTTACAAAATTTTTGGATAGAAGGATTATATCCATTAATCTATATACAATAACGGAGCATGAATGTAATCAATAAGGTTTTATGGTAATTGAAGATGTTACCATGTTTTTATAATAATACATGATGAAGGTGTTCACATGTTATTACATGGAAAAAAGGATCTTTATTGTGTTTAACTTCCTTATAAATTTTGGACAGTGAGTTTGGATAGTAGTATTTAGGATAAGTCTAAAGGTTGGAATGGATTATGTTTGAAAGGTTATTTTTGGATTTTTATAAAAGGACAACACGCAGACTGTGTGAAAACCCATCGCGTCGGACAAAGCTGGGGGAATCGAACCCCCAACCATAGTGCGATTGAGATTTATCACCTACCACTGGACTACGTGAATTCCTGGGATTGTATAATGTAGTTTCTTTTTTTAAAGGGTCTGATATGGGAATTATAAATTCATTATATTTGGAACCCTATACGATTAGGATAAATAGAATATTTTTGAGTTGTATTATGTTTTGGAGTGAAAGATGAGTTTGTGGTAGAAATTTATTAATGGATAAAACTATAATTATAAAGTATGTTTATCTCTTTATTATCTTAGCCAATATCATAAATAAATTCCTCAACATCAAAAAAAGGAACCCAGAACAAAAATGTTGTCCAAGATGGTACCTTATATCATCACAAATTTATGGCTTTGTGTCTGTTGGCCTTTTCATAGCCATGTCCTCTACCACAATCCATCAGATATTGATGGTTAGATTTGTCTTCCATATACATGTTTTCTTACATGAAACCCTAGTATGTGTTATTTTTGGTAACCTTCATACATACCAGTCTTTATTTTAAATAGAGGCCTCATTAATCCATTTTTCGATGTGGGATTTCAACTATGATATTTTGAAATGTCAACCCCAAGTTTCCAATACCGAGCATAAATTGCGAGGAACAAATTTACTAAAGGAGGGTAGAATGTAACACCCCAAGCTTTCACGGTATTCTTCTCTTTGAATAATACAATAGTGTGTGTTATACACAACTTCGAGTTCTAGCACACCCCAACCAATCAAACTTGCCATTAAGAATAGTAATACCCAATTTTTGAAATTTTATACCTTTTATCTTTCAAAATGAACTTCATTTTTGGATTCGTAATTTTGAAATTAGCTTAGGGTGAATTTTTGGTAATTTTCTGATAACTTTCATATTTTTATGAATACTGAAAATTACAAAATTTTAATTTAAAGAAATTTTATAATAGAGATAATTAATAGTGATAAATTATGCATTTGAGTGATTTTAAATTATAATTAGATTATAATTTTACCATTTAATCCAATTTTGGTCATTGGACATAATTTCACATTTAAACTGAACATAAGCAAGTGTCAATCTTTTGATAGTTATTATTTCATAAAAACACACTATTTATTTGAAAATGGGAATAAATTTTTAAATTAATTAATACAACTTATTTGTTTTAAATTTGGTAAAATAGACATCATTTTTTAATTCATAATATCAAATATATCTTAGTCCGAATTTTTGGTATTTTTCTGAGAAACATTAATTTTTGATGAATAGTGAAAAACACTGAGTTATTGGTTAAAACCAATTTTTTATTTAAATAATTTTTTATTTTATTTAAATTAGTTCATGTAAAAATAGATACATAATACTTACATAAGTTTATTTTAATTCATTGGAGTTAGTTTATAATAATTTTAGATATATAAAATTTTTATTGAACTTTAAACCGTCTTTTACCCCCCTCCAAGGAGAATTTGAATATTCACATAAAACATAATTTTACCGCTTCTATGAGTTGAATTTAGAAAATCCGAGAGACACGATTAATATCAAGGAGAAAAATGTGGTTCAATAAGATAAAATTAATTTTTGGTGAACCGTAACTTTTTACTTTTATTTACCGCGGTTAAAGATAAATAGGGTAATTCAAGGTAAAAAGAATATTCTAATAATTCAAAATTACCTTAACACATGTCCTAACCTTATTTGATGAGTAATGTCCGACCATGGGCATATTTGGGTCTATTTGGGGACCCCATGGAGCCACTTATGAATGATAATGACATTTTAGATTAATTAATTTAATATAAAGGAAAAATTGACCTAAACAAAAACCTTTTAGTAATTAATTTTTATATGGTGTTATATAAGTAATATTTTTGACTATAAATATTAATTATAAATATAAATAAATTTCCTATATAATGGTATTTTATTTATATTTTTTTGACATTAAATAATTTAATTTATTTATGACACAAAGATGATGTAGTAATTACCGTATTAATGAAAGATTAAGATAATTGATATTATAAATATCCAAATAAATTTAATTTGAGACTTTTTATGAATTACAATAATATTATAGGTTAATATGACATATTAGGATTGGTAATATGAATTTGGTTCTAAGTAATAATGTTGTTATGAATTTATCAAAAACAGAAAACCCAATAGTGCCAAAATTGACATAAAAGAGTTTTAAAAACAGATATTATATTATTATTTAATATTATATTCCGAATAATATAAGGATCGGCCAAAGGACTTATATCAAGATAGGTGTATCATTAATTTACCACTTGGTGGTCTATTGGATGTTTATAGTATGTTTATTAACCATATAATATAAAAATACAAAGAGACATGGAAAATGTCAAACTAACTAACTAAGAGTTAAAACTAAAATATAAGGTTAATAAAATGCCCCAAACCTATATAAAACATATTGGTTGAGAGAATTTAAACCCATCCACACCATACGATCGAAATAAATCAATTTTGAGCCATTATAAACCGAATATGAATTTATTATAAAATAATATTTTAAGTTTTTCCTAAGGTTCCCCTCACCCCTTTTATAAAAGGGCACTCACCCGTCACTCTAATTAACACCTTTTAAGCCATTTGGATCGGCCAAACCCTACCCAAATACCCTCTCAACTATCCCCCCTATAACATATAGGCCTTAGTTTTATCAGAAATCCAACTTAAAGATCCTTTTTGATCAAATCAAAAGGAAGAACCCAAAGAAGAGATAATGATTTCATCACCCTCTTTCAAGTTCCTTTATTCTTCCACTTCATTTTTCTTTGTTGTTTAAATTATAAAATAATAAATCTAGTATATTCTATATACTGTGATGTTATTATAATTATGGTACAACCAAATTCATTATTCTATCCACCCTTTTAATGACATGTCACTATACATGCGTACGTACGGCTTACCGTCTCTACGTCGTGGTGTAATTATTATTCAATACATTTTCATTTCTATGGGTATAATAATGATGTTTATTTGATGTAAATAATAAATATAACATGATAAGGATTATGTATATATAATATAACGTCCAATTATATATTATTATAATATCAAAAGAATGATATTTTCACTCGTGTGTACGTACAGATTACCGCCTCCACGACGCGATGAGATTCATTTCCAAGTTCACCATTCATCGACGATTATAAAAATATATATATTACTAATAAGTATGTAATATATGAAATAATAATGGTACTAGATATATATATATTTTTATATATAAGTGTTTATGTACTTACATATATCTTATTCACTTACTTCTGTTCAATACTACATGAAAATGGAAACAACGTTATGCATACGTACAGACTACCGTCTCCATAAACGGTGTTTTCCATTTCATATATATGTCTATTTTACATATTTATATTCAAAATATATATTATATATAAATAATTTTTTATATTATGGAAGTATTTAAATCATGATCTATGTGATACAATCAAGAGTAACAAGTTAAAACACGTACGATAAAGAGAGCGATTATTACCCGAAATATTAATATAACATGGAAATTATTATTAATTGGGTAGTATAAAGTCATAAATGTATAATGTATGATATCACAAATATTAATATGGTTCTGGTATAATATAATAACATACTATAGTCTTCATACAGGAGGTGAAACCTACCCTTGACTAAAGGAAAGTGCAAGGTAAGTGGTTTTCATCTCACTCCTTATTCCTGTGAGATTCATTCCATATTGCCACTATTACCTTTTTTGTGGTGTATGTACTGACCATAATTGTATTAATTGTGTAATACAATTTAATTTATGTGTATTTACATATTCATCATATGATACTCCTTTCATGGGGTGTATGTTTCGTAAGATACCAAATTGGTAAGGGTTAATTCTTCAATCTCATTATTATCAGAGATTGATTATGAGTAAGTATTTACAGGGAAATTTTTATCATCCATGTACATTTTTCATAAAAATGATTTCAAAATTAATATTTTAAGGATTTTTGAAATGTAATCTTTATCAAGATCATAATTTTAAATGTTTTAAAGATTTATCTTTTTAAATCTTTTTAATTAATGTCCATGATTTCAAAATTAATTTAAGGATTTATTTATATAGACATGAATGTTTTGAAATGATAATTCTTTTAAAATGTTTCAAAGTGGTATGGGACACTTTTATTCAAAATATTTATTTTAAATTACCTCATTTATAAATGTGTGCCTTTTAAATCATTTTACAAAAAGGATATTTCTCTCAAAAAGTGTAACTCATTATTTTCAACTATGTCAGCATCCTTTACTGGATGTTATTTTTTATTGAGGTTGATTTATTATAATATAATATTCCATATTGTATTGAATGAGTTATGATCTGTTTGATTGTGGATGTTCTATTTTTATACCATTCATGGTTTATGGTTAATGTATTGAAATTTCGTATGGTAGTTTTAATATGAATGTTTATGTTATATTTCAACCTTTTGAAATGAGGAATGTATTGGACTTAGTAAGTGATGGGTGGAGCCCGCTATAGCTCCTCGATGAATCGGTAGGTCTCATGAGACAACTAGATGTGGAATTGGACAAGGACCTTTCCCTATTATATATATGGTTTTGGCCAAGTCCATTATCATTTTTAGACATCTTGGCCGAGGCCTTGACAAAATGTTTTAGAATTTCCGGCATTATACATTCCCTCATTCTTGAAATAATATTGATGGTTCATGTGGTCATTCGACTAGTAAAATACCAATGATTATGTTGTATTATGTAATTATTTACTTATCTCATATTCTCTCCATAAAAGTATTAATGTTTATTATTGGTAAAGTCATGTGGTATCAATTAATCACCATGCTAAATATTTATGTCATTTTCTGCTGTAATGCTTACCCTTACTAAGCGTTTGAGCTCACCCCTTTCTATGTTTTATTTTTACCAAGATTCCAAGAAGTGTATTGTGATTAATATGAAAGGTTAATCCAAGGGAATAATGGCATTCATAATGGATTATTTATGTTCATTGGTATGTTATAAAGTGTAATGTAAAATTCATGTATGTAATCTATTTTCCAAGACTGCTAAACCGATCAGTCCTTCTGGACTTGATTCCTTGTAATCATGCTAATGTTTTGAAATAATGCACCGACTCTAGGTATCTGGGGTTGGGGTGTTATAGCTTGGTCCCATGATCTTCAACTCTAACACCAATCAAGTACCTGACATAGAAGGATTCTTTCCCTTATCTATACCTACAACCATATAATATATTTGGGTTAAAAATCATGACCCAAACAGGGTGTGAGACAAATCCAAGTAGCCAACCACGAAATGATATGTGCCTAACTGTTAGTGAATATATATAGCCAGTAATATGTAGAAATGAATCAATAAACTAGGAAGTACTCAAATGTAAAAAATCTTACAGTTTTCAATTATATTCATTTAAATTTATAAATTATTCAAACCACTGAATAATGTATCCTTGGGATATAGCCAAAACTATATATCCCCTATATTACAATAAAAATAGAACTCTCAAAAGACCATCTAAACAATCATGTAAGATAGATTATAATCTTTTTCTTTGGCAGGAAAGGTTCATCATAATTAAACAATCATTCTTATGAAACCCTCTTGAAAATTTATCACAATTTAATCCCCTCTAGTTAAAAATATAAATAAATCAATAAAAAATACATACCCTCTCAGAATGATCTCACATTCGAACCCATCTGGTCCCACAAAACAATAATCTATTATAACCACTACCTGGGTAGCTTTCACGGCCAATAACACCTGGTCTGCATAGCAGCAATAATATAAATGACCCTATGACAGCTCTCATAGTCAATTCCCTATGGTCCAACATACATTTAATAATGACCACCATAGTATCTCTCATAGTCTAACCCCTCTAGTAAATGACCTCATTGAATATCTCAGAGTCAATGCCTCTTTTCAAAAATAACAACAGTTATACATAAATGACCCTATATCGGGAAGCTCTCATGGTCAATTCCCTTTGGTAAACATTCACAAAGTGAAACACATAAATCTCATATAAATTGAAACTCCATCCTAATAGCACTCTGCATGGAATACAAAGCCACCTAACATGAAATTCTAGACCCAATGGCCAATATCAAACAAACATGGTAAAACACATCCATAATCAAGTTATTAAACCTTATGCATAACCAAAAAGTCTTTTCTCATCAAAAACACCACAAATGGTCTTAAACATGGTTAACATCAAAAATAAAAACTATCTTAAAGAAGGTTATTCAACACTTTTAGAATATATAATCCAAATACAATCAAATTAAGTTAGAAAACACCTACCTCGACGTTGTGTGAAGGATACTCTATAATGTCGGCCATTGAATTGGCGTTGAACGTCGTAGATCTACAAAAAGGTAAAAAATTTTCAACCTTGGATAACTGAAAAGAGAGTAGACATCATGAAGAGAGGAAATATGGGAAGAGAGAACTATTCTTTGGGAATCCAACGCAGCTGGAGGCATCTTGATCGGATTCCCGACAGAGGAACAATAGGGGTTCAAAGTTCTCGGTCGTCTAGTTGCTCTCCTGTATGAAACACGAGAAAAAGAGATGTTCTCTAGAGATGAGGCACGACCCCAGTCAAATTAATCAAATAAAAAAATTATAAGTAGTGTTAATTTAATTTACATGCCATGTACATGCCCCAACCGGCCCCCACTTTAGGCGGTCCATACGACCCTGTACTCGGCTGTTACATGTCCACTACACGGCTACATGCGGTAACCAAGTACACGGTGAGTATTCAACAGTACACGACATGTACTTAGAAAATATTAAAATTCTTCCTTTTCCTCAAAAAACTTGAATTCAAGATCCATACCTGAAATGAGGATCCGGGTTTTTAAAATATCTAACAAGTATTTTTTCACAAGTTTTTTAAATAATATTTACATTATTTAAGAGAAAAATAGTGCAGTAAAATATATTTATTAAATAGATAGTCAATATGAAATATATGATAAATATAGGGGAGTAATGGAAGATTGAGTTTAAAGGGATGGTGAAAAATAATGTACATTAAATATTCTTTGAATAAATTCTTTAACAATTTATTCTTAAATAATATTTAATTAATCTGCTAGTTTTTCATAAGTCAAGAAATAATATTAGCCACATTATTATTTAAGCATGGGGTTTTATAAGGGATCAATAAATAATAAGGTGACATGTTAAATTAGTATTTTACATACCTAGAACAACTAAAAAAAATTTATATTATTTTAATCCATTGATGTTCTATTTTAATAGGTGTGTACAACAGATTCTGGAGAGACCTTTCAAGACCTCTATAACTACTAATCTAAAATGATCTAAATATTGAAGAATGATATTACTCCACCATACTTTTAATACTAAAGAGTAATATAGTGAATTAATATAAAATATAAGTATTCTATCATGATCAAGTATAATCAATACAAGTGTTATAATATCTACACATTAACCTCGACAATTATATGATTATGATCAAAGGTGTGTGACTCACGTCTAGATCAAAGCATGTGGGATTCTGTCCTTGGATTCTCTCACAACAACGATGATACACCAATAAGTTGTTGAATAACTAATTAATGAATAATGAAATGAATTAAATTTATTTATTTAATCAGAATAAAGTAATTATATATTTTTTGTAAAAGGATTCACTATTATTGGATTCGACATTTCCATCAATTCATCCATGATTTAATTTCATAGAACAATATTTTTTGTGATGTAAATCTTAGAGTTATAATTTATTATTAAAAAATATGTATTGGTAAATATATAATAATGGATTCTTCAATAAACAGATCCTTTAATCCATACAATTTGGATTTATCAATATTAAATCCAAAGAATCCCTCAACTTATGGGGTGATGAGAGTAACAACTACACCCATTCTAGAAATCTGAATTTAACTTTCTTATATTTATAATGAATTAGTATAATTTTGTATTCATTGATGTGATGTAAAACTATTTTACATTCTTATATCATCATTCAGAGAAACCTCACCAGGAGGAACCCCTTATTCATTATTGATGGCTTCTCATACATGTTAGTGAGAGTATTCATAAGATTGGATATGATTTACACTTCCCAAATATTTTAATCCACAATAGAGTAAAAATAAATTAATATAAACCCAAGTTATTTATTATCGATCCTCTCACATACTAATTTCTTAATAAATTCTATCATCACACTTATAAATAGAAGATGAACTTCATCCTATATTAGACAATACTCAATCTTCATTCTAAAAAAACCAAATAAATGATGCTGATCTTATCCAAATACATCTTACCTTCATCCAACATTATTTTTTAGATTATAATGAAAAATAACTATATTTTAGAACATATAATGGGGATCATGAATTTATTTCAGAAATTTATCACATAAGTTGAATGAAAGAATGATCCTATTAGATATCCAAAATTCTATATTAGAAGTTATGGTATCACAATTTGGGATCTTGAAAATCTTCTAAAAATACCATATAAGATAAACACTAGAACATACTATGTTTAATAATGAAATGATAAAATATCATGATACAATGTTTGAATCTTAAAAGACAAATGCACCTAAATCACAAAACCAAAATGAAGTAGACTTAAAATATAAGAAAAACATCATTTTTAAAGACAATGATTGAATGAATGGAAAAAAAATAACAACAAAATTAATATCAATTTAAGGTGAGTCATACTTCAAGGGTTTTACACAAGGAATCATAAGAATCTTATAATGTAATATTAGTAAAAATAACAAGTGATCCAACCTACAAAATATAAGATATTCTATCTGATGAAACCGGCCACCATCACCTTCCTATCTTCCTCAGGAGGGTCGACCAAAATCAATCTTCATGTAAAGACCTTAATTAAGTCAATGATGATGAACTAATTGAATTTATCACCTAGTACACTATTAATATGTCCAAACTCTCTCGAGATCACCAATATACCCCATGCAATCACTATTTTAGTTTTACCTTTCCCATAAACACCATGTCAACCCTTTAGAAGGATTTCTTTTACATTTCCTAGAGTAAATTTTACAAATGTCCTTTTTTATTTTCACACTACTTCAACTCCATTGATTAAATGTGTAATTTAAAAACACTAACTTCTACCTTTTTAAATTAGTCTATATAACTATTGGTCTTCAAATCATCATAGCCACCACTCCTTCATTTTTATTCAATCTAGCAGAAATTATTAATATATAATTTATACTTATGTTATATTAACCCTTTAGATAGAAAATTATTTTCACACACTTGAATAAATCATAATAATATCAATATTTAATATGTTTGATCTAGTGAAAAAAGTTATAATCTATTTAGAACGGAACTCCCGACCAAAATCTTCAGAAATATTTTTCATGATATAGTGTAATAACCCTTGTCCCAATTAAATTGACTTATAGTATTAGGTTGGATTATTTTTATTAAATCATGTGAGTGTCTGAATTTATGGTTTTAATTGAGGGTTTGTTTGTCTGTTTTTTGTTTTATATGTGGAATTTGGTGTTTTAGGAATAATTATGAGGTGTTTATGGATTTTTTTAAGTATTTTTTTGAAGGATTGGAATCTCGATGTGGGTTAGGGTGTGTTGGTTTAGGAATCCATATTGGGGGGGGGGGGGCTTAATCCCAAGACAATCTAGATTTTCGTTGATAGTGAAATAGGATACTTCTCTACTAAAAATATTTTTGTGGGTTCCTCTAATTTTTTTAAAGGGGAAAATGTATATTTTAACTAAATATTTTAAAACAAAAAAATGTGATCCCAAACTACATTATCCACTCTATATTATTTTTATAGAATATTTCTTAATTTCAATATCTTTATCATATATTTTCCCTATGGATCAAGGGTATTTTTAAATAGACTATTCCACTGGTTTGTGGGAAGACTATCATTGTCTTCCCCAATGTTTTCCTCCTCATTCTATCTATATTTATTATATATAAATTGTATTATAATTTTTTATTTCACTATGATCACAGTGAAATCTATTAAAATAATTTAGTAATTTTTTTGTATAGGAGAGACTTAGGTGAGTAAATACTATGTTTTTTTCTATTTTTGATGGTATTTATTATATAATATATTATTTAGGGTTTTCTTTAATTGTGTAACAACCCATAATTTTATCAATGGAAATTTCCTTCTTATAATTATATTATGTTGTATAAATAACATAAAACAACATTGAAAAAAACATCCAAACATTATAAATGAAGAAGTAATAAAATAAGTGGTATTTCTAGAAATTTTGGAATATATTTTAATGGAATAGTTACTTGACTATTGGAATAGAAATGTGGACATCATGATCATTAATCTTACTAATAGAATAGTAACCTCACCCATTAAAGTGTATGTAAAACTTAACCATCTTACAAATTAATATATGATATAATTATATTATTGTATAAATAATTAAATTTTATAAAAATGGTGAATTAAGTATCCATCTTTTTGTGAAACATAATTGTTTATTTATAATGTTATCGTGATTATAATTATTTAAATGAAAAATTATTTTCAGAAAATAAATTCCTGAATTATTTTTTTATTTTATTACGAACATAAGATTATTTTATAGGACAATAATTATTTTTTCAAAGTTTTATACAATCAGTTATAATTTTAAAATTGGTATTTCTCAAATAAATAATGATTTTATTTGAAAACTAAATTTACCACATTTAGAAATTATTTTCCAAAAAAGATATTTTTTTTGGATTCTACACATCAAAAAATATTTAGGATTTTTTTTATTTTTCTAAAATGATTTTATTTTCGGTGAAGAGTAAAATGTAGTAATTTATGACATAAGATAAATATGAAAATTATTGAGTCACGAATGATGCATGGAAGATTTAAGCACCATTAGTTCAAGCTCACCTAAAATAGTTATTGTTTTTAGACACAATAATTAGCACTATTTATTTTAATGAGTAAAATAATATAATAATGAATATAATAATAAAAAACACACATATCCTCCTCAATATATATCACCGCTCACCACCTCTTCTACCCACAACAAAAAATTTTGAAGCATGTAAAAATTATCCCCAACACTCTTCTGAAGTTTCTCCCCCACATCAAGTAATGTTTTGTCACAATGAATGACTAAAACATTTCCAATAAGGAGGTTTTCATGGATAAAAAGTTCAATAGGTAAAACCCTCTTCCTTTTTCTTTAATTTACATTCATGTTATTTTCATTTCATGTATTCTACTCAAGTACCATTGTAAAAGTTAGATGATAAATATAATATTATTTATATACTATAATTATATCATGTTAATGGAATATCCATCAACAAAATACTTCTTCTCTCCATCTCTTTTATTCTATAAGTCAATACATCGCCCATGATGTGTCAATTTATCGACATTGTGGATGCTGCATTTTCATTTCCCATTAACACCTTCAAAGATAGAAATAAAACCATATTTTTGGTAAAAGAAATATTATAATATATGTTTATAACCTATTCTATGTTCTATAACGAACATATAAACATAATATTGAATAATAAAACAAATCTAGTTTGTGATGATTGAAAGAAACTAATTTATGAGTTATAAGATACAACTTTATTATTCAGGACTGTTCGTTTAGACCTTGAGTTCAATAAAAACATAGTAAAGAACTAGTATCCTATTACATGGATAAATAACTTATTTGATCGACTACATGGTGGAATGTATTTCACTATGGTGGACCTTCAGTCATGATATCCCCAATTGATGGTGATTTTAGAAGATATTCCCAAGACTACCTTTCAAATGAGGTATGAATAGTATGATTTCATAGTAATTTTTTAGGACTCACAAATTACTTAGAAATATTCTCGGACTTAATTAATATATTATTTAGATATTACCTTGATAAATTTGTGGTAGTCTTTATCAATGATATTCTGATATACTCTTAATACAATGAGGAGAATGGGGAGCATTGGAATACTATGATTAAGACTTTATTAAGTGAGAAAATCTACAAAAAGTATGCTAAATGTGAGTTCTAGAGGGAGGAAGTGTCATTCTTAACACATGTTATCTATAGTAAAGGAATAACTATAGAGCCTTCCAAGACAAAGGAAATAGAAAAGTGGCCCAGGGGAATATCTGTAATAAAGATCCATAGTTTACTTGGTCTGGATGGGTTTTACCTACGATTTTTGAAGAACTTATCACAATTTTCAAACGTAAATACTAAGATAAATTGAAATGTATTGATGTTTGTCTAAACTAGTAAATGTGAAGAGTTCTTCAAAGAGTTGAAAAATTGGATTATCACTACACTAGTGATCACACTTCCAAAAAATGTGGAACTATTTTTGGGGTGAAATGATGCTTAAAATAAGGGATTATAATGTATAGTGATGAAAAATTATGAGTTGATAGCATAAACATCAATGAAGATGAAAATTCATGAGAAAAACTATCCTACACATGATATAGAATTGGAAACTCTTATCTTTTCATAGAAAATATGGTGGAATTATCTCTACGGGTAGAAGAGTGACATATATATTGATAATAAGAGCCTACAATATATATTAACAAATAAATAACTTAATATGAACCGTACAAGATGGTTTGGCATCATCAAATATTACTACTTCTTAATCCACTACCATTCCAATAAAGAAAATAAGGTGACATATTCTCTATATAGAAAGAATACTATATATTTATCAATGATGATAATTTAAAAGGATACAATATTCTTAGACCTGAAAAGGAAATATATGGTAATCATTAAAGATGTAACATCATCAATCCTTTCTCAAATTATTGCTCAACCACCACTCCTGGAGAAAATAAATTATTCTTAAAGGAATGATGTGTAAATTAAAATAACTGTGGAAGTTATCAGAAATGAGAAATCCTATGAGTTCATTATCAATGAGGATGGAGTCATAATATTTGGTGCATGAATATGTATACCATCCAATCTAGAAATAAATAAAGATCTTCTGAATGACACACATAACTCAACCTTCTCTATTCACCTAGGGAGAACCAATATTTATTGAGATCATAGAGAAAACAATTGGTGGGACAATATGAATACATAAATGTGTAAAAAATATCAGTAAATAAAGGCTAAAATGTAAAATATTAAAGGGAAGATGTAACCATTACCCATACCTACATGGAAATGGGAAAACATAACCATGGATTTTTTCACTGGACTTATAATAATATCTATAGGAAACAATTTTATATGGGTTATTGTGGATTATCTTACAAAGACAACCCACTTTATTACAATACATGATGATTTCTCACTAGATCAACTTGTATGGATATAAATCAAGGAAGTGGTATGCCTGTATAAAGTATAACTATCAATTATATCCGATTGAGATCTGTGATTCTACTAAAAGTTCTAGAAAACTCTCCAATATTCTCTAAACACTGAGATGAACTACAATAAGACCATTTATCCTCAAACTAATGGCCAAATGTAGCGAACAATTCAGTCATTGGAAGACATGTTTAGAGCATGTTCTATAGACTTCAAGGGAGTATGGGACCAAAATCTACCTCTATTTGAGTTATCTTATTACAACATTTTCCATTTGAGCATCAAAATGGATCCATATGAATCTCTTTATGGGAAAATGTGCATAACACTCACATGATAGGATGAGATTGGTGAACGTATGCTATTATGACCTGCAATGGTTGAAGAAATGGTGGAAAAGGTGAATACAATTCATCAACACATCAAAGCACCCCAATGTAAAAAAATAGTTTTGCTGATAATCATTGACGGGGACAAGAGTATGAGGTTGGAGACATGGTATTCATCCATATATCTCCATGGAAGAGGATCATAAGATTTTGGATGAAAGGAAAGCTAATTCCCTAGTATATTGTCACGACCCGCCTTCACCAAGATGAGAGAAGGGACAATAGATTTCCAGACCCTTCTTTTTTAATGTTGAAGGAGGGATAATGACCCCCGAGACCCATCTTCAATAGGTCCCAGAGTGGATAGTAGTAATAAGAGAATGGAATTACATGCCAATGGAAGGAATTACAAGTTTTATTTAGTAGGATCGTGAGATAAGTTAATAAATCCCAAAACACACCAAAACTAGAAGTAAAAGTAAAGACCAAACAATTCATTCCCATATGAATGTTTCTATAATAGTGCTACAACACAGGAAAACTCCAAAGGTAAATACCAATGAATGGAAAAACAACAACATCAAATGACCCAACGTCTGAACTAGTACTGTCCCACATGGTACTCGAAGTCCTCCTGGAAACCTGTAAAGAGTTTTATATATGTAGGGTGAGTATACAGGTATACTCAGCAGGGAAAACTAAAAGCTCTCATGCACTAGTGGGGAGGCATTCTAATGACCTGTGAGAAAATAAAATTACTAAGCACATAATTAAGAAACTATCCAACCAAACCTCACCAAGGCATCCTCCCCAAATAATGCAAGTCATGTAATGTAATGGTAATAACACATTGATGTTTGGGTACACCACACCACTTTCCCACTGGTTATTGAAGTCATCTTACACATCAGACCACCCCTACCATTCTCATTGTGGTCCCACTGCCATACCCCACCTGAACACGCTTGGGCTACCACAACCTCACATCCCGCCCACAAAAACCTAGTCTACAACCACACATAACCACACCCATAGACACCTGGTCCAGAACAACTACCACCACCCCCGAGGACACCTGGGCCTCATCCTGAAGACACTTGGGAAACAACCTGCCTGCACACAAATGGTCCAACCACCAAAACGTACCTTTCCCAAAGTATCATGGGCTATAACGAACCTCAGGAGGAAGCAGCCTTCCTGAAGAGTCTTTTCCGCCTTGGGAAAGGGAGAAGAAAATAAAGTAATAACCATCCACTCATCGGAGTGTTAGAAAAAACACCCTCCCCCATTGAAATGGGGGATGTTTAGCACGAAGTGATCAACTTGGGTGGGGTATAAATAAGAAACCTAAGAACTAAATTATACATATAGGTAAACTAGCACTCATCCGAACCTAGGGTTTCCAAAACCATCCTATACACAAACACCCAGGTTACTATTCATTCATAAAAAGCACACCACCCATAGCCAAGTCACAAATCATTCCAAGAAAAAAATTTCCCTTTCAACCCATACTTGTTTTCATATTAATGTAATTCCATTTAAATAATTCTTCACTACCAATAAACTAACTGGCATAGGGAGAAGACAAAGAGGAAAAAATAGCCAAGCAATAATTTAAGCATTCACACCCAATTCTCTTATATTGTGACAACAACAAAAAGAATCCCCGAGATCCCTCAAAGTATTGGAACCACACCAAGCCCCACCATACGGGCCCACGTGACCTTAGATCCACAAACCAACATCTTCACTACAATAGGAATCCCATCCACATCCATGTCACCGACAAGGATCATGCAGAACAACAACACATATTACCAAGACAGATCAAGGGAGTATCCCAAGTCTATCACACCATTCAATGAGTTTCTTATTTTCGTTTGTTTAACTGGGGTTTTCATATAAGGAATCTTTTTCACTTAAAATTTATTTAATAAACCGAATTTATGTGATTAACAAATTTCCATGTTACATCCATTTAATCATCAAAGATGATAGGGGTACATTAGATTGCAAGGAAAGACTACCAATGGCCATGATTTTCCATGGACACTAGCCCATACAATTCATAACATATAAGAAAGGGTAAAAGGGTACAACATCATCATCAAACACAACACTTCATTCTTTAAAAGTTAGTTTATTTTCTTCATTAAGGTTTGGTTTCATCCATCCACATAGAAACATTAGCATACATGCACCGCATGATACACAAGAAAGAGAGATAAGGGAAGAACCCTACTTGGATGATCAATGATCGAATTTTCTCTCGCTGTGTTAAGAATTTGGGATGCGTGACTTGCAGGGTAGGAACTCCAAGGTCTCCATGAGCGAGCAGAATGGCTCCATCATAAGCACACCACTTTCCTTGGGAAGGGGGAATCCAGACGCACCCAGGATGGGAAAGGAGACCATCTAAGAGGAGGGAAAAGAAGAAATTTCCGTGTGATATAAAGGTGATATCATAGAGTTACAGGATAGGAATTTTGAATGACCTAAAAAACAAATCATGGTTTCACCATGTGGTTGGGCAGTTACAGATGATGAAACTGATATTTATCTAATAATTCTTATTGGAGAGGTGTCCATAACAATTGTGTGTTAAAAAGTTTCCTTTAATCAAAAGAAAATTCATAACATGGGCGAAACTGGAATGTATGGGAAAAATTGTGACACTGAGGAAAAACCACATGTTTTGGTAAGTTCAGGGTCACCTAAATCTTGGGGGATTTTAGACATCATTTATGGGATTTTAAAAAGGCTTTTAAAGGTGTATAAAAATACTTTTACGTCCAAAGATACATTGTGGGAGTTGAACTAGAAAAAGAATCAAGGGTGGGGCACCATTTGGTGAGACACCGTAATCGGTTCCATGGTTATGGTGCCACGGTCATAGTGCCACCATCACGGTTCCAACCTCACAGTGCCACCGTAAGCGGTGCCACCATTTTGGTGTGAGACCGTGACGGTGCGACCGTTACGGTGCCACCGTCATCGTTCCACTCTCACAGTGCCACCGTCATGGTGCCACATCAGTGTTTCCACCGCTTAGGTGTGCGCCTGTGATAGTGCAGCCATAACAATGCCACCCTCACAGTGCCACTATCATGATGCCAACGTCACTGTTCCACAGTAAGTGGTGCCAATATTTCGGTGGGAGACTGTGACTAGTGCCACAGTTTTGATGGAACCATTTGATGGAACTAAGTGTTTGGAAAACTCTTTAATGGGTCATTTACCGAGCCATTATATCAGATACCTATCAAAGTATTCTCTCCCACAAGAATCAAACTTCACCCAAAGAGAAGATATGGGTCCAAAAAACCTCCACAAAATATACATCAAAGGGGAAAACCTCATTGACATATAAGAACACTTCACCCTCAAGTAACCACATGATATATAAAGGTGTCACAATTCAGATATATGGATTGGGGAGTCCTTTCCCCCATGTCAACATACTATCTACTTTGGGAAGCACTGACTTGCCCACATTGTTTTAATCACATCCACCCTAATGCGTCTTGAATAGGGACCGGGTCCTCCCTTCCCTAAAATCAGGGCCCTTCACACACAATCATAGAACAAGGAAAATGACACATTTCATAGTTATAATGGTTAATCCGTACATCAGAAACATGTATGAAATGAAACAGTATAATACTCAAAATAAATCTCAGTACTGGGCACGCATCTATGCCTCCCATTCCTAGGTACTCTCCGTGAGGCCACCATTCCTCCATAACACATGAAAAATGGAATGGTTCATCCAAGAAACACCTTCTCCTCACGAACTTCGACCATCACTTATTTCTATACAAATGATGCGTCGTCCTCAATATCTAGCTCTCCCCAATGAAGGAAGTGTGAATCACCATGTAGATACCAACAGAGCTGAGGCACATGGAAGATGTCTTACACTTTCAGTAGCGGCGGCGGTAGTGGTAGATGATAAGCCACTTTTTTGACCCTCCATAACACTTCTAACGATCCGACCAACCTGGGAGAAAGCTTACTCCCCCTGTTGAACCTCTATTTCCCACGCCAAGGGGAGACCTTCAAGATCATGTGGTCCCCGACCTTGAACTCCAAGGATCTGCTCCTATTATCAGCAAATGGCTTCTACTGGTCCTGGGACGCCTTCATCCTCTCTCGTATAATCTTAACCTTATTCTTCATGCTCTCCGCCACTTCAGGTCCAAGAACACCTACTTCCCCAACCTCTGTCTGGCACACGGGTGAGCGAAACAACCTGCCATATAAAGCATTTAATGGAGCTGTGCTAATTGTAGAGTGATAACTATTGTTGTAGGAAAACTCTACCAGATGCAAGTGTCGCACCCACGATCCCCCAAAGTCTAAAACACATGCCTGTAGCATATCCTCAAATGTGTGGCTGGTGCGTTCTATCTGCCCATCTGTCTGGGAGTGGAAGGTAGTGATAAGGCATTGATAGGTTCCAAAATTATGTTTAAATCCTTTCGAAATCCATGAAGTAAAACGGGTATCCTAATAAAAGATTATGGACCTTGGAACTCCATGCAACCACAACAATTTTCCACGAATCATTCTGCTAGGGAATCAACCGCACTCGACTCCTTGATTGAAAGGAAGTGAGATGATTTCGTCAGCCAATCCACTACTACCCAGATGGAATCTCAACCCACTTGTACTCTGGGTAGTCCTATGAAGAAATCCATTGAGATGTCATCTCACATCCACTCGAGGACATCTAAAGGGTGTAACAGACCCCCCTAGGATGCGGTGTTCAGCTTTTACCTGTTGACACACGAGGAATTTATCCACAAACTATGCCACCTCCTGCTTCACCCCAGGCTAGAAAAACTGAACT
This sequence comes from Viscum album, assembly GCA_963277665.1. NCBI lineage: Eukaryota > Viridiplantae > Streptophyta > Magnoliopsida > Santalales > Viscaceae > Viscum > Viscum album. Next base: position 1,039,228,130 of record OY728165.1, read on the forward strand.
TTGAAGCCCCGGTACAATTTGGAAACTCCAGGGGTGAACTGTCATGGGTGAGTTGAAGAACTCACCAAGAACACTATTGCATATTTCCCTCAGAAAAAACAACTTCCCATGAAACATAATTCAATTCTTCCCTTCTTCATACCATCCTATTGGAGCATCACCCTGGATCACACGATCACACATCACTTCAACCTCTATGTCCCCCCACTAAGACTCCTCTACCCGCTACAATAGAGAGGAATTCACTATCATCTGGAATAGATAGCCTCTGCCGACCACCACCCTTGAATCTAGGTGTAGGGTGGACAACCCCCCATCACTATCTAAGCATCTGACGACTCTAGGACCACATCCTTCTACGACTTCCTACTCAAGGAATCGACCAACACATTCCCCTTACATTTAGTGTAAGAGAAAGTGAAGTCGTAGTCCTAATGACACTCCTTCCACCTCCTCTGCCGCAAGTTCAGTTATCGCTGGGAGAAGATGTAATTCAAGCTCTTGTGATCTGTGAAGACCATGAAGCGCTCCCCTATGAGGTAATAACACAACATGTTTAGTACAAACATGACTTCCACAAGCTCCATATCATGGTTGGAATAGTTATTCTCATGGGGATGTAACTGCCTAGACTGATAAGAGATCACCCCTACTATTGGCTCATCACACACCCTAGGCCTTGGCCTAAAGCATCACAAAATATCTCAAATGTCACTCTTTATTATGGAAACCTCAGCACTGGGGCACTAACCAATATCCCCTTTAGATAACTAAAGGATACCTTGCATTGCCCATTCCACATAAAATCCTGGTCTTTCTTGGTAAAGGCTGTCAATGGTGCTGCATATCAAGATGATTTGGGCACGAATCTCTGGTAGTAACCTGCTATGACCAATAAACTATGAACCTCTATGACATTCTTGGGTGCCTCCCAAGAAAAAATTGCCTCGACCATTGACGGGTCCACTACTATTCCCTGATCAGACACCATGTTTCCACAGAAGTGTACTTATACCATCCAGAACATGCACTTGGACAATTTCTCGTAGAGCAAGTTCTGCTGGAGGACCTATAAAACCATCCTCTTATGCTCATCATGATCCTCCTCTGATCTTGAGTAGATCAGGATGTCATCAATAAACACAACTACAAACCAGTCTATATATTCCAAAAAAAATGGATTTAATGATCCCTATAAAGGCAGTCTTCGAGATGTCACCCTCCTTCACCCTCAATTGGTGATATTCTGACTACATGACTATCATGGAAAATCATCTTGCCCCCTTCAACTGGTCAAAGAGGTTGTCTATCCATGGGAGAGGTTTGTGGTTCTTGACTGTTACCTGATTTAGTATCTGGTAGTCTATGCATAGCCTGAGACCAACATCTACCTTCTTCACAAACAAGACCGGAGCTCCCCATGGGGACGCTCTTGGTCGAACAAAAACCTTCTTCATCAGAGCATCAATTTGAATATGTAACTCCCACATATCAGAAGGTGACATCCGATAGGGAGTAATTGAAATTGGATGTGCACCAAGTTTCAAGTCTATCCCAAACTCAACGTCACATCGAGGAGGTAGAGTCACCACCTCCTCAAGGAGGATGTACATGAACCCACTGAAAATCCCTGAGACATCCACAGTCTCTATATCTGCTGACTCTACTAACAGCTTGGCTAAGAAGGAAATAAGGGGCTCCACTCACTAGATGCCCTCCATGAAACCCCGCACGCCGACGAAGGTCACACGTTGTCTGCCCAAATATGAAAACATGATCATTATTAAAAATTAGTTTATAATAGCATATACAGAGAGAAACCAATCTATGCCTATAATGACATCATACGGCTGCATCTGCAGTGAAAGAAGGTCCCCACTGGGCTGATGTGGTCCCAACATTAGCATACATTCTTGTCAAACACGAGACAAGATTGTCTGACCTCCAACTGGCGTACTCAAAAATAGGGGTACAGAAAGTGTCTTTTTGTCTAGACCCAAAGCATGGGGTGAAAAAAAGGAGTGTGAATCTCCGGAATCAAACACGGCATAGTAAGGAGTACTAAATAATTTATTTGTACCATGAACGTTTTCTGGCCCTACTGGAACAGCTGTCTCTACGGTATGTAACTTCCCACACCCATCTCCTCTACCCCTTGGATGTCAGTTGCCTCCCCAACTACGCCCTGTTGGAGGTTCATGAGGAAAAACCTGAGGATGGCCTCCTCCTAAAAAGTCTGTTCTCAGAGGAGTAGAATCTCATTGTACCTGCTGCTGTTGCTGATAGGGCCTGGATAGAAACAGTTGTTGCTGAGGTGGGCGCTGAACCGTCCCACCCCCACAATACTACACTTGGTCAGGGAACTGATTCTGAAGGTTTCCATGGATTCCATATATAGAACATCTCATTCATGGGCCCGAAAGGAAAAGAAAAGGATTGGGATATCGAAAATGGAACTGTTGTGGCCTGCTCCCCACTGGCCGAAACCTAGAAGGCCCTGATGTTGGAGGCCTTCTGCTGATGACCTTTCCCTTTGACAAGCCCAACTGGATCCCCTCTCACAACACACCTCCCAGAATGTGTATCCTTTCAACCACTTCATCAATATTTTTGAACTTTGTGTACATCGGTAGAGTGAAGGGAGTAAAAACATACTGAATAAAAGGCTGGAGTGCCTCCTATAAAGATCTCTCCCAAGACACCTCATCTGGGAAGAGGTTTGGAGCAAAGAGAATTGGATCGTAGAACTTGATCCCCAACTCTCTAACTGACATAATCCTCTACTGATGGGAGTGTAGATCCTGCCTCTTATCATCCTTCATTGTGGAAGAGAGGAATTCCACCTGGAATTCCCTCTCAAAGTCATTCCACGTAACCTCAGTCTCCCACTTCTTCCCTAGATAGAGAATCCACCACTGAAGAATTTCTCCCCACATCTGGCTCACAGCCAGAGAAACCCAATAATCTATCAGAGCCTGAATCAAGATGAAATCTATCACCAGCTTCTTGAGCTCTCTCTTTATCTCCACATCCGAGACACTACCCTCGTACTTTCTGAGGGTATGCCGGTGAAAGGCACAAAGCATCCTATTCCACTAATCATCCTCATCCTCTTGTTCAGCCATTTTTTGGTTAGCAGAATCATCATCTTAGGCCTTGATCGCCCGTACTACTCATGGTCATCATCGAGGTGCCATAACTACAAGGTAAATAAGGAATTCCTATGCCCGAGTAGTGTAGAAGATTACTTTTAATTAATTTTTTTCATAGACTTATTATTCATTTCAAATAACCAAAATACCAAAGAAACACAAGAACAAAAGTCATTATGATTCATGTACCTTTCCTAGGGTGCCTACCCTATAATTAGTGTAGCCTCATTTGGTCATTCGGTAGGCCCACAGTCCTTGTATCAGATCCCGGGGGCTCCTAAAATCCCATGTCCTAGCCATTCTTCCCTGGACTATTTAATGCACCAAGATTTCCTAACACTGCCGCCCTACCATCCATTGAAATCTTCACTATGCCTAACCCTGATCTCCATCCTATCTCTCTACATCCTCCTTTGATACCATTATATCATCACCCGCCTTCACCAAAATGATGGAAGGGACATCAGATTTGCAGACCCTTCCTTCTTCAAGTTGAAGGAGGAATACTGACCCCTAGTCCTGCCTTTAATGGGTCTCAGAGTGGTGACTAGCAGCAAGGGTATGAAATTATGCAAAAATGGAAGGCGTTACCCTTTTTTATTTAGCAGGATCGGGATATAAGATAGTAGGTCCCAAAAACACCAAAAATGGAAGTAAAAGTAAAGCCCAAACAATCCATTCCCATATTAATGTTTCAATAATAATTTCTACAACATAAGAAAACATCCAAGGAAAATACAAAACAAAAGAAAAACAGCAACAACCACCGCCCAAAAATCCGAACTAGTACAGTACTACACGGTCCTTGAAGTCCCCCTAGAAACCTCAAAAGCAGTTTTATATACGTAGGGTGAGTATACAGGTATACACAATAGGGAAAACCAATATCTCTCGTACACAAGTGGGGAGTAATTTTATGGCCTAGTGAGAAAATTATATAACCAAGAACCTAAAAAAGAAACTATCCACCCAAACCGCACCAAGGAACCCTCCCCAAATAATTTTAGTCAAGTAAATTAATTATAATAACACGTCGATTTATGGGTATCCCGCACCACTTTCCCACTGATTATTGAATACATCCCATGCATCAGACCACCCCTTCTATTCTCACCGCAGTCCAACTACCATACCCCACCACAAACACCTGGGCTACCATAACCTCACATCCCAACCACAAACACCTAGGCAACAACCACACATAACCATGCCCATAAACACCTAGGATAGAAAAACTACCGCCACCCCCAAAGACACCAGGGCCTCATCACAAAGACACTTGGGAAACAACCTGGTAGCACACACCTATGATAAGAACCACATCGTACCCTTCCCAATGTATCTTGGGCTATAATGAACCTTAGGCTGTCACAACTTACCCAAAGAGTATTGAGATTATTAGGAAAGGGAGCAGAAAAGAACCTAATAAGCATCCACTCATAGGATTGTTGAAAAAAAACCCTCCCCCATTGAAATGGGGGGTGTTCAGCATGAATTTCTCAACTTGGGTGGAGTTCTGATAAGAAATAGAAGAACTAAACTATAAATATAGGTAGACAATCCCTCATCCCAACCTAGGGGTTCCAAAACTATCTTATACACAAACATCGTCATTACTATTCATTCATATAAATCACACCCCCAGCATCCAAGTCACATATCATTCCCAGAATTTTTTTTCCCATTGATCCCATTCTTATTATCATATTAATGTAATTATATTTAAATAATTCTTCATTATTGGTAAACTAACCCGAATTATCACAAGCCAAGGAGGGAAAAACGGCAGAGCATCAATTTTATGCATTCACACCTGGTTCTCATGTAATGTCACAACAAAAAAAGGGATTTTTGAGATCCCTCAAAGTAGTAGAACCAAACCAAGCCCCACCATATGGCCCCACATGGTCTTTGATCCACAAAACAACATTTTCACCACAACAGGGGATTCCATCCCTATCCATGTCAACCCATAAGGATCAAGAAAAACAACCACACATATTACCAAGATAGATCAAGGAAGTTTCTAGATTCTATCACACCATTCATTGAGTTTCTTTATTTTTTTTCGTTAACCAGGGTGTTCACACACTGATTCTTGTTCACTAGACATTCATTTAATCAACATATTTTATGTGATTAACCAATTTCCATGTTACAACCATTAAATCTTCAAATAAAATATGGGTCCATTAGTGCGCAAGTAAAGACCACCAACAACCATGGTTTTTAGTGGACATAACACCATACAATTCACTACATATATAAAAGGGTAAAAGGGTACATCAGCATCATCAAACACACCCCTTTATTCTTTAAAAGTCCGTTTATTATATTCTTTATGGTTTGGTATCATCCATCCTTATAGAAACATTAGCATACTCACCCCGCATGATACACAGAAAAGAGAGATGAAGGAAGAAACCTACTTTATTATCAATGATCGATGTTTCTATCCATGCGTCAAGAATTGGGGATGCACAACTTGTAGGGGAGGACCTCCGAGGACTCCAAGATTGAGAATAATGGCTCCATAATAGGTGCACCACTTACCTCATGAAAGGGGAATTGAAATTCACCATGAAAGAGAAAAGAAACCAGACATGAGGAAGAATAAGAAGAAGAAATTCTAGTTCGATAAAAAGGTGAGATCATAGAGTTATGATACATGAATTTTGAACATCTTAAAAAGAAGATGATGGTTTCACTATGTAGTTGAGAGATTACAGACGAGGGAATTTATTGGTATCTAATAACTATCATCAGAGAGGTGGCTATAATATTTTTGTGTTAAATGGTTTCCTTTAATCAGAGGAAAATGCATAACAGGGGATGAACTGGAAATCAACGGAAAAGGTGTGACATCGAGGAAAACCCACACATTTTGGTAAGTTAAGGGTCACCCAAATCTTTGGGGATTTTAGATATCATTAATTTTCTTTTAAAAAGGATTTTAATGGGGTATTATAATACTTTTACATCAAAAGATACATTCTAGGAGCAGAACTGAAAAAACAAACAAGGGTGAGACACCATTGGGTGAGACACTATAAGCGGTTTTGCGGTCACGGTGCCGCAATCAGAGTCCCACTGTAAGCGGTGGCACCATTTTTTGTGCGACTGTGATAGTGAGACCATTAAGGTGCCACCCTCATGGTGCCACTATCATGAGGCCACCATCAGCGGTGCCACTACTTCAATGTACGACTGTGATGGTGCGGCCGTTACGGTACCACCGTCCCAGTTCCACACTCATGATGCCACTGTTTCGGTGTGAGACCATGATCGGTTCCACCGTTTTAGTGGAGCCAGTTGATTGAACTGAGTTTTTGGAAAACTCTTTAATGAGTCATTTCCTGGGCCATTACATATATCCACCCCTTCAATATTTTTGGTAGTGTTAGAGCTATTGCCTATCGACGAGAAATTTTACCTTCATTATCTCAAGTAAATGATATGTTTCATGTATCCCTCTTGAGGATGTATATACCAGATCCCTCATATGTACTGAATTTAAAGGTGGTACATTTGGGAAACGATCCCTCTTATGAGATACAGTCAGTGAAAATCATAGAAATTAGACATAAAGTTCTACACCATAAGATTACTGAACTGGTCAATGTATTATGGAAGAACCATAAGTATGAAGAGTAAACATGGGAACCAGAGGATGTAATGATGGATAAGTACCCTCACATGTTTTCCCCTTAGCTGTAAACCAAAATTTTGAGGGTGGTATTTCATAAAGTGGTACGAATGTGATGGCCTAGAATTTTATCAATTTGAATTCCCTTCTTATAATTATGTCATATATTATAAATCACATAAAACATCATAGAGGAAACAATTAAAACCATATGAATGAATAATGAATTATATTGGAGGTTTTTATATACGTTAAGGAACTTATTCCAATGGAATAGTAACTTGAACACTAGAATAGTAATATGCCCTTTAGTAATAATATTTTTATTAATATAATAGTAACCTCACCAATGGAATTATATATAAAACATATCCTTATTTTAAATGAAGATATTATATAATTATATCATAGAATAAGTAAATAAATGTCCAAAAAATGATAAATTAAGTATTCATATTGTTTCTGAATATTAATTGTTTATTTAAAATTTAATCGAAACTATAATGATTTGAAATATTTTGTTTTCAAAAATTATTTTAAAGAATTATTGTTTTAATTAATTATGATTATAAGATAATGTTAGGAGACCTTAATTAATGTTTCAATTTGTTATAAAATCAGTTATAATTTAAAAATTGGTATTTTTTTTATTAAATGCTGATTTTATTTGAATATTAAATTTATCATATTTATAATATTATTTTCATAAAATGTATTTCATTTATTGATTATTAATGTTGAAAAATGGTTAGGGTATATTTTTTATATTTTTCTAAAATAGTTTAATTTTTGGCGAATAGTGAAATTTGAAAATTTATGGTATATGCTAAATACATGAATTATTGTGTCAAAGATAATGTATGAATGATATATAAACCATTAGTTTAAAATAAAATTTAGTAGTTATTATATGTTTTTACAATAATATGCACTATTTACTATCTAGATCTAAATAAACAAATAATGAATATAATAATCAAACAACACCCCTCTCCTCCACTATAAATACGACCCCCTACAACCTCTTCTCTTCACACCTCAAAATCCATAAATCCTGTCCAAATTCTCCCAATAATATTACCACTTATCCCCCACCACCACATCCATGTACCTTTGTTCCTAATAAAATACTATACCCTTTCCCCTAAAGAGGTTCTCACGGAGAAGAATTTCAATAGGTAAAACCCTCTTCGGTTTTCTTTAATTTCTTTTAATGTTATTTTATTTTCTTGTCTTATACTCACCTCCAATTAAAAAAATGAATTGATAACTCTAGTTTAATTTATATTCTTTAATTATATCAAGAAAATATAATATACATCATCAAAATCCTTTCTCTCTCTCTTTTATTTTTTAAATGAAAAAATCACCCGTGATGTGCCAATTTACCAACATTGTGGATTATACATTTTCATTTTCATTTATCACCTTCAATACTCGAAAAAAAACCATTTTTATGGTTATAAAATGTTATAATATATCCATTAATTATTATTTTATTTTCATTAACTATCATATATACATAATATTGAATAATAAAACAATGATAGTTTTTTAGGATTGAAAACTGCCAAAATAATCTCAACGATTATCACAATGGTTTTATCTAATGATTATTCCTCATAACATATAACCAACTTATATAAATAAATATTTAATTTTATATAGGTTCATTAATAACATATAATTTCAATTCTGGACCACTATTCTCATTTTACAGGATCATACATTGACGAATACTAGTGAACCGATCATGAAAACCATGGAAATGAACGCTCGCAAATAATAAAAATATATATTGTAAATCATCAAGAGGATATAAATGAACATAATAATATTATAAAAAATAAAATATCTGTATAAAAATTAAATTTATAATTAGTTTATTTAAATTTATTATCATGGACATTAAGTATTAGTGCAGAACACTTTCAGACATAAGGTAAGGGATTCTACCCGAACCTCCATTTTTAATTTGGGTTACTTTTTATATCTGTTTACCCCAATGTAATTATTATTTATTTTTATATAATTCCTATAAATTATTTGAATATTTTATAAAATCATTCATCTAGTTAATATAATCCTTATTTTATAAGGAAATACATGTTTTAAAATGGTTCACTTTTTAATTCTTCTTGATAAGAAATCCCAGTCAAACAGAAATTCCATTCTTCTTACCCATTTTTAATTAGCATCGTTAATCTATTTTATGCCACCGTTTTATTTCTGAAACCACTAATTTTACCATGAAAAACTATATTGTTTCATTTTTATGTAAATGATTGTTCCTTTTCCAATTTAAATTCTCTTTAATAATTTCTTAAACCACTCTAAAATGTTTTATTTCTAAGGTATTCTAAACACTCTTTTACATGTTTTCACCCCAGTTCGAAATCAATTATCATGATGTATTCCTATTTTTCATATAAATTTCTATTTATTATTAAAATCTATTATTTCATGTTTACTTTTTTTATACACCCATTTATTATGCCTTTTTACATGGTTGTGATTCACATTTATTTCCTTGGGTAACCCTTATGTTTAATTTTAAAGAGGTAGTCATATTCATGAACATGTTATGATGGGTGAGCCTAGATAGAGATACAATGGATTGGGTAATTTTTATTCTAATTATATGTCATGTGCAATGATCTAGGTGTTAAACCTTGACTCCTACTCCATTTTTCATGGTTTAGGTGGTTATCCTAGACTCACGATCCATGTGTAATGGTCATGGTGGTTACCATGAGTCATGATCCTCCATGTGAAATGATACTCGAATTTTTGTTATTTATTTTTGTATTTTGTTTCCACATCCTTATTATTCAATGATTACATATGTTATTATTCTTTATTTATATTCATTCCTTTTTATTCCATCGTTATATACCTATTAACCCATGTGTTTTTCTTTATTAATATTTTTATACCCCTATTAGGATTTTTAGATCATCCACTTGTTTTGGTTTTCCATAGATTCTCCTATTTATTTTTAAGGGCTCAATTGAATTTAGGAGCTTCTTATGGAGTTTAAATAAAATATGTTTTTTTGTTCCATGTTTTTAGTTTTACATAACTAATCTTAGAATGATAGTATAATTTATGATTTATGATTTTATTTGATGACTAGAATCATTTAATTATACATTTAAAAGTATAGATACTCTATAATTATAGAATATAATACATGGTTTCATATTTATAATTTATTATGGGATTATTTTTGATTAATTTAAGACATTATTTTGGTAGTCATCATCCCGTGTTTCAAATAGCTTTTAGATTGGGTTCAATATAGTAGTTTTAAATGCAATTTAAATTGTATATGGATGGTCTAAGAGGTGTTTTTGGGGTTACTAAGTTACCTATAGATTATGATATAGTAATCATTAAGGCTATTATCCTAGTAGGGGGTTGCGAAACATATTGATTTCCTTAGGGATTTCTTTGGATTCACCATACACGATTTTTATTAATAATTTAAAATCTAATATTTTGTAAATATATAAATTTAATAATTTTTTTGGATACCATAAAATGATAACTAAATAACCATACTTCTTAAATGTCCTAATCAAAATAAAGATTATATGGTTCATGAAAAATTGATTAATCTCAACTTGAGAATCAAGCATTGTTTAGAATATATTGATATTGAATCATTTTATAATATGTTTATCATTATTACCTTATATTATCTATGATAAATTTTAAAGGATAAATAAAATAACATTTTTATGGGTTAATTAACTAATAAAGAATACTAAGGTATTCTATAATTTTAAAATGAATGTATTGAAGTTGTTATCTTGCACTTGATTTCTAAGCATGTTATTAAGGTAATGTAACCTTTATGAAATTGTTATTTGGAAACAATATTTCAAACATGTATTATGGAGTGTTGATAATTTACTAAAATTTCAATAACATGTGGTGGTAAGTAAACCACCTTACATATATTAAAATATTTCCAATTAAACTCATGTGGACTTATAGTAGGTACAATAATAATCTCATTATATTAGAGTAAATTGAGCATCATGAGTAGTCTGTTGGTACCCAATGTGAATATTTTTTCCCATATATCGTTAAAATATATTGATAAGAAGATCATTGATTTTTTCACATTAACCTACTTGATTTATAATCCAATTATCCACACTTTACTATGGTTATGTGGTTTCATCAGTGATGGTGTAATTACTGGTTTATTTGAGTGGGAAGAAACTATAAGATTTATAAACCATTATAAATTCATTGAACAAATTTTTTATTTCCAAAAAACATTATTTCTACTCAATACATAAATTATTAAATTTGATATTGATTTTGAAAAAAAATCATTTAAATTCATTGAGGATGTATGAAAGTATTACATTTCCAAAACCTATTTATCATTGATTTTTTTACAAATTATGGTGACTTTTTTAAAAATAATTAATCTTTTATCGAAACAAAACTTTTCTTAAAATGGATTTATAAGTGGGAAAACATATTTTGAAAATGAATAAATTTTATGATAGTATTTTAAATTCAATTTATTTCCCAATTTAGTTAATTAATTGGTTTAATACAAGTATTTATTAGTTATGAAAAATAACATACTCAATATCTAACATATTTATTTTCTATTTTATACTAGAAAAAAACCATAGAAGAGTTAGAGGCTTGTTAAGATATATCTTAGTGATCCATGAATCTCTCTATACCCTCTAATTTAGAGCTAGTATAATTTTTATCAAGAATGGTATGAAAAAATATAATTTAATAACATAATTTTATTTGGAATAATATATGTGTAATGTTTTTTAATTAAATAACATAATATTCATTGGTTTTTCATGGTTTATGTTGAAATATTGTGTAATTAGAGAATTATTATTTACTAATATTTTAGATAATGTCACATATGAAAGTATTTCTATTATTTATTTTGTTAAGAAATAGATTTATTATGATATAATTATTTCTTGATCTTTTATTATACAATTTTATTTCAATCCCTTTTTAACATTGATGTACTGAACATATTGATTTTTATAAATTGTAATTTTAACTGAAGAATTACTACTATTTAAAATGATATTTAGAATTTAATATGGGTAATTTTGATAATGTATAAATTATGAGTAGATATAGATTATTTGGAGAATGATGAATTAGATAGTATTGAAAATAATTGACTCTTATATATCCCTACCCATATCCTTAAAGGGAATGTGAAACTAGACTGTCTTCAATATTCTATACATGATTTCCTTTCCCTTTATTTGGATGGGTGTTGTACCCCAAATATTCTTTTACTAGTATAGCTGTCATGGTTTCCTTTATTGGTTCATATCAAATTTTTTATTGAGGATCTAAGTTGGTATTCCACGTATTAACCCTCCCATTATAATAAGTTATTATTTATTGTTATTTTTTCAAATACATCACTAATTTTTGATGTTATTTTGTTTTGATTAAAAACTTCATAAAATTCATTTTTATATATTTATGTAAATGAGTATATTAATATGAAGGAATCACATGAGTGTATTTTATATTTTTTGGAACCTTAGATGTTTTTTAAAGGGTATTATATGCTTATAGCCTTAATGTACTATTAGATGAACATTAAAAATATTGGTTTATTTCATAGGTACCCAAAAATATTAATAGGTGTTAGATGATTTTTCCTATTGTGTATGGTTGAAATCGGTAAAAGTTTTTTCCTCTATCTACTACACCTGTATATTTGAGACAGTGTTTGGAATTTACCTAGTTTCATTATTTTTAATTAACAATATCTTGATTGATAAATCCTTTTCCAAGTAAACAATGATGCCGACATCATTAATAACTTACCCCTGGAGATCAGGGAGTTCTTATAAGGTTATGTGGATGTGATGTATAGTACTATTTTAGTATCTCAGTATTAGTCATTAGGAAATGGAATCAGAGTTGATATGTGATATCATTTATTACATATAGCTATTTATAAGGTTTATATTAAGAAAAAATTAGACCAAAGAAAGTAATTAATTGAAAAGTAACCTTTTAAAAGTTGTCATGAACCACTTTATAATGGAAGATATTGTAATTAATGATATCAATATTGATACGTAGACACCAAAAATATTGATGAGATAACTATTTCAGAACTTCTTCTATAAATTCATAAGAATATTTAAAGTGTAAAGGGATCCAATTGGATCCATACCTGGCATTAGACCATTCACTATGAGTAGTTATTTATAGGTAGGTGTTTTATTGAAGGAATTCATTCAATGTGTTTTCGTGGGTTTTAATTTTATAATTGGGATAAATTACTAATTTATATTAACTAAAACATCAACATTATACAGATATAATTTTTCATCTAATTTGTTAATGAATATAAGGTTAATATGAGTCAAAAACTAATTCCATTGACCGATGTAGCATTAGTACTTCTTGTTGAATGAATTTCCTATGATTTATTTTTTATTGTTGATAATGACCCTTGTTTCACTATATATTTCATTTATAAGTTTTTCATATTATTATTTTATTATTTTGAAATTTTAAATTCAGTTTAGGCTATTTTTTCATTGATATTGTTTTAAATCTAGGTCTTATCATTGGTTTTAGGATATTCTACTTTGAGTTATGTTCTATATCACAATTTTATAAAAATTTTCATTTTAATAAAATAATTTTCACTGTATTGTTTTTATATAAATATTTTTTTTTCAAAAGTATTAAATCGAAATAATTTTTATAAGGTAGTGTTTATATAAAAAATGTAGGTGTTATTTTTAATTATATTGGAATTTTTTTAATAAATTGTTTTGGTAATAATTATTATGATATCATAGTAATTTTTTGATAAAATACATTTTAGAATGGAATTTTGAAATGGAATATAAAAACTAATATTTTCAAATAATCATTTTATTTATCCAAATTATGTGTAACATAAATATAAGAAATCCTAAGGTAATTGATATTGTGGGGAATAACCGGTATAGTTTTATCTCTAGTTAATATTATTTGGAGGATCATAAGGTTGTTCGTAAATTTATTTGATAGTGAAACTATATGGTTATTAGGAATTGGTGGTTTTGGAAATTTGTATTAGTTTTGGGAGTTATTAATTAGAAGTGAAAATGTGATTTGGGTATATTTGGATCTATATCGTTAGTCGTGAATATGATTTATGGTTATTGTTCAGTGATTTGAGTTTGTCTGGGAGTTATATATCACAATATTAGAGGATTCCATAGTGTATGTGATGGATACATTTGGGTGTGAATCTTTAGGTACATAATTATTTGGACATACTAAGGATGGGAAGTCATGTGGTGGGGGATTGGAAACAACCTGTGTCCTGAATATAGTGATTTAAGGTCTTAAGTGTGGCATTTGGATGGTTAAAATATAGGTTCGTTTGAACTTTTGGATTCAGATGTGGGTTTTATTTTTGGTATCTAGAATGAATTATTATGTTTGAGGATATATTATAATATGTTTTTGGATGATATTTTAGTATACATTGGGGTTTTGGAATCTTAATGTGGGGTTTAGATGTGTTGGTTGATGAAAACCCATAATGGGGTGGTTTTGGAAGGTGAATGGAGTTCTGTTTAGTTAAATTTGAAGTTTTATAAAGAATAATTTGGCTTATATATCTACAAAAAAATTTCTTTGGGATCCCATATGAGTTATAGTAGATCCTATTTGAGTTTCTGTGGGTTCTATATTGTTTTTAAAGGAAAAAATGTTTATTCTGAACCAAAATTGTAAATAATTATTATTTAAAAAAATCTAGCCCTATTTTATTCCTCTATACTCATATATGTTAGAGATTCCTTGGGTCTTATCTCTATTTCTTTTCTTTTACCCATGGATCTTGTTTTCCTAAAGGGAAATTCTTCCACTCATTTTGGTTATAGTCCCTCTTTGAATTCCTCTCACTTATACTGTTTCTCATATCTCTATTACTTTTTTGGAAATGGGATTACAATTTTTGACTTGACAATGAACATTGGAAAATTTACTTGATTTACATGGAATCTTCTTTTTTGGGTTATGAGAGGCCAAAGATTGTGAATAATTGGTTTTATTCACGGTTTCTAGGTAATTTTATGTAAATTAATATATTTAGGGTTTTCTTGAGTTAGTATTTTGATATAGGGTTTCATAAGATTAATATATTTTGTAATTTTTATTAACTAATGGTTAATATAACTATGGTTGTAATCTACTTGGGTTGTAGTTATGTTTTATTTTGGTTTTCATATAATAATTTTGATTTCATTGCTAATTGATTATGATAGATATAGGATGTATTTTATGGGCTTATATTTTATAGATAGAGTATGAGAGATAAATCTGTAAGGTTATTCCTATTATAGGTGGTTATAAACCACCTTGAATTCTTTAAGGATTTCATTGGATTCATCTACCCCTCATTTACAACTGTTTCTTAATAAAATTATATTTATTTAAAAAATATATGAATTTAGGGATTTTTGTTGAATACCTTAATTAAATAACTCAATAAAATTCCTATGAAAATAACCTTTTATATGTTATTTTAAATGGTTAATGAATTATCGATTAAACATAAATTAAGAATTATCAATTATTTTTCTCAGGTTGATGTTGATATTATCCAAAATATGTTTTTTTCTACATATGTTTGATGTTGGAAGTTTATAACCATCTCTTCTCTATGTTAAATTGTAAAGGGTAATGTAAATAACTAGGTTATTGTTCATTTATTCAATAATGAAAATTAAAGTGTATTATTATTTTAAAATTAAACTAGTGAAGGCATTATCTTTAAATTATGATATATTTATTTTTTAAGGTAGTATAACCTTTATGAAAATTTTGTTTTGTAGGAAACTGTAAATTATATGTTAAGTCATGGGATAAATTTAAATTTCTTTCATTTTTTGTTAACATGTGTTATTGGGGTAAACTCATTGCATAAATTTAAAGATTTACTATTTAAACCTTATAGTCTTAAATTTTTTATGGGAATACTCTCTCTATATTTGGTTAAATTGATGTGAGTGGGTAGTGTGACTTTATTTAAATATAATCATTATTTCTTCTATCATATTACATATATTAATATTTATACAATTACATTTAATTTTAAATTAGAATGGTTTATCATTCAATGATCGAATCCAAAATATGGTTAAGACTTATTGTGTTTTATGAAGTAACATGTGGGTTAGTTGAGTGAATCTTGTTTCCCTTTCTTGCCATAATTTACCAGGTTTCCCCTTCTTCCCACAATAAATCAAGCATGTAAACTTGTTTCCAAGAATTATTCCATTAGATATAAATCACTACCAATGTATTGTAGTGATATATAGGTCCCACCCATGAGATAATAAATCCATAAAAATGTGTTCCACAAGATCATAGACAATTATTGTATCATGACCCAGAAAAATAGATGGGTTTCATAAGCATCATTTCATAACCCATGAAATTAAATGGGTATCATAAACATTTTATAATATCCTAACCTATGCATAATATATAAGTTTTCCAATCATTTCATCAAATAATAAGATATGATAAGAATATAGTTTCAAAAGAATATAACCAAAGGAAGCGAAACAGGTTTTACAAACATCTATCTCCTAAAAGAGAAATGGTTTTTAAAACCATATTTCCATAAAAACCTGAAATATTCAGAGAAATAATATTAATTAAACCCTTCGATCATACCCTAGAAAGGCATTATTAACACCCATATATTTCATACTATATTTTAAATAATTCTAAAATATCTTAAATAAATATAGTGTGGAAAATGTACTTTCATCTTTAAAAAATGTTTATTAAATGATTTAACCTTTTAAAACCATTTTATTTAAAAATAACATTAAAAACATATAATGTAATCCATAAAATATTTTTAAAACCTTTTCATTGAAAATATATTTGAAAAAATATAAATGTATATTTTAGAGAATAGAAATCCTTTTATATGAAAAATGTTTTAAAAAAATCACTTGGTTTTTTTGAAAACATTTTTAGAAAGCATGGTTTTTTTAATAAAATAGATTTTTCCCCAAAGAGATAATCACAGTCAGGTTTCCTTAAACAAATTTTCATAATCATATAAATTATAAATGAGTGAAAAATGGTATAATTACATTGAGATATCATGAATAACCATAGTATAAGAAAATTACTATTTTTTCTTGAGATATGTATCGTAATATTTCAACGATGGAAGAATAATCGTAAAAAATCCAAAAAAAACAATGAGATTGTAAAAATAAACTCTTAAGAATTTGGTAACATTAAATCAAAATAAACATGGGGGAATACCATTACATGAATATTATAATATCATGAAAATAAGAATATTATTGATATAACATGACATAAGAAAATATATACACCTCGTAAAAGAATATAGGTTCATATCAGAACCTGTGACTCAATAAAAGAAAATTGAGAAAAAATACATTACCCATTAGGTATATATTGAACCATAAAACCCATGAAATAGTGATCATAATATGGATGTTTAAATACCAATAAATTTAAGGAAATTAATCATATAATAAATTAATGGGAATTACATACAGCAAAAAAGGAAACATTTGGTGAATATGGAACAAGTCTCATAGAAGTAAAAGTGAAACTATACATCCCATTACCTTATTTCATGACTCTCTTAATACTCATTGAAAAATACTATATAATAAATATAAGTTTATTATAAATATATTATAAAAAATATTAAATTATATCACACTATATTTCATTGAATTAAGACCCTATTTTACTCATTTATTAAAAATTCCTTGTTACTTTACTCCTTTTGGTGCAGATCTAGTTGTTCTGGTTCATTGGCCTCTATCATTATGGTGTTTGAGTCGTGACAGCTTCAGCTCCAGTGAGGCGTTGACTGGATGCACTATCCCATGGGGTGGTAATGGTGTTGCATGATTGTGCAGGGTAGCGACTGTATAGGTTAAGCCCGATGTCCCTTGGCCCGCAACTAATTTGGTTGTTTGTTCTATGATATGTTTTTGGGTGTTTTCATTTTTTTCGACTTGTTCTGGAAATTGTTGATCCCCATTTGTTCGAGTTCATTATACTATTATTGTTTTGGTTATCTCACTGGTGTATTCAGTTGTGGATTCCCTTGGGCACACAGTTTTGATTGATTTTCTTCTTGTTAGGTTATCAATTATCCACAAAGTGATTTCATTTGAAAATAAAAAATGGTGGTTTTTTAAAAATAAATGTTAATGTTACATTTCACGTAATTTTCAGTTTTTCTTTTTCTTGTGTTTCGATTTCTTGTTTTTTTGTTCCTCTTAATTGTGTAATGATATAATTATCTAAATAATTATAAATATGATAAAAATATAATATATATTATTTATGTATATATTTATAATAATCAATAAAATATAGAAATATAAAATGAAATACATCATCCATGGGGATGGTAGGGAATACATATGTGTGAACACACTTTCTGTTTTCTTATTATATTGAAAGAATGAAATTAAATAAAAAATAATCAAATAAACAAATAAACAATGAAATAAAAATATTATATTTATATTATAAATAAAATATCTTATAATTCATACAAGTTCACTAAAACCATCCTTAACAGATTAAGTGTAATGTGTGAACAAATTACATTTCTTTGAGCAGGTGATAGTGCACATGTCAAAAAATGAAGTTATCATATTCCATAAAAATAAAAATAATGAATGTATGTGTTATATAAATATTCAATAATTATAAATACATAATATGTATAATATATTTCATTTAAAGAAATATTTACACCATTATATTTTACCTTGATAGGTGGTAATGGAAGAGCGAACGACATTGGTTCGTGAGACAATAGTCCACCATAGACATGAACAATGATTTTATATACCATTTGATGGAAGTGTGTGTGAGTGTAGGTCCTAACCATAACATAACCACAATCCCACAAATATATATATTATGTATACTCAAGAATTTTTCTAATCATGGATTAAGAATAATTGAGCGATGGAGAAATAAATAAAAACAAAGTTCTTTTTAAAGGATGCTACCTCTTCTTTGGTTAACCCCTTTTGGTTTGAACCAAATGGATTCCTGGTTTGGATTTCATACCAAAGGGTGTCTTATACCAAAAAGGTAGGTATGTTTTGAGGAGATATTGGAAGGGGTTTTCTAATACAAATGTCTTGATATGTGTGAAGAGATAGGGAGGAGAGGAGGCCTTTTATGAGTGGGGAAAATGACATATTGTGTATTCATTAAATGATTTGAGTTATCCCACGTTCTACTTGTCAACCAATGGTTGAAAATTGAACATTACAAATAGATAAATGTTTAATGGAAGATATATGGTCAGAAATTAATTTTTAGACATGTGTAGGGTTATTTTTACACCTTATATAATAAATTTAGTCATTAAATAAGCTCATTGTAACTTTAATCAGTTTAATAAATTTTAATAACATTAATTGATATTTCTTTAAAAAAAAATAGATGAACTTATTATAAATTATAAATTATTCTAATTATAAATATTCAATAAAATTTTCCAAATTATAATCATAGATGTGGAAAAAATGATGTTAAATTTAATCTTTTAGATAGAATGAGACGACGAGTTTTTATAGTGAAGAAGACCAGATGTTTGAAATGTTTTAATATACTATTTCAATGTGAAATTAGTTGCAATGGAATAAATTGTATTTAATGATTTATAATTTATTTTTTTATTCTTTAAAACAAAATTTAAATATAATTTTTCTCTATAAATTAATTGTATGAAAATGAAATTTTGAATAAAAAATCCATATTCATCACTAATCATCCAAAAATTAATTTCTTCAGAAAAAGAAAAAAAATTAAACCTAATATAATTTTAACACTCTTTAATTAAAAATAAATTTCATTTTATAAAATAATTTTCTAAATGTGTTTAATGTAAATTTTATTTTTTCACAAAATGACATAAAAAGAAATTCTTTTATGAAAATTGTAATTTGAAACATATAATGACTTCACCAAATATTATATGTTTTATTATAAATATATTTTATTTATATAAAATTATTTTAAATAATATTTAATTTTTTAGAAATATTTACATTACTATGTTTAATGGATATGTTATAACTATACTGTTTAACTAATTATAATGATAAAATGTTTTCTTGTAGAAACTCAGTATTGTGTGTAATAGAAGATAAGCCAGTGCTTCCAATAGTGCAAGCATAACATGATGAAACACACAAAAAAACCGATTAAATAAATTTTTTAATAAAAAATTACCTAAAAACTATGGGTGTTACAATTTCATTACCTAACTCACCAAACCCTGTTGTTATTCCATCTATACCCCTCAACTATATTTAGTTTCCAAGGATATGCCCCACATTTTCACCTATGAATGAACTTACTTACACTAACAACAAAACACTACGTTGCTTACAATTCATCAATAAAAACAACCTATATTACTTATTTTAAATTCCTATTCCTCACAAGAACCCCCTAGGCATAAGATGACGTTCTAAGTTCTTTATTATAAGAGAAGTCACAATTAGATGGTGTGATTTTACCAAAGTAGGTAACAAGTTATCACTTCTTTTTTCATATAATATCTTATATCCCCTCTTAATAATCCATATTATTCACTAAAATTATATTATATTAATATAATTATTCTTCTAATAATGTTATAAAACTATTATATTGCTTCATAATATTTCTCATTTTTTAGTATAACATGTCCTCACATGGGTCTGTTTAACAACCAACATGAACAATGCTGTACTATTTTCACAATCACTATCATAAAAGATTATAAAATACATTTATATTATTTATATGTGATATTAAATTATAATTTATGTTATTATTGTGGATATTCAATGGTAACATAAAAAATAATGGTTTAAATAAAGTAATTAATTGTTATCAATAAATAACACGAAACATGCTAATCATTAATTCCATTTTTTCAAACTATACACATGAAAAACATATAATGAAAATGGGAATTCATAATTTATTGAAAAATAATGATTATATTTTATTTTATAATCTAATAATTGTTAAAATTTTATGAATAAATATTATCCAACATCTCCATTTTGAAACCAGTACGAAACAAACAAAATTATTAATATCTAGTGATGAAAAAAATATAACCAACCTAATTATATGTACATAATGTTTATAAATGAATTTTATAAATTTTAATATATATGTATAAGGTTATAAAATAATATATTCACTTATATGTTTTTATTATACGATATGTTATACCACATCCTTCCTAAAGGGCATCCAATGTAATGATTTTTTCACTCAACTTTCCTTATTTGATGTATGATTCAAATTATAAAACTATTTTAATTACTATGTTGTATATACTAACTCTATATTATATCATATAATTATATTAATTATATTAATTATATTAATTATATTAATGGTGTCTAATTTTCTATTTTAGGTTCTCCCTCCAATGGTTTATGATTCAAATTTTACTATTGATGTAATAGTTTTTTGTTTACTCAATTCCCTTTCATCGAGTCCTAATTATTGATCTTTATTATTTTATCTTTATTTTAATCCACCATAATATTTTTATAATTTTAATTTATATCCTTATTAATATTTCTTTTTTAATGTATGTAATTATTCCTTCTTGACATAAATTTTACTACTATTATTAAAAGATACTATCTATTTTCAGGTGTCTTCTTTTTCAACATTTTGATTCAGCCTCATTAGGTTTTCCTAAACTATTTATGATTTTGAAGCCGCTGCATGTTCTTTTCCTAAAGAAGGGTTTCATAGGTGTTTAGCATATCAAAGAAGGAATAATAGGGTAGAATGGCAGTGTAAAAAATTTGTTTATAAGTTTTGAGAAAACGTCAAACCACCAAATAGCCGATGAAGGGAAATGGGTAGTCGATGTGATGCCAATTATGCCGATAAGGTTATTGTAGCTCCCCCTATTTTTTTAGTGAGGCTCAATGTACATCCAATGGGATATAGTAACTTAGTATATACTATATGAGACCCATCTATCACACAATAGAAATATCTTGACCTTTAGGTGTGGTTCTTGGTCATGTTGGCTTACTAGAGGACACCACCATCCAACTGATGGTTTTAGACTAGGCATTGATTTGAAGAGCCAAAGATTTAATTCCCACAAAAACCTTTTTAAACTCCTTTTAACACATATTTCAACTCTAATATGGTATTATACATCTTTTAACAATCTACAAAGTTATGGAGTATTCTCATATTCAAAATCTCAATTCATTAATTTGTAGTTTGATTTGGAAGGATTGAAAATAGTGAGTTCTCCTTGGACTGATGAAATCATCTTATTTTTTCCTTGAATCTTCTTATCCAGTACTTGATGGTTAGTTTAAATTAATATTAATTAGGGGATCATGGTGTTTCATGCTGATAAGATTCTTGATGTTAAATTTATTTTTATTCTCTTCATGATGTTGGTTTTACAGAAGAACTTCAATTCATATGTTTCATTTTTTTCATATGTTAAATAATTGTGATTACATTGTCATTCCATGTACATGACCTAAACTAATTGGAAACCTATTATTCTCAAGAGACAAAAATATTTTACCTGCCTTATACCTTGTTATATTTTTTGGTGGATAGAACAGGACATATGATCACCTAAGTGGTGCCCAATCCATTGATGTTAGGGTGGAACATGATTGTAATAAACCTAGATCCCCTTGTTAAATGGGAAATTGGTTTTGTTTTGTGTTCAAAATATAAATTGTAATTGTTTAAAATTATATGTTAATAGATTGATAAGGACTAATTAGTTGGAATGTGGTAAATTGTATTGTAAATTAAAATGTTATGATAACAGGAGGGAATATTAATATAATGACTTTTATGTTAAAATTAGGATTATTTGATTCATGAAACAAAATTTGTTACGATTATATGAGATAATTCATTACATGGATCAATGGGATAAATGGTTAATAATATTTAATTTCATTAAATCATCTAATATGGATTATGGTCACCTGTTCGACATGTTATTTTGAATATATTGGATTAAATTATGTTGTGTTTGATATTTAATTATAAAAAATGACTTAGTATGGGAATTGACACAAGGCATAATGTCCTCTCAGAATGTAAGTGAAACTATCTCGGGAATTCACACTAATCCCTATGGTTCTATTTCTGTTGGTATGGTATCAAACATTGGGAACACGTAAGAATAAATATCATGAAAATTCATACAGTTCCCATTATGATATGGATAAATTTTCCCTTGGCATGGTCTTGTATTCTAGGAACATGTAAGTGGCTCTAGCATGGGAATTGTTATAGAGAAAAGCTTTTCATGGCCACATGCTTCATAGGGTGATATTTCAGATTATGTGAAATGATATGGGTGATTCATCTTTGACATAAGAATTCATCAAAGGTATTGGAAATTAATTATATACAGGAGAATCAACCCCTAGATAGAGATTTCCAAAATCATATCGAAGTAGGTTTGACATAACCAGTGTGTCAACATGGAACTATAGGGTCTGTATGGTTATTTAGATATTTATTATTAATTTATGAATTAATTCCCAAATTTATAATAATATTTATACACTATATATATTCTGATTGAATTGTTTAGACACTATGGACGTCGTCCTATTTAGTTTTATTGACACTCGGTTTGGGATGCCATTTTGTACCCATGTACATTTCATGGATTCAGGTTCTGAAATTGAAAGGGGCCCTATTCTTGATTTTTTGATTTTTTGGATGGTATTATAGTATGGAGATAATATATTACATGGTATAAATACCTCATCTTAAAAAACATAGATATTACACCTTTTTAGATGAATATTCATCATGATAAAAAAATTCATGCATGTGTATCATAACAGTTAAGTGTCATTGGAAAGTTAAAAACATAATCATACAACTAGGTGAAATATATTCAATGTTTCCCATAAATATCTTCCCTTTAGTAATTATACAAAAAACCATTATTCATAACTGAGGTAATGGAAATATAAGAAATGTGTTATCTCAAATGCTTATTAAAGGTAAATAAAATAAATACGTTTGCATAACATGAACATAAGGGTATGAGAACATGAGAATAATATTTAATGATAATACCCTATATATTAAAGATTAGAAAGATGAGACATGGAATAAATATTGGCAATTCATAAGATATGACTCATTGGGTAATTGAGAACATTAACAGTAGAAGAATATTATAGGCAAAAGACATAGGCTTATGGAATAAACATAATCATATAAAATGAATTCCATATAAGTCAAGGAATCGATTAAAAGGAAATCTGTGTAGTATGGGTTAACTTGAAATACCATCTTTGTAGTCATAGTTATCTCCCATGATCATCATAGTAATCAAGGTTCACTCGTAATACAATCTTAGTGACCAAGTCCTTTACTGAGCCAAGTTCAATCCTAATTCCTTCAATTTATATCTCGTAAGATATAAATCCTTACCCAAATTTATTAGAGAGAGATAAAGGTCCCTCCCATATCATAATTAAATCATACATATGTGTGCCACAAGATCATAAGAAGTCATATCATAACCCATGAAATGGAATGGGTACCATAATCATGTAATCATATCATAAACTGTGGAAAAGAGATAGGTTTCATAATCATTTAAAAATAGTGTAACCTAAAAAAAATAAGAATGCTTTATAGGAATATAACCTGTAGAAGATAAATGATTTTATTTAACATAAAACCAGTGAGAGATAAATGTTATTCATAAACATCATTACATCAAAACAAAAACCATTCTGAGAAATTATATGAATGAGACCTTTGAAAAATTTCCTAGAAAGGCATGAGTAACATCAACAAATGTTATTTTAGATAGAAAATTTCAAAGTATCTTTTCAAAAATAATCTTGACGAAAATATCCATTATTCATTGAAATAATATTTTTAAAACATACAACCATTTCAAAACCATTTTCGTTGAAAAAAACTTTAATACTTTGAAAAAAGGGTTGAAATCATTTTAAAAACATTTTCCATGAAATAATATAAATTAAGATTTAAAATATTTTGAATACCATTTTCCTTAAATACATATAAAAGAAGCTTGAAAAAAATTTGAAATATATTTTCCCTAAAAACATATAAAAGATTCTCGGAAACATTATAAAAATTGGTTTCCATGGAAACTCATAAAAAATATTGAGAAATTATCAAAATCATTTTTACTTGAAAATACATTAATAACATATAAAAGAAACTTTTAGATAATTGAAATCATTTTCTTTGAAAATTACCTTTGGAAAACATATAAAGGATTCTTTGAAAATTTTTTAAAACACTTTTTAAACGTAATTTTTTTTGAAACCGTTTTTATTTTAAAACCATTTTAGAAGAATCAAATTTCTAGAATATTAGGAAAAAAAATTTCTCTTAAAAAAAGTACCATTTTAAACTTAAAATTGAAGCATCAAGGAAATGATGTTCATTAAAACTTTTATGTCCATAGAGATTGAACATTAATATTTTATATTAAAAGAATAAAAAAGTGCATTGATCAAAAAATGACAGGAAGATTATTTTAAAATATATAAAAATATATAAAAATATATTTATAATATATATAATTATAAATATATAAATAAACATTTAAAAAAATAAATATAAAAAAATAAATATTTATTTTAGTAATTATAAAATTATAACAAATATATCTTTTAAATTTATTATTTTTTAATTATATATATAAAATATATTTTTCATATAGAATTATTAAATTAAAATTTAAAAAATATATTTATTATTATTTTATAATTATTTAAACAAATATACATTTAATTATACTTATAAAATAAATAAATAAATATTTATTTTAATAATTATAAAATTATAATTTTAATTATATAGATTTGTTATAATTTTATATTTATTTTAATAAATATATACTTATTTATAATTATATATATATATATTATAATTATAATTATAATAAATATATTCATTATAAATTCATATTTATAAATAATTTTTTCACATTAGGTCATTATCAGTGATTTTTAGTGCTAACAAAGATAACTCATTATAATTTATCAAAAAACAATTATAACACATGTCTTTATTTGCACTAGTTTTAACGCTGATAAATGTCAC
Organism: Viscum album; assembly: GCA_963277665.1. Classification (NCBI taxonomy): domain Eukaryota; kingdom Viridiplantae; phylum Streptophyta; class Magnoliopsida; order Santalales; family Viscaceae; genus Viscum; species Viscum album. The sequence continues at coordinate 1,039,254,134 of OY728165.1, forward strand.
GTTTATTTGCACATTATATTTTAGCACTGATAAAAACATTCATTATGAGAATTTTCCAAAATTCACAGATAAAATCGTTTCATGGTTTTATAAATGGAACCCTATCAGAACCCTATTATTGCTTAAACCTCATGCTTTCATAAAACCAGAACACTAATCTTGGCTTCCCTACCCTCAATGATAGCTCTACTGGCCCCACCGCTACCTCCGCCTCCATCACCCATGCAGCTAGACCATACTACTACCTCTAGTCCTCTAAATCATTTATATTATTTTTTGTGCCTATTTTTTCAGTCATCTCCCCTAATCGCATTTTAAATTCTCTTGATAAATCCAACTCTCAACCCATGCGCATGTCTTACTCCTCCTTCTCTGATATTCAGTTTCTTGGGGCCCTAGCATCGGATCCAGTGGAATTGGTCGATATAAAATCATTCAGATTCCCTTTTATCTATTTTTTTTCATGCCACATGGAGTGAACCAAACTAGTTGATGATGTATAAGTAGTGGTGGTTCATGTGAGTTCCAAATAGATTTTATGTTGTCAAAACAATTAATTGAGGAAAACATTTGAAGGATTAATACCCTATAACTACAAACTAATTCAATATAATTATGCTATAAATAGAGAATTAAATAGGAATCTCTCAACTAAGAGACGTAACACTAAATTTTTTATCCAATTATAATAATTCAATTTAATTATATTCTAAAAATTATTTTTATTTTAATTCTTATTATTTATATTTTTTTATGATAATAATTAAATTATTCTAGATTGATTATGCTCATTTTTCTTCTATTATTAACAAAGGTTTTTTCTTATAATGTTAATTAATTATTTTTTATTCTTATATATTTTCTTATATGGTATAATGATTTTTTATTCAAATAAAGTGATTTATAAAAACATTCATGGAAAAAATATTGAATTTCATGATTCCATATGAACTGTGTTAATCTTTAGGACTTAAAATCCTATTTTGTGTTTAGAAGAGGATATTTTTTACATAAAATAAGATTATATTGAGCATTTTTGATTTTAAAACAAAATTTTTGAGGGAATTAAAACTATTCTAATTGTTGGGAAATGTTTTAAATATGGTTTCTCTTATATTTTTATTTTCACATACAATTTTTTGGTATTGAATTAAAATGTGATTTTGAGAAATGAATTTTTTTTGAAACCTTATGTGATTATTTTCTTGTAAAAAGTAATATATTTAATTTTAAATTTTTGATTTGTGGTTGATTTAGTTATAAAAAACTAGAGAACATTTTTGGAATTTGTGGAAATGATTTAATATATAAAGAAGGATATGATTTCTTAATAATTTGGATTTCTTTAAAAGTTTTCTTTCATTTGAAAAATTATTTCCACAATCCTAGGAACGAGGTCTAATTTTAATGGATTTTTTTTGAAAATGTTTTGTTGTGTTTTTTCTCATGTTGATTGTGTTTTGGGATATAATACCTTGGTGACCACTAGGACTATGTTATTTCAGTTTCTTTTAAAAGATGAAGGAGATAGATTCATGTTTCTTGTTTATTTATTTCACCTCCATAAAATATCATGATATGGGGTAAAAATTTCATTATGAGGATATTACTTAGGGGAAATCCTTTTATTATTTTGACTTGTTTTTTCTAGTGATTTGATTTTTCAAAAATCTAAAAGGAGTTATAGGAGAATGATCCTTTTCACCTTAGGTATTACAGAGTCACCATCCATCCCTTTTCATGGTGAGCGAGATCCACATGAGGTTGTGGAATGGTTTGGTCATCTTTCGAAATTTAGGAACTTGGAAAAAAACGTGATTGGTTTGAGTTGATTATTATTTTTACGGTGTTCTTGATGAGTTAGAGTGGTTTTAGGTATTTTATATTATTTCCATTATAGTGACATCTTCGTAAAAAACATTTATTATTCTAAAAAATTCCCCATTATCCTACATGAAAATTAAATCTCACAATAATCCATGTAATAATGTAAAATAATGTCTATTTTTTAAAAAAGTATTAATATATAGATATGTATGTATATATGTATGTATGTATATCATGAATGATGTTTCTATCTATAAAAGTCTCAAGTACGACACTCAAAAATTAGTAAATGTTATAAGATCAAAAAATTGGCCTTTATAAATGTCTTAACACCATCAAACCGTGTCTGTAATTGAAAAAATTGGATTAAATAAATAATACTAAATAGTTTTTATTTTATTAATGAACCTAAAAAAACTTTTCACTCATTGTATGTGAATAAAAAACCCTCAACTCTCTTTCTAGATCTCTAACAAGGAATTTTTGGGAGAGATTTCAATTGAACATATTTTGTGTATTTATGTTGTATAAGGTCAATATTAAAAAATAAAATAGGATGGATATGAATAAATAAACGATGAATTAAAAAAATATTACAAAATTGGATGAAGATGGAGTGATATAGTTCACCATGTTTTTAATAGATCATGCATATGAAACATCTCAATTTTTTTCCATGTTTATAATGTTTTTATTCATTAATAATTAGTCTAGAGGAGTTGGAAGAACACTTGAGCTGTCATAGAATTGATCAAAACTATAAATGTTGGAATATCCATGGGGAAAAAGTGAATGTTTCATGTGTTTGGGATAAAACTGCATTTTATAGATCATCTAATATGAGAGGTGTGGAAAATAAAGAAGAACGTATCGAGGATGTGATAAAATGTGTGAATGATGATTGAAATAATATTATGTAAATGAAAAGGATAATTGATGATGAACTTCAAGACTATACAAAATTGTTTTAGAAGTTAAAGTGTTTTGAAAAGACTCCATTTATATTGGTTTCACTAAATAGAAATCATTTTCTGCCACACTGAAGCTGTATAATTTTCTTGCAAGAAAAGGATGGAGTGATAATAGTATTTTTGAACTACTTGATCTGATGAATGATGTGATACCTGAAGATAATGATCTCCCTAGAAAAATATATGACACACAAAAAATGATATGTTTGTTGGGTATGATCACAAAAAGAATACATGCCTTTCCAATTAACTTTATACTATGTTTTATGGTCCAAAATTCTCTTAAATAATCCCCAATGTGTGTTGTTTCTCGATTCAATAATGATGAATCAGGCACAATGAATGATTTATGGAACTTTCTAATCATTATATGGTTTAGGTTCCTCTATTGATGTGAAGATACTATAAGGAAATTAAAGTGACACACAGATACAAGTACTAAATATGGTAAACTTCATCACCCGAAAGACTCTCTTAAGTAAATCAAAATTGATCAAGAGTATCAAAAAACTAGAAGCGAGCCGAGAAACCTCCATCCTATGTTAACTACATATAGAGTGAGTCATTTTGGTTTTCAGAGAATGTATCATCAAACATGGACAACTATATTGCTAAAATTTAATTTTCCATCATGGTTATGTATGAAATGAAAATACCTCATGTTATCTATTATTATATCTGGATAAAAATAACTAGGTAATGGTATTGATGTTTATTTCACTCCTTTGATTGTGGATTTCACATTATTATTGGATTCATGAGTTATGTTTTATGATTCTTTAAGGAATTATGATTTCATTTTAAGATCCATTTTGTCTGATATGATTAATAACATTCCTTATTTTGGAAATTTTTTAGGATATATAATTATAGGCACACAATGGTGTACTATTTTAAAATAATGCACATAATTAATTAAGTTGAAACATTAATCGAAGACTATGTTTCTAGAACATCCACGTTTTTTACCTTGATGACATAAGTACCGATCTTGGATGACATCATTAAATAGAAGTTCAGAAGAATGTACAATACCATATGCACTAACAGGTGATCAAATGTTTGAGAAATTAAAACACTTGGACACTAGTTTTGGATAACCTTTTAAAAAACATTACTAAACTGGATAAAAAAATAGATCAGTTTTTTTATTTACCATAATCGATTTTTTTGCATGTCAGACATTTTGTTGAGGGTATGTAAGTTGAAAGAAATTCATGTGACAGTGTAACTGAAACGTTACTATATGCACCAAAAAAGTATTGAATTAAGGCTAGGTTTGACATGGTTGACATGGGAATAGGTGAAGAGTTGGAAATAATGAAGGGTGAAAATGAAATTTTCATCATCTAGCTTCTTTCACTCTTTCTAAGTAGGAGAGATATTAGTATAAGAAAATAATGATGTACATAAAGGTTCCAAAGGGGTATTCATTGAATATAAACAATATCATTTCAATGACTAATTTAATGTTAAATGGTTTAAAACCACATGACGTCCATGCTTTGATGCAAGATGTATTTCCTGTTTCATTATTTTGAATTTTTCTAAAGAATGTCCATCCTAAATTAACAAATCATTGTTTCTTTTTCAAAGCTATATGTATAAATGTTATAAACCTGAAAAGTTTCATACTATGGTATGGGAAATTAATGTCATTTTATGTGAATTGTAAATGTTATTATTATTATTATTAGTTGATATGATGGTTCACTTGGTGATAGATATTCATCTATGTGGTCATATAAACTATATATGGATGTACCCCATTGAATGATAAATGATTATTTTTAAAGGGAATGTCAAAAATAAAATTCAGACATAGGGTTGTATTACATAGTGATATATTTTTGAGAAATCCATTTAAATCTATACTAACTACCTATCTAGTGGGGAAATAATTGGTCTTTTAAAATATCATCATAGTAAGTGGGTTACGGGTGAAGGAATTTGAAGAATATATTTTGTCACAATTAATAATAAAGTCTAGGAGAAGGGACTTCTTTATGTTTTTCATAATATTTTGGGGGTTTTCCCATCTTTTAAAACCCATAATGAAATTTTTAGGCAACTGAATTCATCAAGGGATGAAATATTGATATGACATACATAGATTAAATATTTATAGAATGGATTTAGGACTATATTTTTAAGGAATCATATAAAAATGTAGATTCAATTTCAGAATGACTTCAATGACATGTCAGAGGACTAAGTGTGTATTTATTATCTTATAATGTATATGTAATTGATTATTATACTTTTTATACAAATCAACATGATGAATGTTGTACCATTAAAGATAGTGGAGTTACACATGTGGATGAAGTGATGAATGTTTCTGGTACTAAAAAAGAAATTCAATTTATACCAATATTTCTTAGTTTGGCATCGTCAAAAAACTGGGAGTTAAATTTTACAATATTTCAAGTGCCGATTTTCATTGAAAATGGGTTGATGATAAGGGTGCTATTAAAATAGATGAATTGGAATTCGTGAAAGTGGATTTAATAATGAAAGGGTACAAAGAAGAACTGTTTATAATGGAATCAAAGGGAGTATATGTATTTTTTGATCTCGATCCCACAAACTAAAAGTGGTAAATTGTTCTATTATTAACAAAAAAACTAAAGAATAAGATAAAAATTTAACTAAGTATAACATTTTCATTAGGAAATAACAATCACTTCACTGTGGTACCAATGTAGATAGATTTTTCTTTGTTATAGGAGACCACACAAAAGGGATTTCAATACTCGATAGAGGGTTCAAATCCCTTCAGACTTTAAAAATAGAGAGTTCAATAATCAAGTTATATATATATATATATATATACTAATTTAAATTATGTTACATCATGTTATTATCTATTTGATACTAAATTTATGTAATCTTAAATAAATAATAAACAATTTCTGCAAATAATAAATTTTTCATGTTCAAGTTCCCCTAATCATGAGGAACAATAGGTCTCTCGACCTTCCACTACTTGCATTGTAGAGGAACAATGAACTTCTATATATGTGGGTGCTCTTAATATTGTGGAATAATAGGTGTCTTAACCTACTTATTCTCTTACTGTATAGGTAAAATGACCTTCTACACATGAAAATTCTACCGATTCAGAGGAACAACATATTGAAAATGTTGAATCCAAAAAATGGCAGGCGATGAAGGACTGGTGGTGCAGAAACAACATTAGAGTTGTAGTTTTATAGTGTCATAAAAAATAAAAATAAAAAATAAAATTCATCAAATACGATGCCATATGGAATGTTCGAGGCCATCATGTTAACCCCAACAAGGCCATGTTGAGTAGTTATAATAAACTCATCACTCGACAACACATGCCGATTGATTTAGATTCATGGAACCATGTTGTTCCCATGATTAATTCACTCACATGGGAGGAGATTATGGAAACATTATGATATAATTTATTTATTTTACTAAAAAAATAAAATAACGAAACATTGACTTACTCTTCATCATCTCTTATATAGTGAATTTAAAGTTAATGGATTCCACCAAAAATTAATTATTAATTATTTTTGGAAGGATTCCTAGAGGATTCCATACATTTCAAATGAGATATCATCTTAAAGATGATGAAGAGAAAATAAATCAACACTTAGAGATTGTGTATGAATAGCTGATAACCAAAAAAGTATTGGATGTATTTACTAGCCATCTTGGGGAGGTTTCTTTTCTAGTATAGTGTGGCTGGAAATACATTGTATGGAAATACATGTATTTATCACTTTGATTGAAAATTATTTATTTATGAAAAAACAAATAAGTGATTAAAATAATTAAGGAGCAAGAAAAACCAATTTACCCATATTGTGAAGAAAGGATGTTGTATGCTTCACTTAAAAAAAATTTGTACATATTTTAAATCTATTGTAATTATTTTATGTGACATGATACAACATCATAATCATGTTCCTCATTTTATATAGAGATTTATGAATCCAAATCCAAAGCCACTTCAATCAAACTCAATGTGCAATGGAAGGGGAAATGTGTCAATAAAGACAAAATACTAATAGATGAAAACACACAAAAATTAGTGGAATCATGTACATATATGAAATAATAATTATTTTATTTAATTTTAATGACATAAAAATGATTAATTAATTTCCAATATTTTCTATCGAACATATTCATAAAAATATTAAATACCTAAAACAGATAAACACCTACTATTGGTGGCCTTGATGTGGTTAGAACAGTTTGGCAATGTTAGAAGTACATGTTTTGGGGAGACACCCCGAACATAATTTTGAAAGAAACCCAAATGATGATAAAGGTAAATAAAAGGAAGAGATAAAAGGAAGATTATCTTCCCTTCAAGAAAAATTTCAATGGATGATTGTGTTCCTATAAACTAGTATGGGGGGAGCAAAGAGGATAAAAAACTCAAGAATAACAATTTTGTGAAGACCCCCACCCCCACCAACTTTGAGGCAATCCATTCCCCTCAAAGAGTTGTCTTATTTGAGGCAATCAATATTATAATAATTGTTTTCATGAAATGTGAATCAGATATGCATTGATACCTTTGTTTTATTGATATCCTATAGGGTGTAAATGACTATGATTTATAACTATCAACACCCACCCATCATCTTGTAGTGAAGGATATTGTGTTCATTATTCGATATGACATGATACAAAAGGACCACTTCCAATATGTCATTCGAGAGTGGTGATTTTCATATCTCATGATTTTATCATTAAGATACATGTTCCAATTGATGATGAAGATATTCATAAGGAAGACCAAGATGTTAGAACATTCATTGAATGGCCTTCAAATCATGTAAAAAACATTTCAACAAGGAGTTATTCATTTCAAGTTAATATTTCAGACTAAACCTTTAAGAATTAATGTAAAAAGGTCAGAACATATGAATGTTTTTACGGACTGATAATGGGAAGGGGTGAAATGAATGTTCGACTCAAAACCATCTAAAGGATCACACAACTGATAGAAAAGAACATCTAAAAGCACCATTACCCCAACCATTAAATATGCACATTTTCTAACACTAAATGTTCTTACAGATACAAAGATACAAAATGGTAGATATCATATAGTTCATTTTAAATAAAATACATAAAGAGACGAAGAATCATACTACATTTATTTTTATAATGTACATTAAATCCTCAACAGTTAATAGCTGGGAGCCTTAGTTGTAAATGTGTACATGAGGTATGTTTTTAGGTTTTGTTTTTCAAAAATGTGATAAACTATGTTAATTATGAATAAATAAATTTCCTATTTTTTTGGAGGTGTATATATAAATATAAATTGAAGTGATTACCCAATGATTTATTTGGACTCATTATTCCTCACACAACATCTACAAATCAAAAAATAAATTAATCCAAAATGTGGATGAAATAGTGGAAGACCTAGTCAAATTATTGAAAATAAAACTTCGAGATGACATACAATTCATTATACCACCGATTCATGAGTAAAATCTATAATTTAATAATATAAAATATATTTTCATTTATTACATTACCTATTCCATTTTATGTTTTTAGGAAATATTTTTTCTCACTGAGTTCAATTGAATACTCCAAAGATTTATTTCCTAGATTCACTGCATGGATGTCATACAAACCAACCACACATGGTTGAATTTTTCAATTGTAATCACCCTAAATCCAACATTTTAGAGATAAATATGAAGTCATATAATTTTGATTATGTTTTAATGAGGATTCTTTTATAATAATGAGTTGTATAATTATGATGAAAAATAATAAATGATGATAGGTGTTAAGCACAAGGACCCTAAAAAGTTCTACAAGTAAACAAGTATCATGGAATATATAATAAGATTTCACTATCCAAACACATATGAAATAAAATATTTATTTTTATCAATGCTTTTATAGTATATAAAATAAAAAATGGAAAATATTATTGTTATTATGTTTAAAAAATTATGAGAGGGAACATATTCCATCAACAAACTAGATTCCTTGAAGATGTATTTTTGAAGATAATTACTATTTCATTTTGAATATTTTTTAACACTTGTTGTATTTATATTATTCCAAAACTACTTTGAGTGTAAAAAATAATCATATTAATAAGATGATATATATTTTCATATAAACAAATAAAAAACATACCTGATGGAAGAATGTATAGAGTTAACATGAATTTGTGTCTTCAGTAGAAGCAATCAACTGTTTCATATTTATGTTTAACTTATTTGTTTTTAGTATTAATCACTTAAGAATTGTTTTCTTATATAAGAAAATTGAATTGTTTGATTTGGGGTAGTATGTTCTATGATTCCCATGGTCATGAGAGAATGGAATTTGTGGTTGCAACAGAGATAATGAAAATAAGGAAATGGGTCAAAAATGTATACAACCATCATAAATAGGTTAATTACTACTAATTATTTAATTAATTTTGTCATCATTTTATTTATTATTTGTAATTTTACTACCATTTTTCAATCAATTTTTTAGATGTTTTCATATATATTTGGGGATGTCCAATTTATATTTCAACTATAAACCACATGTAAAAACCCAGATCTTATTTTCAGGTATGTTTTTTGTTTTCTGGTGTTTTTTGAGGGAAAGAGGAATTTCTGGAAATTTATTAAGTACACACAGTGTACATTTTGAGTACATTCCATGTACTCGGTTACCGCGGGTAGCCGGGTGCTGGCTGTGTAATGGCCATGTACACGACCATGTGTGGTGACCTATAGACCACCTAATATAGGGACCGTAAGATCAAGTACACGATGTGTACTTATAAAGTACACGCCATGTACTTTTTTATTATTAAAGGTATCGGGGTCACGTATGATGGAAAAAATTGTCTCCTTCACAACCTAGTTCATCCAAGAGAGACCGTATGACCAAGATATTTCCACGAGCCCCCGATCGAGCATCCATCCTCTGATTTGACAACCATTTATTGCGTTGGGATTGCCTTAGTAATCACTTCTTACTTCTAAAGATTCGTTTGCATATTCCTCGTCTTTCTTAAGTTATCTTAGGTTTTACGTTTTAGAAGTTTTTGTAGATCTATGGTGTTCATGGGTGATTCAAGGCTTTAGGTTCACTTATAACTATCCTACAACACTGAGGTAGGTGGTTTTTTCATTTCCATAAGTATAATTTGAGTTATATGTACAAAAGTGCCAATACCCTTGAACGGGGTATTACATGTTTACGGTTTTAGCCCGATTAATTGCCTTCCATGATTTTATGTTTGAGTAGAGGTTAATTGAGTGTAAATATGGTTTATTTTTGTGATTTGGAATTGTTTTCCCATGCATTTTTTTTATCAATGTTTGGTCTTTCTTAACCTGTTAGGCTGTATTATTGTTTCCCATGCCTAGTATTGTTTGAATGGAGTATTTTATCTGAATTGTTGTTATGTTGTAGACTGGTTAGTAAAGTAGTTATTGAGGTTTAATTAGGTTGATTTGCATTGCTATGATCGTTTTACTTTCACAGGGCCGTGAGAACCTAGTGTAGTAGACCATAGTGAGAATGGACGTAAGGGCTTCTCTAGAGTGTTTTTTTATTATCATGCTGTGTGACCATAATAGGAATAGACATAAGTGCTTCCTCAGAGTGTCTATAGTTCCTCAATTCGGGCCATAGGTAGAATGTGACCTAAGTTATTCCCTAGAGTGCATTTTAGTTACTAATACGAGACTATAGGGGTAATTTATGGTGAGTGCTTCCTCCGAGAGTCTATGCTAATGCTCAACCGGAGGGGTTAGACTGTGTGTACTTCCCAGAGGGTTGCTTTTGTTTTCTAGTTGGGACCAGAGGTAATTAGGTAGTGAGAACATCCAAGAGGGTTACCTATTTGTGATTATCTACATACTTGATATGTGGTGTTTGAAAGCTTTTAAACTATAGGAATGTTTACTGTTGAGTACTTCCTAGTTTACTCCTTTTTTTCTTATTACCTTCCGTATATCTTCACTGACTATTAGGCACAGATCTCTTGGTGATTATCTACTGGGATTTAGTTTCACACCCTATTTGGTTCATGATATTAGGCCCAAACTGATTATATTTCTATAGGTATAGATATGGGTAACCACCTTCCTACTTCAAGAACTTAACTTCTTGGAGCTGGAGAGCATGGGAACAAGATGAGGCATGTGATGGGGAAGATTTGTCTACTATTTTCTTTAGTACCTGATTTAGTACTGTATTTCAGAATTGTTTCATGCTTGGATTCTTACATATACATATGTATCATGCATCATTATATATGTGATCCACCATCTTATTACTTTCCGTCTTCTGGAGTTAACTATTGTATGCCATTATTACTACTTCTGCTATTATTATCTATTTCTCTTCCACTATGTTACTCTGCCTATGAAGGAATAGTTTCCCCACTATCACACCGAATGCCCCCACTACTAGTCAGTAGCCTCAGTAGTTAGGGGAAATTCGCTTGAGGCCAGGTCACCAACCCGGTATGGGGCACCTCTAGGCGGCTTCCATAACCGAGACGTTATCAGAGGAATTATTTTCTCTTGACGTACTATTTGGAGCCTATAGACATTGATAGGAAATAATAGGTACATGGTAATAAGCTGTGCCCGGGAGTAGCTAACCAGTATATAGGTGAAATCCAATCTACCTCATTTATTGCACGTTTTCTAGTTTTTCAATTTTACAGTTGATTTTATTTTCCCCGTTGGGAGATCCACATGTTTTATGCTGTTATTGTTGATGTTATTGAGGTTCTATTTCTATTTCAACCCAATGAAATGAGGGTATTCCATCTCATGCATAATATAGGTACTTCATAGGAATCACATTTCATAAATTTTTACCATTCCATTTAGGGTGCATTAGTGATTTCATGTTGTTTTGATAGGTGTTTTGCTAGATATTCATGCTATTGTGATAGGTGCCTTGATAAAAATAGAAACTATTTGATAGGGTATTAGTTGTGTCAGGTTTTGATTGAATAAACGCCAAACTTTGGTTCTTGAGGTGTTCTGGGCCCTCTTGTATTGGAATTTGGTGGATCATAGATCTATTATGATTTTTCATTCCATGTATAAGATTTCAAGATTTGATTCTCAGGGAGTATGGGCCATCATAGATCGGGATTTGGAACTTTAATATTTGTTTCAGTGTTTTTATAGTCTCGAGAGTATTTTCTGAGGTTTTATTTCCATAAAAACATAGAATACATGCTCTGTAATGATGAATACATGCCATGTGTTCTTCTGTTCAGGAGAAAAATATTTTAGTTAAGTACACGTCGTGTACTATAGGTACACGTCGTGTAGTCTCTATCCATGTCTCAAAGAGTGTGGGAGGGGACATGAGGTTTGGAATCATTGGTAGGAAATTCTGTGTACTGGATGTACATGCTGTGTTGTAGAACCATGTAACCGTCCGTGTCACTAACAAAACATGTCGGTTGAGTCTTTTCTTATACATTTCGTGTCCATCTTGAGCACACAGTGTAGCGTAATCTGAGTACCTGACTGTGTAATGAACAACACGGGTCGGAAAAACCTTCCTAGTACACATCATGTCCATCTAAAACATGTCATGTAGTATGAGATGTGTATCTGGTCATGTCACTAACAATACGGGTTAGTGAAGCTTGTCTAGTACACCCCGTGTCTTGTACTAACATGCCATGTAATCTTGTTCTGGGATAATCATGTGGCTTAACCATGTAGAAGAACTCAAGTAGGGAAAAAGGATTCAAGTACACACAGTGTTTTAGGACAACACACCATGTGTATGGGGTGCTACATGACCTGGGATGGAAAAAGTACATGCCCATGTGAAGGATTAAGGAAACATGTTGTGTAGTTCTTAAACACGTCGTGTATCCATGTTTTGGAAAACCTAAATGCTTTCTTTCTCCTATTCCCTTCTTACACTTATATGTTTTCAGTCCATGATAATCCTGTTCTATGTTGTGTGCTTAACCTTTCTGAGTCATGCCACCAAGATGTCCTCTAGTAGTATGCCAGTTGCTAGGTGATGATCAGACACTAGACATGGATAGTCAGGGACTACAAAAATATCCTCAAGTTGTGCCAGCCTTGGAACCATCGGTCATTCGAGACACAAGTTCTGATGAATAGTTTTCGAGTCATGGTTAGAAGCCATTCTTTCCATCTTCGAGCATCAAGAGTTTCCTCCAGAGAGGAGGGTCAAGCTCGCTTTGTGTATGATTTGATACTCCTCCAAGAGATGGTGTGATGTGATTTCACAGGTGTGACACCAGCATGTTATTTCATGGGATGACATACAGTTTGATTTTTAGGACTACATCTATCTAGATACCTTGAGGACCGATCGAGGACAAGAATTCATGAGTCTAGAGTAGGGTGCTCTTTCCGTTATGGAGTATTCTTATTGGTTCACTGAGCTACAACACTTCACGCCTATTATAAGAGGTGATGAGTTATTCCTGGAAAGGAAGTTTGATAATGTTCTAAAGAATGACATCTGATTGAAGGTGAACATCTTCTAGTTGAATTCCATAACTACTATCATCAACCAGGCACTAATCACAAAGAGAAATCTGAGGGATTATAGAGTGGTGAGCCAGGGCGGTTCATCATCCAGAGTTAGTATCCCACCTACTAACAGCCAGAAGTTCCGCAAGGAGTCTACATGAGGGGATCCACGGAGTTAGGACACCTTTTCTAGTATCCTGGTGGTGTGTTACCAGTGCGGGAAGAGAGTGCACACAAGGTCTCCTTGCCCGAGAGACCCAATGGAGTGCCGATCATGTGTTAAGATGAGCCATCTTTTGCGATTCGGTCAGATATTGTCACCAACAGCTGGGGACATGGGTGCTTTGATGACTCCTCATTCAGGAGAAGCGCCACCAATTTCTAATCATTCTGCGAACTGTAGTTCTTATAGCCATTCAGGTCGCGGTGGAAGTCGCAGCAATGGTAGTCAGTCTCCAAGTTTTTAGCGACAATAGGGTGGATAAGCTCAGAGTGGTCAGACATGGTCACAGGGCCGCGACGACGGTCAGACTTTTGTAGTGGTGAAAATCCAGCCGGAGAAGGATCCCATACCCTCTACAGTTTGAGGTACGATCCTAGTTGCCTCAGTTTTAGCTTATGATCTTTTCGATACTGGGGCTTCCCATATATTTATATTTGTTTCTTTTTGGAGAGCCTTGGTCATTGTATCTTTACTTATGCTGGTTTCATGACATTGACACACCGTTGGGGCAAGAACGATTGATGTACGTCAGTGCAATGAGTTCCCTCTTGAGGATGGTGGGTTTAACTTCATTAGGGACCTTTATGTCTTAGAGATGGAAGGAAAAGATGTCATTCTCGTAATAGACTGGTTAGTTACCTTCCAGGTAGTTGTCGATTTCTCTCGTCGTAAGGTCAGTTTCACATCACCATAGGGTTGATCATTTCATTATACGGGTGAATGGGATGTCCAGGAAAACTGAGTGGGACCCGAGCATCATGGGTTGAGAGGAGTTACAACCCTAATTTCTCATCTTTTCTGGACGAATAGGGGACTTCTCAGATGAACATTCCTCTAGTGGTAGATCGTTTCAGGGACGTCCTTCCAGAGTAATTTTCCAGTTTTCCTCTAGAGTGAGTGGTATACTTTTCTATTGATCTCATGCCCGGATCAGAATTAGTGTTCATTCCTCCTTATAGGATGGCTACAGCAGATTTGCAAGTGCTCAAGAAGTAGTTGGAGGAGTTGTAGGCTAAGGGTTTAATTCGAACCAATACTTCTCCTTGGGGTTCGCCTGTCCTGTTTGCAAATAAGGAAAATGGTACTCTCCGAATTTGTATGGATTATCAGAAGCTGAACCAGTTGACTGTTAATAACTGATATCCATTTCCAAGGATTGACGATCTATTTGATCAGCTTCGAGGAGCCTGGGTATCCTTGAATATTGACATGAGTTCTAGTTATCATCAGTTTCACATTAGACTATATGATATACTTCTTACAGCTTTCCGAAGCATGTATGGTCTATACGAATGTGTGGTTATGCAGTTCGGTGTCACGAACACGCCTGTAGTCTTCATGGATCTCATGATCCGAGTATTCCATCCATACATGGATTCTTTCATGGTGGTTTTCGTGGATGATATCTAGGTGTACTCTCACACTCTACACGACCATGCTACCCATCTTGAGATCATTTTGTGTACACTGGGAGAGCATCGGTTATATGATAAGCTCTCAAAATTCTACTTTTGGATGGACCAGATTCACTTCTTGGGTCATGTTATCTCAGAGACAAGAGTATCAGTAGAGGCCGAGAAAGTGAGAGTTGTCGTTTCCTTGGAGCAGCCAAATAATGTCTTTGAGGTGCAAATTTTTCTCAGGCTGGCTTGATATTACAAGAGTTTCTTATAGGACTTCTCATGCGTAGAAGCGCCACTGACGAGCCTGACTATGAAGTCTGAAAAGTTCTTGTGGTTAGATTCTTGTGATTCATCCTTTCAGGAGATTAAAGGGAGGTTTACTTCAGCACGGATAATAGTATTTACAAAGATGGATAAGAGCTATAAAATGTACTGTGATGCATTAGGTATCAGTCTTGGAGCAGGGCTTCTGTAGGTGAAAGGATTTGTTGCATATGGGTCTTGACAGTTAAGGCCCCATGAGAGGAACTACCAGATGCATGATCTCAAGCTAGCTGTAGTTGTTCATGCTTTATGACATTGGAGACACTACCTATTGTGTGATCATTTTGTGGTTTTCACTGACCAAAAAAGTCTGAAGTATATCATCACTCAGAATGATCTGAATATGAGACAACAGAGGTGGGTTGAATAGCTTCAATATTTTGACTATAAGCTTGCCTATACACCTAATAAAGGCAATGCGGGGGATAATGTGATGAGAAGGAGGACTCAGATATAGGAAGTTCAGGATGCCAATAGTGAGTGGCTACTTATGGATCTGTTCTCTGAGATGAATTTGGAGGTTCACAACAGACAAGGGAAAACATTTCTTTCTTATGTAGTAACTACCTCTAATGTTCTTAATCGAGTGAGAATGAGGAAGCTATCTGATTCTGAATTCGTAGTCTTACGGTAAAGTGTGTCAGGAGAGGACCATATTCTTTGATGTACCATAAGTGAGGATGAGATCTTGAATTTTCATGGGAGCTTATGGGTGTTAGTAGACATTCACGAGGAGATTATGCAAGACTTTTATTCCTCAGTTAGGGAAGTCCAACCTAGTGTCCCCAAGTTGAATCATGATCTACACCATCTGTATTGGTGGCCAGGTATGAAGAGGGATGTTACTGGTTTCATCTTTAGGTGTTCCACCTGTCAGCAGATGAAGGATGAGCAATAATGACCAGTTGGTCTTTTGTAGAAGTTACCCATTCATGAGTGAAAGTGGAATGATGTCACGATAGATTTCGGGACAGGTCAGCTGAGGTTTCCTCGAGGGAATGATGATTTTGGGTTTTCATTGAAAGACTCATGAAGGTATCTCACTTCTTGTCATTCAAAGATACTTTCAGTGTCGATTAGTTGGGAAAGATTTACATCCAAGAGATCGTACATCTACATGTTGTTCCACACACCATTGTTTCAGATAGAGACTACCATTTTGATTCTTGGTTTTGGTATGTATTACAAATGGCACTGGGTACACAGGTACATCTGAGTACAACTTACCACCCCAGACAGATGGCCAGTCTGAGCATATTATTCAGGTGCTTGAGGATAGGCATGGTGCATGAATCATGGATTTTGGAGGTTCTTGGGAGAAGAACATACCTCTTATGGAGATTTCGTACAATAATAGTTTTCAAGAATCTATTCAGAAAAATCCTTGAGGCTTTGTATGGTAGTCCATGCCGATCACCCTTATGTTGGCTGGAGGAAGGATATGTAGCTATGTTGGGACCTCGTCTTGTCCAGGAGACCACAGAGCAGATAGAGTTGATTCAAAAGAGGATGGCTACTACAATGTCTTGACAGAAGTCTTATGCTAATCAGTAGAGAGGACCTCTGGAGTTCGAGGTTAGGGATTTGGTTTTCCTGCATGTCACGCCGAGGTTGGGGAACATGAGGATTATGACATAGGGTAATCTCTCGCCAAGGTATGTCATGCAGTTTGAGGTTTTAGAGTGAGTTGGGCTGGTTTCCTATCAGTTTCAGTTACCTCAGAGGTACTGGGAAATGCATTATGTCTTCCATGTTTCTTAGCTCATAGATTACTTCTAAAAACCCACTTATGTTTTTCAAGCTGAGGAGGTTGAGTTAGAGGTGGACGCCTCATTCGAGGAGCATCATATTAAATTTTTTTATCACAGTACGAAGATTCTCCATGGCCGGTCTGTTCCTCTGGTACGAGTGCTATGGCAGCACAGACGAGTATAGAACCAAACATGGGAGAGGGAGGCTGATGTATAGTCATAGTGGCCCGAGCTGTTTGAGGATTCTTCTTCTATGCTGCCTTGTTAGAGAAATTCGGGGATGAATTTATTAAAGGGGGGAAGTTTTTAAGAATCCAGATCTTCGTTTCAAGTATGTTTTCCTTTTTCAAGTGTTTCTGGTGGTAAAGTGGAGTTTCTGGACATTTAATAAGTACACACTGTGTACTTTATGAGTACACACCATGTACTCGGTTACCGCGGGTAGCCATGTGTTGGCTGTGTAACAACCATGCACACAGCCGTGTGTGGTGACCTGGAGACCACCTAATGCAGGGGATGGTAAGAGAAAGTACACACCTTGTACTTTTTTTTTCATTAAACGTACTGGGGATGCGTCTGATGGGAAGAACTGTCTCCTTCTTGACCTAGTTCGTCAAAGAGAGAACGTACGACCATGATATTTCCCCAATCCCCTAATTGAGCATCCCTTCTCTGTTTCGACCACCGTCGATTGTATTGGGATTTCCTCCATAAGCTCTTCATTCTTCTAGAGATTCATTTCTTGATTCCTCCACTTTATCATGTTATCTTTGGTTGAATGTGTCAGTCATTTTTTTGAAGATCTACGATGTTATTGGGCGATTCAAGGCTTGATGTTCACATATAACAATCCTACAATGCCATGTTTGGTGGTCTTTTCCTTTCCACAGTTAGTTTTTGAGTTATATGTGAAAAAATTCCTATACCCTAGAAAGGGGTATTGCGTGTTTACGATTTTAGCCCTGTTAATTTCATTCCATTCTTGTATGATCGAGTAGAGGTTAATTGAATGTGAATAGGGTAAATTACTATGCTTTGGAAGTGTTTTCCAATGCATTTTTTGTTATGAAGGTTTGGTATTGCTTAGCCTATTAGGTTTCCTTGTTGTTTCCCAGGCCTTGTATCGTAAGGATGGCGTGTTTCATATGAATTGTTGTTATGCTATAGACTGGTTAGTCAAGTAGGTCTTGAGGTTTACTTTTATAGCATTGAATTTCTATGCTTGTTTGACTTACACAAGGTGATGAGAACCTGGTTTAGTGGACCATATGGAGAATCGACGTAAGGGGTTATCCAGAGTGTCTGTTTATTATCACGCTGCAAGGCTATAGGGGGAATTGACATAAGTGCTTCCTCAGAGTTTCTATAGTTCCTCAAAACTTGACACAGGGGGAATGTGACGTAAGTGCTTCCCCAGAGCACATTTTTGTTACCAATATTAGAATATATAAGGAATTGATGGTGAGTTCTTTCTCAGAGAGTCTGTGCTAAAGCTGAACCAAAGGGGTTAGATAGGGTGTACATCCTAGATGGTTTCTTGTGTTTTCTAGGTTAAACTAGAGGGGATTAGGCTATGAGAAAATATCATTGGGTTACCTATTTTTTATTATCTACTTACATGATAGGTGGTGCTTAAATGATTTAAATCTGTAGGAGTGTTTACTATTGAGTACTTCCTGGTTTACTGCTTCTTCTGTTTATTACCTTCTGTATATTTTCACTGACTATTAGGCACAGATCTCTTGGGGATTTCCTACTAGGATTTAGTCTCATACCCTGTCTAGGTCATGCTTTTGAGACCAAACATATTATATTGTCACGGTTATAGATAAGGGAAATAACCCTTCTACTTCTGCAACATGACTGCTTGGAGCTGGAGAGAATGGGATCAAGCTGAAGCTTGTGATGCTAAGGATTTGTTTACTTTTTTATTTCATACCTGGTTTAGTACTGTATTTTAGAATTATGTCATGTTTGGATGGTTTCCTTGACATATTTATCATGCATCATTATATATGTGCTCAACCTACTAATTACATTCTATCTTCTGCTTTTTACTATTGTATGCCATTATTATTACTTCTGTTATTACAATCTGTTTCTCTTCTGATTTTTTACTCCACCAAGGAGGGTATAGTTTCACCACTATCACACCCAAGGCCCTCACTACTAGTTGGAAGCCTTTGGAATTAGGGGAAATTTTCTTGAGGCCATGTGACCAACCAGGTATGGTATGCCTCTGAGTGGCTTCCGGAACCGGGATGTTACACCACAATCGATAGAAGAGATATATGTTCCTTTTTTTCTAATGTTACAAAACATTCCATAACTTTTATTTGTTGAACATCCGACATTTCCTATTGATTTGATGTTCATATCCAAAAAAACATTTTCGTTGTTGAAAACCATAAATATAGAGAAATATTTTACTACCATTTTTGTGACTTCTCGTGATTTAATGAGAAGAAGAGCTTCCTTTACTCTTCTTGTTTTCCACATTGAGAAATGATTTTCAATTGTGAACATCGACTCAATATGAATTATTTAATGTTATACAAATAATTTAATCAGAAATAATTATAAAATTGGCATGTAGGATATTTTTAGGCTTTGGGATATGTATAAAACTCTAACACCTCAATTTGACACACTATGTGACCTGTATGACTCAAGATGTATCTTATTATTTAAAATTGACATTAATTTTAGTAAAAGAGACTATTGAAATAATGAAAACTAAGAAAATTAACTGATATTATTTTTATACTTTCAGAAAATGATAAAAAATTCATTTATGATGCGTAGGAATCATTCACACATCAATCTGATGGATGGTGTGATCGGTATGAATCCAAGTGTCCATTATCAGTTTAAAATGGACATTTTAGTTCCAAACATTCCACTTGTTGAAAACAGAGAAAACACATTCATATTTTCAATATAATTTACTAAATTGATTAAAAAATCATTTCTAGCGTGTGTTGAATCAGTCTCATTTCAATTCAATACACAATTTCATCGGTTTGAGTAAAAGTCCATGTTTTTAGTTTTAAATGACATTTTAGTTAAAAAGAGAAATGATGTATTAAAAACTAATTAAACACATTAGGATTGTTTTTATACATTTTAAATAAGGTCTATGAGTTATTTGGGATGTGTATTAATAAACCTCCTCTCAATCTTACTCCCGGTGTGAACTTTATGACACAAAGTGGGTCTTTTTATTTAAAATTGACATTATTGTTTTTTGCAAAAAGGAAAACTGACATACTATAATCCATGAAAATTAATTTGGAATATTTTTATAATTTAATTCAATGGTACATAAGTAATTTTAAATAGTATTGAATTCTCTATACTTGAATCTGATGCATGGTGTGACCTGTATGACTCTAAGTGCACCTTTTTATTTAAAATTGATATCAATTTTAGTAAAAAGGATGTCTGACCTACTAAAAACTATGAAAAATCATTTTTATTATTTTTCATTCTATAGGAAAATTATAAATAATTCAATTTTGATGTTGACTAATAAACCACACCTCAATCCAATGCACATTGTGACTGATGTAACTCCAACTATATCATTTTTAGTTTAAATTGACATTGATTTTTAAAAAAGAAATTAGAGACATACTAAAAACTATGAAAAAGAATTTGAAATGTTTATATACTTTTAAAAAATTATCTATAATTCATTTGTGAAATGTAGGAAGCAACACAAACTAAATATAGAACACATTGTGATTGATATGACTCAATTTGTATCTTTTTTATTTTAAATTGACATAAATTTTAGCAAAAATAACACGTGACATACTAAAAAAATAACCCATTTATATTTTTTGATGCTTTAGTATAATGATCCATGAGTCATTTTAGATGTTTAAGAATCACTTGGACCACAATATGATGCACGATGTGTCCAATATTAATTCAAGTGCATCATTATATTGTAAATCGACATCAGTTTTTATGAAAAGGAAAACTGACGTAGTCAAAACTATGTAAACACATTCAAATTGTTTTGATACTTTAATTAAATGAACCATAATTCATTTGAGACTTGTTGGAATTATACCCACTTTAATCGTACGCATAGTGTTACTAGTTTGACTCAGTGTTCATCTTTTTACTTAAAATTTACACCACTTTTAATAAAGAGGACAATTAACCTTCTCAAAACTAAGAAAATAAATTAATATTGTTTTCATTGTTTTTGAAGATGATAAATAAGACAATATTTATGTTTAGGAATAAACCATACATCAATTTAATGCATTTTGTGACTTATGTGTCTCCTAGTGTGTCTTTTTATTTTAAAATGACATTAATTTTATCAAAAAGAGAATGTAATGTACTAAAAACCCAGAAAATTCTTTCATATTGATGTGGTACATTAAGAAAACGATATAGGGGTCATTTTAGACATTTAGAAATCACCCAAATCTCAATCTGATGCACGGTATGATTGGTATGACTCCATGTGTGTCTTTATATGTAAAAGTTACATCAATTTTTGTAAAAAGGACAACTGACCTACTCAAAACCAAATAAAAAGATTTTTTTATTTTTTTCATACTTTAGGGAAATGATCCATAAGCCTTTTGAGATATGTTGGAATCAGCCTCATCTCAATACGTCACATAGTGTGACCATTAGGACTCAAACTATGTGTATTCATTTAAAATTTATAGAAATTTTAGTAAAAAGGAAGAATTACCTACTCAAAACAAATAAAATTCATTTGTATTGTTTTGATACTTTATCAAAATGATTCATATGTCAATTATTACAAGTAGGAATCAAACACCAATCAATAAAACACATAGTGTGAATGATATAACTTCACTTATGTCTTCTTATTTTAAATTGAAATTAATTTCATAAAATTTATTTAGTGATGTACTCTAAAACTGACAAAACACATTTGGATTGTTTTTATACTTCAGGAAAATGATGCTTGAGTCGTTTAGAAAGTTTATAAATCACTTGTGCCATAATACGATGTATGTTGTAATTGGTATGACTCAATATAAGTCTTTTTATTTAAAATTGACATCAATTTTAGTAAAAATGACAACTAAACTACTAAAAATAGAGTAAACACATTCCGATTGTATTTATACTTTAGGGAAATTATCCCTATGTAATTTACATGTGTAAAAAATAAGCCACAACTCAATCTTATGCATGGTGTGACCGGTACTATTTCAATTATATCTTTTTATTTAAAATTGACACCAATTTTAGTAAAAAGAAAAAATTGACTACAAAAACACATTTAGAATATTTTGATAATATATGGAAATGATCCATAATTTATTTGTGACATGTAAGAATCAATCAAAACTCAATATGAATATTGGTGGGAACTATATGACTCCAATTTTGTCTTTTTATTTGAAATGGACATTAATTATTGCAAAAAGAACATGTCACATACTAAAAACTAAGAAAAAAGATTCATATTGTTTTAATACATTAGAGAAACAATCCATATGTAATTTCAGATATGTAGGAATCAAATGCACCCCAATATATTGCATGGTGTGACTTGTATTACCCCAATTGAGTCTTTTTATTTAATATTAATACCAATTTTACTAAAATGTAAAATGGAAATACTCAATACTGAGAAAACACATTTGGATTGTTTTGATAATTTAGGAAAATGGTCCATAAGTCTTTTGAGACATCTTAGAATCATCCCCACCATAATCTAATGCACCAAATTAATCGTATAACTCCAAGTGTATATATTTATTTTAAATTTAATTCAGTTCTAGTAAAAAAGGGAAACTAACCTACTGAAAACCAATAAAAGAAATTTAGATTATTTTGATACATTATAAAGATGATCCATAAGTCATTTTTATATTTAGGAATCAAATAAACATCAATTTTATACACTATGTGACTGATATGACTCCATGTGACCACTATCAGTTTAAAATTGATATGTTGTTCAAAGCATATGTCCTTCACTAAGAACCTAGAAAATTTACTTTTTTCATCTTAATAATTTTAAAAAGTAATTCATAATTCATTTATGACATATAGGAATTATTATCACATAAAACTGACACACGATGGGACCAAATGACCAAAGTACATATTTCTAGTTTCAAATGAAATTTTAGTAAAAAACAAAAGTAACCCACTGAATGCTAAGAAAGAAAAATCAGATGATTTTGATAAAATATGAAAATTATCCGTATGTAATTTTTTATGTCCATGAATCATATTCACCTAAATAACTTATATGGTATGACTGGTATAAATCTAAGTCTACCATTATTTTAAAATGACATTAATTTCATTAAAAATAATAATTTAAACACTAAAAATTTTTCAAAAACATTCACATTGGTTTTATACATTATGAAAATGATCCATAACTCATTTTAATCACTTTGGAACAACTACACCTCAATGCCATACAAATGTGTGACTGGTATAACTTAATGTTTTTATTTTTATTTAAAGTTGACAATTTTTTAATTTATTATTTAATATTAATGTTTAAGTAATTTTTTTATGATTTAATGACAAAATAGTTTTTTTTCATTTATAGGTGGATTATTTTTATTAGGTTGAGGTTATTTTTTTAGCAATGGATACTATGGGCAAACCTTTTTGAGAGGGGATAACTAGTTCTAGATACAATGAAACATTAATGTTATTAATTGGTCACTGATAGTAATTATAAATGTAATTATACAAATCATTGTTTCAGATGTATATATTTGTGTCCATTTTATATTTGTGATGTGAATTTTATTCCTATTAAATTATATATTTTTTGTATAAGTTACAGGTTGATGAAGTGTTATAACATACAAACAACCCACTATAGTAAGTGAGGCCTTTATTAGTACTAGTTATAACTCTTATAAATGGTGGCCATTATTAGCACTAAACTAGTGAAGATAAAGGATATGTTTTATGAGAGTTTTTTATCATTGATAACCATTATCAGTGTTTTTAAGCACTAATATTGGGGACCCAATTTTATCAGTGGTGAGATTAACAACTATTTTTTTGCATTGTTCAAATACATTTTTTACATTGTTACGGGGTAGATTTTAGAAGTGAACTCATGAATGATAAATGTTATCCTAAAAATCATAAAAAAATAAAAACCCTATCAAGTTAGTATATGAATGGAACCTTTGGATAATTTCCTAGAAAAGCATGACTACCATCAATGAAGGCAATCTTTAAAGGAATTTTATTTAGTATATTTTAAAAACATTTCTTGAGGAGAATATCCATTATTTTTTGAAAAAGTAATTTTAAATCACAAATCCATCTGAAATCCATTTTCATTGAATGTAATTTGAAAAATTAGAAAGAAGGCTTCAAATCATTTTGAAAATATTTTTCACTGAAAACCAATAAAATATTCTCTAAAATACATTGAAAACAATTTTCCTTGAAATATTATAAAATAATCGTGATAATATTTTGAAAAACACTTTTCTTACAAATGTATATGAATAGTTTGAAAACATTTTGAATACAGTTTCCTCAGAAAAATCATAAAATAATCTTGCAGTCTTTTTGGAAAAATATTTTTATAAAAATTATTTGAAAACATAGAAAATCATCATTGATATTATTTAAATAATTTTATTTTAAAATAACATTATAAAAACATATAAATGAAGATTTGAAAATCATTTTAAACACATTTTAAAAAAGTTTTTCTGAAAAACGATTTTATATCAAAAAAATTTTGAAATCCAAAAATGAATATAATATTATGAATTTTTTTCATTAAATTCATAAACAATTAAAACATACAAAAGACGAATAAATAAAATTATAGTCATGATGGAGGGTAAGTCTGTACATGGCGAACATTCCTTTTGCTACTTAATAATTTATAAAACAAACTAAATAGGGAAACAAAACGAAGTTTAATTTTAAAAAATTATTTTAAATAAGTAATACATGGGTTAAAATTTCTTTTTAAAAGCATATTATAATTGTAATTCTATTTTTAGAAAACATGGTTTTGAAAGAACATATATTTTTGACATAAAGGGGAAATAAGATTGATTTTTAGAAAAAATATTATTAATTATATTTAGTTCCAAAGAGTGGTAAAATGGTAAAAGTACATGGATATATCATTAAAAGTATAAGGGTAAGTAAATTAATGGGAGTTATTGAGATATAGATGACAAAATTTCATCAATTAAATCATAATCATAAACAATATTGATAAATGATGATATTGTAGCAATAAACTATAACCACATTGGTAAATTTGAATCAAACAATGGAATGAATAATATTAAATTATTCTTAAAATATCAAGAAAATAATTATATATACTAAATAATAAGTAAAACGTAATTTATTCACCTCAAATAAAAATATAACTGCATAACACAACATGTGTCTGAAATAAGGAATATTTAGACAATATTACTTCTCCGATTTGGTAAATTTTGAAACATAAAACCCATCAAATAAATCTAATAAAAATGATATGTAAATACCCATAAATTTATGTATAATAATATAATACATCCTTAAAAATTATAAACACCATATATAATAAATTCATGGAAATCATGCATTGTGTCTCTAGGAAAATAAAAGTGAAATGAGAAAACCCTTACCTCAAGTCTGGAAATTATTTGTACACATTAAACCCTGATGTATAATAAATACAGTTTTATTATAAATCTAACATTGAACAATATTATTATATATAATTTCATATATTATTTTATTATTAATTTATATGACCTGTTTATTAACAATTCCATGTTAACGTTATTATTCGTGTAATATCCATGCTATTTTTGATATATAATTTGACTTGTTATTCATGATCCTCCTACTTAGATAATGATTTATTTATTTCTAGAATGTATGAAATTATTTATTTTTCCCAAATATATATTTTATAAATATTTAAAATTATCAATAAAATATAGATATATGAAATGGATTACACTATTCATAGAGACGGTAGGCCGTTCATATAGATGAAGATTGTTTCTGTTTTGTTGTCGTATTAAAATAAAAATGGTAATGGAAAAATATGTGTATATATATATAGAAATAATTTTAGTATAATTATTATATCACATAAACATTTATATATATATATATATTATATAATTTCACTAAAACCATCCTTAAAAAATTCCCTGTAATTTGTGAATAAATCACAACATTTTGAGGAGGCGGTAGTCCACACGTCCAAATACGAAGTAATCATGCATTCACAAATTTGAAAGAATGGAGATATGTTTTTTATAAAAATTATAGAAGAATAAATACATTCAGAATATAATATATATAATATTATAATAGAGTTTCCTTCATAATTCGCAACCATTATAGATGGTAATGAAAAAATGAACAACATCGTTTTGTGAGGCAGTAATTCACTATACACAAGAAAGGTAAGTTTGTTACCCATTATATGGAAGTGTGTGTAAGTTTAAATTGAGTAATTTGATTAAATACATATTATTATGTTAAGGATACTATTTTAAATAAATAATAATTTAATTATAAAATTTAATGGGGTGATTAATGAAAATAACACAAATGATCTTGAGGAATGATGTTACTTATTCTTGGGGAAACTCCTATATATTTTCACAAAATGGATTCATAGGTTTTCTTTGTTCCAAAAGGGATGATTTTATAATTAGGAGAGGTATTTTGGGAGATTATGTTATCTGATTTTGGGTGTGAAAAATGTCTTGAAAGGTGTTATTTAGTGAGAGGGGTGAGTGTCTTTTTATTTTGGAGTAAAATTCTTGTAAATTTTTGAAAAGGTAATTCCACACAACATGTTCACATGAAAATTGGATTCAATAATGGTAACAAACTTATAAAGGGGATTATAGGGTAAAAATATTAAAATAAAATGCATTTTGGAAAGTTTATAGATCATTTTGGGCCATACGTTTAAGGTTTATTCCTCTCTTAAGCTATTTTATTTCTTAATCTTGTTAATTATTTTTAATCATTTTCACTAATATTTTTGGCTAAAAACTATGTTTAAAATATTTGATATTATAAATTTTTTTTATTACAAATATTTAATCCATTTTTCCAAATTTAAATCACAAAAGTGGATTATATTAATTTAGAATTAACCCTATAGGCATTCCATGAGAACGGGTTTTTAAAGGAAAAGGTTGAAAAGTTTTAAATGTTTTTATATCCAATTTCAATGTGAAATGGGTTAAAATGAACTGGATTGGATTAATTTATTTAAAATTTTTCTAATTAAACAATAAAACCCAAAAAAGTATCTATATAAATAAATTATATGAAAAAGATATTTTGAATTAAAATTCAGTATTTTTCACTATTCAAAACAAAATAAAACTATGAAGAAATACTCCGAACAACTAACCAAATTAAATTATGATACATCACTTCATAAAAAGTATATATATTTTTTCAAATAATAAATAATAAAAAAAACATATTTAAAATGGGTTCTCCATTAAAAGGTGGTAAAATTACCTTTTAAAAAAACCACTTTTTATTAATACAATTGGATCTATTATTATCATATACTTATGAAATATATTTCATGTGTATCAAAAATATTTATTTAATAAATAATATATATATTTAATTTAAAACATTAATCAAATGTGGTTTTTTTAATTTTTTGAGATAAAATTGTGTTTGTACGTTGAAATTATTATTCTTAGAGAAGTATTTTGTTTAGTTTCAAATATTTCTTATGTTCACTTATTCTAATTGATAAGAAAAGGATTCATTTATATAAAAGTGTAAATATTATTTTTAAAGTTTATTTAATTTTATTTGAAACATCCATTCCAATGGTTAGCTGGTAGCTATAAAAATATTTTAATCATATCTTGTAGATTGGTAAAACTTGACCATGCATGTAACACAAGATATCAAAGGTACTAAGAATTGTGTGTAATATAATATAAACATAGGGTAGCATTTTTTAAAAGTTATTATTAGTCTTTCATGTAGTGATATTTCTACTTGGTGATGTGTATAACTCAAGACACTCTGAGTTCCTTGTTATAACAAGAGTTATATTCATTGTTGCATGAAATGTAAAATATAAAATTTTTAAATTAATTAAAAAATTACAAAATCATGGTGTGTTACACATTGGGTAAAAACATGGGGTTTGGAGTCATTAAGTGGAGTCTATTTTTAGTTTAATTTTATGACATTCAGTATGTCATTTACTTTGGCATATATTACAGAACAACATGGTTACTATTATTATTTGGAATATCGGTATTTTTCAATAATTTTTTAGATTTGTTGATGTGATTTTTATCTCATTTAAACTGATATTGAAAATATATTACATAGGTTACAGTCTCCAAACTATATAACTTAAACCATTTATACTAGTTATAATCATTGGCCATACAAGGAGGTGCACCCGAGGTCTTGTAATGACCTAACTCGTTCACATGAGGGAGAACCTGTCTGGGGACATTAAAAAGTTGTATCAATGAACAAGTATTTTTTATTTAATTACTATTTTGGGAAAGGTAGATTGGTGAATATGATATTTTTATACTTGTTAAAGATCTCATGAATTATATTATATAACCTATGTGTGGGGGAAACACAAGTTACTCAATATTAAAATCTTGTTCAAGATGTGTTTTCATTAAATTTTTGACAATATTTATCCTTAGATGATGCACTTATTGTGTAGTGTAACATATTTATTTAGATTTCACTCATGTGTTTGTGTGGAATGAGGTGAGTATACATGCATCATGGTAGTAATGTATTACTATTTTTTTATTAGAATTTTCGAGGATTGAGACATATTTATCACATGTTATATATCATCCTATATAAACTGTGAAATAATTCCATTGAGATATATGATAAAGAGAAATGAAAAAATTGATTATAAAATGCTAATTCACATTTTAATATGACTTTATAGTAACATTTTGTTAGTATTTATCATATGTGGTTGATCCTATTCTGTGTCTTGTGGTATACTGGATGCATTGAAATTTAAAAGGGAAATTCTTCTACATCACCTTTGGTTTGAGAATAAGGAGAGTGGTAATCAGATCACCCTCACATAGATGATTTTGAAAATCATGCTAATATAGATATTCTATTGGATCATCATACATGGTCATATATACTAATTTTACAGTGTGGGTGGATGCTCAATGTCCTGAGCTGATACACATGTGTCATTTGTTTTTCCATGAATTTCATTTTTAAGGAGAAACTATTATTAAAGTGGACAACTATCAATTCTTTATTTGATGGTGTTAGGGTATTGTTTTGTTCAAATTTTAAAAGGGTGAATCCATATGGTCCAAGATGTCCATTATTCATGATGAAATCACTATGTTGGAGTAGATATCCCTGTTTACACTCCTTGGAAGGAAGTATTCATATGTGATTGATTATGCATGTTTTGTGTGGGGTTGACTAAACTAGAGGAAGGAGGGTGTTGAGATGAACATTAGGAATGCTTATATCTTAGTAGATGAACCTGAAAAAGATAGTGATGGTAGTTCACTAATTAATTTAGTTCAGATTCACCCATGGAGTTCGTAACTTGTGTATGGTGAGAAGCTCACAGGGCTTGGCAGCCTAAGGTTGGTTGTGTGAAGAGACGTCTCTACAGTGAATGATGATTCAAACCTTTTTTCAAGGTACCATTCCACGATCAAACATGGGTTATCATTTGGTAGAAAAAATGTGGTTCTATTTAGCAGCTAACATGAGGAGATGATAGTTTTTTTTATTAGAGGTAATACCCTATGCTTAGGCTACAAAATAAAAATTTTGACATCATAAATTGATCATTAAATATTGTGAAAAAAATCCATGGATTTATAAGGATGAGTAGATTTTTGTTCTTTCTTGACAACTGTCTGTGAATGGAAAGTCATAACTAGTCACTGTATTTGGGGAAAACTAGTTGGGGCTGGGTAGACCGATGTAATCAATGGAAAGTGACAATAAGAATACTTCTATAGTGGGTATAATTGACCTAGTCATGTGTTAAATGACATTTATTTTTGAGATGGTCCATGAAGTGTGTAAGACAAACCATTGAATGATCATTGTGGACTAATTTTTTGTTTTCCTTTCTAGACAATTCTACTGATTACTAGAAGGTAATGGATTGGGTTTTCTGTCGAGTTTGTCCTAGTATCTAAACCTGTTTCTACTTAACAATACAAGATATAACCAATTGAGATTAAGTACATGAATGTATAATTTGATGGTCTATAAGACATGAGATTAATACAACATAGTACTTATAAAGTGATTTACACCAAGAAGGATAATGGGTATTTATTCTTTTTTATTGATTATCATAGATGGAACCCTAGGATGGTTAAGAAAAAGTATGCCCTTCCATGTAGTAATAATCACTTTAATCAGTTAATAGGTGACTAAATTTTCTAATACATTGACCCAAGATTAGGATAACATCGGTTGACAGTGATACCATATGACATAACCTAGTGTAATATAAAGAGAATGTATAGAATTTAAAATTTTGGCATGATTCCATTTTATCTGAAAAAAAACTAAAATTATTTATGGACTTATTGAATCTGATAATCCATCTGTTTCTGAATTATTTGGGGATGTTTTTTCAATTACTTAATTTTTTATACACATTCAGTTGATACAAATGCACAAATTATTGTCATGGACCTGACAATACTGAGAGAGAATCATATTTATGCCAATATTGATAAATTTAACTTCTAGATAGTCAATGTACACTTTTTAGGTCATGTTATCTCATAGGATGGAGTATCAGTGGACCCCGATAAGATTGTAGCCAGGTATCTTGGGAAAATAACGAATAATTTCTTTATGATTTGATGATTTTTTGGTCTATAAGCTAGTTAATGATATTTACTCTAGGAATTCCCTCATATGGAAGTGTTGATGGTTGGGATGACCTTGAAAGGGTGAAGTTCATTTTTTTCAACCTTATGAGGAGTATTTTCAAGAGTTGAAGAGAATTTTTACCTCAACATAAATCCCCAAATTACATGATATAGTTAAGGAATATAATATATACAATTACTCTTACAAGATTCGACTCAGATAATTTTTAATTCGAGAGGGTTCAGCGGTTTCTTATGACTCTTCTGAGTTGAGGCTGGATGAGATAAATTACCCCACTCATGATATTGAGTTAAATATGAAGGTACATGCACTGAGATTATGGTGGTATTGTCTCATTTGTAATAGGTTTATGGTGTTCCCAAACCATTATATCCTAATGTATAGCTTTTATCATTGGGGCGTAAAACTTTTCCACAAGAAGTAGGTCGAGTTTCAATAGTATTGTGACATTGAGTTGGCCTATAATTTGTGAATTTTCAATGTTGTTGTATATTACATAAGAAAAATATGCATATAAAGGTAGTGTAGGAATCTTATGTTTATTTGAAGATAATTGTTCCATTTATATATATACATTTAGATGTTTATAGTTTTATGGGTGAACAACTCTTACTTCTATATCTATGGTTCTCATTCTCATACACCAGATCAAGAGTGGGTAGTTATCTAATCCCTTGGGATTAGTATTAAGGGAAAATAAATAATCTAGGGATCGACCATAAAGATTATTTCTTTGAAGAAGTCACATTATTCTGTTGTATGGATGTATCTGGGTTCCTACAGGTTTTCACAATGAGTTGATAAGGGGATTTGCTGCCCCTAAATGGATGATATGTCCCAGTTTGAAAAATATATATCATGAATTCCATAGGTAATAATAATTTATAGGTATGTAGAATAATTTAATGATATTTATAGCATGATTTCTCACTTATCTGTAAGTTATGGTTTATCTTTAGTGGCCTTCACGGTTATTTCTTCATTTAACAATTCCATAATAGAAGTGAGAGGATGTCACCATGGAATTGGTTATAAGATTACCAAACAAAACTGGAAATAATTATGATGTATGGGTGATCATGGATCAACTGATAAAGGTATCACAATTCATAACACTCAAGTAAACTATACAATCTATGATCTGGGTAGTCTTTATGTGAAGGAGACAATCCAATTTCATGGTGTTCTAATTAGTATCATATTTTTTCAAAGGTTCTTAGTTTACATCATGGTTCTCTAAGGTCCATCAAAAGGTTCTAGGATCACAAGTTCATTTGAGTAAAACCTTTAATAATAAAACTAATGACTAATTAGAACAAATAATTCAGATACTAGAGGATATGTTTGGATCCCATGTTTTCTGGGTGGTTTTGGGAGTATTGTCAAGATCTTATGTTGTTCACTTGTAATAATAGGTTCCAAGCATCAATCTAAATGGCTCCTTTCGATGATTTTTTTGGAAGGCCATACTATTCTATATTGTTCTAGTTGGAGGTGGGTGAGTCACCTCTTGTTAGAAATAACCTCCGGAAATATATTTTTGAGCATGTTCATTTGATTAAAAAGTCATTGGTAACCTAGTAGAGACAGAATGTTTTTATGATGATTGGAGATGAACTCCAGAGTTTTAGGTTTTCCATCTTTTTTTATTTAGTTTTCACATAGGAAGGGGTAAAATACATCCTATAATAGGTGAATCTAGAAACCATGTTCATCTTGTCGTTAAATATAGTAGAGAGGGTTAGCCAAGTGGCATACAATTTTTACATTCAACAATGTTATATGGACATGAACAATGTGTTTCAAATATCACAGCTTCAGAGATATCACCCTTAATATTCTCACATATTAGATTTGTATGAGGTTGATCATAATTTTTATATTTTGTTTGAGAAGAATTAAATCCATATCATGGACCACAATGAGAATAATTTACTAGGGAATACCACACCTGTTGTGTAAGTGTAGTGGTAGTAGGTCCATGTTATAGAGGATACCAAAGAGTGGGATCTTATATATGAGAATAATGGCCCAATTTGTTCATTGACACTCAACAATGATTCTTTGGAGATTAGTGCATGAATTAGATATTATATGTTGGGGAGATTGTAAGATCCCATATTCTTCTAATTATGCTTCTATTTATGTTTTTGGTTGAGATTGTTTATATTTTGTTTACCATTTATTATTTGGACATTAATCCATTTTCATTGTCCAAAATGAGGTCTCATTGGTGTTTATGGGCTAAGAAAAGTTACAATAGTGGAGGATGGTAGTGTGAAGAGGTGGTATGAAAGTTTAGGGAAAACTGAAAGCTGTTGTATAGTAGGTGATGTCCACTAACCAATGAATGGGATGTTGGGTCACATAATAAGGCTATAGAAGAAACACCTGCTCCTTGGTGACACCCACTATCTATCCCATTAAAACTATGAAATAATGGTCTCATATAAGATACCCACTATCCTCTCGATGGGAACTCATCAGCCAGCTGATGGGCTTCTTATCTATGTAGGATTTATGGAGGGGACCACCATCCAACCACCAGAATCGAGAAATGCTGATATTAGAGGGGGAAAGACATAATTTCACCCTTGAAGCCTCATTTTAATCCCGTCTAAACCATATTTTGACCCTAATAAGGGATTATCATTCTTTGAAGGTTCTCTAATCCTCTCATGGATTATCTAAGGCCAAATCTAAAATACTTGATCCCTATTTAAATCTGGTTGGTAAAAAATAATTGAGTTTCACTTGGATATAAGAGATCATATTGTTTTCTTCTTGAGTTCTTTATTTATAACCTTTATGATGGATGGAAATAACAATCAAATAGGGGATGATGGTGATGTATGTTGACCCAAAACTTGATTATGGATCTATTCTTGTGATGTTCTTGAGGTAGGTGTTATACAAAAACTTCTTAGCATCTATTTAGTTTTTTATTATGTATTATGAGTGTGATCATGCCAACACATTGTGCACACTACTTAAACATATTGGTAACCCAATATTTTCATAAAACCATAATATTTTACCTCATAGGGACCTCATTGGGTTTTTTTGTGATTGGATTGGGGCTTGTGGCCACATGAGGGGTGTACTAACCATTGAATCGAGGTTATAAAAAAAATGAAATAAACCTAGACTCCCATGATAAATTTTAAATTGGATGTGTTTTTGAATAACAATATGAATTATAATTACTTGTAATTTTATGTAAAATAACTTGTTAAGAATCACTAAGTTGGAAAGTGGTAAATTGGAATGTAATTTACAATGGAATGAAATTGTGAAATAATAGGAATGGAGTGACATGTAATTGGTAATTAGGATAATTTAATAAATGTAAAATAATTGTTTACAATTATTGGAGATAATTAGTAACTTGGATGAATGGGATATATGGTTGATCATTGGTAATTTGTGTTAATTAACTAATATGGACTATAATCACATCTTTGGCATGTTGGTTAAATTGTATGAATCAGATTTTATTGAATTTGATAGTGAATTTTAAAATAATCTATAACATGGTAATTCACATATATCCTAATTTATTATTATTATGAAAGTGGTTGTAACATGCTAATTTTCATTGGAATCTACAATTAATTTTCCCTTGTTAAGATTTTCTACCACAGGAACATGTTATAGGTTATATCATCGTAATTAACATATAGCCTATTTTTATATTGATACCATTTCCCATGGAATTATCTTGCACCCTTGGAACATATAATATGATCTAGAATGATAATTCACATAGACCTCAGTATTTCTTGGTTACATGATTCTTAATGAATAGATGTTTGATTACATGAAATTATTTTGGTGATTCATCCAAATAAATATTATCCCCCACATCATGGTTTATTCATCCAATTCAAGAGAATCCACCCCTATAAATAGATTCCATAATTGTGCTGAATATGTTTTGGATGACCCTGAGTGTTAACCCAGATCATGATATTCGGTTGGGTTATTTTGATATTCAACAATAATTTATTAATTAATTACCATTTTTACTATACTATTGCAAGGAATGTATATATTTAGACTATATTTTTTAGATACTGTGGGTTTCAGCCTACTAAATTGTACCCACACCCAGTTTGGGATTCTATTTGGATCATGGGAATATTTCATGGATTTAGTTATGGACAAGGGAAATGAGACCAGTTCTGAATTGTGTCAGCATCGTTACCAACTTCTGGAATAATCTGCATAATAATAAGGATCCCTTTGCTTGTCCTCTGAAGCTGAAATTTCTTAAGAAAACCCTTAAAAATTAGTGTGAATCCAAGTCCAATGACATTGATAATACTATTTCTCTTCTCGAAAAGGAGCATAATCATTTCCAAAATCATAACACCTCCTCCAACTTTAGTAACTCCCAACTTGAATTAATTATATCTTCGATGTTGATATCTCTTTTTAACTTCAAGTAGAACCTCAATTTTTATTTTCAAAACTAAATGGTTAAATGATGGAGATAGAAACACCAAATTCTACAATGCCCTTAATAGGGTTAAAAAATCTTGTAGACCCCTTTACTTCCTTAGAGAAGGAAAGAAAATTTTTGACAAGGAAGAAAACGTCTCCAATCATGTGGTCTCCTATTTTGATAATATCCTCAATGGCCCGGGTATTGATTTTGATCTTCACCCTGATGTGATTCTCAATATGGTTATTGAGGAATAGAATGTTATGCTCAACAAAATTCCCTTGGACCAAGAGATTAAAGATGCTGTGTTTAGTATTAATTCGGATGGTTCCCCTGGACATGATGGTTTTGACAATGGATTTTATAAAAATCACTGGGATGTCTTACAAGAGGATGTATTTTGCATAGTTAAAGACTTTTTTTTCTCGTGGCATTCTCCCTCAAGGTCTCAACTCCCAATTCCTGGTGCATATTCCCAAAACTGAAAATACTGATGATCTCCACAGCTTCCGACCCATCTCTTTGATAAATTCCCTCATGAATATTATTACCAAACTCATTGCCAACAGAATTACTCCTATTATTAATATAATTGTTTCCCAGAATCAATTTGGTTTCATAATAGGCAGATCAAACCAAAATTGTATATGTCTAGCCTCTGAATCAACGAATATCCTCAATAGGAAATCGAGAGGAGGGAATGTTGCCATAAATCATGATATTTCCAAACCCTTCGACACTATTGATTGAAATTTTATAGTTAAAACCCTATCCAACATTGGCTTCAATGATACTTTCTTAAACAATATCATAACCTTGTTTAATTCGGCCCACATCTCTATCCTCTTAAATGGATCCCCAAAGGGCTACTTCAAATGTTCTAAGGGGGTTCGACAGGAGGACCCTCTCTCTACCATCTTTTCTCCATTGTTGAAGACTATTTAAGTAGACTTATCTCACAATCCGTTGAAAATGGTGACCTTAATCCGATATCTGCCTCCAGGAACCTGAATGCCCCCTCTCACCTCTTGTATGCGGATGACATAATCCTTTTTTTGAAAGGGGTCAAAAGTAATTTAAAAAATTTAAAAGTCATCCTCTCTCACTATGAGTATGTCCCTGGGCAACATATCAATTGGAAAACATCTTACATTTACTTTGGAAAAGAGTTCCCCTCTGGCAGGAAAAGCAGGATCACAAATGATCTTGGCATTAGGGAAGGCATGTTTCCCTTTACTTACCTGGGTGTCCCTATCTTTTGGGGAAGACCTAAGGCTACCTATTTATCTTTTATCATTGATCATACTCTTCGGAACCTTTCCTCCTGGAAAGGGAAAAATCTTTCTATGGATGGTAGAATTTGCTTGGTTAAATCCACTATTTTCTATAAACGTGTCTACTCTATGATGATATACAAATGGTCGGCGAGTCTCTTAAAACGCATTAATACTGCCATCAGAAACTTTGTTTGGACAGGGAGTAGTCTTGAAAGGAAAATGGTCACCATACCCTGGTCCACCTGTTGTAAACCCATAGATAAGGGTGGAATTGGAAAAAAAATATGACTTTCATTAATGATGCCCTTTAGGCCAAGCTGACATGGAACCTTATTTGTAATAACTTGCCTGACACTTCCTTTCTTAGAGCTCACTTTCTTGAAAAACTGAGGAACAAAAATTTAATTTTTGCAAGTCTTCTATTTGGCCTTCCATCAAATGTTCTTTCAATGTTTTTATGACTAATTCTAGATGGATGGTCAATAAAGATTCCAACTTAAAATTTTGGCTGGAAAATTGGACGGGATCCCCCCTTATTTCATTATTGTCTCTTGGTCACTCCCCCATGAAAATGAATGATACCATAAATAACATTATGAACTCTCAAAATGACTCTCTTTCAGATGAAATCAAGAACATTATTGACTCCTACTCCTTATTGCAAAATGATGATTTCATTATATGGGAGTCTTTGTATAATGGCATCCTAGACTCTAATAGTTATTACACCTTCCTTTTCAACAATGATAACAACTTTCTTGACTGGTTCAAAAACTTTAACAAAGCATGGATGAAACCCTTGAGATTCACCATGGTGTGGCATATTGCACATGGTAGGATTCTCGTAGACTCCTGTTTATAGGCTTTCGGGGTCAACCTCTGCTCTAAATGTTGTATGGGTAATTAGCATAGAGAGGATATCAATCATCTCCTTCTATATTATGATATAGATTCTTCTCTATGGAACCATTTATTTGATATATTTGACTGCAGATGGTTGTTTGGTACATCTCTAATTTCGTAGATTCAAAGATGCATGGAAACCATGGATTCTAAGAAAATCAGGAATCTGTTTATGGCTACTATTGCAGAGATTCTTCATGTGATATGGTATGACAGGAATGACTACATATTTTGCAAAAACATATTTAATCCCAATGTAGGTAAAATGTGAATTCTCATTGCTATTCGAGAGGTGGCCTCAATTCAGAACGATCACTGCTCTAACTCTGTCATAGGTCTTGGGATCTTGAGGCGCATTGGAGTTGACGGGAAATTTCCTCATCCCAAATTAACGATGGAAGTTTTTTGGAAACCTCTGCCTACGGGGTGGATTAAAATAAATTTGGACGCGGCTTCCAAAGGCAATCCGGGACCAGCGGGTTGTGGTGGCATATTTAGAAATCATTTTGACCAGAGCCTTGGATGCTTCTTCGGCTCATGTGGATTTGCCTCCTCCTTAGAAGATGAGATGTGGAGTGTTATCGATGCTATCTCATTTGATAAATCCCGTAATTGGAGCAACATCTGGATTGAGAGTGATTCATCTACCATTGTTCAAGCTATTTGGAAGGGTACAGTTCACCTAGCTTGGAAGCTCACTTCCCGCTGGATTGACTGCCTTCAGTCTCCCTCCTCCATCATATTTATTTCAACGCACACTTATAGAGAATCCAACAGGATTGCTGATGCTCTGGCAAACATGGGTGTAGCCCATGCTATTACGTGGAGTGATGATCTCTATAATGAGTTGATCCCACTTTATATTTGTGATGTAAACAAAACTCCATCCTTTTTTCTAGTGTAATCCCTCTTTTTTTTAATAAGAGTCCACTGGTTTACATTAAAAAAATATTTACTATATTCTTGATTTTATAGAGTTCTCACTATATTACATACACCATTGCTACTAGTTGGAAACCTTTAATGTATGGGGAGGCATGCCTGATGTATTATAATGGACAGAATCATTCACAAGAGGGATATACGAGAATAGGAAATTAAACATTTTTAAAAGATAAATATATATTATCATATATAGTCTTTATATTTCAATTAATCTCTTTTATAATTTATGTTTTAAATTGATTCCGTCAATTTACGATATTTAAAAAAATAAATAAAATGTTTAATAAGGCATTTTAGTACACTCTCATAAATATTTTATCTTCCAATACACATTTACTAAATCTATGTTAATTTCAGTTTAAGGTCCCATAATAATTTTATTTAAAAAAATAAATTTTTTAAAACTCTCATTCTTAATTTCCAAAAAAATTATTTTTAATAGTGACTCATTACTTTTCATTTTTATGATATGGATGAAATTTTTTATTAAAATATATTTTGAATATTTCATTTTCATTTTAATATCTATCCTAATAAGATCAAACTCTTATGAAATAATCTTCATTGATAACATCTTTATACTTTTATGATATATTTCCTTTAGGTGATTTATTTTTCGTATCAACTAATCTATGTCATGATGTTATTTTAGGAAATACTATTTGAAGCCCATTTTTATTCAAAGGGATTCTTCATTATATGATGAATAATTGATATCAGGGGTAATATATATTTATTGTTAAAATTATGATATGGGTGGGAACCATTAGAACCCTATAATAGTTAGGGTCTGTTATTTTTTAGAGATAAGAATTTTATGGTATAAAGCTGATATGAGTGGCCTCTATTATATCCTTAAGATGGGTATGGATTGTTATATCACATCAATGAACTCGACAAAGAATTATAGATAATGATACAATGTTACGATTCATGTATTTGATTTCATGTTCAGTAGAAGATATATTGAGTTGTATATGTTGGGAAATATTCACATTATAATGCATAAAATTGATTCTCAGGTGACCTGAATATAAAATACCTATATAATAAATTATTTTAGATGAATATTAAATACATTTAATAATAATACATGTACCATAACCATAATGGTTTTTTATATTTGGGTACTAGATACAGAATCAACATATTTCATGAAATATTATTAATATATTACAAAAAGGTCTTCTCTCATTTTACCTTTCTTAAATATTTCATACTTGAAACAATTCTTTATATCCTGGGGAATTGGGAAGCTAAGAATGGTTGAGACCGAATGTTTAATAAAGGTAAACATGAGAGATATCAATCAATGATCATATGAAATCATTAGATAACCATAATGCTATGGGAGATTTATCCTAACATTTTATGTTAAAATTCAATCATTCATAGATCATAAATCAAGAGACATGGAATAATTTTATATAATTTCAAAATACATAAACCATAAGAGTGAGGAGTCATTATTAATCAATCATGATCCACTATAACATA
Source organism: Viscum album (assembly GCA_963277665.1). NCBI lineage: Eukaryota > Viridiplantae > Streptophyta > Magnoliopsida > Santalales > Viscaceae > Viscum > Viscum album. The sequence continues at coordinate 1,039,294,130 of OY728165.1, forward strand.
TCATAAAAAAATTAGTAATTGTGTGGAATAATCAAAATAGTCAAAAAAAATTCATTTTTTAAGGCTCTCTATGAAGAGTAACATAGTGGATAGATTTATATAAAGGATTGGGTTCTATCCCCATTCCATCATTGACTTAGTTAAGTTCACTCACAACAATATCTTAGTGGAAAAATTTACTTAATTAAATGGGCCAACACCCCATTATTTTCCATATTCAATTAGGAGATATCAACAATTACCTAATGTATTAGAGGGATTTAATGGAACTACCTATTAAATAATATAAATAATACATATGTCTTCCATAATATCATAATAACATTCATCAATTCATCATACCATTAACCATTGAAAATAAAATGGGCTTCATAAAAATTATATCATCATATAATAATAATACATGTTGAAATATAACATGGATGGTATCATTTGACCATTTCTATATTTGTTCATAAAAAACATTAAAGGATATTTACCTAGACAAAAAATACATTTAAAAGTGTATCTGGACATATCGTCAAAAACATTAGAAAATATACATTTCATTCTCTATCATGATAATTAAAAATATCCAAAATATTTGTAAAAATATTTTCAGCGAAAACATGCATTGATTATTATAAGAATTATTCAAATTGAACAATTCTCATAATGGTGGTGAAATCAATTCATTTAGTAAAAAGGAATCAAATATTTCTTTCACACTTTTGGTAGAAAGTCAAAAAGAATATCTTTTGGGAAATAATAATTAATTTCTATTTTATTTTTTTAAAATATAGTAATTAGTGGTGTAAAATATCTATAAATAACCATTGGATAATATAATGTTAATTTTTTTTAAAAATATAAATAATATTGACATTTAAGAAAATGTTCATCAACCTAAAATGAAATATCGTTGAATTTTACTAAAAACAATTCACAATAAGTTTTCGATGAAAAGATTGAAAAATTAAGTGAAATAAAAAAAATAATATAAATAAACATATTATAATAAAATTAATTAATTTTATATGAAAAGTGTCATATAATTTCCCCCAACAAAATCTTAACATAGACAACCCCCAAAAGAAATGAGATTTTAACATAAATTCTTACCTCTGGTTCTGAATTTCTCTATTCAATCTATTAGGATTCAGTAAAATAATTATATATATTTTATAAATATATAATTGAATAATATTGATACTTTTATTACAATATATAATTCATTAATTATTTCAAATTTTATATTTATTAACAAATATTCATCAAAATAAATATTTAGGTTAAAACATGTACTTTTCTATATATGTTTCAGTTAGAAAGATCAAAATCATACAGCTTGGTCATGGTTTCACAATCTATATAATATTTATCATGTTATAAGAAACATATTTATTGATTATATATAGTTTTTTGAAAATTCATATAAGGCGGTGTTGGAACATTAAAAACATCAATTCATGGAGACTGTAGGTTATACGTACACACGAGTAATGTTTTTTTCCAATGAATGGAATTAAAGAAAATTAAATAATACTATATTTTTAAGAATTATAATAATATCCTATATATTTTTAGAATCCACCAATATAACCACAAATGTATGGTGGAAACAAAAAACAAATCAAATGAATTCCTACAGGGGTAGTATATAAGTGTGTATAGATGATGTAATCATTTACCAAAGGATGAAAAATACTCATCAAATGGTATTACGATTTAAATAATTACAAATAATTATATTAAATAACCTTATTTAATCATTTTAATATGGAGATAGAATATTTTTTGGTGGTCAAGGATCAATGAAACTATATATAAACCAGTAAATACAATTATTCTTCTCTGGGAAAGATTTTTTGGCTTACAACTTATGCCATCAAAGGATGATATGTTGGGAAGAACATAAGATGTACAATGTGGGGAAGTAATATAGAATGTTATTTGGTATTCTATTTGTTGATATATAAATCTAAAAAGGTGTTAATGGGTGAGGAGTAGGGGATGTCCTTTTATATGTGATGTGGGTGTAAAACCAGTAAATACCTAAAAAAATAAAATATAACAAAGTAATATTCCATTGAAAGTGTAAAAATGTGAAAAAATATGGAATTATAAGATAATAAAATGTCTAAATCACTTCCAAAAAATATTTAGATAGGTTTAAGTTATAATTTAAACTTTACCAATTTTTTAACCTCATCGTTAACCCCGTTTAAACATAACTGTGGTGGAAATTTTTTACTATACCTAATCTTAATTTTTACCAAAAATAAAAGTTTCATTATTAAATTTTTTTGATATTATGATTAAAATTTTTAATTTTAATTTTCCAAATCGAATTCATTTTTTTTGAAATTATTCTTAAAATAAAAACACAAAATGAAACAAAAACATGTTTTAGAAGAAATCATTTTAAGAATACAATGGAATTTAATCCAATTAATAACCTAGTTAAACAAATTATATGAATTTCAAAATATTTTATTCAATATATTATATAAAAATTTATAGAAAATAATTTGAAAATATTTTTTAATTTAATTTATTATTATAAAAACATGATGAAGTGAAAACAATAGTTTTTTAGAAAAAACAACACTTTTTTTACTTTTAAATGCTTTATTTTTTCTTTCTATTAAATAAAAAACCAATGACCTCATTTGGTATATCTGAATACATTACTATTTCATAATTTATTTAGTCCTATTCATAACCACCGATATAATGGGTAACAGTTGGAAGTCGTAGTTAATAATAATATTGTAATAGTATATTGGAGTTCATTTAATCTTTGTGTTTCTTGTAAAAAAATCTATAAAAGACATAAAACCAATTTAAAGTGATATATATAAAACAAAATCAGGTTTTACATCAATCCCACATTATTATATTTTCTTATCTAATGTTCTATCCCTATGATATAAAAAAATTGATGATAACTATACATCCTCACATCACGGGGTTCCCACATAGCTTCCACTATTGTTTATTTCCCCATAGAACTATAACTAGGGGAATTATACAGTTTTGATGAAAATTATCCCTATAATACACGATTTCTATATAATGTTATTCATTATAAATTTCATTATATAATTATATAACCTCTTATTTTTGGACATGTGATGGATTAGTTAGAGAAAATTATCAAAATATATAGATGGAACAAATTAAGAGGTTGAGAGAGGATTAAAGGATATTCCAATTGATAAACTATTATGACAATTTGATATATAATATCAATGTTATCGATATTAAATGGTCTAATATTACATATTTTTAAATATCATTACATTATTCCAAGTATATATCTGCATGAACACATTGTCACAAACATTTCTCTCTACAACTCTTCGACAAATGTCATCATAACTTTTATATCGACACTATGAAGACCTTTTGTGTTACTAAATGGATATAAAACTTTTATAAATTCCACTTGATGGATTTGTTCCTAATAAATTTCATTCACCAAATTCATCACATAAATTTTTAGTTCCACACTTATTTAGTATATATATTTATAATGATCAATATGAATTCTATATTAAATGATATTATTATATTAAAACTCAACCAGAAGATGGTGTTGATCCCAAAATCCTTTAAACCCAATATAGAAAGATATAAAGAAAATATTCTAGGGGTTGGATTTTCTTTTTAGACTGATCATTTATATGGGGATAAAATTTTGTGCCAAATCTGAACCTCATATTCAATGTTGGTTGAAAAATTCTCTAAAACATTAAGTCATACCCCATCTATCAATCATATAATATTGAGATATATAATCCATGAAACCATACCACTTAATTAATATATAAGAATGGAGTATTATTTTAGAGGTAATAATTATTTGATAAAATTTAAATGTGATAAGTTTTAGTTAATTTATCACAACCTAAAAAAAATTGTACCCTTAATAATTTTTAGGGAGTACCATGAAAAAAACTAAGAGTTATGTTTTGAAATTAACACTCACCTAAAGTTAATGTTTGAAAAAACTCCATAAAACAATATATCTCACACATAACATGATTATATACCACACACCATATTATGTACTCTATAATATATCTCTTTATTTTTTCACACAAGCAATTCTCTCCATAATCACTATACATATTCATAATTCTAGAATAAATAAAGAATGATGATTTTATGAGATTAATATAATAGTTTATTCACTAATTATATTATCTAAATAAAATATACTATTTTTATAAAACTAATCATTCTATCAAAATCACTATTTGACTCTAAAATATACATTACATATATTTAAAACACCAAAACTTCATTCTCCAGGTCTTTGAAATTATCCTGAATAGATGGTTGAACATTCTACTGGGAATGAATTTATATTTATCCATTAATTAGGATTTCAAGGTCAATTATCTTCAAATTTAACACCTTGATATTTTAAGATATATTTATCATTAATAAAATTGATGATTTTATATATTTATTTACACAGAACGCATATTCTAAATAAAAAATGATATACTTTTGAAATTTATTATTTAACGTGATAAAAGTATCCTAAAAATTGGAGAAGATGGTATGAATTTAACTATATAAATTTTGAAAAAATATTTTTTACATAGGTATAAAATTAATTAGTTGGTTTTAAATTGGTTATAATTGAAAATAAATAATTTGGAGGTAAAAAGTGATGTTTTTCTAAAATAACTGGTTTTATACTCACATTTTTTATTATTAAATTAAATTATATTATTTTAATAAATTATTTTAATTCTATTTTTATATAATATATTTAATTAAATATTAATCATAAATATTTTGATTTTTTATTTTCAGAAAACAAGAATAAATTCAATTTTATTCTTAAAAATGCATTTGAATAATAATGGGTTTATTTCATTTTGTGCACCTATTTTAAATTGTATTTATTCCACATAAAGAAATTGAATTATTTAATTTTTACTTTAAATTTTTAAAAATCATAAATAATATAATATAACAGCGTTAACTTAATATTTGGAAATAATGAATAGTAAGAACAGTAGTTACCACAGTTTGGGTTAAAATAGGTTTTTTTGGTGTGGAGTAAATTTAGAGATAATGGTAAAAATTTAAATTAAACATGGTTAAATATTGTTTAAGAAAATAATCAGATCTTATCAAATCCTAAATTATAATTCATGGTCCTTTTATTACAATTTAGCAAGAAATTGGCTATATTATTTAATTCTTTTATGTAATTACTAGTGTATCCCTCACCTCACTTATAAAAAGGGACCAATTATATTCCCTTATTAACAAAATTTTTTCCGTATAAATAAATGAATACCTACCAAAAATCAATTATATATTCCTTAATGTAAATATTGATCTCTTGGTGTTACCCTAATATCATCCTAAAATGGATTATTTTGTATGATAGAAGAGGTCTCTAAAATTAGAAGTAATCATCTTACCTAACTCTTTCACAGATTATTTCACCTTATAATCTATCTAAGAATATTTTATTCATACTAAAATAATTAATATATTATCATAAATATAATAACATGTTATTATGGTAATGGGACAACCATTTCTCTCCACCTTTCCACCAAATGGGAAATGAAAGTATTACTTGTGCGTATTTGCATACTACCATCTCCATGAAGAGATATAATTTATTTTACAACATTACCTTTCATGGTTTATTATTAAGAAGGATTTAAAACTATTATATAATATTTATTACATAATTTATATTCTATAATTATATTTTAAAATCTGTCTTATTTTCTTTCCATCCATTTGAAAATGATAATGTCTCTCATGCATATGTATGTACTGCCAACTCCATGAAGTAATGCAGTTACCATTTCATTTTCTCATTAAATATAATTTCATAATGGTAAATTTAATGAATATATATGATATTTATAATAAAATTAATATTTCATAATTTTTAATTATCATATACATTTCCTTTATTATATACATAAAAATTGAATATATCACCCCTATAAACGTATAGACTATTATGTTGATAAAGTGATGTAAATCATTTTTTTGTCACCTATTTGTATAAATGGATGTAAAATTTTATATAATTAATATATATGATAAATATTTCATTGTTAATATTTTGTATATTATCAAACCATGACCAAGGTTCAAGGACCAAAACCATCCAATTGATACTTTCAAGGAAAATGGACATGTTTTCACTTGCATAATCATTTTAATTATGAAATTGGTAAAAAAGGATAAATAAAAATTATAAACGAATGATACATAGTAAGGTAAATATGAATATTGTTGTATAATATATTTATAAGAAATATATATTTATTATAAATTTGGTTTGAATTAATATATTGAAATACATAACTTCATGTATGTGATTTATGTCACAATCTCAATTATTTTCAAGATTATGGATGTTGAACTTTAATTAATGGACATTATATGATAATTATACATAAAAACCAAAATATTTTCTTCCAATATAGTTATTTCATTATTTTCCATGTTTACATTCAATCCCCTCTCTTTGGTATATAAAATTTGTGAGAATTGTTTTTAAGAACGGTTGACCATATTTCCTCTTTGATAGATAATCTTTTGCTAACACATCATTTATCTTAAAAATTGTTTTATAGAAGTTTTTACCTATAAAATAATATTTCTAAAAAATTTATTTTTTTTCTATATTTTACTTTATTTACAATGTTTTTAAATGAATCATTTTGATAAATGATTTTTGAATAAGTTAATTTTTAATTTTTATTAAATCCTGAAAAGTTTTTTATCTTTTAATATATATAATATGAAAAAACTTTCCCACTATAATTAAAGTTATTTTCATTGAATATTATTTTAATAATTCCCACATTTATTTTAAATGAAAATATTTTTCATTATAATCTATGATTTTTTAGTTTAAATCTTTTCAAAAGAAAAGGATATTTTTCTCACATTTTCATATAATGGTTTAAATTATATTTGAGTGTATTTTTTTCATCTATGTCCACATATTTTATGGATTATATTTTTTCAATAGGGATATTATTTAATGATGGAATCTATTATTTTGATGACTTATGATAATGATGATATATTGATGACTACATAAATCTCATTTCCTTTCCAAATTTTAATTAAGATATGATGAGATAATGGATGTTTTATGATACCATCAAATACCGTTTTTATATATTGTTTATGATTTTGTGATGATGAAATATTTATGAAAGAAATATATTTTCCATAGGTTTTGATGATATGTGGAATGTTTTCTGAGAATTTGTCACATATATGTATCATTTTAACTATATGATTGGTGGGGTTGCAATTATATATTCCTTTAATTAATTGGGTAATGAATAATATTTTAATAGATAATAAAACAATAATTGAGAGGGAAACCTATTAAATAAGAAAATCAGACCACTATTATCATCTTTAAAGTGAACCTTGACTAAGGAACTAATGGAATTAAAAGTGAGTGAAATCCACTATGAATATCCTTCACAGTGAGGATTGAATAAGGAAATGATTAACTATGATTATGTGTATGGAAAAATATTATGTCTTATTATTATGATTTTTCCTATAGATTATTATCGATTGTTTAAGATTCCATAATCTAATGCCATATGTCTTTTTATGAAAAAATTATTCCATGATTCATGGTTAATGGTATTTGAATAAATTATTTTTAATTTCTCATGTTATGTAAGATCTAAACATTTTTTTGAGTTACCTCGGGTGGGATTCTATGTACTTTTTTGTTTTTATTATAGAACATTTGATTAGAGTTATTACGTGGTGTGAGTTTCGGTGGAGTATTAAGAAAACTTTGAGGAAAAAGGGATGTGCATGGTTTGTGCACGATTAGTGTAAATAATGTTCTAAAACCTAGTTAACTATGCGACCCTAGAGAGTGAGGGCCACATAGTTGGCATATAGTTTACCCTAAACATGCACCCTTCCAAGAAAACATTGTACATGATCAATAATCAAACGAAAATTAGTTTTAAAATCTCTCAAACCCCTGAAACACCTCCTATTCGACCTAGACATGGACCTAGTCGTTTTTGAATGATTAAAGAGATTTTGAAATTGGTTCTGAGGCCGCACGACCTCCATTATTTAAGATTTAAGGCCGAAATCAAAGATCCCTTCCTCTCCCAGAAATTGGATTTCATCAGGATATATCACATTCATGATTCTCTCTTTCCATGATCATTTGGTGGAATATTATCTTATATTTGTTTAGATATATACCTATTTTTGGTAAGATCTATTTCTAGAATTGTATATCTTGATCTATATTGGATAGATCTTGATATCCTTGATATTGATTTAGTTATTTAGATCCAAAACATAGATCTACATATTTATTTTCCCGAATATTGGGATTTCCATTGAATGAATGTCCATCAATGAATTAAGCTTGGTGGTCTAAAATATAATTCCCATAGTAATGGATTTGATGGGTGTATGAAAAATTAATGAATTTCTCGTATTTATTAGGATTTGAATTCCTCAATTAGGTTAATTAGGTGGACTAATTTATTAATCAAATCATTGTTGAATTAAATGATTAATTGAAGAATTGATCATGAGAAGAAGGGTCAGTCCTATTACATAATTAATTTGGGGAAACTTATTATGAATATTAAAGGGTTGTAATCTATATAATTAATCATGGTATTTTGTAAGAGATATTCAACTGGCTATATTGAGATAATTAATCGTGACTTAATTATGTGCCTTGATAATATGATATAGATAATTAATTGTAGAATTAATTATAAAGAGTTGATGTTTTGAATGAGATAATTAATTTTGGAAAATTAATTATCGGATATGGGTTTTTAGTAACTGATTAATTAATTAATGGTACTGGCGTACTTAATTAATTGGGGAGTTAATTAAGGTTATTTATGTATTTAACTAATTATTGAATTAGTAATGGAATAGTGGTAGATAATTAATTATGAAGTAATCATTTGAAAAAGAATGGGAACATGGTCATTCTAAATTAAGAAGTATAAAATATAACATAATCATTGCAGTTGTGAGTAATGGAATGGGAATATGGTCATTCAAATGAGAAGTATAACAGGTAAAATGGTCATTGTACTTATGAGTAAAAGAATGGAAACATGGTCATTCAATTAATAGGTATGAATGGTGACATGTTTATATTACATTTGAATTTTATATAGGTAGATTTGGATATTATTTATGAATTTAAATAATTGTAAAAAATGTACTCCGAGATATGGACTCACATGATAATACATTGAAATTCAGTATGAGTCAAATAAGGTACTGATATATCATATCATCTTTGAAAATTTTGATCTCAGGAACAAGTCAAAGAAGGTATTAAGATATGATATTACATAGGGAAAACATTTGGATCTGGCATGAGCCAATTCTAGTATAGTGGTACGGGTGTCCCTAGGAACCTAGTTGTTAATATGACTAAATAATGAATAAATGAATAAATGATAATGTTATAATTGTTTATATATTCATTGTACTATTTTCTTATAGAAATGATACATTATATTTTGTCTGGAATTATACAAGACATCCTTAGTGGGGGACTATAGAGTTGTACTCACAACCTATTCAGGCCACATGATTGGTACCCAAATAGACTTTACTACTATAGGATAGGTTAAGGTAAAGGGCCCTATTCTAGATAGATGATTGGATTTAGAGCATGGATGAGGGAAATCGATGCGGTTCGGGACCCACATTGGAGTTGTTGTGTATATATTTTAAGTTTTGTTTTTTGTAACATGACACTTATATATCTATAACATGTCTAAAATTTTAGTTGAATATTGTATTTTTTTATATTGGTTATCTTATGACACTGGTATTTCTTGGTTATATTTTATTTTTTATATTTAACTATTTATTCTGGTGTTTTACTCTAAAAAAAGAGGGTAGTGTCTCTCAATGACTAAAATTCCGGACCCTTCATGATCTTCAGTATCCTCTTGTATATGGGGAGGTGTGCATGAGGTCATGAGGCCTACTAGATAGGGGTACTATCACATGGATCCTGGGTTGGGACATTACAATGTGGTATTGTTGGTCCAGTTTTCTTTATTCTTATTTTGTCTTACTATTTTGGGAATGGTAGATAGAAGACTAGGATGATTCAGGGCTTGGTAAGGGAGTTGTAAACTGATGTATGAGGGAAAAACTGAGTACTCAGGGTGGGATTATTGTTATTGTTTTTTGGTGTTAAAATTGAATATTATTTTTAAATTGGGTGACACACTTGTGGTGTGATGTGATTATTATTTCTGAAATTTTTTATTATTGATGCATGGACTAGAATGGAACGACAGTTGAGTCTCCTTGCAACATTCTAGGCACTCATGGTTATTGTGACATGCATCATTTTAGAACTTCACATGAAGACATTATATAGGTAAGTTGTTGAACATGAAATATTTTCCTTGTTTTTGAGATTGAATAAAAATAAATGGTGACTATCATGAATTGAAAAAGGTTGTAAAAACGATGTGAAATGAGAAAAATTGAGATTCAAAATTTCAAAATTCATTATGATAGCATGTTTACCGATGTTAAAAAACCTTAGGAGTGGGATAGATTAAAGTAGTGATAATGCCTCGATTATGAACCTGTGGTGAGATGCGGGGAAAATTTATGTTGTGACCCATTGGGATTATTCCTCTTGTGATAATCTTTTAAGATTGTTTTATTAGACCTATGATGTCTATTTGGCTTTATAGAGAATATGCCTCCATGACAATTGTTGAGGGGACTACTGAGGGGCGTGGATATGAATGGTACACCATAAAGGGGATAAGAGTCACTGATGGTGCCAAATGAAGATAAATGGAATTAGTTTCGATATAAAATTCCCCACTTCATGAAGTTTATTGAAAGAGACCTAGGGTGTGTTATGAAAATCATGTCTAATTAGAAATGGGGGTTTCAGTTGGAAAACACTCTAACTTTTACTAGAGAGGGTGGAACTGAGGGAGATGAATTATAGGTTGAGTACATAGATACATCACTTAAATATTTAAGACATTGACTAAGATGAGGGTCAATTTGGATGCTTATATGATTTGAGGATTAGTGAAGCGCTGGTGGGACATTCCGACATGAACTGAAAAAACTAACAATATGATTTGGAATGACTTCTTAGAGAGGTTCTTGGAGCACTTCTGTCCAGAGATTCTAAGACCAGATAATGACACATTGTTCATGAATATGTCTCATGAGAGCTTGTCCATGATTGATTTTTCTTAACACCTCATAGATATTCAACACTTTTCTCAGATGTTATTAGGAGATTAGGTGGATATAATGAAATGTTTTCAAAATGGACATAAGAGTGATATTAAGTCCCAAGTTAATCTTTTCTAATTAAATATGTCTTATAATATTGTGGATTAGGCTCTCATAGATGAAGGGAACATGAGGGAAACTTCAGGTATGGAACATATAGTTGTTACTATACGATTAGGAGGTGAGACTTCTGAGAATATGGAGCTCGATTATAAAGAAATTATCTAGGGAAATGGGAATCAGAGTACACAGATAGGAGGGTCAGTTGGACATGACCTTACTGAGGTAATAATTAATTTTTTGGTAGTTTAGGACACTATCATTGAAACTATCCCTGACTACTAGTATAGTGTAGGTCTTATGTAATGATTGAAAACTTACAAAATTTTTGTAGATCGTAGCAATAGACTGGTATTGAGGGAGTATTTGGCCAGATTCCAAGTGTGAGAAGGGGGTCTTATAAAAAAGACCATTCTAGAAGTTTTAGTTATACTAGCCAAGGCAGTAGAGTTAGTGGATGTGTTTTTAGAGTGTTACAACACTCTTATCTGTAAATTGGTTCTACTATGGGGAGTTCGACAACAACACATGGAAGAGAGGCAAGAAAATTACATGCAGTAGAGCCTACACTTTTGGAGATGAAGCTTGACCCATAGATAGTTATATTTACTATTCTAGTTTCTTATACCTTAGCTCGTGACTTATTTGATATTGATGCCTCTCATTCCTATATATTTGCAAAAAATGTTAATGGTTAGAGCCTGGAGGTGGTGTTCATGAGTGGAGAAATAACACTCAATATACTACTGGGAACAAGATCTAGATACATCATTAATTGCAAGAGATCTTCATTAGATATTAGAGAATATAATTTTCTATGGGATCTCTATATTCTTGATATGATAGGCTTAGAAAAAATTATGGGTATGGACTAGCTACTCACGTACCAAGCTCACGTCGATTGTTACCATAGGAGAGTGACATTCGTGTCTCCTAAGGGTGATCCATATAGTCACCATGGAGAGTGGGATATATAGGATGTCCAAGTAGGTCCAATCACTTAGTAACTAGGAGAGCTCATAGCCCATGTTTCTGGTATATTTATGGATTATGGGGGTGTTAAGAAATATTTAATTCCATCATTAGTGGAATGGTTTCCGGATTCCTTTCTTGAAAACATCCCAAGGATACCACATGAATGAGATATAGAATTCACCATTGAGCTCATGCTTGAGGTTGAGAATGTATATATTCCACCGTACAGAATGACACAGACTGAGATTCAAGAGCTCAAAACTCAGTTAGAGGAGTTGGAGGATGATAAATTTATCAATCCAAGTATGGCGTCATCGAGATCACTTTTTTTTGCAATGAAGGATGGATGGGGTTTATTTTTGTGTGTTGATTACCATATGTTGAACAAAATGACTATGAAGAATTCATATCCACTTCGGTGAATTGATGATTAGTTTTAAGAATTTAATGGAGCTTTTATGTTCTCAAAGATAAACTTATGATCAGGGTATCATTAATTGAGAGTACAAACTTATGAAGTACTAAAGATTGCTTTATAGGGTAGGTATGACCTTTATGAGTTTGTCTTAATTCAATTTGGGTTGAAAAATGCACCATAAGTTTTTATGGATTTGATGAACATTTTCTTTCATCCATATCTGGACCAGTTTGTGGTGGTATTTTAGAATGACATATTGGTTTACTCCAAGACACATGATGATCCTGCCCAACATCTTGACATCATCCCTAGTACATTGAGAGGGCATCGATTATATTCCAAGCTATGTAAGAATTTTTTTTGGATTAATCAGGTAAACATATTGGGGGACACCATCCCAGAGGAAGGTGTGTTAGTGGACTAAGAGAAGGCTCAAGCAGTGGTTTCTTTGGATAATGCCAAGAATTTTTTGTATATCTGAAGGTTTTTGGGTTTAGATAGATATTAAAAGAGAATCATCTAAGACTATTCCCATTTCACAGTGCAATTTTATTGGTTTGACAAAGAATTGGATAATGCTTGAGTGGACAAAATCATGAGATAATGATTTTCATAAGTTTATGAAGAGTTTGATGAAGACACCAGTTTTGATCCTATCTAATTCAGGTGAGGAGTACACGGTTTTTTGGGGAAATTTTGGGATCATACATGGAGATGTGTTGATGAAAGGGGATCAAGTTGTAGTGTATGGTTATTAGCAGTAGAGACTACATGAAAAAAATACCCTATGCATGAAATCAATTTGGATGTAGTGGTTTAAGCTCTTAATTGTTGGTGAAACAACCTTTTGGGAGAAAACATTATAATTTATAAAAATAACAAGAGATTGAAGTATATATTTTCAAAGAGTGATTTGAATCATCGAAAAAGAATATGGGTAGAGTATATATACTCTTTTGATTTTGAACTAGAATCTAAGCCCATTAAAGGAAATACAGTTGATGATGCCTTGAGAAGGAAAACTAAGACTCATATGGTATTGGAGTCGAGTGAAGTGTGGACAATGATTAACTTCATGGCTGAAAGGCATGTTGTGGTTGATCAGAGTTAGGAACAGATGAATATAGTTTTAGTTCCATTGGATTCTAAACTTTTGATACTGATCAGGGATATACATTATGATGATCTGGAGTGACTTTCCTAAAGGAAATCATTGATGTTGTGGAGACACTCTTAGACTAGTAGATATATGAGGATGTGATCGTCTATGTGATGAATCCTCTTGTTGTACCTATGGGCATACAAGAGGTGATCATGTGAGAATGTCATGCCTCTAAGTGGGTGGTGAATATGGGTGTGACTAAATTGTACCCTGAACTATGATGGTAGTTTTAGTGTCCATACATGAAAAAGAGATAACAGGGTTTGTGGCAACATTCTTTACCTATCAGTCAGTGAAGTCAAAACATCGAAGACATGGAGGTTTACAAATACCGTTGAATATTTCAGAATGGAAGTGGGATGGAGTGACAATAGATTTTATGGTGAGTTTTCCAAAGACACATTGAAATTGTGAAACTATTTGGGTCACTATGTATCAATTGAAAAAGGTATCTCATTTCTTTCATATAAAAAAACATTTATATTAGAGTAGTTGATGTTGAGTCAATAAGGTTTTCCTTATGACTTTTCCATTCCTTCTTGTTTTGAAAATCACAAACACCTTATACTTAAGTAAATATTATTTTTTACCCCCATATGGAAAATTTACTTCTTAAAGGAAATTTACCCTAACCTAGATTTTCTTATACATAGAAATATTATTCTTAAATTCAAAAACCGGATTCATACCCAAAATCCCAGAGCCATATAATGAAAGGATTTGGAGAATTCTGTTTTTAGGATCCGAATTCTAGATGTGATCTGTAATGTAGTTCTAATCTGAATTCTGGACTCCGAACTCTGAAGAAGTTAGACTCCGAACTCTCAAGCTGTTCAACTCCGAACTCTGAAGTAGTTCGACTCCGAACTCTAAATAAGTTCGACTCCGAACTCTGAAGAATTTCAACTCCGAACACTGAAGTAGTTCGACTCTGAACTCTGTAGAAGTTCGACTCCGACCACTGAAGATGTTCGACTCCGAACTCTTGAATAGTTCGACTTCGAATTCTTAAGCAGTTCCACTCCGAATTCTTAAGAAGTTCAACTCCAACCTCTTAAGTAGTTCAACTCCAAACTATGAAGAAGTTCGACTCCGAACTCTTAAGTAGTTCGACTCCGAACTCTTCAGCAGTTCGACTCCGAATTATTAAGTAGTTCGAATCTGAATTTTACAAGTACAGAATCTGATCTCTAGTGAAACTAGACTTCGAATTCCTATGAAAAAGAATCTGAATATTTCTTAACATAGACACCGAACTTCATTTTGGTTAGACTCCGAACTTTTAACTTACTTACACTCTGAAATATTGATCAGCTTTTACTTACATATTCTTCATTTCAAAACGATGTCGTGCATTCAGTTATACATAGTTTTTCATAAAATGATGTTGTCTATTCTGTTTCTAATTAACCATTGGTTGAGTTACATGTGTATAGGTCCCTCCGAATTTCATGGAAAATTTGACCGTTGGAGAAGGGAGCCGACCGTTGGATATTTTCCTATAAATAAGAGCTCATTTGAAAGATCCTAGAACTGACACAAGGATGTTGATCGATCTACATACCACACACTGCTAAGGTGTTTTCTAGAGAGTAAAATATTTTCATGCTTTGTGCGTACTGAACCGCCCGTTCAGTTTTTTCTTCGTGTGACTCCAAATTTTGGTGATTACATTTGAGGACTTCCGGGGATAGGAAGACAGAGGTGCCTACTACCTTGATGTTCGAGGGATTCCTTGCTGAGGAAGATAGAGGTTCCAACTACCTTGAAGTTGAGGGCTTACGGGGATAGCAAGACAGAGATTCTGATCTTCGTATCGAGGGCTTACCCTGGTGTTGGTAAGACAGAATTTCATGAAAGTATAATTCAAGGGACCTTTATCCAAGGTTGTTGGACACCCTTCTCTTTGGGTTAAAAGATTCATATCTTGTTACTTGTAGTTTTACTACTTGTTTTTCCGCTGCATATTGTATTATAAGGAAAGTATCCTTCTTATATTTCCATACACTTGTACTCTGATTAGTTTAAGGTTCTATACGCTTTAAGGTAGAATCTTATATTGTAAAACATGGTTTCAATTCTTCAGTTGGTGATTAGAGGTGTTGTGAATTTGCTTAGTTTAACTTTGTTAAACTTGGAATTTTTATTTGTCTAAGGAAAACATAGTTATCAGTAACAAACTTTAAAGGTTTCAAAGGAATATTTAAAGTGTACAATTCACCCCCTCTTGTATTTTGAGCATAAACATTGTTATTTCAATCCTACAATTGGTATCAGAATAGGTCTCTGAAATTATCATACTCACGTATATGTTTTTTCTTTCTCACTTTGTCATTCCGAACATTGTCATTCCGAACATTGTCATTCCGAACTTTGTCATTCCAAACATCGTCATTCCGAACATTGTCATTCCGAACATTGTCATTCCAAACTTTGTCATTCTGAAATTTGTGGTTACGAACATTATCTACTAACCAGTTTGGTTGCCCACATTTTTTTAGTATGGAAGGAAAAATGTTGGTTCTATAGATAATCTAAATCCTACAAGACCACCAATCTTTGATGGTAATGACTATGAATACTGGAGAGATCGAATGAAGACTTTTGTTATCAACACCAGAGTGGCCAATTTTGTTATGCTTACCGGTGATTATAAAATTTCTGATAAGGAAGTTAGAACATTCACTAACCAGGAAAAGCAAGAGTATCAACTCAATTATAAGTGACACAATACTTTACTATGTTCAATGACTAGAAATATATATATCCAAATTTCTTCTTGTGAAGTAGCTAATTGTATCTGGAAGATGTTAGAAGTTACACACTTTGGCACTTCTAAAGTGATTGAAACTAGGGGAGCTATGCTTAGAGCTGAATACGATGGATTAAATTTCTTGTATGGCGAACCAATCTGCAATGTTCAACAGAGGTTTATGACTATAGTCAATAGGTTACAGTCTATGGGAGAAAAAGGGGTAGATGATGAAGCCCTTGTAGATATGATAATTGATATTATGCCCAATGAGTGGGAATCAAATAGAACAACTATAGATGAGAATAGGAAGGTCACTCAAATTTCTCTTAATGAGCTATTCAGAACTCTTATTCAACATGAAACCAGAACGAAGAGAGATGATGACAATATCAAAAAGAAGAATGGGAATGGTACTGTTACTTTTACAACTACATCAAATCATATGAAAGCTAAGACTTCTCAATCAGATTCTAGTTAATGTGAGATCTCAGAGAATGAGATAGAAAATCTTGCTCGAAGGATGAACAAGATAGTCGGATAGAGAAATTTCAAATCCATGTATAAGAAAAAGGAGAGGAAAGAAAGGAAAGATGGATAAGTTACTTGTTACGAATGCAAGAGAGCTGGACATATTAGACCAGATTTCCCTCTTCTAAAAAAGAAAGAAACGAATGAAAGAAATTATTAAAGGAGGAGGAAAACGTATTACAAAACAAAAGTTAAAAATGTTCTAAAAGCAAATGACACCTGGAGTGCCAGTGGTGGTGACTCTTCAGATGAATCTTCTGATTATGAATCTTCGGGAAAGAAGAATCTTGGTCTTATAGCCAGAATACCTATTAACAATCATTAATTTATGGATAAGGTATGAAATGCTGAATCCTTTACCAATATATCTTTAAATCCTAATGATAGTAAGTACTATAACTCCTCAGATGAAGAATCCTCTTCTGATGAAGAAAATACTTCACCTACCTATGAAGAAGTTTCTAGGTTTTCTGAACTTCTTGAGATTGAGAACTCTAAACTCAATAAGAAAATTGATAAGGCAAACTCTAGGGATTCTATTCTTACCAAAGAGATATCAGATCTTTCCAAAGATCTTGATAGAAAAAATTATGATTTTATAAGTATTTCATGAAATCGTGATGAAGTAAGTTCTGAGATGAACAAACTTTCTAAAGAGTTAGAAAAATTAATTTCTAAGAAAAATGTTTTCGAGCCCAGCTCTAGTTCTAAATCTAATGATTTTGAAGATAAAAACTTGGTTATCAAACTCAAGTCCAAAATTTTTTCCTTAAAGAAGTGTTTATCAAACTTTACCCATGGTAAGGAAAATTTTGATAAAATGTATTCTCAAATAGAACCTTTAAGAAACAAATCTGGATTTGGTTATACCCATGCAAAACCAATTTTTAGTAACAACTACTTTGTTCCAAAAAGTGACCCATTTTGTACCAAGTGTCAATGTAGTGGTCACTGGGCAAAGAATTGTTCTTTAAATAAAACCCAATCTCTATGTTTTCATAAAGCCTATTTTTCTATGAAAATGTGGGTTCCTAAAATTTTGTTGTCTAGAAATTCTGGATCCAAACAAGTTTGGATTCCGAAAGTCTAATTGTTTTCTTGTTTTTTGAAAGATAGAGGAAGTACCAACAACAATACATGGTACATGGATAGTGGATGTTCCCGACACATGACTGGTAACAAAATCTATTTTGAAAAGATTATCAAAATTAAAGGAGGAAAGGTAACTTTCGGAGAAAATGCATAGGGGGAAATTCTTGGTATTGGTAATATTGTTCTTCTAGGTAAAACTTTGATTTCAAATGTTTTATTTTTTAAGGGTATTAGGCACAACCTCATTAGAATAAGTCAGTTATGTGATGAATGGAACCTTGTGAATTTTAGGAATGATATGTGCTTAGTACACAATTCCAAGGAAGAATTTATTCTCTCAGCCAATAGGAAAGAGTATGTTTACACTTTGAACTTAGAATACCTAAGGTGCCATGATTTACCTTGCCTAAGTGCAATGGAAGATCATTCCTGGCTGTGGCATAGAAGACTAGGACATTGTAACCCTAGAAACTTATGTAAAATCTTTATGATGAAACTAGTTAAGGATCCACCAGAGCTTAGATTTGATTCTTCTAATGTTTTTGATCCTTTTCAATATGGAAAGCAACATAAATTTAGTTTTAAATAATTTGGTGAAGTCTCAACCACTGATGCATTACAGTTAGTGCACATGGATTTTTTCGGTCCAACACAAACTGGAAGTATTGGAGGCAAGTACTATGTGTTTGTTCTAATTGATGATTACACTAGATTTACTTTGGTCTATTTTCTAGCAAAAAATTCTCAAGATTTTTCTTATTTCAAAAGTTTCAGAGCACAAGTTAAAAATGAGAAAAATATTCCACTAAAAACTATTCATAGTGATCATGGAGGGCAATTTCAAAATTCTGATTTTGAAACTTTTTTGTAGTAGGAAAGGTATTACTCACAAATTTTCAGCACCTAGAACTCCTCAACAAAATGTTGTAGTTGAGAGAAGAAATAGAATTCATCAAGAGATAACTAGAACCATGTTGAGTGAATATTCTATAGCTAGACATTTCTGGGATGAAGCAATAACTACTTCTTGTTATACAATAAACCGAGTTTTGATTAGACTGTTTCTTAATAAAACTCCTTATGAGTTATGGAATGGTAGAAAACCAAGATTATCCTACTTCAAGGTTTTGGTTGCAAGGTATTCATTCTGAATAATAAATATAACTTACATAAATTCTCTCCAAAGTCTGATGAAGGAATTTTCTTAGGTTATTCCACAAATTCTAAGGCTTATAGTGTTTTTAATAAAAATAATTGTATTGTTGAAGAAACAGTGCATGTAAAATTTGATGAGTCTGATCCTTTTATTTTTAAACTATCCCAACCTACATCCTCAGATGTGTTTTTAAAAACTGATTATCAACCCTTGATAGAAGATCCTTCTGATAAGGAAAATGTTCAAGAAGATACTTCTGAATTATTTACCCCAGAAGACTTTCTTCCCTATGTTGATGAACATGTTTTACAAAACCCAAATCTGGTATTTCTTAAGATTCATCCTAGTGATAATATCATTGGTGATGTAAATCAACCTGTAAGAACTAGAAATTCCTTA
Organism: Viscum album; assembly: GCA_963277665.1. Classification (NCBI taxonomy): domain Eukaryota; kingdom Viridiplantae; phylum Streptophyta; class Magnoliopsida; order Santalales; family Viscaceae; genus Viscum; species Viscum album. The sequence goes on from OY728165.1 coordinate 1,039,313,982, forward strand.
AGAAATAAAGTATAACATTTGGCATTTCTTTCCCAATTAGAACCAAAAAGCACTGATGAAGCATTAGGTGACGATGATTGGATCAAAGCCATGCAAGATGAACTAAATGAATTTGAGAGGAATAAAGTCTGGACCTTGGTTGAAAGACCTAAGGAAACTTCTGTTATTCGAGTAAAATGGGTTTTCAGAAAAAAAAAAATATGATGTAAATGGAGTCATAGTAAGAAATAAAGCTAGACTCGTTGCTAAAGGCTATAATCAGCAAGAGGGAATAGACTATGAAGAAACCTACGCTCCAGTAGCTAGACTTGAATCTATTTGTATTCTACTTTCCCTTGCAGCATTCTTCAATTTTAAACTTTTTCAAATGGATGTGAAATGTTCTTTTCTTAACAGTTATCTTCAAGAGGAAGTTTTTGTTGAACAACCTCCTAGCTTTGAAGATACAAAACATCATGATCATGTTTTTAAACTTACCAAAGCTTTTTATGGTCTTAAACAAGCCCCACGAGCATGGTATGATAGACTCAAATGATTTTTTCTTCAAAATAACTATGTTAAGGGAAATGCAGATCCAACCCTTTTTATAAAGAAAGATAAGAAAAATGTTTTGATTGTTCAAATTTATGTTGATGACATCATATTTGGTTCAACTCATCAATCTTTAACTGATTCTTTTGCAAGTATAATGAACTCTGAGTTTGAAATGAGTATGATGGGTGAGATAACTTTTTTCCTCGGTTTTCAAATTTCTCAAAAACCAGAAAGAACCTATATATCTCAACATAAGTATATTAAAGATCTTCTCAAAAAGTATGGTTATGAAAACACTAAGAGTATAAGTACTCCCATTGGTTCCTCAAACTCTTCGGATCTTGATGAAGCTGGGAAACCAGTAGATCATACGTCTTTTAGAGGTATGATAGGAAGTCTACTTTACATAACAGCTGGTCGACCAGACTTAAGGTTTTCAGTGTGCCTATGTACATGATATCAATCCAATCCTAAGGAATCTCACTTAATGGCAGTGAAAAGAATTTTTCGCTACCTAAAGGGAACCATGGATCTAGAATTATTTTATACTTCTGGAAATGATTTTGTTCTAAAAAGATTTTATGATGGTGACTTTGGTGGATGTAGAATGGATAGAAAAAGTACATCCAGAACATGTCATTTCATATGAGATTCATTAGTTTATTGGTCCTGCAAAAAGGAAAATTCTGTAGCACTTTCCACTGCTGAAGTCGAATATGTAGCAACTGGAAGTTGTTGTGCTCAAGTGTTGTTGATGCAACACACACTCATAGACTATTGATTGAGTTTCACTAAGACTCAAATATTGTGTGATAACACAAGTGCCATTTCCCTAAGTAAGAACCCTGTACATCACTATTGTGCAAAGCACATAGATATTGGGTTTCACTTTCTTAGGGATCACACACTTAAAAGAGATATCATTCTTCAGTTTATCAGAACACAAGATCAACTTGCTGATATTTTCACAAAATCATTAGCCTCTGATAGATTTGAATACATTAAACAAAAGTTATAAATGATAATTGTAAGGTAATCATTCTTCATTAACTTCTTGTTGAACAATTCTCCTAATAGTAATAAACACCTCTTTATAGGGGGTGTACATTTGATTGTTATTGTAACTAAATTTTCTTAAAAAAACATTCGGAACTGAACTTCCGGAATGGAATTTTCTGAAACCAAAATTTCTGGAATGGGAATTTCCAGAACTGAAATTTTCAAGACCGAAATTCTCAGAATGAGAGCTTTGGGAATGGAGGTCTTCGTACTGAAAACTTCCGGAATGGAATTTTCGTACTGATAAGTTTCGGAATGGAGATTTATGTACTGGAATCTTCGTAACGAGATTTTCGTACTGGAATTTTCGTAACGAGATTTTCATACTGGAGTTTTTGTAATGAGGTTTTCATACTGGAACATTCATAATGATTTTATTTTTCCTTCAAAAAGAATATTACCAATTACGAACAATATTTCTTGTTAATCCGTAAGTTATGATTTTCTTAATTATAAATTTGTAAACAAAAATTTTTGGTTACTGGTATTTTCCTTGTTTTTAAAAGTTTGGATTCTAATTTTTCCACAAATCCGAATGTTTTCTTTAAAAACCTCAAAAGATCAGAGTCAAATTTTTCCTTGAGGAATTATTCTCAACCGTCAGATCTGATCAAAGTGTTTTCAATCGTTAGATGATTTTTGGAAGACTAACAGTCAAATTATTTTCCTATATAATGGGGGACCCCGAGAGTCGTCCTACATCAGTTTTTCATGATTTTGCTTCTCGAAGCTCTACTTCTCTACTTAAGGACAATTCCGAACCTTGTGAAGCCGATCCGAATCTTACAGTTTAATTCACTCCGAATGTCTGTTGAAGCAACTTCTCAAGATATGTCAACTGTGAAACCTATATCAAAGTAGTTAGTTTTTAGGGAGAGGTTAGTTCACTTGGATTTTTATAAGCTTTATTTTCTTATTTCAAAGAATATCAGACTGAATGGATGGGAAGATGTCTGCATAGCAAAGTCAGATAAACAATATCCAATTTATACTGATTTTTTGATAGAGTTTTATGAGTCTATTTCCTTCCTGGTGGAAGATGGTAGAGAGAGGTTTTCTTTCAAGTCTTATGGGAAGACATATAAACTTTCATACACTAAGGAAACAAGTCTGGTTGGTATATCATATGAATGAGAAGATGAATTCTGCTCTCACAAACTTTCGGATGTGCAAGGGAGTTTCAATAAGGACAAGGCACTGAAGTGTCTTGGGCGTAAGGATGATTCAACAACCAAGATTGCTCGGCTCACTCCGAACAATAGAATTCTCCAACTATGGGTGCAAGGTTTTCTGGTTCTGAGAAGAGAAGATAAAGAAAATCTAAAGAAGAGTGATATCTATGTCTTAGATTTCTTGGTAAATCTAAGAAAGATAAATTTGATGAGGCATGTCTTGGTTATGATCAAGAATATCAAAAAAGGAAATCTGAGAGCTCAGATTATTTTGTTTCCTGCCTTGTTATCTAAGCTGATAGTTTTATGCTTATAATCTTTCAAGGTTACCTGAAAATCAATGATCCGAAATTGCAAGCTCACGATAGTTAGTGACGATACTCTTAAGAGGATGAAGTTGGGATTTTCCAGTGAGTCCGAAGAATTTTACCCCCTATCTGTGGAGGAGTTTGAAGCGAATGAAAAAGAAACACAAACTCCAGAACCATCAAAGAAGAAAAGGAAGAAGAGGAAGGATAAGCAAGTGGTTACTGATGAAGAAATTCCTCAGGCTAAGGAATCTCAATCTTCTCCCCCCAAGAAAAAGAAGCAGAAAACATATACAGATGAAGTAGCAGCCAAGTGGAGGGATGATAAAGAAATGAGGAAGGAAGGGGATCCTCAATTCGGACTGGACCCTACCGAGGCCAAATCCTTAAAGGAAAAATGCTGCTGAGGAGCTAGAGAGACAAGCGAAGGAAAATAAAATGAGAAAGAAGGTGTCTGAAGTTGAAGTCGTGCGATCTTTGCTGAAAGATACAGAGTTGGCTTCTGAAATGCTTCTAGTTCCGGAATCTTTTGATGTTGAACCTTCTTTACCAGAAACTCCTTCTAAGAACTATGTCACTCTGGAAAAGGGAAAGGGTAAATAAATAGTTGTATTAGCTGAGAAGGAAGTTGCTAAAGCAGTATAGGAAGAAGTTGAAGAAGAAGAAGAAGAATAGGAGAGTGAGGATCTAGATACCTTGATCAAGCATGTAAAGAACTATAAAGACAATGATGAATCCACAAAGGTAGTTACCTCAGGTAAAGGAGATGAGGAAGCTAGCAAGAAAGATCTAGAATAAAAAGGAGAAAATGTGTTGTATGATGAAGAAGAATCCTATTAGAGGAATTTTCTGGAGGAAGGTCAAGAAAAACAGAAACCAGATGAAGATCATATAGTTCACGTATCTAAACCCGAGGAAGTATCCCTTGATAAGGAACCTATTCCGAGAGATGATAAGGGGAAGAAAACTCTCATGGAGACACCTGTAAAAGATCTCACCAGGAGGAAAGAGGTTAGTGGTAACTCTAGAAGAAAGTTGGTGAAAACTGAAGAAGATCAATCTCCAAGAAATGTTTCTGATTCGGAATCATCATCTCATGGGCATGATTTTGTAGTTCAGTCTCTGAGTAAGTTGGTGGACACAATTCCGATTCTTCCAACAATAGATTCTAGATGCAAGATGCTCAAAAATCTATGAATCAGAAATCAGATTCTTTATCCATGGTCATAGATAAGTTTGTGAAGTTGGAAGCTGAACAGAAAATCTTTCTGATCGATTATGATGTGCATAGGAAGTCCTCCAGTAAGGTAAGCAAGTGGTCTAAGAGAGTTGATGAAGATTTAGTTCACATTGAGAATTTTCTGGCTGAAGTTCAAAATGCTTTTGAAATGGAGGATAGAAGGGTTAATGAGATTTGTGAGAAGTTGACCCAGGAACAAAATTTCCGGAATCAACAGTTCAGGGATCTGAATGGGATGCTTAACTGAGTATCCCAAAATTGGAAAACTGAAAGATATTTACGGATTTAGTTTCAGCAAATGATGGAAAAGCAAGATGAGATAATAAAGTTGTGGAAAGAAGCCTTGGAGGCTCAGGAAGAGGCTTTAAAAGCTCAAAAAGAAAAGGTAAAGGCCTTGGAGAGGCAATGAAAAGAAGATCAAAGAGACTTGAATAAAATCAAGGCCTTGTTAAAGCATCTCATTCCGAAGGAAAAGGAAGACAAATGAACCCACTCCGATCTTTTGTTGTAGTTGTCTTTCCTTGTAAATTTTTTCCCAACTCTAATGAAATGGTTATCTGGTTGGTTGTATCATGTTATATACTAATGTTTCAGGTACCATACTTTATTTTACATTCCATTAAATTCTTTTTGAAAATAACAAAGGGGGATAAGGAAAAATAACTACTCCTAAGGAGGAGAAAGGAAAAATTTCTAAGTGAAATATCCTTAAATAAAGGGGGAGTTTCCCACTACGAAGTTTTTCATTCTTACTATAATGAAAACTCTACTCCGTAAACTCAGAATACAATCCTTAGAGTTTCAATGCTTAAGGGAGAGTTAGTTGTATTCACTTCTATCCATGATCAAAGGGAGATAAGTTTTAAATTTCAAAGTCTAATGAAAATTTTCAAAATCCTTATATGCTTTTTCTAAAGGATGTTTTTGTTTTCCAAAAAGGGGGAGATTGTTGATTCAATAAGGTTTTCCTTATGACTTTTCCATTCCTTCTTGTTTTGAAAATCACTAACACCTTATACTTAAGTAAATGTTATTTTTTAACCCCGTAATGAAAATTTACTTCTTAAAGGAAATTTACCCTAACCTAGATTTTCTTATACAGAGAAATATTATTCTTAAATTCAAAAACCGGATTCATAGCCAAAATCCTGGAGCCATATAATGAAATGATTTGGAGAATTATGTTTTTAGGATTCAAATTCTGGATGTGATCTGTAATGTAGTTCTAATCCGAATTCTGGACTACGAACTCTGAAGAAGTTCGACTCTGAACTCTCAAGCAGTTTGACTCCGAACTCTGAAGTAGTTCGACTCCGAACTCTAAATAAGTTTGACTTCGAACTCTGAAGATGTTCGACTCCGAACTCTGAAGTAGTTCGACTCCGAACTCTGATGAAGTTCGACTCCAAACTCTGATGAAGTTCAACTCCGAACTCCTTAATAGTTGGAATTAGAATTCTTAAGCAATTCGACTCCGAATTCTTAATTAGTTCGACTCCAAACTCTTAAGTAGTTCAACTCCGAAATCTAAAGAAGTTCGACTCCGAACTCTTAAGTAGTTCGACTCCAAACTCTTCAGCAGTTCGACTGCGAATTCTTAAGTAGTTCGAATCCGAACATTACAAGTACAGAATCTGATCTCTTGTGAAACCAGACTCCAAATTCCTATGAAACAGAATCTGAATATTTCTTAACATAGACTCCGAACATCATTTTGGTTATACTTCGAACTTTTAACTTTCTTACACTTCAAAATATTGATCAGATTTTACTTACATATGCTTCGTTTCAAAATGATGTTGTGCATTTATTTATACATAGTTTGTTATAAAACGATGTTGTCTATTCTGTTTCTAATTAACCGTTGGTTGATTCACACGTGTACAGGTCCCTCCGAATTTCATGGAACATTTGACCGTTGGAGGAGGGAGCCGACCGTTGGATATTTTCCTATAAATAGGAGCTCATTTGAAAGAGATTACAACCGACACATGGAAGTTGATTGATATAGAGACCACACACTGCTAAGGTGTTTTCTAGAGAGAGAAAGCTTTTCATGCTTTGTTCGTACTGAACCTCTCGTTTAGTTTCTTCTTCGTACAACTCCGAATGTTGGTGATTACATTTAAGGACTTCCATGGATAGGAAGATAGAGGTGCCGACTACCTTGAAGTTCGAGGGCTTCCTTGCTGAGGAAGATAGAGGTTCTAACTACCTTTATGTTGAGGGCTTGCGGGGGTAGCAGGACAGAGATTCCGATCTTCATATTGTGGGCCTACTCTGGTGTGGGTAAGACAGAATTGCTTGAAAGTATAAATCAAGGGACCTTTATCCAAGGTTGTTGGATACCCTTCTCTTTGGGTTAAAATATTCATATCTTGTTACTTGTAGTTTTACTACTTGTTTTTCCGCTGCATATTGTATTGTAAGGATAGTATCCTTCTTATAGTTCCTTATACTTGTACTCTGATTAGTTTAAGGTTCTATACACTTTAAGGTAGAATCTTATATTGTATACCATGGTTTCAATTCTTCAGTTGGTGATTATAGGTGTTGTGAATTTGCTTTGTTTAACTTTGTTAAACTTAGAATTTTTCCTTGTCTAAGGAAAACATAGTTATCTGTAACCAAATTTAAATGTTCCAAAGGAATTTTTAAAGTGTACAATTCACCCCCCTCTTGTATTTTGAGAATATACATTGTTATTTCGATCCTACAGTTGAGAGAATGATATTTTTGGGAGATATTCCATCTACATGGGGTGACCCAAAATACAGTAATAGATCGTTATTCACACTTTAATACATTATTCTATACGGTATTATACAAATTTCTCAATACAATGGTTTTATTGAGTATTGATTTCCACCCATAGACATATGGGAAGTCGGAGTGTACTATATAGGAGCGTGAGGATATGTTTTGGGCATGTGTGCTTGAATTTGGTGGATTCTAGGAGAATCACTTGGAATTAGTTGAGTTCACCTATAAAAATAGTCATCATAAAACTATATAGATGGAACCATATGAGAATTATTATGGTAGTCCATAAAGATCACCATTATTATGGACGGAAGTAGGGGTGTCAGAGTTGTTGGGACTGAGTCTCGTGTGGGAGTCATCAGACTAGGTGGGGTTGATTCGAAAATGTATGGCTATGAATTAGAGTAGGAAGAAGTTGTATACTAATAGAAGAAGACAAAACCTATAGTCTATATAAGTCAATCATGTTCACATTAAGATGTCACCTTGGTTGGGTAACCGCATGATACAGAGGCAGGGAAAGTTGGCCCCAAAATTTGTTGGACTGTTTGAGGTAGTGGAGAGAATCAAGCTGGTGGCATATCGAATGTCTCTTCCATAGATATAAAACACTATTCAAGATGCCTTTCATGTGACACAACTATGATGGTATCAGCCCAACCCTTCTCATTTGATAGGTGTAAATGAGGTTGACTTGGATATAGATACATCCATTCAAGACCATCTGATATGTGTGTTGGATCGTAGTGAGAAAGTGTTGCGAGGAATGATTGTTTTAAATAGTTCGTGTGTTATGTTCACATAGACATGTGCAAGGGGAAACATTGGAAAGGGAGGATTATTTTAGGGCTTGATGTCCTGATCTATTTTTCTCATAATCTTAGAAAATATTGGAAGTATATATCGAGGATGATAAATTATAAGTTGTGGATATTTTTAGATCCTAACCTTTTATGGAGTTATCTCGAGGGCAATTTCCGTTATTTTTTATTAATATTGAAGTAAATTTTATTGGAGTTTTTCCTTGGGGTGCATTTGGGTTGAGTTTTAATAGAAATTTGATGAAAAGGGGCTATGCACGGTTGGTGAAAATTTAGAGAAAACTATGCTCCCAAACCGAGTTAACCATGCAACCCTAGATAGTGAGGGCCACACAGTTGGATGATATATTTCCCTAAACACACACACCTAACCAAAAAAACCATTCTAATGGTTATTAATCACCATAAAATTAGTTTTAAAATCCCCTAAACCCTTGAAACACCTCTTATCTTACATAGAATTAGACCTGGATATATTTGAATGATTTCAGAGCTTTCTAGAGGGGTTCAAAAGTTGTCCAACATGTGTTCTTCATGATTAAAAACAAAAATTGAGGATCCACTCTTCTCCCTACAAATGGATATCATCCCGATACTTATCACATTCATTATTATCTCATCACTTGATATTTTGGTGGAGACTTATCAGATGTTTCTTAGATCTAAAATTTTTTTTGGGTAAAATATAGATCTAGTATTGTAGATCTATATCGTGATTGACTAGATATTAATATCATTGATCTTTATTTGGGAATTTATATCAGGAAATCATATCAACATCATTGTGTTTCTTATATTTTGGGGATTTCCATTGAAGGAATGACCATCAACATATTTAGGTAGGTGACCTAAAATCAAGTTTCCATAGTTGTTTATTTGATGTGTGTATGCGAAATTGTATAATTTAAATAATTCCTTAGTAATTAAATTCATAAATTGGGTTAAATTGGTTGATCAATTGATTTATTAAATAATTGACGAAATATATGATTAATTAAAGACTTGATCATGATGTTATGGGCATTTATATTAGAGAATTAATTTTTGGTAATTTATCATGAGACTTAAGGGTTGTATTATATATAATTAACCAGGGTTTTAATTAATAGATATTGAATTTGGTTGATTGAGATAATTAATTAAGAATTAACTACATACGTTGATATTAATATCTAGATAATTAATTTTTGAATTAATTATGAAGAGTTGATATTTAGAATTAGATAATTAATTCGAGAATTAAATTATTGGATATGATTTGTGTTATTGATTAATTAATTGATCAATTAATTAATGGAATTATCATACCTAATTGATTGGAGAGTTAATTAAGGATATTGATCTATTTAACTAATTTTTTAATTAGTAATGTAATTGAAGTGGATAATTAATTATGAATTAATTTTGTGTGAGGGAATGGGAACATGATCATTTTAAATAGATAAGTTTAAATGGTAAAATTTTAATTGTTATTTTGTGTAAAGGAATGTGAACACGTTCATTCAAATGAGAAGTATAAATAGTAACATGGTCGTTGTAGTTGTGTGTAAAAGAATGGGACCATATTAATTCTATTGAGAAGTAATAATGGTAACATGGTCATATTACTTATGAATTTGTTATTGGTAACTTTGGCATTTATGTCTGAATTTAAATAATGGTAATAATGTCACTCTAAGATATGGCGGCACAAGAGAATACTTCAAACTCTGTCATGAGTGAAATAAGGTATTGGGATATCATATAACCTTTTATTACATTGATATTAGGCATGATTCGAATCTTATATAAAGATATGATATTGCATAGGGAACACTTCAGTCTCTGGAATGAGCTGAAGCTAATATAATGGTATGGGTATCCCTTGAAACCCTAGAGTTAATATGATTATATTAGGAATAATTAATAATTTTATAACTAGTTATTTTTGAATTGACATATTTAATATATATAACTTCCATGCTAATTTTTTTAATAGACTTATTTTAGACACCATTGGTGGTGGCCTATAGAGTTTTACTCACTCCCTGTTTGGGCTTCCCGATTTGTACCTATAAAGACTTCAGTTTTTCAAGATAGGTTAAGGGAAAAGACAAAATTTATATATGATTGGGGTTGGAACATGGTTGAGGGAACCCAATATGGTTTTGGACCCTCTTTGGAGTTGTTAATTACTTTATTTTAAGTTGAATTTTTATGTACTTGACACTTATATTTTCATATTAGGATTTCCATTTTAGTAGAATATTCAATTTTTTGTTTTTGTTATCTTATAACACTGGTATTTTTATAGTTATATATGATTCAGTATTTCTTTATCTATTTAGATGAGTGTTTTAATCTGATAAAACACAGTATAGTCTTTCCATGTATGACATACCAGAACCTCTCTATTGGCCGATAGCCTCAAATATTCAGTGAGGTACACTTGAGGTCATGTGGCCAAATGATTAGGGGCATTGTCACATGGCTCATAGGTTGGGATGTTACACGTTAACATAACACCTGAGTATACTAAATTATGATCATCGATTGTTATCTCTTATTTTTACACTTACTATGAATTTGAGCACACCCTTTCTTATGTTCCATTTTCCCATAGTTATGAAAAAAGGTATTAAATATGAATGTAATAAAAAGGCTACCATGAGATAATATTTTTTTTGGAGATTATGAATATTTTTTTTTCAATAAGTTGATAAGGTATAAAATTTCAAAATAAAATAATCATTTATGGTCCTTAGGCATGTATTATTACTAAATATAATGAATACTCATCCAAAATGATGCTAAGTTTTTGAATATTATGCTCGGGTCACCTTAGTTGGTGTCAAATAGGGTTTAATTATTTTCATATATTAGAATTATAAAAAATTCATGAGAACCCTTAGGATAATCCAAAATATATGAGAAAATTTAATGATTAGGTAATTAAAGGTGTGTAATTCTCCTTGAAAATACATCCCACTCTTGATAATGGAATGTATATGCAACTATAACCAATATACTCTTATGAGTGATAACTTTAAAAGGGGTGTATGAGGTATTAAATAGATCATGAATTATTCATTATGAGTTTTCCTATGATTGGACACCTATATAGACAATCACATGTTATATGCATTGGTTAATTCATATACTCTTTATGAACCATTATAGTGAATGAGAGGATATAATCTATAACAATTTAGGATAAGACATAGTGATGTGTGATTAATTTAATGTTTCATCTGTTGAAATAAGGTTTCATAATTTAGAAAATCATAGGAAATATTATCACAATTGTGTTAATGTTTACTCAGATTATTGATCTACCTTCCTCAAATTGATATCTTTTTTTTGGTTCTAGTTAATGGTTTGAACCAGGAGGATTTATATAAAAAATGATAGTGATGCTTTCTGAAATGATATTTCTTATGAGAAACCAAAATAAATGGTATATGGGATGTAAAATATTGTAGCTATGCTATTTAATATCTCTTAATCTATGATCTATAACATGAAACATGATAAACGTTCCAATGAAAAAAAAGAAAAGTCACTGTTGATTCTTTTATTTGATAACATAAACATTCCTTTTACAAGTTCATATAATAATATTATTATTGAAAAATAGATCAATTTTATAGTAAATATATTCACTATTATTTTGTTCTTTTCCCAATAGAAAGTTATTTTGGATGTGTATCGATTTTATGGTGAAGCTCATAAATTTTTAAATATAATAAAAAAATATGAGGTAAGAGGAGGAAATTTACCCTTAACCTTGGAATAGTTATAATGATATTAATAATTAATTATTTTAACTAAACAAAACATATTAAAACAGAAAGGAAATTTCTAGAAGTAAAGCATTACAATGATGAATCCAATAGTACCTACGATTAAAATTTCTCCAAACATGAAAAGTATGTTTTAGTTTTATTATCCATATGGAATGAAATGTTGATCAATTTTATAGTGGATAGAGAAAATTTTGATCAACAGTTATTGGATATTAGATACTTTGGTTGCTATAAATAAATCATTTGATGTGCTCTCAATCTAGAGATGGATATTGGAGGGTCTCACTGTTCTCATGTTTTTGTGGAAAAATAGAGATAGAATGAATTTTAATGAAATAATAATCATAAAATACATAGTGGAAATAAATATAATCTTTATTTGTGTCATAGGTGTAAAAATAAGAATGGAATAAATTTACATATTGTCTTTGGTAAATGTTTTAATTTTTTAAGATAATGTGATCAAAAAAATATCAATGTTCCATGAGGAGGATAATAAATAATGGTGATAGCGATCAAACAAATGTTCCACGAATACCCAAATTCTAAAACCAATAAGTATATATAAAATAAAAAAATTACGTCGAAAATTTGATGGATAATGATGAAAATCTTCTTAAACAACATATTAATCTAAGAGACAAAGGGAAAACTCATGTGATCACAACCAATGAAGTGGGTCACCAGAATGAAGTATTAAAGGGAACTCTAAACATACACTCCAGAATAGAAAATTCTTTATTTAGTTATCTATTTACACACAATTTCATATCTTAATAATTTTCCAATTTTATCACATCACTACCACAACAATTTGATATTGAGTTAGAATTAAATACTCATAATAGTATAATGATTTCATATCATGTCTATAGTTCCTCCCGGATTAAAGTTTGTGGGAATGTTCTTTTTAAAAATTTTGAGATTCTCCGTCTAGTTAAATTCGATTTGGTTTTGGTAATGTTTTGTCTCTCTATATAATGATCCCATATCAGTTTATATGGAATGGATGTTATTTATAATATTATAATTCAACCTATAGTCATTTTACACTATATTGATAAATATGAATTTCCAATGTAAATTTCTTTTATTTTTTTGGGTCTTAATGTATATTGATAAGGGATTTTTATGTCAAATGGATCTGGAGAAACTCAAAATCGATGATATGCTTATTATTATAAAAATTTTGTGTTTTATTTCTTGATGACATCCCTAGTGTTCATCCAAACCATGAAGTTGGTATATCAATAGAAATCATACATAGTACTTAAACTTTTTCAAAGACTCCATATAGAATTATCACAATTGAGTTTTTGGAATTGAAGACGAAAATCATTGATAATGTTGATAAAGTATTAATATGAATGAGTTCATCACTATGTGGTGAAACTATTATTAATTTAACAATATGGAAGGGTAAACACGTTTTTATTATTTTCAAGAACATAACAAAATAATTGTTCAGGAAAATTAACATCTAATATATACTGAGTACTTTTTTAATAAACTATGAAGAGATAAATATTTCCTGAATAATGAACTTTCTTTCACATTTTATCAATTGAGAGAAAAGAATGTGTACATACCCATGAAAAACTTTTATATGAGGAATGATCATTTTGAATTTATGTTAATTCCATTTTTTACATCCCAATTACCCCATTATATTATTGTATTTAATGAATATAGTATTTAGATATTTCCTCTATCGGTTTGTTTTTGTATAAAAAGATTAAATTAATTTTTTTTCGAATTGTAAGGATGCGAATGAAAATAATTTTAGGATTGTATTAAAGACCGTAATTTTTTAAATTCCCCAAATATGAGTTTTTTACTTTAAAATTACTCATTATAGGGTTATATAATATAATGTGAGGTTATATAATTAAATAATTCAATTATTTCTGTTATTAAGAAATAGCCTATAACATCCACAATGACCACGATCTAGAGTTTTATTGTAATGGATGGTTACTATTGATGTTTTGTGAGAGATTCATCAGAGGTATCAAATCCAAAAATCATGTTGACTCGAAAGGGAGTGATGTTTTCAATGTGTAAATGAATGGAAAGAAAATTTCATGGAACTGAAGATCAGGTTTTATCGGTTTACCTATGTTCAAACTATCCTATGGTAGATAAGGGTTTATGATATATTGTGTTGAATAAAATTAGGGTCTAGGATGAATCTTCTTTTATAATGATATAGTGATATCTTACACCAATATCTAAAAACAAATTCAGGAGAAAAATAACCTGAATACATATTTATATTTGGTAGTAGTATTTCATTCATTAAAAATATTGATGAATTATCATCATGTTTAATTATTTGATATATATTCTGATAATAAAATATATAATTATATATTTCCCTATAAATATTTAAATATGACTCAAATAATATGGATGGAGTTAATTAATAATTAATACTGCTAAATACATTACCACCATGAGAAATCAATAAGGTGGATGATGCTCTAAGTCAAAAAGATTATTCTAGTTTTTCCCGTATAAGGAATGAATTATATATAATACCTAGGGATTTGAAAAATATAATTATGGAAATTACGAGAAAAGTGGAAATATTTTATCCTTGATAGATGAATGTTAAACTCCATGTAATTTTTAAGGATGTGTAAAAGGAATGTTTGGATCTACCTAAATTGGTGAGGAATGTTCCTGAGTTCAACAATGATTTTTATGGAATGCCATAGTTTAGGAATCAATTATTTCTATAGTGTATACCAGATTTTATGAATCTATTGGATGATGATCATAGTTCATTATTCCTTATTTATCTTGAAATTATGAAGATTTATAGAGATCTGAATGTGCATTTCATGTGGTATAACATGAAATGGGATATTTTAGAGTACATATCTCGATGTTTGGTATGTATAAAATTTAAGGATAAAATATAGAATTATAAGGGTATTTTAGTACCATTATCTATAAAATAATGGTAATGAGAAATTCAATTATGGATTTTATCATTAGAATACCCTAAACATTTAAATTCCATAATTCTTTTTGGGTTTTAGTCGATCAGCTAATGATATTTTCACATTTTATTAAATTATGATAATATATATATCTAGATCAACTAGATGATATATATATTAAATTAGTGATAATTTTGTATGAAGTACAATATTATATTATATTTAATTTGGATATGAGGTTTACAACATTGTTATGGATAATTGTTTAGCAAGATTTAAATATAGAGTTTATCTGTATCGTTGTATATAATCCCCAGAAATATTGTCTATCTCAAAGGATAATTAAAACAAAAAATGATTTTTTGAGTGTATGTTATATTAATTATAATGGTGTTTGGTATCAACTCATTTCATTAGAGATTTTTTTATATAAAAATATCATTCCACAAGAATTTAGATGGATCCTTAAAAAGCCATATATAACAGGAAGAGAATAATTGTAATATAACAATATGATGATATATAAAAAATATATTTTGACATTAACTAGATACAGAAATTATAGAATATTTTAGAGTCATTTAGTTTCATATCAACATTTCACAATGTTTATAGAAATGTTAGATTGACAAATATCATGGAGATAAAATTTTGAAGTTAGTGAAAAGTTATGACAATAAATATCTACTTGGAATAAGGTTATGTTGTTTAGAAATAAGGGATATTTATCTCTAGATATATCCTTCCCTTAAAAATTATTAATCTTATCCATATGGATTCTTATAACTTGGTATTTCAACCAAATCTCTCTCATGTTCAAGATGTATTCCTTGTATCTCTCCTTATGAAGTACATACCCAATCAGTCACATGTGCCAAACTCAAATCTCATATGATTGGAGGATGATCAATATTACAGGTTGTAACTAATGGAGATTCTCAATCAAATAAATAATGTTCTACATAATATTACCACTCAACATTCCATTGTTTTGTGGTGGAATGATATTTTTGTGGAAGCATCATTGGAATATAAGGATATAGTGAGGAAGAGGTTTCCTAAATTGATCATATAATAGTGATATAATTTCAATGTAAACATTATTTCAAGGGTGGTGTAAGGTTACACCCAAATACTTGTTGATATATTTCTATTTAATGAATTGGAAGTGTTCAATATATTACATTATACGTGATATTTAATTTCAATGAACCACAATATACTATTGATATATTATTTTTTAATGTGAAATTTATCCCCTAATATTTATATTAGAGGATATAAATTGGAATAGATAAATTACTAAAAATTATTGGTCATATAGGTATAAAATTAATTCATTTTTTTAATTAGTTGGAAATCAAAATAAAATCATTTAAATGTAAAAAGGTTGTTTATCTAAATTTTTTTTCTAAACAACTTTTTTATATCATAATAAACAAAATCAATAGCTAAATATTAATTATTTTAATTAATTAAGTAAATATATATATAATAAATTCAATAAAATATTTATGAAGCGTATAATGGTTTTTACTATGCAAGGAATAAGAAGATATTATTATTTATAAGTAAAATTTTTTCTAAAAACTATTTTGTTGCATTTGTGAAATTATTATTAAATGAATTTACGAATATTATCAAAATTGAAAGATTTAATATGTATTAAATATTTTTAAATTGAATAATTTATATAATGTAATGAAGTGAATTAATTTTTTTTATAATGAACTTTAAAGAAGTAAAACGTCGTTAGCAAGTTTAGAGTTAAAATATGTTTACTATGGGGAGTTAAAGAAAGATATAAGCGTTAAAATTACACATAAATTTTCAAAAAATAATCATTTGAATAAATTTAGACAATATATTATATTATATTATAATTATTTTTTATTTTTCCACTTTCACAAAAATGAGTCTGTAAGGGCCTGACCCTAAACATTAAATATCACAGTATTTTTGAACTAGAATTAAAATTCCTAAAATTTTGAGGATATTTTAGGTTTTATGTTTTAGTGAATTAGTAAAAACTTTTACAAATTATACCCATACATTACATGTGGAATCCTGTACTCAGTATCAATTTTTTTCTTTAGAACAATGGTCTTTATTATTAAACATGTTTTCTCTTCAAGAAATATTTTAATAGTTTTCTCTTTGATATCATATGTATCCTTAATATACCTTTAACCCCACAATTTTTTTAAAACATGGGATGTGAATTTAAATATTAGTAATGGAAATAATAGAAATGAAATCATCAGTCCATGAATACATATTTACCCATGAAAACATTTTAAAAAAGTTACACATTCCACCAATAAAAAATAATCTCTTTAGCTTACCTCATGAAATCTAATGTTTCTGGTAAAAATCCATAGAAAAAATAATGCATAAATGTAAATTTTGACATAATTTATATATCACTCTTACATTTACTATTGCTATCAGGACTAAATAGGTAGTACCCTTTGTGGTTACATTTAAAATAATCACCACATTATATTCACTTAATATACAAGGAGAACCCCTATCGGTTAACTCCATCTCAACTCCCACTAAATTGGAGATATTTAAATGTATTACCCACACTTGGTTTATCATAGAACCACCCATGTACATAATCAATACTCAAGAATAACATAATCCTGACACATATATCTCAAATAAAAGAGAAATAACTTTTCTAGTTTGATGTCTTTTTTCATTTTTACAATGTCATGTAGTCAAAAATAAAATCTACTAATATAAAAATAAAATAGAAGATCATAAATGAATAATCATTAAATAAAATTGAAATATAAGTGAGAAATAATTTTCACTCCATATATGTTAGAAAACATTTTGTTTGTATTTTTAGAAAACCATTGAAATAGTGGCATTAAAAGAGGGTTTAAAATTAAAGTCACCTACATAAAACCATAAAAGAATTATTTTTGAAAATATAAAATAGAAATTATAAAATTAAAGATTTTATACATTCATGTACATATAAATAAATTCACGAAACCTATTTGAATACATGGTCATGAAATAAAAATATTTAAAATAATAAATCATTAAAATATTTTAAAAAAAGTTTTTAGTTAAAAAGTAACTCATAAATAAAAGACCATTGAAGTGAGAATTAATAAAATAAATTTTTTGGAATATACACTATGATTAAACATATGACATATTTAAATACAAAAAAATGTTTTAAAATGCCATTTCGTATATAAGGATATCACAAATTAATCTAGAAGTATATGTTTAACCCAAAGAATGGAAATCGGGTAATGAATCCCCTTACTAGTTAGTACTCAGTCGGATATTATGAAAAAAATTGAAATTTATGAAAAAATAATAAATATCGTTAGAATAAATAAATTAATGACATATCTGGTCACTATAGAGTTATATTCACTTTATAAAGGAATATTGGTTTATAACATCAACAATATGCATCAATAAAAGACCATTGAGATGAAATCCCTTACCATGAGTATGAATGATCATGTACAATATCTATATTCCTTAAATATAAACATAATTTAATTAATTACATTATTTATTACCTTTTTATAGTATACTATTCATTTTATATCACTTATTATCATATTATAACAATTACATAATTATTTATGTTGATGTTATATTTTTTTATGATATTCGGTACTTGAGTCCAAAATTACTTTGGTATGATGTCAATAGTCAAAGCGGTAATAATTAAATCATCTCAATAATAATATTCATGAAATTGTTATCATTTTTATACATAAATTATACTTTTAAATCAAAAACTATGTATTGTTATGAAAAATGAACAACATTATAATCATGGAGATGGTAGACCATACGTACACATGAGTAACAGTTTGATTATTCCATGATCATTATAGAAAGAATGTAAATATCATTTTATATTTAAAAAATTATAATAATATAATTAAAATAATAATAATAATTTAAATATACTTACATATATCATCCATTAATGTGGTGATGAATAATGAATCACATAGCTTCGTGGATATGGTAGTTCGTACATTCGCACAAACAATATTATCATATTTTTTTCATTGAAAAGAATGAAAATAAATTATATATTATTAATTAATAATGATAAATATGTAATGGATATATTATATAAATATTTATTCCATAATTATAACAATTATTGAAAGACAGTGATGGTAAATGAATTATATCGGTTCAAAAGGTGGTTGTCCACCGTACGCACAAACGATTAATTATTTTCCCATTTGATGGATGTTCAAATAGATTTTGGTTTCAATATTAAAAAATAACATAATATTATATTTCATATACTAGATTTATTATTTAATAATTGTTTAATAAAATTATGAGGAAGTGGAAGAAGTAATAAAATAAAAATACTTGACTAAAACAATATCACGTATTCAGATGATCTCCAGTTCGCAACACGTCAAGACCACTTTGGATGGTGTTATGCACAAATAAGAGCTCCAAAATGTAGAGATATATTCTAGGAATTTATTTTTGTATATCCTAGTGTAATTCTTTAATTATAAATAAAAGGGAATAAGAGGTTCCCTTTTATTAGAGAGGAGAGGGAAACTCTTGAAATTATTTCCAATCTTCAATTAATATAATTTAAATTTTTATTCAAAACCAATCAATATTTATTTATTTATAATATAAGATTATTATGGGTAGAAATAAATTAATAAAATTTATATTAGTCATGTTCTGAGTATTTTCCAAATTTTATCTTTTTTAAGCCTTATTTAGTCATTTTAACTCTTATCGTGATATCATGTAATTTATACACTGAGGGTTAATATTATTAATATAAAATTAGAATGTAAAACTAAATATATCATTGATGAAATTTCTAACCTTATTAAAATTAATTGGACGAAAATTTGTTTTTTTTAAAAATTCTATCTCTTTTTATATAATAATATTTATTTTAAAATATCATTAATATCTACATTGAAACTATTCCTAACATGAATTTTTAAAAATGTCATAAAAAGATAAATTAGAAAAAATAATTTTAAAAATCCCTAAATTATAAAAGGAATATTTAAAATTAGTGTATGATTTTAATTATCTCATATTATATTTATTTTATTATTAATAATTTCATTGATTTCATATTTCCATTAATTGAACAATTACTATATCATCATTTTTTAATCCTTTTAGGTAATTATTTAATTCGTAAAAAAATTCCATGATAAAGATAAACATTTAATATTTTTAAACAATATTTATAGTCTAATAAATATTCTAAATAAAACAATATTAAAATTGATATAATTTCTAAAACAGGTGTGTGACATCTTTCAATTTTCTTTAAAATAAAATACTATAAAAGGGTTAAACTCATCCAAGTGGTTCAAAGAGGTAATAAAATCATAAAAATGATTATTTTGCAACAATATCAGTCATACTCTAAAATTTTGATAAGGGTTTGGGTTAACAGATTAAACATTAACTGTGGTAAAAATCAACTAACATTTATATACATAATATCCAAAAATAAATGGGAACTATTTTCATAATTCTAACCCACTAATTATAAATTTGGAATCCATTTCCAAAAATTCAAAACACATAATTGGATAAAATTAATTTAAAACTAATCTCATTGATGGGGTGAGAAAACATGTAATTAATGTGAGAGCATTCAATAAATTGGAATGTTTTTATATATTTGTTCAAAGTAAAATTGATTAAATGAACTAAATTTAGTTAATTATATAAAATTTATCTAATTATACTTTTAAAGCAATCAAAAATATAATGCTTCACTATAAATTAATTAGATGAATTTTATTTTCAAATACAATCTAGTATTTTTCATTATTCATCAAAACATGAATCTTATTAGAAAAATACCAAAAATTAATATTAAAAAAATTTTGATCTTCCTATAACAAATAATGAGTTTATTTTTTCATATAGAATTTAAAAACTGTCAAAAAATAAATTGAAAATAAGCCCTCTATTAAAAGGAGGGAAAACTGAATTTTTACAAAAATATATCTTTTATGCTTAAATTTAGATTTATTCTTATGTCATATCTAGACAAATGATTTGTTTAAATTTTTTAAAATTTATTTAATATATTATATAAAAATAATATTAATATAGTTTAATAGGGTGATTTCTTTATTTATTTTTATATACCACACCACATCACATTTAAATAGATTTTTAGAAAAAAATTTCCTTTTAAAAATGGTTTTATTTAAATTTATAATTAATTAGTTAGCAAAGAATTATATATATATATATATATATATGTTTACAAAATAGTTTAAAAATTCAGTTAATCTCATTCATGCCCACCATTATAATGGCTATGTTATAATGGTAGAGTTTAAATTATAATATTTAATTCTTCATTTTAACATGATGTGGAATATTTTGTTCACTATCTTATATAGTCATGCCTTTTTAAAAAAAATATGGATGTTAAATTCTGCAACTTTAATAAATTTTTTCCACATAATTTGAACGTAGGATTGGTAACTATGGTTTGACTACTAAAAATACCTTTCTTGAAATCTCACATAAGAACACGGGTGAGTAAAACATTTACTTTGAAAAATGTAATGGGGAGTAAAAAGGTCACATGTGATAACACATACTAGGAAAACATGGATATGGAAGAGAAAACTGACATTATATTTTTATGGAGAGTTATTTTTAACATGGCCATGAGAAAGCAAAAAACCACAAACCCATAAATTTGTGGTGGATTAAAAGTTCATTGGTTTCTCAATAAAGAAAAGTAAACCAATAATGTTTATTTAATATCCATTTCATAGATTTGAGGAATTATATTATTTCCTAAAATATTAATATAAGGAAATATATGTTCATGAACATTAGAGATTTTACTTTAATAAATTTACAACGTAATATTATATTTTACTCTAAATGATGAGCATTTAAGATGAAATTTTCATTCCTGAAGCATTAGAATCAATATTTATGGATCCCAAAATCCATAGAGTATAACTATTTGTTCTGCATGTCATTAGACTTTAACCAGAACCAAAATGGTTTGAATAAGATAAGGTAATTCCCCAAAAATAATAAACCATTATATGATGGAAAACTACATTAATATCCAAAATTTAATAGTGAAACCTAATGTTCAAAATATATCATTCTATAATTAATAGTTTTTAAAATTCCTCAAAAACATATTGTATACTAAGAAGAAAAACCAAAAATTAGAATGATTTAATCACATAGTATTCCAAATACCATTAATCACATTATCAAAAAATCATTTTACAATACCAAATATATCCATATAATAAAAATTAAATTCCCAAAATAAACATATTATTCATCCATAAAATCTTTTAACTAAAAAGAAAAAGTCATAATCGGTGTGACATCACTTAAGACAGTGGTAGAAATTTCACCCTTATCTCCCTTCAGTTGTGGGTTTGAATCCCACATCCTTGATGAATGTGGAATGTTTTAACTCATAATGAATGTTTTTATTCTTCTAAAGAAATAAAATTATTAAAAAATTTCTAGTAATGTGATAAAAATCATTAAAAATAACCAATAAATATTTCAACCTAAAAGGTTATCTCATACCATTCATTTTTTCCAAAATGTAATAGGACATAATTACTTCAGAATCAAAGATCATAAAAGAACTATATGTTATCCATATCGTTCTAATATTTTTGAAAAAATTAAAATAAAATTATTCCAAAAATAATATTTTCACATAATAAAGTTAATGGTTACATAGAACACAAAATCAATAAAATTATTCAAAAGTACTCCAATCATCAAAAGAGTATTAATACATTTAATAATTTTATCATCCCTAAATATACCATAAATCTTGAATCCATTATATGTAGATATCATAAAAATTTATAATTCTTTATAATCTTTTAGCCATTATTTTCCATCATATTTCTTAATAATATTTTTATAAAAATACATGAATCATATCCTATAATTATCTAATGTTAAAACATGAACCATGAAATAAGCCATACATTTCATATGTTATTTTCATTATTAAATTTAAATGGTATTATATATTCCTAAATAGATACTTTTATGGTCCTGTTAATCCCATTTACGAGCCTTCTTCCTAGGACATTAATTTTCATTTTTAACAGACTCTCCAATTTTAAAATATTCAATTGATAGTGTGGGAATAACAACATTCCCTTTCATTGATTCATCTGAATACTTATTTTTTATGGTAGATTATTGATTTATGGCCTCATTTACTACATTTTCAACATATTACCATTCGATTAATACATTGTACTATATACTGATTTCCACATCATTTACACATATATCATTGATTTTTTTACATTTTTTGGTCATTGTCACCTAAACTTCCACATCAATTCATTTTTCTCATGTAAGATTCTTTATAAAAATCACCATGTTGTAAGTGGATAATCATTACCCTCGATAGTTTGTTTATAACAACCATATGAGTTCTCATTAAATCTCCCATTTCATTCTGCTTCTTATTCATAGAATCACTACATATTCTTTCCCATCCATGGTTACATTGGTTTCAGCAAGATATATCCATTTACTAAAACAAAAATGGTTTGTGTGAGAAATAATATCATAATATACCATCATAAGTGGATGATGAAAACTAAAAAAAACCTATTCATGTTATCTCAAACTCATTATTTTTTTCAAAAAATAACTATTAATATTACTACCATTCTAATCCTTATGGTTATATACGACTTGTAACATATGAATAAATAACATCATAACCATTAATGTTGTATAAATAATCTTTTTATAGAAACTCTAAAGACTAGATCTTAAAAATTACATATTCTATTATGTTTTTACAAGATTTCAAATTCATAATATTTTGAGGATATTTTTTTTGTTTAGATTTTTATTGAATTAGAAAACAAATTTTACAAATTAAATTCATAAATTTAAATTGGAAGCATATAATAACTATCCATTATTGTGAACCAAACAAATATCTTTGATGTTAAACATGGTTTCTCTTTATGAAAAAATAATAATAGTTTTCTCCTTTATATCATCCTTTTCCCTACACTCCCTTAACCCCTGTGAATTTTTTTAAAACCTAGGTTGAACAAAAAAATCTCATTAATGGTTATAAGATAAAGTAAACTATTAGTCCATGAATTCATATAAACCCATTAAAACATTTTAAAAAAGATATACTTTCTTCCCATAAAACATATGATAATTAACTTACGTCACGAAATTATAAGTTTCCTGTAAAACACCATAGAAAACATAAATTATAAAGTTAAAATGTTGAATCATTTCCATATTACTATTGAAATTAATGAAGATATCAAAAATATATAGGGATTAACCTTTATGGTAACATTTTGAATATCCATTGTAATATATTCCCTTAATTTATTTGGATAAATGATACAGATTAACTCTATGTAATTAATCAAAGAATTGAATAGATATAATGGGCTCACCCACCATTGATTTATAATTGAACCACCTGTACAAATAAAAAATTAAAAATATCTATAACATGAGCATAACATATTAATATTATATAAAAGAAGAATGACTTTTCCACATTAAAATCATTTTACATTTTTATAAAGCTGCATGCTCATCAATGAAAACAATTAATTTGAAAATAAATTTGTAAACTTGTAAAGGAAGGATAAAAAATTAAAGTGACATGAAAGAGAAAGATTTCATTCATTCCATACATATTTAAAAATAATTCCTTTAAGGTTTTTTAAAAATAGTTGAATGAGTAACTTTAAAAGTGGGGTTTAAAACAAATTCCATTACATTAAACTATAAAAAGATCCATTTTTTTTAATACATTTCATATAAATTAGAAAATCATAATTTTAAAAAATCTCTTTCTATATAAATACAAACATAAAAACCAGTTTTTAAAAAATTACATGAAAGAGAAATATTTCAAATAAAAATTATTTAAAACATTTTAAATAAGCTATTTATATAAAAATTCCCATACAAATATCATATCATTGAAGTGAGAATCAATCAAATGAATTGAATATGTGTATCCACTATAAATCTAGATAAAAAATACTAAAATAAAATATAAAATATTTAAAAATCACTTCACACATAATCTAATCATGAAATAATAAATAAGTAGAAGATTAACCCAAAGAATGAAAATTCGGTTAAGAGTTACCTTATTATATTATAATAAGTTGAGTCACATAAAAAATGAAAGAGTAACATTTAAAAATAAATTTAATATGTTGACAATAAATTAATTTGGGATAGTGTTTTTCAATGGAGAGTTATATACACCTTATAAAATAATATAGGTGTATAATGTCAAAAATGTACCTCAATAAAAGAAATTTAGACGATGCCCCTTACCTTGGGCTCGAATCATCACATATACTCATTGTATTTGAAAATAATAATCATAGGATAAATATTTGTTTATTAATAACCAATTTAATTTTTATTATTTTTTTTATATCACTTATTTACATATGATTTCAATTAGCTAATTATTTATGTTCATGTCATAAGTTTTCACGATATTCGATACTTGAGTCCAAAATAAAATTGGTATGATGTATATAGTCAAAGTAGTCATTAGTAAATCATATCAAAAAGAATATTAATTACCTGAATATTATTTTTATAAATCAATTATAATTTTTTTTAAAAAAAATTCATTATGTTTATGAAAAATTAACTATGTCATAATCATGGAGATGGTATATTGTACATATGCATGAGTAATATTTTAATTTTTGAATGGTCATTATGGGAAGACGGTAAATATCACTTTATAATTATAGAATCATCATAATATCATTAATTTAATATTAATAATATAAATATACTTATATATATATATATCATACATATGATGTGGTGATTAAAACAAATCACATCACTTCGTGGAGGTGATAGTTCACATGTACGCACGGGCAATGTTGTCATTTTTATGTTTATGGAATGTTATGAACGTAACTGATATATTATTATTTAATTATGATAAATATGTCATTAAGAGCATATATAAATATTAATTAAATAATCATAACCAGACTATAGGGATGGATGGAAATCAAATTATATCAGATCGTGAGGTAGTAGTCTCCCGTATGCACAAACGATTAATTATTTTCTCATTTGATGAATGTGGAAATGTATTTTGGTGATTATAGTATCATAATAACATATAAGTATAATGAGGATAATTGATTTATTATTTCATCACATTTGATGAATATTATAAGTAATTGGAATAAGAAATAAAATAGAAATACTTGATTAAAACAATATATCTTCTTCAGACAATCTCATAAACATAACAACTGTAGACTAGAAAGGATGGTGTTATTCCTAAACTAAGATATCCGGATTGTAGATAAGGATTCTAAAAAGGTATTTTCTATAATCTAGGTAAAAAATAGGTTTTTAATTTTAATGAAATGATAAAAAATGTTCCATTTTATAAGAGAGAAGAGGGGAACTATTGGAATTCTAAAAAATATTAAATTAATATTATTGGATCATAATATTGATGTATATGTATATTAGAGGCCACTATAGAAGAGGGGTGGGGGTAAATTTTTGGTTTAAAAACATTGTATTTAAACACTTTTGAATGAACTTATTTTAAAATGACTTAAACTAATACAATTCGCAGTAAACAAATATGACCATATTGGTCTTGGATATGATGGTTATGATATGGTTTAATACTATAAGTAATGTAAAAAAATTATATTTGAATTGAATACAATGATCCAAGTATTAAAATTGTAAATTTTTCTACCATATATCTTATTGAATTTCATAATACAATATGTAATAATGAATCACAATTAAAAAAATTACAATTTAAATAAATATGAATCGAAAGAGGAAACAATATAATCCCATTTCTAATAAAAAATTAGTGGAATTGTAAAAGTATTAAAATTATCTTATCCCAAAGAGTAGGGTATTATTTCACTTAGGATAAAATTTTCTTCATTCCACCACCTTGTTAATCCCTTGATACGATGATCAGCATGACTGTCTTCCTATCTCTGGAATCCCTTGATTTAGAAGGTAATAATCACCACTATCTTTCAAGAAATTTAAAATTTTCCATATGCCGATTGACAACACATCTTTCTATCCTCAGAATCCCTTAATTGTTATCATAATGTTTTTCCACACAAAGCAGAAACAAAGAACTTTTAAAAATACAAGAACATGGAACACGTTTTTGACTTATTGTATCTTCAATGTTTTCACAAAAACCCATAGAGAAGTCATAACATCTCTCTCTCTAGAATGTGATAGAAGCAAAAGTGGACTATTCTGGTTAGAATGACCTCTTATTTATAAGCCTTTGGTTCCAACAATCATATTTCCTCCAATGGTAATATTTCAATAAAATAATCGGAGGGACTTGGACACCTGGAATTACAATTGTCCAAACAAATAGAATACACAAAATCATTTTCATTGGTGAATAACCAACTCAACACAATCGTTTTAGTTAGAAAATATTAAGTGAAAAGATATGAAAAATGAGCATGAGGAATATATAATCAGTATCGAAGTTATGATTAGTGTGTAATGCATTTCAAAAGTATAATACATAACTTGTTTACTAGGGTATAATGATAAAAATTCATATCGGGATTAAAATTTATAACCTTGTTACGATTATTAACAAGATTATGATACATGATATTTAAACCGGTTATGATTCTTAAATACAGTGAATAATAAGAGTATGGTACATATCCTGGTTATGACGCATTTGGTTAAGATACATGTAGATACGATGCATGTCCTGATTTTGGAAAAGATGATTACGATGCATGACTAGATTACGATACTACTGATTACGATTCCCGATTACGATACAATACACAATCTAGTTACGATTTCTTATTATGATGCAATACACAATATAGTTACAATTTCTGTATATGATGTAATATATAATCTAGTTATGATTATAAAAAACATATAAAACAATGTGAGTGATCAAAATACATGATAAACTATATATGTGATTATGCTATGTGTGATTTTTGATTTCCAAAACAAATGATTGATGGGAAATACAAAACACGATTTGACTCAAAAAATATAAATTGATTTTATTTTCAAAATGGATCAAATCTGACTTATTTATAATATAGGATGAGGTGGGGTAGAAATGAATTATTAAAATTAAAATTATAATAGTTTTTGAATATATTTTAATCCTTATCTTATTTATTTAACCCTTTTAACTCTTACCATGATATCATCTAATATATACATCAAATATAATTATCATAATATGAATAATGAAACCAAAATGGATAATTAATGGAATTTGAAACATTTTAAAAATCATCCAACTGAAATTTATATTTTTATAAATCTTAGTTCACTAAATAAGATATTTATTTAGTTTAAAAAATCTATAATATAAATTTTTACACTATTCATTACTTTACTTTTACAAAATATCATAAAAATAATATAAATTTGAAAAAATTCATCACAATGAAAAATAAAATGTTAATTGAATCTATAAAATTATAGATGAAATTAATTATCTCATATTATATTTATTTTAGTATTTTTATTTTCATTTATTTGATATTTTTACTAATTAAACAATTAAGGTATCATCATTGTGTAATCCGTTGAAAAAATTATTTATTTTCCAAAAATTAATTTTTTTTGCAATGATGAAAATTTAAATTTTAGATTCCCATAGACTATTTTTAGATTATGATAACTTCTAAATTACCCTATATTAAAAAGATTATATTTATTAAAAATAAGTATGAAATATTTTAAATTTCATTAAATTAAAAGACTTTAAAAGGTTTAATGTCATCCATGTGGCTCTAAGAGGTCATGATATCAGAGAATGTTAATTTGGACGAAAATAATTTATCAAAAAAAATTATAACAAGTTTTATGAAAAAAATATATTATTTATAATATTATTTTTTCTAATTAATTACACAATTTACCGTTAACCATGGCAATAAAAATTACTAAAGTAACTATTCAGAATGTCAAAAAATAAAAGGGAACTATTTAAAAAATTTTGACCTTTTAAATAAAAATATGGAATCCATTTTTTAAAATTTGAAAACACAAAATTTTCTAAATTTAAATTTAAATTTATCTAGTTGATGGGGTGAGAAACAATGTTATTAAAATGAAAATGTTCAAAAGATTGAAATATTTTTAGATCCAATTTAAATGTAAAATTGATTCAAATGACCTAAATTGGATTAAATGATATTAAATTGATCTAATTATAAATTTAAACCAATAAAATATATAATTTATCACTATAATTATGTAGATGAAAAATATTTTTTAAATTATAATATAGTATTTTCATTATTTTTCAAAACAATAAACTCATCAAAAAAATAAAAAAATTCAACCGTAGTAAATTTCAATATCAAAATTCAAAGCAGTTGTTTACATGGTAAAATATAGTTTTGATATTATCAAAAAACTAAATTCAATACAAGTGCTCCATCAAAAGGCGTCATATTTGACTTTTTAGAAAAATACATCTTTTATGCGTAAAATCGGATTTATTATTATATCAAGTCTATAAATTATATAGAATGGTTGATAAAAATTATATTGAATTTATTAAATATAAATTTAATTAATATAATAAATAAATATTTATTGGTTTATTTATTTGTATAAACCACACTTATTCACATTTAAATACTTTTTAGGAAAACAATTTCCTTTTAAATAGTGGTTTATTTTAATTTTTAATTAATTTTTTTCCAAAGAATTAATTGTATACAAATATTTACACCATATTTTCATAATTCAGTTAATCGTCTTCATACCCTCCATTATAAATTCATGGTTATAATGGTAACATTTAAATGAAAATAATTAAATATAAGTTTAATCATGATGCGGTATAATTTTTATGCTATGTAATATAGTCTTTCCAAAAAGAACTCAAGATGTTACCATGAATTTATATTATTTTAATATTTTATGTAATTCCTTATGTCTCTGCCCTTTATTATTAAAGGAAACCTGTTATCATCCCTTAGTCATGCCATTTGACCCCCATAGATCATCCAATAACTATAAAATGACTCATATATTCCTTCCATTCATTATTTAGCCCCCATTATAACACTATAACAATTATAAGAAGGATTTAGGTGAAAGATAATGTTCATATATTAATGGATAGGTAAGCATCTTACCCGACTCAGTTAAATATTATTTCCACTTCTAATTCCTCTAAATATATAGTATCAATCCCAAAAAATAGTTTACCATAATAAATATATTGATATTTTTTTATAAAGACAATTTTCCAACACCTTTCCATAAATTGGTAATTTAATGTCACATGTTCGTATGTGTGGACTACCGACTCCAGAAAGATATGTTTTAAATATTCCATCACTAAATTTAATGGTTGATTATTGTACTGAATATAATGTGTTTATATTATATTTATGTGAAACTTTTACTTATATAACTATATTGTCTTATATACCTTCTGACATTTCATCAGTTGTACTATGATAATGTCTCTTGTGGGTACGTGTGGACTTCCATCTCACCAATATGATGTTCTTTTTTCATTTACTCATTACATGAATTATAATAAGTATAAATGTAGGGAATATATATGACATATATATATATATATATATTAAGTTTAATGGTGAATTATTTGTTTCCTTTGTTTATTTTCATCCATTGAAATGTGATAACATCACCCATTTGTATGTTTGAGCTACTATATCCATGAAGTGACATAATTCCTTTTTTATAACCAATTTATATTAACGGTAATGAATGTTTACATAATGAATACATATTATAATTGTTTACATATTATGATTTTAGATATGTTTAAATAATGAATAAGGTACATGTACTGGAACCATCATTCAAAAACATGCATGGTAATTAAATCATTTTTCACTCAAATGTTCATTTTATAGATAAATTGATTATTAAATGATAAATAAAAATTATAAATGAATGGTATAGTAATTTAATAATTAATATGGTTCTATAATAAATTTAGAATAAATTAATATTTATTAAATTTTATATTTTAATTCACTTTAAGAAATTTGGGATTTGAAGTAAGATATATATGTTAGCATCTTATTTCTTTTCTAGATTGTCAATGTTGAACATCCATTGAGGGAAATTATGTAATCATTATCTATTAAACCCCAATATTTATTATTCTCATAGTGTTATTTTTGGGGATTCCATGTTTTAATTTCATTCTTATCTCTTTTATATATAAAATTATTGGGAGAATGTTTTTAATAAAAGTCATGTCTATTTCATCTTTTGTTGAAGAACATTTTCTTCCATGTCCTCACTCTTCAAATTTTATAATGGTTGTTTTTTCATATACATGAAAGGTTTTAAAATTCTTATATTCACTAATGTTGAATTAAAATATAATGGTTTAAAAGGAATATTTTTTTGAACAAGATGTATTAGAATTTTAATAGAAGTGTGAAAATAATGTTCACTTTTAATATATACTATATTAATGGATTTCCCACTATCATGAACATTATTTTATTTTAATATTACCTCACATGTCTCCCATATTTTCTTCAATGAAAATAGTTTTATTTATATTATTTTTGTTTTAAGTTAAAATTTTATATAAATAAAAGTATATTTTTATTATGTTTTAAAATAAATGTTAGAATGATATCTCAAAGGTATTTTGTCATTAATTTTTACACCATTTAGAGTACTTTTATTATTACTTAGGTATATTATCAAATGATTCCATCTAATTTTATGAATAGATTATGATGATTATGATATTAGGATGATTACATAAAACCCATTTCTTTCACATTGGATCGTTATGATTTGATGAGTTAATGAATTATAATATGATACCAAACAGTTCCTTCATTTGGAAGGATTATGATTATGTTAGTATGAAATGTTTATGAAGATACATTTTTTTCCAAGGGTAATATGAAAAGTATGTTATGAATGATTTATGACCTCATAGAACACATATGTATGGTTTTTATTATGTGATGGGAGGGCTTGTAATTATATAACCATCAAATTAATTTGGTAATGAATGATATCTCCAGAGATAATATAGACTGTAATGAGGAGTGATCATAGTTTGAAATGCACTGTGTTGCATTTGTTGTCAATGAGGCAAGATCTTGTCATGGAATGAATGGATGTCAAGGAATTTCAAGATGTGAATGACAAAGGATGTGATGGTGATGGTGATGAAGGATAATGGCCATGGTACTAAGAGGCATGTCACTTAGGAGATTCACTAAGTGACATAGGATGTAGTGGTAGAAACATTCTCCATGGACATCAGAGGATTTTTGAACTGATCTTTAAGTTCCAAGAACTTGTATCAACTGGATACAATGTCACAATAAGCTCTAGAAGGCCATGCATTGTTAAGACAATGCATGAGGAAGTGAATGGGATCCATCCACAACTTCTAAGTGGATAAAGTGGATTAATGAAGTCCATGCACTAACACTTAATGCATGTGAATTGAAGAAGTTACAATTGATCTCTGATTAGATAAATGAAGAACATTGAAGATCATAAAAGATTCAGGAGTTCGATTGATGAAGTGATCCTTGAGAATTCCATATCCTAAGTGAAGAGCATGAAGAAGAACAGAGGAATTCTCAAATGAACAAAGTGAGGAAGAAGGCTTTAAGGGCTTGGCATTTGGCTTATACTCATAGGAGAACGTTGTATTTGACAAAGTCCTTATTCATGCCTTTGCCAAAAAATATGGCCAGCCAAGGCACCTTGAGGGTTCAAACCCCAAGGTATGGGCGCTAGGGCACCACGCCCATGGGGGAACCCCGTGGGGCAAGCCAGGGACGCAGGGCGCACCCAAGACACCGCATGGGCGCCTAGGGCACGCCCGAAGGAGTGCGGCAGGGGCGTAGGAGCATGCCCCCAAGAGTATCAGTGTTCATAGAGGGCGCATAGCGTGCGCCCGAGGGCAGAGGGTGGGCGCAAGAGCGCGCCCGCAGAGAGAACATGGTGCGGGGTGGCACCGTGGAGGGAGGAGATTCAATTGCGGTGAAGTGGGGAGTGCGAGGTTGATAAGCCGCCGAAAAACCGCACTCTGTTTCGATGTGGGACGCGGAAAAATCTCCAAGAGCGGATCCTGGCCGCTCGATTGATCGCGCGCCAGATCTCGGCCGCACATCTAATCCGCCGCGGCTCATTCTGATCGCGGCCGTCCAAAGAGCTGATCCGACGGCTCTGAGGCGTCTCCTTCCTCGAGCTCAGCCGAAGACCACCTGCGTGCCTCCGTCGAACCAGGAGAAACCCGAGAGATGTTTTCGAGTTACCAGCCACCGTTGTTCGAGATGAAGGATCCATTGGGTTCGTCTTGACGTAACGAACACGATCATGCAAGAAAATAGGCATGCATGCAATGTTTGGGAGATTTCGAACAAGGCCGAGGCAAAACGAAGTTGCCGAGGCTTCGGTGAGTTCGTGTTTTGCATGGGATAGAAGAGACGAAGGCCGTGCATGCGTTCTAAGTCGCATGCACGTGGATGAGAAAAACAAAAAGAAAAGTACCCGCGTGTGAAACAGAGGAAGATATCAAGATTTGCAAAATCTTGAAATACCCGAAAACTTCGGGGATTCAAAGATTGTATCACGCGGATGGGCCGATGAATTCCTTTGCCTATAAAAATAGATGTCGAGGCTCAAAGCCTTTTTCTGAAGCTTTGCTAATTTTTTGAAGAACTGAAGTCCCGTGAGAGCTTCTTTGCCTCACGAAGAATAGCTCCGCGCAACACCCCCTGCGCGACATAAAAGCCTGGAGCTCTCCTAGCTCTGTTAGGTTCCTTTCGCGCATCCCTTGTGTGAAATAGGTGAAGGGAAGTCCCCTGCGCGCCTTCCCCTTGCGCGGCAGGAAGACCCCGTGGCCGCATAACCTTGCGCGCCCACGGTTGAAGCCCGCACTTGCGCGGCAGTTAGTGTCCTTGACACCGTGCGCACCCACGGCTGTCAGAGGAATTGCACGGCTGTTGAAGGCCGGAAGGCCGAGGCTTGTATTCAAACACCTTGTGCGATCCAAAATTAAGAGCACCCTGGGCAGTGTGTGTTCTTAGTGCAACATGAAGATGAAGTGCATTACATACCTACGGGTTGTGTGCTAAGTGAGGAGGAAAGCCACATCAAGTGAAAGACATACACCATTTGTGGGTGAAAAGTGAACAAGAAGGCCGAGGCCATACCTTGGTTGTGCCAAATTGAAGAACACACATTGTGTGTGCATTTGAAGAAGAGGTCGTAGCCTTTGGGGTGTGTAAGAAAAGGAGGAAGGCCGTAGCTTTGTGGGTGCACACTATGAAGAAAAAATAAAAGAACATATTTTGTGTGTGTTCAAAACAAGAAGAGGAACAAGGTCGAAGCCTATGTGTGTGCACCAAGTGAAGACCACACATTTGTGTGTGTGTGCAAAGTGAAGGAGGAAGGCTAAAGACTTACCTTAGTGGTGTGTGTGCAAAGGAATAAATAGGGCGAACCTAGTGTGTGCACTAAGTGAAGTGTATACACTTAGAAGAAGTGGAATACTTCCACACTAAAGTATAACACACTTTTAAGTGTGTGAACAAATTGAAAAAAGTGTGTGAAGTTCAAGGAAGGTGTGTGCTTGAAGTGATTACACCCTTTGTGGGTTTATTGCACCAAGAGAAAGAAGAAGGGGAGTGCATGCATGCATGCATGCACATGCACACGTGAACAAAGCCAAATCTGGTTGTGTGCATTTGAGGAGTCCAAGACAAGGAGTTTTTGAAGTGTTTTGAGAAGCCATGCAATCAGTGCATGAGGATTCAGAGATGCCATGCACTCAGTGCATGAAGTTGATGTGAAGTCAGACTGAAGCCAGACTGAAGTCAGAGATATCAGTTGTCTGAGTTTTCAGTAATTGAGAAGACCTGATCAACTCAAGTGATCAGAGGTATAGAGCAAGGCCAACAGTCTTTATCCCAGGCTGCTGAAGATACTTGAAGAGCTGAACAAGAAGAAGAGCTACTCGTGTGACTCGAGGAGCCAGGAGAAGCCCCCTGTGAGACTCAGGGTGGAAGAAGTCTTCAGTGGGATTCTGGAGCAGGCCAGTGGGACTCTGGTAACACTGTGGGACGCAGTATAAAGACCCTCCTGTGGGACTCAGGAGAGATACAGTGGGACTCTGTATCTACCATTGTAATACTAACAGATTATAATGGAAGAAACCATGTTGGGGTGTATAACCAACATGGAAAGGACGTAGGCCTTTGGTGCCGAACCTTGTAAATCCTTGTGTCCTGTGCCTTTACATTTACTGCATCACTCGAGGAAAGGCTGAGAGATACAAGAAGAGTAGATCGAGGCCTTAACATGCCATAGAGGTTTAATTGATAAGTAATCAATTAGTAAAAAGTTTTAAGGGATCCCTGATTCACCCCCTCCCCCACTCATTGATTCACACTGATCTGGGCACGTCAATTGGTATCAGAGGGAAGGTTACCTCTAAAAGATCCAAGTGAGTCTTTATGAAGTGCAGATTTGAGGAAATGAGCGACCAACCTCAAATGGAGATATCTGCCAAGACTCAGGAAAATAGAAAGAAGAAACATGCCAAGAAGATAAAGAAAGACTGTCCTAGCTGTAATGAAGTTGGAACAATGAATGATATTCAAAATGCAATCGAATATCTTCAGAAGACAGTCCCCAAGGAAGTGGCAATGTGTATAGCTACAGGCATCCTTGATCTTCAAGAAGAAAAATCACAGTTAGAAGAAGAAGCCAATGAAATGGAAGATCAGTTGGCAAAAAGGGTTGGCATAACCAACACTCTCAGAAAGCTAGTGAAGGCTAAGGATGAAACCGTTTCTCTTTGCAATTAAAGATATGAAGATACTTGTGAAGAATTGCAAAGAAGCCTTTCTGAGAAAGAATTCTTTAAGACTGTGGTCAAAGATGTTTTCCATGCACTGGAAAATAGGCACAAAGTATCAATGGTTGTTAAAGATGATCAACTTGACGACAAAGTAAAAAGGGTGAAGGAGCTTGACAACTCATTGCTTGAAATGAATAAGGTGCATGAAGACTAGATAAAGCAGCTGGAAGAGAAATGGGAAGGAAGGCTAAGAACTATTGAGGATGAGAAGAACTCCCTCAATATGAAATGCTTAGAACTGGAGGTGATATTGAAAAATTAGCAATCACCCAAAGCCAAAGCCTCCCAGTCACCTGAAGGGAGATATGTTGCTACTCAAGTATGCATTGACCAGGATGATTCTAAAAGAAAGACATCCTCTAATAAAAGGGCAACATCTTCTAAAAGGAAGGTACCATCCATAACATCTTGTAATCATGCTTCTAAAAGTGTTTCTACTAAAAGTGCAGGATGGAAGAATGAATCCAAACAAGTATGGATGAAGACAGTGAAGAAAGAATGCTCTCCTAAAACAACACAGCAAGTCAAGAAAAGTACCCAACAATCAGAAGGACTGAAGAGGTCAAGATTTGTGGGTCAGTGTTGTTGTTGTAACAATTATGGGCTTTGTGAAAATGATTTTTGGTACAATCCTCTCAATGTTAAAGCACAAGGGAAGCCCATGCCATGGGGGAGCAAGCTAGAGGAAAAGAAGCAACATCCACAGGTCCAGAGACATCTGTTTACTGCTAACAGATTTGAATTGCTTGATAACATCTGGGATGTGTGCAAAAGTGGTCAAATAGATACATGTCAATCTCCAACTGTATCCAGAGATCAAAAGAAGAAAAGATCATAGAACCTGGCTCAGAAAGAACCCTTGGGAAGCAAGAAGAAAGTTGAAGATGCTCCCAAGAAGGTTTTGAAAAAGGAAAATAAGTCCTTGGAGTCTAAATCCACGAAGGGTGATGCATCCAGAAGGACCACCATGAAAACATGCTTCTACTGTGGAAAGAAAGGTCATACCATGGATCTTTGTGAACAAGCCATGGAACTGAATAGAAGCAGACTGGACTCAAAAAGACAATCAATCCAGAATAAGCAGAAGGGATTGATTGAAAATAAGTTTCCTAATAAAGGTATCTTAACAGCATCAAAAGAACCATGTGGAATTTCCAAAACTGAGGCCTCACTTCCAAATGACTTGTTAGTCATATGGCCTAATCAGTTGCAACTTGCCAATGATCTAAAAAGAGATGAAGATGATGTTCTGGCAATTTCTAAGGCAAAAGGGAAGAAGAATATTTCACATGAAGATGTGTTGAGATCCACACCAGCACAAACATCATTGAAGATCAAATGTGCAAGTGTGAAGAATGGTGAAAATGGGACATCTCGGTTGAGAGTGTCTTCTCAACCTTGTTGTTAACATTGATGAACCAAGGAGGTTCCATCTTATTCCCTAATAACTTGTATTTACATGTGCTAACATTACAGGGAATTGAAGATGATGATCATTCTCAACTGGAGGATGGTTTGGACAGAATGGAGTGCACCCCTTGAGGGGGAGCCAATCTGAAGAAGATGAGATTCTTAGATCAATACCATCTTGAGAAAAGTGAAGGTATTCCAATCATACTTTCATCCCTTGTTTCTTAATTTTATTCATCATGACAATTAAGGGGGAGTATTGATTGAAGTCAAATGGATGAAAGGGGAAGCATTATCTTTGCACCTGAACTTTCTAATGTGTTTTGTGAAGTATGTGCAGGATTTAGCAATTCATTGTTATATTTGAAAAATTTCAAACCCCTGAAGCATGATCTCACATGTATAGTGAATGATGTATAGAATTGAGTTCCTTGGTTACATCACTCTTGTTTTCTACACCGGGTTAGCCCAAGTAGACTTAGAGCTGATTCACTAAAGGTTCATTACTCAAGTGAACACGTGACATCATCCCTCTCTTGTGATTTTCAAGTCAATGCTTTTCAAAGGGAGGAAGTGATTTTTTTTAAGAGAACCACACCACGCCTTTGCATTTGATTTCCAATAAGGGGGAAAAAATATTGGCACACATATTGACCCATTCATATGTGCTGAAGAAGTGTATTGACAACAAATACAAAGGGGGAGATTGAAATGCACTGTGTTGCATTTGTTGTCAATGAGGCATGATGTTGTCATGGAATGAATGGATGTCAAGGAATGTCAAGATGTGAATGAAAAAGGATGTGATGGTGATGGTGATGAAGGAGAATGGCCATGGTACTAAGAGGCATGTCACTTAGGAGATTGAAATGCACTATTTTGCATTTGTTGTCAATGAGGCATGATGTTGTCATGGAATGAATGGATGTCAAGGAATGTCAAGATGTGAATGACAAAGGATGTGATGGTGATGGTGATGAAGGAGAATGGCCATGGTACTAAGAGGCATGTCACTTAGGAGATTCAATAAGTGACATAGGATGTAGTGGTAGAAATATTCTCCATGGACATCAGACGACTGTTGAATTGATCTGTAAGTTCCAAGAACTTGTATCAACTGGACACAATGTCACAACAAGCTCTAGAAGGCCATGCATTGTTAAGACAATGCATGAGGAAGTGAATGGGATCCATCCACAACTTCTAAGTGGATGAAGTGGATTAATGAAGTCCATGCACTAACACTTAGTGCATGTGAATTGAAGAAGTTCCAATTGATCTCTGATTAGATAAATGAAGAAAATTGAAGATTATAAATGATTTAAGAGTTCGATTGATGAAGTGATCCTTGAGAATTCCATATCCTAAGTGAAGAGCATGAAGAAGTACAGAGGAATTCTCAAATGAACAAAGTGAGGAAGAAGGCTTGAAGGGCTTGGCATTTGGCTTATACTCATAGGATAACTTTGTATTTGACAAAGTCCTTATTCATGTCTTTGCCAAAAAATATGGCCAGCGAAGGCACCTTGAGGGTTCAAACCCCAAGGCATGGGCGCTAGGGCACCACGCCCATGGGGGAACCCCGTGGGGCAAGCCAGGGCGGCAGGGCGCACCCAAGACACCGCATGGGCGCCTGAAGCACGCCCGAAGGAGCGCAGTAGGGGTGTAGGAGCGTGCCCCCATGAGTGTCAGTGTGCATAGAGGGCACATAGCGTGCGCCCGAGGGCAGAGGGTGGGCGCAAGAGCGCTCCCGCAGAGAGAACACGGCGCGGGGCGGCACCATGGAGGGAGGAGATTCAATTGCGGTGAAGTGGGGAGTGCGAGGTTGATAAGCCGCGGAAAAACCGCGCTCCGTTTCGTTGTGGGACGCGGAAAAATCTCCAGGAGCGGATCCTGGCCGCTCGATTGATCACGCGCCAGATCTCAGCCGCACATCTAATCCGCCACGGCTCATTCTGACCGCGGCCGTCCAAAGAGCTGATCTGACGGCTCTGAGGCGTCTCCTTCCTCGAGCTCAGCCGAAGGCCACCCGCATGCCTCCGTCGAACCAGGAGAAACCCGAGAGATGTTTTCGAGTTCCCGGCCACCGTTGTTCGAGCTGAAGGATCCATTGGGTTCGTCTCGAAGTAACGAACATGATCATGCAAGAAAACAGGCATGCATGCAATGTTTGGGATATTTCGAACAAGGATGAGGCAAAACGAAGTTGCCGAGGCTTCGGTGAGTTCGTGTTTTGCATGGGATAGAAGAGACGAAGGCCGTGCATGCGTTCTAAGTCGCATGCACGTGGAGGAGAAAAAAAAAGTACCCGCGTTTGAAACAGAGGAAGATATCAAGATTTGAAAAATC
Organism: Viscum album; assembly: GCA_963277665.1. NCBI lineage: Eukaryota > Viridiplantae > Streptophyta > Magnoliopsida > Santalales > Viscaceae > Viscum > Viscum album. The sequence goes on from OY728165.1 coordinate 1,039,353,357, forward strand.
ATGAAATACCCGAAAACTTCGGGGATTCAAAGATTGTATCACGCGGATGGGTCGAGGAATTCCTTTTCCTATAAAAAGAGATGCCGAGGCTCAAAGACTTTTGCTGAAGCTTTGATAATTTTTTGAAGAACCGAAGTCCCGTGAGAGCTTCTTTGCCTCACGAAGAATAGCTCCGCCCAACACCCCCTACGCGGCATAAAAGCCCAGAGCTCTCCTAGCTCCGTTAGGTTCCTTTCGCGCATCCCTTGTGTGAAAGATGTGAAGGGAAGTCCCCTGCGCGCCTTCCCCTTGCGCGGAAGGAAGACCCTGTGGCCGCAGCACCTTGTGCGCCCACGGTTGAAGCCCGCACTTGCGCGGAAGTTGGTGTCCTTGACACCCTGCGCTCCCACGGCTGTCAGAGGACTTGCACGCCTGTTGAAGGCAGGAAGGCCGAGGCTTGTATTCAAGAACCTTGCACGATCCAAAATTAAGAACACCCTGGGCAGTGTGTGTGCTTATTGCAACATGAAGATGAAGTGCATTACATACCTACGGGTTGTGTGCTAAGTGAGGAGGAAAGCCACATCAAGTGAAAGACATACACCATTTGTGGGTGCAAAGTGAACAAGAAGGCCGAGGACATACCTTGGTTGTTCCAAATTGAAGAACACACTTTGTGTGTGCATTTGAAGAAGAGGCCGTAGCCTTTGGGGTGTGTAAGAAAAAGAGGAAGGCCGTAGCCTTGTGGGTGCACACTTTGAAGAACAAATAAAAGAACATATTTGCTGTGTGTGCAAAACAAGAAGAGGAACAAGGTTGAAGCCTATGTGTTTGCACCAAGTGAAGACCACACATTTTTGTGTGTGTGCAAAGTGAAGGAGGAAGGCTAAAGACTTACCTTAGTGGTGTGTGTGGAAAGGAATAAAAAGGCCGAACCTAGTGTGTGCACTAAGTGAAGTGTATACACTTAGAAGAAGTGGAAGACTTCCACACTAAAGTATAACACACTTTTAAGTGTGTGAACAAATTGAACAAAGTGTGTGAAGTTCAAAGAAGGTGTGTGCTTGAAGAGATTACACCCTTTGTGGGTTTATTGCACCAAGAGAAAGAAGAAGGGGAGTGCATGCATGCACATGCACTCGTGAACAAAGCCAAATCTGGTTGTGTGCATTTGAGGAGTCCAAGACCAGGAGTTCTTGAAGATTTTTGAGAAGGCATGAAATCAGTGCATGAGGATGCAGAGATGCCATGCACTCAGTGCAAGAAGTTGATGTGAAGTCAGACTGAAGCCATACTGAAGTTAGAGATATCAGTTGTCTGAGTTTTCAGTAATTGAGAAGACCTGATCAACTCAAGTGATCAGAGGTACATAGCAAGGCCAGCAGTCTTTATCCCAGGCTGCTAAAGATACTTGAAGAGCTGAACAGGAAGAAGAGATACTTGTGCGACTCGAGGAGCCAGGAGAAGCCCCCTGTGAGACTCAAGGTGGAAGAAGTCTTCAGTGGGATTCTGGAGCAGGCCAGTAGGACTCTGATAACACTGTGGGACGCAGTATAAAGACCCTCTTGTGGGACTCAGGAGAGATAGAGTGGGACTCTGTATCGACCATTGTAATACTAACAGATTATAATGGAAGAAACCATGTTGGGGTGTATAACCAACATGGCAAGGACGTAGGCCTTTGGTTCCGAACCTTGTAAATCCTTGTGTCTTGTGCCTTTACATTTACTGCATCACTCGAGGAAAGGCTGAGAGATACAAGAAGAGTGGATCGAGGCCTTAACAAGCCATATAGGTTTAATTGATAAGTAATCAATTAGTAAAAAGTTTTAAGGGATCACTGATTCACCCCCTCCCCCTCTCAGTGATTCACACTGATCTGGGCACTTCATAGTTAAATACGAGATTATGTCCATTATGATAGTTTTGGGAGTGAAATTTGATTATTTAATTGAATGAGTTATGAGTGAAACTAATCCACTAAGATAGACTTAGTAGTGAGACTTAACTAAGGAAATGATTTAATTTGATTTTTTATGCTAGAAACTTATGTCTCACACTTATTATATGTTCTCAGGGATCATGTTAGTTTATTGATGATTTCAATATCTTTTTTATGTATTTTATTTCAGAACCTTATTAAACGATTCCTGATTAATATATTTTTTCCTATTGGGTATAAATTTATTAAGTTATGATCATGTTCTCAAACCCTTTTTCTTATGATAATTATGATCATTGATTTATATTTCATATATTTATGCCTACTATGAAACTGTGATCACCCTTTTTTATGTTTCTAATATCCCTAGGTTATGAAGGATGGTGTTATGTATGATGTTTCTATGATGACTACTTTGTTATAAGAATAATTTGTTCTATGTTGGAGATATTTTATGTAATAAATTTTTTATGTATATAATTTTCAAACCCAGTAAACTTTTATAGAATTTGAGCCTTTATAATTGTAAAATGTATAGAATAATCATTTTAAAAGATGCTTTATTCATGTATTATATTTTCATTTCACCTCAAAAAATCTAGGATGATAATATCTCCTTTCATACTACTCATGGAAAATATATCATTGACATTCCAACTTAGAGTATTAGCCACCTCGTTATCCATCCTTTCATGGTAATGTATTCATCTGTAATAGTCATCAATCAGGTATAAACATAAAATTCAGAACATATTTAACAATTTTAGTGTGAATAAATTATAAAATATTTTATTATGAGTATATATATCAGACATTTCACTATGAAGATAATGCCACCATATTTTTACAGAAAAAATTATTGTTTCTAGTTCCAAATAATTAGTTGGGTATTTTTTAAATGAACCATCCATTGGAATTTAAAAAATAGATATTAAGATATCATTATTCAGGATTTAATATCCTAAAAAATCATTGATTAATTAATATGGATAAAAAACCCTTCCATAGTATAGGGTTGGTAGAGAATAGGTCCACTAAAAAATTGTCTTTTTAGTTTCATTATGTTTTCATCACATTATTATAAATAAAGGAACTTGGATCCCTTCCAAATAAAATTCATTGATGGATTTGATAAATGTGATAAATGTATAATAATGTTTTGATAGTACCCATCTGATATATGAAAAATATAGATTTTTGTCACTATAGTTAGTCTGTGCCAATGTTTAATAACACACGTCTTTAAAGGATCCACTAATATCCACTCACATGTAGGTACATGATCCATAAATGGTATTTTATATATCAAAAATTAATATTTTCAAAACTGGGAATACATATTCTCTTTCTACGGGGTCTAAAACAAGATCCACAAATGATTATCATGCTCTTTTCGGATCATGTAATATATAAAAATATCATCTATAAATACAAAAAAAAACTAACCATGGTAATCTCTAATGACTCTATACATTAGATCGATAAATATAGAAGGGGTATTGGAAAGTCTGAATGGAAACACAATAAATGAATAGTTTCAATAGCTCCTAAATAAGGCTATATTTAATATGTTATACTTTCTACCCTCAAATGATGATATATAGATCATAGGTCAATCATTGAAAAGTATTGAGCACCTCACTATTGATAAAAAAATTAATATGGCGTAGATGTTACTTGATATTGATAGTAATCATGTTATATAATCAATAATCAGTGAAGATACAAATTAAACCATCTTTTTTCATACCAAAAATAATAGGCCGGCCCTATTGTGAAACAATTGGATGAAAAAATTCGTTATCAATATTCTAATATAATTTCTAGTTTAATTTCACTAACTCCATCAGGGACTTATATAAGGAGTATTTAAAGTAGACATATTACCATATATGAGTTATATTGAAATCTCAACTTCATTATTTTGGGTATACAATGAAAATATTTAGTAAATACATCAGTTTATTACTAAAAATATGAATTAAATAAATTCTAATTTTATCCCCAAACATTTAAAATAGATACCCATCATGGATAAGTAGTAATACCTATAAAATAGAATCAGTTTTCATCAGGAGTTCAAATTTATCCTCAAACTAATATATGATAATTTGTTGATTTAGAATATAAAACATGAATTCACTTCACTAAATATATATATGATATTAATATAGAGATAACAAATACTTTCCCAAAATGACATCAAATTCAACAATATAACGAATTTGAGGATTTTTTGAAAAAATATGCCCAGAATCATATATCAGAGGAGAGAAATATACTCCAGATATGATTATTATTCTACAAGTATTTGTTATCAATAATTTATCATCTAATAATTGAGTTGGTGTTATGGTAACCATTTAAAATTTTTTATACATAAAATATTAGGTGGATCTAGAATCAAATAAGGAATTTAAAGTTCTAGATTGGATAATAAGTATGAATTTCATCAATTCATTATTGTTACCTCTTCAGTATTTGTGATCACTGGATAATTCCCTTTATATCTTGGATCAATTGGTTGATGATAATGGATATCATAATTAACCCCTAGATTTTGGGGCTAGATGGAATAATTCCCATTCCCCTTGAAATTATAGAATTGGTGTGTGGGAGGTTTGTTTTGATAAGATCTCTTGAAATTATTTTCATTGTATTTCATCATTACATATCAATATAATTCACATTATTGATGAACTTATTTTGTAAACATAAAATATTAACATGTTCACTAAAGACAATTTGCAATAATTTTTTTATACTTATAGTGTAAAGTAAGAATCATTTTATTTTTTCCATAGTTTTTATTATTATTATTTATTGGATACTATATAATTACATTATTATAAAAACCCTGAGAATGATTGGAATCTCAATTATATATTTCTTAATTAGGAGAATATTTAATGATTTAATCATATATACTAAAATAAATTATAGAATGTGAATTTTAGAGACTCAATTATATGAAAATGATGATATTTTTTCTCTTATGATTAATGATAAATAAATAAGTGTTAATCATAATTTGTTTTTAATTTTTCTCATTGGAACCACTTATTTCATCATCCATTTGATTGAGCTCAAAGTATTCTATTTTCATTTCTTTAGAGAAATGTTTTGGGAAATTACTTATTGATAAATAGTCTTTTAAACTAATCCCATTCCATAGAGAAATTTTCTCTATCTTTCTCCATATTATTAATAATATTCCCTCATTTATATACTTCACCTTTAAAAATATACATATCAAGGATAATGTTTTTGTTCTCTAAGAATTATAGAATGGAAAATATATTTCTAGTGGTATCGAACAATGTCTCAATTACTAGTACCTTAGAAGAACCAATGGAAGAAGTTTTATGTTACATCATAATCGTATTAATTATGAATTGGTCCTTCCTTTTATTATTGGGAATATAAACATGATTCATATCTTGATTTAGTTTCATGATCATAGATGTTTTTTTTCATTCTTACTCTGATGTTATTTAGTTACACAAGAGGAAGATAATTACACTTTATTCAACATTAATTGTTACCAAGACACCTCCTTGTTCCAACAATTACCTAAAAACAAATAGTGTTTGAATAAATATAGAATAATAAGAGTGTCCAATCATTCTAACATTAAAATTATTTCTTATATGTAAAAAATTATAAGAAAATTCTTAAATAGAATAATCATTAAGATTATCTCATATTACTAGACAATATCTTATGTTTTCATAGATTTTATACTATTATTCAATATAATGGTTCATACAAAGAATTTAAATCTACCCAATAAAATTCTATAAGAGTTACTAGCCAAGTGTGATATCTTAGGATCACTCATCTAGCACTATGTAACGAATTTGTTGGTACTCAACCAACATTTTTTATGCATTTTTAGATAATGATTCATAGGTTCCACAACCGAATCATATTTCTAGTATTTAGAAAGTAATGTAATTGCATTAAAATCACACAATGTATACCTTACCAAAATTTAAGGATGTTATACTATACATATACTTATACATAATGTTTTGAACAATGTTTTATAATCCTAATATAAAAAATAACTGAAGGTTTACGTGATTCCAACTAAGGTAACCTGATAATAACATACATAAATATTAAATTATTTTATATGATTATTCAATACATTTTATAACAATACTCAACCTAGAACTATAATGGTTTAGTGTTTTTGGAGACTAGATACATAATTATCTGATTTTATGAATGATATTCAACATCTCCAACAATATATATCTCTTATAGTACCCTTATTATAAATTTAAGAATTATTATATTTCATCATAACCTGAGGAAAATTGAAACATAAGAAAGGGTGAGCTATGATACCCAATATGGGTAATCATAGGATATATTAGCATATAATAATATAAATGTATAAGATAAGAATATGAGTATAAGAGTATGATCATACCTAAAAAATTTAAAACCTAATATATCTTAGATCATAAATCATGATTCATGGAATATATCATTTTCATTTCAAAACAAATGAATCTTAACATTGGGGAACCATCATTAGTCCTCCACGAGACCGGATAGAATATCATAAGAACATTTACTTGGAATTATTTGGAATAATCTTATGAATATAAATTCATTTCATTATTCAAGGATAACATCCAATATTATCATAGAGTATTAATGCTAGAGTGTATTGGGTTCTCTCCCCATTCAATCATTTCATTAGTGATAGTTATGGCCTGAGGCTATCAAAGTGGAAAATGTCACTTACTAAACCTTGTTCACCCCTACCTCTATTCTATGTTGTCATATGATATAAAAACCATTAATAATTTACTAGAAGAGTTTAATGGACCGACCAATCACATAATAAAAAATATATATTTGCCCCCCAGAATCATAAAAACATTCATCAATTCATTATAGAATGAATTGTTAAAAAGAAATGGGTTTGAAAAAAATTTCATTATCATGTTATCATAATACCCTTAGATAAATAAAATGGATGGTATTATAACTTGGGTGTCCATTTTTAAAATGATGAAAAATAAACTTTCAGTTAGTTATAGTAAACATAAATGGATGTTGACATAGAATAAATATACCTTCAATTGAGTATTTCAATTTTTTTTTGATAAACATAAAATATTCCTTTCCTTTAGCATATTTACAACTAAAAATTAATTGATAACATATAAAAATAATTTATTTGAATAAAAACATAGAAATATTTAATGTAATATTTAATGAACAAATATGTCCTAATAGTGAGAAAATATGTTCATTCGGTAAATGATAAAACAATTATTTCTTTCACACTTTTGGTAAAAAGTATAAAAGTACCTATTTGAGAAAACAAAAGGAATATTAATTTTAAAACACTGAAAATAAGACATATATGGTTAAAAATTAAAATAAATATTCATTTTATTAGAGAAAATAACATTCACGGAATCATTTTAAGGAATTTTGACATGGAAGAAAAAATTCATCGACCAAAGTTGAAATAAGGTTCTCTTTGGTTAAAAACAATTTCTTTATCATTTTAGGTACCCAATAGAGGTAAATGAAATAATAAAAATATAAATTATAAATAACTATATTAAATGAAAAGAAATTGGATTTTAAGTATATGGATTATATAATTCACAAAAAAATAAAATTTTTCACAAACAATCCAGAAAAGAAATATGTTGTAAAATAAGCCTGTACCTCTTGTCCGGAATTTTAGAATACATGCTATTATGTTTCTATATAAATAGATTATATTTATTATACATATATAAAAAACAATATTCATACTTATATTTCAATATATAATTCTATTATAATTTTCCATAATCCATTTATTAGAAAATTTTCATTTACTCATCATTCAAGTGAAAACTGGTCTATTTTTTATGCATATTTCATAAAGATGATTCCAGACCTTCCACCATGGAAATGGTTCCAAAATCTATATAATCACAAAAATTTTATATTTATAATATATATTCAATATATCCACTTTTATATCAATTCATATAATGTTATGAGGAAAACGTAATAAGAAAACGTTTTTGGAAAATGTAGTTTAGTTGCACACATGAGTAATGTTTTCATTTTTTTTAAAAATAAAATAAAATAAAGATAAATATAATAATACATCCTTATAGAATCATAATAATAGCATATGTTTTATAGAAATATTTTTTATTTAAATTCATATGAATAACAATTTATGGTGGGAAAGAAAAAATAATCACATCTAATCGTGGATGTGATATTCCACACACATATATAAATGACATTATTATTTATCATAGGATGGAAAAGAAATAGAAAATGGATACACCATTAATAATAAAAAATCTATTTAGAGTAAAAATATTCATTTAATCATTTAAATATTGTTATATCATATTTAGTGGATTTTGGGGAAGAATGAGACTCAAAATAGGTTGATGAAGACAATTACATCTTTTTAAGAAGAACTCCATTCATTTAAACCTTCATCCATCAATGGTTTTTTTGGGAGATAAAAAAGATTTATTAAATGTGTTAGGAAGTTTTAAAAGTAGTTTTTAGGTATTTTATAATTTATATAGATCAAAATGTTTGAATGAGTGAGGAGGGGGAGGACCTCCATTTATATGAAAGGAGGGTGGAATGCTTTTAAAACCATAAAGCACTAAAATTTAATAATTTCATATTAAATTTAATATGGAACAAAGTGGAGAATGGTTGATGTATAATAGTATTAAAGTTTAAAATATAATAATACAATCATGTTTTGACAATTTTATGTGATAATTAAACCATATCATTTTTGTTTAACCTTATTGTTAACCCTTTTCAACCTTAACCACGGAGAAAAATGTTTTCAATAGTTAATATTCATTATGAAAAAATGAAAGTGAAATAATTTACAAAATTAGAATAGGGGATTAATTTTTTTTCCCAATTTATTTTTTGTTTTTTTAGAAATTAAATTTAAATAAGTCCCAAAAACGTAACAAAATATGTTTTTAGAAAACTATATTTTAAATAATAATTTGAATTTAAACGTATTCCATACCTAGTTAAAACCATTAGATAGATGTTATAACAATTTATTTAATATATTATACACATATTTATTTAATATCATTTGTAAATATTGATTAATTTAATTTATTATGATGAAAACACTTTTTTCTAATCATAACATGTATTTAGAAAAACATATATTTTACTGTAAAATGATTTTATGTTTTATTTATAAAAAATTTAAAATGATTGAATTTATTTTATACATGTGTAAACAATTTTATTTCATAATATAGTTATTCCTATTCACCCCCACCAATATAGTATAATGGATATAACAATCAAATTCAATAATAATATTTCAATATTATATGATGACTCATTTAAACTCAACATTGCCTCTAATGAATGATATAAAAGAAATATAACTTATTTTAAGTGTAAATATTGTGGATCTATAGATTTTATATCATTAATTTTTTTTTCATTTTCCTTTCACTGTCTGTCTATGTCCGTAATTCTATGCATGGGCATAATTTTATGTCTTTAACATTATGAGTGTACCTACTCTTATTTAGAAATGTTCATAATTTCATGATTTCCTATAAATATACCAAATATCAATTTTATATTTCTATTTTAGGATATATTGTTTACGATTATTGCATCTAAATTTTTATACTCTTATCACATGGTATACATTTGATATTTTTAAGTGAAATTTCAAATTATTCCTTAGTGGAAACTCCTTTTTTCCATGTTTTTTACAAGATAACTCTCCAATAAAAAAGTTTTCTAATGTTATTATGATATATCCCATTAGAAATGTTGAATTTTTTTACCTTATTAAGTGTCTGATCACACCCGATCCTTTATTCACCTTTTCCCCATTGATTTAAATGCACTGCTATATTTATATGAAAATATAGTATAGATATTCTTTATGAGAGATAATGAAGAAAAAAAGTGAAATAATATTTTAACTAACAAATATAAAAATACAATAAAGAGTTGGGTACAAGGGCTGTGTGTTTAAATGACATATGTAGTGTTTAAACTATTCTAATATATGTATGTTTTACTTGATTCGTCCCAATTGGTATTAAAGATTTTATTTTAAATTATGTGTGTTTAGAACTAAATAAGAGAGTGTGGGTAAAGGTTTAGTGAAAGTTTCTCAATGGTAAATTTCCATGAAATTTTCAATTTTAATTAGTTTATATAAAATTAAACTATCCAAAAATTATCTCTTCATTATTTTATGTGTTTGTACATACATGACCAACTAGATAAATGGTACTTCCACTCATAGTGTGAATCCCAAATAAAGGTATTTATATTATTTTCAATATCCCAGATGAATTCCTTAAGAAAAATAAGTATGGAGAGAACAAAAAATGCAATATTAAAAATAAAAATTTTGTAATGTGTTATCCTAACTTTCAATTATATGAAACAAAATTTCTAATTGTTCATTAGAAATATGATTTAGTTAAAATATCCCTCAAAGTGATGCATGAAAATATATCCTAAGGAAAAAATATTCTCTATGTTATTCAATACAAAACTAAATTACATCTATTACAAATTCCTCCTCAATGATATTCAAATGCCTTTTAATACCCAGATTTTTTAAAATGAAAATCTATATTTGATAGTGTTTGTTACATAGGACACTGAGTTTAAACAAACTATGATAAAATGTTAATATATTATTATATAAACATGAATGATATAAATTAAATGTTAAATTGAAAGGTATTAATAGTATTAAAAAAATTAAGAACAATTTATAAGTTTCCTAATAAATATAAATTTATTTATAAATTTTTAATAAATAGGATCTCAACTTTAATAAAGATATTTTATACTACAAAAAATACATTTCCTTAAAAATGAATTTTATTAGTTTTTTTCGAGAAATTATTATAATTAAAATTTGGAACTTTTAAAATTATTATTTGTTGAAATTAATTTATTTTTAAAATATTCATATTGTTTGTAACATAGTTTGTAATTTTGGGATTTCTCAGAAAATTCTATTTTTCCATGAACACTGAAAAATACCGTTTTTTGGTAAAATGTCATTTATTTTAATCGGATTTTTTAATTTTAAATTAATAAAAATAATTTAATCTGATTCCAAAATAACATAAGTATTTATTTAATTTTATTTTATCCAATTAACTATATTCAAATAAACTTTATACTTGAAATTATTATATGTTTATTTTTAGGTAGTAAAACAAATTTTTTTCTCAAAACTTTATTAATGTGCATTATGTTTCACCATTTTAAATAATTAAAATAATCCTTAGTGGGGATTTTTTAAAATAAAATTTATATATTATATATATATATATTTTTTGAATTAAATTTACTAAATTATTATTATTTTTCATATAGTTAATAATACATCCTTTTTAATATAAAGTGTATTTCTTGAAAACCCATTTTTGGACACATCTGTTCGTTTGATTTTAAATTAAATTATTCCACATATGGGAGATGAGTTTTTTTAAAATTGGATCTTTATTTGGAATAATATTAGTATATATTATCTAATTAGTTTATCTAATTGTTTTATATAATGAATAGTGAAAAAATATTTAATGCATTTAATGTTAAAACTGGTTTACCTAAGGGTAAACTAAAAAGAAAAAGACAAAAATGACCCAAAAATTTCCAGAATAATATTTGATGGAAATATTTATGCCTTATTAATTGTATTTATAGATAAATGGGTCCTTTTGTATCCATGTGGTACGTGAATAACCTAGGTGAAATTCATTCTTTTCAAAATTTCCAAGTGTGTCCTCTCCCCCACTTATAAAATTACACCACCTCTCTTCTCATTAACACACCTAAAAACCCATTGATTTATCCATGAAAAACCCAAATAACATCCTTAATCACATAAACATATCAAATAATACATTTTTTTTTATCAAAAACCCTTCCGAGGAAGGATTTAGGTGCAAACCTAAAGAGGTTGCTCGAAGAAGAGGTAACGTCTTTAATTGATCATTTTATTTTACGTATTCTTCCACCTCATTGAAAAATTAAGTAATTCTTGATTAAATAATAACATAATTATGATAAATATAATGATAATTTTTATGTTAATGTAATTATCTAAAACATTCTCCTCCTTGCTCAAGTGGGAAACAAATTTGTTGATTGTGTGTATGATAAGACTACATCCAGCAAACCGATGTAATTTTGTTACCATCAATTATTCACAAGGATGGATATAATGATGTATCTAATTTTTTTATTTATTTATGATATTATTGTAAATATTTAATTAAAATATATATTACAACATTATTATTTCAATTTATTAAGGAATATAATAATGTCACTTTTGTGTATAGAAGAAGTCTATCACCTCACGAAGTGATGTGAATCATTTTCCTCAAAAATTTAAATGGAAGTTAATGATGATTAATTTTATATTTATGTAATAAATTAATAAAATATGAATTATTCATGAAATAAATTATATCATACCATTTCATTCTTTACTATCCCTTGAATAAATGGTTACATCAATCATGTGTTCGGCAGACTCCTTCCTTGGGATGTGACAAGATTCATTTTTATTACTAAATCACATGAATGTTTTTTTATTGTTTATTAAAATAAATAATATTATATTTAAATTATAATAATAATGATGTAAATAAAAAAATTACCTTATTTTTATCATGATTTTAAAAAAATGGGAACATTACACATGCGTACGTATGACCCACCATCTCTTTAATTATAACATTGGTTATTTTTCATAACCATATTTGATGGTTTTTTATGTATATTTTATGTATCAAAATGGTAATTGTTTCATTATTACCATTACGTATATGATTAATGAAATATTCTTTGACCTTATTCAATCAACCAAAGTGATTATAGACATATGATCTATTTATTATTAAAATGGCCGATGTGAAATTAATTGGTTTAGTAATAGAATATGAAATGTTAATAGATAAAATAACAGGAATAATAAATTTAATAAAGGTTATGAAGAATTTAAATAACTAACATATGTTTAGAAATTTAGGATGAAAATGAATTCATTTGAAAAATCGGGATTAATGTTTGTGATCTTTATAACCCTCACTTTTCTTCGGGAATTGGTCATTCTATCTATAACTCACTTCATTTATCTTTAATTATATTGAATTATTCTAAATTATTTATATATGTATCTTAATTAAATAAATATCTAATTATCCCATCCATTTATGGGGTAATACTTTATTTATGACCATTTCTGAAATCCCATATTTCAGAAGTCTATTTTGATAATATTATTAGATGAGATTATAATATCCATTTCCATATGGGGGTAGTTATTATGCATATTAACTATGAATTATTTCCATATAAGGAAACAATATACATGTAAATGAAGTGAATGTAATGCGTTGGACCAAAATTTTATATCCTTCCTATTCATTAGGTAATTTTTACTCTCAAGAGAGCTCAGATATGGGATTAGGGAGTAAACCAAATCCATTATGAATCTATTTCCACATTGTGATAGTTTCCCTATAGTTATACATGTATTTTTTTATGTCATGGTTGTTGAATTTTATCATTTAATTGTTTCCTTGATCTTATGATACCATTCTATTTAGGTAATGATTCAATTAGATTACTCATGTACCTTCTCTTTTATGATATCATGTAATACCTTTGACTGAAATGTTATAAAAAATTATCATATTTATTCCCATATTGGAATTTTTATATCACCCATTTATTTACTGTATTACCCAGGATATCCTATAAAGACTATAGAGATAAATTTGATTTAACATCTCATAATAGATTAAAATAAGGATTTTATGTTTTATATTCTTTTGATTTATTATAAACATATTCTTCCAATGAAACTAGGGAGATATAATAAATATGATTTTTTAATGTACATTTAGGTTTAATAATCATGTAGTAATATGTGTAAAAAGGTTTGGGTAAATATATTTGGAATAAAAGGAAATGCTTTTCTAGTCATTGTAAACTAGGATCAAAACCTTAGTAAAAACACTATGGTTGTAACACCCCAGGTAAATAAAGAATATGACATTTTCATATTTCTCCATATTTGTGAATAAAATATTAATATGAATTTGAAGGGGACTCTATGCTCGATGGCGTACCCAACATGCAACAACGAGTTTCTTGGGAATCTTACGTTGCACTCTAATAATAAAATAATATTATTTTAAATGGTAGTTAACATGTAGCCGTTGTATTGGAGGGAATGGATAGAAATAACTAAAATATGATTATATATGTTTTTAAATGTTTTTACATTTATCCAATAAAATATAAAGCCATAAAATACAGAACGAATTCAATTTTAGGCGTATATGCCCGAGTTTTCACTAAAGGTTCACTTATCACCTTTTGATGGAGAACCGTCATTAAATATATTTTTGTTCACTCTTATACATCCTTTTGGCCCAAATAAAACTCTTCTTAAGAATTGGGACATCAAAATTTACTTTGTGTAAATTTTTGGTATCTTTCTGATAAAGTTCATTTTTTAATGAATAGTGTAAAATGTTGTATTCTAATTCAAAACCTCTTTTTAATATAATTTATTTATATGATTACATTATCTTTTGAATTGGTTTTAAAGTGAAATTAGAATATATTTTTACCATTAAATCCAATAGTGGTCGTTGGAATTAATTTCACTTTGAAAACAGACTTAAACTAGTGTCAATCTTTTGATACTTATTGTTTCATAAAAACAAGCTATTTGCTCTGACAGCGGGAATTAATTATTAAATTAATTAATGTGACTTATATGTTTTGAATTTTTTAAAATAGACTTCATTTTTGAATTCAGAATATAAAATATAGAATAGGGTGAATTTTTGGGATTTTTCTGAAAAAACTTCAATTTTTGATGAATAGTGAAACCACTAAGTGGTACTTATAAAAACTGATTTTCTGTGTAAATGAATTTTTTCCATATTTGTGTTTTGAATTTAAAAACTCCGACACACATGGTTGTCATTAAGAAGTAAAATGTGGTTCAATGGGATAAATATAATTATTTGGTAAATACTAACTTATTAAGTTTTTAATCGCGATTAGAGGTAATTAGTGTAGTTTAAGGTAAAAATAATGTTTTAATTATATGAAATGAACTTGAAACATGTCCTAAACTCATTTTATGTGTCATGGCCGACCAAGAAAACCCATGGGTAAACTTGGGGACCCCATAAAGCCACTTTTGTTAGAAAATGACATTAATATTTTTTTATTTAAAGTTAAAGTAAAAATGAGACAAACATGAAATGTTTTACAAAAACAATTTTTACATGGGGTTATACATATCAGATTTTTGACTATAAATATTAATTGGAAATATAAAACTATTTCCTACATCATAGTATTTTTTATATAATTTTTAGACAATAAATAAATTAAATTATTTATGACATCATGATGATGCAGCGATGACCTCATTATTTAACGATTTAAATAAAATGGAAAGATAATGTAATATCTAAGACCCACACATGTAAAAAACCTATTAGATGAGTTTATTTCGAGCCATTATCACCTTATCATCGAAACACATCAATGTGGGACCTCTTAAATACGAATACCATTTTAAAATAAAGTGACTTTTCTTTACCTTCCAAGAGTGCCTCTCCTCTCCTCTTATAAAAGGCCCCCAACTGTACCTCTTTACCCACACTCCCAAAGCCTTTGGCTTGGCCAAACTCTGCCCATTTTGTCTCTCCACTTCCCTCTATTACTCCTTGAAGCCTCAATTTCGGAAGAAGTCTTCCCATGGAAGCCTTTGAGCTCAAACCAAAGGGAGTTACCCGATTTTAAGGTAATGTCTTCACTTGAGTCCTTTTGTTTTATTTTGCTTCTCCAACCCCCTAAACTATTTTTATTCCTTTATTTTGTAACAAATCCAGTATCACCAATATACTAGGATGTTGTTATAAGAAGGATTCAAGCTAAACATTCAGACACCTACATCTAATGGTTGAAGAACATACTGTTTCCGTGGATGGCGAATTTCTGCCTCCCGAAACGATGATTGTTCAACATTCTTCTAACACATTAAAAGGTGGCCATTAAGATTAAACTATATTTATATATGATATCAAATATGTTTATGTTTTACTTAAGCTTATGTATTTTTCATTTATGGCATACCTTTATGGTTTCCATTATGGGTAAACACGATATCTTCATTTAAGGAAGTGGGGAAAACCGCCCCCTCAAAGTGATTTTATTCGTTAATACCATATTTGGTACGTATAAAGGCTATATTTAATGATATTATATATGATACCATACAGGAATTAAAATAATATTATGTATTATTATGTTTTGATTCCCTTAAATATGAAATCGAATTGGAAGTAGCGTTCATGCGTACATATGACTTACCGTCTCCAGGAACGGTACATTTCATTTCTAATCTCAAAATGTTATGTAATATAATAAGTACATATATATAATGGATATATATGTAATATATTACATCTAAATTATGGATATAATTCTGGAATTATTATATATATATATATATATATCTCATTTTGTTTTAATTACATTAATATGACAAAAAATGAAAGTAGCGTTCATGCATACGTACGGCCTACCGTCTCCATGAACGGTGCTTTTCATTTTTTTCTATCTCCAAATGATATGGAATACTATGAAATGAATATTTACTGGATATATATTATATTTTAATCATTAATACTATTCTGGAAATTATTTACCTATAACTACATGTGAAGTCTTTTTTCAGACAAGTTCATTTTTGACTCATGTACCAAACATCAGCAAAAACGTCTGATATGAAATAACATTATTAAACAAATATTATAACATTATAATATATGATATGAACTGAATAATAATCTCTAAAGGAGGTACTTAGGCAATTATTAATTGACAAAAGTTTATTATTCAGGAATATAAAGAAATGAACAAGACAAGTTGGACTTGAGGTAGGGATCCTACTCCTCTATTTCTTTTTAAGTACACTCTTTTATGTAATTCCTTCTAAGCTCATCTTTCTTGTTATTGGGATTTTCTTTTATATTAATATTACTGTAATTTTTATCTTCAAATTATGATAGACCCTATTATCTCTCATCAATCCATTTTGGATGTTTTGAGTGGCGCTGTTAGGCTACCGAATTTTCTTAAGAGATCTAACCTCTCTCTTTCTTTTTAAATACTCTCCTTTATGTCACTTCTTTTAAGCTCCTCTTTGTTATGATGGGGGATGTTCTTTTATATTCCTTTTTCTATAAATTTTATTGTAATGTGATGAGATACCCTATTTGATCTCATCAATCCATTTTTGGAAGTTTTAAGTTGGCGTCGTTAGGCTGCCGAGTTTTCGTAAGGGATTTTTCTTCTCACTTTTATTCCCATGAGATTTATGCTAAATTTGCCAAAATTTCCTTTGAGTGGTGTATGTACTGACAATTATCTTACTCATTGTGTAATATTATTTCATTTATGAGTATTTACATCAATGTTGTATTGACCTTCTTTCACGGGGCGTATGTTTTGAAAGATACCCATGTCGGTAAGGGAACCTTTCACCCTCCTCTTTTTAAAAGACTTATTTTGTTATGTCTTTTAATTCCCATAATATTATTTTGGGATATGTTCTTCTATATCCTTATTGATGTAAATTTTATGTCCAAGTGATGAGATACCCTTTTTATCTCTCAAAAACTCTTTTTTTAAATTTTGAAGTGCGCCGTTAGGCTGTCTAATTATTGCAAGGGAACTTCTAAACCCAATTTCGATTCTTTCGGATAAACTTGTACACCTTTAATATGTCGTTCTATGATTATGTGTGAATGTCCTATGATTTTTTACACTCAATACCCACTTATATTTCATGTATTCGTTTGTCACACATAGTTATGTAACTGATTTATCCTTAATCAAAGGATACCATATTTGTATGGGACTTCGTCTCAATCTCCTTTCATTGAGGAATATTTTTTTTATACACAACTTTATTTTATATGGTGTATAAACCCCTTTAACTTTTACGTTTATCCCAAAGGAATCTTTTTATACGAAGCGTTTTACTAAACGACAAGAGGGAATGTTTTTTTCATACGTATGCGGCGACAACGACTTCTCCGCCGCTGTGACCATTATTTGAGTTTCTGCTTCCTCTACAAGCCATACCATCTTTATAAAAGAAAAATAAATACAATGTTTTACTTTTCTTTTATTTTGGTATTGAAAATGGTTTTCATAATGTATTTATATCAATGTGTTGTATTGATATCTTGTTATTGAAAGGTGGAAATGTTATGTTTCCTTTATGCATGTTTTATGTGATAAGATTATGTTATGGTTCTTGGGAATTGTTATGAAGACGGGTGGTTCCGTGATAAACTAAGGGCAGGTGTGACCGATATGGCTTTCCAATGCATTGCGTAACGCGAAGGAGTGAAATGTCAAGATTTTCCGAAGAGACTTAGGAAATATACTGTGATGGGTATTCCAAACGTTACCAAGAGGGTTACTCCCTATGTAAGAATGTTATTAATGCATCAAGTTACCTTTATGTCTTATTATTTCTATTATTTATTCATGATTTGATAAGGTATGTTAAAGTGCCTATGTTTTATGGGTAAAGTATGATTTCATTCTTATGTATATATGAACTCATGTTTCCTTTCCATATTTTTATAACCCTTACTGAGATTTTTATGCTCATCCCATGTTTTTGAAATGTTTTTCATAGGTCAAGGGAAAGGTACATGATGTGATGCTAGTTTCAAGGATGTGTCAAGAAAGAATCCATGTTTTATTTTAAATATGTTTCCGTTGATGGGAAGAATGAATACTGTCTTTTATGTAACCACTTTTTTTAAATGTGGAATGTAATGCAATTTTCATGATCTAATTCTATAAAACTCTAAACCTGAAATGATCCTCAATATGTAATCTTGTAATAACTCAAGATTAAGTAAGGTTTAAGGCCGGGGCCTTATAGTTGGTATCAGAGGTCGGTTTAGATAACTTTAGAGGTTCAGGTATTCTTTAAGGATATGTTACATTACCATAATGGTTATGATTTCAGAAAGAGTCCTAGTTTTAGATAAAGTGAATGAGTAAATATATCTTAGTGATTACCTTCCTCATTAGTACATGATGGTTTTCTTGATATACTCACACTGAACTTTTTGGTTTTAGTAAATGGATGGATCTAGCAGGCACCAAAGTAACAGTGTATGTGAAGGAAACTGTGACAGTTTTTTTGAGCAAGCAACTGAATGATATGGGAGCTGCATTGAGAACTCTTGTGATTATCCTCAACCAACTATCTGGAGTCATGATTTACCACCTAAACCTTGACGATTTCTATAAGGCATCATATATGCGAGAAACAAATCCCTAAAGAAGTAGAGGTAATAATCATAAAGGTAAGTGTGTTCAAAAACCTATGTGTCAAAGATGTGGAAAGAAACACCTAGGAAAATGTTTCAAAAGGAAAAAAATATGCTATAGATGTGGAAATGAAGGTCATAAAGCAAGAACCTGCCATGGAAAAAGGAAGCATCCAGTTGACTTGAGGAAAGGGAAAGAAGTTCTTTCTGAGGGATCAATTGAATGTTTTTAATGTGGTGTGCATGGTCATTATGCAAACACATGTCATATGACGAAGTTTCATGAATGGGATCACCAAGAGCGTACAAATGTTCGTTTACCAATAACTAATGCCATTCCGATTGAGGATGAAGAAACTGACAATGACCAATCAAAAGTATGTATTATTTCATGACTATTGTTTTCCTATTTCGGAATCTTAGGATATGATTCATGATTTTGTTTGTAGGAAAGAGGTATTTCGGAATAAGTTGGAATGGAATGATTAATGGATCATGAAGAATGTTGAATGATTAAGATGTCAACATATAAGGGATTCAAGAGTTATGGTGAAATTATTAAGAGTATTAAGTCTCTTTTGATGATGGGGTTACATTAGAAGACTATTTATATTATGTGTAACCCTGATGTTTAATATAGGAAAAGTTTATTCAAGGAATAGTTTTCTTTTCTTTTGTGGACATATTTATAAAGAACCATTTGGGTTTATATGATCCTTACTTTTGAGGTAATTATGGGTTATTATATGTTATGATGGAAAATGAAAGGCATGAGATAAAATTGAGGTTAAAATATGTTATGATCATCTTTGAAGATTTTATCTCATTTTGGGGAATGTTTTAAGAATTATATAGTCTTGGAAAAAGGACAACACGCAGACCGTGTGACTACCCGTCGCGTCAGACAAAGCTACGGGAATCGAACCCACAACCAAAGTGCGATTGGTATTTATCACCTACCACTGGACTACGTGAAGTCCCTGGTTAGTTTGACTGATTCTTTTTAGTTATATGATTTTATGAATTAAGAGTAAGTTGATTTCGGGTTATTTATGAAAATGATTAACCTATAATGGAGGATATTTGATTAGGTTAATTACTTTTCAATACGAGACGTTAGGAGAAAATGAAGTTGTTTGGTTATAAATGTTACGATTTAACTTGGAAGACTATGTGACTAAATCCTTCAAATATTTGGGTTTAAATATTAGTTTGGTTTACTTTGAAGAAATTTATGGACAAATTGATTATCGAATGGTCCTCGTTGAACTTTGGGTTTTGTTGGACAAAATTTTGAGGTTAAGAATAGATTTTATTTTTATAAAGGGTTATCCTTTTCTGGATTATCTGATCTTGTACTAACCTTTTTGGATTTGGTTTTGGTTAGAGTCTAAAGAAATGGGAAGTATATAGTTCTCTATTGTGGATTAGGTGATTCTCTAGAAATTGATTATAGTACTCTTAATGCGAACAAGTCTTCCTAAATACTCGTCTTTTGAAGAAAATATGAGCTTGATTAAGGAATCTAGTAAAAGTTGAAAGTCAACATGATAAGTGATTATGTTTCCTTATGAATAAATTCCTCAATAAAAAGTAACTTAAAACAAAAATGATGTCTATTGATGTTTCCAACTAGGTAATCGAATACCGTTTAAACCATCACAAGTTTGTGATTTTCTTATGGTTAACTTCCTCTTAGACATGTTTACTATAACTCTCCCTCAAGAACATGGCCCTTTGCTTTTTCTTCCCTATCCATGTTTTCCTACATGGAATCCTATTATTGGTTATCTCGGGTGACCTCTGTACTTATCTTTATTTATTTTAAAGTGATTGTTTTACCGACTCATGTTCTGATGTGGGACTTTCAAGGATGTTTCAAAGCTCAATTTTAAAAATTGTGAGGACGCAATTCCCAAAAGGGGGGAAGGATGTAACACCCCAGGTAAATAAAGAATATGAAATTTTCATATTTATCGTTATTTTTGAATAAAATATTAATATGAATTTAAAGGGGACACTATGCTCGATGGCGTACCCAACACGCAACAACGAGTTTCTTGGGAATCTTACGTTGCACTCTAATAATAAAATAATATTATTTTAAATGGTAGTTAACATGTAGTCGTTGTATTGGTGGGAATGGATAGAAATAACTAAAATATGATTATATATGTTTTTTAATGTTTTTACATTTATACAATAAAAGATAAAGGCATAAAATACGGAAAGAATTCAATTTTAGACGTATATTCCCTAGTTTTCACTAAAGGTTCACTTATCTCTTTTTGATGGGGAACCATCATTAAATATAGTTTTGTTCACTCTTATACAACCTTTTGGACCAAATGAAACTCTTCTTAAGAATTGGGACATCAAAATTTACTTTGTGTAAATTTTTTGTATCATTCTGATAAAGATCATATTTTAATGAATAGTGTAAAATGTTGTATTTTAATTCAAAACCTCTTTTTAATCTAATTTATTTATATGATTACATTATCTTTTGAATTGGTTTTAATGTGAAATTAGAATATATTTTTACCATTAAATCCAATAGTGGGCGTTGAAATTAATTTCACTTTGAAATCAGACTTAAACTAGTGTCAATCTTTTGATACTTATTGTTTCATAAAAACACGCTATTTGCTCTGACAACGGGAATTAATTATTAAATTAATTAATGTGACATATATGTTTTGAATTTTTTAAAATAGACTTCATTTTTGAATTCAGAATATCAAATATAGCTTAGGGTGAAATTTTGGGATTTTTTTGAAAAAACTTCATTTTTTGATGAATAGTGAAACCACTAAGTGGTACTTATAAATACTGATTTTCCGTTTAAATGAAATTTTGACATCTTTGTGTTTTGAATTTCAAAAATATGACATACATGGTTGTCATTAGAAAGTAAAATGTGGTTCAATGGGATAAAAATAATTTTTTGGTGAATAGTAACTTATTATGTTTTTAATCGCGATTGGAGGTAATTAGTGTAGTTTAAGGTAAAAATAATGTTGTAATAATATGAAATGAACTTGACACATGTCCAAAACTCATTGGATGTGTCATGTCAGACCAAGACAACCCATGGGTCGACTTGGGGACCCCATGAAGCCACTTTGGTTGGAAAATGACATTAATATCTTTTTATTTAATGTTAAAGTAAAAATGAGACAAACATGAAAGGTTTTACTAAAACAATATTTACATGGGGTTATAAAAACCAGAGTTCTGACTATAAATATTCATTGGAAAGATAAATATATTTCCTACATCATATTACTTTTTTTATAATTTTTAGACATTAAATAAATAAATTATTTTTGACATCATGATGATGCAGCGATGACCACATTATTTAACGATTTAAATAAAATGGAAAGATAATGTAATATCTAAGACCTACACAAGTCCAAAACCTATTGGATGAGTGGATTTCGAACCCTTATCACCTTATCCTCGAAACACATCAATGTGGGACTTCTTAAATCCGAATACCATTTTAAAATAAAGTGACTTTTCTTTACCTTCCAAGAGTGCCCCTCCTCTCCCCTTATAAAAGGCCCCCACCTCTACCTCCTTACCCACACTCCCAAAGCCTTTGGCTCGGCCAAACTCTGCCCATTTTTTCTCTCCACTTCTCTCTCTTACTCCTTGAAGCCTCTTTTTTCGGCAGAAGTCTTCCCAAGGAAGCCTTTCAGCTCAAACCAAAGAGAGTTACCCGATTTTAAGGTAATGTCTTCACTTGAGTCCTTTTGTTTTAGTTTTGCTTCTCCAACCCCCTAAACTATTTTTATTAATTTCTTTTGTAACAACTCCAGTATCATAAATATACTAGGATTTTTTTATAAGAAGGATTCGAGCTACACTTTAAAACACCTACATCTAATGGTTAAAGAACATATTGTTTTCGTGGATGGCGAATTTCTGCCTCCCGAAATGATGATTGTTCAACATTCTTCTAACACCTTAAAAGGTGGACATTAAGATGACACTATATTTATATATGATATCTAATATGTTTATGTTTTACTTAATCTTTTGTATTTTTCATTTATGGTGTACCTTTATTGTTTCAATTATGGGTAAACGCGATATCTTCATTTAAAGAAGTGCGGAAAACCTCCCCCTCAAAGTGATTTTATTCGTTAATACCATATTTGGTACGTATAAAGGATATATTTAATAATATTATATATGATACCATACTGGAATTAAAATACTATTCTGTATCATTATGTTTTAATTCCATTAAATATGAAATAGAAATGGAAGTAGCGTTCATGGGTACGTACGGCTTACCGTCTCCATGAACGGTACATTTCATTTCTTTTCTCAAAATGTTATGTAATATTATAAGTACATATATATAATGGATATATATTTAATTTATTGCATATAAATTATGGATATCATTCTGGAATTATAACATATATATATATCTCTCATTTTGTTTTAATTTCATTAATATGACAAAAAATGAAAGTAGTGTTCATGCGTACGTACGACCTACCGTCTCCATGAACGGTGCTTTTCATTTTTTATCTCCAAATGATATGGAATAGTATGAAATGAATATTTACTAGATATATATTATATTTTAATCATTAATACTATTCTGTAAATTATTTACTTATAACTACATGGGAAATCTTTTTTCAAACAAGTTCATTTTTGACTCATGTACCAAACATCGGCAAAAACGTCTGATATGCACTAACATTATTAAACAATTATTATAACATTATAACATGTGATATGAACTGAATAATAATCTTTAAAGGAGGTAATTAGTAAATTATTAATTGACCAAAGTTTATTATTCAGGAATATAAAGAAACGAACAAGACAAGTTGGACTTGAGGTTTGGGATCCTACTCCTCTCTTTATTTTTAAGTACACTCTTTTATGCCATTCCTTCTAAGATCATCTTTCTTGTTATTGGGATGTTATTTTATATTAATCTTACTGTAATTTTTATGTTCATGTGATGAGAGACCCTATTCTCTCTCATCAATCCATTTTGGAAGTTTTGAGTGGCACCGTTAGGCTGCCGAATTTTCGTAAGAGATCTAACCTTTCTCTTTCTTTTTAAATACTCTCTTTTATGTCACTTCTTTTAAGCTCCTCTTTGTTATGATGGGGGATGTTCTTTTATATTACTCTTTCTGTAAATTTTATTTTAATGTGATGAGATACCCTATTTGATCTCATCAATCCATTTTTGGAAGTTTTAAGTTGGCGCCTTTAGGCTGCCGAGTTTTCGTAAGGGATTTTTCATCTCACTTTTATTCCTATGAGATTTATACTACATTTGCCACAATTTCCTTTGAGTGGTGTATGTACTGACCATTATTTTAATCATTGTGTAATATTATTTCATTTATGAGTATTTACATCAATGTTGTATTGACCTTCTTTCACGGGGCATATGTTTCGAAAGATACCCATGTCGGTAAGGGAACCTTTCACCCTCCTCTTTTTAAAAGACTTATTTTGTTATGTATTTTAATTTACATAAAATTATTTTGGGATATATTCTTCTATATCGTTATTGATTTAAATTTTATGTACATGTGATGAGATACCCTTTTTATCTCTCATCAACTCTTTTTCTGAATTTTGAAGTGACGCTGTTAGGCTGTCTAATTATTGCAAGGGAACTTCTTAACCCAATTTCGATTTTTTGGGATAAAATTGTTCACCTTGAATATGTCGTTTTATGATTATGTGTGAATGTCCTCTGATTTTTTTACACTTAATACCCACTTATATTTCGTGTATTCGTTTGTCACACATAGTTATGTAACTAATTTATCCTTAATCCAAGGATACCGTCTTTGTATGGGACTTCATCTCAATCTCCTTTCATTGAGGCATATTTTCTTTTATACAAAACATTATTTTATACGGTGTATAAACCCCTTTGACTTTTATGTTTATCCAAAAGGAATCTTTTTATACGAAGCGTTTTACTAAACGAAAAAAGGGAATGTTTTTTTCGTACGTATGCAGCGACAACGACTTCTCCGCCGCCGTGACCATCATTTGATTTTCGGCTTCCTCTACAAGCCATACCTTCTTTTTAAAAGAAAAATAAATACCATGTTTTACTTTTATTTTATTTTGGTATTGAAAATGGTTTGCATAATGTATTTATATCAATGTGTTGTATTGATATCCTGTTATTGAAAGGTGGAAATGTTATGTTTCCTTTATGCATGTTTTATGTGATAAGATTATGTTATGGTTCTTGGGAATTGTTATGAAGACGGGTGGTTCCGTGATAAACTAAGGGCATGTGAGCCCGATATAGATCTCCAATGCATTGGGTAACGCAAATGAGTGAAACGTTACGGTTTCTCAGAAGAGATTTAGGGAATATACTGTGATGGGTATTCCAAACGTAACGAAAAGGGTTACTCCCTACGTAAGAATGTTATGAATGCCTCAAGTTACCTTTATGTATTATGATTTCTATGATTTATTCATGATTTGATAAGGTATGTTAATGTGCCTATGTTTTATGGGTAAATTATGATTTCATTCATATGTATATATGAACTCATGTTTACATTCCATATTTTTATAACCCTTACTGAGATTTTTATGCTCATCGCATGTTTTTGAAATGTTTTTCACAGGTCAAGGGAAAGGTACATGATGTGATGCTAGTGTCAAGGATATGTTAAGAAAGAATCCATGTTTTATTTCAAATATGTTTTCGTTGATGGGAAGAATGAATACTGTCTTTTATGTAACCACTTTTTTTAAATGTGGAACGTAATGCAAGTTTCATGATCTAATTCTCTAAAACTCTAAACCTGAAAAGATCCTCAATGTGTAATCTTGTAATAACTCAAGATTAAGTAAGGTTTAAGGCTGGGGCCTTATAATTGTTATGTCAAAGGAAATGATTAATGATAGTCTTATGTATTAGAAAATATAATTAAATTTTAGTTAATTATGAAGTGGGTGGTTATTGAGAAATTACATCTTTATCTGGATTCCAAAAGACAGCATGGTTCTGGCATAGATGTAACTAAGGGTAATAACTCCAAAAAATATCAGTCATACATCCATTGAGTGTTCCCTATTACAGAACAATGGACCTAACTATGCACATGGTTAGAAACTCTCAAGGGATATGTTTTTGAAATTTATAAACTCTTTGAGAGAAATTAATAAGGGAACAAAAATGATCCTGAGAATTTATATTAGGAAATATATCAGTGATAAAATAGATCGAAACCAATAAGTTCATAAATTGAGGAATATATGTCACTTATTATTTATCCCTTTAATGTTAATAGTTTTCCATATATTTACAGAATATTTAGAATATTATCATCCATAATTTCAATTATTATTTCACTCAGTGGATTGAAATAGATGAAAATGAAGTAATAACCCATGTGTGGGGTAATGTGAAGACTATTGAAAAAAGACACCCATCCTAATGTAAGATGGATTCAATAAATTCATGAAAATAAATTCTTAGAAAATTCATACATTGATCCAAAACATGAATCATGATGAACAACAGAATACCCATAAGAATGATAAAGTTTATTTTTAGGCCTTTATATGATAAAGGTCCTTAACATTCAGTGAATCATGTGATCCTATAAAAATTAAAATATGGATCAACTCAACTAAAAATATAATATTCATTATTCAATTATCAAACAAAGATAATGTTATAGTGTATTAATTTTATTTGGAGGGAGAATTCAATAAATGGTGGATGTTGATAAAATATTGGAATCCCAATGATGTGATCAAAGAGATTGGGTGAAATTAATTCTTGAAAATGAATTTTAAGAAATATTTTTATCACACCCTCGAAATAAAAAAAGATAGGGATTTTGTAGTATCACGAAAAAGGTCGATGAATCCATCGGGGCATATAAATACGGCATCAAAATACTTTCACAAAATGATTCTAGATTTTTTATATTCCCATAATGCAAAATTAAATGGTTCATTAGTGACATAATTCCTTTTCTATGAAAATATTTTGAAATTTAAGACATTTAAAAGTATTAGGAAATAGTTTGATATGCCCTCAAAGTAAAAATGATGGTTAGGAAATATTAAGGTTATCCTGGGGATAAGAAGTGAAAAATTGAGTATAACTATGGCTGTATGATTGAAATATTTAATAGTGGAATGAAATTAAATCATCTCACATGTAAAAAGTACTGAAAAAAATTTCATATAAATTTTTTGAGGGGGGCTAAGAAGTGATTTAGGTGAGGGAAGGAAGGACACATAGATAGTGATTGGAAACATTATAATCCCACCATTTAAATGGATGAAAGGGATTCTCCGTCCAATACTCCACTTTTTGTTTAAGGTTAAAATTTTTTGGAAAAAAATACTATGTAAAACAATGCACTAAAATGGCCTTTTGATGGAAAATTAAGATAAAAACATTTAATTCGTAGGGATAAAGGGAGGATTAATTCCATAACAACTGTGGTGGTGGATCCTGAAAATGAACTAGTGACATAAACACAAGTTTTTTATTCAATAGAAAAAAATTATAAATTTTTATTCTAGTTCTAAAAATAATTTTATATCATGTAGTTTTAGTAAAAATATTCAAGAAACACCTCATATCATTGAAGTTTAGTTATTATTACATATGGTGAATGGGTCAATTATAGCATCCCGAGCATATAAATAATTCCATCTCCATATTTTAAAGAATAAATTCCATGAAAACATCATGATACAACCTTTAGTATAATTTGATACAATTTTGGAGATGGATTTTACTTCTGTATGTAGATCCAACATAAAATTCCAATAGAAGGAATTCACCATCCGAATCATGAATCTCCCTATGATTTAACATAGTTTGAAGTAGTAGGATGAATCGACATTTTTATCATCATACACTACAATGATATTTTTTTCTTTTGATTAAGACTATATTTCTCACAATACTAAGACTATAGAAATGGTCATTCTTGAAGAGATGAACATTGTGAAGGATTATTATATTCTATTCCCCCAAGAGTTTATTGGTTTACTCCAAGGTGAGAGGTTGAATTTTCTGTAATGATTATACCAGAAGAATTTAAAATATCCATAAATCCATATATAATAGAAAATATTGAAGTTAAGGGGCTAAAGAAGAAATTGTAGGAGAATCTGGATAATGGTTTTATACACCCAAGTGCTTCACCACAGGGTGCACCAGTCCTCTTCAACAAGAAGATGGAAGGGTTAATTCACTTTTACATTGATTATAATGAACTAAAAAAAACATTATAAAGAAAACGTACCCCTTCCCAAGTATAAAATACCTGTTCAATAAAATACAAGGGGACTAGTATTTATAAAAGGATAAACAACATTCTTGAAACCACTATTTAAGGGTAAAAAAGGATTATATTCCCTAAACTTCATTTCGAACAAGGTATATGCACTATCAGTTCATAGTGATTATTTTTAGTTTAACTAATTCTATAGAAATTTTTATGTACCTAATTAATATAGTATTTATAGTTTGCCTTAAAAAATTAATGTTAGTATTTATAGGTGATATTGTAATTTATCACAAATTAAATTAGGAGAGATAAGAGCATTTGAATATAGTACTGATTGCATTGAGAAAAAAAAGTAATTATATGAAAATTATAGTATATTTGAGTTTTGGATGAAGAAACTGTCATTAATTAAGGGTGTTATCACTAAAAAATAGTTTTCTATGGACCATTATAAGAAAAATTTTACTACGGAGTGAGATAAAGTAGCATATTTAATAAAGATCCGTAGATTCCTTGAACAAGTTGGTTATCAGTAATGATTTGTAATTTTTTTTTGATTTTAAAACACACTAAACCAGATAAAATGTATGGTATTAATGTACTTATAGACTAATGGATGCCAAGATTATTTTTTTGAGTTAAAGAAGAGGCTTTTTAGTACACCACTCCACTTGCTTCCCTTAAGTGGGGAACATTTTGGGGTATTCAACAATGCATTAAGACATGGTTTTGCTATGTACTAATCATGAACAATAATGATATAGCTTATATCTCAAGTAAGTAGAACGATAATAACAAGAAATATCAAACATAGGATGTAGAGTTATCTATAATGTTATTTAAACTGATGATTTCGGACATTATCGCTATTTGGAAAATCGTGAAATATATAAGAATCACAAGATCCTCAAATCAATATTCACAGGGGAGAAAATTCATACGAACTAAAAAAGATAGTTTTAGAAGATCAAGGACTATGAATTTTCTACCCACTAGTATTCTAGAAAAAAGATAAAATGGTAGATTCTAGGAGTATAAATGACCTAATGATTTTATCAATGATTAGAATTGATAAGAATTGTAACATCCCCCCCATTGGCTTGGGAGAGGTTATGGGTCATTATTCGTCCTTAGGTGACATACCCGTGACACCAAAGGCTATTAATAAACTCCAAGGTCCTCATAAAAATTATAGGGATGATTTTAAATTTTAAAAGAAAACAACAAATCCAAAAGAAAATAACCAAAAAAACCATAATATGATGCAAGAGTATAAGAAAAAACAACTCAAAGAACCAAAACAATAAAAAGATAAGAGTAAAAGAAGAAACCATAAAAACAAAACTCAAAGACACCAAATATTTCAACATAAAAACTATGAACCTGCTCCAAGATCTTACTCCACAAGTTATTCCCATGGTATTTTGATGCATCACTAAAAAACTATTATACCTTTCCTTTACTTGTGTCTCAACAGTTGGAATCTAAAAATGCACAATAATACCCAAGTAGGGGTGATTCCAAATTCAGTAGGATTTCCACAATGACTTCCCAACTAACACAACTAAGAAAAAACTTTTTTTTTAAAATTATATAAAACTATTTAAAACTGTTAAAATTTATTTATATTTGAGTCAAAATTGTTTCCATAGAAAGAAATAAATACAATACTTTAAAATTTTCTCAAATTATATTGGTCATATTATTTTCCATTTCCATACACCTGACCACACAAACATACTCAAGCTTGGAGTTACCATTTATAGTGTAACTCCACATCCATATTCTATCCCATTGATGGTGGTACATCAAGAGGATCATCAATACTATTCAATTCAAAGAAAATCCATTATCACAATATCAATGAAAGCCCATTAAATCAAACCATTTATTTATTTAAAGAATTTGAAAAAATACATTAAATGAATCAAACCAAACCATAATTTAATATATCATTTTAAAATTATAAAATAGGGGTTTTAAAAAACCAATTAACTTTACTCAATTTCCAATACAATTCCAAAAAAATATTTTAGTAAGATTCACAGAAGAATTTTACAACTATTTTAAGAAATCCATTTAATTAAAATGAAGTCCTAATGTTATAATCATGTGGAATGAAGAGAGAATAATCCTCCCAAAACAATATTGGTGAAAATGATGATCAACACAATGATATTATAGATATGGGCTTGGTTCTACTTTCTTACTATGATTCCTACCATAAACATAAAATTTCCTATAATGGAACATGAATCTATCCATAATAAAAGAGGTATAAGATTATGGGAAAGAGAAGGAGAAGATATAAATAGAGAAAATCTATGAATATGGATATATTGGTGGATCTAGATCTCTAACAGTCTTTGAATCACATATTAATTTTTCCTAGATTAAAGGGAGACATCTATAACACATTTAGATAAAAATGTGTTCATTTTATTGGATAATTATGTGAAAATTGAGGATTAATTGTTCTAATAAAATTATTTCCACAAATTTCAAAGGGTTAAATCTACACCACATAGTTAGGATACATGAGTTGGAAAACCCTATTCCAACCATGAGATTAATTCTTTTTGAATCCAACACCTAACCCATTTTTCTTTCATGGTAAAAAAACAATGTGCCCACCATGAATTACACACTATTTAAAAGATAACATTTTTGGCTTGGAATCCACACATTTGGGCCAAAATATGTGTGAATCATGTGATATCTCAGTGACATCTTTTTTCCATTAAAAAGTATCCTAGACGTGATTCACGGATTCTTTTAACTGTTGTAAAACTATGAGCCTCTATAAAATCCTCAAAACATGAAAAAACTCCTCAAACACCACAATACATAACCCAAAACTTTAATATAATTAAAATAAATAAATAAATTCGAATTTACATAAAATTTAGGGTGATACATTCTTCCCCCATTGGTGTTTATGTCTTGATCATGTAGAAAAATATAGTTTTCCTAGAATATTTCATGCCATTACTATAACATTTCCATTTCATGCTCCCATGATACAACATAAATATGAGCATGTCTCTATAAAAACTGCACTATACCAATTATTTTCCCAAACAATAATTTCTCTTAAATATCTATAATCCATAATACCACATGAAGAAACGTATCATGCAAATCATGGTCAATGTGATCCAATAAAATCACATGGTCAGGATGAGTTTGATAATTTTTCAATAGAGATAGATGAATCACATTGAGAACTGAAACGAAACATAGAGGCAATGCTAATCAATATTCAACCTTAATAACTATTTTTAGCATATCATAAGGCTTATGTATCATGTAGAAAACATTACCTATATACAAAATTATGATTTCCAAGATGTGGATATATTATCAAGAATAGATGATCACTCACCTAAAATAACAGTTGTCATCCAAAATGATATGTATTTGATTTATGACAACTATGATCTGTATCCATCCACATTTTGATCAAATGAATCTTCATTATTTTTTCATAAACATGTCTTGGTTGAATGATTTATGAATCCCATGTTTCCAACTAATTTTTTTTATAATGACATGGAAACCCATCTAATTCATCAAATGGAAAAATATGAATCAAAGTTTGTTAATATTTTCTGTATGTGAAATAAAAAATACAAGTTATCATCCAATAATCCAAAATATATATTTTATGCACGTCCTATGAGTATTCCCCAATATTTGTACTATCCAATCCAACTATAGATTAGTTTGAGGATTATACTACACGCTCATAGTCAACTATGTCAAAAGGGATTATTATAAGAACATCAAAAAACAAGACATAAAATTAGGATCTCAATTAAATATTATAAGGACTAGAATGCTATGAAGATTTAAAACTCCTAAATTTTGATTTTGGAAAGTTCCTCTACCATTTGAGATTCATTAATAGAGATAAAATGATTTGAATTCATGATACAATCCACTATCACCCATATGATATCGTGATTCCTAATCATTCTTGGTAAACTTATCACAAAATCCATGGCTATCTGCTCCCATTTCTACATGGGAATTATAAAGACTACAACATATATATTGGTCCATGGTGCTCTACTTTGACCAAAAAAATTGTGAGGCATATCGAAACTAACATAGAATCTAATCATTTCATTCAAACCCACTAAAAACGAGCTTTCATCACTCTATACAACTTTTGAATGACTGGGTGAAAAAACCATTCTGAATGGTGAAAATCATTGAGAATTTGTTATGAAAACCCAAATCAAATCATGATATGATCCCGAAACTAAAAAACAATTCTCTAATATAGATTCCATCAATCCATGGTTTCCAAACCATTTAGTTTTGAACTCATATAAAGACATAAAGATTCTAATATTTGAGCCTCTTTCACATTTTGAAAGAAATCAGGATAAAAAAACTGGAAGAAAACTATATCATCTCCAATGTCAATAAAATATAGTTCCATGTATACTATAACTGACATCAGATTCCTGTAAATCATAGCATCTTTAGAAAAATAATTATATGAATTCTTTATTAATGCACCTGCCTTTTAATTTCATTAACTAATGTATACATCATATCAAATTTAAACTTAAGAATTTATTCTCACCATATTAATCAACTTGGATTTATATATCATTTTCAAAAAATGCTTTTGAAGCTATTATTTTCTATAAAAACCAATATTTTCTCACCCAAATTATAATAATTCTAGGTATTTAAATCAATGAGTACGATAGATAATTGCAAATAATATATTAGGAATTTACTCCCTTGAGATTGTAACTTCCATGAGACATAAGAGACAACATGATCACTATTCATGAGAACACATACCTACCCAGATCCTAATGCATCATAATAGTCTACATAACTTTATCTAGTCATTGAAAAAGTCCGAATATGTTTAGAAGTTAGTCAAAATAAAAAATTTAGAAAGGATTTTTTACATTCATCATTACAATGTAATGGAACACCTTTACTCACCAAAACTATCATCTGTTATTCAAAATGTCAAAAATTACATAGAAAATGTCAATAGTATCCCTCTAGTCCAAGAAAACTACATATCCTAAAGGTAATATTTGGTTATTTCCATGAGACAACAGATTCTATATTTTCTGGATCAATAGAAAATCCTTTTTATGAAATTAATTGGATATAGAAATGTACCTCCTTTATTTAGAAATAACATATTGATAAAATATCATACAGATGATTCTCGCATAAGATACCCAACATAATAGAAAAGTGTTATTCATGATCCACATTTTTCCTATAAAACACCAATATAGATTCCAAAAACACCACCATAATGGAATCCATATAATTTTGAAATATCTTATCCACCAATTCTATAATGATATATAGTGGATTTGTAAAATCAAAAAGGCCTGAAAATGATTTCATAATGGCCATATCTTCTTATAAAATTATTTTTTCAAAATTCATATTTCCAAAACTATTGTCCATGAAAATGTTTTATGAAAAACACCAAGGAAGTAATCCACAATGGATGTAAAATATCTATTCAGGAACACATCTATTCATGCAAAATCAAATTCTATCAACTGGTAAAAGATAGTTCTATACATTGGTATCGTGGGTCCTTCCCTACATGCATCCACTTCCCAATATCATTTAAAGAGATTCCAAACACCATTTGACGAATTGAAACACACATGTCAGGCATATATTTGATATGGGTCTCAATTTTATGTTATCCAATCTATCCCTAGAATCAATTCCAAGATATCTATATAAATTTTAGTGAAATACCATACCAAATTATTCCCATATATTGTTATCAAACATGAATCAAATTTTAAGGCTCTCCACTCTCATTATCTATATGTTTTTTGGAGTTTTAAAATAAAAGGAATCACCTCAACATTTAAAGAATAATATTCATGATATTAGATGCAATAAATGAAAAGGAAACACTTGTATCAAACAAATATTGAATAGGGATAAAATTAAAAATGATGGTTCTTATCACCATCAAATGTCCATATTGACCACCCATGATCACTTTATAAACTACATACAATTTCATAATCTCTACACATTTAACATTAATACCAAGTTGAAATTTCCCTGCTTTAGGATTTTCGGAATTTTAAGAATCACCATGGATTTTATGGTTTTATTGATGAGATTTATTATATTTCACTCTTCCAATCAATGTTTCTAATGTTTTAGAGGCCTGAGATGTGTCCCTATCACCTGAATTTGAGGCATAATAAAAATTGAACTAAACAGTACCCATATGATTTCAAATGTTCTATGATGTAGGTGGTGTTAGAAATATTTTTTATGTGATCCAATGAACCACAATAAAAACATATTAGATTACCCATTGTATTAGGAGGTATGTTGACTAATCCAATTATAGGATTTTGAGATAAAACACCCCATTGAAAATAGGTGTCCCTCCACTTATTGTTAGAATTGGAGTTCCCACCGGTTCTCATATGAATAAACATACTTACAATGACTATATTTATCGAGATATATATTTTTTACTCAATCTCTATGTTAATTTTTTTGATGATTTTTAATAAGGGGAACAATAATATTTGTGTGAATTTATGGTTTCAACTCTAGATAAAAAATTATTTCATTCAAGGAGGAACTTGAAATAAATTCTATTGAAAATTGGACTAAATTGATAAATTTATTCACAAACTATATTTTGAGAGATTGTCCCACTTTAAATAGAAGTATTCTATTATTCTAGAAATTATGAATATTTGAGGATTTAATTATATGTTAAAAATTTCTTCTTAATATTCCCATTCTATTCATTTTTCCAGTTTTTACTGAACATCATAATCCCACCACTACCATACTAAACACTATAGCATATATGTCACCAACATTACATTCATATTTTCTGGTGTCCAAAGTAAATCAAATATCCAATTCATCTTATTCAACCAAACTTATGATTTTTTCCAATTTAGAATCCCTCAAATGGTGTGTGGGTTCTACATATAAAAACAAACTAAAAGATAAACTTTTCTTGGTTAATAATTTATTTACCCTATATACATAGTCTAAAAATCCAAGACAATACTATGGACTAAATATTGGTTCACCTATAGCTCTGGGGAAACCATATTCTTACTAACTCCATCTGATTGATTATTATGATTCCAGCCGTATTCCTTTTTCTATAACCCAAACTAAAATCCAATTATTCTCACTCTCAAGATTTTGAAGGAATATATTATTTCAATTTCTTGACGTAATCATATCACAACATATATATCCAAAATAATATTTGTCCATGGTAAATAATTTTAACCGTTTTCAATATACCACTACCACAAAATTTAAAAATATCAGCATTTGAAAACATTTTTAAAAAATTTCAAAAACAAAAAAATACTTTTCATTTCCATTAATATTTAACTCAATAAGGAACAATATAGTCCTAGTAGAATGTTATAATATTAATTCATTTCATGAAATTGTCATATGATAAACCCATGATGATTAGCTGAAAAATCACTTAGAAGTGTCTAGAAACACATATTTTTCTGAACTATTGGGTAACATGATTTTTTTCATAAATAGTTTACCTATGAATTTTTAATCTTTAAATTTAATTTTCTAAACATTATATCTATTTTATACCCCATGAAGATATTTACTGATACCATTTCCAACTCCAAGGATGAACACAATTGATTCCCAAG
This sequence comes from Viscum album, assembly GCA_963277665.1. NCBI lineage: Eukaryota > Viridiplantae > Streptophyta > Magnoliopsida > Santalales > Viscaceae > Viscum > Viscum album. Next base: position 1,039,389,688 of record OY728165.1, read on the forward strand.
GATCGAGAAAACAAGTACCATTTGTACTAAAAATATATTTTGATCGACCCAGTCTGTTACCAATTCTAAAAACCTTCCCATCCCCCATTGGATTTTGAAGAGGTGGTTGGACATAATTATCCCTTAGGTGACTTCCCAAAGACACCAAAAAATTTCAATAAATTCCATGGTCCTCATAAACAACTGAGGGATGATATTCCGTTTAAAGATAAAACAACCAGACCAAAAAATAATAATAAAATAACCCAATATATGTTACATGAGTATAAGGAAAACAACTAAATTTTTAAACAATCCAATAACAATATCAGAGTAAATTAAGAAAAACAAACAAACAAAACTAATTTTCACCAAAGACATCAACTCATTAACTCCCAACCTACTCCATGCTCCAACCTAATAAGCCCATCTCATGGTATGATGATAAATCACTAAATATCTAAGATAATTTTACATTAAACATGTTTTGATAAATGAAATATGGAAATGAAAAAATGTTCAAAATAAGGGGGTTAGTCAATACTAAGCAGGATTTTTCCAATGAATTCCCATGTAACAAACCAAATCAGGTAAACTAGACCAACCACTTCAATTGGAACATAACACAATATAAGTAAAATAGGAAACTAGAAACCAGTTTGAATACAAGAAAAAATAAATAAAGAAGGATGTTAATAAGAAATAAGTGAGATACCATTAAATACTTAATATCCAATCCAAAATAGGTTAGACTATAAAGTATGTCAATTCCACATGTGACCAACAATCACCTCCATACCATCCTGAATCGAAAGAAATAGAAATAAGATAATTAGAGATATTACAATATTCTCTTTCCTTTACATGAATCCATCAATAATATATATACACTCTCAAAGGAACATGTACATCGAGATCCAAATCCATGTAGGATGAAACCATAATTTTTATACATGGTATAATATCAAGATTGAAACAATTTTAGATTTTGAAAAAATAGTTTTAAATTGAAATTTTATAAATCCAACACCTTTAGAAATAATTTCTCTATTTTTTCATTTATTTTTCATAAAATCCTTTGATATTATCGAAATATAAATATGAAATCTGGATGTGATTAAAAAATCTGTATCCATACATTAGTAGGTAAATTTGTAATAACATATCTATGAAACAACCAATCATATGAAGCTATGTGGTACGACCTCGTATAAAAACTCATTAGAAACAATCCATCATAAAAACAATTATACAATAAATAACCATAAATGAAAACTAATATCACATATAGGATGTAGTATATGTGACACTACGTAAAAGAAATAAAAAATAAAAAATATGAATTCATGGGATTCAACCCATATCGAGTCCTACCAGTCGATATCACAAAAGGTTACCACCTAGTGGCATTACACACACTAAGGCTACATATGTATATTTATCGACATAACCACGGTTCCCAATGTTAAATTCTCTAAACATATTCAAAACCATGATGATAATTTTATAAAACATTTTTAAAGCCTAGCTAATCTACTCCAGAGTTTAAAAACCTGTTTCGAAATAAAGAAAATATTTGTTATAAGAAAAACCCAATTTTGAGAATATTTTTCATTCCCATAAATCATTTCACATAATATTAATGAATTACTCAAAGGAACTTATCAAAGAAGGATTTCAATTAATCAAATTGAATCATTTTATAGAAACTCCTACCATATCAAGGTAGAAACCTAGATTCTTTAGAAAGTGGTGACAAAAAACTAAGAGAACAAAATTTAAAATATAGGGAATCCATGAAACTGAAAAGGATCAATGTAAAAAATATTATGATAAAAAATACATATCTAGTAATATAGATTAAAACATAACTAGAGAAGATATATAGGGATTACATAATAGGAGAGCAGCAATCCAACCACAATGACAACTAATCACTGAACGAGTTGATTTTGATAGATGAGAGTCTCCCAAAATCACATAATAAGATTCTCTAGGTTGAGATCAAGAAAGTATGTTTGAATGAAATAAGAATTCCTTCAAAATTTCCTGCTTAAATCCATCCATCATGATTTTAATTGATGTATTATTTGATTAAATTTCATGAAAACATTGAAGCACATATATCTGAAAAACCATCACTTTTTATAAAAATATACATTTTTTATTATAATATTTGTACCCTTTACAAGGAATCTAAGATTATCATGATGTGTATTCAGTTCAATTATTATATATAGTACCCAATACACATCTTATATTTCCATTAAAAATATTGTAATCACCCTGAAAACTGCAAAAAAATATTTGTTTTATGCTGAAACATTTAAATAAACCAAGACTTTACCATTATAGGTATCATCCCAATTTAATTTCTTTATTACTCAACCAATTAAAAAAAAATGAATAATGGCTAAATCATACATAACCAAAAGGTAATGGGTCATTAAAATCTCCCCACCGTAAATTCATTCCCCCCCCCAAAGCCCCCAAGATCCTAGATCTACAAAAAGTTAAGGCTTCTACTACCTCATCAATGAATTCCACTCCCACGTATCACGGATATACTGTCCAAGCACACATAGTACCCAGATGAGCGAGATCATTTTACACTAAACTACCTTACCATGGTGATCCATGACTTGAACCAGGTGATCAACCAAATTAGTATAAAGATCATGATCAATATACTCCCATTTAATCACATATAAATGATATCGTATTTACCTCTATAAATAAGAAAACATTGAGCACATCATGTTTAGATGTAAATCCAGATGGAAAGTGAAACTAATATGCCACACTCCATTGTTTTCCATTGATCTAATAGGGGACCAAAATCCTTGTACGCATTTAACCATTCTATCCCAACCAATGATATCCCAAGAGAGGTGAAACTATGAGAAAGACTTAATCACCAACCTTGATCTCCCATAGCCGACACCCACAATTTTCAGAGGATTTATAATGACAATATGTCAGTATATGTCTCCTCCAATCAACAACATCATCTCCATCATCTCCTAGACAACACTCAGCTAAACCAAGGACCACTCGTACAACTCTACCTAGTAAAAGATATTTCTACATTGTCACCAATAAAAAGCCTCAAAAGTCACAATCTTTGTTGAAGAATGATAATTATTTTTAAAGTGAAATTAAACTAAATTAAATTGTTTTTCCAATAAACTTTTTAATCTAGTACACATTCTTGAAGCATATTATCTAGAACATAGATATCCCTATCTTTTTATCCATCCATCTACGTATGATAATCCATTATCAATTTGATATGGGAACCCATCCCCTCTTGGAAACCATTCCAAAGCCTTGATGTGAACCTCGCAACCCTATCAAAAACAACTGCAGATGGAGCCTCAGAAGGTATCATATTATCTCAAACATACAATTCCCCAAGAAGTTATACATTCTCTATCTCATTGATAGTTAGGAAATGTACTAATTTTGTGAGTCAATAAATGATCACCCAAATTTCATCATTCCCACATGGAGTCCTTGGAAAATAATGATGAAATAAATGAAAATCCAATCCTACTTACATACCAGAATGGGTAGGGGATGCAACTACACCAGTAATCTCTAATGTACTACAATAATTATCTTAAAATTAAGGCACCATGATACAAAATATTCAATCTATCATCTAATACCCAACCAACAATATGGACACCTTAGGGTGTGATACAACTTAATAGCCCCAGGGTGCATAGAACAATAAGAATGATCCCCATCATCTGACAACCCCTTATTCATGGAAAACAAAACATCCAACCTACTATGGATGAAAAAATATCTACTGGGAGACCAATACCATGCACTCGAGGTCTCCCTACCAAAAATAATTTCACAATGCATTGGAACTAGACATATTCCACCATCCTGATATGAAATCAATAATCAATAGGTGAGTAAAAATTAATCTAAGATATGAGTAGCAGTATCATATCCCTTTCCAATTACCAGATCATCTTTGTAAACAAATTATTCAGAGACCACTCTTCAACTGATTCGTTCATAACAATTGTCCATAATTTTCTCGTCAATATGTTAGAAACCACATTCCCATTCCTAGTGGTATAAAAAATATTTAAATAAAAATAATTAAGATATTCCACCCAGCGTCACTGTCTAAAATTCAGATACATAAGAATAAAAATATATTCTATGATATTATGATTAGAATATAATATATACCTATTTTCAAAGAGATAGGGAAACCATGTATTGAGTGGATAAATAACTATTTCCAAATCAAGAATAATGGTCGGTTTTTTCTTATCATGAGGGTAGAACTAGGGAGATAAATAATCCAAAAAAAATCCCCTACATCAAGACACATCACAAACCCATTCCAAAATAATCGTAGAAAACATTATAACCAAATCATTGCTCTAGAAGAATCAAAAGCGGTGCTGAATTCAACATCTTATTTAGTTCCACAAAATATCTCTCACATCTGTCATTCCATTCAAACATTACACACATATGGGTGAATGGCGTCATTGAAGAAGAGATCATGGGTATGTTCTAAACTGAATGTCTATAGTAACATGCCAAACACAATAAGCTTTGTATCTCAAAAACAATTATATATTTCTCATAGGATATAATTTCATTCATGTTTCTAGGATATATTGAGACAACCCTCTCAAACATCACTTGCCCCTTAAACTTTACTCCTCGTATTGAAAACTCACACTTAGAATTCATATCATACAAACAATTTCTAATCAATGATTGAAGAATGATATAAATATGGTCCATGTTATCCCCCTATGTCTTAAAGTACAACAAAATAAAATCCTTGAACACAAAGATAATATATTCCAAGAACTGATGAAAGATATGGTTCATCAAATCCATAAACACCATAGGATAATTAATGAGACTGAATGATATAACAAAAATCTCAAAATTCTCATATCAACCCCTAAACACTTTCTTCGATATATCCACTTCTCTAACTATCAATTGGTGGTAACCTAACCCTAATTCATAATTAAACAACCAACGAGCCCCTATAATATGATAAATAATACTATCAATCTTGGGAAAATGATATTTGTTCTTAATGGTCACCCAGTTCAAATTTGGATAGTTAATAATATGTGTGTGTCTCCCATACACATTTCTAAAAAAGAGGATAGATGAAGTACATGGTGACATGCTAGGATAAATAAATCAATTATCCTCTATGTACTAAATCTAGAACTTATGTTCCACCAACACAGTAGGTGTCATATGATTAGACATAATAGAAACAGACATTATATCAGGGTTAATGTCAATAGTAAACATGATGTATATCTATAGTAGTACACTAGAAAAATCATATGGAAAAGCCTCGGGGTACTCTCAAAAAAATACATGAGTATGAACAACCAATAAAGAGTCAACTACATCAAATAAATCTATAAAAACTATCATGATATGAAACTAGAATAAGGAAGAAAAATCCCCACCCTTCTGGATATAGATTCCCGCTCACCCTAGAAAGCACGAGTAACCCCACATAGAGATAAAAACTAAATCTAATGGTTATAATAGTATATCTAGGCCTTAACACCGATCATCTAATCATTGATGATAATCAAGTCTATGATATTGAGATCATGCCCCAAAAAGTCCCACTCACCCTTAAAGTCTACTATCATCACCATAAACAATGCACATCTAAAACCTTATTTGTCCCTCTTTTCTAAAGTCTTGAAAAGATCAAATAATAATGACATAAGTTTTGAACTCAAAACCAACACATAAACTAATTTTGACAATATAATAGAATTTGTATCACCTATATCAAAAAAATCTTGCACCATTAAAGCTTAGATAACACCATACCTTTAATAGTAGCCGAACCTACTTCAGATTCCTCTTATGTATACTCTGCTATATAAATCCATTCAATCATAGCTACATGAACATATTCCTTTGTATGAGGATTAGACCCACCACCCTTGGAAGCATCTGTTTGAACATTTGATCCTATTTTTAAAGATCATCCTATCATACTGCCTAGAGATATATTTTCAAAAAATATTGTCTACTAGAAGATTTTCCACAAAGATGACATGCCTTAGGAACCTCTACACAATTTTTCATTGTATGGAATAACCTTCCACAATAGTAGCAGAGAATCATCTATTTCCCTATCAAAGCCCCTAAAACTAGTCATGAGGAAAACTAACCACCATTATGATTTCTTTTCTGGCCATAAGATTCCCCTTGGATAACCATTGAACCGTCTAAAGATCCACCCAAACATATCTTCTCAGTTATGCATGCCTCAGCTCAAGATACCTTATCAACCACCTCTAAAATGTTTGAATGAAACGTGAGTATAAACATCAACAGAATATCAAGCCTTATTCCAAAATCGATCCTCCAAGTCTTCAAGTATTAGTTGGTGAAAATATCTGGTTCCATATGCACTAACTCATAAAAATTGGTATAATACTACAGAAAAGTACACTCCCACTGACCTATGGTCAAAATCTAATAGGTCATTACCCCATGAAATGTCACAGTATATTAATAATAGTTAAATATTTTATATTTGGAAGACCTAGTAAGATCCTCGTGAAATATAGCTTTCATAATAGAGTCCCACCATCACTTTATGGATCCCATAAGAAAATATGTCTCAAAACAACCTTAGAGTATTGAAGAGTCTTCATGAAGCTAAAGATACTCTCTATATTATAAATCCCCTCCTCAGATTCTTGGGGTCCATTGTCACCATGAAAGACTATTGGATGGTTCATAGTATATTATAAGCTATGATCCACTCTGCATCTTCGGTTCCTAACACCATATTAAGTTAGAGTCTGAATTGTGTGTATAACAACTTCTACCAATTTAGGGTCCACTAGAAGATTTTCCTATGGAACCTATCTCATGTCCTCCTCTATTGGATTTAGATGATATATTCTCAATAAAATTTTAAAAAAAAGGCAGAAAACAAATCCTTTGAAAACAAATTCCAATATCATATAACCAAATCCAGGTATTGATAATAATGATTTAAAACATTATGAATTTAAATAAAAAATCAAAACCATTAAATAAAAAGGAATATTAATTTTTTTATAAAATTCCCTTATAAGTCATTCAAATGACCTCAAAATCAAATTCTCTTACCAAGTAAAATTTTATATCCATATATTGTAACACATATTTAGGTATGTCAGATAGCTGGCCTAACCCATTTTCTCTACATACTATTTAAATTATAACTGTCCTAGCTATTATTTACCCAAGACATAGAACCAAACATTGGTAGTACTAACACCCTTTAGGTGGAGAATCCCTTTTATACCAAATTGGAACAAAGCATCCTCGGACAACTATACATGCCACCCGAACTGGCCCTTCACATGGTATATGTAATACATGAAAGTAGACAACAGTACTGAATATAAGAAAAAAAATAAACAAATATTTCAATGTGGAAACAAATGAGATACCAAAAAATAAATACAATCCAATAAAAAACTACCTAAAAATAAGGTAATTCGTGTCCCCATGTGACCAACAGTTACCTCCAAACCAACCCCTTCTTATAGAAATAGAAAAAAGAGATAATCCAACATTTTTCAATATTCTTTTTTTGTTTACCTAAATCCTACAATACAACATCTACAAATTCCCAAAAACACATATAGGTCATGAGAAAAATCCCATTAGGATACCTAAAAATTTTATATACAGGGTCTAATATCAAGAATACAATAATTATATATTATAAAAAAAGAGGTTTTAGAAATAAATTTTATAAATAAAACCCATTTATAAATAATTTTCCCTTTTCCTCTTCTATTTTTTATAAAAAAACATTTATATTCCCAAACTATAAATATTACAAGTTGATGTGATAAAATGGAAAATCATACCCATAAATCAAGAGTTAAATAAGTAATCACATATCCACAAAACAACCTATCATGTGAAGCTATGTGATAAAACCACAAATACATTTAACCAACTACCCATTATAAAAATATTCATTTTAGGACTAACTAAATAATCAACTCACATATCGGCCATCCTATGCGATACTGTGTACTAGCCACTAAAAACTCTAAATAAGAATACAATGGATCCAATTAAGATTGAACCCTTCTAGTTGATATTGGAAAAGGTTACCTCATAGTTGTATAACAAACACTAAGTCTACCCTTGTATCATTCTCGATGCATCCAAGGTTATCAATGTGAAATTGTCTAACAAAATTTCAAAATCAAGCTCAAAATTTTATAAAAAATTTTAAAATCCAATCCAATATACTATAGATATTAAAACCCCATTTCTAAATCAGGTGGACCAATTTTGAAAGAAACCCCAATTTTGGAAAAATTTTCCTTTACATGAAATCATTTGAATCCATTTATCACTTATAATTAATTAAAAACCTAAAGAAGTTAATCAATAATGACATGTAATTAATAAAATTAACCCATTGTATAGAAGAACCTTTCTTAACAGGGTTGATAAAAAGCTTCTTTCGATAATTCTAATTGAAAAATGAGAGAAGATACATTGAAATAAGTTAAAACCAATTAAAATTAAATGTATTTATAGAATACTCTATCCCATTAAAAAATACACATACAGAAGTATAGTTTCAACCACAACATAATAATATCTAGAAGGAATGCATACCTAGAAAGAAGCAATCCAACTAGAAAAATGAACAATCACTGAATGAAGCGATCAATATGGAAGGGATTCAACCAAAATAATCTATTCAGATCCTCTAGGTTGAGAAAAAGTAATCTTGTAACACCACAGCTTCCATGGTACACTTCATTTTTATGTAATTCAATAATGTGCGATGTACATGACAACAAGTTCAAGCGCACCACAACATAACAAACTAGCCATTTAAAAAGTGTTTATGAATATTATTAACCTAATTGTGAATTATATATATCCCAAATAATATTTTAATTCATATTTTATGTTTCTTAGACATAATATATGGAAAAATTCAATTTTTCAGATTAATGAAGTATTTTTCTAAAAATGAAATTTTTCTGCCTTTTAATGGAAAATTGTTTTTAAATCCAATACATGAAACTTTTATATATTTAATTTTATGAAACTAAATTCTTATTTAGAATAAGGAAAAAAATATTTAGTTTGGGTAATTTTTTGTTACTTTTCTGATAACTTTCATATATTGATGAATAATGAAAAATATTAAATTTTAATTGAAAACAACTTTTTAGTCAAAATAATTTATTGTGATAAATTATAAATTTGAGTGGTTTTAAATTATAATTATATTATGTTTATATAATTTAAAATAATTTTGGTCATTGGATGTAATTTAAAATTTAAATTGGACATAAACACATGTCAATTGTTTGATAGTTTTTACTTCTTAAAAACTCACTATTTTCTTTTGACAACGGGATTTAATTTTAAATTAAATTTTTCCAACTATGTGTTTTGAATTTAGAAAAATTGATTAAATATTTTGAATCCAGAGGATCAAATTGTATAAATAGTATCCTTTTATTTTTTGACATTATGAAAAGTAACTTTATTAATTATTTTTATTTACCATGGTTAGAGGGTAAATCGGGTAATTATTAGTAAAAAATAATATTGTAATAATATTAAACTACACTAAAACAAGTCCTAATAAATTTGGATGAGATATTTTTGACCACAGTCATCCTTATGATGATTTTAGGACCCCCATGGGACCACATGGGTGTGATAATGACATGTTATAAGAAATAATTTAATTTAATGATAATTATAACATAAAAATGTATCTTTTATTAAAAAATTTTTAATATAGTGTTATTTGAATTATCTATTTGACTATAAATATTAAATAGAAATATATAAATAATTTCCTACATCAAGGTATTTTATTTATAAATTGTATACATTTGACAAATATATTTATTTATGACACAAGGACGATGCGTTGATAACCTTTTAATGAATGATTCAAATCAATGAAATTATATATATTAAAGGAAATTAAATTTGAATATTTTGATTCCATACAAGAATTTTTGAAACAAATTTACAAATAAGATATTATTTAATCCCTTTGGTTACATGTAATAAAGTTTTTAAAACTTTTAAAAAATCAATTACTAAATAGTGTCAAAATTGACATAAATGAGTTTAAAAACAAATACTATTTTATTAAATGATATAAAAATCCAAAAAATATATAAATAGTCCAATTTAATTAAAGATTGTTAAAAAAATCATTAATGATCCACTCTATTTTTCTTTTCATTTTATTGTAACTAAATTAACCCGATAGTATTAAAATATAAGAAGACATGGTAAGTGTTAAACTCTTTAACTAAGGGTTAATCCCAAAACATAATGTTAATTCCATGAAGTAAATTTTCAAAAAATGATTTTATGGGAATATGTATACCCATATTCATCTTATACTTGACATAAATTACCTTGGAGCTAATAAAAACTGAAAATCAATTTATACTAAATTAATATTCCAAGATTTTCCTAAAGTTCCCCTAACCTCTCTTATAAAAAGGAACTTCCCCTTCTCTTTAATTCACACATACAAAGCCCATTGGCTTTTCCAACCCTACCAATTTCCCCTCCAAACTTACATCATATATTTATAGAGGATATAATTGGAAATAAATCTACCCAATGGATTCTTCTTTTTGCAAATCAAAAGGAGACACCCGAAGAAGAGGTAATCGTTATATCCCTTCATTCAAAGTTCTATTCATCTTCTACTTCCCATTTAAAAATTGTTTCCACAATTAAATAATAAATTCAGTACCTTCCACATTCTGGTATTTTATTATTTTTATTTTAAAACCATATTTCTCTTTTTACCCATTATAGGAAAAATAATATCACCATGCATGCCTACGTATGGCTTACCATCTCTACACCAGGGTGTAAATTGTTTTTCATGTACACTTTATTTATATGGGTATAATGATGAATATAATAGATATAAATAATAAATATAACATGATATTTATTCCATAAAATTCATATTCTATCAAATATTATTCTATTTGACCATTAAGAAAATGAAACTGTCGCTCATGCGTACGTAGGGCATACTGTCTCCATAATGTTATGATACATATCTTCCATGTTCACCATCCAATTATGATTATAAGAATAAAGATTACTAATAAGTATAAAATATATGAAATAATAATTATACTGGGATGATATATATATATAGATATATTCATATATGTCATTCACTTACTTCAATTCAATAGAATAACTAAATGGAAGCAACATTCAGGCATACGTATGACCTACCGTCTGCATGAATAGTGTGTTACATTTTAGTTATCTATCTATTATATATATTTATATAATGAATATATAATATATAAAAATGAGAATGTATATTCTAGAAGTATGTAACTTATGACCTAAGTAATACGATCAAATATAACAAGTCAAAACACCTATGAGAAAAAAGATATTAATGACTGAAACATTTCATTAACATGGAAGTTATTATTAAATATTTAATATAAAATCTTAAAAGAATCATATATGATATCATAAATAATATTATGATTCTTATTTAAGTTAATAATATGTATAAAACCATTATATAGGAGTTTCAGATACATACAAAGAGTATTAGACCTAAGTTAGGGTTAATTCGTCAATATCAATATTTTCTGAGATTGTTTATGTGAAAGTATTTATTGGGAAATATTTATCATCCATGTCCATGTTTCATAAAAATACTTTCAATAGAAATATTTTAAGGTTTTATGTAAGGGTCTCTTTAACTGGATTATCATTTTAAATGTTTTAATGATTTATTTTTATAAATCTTTTTAATTAATGTCTAGGTTTTCCAAATTATTTTAAAGAATTATTTATATAGATATATTTATAATAAAATTTTAATTCTATTCAAAAGTTTAAAATTTTTATTGGAAAATTTAATTCAAAAATATATTTTAAATGGATTCCTTTATAAAGTTTGTGACTTTTAGATGATTTCAATAAAAAGTGATTTTTCTCTCAAAGATTTTTATTGATTATTTTCATCTATGTCAACCTGTTTTAGTGGATATTATTTCTGATTGATGTTGATTTATTATAAAAAAAATATTACGTATTGTTCTGAATAAGTTATGATATACATTGGATGTTCTTTTTTATATAATTCATAATTTATGGTTAATGTATAAACATTTTGTATGATTGTTTTAGTATGAATTTTTATGTTATGTTTCACCATTTTCGTATGAGGAATGCATTGGACTTTGTAAGTGATAAGCAAGGCCCACTATATCCCATAGATTCATTAGTAGATCTCATGAGAAGGACAAGTGTATTAGAACAAGGCCCTGATATAATATTTGAGAATGGTCTTGTTATAAGGAATTGACGTAGTGGTTATGATGTCTGGAATTATGCATTACATCATTATGATAGTAATTATTAATTTTAAATGTGATTATTCGACTAGTTCAATATTCATGTGAATGTTTATATGGTAATGTTTTATTTATTCATTCTATATTATACAGAAGAAAATGTTTTAAAAAGGCTTGTGTTTCAAATATGTATCATTCCTATAAATATTATGATTATTTATAATAGTTTCAACTATATTGTTTATCCTTACTGACCATATGAGATCACCCCTTTCTTATGTTTTATTTTCCCATGATAACACAATGTGTTTTATGAATGATATGAAGGTTTAATATAGGGGAATAATGTTCTTCTTGATGGATTATCATTGCTGTGATTTATGTTATAAATTATAATGTAATTTTTATGAATGTAATCTATTTTCCAAGATTGCTAAACTGATCAGTCCTTCGGGAAATGATTCATTTGATCTTAATAATTTATTAAAATAATGCACTAGCTCTTGGAATTTGAGGTTGGAGTGTTTCAGTTCGTATCATAAGAAGGTTAACAACAACCTTGGAAACAGATTTTGAAAACCTAGATTATGGATCATAACCCTAAGATAAAAATTGAGGATAAGTATAGAAGAACCCCAAAGAATTTTAGTAAGGATCATGGATAAGATATGATTAAACTTAAAATAGTATATACTGAAATTACCTTCCCAATATTAAGTGGTTTATTTAATGAGACCTATTTCTCACCTAGGATTTTTGGTCTACGTTATTGGAGGAAACAAGAAGTAATTGGATTAACATTGAGTTGGACGGAAAATGTGGAGATTTTGAACAAAAAAATTCGATAATGACTGGAGGAAAAGATATCATGATTATTTTAAATCAGATATCATGATATATGAATACAAATGTGATATTTAATGAATGTCCAAAAACATTGCATATGAGGAAGATGAAATGTTCATGTTTTAAGAAACATAGAGTATAGAAGAGTTGGATTCCTACATGTCAAGAAAAAAGGGAAGAAAAACTGTGGGGAATACATCCAATGGAGGGGAAGATGTTATATCTGTGGGAAAAGGGTCATAGAGTGACCAATTGTTAGGAGTTCAATGTATCATATGTAAAATCACAGGCATTAACCAACTCAATGCATAGAAATAAGAATCTACCACTAAACCATGGAAAGACTTATTCCATGGATACCATTAAATTGGAAGGATTAAAATATTTATGTATTTGGATCCTTGAATTATAAATAAGTGAATTATAGAAGGAGTATTCAGTTTATTTGTTTTGATGATAATTTTCATGAATATGTTGAATAGTTATAATGCACAAGAAAATTTATTTAATGGTAAGATTATAATTTGAGAATATATGATTAACGTAAAGATTACCCTTAATATGTTCCTTATGTTAAGATAACAATGTTATGTTGAATTTGAATAAGTAAATAGGATGATTCTAGTTTCTTGAGAATGGATTTTGGATTTTTCGACAAGAGGGTTATGCTATCATAGATAATGTGTACAACATTTTTGGACTTAAGGAATAATCCAATATGTTTTCGAAAAAGGAAACATGTTTGTCTTTAATAAGAATATCTGATAACATTGGTTGTTACCCGGACCCAAAAGAATACCCGATAAAGGTGTTAACATGTTTGGAATGTGAAAACCAAGAACTTCCATATGAGATATAATAGAAAATGCTAATACGATTTGGTTCACCACTTTCTATGTTTGTAGATTTTTTTTTGGAAGGATTGTATGGTCATCTATTTATGGATAGTATAAGTTATACTCTAGTTTATGTTTCTCTAATTAATGTATTATCTAACTGTAGGTGGACTAATGAATATTTTATAACCCATTAAACATTTTTTTGAGATAGATGGAGTGACTAATCATTCAATTTAGCGATCACATGATCTTACAACACATCATAAATGATAGATTGAACATCATTTCCATGAATAAGAGATGAAGTGGAAATTGTTCAAGGCCTGAAAAATGATAATATTATATTGAAATCAAGTATTAATTTATTCTCATGTTCTCAAACATTAGGGAAATGATCATGAAAACCAAAAATGTTTTCCCAATACTTTCTTTTGCAATGAATCAAATGGTCCCTTGGATCATCACAGATTTATAGATTTCAGATTAGTAACATTATCCTAATAACATTATCTATCACTCTACATCAAAACATGATGGATAGTTTTCTATTCCATATCCATTTTTTCTTACATGGATCCCTAGGATTTGTTTTTCCAGTAACCTCAATACATACCTTTCTTTATTTTATAGTAGAGGACTCATTAATCCATTTTTCGATGTGGGATTTCAAATATGATATTTTGAAATTTCAAAAACCTAGTTTACAATCCCAAAATTAATTTGCGAGAACTGAATTTATTGAAGGAGGGTATAATGTAACACCCCTTGCTTCCATAGTATGTGTTCTTTTTAAATAATCCAGTAGCGTGAGATGTACGCAACACCGAGTTCAAGCACACCACAACCCATCAAACCAGCTGTTTAAAAAAGCGGTTATAAATGGTATTAACAACATTTTTAATTTTATATATCCCAAATAATTTTAAAAGTCATTTTTTTGTTTCTTGGTATAATATAAGTAAAAATTCTTTTTTTCCTGATAAAAGAAGTATTTTTAAAAAAATGTACTTTTTTTCTTTTTAATGGAGAACACAGTTTAAATCCAATTTATGAAAACATTATATATTAAATTTGAAAAAATTAAATTCTTATTTAGAAGAGGTACATAAAAATTTTGTTTGGATAAATTTTTGGTACTTTTCTGATAACTTCAATATTTTGATAAATAGTGAAAAATATTAAATTTTAAATGAAAATAACATTTTTAATCGAAATGATTTATCAAGATAAAATATATATTTGAGTGATTTTAAGGTATAATTATATTATTTTTTAATCATTTAATATAATTTTTGTCATTAGGTGTAATTTCATATTTAACTTGGACATATACAAATTTAAATATTTTGACAGTTTTTACTTCTTAAAAACACACTCTCTTGTTTTGACAAAAATAATTAATTTTAAACTAATTCATGCCAATTTAGTGTTTTGAATTTGGAAAAATGGATTACATATTTTTAATTATAATGTGAAGATTTTCTAAATAGGTACCTTTTATTTTTTGACATTATGAATAGTAACTAAAGTGATTATTTTTATTTACCACAGTTAATGGGTAAATCTGATAAATAAGGGTAACAAATAATATTATAATAACATTAAAAAACCATAAAACATTTCCAAATACTATACAATGAGATATTTCTAACCATGGTCATCCTTGGGATGATTTTATGACCCCATGGGACCACACGATTGTGATAATGTCATGTTATAAGAATTTATTTAAAGTAATGATAATTATAACATAAAGATGTATTTTTACTTAAAAAATTATAATATTGGGTTATATGACTTATCTCTTTGACTATAAATATATATTATAAATATAAAACAATTTCCAACATCATGGTAATTTTTTTATAATTTTTATACATTAGATAAATATATTTATTTAGGACACAATGATCATTCATTGATTACCGTATAAATGAATGATTCAAATAAGCAAATTTATAAATATTAAAATAAATGTAATTTGAACATTTTGATTCCATCCAAAAAGAATTTGGATGAAACTGACCTATAATGGAATATTTAATACCTTTGGATCCAATGAATCATGTTTTTTTTACTTTAACAAAAATCAATTGATAAATAGTATCAAACAAGAAAAAAGGGTTTTTTTCAAAAAGATAATATTTTATTAAATGATATAAAAATCCAAAATATATATTATTGGGAAACCTGACTTAGATAATGTTAAAAATTTAATTAATGATCCACTTTAGGTTCTCTTGGCATTTTATAGTTACTAAATTAACCCTATCGAATAAGGATACTTGAATTCATGATAAGTGTTAAACTATTTAAATAAGGGTTAATCCCAAAAGATAAGGTTAATTTTATGAATTAAACATGTATAAAAATAATTGCATATAATTATTTAGACACATACTCAAATTATTATTGAAATAAATTTATAATAAATTAATATTTCAATATTTTCCTAAAGTGCCTCTAACCTCTCTTATAAAAGGGCACTTCTCTTTCTATTTAATTTAGACCACTGAAGCCCTCTGGCTCTGAAAACCCCTGCCAATTTCCTGTCCAAAAATCCCACATATAATCATAGAGGCAACACATTGGTAATAAATCCATCCCAATGAGTCCTTTTGTGCAAATCAAACGGAGACACCCGAAGAAGAGGTAATCGTTTTATTCTTTCTTTCAAAGTTAATTTATTCTTATACTTCCTATTTCTCTATTGTTTCCATAATAAAAAAATAACTCCATTAACTGCTGTATATTGATATGGAATTATAATTATTGGAAAACCATTTTACTTTATTTCCCATCCTTTGAAAAACAATATCACCATGCGTGCGTGCGTACGACTTACAGTCTCCATGCCTTGGTGTAAATCATTTTTCATGTACACATTATTTCATTGTGTATATAGATGAATATAATGGATGTAAATGATACATATAACATCATGTTACTTCTGTAAAATTTATATTCCATCCAATTTCATACCATTTTACCATTATGTAAAAGTTATTTTCTTTCGGGCGTACGTATGGCTTTCCGTCTCCACGACGTGACGAGACTCATCATCCATGTTCACCATCCAAGAATGATTATATGAATAAATATTAATAATAAGTATGAAATATATTACATAACAATTCAACTAGTATGATATGTTTATATATATGTACGTATATTTCATTTACATACTTCCATTCAGTACAATAAGAAAATGAAAACAACATTCATGCATACGTACGACCTAATGTCTCCATTAATGGTGTGTTCAATTTTCTTAATCTATCTATTATATATATTTCAATAAATAATATATATGATATATAAATAATATTTTTCATTATTTAAGTAAATATATTATTATCTAAGTAATACTACAAAAAATTAAAAGTCAAAATACGTTTGATAATGAAAGGGATTATTACCCAAAACATTTCTTTAACATTGAAATTATTAATAAACAGGTAATATAATGTAATAAAAGAATCATATATGATATCATAAGTATTATATTGATTCTGATATAAGTTAATAATTTGTTTAAAACCCTTATACAAGAGTTTTGAACATGTATGATAGAATCAGACCTAAGCTATGGTCCAATTCATTAATCTCATTTTAATCTAACATTGTTTATGTGTAAGTATCTCTAGGTAAACTTTTATAATCTATTTACATGTCCCTTAAAAATGTTTCCAAAAAGAATCTTTTAATAATTTATGGAATGGTCTCTTAAACTAGATCATCATTTTAAATGTTTTATTGATTTATTTTTCTAAATATTTTTAATTGATGTATACATTTTCAAAATGAATTTATAGATTTATTTATATAGATATGATTATTTTAAAATGTTAATTAATTTCAAAAGTTTCAAATTGGTATGAGACAAATTTATTTAAAAATCTATTTTAAATTAATTCCTTTATAATTTTTTTGACTTTTAATGATTTCAAGAAAAAAGGGATATATCTCCCAAGGAGTTTTAAAAATTATTTTCATTTATGTCCACATCCATTATTGGATATTATTCTTGAATGAGGTAAATTTATTATAAAAAAATATTCCATATTGTACTAAATGAGTTATGATATATAGTGTATGGGATATTTTTTACTATTCATAATATACAGCTAAAGTATTAACATTTATAATGCTTGTTTTAATATGAATATTTAAATTATATTTCAGCCTTTTCATATAAGGAATGAATTGTACTTAGTAAGGGACAAGAGTGGCCTACTATAGCACCTCAATACATAGGTAGGTCTCATGACACATGCTAGTGGCTTGGAAGAAGGCCTTGACAAAATATTTCTAAATTGTCTTGGAACAAGGCATTGAGGTAGTAGTTATGTTTTCTGGAGTTATGCATTCCATCGATATATGATTAGCTATTGATTTTACATGTGATTATTCGACTAATTGAATATCCATGTGCATGTATATAAGATAATGTTTGTTTTATTATTTCCATATTATGCTGAAGATAAGGTTTTAAAATGGAATGTGTTTTAATTTTGTACCATTCCTTAGAAGTGTATGATTATTTATAATAGATTTATATATATTGTTTATACTTACTGAGCACCTAATCTTATCCCTTTATTATGACTTATTCTCCCAAGATTCCATGAAGTGGTTTATAATTGATATGAAGGGGTAAGCTAGGGGAATAATGGAATTATCGATATACTATAAATATTGTGTTTTATGTTAGAAATTGTAATATAAATTTCATGTATGTAATCTATCTTCCAAGACAGCAAAATTGATCGGCCCGTTGGGACATGATTCGTTGTATCATTCCTATATATTAAAATAATGCACTGGCTTCGAGAATTTGAGGTCAGGGAATTACAAATCCTGTAAGAATGAAATAAGAATTTCATCCTCATTTCTTACATAATACCAACACCTATGATTTTACATGGTGTGTAATCTCATTACACATCATATATTCCTTGAATCACATATACTCCCAAGAACCTATCACTATTTTTTTTAAAACTGAACATTTTTCACTGTAGGGTGAGTACCCTTAAAAAAAATTAAATTTCTCATGTAGTGTATTATGATCAAGGATTCTATCTGGTAGCCATTAAACTACATGTACTCCTATTATAAATCATGTAATCTCACAAGGAATAGAAAAAAATATATGCTTTATACGGAAAATTTGAACAAATACTTGACTTCTCCATTAAATTTATCATCCTAATTCTTTTATAGAATTACTCAACCAACAAAAAAAGATACCAAAAAAAAAGGTCAACATAGACCTAATTGAATGTTTATTGGGTTTTACTTCCCAACTAATTCCACTATTGAAAAACCTATTATCTAATTTATATAAAATAGTTTAATACTATTTAAAACTTTTTTAAGGTATTGAAAATATATTTTGTGGAATAAAATCTAAAAAATCCTCTAAAATGTTTCTCAAATTCTATTGTGCATATTCTTTTCCATGTCCACACACCCATCCACACACACACACACCAAATATTGGTGTAACCATTGATGGTAAAACTTCATGTCCATAATCTATATCATTTATGGTGGAACATTACAACTATTATCCAACCCATTCAACTAATTCCGAATCATTAATGCTAAAAAAATAAAAATCCATTAAAATATAACCATTTATGTAATTAAATAATTTCATAAAATACTTTACATGTGTCAAAAACCCATAATTTTTAAAGAGTCACTTTAAATTTATAAATAATAGGTTTTTCAAAAGCTAATAAACATTCAAATTTTTTTATACCAATACTTAAATAAGATTTTTAGTAATACTCACGCAATAATTTCAAAAACATTCAAATAAAATATGTTAACTAAAACTAGGACATCACATTCCAATCAATTGTCATTGAGAGAGAATTAACCAACCTCCCAAATTATTGTGAAAACATTGTACAAAATAATGATGTTCCTGAGATAAGATTAGATCTATATTCTTTCAATGCTGGTATCCACAAAACATCACATTTCTAATAATGGAAAACAAATATATTAATATATGAAAATATCTAAGGATCTATGAATGATAATGGGAATATATCAATGAAGAAAAACCAATAAAAGTTACATACTGATGGATCTATGTATCTATAAGCATTTAAATCACCTATAGATTTGTCTTCGAAAAAACAGAATATATCTCACTCATTGGGAGAAAATGTGTTATTTTTATGGGATAATTATAGGGAAAAAGTCTAAAAAAATATTATTCAAATTTGTTTCTCTAATTTTGGAGGGTAGAATATTGGCCACATGGTTAGTCTTCTATATTTAGAAAATACTGCCCCACCAGTGAGGTTTCTTAATGTCTCAAACTGACACCTCACATAGATGGGTCACATGGTTATACAAATCATGAGGCCACTATTTGTTTCATAATGTTTCATAATGAATGGTTTCTAATGTGCATTTGATTTTTTTTTGGAAAACCATGTTCTAATCATGTGCCTACCAAATTACTTTTCTTTTTTCCTTACATAGTTTTTTAGAGGTGTTGTACAATTTCTTCTAAACTTTATAAAACTATGAACCTTTTTAAAAGCCCAAAAACCTTGAAAAAACACCTTCAAACCGGAGGAAAAATAACCTGATAAATAAATATACATAAAATACATAAACAGAGGTCTATGTTATTAAAACTAGGCCCCCTAAAAGGGTCTAATATACTTATAATTTCAATGTATGGATATGTGAATAATAAATGAATCTTCATCCTATATTTATCAAATAACTCCACTACCATCCATTCTGGAGAGGATCAAGGATTCCTTGAAATTGGATTTGGTGCTACAAAATGGTAGTTAATATTCCATATTTTAAAATAGTTAAAAATAGGGTCATATGGGTTTGAACCCGAATATTTGTACTATAGAAAAAATTGTTTATGTTTTAGGTTATGGATGATGTGTGTATCTCATCCTTCTCTATTAAACATGTAAGAACTAAGTAGTGTTTAGATCTGACAAAAAATGTCTCATGGGGTAACATGTAAATGAAGATTAGAGAATTAGTATATCAATTCAAAATATGACAACAAGTCAAGGATGAATGATTGGTGTCTAAGGATAACATGAAACCATTTATTATACCAATATTGATATGTAAAAAAATATTTAATTCATTTTAGGACTCCCAAAGACACAAAAAGGAAACAATTCTATATGGGTGGTAGTTGATCATCTATAAAAGTCATCACATTTCATTTCTATCATGGAATATTTCTCTCTTTACCAAATTACAATGATATTGATAAGGGAAGTGGAAATATTTCCTGGAGTTCCACTCTTCATTGTATCTGGTGAAACCTGAGGTTTACCTCAAGTTTCTGGAGAAAAATTCAGAAATTATTGTATATAGAACATAGATTTTGTACTACTTAACATCCTCATACAAATGATCAGTATGAAAAAACCATTCAATCTCTATAATATATACTAACATCGAATTCAATTAACTTCCATGGATGTTGGGATAAAAAAAATTCCCTAGTAGAGTAATCATGTAACAACCAATGGTATTCCAATAATCAAAAGGAATATTATGAGGATATATATGATAATGAGTTTCATACTCCAACATGATTGGATAATTTTGGAGAGAAGAAGCTGATGGGTCCTGATCTCTCTCAAGATATGATAGAGAATGTTCAAACCATTGAACTTTGTTTTAGTTTAACACAATTTAAAGAGAAGATAAATTCATACAATCATTGATGATACCTTGAGTTTGATGTTAGAGATTTTATTTTACACTATATATCACCATGGAAAAAAGTCACGAGGTTATAGAAGAATGGAAAGTGTAATCCTAGATTGATCTTCACATTTGATATCATTGATAACATCAATGTAATGTCCTATCTACTATCACCCCCACATAACCTATCTCTAGTATGTGATGTATTCTATGTATCCATATTATGGAAGTATATACTAAACCCCTCACATGTACTGAATATTGAGATGGAAATAATCGAGAGATACCTTGTGAGGAGTATTTGGTGAATATATTAGATCATATAGACAATGTTCTATGAAAAATTCAACTCACCTGGTCATAGTGTTGTTGCAAAACCACTAGTTAGAGAACGAAACATGGGAACATAAAGAGGTGATAAAGAAGATGTATTCTCACCACCTTTAAATTTAGTTTGTAATATAAAATTTTAATAGATAAATTAAATTATAGGGAAGAAATTGACACCATGATTTCCTAAAATAGAAAAATATTTTTGGAAGTGCTAGTGACACAACATACTTAATTTAAATAAACAATTATATAATATTAAAATATATTTATTTAAATGTGACCGATATAACCTAATCATAAAATTGACGTGTATAAATAGTGTTAAATACATTATAAATTATTTTCTGACATTCTACTCAATATAAGATGATTTATAAAATCTTAATAAATAATCAATCAACTTTAAAAAATATATTTTTGTCTATAAATGTTTTGTTTCCTTCAAAATAATTTTTCATTCTCTTTGTGGTAAAATATTATGAATATTTTTTTAGAAAATTTAAGAATATTATTTTATAAAATGAAATTAATTTTCTATATTATCATATTGATAATAAATTAGGGTGGAATTTTTATATTTTTCATAACATATTGATTTTTCATTAAATAGTGAAAAATACCGATAATTTGTAAAACTATAATTTATTTATATAAATTATGTAATTAAACAGTAAAATTATTAATTTAATATGATTTAAATTAAAATTAGTATTATATATTTGTATTTAATCTAGTTAATTAAATTTATTTCATTTGACACTTGATATTATTATAAGTTTCTTTCAGTGATTAAAAATATTTTTTAAAACTCTTTTAATGAGCGTAATGTTTTTTCATTATAAATAATTAAAATAATCCCTAGTGATTAATGATTTAAATTAAATATTTTTATTATATATATATATATATATTAATTTAAATTTATTTAATTATTATTTTAGTTCATATAGTTAATATGAGATATTTTTTCCATAAAATAATCATTTCTTGAAAAATATTTTTTTCAACACATTTATGGGTTTAAATATAAATTTATTATAACAATTATTTGAGTTTAATTTATAAAAATTGATTAAAAATTTTAAATAAACATAGTTTATCTTAACTAATATGGTTAAATTAATTTTTGTTTATAATGAATTGTAAAGGCAATAAAAATTGTTTACTATGGTTAAGGTAACAATGGGTTTACCAGGGGTTGAAGTAAAAAATAAAAGGGTTTAAAATTACCCAAAAGTTCTATAATCCATATTTTATGGTCATATTTTGACCTTAAGGAATATAATTTTATAAAATGAGCTATTTTTTAGCCCATGAGAATGTGAAAAATGTGGGTGTAATTAGTTATTTTCAAAACATTCAAGTGTGTTTTCTCCACCACTTATAAAAGTATGCACCCCCTCATATAATTTCCATGTATACAAAACCATTTTTTTGTAAGTATCTTTTTAAATAACTTTATTACTACCAAAAAATCATCATATAACCCGTTTTGATCAAAAATCTAATATAGTAAGGGTTTTAGTTAAAACCTAAAGAAGTTTTCCAAATAAGAGGTGATGTCCTTTAGTAGGAATTTTATTTAATTTCTTATTACACCTCCATAAATCATTATTAAAACATGATTATATTAAAACCACATTATCTTACATATAATGATTTATTTTAATGTTATTTAAATGGCCGACAACCATTTTCTTCCCCCTAAAATATGAAATAAAACCATTGATCTTGTTTATGGAAAACTACAACCTTCAGATTTGACGCAATTCCCTTTCCATCACAACTTATAAGAATAGTTATAATGATTTATTTAATGTTTATATATTTTATTTTTTATATAATTATACTTTTTGAATTATAATATCATATAATTCATTTTTACTTTCCATTTAATAGGGAATATGATAATGTCTCCCATGTGTGGGGTGGACAACTGCCTCATGAAGTGATGTTATTCATTTTTCAAATATAATTTATATGGAAAGTAATAAGTAATAATTTTAGGAATATATAATATTTTTATTTAAAATTAAAAATTATTGAAAATAAATATATTATATACTTCCTTACATTACCATCCATTAAAAAATGATACTGTTGTTCATGTGTACAACATATTTTGACCTAGAAAAGTGATGTGATTCCTTTTCATTATTGAATCACATTGATAATATTTATAAGTGTATTTAATAAAATAATTTTATATTTATAATATAATTATAATTCTCTAAATATAAAATAATTCTTATCATCCTTTCATCATTGACCATCTATAACTAGAAATGTTACTCATGCATACGTATGGACTACAGTCTCTGTGATTGTAACATAGTTCATTTTTCATAATCCTATTTTATGGTTTTATGGAAATTTATAATTTATGTATAAAAAAATTTATTATGTAATTATCACCATTCTGATGTTGATTAAAAAATTAATATCTTTGACCCTGGTCAACTAATTGAAGTGATTTTGGACATATGATAAATTTATTATTAAAGCATCAGATGTGAAATTAATTGGTTATATAATTCAGTATTACATGGTAGAAAGGGAGTAATAAATGTGGAATTTTTTTAATAATGTAAATAGTTACCATAAGTGAATTTTTTAGGAAGTTAATGAATACACAAACAAAATTAGGCTCTAGGTAATGGTACCTTATAACAGAACACTTTCCCAGGGTAATGTTCATTCTCTCTCTCCCTCTCATTTTATCTTTATTTAATGATATGTAATAACTATAATTTATTCTTATATTTATCCTAAAAATAAACCTATGTCATTCAAACATCATTTTATTGGGTAATACATGCCTTATAACCATTTTTTCACATCCATTATTTGATAAATATATTTTTATTATGTTATGATACAAGATCATTCAAACCATTTAATTACATGGCACATTATTATGGTTATTTCCTATGATTTATTTCCTTATGTGGCACATGTTTTAAAATATATGATATATATTTGATGTGTGGAACCAAAATTGTATATCCATCATGTGTATGGGTAAATTAATTAGTCTCATGAGATATAATATATGTTATTAGGTAGCGAAAAAAAATATTATGGGACTCTATCCACATTTTGATGTTGTTTTAGTATTTATACTTAACATATGTTAATGTCCTAATTTATTTTATTTCAGCTTTTGCATGTTTCCATGATCATGTGATGCAATGATATTTTTGTTATTCTTTTATTAGGTTACTCATGTACTATATATTTTATAATATATTATTATACCTCTAACTCACATGTTGCACTTATTTATCATGATCATTCCCATAGAAGAATTTTTAGCACACTATTTATTTTATGTATTTCCCATGTTATCTTATGAAAATAAGGATCTCAACTGGATTTTGGGAGCATACTACGATGAATAAAATAATTAATCCATGTTTTAGTTTTATTTTATGTATTATGAACCCAGTCTTCTAATGATAATAGGTCTTTATGGTCCTTGTGTTGTATTAATGGATATTTACATTTAATAATATGTGTAAAATGAACTAGGTCTCTATATTCCTTGGTACACGTGCATTGAAAAAGTAAAAATTACTTTTACCTTTCATAATAAGTTGTATGATCCAACTACTATACCCATCCAAAATCTTATTGAATCCTGATATAGATACTTGTTAGCATTTGATGAAGTAGCAAATTCCTTACTATAAGAAAAAAATGGGCGAATTCTAATGAAACTAGGCATGGATATTATTGTGGTTAGCTATCCTATGGTAATACCATTGATATGAATTATAATAAGAGAATTTTGTTTCACGATGAATAATATAGGTGATAGTAGATCTTCATAAGGAAGCCCACCTAAATACTTTAATAAATAAAATCATTCCCTGTGTTTGAAATGGTGAACCAGAGAGAGGAATAATATCTAAATAATAGGTCACAAATCCACTATGAGATGCCAAATTGTTTCACGATCCTATAAATATAGTTCCACTCCACCAATTCATAAAACCTAAACATGTACACTTTAACTATTATGTTTTATTTGTCTATTTTTATATTGTTATTAGTTATCAATTCATGTGCTAACCTGATGGGCCCTTATAATGTCGTAAATATTATTAAACCCCATTTTTCTACTCAAATTATTTTTTGGAATTATCTATCATGGATTTTCTCTATTGTGGTAGTATTGTATATTATATAGTAAATTTAACATAATGGTCATATGGTATTAGTACAAAGATTTCTGATATCTTGCCTAAGTAATGAGTATGGGGGTGGAAACACATTACCCTATATGTAGAGAAAAGACATTAAATAAAACATCCTAAATCAATTAAACATTTATTACATTCTAGGAGGTTAGGAAAATAATCCATGGAATCTGTCAGGATGGGGAACACTTTCTATATTAATTCTATTTAAAATTCCATTTATCTAAGTCAACTCTATGATACATTTTAGAAAATAATTTTTTCTATACACTACCAAGCAAAGAATATTTATAGATAAGAGTAATTCAAGTTCATCCCTCACACAACCTTCATCCATGTCTTTCCTTATAACTGAATTTAAATAATTAAGGTGTGATATATCCAGGATACCAACCATATAAGTCATTGGTCAATGATCCATTATCAGGGAGAAATTTAATGAAGTCACCAAAAAAATTCAATTAGGTACAGTTTTGGAAAAAATTTATTTTCTGATCATACTCCCTCAACCATGGGGGTTAATAACTCAATCTATAATTTCTTTTGGCATTAAGATTTTTTATTGATACGTAGCTTCATTTAATCATGTAGAGATAAAATAATTTTCCATCCCATCACCCTATAATCTGAATGTACATGTGATTTTTATCTTCTTTATGTTATATTAATCTTGGGTGAATATAGGGTTAACTATTTATGAACTCCAAGGGATCCCCCATGAAGTATCTTAGGCTATTGGGAAGTCCAAAACATTAATTACCCACTATGATAATATTCAAAGATATTCCTTATGTATTAATAAAAATAGTTTTTTTATCATGAACATGGCTGAGAAGAAAAGATAATTTCTTCCATGTGTAGTTTAGGTTTTTATTATGATAGTATAGAGATAGAAAAGTCATAGTTTATTATGAGTAATAATCAATAGGGGGAAGAAATAGATACTTTAAAAGTTAAAAAATCATCTTTCAATATGACTATATATACATCAATTTCCCTTCATTTTGTTTCATTATATAAATTTATCTTATGTGTATCCTAGTTCCATAATGTTTTTTAAAACACACTGGGTTTTTAATTCTATTATCTCTTTCCTTGATTAAAATCCTCATCCCCTCTTCATGTTTTCTCTATAATGGTATTAAAACAACCCCTTATGAAATTTGTTGAATTTCCAATTCCGAGAGAAGATAAATAATTACTTTGAACATGTATTTCCAAAATTTATCATTTTTCATTAATGGTCGATATGAATATGAAAACAATAAGATTAAAAAAATTAATCATAACATGCTATGATGAATCCTTATTCAATATTAAACAATACTTTTAGAAAATTTAGATGTGTTTTTTTAAAATTATTTATGAATAAATTCCCCAGTTCATATTCTCACCTCGATATCTTGTTGGTTTATTGATTTATATTTTCTCAAATAATGATACAAGAGAATATTTGTTCGTAAAAATATTTTTGTTGATAAATTCACACTTATAACATGCTCTAATGAACCTAGAGATAAATTTGATAATGTAGATTCTTGGAAGTTGAATCAGTTGGACTTAGATACAAAGGTTGAGAGCGCTTGGGGAGAAGTGTTCACAATTGGTATAGCTGATCTCAAAGGAGAAATAAAAAATTCAGAATTGAACTGACTAAACATGAGACCAATTCAAAACATTCACCCATAATAAAAATAAATTGTCTACAACAAATCATCATTCTCCTACACATAATTCCACATCCCTTAAAATACTAATCTCTTAATATAATATTGATAAACTTCTTGAGATAAAAAAACAATATAATAGAAATATGCAAAATTCACATAGAGTGTAGAACTGAAAAATAAATATGAAAAAGTTTTTTAAAATCAAATTGATCAAAAAAACTCAATTGTAAAAATCATTATCACAATCCTTTTTATCCATGTTCACATAAATGAAAAGTAAATCACTATAAAATGTATATATCCTTTAGATACTTGATAACATGACATATTTGGACTACCTAAATAAATCCTGAAATAAATATAGTCATTAATACATGATATATATGTATATATATATATTAAGTGATCTATCCTTTTCCCCAATTATATTCATGGTAACGTCTGAGGGTCGGGAATTGTGTTGTGATATTAATTTCTCTTCAACATATATAATTGATTTTGTAAATATCATGATGAAATATATTAATAATTCAATCATGATTTCATTTTTTAATATCTTCATCATGTTTTCTGTATAGAGGAATATGTTTTAGAGAGATTTTTAATTCTATAAGAAATATGCTCAAGTGGAGGAATAAGAGAAAGGTGAATTCACTAGAGGAGAGCTATTAGATTTGGAAGAATTAAACGGTATGAAATTTTCCATTGGTACAAAGCCTTTGAATCCCTGAACAATAGTGAAATACAAACAACCATGCAATATTGTAGAGGTGATCATGATAATATTGACCAAAAATTACTTTTTATATTTTCAAAATACCTTTTAGGTTATGAATTTTTTATCTCCCCATCTCATAGGTGGGGTTGGAAATTAACCTTGTGATACATACAATATTAAAATTAATTTCTTCCAATTATTTTAATCATATTCTGATTCATGATATGAATATTTTTTTCAAGACCCAATGGGTCTTAAACTCTTTAGAGTTATTCATGCATAACTACATTATGGTAAGGTATAGTCATCAGGGTGAAATGTGTCCATAAAAACACTTAGTTAATCATACATTGTATGAATATAGAGTTAGGTAATAGGTTGTTCCAATGGTGACTTATGAATCAATAATATTTTAATCACTCAAACTCTATTAAACCATGAAATTAGGGGTATTGGCATATTTTCACTGCTATTTTTACATTCATCTTCAATGATTGTAAAACTTTTCATTACTTTTTTCCCAAAATAATTCATTAAAAATAAACCAATTTGTTTTTATTTCATCCTATTATGGATAATAAATTTTTCATAATTTTTTAATAATTTTATGTTATGAATTAACCCACACATAAAAAATTGATTATACCTATGAAAAAAACCTCAAAATCCAACCAAGAAAAATCTAATTTTATATTTTGGGAAACATTCAATTCATTATACACATAATCATAAAGCCAGAGGTGATAACTCTAAAAGAACAAAACTAATATAATTCAAGGAATCACAATCAGGACTGGTGTTTAAATCCATTGCAAGTCTCATATCCTTTTCACTTACATTATTTATCCTTTCATAATTACCCTTTAAACATATGATATACCATCATAGAATGGAATATATGTTATCAAAAGTGATTATTTAAAGAGATTTATGCTCAATTAGATGTATATACACTCTTTTTATAGGCTTAAACGATATCTAAATTTCCAATTAGAAATAAAATCAAAAGACATAAAGTAATAATTCTCAATATATACTATAAGGTCTTAGGTGGGTGTTTTATAATGTAAAATATAATATCCCATGATGTTGTAAAAATTTTCATATAAATAAATAATTAGTTTAATAGCCTGATTCACATAAAACACCAAACTAAAAATATCCACAAAACATATGAATGAGAAATTATTACCATTAAAATGTAACTGTTAAATTAGATTGCATCAATAATTGTATGAAAATTATAAATATTATATAAAAATAAAAAATAATAATTTAAATACTAATGAATTGATGAAATTCAAATACTGTAGAAAAATAGCTATCATGTACTTTTTATTCTTACAAATATGATTTTTTCGAATGTTTTCTTTTCTACGCACTATATTTTTTTATTCTATGAAATAATGTATAATATGATTATATGAAAATTTAATGTAGTATTTATATGATTTGTATATTAAGACTAATTTAATCTTTTTCTTGGGCATAAATAAGATTAAAAATAAAAATATTCTAAAAGCAATTTTCCTATAAAAATTATTTTTCATTATATTTTATAATTTTATATTATAGTTAAAATTTATTATTTTATGATTTTAATTTCAAAAAATTAATTTAATTTTTGGATTCATCATTACAATATTAACTTAGGATAATTTTTTAATGTTTTTTGTGAAAAAATTATTCTTATGCGAATTATGAAAATTCATTTTTTACTAATCCCATATATTTTATGAAGATATTACATGGTAGGTATGAATTAAAAAATTATAAAACATTACTAATGGAAAGAAAATATTTAAATAGTAAAATAATTCATTAAAAATACAATTTTGAATTTATAAAACATGTGTTTTGGATTTGGAAAACATAAGTAATCTTTTATCCTAAGAAAAACTGTTTTTCATTTTTGACTTTTAATTTTTTATTATCAATATATAATAAGAGTTTTGATAGATTTTTAAACCAATTAAATTTTATTTTATAATAATAAATGAAATAGTTTCATATAAATCCCCAACATTGTTAATTTTATCCAAAACATTATTTTAATTCTTAATGAAACACATTTTCTTAAAATGTGTTTTTACGTATAATGTGCTGTAATATTAAAATTAAATTTTCATAAAATTATAAATATAATTATAAAAAATTCTTATGAGGTTATAAATAAAAAAAAATTATTTAATAAGAGTCTTTTAAGTATTATTCCTATAAAATTTTTATTGAGGTTTAAAATTTAGTTACCAGAGTAAAGGTATGTTATGGTAATATTAATATAAAAAAATTAAAAGAGAAAAAATGTTTGAAAAGATATACAAATTAATTTTTGGTGTTTTTTATTGAATATAAAAAAGTTCATATAAACTAATTTTAAATATATATTCCACTATTTTTGTGAACCATGTGTTCCTTTTATATTAAGATGTTACATTTATAAATCATTAATTCCCTTCACTTAAAATAGGTGCCTTAAACCACAACATAAATCCCACTAATAAATTATAATTAATCTTGAAAATGTTCCCATTTTTTGTCCCCAATAATCTTATGTCACTTCCACATGCCTTTTATCACATGAATATTTCCTAAGTTCTTCATTTCAAAGTAGTAATCTAAGAGAATGTTCAAGTTCCTTATGTATGCTCTAATTATTCTATAAATTTTTCATTATCTATATTAATCATTCAAACCTATATTAACAATTAAATAATTAATAAATTATAATTATTTAAATACTATTATTTTTTTATGGTATAAAAATTATCACCCTTTCACACTTTTCATTAATAAAAATGAGAATGTCATTGTGCATATGTGCAGACTACCACCTCCATGAAATGACATGTTTTGTTTTCCTCACCACCATAAAATTATTTTTCAAAATATAAATATAATGAATAAATATTATATTTATAACCTTATTATGATTAAAAAATTATAATCTAATTTTTACCTATTATTTTTTTATGAATAAAAAATCATCTTGGTATACTTGCAGACTAATTTTTCCATGGGGAAAAATGTTCTATTTTTAATTACGTCCTCAAATAGATGGAAAAATATATTTGATGAAAATAAATGATATTGAAAATTATTAAATTTAACTAATATTGTTTTTAAAAGAAAAAAATCAACATTCATTAAAAATCACTCTATTGATATCATATAAATAACCAAAAGAAGCTTGATATGAATCTCATTATCATTATCCATGCCCACTGTTTCCATAAAATGAATATGGGGATAGATAAATATCTGAAAAAATATATTTAAATATATTTTCTAATATGTTATAAGTGTACATGGTTTCATAGAACATATTTTTATGTCAAAGTTATGTAACATATGTGAAGTGATCAAAATTAATAACAATGAACAAAAAAAAAATAATCCACTAGAAAATGAATGTATAATTATGGATTATAAATAAAGAGTATAAATGGTAATATATATGAATAATATAATGAAATTGTTGATTTATATGGTTATTTTTGTTATGAAATAGGTTAAATGACTCTCTAATAAGGTGACACTAAAATTAATGTATTTTAGTATTTATGTTTGTTATTTTTTACATACACCATATTAACCGATTTTTAAAAATTGGGCCACATATATAGTACAAATGAATTTTTTATTATCAAATTTTTTTTCAAATTAAATGAATTTTCAAATTTATCTCAATTTCTACCTTTCATGGGTTTTTTATTCAAAATATAACAAAGTTATAAGGGTTTTTCTTAATAAAAAATCGTTTCTTGAGTCATAATTATTCATATTTGAATATTCTTTTACATTTTTATTTCATCCATACTATGATGATATTATATTAAATTTAATAATTATTTTTTTTGGGAATTACACTATCATATCATCAATATATTCTTCGATAGATTTCCTTCTACTAAGAATTTTATTATAAGAATAAATCTAATCCACTCAAAATAAGAAAATATCACCCATTTCTATATTTTATCTTCCCTACAATTATATACCTTATAATAGGAATCAAAATTGTGTTATATCTCATGGGTTTTTTAAACAACCATTTTTCGTCATTTCTAAAGGATGTTTTAGCCATTTTTATGATATCAGTTTTGAACAAGGAAAGTGTTTTATAATAAAATGTTATTTTTCATTAATAATCATATATTTTATCTTCTAATTCCAATCTACTTGACAAAAACCTTTAAGTATTTTCTATTGAAAAATTATTGATATTTATTTCCAAATAAAGTATGTAAAAGTTTTTCATGTATCTTTTGAATGTTATTTGTTACTTAATTTTATTTAGATAAATATAACAATTTTTTTCTAAAATATTAGTTAAATTTTTCAATTAAAACACATTAATTCACCATTAGGACCACTCTTTTTGATAAAGCATCAATTTCATGTTTAAAAACATGTTTTTAGAAAAAAAATTATTAATTTTTATAAAAATAATTGGTGTATTTAATATTATATTTCATTTTGATTTATCAATTTATTTTAGAATTTATTTTTATTAATGTATACATCATTAATTTTATTTATTTTACAATTGTTAAATTTGATAATCCTAATATCCATCTTCATTTTCTTTATGGATTATGAAATTTTCAATGGATTTTTTCATTAAACCTGACTATTGCACATTGTTTAATGAGTGGTATTTGAAATATAAATGTTTTTCATGTTATTTTTTTACTCATATGAATAAATTATTTTTATTAAATGGGATCATTTATATATCCTCATCCAATTAATTGAATAATTTTTTCCACCTCATCAATATAATTAAATGACAAAATTTTATACCTTGGGGTGACGATGACAAGTTAATGTTTTTCATCTTGGTTAGATGACGTCACATTGATTTTTTTTCATCTTGATGGGTTGATGAAAAGATAATGTTTTCATTATCAATGAGATGTGACATGTGTACAATATTGGGTCTCTTCATAATGTGAATATTACCGATTCATATGTTTGTAGAATATTTTTATATTCATTCAAATTCATATATTATTATAAAATGTATCAAGATTATTATTATTATATGTTTTTAAAATATTCTATAATAATTACAATTCATTGATTAAAATTCTGTGGTCTTGAAATTACATGTCAGAATCCATAATGATCCCACATGTTTTATGATTTCCAATTATGATACCATTATCATTTTAATTATATATTTCTCCCATATTCATGTTCTTCCACATTAATAGGATCTTACTATAATGATTCACTGATAATTTTTCCCTTACATAGTTTATGATCCCACCAATTTTTATGTTTCCATTCCCTAAATTATGAATATGATTATATGTTATGATATGTCTATAAGTTAGTCAAGTGTGGTATAATTATAATGAATTTTTTTAAATGTATCATAATATAAGGTTCTTATGTAGTTGATCATCATAAAAATTAATCCTTTAATTCTTGGGAGTATGAATTTTTTTTGATATTAAATTTTTACACTCTTAAGATAATAATTAAAAGATAAAACTTAATCTTGTAAAATCTCACTTATAATCAATTACAGATTGAAAATAATGTGTTTTTAGGAAGGAACCTATGAGTGCAGGTCTAGGAATCCTTATTTGGTATCAAAGGAAGGCTTAGTAATTTATTTTCAGTAATTTGATTCATTTATATGTATTAGGATAAGATAAATTTAATGATAATTATAAGTAAATGTCTAATTATAGGATGAAATTCGATAAACTTGATAATTTATAGAGTGTTCGGTTTCATAGAAATAACAACCTTTTGTGTAAACAGACATGTGGATAGGGAATTTATCAAAAATAAACATATTGTAATACCCCAAAGGGTAGCTAGGTATTAAATCAATCATCTCATGGTGCATGAAAAAGATTCCAGACTGAATAATATGTTTTAAACTCTTAGGTGGTATACTTTTTTAATTATGATGATATTTATAAATCATTATGAAAGATATTAATATATTTATGTTATATAATCTAATATTAAATGACTATAGATAACATAGTTTGAAACATATAATTTCATATGTTAAGTTATACATTTCATTTATATGTTACTCCATCAGTGATTATAGTTTTCCTTTTTCACATTTATTTTTTAAGGACCTCATAACTCAACCATTATATATGAAATGTTATGGTTGGAGCTAAGAATAACTGAGATTAATATAAGTGTAGTAGAAAATAAAATAGTTATACTAATGAGTAATATAATGTTAAGGAAAATTGTGTTTAATCCTTAATGAAAATATTGTCCAAGGTTATAATTAGTAATGAAACCCATGTTGTGCTCCAAATTTTTTGATGTAATTAGAAAACTACTATCATGTATTTCATTTACAAACATATCCTCTACCTTTTTTGGTTGTTCAGTTGCAAAATTTTTCAATCTGTGGATAAAAATATTGAAATATATATTTTATATTCTCTATATATTAAAGCCTAAAATGTAGGTTCTAGATATTTATCATTTAAAAGGTGAATTTTATAAATGATAATAATAGATAAATATCATGAGACCAATGTGTTAAATTGATTCATTGATATAAGAGGAGTTTAAATGAATATTATTCCACCAATATATTCCAAAAACCCTTCACACAAAAATATAGTCATATTCCCCAAATTGATATAAAAAGAAGATTAATCCATTAAAACCTATAAAGAAAAAATAATGGTAAATTAGAGGTATACTTTTTTTAACTGAAACCCAAAGATAATGATCAATAATTTGGTTTGTTGCTTGAAACCATGTATTTTAATGGAATTATATTTAAGAGACTTTGAAAATTATGAAGAAATTATCTGATGTGTGATTAAGGAGAAATTTGAGGTGGTGACTCTCATTATTAAATTTTTTTTAGAGATAAATTTCTGAAAATATGATTCCATGGGAACTAAAGTAATTAATCGATTGGAGGGATGTAAAATCAATCAACTGCATTCCAAGAATATTATAGGAAGTACATTTTAGATTGTATTAAGGATCAAGAAAATTATTTATATATGATAATTCATGCCAAAAAGAACAATTTTTTCTAAGAAATTTAAAATAGGGAAAATAATATTATGTAAAAGAAAAACGTACATTGTTATGAATAATCTACACATCAATTATTCAAATTGAAAAGTTTTTTATTTTTGATAACATATGATCCAATCCTTATGAAAATGAGGATGGTGGAAATCTTTATCCTCATATACCAATGTAACATGGAAGATACTATGAAATAACTACCACTACAGTGGATCATGATAAATGATGTATAATTATCATCCACTCTATATTTTTGTATGTCTTATTAGATCATGGTCCTGCCAATCTAGAAAATATAAGATGTTTTCTAAAGGCATCAAATCACTACCATAATGATGTCATATTATCAGAGTAAACTACTATGATTATTTTATCCCATGTTGAGAATTTTGGGAATATGTTTCACATAATTCATGTTAATGTCTAATTATATTAATTTGTTGTTATTTTGGAATTGAATTTTCTATTCTCACATAAACACTATATTAATTTTTTAATAGAAAAATAACATATCATATTAAATACCAATATATGATAATCTATCACTTGAATGATGATTGGGAACTATATAGTAATATTATATCCAATATATATGTCTTAACACTCAATAATGAGGGTTATTTAGCTCAAATGAGTCAAAATAAATTCAATATTTTGATATTTTTTTATGAAGGAATATATGAGTTCTTAGGTCTTACCTATGTTAGTAAGTATGATTAATTATAATAAATAAAATCTTGATTCATGGATATCATTTGGAAACACATATTTTTTAATTATTGATTAAAAATTACAATTATAAGTAAAAAAATTATTTGGGTGGGGTTGTAATGTCCTAATACTTGGTTTAAATTTTCATTTAAATAAATAATATGTTGAATAGCTTCATCGATATGAAAAATTAAACCAAACCACACCAAAAAAAAATTATGAGTAAATATAATAGTCCAAATATAGACATTAAATTAGTGGGAATAAATAAATGGAAAAATTTATGAATTATATTTTAAAAAATAATTTTTTTCAAAAAAATAAATTGATAAAATATAATTACAAGAGATAAGAACCTATAAAAACAATTTGTTATTAAAAGTACATTTTTTTAAAAACTAGTTCTCTTCTTAATGTATTTTATATAAGAAACTAAATATAGTATGCCAAAATTATTATAATATATATTTTCGATATGATTAATATACTAATAGTAACTTAATTAGTCATTGATATGAAATACGACCTAAGAACAATTTCTATTATGAGATTTCATATTCCTATAAAAAATTCGTTATATTTTTTTTATTTTATTTGAATATTAAATTAAAATATTATAGAATATTTTTTAAAAAATGAATTTCAATTTTTTTATTCAATATAAAAATACTATCTTCAGATATATTTTTGAGATTTTAATGAAATTATTAATTTTTATGTGAATACTAAAAAATAAACTTCTTGTAAATAATAAATCATTTATGTAGACATAATGGTGTAATTATTACTTATAACATATAAAACATTTTTCAAGGAATGAATTAGGAATGTAATAACTTATCCTCAATAAAATTTTACTTTTATATTTTAAATCAATATTTTGGTTTTATTTGATAATGGTGTTTTCATTTTTTTTAAAATATAGTCACCCATGTAAATCATTTAGTAACCATGGTGTAGGTAAATTAAGGGATAAATATTTTTACCAATATAAAAATTGATAAAAATTGTTTAAAACACATCTAAAAATGATTTTTTGAGGTTTACATTGACCAAACCTTATATCATATCCATTAGTTTCTACTTTGGAATCCAATTTCCTTGTAAAACATGTGTTCCTTTTATATTATGTGGTTATATTTTCAGAAATTCTATTCTAGTACCTTATAAAAGGGGCCTTCCACAACCAAATCAGGGGTGGTAAAAAAGTTCAAATTCCTCTTGAATCCCTACACATATTACATCCCCTTCAAACCTCTTTTAATTCCCTAAGCCTCTTGTCACACAGTGTTGACCTAGGTTATCATGAACACCAACCACCACTGATACCTCTCCTGGATTGACAATGATGAAATAGAGATAATTACCCATGAGTCCCACCTCCAGTAGGCCCTAGGTGGTTGAATAGAACCATGTGTGAAAAGATTCTCTAAATAAGGGAGACATTATGCTTTTTAAGAAAAGAATATTAGGATATAAGATGAATCATCGAATAAAACATAAATACGTAATATAAATGGAAGCAAAAAACCTCCTACATGCATGACTAAAATAGAATCTATAAAAATACAAAGGTTTACAAAGTAAAATACCAAAGGTAATGTTAAGAAGTTACATAATAACTATCAATATTCAAGCCAGAAAGGTCTATCTAGGTCCGAAAAATCCTCTTAAAACCTTAAATAAGTTTATATAACTAGGGTGAGCATATTGGTTTACTTAGTAGGAACACTATGTCTCTCACACACTTATGGGTGAAGCATACTAATTCTACATTGAGAAAACAACCGAACCAAAAAGCACCTAAACATGTATATTAACCACCCCAACCTCACCAAGGAACACTCAACAAATAATGAATGTAAAGTAATATAATGTAAATCACGTTAATGATAGGCTACCCCACAACACATTACCATTACTTATGTTGCTCTTTCCCAATGTCTAATGTCCTGGCACTGTCATCCATTCCGTATACCACAACACATCCCTCCCCCAAACACCTGGGCCACATCCCACATCACAACCTTCCACACACTCCTGGGTCTCACAATACAACACAAATCACCCTGAATATGCCTTATAGACACATAACATGTCATATCGAAGACACCTAGGAAAGCACAAACCAAATTTATCAAAGACACATGGGCAATCACATATCACCCAAAGAAAAATGTTCCATCAAATACATCATTTTAGACAACTAGAAGACTTCCAGTGATCACATCATATTCCATACCTACCTCACCATGAAGGAAGAGAGGAAAATAACATGTATATAACCATCTGTACTCCCAATCAAATGTTGGGAAAGATACCCTCCCCCGTGACGATAGAGGTGTTCAGCACATAGTTCTCAACTAGGGTGGGTTGCATATGGAAATCACAATTGAAATAAAAATATATACATATATGATACCAAAAACCCAAGACCTAACTATGGGTTATCAAACAAACAACCACCTCACCAAAATGCCAATTTATTTGCTAACTCTAAATGCACAACACCAGACCTCCAGCTAGGAAATGTAATTTACATTCCCAACTAAATTATTTAACAAAATTATTTCTATTAGAAAAACAAACCCAAGCCATTAAAAATATTATTAACCAATTATTTATCCATCCCATCACTACCTAAGAAACTATGAAAGGCACAGACATTCATTGAAAATTTACAAACTTCACCGTAAAGACACATCACACCATAATCTCTTGATTTTGGGTGAAACTTCGTTACATGTTATTAATGTTAAAGAATCCATACCAACCACTACCATCCTTCTTCAAATTCATCGTCCCATACCATAATTCCAACCAAAACAAACTCCTAACACACCATCACATCCAGTAACACACAAAACCGCTCCCTAGATCGCAACTGTACTACACAATCAAACAACTCTAGAATCACCCCATAAAAATTTCCAAATCAAACCACAATTACAAAATGAAAAAGTCATCCCTTATTTAATTCTAATTTTTTATTAAGGGGTTATCGGAAAACTATATGACCCTGGGTCATCCATTCATTAGCCAAATAGATGTAATTAACTGGTTTTCATAAATTTGTGTCCAAATAAGGATGAACAACATACAACCCCCAAATTATCTAGTTCTCAAACAATATCCCCCAATAGAAATTATTTTCAGTGTGTAGTTATCCCATTCAAATCATATTATCAAAAATCAATAAAACAGAAAAATGCACCATTTTTTCTAGGCCCCAACTTGTTGATTTGAAATATATTATTTATATTCATTTTTATGAATTCAACTATAATCACAAAGGGAATCATTGGTATACCCACCCCATATGATGAATAATTGATAATGATGATAGCAATCTTACATGGAATAAGAGATGATCAGCACTTCCTGGTTTCAACAAAACAGGGACACACATGTAGTTCGAAAAAAATAGAGAAATAAGATCCAAAACATATAGCCTATTCACACAATACATATGGGGAGAACAGTTTTGGACGTCTAATACCAAGGAAAAAAATAATGAAAAAAATAGGAAAATATAACTCATCTTTTGAAATATATAAACTTATTCAAGGGTTTAGATACATTTTGATTTTCAAAAAAAGTTGGATCTAGTCTCGGACTAGTGTTTTGACCAATTGGAAGCCTCCTTACTCTTAGGGAAATTTTGATGTGTTTTACAATCTTTGAATATGTCTCAAATCCATTAAAATAAGTAATTGAAACCATTTTATGTCAATGGAGATGTTAAAATAGAAGAACAAGAAGAAGTTTTATACACTGTTCATGAGACACCAATGAAAGAGGTGGCCTTGACGAGGCTTCACCAGATGAAGTTTTGGTGGATGAGGCACCAATATATGTGGCATAGTTAGAGGAAACAACTACCACCTAAGTGATAGATCATCAGGTGAAACTCCTCCATATGTCCTACCATCAGGCCTGTGGCACCACTGGCTAAGGCACTACAGGGAAAGTGACCCCCAGCAAGCCCCCACCAGTGAGTGACTACCAGTGTGACACTACCAGGGTGAAATTACAAGGGTGTAACCACTATAGTGAGACACTATTTTAATGAGACACTATTAGGAAACATAGAAAAATAATTTTTTTTTTGCAAAGTGCTGGAATGAGTCCCCCTATTCCCCCAGAACACCTCAAACACTAGATTCTTACAAAGGAATGGACTAGAGTGGTTTGGGACACTATATTAAATACCTCTCAAAAAAATTATTCCCCTTGAGAATCGAAAACAATACTAAAGTAAAATAGAGAAAGGTTTTGAATAACCATCCCTCGAGATACCTCTTTAGGACCATACTACACTTGAAATTATGCTACTGATCCTATATATCAACCTTAAACGATAAACTACCCTCTATTGTTTGAAATTTGGAGTGGAAACTCCAAAACCAAGGAGACTTCCTCTGGCATCTACAACCCAAGACTCATTATGTCATCCTAGATGAACATAAATTGCACCACAAAAGTATAACAAGCCACACCATCTGAACCCCAGAATTAGGGAACTCTATTTTCTATGTTAATATATTATCTGCTCTTGGAAGCAATAAGTCACCAACATGGGTATAATCACATCATATTAAATGAATATAGATTAGGAATCAGGTCCTACCCATTTCATATTCCCGGATATCATCACCCCTCACACCACACACATCGAAAATCAAGGAGGATATATCATCTTATTAAAATTGGAAGTTTCAAACATAACATCATAATGAAAATAGAGAGAGGAAAAAACTAAAAAAACTCTAGGAACAAAGCATGAATCGATGTCACTCACTCCCAAGTACACACCTCCTGGCCACTATGGCTCCACAACAAATGAAACCAATGGAATGGTCCGTCCATGTAGAAAATTCTATCGATGATCAAATATCTCTACTAGACACTCCATAGACACCACATCATCCTAGATGTCCAAATCTCCATAGTCAATGACATGGGAGTACTCATGAAAATTATGATGAATTTGAGATATGTAAAATACATGGAGGATCCCCTCTAACCACAATGGATATTCAAACTGGTATGCCACCTCACCAACTTATCCCAACACCTCAACGGGTCCAACGAACCTAGGATAAGGCCTACTCCCTCTTCCAAACATTATCTTCCCACGTCGATGGGAAACTTTCAAGAAGACATAGTCTCTTACCATGATCTCTAGGGTCCTACTCTTATAATCAACAAAAGACTTATACCAGTCCTTTGATTATTTCATTCTCTCACGAATAAGATGGAACTTCTCAGTCATGGGGTGCACTAAATCAAGACCAAGAATAGTTGTCTCCCCATCCACTATCCAACACAATGGTGAATGACATAGTCTTATATACAAGGTTTTTTATGGAGCCATGCCAATGGAAGAGTGATTGATATTACTATACGAGAACTCCAATAAGGGAGGGTTCCACACCCAAGATCAACCAATGTCCATGAAGAAGTCCTACAACATATCCTCTATTGATTGGATAGTCCTCTCTATCTTCCCATATGTCTAATGGTGGAAAGTAGTGTTGAGGATTAACTGGGTGCCAATGGCATGCTGTAATCCTCTCCAGACTCATGAGGTAAAACATTCATCCTAATCTATCATAATAGACCTTAGAACTACATGAAACCACACCACATCATCCATATATCTCTTAACCTAGAAATCCACTATGCCCGACTCCATGATGGCCATGAAGTGAGCCAATTTCATCAAACTATCATGTATCACCCAGATATCATAACAACCTCATATAACTCTGGGTAACTTTTTTACAAAATCCATTGAGATGTCATCCCACTTCCACTTGGGCACATGAAAAGACTGAAACAAAAAATTGGGGACATGATGCTTAGCCATTTCCAACTGGAAAACAAATATCTTTTCCAAAAACTATACCACTAATCGTTTAATCCCAAGAAACCAAAAGTGAATCTTCAAGCCATGGTACATCCGGGAAACTCTAGGTTGTACCTAAAAAGGTGAGTTATGATATTCATGACGGACTCCATCATACATTACCCCTGAAAAAACAACATTACATGGAACAACATCCTGTACTAACTATCCGCCAACAATCCCTCCAGAGCATCACCGTGGCCAACATGATCATGAATCACCTACGATTATGAGTCCCCCACTGATACTCCTCCACCTAATGAATTATAGAATATTGTGATTTTATCTTAAACAAAAACCCTTTACCAAAATCAACTCTTACATCTAAGTGTAAGGATTCCAAATCCTCCATCACTCTCCAAGAAACCATAGATTCCTAAACAAATTCTTTCTACGATTTTCTTATAAAGGCATCCACTACTAAACTTTTCTATACAAATGTGTAGGAGATCTTGAAATTTTAATCATCAAGAAACTCCATCCACCTATGATTTTTCATATTCAGATCATTATGTGAAAAGGTATAACTCAAACTCTTGTGATCAGTGAAGACCACAATGAACTCCCAAATGAGAAAATGTCGCAAGAACATCAGTATGAAAACTAAGACTTCTAGCTCTAGGTAATGGGTGGAATAGTTATGTTATTGGAGACTAAACATAAAAGACCCATAATAGATCACTTCTAACATCTGCATCAACATGCATACCCAACCCAGATAGGAAGCATTACAAAACACCTCAATCATTACCCATTCTTCAAGAAGATAGAGCACTAGGTCATTGAACAACATCCACTTCAAGAAATAGAACACTCTTATACATTGATGATCCACAAAAAATCTTGGTCTTCCCAAGTAAAATATGTCAAACATATTTCAACATGAGAGAAATAGGGTAAAAACCATTGATAATGTCCTTTGAGAGCATGAAAACTTTTAACCTCTTCCACATTCTTGGGTGCTACCCA
This sequence comes from Viscum album, assembly GCA_963277665.1. Classification (NCBI taxonomy): domain Eukaryota; kingdom Viridiplantae; phylum Streptophyta; class Magnoliopsida; order Santalales; family Viscaceae; genus Viscum; species Viscum album. The sequence goes on from OY728165.1 coordinate 1,039,433,030, forward strand.
GGAAACAATTGCCTCAAAATTTGATGGTTCTGCTGCCACACCCTTTTGAGACACCACATGCCTGAGGAAATGAACCATCGTGTAGAGAACATACACTTGGAAAAGTTTCCATAGAGTTACTGACATTAAAGAACTGTCAAGAATGTTCTGAGCTTCTTAGAATGCTTCTCCTCTAAATTCGAGTAGATTAAGATATGATCAATGAATAAGATGACAAAATAGAACAAGAACACATGGAATATTGAGTTTATAAGTCCCTTGAAAATGGATGGTGTGTTCATAACACCAAAATACATGTCTAGAAATTCAAAGTTCCCAAACCTGTATCTGATGGAAGTCATCGAGGTATCTCCCCCCCCTTCACCATTAAATAGTGATACCCAGCCCATTGATCGATATAAGAAAACAAACCTCCCCATCTCAGATGGTTGAAAACACCATCTATACTCAAGATAGGGTAACCGTTCTTGATCGTCACCTGATTCGACCTCTTGTAGTCTATACACAACCTCAGACAACCATCACATTTCCATGAGAAGAAAATAAATCACCTGATAGTGACACAATGGGCAGTATAAAACTCTTTTTCATCATATAATTTACCCAAATATTAAACTCCAATACCTCATAAGGTTATATCCAACGAGGTTCTATTAAAATCGGAGAATCATAGGGCTGTAAGTCTATCCTGAACTCAGCATCACGCCGAGGGGGTAGAATCACATCCTCCTTGGGTATAAAATCCAGAAACCCCCAACAAAACCGAGAACCTATATCATTTTATAATTCACCGATTCCACTAAAATTTCCTCCAACAATAAATGAATGTGTTCCTTACACCGACTAACCACTTAACAACCCCACTCGCCAATGAAAAACACACGCTGACCGTCTACATCCAGAAACAAGAATGTTCTCTGAAAGTAGTCGATAACATAACACATGTAACAAAACTAGTTGATGTAAATAATGAAATCACATGGATAAATCTATGATGAGAAGATAAAACCACATGAAATATGTGGTCCCATCATCCATCTACAGCCCCGAAACACATTAAACAAGTTCGTCAAGCCTTTTAATGGAATACTAAACAATAGGGGAATGAGAATCCGTTCTACGTAAAATCTTAAAGAATGGGCTAGATAAGGTGAAACATAGGATTGGAAATATATTGAATCAAACAAAGAACAATAAATGTTACTAAAACAATTGACTGTATCTATGATGATATCTGGCCCCATGGGAACAACTACCTCTACTGCGTGTAACTGACCACGCCCATCTCCTTAGCCTCTCTGATGAAGACCACCTCCACAACCACACTTGGGACATAGCCCCTAAACATGAAGAACATCCAAATGTCACCCTATACCATCTTTATCTCCCCTTGTAATATAGAAATATTTATTTCCCTACTATCAAAATAGTTTCATTGGAAATTGCTGATAGGAATGGGGTTGAACCTACCCATCCCCACCGAACTGAGCTCGAGGAACTAGCAGACAATAGCTCTGGAGATGACTATGAACCCAAAACCAAAAAACTGGTAAGAATATTCTATGAAGATCAGTAAAACCATCGATAGTAGGAGTTCAAAAAGGAAACTACTGGGGTTGACTCCCTGTTAGTTGAAACCTTGAAGGTCCCTGCACCTGCAACCTTCCACTGAAAAATCCCCCTCTTTGATAGCTTTGTTTGATCCACTCTTGTGGTAGACCTCCTCATGAGTGCATCAGATCAATCACATATTCCTTCTACTGAGCCTCTATATATGTTGGAAAGAATAAATTAGTAACCATATACAGGATAGAAGGATGGTGTGCCTCCTCAAGACGTCTCACAAGAGACTCCTCTTCTAGAAAGAGATCTGAAAAAAAAGCTCCATGAACTTGATCCCATGCTCCCTCACTAACATAGTCCCATGTTGAAGGAAGACTAGATCGTACTTCTTAGCAGCCTTCATTGTTGATGAAAACAAATCTACTTAGAACTCATTTTCAAATTCAACCCACAAAATGTCTAACTCCTTCCTTTCCCCTAGGTAAAACAACCTCCACTGATGCACAAATCCCAACATTGGATTTAATGAAAAGGAAACCATTACTCTATAGGGTTATAAATTAATCTAGAGGTGATCTAATTCTCCTAAATCCATCCATCAATCTCTATATCTGAAACAAAACCCTCGTACATTCATAAGGATTTCTGTTTGAAAGGACACAACATCCTCAACCCCCCTTCGATCAATCCGAATAGACTACTGAGCCTCAACTTCTTGAGAGACACATGGAAGATGACTAAGAGCCATAGCTTAAAGGAAAAAAATATTTCCTAATACCTTGTATTATGTATTTTTTATATAAGATTCATAATAATTCATTTTATTAATTTTACCTACTTGAACATTCTCAAAGAAAACCAATTCAAACAGAAACTCACAACATTATAATTCATGTACCTTTCATTAGTCTCTACCATGAAGGTAGTTCCATCTTACATGAACATTTAATAGGCTCAGAGTCCATTCACTGGATCATAGGCGGGCCAAAAAACCCATTTCTTATCCATTCTTTCTATCCCATGTCATGAATTATGGTCAATTAGAACTCTTTTCCATACCATCCCATTCAATCATCATTGTTATTAACACAAAAAAATCATTCTAACACTCAGCTATCACATATGATACCACTCTTTGGTGACCTGTACCCCTAAAGATACCCATCATGAGATGGAAATGAAGTAAGGGAGATAGTGATACCTGAGTCCTGCATCCGGTTGGATGAGAGTTAGTGACTAGAAACAAGAGTGTACAAATCTCACAAATATGGGATTGATTAACCTCTTCAATAAAACAATAACGGAAGATAAGATGAATTTTACAAAACTAATCCAAGACTTAATATTAAAGAAATAAAAAAACCATCAGACAAACATGTGTAAAATTGAAATGATAAAAATATTGTGGTCTCCAAAGTAAAATATGAAAGGTAAAGCTAAGCATCAACACAAAAACTATCACGATCTGAGCTAGTATTGTCCATAATAGACCACATATTCTTTTTGATAAGCTAAAACCCATTTATATACATAGGGTGAGCATACATGTATTCTTAGTATGAAAACCAAAGTCTCTAATGCACATGCAGGTGAAGCATACTAATGCTCATGTGAGAAAATAGAAGAACCAAAAAGAACCTAAACTAGTATAATAACCACCAAAAACTCATTAAGGAATTATCATAAAATAATGAAACTATAGTAATATAAGGTAAATCACATCAATGATTGGGTAACCTGAACAACTTTCCCACTTGTTATGCTTCCCTTGGCCAACATTGAACGTCCTGGTGCTCTCATCCCTTCGTTATAAGACAACACATCTAACCCACACACACATGGAGAAAAAACCAAATCACAAGCCTTCCACCCACACCCGGTCCTCACAACACATTACAAACCATCCTGAAGAAACAAGGGGAAAATATCCCATCTCACCACAAAGACACTGGAAATTGTACAAAACACCTTTCCCACAAACACCTAGGCTATCAAATCACACCTAATGACACCTTGGCCATCACATCCATCATATGAAGAAACTAGTAGATCTTTATCTATCCAATCTTATGCCATACCGACCTCTTTGGGAAGGAAGTGCAGAAAAAAAATGGGTACCCAACCATCTGTACTCCCCACTAGATGTTGGGAAAGACACCCTTCCCCGTGGTAGTGAGGTTGTTCGACACATAGTTCTCAACTAGGGTGTTGTGCATATATAAATAAAAAGAAATATAATTATACACCTATATTACACCAAACACTAAATCCCAAACTAAGATTTCTCATACAAACTACCATATCACATCCTTGCCAATTTTGATTCTACCTCTACATGAACAACACCACACATCATGTCATAAAACCTAGTTTACATTCCCAAAAAAATTAATTAACCAATTTATTTCTATTTTCCAAACCAACCCATGCCCTGTCATTACCCCTTCCCCAAAAAATTACCCCTTCTGAGATGATAATGAATAAAGGAAGATAATGACCCCCCCTGAATCCCACCTTCAGTAGGCCCTATGTTGGCGACTAGCATCAATGGTGTAAAAATCTCACAAATATGGGAGGCATTTCACTTTTATGAAAAAGATACAAAGATACGATTAATCCTCAACAAATAAATATAATACATAACATAAAATAATTGCAAAACTATCCCACATACATGCATAAAATAGAACTAATAAAATTCAAAGGTCTCCAAAGTAAAATACAAATTTTAAAGCTAAGAAGCGACACCACAACAATGAATATCTGAGCTAGTACAGTCCATCATGGTTCATGTAATCCTACCAAAAATCTAAAAGCTTTCTATTTATTTATGGTGATCATACATGTATACTCTGTATTAAAATAAAAGTCTCTCATGCACATGTGGGTTAAGAACACTAATGATTCTATGAGAAAACTAGAGAACCAAACATCACCTAAATAGGTATACTAACCACCCCAACATCACTAAGTCAAGATCACTAAATAAAAAAAGTCAAGTAATAAAATGTAATGAAACATGATTATAGGTTACCCCACACTACATTCCCACTATTTGTGCTTCTCTTGGCCAACTGTGAATGCCCTGAAACTCCCATTCATTATGTATACCGAAAAACATCTTCCCGAAAACACATGGGCCAGAAAACTTCCCCCACACACCTAGGCCTCACAACACATCACAACTCACCCTGAACGCACCTTGTATATGTATCACGTATCATCCTGAAGACACTTGGGAATACAAAAACCACCTTCCCCACATAAACTCGGCCTATCATATATGGCCCAAAGACAAATAGGACATCACACCCAACATCTAAGGCAACTAATATACCTCTAACCATCACATCCTATTACATACCAACCTCACTGGGAAGAAAGAGAAGAAAAAAGTTGGGACCCATCCATTTGTACTTCCCACTAGATGTTTGGAATGACACGCTCCCCTATGATGGTGGGGTTGTTTAGCACATAGTTCTCAACAAGGTTTGGTTGTGTATATAAATCAAAAGGTAAATATATGTATATACATATATTATACCAAAAAATCAATTCCAACCTATGGTTTATCAAACAAATTACATAATCACAACACTACCAATTTTTCTGCAACCTTTCAATGAACAAAGCTAAACATCATGCCATAAAACCTAATTTTTATTCCCAAAAAAATAATTTTTCCACTTTCATTCTTTTATCAAAAACCAACCCAATACACTAAAATAATTACTAACCAATTATTTATTCATCCCATGACTACCCGGGGAACTATGAGACACATTAAAATTCATGTAAAATTAACCCATTACACATTAAATACACATCACACTACAATCTCAAGATAAAGGGGGAATCTTTTTTCTGATTATCAATGGTGAATCACCCATACCAACAACTACAACCCTTATTAAAATTTATCAATCCCATAATGAAATGATATCAAAAAAACCTAACTCACCACCACATACAGAAACACATTTAACTGCACCCAGGCCCACAACCCTCCTGCACAATCATACCCCATCTAGATCACCACAACAATATAACAAAATAAATCCAAAATTCCATAATTAATAAGGGATCCCTTATTTAATTCAACAATTGAATTTTGGGGTCATCAAAAAATGGTATGTTAATGGGAAATCCATTCATTATTTGAATACAAATGATTAGCCAATTTTTATATATCATTGTTCAACCAAGTATGAACAAAATTAATTCAATAATATATCCTGTCATAAAACATGTGACTCTAATAGGCACAATTTCTTGTGCGTAGTTAGCTGATACAAATCAAAATATCAACAAAATAGTAAAATAGAAACATGTGTTACTTTTTCCAGCCCCCTGTTTATTGATATGAAATAGATTCAACTATCCTCACTATGGGAAACATCAATACACCCACCCCAAATGATTCAAAATTAACAAAGATTACGTATACCCTACTTGTAAGAAGTGATGATAAAAATTCATGGTTGCACCAAAATTCGGGCGCACATGAAGCCAAGAAAATTCTAGTGAATCAAAAACCACAAGATTTAGCATGATCACATGATTCCTATGTGAATAAATGTTCTAGAAATCCCATCCTAAGAGAAATAAATAACGAAGAATAATGGAAAAAGATATATCAAATTTAGAAATATGTAAACAATTGCATGTGTTTAGATACATTTTTGATTTCCTAGTAAAGAAATATATGATCAAGACCATGTGTTTTGACCAATTCAAAGCCTCCTCACCCCTATGTAATTTATGATATGGGTTTTGGGCATTGAATAGGTCTAAATTCCTTTAAAATAAGTAATCAAATTCATTTTACATCAAAGATGTTGTCAAAAGGGATGAACTTGAAGAAGCTGGAAACACTGTTCATGAGACACTGTTAGATAAGGAGCCACACGATGAAGCATTTATACTGAGGAACCACCAGAAGAAGTACCTCTGGAAGAGGCACTGCTAGATTAGACACCATCAAATGAAACACCTACAACTGTGAGTGAGAGACCATTAAGGGAGACACCACCAGACATCTAAGCATTAAGAATGAGGCACTATGGGAAGAGGCACCACTGGGCGAGCCTTAGCTAGGGAAACACTACCAGGGTGGCATCACCATAGTGACACTTCTAAGGTAAGAGATTTCCATGGTGACAACAATAGGGTTACCCCACTAGGGTGGGAAGCTGTTAGTGCGAGTCAATGTTGGAAAACATAGAAAAATGGGAATTTTTGAAAAGTATTTGAATGAGTCACATTGATCTCCTATAACACCTCAAACACAAGAATCTAACAATTTAATAGACCAAATATGTATGGGCCATTTAATAAGTCGTTTATTTATAAAAAGTAACTTATGAGAGTGTTTAAATTCTCATTGTATGTATTAATTTCTCTGTAATCATTTTACCTTATCTATCTTTGTCTTAAAACCTATATTAAAATTTACGATACTATTACATAATTTTTATTTATATACTAATTTGTTGGTATGTATATGTAGTAACCATTTAATATCGTTCACCCTTTTTTACTTATAAAAATGAAAATTTCACCATTGGCATGTGTGGACTACCGCATGCATGAAGCGACATGTTTTATATTCCTTCCACACCATACATAGTTTGTTCCAAAATTTTATTTCATGAATAAATATTATATTAATAACCTTATTAATTATTTTTAATGATAAAATAATTTATACATTCTGCATTTCAAATGAAATATGAATCTTTCACTCATGTGTATGTCTGGAGTATCGCTTCTATGGATCGTAATGATCCATTTCTCATTACCTCCTTACTGGGATGATTCTAAAATTTATTTTATAAACATATATGATTTCATGGAGTAATATATTTTGTGAACCATGGCCATAGTTTCTATAAAATCATCTTATAAATAAATAAATCCATGAAAAAAAAATTACAATATATTTTTTAATTTTTTAATAAAGATATTTGTATAATTTATGAGTTTTCACATCTCTATTTTAAAATATTTGCAAAATGATCGAAATTTGTAACACCTGATAATGAAAATAAACATTGACCAACTAAGGAACATATAATGAATGATTATAAATAAAAATAAAAAAGGGTAATATAAAGGAATAATTTGATCGAATATATTATTAATATGATTTTTTATATTGTATGAAAAATCACTTTATTGGACATTGAGAGTAAAGATAAGGGATTCTCATCTCAATTTTCTCTCTTTGTGACTTATACGATATTTACCCCTCATTTAATTTTGTATGGTGTATGAATTACCCCTTGATTTTACCTTTTCATTTAATTCATGAAAATAATGGTATATATAAATTCATTTCATGTTCTAACTTTCTTAGGTTTTCTATTAGAATGATAATGAGGTTATAAGTTGATTTATTGACTCAACACATTTCTTGAGTAATTTATATTCTTCTTTAACTATGGTTTTAAAAAAAAATATTCTATCCATTTATGATATTATATTACCTTTCATTTTAAATTTTCAGGTAATTAATCTATCATATCAAAAACATCTTTCTTGAGGGATTTATCAATTTTTTAAAAATTGATTTTTTTAAGAATAGTTCTCGTCCTCTCTGATTGAGCTATTTTTCTTCCATGTAAATATTTTCTCCTCCGTATAAAATTTTACACAATATTTTGGAAAAATTATGCTCTAACTCATACATTGTTCAAATTTCCCATTTTGTACGTTCTAATATTGTGTTTTATTATCCTTTTTAATATGTGGTTTTTAAATAAAGTAATTTTAAAAAACCACAATACATGGTTTTTCATTTCATGATAATATGTTTTATCTTACAATCAAAATATTCATGAAGAAAAAATTTATCCATTTTTCATTGATAAATTGTTGATATTTATTTTAAAAAAATTCATAAACTTGGTTCTGATGTCAAATTTGAAATTAAATAAAAAAATCATCTATTTATGAAGTTGTTAAAAAATGTTTTTGGAAATATCTTTTAGTGTTCTCATCCGTGAACACAATCATTTTCCATTATGTCCATTATTTTCAATTAATATTCAATTTCATGTTTAAGTATAGTTTTGGAAATAAATTTATTTATTAATGTCCTTAATAATTTGTAAATTTCTTATTATTTTTCAAAGTGATTCATCTACTGATCCTAGAAAGTTATTTTTTATCTATGTAATCGTAACACCAAAACAAGTAAGAATATATTACCCTCTAAATTAATAACACATTTGATACCTTATGTGTAATGAAACACCACACAAAAATGGTCCATTAAATGTTTGATGAAAATTATAATAAAAATTTCTGAATAATACAACATCTAGTAAATAAATATTTTATAATCAATTATAAATTTATAAAAATATAATATTAAGAACACTTAAATAATTAAAATGAATTTTTCAATAAATATAGATTTTAATAATACGTTGTGTTTTCATTAAGAAAATAAATTTATATATTTTAGAATTTAATTTATGAAATGTAACATTAATTTTTTATTAATCTTGTCAATAATAGCTTAATATAAATTTATTATATTTTTATAAAATACTTATTTTTGGTTATTAGTGATAAAATATCGAACATGATAATACCTTTACTTTTAAAAAAATATCATGAAATAATAATGACATAAAATTAATTAAGGCCTTTATTAAAAAAACATTACTTTTAAAATATGTCATTTATAAGTAGTATTTTAAATTTATAAAATCCAAGTTTAGCATTTTATAAACCAAAGTAATATTTTATTAAAAAAGCTGTTTTTGATGGATTGTATTAAAAATCTATATTTTTCTCTTATAGAAAGTAAATATTAAAAGGAGATTTTTCATTTTATATCAACATGTTTATATTATTTAATATATAAACTTTAGTTTTTTGGCATATATATAAGATTACTATGATTAATGTTAATTATAATGACAATGATAAAATGTTTATTTTCGAATAATTTTTTTATTAATATTTATTATTATTTTTCCAATGAAAAAAATCATCCACTTACCAGAAATAAAATTAATATAATTTTTAAAACTATATATATATATATAAACACTCATTAAATATGTAATCAAAACCAAATAAAATAAAGAACACTTAAATGTAATTTTTTTCTAACGTGTAGTTTTTGTTATATTAAATTTTTTTGTTTATAAATTAATTTTATCTTATTTTGAAATTGAATTAGAATTTAATGGGTATAAATCATGGTTTAGAATATAAAAATATGGTCTGAATGATGACATTATATTTTTAATAAAAATAGATTACTTGTGTAAAGAATAGTTACCAAGGTAAAAAGGAAAATTTTAAAATATATAAAAAATAAAGTGGAAAAATGATTGAGGCATGTTTAAAACAGGTGTAAGAAATAGTGGTAGAGTATTTATTTTTCATATCTCAATCCACACGTCTTTTATTTTCTTATTTTTGATCTATTTATCTTTGAATAATGTCAATCCACCATTAAAAATGTAATGGGTAAATACAAAAGTTACATTTCCATCACATATAAAAGTGGACCAGATACAATACTTTTATCCACAAATTAAAAATCCTTATAAATTTAAAAACTCAACCACAAAATCTTTGTAACACCCTGAGACCATTAAATTTATTTCCTTTTAGATATATTAAAACACATTGATAGCTTGAAATATATTAAACCTTGAGCTTCTATTATAGAAAGTGAACATTATAACTTAACAAAAATATAATAAAATTTTAATTTAAATATTTCATAGAACAAAAAATCTAATTTTCTATGGTTAATAAAAATTATGAAACTACTTGGCCAAATATTCCTAGAATGATTTCTTTTTAGTTTTCCATAGAAATAATATATTATGAGTAATAGAAAATATAGTATTTCACTATTAATAGTATTATTAATAATAATATATTATAATATATGTAATTAAAAATTTATTAAAAATTTATTTTATTTAAATAAATATATGAACTTTTGGAGATAAAATGATATTTTTTAGAAAATAATATATTTTTTAGAAAATTATTTTAGTCATAAAAGTTATATTATCTATCAATTTTAATTAATTTAAATAGTATTTAATGATAAAGGATTTATATTTTTTTTATATTATATTTTTATATATATTAATTCAAATACATCTAATGATCATTACAATCCATATAGCTAATATAAAATCATCTTAACCTTGAAAAATGCATTTCTTGAAAAATAGTTTTTTCCACGAGAATTATAGGTTAATTTTAAATTAAAAAGATAAAAATTATGTGATTTTAATATAATAAAATGGAAACCATATTTTGAATCAGAATAATTAATATTATTTTGTCTCTCTAATGAATGTTTTTCAACAATGATTATAATAGACATTAAAAATTAATTATGTCGGTTAAGGTTAATATGATTTTTAGAGTATTTCATGCGCTTAAGTCATAATTAATCTTCAACATATATATTTTTTATTTGATAAATTTGATTTCATATTTACAATTAGGCGATCTAAAATTGGCTAATATGTCTCATTTTAATTTTTTTCATAATGGATTTATTACCTAGGTAAATGAGAAATACAGTTTACCATGGAGAAAAATAAAATTGTAAAACTATTTAAACACAAAGGGTAAGTTAAAACATGATAACAACACGTTTTATTCATTTTAGAAGCATATTTAGACTATATAATCCCTTCTATTTATTATTTATTAATTTTTTAGGAACATGGGTAGAGAATTACTTCCTATTATTGAATAGTTTTGGGTATTTATTAAAATTCCACTCATCCTCAATTATAAAAGAGTACTCAATACCCAAACTAGTTCACACCAATAAAGACAATTTTATCAACCAAAACCGTTAAAAAATTCTCCACATTATACTTTTCTACATTATAGATATTATGTTCTTCCAAAAATACCATCCCTTATGTCCGTAAATGGAAATCCAAAGGATGGTTATCTAGGAGAAGGTAATCATCTTTACCAAGCTCTTACATTTTCATTATTATTTTAAAAACATTACGTATATACTATCACATTAAACATAAAATAAAAATTATATAACATATACTAATATATTATTAACTCAAATAAATAATCTATATCTTTCTCATCTTTTGTCAAATGGGAAAACATCTATCGATCATGTGTACAACGAATTACCACCTCATGAACTGGTGTAACTCATTTTCCATCAACACATCTTCAGAATGTAATTAATTATGGATTTAATGTATATATATAATATATACAATATTATTATAAATATTTCATTATAATATCCAATACATTTTTTTTTCAAACCATTCCATTTAAAATATGATAATGTCACTCACGTGTAAAACTGACTACCACCTCATATAGAGATATGATTCATTTTTAAGTTACACTTTACATTGAAAGAAATAATGACAAATTTAATGAATTAATGTGATATATATTAAATTATATGTATTCTTAAAAATTAATATATCACTTACTTACAAAACCTTTCATTTCTAATGGAATGACAACGTCGCTAGTGCATACATACAATGTATCATCTCTATGAAGTGATGCGATTCATTTTCCATGTCCAACCATACATAATGATTATAAAAATATATAAAATTGTTACATATGTTACTTATAACATTAGTATATTTTTGAAGATGATGGATCTATAATATGTATTAAAGAACATGAACATTACTGAAAAAAAATACATGAGAAAACAATGCAATTAACAACCAAAAAAATGAAAATAATGAAATATTATTAACAAAACGGTTCAAAAATGTTTTAAGAAGATAAAAAATGATATTATAAAGATGATTATGGATATATAAGAAATTAATGACATGACTAAAACCATTATAATTTTTTTGAAATTTCTTTCATCCAAATGGAAGTGTGATATCAAAGATTCCGTCCCAATTTTCATTCTATTGAGACATATTTGTTAATATGCACCTATTCAATTTTAGGTTTTATATATGATTTTCATTGGATTTATTTTACATGTATAACTATTGATTCATGTTTTTATTATAACAAACCCTATTTCTAATGATTTTTTGGTAACCATTTATTTCTTGTTTAATTTTGTGATTGTTAACTTTCTGTTGAGACAATCACATTAATATAATAATTTTACATTAGAAATTACATTTCTATTAAATATACATCTTATTTATAGAATGGATAATATTATTTTCTGAAAAATATAACATTTTTTCACATGGTGTTTAATTTGATTGAATTTTATAATGTTTGGAAATATTGATAAATCTATATTCGTTATTTAATAGAGATATGTGATGAAAAGGCATAATATTAATGAATTAAATTTAATATTTGATATATGTGGAATGATTTGTATATGTAGTGATGGGTTGGGCCCAAAATTATATATCCCATCGATGCATCTAGAGTCTCATGAGGTGAATAAGAAAGATAACATTAAATATGTTTTACCCATAGTTTTAAAAAATCTTATGAGGGTTTTGAAAGTAGTGGTATCATGATGTTAGAGATAATGATGCCCTAATAATTTACATTCTTTTAGAATTTGGTTATTATTATTATCCATGTGATTTTCACAATTAATTTTTATTTGGATGCATTTCATTATTTTATTATTGATTATATGGTATGTGTGTATCATTATTTACCTTTCCATAATGATTATTCCTTACTTATTCATAATGGTCATGTTATTGATTAATTGGAATGTGTGGTCAGGTATTGACCTTTCCATGTCGACTATTCTTTTTCAAGTTAGGATAGTAATGTTATTAATTAAATGGAATATCCAATCAACTATTAACAATTCCTTATTGATTATGATAATGTTATTGATGATAAATTCAATTTTATAAACCCCATTATAAGAATTTGATCTCACATTAATTAGGTTGAATTTCCCTAGGATATAAATATGAATTAATAGAACTAGTTTACAAATACAAAATTCTTTCAATTACTACGTTTGTCATTTTTATCCCCAATGTAAAATTTTTATCATGTGTGTATTTGTTTCTTCAAGACTACTAAACTAAATTTTTCCATAGCGATGTGATCCCTTTAACCATATCCCAATATAATAATGTAGACACAAGCTCCAAGTTACTAGAGTGAGGGTTTTTATTATTAGTACCAGAGGAAGTTTAGTAGAAACCTTATGAACAACATTAAGGAAAAAATATATTAGGTAAGATAACCCTATATAAGACATTGGGGATAAGTATAGAAGAACATTGTAACGTTTTTATATGTAATTAATATTGTGTTTCTTATAAGATACATCTTCTTATAGATAATAAATGTTGAAATGGATCTAAAAGAGTTGTACCATGGAGTAATAAATCTAAAAAGGGTGCAGTATGTTAGACCTAATAATCAAATTGTGCACTAAAATTGCCTTAGAAATCAACTGGTTTGACAATATGGGGGGGGGGGCATGCTTTATATAGTTAACATTTTATTTTAAATCCATTATAAATACTTTGTAAATAATTACATACCAAATGAAACAATGCTTATAATTTTTATTTTAACAATGTATAATTTTTAAATTTTTTTGAAGTGTTACACTATATTTATAATTATATATTATGCTTAAGAATTCATAATTTAATGAGTTTATGAAGTATAATCGATTGTTTATATTACAACCCAGGTCTCTATTACACACCTCAACATGATTTATTAAATGAACTGTCACATAATACCACCCATATGATCGATATGCCTAGTTTTATTAGGGATTTGGAAAATTACAAGACAACTTAAGACATAAAATATAACATATTTATTGAAAAATTCATTTACATGACCCCAAAATTACTTCAGACGTATCATTGCATTGGACAACCTTGAGGACATATATAAAAAAGTGTGAGCTATAATGCCTAGGTAGGGAGTAAAAAAGGCATAACATGAAAAATACAATACATATTAGCAAATAAACATATCAATTGATCATAAGAGAAACACAAACATTAAGGAATGATATAGCGTAATAGTCATAACATGGAAATGCAGGAAAATATTAAAATAGTTCATCATTAACATAAAGGAATCAGAGAAACCCCTATCCCGACAAGATGTAAAAAGGTTTTATAAAGGAATTAGTTAAACCCCCTCCCAAAATGACGTATCATCATACTAAACATTACCCAATGTATTGGAGCGCTATCAGGGCACACCCTTCATAACCATTTCAAACCCATGATTAAGTGTGCCAAATAGATTATATAACATGGATTCATTCAACATATCCATTTATTCCAAAATAAAGGAATGTATAGTATATACATGAAAGTATATAATAAATAAATATATGTTCATAAAGGTGTATACCCATCATAAAATGGGTTGACAAAAGAGAAAGGGGTACATCATCATTCTGAAATGAAATGGGATGTAGGTGGATCATAGAGAATAATATCCCAACATATTAAATTAAAATTTATATTAATAATATAAGAAAAATTATTGAATGGAAATCAAGAGAGAGAACACCCTTATGAAATTTCAGCATGGTTATGGGTGTACATGGGAGGGATTAATAAGAGTAAAAGGGGTCCCTTTCCATTTAAACATAATAAGGGAAGTATGGGGGAGGTTCTAAAACATACACTATTATTTTTAATTGAACAATAAAATGGTACAAAAAAAAGGAAACACAGACAAAAATGAGAAAGGAAGGGAAGTGAGGATCCCTTACATGGATGTGTGATCCCAAAGGCTTGGGAGAGTCATCATGGGAGCTTGGAGGAACTTTGGGAGTACTATAGGGAGTGTATAGTATAGTAAATATGAGCTTCATGGAGTTTTAGTGAAGAGGAATGAATTATTAGGTAGGTTTATATAGGATGTGGG
Source organism: Viscum album (assembly GCA_963277665.1). Lineage (NCBI taxonomy): Eukaryota > Viridiplantae > Streptophyta > Magnoliopsida > Santalales > Viscaceae > Viscum > Viscum album. The sequence goes on from OY728165.1 coordinate 1,039,448,453, forward strand.
GACTCTTTATTATTTAGGTTTTTGACACTACACACTAAAATATTCAAAACCACAAACCATCCCATAGTTTTTATCAAATAAGAGTGGAAATATTTATTTCATAAGTCCATGTTCTAATGATATTAAAATATTTCCCTTGTTTATGTATAGGTGATTCACACCCTTAAGTGAATAAATTTAAAATCATAAATTATATTATACATTTCAGAGGATTAACTAAGGATTTATAAAATAAGTAAAAGAAATATAAAATCACATTATTTTAATTTAAAAACATATTTTTGGCTGAGAATACCCATAATAGTTTTTTATTACATCATTTTGGGTTCATTATGATTTCATAAAACACATATTTTTTTATATGGTATTTAATTTTTTCAAGAAATTCTACTATCTCAGAAAATTATGAAAAATTAACTATTGGTAAATGAAAATGTCCTAATACCAAAAAATAATATTCATTTAATCAAAATAATTTTCTAAATATGTTTACTTCTACTTTTAAAATGAAACAAATATTTTGAAAATTCATGAGTTTGGACAAAAAATAGTTTTCAAACCTTAATAAAAATTACATTTGAATTCATAAATATTATATTAAAATTTCTTATTAATAAATTTAATTGATTATAATATTTTATTTAAATACTAATTATTTAAAAAATTCATTAATTCCTTAAAATAAATTCTTTAAAAATAAAATTTCTATTTTATCGTATAAAAATATAGCACTTATCAAACTTATTATCTATTAATTTTTAGATAAGGAACTAATATAATAATAATTTATAAGAATTTTGTCATAATATTATTATAAAAAACCTTAATATATATATTTATCAAAACTACCATTTTTACACAAAAAATCACTGTATCAAATACATTATTTTATATGAATGACTATTCTCATAATTGAATTGATGCAATATTAATTTTATTAATAAAATGGGATTACTCAATATGTAACTAAGACCTTATTACATGACCCCTTATAACACCCGCAAATGACCTAAGGGTAAGGTGTGCGATGGTGAAAGACTATCAGGGTGGCTCAAATAAACCCGCCTTGGTGCTATGCTTGATTAACTTGAACTTCTTCCATAGGAAATTATATTCGAGCTTAACATATTGATGCTCGGAATGGGCTTGGTCAAGAGAGAATCCAAGTGATGCTACATTCTATATGATCTCCAACAAACAAGCTTTGTATAACCCGATTCTACTGAATGAGGTTATCCTATCCCATGTCTGAGTCGAAAGTATTTTATTTAAAATATTTATATTTATATCGATTGTGTGATCACTGTTTAGTAGCTATATTATCAATAGTAATGATACTTAACATCTATTTAAACCCCAAAAAAAGGGTGCATGTGTTTTCTATATCCATAATACATTAAAAGAAAGGGAATATTATTCATGAATTTTCTGGTTTATACAAACTTTCCCCTTTAAGAAAGTTTTCCCTTGAATTTATTTTCCCACAATGAAACATATGAGGGTAACTCTACCTCATAACTTCCTCTGGTTTCCATGTTTCTTCTTCAAAATTTTTATTTCTCCATAACACTTTGATGAGGGAAATTGTCTTATTTCTTAGAACATTTTTCATATGGCCTTATATCATCACTGGATTCTATTCATAATAAATTGCATTCTCCAATGGTACCACCTCTAAATTGGGTTCATGCCATAGGTCAGGTATTTACTTCCTCAAGAGTGGTACATGGAATGCATCATGTACTTGAGATAGGTTCACCAAGAGTGATGGTTAATATTCTAATGTTGTGATGTGATCACGGATCTCAAAAGGGATGATGAACCATAGACTAAGCTTTCCCTTATCCAAAATTCTCATCAATATCTTCCGTGGAGATATATGGAGGAAAAACATATCTCCAACATCAAACTCTAGGTATCATTGACAGTTGTTAGTATAACTCTTTTGTTAACTCTGATCAGATTTGTTGTGCTACTATATGGTAATACCCTTCTCCACCATTTATTCAACCATTTACAGACACTAAAATATTTGTCCCCTAACATCATCCCAACATTCTAGTGTTCTAAACCTCTTTCCATAAATGAATTAATAAGTATCCATTTGGATGCTTGAATTGAAACTATTGTTGTAAGATACCTCCACTAAAGGAAGATGCTAATCTCATCCTCCATTGATGTCCATTGAGCATGCTATCAACATATCCTCAGGTTTTTGGATAGTCCGCTCAGATTGTCCCTTAGTTTTAGGATGATAATTTGTACTAGAGTTCAACTCAGTATTCATATCATGTTGGAGACTCTTCTAGAACCTAGAGGTTAATCCTGGATCTCGATCGAATACAATCAATAGCAGTTAACCATGTGGCCTTACCCATTCTTTGGTGAATATTCTCTCTAGTAGTTCTAATTGGAAATTCTCTCAAATCACAGTTAAGTGTGAGGTCTTTGTAGGATGATCCATAATAACACAAATTGCATTATTTCCATTGGATGTGTTTGTATGTCCGGTGACAAAGTCCATGGTGATGGTTTCCTATTTTCATTTTGGTATGGGAAAGGGTTTCATTATACACTTAGAGCTCTGCCTCTCAGTCTTCACTTGCTGACATAAAATGCACTTTGATGTATACTCAGAAATCTCCTTCTTCATTTTTTTCAACCAATATTTAACTCAGAGATCTAGATACGAAAATGTGTATCCCGGGTGAGTTGAGAAATTTTAACTATGTGCATCATCCAAAAGTTATTTCTTTATCTATGGATTTTATTGAACACATAATCTTGAGCCAAATCTCACAGTTCCTTATTATTGAAAATTGAACTATGAGTATTTCCCGTTCCTGATAATTTCCACTTTCTTCTTAATTCCCACATTATTTTTTTGAGAATACTTTAACCATTCCAAAATAGAGGGTTGAGCATTAATTTTTGAATGGATTAATGATGTTACCTTCTTCATGATTCACATGCCCATATTCATCAAATCTTAGAAGATTGGGTCTTTTTCAATTCCCATTAATGATGTAATTTATGTTTCCTCTCTACCTAGAGAAACTGACACTGTTTTTGTATTCTCGGGGTGGTTATAGATTGAGCAGTCATTATCCTTGATGAAATATAACAATACTTGTTGTCTCATATTCACCTTTTCCTATGTTAATATATATTTGATATTTTTTTATTAATATATATTCCATGATTCTCCCCAATGAGATAATTCCACCATATTTTCAGTGAAAAGATCACCGTAGGAAACTACAAATCATGTGTGGGATATTGTTTCTCATGAATATTCAACTACCTTGAAGAATAGGTGTTGACTTTATCATTCTGCATCAACATATAACCTAATCCCTTCTTTGAAGCATCACTGAAGATTATGAAAAGCTCCCCACATGTTGGTAGTGTGAGCACAAGGGCAGGGATATGCCTTTTCATCAACTCAACGAAGCTTTATTCCCATTCATCATTCTAAGAAAACTATACTCCCTTCTACGTTAGCTTAGTAAGAGGGTTTTGCCATCATGATAAATTTCTCACAAATCAGTGATAATATAATGTCAACCCTAGGAAGCTACAGATATCTATCACAAATGTTTTCCTTAGACATCCCTCAATTGATTTTATTTGATGGTTCCACATATATACCATTTCTGGTGATGATATTCCCCAAGAATAATACTTCCTCCAACCAAAATATGAACTTTCTATACTTTTCATAGAGCTTATCCTTTCAGAAGGTCTCTTGTACAGTGCATAGATTCTACTCATGATCCTCCATGGTTTTGGATTATATTAGAATATCTTCTAAAAAATCAACCAAAAATATGTTGAGGTAATCTATAAATACTCTATTCGCCATTTCCATGAATATCGAAGGATAATTAGTGAGTCCAAAAGGCATTACTATAAATTCATAGTGACCATACCTTGTACAAAAAGTGGCCTTGGTGATATCCTCCTTATTCACCCATACAAGTTAATATCCTGAATTTAGATCCACCATGGAGAAGTATTCTTCTCCACATAGCTGATTGAAGTAGTCATCAATTCATGGATAATAATACTTAATCTTACACATAATTTCATTGAGCTCACGATAATAAAGGCAAAGTCGCATTCACCCATCATTCTTCTTGATGAAGATGACTGGTTCACCCCATGGTGAATCACTTGGGTGTATAAACCCTTTATCTAGATTCTCCTATAGTTGTTTGTTTAGCTCCATAAGCTACAAAAAATCCATTCTGGACCGATTATTTGATATTGGAAATTCCCTAGGTATAATATCAATAGAGAATTCAAAATCTCTTCCAGGAGGAAAATAAAAAATTTCCCTAGGAAACACATCAGTGAATTCCCTCACAATAGAAATGTCTTCTAGGATGATTTATTCCTAATAATCAATCATCTGATCTACATAAGTGAAATCATATGGAAGTAATATCAATGATTGGGATAATGGTGATGAGAGAGATTTATCCTCCTCCTTTCACTTGTATTGAATCGGGGGTCGATTCACCATATGGAGATTTATTCCCCTCTCGTGATAATTTTTGTTGTCTTTATATATGGAAAGCCAATCCATGCCATGAATTGCATCAAAATCCACTTGACATAGTGTGAATTTCTTCTCCATAAAGTTCAATATACAAATTTTGAAATGGGACAATTTATATTCATGGGATGAAATAATTACCCCATTTGATGTTTTCAGCGACATCTCTACTTCCATGCATTTTGGTGTTGTTTGGGTTATTCTAATAAACATTCAAGATATAAGAGAATGCGTAGAACTATGGATGATAACTGTACCTTTCAATTTTGGATTCCAGTTGCACATTATCCAATAAAGACATAGGGATGAGTATATTAAGTAGTTAAAAACAAAAAGAGAATCCAATGACATTAAAGGGATGACATATAAATTACATTTATTTCCTTAACATATGAATTTATAGGCTCAATCTAAGTTATCCATGATCTATTTCCTAACGCATATTCTTATGGGTTTATTTCATGCTCTTTAATAATGTTTCATACTAATCTTATTAATTTATCAAATGATATACCCTAAGAGTATTGAACCAAGACTGAAGAAAGGCCAATTGTCATGCTCCAATTCCAATTTGAGTCCATCTCAAAGAGTGTTTCCGAGTTTTACCACTAGAAACATCTATTCCAGAGCATCCTCTACTTGTTCATATCTATACTGGGATGCATTTTTTTGATAAACCACTTAATTTATACACACCAAAATTTAGGAATGTTTTTCTTATACGTAGTCCTATCCCTAAGGCTTTTACTAAGGTTTTCAAATCCTAAACCCAAAAATATCTAAACCGTTACTTCGGTACCAACTATTACAACACTTACATTTATAACACACTTAAACGTGATTTAATACATAAACATTCAGTAGATATAATCCATAATATCGAGAGGTATTGTGTCTTTTGAGATTAGGAACATTACATTACAACTTAAAAAATAAAATACAACATCTTTATTTAAAACTTCATTTGCATGTCCACAAAATTCCTTCATACATAGCATTGCATGGGATAACCTGAGGAAAAACATAAGAAAAGGGTTATGTATAAGCCCAGTAAGGGAGTAAAAAATACATAACATGAATAACATAATACATGTTAGGAAATTGACCTATAAATGGAGCATAAGAGAAATAGGAATGTAATTTCATGATATAGAATGATTATCATAACATGGAAATGTGGCAACATCATAAAAGACTGCATCATTAAAATAAAGGAATCAAAAAAACCCCTATCCCAACATAATGGAAAAAATTTCGATAGTGGAATTAGGTAAACTACTATCCCAACATGACGTATCAGGATAATAACATTACCCAATACATTGGAGAACTATCCAGGTACACCATTCATAATCATTTCAATCATTTCCTTAAGTGTTCCATGTAAGTCATATAACATTGATTAATTAAAAATAATAATTAATTATATGTTAAAAGAATTTGAAATACATCCATTAATTTCAATAATAAATAATTATATGTGCATAAAGTTTAATAACCTTGATAGAGAAATGGACATGTTATTCACAACACAATGATTTTTCCATGAAAAATCACGGTGAAATTTCAGCAGCATAACAACATAACATGGGGATTCATAAAATGGGTTGATGATAGAGAATGGGGTATCTCATAATTTAGACATTAAATAGGTAGTATGGGGATCATGGAGAAAAATATCCAAACATACTAGAGGGAATTTTAGATGCATAATATAAGATAAATTCTTTAATGGAAATGAAGAGAGAAATCCCTTACAGAATATCAACATGGTAATAGGTGTACATGGGAGGGATTAATGGGAGTGAAATGGGTATATCACCATTAAAACACAATAATTTCCGTATATTGGAGTTGAGATAACATACCCATAATTTTTAATCTAATGATAAAAGGGTATGCAAATATAAGGAAACTTGGACAAAAATGAGAAAGGAAAGCGAAGATCCCTTACCAGGATATGTGATCCCAAAGCCTTGGGAGGGGATTATTGGGAGATTTGGGGGCACATTGGGGGGATTATATGGATTTTATAGAAGAGTGAGGATGATCTTCAAGGAGTTTGAGTGATGAGAAAAGGGTTCTTGGCTGGGTTTATATAAGAAATGAGAAGGATTATTTATTATTTATGTTTTAGACACTACACAAAAAAATATTCAAAACCACAAAACTTACCATGGTTTTACCATTTTTTTTACCAAAAAGGATATGAATAAATTATTTTATAAGGCCATGGGCTGATGTTATTAAAATATTTCCCTTTATTTTGTGGTGGTGAGTCAAACTCTCAAGGAAATGAATTTAAAATCAAGAAATATATTATACAATTATGATGATTCACTAAGGATTTATAAAATATCTAAAACTAATTTAAAATAATATTTTTTAAATCTTTAAACATATATTGGTCCAAGAATACCTAATATAGTATTTATTAATTTATTATGGGGTCGGTAGGATGTCATTAAACACATATTTTATTTGTATGGTTTTAATTTTTACCAAATAATTTGACTATCTCAGAAAATTATGAAACATTAACCATTAGATTATTTGAAAATCCTGATTCCAAAAAAATATTCATTTTATCTAAATAATTTTGTAAATATGTTATTTTTATCTTTTAATATAAAAACAGACATTCTGAAAATTTATGGGTTTTGACAAAAACTGTTTTCAAACCATAATAGAAATTACATTTGACTTCATAAAAATTATATAACCATTTATTATTAATAAAATTAATTTGATAATAATATTTTATTAAAATATTAATTATTTCAAACATTCATTAATTTCTTAAAATAAACTCTTTAAAAATACACTTTCTGTTTTATCGTATAAAAATATAACTCCTAACAAACTGATTACCTAATAATTTATAGATAGGGAACTGATATAATAATCATTTATAAGTATTTTATTTTTTATATAAATAATAAAAACCTTAATATATTTATATATTTCTCAAAATAACTATTTTAATCTGAAAAATCAATGGATCAAATTCATAATTTTTTAAAGAAAAGAAATTCTCATAAAATAATTGATGGAATTAGACTTTTATTAATAAAAAGATATTACATAATAAGTAACTAATAAATTGTTAAATAACCCCTTATAAAACCCATATATGTCCTAAGTGTAAGGTTTGCGATTGTGAAATACTATTGGGGCAGCTCGGATACCACTACCTGGGTGGTGACCACTATTAACATGAACTTAACCTGTTGGAAATTCTGTTCAATCTTAACATTTTGAATCATTGCTTTGGCTTGGTAATGATTGAAGAACAGTGATGCTACTCCCTTTATGGAATCCACAAAATGAGCTTCACATGGCTCTAGTCTACTAGATGTGGCCATACTATCCTTTCTTTGAGTAGAAAAAAGTGTTTCAAAACCTAATATTTATATTAGTTGTGTGATCACTATTCAACTACGATATTATCAACTGTAATAATAATTAACTTTCATTTAAACCAAAAAAAATAAAAAATGAGTGCATGTGTTTTCTATATCCATAAGATATTAAATGAAAAATAATTGTACTCATAAATGTTTATGTCATTACAGTTTAAAAATGGCATCTATAAAGAATAAAGGTACGAATACTAATAGACAATGTAGATATTTCCATATAGACCATACCAATATAGATGGTTTTAGATCTAATTATATCATGTCTATTTTAGGGAATCATAATTAGGTTAGGACATATAACCTTTCCCGAATTGAGAAACATATTTTTCCATAGTGTTAGTCTCTAATGTTGGATATCTTAATGAGTTTAAATCCCCCATTATTTAGTTGTAATACCTACTATATGGTAGTCACAAAAAAAATTATGTAACTTGAGATACTATTTCTAGAATTAGGAAGCAATAAAGAGGAAAAATATATACATGCATTATGTTGTATCAAGAAATATGTAGATCAATGGTTTTTATAGATCCTGAATACAAGGGAGGTGGATTAAATCTAACAAATAGAATTGAAATATTTAAAAGAAAAATTATTCAGAAAATATTTCACTCATTAAAAACAAACTAAAACAAAGTGAATGTTCATAATCTTAATGAAAATGATTGAATAAATATTTTTGAGTATGTTGGGTCCTTTACAAGGATATACATCTATTCTAGAGGTTACTTATGGAACCTAAAGTGAAATATTTACCATTTCATTATAGGGATTAATCGATGTATCCATATGGTGTCAATCACCCTCAATTTTTCATGATATAATGAAATATTTTTATTCATAATAAAAATAGATAATTAGTTTTATAGATGTTATATTTTCAAGGGAAATCAAGAAAATAAGAGGTCTATAAATCACTATGAAAAAAAGATTTCAAAAAATAAAAAGAAATGAAAAAAGTAATTTCCATCATGTAAAATTTGTGGAAACAATCATCCTACAAAATGCATGAATGGGAATAAGATTTTGTTGTAAATGAGGAGATAAGGTTCATCTTTCCCATTAATTAAAGGGTATGAAATAAAGTCATTCATGTCTAGTAATTCAAATTTACAAAAATGTAAAATTATTTAAACTATTTTTCATAATGTCAAATAAATATATAATAGAAGATGAGAAGTGGAGAAGGAAAAGCTAATGTGACCACTATAGTTTAGGTGGATGTAACCAATGAATTGGTGGAGGGAATATTAATCATAGAATAAAATTTCTCAAGCGCTTTATTTGAAACTGGATCATTACAAACTTTTATATCTTCCATGTTTGTTAATAAAATAAAATATCTCCCTATCACCTTAATAATGGTGTGTTCAGTCGAAAATCATAGTGGAAGTATCACTACCACAATTATGGTAAAGCAAGCCCCAATTATGAAACATAAAGATACATTATTTTTCGACATTATTATCATTTTATGGTTGAATTTTTTATAATAATATCTATGGACTGAATTTAAAAATATAATGCAAAAATTTATTCCAAGAATATGGGAATTATGATTCATGATGAAGATATTAAATTCCTTTTCTTTAGAACAGAGACTTCATCATCTGTGTTTTGTATTGATAAAACCCTAGTATTAATATTTAATGATGTTCTTGGGGAATAATAAAAAACAAAATATATAGATGGAGAATTCAATATTTGAATTGTGTGTGTACCTATTTTATTTGAATACATTTATGTATTTATTATTGAATTACCTAAACATCCACAAGATCATGATTTATATTTTCCCATTTATTTAATATATAATGAAATACAAATATCCAAGACTCCTTATTTAATACACACAATTGAATTAATGTAATGATATAAAAACCAGAGGGGTTTCTGATAATGGCATTACGATCCATAGTGTTTCACCATAAATATCAATTTTTATCATTATTACAAAAAGTTGGATCCATGAGGTTGTCGATTTATTAGAATGAGTTCAATTCCCTTATAATAAATAAAATGTATCATTTTACTTCATTTCATGATTTATTCCATTAACATATTGATGCACAATATTTTTCAAAGATTAAAATAAATTCGGTGTGTTATGAATTGTGCGTATATAATAGATAAAAAATGAAGAAATCATTATGAACAAGATATGGACATGATGGGTTTATGATAATTCTATTTGGATTGATTAATTCACCCTCTATTTTTATGGATATAATGTATATGGTATTCAAGGAATATCTTTATTGTTTTGTCGTATTCATTAATAATATCTTTCTGTATTGTAATAATTATTATGACCATGGGAATCAATTTCAGATCATTATTAAGATTCATATAATAAAATAATTATGTGGGATGTCTTGAATGAATAATATCTAGCTTTAATGAGTTTATTTTATTGGAAATATTATCTATAAATACATATCCGACTTGATCATGAAAAGAAAGAATTATTTAGATAATTACCAACATATATGAACACAATTAAGGTATGCAGTTTCATTTTTTATGGTAGGTTACTATCTAAAACTGAATTATAATATCTTCTGATTGGCTAACTTATCAATCGATATTATAGATAAAGGGGTTATGCTCATTTGGATAAAATAATGAGAAGTGTGTTATGATTAATTGAAGCTTAGATTTGTAAATTCATTTATTTTCACTCTAAAATCATGAAATTATTATTTTTTGATATATAGTGATCTATTAATGAGACATCTAACTTTTTTTCTTATGACCAGAAGATAATTTTTTTATTTCAAATAATTATACGGGAAAATGATATCCCATGTATGTATAGAAAACCATAACATCAAACTACGAAAGAGATAGATGAACCATTGAAATAAATTTTCATCCTATTATACACATTATTACTAAATAGTTTTCATAGAAGTCCATTTGCCTCTAAATTTGAATAATCTTTGATAAGGTCCTCAAACCAATTAGATAACTTGTCCCATATCTTTTTGAACTATCCAACCCATGTTCTTTAGTTGGTAGACACAATAATTTATTTAATGATATAGAAACATTATGTATATCAGTAGAGATTTGAGAAATACATTGTACATTAGATACTAAAAAATATATTTTCATAGAAAGTGATAAACATGAGACAATGAAGATAGATTGAGCTACTCAAGGAATTTGTTTTTTTATAGTACCCCCTAGGGAAGGAAAATGAGTTTGAAAATTTTATAATCTTAAAGGATCAGGTATTTCTGAACCAAATGAGGACTGAGATGGACCATAAGTGTTTGGATATTGTAAAGAAGGAAATAGAAATTATTAAGGGACTAGTAAAACCACTCATTTTTTAAATGATTGTGAAACTAAATTCATAGGAAATGGTATAATGTTATCATTCTGATGATGATATTTTATATTAGAACATTAAATGTATAACTGAAGGGTAATTGGAAGAAATCATTTGTGAAGATTGAGTTCTGAATTTTGGAATGAGATTATGTGTTTCATCTATAAATGAGATGAAAATGGAGTCACTAGTTGACGCTCATATAACAAATATCCCCATAAATATGGGCAGAACTAGAATGTAAATGTATTTGAGGGATCATTTTTTGTTAGATAACAAGAAGTGAGAAATTTTTTATTATGTTCCCAGATGTTTGGTGTTTCAACAATTAATTTTTGAGAGATAGATTCCTAGAGGAGTTATGTAACCTATTCCTATTCCTGTATGGAATTGGGAAAACTATATACATACTTTTTCATTAGACTATAAAATAAACCTATAAAGAATAATGAAAGATGGGTTATGTTTTATCACAAATATGAATCCAAACATTTCCTCTCTATAAGATAATATTTACCTCTTGATTACCTCTCAAGATTCAATATTAACAATGTTTTATAACATTATACCAAACGTCTTTCAACTGTGTCTGACCAGGATCTTTATTTTACATAAAACTTATGAAAGAGTCTTCAAAAGGATCATGATACTTATCTTTATTTAAGCACTTCCTACAATTTTGCAGCTTATGTATAGTTGCAAAGGACTGATCAGGCATCAGAATAAAACTGAATGTCCTGCTCACATGACATTCCAGTAATGCTAGATCGTTATTTACCTTTGGTAGAGTTTTCTTTTAAGAATATAATCCATTCATGTATTCATATATAACCTTAGAAAGAATTATATTGAGAGAGAAGTTATACACAAAATTTTCGGGCTGAATTTTGTGAGAGGAATCTTTTAGGTCTCAAACTTATTGAATACACAATAGTGAAGTTAAAGAGTATTTTTTATCGTATTAATGTTTCTTAAAGTAAGGCAATGAGTTATAAAAATATTCAGAGTAAGGAATTGAAATTTCGAGTGGGAGATCATGTCTTCTTGAACGTATCTCTATGTAAGGGTTTCATAAGCATTGATAAGAAGTAAAAGGGCCACACACACATTGACAATTTTGATATTTTAGAATGAATTGGAGCTCTGGATTATCCTTTGGAAATAACACCCAACCTCTCTAAAGTACTTGATGTGTTACATATATCATTGTTGATGAAGTACATGCTCGAACAAAAACATGTTATAACCTACAAAGATATATAATTGTGATAATATCTATCATACCATGATTTTTCCATCCATATTATTTACATTAGAGAGATTTTTTAAGGAATCATATGACTCAAATGGTAATAGTACTTTAGAGAAATTATAAAATAGAGGAAGCAACATGAAAAACAGAAGATGTTATAATGAATAACCACTCTTATTTTTTTATAATGTAATATCCATGAAATTTCAAGAAAATAAATTTCTAAGAGGGATGGATGTAACACACTGAGACATTATGATATATTTCCTTTTAAATAAATTCAATGTTTTCGATAGCATGTGAAACAAAAAACCCCTAGCCTAAATTATAGGTAGTTAACATTATATTTTAATAAAAATATAAAAAAAATGCCCATGTTAAAATTTTGTGGCACAAAAAATCTAATTTTCAAGGATGAATATAAATTTGAACTTACATGGTCAAAATAATACTAGAATGATTTTTTAAATCTTCAAAAAGAATTATTATTTAATGAACCATAACAAATATAGTATTTAACAATAAACACATTTCTTTATAATAATTTATTATAATATGTCTAAATTAAAATTTATTCACTATAAATTTAATAGAAATAAATATTATAACATTCAATTGTAAAAAATAAATATATTTTTCAGGAAAATATTTATTTTCCATGAAACTCCTTTGGTTTTAAAATGAATATTTTCTATCAAATTTAAATAATTAAAATAATCTTCAATGAAAAAAATTTTATTTCAGATATATAATATATATAACTGTATTAATTTAAATATATTTGATTATTATTTTTGTCCATATATTAAATATATAATCATCTTATTCTTGAAAAATGCATTTATAAAAAACCATTTTTACCCGAATTAATGGTATATTTTAAATTAAATTATTAAACTTATGTGAATCGAAATTTAATTAAATAGATTCTAAATTTTTAATCAGATTTATTTGTACCAACTAATAATGTCAACATAATATTTGACAATATTTTTGAGAAAATGTATTAAAAAATAATTTTGCCAGTTAATGTTAAGATGAGGATTCACGCGTTGCATGAACTTGTGTACACATATAGAATTTTCATTTATAAATTATATTTAATATTATTAATTTTTGGGACCATATTATATAATAATTTTTATTCTAATTTTATTCCTGGAGGATAAATTTTATAGGTAAAAAAAATATGCAAGCTACCATTTGAAAAATAAATAAGAAAAATTTGGTAAACATACAGGCTAAGGAATAGCATGTCAAAAACAATTTTAAATTGTGTGATGAATGTTTATATTGAACATATAATCCATAATATTCATTATTTATAAATTTTCGAGGCACTTTGGGTTAGATTAACTTCCAATTATTGTTGAGTTTATAGTTTTTACAAAAAATGAAACTACTCCACAATTATAAAAGGGAACTCACTCCACTCACCTATTAACAACAATAAAAAACTTCTCAGACCAATTTATAAAAAACTCTACAAAAAATAATTATATATAAATAAATTATGTTATTCTAAAAATTCCATCCCTAGTTTCTTTAATTAGAGATCCAATGGTGGATTATCTTGGTGAAGATAATCATATTTTCAAAGCTCTTTCATTTTATTAATTATTTTACAACCTTCAATTGTGTATTAAAATTTATGTTATAATAAAAAAAAATATAAAATATATTGAGATATATTATTTAATGTAAACAACCAATATCCATCCACTATACCATAAAATGGGAAACAAAATCATCATTTGTGTGTATCGCAATGTACAGCCTCATGAACCGCTGTAACTCATTTTCCATCAACAAATATCAAGATTGTATATAATTATAGATATAATTTTCAAACACACACACACACACACAGATATATATATAATATTTATGTTATTATTATTCTTATTTAATATTAATATCACTAATTAATTATTACTTACCATGATATTTATAAGATGATAACGTCACTCGTTTTTACACCAGACAACCTTCTTGCAAAGTGATGTGATTCTTTTTTCAATTATGATATTCAAGAAAAATTATAATGATAAATTTAAGTAATATATTGGATATATGTCAAATGATATTGACTTATAAAAAATAATATATCACCCATTTAATTACCCTTTCTCTCATTTAGGGAATGACATCTTTGCTCGTGCGTACATTTGGCCTACCATATCCACAAAGTGATGCAATTCATTTTACATGTTCAAGCTTCAAGAATGAAAATTAAAATAAATATATTTTTAAATATGATGTTTAGAAAATTTATATAATTAGTATTTGATTTATCTATATCCTATACACAATAATCATAACATTAATAAAAAAACACACAAAAGAGAATAAGTCAATTAACACACAAAATAATGAAAAAATGAAATATTATTAATTAATGGGTGGTAATATATTATATGAAGATATTATATGATATTAAAAATGTAAATATGGTAATTACATAAATTAATAAATGCTTCAGGCCATTATACATGAGGTTAAATATTTTTCAACCAATATGAATCATTATGTGAGAGATTTTATATAAATGTCTATTTCATCGAGACCAATTTGTTAATATAAACCAATTCAATTGTATGTAGTGTATTAATTCCAAATTAATATATTTCACATGAATACGTATTTATTCATGATTTATTGTAAAAATTATATTCTAGATGAATTTACACTCACCTCTCATTTTTTCGTTAAATTTTGTGACTGTTAACATTATCTGGATTCAATCACATCATTGTGATTATTTTTCATTGGATTTTAAATTTATATTAAATTACTATATAATTAATATAATAGATATGGTCATTTCCTAAAAATATAATATTATTCTTACGGTTTTTAAATTAAATTTAATTTGATTATGTTGTAAAATACTTCTAAATATGTATTCTTTAAACAATATTAATATTTAATGATAATGCACATTATTCAAGAATTAAATAGATTATTTGATTTATGAGTAATGATTTGGACATGCAGTGATGGGTGGGTTCTAGATTTATATATCCCATCAATTAATTATTAGTCCCATGAGGTGAATTAATAAGATAAAATTAAATGGGTTTTACCCATTTTTTTAAACTATATTGTGAATGGAATTGACAATAGAGGTATTAGGATGTAGGAGATCTTGAAGTCTAATAATTAAGATTTTATATCAGTGATAATTATGTTATTATTATTATCCATGGGATTTTCTTGATAAAATTAAATTTTGATTTATTTAATTAACATATTATTTACTAAATGGTATGTGAGATCAGTTATTTACCATACCATAGTGATTATACATTATATATTCATAATTTTCATGTTATTAATTAAATGGAATGTGTTTTTAGTAAATTCACATCACATAGTGACGATTCCTTATCAAATCATGATATGCAGGTTACTAATTAAATTGAATGTTCATTTTTTTATTTACATTTCCATATTGATTATGTAATATTTATATATGATAACTTCCCAAACACATAAACATTAATAACCATTTATGATAACAATTATTGTCTTTGTTTTACCCAAGATATGAAGAATAAATCATTGAATTTGTTTAAGAATTTCTATATTCTTCCATTACTATGATTTGTATTTTTATTTCTGGTGTAAAATGTGTATCGTGTGTGTATTTTGATTAAGAGTACACCTAAACAGTTCAATCCATAGATATATGATTCCCTATATCTTAAGAAATTATAATAGTGTAGACATCGACTCTACGTTATGGGATTTGATATCATTATAGTCTCTTAAACTACCTACCCAATTCATATAATCCATGTTCTTATAAAAATAGAAATCTTTGGTTTTCTTAATGTGTCACTGAATAGAAACATCCAAAAGGAGAGGAAGTTTAACACGCGCACATAGAGAATCAATAAATAAAGAAAGAATAAGTTTTCACCATTTTTAATTCCATTTGGAATGTTTGTGGTTGAAAATATCATTTCATTTATACAATGTATTCACTAACTAATTTCCTTCATAAATAATTATTTTTTTTATTTGGAGATAATTTACTCCCTATTTAATGGTAACCCTATTATGTTTTTTTGATTATTATGTTACTGTTACTATATGATTGTCCTCTTCAAGGTAAATTTCAAATCAGGATTTTATTAAGGAAAATTGATATAATGGATTTTGTATTATATTTATTTATAAACCCCCCATAATTTTCCCATGTTTTAATTATTTTTTTTGTTTTTATATGTCATTAAATTATATTTTCCCTCATGGATCATTATTTACTCATTGTAAAGAATCGAACTACACCACATCAGTTCTGTCTAAAATCATCCTCATCCCTGACCAAATTCGTTGGATGCTTTTAATTACATCCTTATACATGCCTTAATAATTCATAAAGGTCATATTATAGTAATATAATGTTCATTAACAAATTTAATATTATTTTTATCATTATAAATATGGGATATTATCATCAGAGTGTGAATAACATCACTTTTTAATGTTATCCATATATACACATCATTTACCTATTTTTTATTTTTCTATAAAAACTTATATCTACATTTTAATTTCTTGTAAAAAATTTTCTTATTTTACTCGAAATATAAAATGTTTCAAAATAAATTTACTTTTAAAGAAAGATTTAGAATCACCCATCTTCCCAAAGTTATTTTCTAAATTCTCGACACATTCTTTTAAACTAAGTGAACATCCTTTGACATATGTTTCTATTGATCAATGTATTATTCAAATGATACCATCTACCTTAATTCGCCAGATGGATTATAAAATATTATTTCCTATCAGTGGAATGATCCATCATGAATGTTGTGTTTCATATCCGTCCACTATGCATAAATATGATTTTATTTCCAATAAACTTCATCTATGATCAATATATATTTCATTGCAATTATAAAAGGATTTTCAACGATATTGTTGATATATATTGATTAAGGATGTCATCGATTGAAACCCTTACCTTTTATCTATACGTTTTAAATACCACATACCTCATCATCATAATTGATGAGTGATAACCTATAAATTTACTAAATGAAACAATATATAAATTTATTTTCCATGGGTTTATAATGTTATGAATATTAATGGAATTATGAATAATTTCTGTTTTCAATCTAATAGAAAATTATATGAAATTAATTTTATTAACATGGGTAATATCAACTATAATGAATGATTGATTTCAAGTGGGACACCTAAGTATGAATTTAATATGGGTGCGGTCCTATATGACCCTCCAATTCATTCTTTAAATTTTTATATCTAACTGGACATATATACATGGAACAATTTAGTTGATCTCAAGTGTGAGTTTGTGTGTGTCACTTATTAAGGTGAAATTTTAGTATTATATTGTTTATACTTATCATTACCCCTACATACAATGGTACCCATAATTGTATATAAATGACAGTAGAAAGATAATGAACCCCTAATTCATGCCTTAAGTAGGCCTTGATGCATTTCTGTCACAAGACGTGACAAAACAAATATTATCCAAATGCATCACAATGGATGAACCGATTCATCTCACATGAGGAGGTCCCTCAGTGATAACCTACTTATTGTATCTCACCTAAAAAAATTCTTATTGTTTTATAGTTTTGTGAAAACTATATAATTTAAAAGACCTACAATATGAAATTTAAAACTAAAAAAATGATAGAATTAGATTAGTAAAGAAGAAACTTATCCAATTTTGTTTAGTTCATGAGATCCACCATTCAACATGTTGGTTTTTAGATTATTATTGATAATTGAATTATATTATCCCATTCATGAAACATAAATATTTTTTAGTGGGTTGAATTCATGAATTACTTTATCAATCTCAGTTCCACCCCCTCTTGTAATCCAGGTTGATGACACGTCACAACGAAGAGTGTGATATCTTTTAATACCCAACTCCATCATATGCCCTTAAATATATTGAATGGATCAAATCCATCTTATTAAGATCATGTATCTACTATAAGGGATGATAAATATTTAATAAAATAGTATAAATGAGTTTGATATTAGTTTTATATTGGATTATCTCTACACCACTTCACTTCACTCTTCCTCATAACAAAAAAATAAATAAAATAAATTGATGTGAAAAATAAATTGAACTTCCACTAACCTACCCTAGCTCAATCCTTGAGTAATCTCCACAATTGTTTTCATAATAGGTTATGATCGAATGAGAAATAACGACATGAAAACGGAAGAATAAAAATTATAAAATAGATAGAAAGAATATTGTGAGAGAATAGAATAAATTAAATGAAATTTATAATAAGTTAAAATAACTAAATTGTTTAAACACAAAAAAAGAATAAAATAAAAAGAATAATTAGCATAACACGATAATATTGAAAAACTAATATAACAAAAATAATGAAATTGGTGGAGGGAACACTTTAATGAAAGGATGGATGAATTATTTAATAAAATAAAATTCAAATTTCATGACTTATAAATGTAAAAATCAATAGAAAATACAAAAAAATGGTAAAATGAATATTAGTATGGCCCTCTGCCTCTACTAAATGTGGGGGGGAATAATCTCTTTTATCATGGGGTAACTCCTCCGTATATAGGCCAACCAGTTTCCACCCTTTGGAGTTTCAATTCAATATCTTCTAAATATCACTTTATGATCTTCTCTTGATTGTATCTATAGAATATTTCTTTATAGAAGAAAATTAAATTTAAAAATTTGTGAAAGGATTCTTTTATAAAGTTGTTCAAAAATTTATGTTCTTTCTACCGACTAATTTTCAGCTTCATCCGACTTTTGTAGAAAATATGATGTCTAATATATTATGAAAAACATTTGTGTCTAGGAAGAGTGTCTTAATTTCAAAAATTTTATTTTCCTATGAATTTATTTCCTTGTTATCTGATGAATAAAGTTGGGATTTATTTTGGAAAATTTTCCTCCAAATTTTAACTTTATCAATTTCTAATGAAATCACCATTGAAACATCCATTTATAAGATATATGAATGCCTCAAAAATCTCCAAATTTGTTTAGAGATTTTGAGGTATGACATGTGAGCTTCATTTGGGCCATAAAATGATGTATTCTGATTTGGTTCCAAAAGAATGAAATGATGACAAATTTGTATTCAAGACTAAAAAATGTAAAAATATTAAACCAGTTGATAAACTTTTGTGGCCAAAATACTTAAATGAATTATTTTAATCAAATTTTAAATTTTGATCATTTTTAATAAATCCCAAAAAGCTTATAATACCATAAAATGTGACAAATAACATTAAAATATCATTGTTGTGTGATTAAAACATTTATAATTGTTTTATAAATATGTATGAAAATTGAGTGTGTCAATACCACCACAATTAATCCATGCTTTTCCCCAAGCATAAAATCTCAACATTAAAAATCAAAGGGCGCCAATACTATCATTATTAAAATTTTAGGGTAATAAATATAAAAAAAATCATCAATGTAATATCAAATTATTAAATATAACATAAAATATCGATTCAATTTTAGAATTTTCAAAGAATAAATGAATTCAGGTATTTTACTTTTTCCCTTTGAGAAATGATGAAACGTCTCCTTTCATTTGTTTAATATCATCATTTAAATATTAATGAAAATTCCAAATCAGGATATAACTCAAATTTTAATATTTTATCTAATTTCCCATGATACAATTTGATTAGATTTATGATCTTATCATGATAACATGATCTTATTCCATAGGCCAATAACTGAACTAATTTCTCCACCTTTGTAAAAAATAAGACACATTAAATCACGAGGACATTATTAAAGATGAAAATGACTCTATGATGTAAAGTTGGAAACAATTTATGTTCTAAAATTAATTCTCAAGGAGGTTGAATATCTCATAAATAGAAGTTCATGATATCAATGGTAAAATATCAATGAAATTCTCTCCTTTAAATTGTAACAACTCCAACTTCCCATTCTCAATTTAAGGTAATGATCAAAGTTATGTTTCCCTGAAATTAGTTTCCCAGTGTCAGTGTATTATTTTATTACATTGGAATGATCAAAATAAAATAGAATCGTTAAGGACCAATCTGTTTAGTAGATTTAAAAAAACTATATACAAATATATATTTTAAATTACACTATGAAATGAAAAATAACATAGTATACCATTTGAAAACACTAATTTTTTTTAATCTATCCCCTCAAGTCAGTCATAATATACTTATTCACACCCTAGGAGAAAATAAAACATAATAAATTGGTGATCTCAAATTTTCAGTAAGAATAAAAAATATAGAGGAAGCTATAATAAATAAGCATCAAAATTTTAAGGCATGGTATAAAACTAAAATGCAATCCTTTTAAACATAATATTCTGCATAATATAAGAATAATAAATAAAATAATTCCATTTAATCAATCACATGGATATTCTAATATTATAATAATCACATGAAATATCAATAACTAATCTCATTTCAAGGAAAAGTGTAATGCCAGACATCAAAGCAATACCTTTATGGCATGATGCCAAGACCATAAATAACCATTCCGTCAAAGCCTCGTGCCAAGACAGTAGTTCGTCTCATGAGATCTATCAATGAATTGAGGGGCTATAGAAGGAACATCCCATCACTTACTATGTCCAATTCATTCAACATATGAAAAGGGTGAAACATTACATAATCATTCATATTAAAACTATCAAAAGAAATGTTAATACTTTAACTATAATCCATAAATTGTATATAAATAGAACATCCATAGTAAAAAACATTATGAAACCTTCAATACAATTTTTATGATTGTATCATAATAAGTCAAATTCAATCAAGAATAAAAACAAATAAAGGATTTTGTCATATATGAAAATAATCTAATAAATTCAGTAAAACTCTTTGAGTGAAATATCCCTTTTTTACATTGAAATTTTTTAAAGGATACACAATTATAAAAAAACATTTATTATGAAAATTACCATGTAACATTTTATGTGAAGGTTCAAAATGTTAAGGATTCATAATGGTAGAAAATATCCACTTGCACCACATATGTTTAAAAAACATTCTTTACTTAATTTTTTGAAAAGGTCATAAGGTTCCCTGTTTCGAAAAGAACAGAAAGATTCCTTCCAAAAAAAATTTTAAAAACTTAAACAGGGAAAAATAACTTTGTTTTGATAATATTTTGAAATTCATTTTATGTAACATATAAATATAGGATAATGATGTCTCAGCAAATACTTACGTATAAACACCATCATTAAATAATTATATTTTGAAATTAACATCTACCATGTAATTTAGTTTAGTCAAGGGTGTGTTAAACCCATTAATGATGATTAATGAATGTTATTAAATTATACCAAAATCATATAATTATTTTATGTATCATATATTTTTTTCTTATATGGTTTTGTTAATAATATTTCAATATTACCATTATTTGTGGTGTTACCTTCTTCATCCTTCCAATCGTTTTTTTTATATAAGTCATGATTTTTATGAATTGGATGTATTTTTTTCACATCAATAATAATATTAAGTAAATAATTGTTATTTTTACTCATTATATATATTTTACAGTCATTTTTTAATGGATAACAGGGAAAATTAATCTCACCTTGCAATGGAGATGGTAGGTCGTACAAATGCACAAGCGATGATAGCATTCTCTTAGTGCATAAATGGTATGGAATTTAATGGTATATTAATTATAAATAATTATTATCATGATATATTCATTATTTATATCCATTATACTCATCATTATACCCATCACAATAATTCAGGGTTGAATAACAAATTACACCCCAACGTGGAGACAGTAAGCTGTACATACGCACGCGTGGGGTTATTGTTATATGTAGGGTGGATAGATGGAGAAATATAGTTACTATATAACTATAATAACATTTATACATAAATATTATACTATATATATTACTCTTTTATGGAAACAACATAGGAAGAGGATGTCTAATAAGAAAATAAATGGAATGGAATTGGTAAAACAATTACCTCCTCTTTGAGAGTCTCTTTTTTATTAGTGAAAAAGGACTCCATAGGATGGAATTATTCCCAATGTATGTACTATAGAATGAATTGAGATAATTTTGGAGGATAATTGGTCAGGGGTTGTCCAAGTCAAATATCTTTTGAGGTGTGAATAAAAGTGGAGGACATGGGCACTTTAATAATATAGGGGAGGGTCACTTTTGGAAACTCATGAACTATTAATTTATTATAATTTGATTTTCAGTTATAAATATATAAGAAATGAGTTATTTAGGGGATAATATGATTATGGGTAGAAATCCTCATAACCAATTATTTTGATACAATTTTAGGTTTCAAAACTAGCCTTATCTTTTTGTTTTAACCCATAGATAAACACATTAACTCTTACCATGTATACTCGCCTTTTTATACTATAAGGTTAATATAGTTAGAATAAAATTCCAAATGAACCCCAATTATATAATTTATGATATAATTAACACTAATGTTTTTATTTTTCTGAACCGGATTTTTTTATAAAATTTATAACACTTAATAAAACGTTATTTTCTCTAAAGTATCATTTCTGTCAATTTTGATACTATTTAATATTAACATTTTTAACAATATCAAAAAAACTTGATAAATTCCAAAATGATATATCCAATATTTCAATAAAATTTCTATGTTATCTATAGTCATATTTGATGTCATTAATTACATCTAATTATAATAATTTTAATATTTCTAATATAATTTATTCAATATTTCTTCTAATAAAATCATTTTAGTATCAATATTGTTTCAACATTAATGGTAATTATTTAATCACTAAAAATTATAAATATATTTATGTGATTTAGTTAATTATTTTTTCTTTATGGATACTACTTATAATATATGTTTTTTTCTATATATCTCTCTATTAAAATTATTATACTTATAATAAATGAGAGTGTGAAATTTTGTCACGTTCATTAATTTATATAATATTCAAGTAATATTCATGGAAAATGGTCCATTAAATGATTCAATTTATAAAAATATTTTCTAAGGGTCTAATTTTATCACCCAATAAGAGTTTTAAAGTTGTTCCGGTAATTTAATAATATTATTTTTACCTTTAATTTCCTGAATTACCCTTAACCGCAGTAATAAAAAATTATTAATATTACTATTCATAAAATATTAAAAGTAAAAGTAAACTATTAACATAATTTGGAAACTAATTTAAAATATGGAATCCATTTTTAAAAATTTAAAACTCATAAGTTTTAGTAATTAAATAAATATTAATCCTCGTTGACATAATGAAAAAATGTGATTTTCAAAAATAAAAACCATCAAAAGATTGGCATGTGCTTATATCTAATTTTAATATGAAAATAATTTTAATGCCATAAATTATATTTAATGATAAAAAAAATATAATTATACTTTAAAACCAATTAAAAGGATAATATATCAATATAAATATATTAAACAATAAAATACTTTTGAATTAAAATATAGTATTTTCCATTATTCGGTAAAATATAAATGTTATTTGAAAAAAAAAACCAAAAAAAAATTCCAAAATAATATTTTATGTCCAATTTATAAATTAAATGTATATTTTTTCAAGTTAAATATATAAATGTTTTTAATAATTTATTTAAAATGTTTTCTCCATTAAAAGGTTGAAAACTATATTTTTTGAACAATACTTCATTTATTTGAAAAATTGAATTTGTTCTTATATCATGTCTAATAAGACAATTTTATGAATATGAAAATTATATGGAAAATCTAAAATTCAAAATTTTGTTAATAATAATCATAACATCTCCTTAAATGGCTAGTCGTGGGGCCATTGAACTCGAGGTTGCATGCATCACAAGCTATTGAATTATTTCAAAAGAAGTGTACCATGGAAGAGTGGGGTGTTACACTTTTACCTATTTCAAATATTTTTATAATAAAAATTTCTATAATATAACAATATAAAAAGATTCATGTGTTACTTCATCATATATTCTTCAGGTTCCCATGCCACCTCATCTTTTTTAAGGTTTCTCCAAAGTACTTTTTCTTGATGAGTCGTTCGATTCTTTTGAAATTGTTCTCTGGTATCATGAATCATAATGGGATATTTACTATAAGACATATTATGTTCTAGTAAAATTTCATCATAGGTGATTATATGCATTTGGACTGGAATGTATTTTTTTAATATTGATATTTGGAACACGTCATTAACATTGGAGAGACTTGGCACCATTGCAAAATGGTAATTTAAAACTCTAGTATGTTAAATAATTTCAAAATAATTGATGTACCTAGGACATAATTTATCCTTCCTACCTAATTGTATAACACCCTTACCTGGAGATTCCTTCAAAAAAACATGATTTCCAACTTGAAATTCTAAATCCCTCATTTGTTATCATCAAATTCTTTTTTATTACTCTGATCCATTTTGATATGTTTCTGAATACTCTTTACCTTTTAAATCATTTGCACAATAGGTTTTGGACTAATGATTTTTATTTCACCAACATCATCCCAAAAAGTAAGTTTATGACATCTATTTCTATATAACAATTGATATGGTTCTATCTGAATATTGGAAGAGAAGTTATTCTTATAAAAAATTATACTGGAGTTAAATACGAATCACACATACCTTCAAGGTCATGAGAGATAGATCTCAACATGTCTTATAATGTGTGAATATACCTTTCAAATTTTCCATCAGTTTGTGGGTGATGGGAAGTGCTCAAATAAAGATCAATATCTTGGGAATTCTGAACAAATTTCCATAATTTTGATCTAAAATATTGATCAAAATAAAAAAAAATCGATATTGGTACACCACGAAGTATTAAAAAAATTATAATATAATGTCTTTTTAAAGGTTGAAGTGGTAAATCATCTCCTATAGAAATAAATTGTGCTGATTTGGTAAGTTAATTAACAACAACCCACACCACATCATTTCTTCTAGTAGTCTTTGGTAGACCCTTGACACATTCCATCACAATATCATCCCATTTCAAAGAAGGTATTCTAAGAAGATTAATGATTCCTCTAGGAGGCTATTTTATAGCCTTCACCAATTGACAAACCAAACATCATCACACATAATTAGTAATCTCTCTCTTCATGTTGTACCAAAAAAAATATTCAAATATATCTACATCATAGTGCTTCTATGGTGTATAGAAAAATTGGAGCTACGAGAATCATCAAATAATTCCCTTTTTAGGTCAGTTATAGACATAACACAACACCTTTTCCCAAATTTCAAAATATCATCTACAAATGCATTGTCAATTAGTCTCCCATCATTCATAGATTTAACATTATTTTTAAACACATAAAAATAAAATAGGGAACTTTTTATACCTTCCAATAAAAAAGGCTTGGAAACTATTTAGAAGAGTAGTTATGTTGCATCATCCATGATAATCCCCATATCTATATTTACTAGATTCATGAACATAGTAAACTTTTCAACTCTCATTTTGTTTTGAACTTCAGGTTCCTTTCTACTCAAAGCATCTTCCAACTTATTTTCCTTCCCTAGGTGGTAGTGTATTGTTAAATCATAACCCTTGAGTAGCTCAATCCATCTCCTTTGTCTCATGTTGATTTCTTTTTGTGAGAAAATATATTTCAAACTCTTGTGATTAGTATACATCACACATCATTCACTATAGATATAGTGTCTCTATATCTTTAGAGAAAAATAACTTCATCTAACTTATGATAATGATTTCAGTAGTTTTTTCCATGAATTTTTAACTTCCTTGATAGATATGAAATAACCCTATCACTTTTAATAAAAACACAACCAATTCCTTTTATTGATGCATCACTATAAATCAAAAACCCATTATTCCCAGATGGAAAATTCATGATAATAACATTAACTAATATTATCTTCAATTCTTCAAAACATTAGTCATTATATTTTTTTCAAATGAATTTAACCCCTTTATATGTCACCTTTGTTAATAGGTTTCCCCATCAGGGAAAATTCTAAACAAATATTCGATTATAACCTGGTAAGCCATTAAAACTACATACCTAGATTATACTCATCAGTGTTGGCCATTAATTAATTTCCATTTTCTTTTCTGGATTAATGGAAATCAAATCCTTTGAGTTAATTTGGCCAAGAAAAGAAATTTTTTAGAGACTGAATTCACACATTATCAATATCACATATAGTTCATATATTCTAAGAGAATTTAGTGAAATCTATAAGTGGTTCTCATGGTTTTAGTATCGTTTGGAGTATGAAAAGATATCATTAATAAATAATACTAAAAGATCATTTTATATTCCATGAAAACTCTTTCCATTAGAACCATGAAAATAGAGCTTGCATTATCTAGTTCATGTGGAATTACTGTAAACTCATAATGACTATAGATAGTTCAGAATATTGTCTTTCGAATATCTTCCTTCTTCACACACAATTAATGATATCCAGAATGAAGTTCAATCTCCAAAAAATATGGAGCTCCATGATGTTGATCATACAAATCATCAATGTGATAGAGATGATAACTATTATTTATTTTAAAATCATTGATTTCTTTAGAGTCAATTCGTAGCTTCATCGAACCATCTCACTTATTAGCAAAAATAACTGGGGATCCCCCTAGAGAAACACTAATGAGAATAAATCTCAAATTACTCAACTCCAATAGTTGTTTTGTCATATATACTAATTCTATAGTGGCCATTATCTATAGATTATTTGATACAGCCTTTCATCATAGATTAAATCAATTTTAAACTCAACTTTCTACTCTAGAGAGTGTCTAGGAAATTCCTTTGGAAATACATCGATATATTCTCTTAAAGTAGGTACATCCTCAATTTTAATATTTCATTCTTCATATGTAGATGTTATTTCCTATTCCTCCCTAATAATCTCATTCATTAATACTAATGGTGTTGGGTTTTGATAAGAATAATGTGATGAAGTTTATGCTCTAAAGATAATAGATTCTATATTTTCTTCACAAATTGCAGCATCCATTTACTTGCAATAAAATTTCACTTTATATATCAATAGAAAATCCGTACGGAGGATTATATCCATTTAGACCTTAGGTATGATGATAAATTCAGCTGATAAAGAACATTTACATAGCATAATGGGAATTTCATGACACATCTTTATTGCAATGAGACTTCCCTTAGGGGTTTTGACCAACAAATCCCTTGGTAATGTAAATTGGAAATATATTAATTTTAATGAAAAATGGGAATATATAAAGGAATTACATGATCCAATATTAATGAAATTTTTGGCTAAATTTGATGAAATTATTAGTGTACCTTCAACCACATCATTAGTAACTTCAATCTCAATAGTTGTGATCATAAAAGTTTAGCCTTGCTCCCTTGGAATTTTCTAGGGAAAGATTCCTAGACACATAGGAAAATAATTTTCATAATGTCCAAAATCATTAAAATTGTAGCATTGAACCTTGGTAGATTCTTTCTTTTCCATGGAATCATGATCCTGGTGGGTTCTTCTCCAAATTTTTAACAAAATGTGATTCCCTTTAGGCAATTACAGAGGTGTTTCTTCCCACAATTACTACAGGGTGGAAATTCTACTTTTCCTTTATTCCCCTTATTTCCTTTTCAAGAGTGATAAATACCCCTCTTCTTATCTTTCATTACATTAATTTCATACACCTTAGAAATATAATTTTCTTGTCTTGATTCTACATAATACTATATATTTGTATGATGAGAAATTTTGTGAGATCAATGCCTGTCGAACTAATGGTTTTAACCCATCAAAGAATCAATCAATATTACTTCTTGAGTTTCATTTGTAGTCTACAACATTCCTTGGTAACATTGTGAAGTTAGCATTATCCATTTCAACATTCTCATCCTCCTTCTGCCTCAAACATAGAAATTGACTCTCCTTATTCGGTCATAAATCACAAGGAATGTATTTTTATTGGATATTTCATTAAATTACATACATTCAACATTTTTTAACCCTTTAACCTCCATAATATTTCGATTTAAAACCCATTATTGATCAATATATCCTGATAGATGATAGAATTACCTAACTACTTTTTCCCTTTTGTTAGTCCTGAAGGAATGAAAAAATTTCTCTAAGGAACTTATCAATTTCTCATCTAGAAATGGATTTGTAGTCCCATTTAATTTTTTATTTTTTGTCTCATGAAGTGATCTAACAATGATCCTCTATTTTGAGAATCAGTTTGCTCCATACAGGTAAGTTTATTGTTTATAACTTGAGTAAGCTTTCCCAGTATAGTTATATGTTGTTCAGTTCTAGTCATATCATCATTACCACAATTATTATATTTCACAGGAGGAAAGTCCCAACATGCCTTCAATTCATTGATATAATTTTTGTTCCTTCAACTAGGAACCATTTCTAAACAACTGCATACAGTACATTAAATTATGAATCATAATGAATAATTCCAAACTAGCAAAATACGTATCATAAATTGAAAAATTTATGCATATCTCATCCATAATCATAAAAATGGTTTCTTTGGGGAAATATTTAATCATAAATCTTTTATAATGGGTTTTAATGAAAATGTTAATTATCATAAGCAAATCCCCCAATAGGGTCAAACTAGTTTCATAGTTATGCCTTTTTCTATGTACCAAGTTACCCCGATTCAAGCCCAAAACACCTTAATTAAGTTATAGTTACAAGGAAGATCTATTCCAGAACCACATCTACTTATAGAATCCATAGAAGGATGTATTTTATAGTAATACCCATATAATATCTATATTAATAAACTTTTATGATGTTTATATATATGTATCTTCAATGTCTATCTGAGGGGTAATGTTCCCTAATCATGTTTTTTTAAATCTAGTTTCCATGGTTTGTAATAAACATCCTTTGATACCAACTATAATTCCCCAACCCTAGTGGCCTAGATTTGGTGCATTATTTTATTGCGTTGTCATGATCATAAGAAAATCAAATCCTGATGGACAAATCACTTTAGTATCTCTAGAAAAACTATATACCAATATAAGTTTTACATTACACCCTAAAATGAAAAACAACATAGTGTATCCTTGGAAAACACTTATATTCATAATATTATCCATATAAGTTATTCATAAAATACTTCTTCACATCCTGGAAAAAATTAATCATATGAAATGGGTGATCTCAGATGCTTGGTAAAGATAAAAAATATTGCGGTAATAATAAAAAAAGAATAAACTTTTAAGGCATGGTATAAAACTGAAGCATAATCATTTTAAACATAATATTCATCATAATATAGAAATAATAAATATAATAATTCCATTTAAACCTTATCATGGTTATTCTACTATTCTAATAATCACATGAAATATGAATAACTCATCTCATAATGAGGAAATTCATAATGTCAGACATCATAACTATATCGTCAGGAACTTTTACCAATACAATAAATAACCATACTATTAATGCCTCGTTCCAAGACACTAGTTTGTCTCAATAAACCTACCAATGCATTGCGGTGCTATAGAAGGCCCCACCCATCACTTAGTAAATCCAATATATTCCACATATAATAAACATAAAACCTAACATAAAAATTTGTTTTTAATCTATCATACGAAATATTAATAATTTAACCATAAACCATGAATGGTGTAATAATAAAACATCCACAGTCAATCATGTAATAAAAAATTCAATACAATATTGAATTTTTAATCATAATAAATCAACCTCAATCAAGAATAAAATTCAACAAAGGATGTTGTCCTATATGAAAATAATATACTAAATTCATTAAAACACATTGAGGGAAATATTCCTTTATTACTTTCAAATTATTTAAAATTCACATAATTATAAAAGAAAACATTTATTATGAAGATAAATTTGTATGATATTAAGGGAATATACAAAATGTTAAGGTGTCATAATGGTGGAAAATAGTTGTGCACTTGTTATAAGTTAAAAACATTCTTTCTATAATTTTTCAAAAAAGTCATAAAGTACCACCTGTGGAAAACGACAGAATGATTTTTTTCAATACGTTTTATAAAAAGAAAAAAATGGGAAGAAATTACATTAAAAATTTTCAATTATATATTGAAATACATTTTATGAAACATGTAAATTTATAATAAATACTTCCTTGATGATACATATTTATAAATAACCTTAGATAATAATGAGATTGTGAAATTAACCCTTATCTCATACTTTCCTTTAGTTGAGGGTGTGTTGATCTCCTGTATAATTATAAAAGTATTTTATTAAATTATACCATAAAATTATCTATATTTATGATATCATATATAATCCTAATATATCATTTTTCTAATTATATTTTAGTATTACTATTATTTAGTGTGTTTACTGCATCATTTTGCCAATAATATTTTTCCATGTATTTCATGTTTTTTATGAATTGAATTTATTTTATTCAAAACCATAATGAAATTATGTTAATAATTTTTATTTTTAATCATAATAAAAATTTTATATTCATTATTAAATGGTTAACGTTGAGAACGGATCTCACTGTGTCGTGGAGATGGTAGGTTGTACGTACGCACGAGCGACAATATCATTTCCTTAATTGTTAAATGGTATTGAATTGGATGGTATATTAATTTTAAAGAATAATGATAATGTTTTATTAATTATATATCTCCATTATAATAATTATTATACACATATAAATAAATATGTGTTGAATAAAAAATTACACCATGGCATGGAGACAGTAACCTTTACATATGCACACTTGGTGATATTGTTATTCGTAGGATGAATAAATAGACAAATATGGACATTCCATAATTTTAATAACATTTTAGAATGATTTTTATACAATATTTATTACTTTGGTATAGAAAAAACATAGGAAGAGTAAGTATAAGAAGAAAATAAATTGAATGGAATTGGTAAAACAATTACCTCTTCTTTGAGCATCTCTTTTGGATTTCCCCAAAACAACCCCTTATGAGGGATTTATGCAAAATGTATGGCCTATAGGGTGATGTGGGGGAAGTTTTTAGGATAATTGGTAAGGTGTTGGCTGAGAAAAATGTATTTATATGTGTTAATAATGGAGGTGGATAGATTCCCTTTTATAATAGAAGTGAGGGGCACTTTTGGAAACTCCATAACTATTAATTTATTATAAATCTATTTTCGGTTTCAAATCACTCTAAAGTGAGTTATTTAGAGAATAATATGAGTATTTGTTAAAATACCCACAACCAATGATTTTTATACATGTTTAGTTCAAAAAATTAACCTTATCTATTGGGTTTAACACTTAGTTAATGAGTTTATCTTTTATTGTGTCTACATGTGTTTTTATATAATATGGTTAATATAGTTGCTGTAAAATGATTAAAATATTACCAATTGGATCATTATGAAATATTTAACACTATCCTTGTTAGTTAAAAAAACCTAATATTTTTATAAATTTTATAAAATTTAGTATAATATTATTTATTTTAAAGTATCATTTATGTCAATGTTAATACTATTCAATATTTTCATTTTTAAAAATATCAAACCAACATGATATCTTTGAACCAATACATTTAATACTTCCATAAAATGTTGATGTTTTCAATGAAAATCATAGATTTCATTAATTAAGTAAAATTGTGTTTATTTTAATATTTTTAATATCATTTATTTGATATTTATATTAATACAAATATTATCCATCATTATTGTGTCATCATTAATGGTAATTATTTAATCTTTGAAAATTATATTTAAATTTCATGGAATTAGGTAATTCTATTAATTTTCCAGACACTATTTTAACTATATTTTATATGTTGTATATCATTATATTAAAATTATTATACCTATAAGAAATGAGAGTGTGAAATTTTTTCACATTATATGATATTTATAATATTTGTATCATATTCCTTGAAAAGGGTCCACTAAATGATTCCATTTCAAAAAATTGGTGATAAGGGTTTAATTTAGTCACCCAAAAAAATTTATAGGTGTTAGGGTAATTTTATAATATTATTTTTTATAGAGTCCAACTAGAGTAATGTATCACTAAGAGGTGAAGGGGGTGAATCAATGATACCATTTGTCTTTTATATTTCTTTTTAAATTAAACAACCATCACCACCAATTAAATATTTCAATTCCCTAGAGAGAAAAAAATAAACACACATCTAAAGGAACACAAATATTTAAAAGGTTCAATATTCAATAATAATATATATGTCCTTGGTATAGTTTGGAAATGATCCAGTACCATACTATCCACTAGAAATCAGTCCTTGGATTATAACGAGTATTATGTACCCTTACACTCGTTTAACACTATAAAACAATCCCACCTATGCGTGTGAAACCTCTTATCATAATATGTTAATATTATTATTTTATAAAAACTCATGTCTCCTGCACTTATTTTCAATTCAAAAAGATGTATTCAATTGAAATATAATTCATCAATTCCTTTCCCAAAAGAAATATAATAACCACCTGCATCGTGTTATGAAATAGTAAGTCTAATATTTTATGAGTTTGATTACACTGATTCTGATTCTTATAAAACAATACCCCTAGTCCAATTCTATAATAGAATACAATGGAAATGAATCAACACCACTTCAATCATGGAGTATGATGAAACTCGATATGATACGTCCTTATTCCAGAAAAATTCCATTTGGTGGTACCCAGTATTGAAAATCCCATTCCAATTAATTCATCATGATACCAAACCCAGCTAAATACAATAATCATGGAAATGTATTAAATACAAAGAAAAATTGTATCACTTTCCCTCTGTCACGACCCGACCCTACCCGATCTTGAGCCGCAACTACCCCAAGCCTGCCTCCATAGGCCAGGGGATGGCGACAATCGCTAAAGGGTAAACAACTTGGGGATGCCTTTGCCTAAGTACCTGTACACACACACACAACACACTCAATGAAAAGGTGCAGAGAAAAAGGGAAAGTAAATTAATAACTTCAATGAACTTCCACAAAAGTGCATCAACCTCAAAATAGTACAAAGAAAGTGATGAAGGTAAGCTGGAAAGAAAAGGTCAAAACACGCGCCCAACCAGAAAAGTGCCACAACCCGACAACAGGTAAACAAAAGTAAAACAGCTGGGAGATTCCCACACCTCGAACCCGACTACGACCACCGTACGCAGTCCAAGCTCTCGAACTCCAATGCTCTGCTGATGTCACGACCAACATGTTCATCGTCTGCAAGGGCACACCAAGTGTGGGCAAAGCCCAAGCAGGGGTGAGTATAAAAATACTCAGTAGGATTCCCTAAAGGCTCGAGGGAGAAACAAAGGAGGTACTGAAGAGGTGATCAGTAGATCGAACAGGGAAAAGTAATGGAGTACAACCGATAGTGCAGTAAAGAATACAGTAGTGTATCAGCTCAACCCACCAAGAGAAAGGAAGAAGACTCGTCCAATCATAAGGAGCTAGAAATGGCGAGAAGATGAAATTTCCATCAAGTGTTCACTACCTTTAGTAGGATAGTAGACTCCTCCAACCATGAGAAGCTCGACACAGAAAGCACGTGGCATAACCCATGCATCTTTACCTATCCTGGAAAGATAGTAGCCAAAAGCCAAGGAGTGGGAACTAGAACAAGTAATACATAAATATATACTCTATCAAGAAACCCAAACAAGATCATAAGGGGATATCTATCTTGTAGCTCAACCCAAGAAAGTGAGTATCCAACAGTCCAAGAACATAACACCATCTATGCACAGTATCTGTATGTCTACCTCGAACTGCAAGTCAAGGGGCTTAAATCACCGCACCTTTACACTATCCACTTTGGACGGCACTAACTCGCCCACACGGTTTTAGGCCACGTCACAAGGACATGTCTTAGTAGATAAAGTGCCCCTCATACATGAGAGTTCTGAGGGAACTAAAACCACACCTCGTCAATATCACACAGTCAAGATGTCTTCTCAAAGACGATGGGTTCCCGCTACCCAGCCCCGCAAAAGGGTAATCTGCTGGAGGGAGACCCGGATCTACTCTGGGCATCCCTGCTAGATGGTAAACCACTGTCCATACCTACTAGATGGTACCTCACA
This sequence comes from Viscum album, assembly GCA_963277665.1. Lineage (NCBI taxonomy): Eukaryota > Viridiplantae > Streptophyta > Magnoliopsida > Santalales > Viscaceae > Viscum > Viscum album. Next base: position 1,039,483,134 of record OY728165.1, read on the forward strand.
GGCCATCCCTACTGGATGGTACATCCCTAGTAACCGAAACATGTAGAGGGAAACACGTCACGATAGATCGCGGAAGGAAGATGTGATCTCAATAAACAGCTAGGGAGTATGCGCCCATGGCTCACTGGGGGCTCTGTACCCTAGTGGAAACAACCTCCTAGGTTGAGGATTGGGCCCCGCGTGATGTTTCGGTCACCCCATATACCCAATGAACTCTACCAGGATACACGAAGGGACGTGAGGATCTCCACGGGCCTCTCAGTGTGATCATTCTCCAATCTGCGGAGTCAATGTTAAAGCGGACCGAGACAACTAAATCTAGAAAGTGGGAAAAACCCACACTGTACAAACGCACGTAGTCGTAAATGATTCTGCCGTCCATTGAAAGGGATGTGACACTTAAAACACCCTCAGCTGAAACAACCGGGTAACCAAAACAACATTGCAAGCCCAACCATTGAGAATAGATCCAGGGGAACCCACTCAACCCTGCTGGTTGAAACCATCGAGAACAGGAGGACCATCTATGTCGCAAGAGATCAAAGGTACATAAAGTAGAACACAACACGCACATGGGGCCCACATGACGTGTGGCCCCAGCTCATCCCCAAACCAAGCACAAACGTTCTCAGCTACAAACTACAACAAGTACCTCCATGCATTCCTATAAAGTCCCAGAGTATACCACATTTCTAGCCCAAAGTCTATTGTACACACGACACCCAACGTCAACGCGAAGGGTGAAAACATAATTTTTCCAACCTGCTTGCTCCACGACCCTAGCACGGCCAACCACATCTCTTTAAACACTACCTTCACTCTCACTGGAGTGAACGCGATAACACGCTAAGGGTTCCCTACAAACACTGTAGGAAGAACCACCACTGGTACACCTTTCATGTTTCCAGATTTAAAATAGATCTCGAAAGAGACTCCACACATCCAAATGGTTCGTACTATTGTAATACTCGCCGAAAAACACGCGAGATAGGCTGCTTACTCTCCTCCAACGGATATCCAACGTAAAAGTCATCTGACACCGCTTTACTCCCGAACGGCGTCCCATGGTCCCGAGCCTCGGCCCCAAAAATAGTCAGGCACATCGCATCGTTTTGATCTCCTCAGAAAGACATGTCAAATTGACTGCTTACATATATGGAACGAATTTCCGGGGAAAAAGATTCATTTAGTAATACCTCACATGAGCGGTGCTTCGGGGGACCCACATCTTGGTCCCGAAGCATAACAAACGCATCACACTGTTGTGATCCTCTAGAAATAGTACACAAAATTGAATATCCACTTGTCCGAAACAGACACCCAGTGATAAAGATAGAAATCACCTCCATATCTGAAAACGACCCTCTTGGGGCCTGCACCATCATGCAGAACTAAAGCGGGGAAGATTGCGCCATGGAAATGCCCCCGGAAAAACACCCAAAATATACTACTCGTATGCCCTGAATGGACATCCGATGATAAAGTTCCAAAATTCTTCCCATAGCTCAAAAGATGGGCCATGTGTCCCATGTATCAACTATAGTTTCAATGCATAAAAACCCCTTGTAAATCTCCGTCTCGACGCTATGGTCTCAATGCCACTGACGACGCTCAAAACAGACATCAGATGTGTCTGCGCCGCTCAAAACCAGAACCCCCAGAAAAACGCAAATCCACTTAAAAGCATGTCACACCACCAAGGACCCCATAAAGGTAATTAAAAATTCTCGAGAACATCTCAAACGTATGTCTCCATCCATGGAACTCGTCACCGCAGACGGCACACAAATCCGATTTACGGTTTGCAAATTAGGAGTGTTTTAATGATGATGGACCGAAATGGGGTGGGTCGGGCCGGTTCAGCCAGCCCACCCACTCCCTGGACCAGCCCATGGTTCACCACAAGGACTAGCTGCTTAAAATCCTAGACTGGCTCGGCCGGCCCGACTCCTCTAACATGGACCCGCACTTTGTGGGTCCGTTCCTTGCCCCGGGGTCGCGTGACCCCGGTCTCCCGTGTCAACCGGCCGGAACAGCCAGCTGGTCCTCCCGAGTTGCCCTCCTGGGGATCTCTGCGCTAGTGTTGTCTGACATGCCACCACCTCCGTCTGAGCCCGCGCTGCCCCCGAAGCCCATCCCTCTGCCGCTGGAGAGCCCCGCCGCCGGTGGAACCTCACCGGAAAACATAAAAAACCCGCGGATATTCATCGGACGACTGCGATTGCCTCAGAACTCAGATTGTAAATCTGAAAGATGTGTCAGAAATTTCAGAAAATATACTACACATTCATTGGATTTACTCAGATATTAAATAGAGGTTATATGCCACAATTCGAGATCAAAGTAGATGCGGTGATCTTAAACGAAACGATAAGATCCTACCTCTTTGGGCGTAGCCTGATGCATTGTCATCGATCCGCCCTTGCCGTAGCCAAGATTTTCATGATTGGAGAGGGAGGAGGAGGGATTGAGGAGGAGCTCTCTTTGATAGGGTGTGTCTAGAGGAAGTGCCAAGGGGATAATGAGAGATATGGGAGGAAAATTATAATTAAATAGAATTTAAAATTTTATTAAGGAATTCATCCCAAAATGACCCGCTTCCAAAACCTCCAGCGCGGTCAATATTAAGACTACCCTAAGGTAAACACCACCTCCAAAGTGCTATGGTGGTATTCAAATTTTAATCTAAACCTCCGTTCAAAGGTTATAAAATTTAACTTCTGAAGACGCTAAATTACGAAAACGCCCATGGCGGCATTTTTGACAGAAGGCCCACGCCCATGAAATTTACACCCCTCCTAGGGTAAACAGCACGTTTCGGACTCAATAGTGCCCTCGGTTTTCCCATCCAAGCTACCATTTAGGAGATAAATGATTTTAACCATTAAACGAATAAATTAATTATTTTATTTATCTGTTTAACGTTTCTTTAACAGGCGAGGGGTCCCAACATCCCACGCCGAAATGATTTATGTCATCCTTAGGGTAAAAACTCCATTTCGGACCCATCCATACTCTCAGATTTAGGATCCGAGTTACCATTCAAAAGTTATCTCATTTATTTGGCATGCCTAGTGTGAACACACTAAAAATTTAATTCCATCCTCACCGGGGCTCAGAATCGCACACCGTCTAAAGGCGCTGCTCTGGAATAACATAAAAAATATTCCAAAGTCTTTTATAGAAAAAACTGGGTTCTTACATCATTTCATATTTCAATATTTTTGTCCCCAAAAAGAAAAAACAGGGAACAACATAGGGTACTAATCCCACACCTAGCTCTCCCATACCGAGAACTCTTGCACAGTCCTACGCCACCGGACACAGACCAAAGGTTTTGATCTGTTCACGCGAGGTATACCCTTGTCGATGACATGCATATAAGCATGCACACTTCTTCACAGGTGCACCACCTGGGAGATTTCATGCACCTAATCCTGACCTTGGGGTTAGGGGAAGGTGGTAAGAAACCACATCATTCCATTGCACGGTCTCAAATGGCCCGAAGGCCCACGGGGGTAGCTTACGTCCCCGGTCGAACCCCCCACGTTGCACGCCGTGACCGAAAATAATTATTGGAACATGGGACAAGGACCAGTGATTCCATCCTTCAGAATATCCATATGTTGAAAAACCCAATGATATCTAGTCATGCAAGGTTTCATAGTCGATGTATCACAACCAAGACTCTCTTACACGCTCAGAAATCGATGGAGTCGACACCATAGACTAACAGAAAAGGTTCTACACCATCCACTCTACTAACACAGGGTGACACTGATTCCCTGCATCACCCTGGTAACTCCTCAAACAAGGACCAGGGAGACAATAATTTCACGCACAGAGCCTAACAATTCTGCTGCAAAAAGTAGAAGAGCTGTAGATCATACCTCTTATCACCTCATGCTCTGCAAGACCGTAGACATATAAAGCTCGCAGCTGTCTTTGGTCCCAACTGTCAGCTCCCAGAGCCTGACGTGGACCACCATGTGGTGATGGGAATACCTCATTAAGTCGTCCCCCACTACCAGTTTCCCTGATCCTCCGCTAGCACCACCTCTCTGGGTGCTACTCCGATCACGACGTTGCCTCTGCCGCGGTGGTGCACCTACTGCATGCCTGATGTTCTCAGCGTGCCTGGTCGGGTAGTCCCTTGCTAGGTGACCTCATCCACCACAATCATAGCACCAGTGCTCTCTAGGCTACCCTGGCGCCCTCTGGCGCCACTTTGGTGTACGAACACACCCCTGAGCCTAGTTATCAGAAAGCCACATGCGTCGAGGTTCGGTCTGCCGACGCCCGCTAGCTGGGGCAGACGTCTCGACTCCATCATTCATTCTTCCACCACCAACTGTAGAGCATGATGGGAAGCTCTCTCTCACCAGTGCCTGCTCTAGCACCCCTGCATATGTGGAAATTCCCAACAGTACTATGACAACACGGATCTCTCTGCAGAGACCCTACTCGAACTTCCCTCGCTAAAAAGTTGTCATCGTGGACCAAGTCTGGGTAAAAACGTGCACGGTCCACGAACCTAGTCGTGTACTCTGTCATCGTCATCCCTCCCTACTAAAACTACAAGAGCTCTTATTTCGGAACGAAGCGTAAGCGGGAGGGGTAAAACTCCTCACGAAATAGCAGCTGAAAGACGTTCCATGAAAGTGACGTCTCATCAAGAAACTAAGTCCCCAGACTCCACCAATGCACAGCTGCTATGTGGAAAAGGTGGGTTTCCAAAGCCACCCTCTGATCTTCCGGTGTCTGAACAAGACTAAAGATGTGAACCATTATCTCTAGCCATACATCTACTGCCTTAGGGTCTGGCTCACCACTTAACCTCAGCGGTCTCTGTCGCTGGAACTCACGGAGCGCACTCAACCTGTGCTCAGGCTCCGTCTGCTCTGCTGGAGCTGTCTACTGCTCACCAGGTGGGGTGCTGCTATCAGCCCACCTAGAGAAAGGGACTCACATGATGGGTCCTAAACTGAGGCCTCGTAGCTCAAAGGGTCGTCGTCACGAATAAAAGCTGGTATCATGGCTGGGTGTCTTCACGGAGACATCCCGAATGTTATCAAGGATTTCCGTGGTCAGATGAGCATATATGTATATAACATTAACAACAATGTAGAGTTGACTCAATAAGGATAGTAAAAGACTCAATCCTATGTGACTCACAAACCAATTTCCCCTAAAACGGGTGTCTCAGCATTCCGAGTCGACAAGCGGGTTATCAGGGTCCTGGTGAATGGATACGTCATCTGCCACACTATCACACATGGCCTGAGAGATACTCTCTAGACATGTCAACACAGTTTCCCTAAATCCCATCCAATTCCTTTTTGGGGACATCCAAACAACGTCCTAAGGAACGAACCACCTCTGATTCCACTTTGTCACGACCTGAACCTACCCGGGATAGATCCACAACTACCCCAAGCCAACCTCCATAGGCCAGGGGCTGGCAACAAGTGCTGAAGGCAAAACAACTCGGGGAGGCCTTTTCCTGAGTACCTTTACACACACAAGCATCACACTCAATGAAAAAGTGCAGTGTAAAAGTGAATGTAATGTACTAAATTCTATAAACACAATACTGGAAAATAGGGATATACCGATGGTTTTGAAAAAAACTGTGGGTATAAGAATAGTATGTGAACCTATACCCACGGTTTTCCAAAAACATGGGTATAGGCAACTTATATAAATAGTTTTGCCAATAACTGTGGGTATAGTTTTCTTTTAAGACCTATACCAATGGTTTTGGAGGAAGCTATGGGTATAGGGTATTTTCCAATGACTTGTATTGACGGTTCTTGAAAACCGTTGGTATTGTAGTTTTTTTGAAGACCTATAACCACAGTTATCCACAACCGTGGGTATAGATTTCCCGTGTTATGGCGTGGAATGAAAATTAGGTGGGACACGAAAAAAATTTGGCAGGAATAAATTTTTTCACGGTTTAGATTAATATATTTATATACATATAAATATAAACATTGAGACGTTCTTTAGCTCATTTGGTAAACCCTTCTCCACAGGTGCTGTAGGTCACCGGTTCAAATCCCCCTGGCCACGTTTTTAAAATTTAAATACCCCACATGGATAATATTAATATAAATACTCTGATGTATGTTTGTATAATAGATATAAATCAAAGCTTGGTTGGTCCGTTTGTGGGGCGCGGTCGCGATGATCAGCGCAAGGCGCGAGTTCGAAACCCTCTGTCCGTGTTTTTTGAATTTAAATACCCGATAATTATATATATAGGCAGATGTATGTATATATAACAAATAAAAGTTACAGCTCATTTGGTCCGCTGGTGGGGCGTGGCTTTGAGGCTCAGTGCAAGGTGGGGGTTCAAAATCCCCCAGACGTGTTTTTTGAATTTAAATACCCCATAGTATGAAAACCGTGGGGTCTATTGTGTTCCAAGTTATTCTAGTGTGTGCCATGTTTGAATCCCTTGTACCCACGGTCTCCAAATAGTGGTTACAGGCTGACACCCCTATACCGACGCCATTCTAGCCCACGGTTCCCAAAACCATGGGTACAGGCTATAGCAACGGTTTTGGGGGCTATACCCATGGTTTTGAACCATGGGTATAGGTCGTTTTCCCAGTAGTGACAACCACAAAAGTGCATCGACCTCTAAACAATACAAAGAAAGTGTAGAAGGTACGAAAGAAAGAAAATGAAAAAAAACGCACCCAACCTATAAATTTCCACAACCCGACAATAGGTAAATAAAAGTAAAACAGCTAGGAGAGTCCCACACCAGGAACCCGACTATGACCACCGTATGTGGTCCAAGCTCCCGAACTCCTAAGCTCTGATGATGTCACGACCAACCTGTCTGTTGTCTTCAAGGGCACACCAAGTGCAGACAAATCCCAAGCAGGGGTGAGTATATAAATACTCAGTAAGATGCCGCAAAGGCTCTAGGGAGCAAAAAAGGAGGTACTGAAGAGGTGAGAAGTAGATCGAATAGGGAAAAGTAAAAGAGTACAACCAAGAGTAATGTAAAGAGTATAGTAGAGTTTCCTCTCAACCCAGCAAGAGAATGGAAGAAGACTCATCCTTTTAAAATGAGCTAGAAATGGTGATAAGATGAACTTCCCATCAAGTCATCACTACCTTTAGTTGGAGAGTAGAATCATCCAACCATGAGAAGCTAAACACGGAAATCACATGGCATACCCCGCACATCTTCGCCTCTCCTGGAAGGAGAGTATCCAAAACCCACAGAGTGGGCACTAGAACAAGGTATAGATAAATATATGCCCTGTCAAGAAACCCGAACAAGATTGTAAGGGGATCTCAATTCCGTAGCTCATCCCACGAAAGGGAGTAGCCAAAAGTCCCAGAAGTAAACACCATCAATGCCTAGTATCCGTACGTCTACCCCAAACTACAAGTCAAGGGGCTCAAATCACCACACCTTGATACTATCCTCTTTGGGCAGCACTGACTCACCCACACAGTTTTAGGTCACGACACAAGGACACATCTCGGTGGCGAAAATCACCCCTCATACTTGAGAGTTCTAGGGGAAGTCAAACCACACCTCATCATTGTCACAAAGTTGAGAGGTCTTCTCAAAGTCGACATGTTCCTGTTGCCCATCCCCATGAAAGGGTAATCCGCTGGAGGGAGACCTGGATCTGGTCTGGCCATCCCTGCTGGATGGTGCACCACTGGCCATCCCAACTTGATGGTACCTCACTCGCCATCCCTTTTGGATGGTACCTCACTGGTAACCAGAACATGTAGAGGGAAACATGTCATGATAGATTGAAGAAGGGAGATATGTTCTCGATACAAAGCTAGGGAGTCTGCACCCATGGCTCACTGGGGGCTACGTACCCTACTGGAAACAACCTCTTGGGTAGGGGATCGGGGCCCGCATAATGTGTTGGTCACCCCTATACTGAAATAACTCTAACAGGGTACACGAAGAGATGTGAGGATCTCCCTGGGCCTCTCAGGGTGATCATGGTCCAATCCACTGAGTCACTATCGACGCAGACTGAGACAAATCAGTCTAGAAAGTGGGAAAATGACCACACTGTATGAATTGCACGTGGTTATAAACGATGTCGCCGTTTGGTGAAAGGAACGTGACACTGAAAACCAACTTAGCTGAAAGAATGGGGGAACCAGAACAACTCTTCCAGCCAAACCATCGAGAAAAGAACAAGGGGAACCCACTCATCCCTGATGGTTGAAACCATCGAGAACAAGAGGACCCTCTACGTTGCGAGAGGTCAAAGGTACGTAATGTAGAACACAACGCGCACATGGGGCCCACAAGAACTGTGGCCCCAACTCATCTCGAAAACAAGCACAAAAGTTCTTTGGTAAAAACTACAACATTTACCTCCAAGCATTCCAGTATACTCCCAGAGTATACAACATTTATATCCCAAAGGCTATCGTGCACACGACACCCAACGTTCGTGCGAAGGGTGAAAATTTAATTTCTCCATCCTGCTTCCCCCATGGCCCTAGAATGGCCAAAAACATCTTTTTAAACCCTAAATTCACTCTCACAGGATTGAACGTGATCACACGCCAAGAGTTCCCTACAAACACTACAAGAATAACCACCACCGGTACACCTTTCATGCTTCCACATTTAAAAGAGATCCTAGAAGAGACTATGCACATCCAAACGGATCATACCATTGTAATCCTTGTGAAAAAACTTGAGAGAATGAATGCTTACTCGCCTCCAATGGATATCCGACATAAAAGTCTTCTGACACCGCTTTATGCCCAAACGACATCCCGTGGTCCCAATCCTTAGCCCCGAAACAGTCGGGCGCATCGCACCATTGTGATCTCCTCAGAAAGAAATGTCAAATTGACTGCTTACTTTCATGGAACAGATGTTTGGAGAAAAAATATCCTTTTCTCCATACCGCACACGAGCGGTGATTTGTGGGACCCGCATCTTGGTCCTGAAGCGCAACGAATAGATCACAGTGTTGAGATCCTATCAAAAAAGTACATAAGATTGACTATCCACTTGTCCCAAACAGACACCCGGTGATAAAGATAGAAATTACCATCAACATCCATAATGAACCTCATGGGTCCCACACCATCGTTCATAATTAAAGAGGATGAATTGCTCCATTGCAATTCACTCAGAAAAACACCCAAAATCGACTACTCGTACACCTCGAATGGACATCCGATGAAAAAGATAAAAAATCCTACTCGCAACTCAAAAGATGGTCCAGGGGGCCAACATATCCACTCTGGTTTCAACACTTGAAATCCCCTTAGAAATCTTCACCTCAACGCTAGGGTCTCAACGCCGCTGACGGTTCTCAAAACGGACATCGGATGTGTCTGCGCCGCTCAAAACTAGAACCCCCGGAAAAATGCCAATCCACTTAAAGGAGTGTCACGCCACCGAGTCCCCATCTCGGGAATTAAATATTTCCAAGACCATCTCAAAACATCCGGCTCGATCCAAGGAACTCATCCCTATAGATTGCATGTGAATTCGATTTACGGTTTTCAAATTAAGAGTGCTTTAGTGTTGATGGACCGAAACGGGGTGGGCCGGGCCGGTTCGGTCGGCCCACCCGGTCCCTGGACCGGCCCACGGTTCACCGTGTGGGCTGGCCGCATCAACTCCCAGACCGGATCGGCTGGTCCGACTCCTCCAACACGAACCCACACTTTGCGGTTCCGCTCCTCACCCAGGGGTAGTGCGAACCCGGTCTCTCACGTCAATCGGCCCGCACAGCCGGCTGATCCTCCATAGTAGCACGCCTGAGGAGCCTCGTGCATGCACCGTCTGGGAAGCCGCCGCCTCTTCCTGAGTCCATGCCACCACCGAAGCCTGCGCTGCCACCGAATCTCGTGCTTCCACCGCTGGATAGCCCTGCCGCCGGTGAAACCTCTTCGGAAAACATCAAAAACCAGCGGATATTTGTTGGACGACTCCGATCGCCTCAGAACTCAGATTTTAAATCCTAAAATTGCGTCGGAAAGCTCCGAAAACATACTACGCATTCATGGGATTTTCTCGGAAATTAAACAGAGGTTTTATGAAACAATTCTAGCTCAAAGTGGATGTGGTGATTTTAAACGAAACGATAAGATCCTAACTCATTGGGCGTAGCCCGATGCTTTTCCATCGATCTACCCTTGTCGTAGCCGAGATCTCCTTGATTGGAGAGGGAGGAGGAGGGCTTGAGGAGGATCTCTCTTTGACAGGGTGTCTCTAGAGGAAGTGGAAAGGGAGAAATGATAGATATGGGAGGAAAATTATAATTAAATAGAATTTAAGTTTTTATTAAGGAATTCCTCCCAAAATGACCCGCTTCTGAAACATATTGTGCGGTCAAGATTTAGCCTCCCCTAAGGTAAACACCACCTCTTAAGCACAACAGCAGTCTCAGAATTTTAATCCGAGCCTCCATTCATAAGTAATAAAATTTAATTCCTGAAGCCACTAAATTATGAAAACGCCCCAGGTGGCATTTTTCACAGAAGGCCCACGCCTGTGAAAGTTACACCCCTCCTAGGGTAAACGGAACATTACGAACTCAACGGTGCCCTCGGGTTTCCCATCCGAGAAACCATTTAAGAGATACATGAGTTTAACCTTTAAAACCACAAATTAATTATTTTCCTTATTCGTTTAGCATTCTGTTAACGGGTGAGTGGTCCCAACGTCCCACATCGACATGATTTATGTCGTTCCTAGGGTAAACACCCCATTTTGGACCCATCAGTACTCTCAGATTTATGATCTGAATTACCATTCAAGAGTTATCCCATTTATTTTGCGTGCCCAGTGTGAACGGGTTGAAAATTTAATTTTGGCCACATCGGGGCTCTGAATCGCACGCCGTCTGAAGGAACTTCTAAAGAATAACATCAAGAATATTCCAAAGTCATTTATAGAAAAAACATGGTTCTTACACCCCACATAAAACATGGAGCTTCTCTCTCTTTTGGGGTAAATAGTACACCTCCTTAGCAAGTACAATATAATTGTTTCCCTTTTATAGGGGACACAAAACATGTTTAGTCAGGGATTCCAAAACACTTTCCTGCTCACTTAAATTCACCAACATTTTCATTTCTTCTAAAATATAAGAGAAATTATCACATCGTCAATTATTTTCAATTCTTCTAAAAATGTCAACAATATTAACAACTTATTATTTAGACTCCCATTTAAATTGCTGAGACCAATTTAAATTTTTAGGAATACTTTGGTCTGATCAACTGAGTCTAATTCCACATGCTGATTGTTAAATATGATTCTAAAAACCTATTTGAATCAAAATATTGTATATAAAAGGCCAACTCCCCCTCGAGAAATCATCTATCAATCTTCTCATCTTTTCTTTTCTCTTGAACCTCGTGAGAAATAGTACGTCATTAAAGAACAAGTTCTAGAATCATGACAACCTAAATGACATTGAATTCATTGAGGATCATCTTTAGAATCGTCAGACATCAATTTTAATGTATTGTGATTTTCCATTCAATTCTACTTCATTATTTTCATCTCAACCAAAGAAATATCTTTTCTGAATACAAATGTTCAAGAAATGACCATTTTTTGTTATGATCATTCTGGTAAAAATCCTTCTAGTTACGATAATTCTGGATACAATTTCTGGTTATGATTGTAGTGTATGATCAAATAAAATCTAAAAACATTGATTTACAAGGATAATAAAACGATGATCTTCCTGGATATGATAAAATACAATCTGAAAATGATGACTCACCTGAATATGGTATAATAAAAACTTAAAACGATGACCTTCCCATATACGATAAAATAAAATCTGAAAACAATTACTTCTTGACTGGGACCATCTCTTTTCTTTTCATTTACCCAAATACAATCAATTACATTCTTAACATGATTCCATTTTGATCAGAATCATCTCTTCTCTTTCACCCAGATTCGATCGATTATAATCTGATAATGATGATCTTTGATTAGTACCGTGTATAGTTTTTCACATTCTACCAGATATGAACAATTACAATCAGACAATGAGGATATTTGATTGTTAATATGTCGATTCATTCAATTTCATCAAGAAATGATCATTTTGAAAAACAAATATAACCATATCTTACTCTTCCATCAGCATCCTTTTTCAATCGGAACAACTTTTCAACCCCACCACCTTTTCAATCGGCATCACCTATTCTATCGAGACCACATTTTATAGGCACCACCTAATTAAAAATTGGCATAATATCCTTTTTTTCAACTTGGTATCCAATTTTTTTGAAAGGTAATTGATAATGGGTATTTCTCTTCTTATTGATATGGATTCTTAAATCGATACCACCTCTTGAAATTAGGTACAATTTTTTTGAAAAACAATCGATACCACTTATTTCTCTCTGCTACCCAGATATGATAAATCTGAATAGTGTTATTTTCCAAACAGTATCATCTCTTTCACTACCACTTTCTTCTATGAATCTTGCATCACAAGTTCCCAATACAACTCATGATTTATATGAAATACAAATCAGAAAAGCATCGTCATAATTACATCATAAATATTATTAAAATTCCATTTACTCAAGTTTCTTTCTTTCCATCACATTCTCATCTTGAGAAAAAACATTATAAATACATGAGTCCAATTAAGAGAAAAACACAGGCTGATTCTTTTCAAAACAAACCCAAAACAATGGTTTCCACAAAACAAAGTGTTGTGATTTCCTTTTTTCAAAACAAACCTTTTCATCAAATCATTCCATGACAACAAATGACAACACTTGAATAAAAAACACATTCATCATCACCTTTCTCCAAACATTTTTTCTTTTAAATACCTAATATACCCTTAACAGCGGTAATAAATAATTACAATAGTTACTATTCATAATATCCAAAAAATAAAAGCAACCATTAAACATAATTTGGAACAAATTTCTCAAAATAAGAAATAAAATTTTCCAAAATTAAAACACAGAAGTTACAGTAATTAATTTAAAATTAATCCCCATTGAAAAAACGAGAAAAAGGGTGTTTTCAAAAGTAAAAACCATAAAAAGATTGGCTTGTGTTAATATCTAATTTTAATGGGAAAATAATTCTAGTGGACTAAATTATATTAAATGATAAAAAAAATTGTAATTATAGCTTAAAAACTATTGAAAGGATAATCCAAAAATATAAATAAATTATACAAAAAAGCAGTTTTGAATTAAAATGCATTATTATTTAATATTCATTAAAATATTAAAGTAATAATAAAATAATAAAAATAATTTCCAAATAAAAACTTTTACGTCTTGTTTCAATGAAATAAGTTTATTTTATCAGATTGAATATATAAAAGTTCCAAATATTAAATTAAAAAAGTGTTTTCTTTTAAAATACGGTAAAAATTCTATTTTTTTTTGAAAAATACTTATGTTATTCAAAAAATTGAGGTTGTTCTTATATAATGTATATGAAATGAATTAGATATTAAAATTATATGTAATATATAAAATTAAAATTTTGGTTAATACTATTAATATCCCTGTCTAAATGGATAGTCTTAGTGCGCTCAAACTCAGTGTTATATGTAACATAATCTATAGAATTGGGTGAAAAGAAGCATACCGTGAAGGTTTGGTGTGTTAAAAAAGTAATGTATAATGAATGATTAGTGAAACCTCTTGAATATTTCATTTTCTAATTTTTTACTTTTTATATATTTCAAAGTATGTTTTCATTTTCATTTTGAAATTTATGGTTAGAACAAACCTTACATCCACCACCTAACCACATATGATTAAATTTATAGGTATAGTAATATTGATTTTTGCATTCCCGAAATCACCAAACACTTTTCTAATTTTTGGTTCTTTTGAAATTTTACCTTTTTATCCAAGAGTTTAAAGTCAATAATATGTACAAGGAATGAATAAACATCATTTATCAACACCCAATATTAACACCGTCAAACTTTTTCCTTAATATGTAAATCAACCCTTTCTTCATGACTCCTTTCACCCCCAAAATTTAAATTTAAGATATCATGAAATTACTAAGATAAGTGTAGGAATTGATAAAAATTACTAGAATCATGTCTCATCCCTAACAATGTCGTTCATGGTTTTTATGTGGTAAATAAGGATTGATTTAAAGGTGGTATTTTAAATATAAGGTATTTTCCAAAGATACATAAATCATTTTTATGTGTTTTTTCATAGTCATTGTTTTGACAAGTTATAATTCATGTTATGGAAGTTGAAAGGTCACAAGATCAATCCTAAAATATGATCGAGAATAACTATGAAGAATTTGGTATAGAAATATTTTGGGGAATGGGACATATGATTTGGGACAATCACACATGGAATAAATAATAATAAAAAATCATAAACATGAATTTCGGAAATGTAAATTATGAAAATTTTTAAGGAAAATTAATTTACAAAAATCAAATAATTCCCTTAAATCATGAGTCCTAATTTTGATATCCATGATTCACTTTAAACATTCAATTCTCTATTTTACACATTCAATCACATTATCATTGAAATATAAAACATGGTATCATGTGATTCCTAAAAAAACATAGGTATCCTAGATAAGTAAAGTAAGACATAATTCAAGTGTGGTCATGAAATTTTCAGCATAAAACTCAAAAAATTATTATAACAAAATTGTAGAGAGTATTAATGATAATCAAGAAAAGTAATCTTGACAGGGCTTATAATTTGCACATTTTTTAATGCATTTCTATTGTTTTAAACATCCCAAGATACCATTTTGAGCTTATATGTAACAATTTTGTATTTAAGAATTATTTTAAGTTTAAATGCAAAAATGACCAAATTCTGCATTTTGGACAGATTTTCACTACATGGGTATTTTGGTCATTTACAAAAAATATATATCCAAATTTTATGATTATAATTTTTTTAGAATCCTAATTTAATTTCCTTCAACTTTGTCTTCTGGACCAGGATCTGATTCGACCATCTTGAGGTCCAAACAATTCAATGAAGTTGAATATTATTCAGGAACACCAAGGAAGCTTCCTAGAAATTTCATCCAGAAAAAAGAAGGGACATTAATTCAGTACAAAACGGTGTTTTTCGGTTTGATGATTCTGACTGGACAGAATAAATTGTCAGAGGAAATTGGCCATAACTCTCGGCATACCTGTCTAAATCCGCTGAGATTTTGAGGGGACACGTACAAGACAATTGTGCACAACATTCATGAAGGGAGAAACGAGTGAAAAGGTCATTAATGGGGGCTAATACACTCCATCTTTCGGGGGACGAATTCTGCCTATAAAAGGAGGAGAGCTCCTCCCCCTCAATCCATCCCATTCTCCACCCCATTCCTTCTGGGGCACCAAGGAGAAGAACTTCTCAGATTTTTCTTTTATTTGTTTTGTTTTAAAATTTCTCTCCTCTCCCGAATTATCTCGCTTACCCCATCCATGGAGGGGTAGTTTCATTTGAGTGATCGGAAAGAGGGGAGGCTGGACCTATGTGTTGTGTTTGAGTTTTTGTGCTTGAAATGAATAAAATTTGTTCTTCTTTCTTCTTCTGGTTTCAATTCATAATTCAGTATTACATTCCGAATGCGGTTGTGTTAAGGTTTTTATTCTGAAATTATAAATTGATTTGGTCGATGATCACATCTCCCTCCACCCAATTCTAATCTGTATACGGTGGCACATGATTAGGGTTGGGTGGTGATTGCTCGACGGTTGTCAAGCACGTGTGTAGGATTGTATGTTGAAATCATGGTTTATTAGGGAACAACAATTCCAGGTCTGGGATTGCTCTAATTAATCAAGAGACCATATACTACCCTAAACACATTGGAAGGAGGATAGACCAATCTAAGGTTTTAGAAAGGAAAATTCTCATCACATTTATCTGACTATGGGAGAGAGAGGAATCGGTAGATAAATCTCTCTCTTACCAGTTTAAGGAAGAAGAAGAATAAAATTTGGAAACCATGATGGCACAACACTAAGTCTAGCCGAACCAAATCCGATCACCGTCTTTATAATTTGTTAAAATCAATCAATTTCTGTTGTTTGTTTCTCTCATAGTCATTCAAATTAATTAAAACCAATCTTTTTAAGAAAACCAACAAAAAGTGACAACCTTGTTTTGTGTGCACTCCTCTTCGGGAGACTGCCTAGGATCAACTGCTATACTATACTTAGGTAAATAAAATATTGTTTTGCCACGCCCCACGATAGGCGTGCGTCAAACTTGGCGCCGTTGCCGGGGAGGCAGTGCCACAATCAAATTGTAAATATTTGACTTTTTTTTCCAAATTAAAAAAAAACACACTTTCCATGTTGTTTTCAAATGACTATTTCTTTAATTCATGGAACAATTACCCACCAATAAATGAACCAATTATTGAATCGACCTTTTCCGCAGAGGATGGTGTTTCTTTTATTGTTAGACAGGTGAGGTTATTTTGGAAAACAAATAATGATGATAAAACATTCAAAGAATTCATAGATGGGCTAAGGGAGGACATGAACGAAGATGTTTTTGAAGCGATGGCACGAAAGCTAGATGAGTTCTCCCATTACTTTCCAGAATTTTATGAAGTATCCAAGGTCCAAGAAGATCCCCCATTAGTCATCCCTGATTTTTCAATGGAGATCCAAGATATAGTGGAGCCTGACTACCTGCCTATATTTTCTACTACTCAACTCCAAGAGGTGATTTCAAATGAAGAAGAGATTGAAGACGTACAAACTGAGGGAGATGATACAATCTTGAACTCAAACTCTTTTAAATTTATTGAATCTGATTTGAGTATAACTCCCAACTTTTTTGAATTTTCAGAATTGTGTGACCCATATAATGCCTTGGAGGATGATGTGGAAAATGAAGATGCACCTGTTGAGGAACACCTAGAGCTCCCTGAAGTCATTGAACATCTACTGGAGGAGCCCCATCATGAAGAGATTCTAGTGGCTTTGCCTGATGAACCAGAGACACATGCTGCTTCACATCTGAAGCAACCACTGGAAATAGAAGAAGATGTTGCACAAGAAGCAACGAAGAAGGAGGAGGATCTATACTTCATCCTACCCCCACCATGCAATCTATACCCCATTTCAAAGGGGGTGGATCTGGTGTACTCTATACATGGAATCCTCCTCAACAAGGAAAATGAAGCACAAGCTGGGAAAAGCCACATGTGGTGGTTCAAATCAAAGAAGCTACATCCACCATCAGACTTTGGATAACAGCTGGTACTGCCCACTGGAGGCAGTAAAAATTCAGGGCCCACTTGGGGGATCGTACCAAGACTTATCCCTTGCTTTCTAGGAATTTAGGTTTCAATTTCATTTTTTAGAAGTAGTTTAGCATTCATCCCTTTCCTCCTTATATTTTTGAGCTTTAATGACATGATACTTGTTCTTAATTTTGAAATTTTTTTTTGTAGGATCATGATGGCAGAAGGAAGTCCCAAAAATTTGTTAAAGGGGACTGAATATTTATTTCAAAAGGGAGTACATTTTTAAATTTTAAATTTTAAACTCCTTAATTTTTTTTGTCCAAAACATGTTTTAATCTTTAATGATAAGAATTGCATACCCACACTTGAATTAATGTTTTACTCAACTTATCTAGGAGACATGAGTTTCTTAGGAATCTTGTGATGCCATGTTTTATATTTCAATGTTAATGAGTTTGAATGATTAAAATGGATAATTGGATGATTAAAGTGAAGCAAGGATATTGAAATAAGGACTCATTATTTAAGGGAATTAATTGATTCATGTAAATGAAATTTCCCTTCCATTTTTCATTCTTTGAATTTCTGAAATTCATGTGAATTAATTTGTTATTATTAATCATGCCATGAGTGATTGTCAAATATCATATTCTCATTCCTGAGAGGATTTCTAAACCAAATATTTCCT
The DNA here is from genome assembly GCA_963277665.1 of Viscum album. NCBI lineage: Eukaryota > Viridiplantae > Streptophyta > Magnoliopsida > Santalales > Viscaceae > Viscum > Viscum album. The sequence goes on from OY728165.1 coordinate 1,039,501,058, forward strand.
ATTTTATCTTGAGCATATTTCTTGAGTGATCTTGGGACGTGCCACCTGCTAGAACTTGTATTGAAACTTGTCAAATCTATGACTGTACAAAACCACATTTAAAATGATTGAGGCATATCTTTGGCTAGCCACATTTTATCCTAAGACCCACCTTTACATTTATCCTTCGTAAGCCCTTAGATGCCATGAATTGCCTTATAGGTTTAAGCCACATTACAATCCAATTTTTCCTTACCTACCTGCACTTTTAGTATTTTTGCATGGTTATTTCAAGTTTGAGTGTGGGGGAAGGGCCTTTCGTGTGCGTTCTTTGGGATATGTATCATTTTTGGGTGGTGTAATGTGTGTGTCATCATTTTGGGAAATGTATTATTATAAAATTGGACATGATTCATCATTTCATTATGCTTCTTTCATTTCATCCGGTTCTCTATAAAAAAAAGAAAAAAAAATCAAAATAAAGCTGTGCCTTTCTGGAGCATTACAAAAAAAAGAGAAAATAAAGTTGTGCCTTTCTGGAGCTTTACAAAAAAATAGGGAGAACTTGGATGATATCATTCTTTATAATCATTTATTGACTCATGACCCATGTCATTGAAAGGGTAGTGGTGTTGTGATTCACATATCAAGGGGATTTGAGTGAGGTTCATCTTGTGTTTTCACTTGATTAATCATGCATTGTACTTAAGAGTAAAACCTCCTACTTCTGGCCTTAAATTATTTCAATCATTTACCCACCAACCCTAAGCCACAGAGTCATTTGAACCTTTATTGCAAGTCCTCATGATTTTATGTGTGTTTTGTCTTTACAAAGTGGAGAAAGTAGTTACTTTACAAGCCTATGGATAAGGAGCATGTTCTCATGATATGAGCATAACTCCACTATTAATTGTATCATGAGTGATGAGAGAAAAGATTCAAAAGTGAGGTAGGTCATGATTTGTCATGTTTAATAATAATAAATTGAGAAGTTTGAATGAATTAAAGGAGAAGCTTCATTATTTTTCAAAGGGGAAAAGTAAAATGCATGAATTGATTGTTTCTTTGAAAAATGGGAAATTAAATTAGTATTTTTGTGGAACTGTAAAATTTGATTGGACATTGAAAATCATTTGATTTTATTTGAAAGTTAAATAGTGGTGACATTAGTGCCCTTTGAATTCCATGTTGAGATTTTATGCTTGAGGACAAGCATGGTTTTAGTGTGGGGGAATTGACAGGGCTTATAATTTGCACATTTTTTAATGCATTTCTATTGTTTTAAACATCCCAAGATACCATTTTGAGCTTATATGTAACAATTTTGTATTTAAGAATTATTTTATGTTTAAATGAAAAAATGACCAAATTTTGCATTTTGGACAGATTTTCACTACTGGGGTATTATGGTCATTTACAAAAAATATAAATCCAAATCTTATGATTATAATTTTTTTAGAATCCTAATTTAATTTTCATCAACTTTTTCTTCTGGACCAGGATCTGATTCGACCATCTTGAGGTCCAAACAATTCAATGAAGTTGAAGATTATTCTGGAACACCAAGGAAGCTTCCTAGAAATTTCATCCAGAAAAAAGAAGGGACATTAATTCAGTACAAAACGGTGTTTTTCGGTTTGATGATTCTGACTGGACAGAATAAATTGTCAGAGGAAATTGGCCATAACTCTCGGCATACCTGTCTAAATCTGCTGAGATTTTGAGGGGACACGTACAAGACAATTGTGCACAACATTCATGAAGGGAGAAACGCGTGAAAAGGTCATTAATGGGGGCTAAAACGCTCCATCTTTCGGGGGACGAATTCTGCCTATAAAAGGAGGAGAGCTCCTCCCCCTCAATCCATCCCGTTCTCCACCCCATTCCTTCTGGGGCACCAAGGAGAAGAACTTCTCAGATTTTTCTTTTATTTGTTTTGTTTTAAAATGTCTCTCCTCTCCCGAATTATCTCGCTTACCCCATCCATGGAGGGGTAGTTTTATTTGAGTGATCGGAAAGAGGGGAGGCTGGACCTATGTGTTGTGTTTGAGTTTTTGTGCTTGAAATGAATAAAATTTGTTCTTCTTTCTTCTTCTGGTTTCAATTCATAATTCAGTATTACATTCCGAATGCGGTTGTGTTAAGGTTTTTATTCTGAAATTATAAATTGCTTTGGTCGATGATCACATCTCCCTCCACCCAATTCTAATCTGTATACGGTGGCACATGATTAGGGTTGGGTGGTGATTGCTCGACGGTTGTCAAGCACGTGTGTAGGATTGTATGTTGAAATCATGGTTTATTAGGGAACCACAATTCCAGGTCTGGGATTACTCTAATTAATCAAGAGACCATATACTACCCTAAACACATTGGAAGGAGGATAGACCAATCTAAGGTTTTAGAAAGGAAAATTCTCATCACATTTATCGAACTATGGGAGAGAGAGGAGTCGGTAGATAAATCTCTCTCTTACCAGTTTAAGGAAGAAGAAGAATAAAATTTGGAAACCATGATGGCACAACACTAAGTCTAGCCGAACCAAATCTGATCACCGTCTTTATAATTTGTTAAAATCAATCAATTTCTGTTGTTTGTTTCTCTCATAGTCATTCAAATTAATCAAAACCAATCTTTTTAAGAAAACCAACAAAAAGTGACAACCTTGTTTTGTGTGCACTCCTCTTCGGGAGACTACCTAGGATCAACTTCTATACTATACTTAGGTAAATAAAATATTGTTTTGCCACGCCCCACAACAGGCGTGCATCAAATCTCCCTTAACCATGATGATTAGTCATTTTATTCTACTATTTTGGGGCTTAAATATTCAATCATGGTCTTTTAAAAGAAAATTAATTAATTAATCATAATGATCTTGTTAGGTTTGTTGAAAAAGATAATATGGAAAGGGATACATGCTGGAATAATCTGAAAAAATGAAATTGAAAATGCTAAAATTACGGTAAAGGGATAAGTTATGGTATGGTCGTCCATGTGGGATGAAAATATTTTCCGCACCCATAGGGAATTAGAAGATGTTATCTAATATCTGATGGTGGTTGGGGATTCTTGGAATTGAATAACCACATGTTCCTTTTCCCAGCTCTCACTTGTATGATCTTGTTTTGGAAAATTACATTTTTAGTACACAATATTTCCCCCTTTCACAATTATGTTCCATATTCATGGAGGGGGTAGGATGATGTATGAAAACTCATATTCTTCAGTTGGTACTTATGAAGCGACATCTATTTCAAATGATGACTTAATATGGGATGTATAAATTGAAATTTTAAAAGTAAAATAGGATTGTTTTTTAATTCAATATAATTTAATCATGATCAATGTAAATTAGACTTCCATCTTTCACTATGAGTAGCCTCTATCTCGGTTTCCTTCATTAGAGCTACTTGTATCTCTTTATGAGATTCCACAGATGTGTTCATTAAAATCAGGGAGCTCACTATGTTCCTCAATAGGTAAATTTTCAATTTCTTCATCCTCCAATAACAAATATAAAGTATTTTCTAAATCTATATAATGAAAATTATAGGAAGTGATAAGAAATTCATTGTGAATAAAAAATGAAATAATGTTTGGGAAAAGATAAAATCCCTTTTTTTGTTTAACTATAATCTCTTATTTAGTGGTGAAATCATGTTAGAGAATATTATTAGTGTATGTAGGTAGTTATTCAGGATCCTCCATATTTGATAAAATTTTCACCACAAAGGAGATTTCATCCTTCAATTGTGATGGATATTATTCATTGCATGGTTTATGGCGATCATTTAGTTCCTATAATTCATTTAGAATGTTAGTGAGATCATGTTGATCTCTTACATATTAATTATCAAGAATGTATTCCTCATCATGGTCTTCTTTGATCTAGTTCTTCAAATTTGTTGGTTGTGGGAACTCCCCAATAATTCCCTCAACTTTTTTGATGTCCTCAAAAAATTTGGATGTAAAATTGGATCATCTTATATTTCAGGTTTTGGTTGCTCCAGGGATACTTTGTGGTTATCAGTTATAAAATCCATTAATCCCATAGTATCTTTCACTATCTCTTATATATCCTGAATATCAAATATTGATTTCCTATCAACATATTTCTCTAAGAAAGTTTCATGGGGAAGTACTTCATTGTTTATTGGTGGAATAAAGGATCACACTACTATCATCTCATCCACTTCATAATAAAACATCAATAAGTACTCCAAGAATTTTGTAATATCTATGGCCAATTCTTCAACCACTGTTTAATAGAGGGTATCTTTGAGATGATGGATGAGGTATTATAATTCCTCATATATTTTATTATGTATCCTAAATCCATGTATCTATCTAGAAAATAAGGAAATGATATCTTCTATGGACTATTTTTGTTCAATTATGGGTTCCTCCACCTATGAGTAATAGTCATTTCATGTCAAATAATAATCATCTGAATTAATCATGGAAACATAATTTTTTATTGTTTTAGTATTTTTTAAGGAATTTAATATATAAAAATTATTAAAATAGAAAAATTCTATGAAATATTGTTTGTCTCCATGGAAATGATGCGTGTTTTGATAGATTCCTTTCATAGGGCATGGAAAAAAGTAATTTATTTTTTTAATGCAGCACAGAGGCTGACCATGGTTGGTTCACTAAAGGAGAATTCTTAGTTGTTCAACAACTTATTATATCTCACATAAACTACATATTTTTGTTATTTTTAGTTTCATGAAAATAATGAAATTTAAGAGACTTATATTATGAAAATTTAAACTAATATTCAATGAAAGAATGAAATAAGTAAAGAACAAACATGGCCTCGTGGTTTAGTTCATGGGATCCATAAATCACCATAATTTTATTTTCAGATTATGTTTAGTAATTAAATTATGAGATCCCATTAATTAATTAATATTATTTCATTTAGATGTGTGAAATAATGAATGCATCCAACAATCTCAATTCACCTCCTCCTATAATCAAGGTTGTTGACACACCTCAATCGATAGTGTGACATCTTCCAATACCTATCTCCATCATATTATGTATCATCAACTTAATTTCTCAAATACATTGTATGATGAGTGTGTGTCTAGTAGAAAGGAGGGAAAATATTTTAAAAAATAATAAAAATCAGTTTGACATCGGTTTTGTGGTGGAAGATCAACACACTCATTCACTTCAATCTTTCTCATCACAATCCTAATAAAACATAATAAGCTAAGTGTAAAATGAATGGAATTGCCACTTACCTACTCGGCGACAAGACTCGAGTTAGAACCTTATTTTTGGTTATAAAAGATCATGATGGAATGAGAAATAAATAGATGATAATAAAATAATAAAAAGAATATAAGAGAGAGAAATAAGAGAGAGAGATAAGAGAGAGAGATAAGAGAGAGAGATAATATTATAAATAAAAATAAATATATAAGAAGTTAAAATAGTAAAATTGTTAAAAACAAATAAGAAGCATAAAATTAAAATAAGAATAATAAGGATAATAAGAGAATATGAATAAGAAGAAGAATGGAAGAATAATAATCAAATCAATGGGAGGAACACATTAACAAAATTAATCATGAATTATTTAAATAACTAAAATTCAAATGAAAAGGCAAGTAAAACTAAAAATAAAAATAGAAAAAAAACAAAAGGAAAAAAGGGACATAAGAATGGACCTAATACTCCCCTCCATTGTCTATGTGGTATTCTACTTTAGTGTGGCTGAACTCCTCGATATATAGAAAAGGGGTTTCCACCATTTTGTATTATAATTCATGGTCTTCTAAATATCCATTTATGATCTCCTAACGATTCTATCAACTAAATAATTTCTCATTGTAGAACAATTTAATATACTAATTATATAAATTATTATACATAAATGTTTTTCTAAAATGTCATCCCTATTAACCCACAATGTTCCATCTTCATTTGACTTGTAGAAAAAAACATATAAAACACTAATTCTAAAAACATATTCTAGCCAGCAAGAATCATTGAATTTACTAAATCCAATTTTTTTATGAATTAATGTCTGTGAAATTGGATGAATGAAGTGAGGCCATATTTTTAATGTTGTCACTATAGATCTTATCTTTATCATTTTATAATCTAAGTTCTATTTTGTTATCAATTAATGATATAGAGGTAAGTCAAAAAATTCTCTGAATCTATAGCTTGATTTTGAGGCATGACTTGCGAATTTATTTTTAGGCATTCAGATTAGGGATTAATATTTGGTTCTGAAATAATTTAATTAATCTCAATATGTATTTAATCCAAAAAAAATAAATAAATTAAATTAAATTATTTTATAAAAAAATTTGTACCAAATACATAAAAAAATTAAAATAGTTTTATTCAAAAATTATTCTATTTTTATCATTTACTCCAAATAAATTATAAAAAAAATAAAATGTTAACAATGATATTAAAATATCACTTTTATGAAATTAAAACCAATTTTAAAATTTTCAAATTATATGAATGAAAATTGACTGTGATGGGCCCTGATTTCGTGGCTAGAACCAAGGGTATAAAAATCTCACTTATAGATGGGATTACCATCTATAACAACATAGAATCATGAGATATTATGTCAATTGTCAATAAATACCCTAAAATATTACAAAATAAAGTAAGAAAAACTATCCCATAATGCATTTATAATGTAAATAAATATAAGGAATCACATAATAAATTCACAAAATAGACATCCGATAATAGAAACTCAAAAGAAGATCTGATGGTTCGACATAGTAATGTCCATCAAGGTCAACATAATACTCCTTAAAAAATGAATATCATTTTAATATATATATAGGGTGATCATAAATTTATTATTAGTAATATAACACCCAATGTCTCCAATTAAAATCTAAAAAAGGGAATACTAATGCACCCATGATAAATGGTTTAAAACTTGAAATATTCTAACCTTATAGTAATGTATGAATCCTTTTAAATACAGTCAAACCCTCATTGAGTGTTTATTTTTTCTTATGCCATAGTGACTGGGCCATTACCCCGGTAGGTTCTCTTCTAGGAAGAATGGATCAGGTGGTCTAGAGGATGGCTACATGCCAAATGCATGACATGTATTATTTTAGCCAAACCTCTTGAACATAACGGATTTTTTTCTTCATGTGAAGGGAAACCACAAAAATTACATGAAATTTATTATATATACAATTAAAAAACAATGGAAGATGTGTATATATAATAAACACCATTTAAATGGAGAAGAACGTTTTTTGAAGTTGAATAAACACATATAGGGGATCATTATTTCACCCTTATGTAATAAGGCCTACTCCATTGGAGATTCCTATGCATATCCTAGGATATTAAGTATATTCCTTATTCTATATTTTTTTCATACACCATTGGACACATTGTATCCCGAATGGTCGAAATCTTGTTCATATTCCTTCATTCCATCATTTTTCTCACTATATTTTTCATTATTTTGGTGCAAGCTCATATACCCAATTTTCCAGGTTCTTCTCATTTTTTTAGTCTTTTTCCATTATAGTTCAATTCCAATGATGGAAATGTATAATGGTTGTCGAAAAAACTATGGTATGTTGCGTAGTTTATACCCTAAATGACTTGTTTTATTTTTCTATGCTTCATTGTGATGCATGCCACAGTTCTCCATAAATACCTCCAAAGGATTAAATAAATTAAAATACAATGATAAATCATGGTTAAATAGTAATAGAATACCCTAAAGTACCTCCATAATGTGACCAACCTAATGCGATCCACCCCTATAGGTGTTCCTTCCTCAAAGGCCTAAGTGATGCATTCCTTGAATGGTTTAAATCACATTTTTTAGTGTGTGATATGTTGTTGGAATGCATACGCTATTATTATTATATGATATGAGTTTTAGGTTTTCTAAAACCCATACCCATATATTACTCCAAGAGTGGTGAAATGGTCCCAACATATGGATTCCATGGATGGGCTCATATTTCTTTATGTTTATAACTTGGAAATAAATTCCATTAAGTCGGGAGTGATACTTGGTTTCCTTTAATAGAATATTTTTTATGGGATCAATGGCTAGATGAATTACCTATCCATGAGTGATACTAGTTACCTTGGTAAATTAACATGGATGTTATAAGAGGGAAATATTGATATACTATTTTTAACACCTCGATAATTTCCAATTTTTTTCCCTACTTAATTTAATGTTTTAGATATTTTTCTCTTCACATAATAATGAATAGATATTTTATTGTAAAAACACTAATTGTTTATTGCATAGTACACAAAAATAAGTTAATAATATTATAAATTTAACACTTATAATAGATTGTAGTATTCACAACACTATGTTGGATTATGTTACAAACTACACTCAGTTCTTTTGATAACTTCTGTTACACACAAGAACAAGATTTAACCATCTATAATATGAAATTATTATTAAAATATAATATTTATCACATAGAAATTAAAATATATGATATAAATGAGATTAAATAAATTATAAAACTATGGTTTAACTATATATATAAAAATAATTTCTTTGGATTGTTGATTTAATAAGGTTTCCTTATGACTTTTCCATTCCCTTATGTTTTTAAAATCACAAACACTATATCTCAAGGAAAATTTCATTTCCCTTAAGATTTATCTTATTTATAAAAACATTCCTTCCCATGAAAATTTTCTCCCTCTCTTTGTTTTCGTTGTTCGTGATTTAGTTTCACAAAATCTAACTTTTTTTATGTCTAAGTTAAAATTTGGGTTCATTTATAAAACCTTGGAATCCAATAAATAGTTATATATAAAGTATTCTATTTTCAGGTTATAAATTTAGATTTTGAGTTCTCTAAAAAACAGATTCTGAATTCTTTGAAATTCTGATTCTGAATTCTCTGAAAACCAGATTCTGAATTCTATGAAATTTAGATTCAAATTTCCTTATAATTTAGGCTATGAATTCCTAAGAATTCCAGTTTCAAGTTCCTTTGAATTCGGACTCTGAATTCCTCATAAATCAAGTTCCTAATTCCATAGAATCCAGACTTCAAATTCCTCAAAATTTTGGTTCTGAATTCTATATAATTTAGACTCTGAATTCCACATAATTCAGGTTCTGAATTCCTTATAATATAGACTCTGAATTCCTCAAAATATGGGTTCTTAATTCCTTAAAATTAAAACTCCGAGTTCCTCATAATTTAGGTTCTGAATTCTGTAGAATTTAGACTCTGAATTCCTTATAATTTAGGCTTCAAAATCTATAGAATTCTGATTCTGAATTCATTGAAATAAATATTAAAAATATCCATGTAATATAGACTCTACATGTTTATTTCCTTAGACTGTGACCTTTAATTTTCCATAGACTTTGAAAAACTGATTTGTTTGAGCTACAATATTTTTCTTACCTTTGTCATAGTTATGAAACGATTTCATGGTTTCGGTTTCTAACTAACTGTTTTTTGAGTGACATGTATACAAGTCCGTCCATGATTCACAGAAAAATATGTCATTTGGAGGAGGGATCTGACCATTGGAGAAGTGCCACTAAATAAGAGATAATTTGAATGAAATCATCACTGATCCAGAACTCTAGAGATCATAAGCTGGTGAAGTGATTTCGAGAGAGAGAGAGACTCTAATTCTTTGTGCGTACTGAACATCTTGTTCAGATTGTTTAACGTGGCTCCTATTGTGCTGTGTACAATCGATGGCTTCCCAGGATAGGAAGAAAGAGGTATCGACTACCTTAATGTTTGGGGAATTCCTTGATAAGAAAGACATATATTCTGACTACCTTGAAGTTTGAGGGCTTGCGAGGATAGTAAGACAGACTCCGATATTCTTATTGAGGGCTTACCCTGGTGTGGGTAAGGCATACATTCTTGAAAGTAAAAATCAAGGGACCATTATCCAATGTTTTTGGATACCATAATCTTTGGGTTAAAAGATTAAATACTCGTTAAATGTATTGTTTCAAGTTTGTTTTCTTCTGTTTTTGATTAATATGAAAAGTATAACTATCTTATACTTTATTATACTTGTATACTCGGATAAGTACGATTCTATATTCTTTAAGGTAGAATCATTGTCCTTGTAAAATTTTCTTCAGTTTCATTTCTGGAACCATGTATCCGGAATCTAGCATGTTTTTAGAACTAAGAGGTTTTATGAATTTACCTTGTTTAAATTTATTAAACTTAGTTTCCCTCATGGTTAAAATAAAATTTTTATTACCAACCTTAAATGATCCAAAGGAATTTTCAAAGTATACAATTCACTCCATCTTGTATATTGAGCGTCTATATAATTATTTCGATCCTACAATTGGTATTATAGGAGTTCTTTGAAATTCATATATTCACAGATATGTTTTCTTTCTCATTTTTCATTCTTTTATATTGTCCTTTCGTAGGATTTTAATCCTTGTTTACAAAACTTTACTATTTACATGTTTTTGTGGAAATATAGTTTCTTTTAGATGGGCCGAATGAATGTTGGTTTGATTGACAATCGTAATCCTACTAAACCACATATATTTGATTAGAATGATTATAAATATTGGAGAGATCGTATGAAGACTTTTTTTATTAATACAATAGTGGAAAACGTTGTTAAGATTATTATAGATTACAATATTCTTGATAAGGAAGTCATAACATTTATTAATCAAGAAAAATCATAATTTCAACTAAACTAAAAAGGTAAACAATACTTTGTTGTGTTCCAAGACCAGGAATATATATAGTTATATTTCTTCTTGTGAAGCTACAAATTTTATTTGGAAGAAAGTTGAGGTTACACATTTTGGTACATCCAAGGTAATAGAAACTAAAAGAGATTTTCTAAGAGATGAATATCGTGGATATCTATTTCCTTGTGGAGAACCAGTATAGAAGGTGCAACAAAGGATTACGACTGTTGTTACATGTCTGAAATCCATGGGTGAGAAAGGTTAAAATTATGAGGCACTTGTGGACACGATTATAGACATCATGCATAATGAGTGGGACTCTAGGAGAATAGCTATTGATGAGAATATGAAAGAATCTCAGATTACTCAGGATGAGATTTTTAGAACTCTTCTTTAACATGTTTAAAGAATTAAAATAGATGCTGATCTAAATAAGAAGAATGACAATGGAAGGGTATCATTTACAACTATGAAAGTCAAGACCCCAGAGAGTGTTAGAAGATCCAAGTCAAAGAAGGTTGCTGTTTTATCTAAATCAATTGAAAGTGAACAATCATAGAATGATCTAGCTAATATTTCTCTAAGGATGACCAATATTGTTGGGAAGAAAGACATTTAGTATAGATTTATGAAAAAATAGTGAAAGGGAAAAAAGGCTATGAAGTTTCTTGTTATGAATGAAAAAGAGAAGGGAATATGAGGCCACATTGTCCTATTCTTAAGAGAAAGGAAAGAAAGGAAAGGCATTTTGAGAGAAATTGAAAGAAGTACTACAAAGCTAAAGCTATGAAATTTTATAAAGATAATGACAGTTGGAGTGCCAGTGGTGGAGACTCTTCTGATTAAATCCTCGAAATATTAATCTTATGGTCAGAAGAATCTTGGTTTACTAGATAGATTACCTATTCAAAATATTTATTTAATTTCTAAGGCACACAATGATGAATCCATAACCAATGTATCCTTGAATGATAATTATAGTGATAGTAAATATTATAAATCTTTGGATGAAGAATCTTATTCTGATGAAGATAATACTCTACCTACTTATGAAGATGTTTCTAGGATTGTTAGGCTCCTTGAGAGTGAAAATTCTAATGTCTAGAAAAAGCTTGATAAGGAAAATTCTAGAATTTTTATTCTTACTAATGAAGTATTAGATCCTTGTAATGATCCTGATAAGAAAAATTATTATTTCAAGAGTACTTCAAAAAACCATGAGGAATTTAATAATGAGAAGGATAAACATTTTAAGGATCTAGAAAACGTAATTTATAAGAAAAATATTTTAGAGACTAACTCCAGTGCTAAAAATGATGTTTTTGAGGATAAAAACATAGTTATTAAACTAAAGTCAAAAATATTTTCCTTGAGGATGTGTTTTTCAAACTTTACCTTAACCAAGGAAAACATTGATAAGATGTATTCTCAAATTTTACCACTAAGGAATAATTCATGTTTTGGTTATACTCATTCAAAATTGGTTTTCATTAATAATTATTTTGTTCCTCAAAGTGCTCCATTCTGCACTAAGTGTCTGTGTGGTGGAAATTGGGATTTTTTTCTTTAAATAAAACTCACTCTTTAGGTTTTTAAAACTAATTTTTCAAAAAAAATGCATGTTCCTAAAATTTTTCTTTCAAAAGCTTATATATCCAAGAAAGCTTGGGATCTGAAAGTATAACACTATTATTTTCAAGAAAATAAAGATAATACCAATAGAAATACATAGTATAAGGATAGTGTACGTTCTTGACACATGACTGGTAAAAAAAACATCTTTGAAATGATTATAAAGACAAAAGGGGTAAATGAAACTTTCGGAGATAATTATCAAGGAGAAATTATTGGTATATGAAACATTGTTATTCTTGGAAAATCATTGATTGTAAATGTTTTATTTGTTAAGGGTCTTCAAAAAAATCTTATTATCATAATTCAGTTATGTGTTCAAGGTTACCATATGAATTTTAGGTATGATTTGTGATTAGTACACAATTTCAAGGAAGATTTTATTCTTTCAACCCATAGGAAAGAGAATTTTTACGCATTAAACATAGAAGACCGTAGGAACCAAGATCTACCTTGTCTTAGTGCAATAGAAGATTATTCCTGGTTGTGGCATAGAAGGTTGGGACATTGTAACCTTAGAATCATATGCAAACTCCCTATGAAAGACTAGTTAAGGATCTAACAGAGCTTAGATTTGATTCTTCAAAAGTATGTGATACTTGTTAATATGGAAAGCAATATAAGTCATGTTTTAAATCAGTCAATGATCTCTTAATCACTAATGCATTATAGTTGGTGCATATGGATCTTTTTGTTCCAACACAAACTAGAAGCATTATAAGCAAATATTATGTATTTGTCATAGTTTATTATTACACTAGATTTACATGGGACTATTTTTTAGTAATGAAATCTGAAACTTTTTCTAATTTAAATATTTTTAGAGCCCAAGATGAAAATGAGAAAAAGTTTCCATTGATAACTATTCATAGTGATCATGGAAGAGAATTTAAAAATTATTATTTTGAATCTTTTTATAGAATAAAAGGCATTAATCATAACCACTCAGCAACAAGAACTAATCAACCAAATATTTTTCTTAATAAAACTTCTTATGAGTTATGGAATGGTAGAAAAACTAGACTTCCCTACTTTAATGTTTTTGGTTTCAAGGTATTCATTACTAATAGTAAAGATAATGTACAAAAATTTGCACCAAAATATGATGAAGGGATTTTCTTAGGCTAATACACAACCTCTAAGGACTATAGAGTTTTCAATAAAACTACTTGTACTATTGAAGAAACTGTACAAGTTAAATTTGATAAAACCAATCCCATTGTTTTTAAACAAACTCAACATACGTTTTCTGATGTGTTTTCAAAAAGCGATTACCATCCCTTGATAGAAGATATTTCTGATAAAGAAAATGTTCAAAAAAATGTTTCTAAAGCATTCACCCCAGATAATTTCCTACCATATGTTGATGAACATGTTTTACAAAACCCAAATCAGTTGTTTCTTAAGAATCATCCCAGTGATAGTATCATTGGTAATGTAAATAAAACTATAAGGAGTAGAAGTTCCTTATGAAATTAAGTAGATCATCTAGCTTTCCTTTCCCAATTATATCAAAAATGAACTAATGAAGATTTAGGTGATTATGATTGAATAAAATCTATGCAAGATGAGCTAAATAAATTTGAAAGGAATAACGTATGGACCTTGGTTGAAAGACATAATTAATCTTATGTTATTGAAGTAAAATGGGTCTTCAGAAATAAGTGTGATGAAAATGGAATCATAGTATGAAATAAAGATAGATTGGTTGCCATAGGATATAATCAACCAGAAGGAACTGACTATGACGAAACCTATGCACTAGTACCAAGATTTGAATCTATTAATATTCTATATCCCCTTGCAGCATTCTTTAACATCAAATTTTATCAAATGGATGTTAAATGTACTTTCCTTAATGGTTATGTACAAGAGGAAGTTTTTGTTCAACAACCTCCTAGTTTTGAATATTCAAAACATCTTGAACATGTTTTCAAACTTACCAAATCTTTATATGGACTTAGACAAGCTCCTAGAGCTTATTATGATTGACTTACAAGGTTTTTTACTTCACAAAAATTATGATAAGGATAATGTTGATCCAACCATTTTTATAAATAAAGATAAGAAAAATGTTTTGATTATTCAAATTTATGTTGATGACATTATTTTTTTCTTTTACTCAACAATCTTTAATTGATTCCATTACAGATATAATGAAATATGAGTTTGAAATGATTATGATGGGTGAGTTATCATTTTTCCTTGGTTATCAAATTTCTCAAAAGCCAAAAAGAATCTATATATCCCAAAATATGTATATTAAAGATATTCTTAAAAAGTATGGATAGGAAAAAACTAAGAGTATAAGTACTCCCATTGGTACCTCAAATTCACTTGATCTTGGCGAAGCTAAGAAACCAGTATAACAAACATGTTTTAGAGGTATGATTGTATGTCTAATTTACTTGACATCTAGACTTCTAGACATAATGTTTTTAGTATGATTATGTGCAAGATATAAATCCAATCCTATGGAATCTCATTTAAAGGAAGTGAAAAGGATTTTCCGCTTCATAAAGGGATCCATTGATCTAGGACTCTTTCATACTTATAGAAATAATATATTTTTTTAAAATATTTTTGGATGCTAAATTTGGTGGATGTAGAATGGTAGGAAAAGTACATCCAAAACTTTTCATTTATTTGGTGATTAAATATTTTATTGGTCATGTAAAAAATTACACTCAATAGAACTTTCCACTCCTGAAGCTGAATAAGTAGTAGATGGAAGCTGTCCTTCTCAAGTGTTGTGGATGCAACACACACTCACAGACTAGGGTATGAGTTTTACCAAAACACAAATACTGCGTGATAACACTAGTTCCATTTCCTTGAGTAAAAACCTTGAATATCACTCTCATATGAAACACATAGATATTAGGCATCAATTTCTTAGGGATCACAAAAAAAGATATCATTCTTCAATTTATTGTAACCAAAGATCAACTTGCTAATATTTTCACAAAATATTTACCCTAAATAGATTTGAATATATTAAATAGAAGTATTTAATGATGATTGTAAGGTAATCTTCCATATTAACTTTTTTTTGAAACCTATCTTCTTACAGTAAGAAACACCTTTTCATAGGGGGAGTACATTTTCTTATTAGTAAATTTTTTCGTAATCAAATTTTTTTTCATAATCAAGTATTTTTGTAATCAAAATTTTTCATAGTCAAAATTTTATGAAATAAAATTCTTCATAATAAAATATTTTTCATAAGGAATTTTTTTTCCATAAACAGATTTTCATAATCAATTTTTTCCATTAAATTTGTTTTTAAAATTTTCTAGAATCTAATGTTGCATTAGAAAAATATTCCCCATTGAAAATAACATTTCTTGCAACTCGGACAATATTTTTTTTCTTTCCAATGTTTTCATAATCATCTTTTATACTTATTGAAATTTTCTACCTTATTTGAGATATTTTTTTAGATTCATTTTTTTAATCTGAATTTTTATCTTAAAAACATCAAAAGATCAAAACCAATCATAATCCTTCTTTGGATATCATCTCAACCGTCAGATTTGAATAGATGTTTTTCAACCATTGGATCATCCATGGAAGTTGAATCATCACCTAAATCTCCCATATAAAGCCCCCCCAATGGTTGTTGCACATTGGTTTTTCATGCTCTTATGTGACGAAGATCTGCCTCTATATTTTAAGGTCGTTCTGAATCTTCAAAATTTCCTCAGTTCCGAATGTATCCTGAAACCTCTCCTCAAAAGGAAATTTCAACTGATAATGAAATCTTTGAGTGGAAGATATACCGATATAGGTTATTTGATCCGATATTTATAGACAAATATGATTTAATCATTTCTAAAAAAATAACTTGAATGGCTAGGAGATTCTTTGCATTTCAAAACTAAAGGCACAGGATCAAGTGTATCTGGAGTTGATGGTAGAGTTATATAAAAATGTTTTTCTTTTCAATGATTGATGAAGAGATAAATTTTATTTAAAGAGTTATGGAATGACCAAATATCTTTCATACAGCATGGAAACAAGTCTTATTTGAATTCCTAATGGAGGAGAAGCTGAGTTTTGTACTCAAAAACTACCTGATGAATCTGGATCATTTGATAAAGAAATGAAAATAGAATGTCTTGGATTGAAAGTAATGAAGACTCCGAAGATCATTTATCTCTCTATAAACCTGTGGATTCTTGAATTATGGGATCAAGGCTTTATAATTCCATGAAAAGGGGATACTGATAATCTAATGAAGAGTGATATCTATATATTGGATTTCATGGAGATCCTCAGAAATATAAACATGGTTAAGTATATCTTGGTAACAAATGAGAATATCAAGAATTGAAATTAGGAGTCTCTGATTATCATATATCCAGCTATCCTTTAGAAGATTATTGTTCTTTTCCTTCAGACATTCAAAATCACATGTCGTTCTATGAGGAGAAATTATAAAGTTATGTTTCTGAGTGATGACACCCTAAGGAGAAAGAAAATTGGTTTTTCTAGTGAATCTTGACAATTCTATGATCTTTATGAAAAATAAGTATAAGATTTGTCAAAGAAGCCAGAAGTGGATAAAACCCATAAGAAAGGTGGAAGGAAGAGAAATACTAATGAACCAGAAGAGAAAAAAAAACTCATGTGGTCATAGAAACTTATTCAGCAACTCCAATTCCAAAGAAGAAAAAAGTGCATCCTAATGAAGTAGTGGCCAAATGGAGAGAGGATAAGAAAAAATAGAAGGAAGGGGTGCCTAAATTCGGTTTATACCCTGCTAAGGAAATTAATTTTAAGGAAAAGGCTATTGAGAATATTAAAATGTAATAGAATGAGAAGAATCAAAAGAAAAAAGATGTTTGAGGTTGATATAGTAAAATCTCTTCTTAAGGATGCTGAAAAAGCCTTTGAGAAAATTCTGGTTCCAGAATTATTTCTACTGGAGTCATTACTTAGAGAATCTTAAAATTAAAGTGGTGATTTCCAAATCACATCATGGAAAAGAAATAGAAGAAGAAGAATAAGTGTAAGAGGAAATAGAAGAATAGATGGAGGTGGAAGAATAAGGGAATGAAACTGATGATATCAAAAATAATGTTGAAGAGTACCATGATAAGGAAAGCCCCTCTATATAATTATTGATATAGACATCCCAAGAAGAATCCTCAAAAATTTCTACACTAGGAAAAGATGAGAAGAGTGAACAAGAAGTGAATTATCCAATAGCTGATGAAATCAGTAATCATGATTTCATTCATTTGGATGATCTAGTGGATGATGCAAAGAAATAGGACGTTGAGGAAGATAAAATTGTTTTGCTATCTGATAGTGAAAATGAATCTCTCAAAGTACAAGACATCATTCCCAGAGCTGACAATGGAATGAAGGTGGTAGTAGATACCCCTACAAATATTTTGTGAAGAAGAATGATGTTGGTGCTACATTAAAGAAGAAAGATGAAGACATAAAAAAGAATCATCACTAACCAAACACTCAGATTCAAAATCATGTCCCCCAAGACATGATTTTGTTATTCAGTCTTTGAAAAAAGCTGGTTGGTACTATTCCTTTATTTCCAAGCACATATTCAAGATTTCAGGTGATTTAGCATACAATAAATCAAAATTCTGATTTATTTTCCATGGCGATGGAAAAGTGTTTTGCACTAAAGGAAGATTTCAAGACCTTCCTTATTTGATATGAGGCTCATAAAATATCTTACAAGAAGATTTCAAGCATGTCAAAGAAAATTATTGAAGAAATGAGAATATTTGGTGAATTAAATGACAATGTCAAGGATGCATTTGCTATCGAAGATGGGAAGATCAAGGACCTTACAAATAGTTTTAAGGAAAAGTTAACCCTAAAACAGACTACTCAGAAGAAAGAATTTAAGGATATAAAAGTAATGATTAACTCTGTGGCCATGAATTGGAATAGGGAAAGAGGTATTAGAATCGGTGTTGAAGAGAAACTTGTTAAGAAAGAAGAACTCTTGAAAGCTGAGGAAGACAATCTTAAGGACCGGGAACAGAAAATTCAACCCTTAGAGAAGAAAAGTGAAGACTAGAATCAGTTACATAAGCAAGAATAAGAGGATCACAGGGATCTCAAGAATCTAAAAACCATTGTAAAGATGCTAATTTTGAAGGAGAAAGATGGATAATTTCATTACATTCCGATATTTTGTTTAATGTTCTTCATTGTAAAAATTCTTTCAATAAATAATAAAATATTGGCTGTACTTCATATATTTTGTTGTTTAGTACTATTGTTTCAGGTATCATTTTTTTTCATTCTCTTTTATTCCTTTTCGAAAATCAAAAATTGGGGGAAATGAATGATAAAAAGAATTCAATGTAAAGAACATATTTCCCTATGTAAGAGGTAGTTCATCGAGAGGAATTTTCTTATCAATGATGTTTTTCGAATGTAAGAAACTGAAAAATCACATTTAGGAAATCAATAATACGATCCTTAGTGATTCTAAATCCTAAGGGGGGAGTTAGTCGTATTCACTATGATCTATAAGTAAAGGGAGATATGTTTTTATTTTCAATTCCACAAAATTTCTAAATCCATAAACTCTTTTTAGTAAGGTTGTTTGTGCTTTCCAAAAAGGGGGTGATTGTTGAGTCAATAAGGATTACTTATAAATTTTCCATTATTTTATGTTTTAAAATCAAACACACTTTATCTCAATGAAAATTTCAATTACCATAAGATTTATCTTATTAAGGAAAGAATTCCTTCCCATGAAAATTTTATCCCTCTATTTGTTTTTATTATTCATGATTTAGTTTCACTAAATCTTACTCTTTTTATTTCTAATTGAAAAAATCTGGTTCATTTCTAAAACCTAAAATCCGATAAATACAATGATATAATGCATTCTGTTTTTAGGTTCAAAATTCAGATTCTGAATTCTCTAGAAAACATATTTCGAATTCTCTAAAAATTAGAATCCGAATTCCTTGAAATTTAGATTCTGAATTCCGTAAAATTCAGGCTCCAAATTCCTCAGAATTTGATTTCCAAATTCCATAGAATTCTGACTTTGAATTCCAGATAATTTAGGTTTCCAATTCCTTAGAATTTAAACTCTAAATTCCTCATAATTCATGTTCTGAATTCCATATAATTCAAACTCCGAATTCCATAGAATTCTACTTTAGAATTATTTAGAATTAAGTCACCGAATTCCTCAGAATTCAGGTTCTGAATTCTTTAGAATTCAGACTCCGAATTCCGTAGAATCTAGGTTACAAATCCCTTAGAATTCAAATGCCAAATTATTTAAAATTCAGACTCTGAAATCTCTTTAATTATGATTCCGAATTCATTGAAAAAAAGAATCTGAATATACTTGTAATATAGAATCCAAATGTTTATTCCCTTAGAATCCGAAATTTATTTTTCCTTATAATTCCAAAAATAGATTAGGATAATCAACCTTATTTTTCGTACCTTTGTTATAGTTATGAAATGATGTTGTCCTTTCTATTTCTAACTAACCGTGTTAAGTGACACGTGTACAGGTCCCTCAAATATTGAAGAAAAAATATGACCATTAGAGGAGGGAGGAGACCATTGGAGAAGTTCCTATAAATTGGAGCGGATTTTAAGGAGCTCATCATTGATCCAGAACACTTGATATTACATGAAAATGAAGTTATTTCTATAGAGGGAGATACTCTCATGCTTTGTCCATATTGGGCATCTTGTTCAGATTGCTTCGTGCGACTCCAATTGTTGTTGCGTATAATCGAGGGATTATAAGGATAGGAAGACAGAGGTTTCAACTACCATATTGTTTGAAGACATCTTTGATAATGAAGACAGAGGTGATGACTACCTTGAAGTTCAAGGGCTTGAGGGGATAGCAATACAGACTCTAATATTCTAATTGAGGGCTTACCCTAGCGTGGGTAAGACAAACTTTCTTGAATGTATAAATCAAGGGACCTTTATCCAAGGTTGTGGGATACCCTACTCTTTGGGTTAAAAGATTCTATACTTGTTACTTGTATTGATTCAAGTTTGTTTTACACTGTTTTTGATTAATAAGAAAATTATAACTATCTTATACTTTCTTATACTTGTATACTCTGATTAGAAAGATTATATATGCTTAAAGGTAGAACCTTTGTACTTGTAAACATTACTTAAGTTTCATTTCCGGAACCATGTATCCAGAATTAAGAATGTTTTTAGAATTAAGCGGTTTTGTGAATTTACCTTGTTTAACTTTGTTAGACATAGTTTTCATTAAGGTTAAAAAGAAAGTTTTATAACCAAATTTAAAAGTTCCAAAGGTATTTTAAAATTATACAATTCACCCCCTTTTGTATATTGAGCATCTAAATCATTATTTTGATCCTACCTCGATAACAATTAATTAGAAATAAAATTAATAACTATTTGAAAATAATGACATAAATTTCCTAATAAACTTTTGTACAAACACCATTTTACCTCAATAAATTAAAAAAATCACTATTAATTAAATTTTTTAATAAAATATATATGTTATATATTAGATCAAAATTTTTAATCTTATATAATGACATTATAATAATAAGATAATTTTAAATCTAGTTATACGAATTAAAATATTCATTTTACTAAAAGGAAATTGTATAACCTTTTAACGGTGGATGAATTTTAAATATAATTTTTGAAAATGCTGTAATTTAATTTTAAAAAATGGAAATAATTTTTTAAATATAAATAATAAAATTTACTTTGGGTAAATTTTTAGTATTTTAGGGTGATGTTTCATATTTCGACAAATAGGGAAAAATACTTAATATTAATTCAAAACTAATTTTTCATATGATTTATTTATAAGGTCAAATAATATATATAATTATTTTTATGTAAATTTAGATATATTATACATATATTATACTAATTTAGGTAATTTAAATCAATTTCACTTTGAATTTGTATTTTAATACATAGTAAAATTTTGAACGTTTTTTCTTTAAAACATAACATTATCACCCTGTTTGTGTGATTAAATTTATATTATTTTTTTTTCAAATAAGTAGTTTTAATTTGAAAAAATGGATTCCATATTTGGATTTAGAATAATTTAAAAAAATTTATATGATAAAAATAGTTTTTTACCAAAAATATTAGTGAAAATGATTTAAATGAATCACACCGATTAATAGAAAAATTATCATAATAGGGGACTTAATCTTAAACATAATGCCCAAAATGACCTATACACCTATCAAAAATACATTTCATGGACATATTCAGACCCTATATGCCCTATTATCAATTTTTACCATTACTATATGCACTTTTCTTGGGAAAAAACATTGGTGGAATTCCCTTTTCTAAAATTTAATAGAATGCCACTCCTCCTCCACTTTAAAGAGGAAGTCACTCTTATCACTTATTCACATCTACCAAGGTCATTAGATCACACAAATTACACTCAAATAATATCAATAGATACCTAAGTTCCTCTTATAATCCTCCATTTTGGTATAATTTCAACCAAGTATTCCCTTTCATGCAAAGCAATATGAGTTACCCAAAGAAGAGGTACCATTCTTCCTTAAGCCCATTTGTTTCATTTTTTCTCTTCACACTGAGAAACATTATTATTAAATTATTAAACAATATCCTATGTATTATAAATACACTGATTTATTTTGATTCTATTTATTCTACCTAAGTATACAATAACATTTTCCTAATAGATAACGAACATACCAATCCTTTTTACGATGAACTATTGCCTCCCGAAACAATGTTGTTCATTTTTCTTTTACCACATATCATGGTTTGGAATTACTATTGAAAAAATATTATTATGTGAAATATATGATATTTATGATTTATTTATTCTTCTTTAATTTCTATATATAAATAAGCCTTCATTGTTAGAATTTTTAAAAATGATAACTTTATTTATGGACGTGTGGACTACCACCTCCTCAAAGTGATATGATTCATTAACACTTTACATAAGGTTTATTAAGAATTTATTTTTGAACTTATATTATAAATATGAAATAATAATGATATGTTAATAATTATATATTTATTATATTTAATTTCATTATTTCAATATGATAATAAAACCAAAACAACATTCATGAGTTTGTAAAACATACCACCCCCATGAACAGTGTATTCCATTTCATATTTCTATATATTATTGACTAGAATAAATAAACATATAATGAATATATATTATATTTATACGATGTTTCAAATTATTGAAATATTTAAATCATGATATAATTAATAGGTTCAAGAATAACAATCCATAACATATACGAAAAATGTAAATATTACCAGAAATGAAAAATTAATAAGAAGCTATTAATAAATTGGTAATATAAAGGCACAAACAAATAATATAAGGTATTATATATAATAATATGGTTTTTAAGTATATTTATAATAAAATTATACTTATTATACAAGTGTTATTAATGTGTACGAAGAATGTCAAGACTCAAGGTAAGGGTTTTCTTATATCACTTTATATATCTATGAGATACATGCCTTCTCTGCCACTCATTTATAATGTGTGGTGTATATACTTACCATAAATTTATTTGATTAATATTATAAAAAAATTTCTTGTTATTTACATATACATTTTATGAAATTTATTGTACGGGGTTTGTGTTTGAAATGTAACCAAATCGATAAAGTAATTTTCTTATCAAGTTTCCTTCTTTGTGATACATGATTTGTTATTCACCTATATTTTTCTATGGGGTGAATATACTACACTTTTACAGGATATATCATGAATATAATTCATTCATGACATATAATTCTTCATTTAACACTATTTTCTCTTGTATAGTGTGAGTCAAGGTTTCCAATGTGGTAATAGTTTTTTGCTATAATCTCATCATTTATAGGGATTGTCTATGATTATGCATACCTTAAAAGAATATTATTATTAATCTATCAAGAAAACTCATGAATTTTATTCTTATACTGTTATCCATAAAATATTAATGTATTAGTAAAATTTTTCAAACCTTGGTTCTTATGATAATTAAGAAAATTATTTTATGAAAATCCAACATTTTTCTCCTTTCAGTCATAAATCACTGGTCTTTCTAAACCCAGTTTTATCAAAATAAAATTTAAAAATGTTTTACTATTATCCTATAATGTTTAAAGGTAATTTTTACCCAGGTTTTACTTTTAAAAAAATTGGTATTAAAATGAAATTTCATTTCATTTTATGATTAAGACAGTTTTAAAAATGTTTTACGATGCAGAAGGAATGTTCATCATATATGATCTTACATACCGTAATGCCGTTAATTTCCCTGAAATATATATTATATTTTTACAATATTATTTTAAGAAATTGGTTTCCTAATATTGTTAAAATATTTTTATTTTAAATTTTACTACAAATATGAATGTTTTAAAAAATTATTTATTTTTAGAAATTATTTTAAATGATCTTTGAAGCACCATTTATAAGTTTTCAAAAGTTGTATTTTAAATGAAATGGATTTCAATTATTTCATGATTTTTTATAAGTTTTCAAAAGAAATTATATAAAAGGTTTTCTAGAATTATTTCAATCTGTTTATTTTATTTTTCATTGTGTTTTTAGAGAAAAAAATTCTTTGAATAGTTTTTTTTAAAAAGTGTTTATTTAAAGAGGAAAAAATATTTTCCACACTAAAATTTCAAAATGAAACTGTACATGATTATTTATTAGAAATGCATTTTTGAAATGGTTTTATGAAAATGATTTCCTAATAAAGGCTATTTTCCATAAGAAATATTCCATATGATATTTCAAAATCCTTCTCTATATTAGATGACTTACCTTGTTATAGTTTATGAATATAATTCATATTAATTCTTTAATTTATTATATTTTAATGTAATTATGTTTATGATACTTATATATATATCTCTTTCTCTTCAATGGGTTATATTATTTTGAGACCCACTTTTTTCACCTCAAATTCTTTGTTGAAATTATTATAAAAAAAAATCCCTTTTTCATAGGTTATGATGTGATGAAACGTTAATGATACCAATTTCATATCGTGAGTCATGATATGATTAATGTTATGTGATCTAGTGGAATAATCATATATGATTTAATTATGTGGCATGTGGGTCCTATATCTCCATCCAATTAATTGGGTAATGATAAATGTTTTACGTGATCATGAGGGTACAAAATATGGAATCCCAAACCCAAATCAAAAGGTTACATGGGAGGGAATCCCAAGCTCGAAATAGGAGGATCCATAAGAGGGAATCCCAAGACTTAAACAAGAGGGTATATAGATGTTAATTTTAAACCAAAATCATTATGGTACATGAGAGGGAATCCCAATCCTGGATAATATTGTAGACGGGAGGGAAAACCAAGCCTGAAACAATAGGGTACATGGGAAGTAATCTCAAGTATGAACCAGTTACATGGTATATTATCTCAAGACTAATATTTTATGAAAGTATTAGTTGGTATCCTTGATAAATTTGTTTCAATGAATATTTGTATGCCACCAATTCCATGTTTTATTCCTTTGTAATGTTCTCATAGATTATTCTCTTCTTTTCCATGTGATTCATGTCTTTTGAACTACCAATGTTTTTTCTATGACTCATGTATATGTTATCTGATATGTTGGGTGTGATCTTAAAATGTAAATCTCCTGTCTTATAACCTTATTCTCATATTATTCTTTTCTATCTCCTTTATTTACCATACTAAGAAAATGGCCTCCCGACTTTTTTAATTTTCCTTTCCCCAAGTTATGATGAATTTTTTATGTAAAATTGCGAAATGGGATGATCATTGTTGGAAACATTGAGATATTCCATCGAGTTAGATGATTTTATTCCATGTATATAAAGACACAAAACTATTACAGTCCTCAGTTATGTATGTATGTAATGTTCATAATATTACTCTAAAATGATGTAATATCTATATATGTTAAGCCTAGTTCACTATAGTTAGTATCAAAGGATACCATTATCCAAATTTTTTAAACTACGATGATAAAACATTAGTTAGACCCCAAGTAATATTTAATAGGATATGAATAGGGATTTATTTAAGGATAAATATAAGAATATAAAAAAAATTCGTAAAAGGTCCTAGATTTTTGGAAAAGGACATAGTGAGTGGATTCTTAGAAATGTATCAATTTATATATTCTAAAAGTGAATTTCACTCTATCATTGATGTACCTTGGGGTAAAAACATTAAAAAAATGTGTTAGACTTGAATCGAGAATAACCTGGTACTCAATAAACGTTCCTTGATGCACACTTGGTTTGACACTCCCGTGGGATATGCATGTAGAATTGAAAAACACTTTATGGACAATCCTGAATTAGTTATATTGAATATGACTATTAATAATCTATGATAAACCTATGGTTTCATTGATTAAATAAGTAAGTTCCATGATTTAAACATATCATCAGTGTTTTTCAAGACTATTTGGTTCCCCACTATAATTATTGTTTCATACACTATGAATTTTGTATTTTTTCAATGAATGGAAGCTAAAAGTACTTTGTTAATGGAGAACTCAATGGAAAATACATTGATTTTACACCTAATAAACCAAATGTTATGGGATATGGAATGTACACACTCATTTTTATGATCACACATTTTTCTCAAGCTATGAATCATGGTGAACAGGCAAAGTATCAATGGAAGGACCAAAGATATACTGAGTCCTTCATAAGTCACTTCCCAACATCATTCAATTGTTCCACTAACCCATTAGATATTTAGAAATGAATCAGCACAAAAAATATATATTTTCCATTTTCTTGTGTTCATTGAATGAAAATTCCACTCCGGATGTCTACCTTCAGGAAGGTGAGGAAGATCAATGGTGGAATCTGATTAAGAAAATAATAATGCAAGATGAAATTGATATCATATATTTTGAAGAGTTAAAGAAATTATTTAAAAATAAGTATTTTCTTTGTCTTATTTTTACAAAGATATAAAGTTTATTACAAGTGATTAGGAAGAAGGAAGATGAATTGGTTGGTGCCTATGAAGGAAATTTTACATGGATTGGGAGGTAGTATTCAATTATTATCATCTGAACTAAAAGAAAATTTGATCAATTCATTGGTGTCTGGAAACCTAGAATTTTACAGGCTGGTGATATAAGAGGCATTAGTAGCTATGAAGAACTTTTTAATGTGATATATTGGTGAAAATAAATATTTTAATTTCATTTCAATTTCATTGTTTGGAAAGAAAGTGAAGAAATAGTTCAAAGGAAACTCTAACAACCATGGAGAGAGGAAGATGTGTGGTCCATTATTCACAATTTGTGGGAAGAAACAATGGAAGAATTGTCTTACGGGGACCACTAAATGTTTTATGTGTGGAATGGAAGGTCATAGTGTGGATGAATTTATATTTAATGGGAGGAAGATAGCTAGTCATGCAAATATTGGGAAATCAACACATAATTCACCTCTCATTCTTCATTGTTTCAATTTCATAAGGTTTGTCCATTAGGCTTAGATGTCCCCCAGTCCAAGGACTAATGCAAAGGATAACCTACAAAATCCTATGAGGGAAAAGAAGCAAAATATTATGAAATCACAATGTATTAGTTAATCATGATAATTAGGGTACATTTATCCTCCCCACCTTATTTCTGAATTTCATGTTTCATTTTATATGATTAATCCTTATGAAAATCTTATTTTTCATCCTCTAGTGAAGTTTCATGTGAGTGTATCAATATACATGGATTTTGGAATATTAATATATGATTTTATATTCTATTAGTACAAGGATGTAACATAGTTTCCAATGATAATGTTTAGGTATATGATAAGAGAATATTTATGGAATAAGCAGTGTGTTATATTTTATAAGGATTACAATGTTGAAAATTTATGGAATGGTTTATGCTAAACATTGATTTAGGTTTTAGATATTAAATTATTATCTCCCAATTTGAGGACTCATGCATATTGGATAACTTTTTCTAAAATTATATTTGGATAAAAACATATGTACCGACCTACGATTATATTCATGGGCCTCATGATAAGATAATACATTAAGAATGAAAAATTCTCTTTCATTTTGTGGAAAGAGAGATGAAGTGGATGTTGATAATGGTAGAACAAAAGGGATGATTTTTATAACATCTTGTAAATATGTATTTTCATGAGAATTATTCAACAAAATGAAAATGGTTTTTGAAACCAAAACTTTAATCCTAGTAACTTCATTTTTGATGAATCAAATGGCCCTTTATGATCAACAAAAATTTATGAATTTGTGATTTTTAAATTCCTCCAATCCATGTTCTCTATCACACTTCACTAGAACATCATTTTTTGTTTATCTTCCATGTCTATGTTTTAATTTTCCACTTATGTTTTCCTATGTGGAAACGTAGTTATGTGTTACATTGTGTAACAGTTATGTTTCCATATTCCACTTTTGGAATAAATTTAGTATTTGTTTATGATGTTGGTATCTTTGAAAAGAATAGTAAAATATTAAAACATCAATAATGTAGAAACATTTTGTGGTTGAAATTTAATTTAAAGTCGGTATAATGTAACCCCCAAAGATTTTTTTTGAATTATTATTTTTGAATAAATTTAAACCTTTTGATATATCAAACTTCACAAAACCGTGGATATTGTCTTATACAAAATTACTATGTTAGGATTGTGTTATATGCAACAAAAAGTTAATAATTAACTAAAAAAATCAATTAGAATATCTTGTAGTATATTCAACACTATGATGTCTTTCATTACCAACAATATTGAGTTCCTTAAATAGCTTTCATTACACACAATATTGATTTTTACGGATCAAAAATGCTATTACATTTCAAATATTATAGTTATCACTTATCCATTATAATCTAAGATGTAATTGAAATTAAATAAATTATGAAACTATGTTATACAAATGTATATAAAATTAAATCCTTTAGTTGAAATTTATTTATAAATGAATGTATGAACTATTTTAAAATAATGAAATTCCATTTCTAAGAAAACTATTTACAAACAACATTTTTTCTCAACAAATTAAACAAAGTGCTATTGATAGATTTTTTTAATAAAATATAATTGTCATATATTAAATAAATTTTTCTAAAACCTATCCAATGGACCTTATAGGAATCATATAAGATTTAATCCAATTATATGAATAAAAAGAGGTATCTTTCTAAGAGTTAATTTCTCCACCTTTTAATGGAGAAAAAATGTTAATTATAATTTTTGAAAATTTTATAATTTTTATTTTACAAAATAAAATTTATTTTTTAAAATTGTAATATGAAAATATACATTACGATTTTTTATTATATTTTTTATAGATGTTCTATATTCTGAAAAATAGTGAAAAATACTGAATTATAATTCAAAAAATCATTTTTTATGATTTATTAATAATGATAATCTATATTTTAAAGTACATTTAATGAAAAAATAGATAAATTATAAATCAATTAATCCAATTTAGATCATTGGAGTCAATTTAACTTTGAAATTGGATATGAAATCATAGAAAACTATTAACAATTTCAACTTTGAAAACTTACATTATCATCCCATATTCTAGATTAAATTTAAAATAATTTTTACCAATTATGTGATTGGATTTTGTTAAAATAGATTCCATATTTATAATAAGAATAATTTATATTTTTTAAAAAGTAAAACATAGTTTTGGACCAAAATTATTTTTAAAAGTGATTAAAATTAATTACAGTTATTAAGAGAAACATTAGCTTAACATGGACTATACTTTAAACTTTAAGTAAAAAATGACACTGAAACAGGTCCAAAATACATTTATGGAAATAGTTCTGCCCTATAAATCCATTTATTTGTTTTGGACCATTATTAAAGACAATTTTCATGAGAAAAACTTGGGTGGACTTCCAATTGGATCTAAAACAAATATACTCCAATAAGTTCTAAACATACCTAAATTCCTCCTAGAAGCATCCCTTTGGGAACAAATCCATCCAAGGAATCCCTTGGTTGCAAACCAAAAGACGTTACCCAATAAAGAGGTAACATCCTTCCTCAAGATCCTTTTTTTATTTTCATTCTCTACCACCTAAAATCCTATAATTTCATTATTAAATATTTAAATAAGTGTTCTAAATATACTGAAATGTTTTAATTTTAATTTTTTGACCTAAAATTATACAATATTCGATCTAATGGGTAATGAACCTATTTTTCTTGTGTACGAAGAACTACCGACTCACAAAACGTTGTTGTTGGTATTTCCTTTACCATATCTAATGGGTGAGAAATTTGTTTAGAATTATATTTTTTATGAAATTTTTTATATTTATTATGTATTTATTATTCTGGAATTGTAATATAAAAAATACCATCATGCTTTCTATTTTCTTTGTAAAAATGACAACTTCATTTGTTGAGATGTGGACTACTGCCTACTCAAAGCGATGTGATTCATTCACATATTACATAGAATGAATTAAGGATGGGTTTGGTTAAATTAAAAAAACATATGACATAATATTTCTACTATAATTTTTATATATATATATATATATATATTTCATTTACATACATTCTTTCAATACAATAATAAAATGAAAACAATGTTCATGCGTACCTATGACCTACTCTTTCCATGAACGGTGTATTCCATTTCATATTTATATATTATATAGATTATTTAAAATTAATATATAATGAATATTATATATATATATCATGTTTTACATTCAGTATTTAAGTAAATCATGATCTATGTATGAGGATCAATAATAACAAGCCAAAACATAAATGAGAAACAAAATAGATATTACCGAAAATGTAATAGTAACATGCAGATATTAAAAATGGGTAATATAAAGTTATTAAAAAAGATATATGGTATTAGATATAATATTATGATAATGTGAAATATGTATATTAATATTGTACATATTGTACATGAGGTTTGAATCTGTAAGAAGGAAGTCAAGACTTATGGTAAGGGTTTTCTCGTCTCACTTTTTATATATATGAGATACATGTCATATCCACTACACATTTATTTTGTGTTGTGTATATAAATTTCATGAACATATTCAGTGATTATTTTGATTGTATTTATTTCTATTTACATATCAATTTTGTGATATTTATTCCACAGGGTTTATGGTTCAAAAGTTACCAAATTGATAAATTAATTTTCATCTCAAGTTGTCTTATTTGATATACATGCCATGTTATGAAGCTATATTTTTATATGGGGTGTATATAATGACCATTTATAAGATATACCCGGATTCTAATTCCTTAATGAAACATTAATATTCAAGTAATTTCACAGAATAATGTATAGTATGATTCAATGATACGAAATTGGTAATAGTTTGTAATGACTCAGATTTTTCCGATTTTAATTTTGGATAATTTTTTAGAAAATTACAATACCAAGCGCTGAGATGGTATGTGATTCTAAGGATTGGTTTTCTCAAAATGGATCAACAAAAATGTTATGTTTTACTATTATGTGTGATTGGTATTTTGGAAAAGGTGTCATAACTCTTAAAAAGATGTATGGATCCGAAATCCAAGGGCACTACTACGTTTAGGATGGAGGTTTTCACCTACGCGCAACATAACATTTGTCGGCGTGTGTCTCCATTGACAAAACCCAAAAACGACTTAACCATAAATAAAATAATTGATTAAAATTAATTTATTTTAAAATCTTAATTACCCATGAAAGATGTCTCAGTTTGAAAATATGAGAGAACCATTGAGTTCCTAATGTGGGGTTTTACTTATGCAGGACCTGACATTGATCGACGCAGGTCGACTGTGAAAGATAAATTTCAAATGTTTTAAAGGATAATAAAATAATCATAAAAAGTATATTTTATTTCTTATTGACGTTACATAATTACACAGCAGCGCTGCGATGCAACGAAAGGGTAAATCTGAAACAAGTGAAATGTTGAAATGCCTTTAACACTAAAACATTTCATTCTTTTTTAACCATTGGAAGGGTCACATGATTAGATTACCAATCCTTACATATGAGCACTAGAGGACAAATATATAGATTTACTCTCATTGGTGAATGATAGATGATTACGGGACAAGGATCAAGGATCAAGGATCAAGGATTGACGAGACATCAAATCATGATGACTCCTGACAAAAAGCCAACAACAATCAAACCCTGATGTCATCTGATCCAAACTATAGGTTGGGTATGAGTTTTAATATTTTTTCCTTCCCCGTCCTTTATACCTATGAGAAATCTAGATTAATTGACCCACATATTAATCCTTAGGTCATGTGTTGTGTGTTGGGTTTTATCTTGTAGGGTTTATTGGGGATTGTTTACCAAATATTTTTTTATCCCGTATTATGAATGTTAATTAATAATTATAATGGAAATGAACCCTGGTCGACACGAACATCATTCAGGGTTCGTTTCTCTTTTTTGGTTAATGCCTTTATCCCATGGTTCTTCATTTGTCGTGGGCATTTTTTGTTAGTCCTGTGACCCAACAATTCGAGATTGATCGATCATTGCACACTTGATTCTTGGCTCAATGATCTGATATCATGTACATGGGATGGATACAGTGTGAAGGATGTGAGACGATGATGGTGGAAGATTGATAGATGCTCTGTGAGAGATATCACCACTTGAATGGATTTTCATTGGGATGGAATATGTCCTGGATCCGAGACAACGAAAGTGAAATCAGTGACCTAAATATCTTGAAAAATATTTCTTAACAATAATTTGAGTATTAGAGGAAACCTGGTGGCCCATGGAAGGGTCTACCGGTGCATTGGAGTTGATGGAAACCACATGTCGGTGCAGTAGAGGGAACCCACTCACGGTAGCATCTGTGTCTAATAGATGAACACAAAGGAGATGTAAACATAAAGGTAGGGTTCCATGTGGTTGGACATAACTAGAGGACATCTACGCGATCATCAGACCATGTGACCCATGCAAACATGACACATACAGCATCCCTCCAAAGCGAGACGGCCCACTGAGCAGGCCATCATAGATAGATGTGGACACCCTAGCTACCCGATGGACTGGGTCAAGAAGCATAGATAGACATAGAATATTGTGTTAGGTCAGAATGAGACTAGTGGGCCACATCAGACTTGGTCAGGTGGACAAGACCTGGTTGGGTCAGGTGGGGCCCAACTTAGACCCATAACATTTCTTTTTAAAAAAATTGGATGTATCATTCAAACTGAGCATCAATTTGATGATCCATCTATGGATTTTGGTCCCTTGTGATGAGGAATCCGTTTTAGATAGATT
The DNA here is from genome assembly GCA_963277665.1 of Viscum album. Classification (NCBI taxonomy): domain Eukaryota; kingdom Viridiplantae; phylum Streptophyta; class Magnoliopsida; order Santalales; family Viscaceae; genus Viscum; species Viscum album. The sequence goes on from OY728165.1 coordinate 1,039,533,694, forward strand.
GGTGGGTTTTTAGTTAGCCTATATAGGGATAGTAGCATTCTCCATGTCTTTCATATGAGGGATCTATGTAGGGTATTGATCTATTCTTAGTACCTTAGATAGGGTTTGTGGAGATGGTGTGACTAATATTTACACGAGAACCTATCCCCTATCTAGGATGATGTTTCCAATCTTTCTAGGAGTCCACAATGACTCTTGGGCACAAGACCCCCTATCTGTGAATCGAGATCAGATTCTCTCCTTCATGAATTGACCTAACCAGGGTTATTTAGGTAGTTCTCAGTGTTTCCACTATTGGAAGGGACCAAAATAGAGGGACCTCTATTCAAGGGTCCTTGAGGACTTCATATATCCAAGAGTGAGTTCTCCCAAAACGACTATGCCTGGGGTATAATCATGTAACCATATATTGTATTTCATATCGATACTTCTTACCTTATTGAGATCATATGTGTCAGAGAAACAACATGACGTATCAAGACTAGATGTTCTCTCAAATACATTTTTAGACTTTTTCAATATTTTTACTATCAGATACCTTGAGGAGTGAGTTCTTCTAGAATCGAGCATGCTACAAGCAAAACCATATGTCTTGTAGTGGATGAGATGTTGCATCTTGGAATCCTTTATGAATATACATGGATGTTTTTGTTATATGTGTTTTGACATAAACCTATGTTGATATGGTAGTATCTTCTTAGTTGTTTTTCCTTTTTTTTATTTTATTTTGTGTTTCTGGGTGACTTACTGAGTATTTTTTTAATCATCCATGCACAGGATTCTCCCTCACTTGTCATGTCTTCTAAAGATGGTTGACTCTTTTATGATGTTCTAAGAAGACTGAGACTAGGTGGGGCCTAGTGTGACCAGATAGACTGAGGTGTGTTCCAGTGGATTATATAAAGTAGTCCAGAGTCGTACCTAATAGTTGGATCAGGTGGGTTTGTCTGTGGATGGGATTCATTACTTATGTATCAGACTTTTTCTTTTTGGTGTTCTTGTATTTTGGACCAGTTGTACTTTAGTTCTTTACATTAAACCGTACTCTGTTTTTGGGTTGTAGTGTTATGCATGAATATTCTCTACCTATACTTTTTACTTTCTATCATATTTTTCTTGGAGTTTTGTGCATGTGTACAGGTTCATCAGAAAATTCCTCCCATTTTTCGGAAATGCCTACACAATGCTAGTTGCCAGCCCGTGGCCTATCGGAGGTGGGATTTGGCTAGTCATTCCACAGGTCCTGAGGGACGGGTCATGAAATAGTTTATTTTTACAACCTCATCATTGATCATGATTTTTTATGATTATGATTTCATTAATGTAATATTATAAACCATATCTCCAGAACAATCATAATTTTTATTTTCCTATGGATTTCAGTGATATAATCATATATTAGTACCATTTTTCATTCTATGGTTCTTAAGATAATTATGATTTTTTATTAAAATCCTGTTTTATCTCTCCCTTCCATCAGAAACCCATGTTCCATCAAAATTGTGTTTTGGAAATATTATTTCAAAAATGATTTAATATTATCCTATGATGTTTAATGAAAATTGTAACAAATTTTTATTTATTTTTAAATATTATTAAAAGTAATCATCATGTCATTTTATGATCAAAGAATTTTGTTAAATTTTATGATGAGAAAGGAATGTTTGGCATGTACGGAATTACCCACCGTTGCGATCATCATTTTCTTAAAGATTCCATTGTATTTTTACAATTTTATTTTTAAAGAAAATTTTACCTAATATTCTACAAAATTATTGATTTTATAATTTTTAAAATAAAATACCATTAAAAAATGTTTTATGCCTAAAAATTGTTTCAAAACATTTTCAAAGAATCCATTGAAAGTTTTCAAAAGGGTTATTTTAAATTAAATTGATTTCAATTATTTCATATTTTATTAATATGTTTTCAAAATAATTTTATATAAATGGGGTTCTAATGTGATTTCAAGAACTATTTTTTAATGTATTTTAATATAAATTTATTTTAAAAATTATTTAGTTTTTTAAATAGTTTTAATAAAGGGGAAAAATACTTTTTCCTCAAAAAATATTCTATATGGAATTATAAAGCCTCATTTTTAATGAAATGGAATTTTTAAATGGGTTTCTCAAAAATATTTTCAAATAAATGATACTTTCCTTTATGAATGTTTCATTTGATCATTCAGAATCCTTCTCTATATTAGATGACATAACATATTATAGTTTATGAATACCATTCATATTCATTCTTCAAATATTTATGTTTTTATGGATTGATGATTATGATTCCAGTTTCTCTTCAAAGGGTTATATTCTAATGAAACCCACTTCTTTTCATGGGGTGTTCTATGAAGAAATTATTATGAAATGTATCCATTTTCCATTGGTTATGATATGATGAAACATTAATGATACCCATTTAATTTCTTGGGTCATGATATGTTGAAAGTTTTTTATCTTATGGAACATACATGTATGATTTAATTATGTGATAGGTGGTACATATAACTCCCTCAGATGAATTGGGTAATGATAAATGTTTTATGACCCAAAGAGGGTATACAAGATGGAATACCAAGAAAGAAACAAGAGGGTATGTGATATGGAATTCCAAGCCTGAAATATGTGGGTATACAGGAGGTAATCACAAGCCCAAAACAAAAGGGTACATGGGAGGGAATCCCATGAACAAAACTATAGGTTTCACAAGATGAAATCCCAACCACTAAATAGGAGGGTATATGGGAGGAAATCCCAATCCCAAACAAGTGGGTACATGGGAGGGAATATGAAGACTCAAACCAGAGGGTACACAAGAAGGAATTCCATGCCCAAATTAGGTAAACAATTTATTAGCCAAATCCTCAGATTTTATGAAGGTCTTGATAGGTATCCTTGACATAATATATTCTATTATTTAATTTATTTCAAAATATTCATGTCTTATTCAAATTTTTTATTTTGATGCATCTGGATCTAGTTTCCCATATGATTCATGACATATGAACATCAAATATTTAGGCCACCACTCATGTATATAACCTTTGATATGAAGGGTATGATCTTCAAATGTTATTCACATTTTCTCATAACATTATTCCCATGTTAGGTTTATGCATATCCTTTTTTACCCTTACTAATTATATTATATGACCCCTTCGTTTCTTTACATTCCCCAAGTTATGAAGAAATGTTTTAAATAGAAAAACAAACTGGAATATCTTTGGGGGAAATATTGAAGAACCTTCACCAGGCTAGAAGATTTTGTTCCATGTTTCGAAAGACACTAAACTATTACAATCCTCAATCATGTATTTCTATAATTATATAAATATTCATCTCAAATGATGTAATATCCATATATGTAAATCATAGGTTTCTAGACCAATCCAAGAGTGATACTTTTTACAATATGTGGTTAATCTGGGATTGGCTCAAAGGATCATGCCTTACACCACGTTGAGAGTGATAGTCAGGATTCCTCTTACATATCTCCTTCGATGAACTATTATAGTGACATATAATTATAGTTCTCTATGATAAATACTTAGGTTCCATCTCACATATCACCTTTTAATGTCGTAGGATCCAATTTATAGAATTATATGGATGCATTTTATATTAAAAATTTAGAATGTAAAACTATTGACCTATGGACGCATCTTTCAAGCCAAATAAATTGCTTGGGCTTAGTCAATTCTAGATAACTGATTTTTACCCCAATTTATACAACAATGAAATATCATTATAGGGTGACTTTGGTTCTATGATATTCTAGTTAGAATGAAGGAGGAAGTGTTAGTTTGGTATCCCATGAGAAACCTAAACTGATGTGATTCATTTATTTTATACCATAAATTTGTTATTTAACTTCACACTTCTCATTTTATATCTAAATAATGGATAGTTATTTAAACCATTTGTGGAGTAATAATCAGTAAATATCACACACTATTCGTTCGACCAATGGTTTTTAAACAAAATTAATTATTTAAAGTGCTGAAAAAGGGGAAATCCCAACGTTTGATGTTTGATTTTCTATTACTATGATCGAGTATGGAGTAGAGGATCGATTGTAGGCATGTGGTGCTAGTTGTGGATGATTTGGGTCTTTTCTCCTTTTTTCATCATTTTGTATATGAATGTTACCGTGTATCATATGTTCATCCATACTATACAGTATTATATCAGGATCATAATTTTTGTGTGTGACTTTGATTCAGCTTCCACCTATTGGTTATATTTGATGATTTATTATTCTCTCACTCCATTTTTTTATTACTATTTACACATATTTTAATATATAATTTCACTATTCTTTTACACTATAATAAAAAGGTAATACTATCCACATGAACATACACTAGACCCTCGATGCTAGTTAGAATCCTATATGTTATAGAGATTCACACTTGAGGTTATGTAGCCAACCACCTTGAGGAATCACTTTGTGACTTCCAAATTGGGATTCTACAAATTTGTATCAAAGGGTTTTTTTTACTATTTATCTTACTATTTGGGTATTATATATGATACAAGGAATTTTCTGTGATTCGGAAGTAAGGATATTCCTAATAGTAGCTAACTCATATATATAAGAAAACCAAATTACATATGATCAAATATTTTGGTCTTAGTGTGTACTAGTTATTGTTGTACCAACTTCACCACTGGGTAACACACATATCTTGTGATGTTATTATCAATGATATTGTTATTGAGGAATTCATTTTCATTTAAGAATTATAAAAAACAGTTATTATGTCATGCATCATTATAGTAACTTTAGGATTCACATGTCATGCATTATGAAATTCCATATATATATTAGTGTATGAATCACCTTTATTACCTTTGATTTCTATGAGTTCTTGGATTATTATATTTTTAAATGTGATAGAATTTATTGTAGGGATAACACAATTTGTTTAATTAAGGGGTATTAGTTAATCTAATAGTTTAGTCTAACAATTATTTGTGATGGGACATTAATTAACCAACTATTCCATGTTTGATCCATGAAGCATAGGTTCTATGGGAAGAAATATTAGTTGATTTTATTGCTTCAATGCTAATTTTAATTTATGAATTGTGTACATATATAAAATGGTAATGATATTTAATTCAATCAGATCATTATGAATTACTAGTTACATCTAGATACTAGAATTACTGTTTTTGTTGTTGTTACTTGATGCACTAATTACAACTTATAAATAGAATGGGCCTTTGTAAATTTGGAATGGTGATGAATATAACTAACATGTGATAACTATATGCATATACATATGTATGAAATTAAGTAAACATAAAATTTTAAAATAACTCGTTGACACTAAATGAGGATACCAATTTCAAAATAAAGTTTTTATTCCTCTATACCTTTCAATGAAAACTTCATATACTAGAACCTTTTCTATGTTATATAAGACCCTGACCTTGAGATGATAATAGTAGTGGGTAGTAGCCTATGGATCTTGTTATTTATTGTGATCATTTGTATCTTTTGGAAATTATTTTAAGAGTTGGAAGATGGTAGTGACTAGTTTGTAGGAAGGCTTATAGATTTACTTTTCATCAATAGTTAATATTATATGGTATTATATTCTATTTTGGGTTTGCTTTCAAATATTCTATGGTCATTCCATAATAATGTCCGGGAGTCGTATTCCAAAAGGGTGGTGAAGACCATGCTCTAGAGGTGTTGGGACCTCAAACACTAGTACTACCTCTTGCAGTTCCACTAGAGGTACCTCTTTTTGATCATCCATGGGGTGTTGATGCTCAGTTTTGAGAAAGATTCTTCTGTTTCATGCAGTCTGTACAATGATATTTGTGACCCGCCACTTCTATGGAAGAGTTCACATGGGTATTAAATAGAAGGAACCTATATATAATTAGAGGATTGTAGTCTTGAGGATGATGAGTCGTGGATACTGTCCATATTATCTTTCATTAGTCATTTAGATAATACTTAATGAGAGGATGGTTAATATAACCACCTATATGCTTCATGAATCAACAAAAAATTAGTGATATTTAATCTCTTAGGCTGATAGTTTTCAAGGTATGGTCTGGGAGGAATATTAGACTCTCTTCAATGAATAATTATTTATGAAGATGTTTAGGAAGAAATTTTTTAGAGTTTTTTTTAACATACAATTTGGTGATAATTCTGTGATGGAGTATTCGCCTATTTTTACAGACCATTATTGATTTTCATCCAAATTGATTGGTGATGAGTTGATGACTGCGAGATGCATTGATGATGGAAATATATATTCAATCTAGTCACATGAGAATATTTTTTAGTTAATCGTAGTTTTATAGATGGTGAACCATTACCGCGCAAATGTGGGACCTAAGGGATGTTGGCTGTGTGAGTTAAGGTAGTTCTAATTCCAGGTAGGGAGATGATTTGTCTATCCACATAAAACATCACTTTGAATCTCTTCATATTGTTAGTGCCAGCAATATGTTATGCACTGATAGCTATTTGGTGTTCCATTAGTGTGGTATGATATTCCATAAGTATTCATTATGTATGTGTAACCCAATCAAGTGATGAGCATGTGGCATGATGGGTCACTATTAGAGTTTCAAAAGAATATTCCCTCCAGTGCCTATTGATAATATATCTTTAACAATTCTACATTATAGTATAGGATAAGTTACTCCACACCATATGGAGACCACAAGTACAAAATCCCAATTGGGGTGAGTATGTGTTCTTGATAGAGGCATCTAGACCGTAGAGAGGACCAACTTAGGTTATTCAAGTGGACTATCAGGGTAGTGAATCAAGCCATATCTAAATAGTAAATCCTTCTATTAATGAGTGGAGTTGGGGGTCTTCTACATTATTTTATAAAATTATTGTATCCATTAATTTAGTTTCTTCCTTATTTTATATAGGAGATTTTCACTCCCCTATATCAATGGCAATTATGGAACTTTTAGTCCTATAAATTGAACACTTATGTGTCGTGATGACTCTTGGCATACTATTAGGGTTTAGATCAAAGAGTACATGCCAGTGCATGGATTCCTTTTCTGAAGTGGGTGCATATAATTACCTCTATATTCTTTTTATCCTCTAGATTATAGGCTTCCAATTTATTAATGATATTAAATTTTTGGTTCCATACCATTACCATGTTTATTTCAATCCCTGAATGGTGTCTTTTACAACACTTGAGGGTGGTACATATGTTCATAAGGGAGAATAGAATTTCCATGTCATTCAAAAAGAACCCAAGTATCATAGGGTTGGGTGAAGTGATAGACTAGATGTCTTGTATATTTATGAGTGATTAGGTAACATGATATATGGAATTATTTCCAAGTGTGGATCATTTCTTGGACTTATTTGAAGATAAATTTTTAGGGTTACCTTCTATGATAGTGGTACAGTTCACTACTGATCTTGTTCCTTGGGTGGAACCAGTGTCCATTTCTCCTTATAATATTTCACCTATAGATCTCTAAGAACATAAGATTTGGTTGGAAGACTTAGAAGAAATGGTTTTTTTTTCTATGGTACTTATCCATGGGGTTCACCCATCATTTTCCCTGAGAATGAAGATAGTACCCTCATGTTGTGTGTTGATTACTGCTTGCTGCACCTGCTTACTATAATGAACCTATATCCAACTCAAGATGTAGATGAAATCTTTGACCATATATAAGGATTAAATGATTTCTCCATGATAAATTTTATGTCAGGCTACCATTAGGTGTGTGTGAGACCATTATACATAAGTACAACATTCTAGAGTAGATACGACTTGTATGAGTTTTTTAATATTGATCAGCCTTAAAAATGAACATATGGAGTTCATAGATCTAATGAATCATGTTTTCCATCCATATTTCTATTGGTCCATGGAAGTATTTGTTTAACATATCATCGATTATTATCATGGATGATACGACAGTACCAAAAATCTTGAAATCATGGGGAATAAAATAACTAGTTGTATTATAAACTCATGAAATTCCACTTTTGTATACGTAATGTTCACTTTCAAGGTCCAATTTGGGATCATCACATGAATGTCTTTGACATATTTTGTATTTTAGAGAAATCTAGGTATTGCATGAATTTAATTTATGTGTTTTTCAAAATATATGTTCCTCTCAAAGGATTTAATAATAATGGTCTAATGTTCTTATCTTCTGATGCCTGTGAAACATCCTTTTAGTTATAAACTGAGAGAAAAACATCAAATTCAATCATGTTTCTTCCAAATAAATGAAAATGATATTCATTTTATTATCATCAGTCTAGAATGAAGATATGAGTAGTTCTGATTAAGTGAGATCGATTTTTTGTATATGGTTCCATCATGTTGAGGATTAATTAGTGGAATTACCCCTACACCTAACCTTGAGATAGCAGTCGTGGTTCATTATTTATAATGTTGGATGAATTATTTATTAGAAAAGTGGTTATTTGTTTACAAGGAACGTAATAATATTTAATACCTTTCCACATAGCATGACATGAATCTATGCAGTGAAGATGGTTAAAATACATTTAGTCATTTGACATTGATCTTGCTTATACATTTGGAAAGAGAAAGAAAATAACTGTTTCCCAAAGATAGAAGACTCAGACACATTATATCCAAGAGGCAAGTAGTGAGTGAGAGTTTTAGGACCTGTTTTTTGAGATGCATCTAGAAGTACACAAATATCATGGGTTTATTATTTTGGATTTTTTTAGTGAAATAATTTCATCAAAATTGGGTGAATATGGAGAATAATTTAGATCATCAAGGCATTTTCATGAGGGAATGTGTCTTAATTGATGACCCACTAAATGTTCATGTTTTCGATAAGGATTATATTGTACACTTTTGTGAATGTGTCTTCATGGCTTCTGAAATAAAGGATGAATTGATGTATAAATCTCATGCCTCTATTTGGGATGTTTACCCTAGCCTTAAAAATATTTACACACACATAAATAATCTATATTTGTGGTCAGATATGAATATGAAGATTTTTGGTTTTATCACTCAGTGCTCCACCTATCAGCAGGTGAAGATTAGGAATCAGTGGTCTGATGAAATTTTACCACTTTTGAATATTCCTGATTGGAAATGTGATGACATCACTATATATTTTGTAATGGGTTTCCCAAGACCCCCTCTAGTTATTGATGCATTATGGGTGATATTTGGGAGGTGGACCAAGTCCACACACTTTATACCTTTCCAAGGTACCTTCTCTTATGATGATGTTGGGAGGATTCATATATTGTATATTATATGCCCTCTTCATGTTACATGTTTTATCATATTGTAGAGATATTACCCGTTTACATAATTGTTCTGGAAAGGGTTGAAACATGCACTAGCTTTACATGTTTTCCTAAGTATATCATTTCACCCATATAATGATGGTTTGTCCAGGCATAGGATTCAAGTAATAGAGGACATGCTCTGGGAATGTGTTGTTGAATTAGGAGGTTCATGGGTGAAAAAAAACTTCTGGTTGAGTTTTCCTATAATAAAAATTTTAGGGGAATGATTCAGATAGGTCCATTTGAGGACTTTTATGGTATGATATTTTATTCCCCCTGTGTGGGTTAGAGTAAGGTGATGAAACATTAATGATTCCTTAACTTATTTAAGAGCATTAAGAGTTGGTACAACTGATTTAGAAGTGTATATCTATATCTCAATCAATTAATAAGGCTTATACCGATATTCATCATCTACCTCAAGAGTTTGAGGTGGGACATAAAGTCATTCAAGGATTTTCTACTAGGTTGGTTCATAAAAGGATTCAAATACAAGAAAAGATATCATGTCATTATGTGAAGACTTTTGAGATCGTGGAGATAGTCGGGTTGGTAGCCTATTGGTTGAAATTATATCGAAGTTATCAAGATATACAGGACCCCTTCCACGTATCTCAGATTCACCATTCTCATTCTCACCCATCTAATTCATGTTATCATGATGATATTGAAATTGATGTAGGTTCATCCTCTGATCATAATCCTACATGTATCAAGGATCATAGAAATAAGACTCTCTAAGGTAGTTCAATTCCTCTAGTTTGAGTGCTTTGACAGTACGGATGTGTACCAAACAAGAACTGGGAGAGTTCTCAGGGGTTGTGATTTTTTTCAGATGATCCTTTACCACCATTGTAAAGGTAACTCAGGGCTGAGTTGTTTAAATGAGTGGAGGATATAGTGTCCCATATTTCTAGAATAGGAAAAATTATTTAAAACTATCTGAAACTCCTATTGAGTTTTCATTTTGTCTTAGCCCTTAGTGACTAAGCCTTTAGGCTGGTAGATTTTCCTATGGGAATAATGTCATAAGTGGATTTGATTTTGGATACAAGAGAAATATATAATGTGTATTTTAAATACATGAAGTTTTTAGGACATTCCATACCCATTTCATAACATGAATTAGTTTTTCCCGGGAAGTTAAAACCCCACTATTAACATGACATGAAGTATATAAACATTTTGTGAACAATTAAAAATATGTATATATAATTCACACAGTTTATATGAAATGGATCCTTATTAAAGGGGGATGAAACACTTATTTTTAGGAAAGATATCACTTATTATCCGATTCATAGTAGGGCATCCTACATTGGAGATCCCCAAATCTATCTTATAATTTGATGGATATTGCTCGTGTGATCTCTATTTCTTTAACTGTTAATAAAATTGGATTCAAAACTGTAATATCCTCTTTCCACATCAATCTTTCAATAATTTATCTTTCCATATATTTTTTTTATTTGGGTATCATTTCAAATATCCTATTTTCAGGTATTTTCCCACATTTCAATTTTCTTCAATTATAGTTCAATATAAGGGAAAACAACAGATGCTAGGGAATCTACTAATCTAAGGTAGGTATTTTAGTAAATTTACCTAAGACTGTAGTTTTATGTTATTATGTATTGTTTTTCCATGAAATAGACATCTCTAGTGATGCATCCAAAGGGTTAAATAAATTAAATTAAATTATAAATCATTATTTACTTGGTTCTAGCGTACCATGAATTAAATTTATATGGTGACCATCTCGATGAGAGCCACCCATAATTGACATTCGTACTCAATGATCTAATTTCCTTATGTTGTTAATTTATTAAATTACATTTTGATGATTGTGATATTTCAATGGAATTTGAATACAATTTTTCATAATTTATATGAGTTTCCAGTTATCTAAAACCATACACAAATATTAAGATGAGGGAGCGAAATCAGTTAAAACATTAGGATATTCTCATCGTTATTTATAATTGGAACATATAGAACTTAATTGAATTATGTTGAGGGTGATACATTGTTTCCTTCAATAGAATACCTTGAACATGCTAACCATGTAGATGATTTACCTACCCATGAGCGATATCGGTGCACTAGGAGAATTAGATTATAGGGGTTGGTGGGAGTATATATTCATACCATTAAATGAGTGATACTTGTTAACCAATTTTATATACTTGGGATGAGCATATAGGGTCTTGATTTAAACAATGTTGAGGGTGGTACATGAAATTTCACTTATAGATCACATGGGAAAACATCTTATGGTAATGGGTATTTATTGTTTTTTTTGAGTGATACATGATATTTATTAAGAATTACCATGGAAAATAATGGTTTTCAATTTATTATATTCTACGTATATATTTTATATTAAAAACAGAGAGTGAACAACTATTTACCTAATGATGCATTCACAAATCCAAATAACATGATTGGATTCAGTCTATTTTTTATACTTATCATTTTATGCATAATCAAACACCCATGTCATATCTATATAGGATAAATTTTGTATAGAGATATCCATCTTTGGTAAAATATGGTTGTGTTAATAAGGTATCCCAAAGGGAACCCATTATGATGTGTTTTTTTTATTCACATGATTATATTTATTGTTTACCTTAACGTTGATTATTTTATATGAAATTTGTGGAAATTTGTGGACACCATTATCGGTGGCATACTGAAAATATGTCACGCCCTATTTATCCCACCTATGGTATCCAAATATACTATATGAAAATTGGTTTAAATAATGGGAAGCACCCAAATTTTGATGTTTGATTTTCTAGTAGAAGGATGGGTTATGTGAGTAGAGGGTTAAGCGTACGCATATGATTCTAGTGGTAGAATGAAATAGGCTTTTTTTCATTTTTTCAAAATATTTTATATGCATATTACCTTGTATCCCTTTACATTCCAATTTTAGAATTATATAATGACCATTTTGTGTGTATTAAATTGATTCAGATTTCACTTGTTGGTTATGTGGAATGACTCATTATTATTATGCCTCTATTAGTTAGGTATTACTATTCCTATTGATTATATTATTTATTAACCATTGAGTTACACTATGATCAATAGGTTATAGTCCCCCCTGGATACAACCTAAGCCATCACTACTAGTGGAATGCCATTGGTGTTTGGGGAGGGGTGCCTGCGGTCATGTGTCCAACCGGCTCAGGGAACCATATAGTGGATTCAAAGGTGGGATGCTTCACAAAAACATCTATATATATATATATCAAGTAAACAATACCATATGCACTATTTAATTTTAAAAAATCAATACATCCATGTTCTGTAACATAATAAAAACAATATATTAAAAAGGGTTCTCTACACCACTTTCCAAAAAAAATTACATTCTCACACCCTAACAACATACAACTTGGTGCTCTATTATCTTACCTATTTAAACCATCCCAATTATAGTTTATATATCACATCATATCAAAACTCACCAACATATAACTATAAAATCAAAAAACATTACATCTTTCTCATATATTTTGGGTCCATTAGAATATATTCCATTTTGCCTAAGAACACATGGGACATCACAACACATCCATAACAACATAACCATATGAGTAGGGTATCATGAACTTGAATGAATAAACCATCATGACATCCTTCTATAATACACAACACCCATCATAAGAAATCTCTACATTTTTCTCTATCATGACCCGACCCAACGGGGCTCGAGCCGTGACACCCCAAGCCCGCCTCCAATAAGCCAGGGGCTGGCGTCTAGCGTCGAGTAGGCTATCACATACATGGGAGGCATTAGCCCAAGGTACATTTATAGACGAACCGACATACACCTCCATGAAATAGTGAAGAGATATATAAAACTCAATGGTAAATGCATTCATACAACAAGAGATGTCTTATGTTGAGTGTTGTGTATTACACAGTCATGACCTCGGGGGTGCGTCCGGGCAATGGTGGAGCCTAGTGACCCAGTCCCACGATGAGGAGACACTCATGTGGGAATATTTTGAGTGGCTCTTTAGTGAAGAGTTCTATCCCATGACACTGAGGTTAGTGCGGATCCAGGAGCTTTTGCAGCTTCGGTAGGAGGGCATGACTGGGTCAGAGTACTCAGCGAGGTTTACAGACATGTCGTGCTACTCCCTGTATATAGTTCGAGACCCATTCTTTAAGGCTCAGACCTTCAACCCGGGCATACACTGGGACATCTGAGTAGGTGTGGTTTCGTTGTGCGTGCCAACATATGTTGGAGTGCTGGATCGGGCCTTGGTGGTGAAGAGATTTCTAGCCTAGTAGATCTCGTCTGTTAGTGTTGGGAATGCAAGAGATGTGACCTCGTTAGCCAGTTCTGTAGCTGGTACTCGACGAAAGACTCAGGGGTCAAGACATATGAGACGTTTCAGAAGGCGACCTTAGGATGGAGGATCTAAGGCTTAGGGCTCTCATGTCAGGTTTTTCTAGCCGTAGGAGGGTAGGTGCTATGCTTGCGACAGTTAAGGACATCTTACTAGGGAGTGTCCGACCCGTCGTGCAGCTAAGAGGGAGGCGGCTGACATATCTCCTTGGCAGAGGTAGAGTTCGATTACGGCGGCCAACAAGGCGGCGAACGAGGTGATAGAGTAGGTGTAGTAGTGGGAGGTGGTAGGCGGTATCAGGTGCCACCACCACCACCCCCAAGTGGTCCACACAGAGCTCAGGGAGCTGGAGGGAGAGGGTGAGGACAGCTTCTGACCTTGGTGGTTGTTAACCGAGAGGCAATCACATCTCATGCATATCAAAATTTATTAGTATAGAGAGTGGGGTAGAAGGGGTATATATCCATCCATCCTCAATGTCTAGATGATGTAAAGAACAACCCCAAAACATTTGGTTGTCAGCACATAGTTCTAAACATGGTTGTGGTTTATATATATATCACAAAGAATGTCTATGTTACATATACAGAGCCACACATAAGAAAAAACTATGGATTGAAAATGAGAGAATATTTTAATTCACAATATCACCACTAATCCTTACATCATCTACTACATCCTTGTCCACCAAAAAATTTATAACACCACAAAACGAAACCATACGCCATAAGACACATATCATATTATTTTTAAAATTAAGCCAAATTTTTAGATTTCTCATTACTAACTGATAATTATTCCACTAAATTAATTTTAATATTAAATTAAAACCATTTAATCCATACTTCCCATATCAAAAAACTATACATTAATCATTTCTACCCATTAGATAAACAAAAAAATTTTATTTCAACTTTATTCATAACAAAAAATTCGATCTAGAACTAATGGGATATAAGAAAAACATTGTACAAAAGAAACAGGACCCCCAAACTATTATCATTATTCCAATAATCCCCCATATTTCCACTATTTCAAAACCAAATCCACCTACACAACACAACAACAACATACTATTCCAATTACTTTTCACAACCACGCCACACATCATAACCTAACAATAGAACCACCAATAACAACCACAAAAGTTATTTCATATCTTTCAATGGAGTTTCGTCACATTCAACTTAATTCATCAAGGTAATACTCAAATAAACCAAATTATTTATGTGTAACCAATTTATTAGCAGGATATAAGGTATTTTTCACATTCCATCATGGTGATAAGAACAAATCACAAAACTAAGGTTCCAATATCACATAAATGTTACCTCACAATTGACGTCCCTAAAAAACCCAATTTTTAGTGATAGATCAAAATTTCATATTCTCAATAATGAAATGCTAAATTTTATAAAACATGAAATTTCATTCCCATTACCATTAAAATTCTGTTAAATAAATTCCATTATATTTTGTAGTCTAGTTAATATGATATTATATGAGATTAATGAGAACATGATCCACCCCCCATGTTCAACTTAAAGAGAGATGAAATATCCCATAACTCAAAAAATCATTATGATATGCTGCCTAGTGTTTAAAATTGATGAGACAACCACCAGGAACAATAATTAAGGAATACTTCTTAATTATCCTAAACAAAACACTAGAAATATCTACAAAAATAATTAGAAAGAAAATTTCTAACAAATATCCTCCCCAATTAATAACATAGAGAAAAGAGGAAAATGGGACGAGAAAATCTTACTTTTATCCTATAGGGATCAATATTCCAATGTGGGGGTTGATAAATAATGGAAAGAGACCAAAATAAATCTTATTATGAACTTGGGTTTCCCACTAATCGATAATAATGTCAAGATAATGGTAGGATTCAAGGGGATTGGGTTTTAATAGGTAGTCCAAAAAATATAAGACCATAGTGCATCCGGCCTCACTAATGTAAATAACTAAAAAATGTTGGTGAGGGTGGAATATGATATAATGGGAAGGAACACACCGTATCATAGATGGTAAAATAATCGTCTAAAATGTTTGTATATATCTATGTTATATATTAGATAAAATATAATGAATACCATGGAATGGTCCAAACCACTACACTATAGATCCCAAAAAACCAGGAAGGGGGGTATGACACGACCTATCTCTATGATGCAGCTACTATAACACTGAAAAAACCATATACAAACTCACCACCAATACTAAATGTCGTTGCTTGGGTTTTAATTCCCTAGTTATTCCAAAATTGGTAGGTGAACCAAAATCATCCTATGAGAATCTAAACTGAAGCTCAACATCCATGTTTTAGTGTACCTTCTTATGGCGCAACCCAATTCCTTACATAGTAGATCTCACTTCAACTGATTTTATTAGCTATAATTTACCACCTAAACCCTATATCATCGTAACTCCCACACAGATACCTTAACCACAAGAATTTATATAATGAAATTGGTTTAATATATGTAAAATTTTATCTAATACCTCTAAAACTATTCTCACCTTCAATAATCAAAACCTACATAGAATGGAATGAGGGCATGAGGTCCAAAAAACCATCTATCAATATAAATCTCAAGGTCTCATTAAAACTGAACACTTCCACCCAAAAAAGACACACCAAACCGCGCTGTTTTTTTTTTCAAAAATACCAGACAACCACATTACCCTATAATTTTACAACTGTACCCCCTTCTCAACCTTCACAGAACAAATGCCAACAACTAGCACAACTAATAAACAATATTACCCCAAGTAGAAAAATCTTGGAATTCCACATTCTACATCCCAATTTTAGCTACTTTACGAAGCACAATCTCACCTAGATATATTTAAATGTTTCATAGTATAACACTACTTTATTAGTTTTTAGGTTTTTCCACCTATTTTTTCTAAGCTTTAACACACATTACATAACCTAAAAAGAAAATAAAAAACCAATAAGATTCAAATATTACCCCAATAAAGAAAGGAAACACGAGGAAATAATTAAAAAAACTAAGAGTTATTAAGGAAAATATATGTCTCTTTTTCCATAGTACTCTTCAATGGGCTACCATACCTCCAAATCACATCATCCAAAAAGTGTTCCACCCACATAGCACATTCTCATAATGATCTTCAATATCTAGTGGCAGCTCCTTGAATTTCACATCATACTTGATATTAAACTCTCCCTCATTAGTATAATGGGATTCATCATGATGTTATTGATAGAGCTGAGATATATGGAAGACATCATTAATCCTATCCAGTAGTGGCAGAGTTCCAACTGATAACCCACATGGAAAACATGTCCCAATACATTGAAAGGACCAATAAAATATTTATATAGCTTATATCACCTTCCAAAATTCTATTACCTATGTTGAGGGAATTACATTAATATCATGGGGTACCTAACCTTGATCTCTGAGGGCCTCTGGCTACATTATTCATTAAAATTATTCCATTCCTATACCTCTTTCACCATCTCATAAATAACTTGAACCTTCTTTGGCATTCTCCACACCACATCATATCTATGAACTACAATCCACAACCTTGCCCCAACACAATGGGGAATTAAATTTATTCCCAAAAAAATCCTCTAATGGGGCCATTCTAGTGGATGGGTGATTATTTGTTTCTTGGGAAACTCAACCATAGGAAAGTTATTTTCCTAAGATTGGATGATCTATAAGATGTACACCCACAATATATTCTCTAGTTCATGGATATGAAGCTCCATATATCCATCCTTTTCATGGTGGAAGGTAGTGTTGAGTTAAAAATAAGTTCCAAAATCATAATAAAAACCTCTCTATAATAATGATGTAAAACTAGTGTATTGATTCATGATAGCGGACCTTGGAACTCCATAAATATACACTACCTCATCTACATACCTTATTTTTAAAACATATATGGTTACCTTAACTTTGGTCTCTTCAATGTGAGAAATTTTTTTCAACTCATCCATGATCACACAAAAAACATCACATCCTCCCTAAGATTGGGGTAAACATATAATTAATTACATTGAAAGGTCATCCCACATTAACTAGATAACATCCAAGGGATTCAACAAATATATAGATATATGGTGTTCTACTTTTATCTACCAAAAGAATACATTCATTGTAGTAAACACTACCACTATCTATTTCATATGGTGAAATAAAAACTATGTCCTAAAACCTAGGTGCATTCTGAAGACTCTTAGTTGTACCTATAAAGGTTATATATGGAACACAAATAATTCTACATTATGCATCTCTACCAAAACAAAAAACCACTCCTAAAATATCCCCCGGTTCCTACCACCCCCAAACCCCCCTCTAGAGAATCACCATTAAATAAAAAATCACATATCACCACTTCATTCAAAACTCCCCAATGAGACTCTATAAGCAACCATAATAGATAATATTGAATTATATTCAACAATAAGAAACCTCTATCATTAACCACCCTTTCATCAATGTATATTCTATAGAAATCCCCTGTTTGACACCATGTATCCTCAAACTATTGAACGACATCCCCTCATATCATTCCAATTGACATATTATCCATGAAATTACCCTCACCTATGGTACAAGATATCTTGATGTCATAGTCTTGTAGAAACCCAATACTTCCCCAATTTCATAGACTCAGGTAAAGATGAAAATATAATTCCCTTAATATCTAGTGACCGGTAAATACCACAAAATTTTATCTAATTATGTTATGTAATCACAACAGAATCTAAATCAAACCATTTTTGAACCCAAATAAGAGGTGGCATTGTTATACTTGTTGGGGGGAATAATCTCCAAGTCATAGATATGATCATAATGTTTTGTTATGTTAAGACACATTTCAAGCCTAGAAGGGAAGAATCACAAAAAACCTCAAAGATCACCCCTATATAAAGTAGAGCATCGGGGTGTTGATAAATTTACCATTCATGTAGTCATATTCTTCCTGAAATAGAATAGTCTAGGTAAAATCCTAGCCCTTTTAGTCAATGTTGTCAATGGGGCTACAATCATGGGAAATAAAACATGAACATTCATTAAAATCACACATGAATGAGGAAACTAAGGACCTCTACCACATTCCTGGTTACTTCCAATGAAAAAATGAGTTGAAAATAAATTTTTTCATGAACACACCTTATTAGGAGACCAAATTCCAATGAAAATAAACCATTATGTTCTATAATATACACTTTAGTATCATTCCATAGTGTCGGTAGTGTCAAAGAACATATAGGAAAACATTGATGGGATCATCATGATACACATATGAATTCAAGTAACGTTGTATGTCATCAATGAAAATGACTACAAATTTGTCCATGGATTCAAGGAATGTCGAGTTCAAGATCCCCATGAACATATCTAGTGCATTCCTGACATCCAATGACTATAATATGAACTGAAAGTGACCATACCAAGATTTGATGAATGTATTTGGGAGACCATACTTCTTCAACACCAACTAGTGATATCAATAACCTAGATAAATATATGAAAAACAACTCCCTATTTATTATTGATCAAAAAATAATCCATCCTCAAAAGAAGATATTGATTTTGGATCATCACCTAATTTTTCCTCTGGTATTCTATTAACATCTGTAGACTACCATATTCCTTATTGATAAATAACACTAGAGAACCACACGAGTACATACATGGTTGGATGAAACCTTTTTGTCATATAATCATTTGCTTAAATATTTATCTCCCACAAGTCAAAGGGTACCATCCAATAGTGAGACATTGAAATTGAAGAAGCATCAGACTGTAGATTTTTCAAGAAGTTTATATAATGTCAAAGGGTATTATCACAAAATCCTCAGGATTGGAACCCAAAAATTCACAAATGATTATGGAAAACTCCCCTGTCCATATAAATACTAATACCATAAGAAAATCATCCATATACAAAATATGTTAATATGAAAAACTACTTCCCAAATTTCAAATCATCTTCGCAAATAAATTTTCTTTTCGAACTACCATATTTGAGAACTCTACATGCCTTTAGATGCATTCAATATTAGTATTAATAGAATACAAAAAATTAATAATGGGGATGAAATCATATGACTGTATTTGAAGTAATAATTAATCCTCATGAAACTTATGTTTTTTCATTTTTAGTTTATATAATCAACACACGTCGAATACGCTAGTTTGGCCGCTGATTGGTCTTGTAATCTTTAGGGGAACATGAAGTCTCCCTACATATAGTTCCATATCAAAAAACAGAGTTGGGGAAAAAAATATGCATGAATATCCAAAATCATATTAGGAACAAACATGGGTAGATGATAAACTGATCACACCGCTAATGATCTTTGTCCCATTGAGTGATTCCACCTGAACTGTATGAAAATGACAATGACTAACTTCACTTACTCTCTACCAATAGATTCCACCACAACAATGATCAATTAAACCTCTATGAATTTGATTAAAATCTCATGGGTGACCTATTCATGTTTCATCTCCTATCCAAGAAGCATAAGCTTACAACCCTAGCTACAGAAACATTCTCACTGATAGCTAATCTTGAGGCTAATGATGAAGAAGGATACTTACAGCAAAATGAGTTCAAATAAATACGTGGAATAGATTATAAATATTTCCAAGAACATTATAGGAAAATGAAACTATTCGAAGGCCCCTAGGAAATGTTTTTGAGCTAATGGACCAAAAATTATGGGAGGGAAGCTGTAGAGGCTATCTCCCCATTGGTAATAACCATGAAAGACAAGAACCTAAGACCTAAAACTCACAACTATATTCCTCATTGAACCCTACTGGGTCCCCTGTCTTGGTAAAATTACATAAATATGTATTCACTAGATCACATATAGTTTCTTCTAAACCTATAGATACATTGGAGACATAAAAATTGTAACTTCATATTAGATAAAAGGAAGAAGTTCCTCCTCAAGATGTTGTGATTTGGACTCATCATCGGGAAAAAATCCAAGGTGAAATTGGAAATACCCTTCAACATGATCGTATTTCCGTAAACATACATGGTCCCATATTGATGAGAGTGGAACTCCAACTTATTTTCCACCTTCATGAATAATTAGAGTATCACTACCCATAAATACTTATAAATTTTGACACATGAAACATCTAACTCCTTCCATTCAACATGATATAGCATCCAACACAGATGCATAACCCCTAGAATGTGAATAACTACTAGTGGAACCCAATACCTCACCAATGCCTGTATTAGAATAAAATAAATATCATGATCCTACAATCATCTCTCTATCCCTGGATAAGAAAACTTTTACTCATATGTCCCTATACATTATAACTTGAAGGAAGAAATGTCCTCTTCCATGCGTAATCCACATTTCCAACTCAATCCTTCAACGATCATCTGAATCAGCCTAATGGATTAAAACTACCTAATACACATGAATATTATGACAATGATCCATAACTGAAATAGAAAAAAAATACCAATCCCTGTAGTATAAAATTTAGTTATGATTTATTTAATTCATTTTAACCTCCCAAAAAATACCAATTAAAATAATAAGACATGAAATCATTATTCATGTACCTCACTTAGGTCTATAACCTAAAAATAGTTCTACAATACAAGATTGTTTAGTAATATTAGATTCCTTGCATCATATCATGGGGGCCTAAAATATCATGTCCCAACCAGTGTTCTTAGACCTATTTAACACTCTAAGATCGACTGACATCATTTCCATACTAAAATATGAAATACTCTCTATGACTGACTCCATGAACCATCATAACCCTCAGCCAAAATCTCTTTGATACCACTTTATCTTGACCCCTAACCCTAAAGGTACCCCTCCTAGGATAACATGGTAGAAAGAAGGATAATCCACCAAGAGTGCCTCCTCTAGTTACCCCCTAGTTATAGACTATCACCAAGGTTATAGAAATCTCAATGTTGGAGGATTTACTATATAAAAATGAATAATCATGAGATAGGATATCAAAAAAAAATCAAATGTGTGATATAATATCAAATAAAGTAAAATAATTCTTGTAGTGCCTGAATAATGTATATAAATATATTTAAACTCTAAATAATTACACAAACCAAATGCATTATTGAATAGACTCAACAAAAAATCCAACGGTCCCAACTATTATGTCCAACATGGTCTATGTAGTCTACCTTGAAACTAGAAAATATCCTTCATATACATAGAGAGAGGTTGAAAATATACATAGTCGGATCCCACAAAATTTCTATCAGGCACATGTGAGTAATCTATAGAACCAACAACGCCCAACCTGATCAACTAACCAATCCCAGCTTGACCATGGAGAACTCAGAAAATAACATTTCAATATATGATAACTTACTAATATGAATATTTATAAAAAGGATACACATAATTTCTCTACCTCTAGTTTGATTATAACACACCCTAATGTCATATGTTTGGATCACCCATAATTTCCATGCAGAAACCTTCCAGAAGGCAAATTGGATACCACATCACATCACATTTCAGTCGAATACACCATGGACATCACAACACATCACATATTTCCCTAAAAAACATAGTCCATCACAAAACATCCACAATGGAAGAACTAGAGTAATAGGGTATTGGTAAACTATAGGACACGAAATTTGGTCCCATTAATACCATGCACAACCCCCACCATAAAAAATATGTTCATATCATCCAATATAACCATAGTTCTATTTTTATAATTTATGGACATCCATTCCTTTGAATATTCATGACACATGGAAGAAATGAAAATGAAGAGGGGTAGCCATCCATTCTTCCTCACCGTCAAGATGATAGGAAAACACCCCAAAAACATTTGGTTGTTAACACATGGTTATATACATGGGTGGAGTGCATATAGAAAACACATTGAAGTTACAAGTTATATATATAGCCACATAAAATCCCATCCTACTGGTTCACAATGAGAGTACTATACCAACTCATAAAATCACCTCCAAGCCCCATAAATTCCAATAAATTCATTTCCATTGCTAACTTTATAACACTACACAAGTAAGAGACAAGATACATTTAATCAACTCTCTCCAATTTAGCTAATTTCTTGATTTTCAATTTCCAACCAGTCATTATTCTATCACATTCATTCATTATAAAATTAAAACCATTTAATCCACACTCCCAATTTCAAAACAAGTGTTCAATAATTTTTTCTAACCTCTATAAAACCCTTCCCAAGACATTTAAAATTTTTTAATGACAAAAATATTTCCATAACTATTGTGAATGATACACAACAAAAAACTACACAAACACTACACAAACCCACCGTTCATATTGTACCTATGATACCCTATGTTTTTATTATTTAACAACTACATACACCTAATCTTTATAAATTTTATATACCATGACAATACCTCATCACAACCACCCAACACATCATAACCACAAATCTCCACAACACATTATATCCAAACATCACCATAACACATCTCAACCACACAACACAACCATACACACATCAATACAATGTATTTTAGATCATTAATGGGGATTTCATCACATTCCACATTACTTTTCACGGGAATTCTAAAACTATCAAGAGTTTATATTTTTAACCAAATTATTATCTTGATATAACTGATTATCCATTTTCATTCATGGTGATATCAATTAATTAAACAACATAAGTTCAAAAAGATATCAATATTTCTTCACAAATGAAGGATCCCAAAATTTATGACTATTAGTGGTACCTCAAGAATGTAAAGTCTCATTAATGAAATATGAATATCAATAAAACATTTTATTTATTTCCCTATACCATTAAATTTCAATTAAACCGAATTATTTAACTTTATTAGGCAGGTTCATGATATCTTATAATAGATATATATGGTCATGATCCCTCCAATATGTATAAATAGAAGGGAGGAAGAAGACATCCAATAGAGATTTAAAATCCATTATGAAATGTTTAAATAAGACGAGAAAACCACCAAGCACCATAATGAAGGAAGACACATAGAGTAAATTAATACAACACCCCACAATATATACTGACCAAAAAATCATGCAAACAATAAGTTTCCACAATTATATCCCTTCTTTTATAATATATAATAAAAAAATAGGGAACTAGAAAAAATAACTTACTTGTAACAAACATGTATCAATCTCCCATGTATGGGTTTGAAAAACAGTGAGAGGGGGGAAAATTAATCCTTGTAATGCAATAGGGTCAATAAATAACTTTGAAGAAAATTGTTAGAATAAAAGGTTTTTTGTTTTTATAGGTCATATAAAAAAATAAGACCACAAAACAGTCATCCACACTATATTTTTGAACAAAGGGGGGGGGATTGAACAATGGGAAGGACGATTCAATAGTGAGGCTGGTAAAAGTACTCTATGAGAATATAGTATTTCTCTATGCCATATAACCAATAAAACTAGAAGAATACCCAGTAAAAACGAAAACCACCATATCGCAAGACATAACAATAGGGAAAGGGTCTATGAGTAACACTACTCCACAATGCTGCTAAAACTTATAAATCAACTAAAAATAACCCTTAGACTCTCTTATATAGTTAGGGCCTCTATACCACAAATATTTCAAAATTTAAAGAAAACCCATACTCTTACTCAGAGTGTTTATACCAAATATTGACTACCCATACCACATAGGTCGTCCTTACAGTCTAAACCCATTCCCCACACTATAGAACTCCCATCATGTAATTTTGTTTTCTATACTACACCACATAATTCCCAAAACTCCTTATAAATATCTTTCACTTCAATAATTCCTAGAATGAATTGAGTTATAATTTAAGCTAAATTATAGTTTCACATTTCAGATGTATTATTATTTAATCCTCTCATTGATCTTGATTATTGACTAATGTATCCAAACTCATCCAAACAATCAATGTTTCCTTTTTCCATGACTCCTAATTTTTTATCTATGCTTTTTTTGGGCATGATTATATTAAATAATTTCCATGTAGCTTGATTACACATATTATCATCTTATGAATACTTTTGATCATTGATTATTATCCCATATTTTTAACCCCACTGACCATTTGTGTGAAAAAGATTCTTGATTTCCTATTTACATTGGTTATTAAGATGTGTTATTTTATATGATGTATATAAGGGAGTCTATTGTAGCTTAATTATAGAGAATTTATTCATATTTTTTAAAAAATATTTTCCATTTAACTAGTCTTACAATACACTAAACATTATTTTTTTGGTATTATGTGATGAATTTGGAGTTATAATGTCTATCATAAGGATTATATTAAATAAATATATATTAATATAATATTGTATCAAATACAATGTTCAATGAATATGTTTTTATTACATATATAGAAGTGCATATATGGGGAAACACAATTTGGACCTAAACATGATTTAGATAATTTTGAAGAATAGATTTGTTATTTTTTTGGTAAGTTTAGTTATTTTTTATGATTAGTGTAGTTACTTTTCTATATTTTTATATGTTAACTTTAGTGAACCCACTTGGTATAGGTATAAAGGATAACACTAATTATAGGATAATTTCATCAAACATTGGGGATGATTTTTCTGTGGTTTTTTAGAAATTAGACTCTTATTGGGATGATGGTTAGTTGATATGGATATGAAATAGATGATCCTATGTTTAATCATCTTGAAAAATCATAACAGAGTATTGAATAAATATAAACCCAATAAAGTATTAGTGGTCCTAATACTTTTTACATGTCAAGAAAACCATGACGAATATTCATGTGTAATACACCTAAAATTAATGAACAATTATGAGGGATTTAAATATATTTAGGTTAGACAACCTAAAAAATTTGTACAAATAACCTAAATTGAAGCCTATATGTTCCTAATTTAGGTTATATTTTCCATTTATGAATTATTACTTATAATAATTTTAGTTTACATACACATTTATTTATGATATTATTCTCATATATCAATTTTTATTTATTTTATGTAATTTATCAATCCTATATGAACTATGTTAACAATGAGAAAAATTGAGAATTCAATGGTTATACT
Organism: Viscum album; assembly: GCA_963277665.1. Lineage (NCBI taxonomy): Eukaryota > Viridiplantae > Streptophyta > Magnoliopsida > Santalales > Viscaceae > Viscum > Viscum album. The sequence continues at coordinate 1,039,559,461 of OY728165.1, forward strand.
TATGGATAACAAATTTGATATGAAATAGAGTAATATTTCATATGACTTTGAATAAAATTATAAATCTAACTGAGTTTTCAAACACAACAAATAATATAAAAATGTAATTTCTCAATAGGTCATGTAGCAAGGACCATTGATCAAGGAAAAATTAAGTATTATACATGTGAAAAATGTGAGAAGAATAAACCTATGAAATTTATAAAAGGAATTAGATGATTTTTTATCACTATAAGATGAGGACATTGGAAAATAAGTTTCCACATAAAAATGAAGTTTTTGTTTCACATGGTGAAGGGAAATAAATTTTATTTTATACTACCTCCAAGTGTTCTTTTTTTTAATGTGGGGAGTTAAGAAATTATACAAATTGATTCCCAAACATATGGTCTAATGAGGATGAAAATAATGAGAAAATCTATAATAAGGAATGGATTATATAATGAATACCATCGAAGTGGGTAGTTATAATTGATTTATACTTTCCATTAACTCCATAACTATTGATGTATTATTTATTTTAATTTTAGATTCTCTAGTATGACAAGAAAGTATTCAAATACTATAAAATAACCACGATAATGATTTGATATTATATAATCTGAGAAAAACATATATTTTTATGGTTGGATTATCCCAAATTTCTATTTATAAGAACTTTACTTACTAACATACTTTAATATCTCTTTTAGATAAATTTAATTTGATTTTTGGAATGGATTGGTTTTTTCTACTGAAATAAAAAATTTATTTACAATAAGTTTCCCACATTTCATATTGATATATTGTAGTGTATCAATGAATGGATGATTATGAAAACCATTAGAAAAAAATATAAAATTTGAGTCTAGATATAGTATAATGATAGTCTCTTAGTTAAAATCGTTAGACAGAACCTCAATATTAAGACTAACTTATTCTGAGAAAAAAATACATGTTTTCTATGTTTTTATATTTGATATATCTCTAGAAAATATATAATGGTTCAAGTATATATTTCAGATAATCATACCTAATTTCATTAGTGAGTGGTAATTAAAATATTGTGGATAATGTAACTCCATGCGAATATTGAATATATATTTTTCTAAATTATAAGTATGTTCAAAATAGTGTTTCACATAAAAAAATAAACAAAAATAATCTAAAATATATTATATAAAACCTATTATAAAAATATATTAACAATAAGACCACTAGTAAAAAATCATAATCAATCATAAATTCAAACAAATAAGGATTATGAACTTAAAAAGTGTTAAAATTTGTGTTTTCAATAAAATTTGTTTTCATTATATATTTTATTTCTATTTTAAATATACATTTATAAATTTCAAAATTTTATTCTGAAAAATTAAATTATTTTTTTGATTATATAAATCAATAGTACCTTTGGATTAATGTTTTATATTTTTGTAATATAATTTATTTTTAAGTGAATAGTGAAAATTATAGATTTTGATAATATCATAAATTTTATGACATATCATAACACTAGTATGAAATTAATTATTTTTAACCTTTAATATAATAATATATATTAATATATTGATATATTTATAATTTAAACAAAATCATATTAATATATGCAATCAATAATTTATAAAACCGATGTTTAATGTTTTGGAAACATAGGTAATATTTTACTAATAAATTTATTTCATTTTCGTATATTAAAAATTATTTTTTAAAACTTGTATAAATTCATATTTATATAAACAATTTAATATTATGTAATAAATCAATTTTCATTATTTGGAATAAGAATAAATTTTCTGGGATTATTATAAATTACCACAATAGTGGTAAAACTATAATTTTCATCGAATATTTTTATTAACATTTTGAAATTTATAATTATAAAATAAATTAATATTTTATTATTAAATACATTAATATAATAATTAAACCAATAATTTTGTATATTTTCACTTATTAAATTTACAATCAATATCACATAAAATAAATAATACTTTATGGGAAATTGTTTTATAGAAAAAAAATATTTTTAATATTAAATGAATTATTTTAAAAGATACCATTTTCCTCTTTAGAATTTGAAATATATTATATGCTGTCTATATTTAGGTTAATAAAATAAAATATATATATTAAGGGTAAAATTATTTTTTTAATAATAAAAAAATTACCTGGTTAAAAAGTAGTTACCATCGTCAAAAATGGTAAATTGTAAAAAATAAAGTGGAAAAAGGATTGAAGTTTGTTTCAAAATTGTGTGAAAATGGATGGTAAAGGACATATAAACAATTTAACTTCCCTAAAATTCATTATTTCTTAATTTTTATCCATACAAATTTTAATTTTTCCATGTCATCATCAAATAATCAATCGAAAAATACAAAAGTTACATTTTCTTGAATTTTAAAAGGGGGTCACCTCCACCACATTTCACCACCTATTCAAAAGTCAGAGTTATATAAAATATATACCATAGTTTATCAAAAAATCAATACCTTCTTTCTAGAATAACATATATTTCTAAAAAATAGTATATGGTTTCTTAAGGTGTTACCCATGGGTGTGAATCTAAAGGGGGAGAAAGTTAATAGCATGCATTGTGTGAATCAATAAATAAGGTAAGGGTTATTTCTCTCTAATTTCAATTACATGTGACATGATTGACATTGATCACCATAAGTACTTTATATATTGTATTTATTTCCCAATTATCTTCATTAACAAGGAATATCTATAATTTAATGTTATTTGAATGTCCATTTTATCATAATCCTCAAATGATCTTTTGACTATAATGTTTCTAGTACTAAAAGTGGTTCTTCTTCAATATCAATTTCAAACTTGGATTTTTTTGAATAATAATTATTTTGGGTAATTTTAACTCTCTTTATTTTAGACCCAAATAATTTTATAATTATATTATTTTATTTTGTGGTTATATATATTCTCATTATTTTATTTTCCCAATGGATCATTATTTACCCCTTGTTAGAAAACTGAACCCACATCGTCTTTTTTGTTATAAATATTCCTCAGATATGACCATATTATTTAAATTGATTTTTAATCTCTATATATCATATCTAGTAATTGATTTCTGTTGTATTAAACTGATTTGACCTATTTTAAAATATTTATGTATTTTTTTAATATTTTTAGAATCTTTATTTTTCATCAAAGTGTGAAAAGTATATAATTTTCGTAATTATTCTATTGAACACATCTATTTTCCTTTTTTTATATTTACTTCCTATTTATGTTATCTATAATGAATTTTTATTCCCTTGGGGTTATAAAATATTTCAATTTAAACATTTGTTTTAAAAATTATCATGAGTGTTTCTTATTTCCAATTTGATTTTCCAAATGCTCATAAAATCTTTTCCTCTAATTGAACATCCATTAACAAATTTTATAGCTGATAAATACCATTTTTGAAACTACACCATCCACATCCTCTCTCATAATGCCTTATAAAATGTTTTTTATAAGACGAATGATTCATAAATTATTATTCCTTACCTAACCATCCATTATTAATAAATATGATATTTATTAGATCTTATTTAATCTATGAAAAATCTAAATTTCATTACATTGATTGAAGTGTTTTCACCCAGATTTCAAAAATTGATTTATTGAGGGAAACTTTTGAAAAACTCATGTATCATTTATCTATATGGTGTAAATATCATTGACCTCATCATTTTAATTTAATAATATTTACCTAAATAGTTACTGAATATCTTTTGATACGAATTTATATTCAATGGGATTATCATGTTATGATTATTGGTCGAATTTTTAATTATTTCATTATGTAATAAAATCAAAAAGGTTGTAAGAACCATTTTTTCCAAGGTATCATTAAGTTATAGTGAATTATTGATTTCATGGTTCACTTGTATGTGAGGATTAATGGTGAGTATGGTTATATATCTCTCTCCAATACATCAATTTAATTCTTTTATATAATGAAACAAGTATATTGTCACACCAAAATTATCAATTTCCATCATTTGTCTCAAAACTAATTTTGGTTATGGGTTTTCCCTTTCTCTCTCAGTGTTCTGGGATTGGATTTGGGGTCACGGGTGTTCTTAATCTATGTAATTATCCTTGTATGTATTGGATGGTATTTGTACTTTTATTTTCTTAAAGGTAAGGTATGAGGACGGGGTGTTGATTAAATTAATTTGTGACACTCTTTGTGGCACCGTTTTTTAGGTATGTCGGTGGGGAGTTTTATAGCCTTGAGTTCGATGATTCATGGGGTGAAAGGGTGGTTTTTTTGGGTATTATATCCATATATATTTTTTCTATAATTATACCTAGGTTTCCCCTTTGTAGAACCATAAAATTGGTGGACAATGGATAGTTTTTGGGTGGCCATAACAAGCCGCACGGTTTTTCCGCAGAGTTTACTAAACCATGCAGCCACACCGTGCAAGGTGTCTGGGTCATTAATTTTTTTTTTAAAATTCCAATTTTCCCTCCTGAAAATAATCCTAATGTTCAAATTAATCCCCCATTCTACCCTAGTAGCCATGGGAGGCCTCTAAGATCCCTCAAGATCCCATGAAACTCAAGTTTTGTGGAGGATTTGGTGAAAAAACCTCAAGATCATTGACGTAAGTAAATTCATTCATTGTTTCTTCCATTTTCCTTTAGATTTCATTATTATTTAATGAATTTATAATGTTTCCTGAATATAGGGTTCATACCTAGGGTTTAAACATTAGTATTTTTGGTTAATTTTTGTGGGATATGGATCTATTTATGTTCCTTGTGGTGCCTCGGTGGTGTGGTTGAAGTTTCACACCAATATTCAAGGGTTTTTACACTTGTGGTAGGTGATCCCATGGGTAATCAATGCTAGATTACCTATAATTTCTTAATTTCTATTTTTATCACACTTATCACAAATTATCAACGCTTTGAAATCTTATTTTGGTGATGTTTGTTGTGAAAATGATTTTAAGGTACCAATTTGGTGTTGAAATGGGTGTTTTACATGTCTATTTTATGTTATGACTAATGGGGTTGTTTTATAACACATGTAATGGGTTTATAGAAATGTTTTGGGTGGTGATAATTCTGGTTTTATGACTATTATTATGCCTATGGTATTCAAAGTGGGATTTTAAAGGGATTTTGGGTGTAAACCATTGAAATTTTTTGTGAAATTAGTTTAATGAAATTCAAATGGTTTTATTGAGTTGTGAAAGTGGTTAAAAACATGGGTATCTAATGTTTTGTGTTTATTATGACCATATATTTTTTTAAATGATAATAGATTTTAGTATCATGAGATAATGGTTTGAGAGAAAAGGGGGAAGCCCAGGTAAATGTGAGGGTGGATATGTACTAGTACGCTAGTGATTCGGATTGGTTTTGTCCCTATTTCACTGAGAAAATAGATAAAGACCACAATAACAAAACTATATTGACAATGATTGGGGACCTCAAGGTTATTCTTATGTTCCCTACAAGTCGATCGTGTATGAGAATCCATTTTTCAATGGTTACTTTAAACCAAGGTATGAAGTACATGGGGCCCGACACTAACTAGTGTAGAGGGGTGTCCCCAATATTGGTGATCATTGACTCTTTTGTATTTATCTTTGAAATATGGTTGCTTTTTCTGGAAAATACAGTATCATACATGTTTCATTGAATGGTGCTCTTTCATGGAATTTTTTTTGAAAACTGTTTACATTGAAAAGTTTCATCCTTTAGAAATTATTTCCCATGTCTATTGTTTTTAGAAAATGGCATGATTTTTATCTTGTATTATTTATTCTATGCAATATTTTTGTGGTATATTATTAGTATTAGGCTCACACACTACTTACACCTCTTGTATGTAAGTATACTTGGTCATTTTTTGACATAGGTAAAGGAAAAGCTTTAGGTGATGGAGGTTTGGGGTGTTAGATCCCATCCATGGTGTAACGTTGTGGAGATGACTTGTGGGTGATGACCCCTTGTTGTATGGGGTCCATAGGACAGCTTTGATGCTATTTATATATGTATTTAGATATCTTTTATTATTTTTAGACCTATTTATCCAGTTCTAAATTTTGTCTAAATATTATTTGGTATGAATTTTAAAGATTTGGTTTATCTATTTTTTTTGATGTTTTATGTAACCATAATAGGGTAAATAATTCCAAAATAAAAATATATGACACCCGAGCACTTTTTCTAGCATGTGGGGATAGAGAACCACCTTCGGTTATTTTCACAGTCTTGGTTTGGCACTGGTATTGATCGCGGCCAGATTTGGTTCGTGAAAAAACTTTATCGAATGAGGGTTACTCTTTGGGTCATGTTATTTAAGGAAGAGTCTGGATAGTCTGGATCTAGGATTGTCGGGACATGAAATTCTAGTTATTGGTAGTTTGACTAGCCAGCACACCTCATGACTGGATTCAATTCCCCATGGGATGTTGGGTTTTATCTAATTTTATTATTTCTCATGGTTCATTGATGATTGGGGGAAATGAAAAGTTAGTTGGGTCAGTGGTCTCAGTGAGCTCATAGGGCCTAGCAAGCCATGTGGAGCCATTGATATTACCCAAAAAACACTCTCTATGATAGTTAAGTGATTGTAATATGTCCTCCAACCATATTTCCAAGTCACCCACTAACACAAGTTTCATCTCACATTGTCTTGTGTAACTTTGTTTGGGAATCTTTGAAACATGTGTTTTAGCGAAAGAATGACTTGATTTTATGGAGTGTGAGTTTTTGTGAAGTATTTTTCAAGTAAAGTGAAAATGGTATTATTTCTGAATGTATACAAATTAAATTTTGGAATTTATTTTGAAAGGGTAAATTATGTGTTTACACCTCTTTGGAAAGTATGAATTATGTTGAAGGGGGTTTTAAAAATATGTTTCCAATAGAATTTTCAAAACCAGGGAAATGTGTTTTGAATTAAATTAAGTGTTCTAGAGTTTATATGTGGGGATTTGAAGATGTATGTTTATTTGGTAACTTCTAAACATTTGAAAAGTATTATAAAATTTTATAACCTTGTTTTGAAATGAGAAGAGTTGTGTTCTTAATTAAATGGAGATTTATAAAATGGTGTTTTTTATGAATTTAGAAGTGTTTTGAAATAAGTTGAAATGTTTGTAAAATATTTCTCAAGGGATGAAAGTGATTTTTATTTAATTATGAGTGCTTTTCTGAATTGGTTTTTAATATTTAAATTGGGGTTTGATTTTAGGTTTTGCGGATTTGAGAAAGAGAAATTGTGGTTAAAAAGGTTTTGATTTTGAAAATAGGAAAGGTTTGGTTTTGGTCTTTGGTGTTCTCAAGGGTGACCACAAGCATGGTTTTATATAGGAATATAGATGGTTAATGGAATGGTTTGATGAGTGTTAGGATGGATGTGAGGTGGGTGCCCGGCGTGGCATGTGAACATGCATGTGTGAGGCCCATGAGATACCATTGGTAAATGTACAACCCACCAACACTATTTGTTTTTTAGAATGCTATTTAATGATAGTTTTATGTTTTCATAATGTGTTGTTGGGAGGCGTGGGTTATGTGTTTCCATGACTGTTACTGTGGGATGTTTTGTGTTCAAGAAACCCTCTTGTTTATACGATGTTTTGGGTTTGTGTTTCATCGATAATGTGGAATAAAGCATTGGTATGTGGTCTATTTTGAGGAAAAATTGTGGAGTCCAATGTGGTGGATCCCCTCATGTGTTCGATTCTAGTTTTTGGAACATATTGACCAATGGACCATCTTGGTTGGGTCCTTGGTTTATCTCGTTGGATAATGTACTCCCCCATTACAAGTTAATGCATGAATGAAGTGCATCCCAGATTTGTTTTCCATTAAAAGATTATCTAGTTGATCAATATAAGGAATCATTTTCTTTAGCTTTTAGATATTGAGTATACACCACTTGATTTCTGGGTTTTTCTGATCCTTTAGTGGTGGGAGAGTTCTCATGGAAGGTTGAAGGAGACCTTAGTTTTTTATGTTACCTGAGTCATCAAAGAAGATAGTAGTTTGGGGGTTGTTAGTGTTGGGTGTTCTCTAAGAGGGCATCAGGGTCCTTTTATAGTCTCTTAAAATATAGGGCTATTTTTAATCCTCCAGTGTGGAAAATCGGGTCAAAATAGGCTATTGTGGCCATTTTCTATAATCATGTACTGTTTGGGACTTAGCATAAGATCCCTTTACTTGCCTTGTTTCCATCAGTCAAAATGGTCAGGTTCAGTGACACCTTGTGATGATGTGCCCACATTTGACAGAAAAGGTGAATGTCGTGCAATCCTATGAGAGTATCTATTATGGTGGGAGTATGTCTCCCTTAGGAAAACATAAAACTATTCTATTTTAGTTGAAGGTGTTTATATGAGTCTGTTGCTTATATTATTTCTCATCGGAAGGAACAAGGTGTGATGTGTGCAAATCTTATAAGCCCTCATTTTAGTGAAATTTTGGGTTAGGGTAAAGTGATTTTGGAATGTGTTATGTCTTGGTTAAACTGTCTATAATCAGGGTATACTTTTCATGGAACTGAAAGGAGAAGTTCCATTCTGGGGGTTTCCGAAGCCTTACTATGAGGCTGAAGATGATTTAATCTTTTGATATCTAGCCATAGGTCCTAGAGTGAAGGTGGCGCGTAGTCATGGAAATCCCCGAATCTTAAAAACCATTGGTTTATTTCGTAACCTCAATATGAAAGAATGGAATAGTTAAAACCTATGGTGTCATCATCTTGTTCATGTTGTTCCTATTCAGTGGTAGAGGTGGATGACTTCATTTTTATGTTTTATCTTGAGTTTATACTTTCCCCCTTTGGATTACTTCTAGTTTTTTGGAGAAAAGTATAATATTTGGTATAAGAAGATTAAACCACATGGTTTCCTCACAATTTGTAGTAATCGTGTGCCAAACTAAGATACTGTGCAATAAGAGATAGTAGCAATAGCACGGTCTCTACACAACTGTGCACCTAAGCCCATGTAACCATGAAAGATTTCCCTTTGGATAGAATTCTCTTAATGGTTTGTGCATGGTTTCCCAAACCTTGCAGACTAACCGTTCATGCATGCCCACACTTTATATTTTAGGGACTGTTTGTGACAGCTCATACTGGTCGGTTAATATGGTTGGTTCATAAGGTGTTGAGACCCACAATGATTCTCAATTATGTTCTTTAGGAAAATTATAATGTTAGTTTACCCCTTATACTAGGGTGACTGTTTGGGCCTCTCATAATTAATGTCATGATTCTCTCTCAGAAATTAAGTTTTTCCTTGTAGTGGGAAGTTAGTTGGGGCCACCCTGTATCAGTGACTATGTTCTATCCTTGGTGTTTTCTTGGTTTTATGTAGTCTCCTTATATTCTATCGAGCCACCAATTTAATATTTAGGTAAATGTGGTATTGGGCATGAAAAATGGGTTTGTTTCAGTAAGGTTGTGGTAGTGTTATTTGGGTTTGTTGTTCATGTCAAGTGGAATTCATGAGAATTGTCTGGTAGTGTTTGACTTGTTTTGTTTTGGGATTTAGTTTGAATGTGTCTGATTATTTCAGGTAAGTGGGTTAAGTTTTTGTTGGTGAGAGTATTCTCTTCAATTGACCAATAAGAGGTGTTTGGCCATTTAGAGGCGGGTGAAAGTGTGGAAAGGAAAATACAACTATGTTAATCTTTTGGGATTTGATTTTATATCTGGGGTTGTTTTGGATTTATAGGGGCGAAAAGAATTATGGTGGGGAGAATTTTCACACCCATATTTTTAATTTTCATCCTTTGTTTCAAAACCAATTTTGGTTCTGGGATTTCCCTTGGTCTACGGGTGTTCTGAGATTAGATTTGGCGCCACGGGTGTTCTTGATATAAGTAATTATCCTTGGATGTAATGGATGTTATTTGGACTTTCCATTTCATAAAGGGGTGTTATGAGGATGGAGTGTTTTTGAAACGAATTTGTGACACTCCTAGAGGATCCTCTTGTGGGGTATGTTGGTTGGGTGGATTATACCCTAGAGTTAGATGAGTCTTGGGGTAAAAGTGTTGTTTTATTTTGGGTATTATTTCCCCTATATTTGACATATCATTCCTCCTATGTTACCCCCAAAGATCCTCATAAAACTTTTAGGGAAATGGCAAGGTTTTGGGTGGCCTGAACATGCCGCACTATTTGGCCGCACGATATACTAAACCGTGCAGCAAAAATGTGCAAGGTGTCTAGGTCATTAAAAATAATTTTGAAATTCCAATTTTTTACCTCCTAGATATAAACCTAAACCACCCGATTCTTCCCTCATTCAACCCTAGATACCATGGGAGGCATCCAAGCTTCCTTATGCTCCCATGGAAATAATTTTTTATGGAAGATTTGGTGGAGAAGCATCATGATCCTTCACGTAAGTAAATTTCTTCTTGGTTTCTTCCATCTTCCTTGGGTTTTAATTATTATTTCATGAAGTTATAAAGTGTCTTGAATTGAGGGTTCGTATATAGGGTTTAACCTTAATTCATTTAGTGAAATTTTTTGGGCTAGGGCTTGATTTATCTTTCATGTGGTGCGGTAGTGGTGCGATTGATGTTTCACACCAAGATTCAATGGTTTTGACACTTGTGGTAGGTGATTCCATGTGTAATAAATTATAGATGAGTTATCCATTCATAATATCTATTTTATCTCACTTATCATCCATTATCCTTGTTGAGAAATCAATTTTTAGTGAGGATTGTTTAGAAAATGATTTTTAGGTACCTATTTGGTGTTAAATTGGGTGTTTTACATGTCTATTTTATGTTATGCCAGATGGGGTTGTTTTATAACTCATGTAATGGGTTTATTGAAATTTCATGGGTGCTAAATATTATTATTTTATGAATATAGGTATGAACATTGTGTTCACAGTGAGATTTAAATGGATTTTGCATCTAAAGAATTGCTAAATTTTGTGAAATGTTTTATTCAAATTCTAATGGTTTTCTTGAGTGGTGTTAGTGGTGAAAACATGTTTATCTAATTTTTTGTGTTTATTATGACCTTAAATGATGTTTTATGTGATTATTGATTTTATTAACATGATATAATGGTTTTAGAACCAATGGGGAAGCCCGGGTACCTAGGAGGGTGGATATGTTCTAGTACACTAGTGATCCAGATGGGTTTTGTCCTTGTTTCACTGAGCAAAAATGGATAATAAAATCACTAAAAAAACTATATTGATAATGATTTGTGACCACTAGGTTATGGGTATGTTACTTAATAGTGTATCGTTTACCAGAATGGATTTTTATATAGTGTCTTTATACCGAGGTACGTGGTACATAGGGCGAGAGACAAACTAGTGCCTAGGGGTGATCCCATGATTGGTGATCATTGACTCTTTTGTATTTATCTTTAGAAAATTTTGGTTTTTTCTAAAAAAATACAGTACCTTACATGTTTCATTCAAAGGTTCTCTTTCATGTAAAAATTCCATTGAAAATAGTTTACTTTTAAATGTTTCAACCTTTAGAAATTATTTCCAATACCTCTTGATTATCAAAAATGTCATGCTTTTTATCTTGTATTGTTCACTCTATAAAATATATTTGTGGTATACTTATGGGATTAGTTTCACACTCTAATTACCTCCTTAGGTGTAAGTAGACTTGTTTATTTTTGACACAGGTATAGGAAAGGCTTTCAGAGATGGAGGTTCAGGGTCTTAGTTCACAAGCAAGGTGTGGCATTGTGGAGATGACTTGTGGGTGATGACCCTTTGTCGTGTGGAGTCGTTTGGGATATTTTGATTATATTTATATGTGTCTTTGGGACTCTTTATTATTTTTATACCTATTTATTTAGTTATGTATTTTTCCAAAATATGTTTTGGTATGATTTTTTCAGATTTAATTTACAAGTAGTTTTAAATGTTTTATGTAACCATAATCCAGTAAATCATTCCCAAAACCAAATATATGATACCTGGGAACTTTTCCAGTCTGCGAGGATAGGGAAGGCTCTTTAGGCATTGTCATGGGCTGGGTTTTCCATGGTATTTGACGACATCAATACTTGCTTCGTGACATATTAATTTTTTCCACTTTTTCCCCGAATGTTTGGTTGTATTTGGGTGACTTATAAAGATGATGTTTCCCTATAATAATATTTATTCCACATTTCCATGATATCATAATATTATGTTCTCATGGATTATATTTATTTACTAACTAATTTACACTCATTTTATTCACTTATATCAACTCATACCATCAATTTTTATTTTTGATCTATTCTTTGTTAGGTATGATTTTGTGACATAATATTAACAAGCCTTGATTATTTTTAAGTTATCTTATTATGCTCACTAATAATCATTGATAGTTGTTTCATATGTTTATCACTAATAAGTACTTGATATCTCCCTTATATTATGTTTCTATTTCTATATATTACTAATATGACGATAATTTATTATATATTTAGAAGAATGGCGGTTGTGGATCAACTATTGACAAATGATCATAAGTTTCATAAAAAATATTTTTCATATATATCTTTACCTTAAAGGCCCTAAACCATCATTTCATGGGATTTTGAGATGATCCTTGTTTTTAAATATTTAATTTCTGAAAATATTATAGAATAAAGAGATATTTGTTTTAAATTATATCAAATCCATTGTTTAAGGAATATTTTTTTAGATATTATTCCAAGAGTATGGGTTTGGTGTTCCTTATTTAGTATCAGAGCATGATTTAATTATTTTTTAGTATTAGTATAGTTAATTATAAGGATAATTATAATTACATTTTAGGATTTGTTTAGTTTTTTGGGTATTATGACAAAATTAATTTAGAGAAAACTCTAGGGATATGTCTAAAGTATATGTCTAAGTGTATAATAACATCGCAATATTTTGGTGATGTTTAGAGTATATTTAATTCCAATTAAATAAATTTATATCTTGATTCTTGAATGTGGAAGAGGTTGTGGATTATATGTTCCTAGTTGTAATAACCCTAAAAATGTTCATTGAGTAATGACATGATATTTACTGGGTGTATGATGAGTAGTCACAAGACCACATCCTTAGCCACACACTCTTGGGAGGTATTATTGGGTTGTTCCCATGATATTTACAAACCATTATAAGGGATTTGAATATATATAATTATAAAATGAAATAAATAAAATGACCATGGAAAACTAAATTAAATCCTAGATATTTCAATGTTAGGATATATATGAGTTAAATGGGTTATTAATTCTAAATTTTTATGGTCACATTTCATATTTATAAATTTATGTATTCTCATACCTCATATTTCTATAATGTAATGAAGTGGTTTCAGCATAGAGGATCTTTCTTGACAATCGGAGCAATGTGAAATGTGATGATTCCCCATATGAGTAACCATATAGGATGTTAACAATAGTAATAAATATTGTGTTTATGATTAATACATGAATCTAGAAATATTTTCGTAAACAAAAAATCAAAGAAAATTTTAATTTCAGAAATATTCCAGTTTTGTGGACCACAGAGGAAATAATTTTAAATATTATTCACGTAAACAATTCAACAATAAGAATAAAATTTAATTTCTAATATGAAAATTTTGATGTATTATGCATAAAAAATTGAGGGAATAGAAAAAAATTGCTAAGTAAAAATATAGAGTTTTTTTAAAATGGTGAAGAGAAATAGATTTCTTCTTATGGTAACTAAAACATGTTTATGTTTTAAATGTGGGGAACTTGGAAATTGAAAAATGTATTCGCTAACCCAAAGGATAATGATTAATGCATGTATGATAAATTTCATAAGATATCATGAAAGTGGAAGCTATTATACATTGACTACCATGGAAGTAGATAGAGATACTTTAGGTAAACTTATCAATTAATTCATAATAATGGATTCCATATATTATTTTAGTTTTATGCACTATAATATAACAAGGATATTTATTAAGGGAATCAAATAACTACCCCAAAGATTTGATGTTTTATTAACGGAAAAAAAACCTACTTGTATGATTATTGTATCACAAGTGATTTGTTATAAAAATTTGACATATGAAAATCTTATTATAATTCCTGTAAAATAATTTAATTTGATTTTACAAATGGATTGGTTCAATCCCCATAGAGAAATAAAATTATTTGGAATAAAGAGATCAAATTTCATATCAAACTATGACATTCTATCAATAAAAGGATTATTATTAACACAAATTAATGAAAATATTATAATTATGTTCTGGATATATATTTTAATTGGTAAAAGAGAATCAAAATCTAGGGGATTCAAATTACTTAGGTTGTGGAGATAATGTGACGCCTTAATATTCTAGAATATATTTTTCACATAATTAATACAATGATCGATAAATTATTTAACATATAGACCCAAACTAAATGATTTGTGACTTAAGTGATTAAAAATATTTATAAATTTTAATTATAATAAAACCAACAGTGAATACAAATATTTCAATAATTTATAAATTCATAAAAAATATGATTAGCAACACTAAAATATTAAGAGGGATTTTTCATTAATAATAGTTTTTCATTATATATTTTATTATCATTTTAAATAAAAATTGATAAATTTTAGTATATTTATATTATTATGTATGTAAATTCTTTGATTTATTATTTCAATATAACCTAAGGATGAGTTTTTGGGATTTTTAAAAAATAGATGATTTTTTGATGAATAGTTAAAAACCTGATTTTGATAATACTATTACATTAATGAAATTATCTAAATATAAGAATGACATAATGTTTCTGAAATATCATTTTTATATATAATATAAATTCATAATTTCAAATTAGTGATTTAAAAGTACTATATTCAATATTTAAGACCCATGATTAATTTTTTCGATACCTAAGTAGTATTTTACTCTAAAAAATGTTTTTATTCCCTTAGATAAAAAAATTGTTTCCATAAATTATATATATGATATCAAGGAAATTGGATTTCAGATTTCAAATAAACGTGGTCACATTATTTATTATGTTCAATTTTCATTTTTATTTTATTAATATTTTATAATTTTTTATTTAATCAATCAAATCAATCACTTATTAAAAATTAATTTAATATATTTTTTAAACCTATACATAAATATATTTTCACCAACTCTATTGGTAATGAATACAAAATTATATTATGAAAAATTAATTGCAAAAAACTTTTTTCTACTAAATAATTTATATATATATATAAAATTTATAAGTAAATTTTATGTTTTTTAGAAATTGAGTCATATTATATAGAGCCTAATTCCAGGATAGGAAAATAAATTTTTTTAAAAAATTGTTACATTATAATTTTAATAAAATATATATTACTGGGTTGATGTTTATTTACAAACATAGAAATATAAATTGTAAAATGGAAAAAATATAGTTGTAAAAGTCCTAAAATATGTTTAAAACATAAGTTAAAATGAGTGGTAGATGATTTCTTAACAATATATCACCCCAAACAAAATTATTTCACTCTTTTGATACATCTAACCTTTAATAGATTAATCCATAATTTAAACACTAATGGTTACTCGTAAAAAATAAATTTTCATTACTTATACAAGGGGAATAAATTCTCCGCATTTTTTCACAAATTAAAAATTATTATCTCTACCAAAACATAAATCTAGACTCACCTCAAGTCCCAAAAAACTTATTAGAAGCCTTTTCCTTTAACAAAATACCAATATGAGGTTTTTAATGTGGTTCACATGGATGAACATCCAACTTGAGAGGAAGTTAATCGCATATGGGAAGTGAATTAGGAACAAAGTTAATGGTTATTTTTCATTATTTTCAATTCAGTGAGGAATGTTTAATTTTTATAAACATAATTTATTTTATATGTTATATTCACCAATCAATTCCCATCATGTATAAAAAAATATAATTCATTTCATGATATTTTCATTTCTATTTCTTGATAACCATATTATGATTTTTAATTATTATGCTACCATTATCATAAGGTTTTCTATTAAATATAAATTTCAAATTTGGATTTTTTTCGATAGATAATCCATGAGGGGGATTTTTTCCCTTTATTTGTGAAAAACTTTTTATTTTATCTTCACTTAATAATTTATGGGGGTTTTATTTGTATTTAAACAATTTCATTTTTCTCTATATATCATTATTTAGATGCAACAATAAAACTAAATCTACCTTTTATCATTAGTTAACAGTCCTTCTCATCCATGAAAATATGCATTGGATTCTTTATAAATTTCTTTATCTGAGATTTACTAATTGATCAATGTTTTTTTCTAGTAATTTGACCTTATTTAAAATATTTAATTTTTTTAACATGATCCACATGGGTCATTTTATTTCACATTTTACCATTTTACATGTGAACACTTATTTATGATGTTTTTCCACTTTCTATGAAACATCCTACAGATGATTTCATGTTTTGTAAAATAAATTCTGATTCTCCTCATATTATTAAATATTTCTATTTAGATAAATTTTTTAAAAAGGATTTGGAATTTTTCATTACTATAAATAAATTTTCCTAAAGCTCCTAATTTTTCTCATCTGTGTAAAAATAAATAAATAAATATATTAATACTTATCAAGTATATTTTTTAAATAGAACCATCTAAAATTTTTCTTAGTATGGATTATGAAATGTTATTTTTATATTATATTAATTACACATCACTATGTTTTTCTTTCCCATCCATCCATTATCGATAAATATTATTTTTCTTCTAATCCCTTTCCTTGGTAAAAATTTTATATTTATTTACACTAATGTAAGGGTGTTCACGTAGAATTTATACATCGATTTATTTGAAAAACTATTTAATAAATCATATAACTTTTATCTATATATTGTAAATACTATATACCTCATCATCTCAATTGAAGGGTATTTACAAAGAACCTCACAAAATATCATTGGACTCCCTTTTATTTTCCTAAGGTTTATCCTGTTTAGATTTTTTATTGAATTTGGAAAAATTTCATGATGTGAATCCAATTTAAAGGGTTGGAAAACCCATTTTCATTCAATGTATCATTATTTTATGATGATTTATTTATTTCAAGTGGTGCACTTAAGTATTTATAAATGATGGGTGGTGTCTTATATTAAAAACCAATGCATTTTTTAAAAGATTAAATCTCATGAAATATGTACAAACATGAAAATTTTATTTTCTTACAAGTGTGGGTGCAAGTGTGTGACTCATGAAACTTATGTTTCCCTATGATAATTTCTGTGGCATATTTCTAAAGTATCTGAATGTTATGATCTCATCCATCATATTTATTGAGTAATGTTTCCACAAAATTTTTATTCATTCCTTTTTCCTTATTCCAGTCTCATGATTTGTGATATATGATATACTGGGTAGGATTCTATAACATTATTTCAATTTATATTAATTGTAAATATATTCTCATATATTGAACACATATGATAGTTTATTGTTATCACCTATTTCTAAACTTACTAAAAAATTTCATCTCGTACCTTTATTATGTTTATATTTTCTTAGGTTATGAAGATTATTGTAATTCATGAAGAGTTTTAAAGGGAGTCTAGTGAGGCTCAATTATTGATAAATTTTCACATGTTTTGTAAAATAATTTGTCTTTATAAGAGGTCCTCAAAGACACTAAGCCTCATATTATTTGTATTATGAGATGACTTTTGATTATTATAGTTTAACATAAGGAAATTTTGCAAAATAAAGATTTTTTCGTCTCAATTTATATCAAATACATTATATAAAAAAATGTTTTAACTGAAAATATGGAAGTGCATCTTTGCGGAAACATAGGAAATATACTTATTTATCCCTTTCACCCATTGTTTATATCTTACTATTCCACCATCCACATTTATTATATGGATTTATTATGCAAATTCCTTTGGAATATATCTTAACACCATTTTTGTTTCCATGTGTTAATAAGTGATGTTTTAATTTTTAATATTTTTAATGTTCTTTTGGAATTAATATCTACAGATGATTAATATTTTATAGATGGGGTCATATATCTCCCTCTAATTCATTATTTAAATTGTTCAACCTTACTGATATGATGATAAACTAATTGTTTCCATCTTAGTGAGATGATGACAATTTATTTTTTCAATATTAATGAGATGATAACAAGCCCAATTTTTTTATATCGATGAGATGATTCTATGTGGAAACTATTGTCACTTATCAATGCGTGGTGATTATAAATTCTTATATTCATGCAATATTTCTGTGTAATTCTGAATTCTTATTGAAATAACCCATACTTTTATAAACAAACCCATTGAGATTTGTTGTCTTATTATGTATTATAGATATAAAAAACACATGCACTACATTGGTTTGGTTATATCCTATCAAATTTAATGTATCCATAAGAATCCTAATCGTTGATAATATATCCATTTTAATAATGATCTTATTATTAGTATAATATAGGGCTTAAAAAATCCAATTGACATAAAAAATGATGTTATGGACAAAACTAGTGGTAATGTAACCTATGAATCCCATTTATCAGAGTTTCTTGGGGAGGTAGAATCACTGGGATTTTCCCATGGACATTACCAAGATGAGATCCAATAACTTAAGAATGATTTAAATAATTTAACAGAATTTTTTATTCTAATTTAGATCATTCCCCAAACCATGTATGTTGAACCACCCCATGAAAGTCTCATTGTCACACACCTCATCCTTAGGGTTTTTTCCAGTGTAATAAAGGAATATGTATCATGATCCAAATCATATGAGTTTTTATATTATATTTATTATTGAACATTCTTTATCCATATTTTCATTAATTTATAAATTATTTTCCATTTTGAACAGAGAAAACACAAATTATTTTATAGGGTAATATATAATTTCAATTATGAAATTCGATTTGATAAATTAATTAGTTTTTTAAATAAACTTTATTTCAATAAAATTTTATTATTAATTAATTTTTTTCAAGTTTAGTTGATAATATAATTGTAAAAAAGTCAAAGATTAATTTTACAAGGGTCCAAAAAGTTTTATTATCATTAAATTTAGAATTTGTCAATAAATAAAAATTATTATTTTAAAAGGTAAATATATATATATATATATATTATATTATTTAGTTAAAATTAGTATTATTCTGGAAATCATAACATAAAAATTATCCAACATTGAATTATTCATAATTTTCTAAGATAATCAAATTTTCAACTAAAAATTTAAAACTGTATGAATATATTGTGTTTATTATGACAACATAATTACCCAAAAGTGATATAATAAATTATATAATGGGTATTAAAGGAGAAATATATGTTTCCCGTTTAAAATAATGATATTTCATGTTTATTTTATAATTTTATAGAGCCTTTATGAATATTTCAAAAACCTATAAATTTTTTTAAGGTTTTATTAATATTTCAGTAAATAAATGACATTATTTCAGATCACCAATGGAAATAATTTAATATATTTTGAACTTGGACTCATAAAAAAATTAATTATTTCCCTCTTTTGAAACATGGTAAAAAATCATGGAATTTTTTGTGGGTTTTTTATTTTATTATTTAGAGACCAATACCTATATTTTAGAAATAACAAATAACTCTCCCTTATTATGATATATAAACCCACCCATGATCCCATTCCTCCCAACAAAAAACATTTTTTAACACTACCTTCACTCTATTGATTCATCAAATGTTTCCCATAGCTCTCAAGAATCTCCTCCCAATATTCTGGAATCACACTTTCAATTTACTAGATCCTCTCAATATTCTCTTTATTCAAGAAGCTTAATGATCATATTCCTTTTATCTTGATTTACTAATGTTGGGATATGTTATCTCATCTCATCATTACTACCCATATCATGTATAATTTATGAGACACCCTTATGAATCTCATTAATCCCTCCCATGAACATTTATAAAGCCATGTTATGTTGCTGAAACTTCACCATGATTTACCATGTCAAAGAATTATGTAGTGAAATCCCATACCCATTTCCTATCATGGGCATTCACCTTCATGAAAATATTCATCATTTATTGGAGAATTACATGTAATTATTTCATACTCCTTGATCTTGGATTAAAATATTATAAAAATTATTTAATGTTGTATTATCTATCATGAATGCTTATACATGTGAATGTAGTAAATGTGAAGGATGAACCTATTATTATATAGTGATCCCATGTATTTGGTAAAGTTTTAGAATCATTAGATACCATGAAAGGGACTGGGGACTTACCATAATCTATCAAATGAATTTTTCTACCACGATTCCCCAGAGGTTATCTTTGACATACATTTATGATGCCATGTTTAAAGTGGTTTCTACATTTCCTATGTTTCATTTATGTTATGTGTAAATATCATGCTTTATTGTCCACATTTATGTTTCTCACCTTTTTTATTAATTATTGGTATTCCTATCATCTAACATGTAATACTTTCTTCATGTTTTTCCAGTTTTAAGTAAAATGGAATAATATTAGCATGTTTAGAATGTTTTCAATAATGGTGATGTATTCTATGTTTTATGTTATTATGTAATGTGCCTAATTCCCAAATACACTGAACTCTTTAATCCTCAAGGTTTATTTATTTTTAATATTACATAATAAATCATTAATTAATGTTTAATAAATACTAGAGTTGTAATCATTTGTAGGAAAATAAATTTTATTTATGTTTGGGATTAGGATTAGTACACTCAAGATAAATCCGTAGGTATAAAACTAAATATAAGAATGCATACCCAAATTTTATTAAAGTATAGAGAATGTGGTTTCCAAGAAAATATATCACTCTATATATTCTACAATTTTATGTTTCACTAGAATATATGTACATAGGGTTAAAATCTAAAATGATCATTATAAGATAGACTCGATCATGAACTAGTGCATGAATGTTTTCCTTGATGCTCTACTAGTTTGAAACTATTTGGGGATATGCTATGGTAATTTCAAAATCTCATTATAAATAATTATTAAGGGATCCAAAATTTCTATAAGTTTTTATATTAGAAAATAAATCATAGATAACAAATAATTAGGCCTTGAAATTCAAAATTTAATGACATACAAGTCATTTATAAATTATCCCTTTAATGTTATTGGATTCCTGATTACATGTTTAATAGTTTAAAGTAAAAAAATCCATAATTTTCCCTTCATTATAACCAATTGATGAAATTAGGAAGAATTGAATAAGAAACCAATGTGAAGGGAAATGTGATCACTTCCCGAAGAAGATTCCCCATCATACGAGAGATCATGTAGGACATATTGTGTTTCTTCCAAAAATGCTATAAAATCTTGATTAGAAAATTTTACATTGTTTAATGTTCAAAGATGTAAACTAAGATGAGGAGAAACTTTCATTGATGTTTATCTAATATTGGTGAAAAGGGAAACAATAATAGACTTCATTTGTGAAAAAAATACTAAAAGGGCCACCATGGAAAATGTAATAATGGTACTAGGTGATGTTTAAAGTGCGAAACGATAGAAAATAAAATATACAATTTTCATGGAAAGAATAAAATTGGATGTATGGAAAAAATGTTTAATATTGGTACCATATATTGTTTCAATTTCATGACCATGGAGAAGCAAGAAATTATCCCACAAAATTTTCTATTTCAAGGGCTATGAAGCATGATGAGAATAAACAATCACCAATATAAAGGGAATAAGGAAAGTGATATACTAATATGGATAATGAAATATAATGTACATGTAACCTCTAATTAATTATTTCAAATGTAATTTTTTAATTAAATTCATTCTCTATTATTATATCGTGAATGTTTTATCAGAAATCCATGTCACCATCCAAAATTATTTGATATTATTAGGATAAACCATCTATAATTGTTGTAACACATGTAGAAGTTTGAGGGATTTTTCTTCTTGAAATTTTTATTAATGTCCGTTTATTTTAATTTGATTTTATCATTTTTATGAAAGGTTTTTTCTTTTAAAAAGACAACATAACTTTTCAGGAGAAGGAATTCAATTTATGTATCATGAAACATCCTCCAATTATTTACAAATTCGTAGATAAGTATGAATCTTATTCCGCACCAAAATCCATGGAAATGTAATTGCATCCCTATGATCAAGCGTTTCAAGGTAAAATGGTTGATTCTAAGGAAGATATCTTCCTTGAAGACACTCTAATTATGATTGAATATGCTGAAGAGTTTATTGAATAATTACCTAGTGTTCATCCTAGCTGAGAGGTTGAATTATCAATTGAGCTTATTTATTGGTTGTTTCCATTATTTAAGAATCCATATAGAATGGATGTTGTGCACCATTAGGAGATGAAGAAAAAACTAAAAGAGAGTCCTGAAAAGGGGTCATATTACAAAGTGATTCACTATGGAGTTCATTGGTCCTCTTTGTGATGAAGATGGATGGGTCAATGCATCTTTTCATTAGTTATCATGATCTAAAAATGATAATGATAAATAATAAGTATCCACTACCATAGATTGATAAATTTTATGGTCAGCTACATGGAGTAAAATAATTATCCAAGTTGGATCTTTGGTTGGTGTATTGTTTTTTAATTTTTAAGAAGGAGTATATCCCTAAGACAACTTTCCGTACAGGGTATGGGAACTATGAGTTCATTGTAATACCCTTCAGGAACACTAATTCTCAAAAAATCTTCACGGAAATGATGAATAATGTCTTTATAGATTACGTTGAATATTTTTTTGGTAGAATTTATATATTATATTCTATTATACTCCAAAATCAAGGAGTAAGATGATTATTATTTTAGGATTGTGCTAAATACATTATGAAAATAGAAGATATTTTCAAGGATTAGAAAATCTTTGTCCTAGTTGATTGAAGTATCATTTGTGTAGAATATTGTCATAATAAATAAGATATTAGTGAACCCTTTAAAATAGAAGCAATTTATATATGGGAACGGACAATATATGTGGTAGAAATACATACTTTCCTTGGACTAGATGGGTAATACAAATAATTTTTAATACATTTATCATGATTATTAAACCTTATATAAAATATTATTTGGAAGGGATTCATGTTATTTTGGAATAAATAATGTAAATATAGCTTCAAGAAGTTAAAAAAATTGGTTTATCACTGCACTTGAACATACTCTACACACAAGTGGGGAACATTTCATGGTATACAATGATGCATTAATGAAGGGATTAACATACATTTTAATTCATAATTAGAAATTAATAGCCTATGGATATAATAATTTCAATTCTCATGAATTGAAATACCCTACACATGATTTGGAGTTGTCTCTAGTGATATTTGGATATAAAAAATTTATTTATAAACTATTTTTTCAAGAAGTTTGAAATAGATGTAGTTTCTAAGAGCCTCATGTATATGTTCACATAGAAATAGATAATTATGCACCGGTGAAGAGGGCTAAAGAGGACTAAGGGCCATTAATTCTAAGTTCACATCGATCATGGTGAAAACTAAAGTGGAATATTCTCTAATTCTAAATGATCTATAAATTTTATCACTGATGAGGATTGATAAAGATGTAATCATCATAGAGATAAAAAGGATGTGCATTGGGATCACAATGGAAAAAACATCATCAATCATTTCAAAAATTATTTCTCAAACATTCCTTCTCGGTAGGATAATGGTTTCTCAAATATATGATGTGGGAACTCATAACAAGACGGAAGTTATAAGAAAATGGAAATCCTATGAGTTTAAAATTTATGAAGACAGATTTGTAAGATTTTGGTAATAACTATGTGTAACATCAAATCCATAGTTAAAGGAGTTATTGTATGTTTTACATTGCATGAATTTCTATACCAATTTAGATATCAAAAATGATTTATAATGATATCTAGGAGAAATATTAGTGGGAAAATATGCAGCTGGATATCATGGAAAATTCATCAGAATGTCATGTATGATAGCAACGGAAGGTGGAATGGAAAAAATCCAACGAGATGATGCAACCATTAACCATAAATACATGGAAATTGGAAAACACCACCATGGAGATTGTCATTATTATTATGAAAACATCATGAGGAACTAATGTTATATGGGTCATGGTGAATTTTCCTAAATATTCAGGTCACTTTCATTCATTTCGAGAGGAGTTAACACATGATCAACTTGCAAGAATATCCATTAGTGAAGTGGGGAGGCTATATGGGAAACCAATATCAATTATATCTGATTGAGCCCCAAGATTTACATCTATGTTCTTGAAGATTCTCTAATGTTCTCTATATATTTTTTTACATCATCATGATAAATCACCATCAAAATGATTGCAAATGTATGTGTACTATCTAGAAATGTGAGGAAATGTTGAAAGCATGTTCAATTGACATAAAATGAGGATGATTTAAACATATTACACACATTTAGTATAATAATAGATTCAAATAAATAATATAAATTAATCTATATAAATCCATTTATGGGAAGAGGTGTAGAAAACATTCATTTTGGGAAGATGTTAGGAAACACAAACTATTATGTCTTGAAATGGTCGAGGAAGTTGGGGAAAAGTTCAATACCATTCTACAGCCCATCAAGGATGCTCAATGTCAATAAAATATTGATGTTGAAATTCATAGTTGATACCTTCTGTTTGAGGTTGGATATAAAGTGTTCCTCCACATATTTCCATGGAATAAAGTCATCAGATTTAGCAAGAAGGGAAGTCCTAATCCATGAAACATTGATCCCTTTGTAATCCTTGATCGTATTGGAGTGGTGGACTCTAGAATAGCACTCTCACCTAACCTATATCAAATATAGAATATTTTCCAGGTATCACTATTGTGAAAGTACATTCCATACCCCTAACAAGTGCTGAATCTAGAGGTGGTACAGTTGGTGAATGATCTCTTATAGGAGGAGCATCTGATGTACATCCTAGATTATAGATACAAAGTCATAAGAAATTAGACAATAGTCCAGATCAATGTTATATAGTGGAACAAAAAATTTGATGAAGTGATGTAAAAAAAGGTGGTTATGAAAACAATTACCCACATCTATTTTATTGTGTGAAATGGAAATTTCATGGGTAAAATTTCTGAATAGGGAATATTGTAATGACCTAAACTTTTATAAATAAAATATCTCATTTGATTTATTGTATTTTTATGTATAATGGTTTTATTAAAACATGAAATTAATTGGTTTTATTAAATCATATATTTTATATAACACTATTATTCATTGTAAATATTGAGAATATAGTCGTCAGACAGTGATCATATAATTAATATAAATATATATTTTTAACAAATCCAATTAAGAAAAAGAAAGGATGTGATAGACTCAACCAGTAGGATCATGAACTTTTGATCCCATTTATTGGATCTACTGAGGGAGATAGCATCATTGGGATTTCCCCTTGACCCGGAACAATATGAGATCAATTAAAAAAAATCATGAGTGAAACTATTTGTGTGAAAATTTTATGATCTTCTAGATCACGACCTAATCTATGTTTGCTGAACCACCCAAAGAAAGTATCACCATAATGCATCATACCCTATGGGAGTTTTCCAATGTAATTAAGTGATATGTATCAAGACCCTAATAATATGAATATTTTTATTTTATATATTAAGTAATATATTTCTTTTTTTGTTGTCTCTTTATAAATGATTCTGAATTTTGATTTCATAAATCCCAAATATTATTTCATGGTAATATGTAATTTTAATTCAAAAATTCCTTTTATTTAGTTAATGAGTTTTTTAAATAAATGATTTTTAAAAAAAAATGTTATTATTTAATAATATTTATTAAGTATAGTTGATAATATAATTCTATGAATTATAATATAAATATTATAAGGGTTCGAAAATGGTTATTGTCAAGAAACCCTTCATTTCTCCATAAATTTCATTTATTATTTTTAAAATGAAAATTCATATATTTTTAAAACACATTATATAATATAAAACTTATTTTTTGAATGATAAGGTTAAAATTATCCATTGTTGAATTTTTCAAAATTTTAGGAGGCAACAAAATTTTTGAGTAAAAATTAAGTACCCTATAAATATATTAGGTGTATTATGACATAATAATGACCAAAAAGTTTTGTAATAAATTCTATAGTGGGTACCCATGACCAAATTTATGTATACCTTCTAAAAATAGTGAATTTAAATTTATTTTATTAATTTTTGCGAGGCCTTTATGAGTCCTCCAAACCCTATAATATATCCAATGGTTTTAAAATCATCTCTTTAATGACATGACTCAAATCCAAATCACCAAAGAAAATGGTTCTAAGGTTTGTCCCAAGACATTATAATATAATTAAAACCACCCCTATTTTATTAAAAAGAAGTGAAAACCCCATGGGTTGGTTTGTGGTTTTGGTTATTTTATTATATAGAGTCGAAAACATATGTTTGATATATAATAAATAACCCCCCAATATTTTCCTATATAAACCCACCCATGATCCAATTATTTTTCTATATAAAAACCTTAAAACACATACCTTATCGGACTTGACACTTTCTAGTGTCCTCCCATAGTTCCCCCATGATCTCAAAAATATCCTCCCATGCTTTTGGGATCTCACTTTCTAGGTATGATATCATATACATCTCTTATTTTTTCATGCATCTTCATTATCTTATGCCTTTTATATGCACTTAATAATGACGGTATATATTCTAACATATCCCTCATACAAACCCAATGATTTATAAATGATGATAGACCCCTATCACTGTCATTAATCCCTAACATTTATATTTATACACCCCCGTTATTCTTCCCAAATATCATTATGATTCCCCATGAAAAACTATTTTGTAGTGAATACCCATACACATTTCTTATAAAGGGTTTTCACCTTATTTCACTTATACTTTTTTAAATGGTTAATTACTTGTATTTATTTCATAACCCTTGATTGTATAATAATATTTAAATAAAATGATTCAATGTGTTATGATATATGTGGAACCCTTATGCATGTGAATGATATAAAAGTGAACGGTGTTCTTACAATTATATAGTTCTCCAATCACTACTACAAAATAGGCATTTAACATCACTAAAATGGCCTTTATCAGTGGTAGAGAAGATTTTATTACCAGATAGCGAGTTAAATACCTAGTATTTTATGAATGTTTTTAGAATTGATGATAAAAGAAAACATTTATTAGAACTTGCATTTAGAAAAAATAAAGGGTATCTTTATCCAGGCTTATACAAGAGAAGATAAATGACCCCCTTATCAGTGCTTGTACAAGAACTGATTATGGGGAATAATGTAGTGTTATGTAACTACACACTGTAGCTCAGGTGCAGTGTGTTGTTATGACACACTGAAGCACCATAAACACAACTACAAATTTGAAAAATCTTATACCAATACAAAATATAAATACAAACAAATTTACAACAAAAATAAAAAACATTATATTATAGAATTTAAAACTCTTTTTTATACAACTACATGTGTAACTACAAATTATTAAATACATTTTTAAACATAAATGTTCCTTTTTCTTTTAACCCTAACCCTTACTCATCCTATTTTCAAACAAACCACCAATTATCTATTAAAAGAACTAAACTATATAAAGAAAAAATTATTATTTAATTATTAATATAACGAAATAAATACAATAAAATGTTTTTACTTTAAACTAATATTTGATTTATACCATTAATATTGTGCATTACATTGAGTTGTGGTTGATTCCTAAACATTAGACCATTTATTTTTTGTCTCTACGAATTATCTCTATGCAATTTAACTAAATAAGTATAAATTATAAGTGATATAGAAATTAATTTAGTATTAGAATATAGATGTATGATAAAAAAATCTATGCTTGTTTTCTCATTTTTTGCGAAGTGATGAACATTTTAAACTAAAATGAAACTGATATATTTAAAAGATGCACTAGGATTCATAATATTTATACCATTAATTTGATTTTGGTGTATCTAATTCCTACTTTCCCCAAGTTACTAATTGTTCTTTCTTTCTAATGTATAAAAATCATCCGATTGTGTTTTTTCTTCTTTTAGTATATCGTTTTTATAGTGAGATGACATTTTAAACTGAAAATATGTAGTTTGAGTCATACCAGTCACATCATGTGTTTTTATGATATGAGACTAACTTTTACACATCATTAATTACGTATTAATAGTTTTCTAAAATTATCCAGAAAATTAAATCATGTTTTCTCAGTTTTCGGTGAGTAACATTTTTTGTACTAAAATGTTAATTATAAAGTGATAATAGCAAATTTGAGTCATAACAGGAATATTTTCAATTGTATTGAGGTGAGTCCAACTCATACTCATCAAAAATGAATATTGGTTAATTTTGGTATAATATCAAAATAATCGGAATGCATTTTCTTAGTTTTGAATATGTCAAATTTCATTTTTCTTAAAATTAATGTTATTTTTAAATAAAAGACACACTTGGAGTCATACTAGTCACACCATCTGTTAGATTGAGGTGAGGGTTATTATCACATTTCCTAAATTACTTATGGATAATTTTAAGAATGTATTAATACAATAATAAAAAAAATTTGGATTTATATAGGTATATGATTTTTGATTGCAGAGTCATTTTAAATTTGAAAAGAAAACTTGGAGTTATACTAGTCTCGTCGTGTGTCGGTTTGATGTGAATCTGAATCATACACATCAAAAATGACTTATGAATCCATTTCAAAATTTATAAATACAATCGAATATTTTTTTCTTAGTTTTCAGTGAGAGATATCTTTTGAACTAAAATGTCAATTTTAAACTAATAACTGACACTTTTAGTTATATCACAGACCTCGTGTATCAGATTTAGTTGTGGAAGATTCTTATAAGTCATAGTTTTATTGAAAATCATTATCTTAATGTATAAAAATAAAATGAATGTTTTTTTGTTTTTGAATATGTCAATATTTGTTTTACTAAAAATAATTTCAATTTTAAATTTATGGACACACATGGAATCATACGGGTCACAATGTGATTCAGATTGATGTACAAAAAATTATTACCTATCTCAAATGACTTATGGATCATTTTCATATAGTATCAATAAAATAAAAATTTATTATCTTGGTTTTGAGTAGGCCTTTGTTATTTTTTACAAAAATTTCATTTAAAACTCTAAATAATCACATTGAGTCATTCTTGTCATATTGTGTGTCAGTTTGATGTGTGGATTATTCATACATTTCAAAAAATTACCTATAATGTTATAATGAATTCCCAAATATATCTGATCACATTTTCATAGGTACTAGTGAGTGACTCTTTTTTAACTAAAATGTTAGTAATAAACTAATAATAGACACATTAAGTAATAAAGGTATCATCGTGTATTAGATTTAGGTTTAGATGATCTATACACATTAAAATGACTTATTTATTGTTTTTCTAATGTAGTAAAATAATTTGAATGTGTTTTCTTGGTTTTCAGTATGTTTTTTTGTCTTTTTTACTAAAATTAATGTTAATTTCAAATAATAAAATCTCACTTGGAATCATAATGGTTTCTCAATGTGTCTTATTTTAGTGTGTAAAATTCCTATGCATCCCAAACTACATATCGGTCATTTTCCTATATTATAAAAATAATTAGATTGAGTTTTATTGATTTTGTGTACATCACTTATCTATTTTCGTGAAATGTTATTTTAAACTAGAAACACAAACAATGAGTAATACCAATCACAATACGTGTCAATTTTATATTATAATAATTAATATATATCAAAAATAAATAATAAATAATTTTACTAAATTATCAACACAATTAGAGTATGTTTCCTCAGTTTTCAACGCATGTCCGTTTTTTAACTAAAATATCAATTTTTAATTGTTAATAGCCACATTGAGTCATAACAGATACATATCATATCAAATTGAGGGGAAACTGATTCCAAAAAATAAAAAATTACATATGTAACTTTTTAATAAATGAATAAATAAAATCTTTGTTCATTTTCTCTATTTTGAGTGTTCTAGTTATCTTTTTCTACAAAAAGTTAATGTATATTTTTTAAAAAATATACACATAGAGTCATACCTGTCAGACTGTGCATAATTTTAAGGTGAGACTAATCCTTACATATACCAAATTACTTATGGATAATTTTAATAATGTATTAAAATTATCTTAATTATTTTTATTGGTTTTGAGTTCATCAATTTTTTTTACTAAAATGTCAGACAGAACTAGAAACACTCGCATTGAGTTACACCAGTCACATTATTTATTAGTTGGAAATGATACTTATTCCTATACATTAAAAATGAATAATATGAATTTTACTTAATTATTAAGAAAATTATAATATGTTTTTTGGTTTTCATGGTGTGAAATGTGTTGAACTAAAATTCAAACTTTGTGCTAATGATAGACACATTGAGTTAAACCGGATACATCATGTATCGTATTATGGTAAAAATTATCTTTACACATCAAAAATTACCAATGAATATTTTTACAAAAAGTATTAAAACAATACCATCATTTTTTCTCAGTTTTGAGTATGTATTTTATCTTTTTTCTTATAATTATAGTCAATATTAAATAAAAAGATGCACATGGAGTCATATAGGTCACACCATCCATCACATTGAGATTCAGATGATTCATAAATGTCTCAAATGTTAAATAGATCATTTTATTAATGTATTAAAATAATTCAAATGTGTTTTCTCGGTTTTGGGTATTTCACTTCACTTTTTTTAAAAAAATGCCAATAAAATTGCAAAGATTCACTTTGAGTCATACCGATCATATCGTGTGTCAGTTTGAAATGAGACTGATTCTGAAACATAAGAAATAGCATATTATTAATTTTTCAAAATTATAAATACAATATGATTAAATTTTCCATGTTTTTAGTGGGTTATACTTTTTGGACTAAAATATCAATTTTAATCTGAAAACAGCCACATTGAGTCATACTAGGATCATCATGTATCCGATTGAGCTGAAGCTGATTCCTACAGACATAAAATGACTTATGGAACATTTTTATAAATTATCAAAAAAATGTAATTGATTTTTCGCAGTTTTGAGTATGTTAGTGTTCTTCTTTCAAAAAATTAATGAAAATTATAATAAAATTCTTATACTAGGAATCATACTGGTCATATAGTGTGTTGGGTTGAGGTGAGGATAATTACTATACATCAAATATAAAATATTTATTATTTTCTTAATATTTCTCAAAAATCTAATGATCCTTCTTAGTTTTGAGTATGCCACTCAACTTTTTTACTAAAATGTCATTACAAACACACACTTTGATTCATACCAATGACATCAAATGTTAGTTTGATTTGAGAATAATTCCAACATGACAGAAATAAATTTTGAATCATTATCCCATATTATTAAGACAATATGATTTCATTTTCATAGTGTTCACTAAGTTAATTTTTTTGAACAAAAATCTCACTTTTATATTGATAAAAGAAACTTTGATTCATACCAGGATCATCGCATATCAGATTGAGTTGATAATGATTCATACAGATAAAAAGTGAATTGTGGATCATTTTTATAATGTATAAAATCAATAAAAATTTGATTTCTTAGTTTTGAGAATCTCAGTTCCCTTCTTTAATAGAATAAATGTAAATTTTAAATAGGAAGAAGCACTTTGAGTTATAATGGTCACATCGTGCGTTAGACTGAGGTGAATATGAATCATACACTTCACAAATTCATAAAAAAAATACAAACTACAATTTTTATCATACTTTACATTTCATTTATTTTTCAAACTCCCATAACACAAAATTGAATCGATATTCTTAGCCAAAAATTATTTTTGGCCAACAAAATTGAATCAATAAGAAGTGTTGGTAGTTCGATAAAAAATTCAATTTAAATCATAGTAATATTATAATAATTGAAAATGTTATATATTTTGTGTATTTTAGTATATAATTGAAATAAAAATATATACTTCTCAAACGATATGTGAATAAAACAAAATAATTATTAGATAATGATGATAACAAAATTAATATAAAAATAGTAGAGAAAATGAAGAAAAATTTTATTAAATAATATGTATTAACTCACAATTTCATGATGGCTGTATATATTCTTAACCCATATATTTTTTGTAATTATTTTAGTTTTAACCATGAAGTCTAATCTCTCACGATCATGACCAGATTCAAACAAACCACCCCAAATCGAGCACAAGAATTGAATTTTATAATAAAACAACTCATGTGAGATTAGTCATAAAAATCAATAAATTAAAAATAATTTAGAAACAATACAATAATTATATGGGAAATGAATTTACTATGAAAAATTAAGATTACCCCTTTTATTGAGAAGAAGAGGTATGGTTTTTCTTCATGCAATGAGAGTGGATGAAACATGGAAGAAAGTGACAAATTCCAACACTTAGGTGTGAAAAGGTTATGAGGGAGAAGAAGTATGTGACATTTTTTGTGTAGAAATCCATGGAAAATGTATAGAAATATTCTCAAATAAATTAACTCTTCATGGAATAATTGAAATTAAATCAATTTTTCAATATATAATATATTTCTAAAATAGAGAAAAAATGTCCTAACATTACCTTTAAATATTTTAATGATATTCCCTGATTATAGTATATTATTCACTAATATTGGTATCATAATCATGTGAAAAATACATTATCTTATATAGGAGGCAGCGATTTAATTTTTATTATGTTAATCTAATAGAGAACATATAATGTTATGAGAAAAAACATAGTATATTAAAAAAACTTATATTCTAATTGACCACACATTATTTTCATAATGGTATTAGGGATTTGGATCTTCTATCCAGAATAAAAATACCCTCTTTGTGGTCTCCTATAACATACCATAAATTTTTTACATTTTGGCCTACATGAAATGATTGTGATCACCCAATGATAGGGCCATCCTCGATAGAATTTTCATATCACCTGACATTTGTTCTAGTCACTCGTAGGAAAATCATCCAATTATTATTTTTTATGACTGAGACAAAAAATACTTTTAGTCTCTATGATTTCATTTGAATGGGACACCTTTTTCCCCTTCCAAACTAAAATTCAGCTTCACCAAGAAAATTTCAACTACATTCACTTCACTCATATTATAAACCCAATTGAAACAAAAAAATCTACACTTTAAATGTATTTAATACAACTCTTATATCAATTAAATAATTTCAAAATAGAAAATATATTCATAAATTGTATTTCAATCCATGGAACTAGATATGTGCCTCGCTTCCTCTACAGGCATGAAACCACCTTTTTTCATCACACTATATTCATCATGTTATTTTTTATAGAATATATAACAATTAATTAAAAAAATATTAATATATAACCTTTTAATTCATTCCCCTAACAAGAAATCGAAGTTATTCAATAATTTAATTCATACATTCAGATAAAACCTTACATATTTGATATTGGAATAATCATATAACCTGTTTATTATCTACATTTGATATCCATAATTAATCCCTTAATAGATTCAAATATATAATATTTTATTTGTTCCCTTAAACATATAGATCAATATCTTCACTATTATGTAAAATGTTAAGGTGTTCTTGCTTCTAGTCTTCCCAGGTAATTGTTACAACATATCTTCATAAAATCCTTTCACCTATAAGGAAACATCTACGATGATACATTGGTATATGGATGTTGTCAATATCTGATAGGTAATTAGTAAGAAATTCAATAGCTTCTTAAATATTATACTATTATGAAATAAATCCTTCTCGACAACATGGTTTCTTGACATCACCTTTCGAAATCATCAAATTCCATTCAATGTTGTAGATCCATCTATAAAGAAAAGGACCACAAATTTAAACCTTTCTAATGAAGTGAACCATTTGGTATACCATTATTTAATCTTATGATTGTGAGAATAAAATCTATAATTCACATAATATTACTAAAACCTTTTTATTCATGATTATAAACTTCATCAGGTCTATAAATTTACTGCACATGTATTTTAAAAATAATTAGAGTCTAGTAAATGTATATTATACCTTTTTAAGTACAATTAAATAGAAAGAGAGAGACATAAAATATTGCATCAAAACATGTTAGTCGTGTGATTTTAGTCCGTATACCATCAAATTGGTCATTATCCTTAAAATCATGATATTTGAGGAATATACCTATAGAGAATCTATAATTGTATGGTAATATAAAATTGTAAATTTTCTTTTCAAGATAGAGTGTAAGCTGTTGGAAGGAGAAAATTCGGCCATTTACCATCAAGAGATGAAAAATCTTCCCTGATCCCTT
Source organism: Viscum album (assembly GCA_963277665.1). Classification (NCBI taxonomy): domain Eukaryota; kingdom Viridiplantae; phylum Streptophyta; class Magnoliopsida; order Santalales; family Viscaceae; genus Viscum; species Viscum album. Next base: position 1,039,593,806 of record OY728165.1, read on the forward strand.
TATCAATCTTGTTCAACCTATCCTTGATACTATCCTTCTTTTTGTGAGGAACATTTAGTAATGTAATAATATCACTATCAAATAAATTTTCTTCTACATAAATGAAATCAAGCTAATGTATAATCTATATAAAATTATAATATGGTAATTCAATGAATGTTTATATCATATTCTAACTTAATCTTGTACGGGTTTTTTGGAAATGGCTTACCAAAAATAATGAAAATATATTTTACTTAATCGAAATGTTGATCACCCCTTAGTGGATATGATGTTGTACATTGTTCGATGTTCCCAATGAATGTTTTCATCCATGATATGTATTTAGGATGTCGATATTTGAAAAATGCTTCAACCACACTAAGTGTGCACATTCTTCACAAATGGGACACCCCAACATTCCTTTATTGTTTTATCCTGAAAAAATTTCATTAGAGGTAAGTTCATTTATATTCCCCTATAAGATGGACCTCAATGTAAATTCTTCTATTCTATGAGAATCATACATTATGGAACATGTATCCCAAATGAATTTTATATCTTTAATCAATAGAGATAAATAGACACCAATATCATTATTAGGTTTCTTTGGTCTATATATAAGAAAAGGAATTATAATTTATTTGGGCTTCATGCTTAACCATGGTTAAAATTTTTAATTTACCAACATGACATGACATGTATTGTGAGTAATAATTTGTACACTAAAATTAGTTATTATATCTGTAGATAATTAAATATGAATGTTTCTCAGATCATTTCTAAATTTAGGATATTCCTAATCAATTTTCATCCAAAAAATATAATCTAATGGATGAAGTAGGTTTCCAAATTTAATTATTTTATCTAAATTCCATGTAAATTTACTTTCGGTTTCTTGACATCCATATAGTTTTCTAAACCATGGAATGATTGGATAATACAATACATATTTTTAAGGACATGATTCATTTTTTTTTTGTATCCATACATGCCACCATTAGGGGATTTTATGAGGGATTCAATGTCCTTTAAATAAGGACCTGGCCTTAAACATTACAAAATCTTGAGTTTAGTCAAAAATTCTCATTAATGATCTTTTTAGGTTTGGATTTTTAGAGAATTAGGGCATAACTATTACATTACATCTTAGAAATTACAAAATAGACACTTCTACTCAGTTTCCATTTTTTTATAAAAATATAAAAATCATAAAAAAATAAGAATATCTAGTTCTATGTTTTAGTAAACATGAGTTTTCCTTGATCCCAAACTTGACCCTATTCATCTTTAAGTCTTGTGAAAAACATTTCATAAACATGGGATGAGCATAAAAAGATCAGTAATGATTATAAAATAAAGAAATAAAAATTGTCTCCTTCAATACATACCGTGCATAATATATTTAACATACCTCATGAAATCATATGATTTATGAATATCACATAGAAATCATAAATCATAATGTTTTGGAATCTATATCGTACTTACATTGTAGTTATCACAATTACATAGGGAATGACGTTTGGAATACCCATCATAGTATATTCCTTAAATATATTAGGAGAAAAATTAACATTTACCCCCATCACATTACCCAATGAATTAGAGAGATATCTTGAGTTCACCCACCCTTGGTTTATCATGGAACCAACCATATATGTAAACAATGCCAAGAACCATAACATATTCATAACACATTAAACAAACATAAAAGAAGGATAAAATATCCACATTTCAATCACAATAAATCATTTCATGATATTGAAATAATATATCAATTATCAAAACAATTTTAAATACCAAAATTCATAAAAAGAGTATATAAAATTTATTTTCATTTTAAAAACACTACGATATATATAGGAATCCAAAAATCAAATAATGCTCGCAGTCGAGAAAAGGTCGTTGTCCCCACTAACATAAAGAAGAAAAATTCTGTTTTTTATTTTAGTAAAATACTTCTTAGAAAAATATTCCCCTTGAATGAAATGAAAATTCAAATGTTTTTATACACCGTATAAAATAAAGCCATGTAAAAAACAAAACATGCCTCAATGAAAGGATATTGAGATGAAGTCCCTTACCTCATGTACGACTTGAATCGTTTGTTCTTTAATCTCATGTATAATAAATTAAGGTTAATTTCTACTTTCTTAAGAACCTTTTTAGGTTTATTATTTCTTTTTTATCACATCTTATCACGTTATAAACATTATATAATCATTTTAGTTAATAGCGGTCATTTTTTCGGTATTTAGTACTTGAGTCAAAAGTGAACTTCTTATAATGACAAGTTGTCCATGTGGTCAAAATTATGTTATATATAGAAATACATTCATTATTTATATATATTATATATCATATATATCCAGTATATATATGTATTTATAATAGTACATAACATTTGGAGATAAGAAATGAAATGCACCGTTCATGGAGATGGTAAGTCGTACGTATGCATGAAGGATACTTTCATTTCAATTTCTTATTTAATGGAATGAAAACATAATTATAAATATGTATATTATAATTTCAGTATAATATCACATATAATTTCATTAACTCCATCTTTTATATGTTCCATGTATGGCATGAATTAGTCATATAACTTTGAGGGGGTGGTAGTCCGCACTTCCTCAAACGGAATTATCGTGTTTACCCACTATGGAAATGATAAAGGCATACTATAAATGAATAATATATAATTTTAGAGACAATAAAAATATAATATATACAAAATATAAATATATTTCTATCATAATGGCCACCATTAGATTCAGTTGGAGATAATCGAACAATCATCATTTCATGAGGCGTTAGTTCGTCATCCACAGAAACAGTATGTTCTTTACCCATTAAATGAAGATGTGTTTATGTGTAGTTAGAATAATTCTCATAAAAACAACATAGCATATAAAGGATACCGGGGTTGTTATGTAAAAAAAATATAATAAGAGAATAGGGAGTGGAGAAGTAATGAAAAATAATAGAACTTGAGGGAAGACTTTACCTTTAAAGCGGGTAACTCCATTTGGTTTGAACCAAAAGGTATTCTTGAAATTCTTTATTCCTAATTTAAGGCTTCTAGGTGGAAGATAGGGAAGTTGGAAGATTATTTTGGCAGATATTTTACTATCCAAAAGGCATGAGATGTGTGAGTAATGGGTTAGAGGTGATGCCTTTTTATAAGGGGGAGGGGCTCTTTAAGAAAGTTTGAAAACATTATTTTATTATAAACTGATTTCCGGATTCAAAAGGTCACAAACCCATTAAATTAGAATATAGGATGAATATTGTTAGATGTAAAATCATCCAATAAAAACTAGAAAGGTTTTGAATAATTTTTTAAATTTTATAATCTCATTTATTTAAATCATCTATTACTAAGATAATCACTACAACATCATTATGCCATAAATATTTTTATTTATTTCATATCTAAAAATTATAAATATAATACCATGATGTAGTATATCATTTTTAATTTCAAATTTTTATTTATATTCAAAGTGATAACTTATATAACCTTATGTAAAAATTAATATACTAAAAAGAAATATAATTATGTAATTTTTTTCATTACATTAAATTAATTAATATACTGTGTCATTATCACTCTTAAGTGGATCGATGGGATCCCAAAATCAACCCAAGGATGCCAATGGTAATACATGTATCAAAAAATTTGATTCAGACATGTTTTATTGTAATTTAAAATTATCATAATATTTTTTATACTTATTTATGAGATTTGCCTTTTAACTATGGTAAATAAAATATTTACTGAAGTAAATATTAATAATGTCCAAAAATCAAAGATACCTATTCATAAAATATTAACATACAGATTCCAAATATGGAATCCATTTTTTCAAATTCAATCCACAGAAGTGGAAGAAATTAATTTAAAATTAATTCCTGTTGTCAAAACAAAAAAATGTGTTTTTAAGAAATATTTTCTATCAAACGAATTTCCTTTGTTTATGTCCAATTTCAAAGTAAAATTACATAAAATGAGAAGAATTGGATTAAATGGTAAAAATATAATCTATTTATTCTTATTTATAATAAGAAAGATAATATAACCATATAAATAAATTAGATTAAAAGGCAGTTTTGAATTAAAATGCAGTATTTTTAACTATTTATTAAAAAATGAACATTATCAGACAAATACCAAAATTTCACCCAGAGAAAATTTTGATGTTAGTATTATAATCAATAATATTATTTTTTCAATTATAACAGATAAATGTGAAAAAGGGTAAATTTAAAAAGGGTTCTACATCCAAAGGTGGTAGATCGACCATTTAAAGAATATTATAGTATTTATGCTTAAAATTGAAATCTTCCTTATTTTAAGCCTCTAAAATTTATTGGATAAATGTAAAACCATTTAAAAAATGTATAATAATATTGTAGTTATTCATGTTTATTGTCACCAATACATCCACTATGCATTAACTACAATTTAAAATAATAATATTATTGTATTATATTTCGGTATAAGTTAATGTTTTGTGTAACGTAAGATTTCAAAGAATCCCATTGTTGCGTGTTGTGTATTGTATCTTATAAAGTGTCCCCTTTAAAATAAAAGTATTATTTAATTAAAAAAATATTAACAAAAATAAAAATGTCATATTCTTTATTTACCTAGGATGTTACATCCTTCCCTCCTTTTGAAAATTGTGTCCTTGCAGTTTTTAAATTGGGATCAGAAATATCATTTAAAGTATCACATCGAAAAAAGAGGTAATAAAACTATAAATCTAAATGAAAGAAAGAGAAGTACAAAGGTCACCTGAGATAACCCATAATAGGATTCCCTGTAGGAAAACAAGGATATAGAGGAGAAATTAACCATCATGTTAGGATAGAGAGTGATAGAAAACTTGAATAGAAGAAAATTTACCACTAGAAAATCACAAACTTGTGATAGGTTAAACAGCCTTTGGTTTCCCAAAAAGAAAAGTAAACAGAAAACGTTTTTGTTTAATGTTTCATTTAATAAAGCTAGAGAATTTATTTATGATATAAACTAAGTACATAATGAAATATACTTACTTTTCCAATTGAGTTTCATCCCATAATAAGTTTCTACCAAAAAATCATATTTTCTCTATATGATGAGTATTCAACATGACTTGGTCACACATAAAGCGCTAGAATCATCATATATAGAATCAAATAAACCATGAATTATGAACTATATATTTCCCATATCTTTAGACATTAAATGAAACCAAAATTGTTAGTACAAGATCAGATAATCCCCAAAAGGATAATACTTTATAAAAATAAATACTACTCTTAATCCGCAAAATTTGAAATTTTTTTCCAAAAGATTAGAAAATACCATTCAATAAAAACATTTTCTTAAAATTATTCTAATTAACCCAAACTAAGGTTGTAACTCAAAGCTCAAAAGTATTTAATCACATAGTCTTCCATAGTAAATCATAACATTTATCTCTAAATAACATTGACTACTCTTAAAGTCACATATTGATGTGTAATTAAAGAAATCACATATTATCTATAACAAGTTAATCGTTTCCATTAATAACACAAATCACCATATGTCTATAATAAATAAAGTGATTCATCCATAATTAAATTCGACCATTACTCCTAAATTGATATCCCAAAGTATTCTATTTTCCTTAGGCATATAGTTTCCCAAACAGATAAAACGTCTTCCAAAATAACCTTAGTCATGTAATCCCCAAATAATTTTCCTATACTAAGGATAACTATTTTATAAAACATTAGATCCCAAATCAACTTTTTATATATAAATTAAATAATTTAACTAAAAATAATAAGTCATACTGACCAGGGAATTCACATAGTTCAATGGTAGGTTGTAAATCCCAATCTCACTTTTGTTGTGTGATCGATTCCTGCAGCCTTACTCAATTTGATAGGTTTCCACCCATCTTACGAGTTTTACTTTTTATAAAACACAAAAATAACCTTTTCATGTATTAACCTCAGATGTTTTCTTATACCATTCATTTTCATCCCAGCACATTAAGACATCAACATCTTATATAATGTCATTTTTACCTCATTATAATAAAATAAAAATATTCCTGATAGAAAGAACTTCATACCTTGATCATGGTGTCCATCTAGTTCCATAATCATCTTGTTAATATTGGAAGAAGGTCTATGCATTACATCAATGATTTAGATATCCTTCAAAATCTTTTGCTTCCTTCATCCAAATACACCATGTATAACATGGTTCATATGGGTGTTTGTAGAAAAATAGTTTCGAAAAATAATCATGTATGACATAAAATTTCAAAACATCTAATAAAACTTTATTTTTATAAAATATTCCTACCGAGTTTGAGTTGAAACATTCAATCAATGGTCCTTTTAAAATACCATAAGTATGTTTTGAGAGATTATATTGTAAAAGGAAATATAAATAGGTTGTTCAAGTGTCTCCTTCTTCAGAACCTTCTCCAAAATCATAACATGCTTCAAAATCTTGTGATAAAGTAAAATATTTAAAAATTTCTTGATAATTTTTAACATTTTTGAAAATATGAGAATATTTTGAAAATATGATTTTATTAAATACTACCCATTATCCACAATGATATCGATGTATAGTGGATGTGTTTGATATCAGGAACAACTACATACAAGAGAGTTGTATGCTAGAAACAATTTCACAAGCATCTATACATGACATTACAATAATTATTGCAATCATGTCATTAGGAAGATATCAGAATATTGTTTGAGATCCTCCTCCTTCCATTTGAAACCAACTACACTTGATATAAAAATGTTATAAAACAAATATTTAACTGAAAAATAGACATAGGAACTAACCATGTGTTTAACGAAAACTCATAATACCTAAATTTTTCTAAATCGTCCTTTTATACCAACTATATGGACACGAACTTAAACATTACATAATCATGAGTTATGTCAAGAATTAACACTGAGGATCTTTTCAAGTTTAATGTTTTAGAAAATTAGGCCATAACTGTTACATTACATCTTAAAAATTACAATGTAGGAACTTCTACTCAGTTTCCTTTTTGTCCTAAAATAAAAAATCATAAAAAATAAGCATGTCTAGTTCCATTTTTTAGACAGCATGACTTTTCCATGATCCCAACCTTGTCCATATTAATCTTTATGTCCTTTGAAAAACATTTCAAAAACCTAGGATGATCATAAAAAGCTTAGTAATTATTATAAAATAAAGTATGAAAACATTAGTCCTTCAATACTTACCATGAATACGATATTTAACATACCTCATGAAATCATATGATTTACAAATAACAAATAAAAACATGAATCATAACGTGATCTTTTGGCATCCATATCATTCTTACATTGTAGCTATCATAGCTACATAGGAAGTTACATTTGGAATCCCTATCATAGTATATTACATAAATATATTAGGAGAAACATTAACATTTACCTCGATCATGTTACCCAATGCATTGGAGAGCGATCATGGGATCACCTACCCTAGGTTTATCACAAAATCACCCGTATATGTAAACAATTCCCTTGAACCATAACATATTCATAACACGTAAACCAAACAAAAATGAAAGATATCATTTCCACCTTTCAATCACAAATTATCGTTTCTTGATATTGAAATAATAAATTAATTCTCAAAATCATTTTCAACAAAAAAATTCATAAAAATAGTATATGGTATTTATTTTACCTTTAAAAACACTACCGATTGTAGAGGAATCCAAAAATCAAATAATGCTTGCGGCGGTGGAAAGGTTGTTGTCACCGCTTACATTAAAAAGAAATATTCCTTTTTTTCGTTTAATAAAACGATTCTTAGAAAAAGATTCCCTTTGAATGAAATGAAAAAACAATGATGTTTATACACCATATAAAATAAAGTCGTGTATAAAACACAATATGCCTCAATGAAAGGAGATTAAGACGAAGTCCCTTACATTGTGTCAGACTTGACCTGTTCGTTCTTTAATCACCTGAATACTAATCTAAAGTTAATTTATACATTATTCAGAACCGTATTTAGGTTTATTATTCCCTTTATTTCACTTATTATAACAATATAAACATTATATATTCATTTATGTTAATAAAATTGAATTTTTTGATATTTGGTACTTGAGTTAAAAAATGAACTTCTTATAATTACAAGTTGTCAATGGGGTCGAAATTACATTATATCTAGAATGCTATTCATATTTTATATATCATATATATCATATATATCCAGTATATATATTTATTGATTACAATACATAACATTGAGAGATAAGAAATTAAATACACTGTTCCTGGAGACGGAAAGTCACGCATACACATGAACGCTACACTCATTTCTATTTCAAATTTAATGTAATGAAAACTTAATTATACATAGGTATATTATAATTCCAATATAATATCATATATTATATCATTAACTACATCCTTTATACGTTTCGTGTTTGGCATGAATGATTCATATCACTTTTAGGGGGTGGAAGTCCACACTTCCTCTAATGAAATTATCTTGTTTACCCATTATGGAAACCATAATGGTATCATATAAATGAAAAATAAAAAAGTGTAGAGGAAATATAAATATAATATATATAATATATAAATATTATTCCGTAATATTGGCCACCATGATAGGTGGTAGTAGATAATCAAACAATCATCATTTTGTGAGGCGTTAGTTTGTCGTCCACAGAAACAATTTTTTCTTTACCCATTAGATAGAGGTGTGTGTAAGTGTAGATCAAATAGTTTTCACAAAAATGACATAGTTTATTTAGGATACATGTGTTGTTATGTAAAATAATAATAATAAGAGCATATGGATTGGATAAGTAAAGTAAAAGAATACAACTTGATGGAAGACATTACCTTTAAATCAGGTAACTCCATTTGGTTTGAACCTATAGGCTTTCTTGAAGTGATTTCAGCCTAAGTTAAGGATTCTAGGTGGAATATAGGGATTATGGGACCTTATTTAGGAAAATTTTAGATGACACAAGGATCATGAGAGGTGTGAGTATTAGGTAAGAGGTGATGTATTTTTATAAGGGGAGGATGGGATCTTTAGGAAATTTTGGAAACATTAATTTATTATAAATTGATTTCGATATCAAAAGGTCCAAAACATTTTAAATTCAAAGATACAATGACTCTTGTTCGAAATAAAATCATCAAGTCATAATTGGACAGGTTTTGGATATTTTTTTAGATTTTATAATCTATTTTATTTAAATAATTTATTAATAAAGAAATCACTCCCTCATCATTGTGTAGTAAATAATGTTATTTATTTCATATCTGAGAATTATAAATAAAATACCATGATGTGGGAAATCATTTTACCTTTCAAATGAATATTTATAGTCAAAGAGATAACTTATATAACATCATCTAAAATATTATTTACTAAAAAATATATGTTTATGTAATTTTTGTCTTTACTTTAAATTAATTAATATATAGAGTCATTACAACTCCTAAGTGTCTCCATGGGGTCCCAAAATCAACCCAAGGATGCCCATGGCCAGACTTGTATCTGAAGTGAACATACATACAATGACCAAAATTGGAATAAATTTTGAAAATGTAATCTAATAATAATTTAAAACCAAATAAAAATATAATCTATCCATATAATTATATTACAATAAAAAGAATTTTTGAATTTAAATGAAGTATTTTCTACAATTCATTAAAAAATGAAAATTATTAGAAAAGTACCAAAATTTCATCCAAAGAAATTTTTATGTTCCAATTATAAAGAGGAATTTTATTTATTCAAACACAACATATAAAATTGAAAATACTACATTTAAAAAGGGTTCCCCATAAAAGGCTGTAAATCGGCCCTTTAATAAATATTAGAGTATTTATGCTTAAAATTGGATTCCTTATTATTTTAAGCCTAAAAAATTAATTGGATAAATGTAAAAATATTTCACAAACATGTATAATACATTTTTAGTTATTCATGTTCATTCCTTCCAATACAAAGAATATGCCTTAACTACCATTTAAAATAATAATTTTATTATAATATTTTTCTGTATAACTTATCATTGTGTGTAAAGTATGATTTCAAAGTAACCAGCAGTTGCGTGTTGAGTAAGATATCAGATAAAATGTCCCCATTAAAATAAAATTAATATTTAATGATTTTTTTTAATAAATATGAAAATTTCATTTTCTTTATTAACATGGGATGTTACCTTTTAAAATGAAATGCAATCATTTGAAAATTCATGTATTTTTAGAGGTCGTTCCCATTGAATATAAAATTCATTTATGTTCATATTTTCAAAATGGATGCTCATATTTTTTCTTCTAATATACAATTTGGGAGACCAAGTAGTTTGATAAATATTGTGTAACTCCAATGACTTCTAGATTTAAAATTATATAACATCAATACAACTAACTATGTAGAGTATTCAATACAACAAGAATTAAATGGTCTCTTAGCATAACTATTTTACTTCTCAAATATCATTGGAAAATATCTATTTTCATCTTAAATATTCATTTCCATTTCGTTCATGTGAAATCTAGCATAATTTACATTGGTATTCAAATCAGACGATTCATAAATATTTGTATCAACCCAATCGATTTTCATGTTTTGTTTTCCCCATGTTTAGTGAACCATTTATAGACATGATCTATTCTGTGAAAAATTAAATGGTCTTCTAGAACCTTCAAACTAATTTGTCTTTAATAAGAACATCGTAAGCATAATCAAAGGATTTGAAAATGGTCATATGCATGCTATATTAAAAAAATGGATGAACAATTTAACATCACCATTATACAATTTATTCAAAAAATTACTGTGACTTCATTTTCTATTCATATAAATACTATTAGGTTCATAAATTATTAATTTTTTACAATAAATAAATAAATACACATAATATATTCACTATAAAGGTTCAAAGATATAGATTATTCTAATAAGGAAAACCCAACATTTGACTATTTTGAAGAATTTCATTATGCTTTGAGGAAAATGATTTATTGAATTAATGAAAATAATTACATCACTATAATATGTCTAATCCTCTAAATTCATCCAAATATGAATGTTATAAAAACTATCATCCTCCTCATCTCATCTCTCAAACATTTATCATTTCATTTTTTTGTTTGTGACTCATCCTAAATCTCTTGTGGACATGAACATATGTTTCTTTAAATACTAAAAGTCATAGTAATCTTTGGAATGAAAAATCCATTGAGAAGTTCATGAAATATAAAATATATGGGGATGATTCTCACAAAAAAATAGAAATAATAATTATTCGAGAGATAAAGCTTATGATGATGATAATTATACTCCATTTTGTTCTCTAAATGGGTTAATTCCAACCATGTGTGGGAATTATACTGTTGTCACTAGTTATTAAAATGTGGCCTATTGAAGGTGATATTTGATGGGCATGTATGTTCTTGTCCATGATTCAAGATGACTCTAAGGGGACATGTTATGATATATGAATCCTTGGGTCCTCGATAAATTCTATATTTATAGGATAAATCCCACTTTTAATAATTTTAGTAATATAACTAAGACTAGCCCGACCACTATTTAAATGATCCATCAAGTATTTGATAAATCCCCTAGTCAAATGAAAGTATAATATTGGAAATTAAGGAGTAAAAAACCCCCAATATGTTAAACAAAAATAATATAATTTTATAACGAGTTGTTTTATATACATGGATGAAAATGAGACATTGTTATGGGTGGAACCAATACATTTAGACCTAAAATGATTACTACAGAAAAGTATTTTCTAATAGTTATTACAATATATATAGAATTTGATAACCTCTATTCTATTTTTTAGAACATGATTTCTACCTAAAATTATTACTACCTAAAAATATTTTCTAATAATTATTCCAACATATATAGAATTTGATAACCTCTATTCTATTTTTTTTAGAACAAGTGATGTATCAACCTAAGGAATTATTTCATTGAATATTAATGGTATGTTAAATATCATTAATCTCAATAACTTCTCATAATAATTATTCTCCACTTAATAACTAATATTTTATTGAATGAAGATACTTGTAGACTATGTAAATATTATAGGGTTCTTGAACATGCCACTTTATAACTATACTAATGATGAATAATATATAATTATAAATTGAAACATTAGTAACAAAAATAAATAAATCAATACAACCAAATAAAAAAATAAAAAATATGTCACATTATAATGTATCAATACTAAATGTGGTGTAATTAAATAATAATATACATGTAAAAAAAAGGTAATAAAGTAGATTTAATTTTTAGAAATACCAAAATGTCCCATGAGGTGAATTTGGACATACTTGGGTTGGAGCTACCTATAAGCAAGATGAAGAGTTCCCATATTTATAACATACTAGAGACACACAACTATCCCATATTTTAGGACTCACATATAGACTTTAATATAATTAAGGACCCATATAATCTAATTACGAGTACATTGTAACTATGTATCATCCCTCAATAAGAAACATATGATCCGTATTATGAACGTATTGGGAGGTATGATCCCCATTTCATAAAACATATTATTTGACAATCAACATATCCCAAACTTGTATATTCCAAAAATACGTCCAACACCCATCGATATGATCTCTATATTTAAAAGAAACAAATAATACATTATCAAAACTGATATAGAAAGCTTCCATAGATAGTGATAACTTTTTATAAAAACCATTTCATAATACCAAATGTCTATAATACTTGATACTAATACTAATTTTCAAACATAAAAATATTTAATTAAATATTAATCAAAACAAAAAACTGAAAATTAATGTAATTATATTAATTTACAAACATGCCTGAAATCCATAATTTCAAAAAACATATATTTATAGTCTTTATTAAAATGAATTAAAGAATCTGAAAAAAAATTATCATCTGCATTATTGAATGTATCCTTTCTATATTTCATATGAATACATTCTTACATATATATCTAAAATAATTCATCCAAATAAATATATATAAATGAATATATATATATATATATATGTGTGTGTGTGTGTGTGTGTGTGGATCTTCATATAGGAGATCATGAAAAAACAAAAAATATATGGCACTTAAAAAAACTCAATGTAATATCACTAAACCTTCAAAATAGAAAAAATCCAAACAAATAGCACCTCAACTTCAGGGAATCAATACATTAAATGCATTTCTATTTATTAAAAAACCATGGGTGGAATTTTTAAAAACCTTTTTTTGCATTATTTCCATGGATGGAAGTTGAAAACATTAAAACTTAATATGCTACTAGGATGAAATTGGTGTATGAGATTCTTCATAAGCTATAAGGGGGAAAGAAAAACTATTAATGGTTCAATAGAAACCAAAATTCATAGAAAAAACCAATTAAAAAATAATTATACAAGGGATATTAGTGATGGATATTGAATATAAAATGAAAATGAATCGAAAAATGAAAATATATATAACCAAAAATGAGACCATTGAGTGAGAAGGATGAGAAAATAAAATACAATGGATTAAATCATTGAATCATCTAGAAAAAATTTTAGATATCACCAAACCATGAATTCATTCAACCATTAGATTCATTCAACCCTATAATCATTCAATCCATGGATGCTAGCCATGGAATTTTTTGAGCCTTGATTTAATCCTTGATTCGATCTTGGATTCAACGAGGAGGAGAACCGGTAGTAGGTGGCTTCCACGGAATGCTTTGGATATAACTAATGGTTCGTTACTCATTAGGGTTCATTAAATACTTTAGTAAAATTTTATTTGTACTTCCAAAAATGTGCTAATAATTATCCTTTTTATCAATGATAAATTAATAAGAACTGATAAAATCCATCGATATTAGTGTAAAAAATCATTGATAATGATTCCTTTTATCAGAGCTTATTACTTAATGGCATATATGGTATTAATAATTATAATTATAAATACATGTTTTTTAAATATATTTACATTATTATATATATAGTAAATATATATAATTATAAATTTATTAAATATATTTATTATTTAAGTACAATTATAATAAAGTTATAATTATTTAAATATATGAATATTTTTTTATAATTGTATTATTACATTGTAAAAATAATATATATATATATATATATATATTCATTATATATATATATATATATTGAATTTTCAAAAATAGATATATATATATATATAGAGTAAATATATGGAATATTTAAATAAATTATTTATTTTTTCTATAATTGTTGAAATATATATAATTATTATTTTTTAATTAGATAGATATGTTTAATTTTTTATTTATTTATAATTATAAATATTTAAATGTATAAATATTTTAAATATACATTTATAAACATTTTTTTATAGAGAGTTATTTAATAATATATTTTAACATTATTAATGAGAATTTAATCCTACGTGCATGCTTGTTAAAAATGAGTGAAATAGAATAATTCAAAATCTGTACACTAACAATATTTAAAAAATTGATAAGTTATATTAATTAAATATAAAATTTTAAAAAAACGTGGATATATAATGAATACATAACATAGTAAATATATATATATATATATTAAAAAATAATCGAAAATGTTAAAATTCTCCAAAAAATAAAAAATAAAAAATATTACGAATTATTTAGTACCTAACTGTAATAAATTTAAAAATAAATAAATAAAATTTACTGACTAAATAAATTATATATTTAATGTTTCATTTTACAATAAAACTCTAAAATGAATAATTTTTTTTGAATAAATTACATAAATATTAGGTGTATGTGTTCTGATATAAGATTTTATTAATTACGTAAATATATTTGTGTGTGTGTGATATATATATATATACATTAATTAATTATGTATATGTATGTGAAATCAATATAATACACGTTCGAAAAATTTTAGATCGAAAAATCAAATTATATTCAATTATGCTCATTACTCAATGTAATATGTCAGTATTCTAAATTCATATTTATTTTTAATTATAAACCATTATTCACTAATATAATAATTAAATAATGTTAAAAAAATATTTTGTATTATATAAATAATATATTTTAATACATTAATATATATATATCTATATTTAATATATTTTATTTATTAATACTATTAATAATTATTTATTTAATAAAACAATTAATATTTTTAATAATATTGTTATTTTTAATTTTTATTTGTTTAATTATTTCATTTCATATATATCTATAAATTTAATATTTAGTATTTATTAGTACTTATAATTTATATAATGTATGTTAAATTTATTTATTTATTTCATAAATTAAATAATAATTTAAAATTTTAATGTTCTTTTTAATAAACTCAATTTTTATTATTTAATTATTTAATTATTTAATTTTATTGAAGACCTCTATGAGTGATAAAAAACTACTAATAAAGGATCTCAATATCTGTAATAGAAATAAAGTTCTGATAATGGGTGCCATTTATTATTGCTAAAAATAAATCATTGTTAAAGGGTACAATTAATTAGCGCTAAATAAAAATACAGATAATGGTTATCCTTTATCAGTACTAAAAAGCACTAATAAATGGTGTATTTTATAAATTCGAAGAAAAAATCTGGTAAAAGGTACCATTTATCAGTTCTTTTCTCTAGAATTGATGAAGTACAATGGTGTTAAAAGCATGATTTGCAGTACTGAATGTATTGGGTAATGTTTTATTCTCACGATACATCATTAAAGGGTTTATAGAGAAATAATATTCTTTTATGGGATTTTTTTTCCCATGATTTATTCCTAGTAATACTTGACTTATGTTTATGATTCCATGTTTAATGTTGATTCCACATTTCCCATGTTGCCTTTTTTTTATCACACTATATGAATCCTTATTGTTCATGTTTATGATTTTTACCCCTTTTATGTCCCATTTATATGCCTATTGTATAACATTTTGTACATTCTCCATGTTATGCCATGCTTATTCCCTTACTGGAGTTTATAGATCACCACTTTTACATATATTTCCATAGGTTTTCCCATTTAGTTTTGGTAAGGCCCCGAACCTAGTTTCTCAGAGTCGGTGCATTATTACATAACATTGGAATGATCAAAGGAGATCAATTCACAAATGACTAATGAATTTAGTATCCCTGGAAGTACTAGATACATATATATATTTTACATTACATTAAAAAATGGAAAACGACAACATTTTCACCACTTTAAACACACTAAAATACCTTAGAATATTACTTTAGGTCAATCATAACATACTTCTTCCTATCCTCAGAAAATAAAACATAAGAGAGGGGTGAGATCAGATTCTCAGTAACGATAACAATATAACAGAGACTATCATAAATAATCATAAACATTTTAGGCAATGTATAGGACTAAAATAAATCATTTTAAACTAAAACATTAACATAAAATTACAATGATAAATCAAAAAATTCCATTTAATTATTATCAAGGATATTCTACAAGTCGAATAATCACATGTAATATCAATAGCTAATTTCATAATGATTGAATGAAAAATTCTAGACAACATAACCACATAGTCTAGGCCTTGTGCCAAGACTACGAATAATAAATTTTTGAGGTCTTTTTCAACGACACTAATTTGTCTCATGAGACCTACTGATGCATCAGCAGGCTATAGAGGGCCTCGCCCGTCAATTACTATGTCCAATGCATTCCCCATATTAAAAGGTTGAAACATAACATAAGAATTAGTGTTAAAAATAGCATACAAAATGTTAATACTTCAACCATAAAAAATGAATAGTATAAAAATAGCACATCCATAGTCAAGAATAACAAAAATCCTCCAATACATTATAGAAGATTGTATCATAATGAATCAACTTCAAAAAACCGTAAAATCCATCAAATGGTGCTGATATAGATGAAATCAATCCAAGAAATATTTGAGTGAAATATATCATTCTACATTTAAATCATTTAAAATTAAAGAAAACATTTATTTTTAAAATATCTGTATAAGCTTTCATGAGAAGCTTTGAAGGTGTTCTAATGGCTAAAAATGGTTATACCCACTATATAAGATAAAAGAACATTTTTTGCTTAATTTTTTGAAAAGATAATATGGTACCTTGTTTGGAAAATGACGGAAATATTCATTTCAAAGGATTTTATAAAGGACAAAAGGGGTATAAATTACATTAACCAATAGTCTATGAAATTTTAAAAGATGTTTTTGAAATAAATTTTTATGAAACATGGATGCGGATGATAAAGATGACTCAATAGATACTTATGTTTAAACAACCTCAGATAATAAATAGATTGTGAAATTAACCCTTAACTTTTACTTTTCCATAGTCGAGGGTAGGTTTACCTCTTGTATAATAATTAAATAATTTTGATTAAATTATACAAGAACCACATACATAAAAATTATATCATATATGATCCTTTAATATTTCTTTGTTAAAAATATTTTAGTAGTATCATTATATCAGGCCTTAGTTGATTAATTTTCCATTATATGTTTTGTTATGGAAATAATGTATGTTATGAATATGATGTATTTCATTCATATCTAGAATGATATTAAGTTCATAAAAGTTATTTTTAATCATCAAATTAAAATTATTGATGAATGGTAATGATGGGGAACAAAATTGCATCATGTTTTGGAGTCGGTGAGACATACGATTGCATGTGCGACAATATCATTCTATTTATGGTGAAATAGTTTATAATTTTGATGGTATATTTTATATAAATAATCATTAATATGTCATATTTATTATTTAAATCAATTATACTTCTTATTATTCTCATCCAAATAATGAAGTGTTGAATAACAAACTACTCCACAATGTGGAGACAATAAGTCGTACATACGCACGTATGGTGACTTTTTCATTCATAGGATGGATAGAATAATGAATATGGTAGTACCATATTTATAATATCCTCACAGTGTATAGAATTTTTTTGGAGTTATTATTTTTCTATGGAAACAATAAAGAGAGAGGAAGTGTAAGAAGAAATGAACTTTGAAAGATGTAATGAAATAATTACCTCTTCTTCAGGTGCTTCTTATTGATTTGAACAAAATGGCTCCATAGGATGGATTTATGATCGATGTAATGCCTCTAGGATAAATTTAGGGTTTTTGGGAGGAGATTTGATTAGGGGTTAGCCGAGCCAAATGGCTTTGGAGGTGTGAATTTGAGATAAGGGAATGTACCCTTTTATATGAGAGGTGAGGGGAACTTTAAGAAAAGCTTGAAATATTATTTTATTATAAAATTATTTTTGGTTTATAATAGTTAAAAATGGATTTATTTGTAATATAAGGTGGTTTTGGGTCTAAATACTCTCAACCAATTGATTTTAGACATGTTTAGGTCAAAATATTAACCTCATCTTTTAGAATTAACTCTTAGTTAAATAGTTTAATTTTACCATGTCTTTTTTTATATTTATATTACATGGTTAATAAGAATACTATAAAATGACCAGAGAATCTCAAGAGGTTAATTAGTATAATATATAACCTTATCTATGTTTTTGGCTGAATAATATATTTTTTGGAGTATTATATCACTTAATAAAATAGTATTTGTTTTAAAAACCCATTTATGCCAATTTTGACACTATTTATTATTTGGTTTTTGTGAAAGTTATAAAAAATCGATTACATAGAAAAATTACATTGAATCCACCCTAGCATGTCATATTCACCTAGAAAATTCGCAGATGGAATCATCGGTTTTATTTTAAATGTATTTTCATATTTATAATAACAATTAAATTAATCTTTAAAAAATAAGGTAATTACTACATCATCATTGTGTCATTAATAAAATAGACTATATATTGTATAAAAATTATAAATAAAATATCATGATGTTGTAAATCATTTTTTATTTTTATGTAATATTTATAGTTGAATTTATCTTATGTATAACCATATATTAAAAATGTATTTGTTATTAAAATTTTAATTTAACACTTTTAACATTTCATTAAATATAATACAATAAATGTCATAATCTAATCCAAGTAAATCAAAAGGATTATATTTTATTCCTAAGGTTTATTTTGGTCAAAATACACTAATCCAATACAATTAGGACATGTGTTGGGGTAATTATAATATAATTTTTACCTCTATTTACCTTATTTACTTTTACCCAGGGTAAACAAAATTCAAAAGTTATTATTCAACAAAAATTATTTGCATCCTATTAAACCAAATTTTACTTACTGATCTCAACTGTGTGTCTCGATATTTTGAAATTCAGTTACTAGAAGCATTAAGATTATGTTTTATGTATATTTGGAAATTTTCTAGAAGGTTCGTAAAAGACATTAAAAGTTCAATAAAAATTTATATATCTAATATTATTGTAAAATGAATCGAATTAATTAAATTCGATTAATATAGGTATTATGTATCTATTTTGACTTTAAAATAAATTTAAATTTAAAAAAAATATATAAATAAATATTTGACTTTTAAGCAATAACGGCGTGTATTTTACTATTCATCAAAAATTGAATGTTTTAAAAAAATACCAAAAATTCACTATAAGACAATTTTGATATTCTAAATCAAAAAATAAAGACCATTTTGAAATATAAATTTTATAAAATTTAAAATAGTGGGTATTATAATTCATAAATTCCTTTTCAATGGCTAGTTTGATTAGTCATTGTATATTAGAACTCGAAGTTATGTGCAACACAATATATTTTATTATTCAAAGAGAAACATACCATGGAATCTTGGGGTGTTACATTATTCCCTCCTTCAAATAATTTCATCCTCGAATTTCCAGAATATTACTATGTTAAAAGATTCAGGTGGTTCTCCATCATATGTTCCTCAGATTCCCACGTTCCCTCTTACATTTTATGGTTTATCAAAAAAACATTTACCAGAAAATTCGTCTAGTATCACAACCCTTGTTCTCTAGTATCAAGAATTCTGATAGGCTCTTCATAATAAGAATGATTGGGTTCCAGCTCTATTTCCTCATAGTTGAGTACATTCGTTGGGCTAGGAATGTGTTTTCTCAACAATGATACGTGGAAAACATCATGAACTTTGGAGAGACTTAGTTTCATTGCCAAATGATAATATAAAACTCTAATTCATTAAAAAAAATTGAATGAACTAATGCACCTGGGACTTAATCTACCCTTCTTACCAAATCATATATCACCCTTCCATGGAGATACCTTTACGAAAACATGATCTCCAAATTGAAATTCCAAATCGATATTTCATTTATCATCATATCACTTTTTCTTAATTTGATATGATTTTATGTGGGTTTGGACAATCTTCACCTTTTCCATTTTTCCATCAACACGATTTGGGCCTACGAGTTTTCTTTCCCGAACATCATTCAAACAAGTTGGTCTACGACATCTCTTTCTATATAATGCTTCATATGGTGCCATCTGAATATGTGAATGAAAGGTATTATTTTTATACAAATTCTACCAGAGGTAAATACTTATCACACATACCTTGAAAGTCAAATGAGAAAGATCTCAACAAGTATTATAATCTTTTAATAGTCCATTATGATTTTCCATTAGTTTAAGGGTGGTAGAAAGTGCTCAAACGAAGTTCAGTATCCCAAGTTTTCTGAAGAATTCTCTAGAATCCTGATATAAAATGATGATCACGATCAGATAAAATTGATATGGGAAAACCATGATGTATTACTACTTCATTTATATATGGCCCTTCTAGATGTTCATGTGGTGAATATTATCTTATATAATGAAAGCGTTCTTACTTGGTAAGACGATCAACAATGACCCATATTGCATCATTACTTTTAGGCGTCTATGGTAGCCCCATGAAAAAGTCCATCATAATATCCTTCCATTTTCACTTAGCTATGGGAAGAGGTTGCGTGAATCCACCAGGATGTTGTCTTAAATCCTTCACCTATTGACTAACCATACATCTTGAAACATAATCAGCATTCTCCATCTTCATGTTGTCTAACCAAAAACATCCCTTCAAATATCTATACATCTTAGTGCTATCAGTCTGTATAGAGAAATTGGAGCTGTAAGCATCATCTAACAATTTCCTTTTTAGATTAGGTATAATGGGAAGCCAAATCCTCTTTCTAAATTTCAGAATTAAATCTTCATATATGAAGTCGATAAATCTCCCATCATTAACAACATTAATTTTATTCTGAATCTCGTTAGCATCAGCCTTAGAACATTTTTCATTTCTAGTAAAGATGGTTTGGAAACCATTTGAAAAATTATTGATGTTTCACCTTCCATGATTATTACCATATCCATATTTACTAGATCCATGAACATCAGATCCCTTTCAACTCTCATCTTTCTTAGAACTCCATGATATTTTCATCTCAATGAAACTGCCACCTTATATTCCTTTCCCAGGTGGTGTTTTATTGTCCAATCATAATCCTTCAGTAGTTCTAGCAATCAACTTTGCCTCATGTTGAGTTCTTTCTGTGAGAAAATATACTTCAAACTCTTTTTATCAGTATATATCTCACATTTTTTACAATAGAGATATTGTCTCTATATTTTCATAGAAACGATTACAGGTACTAATTAAATATCCTGAGTGGGATAGTTTTGTTCATTAATTTTTAACTTCTATGATGCATAGGAAATAACTCTATCATTCTGCATATGCACACAACCAAGTTCTATCTTTGATGCATCACTATAAATAACAAACCCATTATTCCTGGATAGTAGACTCAAGATAAGTGGATTGACTAATCTTCTCTTCTATTCTTCAAAAAACTCTTCACCATCTTTATTCTAAACAAATTTATCCCCTTTACTTGTAATATTGGTTAATGGGTTAGCCAATCCGGTAAAATGCACAAGGAAATGTTGATAATTACCTATTAAACCAATAAACCTAACTGCCTCAGTTATACGCATCGGTGTTGGCCATTCATAGATTTCCCTTGTCTTTGAAGGTTTAATAGAGTTTCTATCCTTAGAGACAATATGGCCAAGAAAAAAAAATCTCCTGAAGCGAGAATTCACACGTGCTAAATTTCTCTAATAATTCATTTATTCTAAGAGTATTCAGAATTGCGCGTATGTGATTTTAATGATCTTCATAGATTTTGGAGTATACCAATAAATCAACAAAAAATACCACTACAATGTCATTAAAATATTCCTTAAAAACTCTATTCATTAGTTTAATGAAAAAAAGGATGAATTAGTCAGTCCAAACGGCATTACTATAAACTTTTAATACCCAAACCTAGTTTGAAATGTTGTCTTACAACTGATGGTATTCAGATCAAAGTTCAATCATTGAAAAATATTGAGCTCCATGAAGATGATCAAATAAATCATCAATGCGAGGTAGGGATACTTTTTCATTATTGTTATAGCATTGATCTCACTATATTCAATTCACTACCTCATATATCCATCATTGTTCTTAACAACAAGAACATGGTCTTCCCTTAGAGAAACACTAGGGAGGATAAATCCTTTAATACTCAATTCCTCTAGTTTTTTCATTAGTTACACTAATTCCACAATGGGAATTCTATATGGGGTCTTCGATATGGGCCTTGAACCCAGAATTAAGTCAATGGAAAACACAATTTATCATTCTAGAGGATGTACTGGTAAATCCTCTAGAAACACATCAACATATTCTTGCACAATAGGTACATCCTTTATTTGAACATTCCATTCCTCACCAATAGTTATTTTACTCCTTTCCTTGAAAATAATTGAATTTAGTAGAGCTACTTGGGGTTGATCTAGATGAGAATTAGATGGTGATGTTTCTTCTCTAATGATAAGGTATTCATTATCTTCATAAAAAATTGTAACATCCTTCTTCTTCAAATAAATTATCACATCATGTTATGAAATCCAATAAATATTGAGGATTATATCATATTCAATCATGGGTATGACAATATGATGAGAAGATAAAGGACATCAATATTCCATAATGGTAATTGATTAACAAAAAAATTATTGTTATGATACATAACTTTGGAGTTTTGAATAACAACTCCCTTGTTAAGTCCAATTAATAAAATCTAATTTTCATGGAAAATTGGAATGATATGAAATAATGTGATGATTCAGAATCAAAGAAATCATTGGCTAATTTTGAGGAAAAGATTAAAGTACTAACCACAACATCATTAGAAGATTTAACCTCAGTTGTAGTGATCATATAAGATTAGACATTTTCCATTGGCATGTTCTGAGGTAAGTTTTTTTTTGCGCTTAGGAAATTAATTATCAAAATTCCCCATTTCTCTGCAATTGTAGCATTCATCATTGACAACATCATTCTTTCTGTATGAAACCAAACATTCTTTTCAGGTATGTTTTTCTTTTCTGGTCGTTTTTTGGAAAAAGAGGAGAATCTAGAAATTTTCTAATTTCACGCCGTGTTTGGGCCATGCACACAGTGTGTAGCGGTTATGTGAGTCCACTTAATGTGGTGTACGGAAAGGGTGAGTACACTCCATGTACTCATGATGTACATGCTGTGTACATTTATTTTTATTTCATTAATCGGGCTGGGGTCGCTACTTAACCCTGTTTTCATATTCTTCTCCACCTAATTCCTCCAAGAGTGTTCGAGGAGGCTGAATCTTCTCTGAGTCACCGATCCATCACCGGCTATCCGAATCGAACCCTGTCGGTGGAAATATAATTGCAGCAGTGTTTTCTTGGTTCTTATTTTGCCTCGTTTCCTGATTCTTCCTCTTGTGTGAGTTATCTGAGCTTGAACGTTTTAGACATTTTTTCTGATCTACTCCGTTCTAGGCCAATTCACAGGCCTTGGTTCAATTATATCGACCTCATAGGATCGAGGTAGGTGGTTTTTTTCCCTACATTGAATGTCTTTGAGTTTTTGGTGAAAAAGTGTCGGATACCCATGTATCGGGTATCTTGGGTTATGTTTTTAGTCATGTTTTGTTATTTGCCTTAGATTTATTGTATGCTTGAGGTTATTAGATGATTAATAATTACTTGTTATTATGTTTTAGGATCACCCCTTGGGTGTTTTCCCCTATTTTTCCTATTTATCACTGTTTGGATTAGGTGGCCCATGAGGCATACCTTGTTGAATTGTTTTCCAGCCTTGATATAATTGATTGCTTGTATTTCCTACTATTTATAGGCTCTTGATGCATTGTATCTATTATCCAAGTAGTTGTTGAACTTATTAGGGCTACTAAAAGTCGATTACGCATGACTAAACTCCTCAGGGATGTGTGAGCCTGGTGCGATAGACAAAAGGGGGAATTGATGATTAGTGCATCCCTAGAGATTTTGTTATAAATTAGTATCGTTCGCAGCACCTATGGGAATGTGAATTTGTGCTTCGTTAGAATTTCCTTAGTTATGTATTGAGACTATAAGGGGAATTAGACGTAAGTGCTTCCTTAGAGAGTCTATAGATATCATTGCAAGACCGAAGGGGAATTGATAGTGAGAGATTCCGAGAGTGTCCGTTCCTTTGTATGTTTACTTGACTAGAGGGGTCTGCCAGTGTGGGCCACCCAATGTGTCACTATGATTATTTTTGGTTGGTTGTGACGATTCCACCAAGCCAAAGAAAAATCTTGAGTTTTTTACTCCTTGCTATTTAGGTAGTCTACTAAGATACCTGTTGTGTTACTTGCTATAACATGAGAATATAGAGATGTTTTCTAGATTCCTTGGTTGATAATTTAAAGAGTGAATTAAATTAATAAATAAACGTGAATGGAGATTGGTAGGATTTTTTACTCTAGTGTACTTTTTTTTCTCTGCTGCATTTATTTCCTTTACATTTTCTATATTTCTCACTGATAGTAGGGCAAAGATATTATGGTGATTGCCTAATAGGATTAGTCTCACACCCTATTTGGGTCCTAATTTTCGGTCCAAACATGTTATATAGTTGCAGGTGTTGATACATATTGTGGCCCTTCTGCTTCAAGTACATGATTTTTGGTTGGAGCTAGAGAGAATATGACCGAGAGTAGGCTTGGGATGCGCTAGAGTTGTTGTTTACTTTTAGTACTTTGTTCTTAGTTGTATTTTAGCACGTTGTTGTGTTTTTTGATTTCCTTAGATACTTTTACATGCTGCATCATTTTCAACATTATCATATTATAAATTTCTTTCGTTGTTTAGTTTCAGTTATTGTATGTTGTTTACTTCTCCCTCTATTGATTGTTATTTCCTTTTCTTTGTATACCATACCAAATGAGGGCATACTTTCCCTAATGACTCAGCAAGGCCCTTGCTACTAGTCGGAAGCCTATGGTATTTGGGGAAACATGCTTCAGGTCATGTGGTGAACCAGCTACGGGGTACCAGTTGAGTGGCTCCGGATTTGTGTCATTACAAAGTGGTATCAGAGGAGTTCATTTCATTTTCTATTGACTTTCTGTTTAGAGACATTAGACATGGATAAGATGAAATAGGTAAATCATAAATAGTTGTTCCCGGGTGTTCAAGAATCCATGTATAAGGAAAAATCCAGATTACCTCGAATATTTCAATTTTTGAGTTTTGAAAATGTTACAGTTTAATTGATTTCACTGTTGTGTGGTGCACTTGTTTTGTGGTGTTACTATTTATATGATTGTGGTTCTATTTATTTGAAACCCGATGAGATGAGGGTATTCCATCTCATGCATCATGTAGGCACATGTTATAAAATCACATTTCATTCATTTTTTCATGCCATCTAAGTTGCATTAGAAATTTCATGCAGTTGTGATAGAATTTGTGATAGAAGATGCATGTTGTTGTGATAGATGTTGTGATAGAATACCTGCTATGTTGATAGGGTATCGTTTGTGTATAGACTCTTTATCATGGATGCCAAACATTGGTCTTAGAGGTGTTATGGTCCCTCAAGGATTTGAATTTGGTTGGTCGTGAGTTTGTTATACTGTTTACTTGCTATATGCATGGATATGATGCCATGCATTCATTCGTGGGGAGTATGGGCCCCCATGGATCGGAATTTGACACCTTAATGCCTATTTTCTGTGTTTTCTGGGCTTCAGTGTAGTTCTATGGATACTGTCCAGAAAAACCCAGAATACATGGTGTGTACTTCATGAATACATGTCGTGTAGTTTTTAGCCATGTCAATAATCATGTGGGTAAAGACACGGGGTCCATGGAAAATATTGTAGGAATATGGCGTGTACCAGCTTGGCACGCCGTGTAGTCAGGAATAGGTATCCGTCCGTGTCACGAAAAACTCGGGCCGGGGTTTTCTTTCAAGTGCACGCCATGTCCCTTGGGAACACGCAATGTATAGTTGACCATGTATCCAACCGTGTAGCTAACGGCATTGGTTGGGGTTATCCTTTCGCGTACACGGTGTGTCCGTATGGAACACACAGTGTAGTGTCGAACAAGTACCAGGCCATGTAACCAAAAAAACGGGCCAGGTAAGGCATGCCAAGTACATGTCGTGTCTCCTTTGACATGTCGTGTAGTAGTGGTCCGTGTACCAGTCCGTGTGACTAACGACACGGAAAGGGGGAAGGTCTTAGGGACACATCGTGTAGTGGACAAGCACTCTGTGTAGTTTCATGCTGGGACAGTCCAAGTTCCTAGTCGTGTTGTAATGAATGGGTATGGAGAAAGGGTTTAGTACATGCCATGTTGTTTATGAACACACTGTGTAGCCGGGTGGGTTACACAGCCATGTTTGGCCAAGGTACGCGCCCAGGGTAAAATTTTATGAAACTCGGCATGTAGTATTACTAGACACTGTGTAGTCATGTTTTCAAAAATTTTAAAGGGGTTTCCTTCCGGTTCCATTTTACTATACTATGTTTCAACTATGTTCATCATTAATCAAGGTGTGTTTTGATTTTTCAGAGCTATGACACCAAGACGTCCTCCCGTTTCACTTCAGGGACCCGGCAGTGACCGTACACCTGATACGACAGATCATGGACTACTAGTTGTTCCGTCTATCATTCTGGACATGGAACATAAAGTGATTCCAGAATAATGGTGCTGATGCTCAGTTCAGAGAGAGTTTCATGCGATTCGTGCATACCTTCTATGGAGCTCAGCATCCTGCCCCGACTATGGCAGTGGTGACGCGGGTTTTTCAGCAGCAGCATCCTCCCATGTTTTCAAAGGATGGAGGACCCCAGGCTGCAGATTCAATGCTATAATCCATGATATCCATCGTCGAGCATCTTGAGACACCTCTGGAGAGGAAATTAAAGCACGCGACTTATATGATGTGATAGATTGCCAAGAGATGGTGGGATGTGGTCTCGCAGACATGGCGCTAACATGCTATGGCTGGCGATGAGTTTCAGCGTACGCTCTATGACTAATTCTACCCAACGATGTTGAGGGCTAACAAATCCAAAGAGTTCACGAGCCTGCAGCAGAGTACTCTCTCAGTTATGGAGTACTTCTCTCGCTTCACTGAGTTACAACGTTTCACTCCCGTTCTGGGGAATAACGAGCTGTTTTTAGCGAGGAAGTTTGAGGAAGGCCTTAGACCGGACATCATATTGAAGGTGAATGTATTTTAGTTGACTTCTATTACTCTGATAGTCAACCAAGAACTCATAGTGGAATGTAATTTGAGGGTAACTGGATCTTTGGACCATGGTGGTTCATCATCCAGGGCTGATTCTTTTCATGCAGACAGCAGGAAGCGCCACCGAGAGTCCACACGAGGTGATCCGAGGAAGTGGGGTGTTTCTTTTGGTAGAAGAGATCTTCGTTCTAGCACCCATGTTGTGTGTTATCAGTGTGGAAATAATGGGAACAAGAGACCTCAGTTCCCGAGGGACCCAATGGAGTGCTGATCTTGCGGCAAGATGGGTCATCTACAGTGTTTCTGCAAGGTTCTCCTTCTAGCAACTAGTGAAAGAGGATCATTTTAGACTTCGCTTATAGGAGCAGGATTACCAGTTTCATAGCAGACATGGGGCTTGAGTTCTTCAGGTCGTTTAGGTCAGGGATGAGGCCATAGACGCAGTTTTCAGGCTCAGGGAGGAGCAGTGTAGGGATCTCAGGCTGCTACGTAGGGCCACGGTACAGGCCAGACTTTTGCGGTAGAGAAGATTCATCAGATGAAGGATCATGGACCCTCTACAGTTCGAGGTAAGAACTTAGTAGCCTCAGTTTTATCTTCAACTCTTTTCGATACTGGTGCTTCGAATAGCATTATCTCTATTTCTATCATGGAGATCCTTGTGCTCTCTATCTTTTCATCTACTGACATGTTGACTCTTGACACACCCTTGGGAACGAGTACATCTAGCATACGTTAGTGTAAATAATGCCCTCTTGAGGTTGCATGGTGTCAATTCTTGTGGGACCTATATGTCCTAGATATGATAGGATATGATTTCATATTCGGGATGGACTGGTTAGTTCCCTTCCATGCAGTCGTCGATTGTTGTCGTCGTAGGGTGAGTTTCTTATCACCAGACGACAGGTCTTTTCCTCCTAGAGGTGAGTGGGATGTCCAGGTGGGTAGAGCTGGACCCGAGCATCATGGGATAGGCAGAGTTACAACCCATATTTCTAGTCTATATCTCGATGACCATGTGACTTCATAGTTAGACCTTCCTCTAGTGGTGGATCGTTTCAAGGATGTCTTTCCAGAGGAATTTTCAGGTTTTCCTCTAGAGAGTGAAGTAGACTTCTCAATTGAGCATGTTCTAGGAGAGGCACCGGTGTCCATTCCTCCATATAGGATGGATACACCTGAGTTGAAGGATCTCATGAAGCATTTGGAGGAGCTGTAGGCAAAGGGTTTCATCTGACCGAGTACTTCTCCATGGGGTTCACCTGTCCTGTTTGAGAAGAAGGCAGATGAAACCCTTCGGCTTTGTGTGGATTATCAGAAGCTGAACCAGTTGACGGTCAAGAACTGATATCCCCTACCGAGGATCGATGACCCTTTTGATCAGATTCGAGGATCCCGGGTGTTCTAGAAGATCGACTTGAGGTCCGGTTATCATTAGTTACGCGTTAGCCCATCTGATATATCAGTTACAGCCTTCAAGAGTAGGTATGGTCTATACGAGTGTACAGTCATGTTGTTCGTTCTCACGGACTCACCATCTGTCTTCATGGTGCTAATGAGTAGAGTTTTCTATCCTTACTTGTATTCCTTCATGTTGGTTTTCGTGGACGAAATCTTGGTGTACTCTCAAACTTGACACGACCATGCTACCCATCATGAGATCATTTTGTGTACCCTGGGAGAGAATCGGTTATATGATAACCTCTCAAAGTTCCACTTTCGGATAGATTAGATTCACTTTCTAGGTCATGTCATCTCAGAGACAAGAGTATCAGTAGACCTAGAGAAGGTGAGAGAAGTAGTTACCTAGGAATAGTCGAAGAATGACTTCGAGGTACGGAGTTTCTTGGGGATGGATGGTTTCTACAGATGGTTTATAAAGGACTTCTCATGCTTAGCAGTGCCGTTGACGAGCTTGACTAAGAAGGGGGTGAAGTTTGTTTGGTCAGAAGCCTATGATTTTTCCATTTAGGAGCTAACGGGGATATTGACTTCATCACCGATTCTAGTTTTTCCAGAGCCGGGCAAGAGTTACAGAGTTTTCTGTGATGCATATGGCATCAGTCTTGGAGTAGTGCTTATGCAGGAGGTTCATGTTTTTGAATATGGATCTCAGCAGTTGAGGCCACATTAGGGGAACTATCCTACGCACGACCTGGAGTTTGCTGCAGTATTTCATGCTTTGCGTTGATGGAGGCATTATTTTCTAGGAGATAATTTTTTTGGTATATACTAACCACAAGAGGCTCAAGTACATCTTCACGCAGCATGACTTGAATCAAAGACAATAGAGGTGGGTTGAGTATCTCTAGTATTTTAATCTAGAGCTCGCTTATATTCCTGGGAATGAAAATGCAGTGGCTAATGCACTGAGCAGTAGGACACAGATACATATAGTTTAGGAGGCCAGCAATGAGTGGCAGCTTATGGCTCTATTCTCTGAGATGCATTTGGATGTGCACAACAAACATGGGAAGAATTTCTTGTCTTCTGTAGCTATTACATCTACGCTTCTTGACTGAGTTCGAATGAGGTAGCTAGAATATTCTGAAGGCCTAGTCCTACGGGAAAGAGTGTCAGGAGATAACCCTCTTCCAATATGGACCGTTGGCGAGGATGAGATCTTGCGTTTCCAGGGATGCGTATGGGTGCCAACATATTTACACGAAAATTTGATGCGAGAATTGCATTCCTCAGTTCGGGCAGTTCATCTTGGCGTCACCAAGATGTATCACGATCTACACCTCCAGTACTGGTGGCCAAGTATGAAGAGAGATGTGGTTGGTTTGGTTATGTTGTGTTCCAACGGTCAGCAGGTGAAGGCGGAACACCAGCTGCCAGCAGGTCATTGCAACAGTTACCCATTCCCGAGTGGAAGTGGAATGATTTCATGATGGATTTCATGACACGGTTACAAAGATCATCGAGAGGGAATGATGCAGTATGGTTTGTCGTTGACAGGCTTATAAAGGATGATGACTTCTTGCTGATAAAGGAGACCACCAGTGTCGATGATCTTGGACGGTTATACATCAGTGAGATTGTGGGATTGCATGGGGTTCCGAGTACTATCATTTCTGGTAGGGACGCCCACTTTACGTCGCATTTCTGGAAGGGGATACAGAGGGCCATGGGTACACAGGTACTTCTGAGTATTGAATACCATCCTCAGACAGATGGACAATCAGATCGCACGATCCAGGTTCTTGAGGATATGCTCCGAGCATTCATTCTATATTTTGGAGGTTCTTGGGGGAAACATATACCCTTAGTAGATTTTTCATCTAATAATAGTTTTCAATCATCTATTTAGATGGATCCTTATGAAGCTTTGTATGGTAGGTCGTGCTAATCACCCTTGTGTTGGCAGGAGGTAGGAGAGGCAGCTATGATGGGACCTCATCTGGTTCAGGAGACTACATAGCAGGTGGAGTTGATTCGGAAGAGGATGGATACTGCATAGTCTCGACAAAAATCTAATGCAGATCAGCAGATATGACCTTTGGAGTTCAAGGTTGGAGATCTGGTTTACCTACGTGCTACCCCGAGGTTGGGACACAAGAGGATCAGGAGACAGGGTAAGATTTCACCAAGAAATGTCAGTCCGTTTGATGTCCTGGAGAGAGACAGGCTGGTTTCTTATAGGTTTTAGTTACCTCAAGAGATACCATTCTATGCACGATGTATTCCATGTTTCTCAACTTCGACGATATTTCTCAGACCCATCTCATGTTTTTTAACCCGAGGAGGTTGATCTAGAGAATGATGCATCGTTTGAGGAGCATCCTATCAGGATTTTTGGATCGTAGTGAAAAGGTACTATGTGGTTGGTCTGTTCTTCTAGTATGAGTTCTATAGAATCATGGTTGTGTACAGGACGAGACATGGGAGAGGGAGGACGATATGTGATCAAAGTGGCTAGAGTTGTTTGAGTTTTCTTCATCGCCACCTTGTTAGGGAAATTTGAGGATCAATTACTTTAAATGGGGAAGTTTGTAAGAACCCGGAACTTCTTTTCAGGTATGTTTTTCCTTTTCTGGTCATTTTTTGGGAAAAAGAAGAGAATCTGGGAATTTTCTAAGTACACGTCATGTACATTATGAGTACACGTCGTGTAATTTTCTCTTATGTGAGGATGTGTGTTGGTTGTGTCCGGGTCACACACACAGTGTGTAGCGGTGATGTGGAGGCCGCTTAATGCAGTGTACGGAAAGGGCATGTACACGCCATTTACTCTTGAAGTACACACCGTGTACTTTTCTTTTTATTTTATTAATGGGACCGGGGTCGCGACATACCCCTGTTTTCATCTTCTTCTCCACCTAATTCCTCCCAGAGTGTCTAAGGAGGCCGAATCTTCTCTGAGCCACCGATCCGTCACCGGCTATCTGAATCGAACACTGTTGGTTGCAATAGAATCACAACAGTGATTTATTGGTTCTTCTTTGGCCTCGTTTCCTGATTCTTTCTCTCGCGTGAGTTATCTGAGGTTAAATGTTTTAGAAATTTTTCCAGATCTACTCTGTTCTAGGCTGATTCATAGGTTGTGGTTCAATTATATCTACCTCCTAGGATCGAGGTAGGTGGATTGTTTCCCTACGTTGAATGTCTTTGAATTTTTAGTGCAAAAGTGTCGGATACCAATGTATCGGGTATCTCGGGTTAAGGTTTTGGTTCTGTTTTGTTATCATTCATAGATTTCATGTAATCTTGAGGTTATTAAATGAATAATAATTTCTTGTTAAAATGTTTGAGGATCACCCCATGGGTGTTTCCCCCTCTTTTGGTTGTTTATCTCCGTTTAGCTTAGGTGGCCCGTGAGGCATACCTTGTTTCATTTTTCGCCTACCTTGATATAATTGATTTATTGTATTGCCTACTGTTTATATGTTTTTTATGCATTGAATCTATTTGAAAGGTAGTTTTTGAACTTATTTGGGATGCTAAAATTCGATTACGCACGACTAAACTTCTCATGGTTGTGTGAACATGGTGCGGTAGACTAAAGGGGGAATTGATGATTAGGGCTTCCCTAGAGAGTATGTTATAAATTAGTATCGTTCATAGGACCTATGGGAATTGGACTTTGTGCTTACTTATAGTTTCCTTAGATACGTATCAGGACTATAGGGGGAATTATATGTAAGTGCTTAATCTGAGAGTCTATAGCTATCGTTGCAAGACCATTGGGGAATTGACAGTGAGAGCTTCCCAGAGTGTCTGTGACTTTGTATGTTTACTTGAATAGAGGGGTCTGCCATTGTGAGCCACCCAGAGAGTCACTTTGATTATTGTTTGGTTTGTTTTGATGAGTCCACCATGACAAAGAACAAGCTTGAGTTTTGTACTGATTACTGTTTACGTAGTCTGCTGAGATAACTGTTGTGTTGTTTTCTATGCCATGAGAATATAGAGATATTTTCTAGATTCCTTGGTTAATAATTTAATGAGTGAATTAAATTAATAAATAAATGTGAATGGAGATTGGTAGGATTATTTACTCTAGTGTACTTCAGTTTCTCTTCTACATTTATTTCATTCACTTTTTCTATAATGCTCACTGACAGTAGGGCATAGATCTTGTGGTGATTACCTACTGGGATTAGTCTCACACCCTGATTGGGTCCTACTTTTCGGCCCAAACAAGTTATATGGTTGTATGTGTAGATAGGTATTGTGGCCCTTCTACTTCAGGTACATGATTGCAGGTTGGAGCTGGAGAGCATAAGACCGAGCCTAGGCTTGCGATGCAGCTAGAGTTTCTATTTACTTTCAGTACATTGTTCTCAGTTATATTTCAGCATGTTGTTGTGTTTTCTTCTTTGCTTAGATACTTGTACCTGCTACATCATTTTAATCATTATCATATTATAAATTTCATATATTTTTTAGTTTCAGTTATTTTATATTGTTTATTGCTTCTGCTATTGGCTATTATTTCCTTTTCTTTGTATACCTTACCAAATGAGGGCATAGTTCCCCTAATGTCTCACCAAGGCCCTCGCTGCTATTCGGAATCCTCTGGCATTTGGGGAAACGTGCTTGAGGTCATGTGGAAAACCGGGTACGGGGCACCAGATGAGTGGCTCCGAATTCAGGTCGTTACACTTTCCCTTGTAATCACGATCTGGTTTACGTTTCCCTATACAATGGTATCAAACTTCTATCCCCATCAGGAAAATATGAGGATTTTTCTTCCCATATTTACTACAGGGTGAAAATTCAACTTTTCCCTTCTTCACCTTATTTACTTTTTTTGAGTGTTTAGAACGTCTCTTCTTCTCTTTCTTCTCTTTAAAGTCATAAGACATAGATAATTATTTTTCTGTCTTGGTAGCACATGATATTATATCTTCATAAAATGAGAAAGATTGTGAGACTAATGATTGATAGAGAAATAGTATTAACCCATCAATGAATTGATCAATATTACTTATTGGGTTATGTATATAATATAAAACATTCCTTTCTATCCTTGTAATGTTAGCCACATAATTTGCGACATTTACATCCTCCTTTTTCCTCACACTCAAAAATTTACCTTCCATATCAGTTCAATGTTCACGAGGAAGGTATTATTATAACAAATTCTCTTTAAACACCCTTCATTCCATATTTGATACTTATTCATCCTCATCTGTGTTTTGAACTAATGACCACCATTGATCTACATCTTTTTTAAGGAAATAAACTTCCATGAAAACTTTTTCCCTTTCACTACTCCCCAAAGCATGAATTTTTTTCTAAGGAACTATTTCATTACTAAGCTACAAATTGATTTGTAGTCCCATTCAATGTTTGTGGTTTTTGCCTCATGAAGCGGTCTAACAATGATCTCCCGCATTGTTGATCAGGGTGCTCCATATGAGTAAGGTTATTATTCATAACCTGAGTGAGTTGTCCCAGTAAGTTTATAAGCTATTCAGCACCAGTTGAATCACCAACTCCACTATAATTATCTAGAGTATGATGGAAATACTTACATGGATTATGTTCATTGATATGGTTTTCATTCCTTCCACTGGGCGCCATTTCTAAACAATGGCATTCACTAGATTAGTTTATGAATCACAATACATAATTCCAAAATTGTAAAATACTTCCCATAAATTGACCGATTTATGTATATAATCCATAATCATAAGAAGGTTTTATTTGGTGAAGTATTTAATCATAAATCATTCAAAATTGTTTGTAAATAAAATTATAATTATCCTAAGAATATCGCGTAGGAGTGTCAAACTAGATGCACAATAAGGCCTTTTGACATGTACCAGGATACCCAGGTGAGGATTTAAACTCCATGCCATATTTTTCACTCCTTGGTACATCTTTGTGATAATGACATATAGTTGTAGTATCCAGACAAGGATCTATTTCTTAGAAAACCCACATAATATATACATTTTCAAAAAAAATTGGATGTTCTTCTATTCTAATCTTCAATGTATGTCTTATGGTAATGTTCTCTAGTCAGAGTTTTTCTAAATCCAGTTTCCAAGGTTTTTACAAAACGTCCCCTGATACCAATTGTAATGTCATGACCCTAGTTATCCAGAGTCGGTGCACTTTTACATAACATTAGAATGATCATAAGAGATAAAGTCTAGAATGGATGATCAGTTTAGTATCCTTGGAATTACTAGATACATACATAAGTTTTACATTACATTTAAAAATGGAGAAACAAAAAAATTCTTTCCTTTTTGAACACACTCATATCCCATAGCCTATCCCTACAGGTCGATCATAATATACTTTTTTCGCATCATTGGAAAATAGAACATAAGAAAGGGGTTAGCTTAGATGCCCAGTAAGGATAACAATGTAAAGTACACTATCATAAATAACCATAAACATTTAAGGAAATGTATAAGACTAAAACAAAATCATTTTAAACATAAACTTCAGCATAAAATTACAATGGTGTATCAAATAATTCCATTTACTTATTCACATATATACTCAACTAGTCGAATAATCACTTGTAATGTTAATAGATAATTTCATAATGATGGAATGCATAATGTTGGACATCATAAACACATAGTCAAGGCCTCGTGACAAGACTAAAAATAAATAAAATTCAAGGCCTTATGTCGAGACACTAATTTGTCTCATGAGACCCGTCAATGCATCGAGGGACTATAGCGGGCCTTGCCCGTCACTGACTACATCCAATGCATTCCTCATATGAAAAGGTTGAAACATAACATAAACATTCATATTAAAACTAGCATACAAAATGTTAATACTTTAACCACAAACCCTGAATGGTATAGAAATCACACATCTACAGTTAGACATATCACAAAACCTCCAATACAATATGGAAGATTGTATCATAATCAATCATCTTCAAACAAGCGTAAAATCCATAAAAGTATGAGGACATAGATGAAATCAATCCAAAAACTATTTGAGTGAAATATCTCTTAATACATTGAATTCATTTAAAATTAATGAAAACATTTATTTTGAGAATATTCTTATAAGCTTACTATGGATTCTTTGAAGGTATTGTAATGGTGGAAAATGGTCGCACCCACCATATAAGTTAAAAAAACATTCATTCCATAATTTTTCGAAAAGGTCATAAAGTACCTTATTAGGAAAATGATGAAAAAATTCATTTCAATGATTTTTATAAAATTAAAACAACGGTATAAATGACTTTAACCCATATTCAAGGAAATAGTAAAAAAATTGAAATAAATTTTTAGGAAACATGGATGTGGATGATAATGAAGTCTCAATATATACTTATATATAAACAACCTAGTATAATAAAGAGATTGTGAAATTAACCCTTACATTATAATTTTCCTTAGTTGAGGGTTTTTTAACATCCTGTATAATGGTTAAATAATTGATATTAATTTATACAAGAACCACATACATAAAGATTATATCATATATGATCCTTTAATATTTATTTGTTTAAAATATTTCAGTAGTATTATTGTTTTGGGTGTTAATTCATTTGTTTCCCATTATATTTCTTGTTATGTAAATCATGATTGTTATGGATTTGATATATTAGTTTCATATCCAGAATTATACTAAGTTATTAAACATTATTTTTAATCATCAAATGAATATTATTATTGAATTTTTTTTGATTGGGATCAAATTCATATCACGTCGTAGAGATGGTAAGATATACGTATGTACTAGTGAGAATATCATTCTATTGATGGCGAAATATTAAGTAATTTGGATTTTATATTATATATATTGAATTATTAACATATGATATTTATTAGTTACATCAATTATACTCATTAGTATTCCCATACAAATAATGAAGTGTTGAATAAAAAACTACACCATGATGTGAAGACGGTAAGCTGTACATACAAACGATTAGTGACTTTGTCATTAATACAATGGATAGAAAAATGAATTTGGTAGTACCATATTTGTAATTACATCATAGTATGTAGAATGTATTGGAGTTATTATTTTGCTATAGAAAAAAAATAAAGAGGAAGTTGAAGAAGAAATGAAAATTGAAAGAGGTGATTAAATAATTACCTCTTCTAGGGGTTCTTCTTTATGATTTGAACAAAAGGGCCCCTTAGGTTGGATTTATAATCAAATTAATGTCTCTAGGATGCATTGAGGGTTTTTTGGAGGATATTTGAAAATGTTTTGTCTGATCCAAATGAATTTGGGGGTGCTAATTTTATAGAAGGATAACTGCCCTTTTATAGTAGAGGTGAGGGGCACTTTTGGAAAAGCATGAAATATTATTTTAATATAAATTATTTTTAGTATCAAATATCTCCAAATGGAACTATTTTGAGGATAGAGAGTTTATGGGATGAAATAATCCCAACCAAAAGGTTTTATACAAGTTTAAGTCACTATATTAACCTTATCTTTTATATTTAACTCATAGTTAAATAGTTTATCATTTACTATGCCTTATTGTATTTTTATATTACATGGTTAATAAACAAACTATAAAATTTAAAAAGAACCTAAAGTGGTTAATTAATAAAATTTATAACATTATTTTTCCCTTTTTATGAATATTATATTTTTATGAGTATTATATCATTTAATAAGATAGTATTTGTTTTTTATTCTCATTTATGTCAATTTCGACAGTATTTCGTATTTGGTTTTTGTGAAAGTTATAAAAACATTATTACTTAAAAAAATAAATTTAATCAACCGTAACATGTCATATTCACCTATAAAATTCGTGTATGGAATCAAAAGTTTCAATTTACAAGTATTTTAATACATATAATATCAATTAATTTAATCTTTCATTAATAAAGTAATTACTGCATCATTATTGTTTCATAAATAAGTTTAATTATATAATGTATAAAATTTATAAAAAAATACCATGATGTGTGAAATATCTTTATCTTTTTAATGAATATTTATAGTCTAATTTATCTTAGGTATGAACCTATATTAAAAATGTCATAGTTATTCAAATTTGAATTTAACTCTTTTAACTCATCTTTAAGTAAAATATAATAAATGTCCTAATCTGATTAATGTGGATAAAAAGGATCATATTATATTCCTAAGATTTATTTTTATTGAAATAAAATTTTATAATAGAATTATGACATGTTTTGGGGTAATTATAATAAATTTTTTACCTTTAATTACACTATTTACTTTTTAAAGTGGTAAATATATTTCAAAAGTTATTATTCACCACAAATTATTTTCATCCTTTTGAACCACATTTTAAATATTGACGTAAACCGTTTCTCATGGATTTTTGGAAGTCAATTCACGGAAGCAGTAAAATTACATTTTTTGTAAATTTTCAAAGGTCCCTATAAGGTGGGGAAAAGACAATAAAAGTTCAATAAATTTTATATATATAATCTTATTATAAAATAAATCCAATAAATTAGATTGGATTAAAATAATTATTATGTATCTATTTTTACAATAAAGGAAATT
The DNA here is from genome assembly GCA_963277665.1 of Viscum album. NCBI lineage: Eukaryota > Viridiplantae > Streptophyta > Magnoliopsida > Santalales > Viscaceae > Viscum > Viscum album. The sequence goes on from OY728165.1 coordinate 1,039,632,338, forward strand.
TTAATTTAAAAACAATTATTTAAATAAAAAGTTAGTTGTTAAACAATAACGTAGTGTTTTTCACTATTTATCAAAAATTTAATGTTTTTAGAAAAATAGAACAAATTAACTATAAGATAATATTGATATTTAGAATCCAAAAATGGAGTCCATTTTGAAAAATAAAATTTCTAAAATTTCAATAGGAGGGTATTACTATTCATAAATTATTTTTAAATGGCTAGTTTGATTAGTCGTGGTGTGACAGAACTCAAATTTGCATACAATGAAAGCAATTTTATTATTCAAAGTGAAGCATATCATGGAATCTTGGGGTGTAAAAGGTGTATATAGGATGATAATAAATTATCATGTTAAGGATGTTTTTAATAATTGAGATTCATTCCCTTTTTTAGGGTGTTATTTAATGTACCTACATCCCAATGAAACCAGGCTTATCGATCTTCTGGGTTGGATTATGTGTAATATTTTGTAAAAAAAACAAACTAATGTGTAAAAAAGATTGAGATTTTAATACTTATGTTACACTCCCATTATTTAATATTAATATAATCCTTTAATTTATATTATAAAATTTGTGTTTCTTCGATGACCTTTATATGGTCTTATATTTTAATATCATGATCTTTAGTGATTGAACCAGTTTAATTTTTTATAATTTATGATTCAATGATCTTTTTAATTAGGTATTTTTATGTATTTATATTTGTTCATTTGTTTACAATCAATATGTTATGATTCAATGACATATTTTCACTTAATAAGACTTTGAGATCACACATTTCTTATGTTTCAATTCTCCATTTTATGAAGATGATTATAACTTATGTAATGTTTATAATAGAGCCTAGTGTGGTTTGACTATGGGAATTTTTTTACAAGTATAATAAAATAAGTTAATTATGTATCTGATCCTCAAAAACACTTTACCATAGATTCTTAATATTTTCAAATTAGTTGTGAAATGTAGTTTTAAAACTATGAATATAATGTTTAAAATATGAATGTTCAATTTTGGATATATCACTTGGTGTCAATAGAATATTGAAAAAAAAATTAGCATTAGGCTCATGATTTCTGGTATTATGAACCTCTTAAAAATTTAATATAAAAAGGTAAAAAGGGAGTTTATATACATAATGATAATTGGTTAATATAACATTAATTACAATTAAAAAAATTGGATTCCTTTTCTTTTTTTAATGATCATAAATTACAACTTTTCTTTCTCATATTCTTTATGAGATCCCAACATTAATCAACCAATCATGTATTGAAAATTAAATTATTTCCATTTTTTCTCACATTATTTCATTTGAATGGTTTTGAGTAAGAAGACCCACATCCTTGTAAATCAAAAAAAAATATCACCTCAATCCTCACAAAAAAACTCCTCTTAATAATATTTGTGATCAGTATAATTGGATGGGGGAAGGTGGCTACCCAAAGGATAATCAAAGGTATATTAGTCACTTTATTTTTCCAAAATTAGAGGATTCATAAATTAATAATCACCAAAATTATATTAACATATCACTACAAAAATCAAGTGATAATTCAAAAAACAATTATTTCATAACATTATTCCCAGTAACTCTATGAATTCAAAAAAAACCCCACTTAATCTCCATAAAAATAGTATAATTTACTAAATAATTTCGATTTGGAGGGTAACCTATCTTGTAATATTCCATCCTATAAATCAATGAATTTTCACTATCATTATTAAATTACTATATTAAAGATGGGTCCTGGGATAAAATAGGAAATATATAGCCAAAAGTAGAATGAATAATTTTAGTGATATTAAATTATATCATTATTTTAAAAATATAAAAATGAATGTTTTGTTAGTGATTCATATCCCAAAAATCTCCCAAGAAAGAGGGTAAAATAAAAAATATGCCAAATGGGTCTAGAGTACCTTTTCAGAAGGGGAATAAAAAAACATTATCCTTCAAAAATGTAATGAAAAATAAGGACACATAAAACAATAATGATATCTAAGGATTAAATTAAAATTATAGATATTTTACAAAAAATTATATTATTAGAACTCATAATTGAAATGAACACGTATCTTTCAATAAATTTTCCAATTTATACATCATTTATGATCATAGTCGGCTTAATTTATCAACACATGAAACAATAATTTTTAAATATTGATGTTACCTTTATAAAAATGGGTAATATATCAAATAAAGCATAAGGATTCCTTCCCCACACTAGAATTGAACATTTTTACCTATTTTTTAACTAAAGGTGAGAGAGTTTCATATGAAATTTCATTCAATTTTATTAAAGGAATGGATAAAAATTATTAAAAAAGAAATTTATTTTTACATATGAAAATAAATTGTTTTCAATGATACTATGGTTAATTGATCTCATTAAAATCCATATTATTAATAGATTATTTTTTATTTAATTATTATAAATCATATTCTAAACTTGAAAATTAGTTAGATAAAAATGAAAAATTAATTATAAAAATTTATTGTGATTCTAAAAAGAATATTTTCATTTTATATTATACATTTTTTATACACGTGATTGATATAAATATATTAATATAAATTAAATATACAATTATGAAAAACTGAGCAATAAAATAAAATTATTATAATAAACAAAAACGATGGAAGGGAAAATACTAAGACTGTTTGGTCTCCATCTAAAACTATTCACTATGATCCTAAGATCCTTCATTTTACTTTGGGGGTGTAGTAAATCATGAAAAAAATTATGAGAAACCATTACCCCTATGTTTTAACATCCATTATCTATTTAGGTAGTGTGGCCCCAATAAAAGAAACCGAAGACTAATCTTAATGAATAATATCGAATGAGGTGGTTCTGATGGTATAAAAATCTTAGTAATATGGATTCAATATAATTTGGGAGGAAATGACCCCCTTATTCATTATAAAATTTACAAATACTTAGACCATAACATTATTTATCATGGATAGAGGTGCGGGGGGGGGGGGGTAATTATTTTTAGGTTATAATATATTTCCCATTTAATTAATCATATAATTTAAAATAAAAACAATGATAGTGTACACATGGGGACTACCACCTCATGAGTTGGTGTATTTCATTTTTCATCACCAAATCTCAGGGGTGATTATAATAATAGACCCAAATAAAACAATATTATATATATTATATATATTTCATTAAATAATGGTAAATGAATTTTCAAATTATTTATTTAGAATCCCGTGAAAAATAAAGACATCACTCATGTGTATCCACAATCTACCATCTCATGAACCATTTTATTTTAATTTCCATTGCTACATCAAATGGGTTTTATATATAGGTGTATTTAAATAATTAATAGAAATTTTTTGACATAATACTTAATATATTTCCATCATGTTTGGTGAAAATTGGAAATGTTATATAGACCTTACTTTTTTCATTAAAACAATAACATCATTTATAAATATTAGCAATATAATAGTTATATATTCAAGGATAAAAATGATTATTATCCTAGAAAACATAGGATAATACATAACATATACATAATAAAAAATAAAAAGTATTAAAATATTTCTTAATTATTCACCTAAAATCTCTCAAATTAAACTTAGTGTATAGAGTCCCCAAAGGATATACATAAAAGAAAGGTGTGAGATAAAATCCTAAAATGAGTAAGAATAAGGGACATGAATAAACAAAACATGGGTAATCATAATATCATCACCTAATAATAATATAATTATCATCAAAATTAGGATGATATCATTTTATAAAGTGAATGAATTTTGAAATTCAAAAAAAATGAAACATCTTGTTATAGTGGTAAAATACCACACATAGTGTTTAATGAAGCTAACATCTTATTCACACATAACATGTGTCCACAATCATAACGTCATCACTGTGAACAATAAAGATATAATTTTTATGCATAATTCAAATTATCTATTGAGAAAAATCACATTACCCAATACAGTGGAGGGATTAATAATTCTGGTCTAACTTGTTACATCATAGTATTTACGTAACCATTCAAACCACATATAATGAATATCAATCATATTAAAAAAGTAAACCATTGAATAGAATGAGTTCTATTAGGACTAATCAATAAAAAATTTATCAATAAACACAGGGTTTCAAAATTAAAAATGAAAAACATATTTGGAATAAACCTCATCATTATTGTGTTAAGAAGAAACAATCCAATAGGAGTAAAATATGTGTTTAGGAATAAAAATATATTTTGGAAAATCATTGTATTTAGATTATAAGTCACTATTGAAATATGAATATCCTTAAAATAAAATGGAATAATAGTGAAGGGATTTTTTAGAATTGTTATTTGAATGTCCATATTGAAAATGACATGAAATAGGGATAACCTAAATAAACATAGTTGGGATTTGGAGTCTCCATACCTTTATTTACTCTTTATTTCATCGCTTTTATGAGTCATAAACAATTAAATAATATTTATTAAATAAATAAAACCAAGATTAATTATATAAATTAATGTTACTATTTATCATTTATAACCATAGTATTATATTTCTTATTTTTGTTTGATGAAATTGAAGCATTTTAATATCATTTTTTCCGAAAAAAATTAAAAAGTTTCCTTGGATTTCACTATTTTGTTCAAGGAATATTATAAAAAGTGTAATAAATTCAAGAATCATAAAATATATAAATTTAAAATTTTATATATAACAAATAATATATTTTAACCATCCATAGGATTCTTTAAAATAAATGGATTAGAAATGTCGTCATTTACAATTAACCAACCGTTGAAGGGACACTATGGAATCAATTGGAAAGGGATTTTTTAAATTTATATATGCTATAAATATGGTATATAAAGTATTTAAAAATATCTAATATAATGTTAAAATAATTCATAATAATTTTTATAATATGTTATTTTAATATTAATTGGGAATAAGTGAAAGAGAATAAGAAAAAGAGAAAATAGTTGATAAAATATTACCCTTTCCAAGGTGCAGTTTCTCTTGTACGACACTAAAAATTCACTAATGAAGGAATTTATATTACTACATCACAACCCAAATGTTTTTAAGTGCCTATGAGAGATTAATTGAGTATAGCATTGGTTCTGTATTGTGTTTGATAGGGATTTTTTCAAGGTGAGGAATATGGGTTATTTATATTGGAGGAGAGGGGAATTTTTAGAATAAAATATTAAATAAAATAATATATCAATGCTAAAACATGAAATACTAATATTTTTTGATATTATAGATTGCATGGACCTATAATATATTGCAATTAGTTCCATAAACCCCTTTATAATTTGAATCACATAGTTTATTAGAAAGAAAAGTAGAAAAAAAGAAAAAATTATTATTTTAAGAAATCAATTTTGACTTAGTTTTGGAAAATTCATTTAGTGTGTGGAATTTATATATATTATTTATTAATGACACATTTATGGAATGAAATATAATTTTGATTAACCTCAATTTCAAAAAATTATTATGTCACTATTACTTAATTAATTTTGTCAATTAATGTACACCAGTTATGTGAAAAAATGTATTTTTAGTATTCACCTAAGTATTGAATTATTTCAAAAAAATATTAAAAAATAAACCATGGAACTTTTAAATGTTTTAGTTTAAAATATTATATATATTTTACCAAAATTAATTTCTAACATAGGAATTTTATAATTTTATAATAAAAATGATGAATTTTATAAAATACTTTAAAATACAATTTTTAAAAAATAAGAATATATTTTATTTTAGTTTTTACCTATGATATTAAGATTTTGAAATTATAATAATTGTATTATCTTGAGTTAAAAATTCAAATGATAGCTTAAACATATTATAAACAAACCATAGGAAATTTTCAATCATGGGGACGCGATCCCGCGACCTTGCCCCCAAACCCCAACCCACCCATACCACCCCAACCAATCACGGGGGGGGGGCATAATTTTAATTTTATTAACTTAAATAACTTATTATAAATTTCAGTTATATCATAATTTATTATTTATAGTTTTAATTACAATTCCAATCGTCATATTGCAATTCTTAATAGTTGTGTTACTACTTCCATTAGCCAGTTTACTATTCAATTGTCACATTACTACTCTAACCATCACATTAGCTACTATAAACAACTATTTAATCATTAAATAAATATTATATAAAATTACGCCAAATCATTATATGTTTTATTTTTATAATATGTTGATTGGTTAACTAAAATTTGATTTTATTTCAAAAAAAATTAGTCATGGGGGTGATGAATTTTTTAGATTATGGTGATCCAAATTTCATGATTTAAGAATTTATATTTTATATTTGTTTCCTAATTATAATGTATTAAATTTTCATTCGTTTCATAGATTTGTAATGTAATGATATTTATTAATGTGATAATTTTTTGTTTATTTCTCTATATATTTTATATGTATAATATAATATAATATATCAAAAAAATATTTTAAAATCAAATATTGATAAAGAACACTGGGACATTAAATCCTTCCCCCCATTATAAATTTCATCCCCAAAATGTGAACACATATTGTCGATTGAGAATAGATAAATTTAATCATGTTTTATTGTTTCTTCTAACTATCAGGTCGCCTCTTCATACTTATGGTTTTGCCAAATAACTTTTACAAGGTGAGTTATCTTGTTGCATAGAACATTTTCTCTATGGAACAATATCTTCACTGGATTCGCCACATATGAGAGGTCATTGTCAAGTTGTACCAACTCCAAATTTAGTTTCAGTTAGGTTTCACTTATGTACATTATTAGGATAGATACATGGAACATGTCATAAACATGAGACATATTTAGAGGTATCACAAGTTGATAGGTCAATGATCACATGTGACCCAGGATATGAAAGAGGCTAATGTACCAAGGGTTAAGCTTCTAATTCTTTATAATCTTCATGAATCTCATACATGGTTATGTTTTAAGGAATAATTTTTCTCCAACATCAAACTCCATGCCCATTTAATGATTTTTAACATTGTAAAATTATTAACTCTAAGAAGATTTTATATGTTGTCAGATGGATTGAACCTTATATATCATATCATACAGAAGATCAAGTCAAAGTTTCTTTAATTATCAAACATCATCCCAATGAGTTTGAGTTCTACATCAACTCCCATACATATCTACACATGGATCTATTTTAATTCTTGAGTGGGAGAAGTAGTTATATGATAACTCAACTATCGTGAGTTGTTGATCCCATATGACTTTGAATCCCATTGCATAGGCCCCCAATTATGTCCTCAAGTGTCTGATTAGTCCTTTCAGATTGGCCATCAGTTTTTGGGTGGTTGGTCATGGTGAAATTAAATTTATTATTAAAATAATGTTAATTACTTATCTCGAAATTATATGTGAACCTTGGAAGATGATCATAAATGATATAAATTTTAACACCTTACAACCTCACCAAGTTCTTATGTATATATCATCATGTTATTGTAGTAATAAATCATCCTGAATGGAAATGAAGTGGCCAGTCTTGGTGTGTCAATGCACGACAATCCATATTGTATTATTTATATTGGATGTCTTAGAGAGACCTATGACAATTTCAATGGTGATGTTCTTCCATTTTCACATGGGTATAGGCAATGGTAACATCATCCCTTTGGACATAAATCACACGACTTTAAAACTGTATAAATTCCTAGCACAAGTAGAAATAATCTACGATATCTATATTTCAATTATACCAATAAAATTACTCTCTATGATCACTACACTTCCTGGTAATTCCAAGATGGTTAGAGAATGATGAGATTTGTGAATTATAAAATATCACCTTTTTTATATTAGGTGATGAATTCACACAATTTCTTGTTCCAAATAAAATTACACCATCCTCATCGATGTGGAAATCGTGTTGCTTCCCATCCTTTACCTATTTCACATTCTTTTAAATCTTCGTATAATCAAATTTTCCACTTTAATATTCTATTAGATATATGGATGGGGAATCATTTGTGAAATTTTGGATGTTTCCCTTATAATATGATTTCTATATCCCTCCAATTTATATCCATGAAAATTAAAAAATTTCTGTTAGTAAAAAATCAATGAAATTATTTTAATCATTACTATATATCACAAAACCATATCTTCTTGTTGGTAGTGTGACTACATATAGCATCCCTAATTTTTCTTAGATATCTAATTATATCATTTTAAATAAAAATAGCATAAAATAATTACACAGTGAGTATCCAAAGTTTTAGTGTCCTTGGAAAATTATAACTATACATAACATTTACAAAATAAATCATAAACATTAATATAAGTCCTTCTTCTCTAGATTATTATTGGCCCTTGAATTCTCCACAGTACATGTAATCACTTAATAATATACATAAAAAAGGGGTGATATAAAATATTATTAATAGGATAGATAAAAACAAGAAACAATATAAAATGGGTTTAGAATAATCATTGTCATCATTACATAGGTATATGATCATAAACATGAGAGGAATCACTAAGAAAATGCATGTAATGTAACAATGAAAAAAATGAAACGTTGTGTCTTAATGGTCAACAACAACACAAATATGTGAAGAATGATAGCATCATGTTCATGCATTTCTCACATTTCCCATTAGATACAACATATTATCCAATTAATTGGAGTTCTATATAATTTTTGGATCACCCTTCACATTATTACTTTTACATCGTAATATATATTTCCAGGGAAACCCATCACATCATAACATTTACATTATCTTTCATTCCACATAAAACATTTATCAATCGTGAAAATAAAATTATTCATGTACAGAAATTTATCTCATTATATAATCATAAATTCATGAAATTTGGTTTCGCAAATGAAGGAGGGAATAAAATAGATGAATCACCAACCTTGAGTGAAGAAGAAACAATCTCGAGAAGTAAAAGGTGTGTTTTTTTAAGAAGTTTTATTTTAAGAAACATTATGTTTGTCATAAACTCATAACAAAAACATTTATATCCAATAAAAGGTATCATGATGATGAATATATTATATTTAAGGAATATTAAAACTGAAAATGGGGTGAAATATGGAAAATGCCATGAAAGAGAGTTGGGTTGGAGAATTCCCCTTACCTTGAGTCTGAGTGATTACATCACATTAATATCCTATATATGCACATTATAGTCATTAATTTAAAACATATGATGTGTTATACATGATTTTTATTCATTATAGTTTTTATTAAGTCCATTTATTTGTTTTTTATTAGTTATAGAGTTTAATTTCATCGTTTGGGAGCATTCATTTTCATGGTTTTCATGATGGGTTTTCTTGTATACATGAATGGAAATTCATGAAAAATGTGGATAAATATATAAATTATTTATTAAATGTAATCAATTACAATAAATAAGATTTAATGGTATCATAAATTATTTGGTTATATGGCATGAGTAATAATCATTAGATAAAATTTAATGATGCCTGTTTTAGGCTAATTTTGGTGGTTTTTCGATCACAACGAAGTTGTTTCTATTTATCATTTAGTATTATGTTTATAAGTTAGTTTCAGAACATAAAAGGGATATCAAATAAAAAATGAAATCAATTTTCATCCATTTTTATTAACATTCTTGAAGGTGTTAGTGGAAAATGAATGTGCATATTCAGTGATGTCGAAAAATTGACACATCACGAGCGATGATTTCATTTTAAGAATAAAATAAATATAAGAATGAGTTTAATTATGGATATTAAATTAAAATTATATAATTATTTTATGTCAAATATAATAGAGTTATCATTCCTTTTGGATATGATAATTAGGGGTTAAGAGAAGAAAAGAAATGAAATTAAAAAGAAATTAATTAAAAAATGAAGAAGATTTTTCCTCTTAAATATATCCTCCTTGAGAACCTCCATAAGGTAGGGGTTTTTTGTATTTTGATGAGAAACATATCTCATAAACATAGGAGAGGATATTTCATATAGGTTTGGGTTGAATTTATACAATTCTCAATTCTTTATATGTGTGAGGAGAAGATGGTGTGAGGGGTGGTACATATACTGGAGGAGAGGGATGTTTTCTCAATTTTTAAATTCCTTAGTTTATTAAATTTCTCATGACAAGAAATAGTATTGATTATTGAGACTAAATATAATAATCATATCTTGTAAGTTCAATGAAATTGTTCTTACATTTGTGATGACTCAATGAATAGTGTATTTACCTTATAATGTATATATACTATAAATTATCGTATTTCACTATTCACCAAAAACTTATGTAATTCAGAAAAATCCAAAAAAAATCACCCTAAACATTTTTTAACATGTAGAATTATGAAATAATCTCCATTTTAAGAAAACAATTTTCTCTATATGATTTATTTAATTTTTATTTAAAATCGTCATTTACAGAGAAAATACATATTTTAAATTTATAATTTACTTTAAAACACTTTGAAAAATTAGTAAAGGTCTCAAGAAATTATCTTAAAATCATAAGGCATAAAAATATGAACTTATAAATACATTTTACGAAAAAATTAATTATTAAATTAATCATTAAATTGTAATTGATTATTTATGACTTATAAAAAACAACAATTAATTAATAATTTGTAAAATATTTACTTACTTATAATATTATATAATTATATCAAATTTTCACTAATAAAATCAATAAATTTTACTTATAATTTAATGGGTTAGGGTACTATTCATTTTTCCAGTTTTCTATTCATAAGGGTTATATTACTATTCATATAGTAATGTTACTATTTCCTCAGTATTGGTTCCTTAACTTCTACAAATTATTTTATTTCATTAGTTATTTATTTATAAAGTTTTTATTTGGGTATTTATGTCATTTTAGGTGTATTATGATATGTAGAATTACTATAATAAGGGAAAATTTCCTTTGAAAAATGTTTGGGGTGTTACATTATTCCCCCATATGAAATTTCACCCTTGAAATTTCATTTTCCATAAACATGCTAGGGTACTTTTCCATCATCTCATTGTCTAGTTCCCAAGTTTCTTCTCCATACTTATGGTTACTCATCAATATTTTGACAAGGTGGGATGTCTTATTTCATAGAACCTTATCTCTCCAGTTTAAAATCTATACTGGATACTTATCATAAGAGAGGTCATATTCTATTTGTACCAACTCTGTGTTTATTTAATCTAATGGATATGGTATGAACTTCATCAAGAGGGATATGTCGAACGCATCATGAACATGATCCATATTCAGTGGAAGATCAAGACAATAGGCCATGGATTATATGTGAACAAGGATTTAAAAGGTGGCAATATACCATGGGATTAGATTCCCTTTCTTTTCGAACAGAATGACTCTCTTCCATGGTGATATTAAAAGGAAGAAATTATCTCCAACATCAAACCCAAAGTCCATTTGATGGTTATCTACATAGATCTTTTTCTAACTCTTAGAATCATTGATGTGTTTATGGATTTCTTGAACTATCTCTATCACTTATTTCACAAAATCATGTCCCTGTAGATTCCTTTCTCCAACTACATCCAAAGAGGGTAGATTTCTACATCAATTTCCATATAGAGACTCAAATAGAATAATCTGAATACTAAAGTGGAAGCTATTGTTGTACGAGAATTCAACCAATGGGAGATTCTGATCTCATCCACCTTGGAAATATAAAGATAATTATCTTATCAAATCTTTTAGAATTTGAATATTCATTTATATTGGATATTAGTTTTGGGGTGATAGGCTATGCTGAAATTTAATTTATTACTCAAATCATATTGAAGACTCCTCTAGTATTTATATGTTATCCTGGGATCACAATCAGACACATTTGAGAGTGGAAATACATGCATTCTCACCACTTTCATCACATATATCAGATAAATATGTTCAATATAGAGATCATAAAGAACAATGATAATGTGGGAATCCTGGGTGAGTTTGTCCACCATAACCCATATAACTATTTTTTTGGATGTCTTTGGGAGACCCATGAAGAAGATCATACTGACATTATCCCATTTCCACATCTATAGAAGAAATTTTTTCATCATGAAAATTGACTTATGTATCTTGAATTTTACATGATAAAAAATAAAGAACCGTGATATATACTCTACAATATCCTTCTATATGTTGTCTCAGTAGAAGTATTCTTGGAGATCCCTATATATCTTTATGCTCCTTAGATGGATAGAGATTCTAGATCTATGTGCATTGTCGAATAGATCCTTATTTATACTAGGTGATGAAGGCACACAAAGCCTCATTCCAAACCAAATCACTCCATCCTTATCGATATCGATGTCTTACAGCTCCCCTTCATTTTCTACATTCACCTTCTTTTGTAACTCAAGATCATCCATTTGAGCATCCATATTCTCCTCTTGGATTTATGGTTGGGAAATCATTTGGATAAGGTAATATGTATTCACTAGTATTATGATTTCCAAATCCATATTTTTCATATCCATGAATATAGGTTCTTTCTCAATTCAGAACATGGATAGACTAGCAGTAACCTTCTGTTATGAGCATCTGATACCTTGATTACCTTTCGAGGATGATAGTGAATAGGAAAATCGTAGTATTTGATTAGCTCTAACCATTTCCTTTGAAGCATGTTGATATATTTTTGTGTTATCAAATACTTTAGGCTCTTTCTATCGATATATATTTCACACTTACCACTCTATAGGTAGTTCTGTCATATTTTCAATGCAAAAAATCACAGCTACAAGCTCTAGATCAAGTGTTGTGTAGTTCATATCATGGATTTTCAACTACCATTACGAGTAGGATATCAAATTATCATTTTTAGGAGTAAAAAACCCATACCATTATTGGTAGTATCACTCTAAATAACAAATCCTTATGCACTTTTTGATAATGTGAGTATAAAGGTAGTGATTTGTGTTTTCTTTTGATTCTTGAAGCATTCCTCACATTGTTCCATCTAGACTCACATTACCAATTTCTTTATTAACATAGTTATAAATCATGAAATTCATGGAAACTTTATCACAAAACATTGATAGAACCATGATATGAGAAGAAAACTAGGGATTTTAGGGACACTAAAGGGTATATACCCTTACTTAATTGCTTGTTTTTTAAGGATCCATAGAAATTCCAACTCTTGCGATTACATGTCCCAAGAATGTGACCTATTGTATCCAAAGTCACACTTGATGAACTTGGTGTAAAATATATCCTTCCATAATGTCTCCAATAGAAGATTTATATGTTCTTTATGTTAATTTGTTCTCTTAGTGTATATTAGAATATCATTGATAAAAAATACCACAAATTTTACAATGTACTGTATAAAGACTCTATTCATTGAATCCAATAATATTGCAGGGAGTTAAGATATATTAATGGAATCACTAGAAACACATAGTGCCAATACCTTGTACGGAATGCATTATTTTTAATATCATAATTCTCCAACTTTAGATGATGATATACCAAATGAAGATTCACATTTTTAGAATTATTAAGATCCCCACAACAGATCAAACAACTCATCAATACATGGTAGAGGATACATGCTCTTTATAGTGATCCTATGGAGTTCCCAATAATCAATTCACAATAACATTGATCTATCATTCTTCTTAACAAGAGCACTGATGCACCCCCTGGTGATGCACTATCGATTTTAAACCCTTTTTCCAAATTCTATTGAAACTCATTCATTAACACCTCTAGTTTTATAGGAGAAATCCTATAGGGACACATTGAGATATGAGTATCACTGGGTATGAGATCTATTGAGAACTCTCCCTCATAATCTAGGGGGATTCTAGGTAACTATTCAAAAAATATATCTATACATTCCCTCTTTATGGGAATTTCCCCTAGGTTGATACTTTCCTTTTACACAACCATTCGAGAAAGGTATTATTATTCATAGAGAATCAACACCCTCATTGTTGAAGGATTTTCCAAAGGGGATTCATTATCTTTCTTACATTTTTAGAGGAGCGTGGGATGGTTCAGAATATGAAAATATATTTCCATTTTCTGATAATTTATATGTGTTATATATAACATGTGTCAATACATTCTCATTAGAGCATCAAAATCCAAAAAGGGTAGTATCACTAGATTCACTGGAAAAATCATCCCACACACACCTATAGGAGAAGAGTCCAACAGTTGAGTTTTATTGATTGAACCACTAAGTGTTTTTATATATATCTATACTTTATGGGTTAAGATATTTTATTCAATAGTTCTAGAAAACATTTAAGATATAATAGAATGTGTAGAACCAGAATCATATAAGTATTTTGGATTTATTGAGTGAATAGGAATTGTACCTTGCATAAAAACATTCCTTTTCTCCACTTCCACAATAGTGTTCACATATGATATTCCTTTATCCTTTGGATTTATTGGGTTTTAATTCTAATTACCCACATGGGCCTGAGGTTTAGTGTACTAGGTTTCATAGTTCCCTTTGTCCCTATAGTTGTTGAATTAGACCATGGGTGGTGTTCTTCTTTCCTCAACGATATTTTCCTACTTCCTCATGTCTTTTCAACATTCATGGGCTTGGTGTCCTTCTCTCCCACACTGGATGCATTTCCCTACCACTTTGAGGAAGCTCGCATGAAGCTTCTTCCCATATTATTGGCATGTGGGTGGTTGAGTTTTATTTCTACATTTCAAATTATATCCTATAGCTTGAAACTCAATATTTCATTTATAATAACCTTATCCATTAGACCATTATCCAAAATCCATGTCCACTGTGAGATCACCTAAATAAAATTCTTCATAACTCCCTATGTTTCAAATTCAAAGATCCATTCGATGGTGTGGTTTTAAGCCATTACAGAATCTATAAATTTTTCTATCAGTTTTTATAACAAAACCTAAAGTGTATCCTGAAGGCCTTAATCTATTTACCTCATTGGACATGAAAAATTCACCTTACTTTTTATTAATCTCTATGAATTATCTATCCATATTTTTATGAATATTTTTAGGGAAATAATTTTCATGAAAGATTGTCTTAAATCCTTCGGAATCAATCTCTTCAATTTCATCTTTCTAATTGGTGTTCTTAATCAAAGCCCAACATTGATTGGCCTCTCAAACTACATAATAAACAAAAAGATTCACCTTATCTATATTATAATAGTTAAGAACATAAAATACATTCTCCATCGATTTTACCAACTTTTCTCCCACTAGTGGATCAGAAGATCCACTAAATGTCGGTGGTCATTACCTCATAAAACACTCGATAGCTAGTTTTTCCCACTTAGGTGAAGTTGGAAATTCCACATTATTCAAATTATAGTTCATAACGTGAGAATTATGGGTAATAATCACCATGAAATTTTGAACTCCTCCTCCCAATGCATTGGGTATTTCATTCGTGTAATCACTGCATTTTCCATCACACGGGTTGTTGGCCTGGTTTTCCTAGTTCCCAGTATTTTTTAAAATATAAAAGGTATGAACAAACCATAAGTTGACAAGTCATGAATAAATAATTTATTCTATTGTGAAATTATGTATAAAGGCATATATTTTTGGATTCCTATGTTTATAATTTTCAATTTAAAATATTTTTTTGTGCTCACTTATACTTAGTCTCGTACTATGGGATTTTAATAAGGTTTTCTAATCCTCATTCCCAAATTAACTAAACAATCCTCTGACACCAACATTAGAGACCCTGATTTTTCATACATATATTATTACATAATTTTAAATCCAAAAAAAATAAAATCAATACACAGCAATGATCCAAAGATTTAGGTTCATAGGAATATTAGGAGAATACATAACATTTACAAAATAAAACACAAAAAATTATTTAATTCTTTATTCCCTAGATTCTATTTGTCTAATGAATTATCCTCATTTCAAGTAATCACTTGAGGATATATATAAAATTATATTGAGATAAAATCCCAATAAGAGGATATATAACAGCCTGAAAAAATATAACATGGGTTGAAAAGAATTATTATCAACATTACGTAGGTATATGATCATAATCATGAGAGAAAGCATTAACAAAAGGCCTGAAATGTGTCAATGTGAAAAAAAAAATAAAACAATATGTATTAGTTGATGAATAACATACATATTTATGAACAATGAAAACAACATGTTTATTTATATTTCACTTTTCTCAGGAGATAGAGCACATTACCCAAAGAATTGGAGTGCATTATAATTCTGGGCACACCGGTCACATGACAACATTTACATTATTATGTATGATATATAGAAAATATACCATTCTTGAACATAAAATAACCCATGTAATGGAATTAGATTCATTTCATAAATAATACATTTGTAGTCATTGGGTTCCCAAATAAAAGTGGAAATAACATACTTCAATCATTGACCTTGAGTGTAGAAGAAAAAATTTTGGGAAGTAAAAGGTGTTTTTTAAGAAGAGTTCTCATAGAAAACATTATATTTGTTATAAACTAATGTATAAAATATTAATATACCATAAAAGGTAATATAATTATAAATAAATTATATTAAAGGAATATCCATACAAAAAATTGGGTAAAAGTGGGAAAACCTAAAGAAAGAGAGTTGCGTTTGAGAATTCCCCTTACCTTAAGTTTGAATGATATCTTCACTGTAATATCATGTCTAATAAAAATAGATTAATTAATAAAAAAATTCAATACATGAATTTTATTCCTTACGGTTTTATTAAGATCATTCAAGGTCTTTTGAATGAGGTATAGAGATTAATTTTATCATTAACCAGTATTCATTTTCATGGTTTTCATGATCTGTTCATTTGTATACATGAAAGGAAGTTCAAGTCAATTGTGGTAATATATACAAAATTTTTATGATATGTTTTTAATGATATTATATAATTTTTATTGTAATTATAAATAATTTGGTTATATGGAATGAATATGAATCATTAGATAAAAATTAATGATGATTGTTTTAGGTTAATTTTGGCCGATTTTAAATGACAATGAACTCATATTGTTTTATCATTTACTACTATGGATATAAGTTAGTTCTAGTACATAAAATGGGTTATAAAATACATAGTACAATAATTTTTCAACAATTTTATGGTTGTATTAGTTTCCTTTAAGGTGTGAATGGAAAATGAAAGTGTATCGCACATGATTTTGGTAAATTGAAACATCACAGGCGATAATTTCATTTTCAGAATATAATAGGGAGAGAAAGAAGTTTAATTATGGATATTAATTAATGATAGATAATGACATTATATCAAAAGTTTTGAAGTTATAATTCCTTTTTTATATGACATGTTGGGGACAAGAAAAAATTGAAATGAAATTAAAAGAAAAAAAGAAAAGGATTTTACATCTTTAATATATCTTCCTTGAGAACCTACTTAGGGAATGGGTTTTGGTATTTTTATGAGACCAAGACCTCATAGATGTGGGAGAAGGCATTCCCATGTTTTTTGATACAAATATGGATAGGGTTAAAAGCTTTACGGGTTTGAGTAGAAAAGGGTGTGATGGTGGTATTTACAGTGGTGAAGAGGTGTGTTTTCTCATTTTTTAATTCATTAGATTATTATTTTCGTAAAAAAAATAATGTTTATTCACAAGAAAAAATAAAATAATTATATCATGTTATTTCAAACCAATGGTTATTATATTAGTGACGACTCAATGAATAATGTATTTTACTTATAATGTATACTTTCTGTATATCACTGTATTTCACAATACACCAAAAATTTATGTAATTTAGAAAAAAACAAAAAATAAACCCCAACCATTTTTAATTATTTAGAATTAATAAATGAAATACATTTTTTGAAAATAATTTTCTAAATATGAGTAATTTAATTTTTTAGTGATATAATCATTTCGATAGAAAATATAGATTTTAAAAGTAGAACTGATTATAAAACATATTGAAACATTAATTAAGGCCTAATAAAATTATATTAAAAAAAAGACATAAAAATATTAATTTATAAATTAATTTTAAGAAAATACGTTTTCTTTTAAAATATTAAATTAATCCTAAACTTGTAATTAAATATTTATGACTTATTAAAATACCAACACTTAATTAATAAATTTTAAAACATTTACTTACATATAAAATGATATAATTATATAATATTTTCACCTATAAGATACATAAATTTTATTTATAAATTCATGGGTGGGAATACTATTCATTTTATAGATTACTATTCATAAAGGTTATATTACTATTCCAAAGTTCAAGTTCCTATTTCATCAGTATTGGTTCCGTAACTTATAGAAATACTTTTATTTCATTAATTATCCATTTATACTATTTTATTGTAGTATTTATGTGATTTTATGTGATTTATTCTTTGCAGCTTTATTATAAGAATAGAGAAATCCCAGTGATAAATATTTGGGTCATAATAGTATAGATGTTGTGATTATCCACTTCTAGATCTCCTTAAATATTTCTCACATTATAATGTCCATACATACATTACCCATTTCCATGTTAAAATAGTTAGATAGCTAGAAAATCATGATAAAGTTTTCCCAAATCATTTGAAGTACCCTATTATGAAAAAAGTAGGGATTTCTATTAAACTAGTGGGTCTAGGGCATTCCTCAATTTATTTTTTCTTTGAAGCATCCACTAAAATTCTTTCTCTTCTGATCAATATCCCCCAGAATTGGATTTCTATATCCATAAGTCTACCTTTATAAAAATAGTTTATATTGTATCCTTCCATAATTTTTATATTACAAAACTTATATGATCTTCATATCCCTACTTTCTCATGGAGTAAATGTTTATATGACTGATAATGATGAATTAAAAAAAATTCAATGTATTGTGTAAAGAATCCATTAACGAAATCCATTAATATTTTTTGGGAATTTATATTTCATGAGGGAATAATTTTGAAATCATAGTGTTTATACCTTGTATAGAAGGTTTTATTCTGAATATCTACCTTAGTTACATTCAGTTGGTGATATCTAGAAAGAAGATACACCTTTAAGAATTTCAATGCTCCTTGTGACTGAACAAACAAGTCATCAATCCTAAGAAGAGGATACCTTTTTCATTATAGTGATCATGTTGAGCTCTTCATAATTAATAAACACCCACATTTATCGATTCTTCTTATTAAAAAAAGATCACTAGCTCACCCCAAGGGGATGTACTAAGGAGTGTGAACACTTGGGCCAAATACAATTATAGATACTTCTTTAACTACATTAGTAAAATTACTGTTGTGGAATTTGTTGTTAGAATTGGATTTGGGGATGAAATATGTGGACATATATACCTCACGATCTTAGTTATGTATAGGTGAATATTTGTGATATACATGAGTGTATTCCCTCACAGTGATAATTTCCTCCATTTTGATACATTTTTTGGGATATCCATTTTTTAAATGAAAGATTCTACATAGTGTATCATTACCCACATCTTTCAATGATTATCTAAAATAAATTCATGGCCTTACATGAATTTTTATTGGAGCATGGTAAGGTTTTTAAAATGAAAAATTATTTCCTTTTTATGTTACTTTATTTGTATTCTACATAATGAGAGGAAATCAATTACTATTAAGCGTCGAATTCCACCAGGGGATGCATCTTGATATTTTCTAAGATAATCATACCAATTATGATAAAAAGAGATTAATACAACACTTGGGATTCAATGGTAACAAAACTAGGTGTTTTATTGATATATCCACTTCAAGGTATCATGGACTTGATTCAACAATTCCAGTAAACCTGTTGGATATAAATGATTGTGTAGAACTATAATCAAATAATTTGTTTTTCCATTTTTAGATAATATTAATTATACCTTTTATAATATCATATTTATTCTCCACATCAATATTAGTGTGGGAATAATAATTCCCTTTATACATTGGATTTGAAAATTGTAGACACTGATTACCCTCAATGACCCATAGTTTAGTTCATTGACTTTCATAGTTACCTTCCTCCGTAAAATTGAATAATTAATCCACTGGTTGTCAATTAGGTGTTCCCATCCTTACTCTATCATATAAGAAATATTCCTTATGAATCATTGACAAGACTATGTTTTGTTTCCTTCTCCCCCACACTTGATGTGTTTCACCATCCCTTCATGGAAATCTCCATGGTTTTTCTTCCCACATTTTTATTATGCGAGTGGTTAAATCCTCTTTCATCCTTATTCATTTACCCTAAGAACATAAAACTATTACCTCCTCTAATTATCTCCATAACCATGGGGTCATTCTCTAATATTTATCTCTACTTTGAGAACACATATAACTAAATCATCTTAACTCTCAGTGTATCAAATAGCTTGTGACTTTCTATAAAGTAGTTCTAATCTACTAAAAAATATATCTATTTTCAATAATTATTGCTAACAAAGCCTGAGGTGTGTCTTGAAATAATTTTTATGTATTCCTAATATACAATTAATGATTCTTATTAATATATATTTAGATATATTAATTCCTTATCTATAATTGAATAAAGTGTTAGAGGGAAATAATTGTTAGGAAATGTTTTATTAATTTCATCCCACTACTTCTCGTACATTTCATACTTTTTCTTGTTTTCATTTATAAACTCACACCATTTATCGGGATATTCATATTATCAATAGTTGGATAGAGTCACATTCTCCTTATCTGAAAATTTAACAACAGAAAACATCATCTTTCTTTATTTAACCCACAATTCTTTAAAAGTGGATCAGAAGACGTGCTAAATGTCTATGGTCACTGCCGTATGAAGGACTCAATGGAAATATTATTCATATTTATAGAATTTTTATTCTCCACATGGTTTATGTTATTATTCATATGATGATAAAAATTGGTAATCGTCACTATACTATTGTAAAATCCACCTCCCATGGATTTGATGAGGACATTAGAGAACTCATTGCACTCTACCTCACAGAGGTTTTTCCTTAGTTTCTCTTAATTCCCACATTTTTCAAAAATATAAATGTTTAGAGAAAAACAAAAGTCCAAAAATAATGAATAATTTATTCTTTTACATAATTAAAAGTAAATGAATATCTTATGTATCCTAATATTTATTATTTATATAAAAACAATCTTCATGGGTGTCTTCATATACTTTAACATATACTAAGGTATGCTCCTAATATTTTTTAATCATAAATATGAAATTAACAAAACCACACTACTAATACCAACTATATTGACTCTAAATTTTATTTTATAACTATTACATATTTTTAAAGATTGAAAACATAATAGGTTTACATTTATGAATATAAATGTTTAGTATCATTATAAATTTAGGATCTTACATCACATATTCATAATAAAACATGAAAATTTTTAAAATCATTATTATTTACCCACATTAAATCGTTCATTTTATCCTTAGTATATGTAGAAACTTGAGAAAATACATCAATGTAATGGGTGAGTTAAATTCCCAGTAAGAAGTGGAATAAGCAATATGAATAAATATAAGATGGGTGAGAAAATTAATCATCATATAATAATAATATGACTATCATCAACACCATGAGATAAAAGGTTTAAAATGGAATATGATATGAAAATTAATTAAATAGAAATCTCATTTCATAGGGTTCAAATACCACACTACATTTTTAACAAAGCTAGCATCATGTTCAGACATATAATATTTTCATAACCTTAACAATATAATTGGGAAAAAAGATATAATCATGTTCACTCATCATAAATATTATCTCATGAGATACACCGTAACAAGTGTATATTGTCCTGCATTATACGTATATCGTATAACAAGTGTAGTCATGAAATAACCCATTAAATGGAATGAGTTTCAAAAGGATTTAATCATGAATAATTTTATGAATAAACATGGGTTTTACAATTGAAATAGTCAAAACATATTTGGCATAAACTTATTCATTGTTGTATGGGGAATAAACAACTCAATAGCAGTAAAATATGTGTTTTTGAAAGAAATGTCTTTATTGGATAATCTCTGAATTTGGATTATAAATAAAAGTGGAAACTATATATCCCCCAAATAATAGTGGATATTTGTTACATTATTTTTAGAAACAATATAAGAATATCCATACTAAAATTGACATGAAATCGGGATATCCCAATGAAAGGAATTGGGTTCATGGGTCCCCTTACCACAATTTTAACATTAGTTATTCACATTAACTACTCTTGAATAATTAAAATATAATTATAAAAGTTTAAAAAATTGAATTATGTTACTTTTTGTCACTATTTATCAATTATTTTCGTTGGATTATATTTCTTAACTTTTATTAATTAAATTGAATCATTTTTATATCATGAATTCTTTAAAAAGTTCCCATTTTCTTTGATTTGGATATTTTATTCTAAAAAATTATATATAAGAAGAATAAATTATTAAATATTAAAATAAATATATTTTAATATTTTTATATGAAAATTATATTATTTTAACCATCCATAGCCTTGTTTATAAGAAATGGATTAGAAATATCCTCGTTAGCGATTAACCAACCATTGATGGGACATTATCAAAAGAGTGCGAGGAAAAGTTTAAAATTTATATATCTAATAAATATGATACATACAATAGGTTTAAATCACTCATATAATGATAAAATAATTATTAATTAATTTAATATTATTTTTTATGCAATGTAATTTGGAAAAAAAATAGATAAAATGGAAGAAAAATAGAGGAGTGTTGATTGGAACTTACCCTTTCTAGGGTGTAGCTTCTCTTGTACGACTCTAAAAAACATTGATGAATGGAGTGTGATTAATATTGAATTTACCTAAGGTTTTTAAGGGCATAATATATATATTTTGGCATAAACTTTTCTTTCTAATGATTCAGATGAGTGGTTTTGAAAGGGAGGGAGAGGGGTTATTTATATATAAGGTGGAGAGTATTATTAGAATAAAATACATTATTAATTACTGTATAAAAGATAAAACATGTAATATGGAATTTTGTGAAAATTTAAATCATATATCAATATAATTTAATGGTTTTTTGAATTTAAAAAACATTATAATTCAAATTTGCATTTTTATTAAAATGGAATGTGAAAAAAGGTAAAATATTTTTTTCAGAGGATATATTTTGACTTTATGTTTTAAAAAATGGTTTTTAGGTTTTGAAATTTAGTTTATTTATTTTTAATGACACATTAATGAAATTAAATATATTTTTTCTAAACATGAAGTTACATAAATTGTTATGTTAATATTACATCATGAATGATGTAATTTAATATACACTTGTTATGAGGAAACTGTATTTTTACCATTCACCAAAAAATAAAATTATATTATAAATTTACAAAAATTATCCCTTGGACAATTTGGAATTAATCATTTAGAAAATGATAATAGTTTTATCAAACTGAATTTATAATTTTGGTAAATATAATTTTTAATATTTAAATTATGATTTTTATTAAATTCATTAAAATATTTTTTATTAAAAATGTTCTTGAAGTTTATTTGAGAATTGAAATGATGATATTACATTTCTGACATTATAATAATCATATTTACTAAAATTATAGGAGGTAAATATCACTTATATCCAAATTTATTATTTTGAGTTAAATTGTTAGTCAAACAATCATTTTTCTATTCCCAATGTTAATGTTACTATTTTAATAGGTTATGTTCCTTTTCCAAAGTTTATATTACTATTCCAATAATCACATTACCTCCTATAAATACAAATTCATTATTTCATTCAATATTAATTATGATTTATCCCAAGGATATATACTTTTATTTTCAATGAATTTTTGGTTAAATAATATTCTATTTCTTTTATATAGTTTTAGCTATTAGGGCCATGATTCTAGTAGATTGGGGCAATCCATATTTGCCCAATTTTTATTTCCAATGTTATTTTTTTTTTCTAATTTTAGTTTTTTGGAATTTTTTTTTGCTAATAAATTAAATTATCTTTATTGATGAGATTGAGTTTTGGTGGTTTTTATATATATATTTTCATTTATAATATTATATGACATAATAAAACACACATTTATTCATTAAAAAAACATTACTAATAAACACTAGGTTGTTACAACTGTTACTCATGAGTGTATATAGACTACCATATGTATATTTTAATATAATGTATTTTTCATAGTTTCTAAATATATAAATACGGTACAAAAAATATTATTAAAACATGATTTAGAATATATAAATGATTTAATCAGGTTCCATCTTTTTATATCAGACTATCCAATCCATTTTTCTCATATAAGATAAATTTTCTCATAACATCTGGCATGAACTTAATAGATTATGTAATTAAGAATAAAATTTATATAAGTGAAATAAGAGAAATTATAAAAATGAAAAAGAGAATTAAAATAGTAAATAAGAAAAAAAATACTATTTTGGAAGATAAATAAAATACATGACAACTGGTACTCATTATAATAGAAAATTTACCATTATACCCCATTTTCAATGTTATATAGACTTATATTCAAAAATATTATTCTCCAATACCATATTATTAAAATAAAATATTAGATTCATTTATATTGAAAAATATATTATAATGAAAATTTTGTGTCTCTTTTTATTTTGTTTCAATTTCATTCAAATGGAAATTTTTTGTTTATTTTATATGGTACATTTTTACTTTCTATAAAAGAAGGAAACAATAGATGTTCTATTTTAATGTATAAAACATCATTTTCTTCTCCTATAACCATAAAAATTATTTGATCTTCAGATTCAATTAGGTAATTACATGTTTTCATCATTGAGAAACCATTTCCCCCTTTTTCTAGGTATTTTTGTTTTGAAAATGGAGTTTTAAAAGAAATTTAAATGTCAATGTATCGAAACGTTTTTCATATGGGGTCATTTTTTTGAGTTTGATGATATAAATGAAATAGTTTATCTGATTATTGTATTTTATGGTCTGTGGAAATTTTTTTAAGGATGGGTGATCCTGATATAGCCCTCCAATAAATTATGTATCAATTTTTTGAAGAGAATTATGTTATAATAAACTGAGTAGGTTATTCCACTTGTATGGGTTCAAATAAGAATTAATTTAAGGGTTATATGAATATGATTTTCCAAATCACATATATGCATTTTCTTTGATTTATAGTGATTTTTCATGTATTGATTTTGATTCCATAAGGTATTGAATGAGTTATTTGTTTAATGAAAGGGCTATTTCATTTATGTGTTAAAAGTTATTCTTTTAATAATTTATTTTCATGGGTTCAATTTTTTTATGTCTCAATCATGATTATGATTTTTCACTTATGTTTTCATATAATGTGTGTTATGAAAACAATTGTGTTTTAAAGACGTTTTCTTTTGTATGTAAATTATTGTACATTCTTAATGTTTATCATGGTAAATTAAAATTCATTTATGGGATATCATGGTTTTTAAAGGAACAAATAATTTCATTCTTCTCTTTCATATGTATTATACTATTATTTTTATTTCCATACCACATTTTCAAATGTTTTTAAAAAATTTTAATAGGGATTAGGAACAATGATAAATCTTTGTTAAAAAATCTTTTTTATTTTTAATGAATAGAATACGTGTTTCATTTAAAAATTATTATAATATAAAAAAAATTGATATAGAGTGTATGTTGTTGTAATTAAAATCATATTTTATTAAAAAAACCAAAAAAACCCTTTAATGTATTTAATAATTTAATTTGAGTGATTCTAAGTTAGTTTTAATGAAACCATTTTATATTCTCTTAAGGTACAAGA
Source organism: Viscum album (assembly GCA_963277665.1). NCBI lineage: Eukaryota > Viridiplantae > Streptophyta > Magnoliopsida > Santalales > Viscaceae > Viscum > Viscum album. The sequence goes on from OY728165.1 coordinate 1,039,658,118, forward strand.
ATAATCCGTAAATATTTTATAATGAAATTTTTAAATACTTGGAATAATGATATAATAACCTAAGATGATTATTCAACCAAGTGAAGGAGCCACTTTTTGAAGTTTTATAACGAACTAGATAAAATGGATTGCACTAAGGGGTGATTGATTTTGGTGTTTTGGATAGGAAAAAAGAATGTCCAAAATGGTTGTTCTAAGGAATTATGAAGCATGTTAGATGTGTTTTAAACATAGAAATATATTGTGTGTTTCCACTAGGTCATGGTGCAATCCATTTTTTCATGTGAATTATATTAATGCTCATTTAACGATGCTAACCCATAATTAAAAAAATAATTCACAAACATAATTTATTCCCAATGAATTGTCAAATATTTCCAATGTTTTTTGAGGAAATAAGTTGAGACATTTTGTAGACAGGGAAATATGTGATAAATTTCTCATCTAATATCAAATTACAAAATAGCCAATTTCTCAAGTCCCATATGTATGTTTCCCTAATTATAAACATTATTTCTCTTTTATAGATATTAAAAAATAATAACATAAAATCACTATATTTTATCAATATCATTATCTACTATAATTAAGTATTTTCTTTAAATGATTTGATTCCAATCTACTAAGAGATTTATTCCTATAAATATAATTATCATCCTCTTTCATATATATTTGGTTCCTAATACAATTAATAATATTGGAAAATGGTTTTATTTCTATTTCATTTAAAAAGGTATTAGAGTATATATTTTGTGGCTTCCATATTTTCCATTGTAGAGGTTCTGACTACTTTATCTAGTTTCTTTCAATAATATAAAAATGTGTATTTTTTCATATTGGATTCTAAAAATTCAAAGTGAATAATTCATTTAATCATCAAGTTACTTTGGTGGTAGAAAAAGTGGTAACTTCAAGTACAATTGGTAAACTTACATACCAAATAACATTTCTCATTTATTTTCAAAAACATAAATTATTTAGAACTTTATTTATTTCATTTACTACAATTTTTAATCTTTTAATTAATAGTTAATCACATAATTATTTTTCATTCAATTCCCTTAAAAATTTAAAATATATATTTGTTTTTATTCTTCCACTTTTATTTATTGTATAATAATATTTTGGTACTTTAAATTTGATTTTTTTATTTATATAATATTTTATAAAGAAAAAATAAATTTCAAAATTATTTCTTTAAATTTTAAATAGAAATTCCATCTATATTTTCTTGTTTTTATCTCCGACCCATATTTGGTATCATCGGGGTTCTTAGTTTTCTAATTTATATTTTTTTCAAATTCATTCAACATAATTATTTTAAAAACATTTAACCGATTTTTCAAATAAATATATGTTTCTTAAATGGATTTTATAAAAATGCATGGCAGTCCCAAAGGACGATCCATGGGTAACTCTATTTTTTTATAGCATTAATTATACTTATTAAGGATATAAAATGACTTTATTTCTCAGATTTATTAGATATATTATTTATAAAAATATCATTCATGGTCATACACTTTTATATAAAAAATGAAAAATGGACCCATGATGATGTATCTACTTTTGAACTATATGATTAAGCTAAATATGCATTAAATTTTTGTTTTGATGTTATATGGATTAATAGAGTGTCACCATGAAAAACTACTCACAGAATATAGTAATTATTATAAATTACACATGAAGGTACAATTAATGTTAGGGATATATAATTTAACATATATATGAATGGATTGGAGAGTTATATATGAAATGTAATGATTAGGTCACTGCTATATTTTCAAAACGTACAGATATTATTTACATCCAAAAATATCATAGTTAAAAACTATCTGAAAAAATATTATAGAAGAAAATCCATTGAGTTTTAATGGTTTTTTGGGCACCAAAATTCACCATGGTCTAATAATATAAATGTGTTAAAAACATTAAATTTGAGAAACTCATATTTAATCTCGTAAAAGATACAATAATGTAGGGAATAGATTAAAAATATTATTGGTAGGTCAATAAAGCTATAATAATAACTTATATCTAGGAAAATAATGATAGATCATTCAGTAGTTACATAGAACTTTACAACTATACCATGATAATGGGAATCTAGGAGAAAAATATGTGACACACAAGAATCATCAAAACTAATAATAAATAATTCAAGATAATATTTTTGAGTTAAAAAAATAAGGTCGTTATCAAACATGATTGTCCCTTGAATAAGAAAAATTATACAGATAATAAACAATTCCAGAAAGCTCTAAAATTCTAAACATGGATTAGTAATGAGGGCCATATTTCAATATTTTAGTCAACTAATGAATTTCTCAAGTGTTTCATAACACAAGTAGAGGATTTAATTCATATTAGTTATAGTATTTCACATTCTCCATCTCATCCTTATCCGTACTCTTATTGATCTTACACCACTTCTTAAAATTATAAATATCTTCTCAATGCTAAAAATGAACAAAAAAATGGTTTTACTGATATTTATTAAAAATTAAATTATCTTACAAAGAAACACATAATTTTTTTTCGGAAAAAGTTCTTCTTTTATAAGAAAAATAGGATAAGATTTTAAAATAATATATAAAAACCAAATGTAAAAAATTTTGAATTTTAAAATAAAGATATAAAAATCTATATTTATAATTTTTCCCATGGGGCAGAAAATTTAAATTAGATTTTGAATTATTAAAAAAAATTAAAAAATTCCATTGTTTTTGTTTTCAAAAATTATAACATTTTCCAATTAATTATAAAAGACTAATTTCATAGTGTAAATTTCTAAAACTAAATATTTTAATTATTTTAATATTTGTGGTCATCTCATATATGAATGGAGTTATATAAATGATAGATATGGTATACCAAAATAAATTCCCATATCATCTCATATTTAAAATGGATAAACATTCTTTAAAAAAGTGTGGATTCCAAAAATATTATTACCGAACATAAGTGGACAAAAGCTATGGGTAAGAAAATATACTATTTATTCATATTTATTAAAAATAGATAAAATCCCAAGAGTAATACATTATATATATATTTTTGTTAATATATATAGAAACCCATACATTCCATATATAAATATTGCCTTTATTTAGATGAATATTCAATACATTGAAATAAAATCCATGAATGAACTATAAAGGTTTAGTGTCATTAGAGAATATATCTAAAATATTATTATATTATTATAGATCTTCAACATCTCCCATAATGATTTTCCCACATTATAATTATCCTATGTGTTCCCTACAAAAACATTCATAATAAACTATAGAAAGGAAACATAAGAAAATAATGATCTTGGATGCTCAGTAAGGGTAAATAATGGATACATCAACCAATGATCATATGAAGTCATCGGTGAATGTTTCTTCAGTTTCTACATTCCATAAAATAGGAAGTTGTGTTCTAACTATTGAAGTGGAAATGATTTTTTTATTCAATTTATATGGTGAGTAGGTATTGATTCTTGTATTTTAGTGGATTTATAATTTTGAACATAGTTTTTTTTGAAACAAATAAGATAGAGGGCACATAAAAACTCAATCATAAACCATTTTCCATGCCATAAATGTTTGTTTGGAATCATAATACATATTGAATCTATTTCATATGTAAATGTTAAAAATAATAACTATAAAATAATTCATTAGAACTTATTTTATATAGTGGATGAATCACATTGACTTGTTTCATATAATGAATCGTGAAATTTGAACAATTTCCCATAAATGATCAAGCATAACAACTTGTTTCCAATAAATATATCATGACATATAATAAAATAACCAATACATTTTTATGGTGAAATAGGTTCCACCCATCACATTACAAAAACCATACTTATGTGTTTCATAAGATCATAAAACATTCATATTATCAAAACCCAAGAAAAGAAATGGATTCCATAAAAATTTCATCGTAACATATCATATGGAAATGGATTATATAAACATATTTTATCATAACAATAATCCATCCCATAAAATAATATAGAAGTTATTCTTGAATTATAACCCTATTATATTATAATTATAATCAAAAACTCTTTTTGTTGATAAAAAACAATTAATAGAATATCTTGGAAAATTACAATTCAAATTTAAAAATCACTTTTCAAAATAAAAAACTACAGATTTAATAAAAAGATATTTATTTTTTGACAATAATTTCATAAAAAATAAATGGAATCTAGGAAGGAATGAGGCATCATGAAAGTGTAAAATTCTCTTATCCCAAATTGTTTAAAGAAAAATATTACATCCCAACATCTTCTAGGGAAGTCACAAAGTTAATCATTGGGAGAATATGAAAATGTTTCTATTCAAAATATTTCATAAAAATTTAATCAACGATAAAAATTACATTATAAAATAATATTATAAGAGTAAAAAACATATTTAAATAATTTTTGGATATTTAATATGTAGGAAAATGGTTTTTTGACCGAAGAGATAAATGTTGTCAATTTTCATTAAAAAATCATTTAATCTCATAAATAATTAAAATTTGGAAAATGAATGGGGAAAAATAATATCAAGAAATAAGCATAGGAAAATACATTGAAATGGATTCATTAGATAAGGACAATTTAATTTCCTCACCTAAAGGTCAGGTATAAACATACCTGATTAAAATATGATTGAATTATTAATCTATATCCAATTTGGTAACATTTTAATTATAATCCCCATAAAAGAAATAACATTATATAGATTTTTAAATCTCCATATATTTCAAAATTAATATTATTAGTGACATTAATTTCAATATATATATAATAAAAGATGCATTTCATTGATTGTATAATGTTTCCAACAAAAATAAATGTGATTCAAAAATATCATACCTCATGTATCGTTATTACTCATTAACATTAAAATATACTATATAATAAAAATTAATATATTATAAATGAATTAAATAAAAATACTCATATATAGCAGACCATATATGATTTATTTAAGACACATTTTGACCTATATGTTGATAATAATATTATTAAAATCAGTATTTTGGGTGATAATTGCATCGTTTTCCAAGAATGTTTCAGTTTTGAAGTCCAAATTTTTTTAAATTAAATATGGTTTAATATTTTACATAAAGATAAAAAATTTATAAAATTAAAAAATATTCATTATATAAATATATATAATCATTCATAAAAAATAAGGATGAAAAAAATGAATTACACTCATCATGGAGAAGGTAGACCATGCGTATGAAGAAATGGTATTTCCATTTTTCAAATAATAGAATGAATGATTTGTAAAAAATAATTCACCTTTAAAATGTAATTATTATATCATATATATACAAAATATATTCATCAAATTCAACTTTAATGTCATCCATGTATAATATAATTTAAAAATGAATTATATCACATTGTGGAGGTGGTAGTCCACACATATGCATAAGTAACGTTATTGTTTCTAAAAGGAATGGTTGTTAAGAAAGAAGACATAATATTTTGATTATATAAGTTTAAATTTATAATAATTATAATATATAAAAATAAATTCCATTATAATACCAATCCATAAAATATGGTGATGCAAAATAAATTATATCTCTATGAGAAGATGATAAGCAATAAGTACGCACGATTGATACATTCACTTCTCGTTTGATCATAGAGAGGTTTTATAATGGTTTTTTAACTTTTATAATGAAATTTAAAAAAAATTATGTTAATTAATTTATACATTTATTATAAATACTATATATTTAGAAGTTATTAAAAATAGTGTAAAATTATTTTATCAGTTAAGAAGATTACCTATTATTTGAAACAAATCCTTTAGATCTACTCTCACAGACTCTAAGGTCGGTCTTTTGGGAATAAAAAATCCTATAAGAATTTGACATTGTAATTTTAGATGAGAAATTGGTAGATTTTGGTTAAGATAGATGACTCATGGTGGTGTAAATAAGTGAAGAAGGAGGTACCATTTTCTAATTTATGTGAGGGACACTTTTGGATGTTCGTAAAAAATTAAAATATAATAATACTATTCTAGAGAGAAATGCTTCCAAATGCACATGGATTTGATGTTAAGATAGGATAGGGAGGTAACTCCATCATAAAAAATAATTAATTAACATTAATATTCCATTTTAAATATTATCTTTCTGATTGACCCACAGTTCCAAAATTTAAATTTTAACTATGGTATCAACCTTCTCAATATTAATGGCTGTAATATTTTTACATATAAGATGATAATTTAATAAAGAAATTAAATTTAATAAAATTTAAAACCATATCATATTCACTTTTTATTATATAATTTTTCTAATTATTTTTAACAATTTTAATAATATATAATTTTGATAAAATGTCATTATTTTCAATTGTGACACAACTCCTTTAATTTACATCAAATAAATCAATTAAAATGAAAATTTCAAATACAATCACATAAAAATGCAATAAAATATCACATATATATATATATTTATTTAAAGGAAAAATTAATTATTTCAATTTATTTAAGTTTTAGTTTTTTTAATGTCATATATTTTATTTTTTTTATTAATTAAATTAATACAACATCAACATTATTCTTTCATTTATGGTATTTATTTAATAATAAAAAATAATAAATAACTTATCATCATTAAAACAAGTAATTTATTTTCAATATAAACATTTATATTCTTTAAATATTTATTTCATCTTATTTCAATTTCATGAATAGTTTTTTAATATGTTATTTTTACTTTTCCCACCTTGCATAAGCATTGAACAATGATTTTGATAATAAAAATTTTATATATATCAAAAATTCACATATAATCTTATTAATAATCTTAAAGAAATAATATTTAATAAAAATTTTGAGGAAAGGCTTCTTACATCTTATCTCTAGGTTACTGATATTTCTTGTTTCCAGTGTTGTGCATGATCTATGTCGGCACTGAAAATGATTTTCATATTTATCTTTGGATAAATTCTAATTTTTATTAATTACTTGTGTATGATATTTGTATTATTTTTTCATACAGTATTAATTCTATATGTTTAATATTTTTTTCAATATTATGATAATTTCATGGTGATATACAAAAAGATACCGCATTTCATAAAAACTGTATTTTTTATTATTCACAAAACATTTAACTTCTATATAATAATATACAAAACTAATCCTACGATTAATAGTAATGTTTTAGTAAATAAATAAATAAATAAATTTCATTATATTCAATTCGTATATGTTGTATATTATAATTTAAAAATATGTGTGTAAAACACAATAAAAATCTTAATTTAATAATATACCTATTTAAGAATAAAAATGTTTTTATACTAAATTCATCAATAAAGTAGATTATAATGACCAAAAAATGATTTATCGAATAAAAAAAATTCTATATTAAACCACATTTATTTGAAAATTGTACTATAAAAAGTATTTTTTTTTAAATAGTTTGTTTCATTGTTCATTACAAAAATAAATTTTGTCTACAATATCAAAAAACTCCAACAAAAGATAATTCTTATAAGATTGTTTAAAAATGATATTTTTTTAAAATAAAATTTAAAAAAATAAGGAGCTAATTATAATATTTTCTACCAACTTGATAAGAAATCATATTTGAAGAATACATATTTATGTAGCATAAGTTTACATTACTAAAAATTGAGTGATTATTTACTAAGAATGTATCTATATATTTATATTGAGTATTAAATTTCTATATAATTCATAAATTTTTTAATCATATTCATCCCCCCACAATTATGGTAGCTAGGATATAACTATCACATTAAATAATAATAGTTTACTAGTGTATCACGGTTCGTTAAATTCGGTGTGGTGTATAATGGAATGTATCGAAGAAATACAATTCTTTAAAGATAAATATTTTCTAAAATATAGGGGTGTCACACTATCCCCCATTTAATAAATTTCATCCTCAAAATTTGAACATGTGCATGATAATCAAAGGTTTAGTTTTCAAAATATTACTTGTTGAAATACCTTATGGTAATGAGGATTAATAAAAAATTCTCTAAAAATGTTAAAAATAGAAGTATAAAGGTTACAAAAAATAGGCCTCATAATAAGAGAACATTATTGGGAATTGAAAATGTTTACACGGAAGAGAAAACTAACACCTAAAGACTAATTGGGACTCATATAGAGCATTTACAGGAGAATGTTAACTACCCCAAGACCATAAATTATGGAGGGTTTAAATCATGTATTAATTATTGTCTAATTTATGATGTTCCAATATTGGGAGTGTTGTGATTACTTATCCCACACTGTGATGATGGAAGCTTCTATGACAGTCCCTCCCCCATCGGTGGGGGAAGGACTTTATCTTCCTTTAAGAGAGATGAATCTACATTTTCCTCATTCTCTTACCCCAAAAAACATCATTTGTTCCCACTATTTTCTCTATGCTTAAAGGTGCCTAAGATTTATGAATGATTCCCTATAATTCTACTATCAATTTCAAAGTTCAATAAAGCTTCATCACTTATCAATCAAACATTAATCACTCACTTTTCTCTAAGGAGGCCTTCAGTGGGCACCATTGATAGGTTTGTTTTGGATCTTTGGATTTACAAGATAGGGAAACTATTGATTTAATTGATAACTGGAATAAAATTATTTGCTTCACATCATAGGAAGACATGAATAAATCTTTGTCAATTGTGCCTCACAACTGTAATGGTTCCCATTTTTATCTGCATAGATGGAGTTTCAATTTCTATTTAAATCAGTATTATCTTTTAGTGGTGATTTGGGTGATTTTGCCCTATCTTCCACTCATATTTCAAAATCCATCAATAATTAATATTCTTGGGATCCTTTTCGGTGTGTATTTGTGTTCTGATAACTAGAATAGAGTATGTTGTTATCCAGTTAATCCCTCAGTGTGGGTGGATGTAAATGCTTCAAGAGCACCATATGACTTCGTTTGGATAATAGTAGGATATGAATATCATTGTTAGCAGTATGTGCTTTATAATTTTTGGTTGATTTATATTTAGTTTTCAAGTATTTGTGTTCTGCATCGGGAAACTGTTGATGTAAATCTCACCAAACCTGAAAGATGAAGGATTTTAGTATTGGAGACAACAAAGATTTGGGGTCCTGTTCTCCGGATGATCCTATTTGGAAGGGTAAAGTGAGTAAGGAGTCTGAGAAACGTTAATCACATATTGAATCATGGGAGAATTCCTTAGTATATTATGTCTTCCACAGGTTAAGAATGTATCTTTGCCACTAGTAGTCTATGGGGGTCTCCTTGTATAAAAGGTTTCTGAAGATAGTTTTGAAACCTCTGTTACCTATGGTCCCCCAGGGTTGTAGTGGGATTGATGGGGGAGGTTACAAACTAGGTGCCTCAAATTCTTAAGTGTTTCATGGAGGGAGTGTTTATAATGACAAAGAAAAAGTGGATAGGATACCAAGGAATGATAATATAGGTTTTACTACATTGATTATTTTTTTAGAAGGGGAGGATATGATAAAAGTATTTCCTATAAGGGGGGATGATCTTATTGTATTGGGAAACTGTTTTGCACAACTATCAAATGAGGTACCAAAGGATGGTTCAGCCAGGGCACCCACAGATGTGTTGAACATTTATGAAAATGAAATCAATGATGGACACTCTAGTTACTCTATATTATATTCATATGATGATGTATTAGGTGGCTAGTTTCCAACACTAATGTGTAGGAAGAGTGATATGGGTAACTATAAAGAGAAGAATGAGTAATCTTACCTTCCTCTACTAATAGAGAATCAACCAGAAAAGAATATAAATGATAAGAAAGTTTTCAATGATACTCAATACATATGTAAATAATCTTTATAGAAGAACATGTCTATGGAAATACCTGATCAGTTTTTGGAACTTCTCATGAGTTTTGAAGAGGTAATTAATGAAACTATTTTGTCAGTTAATGCTCCAGATGAAATGGCTGAACGAATGACCAAAAGGGCCCTATGAGTGACTCCTAATGAGTAATAAGGAACAATGATTAATAAGCATGATATATTTCTAATACGAGGATTCAAAAAGTTTGAGATCAACATTTTTGTGTACATCTAATCAAGGGACAACCTATCGTTATGTTTCGATGATCTTCTAGTGGTGGAACCTGAAAATCTAGTAATCACTATCACATTGAATATTTTTTGGGATATTATAACTGATAGACTGCAATTGCAGTTTAATGTCTTGTTTATTTCATTTTTTCGTGAACTATGGTTTCAATATTTTTCCTTAAATGCTTTTGATAATAAATATTTTAATTTTGAGTGAGTGGGGGAGGGGTTAAAAGACTATATATTCATCATAATTAACGTTTATAGAACAATATTATGATATTAAGATCAATTTCTTTGAGTTGAATCATTTCTTTAATATATAGAAAAATATCATAAGAAAATATACGTACATAAGTGGTATAATTTCATTCCTTAATCAATTTCCACCCCAATATAAAATGTTTCCCCAAACGATGAGTATTCTAGATGATTTTTTTATACCTGCAGCACTAAAATTAAATTATAACAGAAAAAATTAAATAAATATATTTTCCAGTCTGTATAGATAAAAAGCCAAAAAATGATTCTCACAAGGTAAGATAGTTTTCAAATTGAATAAACCATGAAATAATACATTTAATACAAGAATTTTATAGAATAACTAATAATTGTTCCACAAAAATCATTTCAATAAATAACCCTACATCCAAAAATAACCATAAACCATAAATTAAAAATATGTTTTTCCCTTATAGTGGATCTCATTATTTTCATCATAGATCCTCAAAAAATTAATTTCATTCATCTCAAATATTTTTTTAATAAATCACATGGTAATCATATTGTTTACAAATATATCATCATAATCAATTGTCTCCACAAATATCATTGATCACCATGATAAATCACTATATAAATTTTTTACATAGTAAACTTTACAAAAATATCACAAATGAAATTTATTTATTTACTTGAGTGGCAATCCTTATCATTATTATAAATATCTCATAAAATATCTACTTTTTAATGAATCACTTTTCGACCATCACTATTTTCTATATCCCACAATCATTTATATTATATTTAACATAACATTATATCATATAACAACTACAAAGGGTATTAAAACCTGAATATATTATGAATATACCATATCTTTAAACATTAAAATGTGGATTTCGATTCCATTTCACTTACTATCATCCTTAAATTTGTAAACATGTGATGAAATACCTAACATTATTGTTACGATGAAATTAAAACATATATCATTCCATAATTAATATAATGATTATTCCTGCAATAATTTCACAAATACTGAATATTTTACATAAATATAGAAATTCTTTTGAGTTTCTAAAATATGTCCAAAATCACTTTTTATAAAATGGAAAAAGAATTTCAAGGTTACCAATACAATCAATTTGAATCATCTCTTTATAAAAGATAATTATTATTAAATCATCTTGTCAAACATATTAAGGGTTATCTTTTTCTTTAATTATGTGTTCTCAAAAAATATCACCTTAAAACTAAGTTATTTTTCTAGGTTATTAGGAACATAAAATATATCTTACCAAATCCCTAAAAACTACAATAGAACAATCCTAATATGTTTTGGGATTTTATAATGAGAATATCAACATTTTAACAACTTTTAAACCATATTAATGAATCCAAATACATAAACAATTCAATTAACCAACTTAATTCTCAAACCAATAACTATGTGTCATAATCATATTCCTTAATACTTATTTCCAAAAATATGAAATATGAACCATATCTTAAAATTCAGAAACGTTAATTTAATCATTCTTCTTATATTTATCAAATGAAATGTTTTTAAAAAAACATGTATCTTTTATATGGTGTTAAAATTAACTTTTTCATAATTAGTATTACAAATACTCATAAAACCTTTTTTATTACATTCTCTATATTTAAAATTAGGACATTGATTCTCATAATTCCAATGTAAGTTATATTTTAAACTTCCAACTGTGAAAAATACCATAGGGATACCATTATTGTTATCTATTGTGTTAATTGATATTTTTATTTTTCTTAGGAAATTACTTTTTATTGTCCCTATTTCTCACACTCAAAACATCTTACTAATCCTTTGGGACATTCATTTGAGTTCTTCTTCCCACATTCTAGACATTTTGGAACCTAAATATTCTTTCCTCCATGTTATTTATGAATCTATTTCTATCTATTATTTGTTTTCTTCATAAAAAAAATCAAAATATGATATTCTATCTTATAATTATATAGATGATTTGGAATTAATAGGGTTTTTTCTTCCATCTATTATTTAAATAGGTTGATAATGAGGAAAATTATTATGTTGACCTTAAAAATCTATATTAACATGATTAATTTATGTTTAAGTCACTAAATAAAACAAAAAAATACTATATGAAAAAAAAACATAGTGTAAAATACACAATCATAAAAATAATTTAAGAATATCTAAATCATGACACCTTATTTTATGAAACCATTGTATTAACCTTGGTACTTCAAGCTCATTACCAAACAATTAGGAGTGTATCTTATTCATACACCTGTCCCAAGGATTTTCATAAAATATTTCAAAAAATATCCTATAGAGATTAGCAAAATTTGGATCTTATACCAACTATAATGACACATACATTTCTTACATAAATATTAAATCTATTTAGATGAATATTCAAAACCAAAAAATATGATCCATGCTAGAAATATAATGGTTTAGAATCTTTATTGACTATATAAACAATCATATTATTTTATGAATGATATTAAACATCTCCCTTAATTAATATACCTAATATTAATATTTCTAGGCATACCCTAAAAAATAGTCCTCATAAATTATGTAATAGTAACATATGAAAATGGTAATCTTAGATTCTTAGTAAGGATAAACATGGGAGACCTGAATTGGTGATAATATGAAAGAATAAGTAAATAATAAAGGTATTATATCATGAACCATTACATACAATGTTCTTACCTAATCTAAAAAAGATCATAAACATGATTTGTGGTATAAAACATTATCATTTTAAAAAAACATGAATCATAATTAAGAGGGAACATCATAATACAATCATGAACCATCAGTTAATGTAATGTGTGTGTGTGAGTGTCTTCATTGTAATAATAGAAAACATTTTATATTTCATGTATAAATATCAAACCATGAGATCTGGAATCAACACCTATTTCTATAGTCTATCATGAACATCGACTTGTTTCCCATAACTGGTAAAACACTACCAATTATTTCACATAATTGATCAAGCATATAAAAATTATCCCATAACTTTATGAGGATATATAAAGCATTTAAAAATTCATTAGAGGGAGATATAATTCCCACACATCACATTATAAAAACCATAAATATGAGTTTAGCATGATCATTAAACATTCATCATATCAAAACCCTTGTAATGAATTTGGATTTATAAACATTTCATCACAACATAACCTAGGGAAATGGGTTTCATAAAAATTTGGTATCGTAATAATAATCTATCTAGATAAAGGCTAATTATTGTATACATGGATTATAACCCTAGAAATGAATATTTATAACTAAGGGATGCTTCCATTGATGAAAATATCATTAAATCATTCTCGAGGAAAATACCATTTCAAAATTAAAAACCACAATTCAAAATAAAAAAATTGATCACTTAATAAAAAATTTATTTTCTCTAAAATAAAATTTGTAAAAATATAATGTATTCTTCAAATAATTTATGCATAAAAAATATGGGAAGTTATTTTAATGTCTTATAACATAATTATAAACATTCCCATCATATATTAGACATAAAAGTCACAAATCGCCTCATTTGTAAAATGAAAATGTGATTCCTTTCATACCATTTTGGGAAAAGTAAAACATGGGTAAAATTTAATTTATGGAATCATATTTGAATAATTAACAATTATTTAAAACATTTTTATAAAATTTTGTTGTGGAAGGAAAATATTTCTTGACAGAAGAGAGAAATGAAGTTGATTTTCCTTAAAAACACTACTTTGATCTATTAAATAATTATAGTGATGAAAAACGAAAAAAATAGTCTAAATACGTAAATATATTATAATATATGAGATATATTCATCATAAATTTAAAGTCCCATAAATTTCAAGGTTGATTTTCTCTTAATTTCTATGTGATATTACGAGTACGCAGTTTCTAATGGCACCTGATTTCGAGGCCCGGTGTGCCCAGAATAATTTTACGTAGTTATCTTGGGTACGTTAAGTGAACGAATGAGCGGGTTACTCTATCTTTTGAATCGGTTCTCGGAATCGAAATCTGAGGGCACCGATGAAAATGCAGTGGCAGTTTTTGCTTAAGAGGACTTTTTCCAAAGGTGCGTTTTCTCGAGAGGAGTTGTTAAAAAATGAGGATAAAATGTGAAGTAAATAAAATTTGTGGAACAAATGTTACATCTAACCTAAGTGGTTTTATCCTAAGTATGGGAGTTGGGGTGGGACCCACTAGCTCCTAACTCCTCTTGTTAGGATATTTGTGAGGTGGGGCTGACACGAGCCCCACCCCTTCAAATTCCTCTATCCCATCTTAATTTTCACAACCTCACCCATTAATTTTTAACTCACCCTCTCTAACTCTTGATTGCATGCCAACTCTCACATTAAATTAATTGATTAAAGCTATTAAATTAATTTAATTAAGAGTTTCAATTTTGAAGTTTTGAATTGCTTGCATGGGTAAATAATATAAGGCAAAGCCTTATTTTATTTTTGGTTGGATTTTGTTGTGTTAATAAAATGGGGGAGAGATCTTGAGTTTTCTTTTCCCTTGGATGAACTACATCTTCTCCGGTGAAGAACGTTCCCACATCAAGGAAGAACGCTATTCCTCCAAGGAAGAGAAACAACTCGGCGACTCAGTTTCTTTCATCATCTTATTCCTCCATGACCAAGGAGGAGTCACCGATGCAGAAACTCGCCATCGACATCACATATCAATCTTATCTCCACATCAAAGGAAGGGAGACGCCACTTTCTCCTCGGATGTTCTATGTTGACGTATACAGAGCTTCACCCCGCGACGTTGTTTTCCGAGACGATCACCGTTCGACAACTTGTGACTTGGTAGGGGTTGATTTTACATCCAATAATAATTTTACATTCTTCATTAATTATTGGACGCTTTCTATCAATATAACGGGAGGAGGTCGGACCCCACAAACACAGCCTATCCCCCTCCCCTTTTGTTGTTGATCTTATTCGTGGCTTGTAACGGAGGCGACGCGGTGACGTTGCACCGCACGGGATCAAGATAATCGTAGCCGGAGTAGGCCATAGCGAAGGAGTGTGGTGCCGTCGTGCCGCTCTGGTAAATCCAAAAGGAAGCCATGGCCAAGAGCGGGCCACAACAGAGGGGCGCAGCGCCGTCGCGCCACACTGGACGGGCAGGAGCCGTGACCCATGGCTGCGGCAGTTCAGGGGAGAGGCCGGTTGAGCCGGCCGCTGACACCAGTTAGAGGCGGGACATCCTTGGTTCCTTCAGTCGCATTAAAGGCTGACCATAATGGCCATCAATTTCTTCAATCGAGGGGGGAAGCGCCCTCCTCCACATCTCACTCGGCAGAAGGCTGAGCCGCCGACCGCACCGGACCGGGCCGCCAACGCTGGGCCGGACCCCCTTGACGGTCCATGCCGCGCCGGCCAGGATGGGGTCCGCCCAACTGGGCCGGACCCGGACCCGGGTCGGTTTGACCCTTTTCGGGCCAACCCAGGGGATATTGGGTCGGGTAGGACCAGGCCCAAACCCCCAATTTCGGGCAGTTTTGTTCAAATGCCCATAACTTGGGTTAGGTACCTCCGATTGAAGCACCATTAATTGTGTTGGGATCAATGGATCGAGATGGTTGTTACGGTATATTACACTCATGTTTTGGGGATCTTTGGGTATGGCCGGGATGGTTTGAACACGAAACCAACCGGCCCCTCAGAGCGAAAATGGTTATAACTTGTGCTCCAGACGTCCGATTGACAAGCCGTCGACTTTTTTGGATTCCAATTGATGAGACAAAACATTTGGAATACTTCACCTGAGGTTTTGATGTAGTAGGAGTAAGGCCAGGTAGGATTGTACCTGAAATCCAACCGGGCCACTAGAATGGAAAGGCCAATAACTTTCAGACCGGACGTCCGTTTGGCACACCATCAGTGGCGTTGGTAATCATGTTGAGGAACGGTACCTAATAGTATAACCAATTAGAGTTCGGGGTACAGTTGTGATACATTCAGGTTGGTTCGTACACAAAACCAACCGGGCCCCCGGGACGAAAAGGCTAATAACACACAGACCGGGCGTGCGATTGACGCTCCGTCTTTTGTATTGATTTTCGTATCATGTGGAAGACATTTGGGGTACTTCTTTGTGGAAACTTGCGATACATGGTGTATTTACTAGTAGCTCATGGAGCGGACCCTCCCGGTGATGAGCTATCAGAGTGTAGAGACCTAGTAGCTGGAAAAGACTTGACGACTGCTGATCGATCGACTCTGAGTTATTCAGATAGACTAGTGGGGTGCGCTTGGTTGTAGCGGCAGACCAACAGCGGAGGATCGCTTGGTTGTAGCAGTAGACCTGCGGTACTCGATAGAAGGAGTACCTCTGTAGGCTCTAGGGGGTGCGCTTGGTTATAATAGCAGACCCACGGTGGGAAGTGCTTGGTTGTAGCCGCATGCCCACAGTACTCGATAGGTGGAGTACTTCAGCAGTCTAAGATTAGTGAGTAGCACCTCGGAGTCGTGACAGGGATACTGTACTCCACAGAGGAGGAGTCCATCAGTAGTTGTGGATTCCATATCGTGAATAAAATCCGGGTTGGAGCTGAGTCAATGACCTTTGTGTTTACCACATGATTAAGAGGGGTTACGTGATAACATAGGTATAAGTATGGGCTTATACCTAAGTATGGTTTATCCGTTTAGATCCTTATTTGCATTTATCCTTGTTGAATTTGGTGAGACCTTGTGGGTATTGGGGTCCCTACTGAGTATCATTATACTAACCCCTGCACGGGCTATGCCCGCACCTCATTGTGTTGGATGCAGACGACAGACAATGCGGATGGAGGCCAAGTGTTCGAGGACTAGCCGGTACCCGGAGATGGACCTCACGACGAGTCGATATCCGGAGGATGAATTCACGACGAGACGATACTAGGAGGAGGTTGATGGGCGAGAGTGTTGAGGAGGATATCTGTACCTACCCATCAGGTAGGATCCGTGGTGGACGATCCAGGAGCCGCACTAACTATACCTACCATTCAGGTTGGATCCGAGGTGGAAAACCCAGGAGCTGCTTCTATCTTCCAATTGTTTGTCTTTTCTGTTGTAATTTCGTTCAGTTGTAGCTGTACTTTTTAGTTGGGTTTCTATTCTGGCCCATTTACATTTCAGCACTTTCTTTTGTAATTAGTGTATAACATCCTCTTGTACTCTGGTTGGATGTGTTTATGTTTTTTTAAAAGGCAATTCCTTCCCTGTTATCAGGATTTACGCCTTTGGTGCTTGTCGCCAGTCCTTGGCCAGTGGAAAGAGGGTTTGGGGTAGTCACGACACAGGCCCCAAGGATGGGTCATGACAAATTGGTATCAGAGGAGTCGGTTATACCGCATGAACTAAAGACTCTGATAATTTTTTATATGTGAAGCAACACTATTAAGGTTATTGAGTGTGGTTATCAGTCCAGGGAGTCCAGTGTTGGTGTAGCGGCCGATGTATCCATGAACTAGGACCCTGACTACCGATTTCTGACTTAGTGCACGAAAACACTCATTACATGTGTGTTTACAATAGTTTTAAAGACAACTAAAACCATGTCAGATCACTAGGTATAGTCTTTGACCGTGTCACATATGTTTCTTTCAGGATGCTTCCCTACAGACGACCAGCTAGAGCCCCGGGAGATGTACGGACTGACAGCCTGTCGAGCGACCAGGCCTCAGTATAGGGCCCTCCCCCAGTTGAGGCACCAGATGAGGCTCCAGCGGTACTAACACCGGTTTTCCCACCGATGCCACTAGCCCCAGCCGCAGAGGGTGCATGCCTCTTGAGCGCACTACACGAGTTCCAGCGCTAGAGGCCACCAAGGCTCCGGGGAGAGACGGACCCGCAAGAGGATGAGGATATGTCGGAGGCTATGGTGAGAGTTTTCAGGCCAGTAGGTATGCCAGCAGACTTCATGGCGATCCTTGCTGCGAGCCTCCTTCAAGAAGCAGCAGGCATATGGTGGAGCCTGATGCTACAGATGCATGATGAGGCGACACTTTTGTGGGTAGACATCGAGAGCCTGTTTCGGGAAGAGTTTGTACCATCCACCCTTCGAGTGGTGTGTATATAGGAGCTAATTCATCTTCAGCAAGGTAGAATGACAGTGGAACAATATTCGTCGAGGTTCACCGATCTCTCACGCTACTCCAATGATATGGTACGAGACCCGTTCTTCAGGGCTCGGACCTTCGAGCAGGGGCTCAGACGATAGATTAGAGTTTCTGTTGTTTCTCACATTATCCCGACACAGACAGGGGTGTTGGAGTGAGCCCTATTAGTGGAGAGTTTCCTTTCTAAGCAGTATCTAGCAGTACAACCCGCCACTAGCCGGCATGCGGTAGAGTCTTCTGCAGCGGGCAGTAGATAGATGACGCAGAGGTCCAAGAGGACCAGACCTACAGGTGGTCGACCGCATGACACAGGATCGTGTGTGCGAGGCACCCAGGGTGGAGAAGGACTTACCAGGAGTGGACAATGTTACTCCTGCAGCGGGATTAGTCATATGGCACATGATTGTCCGACCCGCCATACAGATGATAAGAAGATAAACGAAGGACCTCCCAGGCAGAGGCATATGTTCGATCGAGGCAGACCACAAGGAAAAGGAGACCGAGGCAGGGGAGCTGGTCGTGAAACTGGAGGTGGACGTCGCTTTGAAGTGTTGCCACCATCACCAAACGGAGGTCCACCCTGATCATAGGGAACGGGGGGACATGGGAGATCTCAGCATCAGGCAGCTGAAGCATATGACTATGGAGCTCCGGAAGCAGCCGGACAAGAGCGGGACAAGTTCTAGGCATGGAGGCCTTTGATTTTTTTCCTCTAATTTCCTTGTTTTAATTTTTTATGTTTGTAGTTTCTAAATGTCTATGTACTTCGAGCTGATGTAATAAAAGACATTTGTCCTTGTGACATTTTCTTCCTTCCTTTTTGTGTACTAAGAGGTTCCGGTTTAAACTGTTGACTTGACCCTCACATTTGAGATTCCTACTGGAGGAGACCCAGTGACCACACACTGATGCCGATAGTGTGACTCAACCCTTGGAGGCGAGAGTAATATTTGGATCTTTTGGTAGTAGCTTTGAGGCCTTACAACTTCATCCATGGCATGGATTAGTATCATTCATTTCAGGATTGACTGTATTAGGCAAAGAACGTGGTTCATCCAGGAGACGAGACCAGATTTCACTTATTGGCAAAGGAGAAATATTAGCAGCTACTGTATGACCAGAGATGGTTCAGTCTATGACGGAGAAAGCGCATATCGTCCAGGAGTGGATGAAGACTGCACAGAACAGAAAGAAGTCCTAAGATGATAAGAGATAGAGACCACTGGAGTTCGAGGATGGAGACCTAGTTTTCTTACGTGTCTAAACTCGACGAGGTCTAAGGAGATTTGGTCGAGGCAGAAAGTTATCTCTGAGGTTCATCGGACCCTTCTAGGCCCTCAACAGTGTAGGCGAGGTGGTTTACCGCTTGACCCATCCACCTTAGTTGCATCAGGTGCATGACGTCTTCCACGTATCTCAGCTGAGGAGATACGTGCACGACCCGAGCCATATCATCGATCATGGGGAGCTGGACATCGATGATGGGGCTACATTTGTGGAGGTCCCGGTGGAGATTGAGGATCGACAGGAGTGGGTCCTACGGGGAAGTTCAATTCCTCTTGTGCACTTTCGCTGGCAGCACGGGAGCCTCCATGAGAGAACATAGAAGTGGGAGGCTCAGTCGCATTTTCAGTACCACCTTTTGTTTCCCTAGTTTATGATGTAGCTTTACAGGGACATAAATCCTTGAGGTGGGAGTAATGTAATGACCCAAAAATTTCAGGGAAATTTTTTTAACAATATCTTTGGGATTTTACGAGTACGCAGTTTCTCACGGCACCTGATTCCGAGGCACGGTGTGCCCAGAATAATTTTTCAAAGTTAGCTTGGGTATGTTCAGTGAACGAACGAGCGGGTTATTCTATCTTTTGAACCGGTGCTCGGAATCGAAATCTGAGGGCACCGATGAAACCGCAGTGGCGGATTTTGTTTAAGAGGACATTTTCCAAAGGTTCGTTTACTCGGGAGGAGTTGTTAAAAATTGAGGATTAAATGACAAGTAAATAAAATTTGTGGAAAAAATTATACTTCTAACCTAAGTGGATTTATCCTAAGAATGGGAGTCGGGGTGGGACCCACTAGATCCTAACTCCTCTAGTTAGGTTATTTGTGAGGTGGGTCCCATATAAGCCCCACCCCTAGAAATTCCTCTAACCCCTCTCAAAGTTGGAAACCTCCCCTATTAATTTGTAACTCACCCTCTCTCCCTATTGATTGCATGCCAACTCTCACATTAAATTAATTGATTAAAGCTATTCAATTAATTTAATTAAGAGTTTGAATTTTGAAGTTTTGAATTGATTGCATGGGTAAATAAAATAAGGCAAAGCCGTATTTTGTTTTGTGTTGGAATTTGTTGTGTTAAGAAAAGGGGGGAGAGCTCTTGAGCTTTCTTTTACCATGGAAGAACTTCATATTCTCCGAAGAAGAATGTTCCTACATCAAGGAAGAACGCTATTCCTCCGAGGAAGAGCAATGACTTGACGACTCGGTTTTTTCGGTCATCTTTTTCCTCCACGTCCAAGGAGGAGGCACCGACGTGGAAACTTGCCATCAACGTCGCCTTTAAATCTTCTCTCCATGTCAAAGGAAGGGAGACACTGCTTCCTCCTCGAACGTTCTCCGTCAACGTATACGAAGCTTCATCCCGCGAAACCATTTTTCACGACGATCATCCTTCGACAACCTATGATGAGGTAGGGGATGATTTTACATCCATGAATAATTTGACGTTCTTCGTTAATTATTGTCCGCTTTCTATCAATATAACGGGAGGAGGTAGGACCACACAAACACGACCAATACTCCTCCCCTTTTGTTGATGATCTATTTCATGGATTGAAATAGAGTCGACGCGGTGCCGTTGCACAATGTGGGAACAAGAGAACCGCGACCGGAGCGGGCCGTGATGAAGGGGCGCGGTGCCATTGTGCCGCGCCAGTAAAGGCAAAGGAGGCTGCGGCCAAGAGCAGGCCGCGACGAAGGGGCACGGCGCCGTCGCGCTGTGCCGGAGCACCATGGAGGGACGCAGCCGGGGCAGGCCGTGGAGGAGGGGCACGGCGCCGTCGTGCCATGCTGGACGGATAGGAGCCACGACAGTTCCGGGGAGCGGCCGGCTGAGCCGGCCACCTACACCAGCTGGAGGCAGTACCGCTCGGGTCCCGTGGTCTCATTAATGGTCGACCTTAATGGTCGGTCGTGTTTCGAATCAAGGGGGGGTGTGCACCCCTCTGCATCCCGCTCGGCAGAAAGCCGAGCTGCCCGCCATGCTGGCTGAGCCGCCCGCGCCGGGTCGGGCCAGCCGCACTGGGCCGGTCCGCCCGTGCTGGGCCGAACCCCCGCGACGTGCCAGGCCGCGCTGGCAGGGCCGAGCCCCGCCAGCCGGGCCATGCCACGCCATACTGGGCCAAACCCAGACCTGGGTCGGGTTGACCCAGTTTGGACCGACCTAGGGGGTATTAGGCCGGGTCGGGCCTGGCCCAAACCCACTAATTTCGGGCAGCTTCGTTCAAATGACCATAACATGGGCTACAGACATCAGATCGACGCACCATCAGATGTGTTGGGATACATGGATAGATATGGTCATTTCGGTATATTACAATCAAGGATTCAGAGAACATTGGGTACTGTCGGGTTGGTTTGAACACGAAACCAACCGGCCCCTCGGAGCAGAAATGCTTATAACTTGACCTCCAGACGTCTGATTGACGTGTCGTTGACTTTGTTGGATTCCTCTTGATGAGACGGAACTTTTGTAATACTTCACCTGAGGTTTGGACGCAGGTTTAGTATGTCCGATATGGATTGTACCTGAAATCCAACCAGGCCCCTGGAATGGAAAGGCTGATAACTTTCAGACCGAACGTCCGTTTGGCGAACCATCAGTGGCGTTGGTAATCATGTTGAGAAATGATCCCTAAGAGTAAACCCAATGAGAGTTCGGGGAACAGTTGTGATATGGTCGGGTCGGTTCGCACACGAAACCAACCGGGCCCCCAGGACGAAAAGGCTAATAACACACAGACCGAGCGTCCGATTGACACGTTGTCTGTTGTGTTTAGTTTCCTATGATGCGGCAGACCTTTGGGGTACTTCTTCATGGAACCTTGTGATACATGGAGTATCGACTGTCGCTCGTGGAGCGGACCCTCCCGATGATGAGCTATCAGACTGCAGAGACCTGGTAATTGGCTGAGACTTGACGACTACTGATCGATCAACTCTGAGTTGTTCGGATAGACCAGTGGGGTGCGATTGGTTGTAGCGGCAGACCCACGATAGAGGATCGCTTGGTTGTATTGGCGGACATGCTATACTCGACAGAAAGAGTACCTCTGTAGGCTATGAGGGGGTGCGCTTGGACGTAGCGTTAGACCCATGGTGGGAAGCACTTGGTTGTAGAAACAGGGACACAGTACTCAACAGGTGGAGTACTTCAGCAGTCTAAGGTTAGTGAGTAGCACCTCGGAGTCATGACAGGGCTACTTTACTCAACAGAGGAGGAGTTCTTTAGCAGTTGTGGTTTCAATATCGTGAATAAAATCCTGGTTGGAGCTGAGTCAATGACCTTTATGTTTACCTCGTGATTTAGATGGGTTATGTGATAACTTATGTATAAGTATGGGCTTATACCTATGTATGGGTTATCTGTTTAGATCCTTCTTTGCGGTTATCCTTGTTGGATGTAGTGAGACCTTAAGGGTATCAGGGTCCCTACTAAGTATCTTTATACTCACCCCTGGACGGGCTATGCCCGCACCTCGTTGTGTTGGATGCAGACGACGAACACTGCTGATGGAGGCCGAGTGTTCGAGGACTGGACGGTACCCAGAGGTGGATATCATGACTAGTCAGTATCCGGAGGTGGACTACACGATGAGATGGTACTCGGAGGAGGTTGATGGGAGAGGGCGTTGAGGAGGCTATCTTTACCTACAGTTCGGGTAGGATCCATGGTGGACGATCCATGAGCTGCACTAACTGTACCTACCCTTCAGGTAGGATCCGAAGTGGACGACCCAGGAGCTGCTTTTATCTTCCAGCTGTTTGTCTTTTCTGTTGTACTTTCATTCAGTTGTAGTTGTAATTTTCAGTTGGTTTTGTATTCTGGACCATTTACTTTTTAGCACTTTCTTTTGTACTTAGTGTTTTACTTCCTCTTGTACTCTGGTTGGATGTGTTTATTTTTTTCTAAAGGCAATGCCTTCCTAGTTATCGAGATTTACACCTTTGGTGCTAGTCTCCAGCACCTGGCCTATGGAAGGGGGGCTTGGGTTAGTCATGGAATGGGCCCCGAGGATGTGTCGTGACAATAAAAGTATAATATAAGTTTTTCAATGGAAATTCAAGTATAAAAATCAATATTAAAATAGGATTGAAGCATTTTTACATAACCGATTAGGTAACATTTGAATTGTAATACCCTTTCAAGAATGAAAATTATATTCATATATAAATCCAAGTTAAATTTAAAATATTTATTAAAATATAAAATTCGGGTTTTTTTATACAACACATAATAGAAACAATTATTGAATATGACATGTGTCCGAAAAAAATAATAGTGAAACAAAAATCCCTTACGGCAAGTATCGCCTTTACCCATTCTTGTTAAAACCTACTATATTTTAGATATAAATTATATATATATATATATTATATAAATTTTCACATTTAAAAACCATTTATTATTTATTGAAAACATCATATAACTCAGTTATTGATAATTATGTTTTTAAAATCATAGTTCTGGGTGATAACTGCTTTGTTTTCAATGCATATTCTGATTAGGAAGTCCTAGTCCTTATACTTTGATCAAGGTTATGTAATTTAATAATGTTAATTATGTAATAAAAAATATATATATTCATCATATACATATTTATAAAAATTTAATAAATGTAATGATTGAAAATGAATTACATCATTCATTGAGACTGTATGTCATACTTATGAGTAAACTTTGTTTCCATTTAGAAATTGATGGAATGAAATAGAGGTAAATAATAATTAATCCTTAAAAAATAATTATTATATCAAAAATTTCAAATATATTACTCAAAATAATATTAATAAAAATATAATTCAAATATAAAGGATAACTGAATCACATAGTTTCATGGAGGTTTTAGTCCACACTACCGCATGAGAGGAATTATTATTTCCTATAGGATAATATGATAAGTAGTTATAAATGATATTATACATATAAATGTGTGATAAATATCATATATAAATAGTAATCCCATTCTAATACCCATACATAAAATATTGTGATGGGAAATGAATTATATCTCTATGTGGATACAGTTAGTCATAGGTATGCACACACTATACATTCACGTCTCATTTGATGGGTAGGTGGTTTTATGATGGTTTTTCATAATCTTAATAAAATTTAAAAATATTTAGGATTCATAATTAAATATTTTATTATAAATAATGTAGATTTATATGAGTTAAATAATATTTTTAAAGAAAGTGATCTGTTATGGCCATTACCTATTCTTTAAAACAACTCCATTAGATATACTATAATGGGATCAAAGTTTGGAATTGTGGGAAGGAAAAAAACCATAAAATGTGTCTAGGTATCTAAGAAGATAAAATTTTTGAGTTTGGTAATATATAATTTTAAATTTCATTTAATTAAGTGAGTGAGGATGTTCCCTTTAACAATTAAGGTGAGGAGCACATAAAAATTTTTATTAAAAAAAATAAAATATAATAAGGCTATTCTAGATCCAAATTCATTCAAATAAATATGGATTAAAATTTAATATAATATAGGGCAGCAATAAAATCAATCTATAGAGTTTGGTTATGTTTTTATGTCATATTTAAACTCATTATTTATTTTAACATGTGGTTCACCTATTTAAATTTTAATTTTAGTAAAAAAAATTAATATTAAAGGTTGTCATTTTTTACTTATAATGTAATAATTTGATGATAAATGGAAAATTCAAAAAACATTACACCATAACATGTTTTTTAAATATTAAATTTTTTTACGTAATTTAATAAAATAATATTGTCATAAAATATCATTATTTACAATTTTGAGAGAATTAATTTAATTAACATTGAATGAATCGATACAATGAAAAATTTAAAATATTATACCCCAAAATTGAACTAAAATTCAGAATATATCTATATTTTATAAAAAAAATAATTATTTTAAAAATAATTATTTTTATTATTTTTAAAAAGAATTCATTTTTTATATAAATTAAAATAATTTTGTGTCATCATTTTTTTGGAATATAAGGTTTTTATATAATAACTAAAAATTATAAATAAATAAACATAATTTAGATATGTCTATTATTATAAATATATCCAATTATATTATTTCAATATGTATTTTTACTTATATCTATGCCATGAAAACTTATTTAATATGTTATTTTTATATTTCTAGCCTTTCATAAGTATTATATATTCATTTATATTAGACAAATGTTATATAACATATTTTTTTATAATCATTAAAATAATATATAAAAATTAATAGTTAATAAAAATTATATCGAGGACTTATTACGTCTCAAATATTTTCATTAGGGACCTAAAATGTACTTTTCCAGCACCGCATAGGCTCTGCATCCGCAATGAAAATGATTTTCATATTTATCGTGGAATAAATTATAATTTATAATTTTTGAATTTATTATGTATGATATTTATAGTATTTTTCCTTACATTAGATATTCCATAAGGATCAATATTTGTTTATATTATGTTTAACGAGACATATTTCTAGAGAGTAAGAAAATATTACTAAAAAATGAGTGATTATTTACTAAGAATTTATCATTATATAAATATTGATTATGAAATTTATATATATTTTATAAATTAATTAATCATATTCTTATTAATCAATTTCATGGACAGTTTATAACTATTACATTAAACTATAAAATTTTATTACTGTATTACTATTCATTTAAAGTTTTTGTTGCATGTGACAGAAGATATTGAAAAATTCAAAACATATAAAGAGAAATATTTTATACAATATCATGGTGTTAAATTCTACCACCCTTAATAAATTTTATTCTCTCGTTTATAACATGTCAACAATAATCAATGGTCTCTTATTCTAAAGTAATTTATTGAAATACCACATGGAAAAATGATTAACAAACCTTTTTCTTAAAAAGAGGGAAAGTGAAGTAAAAAATCATCAAAAAAACATAGTTTCCAAATAGTTGAAAATCATTGGGAATTAAAAATATGTAAATAGAAGAGAGAACTACTTCCCAATGACTAAAAAATTTATAGACAACATTGTTTGTATATGTTTTTCAATAATAAAACCATGAAACAATAAAGGGTTAAAAGATCATCAATTCATTAGAATTATAAATTATAGGACAACATTATTGACTTAAAATACTTTTCATATTGTTATAGACATTTGTTACGATTTATAAAAATATAATTTGGAATTATACTTACTCCAAGTATATAATTTTATTTTTTAATAAATTTAAACCACAATCTAATCTATTTATGTAAATAGTGACTTTTCAAGATTAACATTTTTTTATTCCAGAAGCACTAAAATAAAATTACAACAGACAGAAAATGTATAAAAATATATTCCATTATTATTAATTAATTATCCAAAACAAAAAAATAGTTATCATAATGTATGAAAATTCCCAAAACAAATAAAACATAGAAAAATACATGTAACTCCAAAAACTTTAAGAATAATGACAAAGGTTACACTTATATAATTTCCAAAAATAACCATAAATACCAAATAACAGAAATAAAATTAACATTAAATAATGTTTTAACCTCAAAGGAGATCTCATTATTTTTATCTTACAAATTCTAAAATTTAATTCCATTCATCAAAAATAATTTTTTCATGTTAAATCAAATTTTAAACATAAATTATATATATCTCCCAGACCAAAAAAGGTCTCAATAAATATCATTAATCACTATGATAAATAGATATATAATTTTTCAATTTAGTGAACCTAAACAAAATATCATGAATCAAATTTTGATATAAACCTTAAAGGTTATCCTTAACATCGCTTTAAATATCCTTGAAAATATCTCCTTTTCAAGGACTCACTTTTCAACCATTAAGATTATCTAAATCACACTATCCAGTAGTCCATAATTAATTTAACATCAAATGATACACTAACCCAAATGGTATTTTTCCCTGAATAGAGTTTGAAAATCCCATATTATGAAACATTAAAAGGGGAATGTGGATTCCATCAAACATATGATAGAACTAAATATTATAAACCTTTGATATAAAACATAACATTTAAAATAACATCACATAAAAACATATATACATGCAGATTTTATGAAATCCTTATTTCTTAAAAACAATCACAACTATTTAATATTTTCCAAAAATCCAAAAAAATGAAAAAAAACACCATAAAATATGACCCAAATCACTTTTTATCATGTCAAAAAGTAAATTCAATGTCTCAGATAATATTAATTTTAGTCATATATTTATTAAAGCTAAAAAATATTTACTCATCATCAGATGTGTATTAATGTTTATATTTTCCCTTAATCACCAGTTTTCAAAAAATATAACCATCCTAGAAAATCACATTTCTTATTTATTAGTACCAATAAATATATGTTTTCATATCCCTAAAGAAAAAATACTTTAGAAAAATCATTATATGTTTCATATTTTTATAATCATATAACACATATACAACATAATTATTGAATACAAATAAATAAAAACATCAATCATCCCACATCCTTATTAATCCAATAACCATGTTTCATTATCTTATTCCCTAATACATCAATATTACAATATGAAATATGAACCATATTCTAAGATTCATTAAAATCAAATTTTTCATGCTTATTAAATTTAAAGTAATAAATCATTCTAAAACATCCCATGCATTTCATATTCCATTCTTAGTATCTTCACCATCATTGGTAAAACCATTACTCATACAACATTTTTGACTCTTATATCGATATTTACCAATAGAACATCATTATCTATAGTTACCAAAATTTACATTTTAAAACATTCAACAATCGAAAATACATTATGGAGACTATTATTAATATTATCCATTGTGTTATCCAATATATATATTTTTCATCAGAAATTAAATAATTTTCTCCCTATTTTACACACTCTAAACATATTTCAATTCTAATGAGACATTCATTGGAGTGATTATTCCCACATTATAGATAAGTGGGATGATGAATCTTATTTACATGATGGTATTCATAAAAATATATCTTTCTCTTATTACATGTGTCAAAAAACTCACCAAAGATGAGATTGGTAATCATGAAATGAGAAAGTTAATTTCAAATAATCAAAAGGTTCCACATTAATTTTATTATTTAAACTGGATACTCATGAGGGATATAATTTCCTTGAACATCACATTAAATATTAAAAATCTTACATTGGGTTCCAACCATTGACTAAAACCATAAATTAAATAGTGAGAAACAATAATCATAGTGATAGACCACTTAATTATGAAAAATTATTTAAAATCTGTCTAAATTGGGACTCATTAATCAATGACACATTAGGTTTAAACATTGTCATTTATGATTATTAGAACATATTTAATATTTTATCCTTAAAATTGACTTATCCCAAGGGTTTTCATAATTGTTTTCTAGAACTAATTTCTAGTCATTAACTAAACTCTACTATAATTCCATCTATAAAGATCCCAAATTTTCATTCATAAACATTACATCTATTTTGATGAATATTAGATACATAATAATACAATTTAGTCCATAACCATAAATGATTATTCTAATTGTAGAGTAAGAATAAAATGTTCTTAATTTGTTAATCATATTTAATATCTGTCATTAATATCTTCTCTCATATTACTCTTTATAAGAATAACCTAAAAATTATTCATAACCGGAGGAAAATAAACATAAGAAAAGGTTGTGATTATATGAACAATAGTGATTAATATAAGAGATATCAACCCTTTAACATATTAAAAAATAATATAAGATTAAGTTTATTAGATAATGATCATAATAAAAAATGTTCATAACCAACATGAAAAATATTATAAACATGAGTCATCACATAAAACACAAGGGTTTAAAAAAACATGAATAATAATAATGATGACTCATCATAAGTAAATAAGGAACCATATGTTCATGTTCTATATGTGTGTGTAATAAAATCATAAGTATAGATGCTATTTAATATGTCATGGTTAATTACCAAGACCATCAAATCAGTAATCAATCCCCACTTTCCATAGTTGATAAAGTGAATCAAATTGTTTCCCATAAAGGAACATGCACATTGTCTCATTTCCAATAACTGTATAATGAGATAGAGTAATTTAAATATTACATTTTTGGGAGATAAAGGACCCACCCATCACATTATTAAAACCATATATATATGTCATCCAAAATATCATAAAACAGTAATAAAATCAAAACCCATGAAAAGAAAAGGGTTTCATAAACATTTATTCATAACATAACCCATTGAAACGAGTTTTATAAAAACCATTCCTCAAATTAAAAATATATTTGGAGAAATAATAAGGATTTTAACCTTGGATCATAACCTCTGTAAAGTATAATTATAATCAAGAGCAATCAATGTTGATGAAATGATCATTAAAACCTTCTTGAGAAAAAATTCCATTCAAATATAAAAGCACTATCTGAAAAAAAAAGATTTTTTTTAATAACCTTGTAAACTAGTGATTTATGATTCCAAACAATAAGGCATCATGTTGACATGAAATATATTTCATGCTGTGTAAGTTAAATAAAAATTATCCTTCCATAATTTTGTAGAAAAAGACACAAAGCACCTCAATGGGAAAATGGAAAAAAATATTCCTCTCAAAATATTTGGTGAAAAGTATAAAATGGGTGAAAATTAATTTAACAAATAAAAGTATAATATCAGAAACATTATTTAACATATTAATTATATAAAACATGGACATGGGAGGAAAATTTGTGTTCAACCTAAGAGATAAATAAATTCGATCTCCATTAAAATCAATATCTTTATCTCTTAAACTTTTTTGTAGGGAAACCAATTGGAAATTAAATTATATAGATAAATAAATATAGGTCAAAAAAATAATGTTTTAAATTATATATGGATCATATAATATTTTTAATGGAAATTCAATTAAAAATAATCTCAATTAATATAGGATTGGAATATATTCCCCTAGCCACTTTGGAAGATCTTGATTTCTAAGCCCTGTGTAAAAAATAATGTTATATTAATTTTTCAATAACAATAACATTAGAAATACTTATAATAAAATTAATTAATTTTCCTTATATAAAACAACTAAAATAAACAATTGGTGAATATGGCATGTGTCCCACAGAAATAAAAGCTTGAAAAAAATATTTTACATCATGTTTTGACTTTCCTCATTCATGTTCGTACCTTCTATATAATAAATATGGATTTATTTTATAGTAATTACATGAATATATTAATATCTAATGTAAAATAAATTATTTATTTTTGACAGGTTACCAACCATTTAGTAATAATTTTATTATTTAAATCATTATTTGTGGTGATAACTACTTCCTTTTCCAAGCATGTTTATATTTAGCAATTCGAGTCCTTATACAGTGATCACAGTTCCATCATTTACAGAATGTAAATAATTGTATAAAAATAATATATATTGATTTTATACCAATATATAGTCTTTCATAATAATTTAATATCGAAAAATTAATTACTCAATTAACGGAGACGGTGGGAAATATGTACACATGAATGATGGATCAATATTTTAATAGATAGAATTAATGTGAGGTAAAAAATTATAAAATTTTAAATTATCAATATTATAACATATATATCAAATATATTCATCAAATTCATCATAATTTCCACCCATGTAACATATAAAAAATGAATCACATGACATTGTGGAGGTAGTAGTCCACACATATGCACGAGTGACATTATCATTTCCCAAAAGAGTATATTGTAAGAATATGGACATGATATTATCATTCTATAAGAAAAAATATTTCATAAATATCATATATAATCATTAAAACCATAATTATACCTATCTATAAAATATTTTTATGGGAAATTAATTTTATCTCAATGTAGAGACGGTATGCCATATGTACCTAGAAGTGATAATTTTTTTCTCTTTTGATGGGAAAATGGGTGTATACTAATGTTTCCCAAATCATAATAACATTTAAAAATATTTAATATAAATACATTTTTGATAAATACCCTAGATTTAGTGGTGGTAAAAAGGAGCATACAAGAATATTTTTGGTTAAATAGATTTCCTCTTCTTTGAGACAACTCATTTAATTCAATAACTAATGAGGTCTAGGGTTGGTATTTTGAGAATAAAAAAACATATAAAATGATTATATAGATTTTTATAACAGAAATTATATGTCACTATAATCTTATAGGGCTCATGGTGGGGTAAATAACAAAAATAAGTGGTGCCCTTATATAATTGAGGAAAGGGCCACTTTCGAATTTCATAAAACAATTAATATATAATAAGAATATTCTACCTAGAAATGAATCCAAATAGACATTTATTATGTGTTAATATAATATAGGGTTTTATTCCCATAAAAAATATGACCTTATTAGGTTTTTATTGAATTTTAAAACTAATCATTTTTATTGACCATTGGTTAACACATTATAATTATAACTATGGTAATAACCGTTTTCAATATTAAATGTTTTAATGTTTTAAATATTAGTTTAAAATATGAACATAAATAAACATTTTATGACATTTTAGACCATATTAAATTGAAATTTTTATATTTTATTATTTTTATGGGGTTTTATATAATATAATAAAAAATTATTTTGATAAAATGTCATTATTATCACTTTTGACACTAGTCGTGTAATTTAACTTTAAGTACATAATACAAAATGGAATTTAGAGTATAATAATTTAAAATTTCACTAAACTATTATTTATATCTATAATAGTTGTTGAAAACAATATTTTTTTTAAAATTATTATTATTTTAGCATTTTGATAATTGTTTATTTAATTTTTCGATTAATTAAATAATAGTTTCATCGATGTTGCTGAAAAATTTAACATATTCATTTAATACATAGAAATTATAAATAATTTAAAATCAATAAAATAAGTTTTTTGTTCTTTGAAAACTAATTTATTTTCATTCAATATTCAATTTATCTTATATCTATGTCATGAAAACTTATTTAATTTGTTTATATGACATTTCAGGCCTTCTACAAGTATTGCACACGAATTTGGATAAGCCACTTGTTATATAAATAAAAAACTTATGTATAACCATAAAAATAATAAATAATACATAAAATTTAATAAAAAATTGATAAATTATGTATTCCATCTGAACCATTATTTTTAGGGTACCAAAATTTTCTTTTCTGATGTCGTGTAAGCTCTATATGGACATTGAAAATGATTTTCATATTTACCATTTAATAAATTATTATTTTTATTATTTTTAATTAATTGTGTACGATATTTATATTATTATATAATAATTTTTTTCCATTGATTTATTAAATTAATCTTATATATGTTTTTATGTCTTAATGATGTTATAATTGATAATGTATTTCATAATAATTATATTTTTTACTACGAACTAAAAAACTATCTTCTTGAGAATTTTTTTTATCAAATCATTTTATGATATATTTCATAATATGAATCCAAAAATAAATTTAATTTCATAAAATTTAATTTCTATAAGTTATATAAACTAATATTAATATAAATGTGCAAACCAAAATGAAAATAATATTTTAGAAAATTGCATATTTATATATAAAAATTGTTTTATTAAAAAATCAACCAAAATTTCAGTCTAAAAAAATAATAAGATGATTAATATAAATAATTTGGACTTTAAATAAATTTAAAATCAATTTTTTAAAATAAAATTGGGAACAAAAATAATGTTTTCATTAAAATTCATTATTTTTCACTATTCACTGAAAAATAAATCATTTTAAAAAAAATCACAAAAACATATTCTAATATAATTATGATATGATGATTTAAAAAATTATATTAATTATATTGAATATTGTTTATAAAATTTATAAAAAATTAATTAAATGATTTTCGAACAAAATTAAGTAAAATCATTTTTTATGAAGACAAATTACTAGAGCATAAAATAACATTACTAAATTTTGATTGATTATTATAAAATATTATTAATATATTAATATTATTTTGGAAATTAATAACTATTTCATAAATTAATTAATCACATTAATACCCACAAATTTATAGCATGGTTATACCTATCATATTAAATAATAATATTTTATGAGCGTATCATAGTTTTTTTAAACTCACCATTTCATGTAATAGAAGCCATCAAAGAAATAAAATTTATTTATAGAGAAATATTTTCTAAAATCATGGGGTGTTAATTTCAATGAATATATTTGGTGAACCTTCTAAATTAAATTAACCCATAAACATTGATGGAGGACATATCACTATTAGAGATGATTCAAAAAGAAAAAATATTGGTATATGAATGATTAATTTCAATAAATATACTATTATAAATTAATTTTCATTTAAAAAATGATTGAAATGTGATTTAATAAGTGTTCATTAGTTACTTGGAAGCAGTATAAAAATTATATTTAAATATTATATGTAATTATTTTAATTCAAAATAGAATTTTATTTACCATATCCCATTTTTGAAATGAACATATTATCGATTTCTTATCCCATATAGGTTAGAATGATATTTTTTAAAATGAAAAACTTAATTTTTAATGGATTTTATATTATTTATAGGCAATTAAATTATTCATTCACTTTTCAAGATCATACATAATCAACTTGTACATGATATACTAATTATTTTTAATGTTAATATGTGTTTTGATCCTTACCAACTATGATTGAAATACAAGTATTATTTCAAACCTAAAATAATTAGTCCCAATTTTAAATCCTTAAAACTATATGACCATATTATTTTTTGTTCAAATAATGTTTCTAGTATTGAAGTAAAATATTACACCCTTGTAAATATTATTGACATTTACTATATTTATAATGGTTTTCTTCTTATCTCGTTTTAATGTGGCTTGTAATGTATTTATCATTTTTTAATGGAATGTAAATCATAAAAGGTTCTAAAAAACACTTTTCCATTATAACTAGACATGTTGGGTAATTTTATAACAATGTATTCGATGAGTTTTTTGATTCTTATGGTCACTATCAAACCTTTTACACTCCAAGACCATGCTAACAAAATGGAGTTTTCAAAAGACAAAATAATCTCTCTAATAAATTTATAGGATTATACATAATAAATTTTACATTCTTACAAAATTTTGGGTTTTGGAGGTTAATACTTATTTTTTTATCCTTAATTTGTTCCACACAATATCCATCTATGGAAAAACCTCTAATGGACATTGGAAAGGAAAAATTCCAAAAGTTGGTTTCTTAAATTCATTAGTTTTAAAAAATTTATCCTTAATACCATGGATAATTTTCTAAGGTTTCATCATAAATCCTTCTAATTATTAAATAATAGAACTAATACCCTAGAAGAGTCAATTAACAAAAAATATATGAGAATATTCAAAAAACGCATATATAAAGTGATAGTTATGATCAACACACTAGTTGGACCTTTACTAATCCTTGATCTTGTAAAGAAATTGAAGATGTTCAAGAAATCTTATCTACTCATTTATCATATCCACTCATTTAGTTTATATTATTACATTACACTCTCTTGTTGAATTAATTTATGGGTAGGTAACATTTTAACCTAGATATTATCTACGAATAGATAATTTATTTTTCAAAATAAATATCCAAAAATTAATGTTTTTATAAATATTCCTATTTTGATTTTAAAAATAATAATTATCTATGAATTATTTCATTCATTAACATGATTTAAAAAATATAATGTTTCTATTTTTATAGGAGTTTTAGTATAAATATTTTATTCAAATATTTTGTTGATTTGAAAACAAATTTTTCAAAACATTTTTTCGACCTCTCTTGAAAGATCATTAATAATGATAAATATAGTACTAAATTTTATATCGAATTATTATATAACACTATAAATGAATTATTTTTTATAATATCACATGGTGAGATGTTTTATCTTTTCTATTAAAGGGTGAATAGATTATTTTGTAGAGATATGTTTATTTTTTATTGAGATGTTTAATGTGTGAGATGTTTAATATTTCTGTGATATATTTTTTTTGATATTTAGAAGAGAGATTATTCTTGGTATATTGGTGATGTAATTTTTATTATTTAATTGATATTTATTAAATTATTATTTTCATTTTTTATTCAATTAATTTTAAGGAGTTTTTATAATATAAATGGAGAGATTGTTCTACTTTTGAACATATTTTTTCAAGATAAAAATTAGACTTTATAGAGTTCAGCTATTTGATTTATGTTATTTGCAGATATTTTTGATGAATTCATGTCATATTATATTAATATAATTGAAATTTACTTAAATATTTATTTAATTTAATTATTGAATCCTTGTAAAGTGATTAGAGGAACCTAGTAGGATCATTCATTCTTGTTGAGGATCCACCTTCTGAAGAGTCTTGTGTAACTTACTAAAATGGCCTGCATATGATTGGTTTATAGCTAAGTGTTTTTTACTTCAGATGTACCGGATCAAAAAAAAAATACCATAGAATGGGGGATCATGTGGTTTCCATTTTTTAGGAAACAAAATCTTTTGTTTCTGCACCGAGGTATAGTGCAAGCTGTTTTGGCCAATATTGAATTTCTAGCTTCAATTAATGTTGGGTAAACATAAATAAAACTATTCTAAACCAACTTTATTGTTTAAAAATGGATTCTAGATTATTTATAATTTATTTTTAAGATATAAATTTATACATTGGGTGTCAATGAAAATGAAAATCAAATTTCTCATCAAATCTCAAATGGCATTGATCTCAATTACTAATTTTATCACAAAAGTTTTATATGTTTCTAAATATGGCGTCTCATTTATAGAGTGTTGAAAACTAATATGGTATCAAATCACACACTTTTATTATAATAATTAACTCAAAGAATTAATTATGAGATTTTAGGGAATAAAAAAAGACCAACAAGGTAAATTTTTCTAGAAGTCTCATCATATTCAACATTAATATAAATTTCGTGCTTACTACCATTAATATAAGGGACTATATTTTTATTTACATTTACATTAATAAATAATGGGATAATATTTTTTGATGTTTTCATATTTTTGAAATAAATTTATAGTTAATATTATTTTTAGTTTCTTGTTAAAACAAAAAATAATAATTGGATAATTTTCGAATCTTAGATACCAATAAATAAAATTGTGAATTCAATAAATTGTCAAGTGATTTTGGTGGTAGATACATGGATGCCTATAAGTAGTACTTCAATTATTGGATAAAAAATATATTGCCTCATTTAATTTATGAAATTTCAATGAATTTTAACATTATTTCATTTATTTATTTGAATTATTTATCCATAAATTGATTATTAATCTCATAATCATGTTGTATTTTAATCATTTAGTCATTTTAAATAACTCATTATTTGAATTATTCCGCTTTTATAATTATTTATTATTATATCATTCCACTTTCAACTTTAATTTTTTTTTATTTATCCATTTATAAATATGTTTTTCGAATTTTGTTTTTCCTCCCTTAACTTCTTAAATTGGCATTATCCCTACTTTAAATTTTATTATTATCCAACAAAAAAAGTTTCTACTTTTCATTTTATGAGTTTTTTATGTAAGAGTCATGGCTAAATTCTCTAATAATATAAAACAGAAAATATATTCTATTAAAAACTATCACAGACACATTAGTACCCAAATACTAAATCCAACTCTTTCATATCCCAATGGGAGTTCCCGACCCCCAAAGGATGTAGACTAGAAACTAAACTCATAAAAGTTAAATATCCAAATATTTTTTCCAAAAAAACTTGTGAAACATTAGAGATACAAGTAATTATTCTCAACACATCAAAAGGAAAAGGCACATGAAGCCATCAAATATTAAAAACCCAAATTAGTACATTAGTAATGTATCCAGAATCTAAAAAGGGAAAAGCTCAACCAACCTATACAATAAGTGGATGAATACTCCATATATCACCAAAAATATTCCACAAAAATGGATTAACAACATACACCACCTCCAAGTGATGTATTATATTTTCTTAAACCTACAAAATATAACATAGAAACATTCAACTGAAAAGGTTTTTTGTGAGATATAAATCAATGTATGTTATCCCTAAGTGTTCCATAATCAATACCTTAACAATTAACCATTTTTTCTATCAAATCAAATAAAAACTACGCATGGAAATAGATTTTAAAAACCTAAAACATAACATGATTTTATTAAAATGAATGAAAGATATGTCAAGGAAACTTTAAAACTAGATAAAATGAGATTTGTTTGTCAAATAATTAATATAAATCACTTGTGATGAATAAAACATTTCCGAAAATTTTCAACACTTATAACCAAATAACAAGAAGAAAGAACCATAAAAAATCCAAATGGTTAGTCAGATTCATAGTAATTGGATCGGTATGCATCTTATTTTTCAACACAACTCCAGATATGTGTGGACACTAAAATCATCTCCCATTCATGTAAGTTGTTATAAGAAATAAATATACACATTAATAGGGGATCCACTGATGGAAATATTTTCAATCATGGTTCTATAAGGGTTTTTATCATTAGTTTATTTTCTAATTGATTAACATCCTAGTGTTCTTTTCCTAATTACTAAATCGCTACCATGGCTTAATTTTCTTTCAACAATCATCTAATCTATCAATTAATGTGAAAATTATTTATTTCAAATAACTTAAAATCATTTTAAAATATAATCTCCCAATTCTTATTTTCAACATACCTTCCCCATTTCAAAACCAAATTATAGGTTATCATCATTTCATTCCATTTCAAATCATCCTTCATTGAAATACATTTCATAAAGATCAATGTTAAATCATTTCTTCAAAAAAAATCCCAATAAAACAATCCTTTTTCACAAATACACTGAAGAATTTAAATTCCATTTACTTTGGGTTTTTTTCACATTTTCTATACACTTTTTAAATTAAATGAAAAATCATCAAAAATCAATCTTCTTAAATTATTTTAAAATACTCCCCAAATAAATAAATCAATATATGTTTTCAATAATATGTGAAGGAATTATGGAACCACTATGACAACCCTGCTTTTTATTACAACTTAAACATGCTTTATTACATAAAACTTCACTTTATACAAAAAAGAAGATCGAGAGGTTTAGTGTCTTTGGGGCTTAGGATCATTACATAAAAACTTTAAACTTGAAATACAACATCCTTATTGAAAACTTCCTTTACATGACCACTACATTCCTTCGTACTTAGCATTGCATGGGATAACCTGAGGACATGCATAAGAAAAGGGTGAGCTATAAAGCCCAGTAATGGAGTACATAATGAATAACATGAGGAGTACAATACATGTTAGGCAATAGGCATATCAATAGAGCATAAGAGAGACATGAACATAAAGGCATGATAAAGCATGATAATCATAACATGGAAATGTGGCAACAACACTTAACATTGAATTAGCATGAGCCAAGGCTCATTGCACATGGAGCATGAGTAAACCCTCATTGCACTTGAAGCACGAGTAAACCCTCGTTGCACTTGAATTAGCATGAGTCAACACTCATTGCACATGACGTATCATGATACTATACTTTACCCAATGCATTGGAGCGCTATCAGGGCGCACCCTTCTTAAACATTTCATTTCATGCATAAGTGTGCCACATGGATCATAAAACATGGATTCATAAAACATAATCATTTATTCCACGATAAAGGAATGTGGAATTCATACATGAAACTTTACAATCAATAAGTAAATGTGCATAAAGGTGAATACCCTTGATGGAGAAATGGGCATGGTATTCACTACACAAAGACATTGGCTTAGAAAATCGGTGTGATTTCGGCAACGTAACGGCGTGACATAAGAATTCATAAAAAAGGTTGATGAGAGAGAAAGGGGTTCCTCATCATATTTACATGTAATGGACAGTAAGGATATCATATATATACATGTCCCAACAATAGAAAAGGAATTTAGATTCATGATACAAAAGTATTGCTTGAATGTAAAAGAAGAGAGAGAAGTTCCTTTCGGAATTTCGGCATAGTAACGGGTGTACATGGGAGGCATTTAATGAGAGAGAAAGGGTTCTCCCATAATTCAAACAATAAGAGGTAAGTATGGGGGAGGTGCGAAACCATACCCCAACATTCATAATTGAAATAAAAAGGGAAATACAACTTAAAGAAAATTGACAAAAAAAATGAGAAAGGAAGAAAACCCCTTACTTGGAAGTGTGCTTCCAAAGGCTAGAGAGAGGCTTGTGAGAGGCTTCTTGGGAGCTTGGGG
Source organism: Viscum album (assembly GCA_963277665.1). Lineage (NCBI taxonomy): Eukaryota > Viridiplantae > Streptophyta > Magnoliopsida > Santalales > Viscaceae > Viscum > Viscum album. The sequence continues at coordinate 1,039,698,174 of OY728165.1, forward strand.
CACCTTGAGAGGATTCTAGAGAGAGAAGGGCAGAGTTTGGACGAACTTCAAGGGCTTTGAGTGAGGAGGAAGTGGGAGCTTTGGTGGGTTTATATAGGAAAGGTGAGAGAATTCTTTATTATTTAGGTTTGGGACCCCTTATATTAAAATAATCCAAACCACAAACCATCCCATGGTATTTGCCCATGGTTTCGGGAAAAGGAGAGAGGAAAACAATATTTTACAAGGCCAAGGTCCGAACTTATTAAAAAATTAGGGTTGCTTATGTGGAGGTGAGTCACACTCCCATGGAAATTAATTTAAAAAGGAAAAGTGTTGAATAAGTCTTGAGGGCTCCATTAATGCTTTGAAAAGTGAGTCAAACAAACCCAAAACCTCATTATTTTATTGATAAAACACATATTGGCCGAACATAAGGTTTATGGTATTTTATTACATCACCATTGGGTCATTATGATGTCATAAAACACATTATATATTTAAATGGTATTTAATTTTTACCCAAAAATTTGACTGTCTCAGAAAATTATGAAAAATTCACCGTTGGATAATTTCGACGTCCTGATTCCAAAAATAATATTTATTTTATCTAAATAATTTTATAAATATGTGAATTTTCACTTTTAAAATAAAAACTGACATTTATAAAAATTCACGGGTTTTGACAGAAATGGCTTTCAAACCTTAATAAAAATTTTAATTGCATTCATAAAATTATAAGATCATTTATATTTAATAAAAATTAATTTAATATTAATAATAATATTTTATTAAAATATTATTTAATTCAGAAATCCTTTAATTTAATAAAATATAATTCTTAATTAAATAATAACTAAAAACATCATTTGTACTTTAAAAACTAATTACAATGCATCAAAAATGACTAGAAATTATATTCATTATTATATATAAAAAAAATAATGTACATGAACATGGTGCTACTTATTTGTTACATAACCCCTTAAAATAGCCGCATAAGACCTAAGGGTAAGGTGTGCGATGGTGACAGACTCTTGGGGTTGCTCGGATAACATCGCTCGAGTGGTAATCTCTATCAACTTCCATTTTTCTCGTAGACGATCACGTTCGAGCTTGACTTGATGAAGCTCAGCTTGGGCTTGGTCAAGGGCAAAGCCCAAAGACGCCACCTCCTTTCCGAGCTCCGACAAATGGGCTTCGTAAGGGGCAATTCTACTGGATGAGGCCATCACTTCCTTTGTCTTAGTAGAAAATTGGTTCGTTAAATCCTTATATTTAAACTACCCAGATGATCACTGTTCAACGGCTATAAAAGTAATGGTCACAAATCTTGACGTTAAACTAAAGAAGTTGAAATCATATAAAAACATAAAGAAACATTTAACTGGATCAAGAGGGATTTTCCATTAATGAAATTTTGGGTCGTTACAACATTCCCCCGTTAAGAAATTTCGCCCTCGAAATTTTCCTTTTCCCACACTAAAACAAATGTGGGTAACTTAGCTTCATCATATCCTCCGACTCCCAAGTTGCTTCTTAAAACTTGTGGTTTTTCCACAACACCTTGACGAGGGGCATTGTCTTATTTCGTAGAACTTTTTCTCTACGATCTAAGATCTTCACTGGTTGCTCCTCATAAGAAAGATCGTCTTCTAATTGTACCACCTCGGAAGAGAGTACATGTGAAGGGTCTGGTATGTACTTCCTTAAGAGGGATACATGGAAGACATCATGCACCTTGGCCATAGTAGGTGGAAGTGCTAGTCGATAGGCCACAGCCCCAACACGATCAAGAATCTCGAATGGGCCGATGTACCTTGGACTTAACTTCCCTTTCTTTCCAAACCTCATGACCTTCTTCCACGGAGATATGCGTAAAAACACCATGTCTCCGACTTTAAACTCAAGGTCTCGTCGACGATTATCTGCATAACTCTTCTGTCGACTTTGGGCTGCCTTGATATGCTGCTGAATGGTTTTCACCTTCTCCACCATTTCTTCGACCATTTCTGGTCCAAGCAGCTTACGTTCACCGACCTCATCCCAACATGCCGGTGTTCTACACCTTTTCCCATACAGGGCTTCATATGGTGCCATTGGATGCTTGAGTGGAAACTATTATTATAAGAGAACTCAACCAGAGGAAGATGCTGATCCCATCCTCCTTTAAAGTCCATTGAGCATGCTCTCAACATATCCTCAAGTGTTTGGATAGTCCGCTCGGATTGGCCATCAGTTTGAGGATGATAGGCCGTACTGAAGTTCAGTTCAGTATTCAGAGCATGTTGAAGACTCTTCCAAAACTTAGAGGTAAATCTTGGATCTCGGTCCGACACAATAGATAGTGGTACTCCATGCAACCGTACCACTTCCCTGATATATATCCGTGCCAGTTGATCCAAAGAGAAATCCTCTCGAATAGCAATGAAGTGTGCAGTCTTTGTAAGACGATCCACAATAACCCAGATTGCGTTGTTGCTTTTGGATGTCCTTGGAAGTCCAGTGATGAAGTCCATGGTGATGTTCTCCCATTTCCATTCTGGTATGGGCAATGGTTGCATCATCCCCTTAGACTTCTGCCTCTCTGCCTTCACTTGCTGACACACCAGGCACTTTGATGTATATTCGGCGATCTCCTTCTTCATATTATCCCACCAAAAGTTTTCTCGGAGATCTCGATACATCTTTGTGCTCCCTGGGTGAATAGAGAAATTTGAACTATGTGCATCATCCAAAAGTTCCTTCTTCAGCTCCGAACTTGATGGGACACATAGTCTTTTCCCAAACCGCACAATTCCTTCTTCATTAACATTAAACTCTGAGGATTTTCCCTTTATGATAGCTTCCACTTTTTCTTGGATTCTCACATCATCCTTTTGAGCATCCTTTAACCTTTCCAAAAGAGATGGTTGAGCAATCATTTGTGAAAGGATTGATGATGTTCCCTTCTTTATGATTCCCACGTCCATCTTCATCAAGTCTAAGAAGATTGGATCCTTCTCAATTCTCATCATTGATAGAATTGCTGGATCCTTTCTACTTAGGGCATCCGCCACCTTGTTCGCCTTCCCAGGGTGGTAATGTATTGAACAGTCATAATCCTTGATGAGCTCTATCCATCTTCTCTGGCACATATTAAGCTCTTTCTGTGTGAATATATATTTAAGACTCTTGTGGTCAGTATATATCTCACATTTCTCTCCATAGAGATAATGCCGCCAGATTTTCAAGGCAAAGATCACCGCCGCCAACTCCAGATCATGCGTTGGATAGTTTCGCTCATGGATTTTCAACTGCCTTGAGGCATAGGATATCACTTTATCATTCTGCATCAGTACACATCCTAAGCCCTTCTTCGAAGCATCACTGAATACCACAAAAAGCTCCCCACTTGTGGGTAAAGTGAGCACAGGTGCAGTGATAAGCCTCCTTTTCAACTCCTTGAAGCTTTCTTCGCATTCATAACTCCAAGAAAACTTTACTCCCTTTCGAGTTAGCTTGGTAAGAGGGTTGGACAATCGTGAGAAGTTTCTCACAAATCGTCGATAATATCCAGCTAACCCCAAGAAGCTACGGATATCAGTTACCGATGTTGGCCTCGGCCATCCCTCAATTGCATCTGTTTTGGAGGGGTCCACAGATATCCCATTACTTGTGATGATATGGCCCAAGAATGAGACCTCCTTCAACCAGAACTCACACTTGCTGTACTTGGCATAGAGCTTCTCCTTGCGCAAAGTCTCCAGTACAGTTCTTAAATGCTCCTCATGGTCCTCCTTGGTTTTGGAGTATATCAGAATATCATCTATAAAGACTACCACAAATTTATCTAGGTAATCTCTAAAGACTCTATTCATCAAGTCCATGAATATTGCTGGAGCATTGGTGAGTCCAAAAGGCATTACTATGAATTCATAGTGCCCGTACCTTGTACGAAAAGCAGTCTTGGGGATATCTTCCTTCTTCACCCTTACTTGATAATATCCCGACCGCAAGTCGACCTTGGAGAAGTATTGTGCTCCACGCAGCTGATCAAAAAAGTCATCGATTCTTGGGAGAGGATACTTGTTCTTTATCGTGATTTTGTTAAGTTCACGATAATCGATGCAAAGCCGCATTGACCCATCCTTCTTCTTGACGAAGAGGACTGGTGCACCCCATGGTGATGCACTTGGGCGTATAAACCCTTTATCCAGATTCTCCTGTAGTTGTTTCTTCAGTTCTTCAAGCTCAACCACAGCCATTCTATATGGAGTCTTGGATATTGGTAGTGCCCCAGGTATAAGTTCAATTGAGAACTCAACATCTCTTCTTGGAGGAAGACCAGGAAGTTCCTCGGGAAATACTTCAGCGAATTCCCTCACAATAGGCATTTCTTCAAGGGTGGTTTCTTCCTTGGACTCAATCATCTGAGCCAGATATGCGTGCTCATAAGGCAGTAATATCCATGCTTGAGATGATGGAGCTAAAAGAGATTCATCTTCCTCCTGACACTTGTAAAGAATCGGGGGTCGATTCTCCATATGGAGTGTGATTTCCCTCTCCCGACAATTTATGTTGGCTCTATATAAGGAAAGCCAATCCATGCCAAGAATTGCATCAAATTCCACCAAAGGGAGTATGACGAGGTTCGCTGGGAAATTCAATCCACAGATTATAACAGGGGAGGACTTATACTCATGGGATGCAATGATTGCCCCATTTGCCGTACTCACCGACATCTTTACTTCCATGACTTGTGGTGGTGCAGGGATTATTCTACTAAACTTTTGAGATATAAAAGAATGCGTAGAACCTGAATCAAAAAGTACGTTCGCTATTCTTGAATGAATAACTAGCGTACCTGTCACCACTTCGTTGTCGGGGTTCACTTCGGCAGAAGTGATGGCAAAAGCTCTTCCTTGCTGTCTTGGAGGTTGTTGATTGCCTCCGATAACCCTTGGATTAGGGCACTGATTCGCAAAATGACCCGGTTCTTTGCATTTGAAGCATTGAACAACGCGTTGAGGTTCGAACGGAGCGTTCCTCCCCTCCGTCGCAGCCGCAGGTCCTTCTTGCTGACAGTTAACAGCTAGGTGCCCTTCTCTTCCACACTTGAAGCATTTTCTTGTCCCCCTAAGGCAATTCCCAGGGTGCTTCTTTCCACACTTTTGGCAAGTGGGGTGCTGGAATTTCTTAGCGCCGTTGGATTTATCCATCGGACCACCAGCATTGAAGTCCACCTTCCGCTTCTTGTCCCCATGATACCCCTGTGATTCTCCGATCTCCATTTCAACCTTAAGGGCACATCGGACAATTTCCTCATAGCTGTCGAAGTCACGGATCGCTAATGCTTTCCGCAAGCTAGGCTTCAGCCCACCAAAGAAGCGGTCAACCTTGCATTCGGGGGTAACGACAAAGCCAGAAGCGTATCGTGCAAGCCTTGTGAAGTTTGTCTCGTACGCTCCCACAGATTCCTCATCTTTCTGCTTGAGGGAAAGGAAGTCCCTTTCCATCTTAAGACGGAGGGTGCGTGGAAAATATTTATCGAAAAACATCTTCCGGAATACCTTCCATTCCAAAGCCTCGATCTCCTCCTCAGGCTTCGTATTTTTGATCAACGTCCACCATTGATCAGCTTCACCCTCCATACGATAAGCCGCCAGGAGAACCTTCTCTTTTTCAGAGCATTGGAGGATGGAGAATATCTTTTCAATGGAGTTGATCCATTGTTCAGCAATCGTGGGATCAGATGATCCACTAAAAGTAGGAGGCCTTTGTCTCATGAAGCTTTCAATAGCGACTTGTTCTTTCTTAGGGGGGGTTGAACGTTCCTCTTGACCAGTGTTTCTATTCAAAACTTGAGTTAGCTGAGAGAGGAGCGTGACAAAGTTCGCGATTCCCGCTCCCATTGGATTGGGCATCTCATTGGTACAATCGTCACACTGATCTTCACAAAGGTTGTTAGCCCGAGTTCTCCTATTACCGGCCATTGGCTGGAATAAAAGGAAAGTTAGGGGTAACACATAAAGGGTAATCCAAAGACAAAAGTTGATGACTTATAAATAAACTTTAATCTCTTTAACTCATGAGTCTATAGGATTCAACCTAGGCTTTTCATGATCTACCTTCTAACATATATTCTTAGGGGAATTTTTCCCTTAATAAGGGTTCATACTAAGATTGTGAATTTATCAAAACATATCCCCCGGGAGTGTCGTAACCAAGAGTGCAGCAAGGCCCGTTGTCGTGCACCAGTTCCCGTTCGAGTCTAGCTCAAAGCGGTGTTTTCGGGTTTTACCCCTAGGATACATCTGTGCCAGAGCCGCCTCTACCTGCTCGTATCCAGACAGGGATGTATTTGTTTGATAAACCACTTACTTAGTATTTACCAAAATTTAGGGATGTTTTTATTATGCTTAGTCTTGTATCTAAGGCTTTACTAGGGTTTCCTAATCCCAAAAATAACTAAACCTATCCTCTGATACCAACTATGACAACCCTGCTTTTTATTACAACTTAAACATGCTTTATTACATAAAACTTCACTTGATACAACAAAGAAGATCGAGAGGTTTAGTGTCTTTGGGGCTTAGGATCATTACATAAAAACTTTAAACTTGAAATACAACATCCTTATTGAAAACTTCCTTTACATGACCACTGCATTCCTTCGTACTTAGCATTGCATGGGATAACCTGAGGACATGCATAAGAAAAGGGTGAGCTATAAAGCCCAGTAAGGGAGTACATAATGAATAACATGAGGAGTACAATACATGTTAGGCAATAGGCATATCAATAGAGCATAAGAGAGACATGAACATAAAGGCATGATAAAGCATGATAATCATAACATGGAAATGTGGCAACAACACTTAACATTGAATTAGCATGAGCCAAGGCTCATTGCACATGGAGCATGAGTAAACCCTCATTGCACTTGAAGCACGAGTAAACCCTCGTTGCACTTGAATTAGCATGAGTCAACACTCATTGCACATGACGTATCATGATACTATACTTTACCCAATGCATTGGAGCGCTATCAGGGCGCACCCTTCTTAAACATTTCATTTCATGCATAAGTGTACCACATGGATCATAAAACATGGATTCATAAAACATAATCATTTATTCCACGATAAAGGAATGTGGAATTCATACATGAAACTTTACAATCAATAAGTAAATGTGCATAAAGGTGAATACCCTTGATGGAGAAATGGGCATGGTATTCACTACACAAAGACATTGGCTTAGAAAATCGGTGCGATTTCGGCAACGTAACGGCGTGACATAAGAATTCATAAAAAAGGTTGATGAGAGAGAAAGGGGTTCCTCATCATATTTACATGTAATGGACAGTAAGGAGATCATATATATACATGTCCCAACAATAGAAAAGGAATTTAGATTCATGATACAAAAGTATTGCTTGAATGTAAAAGAAGAGAGAGAAGTTCCTTTCGGAATTTCGGCATAGTAACGGGTGTACATGGGAGGCATTTAATGAGAGAGAAAGGGTTCTCCCATAATTCAAACAATAAGAGGGAAGTATGGGGGAGGTGCGAAACCATACCCCAACATTCATAATTGAAATAAAAAGGGAAATACAACTTAATGAAAATTGACAAAAAAAATGAGAAAGGAAGAAAACCCCTTACTTGGAAGTGTGCTTCCAAAGGCTACAGAGAGGCTTGTGAGAGGCTTCTTGGGAGCTTGGGGCACCTTGAGAGGATTCTAGAGAGAGTAGGGCAGAGTTTGGACGAACTTCAAGGGCTTTGAGTGAGGAGGAAGTGGGAGCTTGGGTGGGTTTATATAGGAAAGGTGAGAGAATTCATTATTATTTAGGTTTGGGACCCCTTATATTAAAATAATCCAAACCACAAACCATCCCATGGTATTTTCCCATGGTTTCTGGAAAAGGAGAGAGGAAAACAATATTTTACAAGGCCAAGGTCCGAACTTATTAAAAAATTAGGGTTGCTTATGTGGAGGTGAGTCACACTCCCATGGAAATTAATTTAAAAAGGAAAAGTGTTGAATAAGTCTTGAGGGCTCCATTAATGCTTTGAAAAGTGAGTCAAACAAACCCAAAACCTCATTATTTTATTGATAAAACACATATTGGCCGAACATAAGGATTATGGTATTTTATTACATCACCATTGGGTCATTATGATGTCATAAAACACATTATATATTTAAATGGTATTTAATTTTTACCCAAAAACTTGACTGTCTCAAAAAATTATGAAAAATTCACCGTTGGATAATTTCGACGTCCTGATTCCAAAAATAATATTTATTTTATCTAAATAATTTTCTAAATATGTGAATTTTCACTTTTAAAATAAAAACCGACATTTATAAAAATTCACGGGTTTTGACAGAAATGGCTTTCAAACCTTAATAAAAAATTTAATTGCATTCATAAAATTATAAGATCATTTATATTTAATAAAAATTAATTTAATATTAATAATAATATTTTATTAAAATATTATTTAATTCAGAAATCCTTTAATTTAATAAAATATAATTCTTAATTAAATAATAACTAAAAACATCATTTGTACTTTAAAAACTAATTACAATGCATCAAAAATGACTAGAAATTATATTCATTATTATATATAAAAAAAATAATGTACATGAACATGGTGATACTTATTTGTTACATAACCCCTTAAAATAGCCGCATAAGACCTAAGGGTAAGGTGTGCGATGGTGACCGACTCTTGGGGTTGCTCGGATAACATCGCTCGAGTGGTAATCTCTATCAACTTCCATTTTTCCCGTAGACGATCACGTTCGAGCTTGACTTGATGAAGCTCAGCTTGGGCTTGGTCAAGGGCGAAGCCCAATGACGCCACCTCCTTTCCGAGCTCCGACAAATGGGCTTCGTAAGGGGCAATTCTACTGGATGAGGCCATCGCTTCCTTTGTCTGAGTAGAAAATTGGTTCGTTAAATCCTTATATTTAAACTACCCAGATGATCACTGTTCAACGGCTATAAAAGTAACGGTCACAAATCTTGACGTTAAACTAAAGAAGTTGACATCATATAAAAACATAAAGAAACATTTAACTGGATCAAGAGGGATTTTCCATTAATGAAATTTTGGGTCGTTACAACCACATACCACTAAGTGAACGATTGAGCAATCAAAACTCGTAACATGATTTGATGGTGAAGAATGAAGGGATTGAATTCAAGAAATCAAAAATAGAATCAAGATTTTATAAGATTGATTTTAGATAAGGGAATTAAATAAGTATATTTAATCTATATGTATTAGAGGAATATGGATCATAAGAAACTGTACCATCATATATCAACTTACTCAAAGGATAATGAATAAGATCAATACTACTTCGATTTTCTATGACAACGGTTTAGAGGAAAAAAATTGTCTCTCAGAGACTCCAAGGAGAAATGGTTTTTGTTAGGGTTAAATGAGGGTGTTATTATTTTAAAACATATTTTTTGGATTATTAATATAATTTTTGGAAGAATTAAAATCTACATGAATGATTTATATAGAGGGAGGCATGGTTTTTCAAACCATGTTCCCAAATCATGTGACCCTACTAGATTTGTAGAAACAGTTAATAGTTTTGAAACATTTTTTGATTTACCATACACCAAAAATTAATATTTTTTCTATTAAATGGTTCATGGTTTGTAGAGTATGGTCACGTGGTTGGAAAACCCATGTTCTACCTTCCAGAGGCTTATAACAGGCAAAACAATTTTCATGGAAAAACAATACCGTTTTCCCATACTAAGCGCAAACTGTACATAGAACAAAGGGATTAAAAAATTCCTTAAATTTAATAGAAAATACACCAAAATAATAACTAACCAAACGGATATCAAAACAAGGTTCATTAAATACATTAATTAAGGAAAGAAGATGTTAAAAACTCTCCACCATAATTAAATCCTATCCCCAGAAAGCCTATCAAGGTGATTCCATATCAAATATATGAGGCCACCAATATATCATAAGTGTCTTAAAATCTAATTTATCGTGATAATAGAAACCACAATACCAAATAACACGTTCCAAAGGCATCAAAGTTACATAAATTCCATTTTGTTGAATATAAAATCCCAACTAGATTCTCAGTCATTGATAAATCAGGTTCAACATCAAGATCCTCACAGATCATGAAATGAAATGGTTACTTATGATACTTCTGAAGATGTGATACATGGAAAAACTATTTTTCAATTTTAAAAATAGTTGGAGTTCTTAAAATTAATACAATTTCCCCACATTCTCAACAATCTCAAAATTATACCCAAATGTTGGTGCATCCTTCCCCTATTTTCCAAGATTTAGATAATCTAAATGATGTGAAACATTCAAAAAAGCCTAATCACCAACTAAAATCTCAAATGTTCACATACTCTGACTAAAAATTATGTTTTTATTAGATCATTGATACCAACATTATATGATGAATCAAAAAAATCATTTCAATCATCTCTTGGACAAAATTCATCTCTACCAAGGAATATTAAACAATCGTTGACCAACAAAATATAGATTTAAATGACCTTCCCTACAAGTCCTAATAATGATTCATTTGAATCTCATACTAATATATGTTATTACAAGAAAACAATACCAATCACTAATAGAAGCCCCCATATCCACTAAAATTGGTAACTTAAGAAAGTATCATGTCCTGAACAATCTGCATAGGACATTCTATCAGTCCATCAGTCCATAGATGATATACCACGTTCAAATGTACATGAGAAACTAATTAAACCTGGAGGCCACTCCAAAAATTTATATGTAAAATTAATATCAATATCGAAGAGTATAGAATATGGGACACCATTAAATATGATGATATCTTGTACATAGATACATTCCAATTCCTCAACATTGGTTGTATCATGAATGGATATGAAGTGAGTATATTCTATCAACAAATCAATCACAAAAAATATCAACTTCATTTTACAGGGGGTATGTGGAAACCCAACCAAAATGTTCATATATATTTCATCCCACTTACAAGTCATCACTATAAGTGGCTGATTTAACCATAAGATCTCTAGTTCTTGGACCTGACCTGCTGATAGGTATAACAAAATGAAAAAAGTAGTGATGTCCCATATCATACCTAGACACAAAAATATTCACCACATATCATAAAACATATTTTTCATTCTAGGTTGAACATCCTAATGTTAATTACAAAAGGCCCCAATTATATCCTTATTTATGGAGAAAGGTACAGTGAACTGATTTTGAAAAAATTTGGACACCCTCCAAAGAAAATGCCCTTTAATGAACGGTCTCACCACCATCAAGGGAGTTCTGAATTTTATATTCTTCTTCATCAACCTATAGTTCTTCAAGAATCATTTTGAGAAGACTGTAGGTCAAATCAATACATTCCAAAACAATATCATCTTCTTCATTTCTAACTGTTAAATGAATATATGAAAAATGAGACATCATGTTACACTCATTAAATGAATCTTTCATATCATGGGTCAAATATTTCCTACATAAATAATAAACAATGATATTTTCCTTCTCTATGTTGTAGGAAACATCGATATAATAATATAATAGATACTACACTCAATGCCTTTGATGAAGTAATAAATATTTTTGAGATAATATATAACTTGGGATTTGGTGGTTTGAAGAAACGTTGAAACATTATTTGAAATGTTAATTCCACCAAATAATAATATCATCCATCATAGCTATTAGTTGAAGGTCATGGGTCGGATAATTATTCTTGTGTGGCCTATTATTTTTAAATCCATATGCTACCATGTGATCGCCCAACATAAGAACACATCCTAAACCCGAACTTGATGAATCGCAAATGTCTATAAATCCCTAGCCATCTTATGGAAGATTCAACGCTATCATAGATGTAAATATTTGTTTCAACTCAAAAAAATAACTCTAATAATTTTCATTCCACATGAACATAATTCCATTCATAGTGAGAGCGGTCAATGGAGAATCTAGCTCTGAGATATATTTAAAAGACCTATGATAGTATCCTGAATCCCCATAAGATTCATATCTAATAAAAGTTATGTTATTTGTACCATTTTATAAAATAATTCTTCATATTAGGATCGAATGAGATGAAATTTTCTTACACTGTGTGTCATGAGAAAATCACTTACCAAATCCAAAAATCCAAGTTAATTTGAATTTTATAAATTCTATTATCAATCAACAGTTATAGAACTATACATAGACAAATAAAATGATCCTCTTATGAAGATGAGTTAACTAAAATTTCTTTAATGAAAATCACCATGAACGTGTCACGGTACTCATGGAAAATCATGTTCATTAAATCCATAAAGACTGTAATAGATTTTGTTTTGAAAATGGGATAAAAATATAATAAAATTAACAATAACTTCTTCTAGAGGTAGTGGTTAGAATTTAATATTATTTTATTCTCAACAGGTGATAACCATAAGGATGATCAATATTCCAGAACCACATTTCATCTATTAACTCGTCGATTATATCATCAATCCATGGTAATATATACTTGTTATTTACCAAAACATGATTGAGTTTCTTTTAATAAACGCAGAGGATGATTGTACAGTCACCATTCCTTTCTAAGAGAATAAGAACCACCCAAATAGAGACACTGCTGAGTTTAAAGACATTCTAAAATAGATCATCCAACTGATCCTTTAACTCTTTAAATTCCTATGGTTCCATAGGGTAAGAAGGAATAGATACCAACTGAGTACCAGGTAATAAACTAATAGAGAACTGTACATCTCATAATTTGGAAGACAAGAATAACCAAAAGGAAACATGTTGGAAAACATTATGGTGACAATTGGGAGATCATAAATCAAAATTTCCCATGGAAGATTAAAAAATGATATTATTATCCCTAACTCTTGATATGTAGGAAAAGTACATATAGACCATGGGTCCCATTCTCCCTTAATATAAAAAAACACCCCATCAGGTGTAATAAAAGATACATTACATAGGTAACATTATATTTAGGCCTTATTAGAAATGATCCAAACCATTTTGAAAATTAAATCAATAGGGTTCAGGTCTAGAACCAACAAATTCCATGTAAACTGTACATCTGAAAAACAGAAGATGCATAAAAGATAACTTAAACCCTTTTCTCTCTTACTATCACGGGGCATATTATTATTCATAACATAAGAAAAAATATATGTTTAATATGAGTTTATATAAAATATTGAGATGATATATTATCAAATAAGGTAGTCACTAATGATGAATATATAGTGATTTTACCACTCACTATCACTAGACCTGTATCATTTTTCCCTAGAGATACATATACCATGTGAATAGTAATTTTTAGTATTCTTTTTCCTCAAACCACATAGATATCAAATAATTTGATTACACAAATGTTATTTTGTGTGATGATGAGTGATTTCCACAACACGGAGATGAATTTTTACATAATAAATTATATAGGTGTCTAGAGTGACCACACGAAATAAAGATCTTATGTTCTTTTGGGAAAACCATTATCATGTTCCCATACTTATTATAATATAATCAAGTTGAAGGGACTATGTTAGAATATGTAATAGGTTTATATGACACTTTCTATCTAAAAATACATTTTATATCATCATACTTTCTCATTCCTTTAAAGGAACTCATAAAAATACCATTGGGATAAAAATTAACTCCCATCAAAACTTACATACCAGCTACATCAATATCAACAATAAAACAACTAGGTAGTAAAAGAATATATGAAGTTATATTAAATAGAAAAAATTATGAAAGTATTTCATGTCAAAGACTAATCTCAAATTGTCGAGCCTTAATTTTCTCATTCAATAAAATATCAAGTGAAAATTTCACATGCTCAATGAGGCGATTGGCATACTGCATCATGATCTTGTTAGCCTTCTGGAGGATGAAAAACAATATATCCTTATCCATTACCATTTATTTTGGATATAAAATATTAGTGTAATTAACTATAATTTCCTTACACTCTAAACCCTTCTGCTGAATTTTTTTTCAATCAAATCCCACCATCACCTGCTAGGACATTCCAACTTGAAGGTGTCAAGTTTCACATTAATAGATTTGAGATTTTCTAGAAAATAAAAACTTCAATCTATCTTGTTAAACCAATCCTCATACTTTTGAGGATCATTATTTATATGGAATGTAGGCAGGTTTTAGTGAAGAAACTCTTGAACATGATTTCGAGATTCATAATATTTATGGATTCAAAACTAGGGCCAGAAAGGGAACTATTCTAGGTGCATGTCCCAGAGCTTGGACAACACAAACTACAATCTCACTAAGAGTATGGTCCATCGGAGGATCCACTCACCATGGTTCACCAATAACTTCCTCATGGGACCTTTTAATATATATTCTCAGAGAAATTGTCCTACAAAACAAAAATAGAGAATATTGAAAACATTACAGGATTACTCAGATCAACTAGTCAAAAATAATCTATGGGAATATCAATACCATAGCTAATATCTCATGGTTGTGATTTCAGTATAGCCAAATCAGAAAAAAGCCAAATAGTAGATTCATACAAAATTATTCCTAATTAAGATTCTCCCAAAAAAATCAATGGTGACATAAGCTTCATTTCGATGAAATCTAGCTAGGAACTCGCTTGTAACAACCTTTATGTCTTTAAAATCATCCCTCTTATTTACTAGGACACCCCAAACTATATACCGACATCATGGACAGATTCTTATCTTACACAAATAATATAAAACTTTCATGAACCAACACATACAACTTGGTATGCCAATACCTAATCCAGCTCTAGCCTAAAAAAGGGAATTTTGAATCCCAATTGGTTGGTGACTAGAACCTGGAATCATAAAAGATCAAATAGGGAAAAAATTTCCACAAAACCCCAAGAAGATAAAAGATACATGTTAGTATGTTCAACACCTAAAAATATTAATGTTCCAAAAATAATAAGTATAAAAAATAGGAAATATTACATCATCAAATTACTCAGTATATAACAAGGTTAAATATTAACCATCCTCCATAAAAAGTGGATAACGTCCCCACTAGTCACAACCCAGACATCCCATCCAATGGAACAAGAACATCAACCACCTTCAAGTATAACTTTTCCTTTTATCGAACCAGATACAAAATAATCTAAATACAATTTAAGGTAATGTTTGGGTGTGAGATACAGAGCTTGGTAGGGTCTCCCCTTGGGTTCTATAATAAATACCATAATAATTAAGTATTTATGATGTCATATTAAATAAAAACAAGGAATGAAAATATATTTTGATATTTAAAAATACATGATTTCATTCAGATTAATGGTTAATATGTCAAAAACATTCAAATAGGGTAAAGGGAACATTTTATATAAAATAGTTTATATATATTAGTTGGAATGAATATAGAATCCTCAGAAATCAATGGAATGTATTAAAAAAATTTATAACAGAAGCACCTTGAAAAACAGACATGTGGTGGGTTAGTTTTATGGTAATATTATCCTCGTACTTCTCATTTATCAACACAACTATAGATATAGTTTCAGAGGCAAATAATCACCCATTTTGAGTATCCACTATAGGAAATCAATATACACCCAAATATGGGAGCCACTATGGGAAATGTTGATAATTATGCTCTAGATAGTGTTTATATCATAAATCCATTTTTTAGGAGATCATTATCTTAACCTTATTATTCTCATCACCTAATAACTACACTATATTAAAATTTTATCAACAATCAATAAACTATTTGGAAAAATTAGCATTTAATAATTTCTAATCATTTCAAAATATATGATACCAATTTTAGTTTACAATATTCTTTTCTCATTTCAAAACCATTTCATTTGTTATAATCATTTCATTCCATTACAATTCATCATTAAATTAAATTCATTTTATCATGATTAACATGAAACTATTTTATCAAAATTATTTCCAAATAAATCCACCATCTTTCACTAATTCACCTGAAAAAATCAATTCCTTTTAAATTTTTATTTTTATAAACATCCATACCCAATATAAATAGAATGTAAAATCATCGCAAATACATATTTTTTTATATTATTTGAAAACACTCCCCAAATAAATCATGAAATATAGTCTTTCAATTGGATGGAAAATAATTTTGGAACTATCTACATTTAATTCAATAATTGAACATTTAACACCTGAAAAAGGATTGACCAATGAAGAACGAAGCTGTTAGAGATAAAAAAAGCAAGACTGAAATATAGATCCACTAAAAAAATATTTTATATCCAACAATTAATTGATAATATATCATTATCTATGGAGAAGGAAAAGAGGTAGTAGAATAAACCATACAAGATTATATCCACATAACTGTAGGAGATTGAAGAGGATCAACATAGCTTCGATTAACGAAGAAAAGGGTTTGTAGGGGACAAAATCTACTCTTAAAAGCCTCCAAGGAACATGAATTTGAGTTAGGGTCTAATAGGGGTGATTATCATTTGATGTTAAGGGTTTGGTATTTTTCAATTAAAATCTAGAGGAATTAAAAATTGCAAGAATGGTTCTCTTGGGAGGTTCACATAGTTAGTCAAACCCAATATCGTAATCATGTGCACCCATGGGACTTCTGGATAGGGTTCATGGATTGGCCACATAGTTTGATTTACCATGAACAAACCATAAAGAACCTCTCTATCCGAGGTTACATGGTTTGGAGTGGCTGGCTGCATGGCTAGAAAACCTATGCACACCCTTCTAGAGGCTTACAATATCACACATGGTTTGTTGGGATATTTCACATAGTTTGAACTAACCATCTACCAACCATTCATTGTCCAAATGGATTCCAAAATTCTCTAAATTTCACCCTAATCACCAGGAAATAAGACCCAGAAAATGAGTCCAAATGGTAAAATAATTCATTAAAGAATGTAAAATGATGTTATATCTTATAGAATGTAATAAAATGAATTCATGATTTCAAACTCAAGATTATGGGATAAATAAGAACTAGTTTTACAACCCCCTTCTGACAAGGTATACTCTTCCTAGGCTGTAAATGTGATAAGGGAGATAGTGACCCCTGAGTTCTTCCTTCAGTAGGCCTTGGGATGGAAACTAGCACCGAGGGTATATTAAACACACAAATGGGACGCGTTATTCTCTAAGAGAACACATGTGAAAGAGAGAGATAAGACAAAAACCAACCAACCCCAAATTCAATATAAAAGAAAAACCAAGTACACATATTTAATGTCACAAAAGAACTACTACAATAGAAATGGATAACTACAAGTACCAAAAGCAAGTAAAAATAGTTGTGACCATGAAGCCCGAACAACTCCCGCAACCCCAAGTAGTAACCAACCTCATCTCCAACATGCTCAAAGTGACCTGAAAATCGTTTATATATACATAGGACGAGTATAATAGTATACTAAATAGGATAATCCCTGAAGCATCTTGTTCAAAAATAATGAAGTCAAGCTAAAGCACAGTGAACAAAAAGTGAAATTAAGTCATCAGCTAAACTGGTAACTTTTGTTCCTATCCTTACCATGGCTACTCTCAACAAGTAACTTATACATGTGTACATAATATAATAAATAATATCAAGGGTACCCCACTACCACTTCCCCACTGGTTTATCGATGTACCCCAATGTTGTACATCTTAATCATCTCTCTCTAAAAAGGCTTGCCCACGGACTCCTAGGCGAAGTACCACAATATGCACCTCATGATACACAACCATTATGTCCACATAACCAAAGTAACTCGGTAGTTTCAGGGAACCCACATATCTTTCATAATGTGTATCAAACATTGGGCATTAGAACACAAGTCATTATAGCCCTTACACCGAGTAAGGATCCTCAAGTCATCATAGCCTATACACGTAACTCCTATGGGTTAACCTCACCATTTCATCCCAGCAGGCTTTGACCCCATGGGTTAACATCATTTGTTCAATCATTTATTAATAGAATTATTACATTACTATATTCCCAAGAATTATAGAAAAAATATTCTACCTACCAAGCACAATGGGTATCAACATGGTGAGTATATAAAATACCCGTCAAGTATATTCCACCTATAGAAAGAGTATCGACCCATCCTCTCTCAAGAAGAAAAACACCAAAAGAACGTGGCATACATTGTATGTATTCTCCCATTTTTGGAAGTAGGTTAATCAAGAACAACTTCCTTGAGTAGTAGGGAATGTAAAGAAGATAAAAAACCTATATGATTCATCAAGAATCCAATCATTAACATCCAACCTATTTCATCTTCTCTAGTGTCCTCCCCGACACCCACATGCATAAACTGGTGTATCTCGCCACTCTAGGAGTCAACTGCTGCTATAAGTAATAGGCCTCATGTCCCCCACATATCACAACATCCATCTAGAATCACATAACAACAAAATAATCAAGAAATAAACATCATATCAACTTGGCTATTGGCCCTTAAACAAGGCATCCAACCATCACACGCAAAGATCTCTCAGGGCTCCAAAGCAGAAGGCACTCGACCTTACAAGAAATAGGGTAACTCATAACCCCATAATGCATTATGCTTTATCAAAAAAATGGTTAATTAATCTGTCATGAATTAGCTGATTCTTTATTAGTAGATTCCAACTATGAGAAACCTTTACATCAAGCTATCATAGCTATCACACATAATTAAACATTTTTACTACACCAATTTAATTAACATAAAATGAAAACAACAAAAAAAAACAAATTCAATAACATGCATCTTTATCATTGAAAAAAATTATAATTAATCCCAATTTAAATTCTTTACCAATTTCTGTAATGAATGAAATGATAAATAAGGCAAGCATTGATATCACACAATCTAGAAAAACAATAGGAACTAACATACGACTGATACAAATTTATTTATTCAGTTTAAATATTTATTACATAAATTACATTGTGATCCAGTATGATAAAACATGATAACTCTTATGTTTTGAAAATTTTAATATAGAATCAATGAATCCCCTACCTCAAAAGGCTCTTGAAATTAATTTCAGGAGAACGATCCACGCAACCGACCATGATCACCTCCCATGCGACAACTGCATCCACCTGAAGACATCGTGGCATGACCAAACCAACTAAAACCCAAGAAAACACCATTACAAGAATGGATATCACATAACATTACATGAAAAGGATAAACGGTAGAAGAAGGATCAATGAAAACACCAAAATGGAGGAAGATTGTACCTTTTATCAATGATGGATCAATATTTGCTGCTTCCACAAAAATAGGTGGTGCACATGCAGTCGGAAAAACCATCAAGGTTAAACGATCCATGAATTAAGGTTTGATCACACCACTCATAGGGGAAGAAGGAAATGTTCGAGCATATGGCCCCATGGAACAAGAATGAAAAACAAGGGATGATGATATCTCATCCCTATAGACTATTTAATGCTGTAGCGGATTAAAATACATTAGATTTTCCATTAAAAAAAGATCGCATTAAACCACCAATTTTGACCATGTAATGGAATCTTGAGCGTTATGAAATTTAATATTGGAGTTATGTGCATTGAATCGGCCTTAAATCCCTTAAAACTAGGCCTTGAATGTGTTTTTCGTCCATGAAAATGCTAAATGGGAGAAACTATAGGAAGCTGGAAACATTGTAAACCTACCAACATCTGGAAACACTATACACCTACCTATGTCTTGAAACACTGTATACCTACAAACGTATGGAAATACTATACACCTATAGATGCCTAGAAACATTGTATACCTACTGACGTTTGGAATCAATGTACACCTACCGATGTCTAGAAACAATGTACACCTACCGACGCCTGGAAACATTGTACACCTACCAACATCTAGAAACTGTGTACAACTACCCCCACATGAAATAATTTTACACCTACCGACACCTCGAAACATTTTACACCTACCGGCGTTTGGAAACACTGTACACCTACCGATTCCTGGAAACACTGTACACCTACTGATGCTTGGAATCACTATACACCTACCAATGTCTGAAAATACTATACACCTACCAATTTCTAGAAACACTATAAACCTATCGATGATTGGAAACGATGTACACCTACAAATGCCTGGAAACACTGTAAACCTACCGATGGCTGGAAACACTGTAGAAAAAACGGGAAACACTTTTTATATAAGTAGAAATTTGGAAAAGTGTTGGTGATAATCTGCCTTGAGCTCCCAGAAGACCTCAAACACCAAAATTCAGTAAAGGAATGGACCAAATAGTTCTTGGTGGTTAAATCAAACACCTCTCAAAAAAATCGTCCTCAAGAATTCAAAACCAACCTAAAAGGAAACAAAAAAGGGGTCTTAAAAACCACCCATCTAGATACCTTTCAAAAGAGAGCATGATAAAAAAAATAAAAAAAATAAATCCTTCATATAAACATTAATGGTCTACAACCACAAAGTGAACACCATTACATGAATGGAGTTAAACATCAAAAAAATTGGGATACAGAACGTGTATTTGTGACTCACATTCCTATGTACTCTCCTCCACACCAACATGTCACCATAAGACAAGAACAAAGGGGATTGCACGCACAAAAAACACCTTATCCTTGCGAACATGGATCTCTATAGGCCACTCCTAAAAGTTTGGATCGTCATTAACATCGATCTCACCCCCCATAGATGAAGTGAGAGTCATCATGAAGATAAATATGGAGCTGAGACACATGAAAAACATCATGTATCTGGATCATATGTGGGGGAATTTCTACTTGATACTCAACTACTCCAACTTGAGCCACCACCTCAAAAGGCCTAACAAACTGGGGTGAGAGCTTTCTCCCATAACAAAACCATCACTGCCCATGATGGGGTGTCACTTTCCGAAACATGTGATCGATAACATCAAACTCCAAAGGTCTCATCCTTTGACCATAATATGATTTCTAATGATCCTTTGCTACGATCATTATCTCATGAATAATCTAAACCGTCTCTATTTTATTATTCACTAGTTTTGATCCGATAATTGATGACTCTCCAACCCAAGTCCAGCACAACATTGAATGGAATGGTCATATATACAAGGCATCAAACACCGAAATACCACTAGTAGAGTTGAAAAATTTATTGTTTGAGAATTCCAGAAAGGGTAAGTTCTCATCTATAAACCCCCAAAATCCAGGACACTAGAGTGCAACATGTCTTCAAGAGTCTAGATGGTCTGCTCTATCTAACCATCATTTTGTGGATGAAAAGTAATGTTGAGGCATAACTGATAACTGAAATCACGTAAAAGACCTCTCCACACCCTAGAGGTAGAACGAGGATGTTAATCAGAAATGATCATTCTCAGGACTCCATGGAGTCTCACCACATCCTCGAGATACAACATCGACAAAATCTTCACTGACCGGGACTCCTTGATCACTATGAAATGGGATAATTTCATTAAATGATCCCCAACCACCAAAATAGCATCATGGGATCCCTGAGATCAAGGTAAACCAGTAACAAAGTCCATTGATATTCCCTCCAACATCCAATGAGGAATATCTAATGGCTAGAGAAAAGCATAAGGGACAAGGTGCTCGGCCTTCACCTTCTATTAGAACGAACATAGAGACACAAACTCTTAAACTACATGCTTCAGCCCATCCCTCCAAAACTAACTTCTCAAGGAATGGTACATCATTTTCATGCCACGATACACCTCTAAAGGTGAACTATGTAACCCTATGACAACTTTCACATGCATCACTAATGGAATGAAAATCCTTCAATAATATAACACAAGGAGTTGTTGATCTTCAAACCAACCATTAGGGGACTCTCCATAAACAACATGATCTCTCCAGACCTCCACCTGTAGATCCCCCAACTAGGACTCTCCCACCATCCACACGAGAGATGACTGCATGATCATCTGAAAAAGACAACCTCTATCCCAAAATTTTCCCATATCAATATGTACTACTGAATGTTCTTCAATAACTCTCCAAGAATCCCAAGATTCACCCACTGCATCAATACGTTACGTCATAATCAGTGCATCAACTATAACATTCCCTCTTCTGGAGGACAAAGAACCGGAGCACTGACCAACTTATCCTTCAGCTAATCAAATGTTTATCGACACCTATCAGCCCACATACACAACTGATCCTTCCCGGTCAAAGTATTCAAAGGACTCAAAACCTGAGAGAAATCGACTACGGATCTCTTGTAATAGCCTGCAATACTCAGGAAAATTCAATCTTTTGTCACTATCTCGGGGAAAACCCAATACACAACTGCTTCTCTCTTCAACAGATCCATAGCTACTCCCTACTGGGATACAACCTTCCCCAAGAATTGGACCTATTGATCCCAAAAATCACACTTCAAAAAAATCTTAAATAGCTGATGTTGATGAAGAACACCAAAAATTGAATGGAGATGCTCTGCAGGCTTCTCCTTAGATGCGGAGTACATAAGGATGTCATCAATGAAAACCACCATTAAATTATATAACAACTCAAGGAACATGAAATTCATCAATCCCATGAACACATTTGGAGCATTCATCCCATTAAACGACATTACAACGAACTTTTAATGCCCATGACGACAACGACAAGTAATATTTGCGATATCCCCATCCTTCACATGCATCAGATGATATCATGTTCCAAAGGAAATATTTTAGAACAAACTACAACACTTAATTGGATCAAATAAATCCTAAATCCATGAAATAGGATTGATAAAATTCACTATTACTTTTTTTATGTGATGATAATCGATAAACAACCGCAAACTATCATCAGCCTTCTTCATGAACAAAACTGGTGTGCCCCAGAGTGACACACTCATCCAAATAATAGCACTATGTAACATACTATTGAGCTGTATACGCAACTTCCATAACTCATAAAGGTCCATTATATATGGATAAATAGAGATGGGATATTCTCTCAGCAATATCTTGATCTGAAACCCGATCTCTATTCAAGGTGGAAATTCTACAACCTCTTCTGCCACGACATTAGGGTACTCTTCTTTCACCTTGGGAAACACTAACTATTCAACCTCCCAATAACTCAGCATCTTCTCAACCATCAAGGACGATAAGGAGGTAACACACCTATAACCTCTTTAAGGGTCTCGCTCGACCAAAAATATTGCTATCTCTCCATTAGCATCGAACAACACAACCGACCTACTGAACCAATCCATGGTATCCAGAATAGAATACATCTAATCCATGACGAGTATGACAACATATGGTTGTATCAGTAAACATAAGAAATCTCCCCAAGAGAGGTGCTTCCCCATCACTAGCTAATAGTCGCTTCATGCTTCAAACAAGTCATCTCGACCTCCAACTAGCATTTTCAATGCCATTGGCACTGGAATCCTCTCTAGCCCAAGTCCCAAAGAATGGACAAGGGAAGGTGATATGAGGGAGTGTGTTACTCCTAAATCAATCATGGAATACACCAAAGTAGAAAATAATAAAAGGTTACCTCGAACGATGTCTGGATCTCCTGGAGATAGCATCACTAAAGAATATAGTAGACCACAACCTCCTCTGTAGCCTCTCTAATCCTGACAAAGAAAAACACCATAGTTGCGCTCTACTATCTGAGGATGGGGATCATCATAGGGTTGTCCGCTTCCTACCCCATATTCACTCTACTAATCCAAATCTGGTGAAACCTACTACTGCTGCCTCGGATTGAACTGCCTCAATAGTGGAACGTGGAGCAGAACACCTGGTGCACGATTACTTCTTTGAAAGGTCTGGAACTCTCACTATTTATGACCTCGACCTCAAAAAGAAAAACAATCACCTGATCCCTTGGAATATTCCTAATAGCCTCCTCCCCCAAATAAATAAGATACTGAGGGGTGGGACCTACCACAGGGTGCACATAAACTCTTCTTCCCTAAAAGATGAGAACACTATACCCCAACACTACTTTGGGAGGAATCTTGATGACTCCCCACTCGTGAAGATCTGGTTCTAGATAACAGCCTCTCGATTACCTCTTCCCTCGCCAACACCTCATGATATGTCTTCAGTATAAATGGGGGTGACCTGGTGTTGGATCTCAAGATGCAAACCCTCCTCAAAATTCCTCACCCTATCTTCCTCATCTATCAATAGGTCCAAAGCATATTGTAAAATGTTCCTGAAATAGATTCCAAACACTTGCACACTGGAGCTCCCCTGTCAAAGGGTAAGAAGCTCCAAGAAACTGAATGCCTTCACGGCTGAAAAGGAAACTCAACTCTGAACTTGTATCAAAACACCTCGCATGAGATATCCATGTAACAAGAACCACCAATACCTCACTTCCCCACATAGCATCATCACAACCAATGACACTTCGGGATCCTTCTGATCATAGATCAAACTGATTGTTATCTCAACCTCCTTCAACATGTATTCTACAACTGCATCTAAAATGGAGCCCTCATACTTATGAAGACACAATCATTGAAACTCTTAGAGTGTCCTCCTACAAGTGTCATCATCGTCTACCTCAACCCAATGACGATCTGTTGGCAGAGCCTGCTGGACATCTCTTGTGTGAACCTCAAGAGGATGTCGACCTGGAGCCAAACCAAAAAAATATTAAATATTTAGAGATCCTAAATCTATAATATGGAAGAATCAACCTTAATTAAATAATTATTTTCTTTTATTAATTTTATGATAACATATCACAAGGTCTACCCATTAAACAGAGTCACAAAGAAGAATGACACGTGATCCTTTTCTAGGTATCTACCCTATAACTAATATCACCTCATTTATTAACCATTGTATTCATAAAGGTCCATGCATGAGATCCCAGTGGGCCCTAAAATCCAATGTCTTTGCTGGTCTCCAGTGTTTACATCAATTTCAAAACATAACACACATTTTCCCAACCAACCCATTCTACCTCACCTCTGCCTAACACCAAACATCATCCTATCCCTCAACATGAAATAGAATACCAATTTTTCTCGACTCCCTCAACACAAGGTGTACCCCTCATGGGCCCACAATATGAGAGTGGAGAAGGTGACCCCCCAAGTCCCTCCTCCTGTAGGCCCCAGGTTGGGGATTAGCACTGAGGGTACAATAAACATAGAAATGGGAGGCATTACCATCTAAGAGAACACATCTGAAAGGGAGTGATAAGGAAAACACCAAAAAACGCCAAATAAGATTACAATATAAAATAAAACACAAGTACACATATGCAATTTCATGAAAGAGATACTCAAAATGAAATAGAAAACTGCAGGTATCAAATGAATGAAAAAACAGCAGTGACCACGAATCCTAAATAGATCCTGCCACCCCAAGTTAGTAGTAACATGCTTAATCTCCAACATTCTCAAAGTGACCTGAAAAAAAATTATATATACATAGGTTTAGTATAACAGTATACTTGATAAGATCTTCCCTAGAGCCTCTTGTGAAAATCTAAATAAAATATCCTAATGAACAGTGAACAACAAGTGAAACTAACTCACCAGCTAAACATGTATACTAAATTCATATCCTCACCATGGACACTCTCAAAAATTATCATTTAAAAGAGCATATAATATAATAAAGAATATCAAGGTTACCCCACTACCACATCCCCACTGGTTTTCCACTTTCCAAAACAATGCATGTCCTAAGAATATCTCTCCAAAAAGGATTGCCCGCAGACACCTGGGCGAAGCACCACAATATGCACCTTGTGCAACACAACCACTAAATCCACATTACAAATGTAACCCAGTAGTTTTTGAGAGCCACCACAGCTCAATTAACATGTATCATATGTCAGGTATTATTCCACAAGCGATTACATATCGTACACCTAGTAAGGATCCTCAAGCAGTCACAGCCTTTACATGTTACACCTATAGAAGTCCATAAGAAACTATATCAAAAATATTTGTGTGTGTATAACCACAATCCATTACATCTCTCCACACACATATATGGGGAAACTAACCAATGTTCCTACCAATACAAGTAACTTCCTAGAGAAGATAGTATGGCCAAAAGGGGTAGTCATCCATCCATCCTCCCACCAGAATGCGGTGAAAACACCCCCAGGGCTCAGAATCCATGAGGTGTTACCTTACCTAATTAATGGGGTGGATTAGAATTTAGAAACACAAAAATTATAGAATATATTATATCTCATAGCCACAATATGGTCATAACCTATTCAAAGACTCAATTGTAGCTATCATCTCTCAGACTCCCATTGGCCACTGATAAGACTGGGTATCCTATAAGCACACAACCATTTAAAGAGCTACATTATATTACTTTACCATTTCTATTAGTTGTACTTTATGTTAATTAATTATTTACACATTATGAATTAATAATTATATTTCATTATCATCACACCTAAATTCTAATATTCTTTTAAATTGTAACCTCGTTATTTCATCCTATCAAGCTCCAACCCCACGTGTTATCATCATTTACTCAATCATTTATTTACAAAATTATCACTTTCCCATATTCCCATGAATTCTAGAAAAAAATTATAATCTACCAAACACAAGGTGGATCAACCCAGTGAGTAGATAAACTATCCATAAAGTCTTTTCCACCTATAGCAAGAGCATAGACCCATCCTCCCTTGAGAAGAGAAACCTGGAAAGAATGTTTCATACCTCATTCATCATCACCCCTTTTTGGAAGGAGGGTATGCTAGACCAGCTTCCTAGTGATGTGGGGAATGTAAAGTACATAAACAACCAACAAGATTCATAAAGCATCCAATTATTCACATCCAACATGATTCATCATCTCTAGTGTCCTCCCTGACACCCAAATGCATAAACTAATGCATCTCTCCACTCTATGCATCAACTGATGCCACAACCAATGGCCCTCCCTAACCCCATATATCAAAAAATTCATCCAAGCTCACTACACAACACAAGTAATAGGAAAAAAACATAATATCAACTGGGTTCTTGGAATTTAAAAAATTCATCAATCCTTCACACACAATATGCTCTCAAGGCTCCAAAGTAGAAGGCACATAGCCATACAAGAATGAGGGTAGCATAAAACTGTACAAGGAATTATATTTTATCCAAAAACCAGTTCATTAATATATCTTGAATTAACTGATTCACTATTAGTATGTTCCAACTATGGGAAACCTAAACATAATGCTATTATAACTATGAAATATAATTAAACATGTGTACTACATCAATTTGATTAACATCAATTTACAAAGAACAACCAGCAAATTCATTTAAATTCCTCCTTATATTTGAAAAATAATTAAAATTAATTCTTTTATACATTCTTTACCAATTTACATTGGTAATGACATTCTAAAAAAGGTATGCATAGATATCACATTATCTAGAAAAATAGGAGGCAATAACATACAATCGATTCAAATTTATTTATTCAGTTTAAATATTTATTATGTCAATTTCATTATGATCTAGTGGGATTAAACATTCTAACTCTGTATTTTTACATAAAATAATAGACAAGGCACGAATCCCTTACCTCAAAAGGTTCTTGAGGTTCTTTAAACAAGAACAATCCCTGCAACTAATCATGATCACATCCCCCGTAACAACCGAATCCACATAGGGACATTGCAGCATGACCGCACTAACCCCCCTGAAAACTCCATTAGGAGCATGGATATCATGTTCCATAATGTGGAAAGGAGAAAGTGGAGATGAATTATTAAATAAAACACAATAACAGAGGTTGATCATCCCTTCTATTGATGATGGACCGACAGTAGATTCCTGCACCAAAATAGGGGATGGGCAAGTAGTAGGAAGAAAAATCAAGTGGAAACAATCCAAGGATTAAGGTTAGATCACAACAATCCAATAGGGAGAAGCATAGGTGTGAGAATATTGTGTCAGGGAACCAGAAAGTAGAACAAGGGAGGGATATATCTCATCCTTTTAGATAATTTAATGGAGTAGTGATTTAATGTAAGCTAGATTTTCTATTAAAATCTAATCACATTAGACAATGCATTTTGGCCATGAAAAGGTAAAATTATACTTAGGAAAATTAATATAGGAGTTATGGGATTTAAATTGGCCTTAAATATCTTAAAACAATGGCTTGAATGTCTATTTAGTCAAGGAAAATGCTAATTGGGAGAAACTGTAGGAAGCTAGAATCACTATCCACCTACAGATGTCTAGAAACCCTGTAGACCTACTAGTGTCTAGAAAAACATTGTACATCTACCAATGTCCTGAAACACTTTAAATTTAGCGATTCCTAGAAACACTATACACCTACCAATGTCTAGAAACACTACACACATACAGACCACTGGAAACACTATACACCTATCGATGTCTGGAAACATTGTACACCTACCGAATCCTGGAAAGATTGTACACCTACCAACGTCTAAAAACACTATACACCTACCAATGTCGAGAAATTGTGTATTCCTATAGAGGCCAAGAAACAATGTACACCTACTGACGTCTGGAAACACTGTACACCTACCGAAGCTTTGAAACACAATACACCTACCGACATCATGAAACACTATTCCCCTATTGATGCCTAGAAACAAAGTACACCTACCGAGGTCTAGAAACATTGTACACCTAAAATGTTTGGAAATACTGTACACATAACAGTGTATGGAAACACTGTACACCTACCAATGACTCGAAACATTGTACACATATCTATGTCTCAAAACATTGTACACCTACTGAATCCTGGAATCATTGTACACCTACCGACGGCTAGAAACATTGTTCACCTACCGACGACTACCAACACTTTACACAAAACTAGAAAAAATGTTCAAAGAACTAGAAATTTGGTGAAGTGTTGAGGATAAGCCACTTTGACCTCCTAGAAAACCTCAAACACCAAAATTCATCAAATGAATGGACCAGAGAGGTCTGGTCCATTACAACTAGCCCCATTTAGTTACTACCAGAAGAAGGATTATATAATATTAGAGGTTAGGATAATGTTTTTGATTACCCTAAATATATTCTAATATTTTATTATCATTATATTAAATTTTAATATTACCATTTTTTCAATTAAAATATTTTTGTTTGGATTGGTTTTCAATAGAGGGAACAAAGAAGGTGAAGTAGGAAAGAACCAAGAGGAAAATACCATTCTAATTCAATAACCTAGAATGGATGGAATTGGAATAGATTAATTTTTTTAGTGATGTTTGAGTTGAAATTGGATTGAAATGGCAGTGGTATCCATGCCAGAGCGTAACCATATTTACTATAGAAAAACACCTATATTATATACCATTTTACGAAAAACATCCTCTATTATTAAGTGAATCTTATGACTATATTATTGGAAAAAGATGGTTTAAGTACCTGAATAAGATATTAGAATTCTTGGGTTATTTATAATTAGAATTTTTAACTCATTATATATACTATTTTTAAGGGGATGGTGAGTAGTGATGCTCAATGTTTAGGAATAATATTGAAATAGAATATAATTATTCCTTAGAGAATAATGAATTTCAGAATATTTTCTTTCGTAAATATTTTGTTATTTTTAGACTTATGATGAAAAATAAAGATGTGGAACTAGAGTATAAGGTTAAAAAATTAGGGGTCATGTATCAAGAAAAAATCACTAATTTTTCACGGTACACACAAAATTGAATTCAGAATCCTTATAGTAGAATTAATTGGGGGGATTATCCATTTTAAAGCATATATATATAATGAAATTATATTGAAATTAATTAAAATGTTATGATAATATTTTTTAAAGGTATGAGAAGGTATAAATGGAGTTATCGATGATCATGGACTCATTGAAAATATGAATAAAAAGTGGTTTAGATGGTAGGTAATTTCGAATAATCAATCTAAAAAAATGTAAGAAAACAGTGTTTCAGTATTTGATGTTTATCAGAAAAAACCTGTATAATTTCATATAATGATTATAAAATGTTTCTAATTTCGTATGTTTAGAGATTTTGCTCATGAATATAAAGGAAAATATCATTGTAATGATCAATGAAATAATTTAATATTGGCCATAAAATGTTTTAATTTTAATGAGATGGGTCATTTTGCGAGTACATATTTGATTACAGGAATGAATGATGTTTGTATTCATGATCACATGATTAAAATAATTGATAAATCCATTGCAACAACTTTGATGGATGTTGAACCATCTGGAAAAATGGATTAGGTACATTTCTTGTTTATTCATATTAAAAGAGAACATTATTTGATTTAGAGTCAATATATTTATTCATTTTTGGGAAATTTTCTAATGAATTTGAAATTCCACCTCTTGAAATGATGCCATAAATTTTTGGTAAAAACCTATGGGGGTAGTATTAAGGAAAAAATATATTACAGGAATCCTCCGGTAATCATATGTGGGAGTTTTTTTCTATGAAAAAATATTTTATTTAGAAAATTAGAGTTCTGTGTTATTGGTGGAATGGATTGGATTTATCATTATCATAAAAAGATATATTTTAGATCTAAATAAATAGCTTTTTGGAGTGTTTTTTAGTTGGTATCTTGGAATGAATCCATAAAATTAGAAACATATCATGAATCTATGAAATTTATTAAATGTTGAAATGAATGTTATCTTTACAATATTTTCAAGAAGAAATACACAATAAATTTTTGCGGTATTCCTATACAAAATTAATAAACAAATATTTTTTATGAGTAATTTCGTGATAGTATTCTTGTTTTAGAGATTGAATTTACAAATGAGTTTGTGAATTATTTATAGTATCCAGTAATTTTCATACCTAAATATGAAATCACATTAGAAAAATATCCAATTCATTACACTATGATCTATAATATAATTATAAGTATTATGTGATTTTAGAAACAAGGATAAATGAACAATTGGTATATAAAATATTCAAATCATCTCCCATAATTATCATCTCACATTATACCTATACTGACATAACATTCTTAATACCATTAATTATAATTGGGGGAATGGAAACATAATAAATGTCAATATTAGATGTTCAGTAAGGGTATACATAGGATAAATCAATTGATGATTTTATGATAGACAACGAAAACAATAATTGTATGATATCATAATCAAATATCATACCCAATTTATCATAATACATTAACATGTCTCATGGAATAACATTATCATTTCCAAATACATTTTTCATAAGAGTGATAAATCATTATAAATCCATCAATATCCATTAGATAAAATCATAATGATAAAACACAACAAAAGAGGGTGGCACCATCATTATGATAGAAACTATATCATATACCCAATGCAATGGAGGGATATAATAGTCCCACCAATTAAAAAATGTAAAACATGAATATATCTTTTATAAGATCATAAAACATTCACCAATTCATCATATAATAACCCGTGGAAAGAAAATGGGTTTCAAAAATATTCCTTCATTTCATCATTGCATTACTCATTTAAAAAAATGGATTTCAAAATGATTTTATCATAACATAATAAAACGATGGTGAAAAATGAGTTTCTTAAAATAAAAATAATTCATCGTCATCTTATTCCATCAAAAGAAATAAAATGGATGGAATCAATATATAATAACCACAATGTGTCATAAAAAATCCTTAAATGGTGTTTAAGTAGATGAAAATACAATTAATATATCATTTGAACAGTTTTTTAAAATAGGACAAAATATTCCTTTCTTTTAAAAAAATTATTTAAAAGCTACTATAATATCAATGAAGTCCTTTTGTTGAAACTAAATAAGGAATCTTGTAAATAAATATTCAAATCCAATAAGATTAATTATGGAGAGGAAATCTATTCATGAAATATATGTTAAAATAAATCATTCTTTTCACGACACTATAAATATTCAGAAATAAATTTTATAGAAATATAACTTTAAAATGATTTCTTTTAAACCATTTCATATTAAGTAAAAGGTAATGAAAGTTCACTTTAAAATGGATTAAATGTTTATGTAAAAACTTCTATAAATTTTTTTATGGATAATGGGAATGGAAGAAAATATTTGTTAACCATGGAGTAATTAAAGGCCTATTTTCATTAAATAATGTTTCATTATCATTTATGGTAATAAAGTGAATAAATTTGTACTGGTATATAAATATTATAAAAATTTCAAGGGTGGAAGAAAAATTAAATGTTTTTTTCGATACTGATAATATAAGTTTATTAATCTAAATTAGAGAAAAAAATTGTAATTAAAATGCGATATAAACATAAATACCGAACCACTTTGGTAGGATTTTAATCATATTACTTTTGAAATAATAACACCAATTTAAACATTAACTAAAAATAAATAATTTATATATATGGTATAATATTTTAAGTGGTATTTATGTAGACCTCATAATATAAGATATGTGCATAAAATATCAGATGTCGCAGAGAATAAAGGCTTAGGTGATAAACCCTTACAACATTGATAATCTCTGGAAAAAAAACTGAACGAATGTGAGGATATTAAATGGATTTTTATATCTCTATAATTTTCATTAAAGTAATCATAAAGTATATCAATTACAATTATATATATAAAAAAGAAAAAATTATTATATATGGAATATTTACCACAGAAATAAAAGTCGGATGAGAAACCCTTAACTCAGGTACCATTTTTTATTGTACATGTTCTACCATTTATTAACAATTGATCAATAAAATCATATTAGGTGTAATAAATTTTTTATTTCTTGCATGTTTTTGTCAGATAGTCACAATACTTATACCTTTATCATGGTTACATAATAATATTAATTTCAATCATGTAATTATTTTAACGGGTAATTCGTAAAGGAACATTTATAACTATTCATATAAGGTGGTGATGAAAAAAACTGACTATGTCACTTTGTCGAAATAGTAATCCGTACATTAAAATGGGTGACAGTTTCATTTTCTGAAATATGAAAAAAAAAATTATAAGTCACCATTATAAAATTATTCTAATGTGAGAAATATCATATATGTGTGTTTGTGTGTTAAATCCATTATTATAACCATTAGAGGGTGTTGGTCGTCAAAATTAAATTACCCTGCTATAAAGAGATAATGAGTTAGACGTACACATGGGAGATGATTTATTATTCCGTATGATGTAAAAATGTGTAATTTTTCTAAGAAAGCATCAAAATATGAATTTATTTTATTTATAATACTTAATTAATCATTTTAGAAAATAAATCATGTATTTTTATGTGGTGGATGTAGAAATAAAATTGAAAATTTTCTGTTAAGGGTTCATCATATTCATTGAGAAACCTTTTTGGATTATACCATAAACCATAAAAGTAAGGAATTTTAAAAATAATATACGTTATTGGATGTGGGAAAGGATTATTGGAAGGTATTATTATATTGGATGAATGATATTTAATTCTCAATCATTTTTAATAATGGTGGAGAGGATGTTCCATTTTAAAAGTGAGGGAAAGGGCCCCGTGGAATTACATAACGTGCTAAATTAATTTTATTTAATTTCCTTGTTAAATCTGTTCCAAATTTAATTATTTATAAAATAATATAAGGATATTTATAAATATTCTAATAAAATAATATTTATACAATCTTTTTGGATGTTTTAACACAAATCTCTTAGGTTTCACCACATTTATCCCTTTCGACAATTACTGTGATATCATTGTTTTTTTATAAGGATAAAGAACACTAATATTAAAGGAAAATTGGAATAAATGTGTAATGTTTTATATAATCTAAACCATATCCAATTACCTTTATTTAATTTGTGATTTTAATTAATTTTAAAATATTTAATGAAATATTATTTATCAAAACTTATCATTGAATTCATTTTCCTAACTATTCATAATGTATGAAATTATTGAAGACATTATTTTAATTTAATTTGAATAAAAACTATTAAAACATCACCATAATGTAATTTTTTTATAATTATATCTTGGACCATGATAATTCATCCAAATTTTATTACTTTTAATATTTTTTAAGTCATATATTTTTTTCTATTACTTGAACGAATATTGTATTATTGTTGAATAGAAATTTAAGGTGATTATTGCATCAATAAATAATAAATATAAATTACCATGATAAAAAAATTATTCAAATTTTAATTAAATATTAGTAAACAAACGTATACTAATTCTGTACTTATGAAAAAATATGATATATTAATGTCAAAAGAGTGAAATTTTGTATTTATCATTTTCATAAATTAAAATAAAGGTTATAATTAAGTTAGAATGAATCCAAGTTGGCATATTTTAAAACAATTCATTATAATGGATGAAATAAACTCCTAAATAGTAGGAAGGATAGTTTTATAGAACATTTTACACCTTACATAAATATTTTAACCTTGTTTTACCTATTTAACCCTTATCAATGTGATAAACATTTAACAACTCTATTTTTCATAATGATAAAAAATAAAAAGAAACTTATTTATGAAATTGGATCCCCCTAATTCAAAATATAGAATTAATTTTTTGATATTCAATTCTTTTAATTTTTAAATATCCATTCTAATTTAAGCATGAAAAACATAATGAAAACTGTTTGTAGAAAAAAGGGGGTCAAAGCATAAAACTTAATTAATTATTATCCCATTCCTATAAAAATAATTAACTGAATATTATAAAAAATTATTATATATATAATATATTTATTTTATTAACAACATTCATCAATTGTGATTAATTTAAATACTTAAGATCAAAACACATTTCACATAGAAAAAATGTTTTTGAAAAATGTGTTCTTATGTAAAAGAATGAATGTATTCAAAAATCAATTAGAATTTTTTTGATTATTATTTAATTAATTATCTTATTTAAATTTAAAGGTGACCTATTTTAATTTAATATATAATTTTTAACCTAAATTTTACTTTAAAATAAATTTATTTTATAAAAATAAAGGACACATAAATATTGAATTTTTCATTACTCACCAAAAAAATATTTTAGAAAAATATCAAAAATTCACTCTATATTAAATTTGAGATGATGAATCAAAAAATAATTCTAATTTTGAAATAAAAAATTGAAAAGTTCTATGAATTTAATATGACATTCACCAACAAAAATCATTGAAAATAATTTTTCATAAAAACTTATTTTTGAAGCAAAAAAGGAATTTACTAATAGTTATGTAATTATATATTATACATATATTTAGATTAATTAATAAATTTTATATATAATTCACAATGTGGTTAATCCTTTATATCACATTAATTTAATGGCTATTTTATAATATTTCATGGTTCATTTTTTAGATTGGTGTTGTGTGTCTTCAAATTTATTAAATACATAAAATTTATTTAAAGATGATTATGTTTGAAAATATATAGGTGATTAATTTTACCACACTTAAATAAATTATTCCATAATAATTTTTTTAGTAATCAAATGTTCAATCATTTTAAATTACTTTTTTGGAAATGGAAATAATGTAAAGGGATAATACAGAAACCATTAAAAAGGGGATCTGGGACACTTAATGGTTTCCTAAAATAACACATAATTGGTTTGCAAGATAAGGAGGACATTTTGTTGATGTTAATATATAGAAATGGAGGACCAAATAAAATCCAAATACAAACTCAGTGCAACATAGAACTTGTTCATGAGAACGTTAATGACCATAAAAATATAAATCATTGAGGTTTGAAAGGACCAATGATTTATCACAAATAAAGTTTAAATAAAAACATTTCTTCCAAGATACCTTTCCAAAAGCTGAGATATTATTTATGTATCAATATAGATAACATCATATGATATACTTGATTTAATTTCATTTCATAATCACAATTAAATTCTTTGTCTATTCTTCTAACAATTCCACTTCTATATAAACTCTTTCTCCATGATTTGGATATTCAAGATGAATTTTTCATGCATGAAGAACTATAATTAACATTTAAAGAATCATAATATCCTTAATTCATTCCTTATGCCTTTAAATATCAACCAAACCCCAAATGATTAGTTTATGTTATACACTATTGAAAATTACAATACATTATTTTATAAACCCTCAAAGATAACACCCAATGTTTAACTTAATACATTCCCTAAATAATTAACCTTAACTCTCCTAAAGATATATTTAAAAAAAATCAAAAAACAAAAATCCAGAATGGTTTATAATGTATTTTTTTCAAGATTAACTTTACCATTTTACAAAAAATATCATGATTACCTCATAATGCCGCATGCATAACATGTGAATACAAAAAAATAATTGTACAAGTTCATGATCAATGATCATACCCAATCTATTATATAATAAAAAAATTATTTTTTGAATTACACTTTATCATTTAGAAATTCCTGAATAATTAGATTGTGGAATCATCATAATTCAGTCATGAGCCGGGATTCTAAATGATAAGCCCAAAAATATGTGAAAAGTGAGTGGAATCACTATAGGGATAAAAACCATATCATATGCTAAGGTTAACTATTGAAACCATCGTATCATAGTGGATCTTGCATCAACACATGTTTCCAAGATCATAATGAATTATCAATAACCACACATTATTATAGAAGATCACGTATACCTACTTAATAACTATATCTTATTAGATCAGTCATGGCTACTTGATCTAAGTAAGCGTATGCATATAAGATATCATTCAATGATCATATGAAAGAATAAGGTAAGAAAAATGGTATGATATTATTAACAATGATCATAACCAATCTATCATATAACATAAACATGAGTCTTGAAATAACACATTTTCATTTCAAAATACAAGAATCATAAGAGTGAGGAGTAATCATAATTCAGTCATGATTAATGAGATCAACCCATAAGAAAAAAACATGTCAAAAGAGAGTAGAACCACCATAGGGATAGAAACTATATAATATTATAAGGTTAACTATCAAGACCATAATATCATTTTGGATAAGGAATCAACACATGTTTCCAAGATTATAATGGATTAAGTATCACAACACATTCATATAGAGAATCATGATTGCCTACTTGATTCATGTCTTTAGTATTTATCAGGGATCTTCATCCTACTTGGATGGACCAATATCGACCCTCGATATCTCTGTTCCAATCTTCGGTGATGTTTTTAATCAGCATTAATAGAATCTGATACAAATATTTAGGATTATCCAAATTCATCTTTTCCTACGTTTTTTAAGTCATATAAATTTTGTTTCACTTCCTAGGGTATTTATTCTTAATCAAGAATCCATTTTCACTGTAATTTCCTCATGGGATGACTTCATTTCTGGTTGGTAAAATAGTATGTACTCTTCTAGGCATTTAAGGTTCTCTCTTCTTTGATGGTTGATAGATAATAATTTGTGAAAGGGTTCGCCAAAGGTAGGAAGTGTGGATTTCAATTTATATATTTCCAACCCCTTACTTATCTCACGTTTTTCTCAGTGGCATTGGGAAATTTTTTTGGTTGCATTGTTCTGATCAACGGTCTCTTCACCTTGAGGATAAGGTGACAGTTTGGATTTGTGTGGGGTTAGCTCTTTCTACAACACTTTTGACCAATTTTCTCCTTAGAGAATAAGTGATGCTTTTCTAGTCTCAACCACTAATTTCTCATTCTCAACTACATTTCTTTTATATCTATCACCTTCAAGTCCATTTGAACACTAAATAAAGGAAGTTCCATCGGTATCATTCCTATGATTGATATAATATCTATCACAGCTTTGATATGTATTCTATGATGCAAGATGATCCTCTAGTTTGGAAAAATCTCGATCCTAATGATTGAGTTAGGTTGTTCTATTTTCATCCTCCTCTACAAATTGGGAAGCCAATTCATCCTCTTTGATTGCTCCTTCGGTGTCCTCATGCTCTCTTTATTAATATCTGGTTCCGAATTATCTTATAAAGGATTTCCTTATTCTTATTCATGGTTGGTTCTACCAATTTCATCTTCTTTCATCCATATTAGAAAAAATTTTGGTGACTTATTTTTCTCACCCACATGTGGCTCTCCATCAAGGAGTTATACAGTGGGGAGTCTTCTGATAACATTTTATAGGCCACCTCTCTAGTAATAAGTTATATCTCTTCTAATTTGGATGAGAAATCCTAGATCCCATCCCCTATGAACAAAAATAGGTTTAATCCTATGAACATGGTATACTAATGGATCTATTCATATCTTCAGGATCTCTATCTTCCAAATGTTGTTCAGACAAGATACCAGTCTCAGTCTTAGTCCAAATCTAAATTTAGGTCTATAGAGAATTTTTAGTGCCATGATTCTGAGTCTAATGTTGGACAACTGTTACTTAATTGATTAATTATCTCATCTAGAATGAATGTAGTTTGGGCCCTCCGGTAATATATAATTTCATATCCAATGAGTTTCTCCTTCACTCTATTTATTTAATTATAGTTTTTGAAACCAAACAAGTCTCTTAAAATATAAAATTCATCGATCATTGTTTGAGATCTCCCAGTTTCCTTAATGATTTATTAAAAAAATCTTATAGATGGTTTATTTTTTAAATAAAACATCCATTTAGATTTCGTATCATCAATAAATCAATAAATAAATATAAATATTTTTACTAGAGATAATATGCTCTTTATTTTAGCTGTTTATGCTAAATGTGAGGATCCTTCTAATGATTCCCTTTGGGAAGTGTTGAGTTCCTTCAAACCAAGTGATGATCCTTGGTTATTGGGAGGTGACATAAATGTTATATCCACTCCCGAGTAGAAAAATGACTATGGACCCTTTTCTATAAGAGATAGTATGTCCTTTGACTCATTCATTCAAAATAATGGTCTCTTAGATGTGGGATTCTCAGGTGATCCATTTACAAGAATAAATAACCTGTGATAGAACCATCAATCATAGATATTCCTCGATCATTTTCTTTTTAGTAGTGTGATGATCTATTCCATCCCTAAAATCAATGTTTTACACTTGGTTCATGTATTATCAGACCACTTACCTCACTGAATTATCCTAAAGTCTATGAGTGATAAAGTACAGTTCTTACACTTTTCCTCTTCATGGAATGAAAAACTAGAATTCATGGAAAATATATAGAATTATTTGATTAATCTTATCAAAGAAAATATGTGGGTTTCCATTTACTATATTCTAATGAATTTTATAGTCTTTCTTTGATCATTGGCCAAACATCTTCTACTAGATGATGTAGAAATTGTGACCATTTTTAGATCCATCCAAAAGTTGTAGTTGGGTCTAGATTATTTTTGGGGTGATGTATTGTTCATTAATTGATATACAATAATGATACACTAAATGATCTTCTTCTAAAACAAGAATGAGTTTCCCATGAGAAATCAAGAGTTAATGGATATAAGAAGAAGATTGAAACACAAGTTATTTTTATGTGTTTATTAATGATAAAATATATATTTTTGAATATTAACTTTCCCATTAAGGATGGATCCTATAATAATGAAAGTGATTTTGTTGGAAATATGTAGAACTCTCACATTGAGTCTCTTATAAATTATACAAACCCATTCATTGAAGGTGGCTATCAGAGAACACCTACTAATATATTTTAATTTATCCTAGGGTTGGTGTCTGAATAAGTTAATAAACATTTAATAGCGATTCCAAATTTTGAAGAAGTATTAAATTATCTTAGATAAATAAATATTGATAGTATTCTTGATATGGATGCTTCTCTGATGACTTTTTGTAGGGATTCATTTGAAATTGTTAAGGGGAACTTGATTGGTTTTGTGTAATATTATTTTCAAGGTTATAATCAACCCAATGTGGCATGCATTGATAAACTTTTTATTGTACCCAAGGTTAAATATCATTACACATTGAACCATTACTATCTTATGATCATGTGCAATGTACCATATAATATATTTCCTAGAATTCTCAACTAATGGTTTGCTTCATTCCTCTCTAATTGGATGGATGAGGAGCAACATAGATTTTTAAAGAGAATATCAATTCATGAATCTGTTTCCTTGTCCGAGGAAGTTATAATTTACATTAACGTGAATATATTTGGTAGAAATGTGTCTATAATGTTATATATGAGAAAATATTATGATATAGTAGAATTGAACTTTTTTATCAAGGTTCTTTCAAGTATGGGCTTCTCATTTTGGGTGAATGACATCCTTTTCTATTGTTTTAGCACTCCTTGGATGGTTGTTTCATTTATGGCCAAGGAATTTGGACTTTTCAAATATATTAGTAGTTTGATACAGGGTGATTTTCTCTCCCAATCTCTCTTTTTCATGTTCCAATATGTTCTAAGACACTATGTTTTTCATTTCAATATAATGGGAAAGATCCCCCCTTATCGTAATAAGCATGCTAATGAGGCCATATCTCATCTCAAGTGTGAAGAAGATACCATACTTATTTTAGATGGTAGTAAAAGATATATTCATATGTTAATGATTCTTTAGAGATTTATTGTACTTGTAGTGGGAATGTTTTAAATTAGGATAAAATTAGCTTCTTTGTTCATAACAAATTCTCTAAGAGAAGAACTATTTCATTAGAATCCAATCTTGTCATGAAAAAATGTTGCTTTCTCCTCAATTACATAGGTTCTCCTTTTTCCCCTAATTACCTCATCATAATACGTTTATATATGGTCATTTATAAAATATTAGGCATCATCCTTAATTGAAAAAATATGTTCTTATCTCTTGGAGGGAGAATCACCTAGATCAACTCGGCTCTCTCGTCAATTTCTATGAATATATTTTCCACAAATAAAGTTCCTAAAAAGGTGATATCCTACATCGAGTGTAATTTATTATCCTTTAATTAGTATGGGAACCAATAAGGTAAATTTCATTTGGATTCATAGATTAATATATAAAACCCTGTTAAATATTGAGGTCGTAACTTATGGATTATCTTGGGATCCATGAATGTTCTTTATGTCAAACATACAAATAAGAGTATAGAGGGTAATTATTTATCAGGAAAGCATATTTTTAACACATATGGACTGGATTAGAAATCATCAAGATTATACCCAACATAATTTAGTGATTGATTTGGTTTCATTTACTTTTTCTTTAGTAGCTCTCCTGCTGAAAAAGTTTCTTGGAAAATAGAAGTTATTCGTTTTATAACTGTTCAGGAAAAATTATCGGGATTCTAGGTTTCCTTACTCATACTATCAGAATCATGGGGGCCCATACTCATCCTAATATTAATTTTCTATATTTTATGACTTCCAGAAGGGAATTTTCTATAATATTTTGATGAATAGTGAACATGATAAATGTGTATTGAATGGATCTTCAGCTGGTGCCTTCTCAATCCAATATTTTCTCCAAATTCATCCCTCTAATTTGTCAAAGGATATTTGAGTTAAAGATGTTTGGTGAAAGTAT
Organism: Viscum album; assembly: GCA_963277665.1. Lineage (NCBI taxonomy): Eukaryota > Viridiplantae > Streptophyta > Magnoliopsida > Santalales > Viscaceae > Viscum > Viscum album. The sequence goes on from OY728165.1 coordinate 1,039,739,557, forward strand.
ATCCCTCCAAAATTCCTCTTCCTGGTGGGGAATGTCTGCAATAATTCCTTACCTTATAATGTTAATATTTATAATAGGGTTATATGTGTCTCTTAGAGGTATCTCTGTTGCAGGGAGCTAGCTACAGAATCTACAGAACATCTCTTTTTCAACAGTGAGTTGGATAAGTTGATCTAGAGGTCATTTTTGCAGTTTAAATGATGTTCTAACCCATATCCTACCACTGATTCATTCCTTCAGCACTGGTTTCATGGTGTGGACAAGTCCAACATCATGGGAAAGGCCAGATCTATTATTCTCACTACAGGTTGATGGATTATATGGTCTTCTAGAAATCGCAGTCGACAACAGCATCTATTGTGTTCACCCAAAGGTATACTCTTCCAAACTCACAATATAATTCTTGATCTCTACATGATACATAAATACTTTGGTATTGATCATTCCCTCAAGCCCTTCCTAAATCACATCCCCCCCCTCACAAATAATTCTATAGCCTAGGGATCCTGGATTAAATTGAGGAATCCCCTATCGGGGTATTAAATTAACACTTATAGATATTTTTGTAGGGGTTAGATTCATGGTGTTTGAGTTATCATAGATCCCATAGGCATTGTTATGGACACATTCTCAGCTTTATTTGGATTTTTTGATTCCCTAGAAGCTGAACCTCATGACATGCTAACAAGCATGATCCTATGTAATCAGGGACACGTTTCAATTATGGAGATTGAAATGAATTCATTAAGAGTACATAATTATTTATCAGCTAAAGGACCAAATCCATATTCCATAGAATATTCATTCATGAGATTCAAGTCCCTTGTGAATAATCAGATATCCATTCTTTATATATGGTGTGAGGGTAACATGGTGGAGGACTGTATTTCTTAAAGAGTTTCTTAAAATGACTATCTCCTCATTTTTCTGACTTGGGATCCTTTCTTCTTGAGGGTAATCACTTATTTTGGTTGAATTCTCTTGTTTTTCATTATTTTAAACAACCATAATGGTTTCTTTGTAGACTTTTTGGACACTTTTCATTCTAATAAATAAAAAATCTTTTTATTGTACATAACAATTTACACAATGCATTGGAGGATTAAAACAGAACCACCAATCACATAATGAAAACCATATATATGTCTTAAAAAAGAACATAAAACATTAATCAACTCATTATATCATAATAGATGAAAATAAAATGGGTTTTTCAAGTTTTATATAACTTCAACATAGCCCAATCCGTGGAAAATAAATAGGTTTCATGATGATTTTATCATAACTTAATTAACCCATGGAAAATAAATGAGTTTATTAGAATATTACTTATATAATCCTCATAATAATCCCTCCATGGAAATAAATTGATTAAAATCAAAAGATCATAATCCTAGAGAAGGATAAATACCCTTAATGGTTATAAATATTGATAAAACATACCTTTAAAATATAATTTAAACCTTTATTTTAACACATTATAAAATATCATTTTCATTGAAAACAAGTTTTTCTAAATAATTATTAAATATTTATAAAATCCTTTTCATATAAAATAACCAATGAATCTGGTAACATGTGTTTCAATTCAAATAATGATAATGACGGTAAGGAAATTTTTTCATGCTTTAGATATTTAAATAAATAATTCCTTTAACATCTTTGTAAAAATAAAAAATGAATTGTTTGGAAAATGTATTATTAAAATGATTCCTTTTAAAAAATTTCAAATAAAGTAAATGGTAATAAAAATGAACTCATTAAAAAAATATAACAGGTAGGTTAAAAATTATATTAAAAAATACATGGGATAAGATACATGGTAGAAACATTTAATAGAATGAAGAGAATATTTGGTACGATTTTCTTTAAAAACATTTTATTAATCATTTTATATACCATTTAGAAGAAAATAGTTACAATACATGGAAAATCTTGAAATAATTAGTGAAGAAAAAAATAAATGTGTTTATTAGATATTTATAATATAATTTCATGAATGGAAATTCAAGAAGAAACAATCTTGATTAAAATAGGATTGAAACATAAATCTCATACAACTTTCATAAAATTTGAATAATAAGAAAAATGAAAGAATAAAATAAAATGGAACATTAAATATCATGAAATTTGTTATATTATTAATATAAAATGATAAAAGAGATGTTTATTCACCTTATAAAAAAAATATTTGAATAACATAACTTATTTCCAAAATAAGACACTTCGACACAATAAACCCTTACAATGTTGGAAATCTCTAAATCAAAACCACAGGAAAGACGAAAATTAATATATATTTTTTAATCCCAAATATTTTAATAACAATCATCATTAAATCAATTCATGTTTATTATATAGATTAAAAAAACTAAATGAGTGGTTAACATGGAAAATGTCTCATAGAAATAAAAATGAGAAGGGAAACACTTACCACAAATTTCATCTTACTTCATACAAGTTTAATCCACATATATATTAAATATATATTTAATAAAAATTTATTTTAATAACATATTCAAATATATTCTACCATATATGATTTAATTATAACATATGTTCACCCATTTATTAATAATTCATTATTTAAATCATTATACCATGTGATAACTGACTAGTACAAGTTTGATTTATCTGGACATGTTTTTCATATGATCTATCCTTAACTGATGTTAAAAAATGATTTACCACATCTATTGTTTTAAAAAATTGTGTTAAAAATGAATATTTTTCATTTAATTTTTAAAAATATATATTAAAACGTAATTTAAAACATTAGTTATTAAATAACCAATGTGGAAAATAAATCCATCACATTTTGTACATCGGTTCTTTAATAACTCACCTGGAAAACTTTTTTCATATCTTTTATTAAATAAAAGATGTGAAAAAATTATATATCAAATCAATTATTAAATAAATAATATAATCAATATTATATTTCATATCAGATATTAAATAAATGACGTGGAAAGTGTGTGTTAATTTTAATCTAGGTTTAAGAGAAGTCATTTTCGATAGATTCATTCACATAAAATCCTATGGTTTTTTATGACATTGAGAACTATAACCATTTTATATTTTATTTGTGGACTCAAATATTTTCATTAATTGATCCATTCCCTCAAATATCATAATTCTTAGATATTATTATCTAAATATATTTCATTTGACATCCATCGACGTCATGCACTGTCACACATCGTCAGCCACTGCTTGTGCCTTCTTCCCATTGGTTTTTCCTTCATAATTGACTTAGTTATGATTTCATAATTTTTTTAATTATTTCCGTTTTACATGAATATATGTAATTTTCATTGGTATTTTTTATTCTAATTTTTTTTATGTGGATTTATATTAGAGTTGTCATCCACCACCGTCATCCACTATCACCAATCATTGGTCACTGCTTGCACCTTGTCCTCATTCATGTCACCTTCCCAATCATCCGAATAATGAATTAAATTTATAGATTGTTTTTATTATTTTTATTTTACCTGAATTCATGGTATTTTTATTTTTCAATTTTTCCCATTGTTGTCACATTATGTTTCAGTTATCAACCCCCACTTCCATGCACCATCATCCATCATCGACCTTTATTTTCACATTCATCACATTGGTGTCACCTTCTCAATTTTCTTGATTCCAATATCAATTTATTGTTTGTCATTATTTTTTCAAATTTCTCTATATCCTTGGTATTTGAATATGGATTTTCTATTCAAATTTTTTAGTAATGTCACATTATCATTGTTATTTTTATTTGTAGTTATGATTATTCACAAATCATAGGAATTTTTATAATTGATGAATATATTTTTTAGATTAAGGCTTGTGATTTTTAAATAAATAATGATAATTAATTATGTTAAATGTTATATTTTTTATCAAATATGTTGTATTATTTGTGGATTACTTTATGGACCTTTTTTATTGATATTTATAAAAGTAAATTTGATATTTAGTAACAAATTATAATGATTTAAATTCAATTTTGGATATTTTGTGTATATAATACTATGTTTAAATTGTAATACTCCACAAAAAAATAATTAATGAATATGAGTAAGCTATTGATACTATTTTGGAATTTTATAAATGAAATTTTCTAACAATGACATGTTTTTCTATCCTTTACTTATTTTTTAAACACAATAAAGTTGTAAGGAATAGAAATCAAAGAGAATGGTTTTAATCAGAGTTACAATGCATAGATTTGGTATAATCAAATTAGATATAATTAGATATCTATTTATTATTATGATGTTCTAGATGATATGTATGATCACATAGAAGAAATGATTCATGAAATTGATGTGGAGGTAATTGAGAAAGAATCAAAAATTGGGTGTTTGTATTTTTATTCTAGAAAATCATTTAATGTAGGTTGTATATAATATATAATTTTATTAGTAGAGTTAATATTTGTTAATTTGAAGGAGAAAATGGATGGAGTGAGACGTTTTTTATAGAATTTCAACAGTTTTAGAAATAAATTATTCCTTAAGACAATGATCTCCATGATTCACATTATAATGACAACACAATATTATTCCTCATGGGTTTGGGGTATAGAAAAAAAATTATACCTTATAAAAACCTAAGTTTAACTTATATGGATACTACATAATGTTTTTTCAATATTCAATATATTTCATAAAAACATGCCTAAGGATAATAATAGTTAGTGTCAATGGAATCATTGAACACAATATTATAATCGTGTAAAATATCTTCAATGTTTCTGACAAAGATCATAACATTTAGTACTATTACATAAATAACTTCTTCATAACCTACTGAAAGGAAACATAATAATGGGTGAAATTAGATTCTTAGTAAGGGTAAATAAATGATATATTTATGAAAAAAATCAATATAAGATTATGAGAACCGGAACATATCATTTTATGATTATACCCTTTATATCAAATATCATTATCATGACACATTGAATATATATTAACAGTTCATATAAAATGAATCATAATATAATCAAAGAACACTATCAATGAGAGCCTAACATTGTCATAATGAAAAGATTTATTTTTTATACAAATAAGCATTTAAAATCCTTCCCTAGAAGTCAAGGATCAATGAAAAAAATAATCAGCGAACTTTAATGGGATACACCAACTGGGTAGGACACAACGATATCCCCATTCATAGTCATTTGATTATTGTGGAATTCATTCACTACCCAAGACATTATAATGGAAAAATACTATTACTAAAATTGGTTCACTCCCTATTCTATAAATTTTAACTCATGATATATAATTTTTTTTCAAATGCATTAGAGAGATATATAGTTGCCACCTGTCACATAATGATATCCTATCAATCTGTTCCAAATGATCATAAACATTCATTATATCATTACCCATTAAATAAGCGGGTATCATAGACATTTCATCACATAATATCATATAGAAAATAAATAGGATTCACAATCATCTCTTTATTGTATAACCCATGCAATGAAGAAAGTATCTTAAGCAATTTCTTTTAGTATAACGCATGGAAGAGAAATAGATAAATTTTCATCATGAATACAAACCGTTATGAGAAAGAATAATAATGAATCATATGGATCATATACCCAATAAAACATAAACTATATCAAAGTATTTCGTCTTTTATGGTGATAGATTTTGAAATATCACGTGGAACATTTCATAAATAAAATAAAATTTCGGTGAGAACCACTTTCATACAACATTTTCAATTTTTTTATAAATAATTGGAAAACTGTAAAGTGATATTATAAAATTCATTTAAAACATTTTTTCGGAAAATCTAATTGACTATTTGAAAAAATATTTTTAAATGTAAAACCTTTAAAACCCATTTTCTACGAAAATAACTTGAATATATACACATGAAGCTTTGAAAATCATTTAAGAAATTTTTTCATAAATTTTTTAATAATGATAATCCTAGAAAATTACCATAAAATGTCATTTCCAACGATTTTTTAAAACATTTTTAGCAAACATGGTTTTTGAATAACACTGATATCTGACTAAAGAGTTAAATAAGGTCATATTTTCTTAAAAACAATTTCTTAATTATCTTACATAACAAAGAGTGGGAATTTTTTAATATTATTTAATTATATAATTAATTACCATAGTTGAAGCTAATTGACGAGAATTATTGATATATATATCATAAAAGTTTATCATTACAAGAATAATCATATACAATCATGATAAACAATGAGATTGTTAAATAAAATTTTTACCAATTTGGTAACCTTGAATTACAATCTCCATGATGTAATAATGAATTATGGAACATAAAATATTAGGAATACAGATAAATTCATTATATTACATGTCAAATGGGGTTTATATACACTTAATAAAATAATATAGGTTCATATCATAACATATGCCTCAAAGAATCCCAATTGAGACCAAAATATACTATTGAGTAGAAATATTTTGATTAGTAACACCACGAAAAAGGCATAAAAAATATGGATATTTAATGTAGTGACCTATTTTTATCTTTGTAAGACTATGGAGTATTTCTATATATATTTCAAGATCCAAGCAGTGAGAGGGAATGTAATTCTGAGGCCCGATGAACCCAAAATAAATTATATAAAAAATATTATGTGTTTTTGTACTATTCATGTGATGGAAACAAGATATCTATTAAAAGGATGATCTGGGTAGAAATATGAGACAACTATTGGGTTTAGAATGTGGTGTTTACACTATGTGAAAAATAAAATATGTTGGCATGGGACATTTAGACCCCTTTCTCATTATCAGTACATTAAATTGATGAATGAATGAATTAATCCATTCATTCATTCAATAGATCAGACCCAAATACATCTCAAACAATTACTCAGATCGAAAATCGTGTGCCATGGTTGATTATGGATCATTTCATTTACCATAGGAGTGGTATAAATTTTTTTGGCTTAACCTTCTGTAGAAAAATTTCTTGAGCGAAAAAATTTAAACAGAATTATTTTATTTGAAATGCTACTACGAATAACATTGGAATGGGGACTCAGATTAGAAATATGGGACCACTATTAAGTTCGTAGCACGGTGTATTCACTATAGGAAATCTATCTTGAGAGGGCATGAGTGATTCAGGTTCTGTGAACTCTGGAAGCCTCCTGTAAATAAGAGTTAAGGGAAATGACTCCACGTTAGCTCATTACTCTCTTAGAAAATAGATCTATGGCCGATGGCGATTCAACTTCCAAACTTCATCTGACCCTGATGAAAATGCTGGCACTGGTAGATTAGGTCATAGAATATACAACGACAGATCAAGATTTTATGTAAGAAATCTATTTTATATTTTTTAGCCTCCTAATTGAATCCTTGGTTTTCTTTTTTGACATCTGTTGCAAATATCAATTTTAGAATATTTTTTTGACAGTCAAACTAGCAACGACCATCAACTGTTTTGATTTCATCATGTTCGTTATATTTTTCATCATTCATGGATAATGAACTTTTTTTAATGCTCAAATGACCTCAAATCTTGGAGAAGTACCCATTTCTATGAATCTTTAAACCCACGAAGTACCGATCTATGGATAGAGTTGTGTTTCAGGCCTTAGAGGTGGTGGAATGAGCGGAAGTGGTGAATAATTTTTTCCACATACAAACAACAATGGATAATTCCACAGAGGATGGTGTAGGAAAGGTCTCATCCTGGGGAGTCTAGATCTAGTCTCGTATTGAATTTTGTGCAACCGGGGTGTTCTTGGTGGCACACAGAAGATCCATTAGTGCGACACCAGTGCAGCGATGTCGCAGGGTAGTGAAAGACTTCCACTGGAGGAAGGCAGGTAGGCCAGGCTGTGGGGTGGCCTGATGGTGTAGCACACACACATCATGGAGGTTGTGGGTCCGACTAGCAGGTGGCTGGTAAGACGGTGGGCCAGCGAGCTAGTGAGTGGCCAGGATAGATCGGGCCAGCTGGAGCAGGCTGACCCAGGAATTGTTGGCCAACCTGGTCGGGCCAGGCATGCTTCAAATGGATGTTTATTCCCAACTAGGCATCCATCTGAGGAACCATTTGCAGCTACACGTTCCTCTTAACAAGAATGAGATTTTAAGGCATGTTCAAGAACTTTTTGTTTCGTGATAGATGCACGGGGAGAACAAAAAAACATATTTTAATAATAATAATATAATTATTTTTATTTGGGAAAATAACATCCGACTGTATGTATGCATACAAGGTCTTATTGATGCATCGTTAGAACCATTATTACCATATATTTTTGGCGGAAATTTCCTGAATAATTATAGTAATAGAAACTAAATTTCTGTATGCAGGACCCAAGAGCCCCATTTTGGGCATCTAAAGTGAAATGTCAGATTGTTATCAAGTGCCCATTTCAGAAAAATGGAACCCATGTAGCACTGCTCGTGTGTGGTATGGTGAAATGAATCTTCTTCACCAAGTGTCCGTTTGGGGCGAAGGGGGATTCATTGCTGTGTGTTTTTCGAAGGGGATCACAACGGTGTGATCCATTTGATGTGTTTTGAGATAGAGGCATGAGCCTGATGGGGCACTATTTTTAAAAAGTGTGGTGGAATGTAGCTTCTTCACTGAGAGTCTGATATGAGTGAATGAATTGTCTATCTTGTGTGTTTTTCCCAAGGATCGCAACGGTGTGACCTGCATGGTTATCTATGGATGTTTTCAATATGCATGTCAGTAAAATAATGGTTTCTCCCATCAGATCAGAAAAAGGAATGGTGCACTCATCAACCTTTTGGATAGAGGTTCCATGTACTCTAGGAGTAAACTGTCATGCCTTATAGGTACTAGTTTATTGTTTAGTACCCAAATATATCTATGTACACAGAATGATGATGAGGTGGGGTCACATGTTGTGTGGGTGTCACATGTTCCATGTACCACATTAAGAATCATCTCCCTCTAATATCTCTTTCTTCAGAACTCATACTTTGGAATGCGAGTAGCCTATCCTGGGTTTTTTTAACTAAAAGATGATGATTCCCTCTTTAGTCAATTTCAAGGTACAATGTGATATGTTCCATGTGTGATACCTATCCATGTTGACACTCCATGTTCTGGGCATGACACCTGTCTGAGACGATGCTCAATGAGGATAGTTTTGGAAGTGATGTTTTCAGAATCACCGAAGATGTATCAGATTACCCATTAGAGTGGCTGGGAAGTGATGATCATTGTTCATTATTTAGGGATTAACCTCTATCATAGATGGGAAGTGAGGTACGACGACTACTCTATCAGGGATTCCCCTCCAATGAGGCTGGTTTATGAGGTTCACGATTATCTCTTTAGGCCATACAATTCCACACGGCTGGGCAGGGAGGTTCACTGGTTACTCTTTCAGGACATACCCTTCCGTGGGGTTGGGTATTAATATCCTTCATTTACTCATTTGGGCTTACCCTCCAGCTGGGTTCGGCAGCGGGTTCGCCAATGACTCTTCGGAGGATACCCTCCTGTGGGGTGGGGTAGTGTGTTCACAAATTTGTGACACGATCCATCGAGTATGTGATATAGTGATAAGATGTTCTTGAAAAGAATTTGGACACTCAATAATGAGGGGTGATTTTTCCTTCAAGATGCATCCTTTTTGTAGGACCTAAAACCATGCAGGAGAGATAGACCCTCCCAAAGAGTATAATATCAAGGTGTGGTGATTGATCCCCTCTGAAATGATGTTCAGAGCAATCATGTGGGATGTTAGGCATCGTTTGTTACTCATGGAACAGTTGGAGACTCTTTTCCTAGGTTGATCTATGATATGGATATCCCCTTACTCTCTCTCATTTGGGTATCTTTCATTGAGAATATATATATATATATATACATATATATATAGTATTTCAATACCCACTCCATCGTCTTTGATTACTCTTCTTTCAGGATAGGTAAAGACGCATGGGGTATGTCACATGTTATCTGTTTCCTGCTTCATGTGGTTGGATGAGTCTACTCTCCAACTATAGGCAGAGAATACTCGAGGAAAATTTCATCTTCTCACCATTTATATCTCGTTGTTCTTGGATGAGCTTACCTCACTCTCTAGTTCAGTTGAGCTATACTCTTTTAAGTTACCTTGTACTATTAATTTCTCCCCTCTCCAGTACATCATTTTCTACTCCCTTGACCCTTATAGGAATCTTATTGAGTATCTTTATACTTATAAGAACCCATGCCTTCTTTTCAGGTAAGTTTTTCCTTTTTTGGTCATTTTTTAGAAAAAGAGGAAATTCAGGAAATTTTCGAACTACACATCGTGTACTTTATAAATACACGCCATATACTTGGTTAATGCATGAAGCTGGGTGCTGGCCATGTAATGGCCATACACACAGCCATGTGGGGGTGACCTAGAGGCCGCTTAATGTGGAGTATGGAAAAGGCTAGTTCACGCCATGTACTTAAAAAGTACATGCCCTGTAATTTCTTTTTTTCATTAAACACTCTAGGGACACGTCTAATATCCATAATCCTCTCATTCTAGGTTTTCTTCATCTAAGAGAACTCGTATGGCCATGACCCTTCTCTGAGCCCCTGAGCCACCATCTGATCTCTGATTCGACCACCATCAATTGCATTGGGATCACCGTGGTAATCTCTCTCTTCTTCTTGAGCTTTTTTTCATGATTCATCTTTTCCCTAATGTTATCCTTCATTGAACATTTTAGACATTTTTGGAGATCTACCGAATTCTAGGTCGATCCAATGGCTGACACCAGAGTATATAGATCTCATAACTCCATGGTAGGTGGTTTGTGACTTTCCATTGAATGTCTTTGAGTATTATGTGAAATTATGCCCAATACCCTTAAACGAGGTATTGTGCGTTTACCGTTTTACCCCTGTTGATTTCTTTCCATGATAGTATGCTTGTGTAGAGGTAAATTGGATATAATTAGGGTTAACTAATATTATTTGGATGTTTTACGCATGCATGATCTCTTTACAACTATTTGGTCCGTCTTAGCATTTGGTCGCCATGCCTATTTTCCATGCCTGTTGCTGTAGGGTGGAGAGTTTTTATTCTGACATACTTGATTTGATGTAGACTGGTTAGCCAAGTAGTTATGTAGGTTTACTTTGGTCATATTGCTCTACTATTCTCGTTGTTCTATACCGGGCCGTGAGAACCTGGTTTAGTAGACTATAAGTATAAGGCCCTATCCTTAAACCTTACTTAATCTTGAGTTATTACATGATTACACATTGATGATATTTTTAGGTTTAGAGTTTTAGAGAATTAGAACATGAAACTTGCATTACATTCTAGATTTAAACAAAGTGGTTACATAAAAGACAATATTCATTCTTCCCATCAATGGAATCATATTTAAAATAAAACACGTATTCTTTCTTGACACTTCCTTGGCACTATCATCATATCATGTACCTTTCCCTTGACCTGTGAAAAACATTTCAAAAAAAACATGGGATGAGCATAAAAAGCTCAGTAAGGGATATAAAAATATGGAAAGGAAACATGGGTACATATATACATAAAAATGAGATCATACTTTACCCAAAAAACATAAGCATTTTAACATAGCTCATCAAATCATGAATAAATCATTGAAATCATAATACATAAAGGTAACTTGAGGCATTCATAACATCCTTACATAGGGAGTAACCCTCTTGGTTACGTTTGGAATACCCATCACAGTATATTCCCTAAATCTCTTCGGAGAAACCTTACCCTTTCACTCATTCGCGTTACCCAATGCATTGGAGAGCAATATCGGGCTCACCCGCCCTTAGTTTATCACGGAACCACCCGTCATCATAATAATTCCCAAGAACCTCAATATAATCGTATCACATAAAACATGCATAAAGGAAACATAACATTTCCACCTTTCAATCACAAGATATCAATACAACACATTGATATAAAAACATTATGAAAACCATTTTCAATACCAAAATAAAATAAAATTAAAACATGGTATTTATTTTTCTTTTAAAAAGAATGTATGGCTTGTAGAGGAAGCCAAAACTCAAATAATGGTCACGGCGGCGGAGAAGTCGTTGTCGCCGCATATGTACGACAAAAACATTCCCTTTTTTCATTTAGTAAAACGCTTTTTATAAAAAAGATTTCTTTTTGATAAACGTAAAAGTAAAATGGGTTTATACACCGTATAAAAGAAGGTTGTGTATAAAACAAAATATGCCTCAATGAAAGGAGATTGAGACGAAGTCCCATGCCTCGGGTCCAACTTGACTGGATCGTTCTTTAATGTCCTGAACAATAAACATGAGTTAATTTATACTTTCTTAAGAACCTTTAACAAGTTCATTATTCCTTTTATATCACTTATTACCATGTCATGAACACTATGTAATTATTTAAGTTAATAACCGTCATTTTAACGATCATTGGTACTTGAGTCAAAAATAAACCCTTTATAATTACAAGTTTTTCATGTATCCATTATATCCAGAATGGTATTCATGATTTATATATTATATATGACATATTTATCTAGTAAATTCATGCATTTATAATATTACATAATCATTTAGAGGTAAGAAATGAAATGCACCGTTCATGGAGACGGTAAGCCGTACGTACGCATGAACGCTACTTTCATTTATATTTTGTATTTTATAGAATTGAATCATAATGATATAAAGGTATATTATAATTCCATTATAATATCATATATAATAACTTTAAATCCATCCTTTATACATCCCATATATGGCATTAACGAATCACATCACTTTGAGGGGGCGGTAGTCCGCACTTCCTTAAATGAAGATATCGCGTTTACCCATAATGGAAACCATAAAGGTATGCCCAAAATGAAAATTAAAGAATCTTAAGTAAAACATAAACATATTATATATCATATATAATTATAGTGACATCTTAATGGCCACCTTTGAAGGTGTTAAAAGAATGTTGAACAATCATCGTTTCGGGAGGCCGAAATTCGCCATCCACAGAAACAATACGTTCTTTAACCATTAGATGTGGGTGTGTGAAAGTTTAGCTAGAATCCTTCTTATAAAAAAATCCTAGTATATTTATGATACTGGATTTGTTACAAAAGAAATTAATAAAAAGAGTTTAGGGGGTTGGAGAAGCAAAATAAAACAAAAGGACTCAAGTGAAGACATTACCTTAAAATCGGGTAACTCCCTTTGGTTTTAGCTCAAAGGCTTCCTTGGGAAGACTTCTGCCAAAAGTGAGGCTTCAAGGAGTAAGAGAGGGTAGTGGAGAGACAAAATGGGTAGGGTTTGTCCGAGAAAAAGGCTTTGGGAGTGTGGGTAATGAGGTAGAGGTGGGGGCCTTTTATAAGAGGAGAGGAGGGGCACTCTTTGAAGGTAAAGAAAAGTCACTTTATTTTAAAATGGTATTCGGATTTAAGAGGTCCCACATTGATGTGTTTCGAGGATAAGGTGATAAGGGTTCTAAATCCACTCATCCAATAGGTTTTGGACATGTGTAGGTCTTAGATATTACATTATCTTTCCATTTTATTTAAATCGTTAAATAATGAAGTCATCACTACATCATCATGATGTCATAAATAATTTAATTTATTTAATGTCTAAAAATTATAAAGAAAATTTTATGATGTATGAAATATTTTTATCATTCCAATGAATATTTATAGTCAAGAATCGGATTTGTATAACCCCATGTAAAAATTGTTTTAGTAAAACATTTCATGTTTGTCTCATTTTTACTTTAACTTTAAATAAAAAGATATTAATGTCATTTTCCAACCAAAGTGGCTTCATGGGGTCCCGAAGTTGACCCATGGGTTTTCTTGGTCGGCCATGACATATCCAATGAGGTTATGACATGTGTCAAGTTCATTTCATATTATTAAAACATTATTTTTACCTTAAACTACATTAATTACCTCTAATCGTGATTAAAAACTTAATAAGTTACTATTCACCAAAAAATTATTTTTATCCCATTGAACCACATTTTACATCTTAATGACAACCATGTATGTCTGAATTTTGAAATTCAAAACACAAAGATTGCAACATTTCATTTAAATGGAAAAATCCGTTTTTATAAGTACCACTTAGTGGTTTCACTATTCATCAAAAATTGAAGTTTTTCAGAAAAATCCCAAAAATTCACCCTAAGCTATATTTGATATTCTGAATTCAAAAATGAAGTCCATTTTACAAAATTCAAAACATATAAGTCCCATTAATTAATTCAATAATTAATTCCCGCTGTCAGAGCAAATAACGTGTTTTGATGAAACAATAAGTATCAAAAGATTGACACTCGTTGAAGTCTGATTTCAAAGTGAAATTAATTCCAACGACCACTATTGGATTTAACGATAAAAATATATTCTAATTTCACTTTAAAAAAAATTCAAAAGATAATCTAATCATATAAATAAATTAGATTAAAAAGAGGTTTTGAATTAAAATACAACATTTTACACTATTCATTAAAAAATGACCTTTATCAGAAAGATACCAAAAATTTACACAAAGTAAATTTTTATGTCCCAATTCTTAAGAAGAGTTTTATTTGGTCCAATAGAATGTATAAGAGTGAAAAAAAAACTATATTTAATGACAGTTCTCCATTAAAAGGTGATAAGTGAACCTTTAGTGAAAACTAGGGCATATACGCCTAAAATTGAATTCTTTCTGTATTTTATGCCTTTATCTTTTATTGGATAAATGTAAAAATATTTAAAAACATATATAATAATATTTTAGTTATTTCTATCCATTCCCGCCAATACAACGACTACATGTTAACTACCATTTAAAATAATATTATTTTTTTATTAGAGTGCAACGTATGATTCCCAAGAAACTCGTTGTTGCGTGTTGGGTACGCCATCGAGCATAGCATCCCCTTTAAAGAAATATTAATATTTTATTCACAAATATGGATAAATATGAAAATGTCATATTATTTATTTACCTGGGGTGTTACATTCTTCCCCCCTTTTGGGAATTGCGTCCTCGCAATTTTAAAAATTGAGCTTGGAAACATCCTTGAAAGTCCCACATTGGAACAAGAGTCGGTAAAACAATCAGTTTAAAATAAAGAAAGATAAGTACAAAGGTCACCCGAGTTAACCCATACTAGTATTCCATGTAGAAAAATATGGTCATGGATGAGAAAACATAGGGTCATGTTCTGATGGAGAGTGATAGAAAACATGGTTAGGAGAAAGTTACCCACAAGAAAATCACAAACTTGTGATGGGTTAAACGGTATTCGATTCCCCAGTAGGAAAAGTTAATAGAAAACATTTTTGTTTTAAGTTGCTTTTTATTGAGTAATTTATTCATAGGGAAACATAATCACTTATCATGTTGACTTTCAACTTTTACACAAACTCATATTTTCTCCAAAAGATGAGTATTTAGGAAGACTTGTTCAAATTAAGAGTACTATAATCAACTACTAGAGAATCACCTAATCCACCAAAGAGAACTATATACATCTCATGTCTTTAGGATTTAACCAAAAACAAAACCAAAAAGGTGAGTACAAGGTCAGATATTCCAGAAAAGGATAACCCATTAAAAAGAAAATCTATGCTTAATCTCAGAAATTTGTCCAACAAAACCCAAAGTTCAACGAGGACCATCCGATAAACAATTTGTCCATAAAATTATTCAAAGTAGACCAATATAAGATTGAAACCCAAATATTTGAAGGATTTAGTCACATAGTCTTCTAATTTAAATCATAACATTTATCTCCAAACAACATCATTTGCTCCTAAAGTCTCGTATTGAAAAGTAATTAACCTAATCACATATCCTCCATGATAGGTTAATCATTTTCATAAATAACCCAAAATCAACTTACTCTTAA
The DNA here is from genome assembly GCA_963277665.1 of Viscum album. Lineage (NCBI taxonomy): Eukaryota > Viridiplantae > Streptophyta > Magnoliopsida > Santalales > Viscaceae > Viscum > Viscum album. The sequence continues at coordinate 1,039,755,419 of OY728165.1, forward strand.
TTCATAAAATCATATAACTAAAACGAATCAGTCAAACTAACCAAGGACTTCACGTAGTCCAGTGTTAGGCGATAAATACCTGTCGCACTTTGGTTGTGGGTTCGATTCCCGCATCTTTGTCTGACGTGACGGGTTGTCACAAGGTCTGCGTGTTGTCCTTTTTATAAAACTCCAAAAATAACCCTAACATGTTTTAACTTCAATCGTTTCCTTATACCTTTAATTTTCATCCGAATTCGTTACGATCTCAACATCTTAATTATTGAAGTCTTATTTTACCACCATAAGATAAAAGAAAATGATTCCTAAAATGAATAACATCATACCTTGATCATGGCGTCCACTCGGTTTCATCGTCATATTTCTCACGTAGGTAGAAGTCCCATGCATTACAACAATGATATAGAGATCCTTCAAAATCATTTGCTTCCTACATCCAAATACACCTCGTACAACATGGGTCATAGGGGTGTTCACAGAAAAACAGTTTTGGAAAATAATCATGTATGACATATAATTCCAAAACATCTGATAAAACCTGATTTCTATAAAATAGTCAGGCCGAAATTGAGTTGAAACTTCCTATTATTGGTCCTTTTAAAATACCATAAGTATGTGATGTGAGACTATATATTAAAAGCAAATATAAATAGGTTGTGCAAGGGTCTCCTTCCTCAGCACCATTTCTAAAATCATAATATGCTTCAAATTCTTGTGATAAGGTAAAATATTTGAAAATACCTTGATAATATTTACCTTTCTTGAAAATATGAGAATATTGTAAAAATAGTATTTGTCTAAAAACAACCCATGATCCATGATGATAATGAGGTATAGTGGAGGTGTTTGATATCTCAAACAACTGCTTGTAAGTGAGTTGTATGCTAGAAAAAGTTTCACAAACATCCGAAGATGACTTTGAAATAATTATTGCAAGCATGTCATCAGGAAGAGATAGGAATGTCATTTGAGACCTTTCTCCTTCCATTCGTAACCGACTTTACTTGACATAAAAAAAGTAATAAAACAAGGATTTAACTAAAATAATAGATATAGGGACTAATCATGTGTCTCACAAGAACTCCTAATCCCTAAAGTTGTCTAAACCGACCTCTGATACCAACTATACGGCCCCAGCCTTAAACCTTACTTAATCTTGAGTTATGACAAGATTAAACATTGATGATCTTTTTAGGTTTAGAGTTTTAGAGAATTAGATCATGAAACTTGCATTGCATTCCACATTTAAACAATGTGGTTACATAAAAGAAAATATTCATTCTTCCCATCAACGAAAAAATATTTAAAATAAAACACGGATTCTTTCTTGACACTTTCTTGACACTATAATCATATCATGTACCTTTCCCTTGACCTGTGAAAAACATTTCAAAAAAAAACTTGGGATGAGCATAAAAAGCTCAGTAAGGGATATAAAAATATGGAAAGGAAGCATGGGTATATATATACATAAAAATGAGATCATACATTACCCATAAAACATAAGCATTTTAACATACCTCATCAAATCATTAATAAATCATTGTAATCATAAGACATAAAGGTAACTTGAGGCATTCATAACATCCTTACATAGGGAGTAACCCTCTTGGTTACGTTTGGAATACCCATCACAGTATATTCCCTAAATCTCTTCGGAGAAACCTTAACCTTTCACTCCTTCGCGTTACCCAATACATTGTAGAGCTATATCGGGCTCACCCGCCCTTAGATTATCACGAAACCACCCTTCTTCATAATAATTCCCAAGAACCTCAACATAATCGTATCACATAAAACATGCATAAAGGAAACATAACATTTCCACCTTTAAATCACAAGATATCAATACAACACATTGATATAAAAACATTATGAAAACCATTTTCAATACCAAAATAAAAGAAAATTAAAACATTGTATTTATTTTTCTTTTAAAAAGAAGGTATGGCTTGTAGAGGAAGCTGAAACTCAAATAACGGTCACGGTGGCGGAGAGGTCGTTGTCCCCGCATACGTACGACAAAAACATTCCCTTTTTTCGTTTAGTAAAACGCTTCTTATAAAAAATATTCCTTTTGGATAAACGTAAAAGTCAAAGGGGTTTATACACCGTATAAAAGAAGGTTGTGTATAAAAAAATATGCCTCAATGAAAGGAGATTGAGACGAAGTCACATACCTCGGGTCCGACTTGACTCGATCGTTCTTTAATGTCCTGAATAATAAACATGAGTTAATTTATACTTTCTTAAGAAACTTTTTCAAGTTCATTATTCCTTTTATATCACTTATTTCCATGTCATGAACACTATGTAATTATTTAAGATAATAACGTTCATTTTAACGATCATTGGTACTTGAGTAAAAAATAAACCCTTTATAATTACAAGTTGTTCATGTATCCATTATATTCAGAATGGTATTAATGATGTAGATATCATATATGTCATATATATCCAGTAAATTCATGCATTTATAATATTACATAATCATTTATAGGTAAGAAATGAAATGCACCGTTCATGGAGACAGTAAGCCGTACGTACGCATGAACGCTACTTTCATTTCTATTTCGTATTTTATAGAATGTAATCATAATGATATAAAGTTATATTATAATTCCTGTATAATATCATATATAATAACTTTAAATCCATCCTTTATACGTCCCACAGATGGCATTAACAAATCACTTCACTTTGAGGGGGTGGTAGTCCGCACTTCCTTAAATGAAGATATCGCGTTTACCCATAATGGAAACCATAAAGGTTTCCCCAAAATTAAAATTACAGAAGCTTAAGGAAAACATAAACATATTATATATCATATATAAATATAGTTACATCTTAATGGCCACCTTTGAATGTGTTAAATAATGTTGAACAATCATCATTTCGGGAGGCTGAAATTCGCCATCCACGGAAACAGTATGTTGTTTAACCATTAGATGTAGGTGTGTGAAAGTGTAGCTAGATTCCTTCTTCTAAAAATATCCTAGTATATTTATGATACTGGAGTTTTTACAAAAGAAATGAATAAAAAGATTTTAGGGGTTTGGAGAAGCAAAATAAAACAAAAGGACTCAAGTGAAGACATTACCTTAAAATCGGGTAACTCCCTTTGGTTTTAGCTCAAAGTCTTCCTTGGGAAGACTTCTGCCCAAAGTGAGGCTTCAAGGAGTAAGAGAGGGAAGTGGAGAGACAAAATGGGAAGAGGTTGGCCGAGACAAAGGCTTTTGGAGTGTGGGTAAGGAGGTAGAGGTGGGGGGCCTTTTATAAGAGGAGAGGAGGGGCACTCTTGGAAGGTAAAGAAAAGTCACTTTATTTTAAAATGGTATTCGGATTTAAGAGGTCCCACGTTGATGTGTTTCGAGTATAAGGTGATAAGGGTTCTAAATACACTCATCCAACAGGTTTTGGACATGTGTAGGTCTTAGATATTACATTATCATTCCATTTTATTTAAATCGTTAAATAATGAGGTCATCGCTGCATCATCATGATATCATAAATAATATAATTTATTAAATATATAAAAATTATAAAAAAAATATTATGATGTGGGAAATCGTTTTATCTTTCCAATTAATATTTATAGTCAAAAATATGATTTGTATAACCCCATGTAAAAATTGGTTTAGTAAAACATTTCATGTTTGTCTCATTTTTACTTTAACTTTAAATAAAAAGATATTAATGTCATTTTCCAAAAAAAGTGGCTTCATGGGGTCCCCAAGTTGACCCATGGGTTTTCATGGTCGGCCATGACACATCCAATGAGGTTAGGACATGTGTCAAGTTCATTTCATATTATTAAAACATTATTTTTACCTTAAACTACACTAATTACCTCTAATCGCGATTAAAAACATAATAAGTTACTATTCACCAAAAAATTATTTTTATCCCATTGAACCAAATTTTACTTTTTAATGAAAACCATGTATGTCAGATTTTTGAAATTCAAAACACAACGATTGCAAAATTTCATTTAAACGGAAAAATCAGTTTTTATAAGTACCACTTAGTGGTTTCACTATTAATCAAAAATTGATGTTTTTTAGAAAAATCCCAAAAATTCAACCTAAGGTATATTTGATATTCAGAATTCAAAAATGAAGTCCATTTTACAAAATTCAAAACATATAAGTCACATTAATTAATTTAATAATTAAATCCCGCTGTCAGAGCAAATAGCGTGTTTTTATGAAACAATAAGTATCAAAAAATTGACACTAGTTTAAGTCTGATTTCAAAGTGAAATTAATTCCAACGACCACTATTGGATTTAATGATAAAAATATATTCTAATTTCACATTAAAACCAATTCAAAATATAATATAATCATATAAATAAATTAGATTAAAAAGAGGTTTTGAATTAAAATAAAAACATTTTACACCATTCATTAAAAAATGAACTTTATCAGAAAGATACCAAAAATTTACACAAAGTAAATTTTGATGTCCCAATTATTAAGAAGAGTTTTATTTGGTCCAATAGAATGTATAAGAGTGAACAAAACTATATTTAATGACAGTTCTCCATCAAAAGGCGATACGTGAACCTTTAGTGAAAACTAGGGCACATACGCCTAAAATTGAATTCTTTCTGTATTTTATGCCTTTATCTTTTATTGGATAAGTGTAAAAATATTTAAAAACATATATAATCATATTTTAGTTATTTATATCCATTCCCGCCAATACAACTGCTACATGTTAACTACCATTTAAAATAATATTATTTTTTTATTAGAGTGCAACGTAAGATTTCCAAGAAACTCGTTGTTGCGTGTTGGGTACGCCATCGAGCATAGCGTCCCCTTTAAAGACATATTAATATTTTATTCACAAATATAGATAAATATGAAAATGTCATATTCTTTATTTACCTGGGGTGTTACAATAAGGGGAATTGACGGAGTGATCGTCCTCAGAGATCCTTTGAGAACTTTTTCTATAAGGGGGATTGACCGAGTGAGCTTCCTCAGAGATCCTAGTACCACTTGGGGATATAAGGGGAATTGACCAGGTGAGATTCCTCAAAGAGGCCTTGACTTCTTTAGACTATAAGAGGAATTGACCATGTGAGCTTCCTTATAGAGTCTTTGAATTACTTGAATGACTTGTCCTATGTGGGGAGTTGATTGAGTGAGATTCCTTAGAGAGTCCTTAAACTTGGGGCTATATGGGGAATTGACCGTGTGAGAATCCTCACAGAGTCCTTGACTACCTTAGACTATAAGTGGAATTGACTCTATGAGCTTCCTTATAGAGTCTTGTTTTACCTTTGAATATAAGGGTAATTGACTGTCAACACTTACTCAGAGAGTCATTATACATTCTTATAACTAAATTAGAGGAGATATGATGTGTTCACTTCCTAGAGGGTTACTGTTATTGATTTTGTTTGATATATGGAATTTGTTTCCACTGATTACTTCTTGTTTACTGCTTCTGTACTTTTTCCCACCATATATTCAATGAATGTTAGGCACAAATCTTTGGGTGGTTTCCTACTGGGAGTTAGTCTCATGCACTATTTTGTTCATGCTTTTGGGCCCAAATAGATTATATTATTATAGGTATAGACAGTGGAATGTTCCCTTTTACTTCAGGTACTTGACTTGTTGTGGAGTTGGAGAGCATGAGACCAAGCTGAGGCTTGCGATACTGAGGAGTTGTTATCTGTTTTCCTTATATACTTTGGTTTTGTACTATTTTCATTCAATCATTATGATTTTTTTGACTACTTTTCTAGACACATGTTACCATGCATCATTTTTATATGTTCTATAGTTGTTTGTTATTCCAGTCTTCTGCTATTACTATTATTGGTATATTTACTGCTTATGCTATTGTGTATTTCTTCCTTTCCACTGTGTTACTCTGCCAATGAGGGAATAGTTTCCCCACTGTGACACAAAAAGCCCTCACTGTTAGTCAACAGCCTTTGGCATTTAGGGAAATGCACTTGAGTCCATGTGACCAACCAGGTACGAGGCACCTCCGGGTGGTTTCCGGAACTGGGAAGTTAAAAAGTGGTATCAGAGGAATTATTTTCTCTTGACTTACTGTTTGTATCCTTTAGGTAGGGATAGGGTGGAATAGGTACTTTATAATAAGTTGTTCTCGAGAGTAGCTAACTAGTGTATAGGGAAAATCCAATATACATAATTTAATTGAAATTTTTCTGGTTTTTCAATTAATATAGATGATTTGATTTCACCTTAAGTGATTCACATGATTTTTTCTATTATTATTGATTTTATTTAGGTTCTATTTTTTTTTTGAAACCTAATGAGATGAGGGTATTCCATATCATTCATCATATAGGCACTTGCTAGGGATCACATGTCATTCATTCTTTCCATGCCATATAGGGTGCATTAGCAATTTCATGGTGTTGTGAAAGGTGTTGTTCTAGATATGCATGTTGTTGTGATAGTTGTCATGATAAAAATACATGTTGTTTGATATGGTATTATTGTGTAAGGTTTTGTTTGGATAAACAAAAAACATTTTTTTTTGAGGTTTTATGGGCCCTCATGGACCAGAATTTAGTGGATCATTGCCTTTTTTCCATGTTATAACGTGAATAAGAGGCCAAACATTGATTCGCGGGGAGTATGGGCCCTCATGGATTATAATTTGGCACTTTAAATGTTATTTTCTATGTTTTTATGGGTTCTGGGGTAGTTTCTGAGGCTTACTATATGGAAAAACCCAGAATACACACCGGGTAATGTTAAGTACATTCAAAAAGTTCTTATGTTTGGGAAGAAACTATTTTTCTTAAGTACACACCGTTTACTTTATGTACACGTCGTGTAGTCTCTAACCGTTTCATAGGCCATGTGGGCAGAGACATGGGATGGGAAAAGTCTTGTGGGAACACGTCGTGTACCAGTCAAACACGCCATGTAGTATTGACCTGGTGTCCTACCATGTAACTAACAACTTGTATGGATAAACCTTAAGCCATAAATGCCATGTCAGGATTGAACACGTCGTGTAGTCTGACTCGAGTACCCGGTCATGTCACAAACAACACGGGTCAGTGTTATCCTTTCATCTACACACCGTGTCCTCCTTGAGCACGCCATATAGTGTGATCCGTGTGTCAGGTCATGTCACTAACAACATGGGCTAAGTGATGCTTGTCTAGTAAATGTCGTGTCTAGAGTGAACACGTTGTGTTGTCTGGTGTTAGTATATCCGTGTGGCTTAACCGTGTAAAAGAACTCAGGTAGGGGAAGAGGATTCAAGTACACGCCATGTTCTAAGACAAGACGTTGTGTGTTTGGGGTGTTATATGACCAGTTCAGGCAGGAGTACACACCCAGGTAAATGGCTTAAGGGAACATGTTGTGCATGAATAGTACACACCATGTAGTCATGTTTTGTAAAACATTAGTGATTTCTTTCTCCCGTTCCCTTCTTACAATTATATTTTTCAGAACATGATAATCATGATCTATGTTGTGCGCTTGAACATTCATATTCATGAAACCGAGATGTCCTCCGGTTGTACCCTAGTTGCCTGGCGGTGATCAAACACTGGACATGGCTGATCAAGGACTACCTGTAGATCCTCCTGTCATGCCAGTCTTGCACCAACCATTTTTCCAGACATATGTGCTGATTCATAGTTCAGAGAGGGATTTTTGAGGATGATGTAGAACTTTCAGGGAGTGCCGCCTCCTACCCCGTTGATGTCTGAATTGACACGAGCCTTTCAGCAGCATCACCCTCCCACATTATCAGGGGATGGAGGACCCTAAGCTGTAGAGTCATGGATAGAAGCCACGTTGATGATTTTCGAGAATATGGAGATACCTCCATAAAATAGGGTGAAGATCGCTACATACATTCTTCGAGACTCCTCCAAGAGGTGGTGGGATGTGATCTCACAGGGGGGACGCCAGCAGAATATGTCTTGGGATGAGTTTCAGCGCATCTTCTACGATTATTTTTATCTAGAGACCTTGATGGCCGATCGAGCCCAAGAGTTCATGAGTCCAGAGTAGGGTACTCTTATTGTTATGGATTATAGCTCTCGCATCACAGAGCTGCAGCGTTTCACACCTATTCCAGGAGGTGATGAGTTGTTCCTCACACAGAAGTTTGAGGATGGTCTGAGGTATGACATCCGATCTCAAGTGAACATCTTCAGGTTGACTTCGATATCCTCTATTATCAACCATGAGCTGATAACATAGCAAAACTTGAGGGATTCTGAAGTTGTGATCTAGGTCGGTTCAACATCTAGAGTTAGTATTCCTCCCACTGATAGTAGTAAGAACCATAGGGAGACTACACAAGGAGATCAAAGTAGGCGGGATGCATCTTCTGGTATCTAGTTGGTGTGCTACCCGTGCGGGAAGAGTAGTCATATGAGGAAACATTGCCTGAGGGACCCAGTGGAGTGCCGATCTTGAAGCAAGATTGGGGCACCTTCAGCACTTCTACCAGTTCTTCTCACCAGCTACTGGTGACATGGGTACTTATATGACTCTGTGTTCAGGAGCAGCACCACCAGTTTCTCACCAGCCTAGGAACTGGAGTTCTTACAACCATTCAGGTCGAGGTGGTGGTCATGGTCGTGGTAGTCAGTCACCCGTTTTTGAATGACATCAGGGTGGATTAGCTCAGAGTGGTTAGGAAGGGTCATAGGGCCATGGTACAGGTTAGACATTTATAGTGGAGAAGAACCAACAAGAGCAGGATCCTAGACCTTCTACAATTCTAGGTACGATCTAAGTAGCATTTCTTTTAGCTTCTACTCCTTTCGAAACAGGGTATTCTCATATATTTATATCTGTTGCGGTTGTGGAAATGCATGGTCTCTGCGTATATTCTCCTGCTTATATCTTGTAGCTAGACACTCCGTTGGGGACTATAAAGACGAATGTACATCAGTGTCAGGAGTTCCCTATATAGGTTGGTGGGTGTCACTTCTTATGGTACCTCTATATCCTAGAGATGACATGCAATGATGTCATTCAAGGGATGTACTGGTTAGTTCTATTCCAGGCAGTCGTCAACTATTATCGCCACAGGGTGAGTTTCATATCACCCAAAGGTGAATCTTTTCTTCATAAGGGTGAGTGGGATATCCAGGTGAGCATAGCAGGACTTGAGTATCATCGGTTGGGAGGAGTTACAACCCAGATTGATTGTTTATATCTAAATGACCAAGGGACTTCACAGTTATACATTCCTACAGTGGTGGATCATTTCAGAGATGTATTTCCAGAGGACTTTTTTGATTTTCCACTAGAGCATGAGGTAGACTTTTCTATTAACCTTGTTCCAGTAGAGGAACCAGTGTCCATTCCTCCTTATTGGATAGATACACCTGAGTTGCAGGAGCTCAAGAAGCAATTGGAGGAGTGGCAGACAAAGGGTCTCATCCGACCCAATACTTATCCTTGGGGGTCGGCTGTCCTATTTGTGAAGAAGGAAGATGGTACCCTTATGCTTTGTGTGGAATATTGAATGTTGAACCAGCTGAGAGTCAAGAACCAATATCCCTTACCCATGATTGATTATCTCTTTGACCAGCTTCGAGGAGCCCGGGTGTTCTCGAAGATTGACCTGAGAACCGGTTGCCATCATTTTCATGTTAGAACATATGATATACATCTCATAGCCTTCCAGAGCAGGTATAGTCTATATGATTATGTGGTTATGCCATTCGGTCTAACGAACGCACCTGCAGTTTTCATGGCACTGATGAACCGAGTGTTCCATCCATACTTGGATTCCTTCATGGTGGTTTTTGTGGATGGTATCTTGGTGTACTCTCACACTCGACATGACCACAATACACATCTTGAGATCATTTTGAGTACACTAAGAGAGCATCATTTATATTCTAAGCTCTCAAAATGCAACTTTTGGATGGATCAAATTCACTTTTTGGGTTATTTTATCTTAGAGAAAAGAGTATTAGTAGATCCAGAGAAAGTGGGAGAATTAGTTTCCTGGGAGAATCCGAACAACATCTTTGTGGTGCAGAGTTTTCTACTGCTGGATGGATACTATATACGCTTTATACAAGACTTTTAACACATAGTGGAACCACTGACGGGTTTGACTAAGAAGGGTGCAATGTTTCTATGGTCAGATTCCTGTGAGTCATCCTTTTAGAAGCTGAAAGGGAGGTTGACATCAGCACTGATACTAGTCTTTCTAGATCCAGGAAAGAGCTATACTATGTACTGTGATGCATCAGGTATCAAGATGGGAGCTGTGTATATGCATGGAGATGGAGTCATTGTGTACGAGTCTCGGAATTTATAGTCACATGAGAGGAATTACCTGACACATGATCTTGAGTTGGATGTAGTTGTTCATGCCTTATGCTGTTGGAGACATTTTCTTCTAGAAAATCACATTGTGGTTTTCACTGACCACAAGAGTCTCATGTACATTTTCACTAAGCGTGATCTGAATTTTAGACAGTATAGGAGGGTTGAGTACCTTCAGTCCTTTGACTTTGATCATGCCTATACACCTGGTAATGGAAATATAGTGGCTGATTCGCTGAGTAGAAGGACTCAGATACAGGCAGTTCATGAGGCCAGTAGTGAGTGGCATCTTATAGTTCTGTTCCCTGAGTTGTATTTGGATGTTCACGATAGTCAGGGGAAGACGTTTCCTTCTTCAGTGGCTGATACCTCTAATCTTCCTCATCGAGTGAGAATGAGGCTACTATCTGTTTCTGAAGGCCTAGTCAATTGGGAGAGAGTGTCGGGAGGGGAACCTATTCCATGATGGATTGTAGGTGAGGATGAGAACTTACATTTTCAGGGGTGCATATGGGTTCTAGTAGATATACATGAATAGGTGGTGCAAGACATTCATTCTTCAGTTTGGGAAGTTCTTCATGGTGTCAACAAGATGTATCGTGATCTACATCGTCAATATTGGTGGCCAGGTATGAAGAGGGATGTTTCGGGTTTTATCATGAGGTGTTCCACCTGTCAGTAGGTGAAGGCGGAGCATTAGCGGCCAGCAGGGCTTTTAAAGAAGTGACCCATTTGCTAGTGTAAGGTGAACAATGTCACAATGGGTTTCATAATAGGGTTGTCGAGGTTGCCTCGAGGTAATCAGGTAGTTTGGGTGGTCATTTACAGGATTAAGAAGGTTTCTCACTTCATTCCAATCAAGGAAAATTTCAGTGTTGATGAGCTGGGACGGTTGTACATATGTGAGATTGTGCGTATGCATGGTGTTCCACACTCCATTATTTCAGACAAGGAAATCCATTTTACTTCTCGGGTCTAGAATGGGATTTAGATGGCTTTGGGTACACTGGTAATTTTGAGTACATCTTACCACCCCCAGACAGATGGATAATCCGAGCATACGATTTAGGTGCTTGAAGACATGCTCTGAGCATGCATCCTAGATTTTGGAAGTTCTTGGGAGAAACACAATCCTCTTGTGGAGTTTTCCTACAATAATATTTTTCAAGCAACTATTCAGATGGAACCTTATGAGGCTTTGTATGGAAGGTCATGTTGATCACCCTTATGTTGGCTGGAGGCTGGAGAGGAAGCTTTGTAGGGACCTCGTCTTGTCTAGGAGACCACAGAGCAGATAGAGTTGATTCAGAAGAGGATGGCTACTATACAGTCTCGATAGAAGTCTTATGATGATCAGCGAAGATGACCTCTAGAGTTCGAGGTCGGGGATCATGTTTTCCTATGTGTCACACTAAGGTTGGGACATAAGAGGAATTAGGTGACAGGGTAAGCTTTCACTGTGGTATGTCGGTCCATTCGAGGATGTGGGGAGAGTTTGGCCGGTTGTCTATTAGTTGAAGATACCCCAGAGGTACCGAGATATGCACGACATTTTTCGCATTTCATAACTCCAACGTTACTTTTCAGACCCATCTCATATCTTTCAACCCGAGGAGGTTGGGCTCAATGTAGATGCATCGTTTTAGGAGCATCCTATCTGGATTGTTGATCGCAGTAAAAATGTTCTCTATGGTCGGTTTGTTCCTATGGTACGAGGGATATGGCATCACAGGTAGGTAAAGGATGAGACTTGGGAGAGGGAAGTTCATGTATGAGAATAGTGGATTGAACTATTCGAGGATTCTTCTTCTACGACGGGATAGGGAAATTCATGGATGAATTTCATTAAGGCGGATGTTTGTAAAAATTCAGAACTTCTTTTCAGGTATGTTTTTCCTTTTCTGGTCGTTTTTTGAGAAAAAGAGAAAATTCTAGAAATTTGCGAAGTACATGCCATGTAATTTATGAGTACACGCCAAGTACTCGGTTAATTCAAGCAGTCAGGTGCTGGTTGAGTAGCGGCCATGCACACGACCATGTGGGGGTGACCTAGAGACCACTTAAATGGATGTATGGAAAAGGCGAGTACATGTTGTGTACATTTTTTCGTTTCATTAAATGCACTAGGGTCGCATCTAATCACTATAATTCTCTCCTTCTAGGTTTTATTCATCCGAGAGAACCCGTACAGTCGCGATCCTTCTCTGAGCCCCCGAGCCACCATCTGATCTCTGATTCAACCGCCGTCGATTGTGTTGGGATCACCTCTGTAAGATCTCTCTTATACTTGATCTTCATTTCATGATTCCTCTATTTCCTCATGTTATCTTTAGTATAACATTAGAGATGTTTTTGTAGATCTACCAAGTTCTAAGTCAATACAAGGGCCGGCGCCATAGTATATTGATCTCACAACACCGAGGAAGGTGGTTTGTGCCTTTCCGTTGAAAGTATTTGAGTATTGTGTTCAATTATTCCCAATACCCTTGAACAGGGTATTGTGTGTTTACCGTTTTACCCCTGTTGATTGAATTTCATGATTTTATGCTTTTGTAGTGGTAAATTGGATATGAATAGGGTGGATTGTTATGATTTGGATGTTTTACCCATGCATGATCTATTTACAACCATTTGGTCCGGCTTAGCCTTTGGCCGCCTTCCCTGTTTTCCATGCCTGTTGCTACAGGGTAGAGACTTTGTGTTCTGACATGCTTGATATGTTGTAGACTAGTTATCCAAGTAGTTCTATAGGTTTAATTTGTCCATAATGCACTGCTATGCTCTTTGACTTACACAGGGTTGTGAGAACCTGGTGTAGTAGACTATAAAGAGAATTGACTGAGTGAGATTCCTCAGAGAGTCTTTGACCACATTAGGATATAAGGGGGATTGACCGAGTGAGATTCCTCAGAGATCCTAGGAACATTTGGGGATATTAGGATAATTTACCAAGTGAGCTTCCTTAGAGAATCCTAGACTGCATTAGAATATATGGGGAATTGACCGTGTGAGCTTCCTCAGAGAGTCTGTGAATTACATGAACGACTTGGGCTATGAGGGGAATTGACCGAGTCAGCTTCCTCAGAGAGTCCTTGACCTTGGGTATATAAGGGTAATTGTTCGTGTGTGCTTCCTCAGAGATTCCTTAACTACCTTATTCTATAAGGGGAATTGATTGTGTGAGATTCCTCAGAGAGTCTTGTTTTACCTTTGACTATAAGGGGAATTGATTATGAGTGCTTCCTCGGAGAGTCCTTATATATTCTAATAACTGAACCACATGGGATAGGCTGTGTGCACTTCCAAGAGGGATACTATGCTTGATTAGTTTTTTTTATATGTGGAATTTCTTTCTGCTGAGTACTTCTTGTTTACTTCATTTGTACTTTTACCTGCCATATATTCACTGATTGTTAGGCACATATCTTTGGGTGGTTGCCTACTAGGATCTATTCTCACACCTTGTTTGGGTCATGATTTTGGGACCAAAAGGATTATATTGCTGTAGGTATAGACAAAGGCAAGCACCCTTCTACTTCAGGTACTTGACTTGCTTTAGAGTTGGAGAGAAAGGGACATAACTGAGGGTTGCGATGCGGAGGAGCTGTTATCTATTTTTCCTTATGTACATTGGTTTAGTAATTTTTGTATTCTAGCATTATGATTTTTTTGCCTTCTTTCATTGACACGTGTTACCATGAATCATTTATATATGTTCTTCAGTTGTTTGTTATTCCAGTAATCTTTTATTACTGTTGTTTGTATATTTACTACCTCCGCTCTTTGTATTGTTTTTTTCCAATGTGTTACTCTGCCAATGAGGGAATAGTTTCCCCACTATCACACCCAAGGCCCTCACTGCTAGACGACAACCTCTGGTATTTTGGGAAATACGCTTGAGGCCATGTGACCAACTGGGTACGGGGTGCCTCTGGGTGGCTTCCGGAATTGGGACGCTAAAATACTCACCCTTATTTGGGATTTTCCCACACTTGGTGCACCCTTGAAGACGATGGACATGTTGATCTTGACTTCATAGGAGAATAGGGAATGGGGTGTAATGCCTTAACCCCAAAATCTCAGAGCAGGTGCACTATTTTTATACATTTGAATGATACAAGGAACCATTTCATGAAGGACCGACCAATTTTGCATTCTTGGAAAACTTATTACATACATGAACATTACATTACAATTTACAACATAAAACACAACATAGATAATCCTTATAGAACATCATTTTTTCCCTCGAATAACCTTTTATATCAATCATAATAAAATTCTTAGAATCCTAGGAAAATAATACAAAAGAATGGTTTGAGCTTAGATGCTCATTAAGGATAAACAATATAGAGTAAGCTATCATAAATAATCATAAATGTTTAAGGCAAGGTACATAATTGAAACACAATCCTTTTTAAAACATTATCTTCAGCATAATATAAAAGTAATATATCAAATATTATCATAAAAACATTCACATAGATATTATACTATTATAATAATCACATGTTAAATCAATAACTAATCTCATAACGAGGGAATGGACAATGCCGGACATCCCAACCATATGTCAAGGCCTTGTGCCAATATCATTCACAAATATTCTTTCATGGCCTTGTGCCAAGACACGAGTCTATATCATGAGACCTGCCGATGCGCCGAGGCACTATAGCAGGTCCCACCCGTCAAAAACATAGTCTTCTATAGTCCTTATATGAAAAGGATGAAACATAACATAAAAATCTGTATTAAAACTAACATATGAAATATTAATACTTTAACCATAATCCACAAATGGTATAAAAATAGAACATCCATAGTTAAACATATCAAAAAACCTTCAATAAAATATTGAATATTGTATCAAAATAAATCTACTTAAAACAAGAATAAAATCTAACAATAGATGTTGACATAAATGAATGTAATTTAATAAATTCATCAAAATTCTTTGCGGAAAATATTACTTTTACTTTAAAATATTTATAATCCATAAAATTTTAAATTAAAAAATTTCTTTTGAAAATAACCTTGTAATATTGTAAGGAAAACATAAAAGTGGTATGGAGACATAACTATGGAAAATACTCAATTGCACCGTATAAGTTAAAAAACTTTCTTTGCTTAATTTTTCGAAAAGTTCATAAAGTACCTCGTTTGGAAAATGAAAGAAAGATTCCTTTCAAAACATTTTATAAAATTTCAATCAAGGGTAAAAATAAATTTAAAAAACTATAGGATTATAGAAAAACAATTTATGAATCCTTTTTTAGAAACAAGTACATGGATGATATATATTTCCCAGTTGATACTTACACATCAATAACCTCGAATAATAATGGGATTTTGAAATTAACCCTTACCTTAGGTCTGATACTCTCCATACATGTATGAAACATCTGTATAATGGTTTTAAACATATTATTAACTTAGATCATAATAATAATAATATTTATGATATCATATATGATTATTTTATGACTTTATGCTACCCGTTTATTAATAATTTCCAAGTAAAAGAAACATTTTGGGTAACAATCGTTTTCTTTATCATTCGTGTTTTGACTTATTATTTTTGATCGTATTACTTAGATAATAATTTATTACTACCAGAATGTAAAATATGATTTATATATAATATATATTCTATATATAAATATATATAATATATATATAAATAAAATGGAACATGTCTTTCATGGATGAAATAAGAATATATGATTCTGTTTCTGTTATCTTATCATATTGAATCGATGTGAATGACATATGTATGTATGTATATATATATATATCATAACAGTATAATTATTATATCATATATTTCATAATTATTAGTAATATTTATTTTTATAATCATTCTTGGATAGTGAACATGGAAGATGAGTCTCATCGCATCGTGGAGACGGTAAACCGTACGCTTGCACGATCGATGGAATCATTTCCGAAATTGTAAAATGGTATGAAATTGAATGAAATAATAATTTTTAAGATGAAATATAATTTTATATGTATTTTTGACATCCATTATATTTATCTCTATACCCATAAAATTAAATTTTTCATGAATAAAAATTTACACCACTACTTGGAGACGGTAAATCGTACGTACACATGCATGGTGATATTGTTTTTCGTAGGACTGTTAAAAGGAGTAATATGGTGTTAAAATAATTATAATAACATCTTGTCATCTTTAAGGTATTAGATTTATTATTTTATTAAGGAAACAATAGAGTAAGAGGACGTTGAAGAAGAAAACAACTTTGAACGAAGGGATAAAACGATTGCCTTTACTTCGGATGTATCTTTTTGATTTGAACAAAAGGACTTCTTTGGATGGATTTCATCCCAAAGAGTAGCCTATATAATTATATGAGGGATTTTGGTAGAGGAAATGGGAAGGGTTTGGACGATACAAATGGATTTGGAGGTTTGACTTAAACAGAAGGAGTGCCCCTATTTGTAAGATAGGTGAGGGGAACATTAAGAAAATCTAGAAATATTAATTTATTATAAATTTATTTTCTGTTTATAATAGATAAAAATTAATAAATTTAGATTATAAGATAATTATGGATAGAAATAATCTCATAAAATGATTTTTATACAAATTTTGTTCATGAAATTAACCTTGTCTTTTGGGATTATCCCTTAGTTAAACAATTTAACACTTACCGTGTCTTCTTTTATTTTTATAATATAAGATTAATTTAGTTACTATAAAATTCCAAGATTGCCTAAAGTATATCATTAAAAACATTTTTATCATTTTATAATTCGTTTTTCAGAATCTTATATTTTTAGGATTTTATATAATTTAATAAATATCTATTTTTTTAAAATCATTTCTGTCAATTTTGACACTATTTAGTAATTGATTTTTTTAAAGTAATAACAACCTGATTACTTCAAAAAAGGAATTAAATCATCCCTAATATATCAATTTAATAAATAAAAATAATTTATATCCTAAAAAATGTTAAAAATGAATTTATTTTAATCTTTATAAATTCATTTATTTGCATCATTCATTAATAAGGTAATCACTATGTCCTGATTGTGTCATAAATAAATATATTTATCTAATGTCAGAAAATTATAAATAATATGTCATGATTTTGGAAATATTTTTATATATCTAATTACTATTTATAGTCAAAGTGATCAGTCATATAACACTGTTTTATAATTTGTTTATGAAAAGATACATTTTTATGTTATTATTATCATTACTTAAAATTAATTCTTATAACATGTCATTTTGACACCCAAGTAGTCCCATGCGGTCCTATAATCATCTTAAGGATTACCATGGTCTAATATATCTCACACAAGAAGATTATGACATTTTTTAAGGTGGTTTAGTATTATTACAATATTATTTTTTTCACTTATTTACCTGATTTACCTTTTAACCATGGTAAATAAAAATTAGTATTGAAGATACTATTCATAATAGAAGAAAACATAAACTTAATTATTTACACAATTTGGACATTATGATTCTAAATATGTAATCTATTTTTTTAATTAAAACATATAATTGATATAAATTATTTAAAAATTAATTCTCGTTGTCAAAACAAGAGAGCATCGTTTTAAGATGTAAAAACTATCAAAAGATTGATATGTGTTTATGTCCAATTTTAAAGTTAAATAACATAAAATGACCTAAATTATATTAAACGATCAAAATATAATATAATTATACTTTAAAACCTCTCAAATTTATAATTTATAACTCTAAATTATTTCTATTAAAAAAGTTGTTTTAAATTAAATTTTAGTATTTTTCACTATTCATCAAAATATGACAGTTATCATAAAATTACCAAAAATTTATCCAAAACTAAAATTTTATGTCCCTATTCTAAATAATAATTTAATTTATTAAAATATAATACATAAATGTGTCAAATATAGGATTTTAAAATGTTTCTCAATTAAATTGCGGAAAAACTCCATTTTTTTAAAAATATATCTTTTATCTGAAAAATTGAATTTTTCCTTATATTATGTCTAAGAAAAACCAAATATGAATGTTAAAATTATAGGGGATATATGAAATTCAAAATGTGGTTAATACTATTCATAACCTCTTTTTAAACAGCTAGTTTGATATGTTGTGGTGTGCTTGAACTCGGTGTTGCATACATCAAACGCTATTAAATTATTGAAAAAAGAAATCATATCATGGATGATTGTGGTTTTACATTATCCCCTAATTCTATAAATCCTTTCCTCTTAATTTAAACCTGGGGTTAAGAACAAGGATTTTGACATTTCAAAATATCTTAGTTGAAATCCCACATTGAAAAATGGATTAATGAGGCCTCTATTGTAAAATAAAGAAAGGTAAGTATGAAGGTTATTGGAAAAAACAAATACTAGGGTTCAATGTATTAAAACATGTATATTAAAAAGAAAACTGACTATAAAGTTCTTATGGAGAGTGATAGAGAATTTTATTAGGAGAAATTTAACAATCTGAAAGTCATAAATCTGCAATGATCTAAGTGACCATTTGAATCATTGCAAAAGAAAGTACTAATTTTTTTTATCTTTCAAGATCCTTTCCCTAAAGATGAAGAATATGGGAATAAATTATTACTTTATTTTAATAAAATATCAAATAAAAATCATGTCTTCAACATTTTCCACTTCACCTCTTATTCATGGAAATGAAACTAAATTTTTCATTTCTAAAGTGTTGGAAGTTCATGTTATCCCTAAATAGAATGATAGGTCACTAAATCTATCTTAGAAAAAGGTTAGGACGGGTTATCACATATTATCAAGTCCACCTATAGTGAGATAATACATTAATGAAACAAACATCAACTAGAATATAACTTATACAATGCATAAATGGATAACCATACAATCCTTCCAAAAACAAAAAATCTACAACATTATAAAGAGGTGAACCATATCGGATTAGAATTTATATCTCGTAACTTATAAGGAAGTTTCCATGTTGTCACATTCCAAACACGTGAATGCATTCATCATGTATTTTCTTAATTCATTATAACAACATGAGATATCAGATATCCTTATTGAAAACATGTATGTTTCCTTGTTCGAAAACATACAGGATTATTCCTTAAGAACAAAAAACTTGAACACTTCATCAATTATAGCATAACCTTCATGAAAAAAAATAAAAAATTAGTTCCCAAGAAACTAAAATCATCCAATTTACTTATTCAAATTCAATATATAATTATTATCTTAACATAAGGGGAATATTAAGGGTTATCAGTACCTTAATCATATGTTCTCAAAATATAATCTTACCTTTAAATAAATTTTCCTGTCGATTATAACTATTCAACATATTCTTGAAAATTATTAGTGAAAAAATAAACTGAATACTCCTTATATAATTCACTTATTTATAATTATGGGATCCAAATACATAAATACTATTATCCTTCCAATTTAATGGTTGGAATGGAATTGGTTCTTCCTTGGTATAGAGGTAAATTCCTATGTCTGGGCATTGAGCTTGGTAATTCCCCTGATTCCCATTGATGATACATTGAACTCCATAATAATTGGTCAGTCTATGAACCTTTTTCCCATATAGGTAACATGTTCCCCTCAATTTGAGGTATTCCTCATGGTTATTCTTCCATTCCTCTTGACATGTAGGAAGCCAAATCTTTTTTCCTCTATGCTTCTTAAAAAGTTAACATTAATACATGTTCATCTTCCTCCTACATAATGGTTTATAAAAGTCATAAATGATAACATTTTTACTCATATATCATGATATCTGATTTGGAATAATAAAAATATCTATCTCTCAAGTCATTAAACAATTTTATTGCTCAAAATCACCAGATTTCCCATCAAACTAAATTTTACTCCAATTCCTTCTGGTTTCCTCCATTAACTAAGACTAGAAATCACATGGTGAGACACAGATGTAATTGAAGGAAACCAAATAACCAAGGGATGGTACTTTCAATCTATAACATCTTCTGTTTAATTCTAGGATATCCATGATCCTTACAAAAATTATAGGAGGTTCTTCTATACTTATCATCAATGTTTATCTTACGTTTATGATCCCTATTCTAGGTTTTATAAATCTATTTACAAGATTTTTTCTAAACTTCCTCTAATACTAATTGTAATTCCACAACCCCAAAATCCCAGTGATGGTGAATTATTTTAATACATTTTAATGATATAATGAATCATATCCCAAAGGACCGGTCAATTTAGTGGTCTTGGAAAATAAATTACATACATGAACTTTATATTATAATTTCTAACATAAAACATAGAATAGATTATCCTTAGAGAACTACAGTATTACCCTAGCTTACCCTATCATATCAATCAGAAAACACTTCATGGAATCCTAGGAAAATAAAACATAATAATGGGGTGAGCTCAAATGCTCAAAAAGGATAAAAATATAGAAAAATCTATCATAAATAATCATAAACATTTATTTTAATGTACAAAATTGAAACACAAGTCTTTTTAGAAAATTATATTCATCATAATGTAGAAAAAATAAATAAATCAATACCATATAAACATTCACTTGGATAATATACTTGTCGAATAATAACATCTCGTATCAGTAAAAAATATCATAACGAGGGAATGAATAATGTCATACATCAGAACTATTACATCAATGAAATTGTCCCAATACAATTCACAAATATTTTGTCAAAGTCCTTATGAAAAAACACTATTCTATCTCATGAAACCTACCGATGCACTGAGGGGCTATAGAGGGCCCAACTTATTACTTACTAAGTATAATTCATTCCTCATATAAAAAGTTTGAAACATAACATAAACATTCGTATTAAGATTACCATATGAAATGTTAATATTTTAACCATAAACCATGAACGGTATAAAAATAAAACATCCATTGTTAAAAATATCAAAAAGACCTTAAATACAGTATAAAAGATTATATCATAATAAATTAACTTCAAACAACCATAAAATATAACAATGGATGTTGACATAGATGAAAATAATTTAATAAATTTAATAAAACACTTTGAAGAAAATATCCCTTTTACATTAAAACATTTAAAAATCCAGAAATTTTAAAATAAACCATTTATATTTAGAATATTCTTGTATTGTTATAAGGGAGACTTATAAATAGTAAGGAGATGTAATGGAAGATAATATCCACTCAAACCATATATGTTAAAAAACATTCTTTCCTTAATTTTTCGAAAAAGTCATAAAGTACCTCGTTTGGAAAATGACCAAAAGATTCCTTTAAAACATTTTAAAAGAAGTAAAAAATGGGTAAAAACGACTTTAAAAATACATATGATTATATAAAATCATTTTATGAAAAAATTTAGAATCATGGACATGGAAGATAAATATTTTCTTGCAGATACATACACATCAACAACCTCAAATAATAATGAGATTGTGAAATTAACTCTTGCCTTCGGTATGATACTCTCCATACATGTCCGAAGCTCATGTATAATGGTTCTAAACATATTATTAACTTCTAGAATAATCATAATAATATTTATGATATCATATATTATTCTTTTATTATTTATATTACCCTTTTATTAATAATCTCAAAGATAAGGTAACGTTTTGGGTAATAATCACTTTCTTTATCTTACATGTTTTCACTTTTTATTTCTAATCACATTACTTAGATCATAATTTAATTACTTATAGAATGTAAAATATTATTTATATATAATATATATTATATATATAAATATATATAATAGAAAGATAAATAAAATGGAACATACTGTTCAGGGAGACGGTAGTCTGTATGTACGCATTAACATTGTTTCTATTTTCTTATTATATTGAATGGAAGTAAGTGAATGACATTTATATATATATACACACACACACATATATATATATATATATCATCATAGTAGAATTATTATGTAATATATTTCATACTTATTATTATTATTTATTCTTATAATCATTATTGGATGGTGAACTTGGAAGATGAGTTTCATCGCGTCATTGAGACAGTAAGCCGTAAGTACGCACGTGCGACAGTATCATATCATTAATGGTCAAATGATATGGAATTGGGTGTAATATGAATTTTTTGGAAGAAATATAATGTTATATGTATTGTTTTTATCCATTAAATTAATCTTTATACAAATAAAAAAATTACATGAAAAACAATTTACACCACGGCATGGACACGGTAAGCCATACGCAACAAGCATGGTGGTATTTTTTTCATAGGATGGGTAGATGGAGGAATTTGGTTTTACCATAATTATAATAACATATAATCATTTTTAAGGTTCTATAATTATTATTTTAGTATGGGAACAATTGAGAAAGAGGAAGTAGAAGACATTTTTTTGAAAGAACATATAAAATGATTACCTCTTCTTTTGGTGCCTTTTTTTATTTGCACAAAAGGACTCCATAGGATGGATTTCATAGAACTTTTTATCCTCTATAATTTTAGGATGGATTTTGGGAGAGGAAATGTGTTGGTTTTTTCAAAGGAAAAGTGATTTGGATATGTTAATTAAAGAGAAGTAGAATAGCCCTTTTATAAGTTAAGTGAGGGGAACTTTAGGAAAATATTGAAATATTAATTTATTATAAATTTATTTTCGGTTTATAAAAGCTACAAGGTAATTTATTTCTATTATAAGATTCTTATGGGTATAAATACTCTTATAAATTGATTTTTAGAAAAGTGTAGTACATGAAATTAACCTTATCTCTTGGGACTAACCCTTAGTTAAACAATTTAGCAGTTACTATGTCTTCTTGTATTTCTATAGTATAGGGTTAATTTAGTCACAATAAAATTCAAAGAGAGCCTAAAGTGGATCATTAATGAAATTTTTAACATTATATAATTAATTTTACTAAATATTATATTTTTAGGATTTTTATATCATTTTATAATATAGTAATTTTTTTATAAACTCATTTATGTCAATTTTGACACTATTTAGAAATTGATTTTTGTTAAAGTCATAACATCATTATTAATTCAAAAAAAGGTCATTAATTTATCCACTATATGTCTATGTGATCCATAAAATTCTTTTATAGAATCAAAATATTCAAATTAATTTTTTTAATATTTATAAGTTCATTTATACGAATCATTCATTAGTATGGTAATCACTGCATCATTATTGTGTCATAAATAAATATATTTATCTAATTTTTAACAATTATAAATAAAACACCATGATGTAGGAAATCTGTTTAGATTTCTAATTAATATTTATAGTCAAAGTGATCCGTCATATAACCCTATATTAAAATGGTTTTAGTAAAATTATTTGTTTATGTTATAATCATAATTACTTTAAATTAATTCATATAATATGTCATTATCACACCCATGTATACCCAAGGGGTCCTATAATAGTACTATGGATTCCCAGGGTCATACATATCTCATCGAATAGGATTAGAACATGTGTTAGGGTATTTTAATATTATTATAATATTATTTTTTATCCCTATTTACCTGATTTACCCTTTAACAATGGTAAATGAAAATAATTAATGAAGTCACTATTCATAATGTCAAAAAATAAAAGGTAACTATTTACACTATATATACCCTCTGATTGAAAATATGGAATAGATTTTTCGAAATTCATAATATTTAATTGGCGTAAATTAATTTAAAATTAATTTTCATTGTCAAAACAAGAGAGCAGGCTTTTAAAAAGATAAAACTATCAAAATATTGACATGTGTTTATGTCCAATTTAAATGTTAATTTTTTCTAATGACCTAAATTATATTAAATTATAAAAATATAATCTAATTATAATTTAAAACCACGATAATTTATAAATTAACACTATAAATTATTTAAATTAAAAAATTGTTTCCATTAAAATTAATTGTTTTTCACAACTCATCAAAATATGAAAGTTATTAGAAAAGTGCCAAAAAATTTCCCAGACTAAATTTTTATGTCCTTATTCTAATTAATAATTTCATTTCATCATATTAAATATATAAATGTGTCAAATATTGGATTTAAAAAGAATTTTCCATTAAAAATTGATAAACTGTTTTTTTAAATATTTCTTTTATCTAAAAAGTTGAATTTGTCTTTATATTATGTCTAAAAAACTGATGAATGTATAAATTATTTTAGATATATAAAATAAAAATGAGGATAATATTATTCATAATTTCTTTTTAAAGAACTAGTTTGATAGGTTGTGGTGGGCTTGGACTATGTATTGAGTACATCACAGGCTATTGTATTATTTAAAAAGAAAGCATATCGTGGAACCTTAGGCTATTACACGAGTTTCTTGGACCGTGTATTGAGGTCATTGCATCGGATCCCGGAGCAGGGCTCTATCATCTTTATTAATTTTCCACTTATTCCAGGGGTGTGGAACTTTTCTGGTTGGGAGTTTTTTTCCCATTTTTCTTTCATTTTTATTTTCCATACTTGTACTATTTAGAGGTATATTCATATATTTGGTTTGTTTATAATAATTTTTTATATTTTTTTCTATTACCTCTATAATTTTTCATTGAGATGGTTTTGTATGTGTGTACAGGTTCTTAGGAAAATGCATCCTCAAGTTTGTTATTACTTCGTCGTTGGTCGCCAGCCCCTGGAATATGGAGATAGGAATAGGGTAGTTGTTCCTCGATCCCTGACAATGGTCAAGTCATTGAAAAAGTTGTATAATGTTTATTTTATTCCATGTAATGTTTTTCAGACAATCCCTAAAAAGGAATTGGTTAGGTTTTAGGGAAATAATGTCAATGTGTCTCAAGAGCGGTTGTTAGGCCAGGGAGTCCAGTTATGGTATGAAAGCCAACACAGCCATTCACCGGGACCCTGATTACCTGCTTGTCAATTTGGAATGCTGAGACAGTTGTTATAAAGAACATTGGTATATGCACCATATAGGATTTTTTCTTTGAATGTCCATCTTGAGTCATGTACCCACTATTTATGATATATATATATATATTCTTATTTTACCATGTTTCACCTATAAGGTGGCATGTTTCGGGTGATGGTGAAATTGTCCAATGAGAATCATCACTCGCCTTTTTTTTCTATAGATAGTCTCTTTTCAAATTCACCATTTCGTTTGTTTTGACCCATTATGAACCATTATCTTTAAAATGAGGGTTGGATTAACCCTGCAGGGACTGGGTAATTTATCCCTTCTGTACAGTGAAGGTGATTCCACTATCAGGTTGTCTCAACGGGTGATTAGATGGGGTCAAGTACTTGTGCAGTCAGTCCTCATGGGATATAACTTACTCATATGGTATCCAAAGGGTGTTTTCGTGGATCCAAAAACACACAATGGGCCTGGTATCCATGATTCATGGACCTGATTTCCAAAGTCTGGTGGTTGTGGGTCAAAGATTCATCCAACCACACTTAAGGACTCCATTGGTTGAGAAGATGGGAACTCAGGCTCACCGTACCTTTTTGGGGGAGGATTATTGCCTATTCTCAGACTCTCTTATATATTTAAGTTATGTTTATATTTTTGTGAATACTTGGCACATTTCGGAATATTTTATCCCCGGGCTACCCATAGTTTGTAGGATCATTATAGGTATACATTGATTTGATGCCACAGAGGCAATGCTGACATAAGCCGTGCAATAAGGCGATTTAGAGTTTGTCATCATCTAGGGGCACAAAAGGTGATAAGATTCTGGTATCAGACCCATATGATGGGTTTACAAAGTATCCTCAGGAGTGGAATCATAACCCATGTAGTTCAGAATAGATGGGGCTTACGCATGGAAGTTTCCATTTAAGAGGAATAGGGCTGGGTGTACCCTTTTGCAAGGGAACCCCTTTGGAGCTCGGGCCATCAAGTAGGCATCCAACCTATCCTGGTTGGATCTGGAATCAAAGTTCTCGTAGTTTAGAATTATTGGGGCTTACGCAAAGAAGCTTCCCATTTAAGGGGACTAGATTGTGTAGACCCTTTTTGAAAGGAATCCATTTGAACTGGAGCCTTCATACATTCATCCTATGTATCCTGGTTTTGATAAAGAATTATATCTCTCATAGTTCAGAAGGGTTTTGATGTTGTAATCTTAAAAAATCACTAAGCCAATATGAGTGATTCTTGGTGTGAGAAACAATAAGATATGAGAGATCCAACCAACCATGTGCTTCATCTCCTGCTGGTGGGAGAGGGAGAGCCAATGGTAGAAGAAGGTGGGGAGATAGTGGGAAAGGGAGAGGAGCGACGAACCTTTCAATGTGAAATGAAATTAAAGGTCAAGAGAATCTTCCTCATAACATTGGGGACTCACCCTAGTAGGAGTGCCTCAGAACACATTCTGGGAAGGGGAAGAGTTTCATCCTCATCAAAAGATGAAGCAAACACAACAACTTCAACTGATCATTTTACCTCATTGAGTGGAAAATAATGTGATCACCATTAACCCCTTGGATTGGAAGGTTCACGTTATCTTCCCATGGTTAGACTCCCAGTTAAATTCTAAATATAGACCCAAAGACGTTCCCAAAGCCTGAACTAGTGTGTGAGGAGCATTAGTGACTCCACTTACCATGGGTTTGTAGACACAAAGCGGCATGCTGATGCACCTGATGGCCTGATCATCTGGGTCTGGTGGATTTGGTGGAGGCTTCGGCCTAATTCTAGGGGAATAGTTCATGGAGGGACTATGGAGGAATAAACAGTTATGGAGGGGGGGATTGGAAGAAGATGAATGAATACACAAAACACCCATTTCTGCATATAGGTTTCTCATACTAGATGGCGGAAGCTTCGCAAACCCTAGTTGTATGAGCGAAGAGGGATCATCCTTGTATTGAAGAGGTATGCAGGCATGGGTATGGAGAACCCTATACCATCATGGTATTCAGTCCTAAATACGGTCCTCCATGATGATTTGGGTTTCATTCTCATACCTATGTAGTATGCGGCATTGAGTTAAATTGGGATAGTGATACACTACATGGAAAACCATTTTGAAGAAGGTTCTAGGGGATTATCATGCATGGGGAGTTCATCTGTGAGAAATATTCAGTTTTCAGTTCATCAATCAGGTTAGTGGTTCTATTATTATTAATAAGTTCCCATGTTTTACAGTTTGCGGCTGGTTGTACCTGCGGATAGTGTAGTTCAGAATTCGGGCTTTGCCGATGATTGAAGACTGAAGCCAGAATATTCTCCAAATTCATTTTCCAACATTTGGAGTCCTCTTCATGCTTTATTTGTCCATCCCCTTTTAAATTCCTTTTGGTATCCTTTATATAGATAATTAGGGAAATAGTATCTATGGGCATGCAGAACCATTTATAGAGGCCCATGAAGAGACATCCTAACACGTTAAAGGCATACTTAACCATAATTTATGTAGTATGCGGTTCGTGATCATCATTTGTAGAACCCTGTTAGTTTTCTTCATTGCGGAACCATTGTGTTCGTGAGATAGTATGAAAATGGATTTCATACACACGATTCCTTCAGAGATACTGTTTCCAGTCTACTGGGTTCATTTTCCATCACTCCATGGGCCCGCACCTCATGGATCATTCCATGTACTAGTGATTCACGATCCAGGTGGCCCATGAACCCATATTGGTGCTGTTAAGTGGGACACATAAAATCCTTTGACAACTTGAATTCCTTCAAATTCCATCTACAATTTGTAAATCAATTCCTTCCTATTCACCTTAATAGACTTGTACGAGTATTTTTTTCCTTCTGCAAAATTATTATGGGAGTATTTTCTTCCCGTGGAAGAATTTTCAGGACCCTACAAATCCCCCCATTAGAATGGGGTCTGTTTGAAACCAAAAGGGGACTATTCTGATGTTGAAGTGTTCCTGAACTGAAATGGTTCACAATATAATAGATAGGCCCTATAGGAGGGGACAACCCCTCCATATGAGGGGCCATGTCATTTTTTTCTACCATTTCTCGTAGAGAAAATTGATCTCGACTACCCTAGCTTCCATTTTATTTGTGTGCATCTCCTTTTGCAAAAATTCTCTTCGTGAACCGCTTTGTACATGCCACAAATTGAACTTTTGACCATTTTCTACCCAAGAACCAAATTATGGATTTCACAAACATAATTGTTGAATTTTAAAATTAATATCCATATTTTTTATAAGATTACGGTACACAACTTGTGTGTCTACATAATGATCTTGAACATGTGAATTGAACATTAGGACTTAATAATATGGACTTAAACTTTTAATTTGAAATCTTTAAAAATGAACTTGATGAGGCCTAGGTCCACAAAATCCACCTATTTTGAACCCTTCCATTTATCAGCAAATTCTCTACAGGCTAAAGCCTCGCAGTTTCTTTGCATACTATTGGTGTATGCGG
The DNA here is from genome assembly GCA_963277665.1 of Viscum album. NCBI lineage: Eukaryota > Viridiplantae > Streptophyta > Magnoliopsida > Santalales > Viscaceae > Viscum > Viscum album. Next base: position 1,039,784,109 of record OY728165.1, read on the forward strand.
TATAACGCTCCACTATACCATAATAGTATGTGGCGGTTGCTTTAGCACATCATGAAGTATGTGGGATATTCCTACCATGTATCATTTATAATAACAATACGTCAAGCCCTATGTGGATATATTTTTAATTCCTTTTTTCCATTTTTTCATATCCATTATCCAACAATATTCATTGGACTAATTTTTATCAGCTTTTTCATCCTCCTGTGTAGGATACAATTTTTTCTTCACAGGCTGTGAAAAAACCGATTGAGATAATGGAGACCATGGTGGGGGATAGTGAGGATCATATTCAATCCTTCATTATTAAACATTAAATCATCATAAAATATATACTAATTCCAGAGCTCTTAGCTTAAACGTTGTCTGTACAGTTTCCACTTTACATCTTTGGTCTTCCTGACGGTGTTTCTCTTCCATTAGTAGATCCTGATGCCCCTTTCATTCTCTTAGAAGCACCGCAAGGAAACCATCAATCCAACATTACCCCAACAAGAGAATTCATAACTTCTCCAATTCAGGAAAAAAAATTATAATGGGAGGCTCGGTGTGGACTCCAAGCAATCATGGGTGTCACAATGTTATCCCGAGACTAAGTGGCCGAGACTACCCATCCATTATCAACATCTCAAAATAAAACCCTAATGGTGGGTAGAGAACCAAGTGGGATCTGTGACCAGGAGGATGTTTCCATGATGAATGGGCTTGGGAATTTTGGGTACATCAGACCTATTTGGAGTCCCCTGACCAGTTGAAGGTAGTGGTATTATATCTTGCCTCCTGGGTTTCTCAATTCGCATCCTTATCCTTGAGAAAAATACATCATGATCTATTATTTCACTGGTGTTCAAGCACCAATACCTTCCATTTATTGCATAGGGTGGTGGGAATCCACTTATGGGATATCTACCATCTTGGAGGCCCCCCCATCCATTGATAAATGTACAACGGGTTTCTACCAATAGCTGCTACTTGGAATAAAACTGACCATATGTCCTATTTGACAACGAGTGTACTTATAATGGAATAAGGATTATTTGATCATTCCCTCCAGGATCTCTCACATATCCCAATATAGGCATTGATTAGATTATTCTTGTAGGATAATAGACCTAAACCAAGGGCTCTCTGTAGTCAAACTCATCTGTCCCATCAGTCCTGCCAGACTCTAGGGTCATATATTGCTACAAATGAAGCCAGATGATATACCACCTAGGGATATGAGCTTCAACCAGACATATCACCTTCACTTAGATTAGCAGGTTTATTTTTCATGTTTTGGAGTGTATGGATTTTCCCATCCAGCGATGTATATACTCGGGTTTGAGAATGTTCATTGATGATGGAGGCCATGTTGTTAGAGGGTCGACCAATTAATTTGTCACTTTTTACTCTCGTCTGTATTTATGAGTTGTTGAGAATAATACAAGAAGGTCTCCCCCCACATCGTCTCAGTATAATGTTTTGATTCCTGTATGGGTGGATGGAAGAACACTTCACCTGTCATTAATATCGGCATACTGCAAAGATCCTCATTCTGAATTTGATCCCACCCTTCTCAACATTTCCACTATTTTTCCTAGGACTCTATGCTTTCATTATGTGGTTGGGCTACTGAATGATGCTTCTTTATTCTCATTTTCACCACATCCGACCCATCATGGGTCCTTAGGAGGTGACATGGGGGTTATTTAGAAAAATAATCATACATCATTGCGCTTTGAGACAGGATACACACTGCTCGTATATATCGAGTGGCCATTTCCGAGTCATACCTCCCCAACTAGTTTTCCAAGAAATTTTGGTGCCTCCAACAAGAAGCACAATTTCATGCTGCTTAGATAAGGGGAGAGTTTCATCTCGTAATATTTCACTAGTTGTGTCTTATGATGATTCAGGAAGTTACCGTTATGGATGTTATCATCCCCAATATGATAGGATCCACCTTTCCCTCATTTGCATATGCCCGACAATGGGCAGAATGTTACCCCAAAGGGGTGCTAAGAGAACCAGTGCAGCAGGTGCAGAATCCTCTAACCATTCTCTACCCATCGACACTCCAGAGACCATACAACACATTCCTTCTTCAATTATGAGCACAATAGCTACATCTCCTAATCATGTCCATGTGATAACCACAATGGATACGCCACATATTCTTTCAATTGTGGTAAGAAGATGCTCGGTTCTCCACCAGAAGCATATGTAAGGGACTTCATCGGTATAACCTATCTCAGTGGTGAGTGGTTTAGACTCCTCCCCTCCTAAAGATACTTCCCATGACCTTAATGAGGTTGGCCCTAGTAGAGTATCACAGGCCACCCTTAATACCACAGTTATTCCTCTGCAATCGGCTCCAATGGTTGAACCATCTAATAGAAAGAAGACCCCCCTCTTGGGTAACCTATATTAGGTCCCTTTCCACTCCTGTGATGACACTTCCTACCTGTAGACATGTTTCGACAGGGGAGGATCAAGGTATTGGTGCTGTGGGGAGGCACTAAGCAGTGCGAAAACAAGCATGGTGCCAGTTATGTTCTCATTCCATAGAGACACCTATGGACAATTTTGCTGGCGAGACTGACAATTTTCGATGATTATTCACCGAGATGGGTTTTGGTGGCTTCAAATATTAGTGCATACATCTCCTCATCTACCAAATATTCATAGCCTGATAAGACCTTGCTTCTTGTGGGCGAAAATATTCCCAATTCAATTCTTCCGATCATTAGGTGATGATCTTGTGAGAAGTTTTGGAGGAACTCGATCACATAACAGTCAAAGAGGTGAAGGCTCGTGATTTATTTTTTTCTCAAAAGGAAGAGTTGCGGGAGTGTGAGGCCCACCCAGCATGGTTGTGGGATCAACTGGCCTCTTTGTGTGCCAACTAAAATGTTATGCAGAAGAAATGGTGGGACCTTAATGTTATTATGGAATAGGTGCATCCAACTCTCAAGTCTGAAGTGGAGGAGAGAGCTTCTTTAGAGAAAAATCTTGATGTCCCATGGAAATCACCTTCTATCTTCCTGGAAAGGGTGATATGAGCTTATTTGTTGCTCCATCCCAAATAATGATATGTTGTCTTCTCTTTTTTTGATACTTTGGAGAGACTCTGAACTTTAAATGTTACTTCATATTTGTTGAACTCAATGAAACATATTTTCTTTCAGATACTTATTCTCTTTCTTCTCTTGTCATATCAAATGATCATAATCAATAATATAAAAATCTTTTTGATCAAATAGTAATTTTAAACCATGATTCAAAACCAGTAAATTGAAATAATTTAATTAGGCTCTAATTGTTTCCTGGTCCATGGGACTCGGTGAGAGTAATTCGACTATTGCTGAGGTTTTATGGAATACCGCACAAAATTTTATGAATTTTTCATTACTACACTAATTTTTTTCTAAGCCCTCTTGACACAGGATTAACAGGAATAACATGAATTTTTCTTAGACCTCTCTTTTTTGGTTTTCGACCTAAAAATATTTACATCTCTTTTGATGGCTCAACATTTTTTATTAATCCCTATATTGAATAGGTTTAACAAATAGATAGTTGACTATTAACAAGATTCACCCTTTACGGACATTTACTATGGGTAGTATGGAGTCTTTTTTTTGGTAATTTAAATTCATTCTAATAAAATATAATACTGGTCTTTTAGGTGGAACCACAATGACCAAACATAATAGGGAAGGGGCCCGAATTCAGGATTCATCATCCGGGAATGTTCTAATATCCTGTAGACAATGTATTAGGTATTTTATTTAACCTAATTTTGTGAATTTTGGACTTGCATAAAGCTCAGAAGCCATTTTAGGCGTAAAGACGTAGGAAAGGACTCTCCTGGCGACAAATTTGTCTTTGATTGGGTGCCATTTTTCTGTGGACATATGCAGTGCCTTAGGGGCATGTTGTGAATAGTCAAACAAAGGTGTTCGTAGGACACTGGCCATCCATCTCCGATTTCCAAGTAGGGTTTTGAACATGTTTTATTTATTTAGATGTTACGATCCATAAGGGGTGGCTGGTCTGAGTAATGGTGTCTGAAAAAATTAGCGACATTCATATCGGCTTTGCGTGGGATATTATTCCCACACAGTTCGTATTTTCATAAGGGAGAGCCGATGAATGGTCAATTATGTAAGAAATATTTTTTATTTCATGGGTCTTTTGAAAGAGGAAGGTATGTAAGCTGTTATCGAGGGTTTTTTAAAATACATGGGTGTGATAGGATGTAAATTTCATTTGAGTGTACCGAATCTGGAATGTACTCTCCTGGGAATGAATTTTCTTTTGATTAATAGCTGTTTTATTGACGATATATATAGATCCAATAGGGAATGATTTCTATAGCCAAACAAAGGAGTCTATAGGACACTGGCCTCCCATTTCCGAAATCTATGAATGATTATAATGATTGGGAGCATTCTGAACATGGTATTTGACCTTTGACTAGAGGTGCACCTGAACACGAAAAGGGACATTTTAACTGAACTTCTCGGGGAAACCCAGAAATGAGTTGGGGCATTCTACTTTGGTATGAGGATCAACTTCACTCATATGGATAGGGTGTCTTTATTTTACAAAAACCTCAATGAAAACCAGAGGTGAATTGGGACCGCATGTTCTGATATATATAGGATGTGTGTAGGGAGGTGAATGTAAACCATGACATCGAGGTCCCTTGAATGGGGAGGGATTTTACAGGGCATGGAATCCTATTGGTCATACGGAGATAGGAGAGGACTCTCCAAGGGAAGAATTTTTCTTTGATTTATGGCTGTGTTGTAGGCTACATATGAAAACCCTTTGGGGCATGATGTACATAGTCAAACAACAGTGACCATAGCACAATAGCCTTCCATCTCCGATGACCATGGATGATTATGGGGATTCAAGATCACTCATAGAACAAAGTATGTGGTATGTAAGGAGTCTATTAAAACATATTGGAGACAATTGGGAGGAAATTTTCTCATGGAATTGAATATTCATTCTGTAGATCTGGCTCACATGTAGGGTGAGGCATTCGTCCCATATTTGGGGTACCCCATACTTTAACGTCTCATTTCCAAGATGTGGGGTTCCTCTTGCAGAATGGAACCAATACATGCCTTTTAGGGTCATTCTTCTTGGACCAACATCCAAAAATGTTTTTCCATAATGTCAATGTGGATCTATCGCTAAGATCCCTAAGCTCACCTGAGCAATACTTGGTGAGAGGAAGAAGGGATTACGATGATTCTAGGTCACTTACTAAGAATTGAGAAATCAACATCAGAGGGTGCTTTAGGATAAATCCAATGATATGTAGTTTAATGACATAAAACAAGGATGGTTTTGGCCTTGAAGTTTAATGTCGTTCGATGTGGACATGAGGCTGTGCAGCTTAGATTCATGCATTGAGGACGATTACACTATCATAAAGATCATCATTATATTTGAGTTTATCATAATTAGTATGTTCTATCATTCCTTATATATGAGTTATGATATAAGGTTTAAACCATAGTACCGGGGGAAACATGAATTAGAACAGATGGCATGGGTCTTGGAAGACTGTTGTGAATACCGTGGTAGCAGAGGACTCTATTCAGGATGAATTTTCCTTTGATTGATGGTTTTTTGTAGGAAACATATACAGAACCACCTAGGAATGATGTGCATATACAAACAAAGGTGTCTGCATGACACTAGCAATCCATCTCAGATGGCAATGAATCATTATGGAGATCCAAGATTTCCCAGAACATATAGTTTGAAAGACGTCGAAGATGATCCCGGTAATTTAAATAATACAAAGACCATGATTAACCATGAACTAATGGATCTTCCACATATGTATAATTCATATGGATTTGAGTAAGTAGGATATTTTGACTATCCATGAGTGGGGTGAATGTGTGGGATCTCCTAAAACTAAGAATTTTTCCACACATAGCTCTTGAATAATTTTGCAGTTCATTGTCATGTTGTTAGGACCATTCATGGAAACCTCATACAAGTATAACCTATGCACAGGGAAAGGGTCATTGTTTTTATAGTGGCTGGTCTGGGATTCCAAATCAGCCCATCACAACATATCCTACAAGAGTAGGAATCAATATTTATGTAGTTTTGAACATTCGCTATTTTGATCTCGCTCTGTCCATGAGTAAGGAAAAGTGAGGGAATTTTTTTTCAATGGTAATGTTGTGATTCCAAATATGGGCGTCACTACGTATCCTACAAGGGAATGAATCAAGCCGTACATAGTTATGAACATTACTCATACCGATATGGCTTGTAAAAAGGGTTAGGAACATTTTTGTTTCATTCCCTATGGGTGTCCGGTCTACCACACTTATATATAAGTTGTTTTCCTAAAAGAATCCTTACTAGTGACCCTATGCTCATGTGAGTTATACTCGATGTGAGAAACTAGGAGTGACAAGGGTTTCTTGTTCCATTGGGGGAAATAGAGGATATGATAGATGCATTATTTTGTGGGGGCTGGGCCATGATCAATGATTGAGGCATCACTACATATCTCATGAGTGCATGAATCAAGTTGTACATTGATCTATGAGAAATCATGTTGTTTATCATCATGTGATTAGGATGCTTTGTGGAATAATGTTTAATGTATTATAGTGAGTACATGATTCCCTGTTTAATGTCATGATTCTGGAATTAGTTCCCTATAGTTTAACGTCATACATATTGGACTATTACTAGTAGTTTAAGTTCATAGAGTTTGTATTGTGACATGGTTGTACTACAACTCATATTTTAGTGTCATAGTGTTTGGACAATGACATTAAAGTACTATAACTCATAGTTTAGGGTCATAGAGTTTTTACCGTGACATTTTAGTGCTACAACTCATAGTTTAGGTTCATAGAGTTTGGACCATGACATTGTGATGCTACAACTAATAGTTTGGGGTCATAGAGTTTAGACCATGACATTGTGGTGCTACAAATCATAGTTTAGGGTCATAGAGTTTGGACCATGACATCATGGTGATAAAAGACATATTTTAGGTTCATAGAGTCTGTACCATGACATTTTCATAGTACAACTCATAATTTAGGGTAATAGTGTTCGGACCATGACATTTCAGTGCTATAACTCATAGTTTAGTGTCATAGAGTTCAGAATAGGACATTGTGGTGCTAAAAATCATATTTAGGGTGATAGTGGTCGGACCAAGACATCATGATGCTACAACTCATTGTTTAGGGTCACAGAGTTTGGACCACGACATTGCATTTCTATCAAGAAAAATACTTCAAAAAAATTTCATTTTTGGGAGTCGTGATGATCTGTTTGTACATTGACATCAGGGTATATTCTCCATTGGAATAGAACATATGTTTGACATATGGTCCTTCCAACTTTGGTTCACACATTGGGGGATTCTTCTTGAGTATCATCGGGGTTATTAGGACTAATATCATTCATCCTTCATGTAAATATTGAAGGAGAACCTTTTTGTTTAAGGCTCATGCGATCTGATTTTGGTAGATTTAAAATGGTGTAATGTGTGCATCCTTTTTTCATCTAGTTGCTCCAACTCATAAAACTATATCTAGGATTATTCGTCGATGGATAGTTGATATTAAATGGCCATACGAAGTGATGGAACATGGATTTCTAAAGGTAAAACTCCTTCTTCCATGTATACTAATGAGTACGGGGTTGCCTGGGTGGCAGTGCGGGTCGTGATCTGGTAAGCCCATAATGCATGAAGGATATTTTCTTGCCATTATTTCTTATCCTTATCAACCATATTTTGGATTATGTTGGATAGAGTCTTGTTGAAAGCCTCGATCTTCCCATTGGTCGTTGTATGGTAGCAAGATGAACAGTTGGATTTGACTCCATACTCTTGGTATAACTTGTCCAACTTAGTGGAGTAGAAGTTGGGGTCGTTGAATGTCAGTACTGTATGAGGGACACAAAATTTGGTAATGATGTTGGCCTTTAAAAAGCGAATGATATTTCCCCATCTTCTTTAAGGGGTATGGATTCGAGCCATTGGTAAAAGAAGTCGGTTGCTGTGAGTATGAACTCAAATGGTCTAGATGTGGTGGGAAGATATGGTCCCACAACATCCATCCCCTAGGAAGTTAATTTTTTAGAGTACATAGATGTATAAAGTAACTTTGAGGGTCAATGTATAAAGTTGGAATGAACATGGAAGGAATGAAACTTATTGGTGGATATAGTACAATCTTGTATCATAGTGGGCCAATAATACCAAAGCCTTCAGATTTAGTGAGAGAGATTTGTTGCTAATTGGCGCACTCCACAAGCTTCGATGTGCACTTTATTCATGACAGGAATAGTGTCATCTTCATCAATGCACCTAGGAAGGACTTCATCAAGGCCTCATTTTTATAGAATATTATATTGGTTTACCCCATTGTACATGGAAAAATTGACTTCCCATCTCAAGGCTTGATCCCTTCCAGCCCTATGAGGTGGCATTTTCCCCTTCCAAATGTAATTTTCAATGGACATCATACATCCGGTGGTGTGGCCATGAGGCTTAGAAATGGGATAAATTCCATCGATCTCATCCATATTGTTTAGGATAAATGGAAATACCATCTGGTGGTGAGAAATTCTAATGACCATTTCATCTCGGTCTGGATAACCCAAAACAATGGCTACATGTTCCAAATCATCAGCTTGAGAATTTTTAGAACGGGGGACATAGGCCAACGTTGATTCTTATGTGAATTATTCGATTTGTTTTAGAACATGGTTCATCAAGGGTTCAATACTTATTTCATAATGGCAATCACCATTGACAAGTTTGATGACTAAATCTGAATCACCGTTTAATTTTATGTGTTTGTCTTGCACATGATGTGCCACTTCTAGGACCATAATGAGGGCCTGATATTCAAATTCATTAGTAGTACACCCTTCTGAAAACAGGAAAGAGTAAGGAGGAATTTCATTTTTAAGGGATACGAGTATAACTCCAAACCCCACATTATTGAGCTTGGGATCCTCCATTCATTCCCCTACCGGGCTTCTAGAAGCACCATCGACGTAAATTTCCTTTTTCTGGGGGTCCTCTTAGATAGAGAACACTTCATCATCCAGAATTTTGTCATCCAATAGTGTTGTTTCTTCTAAGGGGTGCTTAGCTAAGAAGTCAACAAACACTTGTCCTTTTATGGCCTTCTGGGGTAGGGATCATTTGTCAAAATGTTATAGGATGAGCACCCATCTTGATCGGCAACCATTTAGCATGGGACAGTTAAGTATATATTTGAGTGTGTTCCAGCGGGATACCAGGTGGACCTCATGGTGCTGCAGGTAATTCCACTATTTTTCAACCCCGAATATTAAGGCTAGGAAGTTCTTTTTGAATATTTAATACCGAGTTTCAGCATTGATCATTGTTCGGCTATGGTAACAGAGGTTTTTATTTTTTCCATCATCATTCTTATATGTGAGTAAGGCACATAATAACCCTTTCAATATAGTTATGTACAAAATGAGTGGTCTCCCTTCTTCTAGAGGCATCACAACCAGTGGGCTCAAGAGATATCATTTGAGATTTTTGAATGCTTCTTGGAAATCACTGTTACACTCATACGTAACACCTTTCTTCATTAACCTCATGAAAAGTAAACATTTACCCATTAGGATGGTTATGAAGAGCCCGATGTAGGCAAGGTGTCCCTAGAGACCTCTCAACTAAATGAGGTTATGAGGTGGTGAAATTACAAGGATGGATTTGGTCTTCTCAGTGTCAAATATGATTTCGCGATAGAGTACGAAGAAGATGAAAATTTTTCTAGAGGTAACGCCAAAGGTGAATTTTTGGGGATTCATCTTTAAATTGTGTTGTAACAATTTGTTGAAGATAGTTTCAAGATCAGCCAGGTGATTTCATCATTTTTATGAATTAACCACTTGATCGTTGACATAACACTCAAGAAATCTTCCCTGGAAGGGATTGAAGATGCGATGCATGAAGGAATTGATATGTGGAGCGAATATTTTTTAGATAAATGGTGTTAATATTATAAAAAAAATTGTCCCTGAGGGGCCCTAGAAGTGGTAGCTTCTTTATCTTCTGAGACCATCTAGATCTGGTTATATAAATAACAGTCATCCCTGAAATAGAGAGCCTTATATTTGGTAGTTACCTCGATCAACAATTTGGTGATTGGGACTGCGAAATCATTTTTTAGGCAATGCCAATTGAGGTCCTTATAGTCTATGTTAGATTCTCATATGACCATTATTCTTTTTGATAGCGACTAAGTTTACCAGCCATATCGGATAATGAACTTCTCATATGATGTGGGCTATGATCAACTTGTCAACTTCAGCCTCTATTTTGGTAGTATGCATCGAGTGAGTCCTTATGGATGCCTGCTTATTCCCTTGGTGATATTATGGTAAACCGAGATACTGAGTGGTGACCTCAAGATCAAGGCCTCACATTTCTATTTAGTTATTGTAAAACACATCTTTATTCTTCTTTAGGAAGGAGTTATATGTTTCCTTCTCCTCGACAGGCATATTTACACTGATCATAGTGGGTCACAGGCATCTTTGATACCTAGTTTTATCTCCTTAAGATCATCGATTGTGGTGGAGACACCTTCCTCATATGCGGGGAGGGGTCTATGAGGTCTTCATCATCATCATCATCATCTTCTTCCTCTTCTTCGGGATAATGGATTCTTGAAACAAATGCTCCAATGTTGGGTGAGAAATCATCTTTTTCCATGGTGAGTAGGGCGAGGGCAATTTGGGGTCCCATGGATGGGTCCGGAGAATCTACGTTAAGGATTTCCTTGAAATCATGGGAGTCAACCCACTCTTCCATGTCTTTGGAATGGGCGTCCGTAATGGAGATCATGCATAAAATTGATTCAGCGTCTAGATATTCACTTATACATTCAATTAGGTTGATGGATAATACATAATCTTCCCCATGATGCTGCAGGGGGTTGGTGAGACCCATCTCCAATCCATTCGGGGTAGTAATAAAATCATTTTCATTGGTGGAAGGTTATTTTTATTTCGATTCATACAATCTCTTGTCAATATAACATGACTCGCTAAACACAAATGGGGATTTATCTCTTTGAAATATATTATTTTTTCCATTAGTGCAATATTTGACACACTGATGGTATGATGACGGAATTGCAGCATGCTAATACAGCCAAGGCCTTCTTAACAGGACGTTAAAGGTCATGCTTTTCCGCACTACCAGGAACTCATAATCCGACATGAAGTCTCAAAGTAGAGTTTTAACCATGATTTGTCCCAATGGATTCATTTCAATTTGTTCATATCCTAGAAGAGTTGTGGTGTGGGGTTTATAGAAGTCTTCATCATAGCCCAGCCAACAAAGCATTCGTGGTTGGAGGAGATTGACTCCAGAGCCATTGTCGATGAATATGTTATAGACATCAATTCCATTTATCTTTCCGGACACATATAATGTTTTGATATACCCTTGCTTGATGATGTCCTCATCCCTGTATGTGAAGAAGATGACGACGTGAAATTCTTCGGGATTGGTCTCTGTATGATAGACTTTAGTTGCTGCTACATAGGCATCGAATTCCTAGGGACATAGTAGGGCTTAGATGAGTGCCTCACTAAGATCTTCGATAGACATAATGAATCCAGGATTGAAGGCATTTCTAGTACTAAATTCAGCTTCTTTATAATATCATACATCTTCTCTAAAGGGATGAATTTACAAGATCGAGGTTTCTCTTTAACAGAAACATTAGGGGATTGGTCTTTAGACGTAGATGGTTAATGCTATATGATAGGAGTTTATTGAACTGTGATCCATTCTGGGTTTGGCCAAACTGGTCTTCTCGTATTCCATGGAATATTTGGAATTTTTTCTTCCCCTGATGGATATTCTAAGATAAATAGTCTCGGATTTCCTCTAGTGGGGGCGGAAGATCATTCTGGTTCTTGTTGTGTTTGCATGAGGGTCATGTCAAGAGTTCACACAACGTTAAAAGTTTGAGTTATGGCATGGCAGAGAATTTGAATCCTACCAGGATCATGCCTTCAAAGAAACCTCTAGCCACTACGGCCACTTCCTCTGGCTCTTTGATTAGGCGTAGGGAATCTGGGTTTGTGGACATATTCTCCATAAAAAATGGGTGCATTATGTTAATGAAATTGATGGATCTGAAGATGAGTTCATGATCTGACACTATTTCTGTGTAACTGTCTCCTTCTGGTGTTTCCGTTTGAAATTTTGGTTCTCATTGTACCATTTAGAAAGGCAGTTCCCATTTTACTACATCTGTTGGTATGAAGTATGAATGTGTTAACACTGAATTCGGCTTTGGTGTCGTTCCATCCACTTTCTCCATCTTTCTGCCCTTCTGGCCTTTTGAGGACTGCGGGGCTAAAGAGGATGACTATGTTGTATCCGGAACATTTGGGGGGCATGGTTGGTTGTTTCAACTACTCCTAGAGGATGAAACAGACTCAGTTGAATGACTTCTAAGTCATCCAATTGTAAAAAAATTATCCTTCTTACTGTGACTATTTTCCAATCCTCGTCTTATCTTTAGCCTGAGGTGGAAACATACGCCACCTTTGTTGGTGGTCAGACCAGCTTGGATTTCCTAAAATCCACCATATTTTGTAGGAGGCACTTGAAAATGAAGCATGCATGGATGGTGTATTCCAGTATTTAGTGATAGGGACAATAATTTGGATTGTCATTGTGACCCACATCATCAACTCCCTTTGGCTCTAGTAGTCAGAACACGTTGAAATTCATGCGGCTATAAAGTAGGTGCAGACCTGGTCATCATGGAAATATTAGACATTATTTATTCATTCATCGAAAATATCTCTTTTAAAAACTCATCGCTCACCTTTCTGGGGGTGGTTGTTGGCGCCCAGGGGGTCGTACATAGTTCAGTGGGGGCCTCGCAACTAGAGTTGGGGTCAGGGGTAGCTTAAGAATAGAAGAAGTCACTTCATCTTTTCCCATTCTTTTCCCTAAATATGATTGGGCCACTCAGGACTTGAGATTGGTCTATTATAAGGAGTGGTCTATCCTTTGGGAAGTGTTAGTGAAATCTATAATATCGCTTGTGTACATCACTGGGATTAGTGGTTTTGTAAATTCATCAAAAATATTTTCAATACACATGGTGAGCATTTCATCTTGGGGAAGAGGCCGATTCAGGGAATAAGTTAGCCCTTTCCATTTAGAAATGAATTTTGTGACTCTCTCGTTCACTTGTTTCTTTTAGTTTATGTGATCACTAAACATTGTCATAGGAAGTTCTGAACTGAACTGGATGAGAAACTGTCATCGGAGGTCCTCCCAACCTATGATCGAGTCAGCTGGGAAGCTATTATACCATACAAAAGTCATGACCAGTAGGACTCGTACAAAGCACCTGATTTTTACTACTTCTTGATACACGTGAGTTCCCATTATGCTGTCACAATAAGAGGCATGGTGCATTAAATGTTGTTTCGGGTCTCCTGATGCATTGAATACTAGGAATTTGGGGTTTTTGAAATTTGGTGATGGTAGAACATTGCTTACCCAATCAGGGCAGGGTTTGCGCTCTGGTTGTATCAGAGCATACTAACCCTCCTTGTATTATAGTCAAGTTTTTTGTAACTCAATGTTGTTCAAGATCCCTTGATGCATATATTTTCAGGCATGAGCTTGGGCTGGAGTGACATTGGCCAAAAATTGGCGTGCCAGTGCTTCTATAATTTGGGGTGTATACCCAGCTAGGGGTATCCTATGTGGGTTTACCAAGATATTCTTTGGTTTCAATCCTATAGGGGGGAATTCATTATATCCTTCCGGGGATGGGTTTATGTAATTTTACAGTCTTAGTGCCAGATTAAATGCACCTCCAATCTTGGATTCTTTCACCGGGATGTGATCCTATGGAAAGGGCCCCTCTTCTGAGAATACCTGCTGACGTTCCGCAGGGGGAACACATCTGGTGTGGTATCTCCGTCGACATAGCTCCACATTAATTGTCCTGATCTCATTCATTTCTTTCTTATGATTTTAAAAAGATTTCCTCAAGGGTGAGGGACACATTCTAAAGGGGAGGATGTGGCGGTTCAAACATGACTGTGGATTTATTCTTCTCCTAGTTGGGATTTCTCACAGGAGGTAATAACATATTAATTGAGTGGGTTATGAAATTTAAGAATGCTCTCTAGTTCCGTGTATGCACACCATCAGGCTAGGTGAGGGATGCATCAAGGAGAGAACCATCTTCCCTTCCTCTCCATCTGTGATATTTCCAATGAGATCCATGTGGTAAACGTTTACCACGTTCACTGATACATACCGCATTGGGTGCGGTGTACCTGGTGATGAATGGTATGAAGGATATTTTCATACATTATTGAACATTCTCCTTCCATTCTGGGGTATTCATTAGGTTTCTTGGTGATGATTACCTAAAGGGAGACCTGGTCCTAACTTGTAATGAACCCTTTTCTCTGTGGGTGTGATCCATGAGAAGTGGTGGAATAGGTGACCCCACTACCCATCACTCTTCCTATATGGGAGATGACATACATCTACTGTGTAGTTATTTGAGGTAAAAAAACACACATCCCTATGTGCTAGGGTTGTTATTGTTCTTCCATTGATGCACTATGGCCTAGATTTTTTGGTCTTATGGGAGAATTTTGATTTTAAAATTTCCCCAGTCCTATGGGATGGGGTTGTTCCCGAATTGTGGCAGTAGTTGCCGCTATTTTTACCTTTTCAATTTCATACACACCCCTGCATGCGTTATTTGTGTACGGAATTGGGCCTGCAGGGAGTCTATGTAATTTTAAATACATGATCACTACTTAATGTATGGATTCTCTAAAGCAGGAAGCCTACTAGATGTTCTTGGTTGCCTGAATCAAAAGCATTTTGATATCTTGATCTCTTCAGTCCGGATGCTTTTGAGACTTACTCTGGGATAGTTTTTGTTGAGTATCCCATATTTCCTAAGAAATGGTTTCATTTGATTCCTACCTTTTAATAATGACGTTCAAGGATGTCATTTTCAATGAGGTTTTCTGGAAGGGACATAAGGTGATGTGTAGATCTCCATGTTCTCTCCATCGCTGAATATTAACTCTAGTTGGTGCATCTCCAATGAGGCGATGAAAATTGAAAAGTGGATGGAGTAAAGCCAATTCAAGGTTTTTATTTTTTCTTTCTGATCATGGTTATCGTGCGGACAGGAGGTCTTCTAGTTTGATTAGATAGCGAAGCTCCCCTAACATTTTGATATGGTTTTCATACCCTTTTCAGGGAAGGAATTTTTTTTCAGCTGATGAAGAGACGTCTATATATTGAGGAAAATTTCATGTATATATTCCCCCAACAACCTCTATGGTATTTCAATGTGGGAAGTGGTTGTAGGACAATACATCACTGGTATATTATCCTTAGCTTGTTTTCATCTCATGAGAAACATATCATATTATTTTTCTTCCAGGGGATCGTCTATATGATACGCCCATCATGATTTCATCTTAATAATTTCGTTCCAAGAAACCGGCTGTAACACCCCAAGTAAATAAAGAATATGACATTTTCATATTTATCCATATTTTTGAATAAAATATTAATATGACTTTAAAGGGGACGCTATGCTCGATGGTGTACCCAACACGCAATAACGGGTTTCTTGGGAATCTTACGTTGCACTCTAATAATTAAATAATATTATTTTAAATGGTAGTTAAAATGTAGCCGTTGTATTGGTGGGAATGGATAGAAATAACTAAAATATGATTATATATGTTTTAATGTTTTTCCATTTATCCAATAAAAGATAAAGGCTTAAAATACGGAAAGAATTCAATTTTAGGCGTATATGCCCTAGTTTTCACTAAAGGTTAACATATCACCTTTTGATGTCGAACCGTCATTAAATATAGATTTGTTCACTCTTATACATCCTTTTGGACCAAATAAAACTCTTCTTAATAATTGGGACATCAAAATTTACTTTGTGTAAATTTTTGGTATCTTTCTGATAAAGTTCATTTTTTTAATGAATAGTGTAAAATGTTGCATTTTAATTCAAAAAACTCATTTAAATCTAATTTATTTATATGATTGGATTATCTTTTGAATTGGTTTTAAATTTAAATTATAATATATTCTTACCATTAAATATAATAGTGGTCATTGGAATTAATTTTTCTTTGAAATCAGACTTAAACTAGTGTCAATCTTTTGATACTTATTGTTTCATAAAAACACGCTATTTGCTCTAACAGCGGGAATTAATTATTAAATTAATTAATGTGACTTATATGTTTTGAATTTTTTAAAATAGACTTCATTTTTGAATTCGTAATATCAAATATAGCTTACGGTGAATTTTTGGGATTTTTCTGAAAAACATCAATTTTTGATGAATAGTGAAACCACTAAGTGGTACTTATAAAAACTGATTTTTCCGTTTAAATGAAAATTTTCCGTATTTGTGTCTTGAATTTCAAAAATCCGACATACATGGTTGTCATTAAGAAGTAAAAAGTGGTTCAATGAGATTATAATAATTTTTTTTGGTGAATAGTAACTTATTAAGTTTTTAATCGCGATGAGAGGTAATTAGAGTAGTTTAAGGTAAAAATAATGTTTTAATAATATGAAATGAACTTTACACATGTCCTAACCTCATTGGATGTGTCATGGACGACCAAGACAAGCCATGGGTCAACTTGGGGACCCCATGTAGCCACATTGGTTGGGAAATGACATAAATAACTTTTTATTTAATGTTAAAGTAAAAATGACACACACATGATATGTTTTACTAAAACAATTTTTACATGGGGTTATACAAGTCAGATTTTTGACTATAAATATTAATTGGAAATATAAAAAGATTTCCTACATCATAGTATTTTTTTAATAATTTTTATACATTATATAAATTAAATTATTTATGACATCATGATGATGCAGCGATGACCTCATTATTTAATGATTTAAATAAAATGGAAAGATAATGTAATATCTAAGACCTAAACATGTCCAAAACTTATTGGATGAGTGTATTTCGAACCCTTATCACCTTATCCTTATAATACATCAATTTGGGACCTCTTAAATCCGAATACCATTTTAAAATAAAGTGACTTTTCTTTACTTTCCAAGAGTGCCCCTCCTCTCCTCTTATAAAAGGCCCCCACCTCTACCTCCTTACCCACACTCCCAAAGCCCTTGGCTCGGCCAACCTCTGCCCATTTTGTCTCTCCACTTCCCTATATTACTCATTGAATCCTCACTTTTGGCAGAAGTCTTCCCAAAGAAGCCTTTGAGCTCAAACCAAGGGGAGTTACCGGATTTTAAGGTAATGTCTTCTTTTGAGTCCTGTTGTTTTATTTTGCTTCTCCAACCCCCTAAACTCTTTTTATTCTTTTCTTTTGTAACAACTCCAGTATCCTCAATATACTAGTATGTTGTTATAATAAGGATTCATGCTACACTTACACACACCTACACTTAATGGTAAACAAACATACTGTTTCTGTGGATGACGAATTTATGCCTCCCGAAACGATGATTGTTCAACATTCATTTAACAACTTAAAAGGTGCCCATTAAGATGTCACAATATTTATATATGATATATAATATGTTTATGTTTTACTTAAGCTTCTGTATTTTTCATTTGTGTCTTACCTTTATGGCTTCCATTATGGGTATACG
Source organism: Viscum album (assembly GCA_963277665.1). NCBI lineage: Eukaryota > Viridiplantae > Streptophyta > Magnoliopsida > Santalales > Viscaceae > Viscum > Viscum album. The sequence continues at coordinate 1,039,801,846 of OY728165.1, forward strand.
CGATATCTTCATTTTAGGACGTGCGGACTACCGCCCCCTCAAAGTGATGTGATTCGTTAATTCCATACGTGAGACGTATAAAAGATGTATTTACTGTTATTATATATGATGTTATACTGGAATTATTATATACCTCTATATCATTATTATTTCGTTCCATTAAATTATGAGATAGAAATGAAGGTAGCGTTCATGCGTACGTACGACTTACCGTCTCCATTAATGGTGCATTTCATTTCTTATCCCCAAATGTAATGTACTATTAAAAGTACATGTATATAATGGATATATATAATTAATGATATATATAAATGATGAATATAATTCTGGAATTAAAATATACATACCTCTCATTTAGTTTTAATTCCATTAATATGACAATGAAATGAAAGTAGCGTTCATGTGTACGTACGGCTTACCGTCTCCATGAACAGTGAATTTCATTTCTTACCTCTAAATGGTTATGTAATATTATAAATACATGTATATTCTGGATATATATGATATATATGATATCAAAATCAGTAATTTCATTTTGGATATAAAGAACCTTTGACCACACGAAAACATGTAATTGTAAGAAGTCCAATTTTGACTTAAGAACCAAATATCGACAAAACAAAAATTATTAACTTAAATGGTTACATAATGTTTATAACATGGAAACAAGTGATATAAAAGGAATAATGAACTTTAAAAAGGATCTTAATCAAGTATAAATTAACTCAAGTTTATTATTCAGGACTTTAAAGAACGATCGAGTCAAGTCGGACCCAAGGTAAGGGATCCTATACCTCTCTTTCTTTTTAAGTACACTCTTTTATGTCATTGATTTTAAGCTCATCTTTCTTATGATTGGGATGTTCTTTTATATTAATACTACTGTACTTATTATGTTTATATGATAAGAGACCCTATTTCCTCTCATCAATCCATTTTGGATGTTTTAAGTGGTGCCGTTAGGCTGCCGAGTTTTCGTAAGTGATTTTTCATCTCACTTTTATTCCAGTGAGATTTATGCTACATTTGCCACAATTTCATTTGAGTGGTGTATGTACTTCCCATTATTTTAATCATTGTGTAATTTACTTTATTTCATTAGTATTTACATCAATGTTTTATTGTCCTTCTTTCATGAGGTGTATGTTTCGAAAGATATCCATGTCAGTAAGGGAACCTTTCACCCTCCTCTTTTTAAAAGACTTCTTTTGTTGGGTCTTTTAATTTACATATTTTTATGTTGGGATATGTCCTCATATATCCTTATTGATGTAAATTTTATGTCCAAGTGATGAGATACCCTTTTTTTATCTCTCATCAACTCATTTTGATGTGACGCTGTTGGGCTGTCAAGGGAACTTCTTAACCCAATTTCGATTTCTTTGGGTTCAACATGTAGTTATTGAATATGTCATCCATTGAATTTGTGTGAATGACCTTTGATTAGTTTACACTTAATATCCACTTATATTTGGTGTATTCATTTGTCACACATAATTATGTAATTGATTTTTCCTTAAACCAAGGATATCGTCTTTGTAAGGGACTTCGTCTCAATATCCTTTCATTGAGGCATATTTTGTTTTATACACAACCTTCTTTTATACGGTGTATAAACCCCTTTGACTTTTACATTTATGCAAAAGGAATCTTTTTTATACGTAGCGTTTACTAAATGACAAAAGGGAATGTTTTTGTCGTACGTATGCGGTGACAACGACTTCTCCGCCGTCGTGACCATTATTTGAGTTTTGGCTTCCTCTACAAGCCATACCTTTTTTTAAAAAGAAAAATAAATACCATGTTTTACTTTTATTTTATTTTGGTATTGAAAATTGTTTTCATAATGTTTTTATATCAATGTGTTGTATTGATATCTTGTGATTGAAATGTGGAAATGTTATGTTTCCTTTATGCATGTTTTATGTGATACGATTATGTTGAGGTTCTTGGGAATTATTATGAAGATGGGTGGTTCCGTGATAGACTAAGGGCGGGTGAGCCCGATATAGCTCTTCAATGCATTGGGTAACGTGAAGGAGTGAAACGTTAAGGTTTCTCCGAAGAGATTTAGGGAATATACTGTGATGGGTATTCCAAACGTAACCAAGAGGGTTAATCCCTACGTAAGAATGTTATGAATGCCTCAAGTTAACTTTATGTCATATGATTTCTATGATTTTATGAGGTATGTTAAAGTGCTTATTTTTATGGGTAAAGTATGATTTCATTCTTATGTATACATCTACTCATGTTTCCTTTCCATATTTTTATATCCCTTACTGAGCTTTTTATGCTCATCCCAAGTTTTTGAAATGTTTTTCACAGGTCAAGGGAAGGGTACATGATGTGATGATAGTGTTAAGGACGTGTCAAAAAAGAATCCATGTTTTATTTTAAATATGTTTCCGTTGATGGGAAGAATGAATACTGTCTTTTATGTAACCACTTTGTCTAAATGTGGAATGTAATGCAAGTTTCATGATCTAATTCTCTAAAACTCAAAAGCTGAAAAGATCCTCAATGTGTAATCTTGTAATAACTCAAGATTAAGTAAGGTTTAAGGATGGGGCCTTATAGTTGGTATCAAAGGTCGGTTTAGATAACTTTAGAGGTTAGGGTATTCTTTAAGCATATGTGACATTACCATAATGGTTAGGATTTCAGAAGGAGTCCTAATTTTAGATAAAGTGAATGAGTAAGTGTATCTTAGTGTTTACCTTCCACATTAGTACATGATGGTTTTGTTGATATAATCACACTGACAGTTCTGTTTTTAGTGAATGGATGGATCTAGCAGGCACCAAAGAGACAATAGGTTTGAAGGAAACTGTGGTGGTTCTCTGATTAAGATACTAGATAAAATGGAGGATTCAATGAGGAAACTCATGGTTGTTCTAAACCAACTATCAAGGAGTCATGATCAACCACTTGAAACTTGGTATGATCTTTAATGCATCATGTACGAGATGACCAATCCATGTGAATGTTCAGGTAATAATTATAAAGGTAACCATTAGAGTTTATATGATCATTACTTTTGAGGTAATTATGGGATATTATATGATATGCTGGAAAATGAAAGGCATGAGATAAACACGAGGTTAAAATATGTTATGATTATTTTTGAAGATTTTATGTCATTTTGGGGAATGTTTTAAGATTTATATAGTTTTGGAAAAAGGACAACACGCAGACCGTGTGACAACCCGTCACGTCGGACAATGTTGCGGGAATCAAACCCACAACCAAAGTGCAACTGGTATTTATCACCTACCACTGGACTACGTGAAGTCCCTGGTTAGTTTTACTGATTCCTTTTAGTTGGATGATTTTAGGAATCAAGAGTAAGTTTATTTTGGGTTTTCTATGGCAATGATTAACCTATCATCGAGGATATGTGATTAGGTTAATTACTTTTCAATACGAGACATTAAGAGAAACTGATTTTGTTTGGAGATAAATGTTACGATTTAACTTGGAAGACTATGTGACTAAATCCTTCAAATATTTGGGTTTCAATCTTAGTTTGGTTTACTTTGAATAATTTTATGGACAAATTTTTTATCGAATGGTCCTCATTGAAATTTGTGTTTTGTTGGACAAATTATGGAGATTAAGAATAGATTTTCTTTTTATAAAGTGTTATCCTTTTCTGGATTATCTGATCTTGTACTAACCTTTTGGGTTTTGGTTTTGGTTAAAGTCTAAAGACATGGGATGTATATAGTTCTTTTTTGTGGATTAGGTGATTCTCTAGAAGTTGATTATAGTACTCTTAATGTGAGTAAGTCTCCCTAAATACTCATCTTTTGGAAAAAATATGAGTTTGATTAAGGAATCTAGTAAAAGTTGAAAGTCAACATGATAAGTGATTATGTTTCCTTATGAATAAATTCCTCAATAAAAAGTAATTAAAAAAAATGTTGCCTATTAACTTTTCTTACTGGGGAACCCAACACCGTTTAACCCATCACAAGTTTGTGATTTTCTTATTATTAACTTTCTCCTAAACATGTCTTCTATCACTCTCCATCAGAAAATGACCCAATGTTTTCTCCTCCATGTCCATGTTTTCCTACATGGAGTCCTAGTATGGGTTACCTCGGGTGTCCTCTGTACTTATGTTTCTTTATTTTAAAGTGATTGTTTTACCGACTCTTGTTCTGATGTGGGACTTTCAAGGATGTTTCCAAGAGCAATTTTAAAATTGCGAGGACGCAATTCCCAAAAGGGGGGAAGGATGTAACACCCCAGGTAAATAAAGAATATGACATTTTCATATTTATCCATATTTCTGAATAAAATATTAATATGACTTTAAAGGGGACACTATGCTCGATGGTGTACCCAACACGCAACAACGGGTTTCTTGGGAATCTTACATTGCACTCTAATAATTAAATAATATTATTTTAAATGGTAGTTAAAATGTAGCCATTGTATTGGTGGGAATGGATATAAATAACTAAAATATGATTATATATGTTTTTAAATGTATTTACATTTATCCAATAAAAGATAAAGGCTTAAAATACAGAAAGAATTCAATTTTAGGCGTATATGCCCTAGTTTTCACTAAAGGTTCACTTATCACCTTTTGATGTTGAAACTTCATTAAATATAGTTTTTTTCACTCTTATACATTATTTTGGACCAAATAAAACTCTTCTTAAGAATTGGGACATCAAAATTTACTTTGTGTAAATTTTTTGTATCTTTCTGATAAAGTTCATTTTTTAATGAATAGTGTAAAATGTTGTATTTTAATTCAAAAACTCTTTTAAATCTAATTTATTTATATTATTAGATTATCTTTTGAATTGGTTTTACTATGAAATTAGAATATATTTTTACCATTAAATCCAATAGTGGTCGTTGAAATTAATTTCACTTTGAAATCAGACTTAAACTAGTGTCAATCTTTTGATACTTATTATTTCATAAAAACACGCTATTTGCTCTGACAGTGGGAATTAATTATTAAATTAATTAATGTGACTTATATGTTTTGAATTTTATTAAATAGGCTTCATTTTTGAAGTCAGAATATCAAATATATCTTAGGGTGAATTTTTGGTATTTTTCTGAAAAACATCAATTTTTGATGAATAGTGAAACCACTAAGTGGTACTTATAAAAACTGATTTTTCCGTTTAAATGAAATTTTTCCATCTTTGTGTTTTGAATTTCAAAAATCCGACATAAATGGTTGTCATTAAGAAGTAAAATGTGTTTCAATGAGATTATAATAATTTTTTGGTGAATAGTAACTTATTAAGTTTTTAATCGCGATTAGAGGTAATTAGTGTAGTTTAAGGTAAAAATAATGTTTAAATAATATTAAAGGAACTTGACACATGTCCTAACCTCATTGGATGTGTCATGGCCGACCAAGACAAGCCATGGGTCAACTTGGGGACCCCATGGAGCCACTTTGGTTGGGAAATGACATAAATAACTTTTTATTTAATGTTAAAGTAAAAATGACACACACATGGGATGCTTTAGTAAAACAATTTTTATATGGGGTTATACAAGTCAGATTTTTGACTATAAATAGTAATTTGAAAGATACAAAGATTTCCTATATCATATTATTTTTTTATAATTTTTAGACATTATATAAATTAAATTATTTATGACATCATGATGATGCAGAGATTACCTCATTATTTAACGATTTAAATAAAATGGAAAGATAATGTAATATCTAAGACCTAAACATGTCCAAAACCTATTGGATGAGTGGATTTCGAACCCGTATCACCTTATCCTCGAAATACATCAATGTGGGATCTCTTAAATCTGAATACCATTTTAAAATAAAGTGACTTTTCTTTACTTTCCAAGAGTGCCCCTCCTCTCCCCTTATAAAAGGCCACCACCTCTACCTCCTTACCAACACTCCCAAAGCCCTTGGCTCGTCCAACCTCTGCCCATTTTGTCTCTCCACTTCCCTATCTTACTCCTTCAAGCCTCACATTGGGCAGATGTCTTCCCAAGGAAGCCGTTGAGCTCAAACCAAGGGGAGTTACCCGATTTTAAGGTAATGTCTTCTTTTGAGTCCTTTTGTTTTATTTTGCTTCTCCAACCCCCTAAAATCTTTTTATTCTTTTATTTTGTAACAAATACAGTATCCTAAATATAGTAGGATGTTTTTATAATAATTATTCGAGCTACACATACACACACCTACATCTAATGGTTAAATAACATACTGTTTCTGTGGATGGCGAATTTATGCCTCCCGAAACGATGATTTTTCAACATTCTTTTAACACATTCAATGGTGGACATTAAGATGTCACTATATTTATATATGATATATAATATGTTTATGTCTTACTTAATCTTCTTTATTTTTCATTTGTGTCTTACCATTATGGCTTCCATTATGGGTATACGCGATATCATCATTTTAGGAAGTGCGGACTACCGCCCCCTCAAAGTGATGTGATTCGTTAATGCCATACGTGGGACGTATAAAGGATGTATTTAATGTTATAATGGAATTATTATATACCTCTATATCATTATTATTTATTTCCATTAAAGTATGAGAAAGAAATGAAAGTAGCGTTCATGCGTACGTACGGCTTACCGTCTCCATGAACGGTGCATTTCATTTCTTATCCCCAAATGTAATGTACTATTAAAAGTACAAGTATATAATGGATATATATAATGAATGATATATCTATATGATGAATATAATTCTGGAATTAAAATATACATACCTCTCATTTAGTTTTAGTTCCATTAATATTACAAAAAAAATGAAAGTAGCGTTCATGCGTACGTACAACTTACCATCTCGATGAACGATGCATTTCATTTCTTACCTCTAAATGATTATGTAATATTATAAATACATGTATATTCTGGATATATATGATATATATGATAACAAAATCAGTAATTTCATTCTGGATATAAAGAACCTTTGACCACACGAACAACATGTAATTGTAAGAAGTTCACTTTCGACTTAAGAACCAAATATCGACAAAACAAAAATTATTAACTTAAATGGTTACATAATATTTATAACATGTAAATAAGTGATATAAAAGGAATAATTAACTTTAAAAAGGTTCTTAATCAAGTAAAAATTAACTCAAGTTTATTATTCAGGATGTTAAAGAACGATCGAGTCAAGTCGGACCCAAGGTAAGGGATCATACACCTCTCTTTCTTTTTAAGTACACTCTTTTATGTCATTGCTTTTATGCTCAACTTTATTATGATTGGGATGTTCTTTTATATTAATCCTACTGTACTTATTATTTTCATATGATGAGAGACCCTATTTCCTCTCATCAATCCATTTTGAACGTTTTAAGTGGCGCCGTTAGGCTGATGAGTTTTCGTAAGTGATATTTCATCTCACTTTTATTCCAGTGAGATTTATGCTACATTTGCCACAATTTACTTTTAGTGGTGTATGTACTGCCCATTATTTTACTCATTGTGTAATATACTTTCTTTTACGAGTATTTACGTCAATGTTTTATTGTCCTTCTTTCACGAGGTGTATGTTTCGAAAGATACCCATGTCGGTAAGGGAACCTTTCACCCTCCTCTTTTTAAAAGGATTCTTTTGTTGGGTCTTTTAATTTACATATTTTTATGTTGGGATATGTCCTCATATATCCTTATTGATGTAAATTTTATGTCCATGTGATGAGATACCCCTTTTTTATCTCTCATCAACTCATTTTGATGTGACGACGTTGGGCTGTCAAGGGAACTTCTTAACCCAATTTTGATTTCTTTGGGTTCAACATGTAGTTATTGAATATGTCATCCTTTGAATTTTTGTGAATGGCCTTTGATTAGTTTACACTTAATATCCACTTATATTTGGGGTATTCTTTTGTCACACATAATTATGTAATTGATTTATCCTTAAACCAAGGATACCGTCTTTGTAAGGGACTTTGTCTCAATCACTTTTCATTGAGGCATATTTTGTTTTATACACAACCTTATTTTATATGGTGTATAAACCCCTTTGACTTTTACATTTATTCAAAAGGAATCTTTTTTATACGAAGCATTTACTAAATGACAAAATGGAATGTTTTTGTCGTACGTATGCGGCGACAACGACTTCTCCGCCACCGTGACCATTATTTGAGTTTTGGCTTCCTCTACAAGCCATACCTTTTTTTTAAAATGAAAAATAAATACCGTGTTTTACTTTTCTTTTATTTTGGTATTGAAAATTGTTTTCATAATGTTTTTATATCAATGTGTTGTATTGATATCTTGTGATTGAAAGGTGGAAATGTTATGTTTCCTTTATGCATGTTTTAAGTGATACGATTATGTTGAGGTTCTTGGGCATTATTATGATGACGGGTGGTTTCGTGATAGACTAAGGGAAGGTGAGCCCGATATAGCTCTCCAATGCATTGGGTAACACGAAGGAGTGAAACGTTAAGGTTTCTCCGAAGACAATTAGGGAATATACTGTGATGGGTATTCCAAACGTAACCAAGAGGGTTACTCCCTACGTAAGAATGTTATGAATGCCTCAAGTTACCTTTATGTCATATGATTTCTATGATTTTATGAGGTATGTTAAAGTGCTTATGTTTTATGGGTAAAGTATGATTTCATTCTTATGTATACATGTACTCATGTTTTATTTCCATATTTTTATATCCCTTACTGAGCTTTTTATGCTCATCCCAAGTTTTTGAAATGTTTCTCACAGGTCAAGGGAAGGGTACATGATGTGATGATAGTGTCAAGGACATGTCAATAATGAATCCATGTTTTATTTTAAATATGTTTCCGTTGATGGGAAGAATGAATACTGTCTTTTATGTAACCACTTTGTCTAAATGTGGAATGTAATTCAGGTTTCATGATCTAATTCTCTAAAACTCTAAACCTGAAAAGATCCTCAATGTGTAATCTTGTAATAACTCAAGATTAAGTAAGGTTTAAGTCTGGGGCCTTATACCGGGCTGGTGGGCGCCCCATTGATATAAGAACGGTGCAGGGGTTCCTCCAGAGATGAGCATCACCCTGGGTCATCCTCTGGCTAGAAATAATATCACTCGTTATAAAAGAAGTGTCTGATATGTCAGACTCCTTTACAAGTGCCTTATAATAGGAGGACATTCTCATCTTTGTTCTGAAAAGGGGAGGGCCTTATCGCCGGTATGAATTTTGGTTGCATGGAGGACCTTCTCAATTGGTGCTACAATGGCGAGGGAAACTATTGCATCTCAATACCTAACTGTGGGTAATGTCTTTATATAATATACCATGGGTAGGACCTTCAGGATGGGCTACAGTGAGGGGGGACCTTCTTGATGACTGATTTCACTGGGGGGGGGGGCTTCTCGATGACTGTTGTGATAGTGAGTACTATTATAACATATTCATACCTAGATGCAGGGATAATTTCTATAGTGCACATCTTGGGGAGATCCTTCAGGATTTACTACAATGAGGGGAGGACCTTCTCATTTCATGACGTTACTATGTGGAGAGACTTCATAACAACTTCAATTTCGGGGAGGGCATTCACAAAGACTGTTATCATGGTGAGGCCTACCATCAAGAATTGAAATTTAACTACATGGAGAAGCATATCTGTAGCATATAACATAGAGAGGACCATCAGGTCAGACGAAAGTAAGGGGAGGACCTTCTTGTGGCTTGATATTCACATAAAGGGGAGGGGTACCCTAACACACATCAGGATATAGGCTCTTATGAATGATCATTCTTGGACCATAGAGTGAGCCCCCGTGGGTTCTTTGTGGAGGACCTTCAGAGAAGTTGGTAGTGACATTGCAGGGAGGGCCTTCACAACTGCTACTGCCACTTCCATAATTTGGTAATGGAATGATAGGGTACTGTTCCACTATTGATATCTGTTTTAGGGTGTCAATAACCACATCTTCCAGTAGAGCAGGATCATGTATGTGCTCTTCATTTTCCGATTTCCTTAGGTGCATTTGATTTTAGGGCACTCTCTTGCGGGTAACCAGGGCCGCCTTCTATTGGTAACGTCCGTCATATATGGTTCCATGTCTTGTTGGGTCTCTTGAGGTCCCCAAGATATGTAGATGGACATATTGAGTTTTGGCAGGGATATATGTCTACCCAAGAGTGGAAACCACATTGGACCGACATTCCCTAGCTGGAATGGGTGTTATTTTCCAATAGGGTTTTCTTTGTATCACAGGATACTATCATTGAACCTCTTGTACTAGAGAAGGAATGGATGACTGCTCTAGAGAGGCTTACCCATTTTAGAGTAAGTCATTCCGTTCGAGGAAACCGGGTCATTGGCCCAGTTTCTCACCTTTTCTGTCGATGTTATAATGTATTTGAAATTTTGGATGATATTGTCTGGGGTTGACATATTATCATCCATAATTTCTAGGATGTGTTGAGATACATCTTTGGATAAAATGGGTATGAAGGCCCATTCTGATATCGGAGCAGGATTCATTGGCTTCTCTGGTCCTCCATGAGTTTCTAGTAGATACTGGTTGTTCTCCTATGGCGTGACAGAGGAACGAATCATCCATGGGTTTCCTTCTCCGGTATCTCCCATATTTGACAGGTGGTTTTTATATTCATGATTGGGGATTTTCATCTACTCTCTTGATACTATATTTTTCTCACGATATTTTTATGCACCACATGAATTTGAATCTTCTCGTATTGGTTTGGTTCCCTATTTGGATGGTGGGAAAGATATGAATTAGTAGCTATTTGTGCCTATGTATAGCTAGTTTTTGTCCTATTTGGTTATGGGATTGTTGTGCATGGTCAGATATCCACATCTTCCTGTAGTATACCACTATATATGTATAGAGGGACCGACAAGAACTAGCAGGAAAGTACATGTGGTCGTATTATTCCACCCTATTTTTGAGGTGTGCATGAGTGGTGCGGGTAGTGTCATATGTCTTCCCATTAAATTTCATCACATTATTACAATGGATCTGATCCATAGAAACCAGAGTGATAGCGTGTTTTGTATTATACATTTTCTGCCATTGGATGGCATCTAGGGGGCCCAAGTCTTCTAATATTTAGCATGTACCCTCAACATAAGTCCATCTTCAGCGTTAGGAGGTCCAGTCGTCCGGTGTTGGTGACGATGCTCTCTGGTGGGGACCCATGATTAGGACCCCTTGTGCAGTTGATAAGAATTTTTCATCATCCAATTCATCTGCCTCCCTAAGATAAAGGTGGTACTCATTGTCCCATTTCGGGTAAAGGCTCTTGAAATGGTTTGAGATGACCACTTGGGCCACCTTGTGTTGGGGTGCTAGTTGTGGATGAAGAGGCTGCTGGAAAGTCATTGAAGAATGGAGGGCCTCTCTTGTGATTTCCACTGTGGGGAGAGTACCATTTTTTTGGTACTATTTGATTAGAGTGTTTTATACCCAACATTGTAGACGGTGGGTTGGTGAGGGGTCCTACTCTACATTGAGGCCATGGCCGCCTGCTGGATCGCTGATGTGTGTGTCCCCATCGGTCGTCTATATTTCATTTTGATTTATGGTTGCTATGGGGAAACCTTCAACATACATATATGACATACAAACAACAAAATTTAGTCAAATTACCAATAGTTTAAATATATGAATATTTTAAAATTCATCTTTCTCTCTCTCTATCTCGCTATCTCTCCCTCTCTCTCTCTTTATTCTGGGGAGAAGGGGCTTGAGTGGGGGTAAGAACTACCACCTTGGTTAAAGATTCACGTCGGGTTCACCATTTTTGTTTCATCTCCATGGTGGTGTGTTTTCCAAAAATATGGGTGAACAAAATGTTATGACATGAAACATCTATTTATCTATTATCATTGGGGTAGAACCTCCACCTTGGATTAAAATTCATGTCAATTTCACCATTTTTGTTTTTCCTCTGATTTGGTGCATTTTGGGTGATAGTGAAATGGTCCAACGAGAATTATCACCCCTCTCATTTTCTATAGATGATATCTTGTCAAATTCACCATTTCATTTATATCGACCTGTTTTGTGTCAGTATACATTAATGGGGTGTTGGATTAACACCATGGGAATAGGGTAATTTACCCCTTTTACTGTGAAGGGGATGCCACAGCCATTTGGTCCCAACAGGCGATTGCATGGGGTCAAGTACTTGTGCCATCAACCCTCTAAATATATAACTTCCTCAGATGGTCTCCAAAAGGTTTATTCGTGGAGCCAAGAAACACCAAACGACCCTTGTATCCATGATTCATGGACCTTCTTTCCAATGGTAGGCGCTCCTGGGTCCAAGATTCAGCCAATGACATTTAAGGACTCCATTGGTTGAGAGGATAAGAATTCTGGCTCACTACACCCTTTTGGGGGAGGATTATTGCTTATTCTGGGACAGTTTGATAGATTAAAGTCATGTTCATATGTTCTTGAATACATGTTTCATTATTAAATAATGTGTCAATGGGATACCCCTAGTTTGAAGGATCATCATAAGAATACATGGATTTGATGCTAGAGAGGCAATGATATCGTATGCCATGCAATAAGGTGGTCTCAGGTTTATCATAATCCAGGGGGTAGAAGGTGACATGAGGTTGGGATCGGACCCATAAAATGGAATTCCTACATATTCTCGAGAGAGGAATGAGAACCCACATAGTTCAGAAGGTTTGGGGATTATGTGTGGAAGCCTCCCATTTAATAGAAACATGGTTGGGTGCACCCTTTTAGAAGGGATCCCATTTTGAGCTCGAGCCTCCAAGAAGGCATACTACATATCCTGGTATGATCAGTAATTAGAGTTCCCATAGTTTAGAATTGTTGGGGATTATGCATAGAATCTTCCCATTTATGGGGACATGATTGGGTGGGCCATTTTATAAGGGAACCATTTTGAGCTCAGTCCTTCAATTAGGCAACATATGTATCAAAGTTTTGATTAGGAATCAGAGTTTTCATAGTTCATAAGGGTGTGGAGGTTATAATCTTTACAATTCTCTAAACCCACATGATTCATTCTTGATGTGAGAAACAAGAGAATGTGTTAGATCTAGACAACCACATGCTTCTTATCCTTCTGATGGGAGAGGATGAGACTACAGCAAAAGAGGCAGGGGAGACGGTGGGTGAAGGTACTGAGTGATGAACCTTTCAATGTGAAATGATATTAATTTTCATGCAAATCGACCTCAAGAGATTGGATACGTACCCTAGTGGGAGTGCCTCAGAAATCATTCTGTAAGGGGAGGAGTATATTCCCCTTCAAATGAAGAATTGAACATAACTCCTTTGACTGATCACTATTCCTAATTGAATGGAAAAGAATGTGATCACCCGTAATCCCTAAAATGCGGAGTTTCATGTAAGCATCCCAATGTTGGACTTTGAGTTACAATGGGAATGTAGACCAACAGACATTCCCAAAGCCCGAACCGTTGTTGGAAGATCCTTTGTGACTCATCTATCCATGGGTATATAGACTCAAAGGGGAACGTAGATGCACCCAATGGCCTGATCATATGGGTCTGGTGGCTTTGGAGGAGGATTTGGCCTGATGTCGGGGGACTAGTTCACAAAGGGACTATAGAGGACGACACGGTAATGAACGGGTGAGATTGGAAGTAGATGAAAGAATACCCAAAAACACTCCATTACACATACATGTTACTTTTGCGTTATGGGGGAAGCTCTGCATACCATTGTAGTATGAAGGTAGAGGGTTCGTCTATGGACTAAGGTAGTATTCATTCATGGGTATATACTGCCACATTCCATAGTGGTACGCGGTCCCGAATATGGTCTGCCATTCCACTTTGGGTTCCTTCCGTGTACTAATGCAGTATGTGACACCGCGTTAAATCCGCGAAGTGATACACTACACAGAACATAATTTTGAAAGAGGGTCTGGGGGAATATAATTCATAGGGAGTTCATCCATGAGAAATATTAGGTTCACTGTTCCACCAATGGGGTTATCAATTATATTATTATCATTATGTTCCCCCATTTTATGGTTCATAGCAGGATGTAAATCTAGAGAGTGTGGTTCTCAATACAGGCTTCTCCGATGATTTATGACTAAATCTAGAATCTTCTCCAAATTATTTCTTCCAACCTCTAGATTCCCCTTAAATATTTACTCATCTATCCCCTTTTCAATTCATTATGTGGTGGTTTTATAGTGAATTGCGGAAATCATATCTATAGGCATGAAACACAATTTGGAGAGTCCCCTGAAGAGATATCATGACCCACGGAAGACTCGATCAACCAGGGTTTGCAGGGGCTGCAGTTCAGAAACATGATTTGTCCAACTCTGACAGTTTACTTCGTCCGTGAACTGTTGAGTTTGAGAGATGGTATGTGAATGGATTTCACGTGCATGATTATTTTAGAAACACAGGTCACAGTCTAATAGGTTTGTTGGCCACTTCTCCACAGGCCAGCGACTCGCAGATCATTCTTCCTATCAATGATTTACAATCCATGTGGTCCGTGAACCCTTCCTTGTGATGGTACATGGGCCACTTAAAATACATTGAAAAAATGAATTCCATCAAGTTTCTTCTGAAATTTATAACCCAATTTGAGTCCATCCACCTTACTAGTCTTGTAGGAGTACTTTATTCCATCTGAAAATTTTTTACAGGGGTATTTTCATCCCTTGAAGGAAATTTTCAAACCCTACAGACTGTGGTACTCCTTGATTGGATTCATGATGCCTCTACAATGCCAGCTACATAGGATACTTGCTTCGGTTCGTGAGGATGTTCTCTTGAGTGATGCGGCCTCAGTTTAGGAAATATAATGTGATGTCTTTCCCCTTGTAGGGTATGTAGTAGCACCTCCACCAATGAAGAAGAAGTTAGTATCGATAGCACATACTAATGGAAAACACAGGCTAAGCATACTCTGTGAGTTCCCGCATCAGAGACTGTTGTGCTTATAGGGTGAGCAATACCCTATGGTAGTAGGGGTTTGTCTATAGTTGGTAGATCAACACTTTAGACTTATTTAGATGCTAATAGGTCAGATGGTAGCTTTGGAAGCCAATCATTTTCTACAGAGTAGGTTGGCATTGGAAGAGTCGGGTTACTCTGGTGCGCAATGAGTTGGTACGCTCATGGGATGACATTAAACAGCTGTTTCGAGAGAGGTAATACCCCTCCCACTTATGCTCCATCTAGTTTTGGTAGATTTAGGAGATCCAGCTGTTTTAGTAGGGAATGATGATGGTGAATGAGTATGTGACTAGGTTCATAGACCTTACGTGGTACTCATTGTATGTGGTCCAAGATGAAAACATTTGGGTTCAAAAGTTTCAGTAGCGTCTCCATAGTGGAGAATCATGCTAGAGTAATGCCCTTGTGAATCCTCACCAATATTAGGGTGATGGAGCAGGCAGTAGTGACTGAGATATTGCTGTTTGAGGGGTGCCAGTTGGCCGATTTTTGAAGTGGGATCAATAGATTTGGGATTTCTTTCACGGCTTGGATATGTCAGTTAGAAGACCCTTGATGTAGGAGGCCTCCCCTTGATAAGACTCAGGGAAATGGTCGAGGACAACATAGATCACCAGGATAGACCAAGGAGGGTTACTAACATGCTTGTGATGGGTGAGGTCATGTGGCATGAGACAACTCGACCAGATGTGTTGAGTTTCCTAGGAAGTTGGTAGATGCACCGCCACGACAGAGGTAGTGTCCTGATCAAGGATCTCCCATGAGGGGACATGGTGTTCCCCAAGTAGGAGGTGATTGTAGAAAAATAAGAAGAACTATGGTTTTTGGATGACATTGAGAGGTCCTTCAACCACTAGGTGGACCACGTCAAGATTAGGGAGTTGGCAGTCAGGGTCATGGTCAACTCCTTGCTATGGATGTCCAGAATCCTGCAACGCATGAGATGAAAAGTGGAATAACTTGTGTATTTTCTCCTTTTTGAAGTAAAACTTTTTACACACTGTGTAATGTACTGTTTTCTCTCTAATCTTTTCTTGAGGTTTTAAGAGGGTGAGGCGGGGCGTCAGAACAACCTTGTGTTGGTTTTTTTCGAGGTAGCTGCAAATGCAAGAGGAATAGTGGTCCTTCCACAAACGAGATTAATTTTTTTGATGTGAGAAAAACCATGAGGGAAATTCAGTAAAATAATAATAATATTTTATCATGGTGTGGTGGATGAGTCCCTCTAACCTGTGTGTTTATGTCGTAATTTTTCACTGGAGTGTTGGTGTAGGTCTTGACATTGTTATTGTGGTTTTTCATCTTAACATCCTTTTTCATAATATTCCACTAGTGGGATCCGTAGAGTTCTTATTTTGGGAATTAATATCCTTCCAAGGGAATATAATACATGCTAGGTATGCCACATTCTTTATGCTTCAATCTTCTTGCAGTTGGATGAGTTTACTCACCATCCTGATTCGTGGGTACCTTGAGTTCTCAACATCAATATTGATACTGATGTTATCAAGCACTGGTTGAGTTGATAGACACCCCATAAAAAAATTATGTGAATCACTGTGTGGTGATGGCAGTAGTAGTCATCACCCTTAGGATGTAGATGATCTATCTTCTAGGAGAGAACTTTTTGGTTTGATCAGACCACCAGAGTCTCATGCACGTCTTTACCCAGAGAGACATGAACCTGAGGTGGTGATGCTAGTTGAACATCCTTTAGAACTATGAATTTGATGTAGTTTATACTCTAAAAAAGAGAAATACTTTATAAAATTCCCTTATCATGAAGTCTCAGGCTATCCTAGTACGGGATGCTTCATAGTAGTTAACATCCCAAAAGATGACCACGGTAGAGCAGGATGGTACAACTTTTATTCAATCGATGGTGTTAAATCCTTCACTTCCTGATTGTGTTTGAGTGTCTCGATTGTGATGCATCGACTGTGAAATCTTGCGTGACCAGATATCCTTGGGTGTTTCACCAGATATATTTTCTGAATGAAGGAATCATGAGACCCTATCCTAGGAACAAATCATTATTCTAGTCATAAAGTGGAATGTAGAGGTTTTACCGGGGAAGTAAACAATCCCTTGAGTTTCTTCAGGCCGTTCAAAATCATGTGAGAGATGGTGAGGTTCCCTACAACCTTTCCCTACCCCCCAATAGATGGAGTGGGCATATGGAATCTTCCATGTGTGGAAAATGACGAGATTCAGGTGTTTTCTTATCTACATCATTAAATGTAGTAAACCTTATGAAGACATACCATCCATTTTGTCCGTGTGCTGTGTCAACATGGTAAGTTGCTGGTTTTCCTGGAAGTGGTAGATCCCGGTGTTATTTCAGTATCCTAAGTCACTTTTCCAAGTTTGGATCTTCAGGGATGAAAACCTTGAAGGAGGGAATGATACAGAGACCTGTTTTTTACCATGTACAATTTTGGAATATTTCTACATATATTTCCAGAGAGAGGCGCTGGGAGGGAATGCAATTCTGAGGCTCGCTGTTCATAGAATATATTTGACAATAATATTAAGAAATTTAGTACTATTCACATGACAGAAATGGTATATATTTTAAATGATTAATCAGGTTAGAAATATGATACCTCGGTTAGGTCTAGAACATGTTATATACCCTAGGTGTGACATAAAACATGTCTCCATGGGACGTTTGGACCCCTCTATCATTAGCGGTGCGTTTAATGGATGAACTAATTTATTCATTAATTCATTCAATAGCTCAAACCCAAATAACAATAAAAAAATATATCAAATAAAAATTATGTGGCAATGGTTGAATCTGGATCTTGCGGTTTAGCCTTTGAGGGGTATAACATTTGTCGACGCAGACCTTTTGTCGAAAAAGAACCAGAGGGAAATACCATAAATAAAATAATTAAATAAAATTGTTTTATTAGAAATGATACTTTTAATAACATCTAAACAGAGACTTGTATTAGCAATATAAGGCCAACGTTGAGTTTGAAGTGCTATGTTTTCCCAAGGGGAGACATAATTTGAGATGGCATGGGAGATTTAAATTATGTGACTACTGGCAACCTCTTATAAAACAAATTTAAGAGAAATGAATCACAGTTAGCTCATTTATCTCTCTAATGGAAGAGCTCTAGAAAATGGTGATTCAACTTCCAAACATCATCAGATCGTGATGAAAATGCAGGTGCTGGTAGACCAGAGTATAGTGGACACAAAAATGGATTCCAATTCGAGGTCATATTTATATTTCAGATTCTGCAGCCTCTTGATTAAATATTTTGTTGTCATTTTTTACTTCTATTTCAATTCACTATTTCAGAAACCCTTTTTATGGCTGAACTAATAATAGACATTGTATGTTTTGATCCAGGATTTCATGTTCTTCAAATTACTCATATTCTTCGATGATAAACTTTTCACCATGCTCAAACGACCTCTAATCTGGATACAAGACCTATATATATGAATATTTCGAACCGAGAAGTCTCAATCAATGCTCAGAGTAATGTTTCAGGAACCTAAAAAGGAAAAAATAGTGATTGGAAGTGTTAGATACTTTTCACTGCATTGAAAAAAGGACAGATCATTGCGTGAAGGCTAGATTACAGAAGGTCTCATCCTAGAGTGTCCAGATCTAGTCTCAGATCATTTTTTTGGAATCCAAGGTCTTCTCGGTGGCCTAAAGAATATCTTCTGTTGTGGAAGACCAACATGGGACTGTGGTGTTCTCGTGGGTCGGTGAGCCAATGGGCGACTGAGGCAGACCAGTCCGGTCCATTCAATTTGGGCCCAAACAGGTCGGGTAGGATTCAAATGCTTGTTTCTTCCAAATGGGCTATTAGTTTGATGCACCATTTTTGGTTACACATTCCTCTTAACAAGATAGACCATTTGAGGAAATTTCATGAACATTTTGTTTCAGGCTAAATTCTTGGGGTTACAAAACATCCGATTTTAATAATAATAATATAATTATTATTATTCAGGAAAATTGCATTAGACCGTACATCTGTATACGACGTCTAATTAACATGACGTCAGAGCCATTGTGATCCTAGAGTTGAGGTGGACTTTTCAAGACTAATTTTGGGTTATTAAAATTAATTTTTATTTGTGGGGTCCATGAGCCAAATTATTGTCATTTGTTGTTAAATTTCATCTTTTTCACTAGGTGTCCATTTTAGACAAATGAATAGACAATCTCGTGGATATTTTCAAAGGGATCACAATGGTTTGATCTATTTGATGTGTTTCAGGATCCTGTAGTGGGCACCATATATCACAAATTATGTGTGGTATGGTGAAATCCATATTTGTTCACCAGGTGTTCATTTGGGGTTTAAGATAAAACATTCTTGTGTGTCTTTCTAATGGTATCACAATAGTGTGATCCATTTGATGTGTTTTGAGATAGAGGAATGGGCCACACATAGAACTATTTCTGAAAAGCACTATGTAATGTAGATTCTTCACTAGGAGTCCATTATGTGTGAATTGACAGTCAATACTATGCATTTTTTCTTAAGGATCACAATGATGTGATCTACTTGGTATTTCTGGGCTATTTGTAAGAGGCATGTCGGTAGAATGATGATTTCTCCCTTTTGATATGTAATGAGAAATGTGTGATTGCCAGCCTTTTGGAAAGAGGTTTCTTGTACTTTGGGGGTAAAAAATCATGCCAAGTGGGTAATAGTTTATAATTTTGTACCCGAATACAGCTTGGTGCATGTATAGAATATGGGGTGGGGTAACACGGCATGTGGGCCCCACATGTGTCATGTACCACTTTACGAATCTTATACCTCTCATATATCTTTCTTCTATATATAGATTTTGGCCTGTGAGTATCCTATAATGGGTATTTTTCATTTAAAATGTGATGGTTCTCTCTGTAGTGGCTTCATAGGTATGATGTGAGATGTTTCGAGTGAGTTGACTATTCGTGGCAGTGCCTGATATTCTAGGTATGTCACTGGTTCGAGGTAATGTTTGATAACGACATGAATGGAAGTTATGTTTTCAATATCCCTAGTTTAGTACTAGATTATCCACCACTACAGATGGGTTTTGAGGTTCACCTTTCTTTCTTTAGTTCATACCCTCCATCGCATGTCGACAGTGAGGTTTTTTTATTAATATTTAAGGGCATAGCCTCCAGTGAAGCAGGGTAGTGAGGTTCATCATTCTCTCTTTAGGGTTTACCCTCTAGAATGGATGGCCAGTGAAGTTTTCTTGTTACTCCTTATGTACATACCCTCCTATAGGAATAGGTAGTGAGGTATGTTTATTACTCTTTCGGGATTACCCTCCTGCTGGGATGGGCAGTGGGTTCACCAATAACTCTTCTAAGCATACCCTCCAGTGGTGTTGGGTAGTGTGTTCATGGATTTTTGAGATGATCTCCAAAATATGATGCACAAGGAAGAGATGTGCTTGACTTAACATTGGACTCTGAAGAAATAGGGGTACTTTTCCAACCAAGATGTGTCCTTCTGATGCGACCTAAAATCGTGTGAGCGAGACATACCCTCCAAAAGTAGATAGTATCATAGTTTGGTGATTGAGCCCCATTTACATGCAGTTCAGAGTAGTCATGTCAAATTATAGGCATCAATGGTTACTCATGGATCTTTTAGAGACACTTTTCCTGAGGTGACCTATGATATGGATATTCCCTTACTCTCTCCCATTTGGGTTTCTTTGGTTGAGAATCGTATTGTAGTACCCACTCCATTGGATTGTGATACTCTCCGTCCGTGAGAGGTGAAGACACACGAGGTATTCCACATGCTTTCGGTTTCTAGATTATCATGGATGGATGAGTCTACTATCCTAATATTGGTAGTAAAGACTTGATGAGAATTCATATTTCACCATTTCTAGATCCTTGTAATTTGATGAGATTACTTTACTCTCTAGTTAGATTGATCCGTACTGTTTTACTATAACTTTTTCTATAGAATGCTTCCTTATTTTTTATATCTTTTTTTTCTCCCTTGAGCCTTTAGGGAATCCTACTCAGTATCTTTATACTCTCCCCTTCTTGGTCTATACCCACACTCTGTGTGCCCTTGTATAAGACACACAGGTTGATCATGAATTCATAGAGTATAGGGATATAGGGTGTTTAGAAAGTGTGAGGTTGTCATAGCTTGAGATCCAGGAGTGTGTCTCTCTCATCTAGTTTACATTTACACATGTTTTTGGGTAGTGTCACTTTTATGGTTTAGCGTGTATTTTTTCCATTTATCTTATAGATTACTTTTCCGTATTTGTACTATTTAGAGGTCAATGAATATTCTTTCTTTATTTATAGCAGTGTTGTGTCTTTTTTTCCATTCCATTGAAATGTTTCATTTATATGGCTACGTGTGTGTGTAAATGTATATAGGAAAAGGCCTCCCCATGTTTTTTATGCCTTCGGTGCGGGTCACCAGCCCCTGACCTATGGAGGCGGGCATGAGGAAGTAGTGCCTCGAGCCCAGGCATAGTTCATGTCGTGAAATTTAAATTGAAATAAATTATAGTAGAAGTCTCATAAAATTAATTATTTTTAAATATATATACAATATAGAAGATATATGCGGTGAATATATAATGTGTCTCAAAAACGTAAAAATTGATGTGGAAATCCCTTACTTAAGTCTAGAATCTCGTCGTACTCACTCAAACAAATTGTATAATAAATATAGGTTAATTATAGATCTATAATAGAATAATATTAATATATATAATATCATATATTATTTTTAATGACCTTTCATTACACATTTATTAGGAATTTAATGATAAATTTACATTTTAGGTAATAACTACTTTGTTTTTGGTAAATGTTCTGACTTTGATTTTTTCCTCTTATATTGATCATGATTTCATTTTATATTGAATAAAAAACATGGTATAAATATCATATATATTGATTATATATGTATTTATAATATTACATTATATTTTTCTATAGTAAATAAAATACATCATTTATTGAGATGGTAGGTCATACGTACGCTTGAAGACTATTACTATTTTATTTTTATATTTCTAGAAACAAATTAATATATATATATATATATTATTCTAATAGAATTATTATTTAATATATATCAAATATTTATATTAACCCCATCCTTATCACATCCCATGTATAGTATGAACAAGTCACACCGCTTCTCAAGGAGGAAGTATACCACACACACGAATGCGTTATCGTATTTAGAAAAAATTGAAGTCATAATGGTATATGTGATATAAAAATTAAAGAATCATATTAAAATAATAAATATCATAAATAAAATAGATAAATAGAATTTCCATCCTTAATTCCATCATTTAAAATTTTTAATGAAAAAATTAGAGGCATCATTCTATGACGAGGTAGTCATCTGTACACAAAAATGATGACTTCATAACCGATTTGATGAAAGCGTGTGTTGTTGCAGGTAAAACCCTAAAAATAAAAAATATATTAGTATATGGATGTTATTTTTGTTATTATATAATAAATATATTTAAATAATCTAATTAGGTGGGGGTGGAAGTAAAATAAAAACACTTTTAAAATAACAATATCTCTTCATGAGGTATCCTCCATATGTTTCCACTAAAACATTTTATCAGTTTCTTTTATGATCAAATAAAGTATTATAGGATGATGGGATAGAACTTAGGATGTGATTTTGGTAGGTTTTGGTTGATCAATATTTTTTATATGAGTGATGAAGTGGGGAGTGTGTTCACTTTTATAGTTGAAGAGGTGTGACATTCATATAAATGCTCAAAGTTATTAACTATTGAGAGGTCTCCCATCGATGATGTATCTCAAAAATTTGATAATAATATAATAGAGGGTGTATGTGGTTTAAAATATCTCCACCACACAAAAAAAATTATATTTATAAATATCTTCTTTAACATATATTTTTCCATATTTTTCATATTTTGGGTCTTTAATTTAGGTAACTAAATTTATAACCTTAGTAATATATTCATCTAGAATAAATTAAAGTGAAAATATCAAAACATTAGACCCAATTATACTAAAATATTGTATATAATTTATAAAAACCCCCCATATGTGTTGTAAATAAATTTTATCATAACTACTATTAACTGTCAAATACACAACTTTAATCTTAACAACACTAACAATAGTTTTTACTATTTAACTATCAATATTGTAACACCAAATGTTTTAAAAATTAATTTAATAAAATGAATGAAACAATAAGACTCTATAAAACAAAAATTTTTTATGTATATAGTTATAAACTAGTCGTAAAACATAATTTTTCGACGTCTACGTTTTGATTTTCAAAAAACATACATTTACGGTTTCGATCAGTAAGTTATTTGATGTCTGATTGAACCAAATTGTTATTTTGGTGAATAAAAACATACCCTTATGAATATTAATATGTATAGTAATTTGAACTTTATTAATAGTAATTTTTTTATTATTTTATTGTCTTAATTTTTTAAGATAATGACATCTTGATTAATTTTTCAAGGAAATATAAATTGAGTTAAAGTTTCAAAATTGTAGTTTTTTGAATAAATTATGATTTTATTTAATAATTAAATTAATCATATTTATAAAATTATCTTTGAAAAATGGATTTTATTTATGAATTATACACATTAAAAAGTGTTTAGGGTGAATTTTTTGAGATTTTTCTAAAATTCTTCAATTTTTTATGAATATTAAAATGTAGTAATTTACAATAAATACACATTATATGTTAAGTAAAATATTACTAGAATAATGGATTCTGTAAGACCACTTTTTTATAAATCACATGATCTATTTACAATTTTGGGTCACATGAATCAAGAATATTCCTAGACTTGAGAAAAAAATAAATAAACTAATGATTAAAATAATGGAAAACCTCTCCTCTCCTCCACTATAAATAAAACCCTCCCCCTCTTCCTCACAAACCTCTCATGCTCTGATAATTGACTAAAATCTACTCATTCACCTTCCCATGGCTATTCCCCATGTTCAATACCTACTTTTCTTACCAAAAGGCCAAAACCATATGACTTCATAAGGACGTCAAAGAGAAGAGATCAAGAGGTAAATATACTCTTTCATTTTCTTGTGTTTTCAATTCCAATAATTTTATTTCCAATAATATCATAACCAAATATTATACAAGATGAAAGAATTATATAGTATTATATATTATATATTTTCATTAGGTTTCTGAAAAAATTCATCATCATTCATCATATCCTCTTCCACTTATTCTAAAAATAAGAACATCGTCTGTGTTGTGTCAATTTACCGACATTGTAGATAATGTGTCTTCAATTTCCATTACTTCCTTCAAAGATAGTTGTAAAAAAATTTCAATGGTTCAAAAATGTTGTAAATTGTATATTATAACCTCTATTATGTTTTGTAATTAACTTATATTCATAATATTAATTGTATATGATGAAACGAGTTTGTAATTAAGAAAGAACTGTAACAGCCCAAGATTTTATAAAAAATATTATTTTTAATTTTATTAATGTCTTGTGTTGTACGCTACACCAAAAGGAGCTTTCACAACACGCATCCTTGACTTGCCTTGCATTACACGCAATCGCGACCTTCCTCGATAGCGTGTGTAATACGCAATACCGAGTTTCACTAAACAACGATATGCTATTAAAATATTATTAAAACTAGCCGGTATGAATAGTAATAACCACTTTTTAAAATTCTGTAAATCCTATTTTTCAAAATGAACTTCATTTTTGGATTCGGAGTATCGAATTTAGCCTAAGGTGAAATTTTGGTACATTTCGGATAACTTTCATATTCAGATGAATAGTGAAAATTACTAAAAAACAACTTTTTTAATCGAAATAATTAATAGTGATAAATTATTAATTGGAGTGGTTTTAAAGTATATTTAGAATATATTTTTACAATTTAATACAATGTTGGTCATTGGATGTAATTGCACATTTAAACCAGACATAAACAAGTGTCAATCTTTTGATAGATATTGTTTCTTAAAAACACGCTATTTGTTTTAACAGCGGGATTTAATTATAAAATTAATTAATGAAACTTCTATGTTATGAATTTGGTAAAATAGACTTCATTTTTGAATTCGGAATATGAAATATAGCTTAGGATGAAATTTTGGCATTTTTCTGAAAACCTTCATTTTTTAATGAATAGTGAAACTACTAAGTGGTAGTTAAAAAACTGAATTTTTCATAAAACTTAATTTTACCGCTTCTGTGAATGGAATTTCAAAAACCCGAGAGACACGGTTGATGTCAGTAAGTAAAATGTGGTTCAATGAGATGAAAATAATTTTTGGTGAATAGTAACTTTTTACTTTTATTTACCACGGTTAAAAGTAAATAGGGTAATTAAGGGTAAGAATGATATTAATATTACCCTAACACATGTCCTAATTCTATTGGACAAGTGTATCTCGACCAAAAACAACCTTAAGTGTAAAATATTATCATTTAGGCCCACTTGGATTAGATTAGGACATTTATTATTATTTAATTCAAAGAAGAGTTAAAAGAGTTAAAATCAAAGTTTATTCACTAAAACATTTTTAATATGGGGTTATACATAAGATAAATTCGACTATAAATATTCATTAGAAAGCTAAAACGGTTTCCTATATAATGTTATTTTATTTATAATTTTTAGACTTTAAATAAATTAATTTATTTATGACACAACGATGATGCAGTAATTACCCTTTTAAGGAAATATTAACATAATTGATGTTATAAATACTCAAATGAATGTAATTTGAGTCTTTTTATGAATTCCAATAATTTTCTAGGTTACTATGATATATTAGTGTTGATTTAATCAACTTTGTTCGAACATATAATTCTTTTATGACTTTCACAAAAATCATATATCAAATAGTGTCAAAATTGACACAAAATAGTTTTTAAATCAAATATTATATAATTAATTGTTATTTTATTCCTAAAAATCTAAGGTTCGGCAAAATGACTTAGATAAGGATATATATATTAATAATAAACAATTTAGGGTTCGTTTAGCATGTTATAGTAAGTGTATTAACCATATAGTGAAAGAAAACAAAAAGACGCGGTAAAAGTTAAATTATTTAACTTAGAGTTAAATCTAATTGATAAGGTTAAAATAAGAACCTAAACTTGTCTAAATCCTATTGGTTGATAGTATTTCGACCCATCCCCACTTTAGCTTCGAAATAAGACCCTTTGGAACCATTATAAACCGATTTTTACTTTAATATAAAATAATATTTTGAGATATTCTTAAGGTGCCCCTCTCCTCCCTTATAAAAGGGCACCTCCTCCTCCTCCTCCTCACACCAATTTGAGCACTCAAGCTCGGCCAACCCCTGCCAAAATCTCTTCTCCACTTCCCTAGAAACATCCTAGAGGTTCTGGTCATCCTCAAAGACCAATTTTAGTTCCCTAAGAGGAGGTCTCCAAAAGGCGCTTCAAAGAAGAGGTAATTACCGTTACCAATTCTTTCATCTTTATTTCTTCTTCCACTTATTCTTCTTAGTTTGTTTCATTATGAAGTAATAACATCAGTATCACTCATATACTGATATGTTATTATAAGTATGAAACAACCCTATTTCACCATCTATCTATCCTACGGAAAAAGAAATCACCGCGCGTGCGTACGTACGGAATACCGTCTCCACGCCGTGGTGTAATCTATTTTCCACCACCACCTTACATGGATGGGTATAATGGTGTAAAGAATAACTATACATAGTTATTAAAACATAATATTGATTCTGATATATTGTATAATCCACTCCAATTCAATTCAATATTTATGGAAATGATATAATCGCTCGTGCGTACGTACGGACTACCGTCTCCACGACGCGATGAGATTCATTCTCCATGTTAACCATTTAAGAATGATTATAAAGTATATATAAGAAATAATAATGAAATATATGACATTATAAAGCTACAGGATTTATGTATATATATATATATGTATGTCATCTACTTACTTCCATTCAAGACAATAGGGAAAGGAAAACAGCGTTCATTCGTACGTACGGACTACCGTCTCCATGAACGGTGTTTTTCATTTCATTTATCTATCTATTATATATATATATATACTGAATATATATGATATATAAATCATATTTTATATTCTGGAAGTAAGTAAATCATGATAATGTCAAGAACAAAAAGTCAAAACACCTACGATAAACGAAACGATTTTACCCAAAACGCTTCTTTAACATTGAATTTACAAAAGAACGGGTAATATAATGTCATAAGTGAACCATATATGATATCATAACAATGAATATGATTCTGTAATAAGTCAATGACATTATTTAAACCATTATACAGGAGCTTCGGACACGTACAAAGCAAATCGGACCTAAGGTAAGGGAAATATCACAATCTCACTTTTATCCGAGATTGTTTTTACTTTGGTAATTACTGGGGTGTATTTTATCATCCACATCCATGTTACCTCAATATGTAATATTATTTCCATCCTTCTAAAATAGTTTATATCCAATTTTACCCTTCTTTGAGTTTTTAGTAAAAGATATGGAAGGAATCTTTTGTCGTTTTTTCGTACGAGGTACTTTTTGACTTTTCCGACAGAAGTACGAAGAATGTTTTTTTAACTTATACGGCATGAATGGATTTTTAAAACATTATTTCCAAGAAGCTTCCTTTACAAGTTTTCAAGTTTATTTTTAATCAACTTCTTTTATTTTAAAGTCGTATGACATGTTATGAAAGGAAAAATGTTTTTGAAGAAGAAAAAATATTTTCCTCAAGAATGGAGTTCAAGTGTTTTATCAAAATTATTTTCCATCTAAGATAATAAAAGGGTTCTGTTTTTTTCCCTATTATTACATTGGTTTGATTATGTTGTGATGAAAATATTTTTTATGAATTCCTTTATCGTATATGAATTGTTTTATGATGTCATGTTGTTTAAGAATCCCATTTTTATTACATGGGTTACGCTATGATGTATGGTTTATGATTATGTGGCACACATAAGAAAGAATTCATTATAAGATGGGTGAGACCTATATCTCCCTTCAATGCATTGGGTAAAGATTTTATATCTCATGAGATAGACAGGGCTGGAATGGTAGGTTATACCGGTTCAGTGAAACAGGACTGAAACGAGGGTTACTCGATTCAGAAAGGGACTTTGTCCACTAAGAGAGTCTTGGCAATTAGTCTTGACTAACAAGAAATGATTCTCTATGATTATGTGTGTATGCCACAAAGTTTCATGTTTTATGTTATGATTATTGGGATTATTTTTTCACTGCCATGATTTATCCCATGATTATGAAATTATGCTCTCTCTTTTGCAGGTTATGATTTCCAAAATGTTATGTTCTTATGAATATGATGTGATTGATATTTATTTTTTTTACCCTTACTGAGCATTTGAGCTCACCCTTTTATGTTTTCTTTTCCCCAGGATATAAAGAAAGGTTTTAGGTAAAAAAAAAGAAGATCTTTATTGGAGATTTTGAAGTTCTTTCACCACGATTAGAAGATTATAGTCTGAGTTTCCAAAGACACTAAACTATTACGGTCCTTGTGTGTGTGTTTTTGTAATGTACTAAGTATTCCGCAAAAGTAATGTAATGTCAATGTACGTCAAGCTTCGGGTCTCTACAGTTGGTATCAGAGGAAAGGTTTAGTCAACCTTTGGAAACTAGGATGTGAGAACTTTAGTGAGATCCCTAGAGATTTTTATAAGGTTTGTCTAGGGATGTCCCTAAGGATAAGTATACGTATAGGATACAGTCCTATAACTACGGTAACGATCTTAGAATTTAACCTACGAAGTTAGATATTGAGGATACTCCCCCTTTATAATGTTGTTTTCCCTAGCATGATTTTTGCCTCTCACACTATTCTTTTTGGGTTTTAGAAAATGGCTGGAAACAAGACGATTCACGATAATGGAGGATATGATGGACAATGGAATGATATTCTTCATGAGAAACCAAATGAAATGGGATTTGGAAGTCCAAACATCATTATTATGCCGAATCAGAAATCTCATAATATGATCAATAAAGTCAAATTTGGTAAGTTTCCTGACTCGGCTAATAAGAGAAAGATGGAGTTTCATGATGATCATAGGGGAAGAAAGTTCAATTTCCCCTATGTAAATCATGTGGGAAGAGGAATCAAGGAGAATGTTTCAAGGGAACTGGAAGATGCTTTGGGTGTGGAAAAGAAGGACACAAAGCAAGTAAGTGCAAAGGAAAAGTGTCGGTTAACACCATGGATGAGGATAATGTTATTGCTACGACATAAAAAATGGTTAAGTGTTTTAAATGTGGAATGTATGGGCATTATGCAAACAAATGCCCTAAGGGAAAGACTCATGAAGAGAATCAGTATGGTTATATGGGTAGTATTTATGTGGATGATGATGAAGAGACTACAAATGATATGTGAGATGAAAGAATTGTTGAAGCTCGGTCAATGGTTTAAGAAGGTAGTGGAATGATTACATGTTTATCAAGTGTAATGTTGTATAAAGAATCTCATGGTACTATAGAATAAAGAGACATCTAAGGATTGTTACATTGTTGTCGTTCCTTGAGTTTTGAAAGTGTGTGATTAATGTTACCAGTATCGATGAAAGGTTATACAGATATTTTTGGAATGTAGATGATATGCGCATAATGAAGGGATAAAGAGAAAATTAAATGTTTGAAAGTATTCATGAGCTCATGATTGATATAAGGACTAAGTGATATCATGGTTTGAGTATATAGAATTTTGAGTATTTTGGTATGTGGAAGGTGTTAACTTTTAACTATATTCATGTTTTCACTAAGGTTCAATGGGTATTCAAGAGAGTGCATGATTAAGGCCTTTGAATGTCGGTAATGTGACCAACAAGACATATCTTATGATATATGGGGATCAACAATGGTATTAAATCTCTGGTAATCGTTTTCACTATGTTATGAGAGTGGACTGCAGTATTATGGATAAGCCTAAAGATTGAAATGGATTATGTTGGAAATAAGTTAGTATTGTTTAAGGATAGAAGTTTTTTCGATATTATTGATGGGATGTTATAGTAATATAGTTTTAGAAAAAGGACAACCTGCAGGACGGGCGACAGCCCATCGCTTCGGACAAGGCTGTGGGAATCGAACCCACAACCAAAGTGCGACTGGCCTTTATTGCCTACCACTGGCCTACAGGAAGTCCCTGTTTAGTAGAAACTAGTTTTATTATATTAAGCAGTATGATATATGAAGTATAAGTCCATTTTAGGAACTATATATGATTAATCTCACTATAGATCGACTTATGTATATAATTTTTTCTATCCATTTGTTTGAGACAGATGGAATGACCCGTCATTCTATCACATGATCTGCTAACACTTCACAAATAACAAATTCAACTTCATTTATTTAAGAGATGAAGTGGAAATTGTTCTAGGCACGAACAATAGTGAGATTGTACCAAAATAAAGAAAGTATTTATTCTAATTCAAAATTTCAACTTTAGGGAAATGATCTTGAAAACCAAAAATGTTGTCCTAGTGATCTTATACCTGATGAATCGGATGGTACCTTAGATCGTCACAAATTTATGGATTTGTGATTATTGGCTTTTCCATAGCCATGTTCTCTACCACTCTCCATCAGAACATGATGGTTAGATTTCTCTTCCATATCCATATTTTCACCTATGTGGAAACCCAATGATTAGTTTATTTGGGTAACCGTTACGTTTCATACTTTTGTTTTTAAAGATTGGTTTTGATATTCCTTTTTACGATGTGGGTTTCTATTAAAGAAACTTTCAAATAGTAAACCATTTATAACCCCGACGAATTTCGAGGGCGAAATTCATTTTAAGGGGGGTAGAATGTAACAGCCCAAGATTTTATAAAAAATATTCTTTTTAATTTTATTAATGTCTTGTGTTGTACGCTACACCAAAAGGAGCTTGCACAACACGCATCCTTGACTTGCCTTGCATTACACGCAATCACGACCTTCCTCGAGAGCGTGTGTAATACGCAATACCGAGTTTCACTAAACAACGATATGCTATTAAAATATTATTAAAACTAGCCGGTATGAATAGTAATAACAACTTTTTAAAATTCTGTAAATCTTATTTTTCAAAATGAACTTCATTTTTGGATTCGGAGTATCGAATTTAGCCTAAGGTTAAATTTTGGTACATTTCGGATAACTTTCATATTCAGATGAATAGTGAAAATTACTAAAAAACAACTTTTTTAATCGAAATAATTAATAGTGATAAATTATTAATTGGAGTAGTTTTAAAGTATATTTAGAATATATTTTTACAATTTAATACAATGTTGGTCATTGGATGTAATTGCACATTTATACCAGACATAAACAAGTGTCAATCTTTTGATAGATATTGTTTCATAAAAACACGCTATTTGTTTTAACAGCAGGATTTAATTATAAAATTAATTAATGCAATTTCTATGTTATGAATTTGGTAAAATAGACTTCATTTTTGAATTCGGAATATGAAATATAGCTTAGGATGAAATTTTGGCATTTTTCTGAAAACCTTCATTTTTTAATGAATAGTGAAACTACTAAGTGGTAGTTAAAAAACTGAATTTTTCATAAAACTTAATTTTACCGCTTCTGTGAATGGAATTTCAAAAATCTGAGAGACACGGTTGATGTCAGTAAGTAAAATGTGGTTCAATGAGATGGAAATAATTTTTGGTGAATAGTAACTTTTTACTTTTATTTACCACGGTTAAAAGTAAATAGGGTAATTAAGGGTAAGAATGATATTAATATTACCCTAACACATGTCCTAATTCTATTGGACAAGTGTATCTCGACCAAAAACAACCTTAAGTGTAAAATATTATCATTTAGGCTCACTTGGATTAGATTAGGACATTTATTATTATTTAATTCAAAGAAGAGTTAAAAGAGTTAAAATCAAAGTTTATTCACTAAAACATTTTTAATATGGGGTTATACATAAGATAAATTCGACTATAAATATTAATTAGAAAGATAAAAATATTTCCTATATAATGATATTTTATTTATAATTTTTAGACTTTATATAAATTAATTTATTTATGACACAACGATGATGCAGCAATTACCCTTTTAAGAAAATATTAACATAATTGATGTTATAAATACTCAAATGAATGTAATTTGAGACTTTTTATGAATTCCACTAATTTTATAGGTTACTATGATATATTAGTGTTGATTTAATCAACTTGGTTTGTACAAATAATTCTGTTATGACTTTCACAAAAATCATATATAAAATAGTGTCAAAATTGACACAAAATAGTTTTTAAATCAAATATTATATTATTAATTGTTATTTTATTCATAAAAATCTAAGGATCGGCCAAATGACTTAGATAAGGATATATATATTAATAATAAACAATTTAGGGTTAGTTTGTCATGTTATAGTAAGTTTATTAATCATATAGTGAAAGAAAACAAAAAGACACGGTAAAAGTTAAATTATTTAACTTAGAGTTAAATCTAATTGATAAGGTTAAAATAAGAACCTAAACTTGTCTAAATCCTATTGGTTGATAGGATTTCGACCCATCCCCACTTTAGCTTCGAAATAAGACCCTTTGGAACCATTATAAACCGATTTTTACTTTAATATAAAATAATATTTTGAGATATTCCTAAGGTGCCCCTCTCCTCCCTTATAAAAGGGCAACTCCTCCCCCTCCTCCTCACACCAATTTGAGCACTCAAGCTCGGCCAACCCCTGCCAAAATCTCTGCTCCACTTCCCTAGCAACATCCTAGAGGTTCTGGTCTTCCTCAAAGACAAATTTTAGTTCCCTAAGAGGAGGTCTCCAAAAGGCGCTTCAAAGAAGAGGTAATTACCGTTACCAATTCTTTCATCTTTATTTCTTCTTCCACTTATTCTTCTTAGGTTGTTTCATTATGAAGTAATAACATCAGTATCACTCATATACTGATATGATATTATAAGTATGAAACAACCCTATTTCACCATCTATCTATCCTACGGAAAAAGAAATCACCGCGCGTGCGTACGTACGGAATACCGTCTCCACGCCGTGGTGTAATCTATTTTCCACCACCACCTTACATGGATGGGTATAATGGTGTAAAGAATAACTATACATAGTTATTAAAACATAATATTGATTCTGATATATTGTATAATCCACTCCACTCCAATTCAATATTTATGGAAATGATATCATCGCTCGTGCGTACGTACGGACTACCGTCTCCACGACGTGATGAGATTCATTCTCCATGTTAACCATTTAAGAATGATTATAATGTATATATAAGAAATAATAATGAAATATATGACATTATAAAGCTACTGGATTTATGTATATATATATATATGTATGTCATCTACTTACTTCTATTCAAGACAATAGGGAAAGGAAAACAGCGTTCATGCGTACGTACGGACTACCGTCTCCATGAACAGTGTTTTTCATTTCATTTATCTATCTATTATATATATATATACTGAATATATATGATATATAAATAATATTTTATATTCTGGAAGTAAGTAAATCATGATAATGTCAAGAACAACAAGTCAAAACACCTACGATAAAAGAAACGATTTTACCCAAAACGCTTCTTTAACATGGAATTTACAAAAGAACGGGTAATATAACGTCATAAGTGAACCATATATGATATCATAACAATGAATATGATTCTGTAATAAGTCAATGACATTATTTAAACCATTATACAGGAGCTTCGGACACGTACAAAGCAAATCGGACCTAAGGTAAGGGAAATATCACAATCTCACTTTTATCCGAGATTGTTTTTACTTCGGTAATTACTGGGGTGTATTTTATCATCCACATCCATGTTCCCTCAATATGTAATATTATTTCCATCCTTCTAAAATAGTTTATATCCAATTTTACCCTTCTTTGAGTTTTTAGTAAAAGATATGAAAGGAATCTTTTGTCGTTTTTTCGTACGAGGTACTTTTTGACTTTTCCGACAAAAGTACGAAGAATGTTTTTTTTAACTTATACGGCATGAATGGATTTTTAAAACATTATTTCCAAGAAGCTTCCTTTACAAGTTTTCAAGTTATTTTTAATCAACTTCTTTTATTTTAAAGTCGTATGACATGTTATGAAAGGAAAAATGTTTTTGAAGAAGAAAGGATATTTTTCTCAAGAATGGAGTTCAAGTGTTTTATCAAAATTATTTTCCATCTAAGATAATAAAAGGGTTCTGTTTTTATCCCTATTATTACATTGGTTTGATTATGTTGTGATGAAAATATTTTTTATGAATTCCTTTATCGTATATGAATTGTTTTATGATGTCATGTTGTTTAAGAATCCCATTTTTATTACATGGGTTACGCTATGATGTATGGTTTATGATTATGTGGCACACATAAGATAGAATTCATTATAAGATGGGTGGGACCTATATCTCCCTCCAATGCATTGGATAAAGATTTTATATCTCATGAGATAGAAAGGGCTGGAACGGTAGGTTATACCGGTTCAGTGAAACAGGACTGAAACGAGGGTTACTCGCTTCAGAAAGGGACTTTGTCCACTAAGATAGTCTTGGCAATTAGTCTTGACTAACAAGAAATGATTCTCTATGATTATGTGTGTATGACACAAAGTTTCATGTTTTAAGTTATGATTATTGGGATTATTTTTTCACTGCCATGATTTATCCCATGATTATGAAATTATTCTCTCTCTTTTGCAGGTTATGATTTCCAAAATGTTATGTTCTTATGAATAAGATGTGATTGATATTTATTTTGTTTACCCTTACTGAAAATTTTAGCTCACCCTTTTATGTTTTCTTTTCCCCAGGATATAAAGAAAGGTTTTAGGTAAAAAAAAGAAGAAGATCTTTATGGGAGATTTTGAAGATCTTTCACCACGATTAGAAGATTATAGTCCGAGTTTCCAAAGACACTAAACTATTACGGTCCTTGTGTGTGTGTTTTTGTAATGTACTAAGTATTCCGCAAAAGTAATGTAATGTCAATGTACGTCATGCTTCGGGTCTCTACAAGAACCGCCAAAATGATCTAAACAAGTGTCACTAATGATTTATCTAATGATTCATCCTCATAAAAAATAACCAAAATGATTTATGGAATCATTTAATATTCTGGAAACATATTAACATTAGTTTCTTCCACATCTTTAGTTTCTCTTCCATTTTTCAATAAAATCCATTACATACCAACCATCGAAATAATGTAAATCACGCGATCCAAACAATAGAAATAACAAAATATTATTAATAAAAGGGTATAATGATGTCATATAAAGATCATATATGGTGTTATAAACATGATTAATCGTATTTATAATATTAATAACTCACTTTTAATCAGTATATAAGAGGTTTGAACAAGTTTGAATTAAGATGAACTTCAGGTAATGGAATTCTTAACCTAATTTCCATTCTTTGGGTTAACCTTCTACTTCATTAATTAAGTGATACTGATATTATATGTGTAATTAATTTCATTTATATTATGATTTATTTTTTCTATTTTTATAGTATACACAAATTCTTTTCATTATATCAATTCTCACTTCAATTATATTGTATTTTTAAGGGACGTTCCTTTAAAAATCCTATTTTAAAATGTATTTTACGAATTTCAAAAGAAATATTTTAATGAAAATATCCAAGTTTTATGATTATATTCTAGTTATTAGAAACCATTTAAAATGAAGTGTGGAACCTATATATCCCTCAAATTCATTGGGTAAGTGTATGTTGGAGTTTGACCGAATGGTTACTCCAAGTGTAATTTTGATTGTTACACCATAATGTAGCTGTGAGGATCAGATTATAAGGTACCCGTGAGGGCTGTAAATAATATGGTAGCCATGAGGGTTAAAATATAGGTATTTAGTTCACCAATATAACCTTATGGGTTTATATATATTTTTTAAAGTTTTTTTTGAAATCTCATGTTTTGCTAAGTATGTATATATTGGTGGGATGTATGTCTTTTTGAAATAGATTTTATATGTTTATAAGTATTCATGAAATAATGGTTTATTTCTTTGATTTTATATACCTTGATAATACATTTATGCTCTTACCATGTTTTAAATTTTTTTCACAAGCTATATGGATTTTTAATAGAGATAAGGAAGTCAAGTTAAATGTAATGATGATCTGTCAAAGAAATCATGTTGTTGTTTTGTGTAAAAATTTGATTGTTTTGGAAGAATTGGATATTGTTCTAATGGTAACCACATTGTATTCTTATGGGTTGATATGTATGAGTTATGTCCCAGAATTATAAAATCATAAACTAAAAAGATCCTTGGGAATTTAAAGAGGTGAAATCTTGTGGAAATAACTAGATTATGTAATGTTTATGGTTGAGTCCTTATACATGGTGTCAGAGCACAATTTAGATAACTTTAGGAGTTAGTATTATGTTAAAATAATACCATAAATTATTTTTACATATTTTTATTTTGAAATTTGATAGAATTTTAATATTACCATGTTTCTTCACCAAAGATATGTCTCTTCAAAATTTCTTTCCACACAAGAAACTTGTAAGGTGATAATGGAAGGAGTCGAGAGGCGGATATTTTACCAAATCAAAAACTATGAATTGTGGTATTTAGAACCGAGCAGTTTTTGATAGTAATGTCTCACATTATGTAGAAAATAAATAGTGTTGTCATCCATGCAAGATAACAACCATATGTACCACAAAAGAATATGATGATTGTGGAAAATTTTATGACGCAACACACTCCTTCTTTCGGTGGATATTCTGAGCAAGTAGTTGATAAAAGGATGTATTAAATACCTTGATTTTTTTTTGATGTTATGGTATGTTTAGATAATCCAACGTTTAGTATTTATGTTTATCATTTTGATGGTAAATTTGATCAAAGGTGGTACATGGTCATGAAAAGTTGGGATAGATAGGATTTTAAAGCCTTATAGAGTGGTGAATATAAAATTATATTCAATAAAAAATATTTTACAAAGGTGGTTGGACAGAGGATGTAGTATAATTTTTTTGAATTGAGGGAAAAGAATGAAGATTTAGTGGTTGTGTATGATGAAAACCTCACCCGAATGTTAAGGTACACTCTAAATATTATTTGGGATCTTGAGAGAAAAATTAATTTCTTTTACTCATGATTAAAGCCAATATATTGAAGGGATTTGGACTCCCAAGAATTAAAAAGTTATGAGAAACTTTTTTGATGGGATGAAAGGCTAGAAATAGAGTTTTCTGATGATCACTTATACCTTGAAAACAAAACGAAAAATAGGTATAGATGGAAAGAGATGAGTAAGAATCAATCAATGAAATACAATTGTAAGAAAGTTTTCTTTCTAGTTTGTGAAAAGTGTAGTAAAATGAACCCTGGGGAATTTATTACCAAAACTGATATGTGTTTTTGATGTGTTAAGTTTGGAATTACAAACCGAGATTGAAATTAAAATGATATTAGGATCATTTCTAATAAAAAATTGTAATGTTTTTCAAATGTGGTTAGATGGATCATTATGAAAATGCCTTCCTAATGAAAGATTCATGTGATTTAAAATAGCCAGAATATAAGAAGAAATGTGTTGGGAGATCCTTCGAAAATATGTTAGCACGAGTCGGGCCATCCAATTAAGTGGTATCCGATAATTTGTTTGCTTACTTAGATTTTTCTAAAGTCTTTTTTGATATGGGGTCTACACATTCCTTTATTTATGAAAAAAAATTCTGGTAAATTAGAAATATCACCTCAACAAAAGAGAGTACAAATTGTTTTTAAAATAATAGTGGGAAAATGTTACAAAAAAGGAATTTTAATAATCGTCATATTTTTATCTATGGAAATACATTACCTACAAATTGTTTTTCCTTTATTAGACTTATATGTCATTTTGGGTATGGATTAGCTTTCTGTTTATCATGAAAATATTTATTATAGAGCTAAAGAATTTTTTTTCAAAAAGAGCTTTTGTTTTTATACACGGACGTCCCCATACGACTGATAACATATCAACAAGTTGAGAAACTATTTAAATATGTAAATGAATGTTAAAATTGTTGAAAACAAAAAACAGTTCATATTAATGATTTGTCAATGGTAAATGATTACCATGATGTTTTTCTTGGTGAGTTACCCAGTTCACTTCTTTATCAAGAAGTTTAATTCAGAATTGTCTTAGGTCCTAATTCTTTTTCAATTTCAAATCCCCCTTATCAAATGACTCAAATGGAACTTATTGAATTGAAAATTTAGTGGAAAAATTTTCATGATAAAGTATTTATTCATCCTTGCACTTCACCATAGGGAGATCCTATTATTTTCATTAAAAAGAAGGTTGGTTCCATGATAATTTTCATTGATTATATATCTTTGATTAAAATTAATATCAAGAATAAGTATCCTTTTCCTCACATAGATGACTTGTTTGATCAGATCTTGGGAACTTTTTATTTTTCCAAGATTGTCATGAGATTCGGGTACCATCAACTAAAGGTGAAGGAGGATGACATTTCATAAAAAAATTGAACTCAATATGATCATTATGAATTTGTTTTTATAACATTTGGGCTGACTAATGCACATGTTGTATTCATGGATCTTATGAATATAATATTTCATGAGTAGTTTGACAAGTTTTTGGTTGTTTTTATTGATTAAATTTTAGTATATTTTGTAAGTAAAGAGGCTCACAAAAAATTATAAGGTTGAATTTTCAAAGATTAAAAGGAAATAAATTGTCTGGAAAATTCAGAAGGTGTCAATTTTGGTTGAAACAAATTTTTTTCCTTGGTCACATTTTTTCTAATGATAGAAGAACTGTTGATCCTTCAAAAACTGATGTTGTTGAATAATGGAAAAAACACAAATATATAACCAAGATTCATAATTTTCATAGGTAGGTAGGCTATTACAAGAGGTTTCATGAAAATGTTTCTTAGTTATCTACTCCATATTCTAGGATTACTCAAAAAGGAGTTAAATCCATCTAGATAAAATAATGTGATGAATACTTTCTTGAATTGAAAAGAAGATTGGTGAATTCTCTAGTTCTGACCATACCTTACAGAAATGGTGGGTTTTTCATCTAAAGTGATGCTTCATTTATGGGATTTGGTTTTTTTCTAAGGCAGAAAGATCAGGTAATTGTTTAAGCATCAATACAACTTAACCCTAATGAGTTAAATTATCCCACAATGATTTGGAAGTAGAATATATTATTTTATGCATTAAAAATTTAGTGGAATAATTTATATGGAGCCAAATGTGAAATATATACTGACCACAAATGTCTGAATTATATATTCACTCAACATGAATTAAACATGATGAAGAGAAGAAGGCTTGAATTGATAAAAAAATTATGATTGCATGATCAATTACCATCATAGAAAAGAAAATAAATTAGAAGATGGCTTGAGCCGAAAACATCATGAATCATTAACTGTGTTATGGATAGAACAAAATAATTTTATTAATGATTCAATAAATTTTGGCATGGATATTATTAGCATAGAAAATTCCTCAATTTTGGTTTTGGTTTCAAAGAAGTTATCTTTGCGTAACTAAATTAATCAAGTGCAGAAGGATGATGGGGAGCTACAAAAAAGATAGAATTAGTTAAAACGGGTGAGTTTCTAGAATTTAATGTTGATAATGATTGTTTTCTAATATTTTGAAAAGAGATTATGTGTGCCTCAAGATTCTTATCTAAAGAAATAATTATTGTGTGAAGCTCATAGTTCTCCGTTTTTAGTTTATCCTGGTATTACAATGATGTATAGAGACCGTCGAGGGTATTACTGGTAGGATAGAATAAAAACATATATTGTAGATTTTACCATGAAATTTTTGACATGAAAACATGTTAAAGTAGAGGGATAATTGAAGAAGGGGATGCTTTATCCTTTTCCAGTGCCAGAGTGGAAATTGAAATATATATCCATGGATATCATTATGGGGTTACCAAATACATATTGAGGTAACAATTAAATCTTGGTTATTATTGATTGAATTTATAAATCTATTAATTTCCTTCCTATTCGAGATACTATGTCTTTAGAAGTACATTATTAACTATACATCAAAGAGATTTTCAGGTTACATAGTGTTCCCATTTCCATTGTATCTGACCGTGATCTCATGTTCGCTTCTAACTTTTGGAATGGCCTTAAGAATTCATTAGGAATAGAATTAAATTTTATTACAACTTTTCATCCTTAATCAAACGGGAAACCAAGATGAATGATTCAGACATTACAGGATATTCTTCGAGCTTATCCAATAGATTACTAGGGATGTTGGGATCAACATATTTCATTAGTTTAATTTTCTTATAATAATTGTTTTCATTCTAGTATATAGATGGAACCATTTGAAGAATTATATGGTAAGTAGTGTCAAAATCCATCTTTTTGGGATGAAGTTGGGGAAAGGATGTTTCTAGGACCAGAATTAGTATCAGAAGTGGTTGAGAAAGTGAAGATATTCTAGTAACACATGAGGAAAGCTTAGAGTATGTAAAAAAGGTATGCAGATAACAAGAATAAATGCTTTTATTTTGAGGTTGGTGCTCATGTTTTTCATAGAATCTCCTCATGGAAAGTTTTTATGATATTGGTATGAAAGAAAAGATAAGTACACAGTTTTTGGACCTTATGAAATATTCAAGATAGTTTGACCTATTTATTACTGAATAGACCTGGCTTCAAGTTTATATCAAGTACACAATTTTTTCATGTTTCGATTTTGAGAAATTATGTTCTATATTTATCTCATTTT
The DNA here is from genome assembly GCA_963277665.1 of Viscum album. NCBI lineage: Eukaryota > Viridiplantae > Streptophyta > Magnoliopsida > Santalales > Viscaceae > Viscum > Viscum album. The sequence continues at coordinate 1,039,842,653 of OY728165.1, forward strand.
TTGATTCCAGAAGCTATTCAGCTGGAAGAGAACCTTTTCTATGAAGAGTAACCTATTCATATTTTTAATAAGAGATAAAGAGTTTTGAGGAATAAGTTATTCCAATAGGTAAAGGATTTATTAAAAAACAATATTTTTTAAAAAACAATAGGGGAATATGATAATTTTATGAGGGAAAGGTACACTAACTTAGTTTAATAAGTATATAAAAATACAGTGACTCAATTTTCAGAAGATGGGGAGAATGTAACACCCCATTGTTTTACAAATGAATTTCATAAAATTTGTAAAACACTAATACTCTAGGAAAAAACACTTTTTTATGTATATAGTTATTAACAAATTGTTAAATCTTATTTTTGGTATATATGGTAAGAATTTCAAAAAAAAGACATCTAAAGTTGCGATCAGTAAGTTATTTGGATTTTAATAGAACTAAAATGTTTTTTTTGAATAGATAGATACCCTTATCAATAGTAATATGAACATTACGTATAGTAAATTGTGTTATTATATTATTTTCATACATTTATAAGATAATAAGATCTTGATTAATTTTTCAGGGTGATATAAAATGAGTTATAGTTTTAAAATTATTATTTTTTGGAAAAATTATCAATATATTTAAAAATTAAATTGATCGTTTTTTTAAAAAAAGATAAAAAATGGAGTTCATTTATTAATTCTACCTATGAAAAAATGGTTAGGGTGAATTTTTGGAAATTTTCTGAAATCCTTGAATTTTTTATGAATAGTAAAACATGCTAATTTACCACATATATACATTATATGTTAAATACACTATTCTTAGAATCATGAATGATGTAAGAAACCTTAGTAAGAACTCGCATTATATATTTGCTGTTTAGGGTCACACGAATCCATACTATTCATAGTCTTACTAAAAAAACTATAAAACTAATGATTAAAATAATGGAAAACCTCTTATCTCTCCCTCTATAAATACCACCCCCACCCCCCTTTTCCTCTCACACCTCTAAATATTTGTGAATTGTCTAAATTATATACATTACCCATAACAAGGATTTTCCCCACATCCAAGACCCATTGGTATCACCCAAAGGAAAAAGAAAATGTCTTAAAGAGGATCTCAATGAGAAGAGATGAATAAGTCAAAATCCTATTTCATTTTCGTGTGTTTTCTTTTCAACTCTTTTATTTTCTTATACTCACTTTACCCACCCTTGTCAAATAAAATGAATGATCCAATATTATATATTCATTAATTTTATCATGTTTATGGAAAAATTCATCATCATTCATTCTCTCATATTCCACTTATTCAAAAAATAAAAACATCATTTGTGATGTGTCGATTTACCAACATCGTGGATAATGTGTCCTCTATTAATTTTAATTACTTTAAATATGGTTGTAAAAACTTTTTTATGGTTGAAAAATAATTTAATGTGTATTATTTGACCTCTATTATGTTTTGGTATAAACTTATATGTATTATATTAAAGTTACATGATGAAAAATGTTCTTGATTAACGAAGAATCACTAAAATGATATAAATGAATATCACTAATGATTTATCTAATTATTTATCCTCATACCATATAAAAATTATTTGTGGAATAATTTAATATTATGGAAACATATTAACACCATTTAATTCCACTTCTATATCTTTACATCCATTAAACAAGAAAATATTTTATTAACCGACCATGGTAATCATGTAAAGCACGCACTTGAAACAATGGAAATAACAAAATGCTATTAATATATGGGCTGAATGATGTTATAAAATAATAATATAAGGTGTTATAAACATGATTATTCTTTTTTAAAATATTAATATTACCCTTTTAACCATTATACACTAGTTTTAATCAATTTTTATGTACGATGATCTGGAGGTAAGGAAATTTTTAACCTAATTTTATATTCTTTGGGTTGAAATTCTACATCATTAATTAAGTGATACTGATATTATTTGTGTAATTAATTTAATTTATATTATGATGTATATTTTTAATTTATAGTGTATAAAATTAGTACTTTAATTATATTAATTATCACTTCAATTATATGATATTTGTAAGGGACTTTCCTTTTAAAACTATCTTTTAAAATTCGATTTTATGAAATTCAAAATCAATATTTATATGAAATTATCCATTTTATTAATATATTTTGTTTCTTGGAAATTTTTTATGATGAATTTTGGATCCTATATCTCTCTCAAAATCATTTGGTATGTGTAAGTTGGAGTTCAGTCATTCGGTTACTCCATGGGTAACTACGATGGTGACACCATAAGGTACCCAGGAGGGTTACACTGTAAGGTAACCAGGAGGGTTACAAATCATAAGGTAGATATCAGGGTTAATTATTGGTATTTAATTACCTAAGATAAACTTATGGTTTTATATATGTTCCAAAATGTTTTATGGAAATATTGTGTTACATAAAGTAATTATATATGGGTGGGAAGTATTTCTTTGTGAAAATGATTTCAAATTTTTATAAGTATTCAAGGATGAATGGTTTCTTTCTTTATTTAAATACACTTTAAGAATATTTTTATGATCATACCATGTTTATAATTTTTTCCATAGGTTATAATGATGTTTAATAGAAAGAAGGAAGTCACATTGAATGTTATGAATATTTTTCAAAGGAATCATATTTCTATTTTGTGTTCAACATTATATGTTTAAAACTAATTTCATATTTTTTAATGGTACCCACTTTGTATGGTTGTGGGTTTATATGTATGATTTATTTCTAAACATTCTAAAACTCTAATCCAAATTTATCTTTGTGTATTTAAATATGGTAAATCTAGTTGAAATAGTTGGATTACCTAATTTTTAAGGCCGCGACCTTAAAAATATAATAATTATAATAGAAACATTGGAACATTAATGAAACATAGTTAATATTTATTAATATATAAAAATAAATTTACATAAGATTTTATTTTCTATCAATTTTAAATCAACTAATTAAATATATTTTATTATAAAATGACATTAATGTGAATTTGGACAATATTCATTTAACATATGTTTAAAACATATCAATCAAACAATGTAAATTGAATCCATTAAGTTAAAAACTGTGAAAAATTATATATCCATCTATAATGTAAATTTATCACAATGATTCATTTAATTTAAATAACCTTTAATGTTTTTATTACGGTTTGATATATTTAATTATGAACTAAATAATTCATGTTCTGGTGTTTTTAAAAATTTAATGTATTTAAATCAACTATAAATAATTAATGAAAAATATCATGATAAGAAAACTCATTTATCTACCAAAATAATATTTATAACTGAAAATATATTTTTCTCCATTCAAATGCTTTATATAAATCTAAAAGAAGAAAATCTCTTTTTTAATCTTTTTATTTACATAACTTTTTATATCGGTTAATATCTTGGAAAAGTGTCCCAAAACTTATAAAGCATGATGATAAGTTCACAATAGTATTGATATGTACATAAAATTGGATTTTGATAAATTTTGATCCATTCTCACATGATATATTCTATGGTAAACCCTGAAGTAAACATGTTTTTTCATTAATCACTATAATCAATTTTAACTGTTTTCACTAATAATTATGGTAAAAAATTATGTTATCCATATTAAGAATTAGAAAATATGACAATTAAAAATATGGAATCCATTTTTCCAAATTCAGATAATAGAAATGTTATAATTTAATTTAAAATTAATCTTATAGACATGATGTGGAATCATGTTTTTAAAGCGAAAAAATGATCAATAGTTTACAGAGTTATTATATTATATATCAATATGAAATTAATTATGATGACATAAATTAGAATAATATATATATTATAACTAAATGTAACTTAAAACTATTTTAAAATATAAATTAATATTATATCTAAATTAAAAAAATGAATGTTTGAATTAAAACTCAGTATTTTTCCCTATTCCTAAAAAAGGAAACTTCTCTAAAAAATACAAAAAAAATTACACAGAGATAAATCTTATATTATAATTCCAAAATTGTTGTTTGTTTTTTAATGTATTTTTATAAATGTGGTAAAATATAATTTTAATTTACGTGTTTGTAGGATCTAAACATTTTCATTCTTTTTCATGATATCGTTTTCAGATATTATTATACCCTTGTTTTGGTTATACATTGGTTAAGATTTTATTTGGGGTTATTTTAGGAGAAATTGGAGAAATTTGGAATCACTTGGGAATTTTAATGGTTGTAACACTATTATAGAAAACTATGATGCTTTCCCCCGGAATCTGTGCATCGAATTTTAGAGAGACAAGAGTTGGAAGATGATTGGAGCACAATTTGGCCAAATCGTGTAGCCTACCCCCCAAATCCTACAGCATTAAACATATGTTATATAAATGGTTGATGGATGGTTTTTCAAAAATTTAACCACTAAGGATATTCTATATAATACCTAAATATTGGTGCACTTTTAAGGCGTATAGTTTGGAAAACTATGCCCCTCCCCCAAGAAAACCATGTCGGTTGATTTTTTATTTGTCGAAAATTTATTTAAAATTAATAAACCACCTTTTTTACCCAAATGACCCCTATTCAGAATAATATGACTTCCAATTTTTATGGTGGTCTCAAAAAGGATTCCAAGTCTCCATAAAGCCCCCTTCTTGATGAATCAAAGATCCTATTAAAGGATCTTATCCTCTACGGTAAGTGATTTCTTTCCCATTTTGATTCCACACTCTTTTATATCCCTTTTGGGATGAAGAGGAACTATTATCTTCTATTGGTGAAACATTAAAACAATGTTTTAATATATTTCAATCCTTTTGATATTTATCTTAGGTATTGGTCCTAGATCTTATACACTATTATGATTTTGATCTTTCAAAATCAATTTATAGATTTTGGTATGGCAGGCATTTGTTAATGACCTAGAGGTAAGTGGTCTAATTATCAATTCTCGTAGTCTTTACTAAAATTGTGTGTCTGTAATATTGAAATTTTAATTTTCACATTGAGAAATTACCATCTAAATTGAACTAATTCATTAAATTCCCATGCGATTATTAAATTTCTCAAACAAGTGATTATGAAATTAGTGAATAATATAATTACTGAATTTATTGATTAATGGGATTAAAGAATTGATAGTGACCCATTGGGTGTAGAATTGTTATTGAAATGAAGATATATAAATCATTTATATAGAAAACAGAACATATTAAATGTGTTTAATAGTGAATTATGGTAATAGTTGATACATGGGGTGAGAATGTGGAATCAGGAGACCTGGTGTTTGTGATTGAGTTGTGGGATAGGGAATTCTACTCAAAATAATCTCATGTTGTTGAATTCACTATGGATCCCAATATATATATATTTATTACATGGGATCAATGAGTTATGGGATAGGGGGTACTTATCCAAATACCTATAGGTTTCCATAGTAGGTCTCTAGGCACCCATTGTTTGAATGTGTAACGGGAATTTAATGAATAATGGAAACCCATGCTGAAATGAAATATTATATACCTTGTTGAATGTTTTAGACACAGTGATAAGGCATAGAAGGGATTGTTAGTGCGGGTTTCATCATGAACCCAATGAATTATGTGGTCAAATAAAGAATAATTTGATGTGAAAACTTTTTACATTAACCATTAACTTTATTCTTTATAAAACACCATAAATTGTTATAGAATAGATATTATTTTAGATTCCATCGGTAGTGTCTATAAGAACTCAACCTTAAACATTACATAACCTTTAATTAATTGAATAATTCATATTAAGTATCCATTCATGTTTAGATTTTAAGAGAATTATTCCATAACTATTACCTTACATCTCAAAAATTACAAGGTAGACACTTCTACTCAGTTTCCATTTTTTCATAAAATAAAAACTCATTAAAAAAGAGTAATGTATAGTCCTATGTTTTAGATAGAATAACTTTTCCTTGATCCCATCCTTTACCCTATTCATCTTTATGTCCTGTGAAAAATATTTCAAAACTTGGGATGAGCATAAAAATCTCCATAAGTTTTATAAAACAATGAAAGAAAACATTAGTTCATCATTGAATGCATCAAATAAGCTCTTTAACATACCTCATGAAATAATCGGATTTATGAATAACACATAGAAAACATAAATCATAAAGGTAAATTGGGGAATCCATATCATACTTAAATTGTAGCTATAACATATACCTAGGGAGTTACATTTGGAATACCCATCATAGTATATTCCATAAATCTCTTAGGAGAAACATTAACATTTACCTCCGCCATGTTACCCAATGCATTGGAGAGCTATCTCAGGCTCACATGCCATATTTCTGTCAAGTAACGACCCTTATACATAAACAATGCCCAAGAACCATAACATATTCAAAAAAAATAAACACGAAGGAAAGATAAAATTTCCACATTTCAATCAAAATACATCATTACAAATCCATTATCAAAACCATTTTCAATACCAAAATACATAAAAGAGTATATGGTATTAATTTTCCTTTTAAAAACATTACACCTTGTAAAGGAATCCATAGATCAAATAATACTCATAGTGGCGGAAAGGTCATTGTCACCATGTACGTTAAAAAAACATTATTTTTGTCGTTTAGTAAAATTCTTAGTATAGAAAATATTCATTTGGAATAAAAGTAAAAGTCAAAGGGGTTTATATACCATATAAAAGAAAGTTGTGTATAAAAAAAATATGCCCCAATGAAAGGATATTGAGATGAAGTCCCTTACAACGTTCTTTTTGTAAATAAAATAGATCAATTATGTGTATTTACTATAAGTTCACATACATAATGTATAAATACAAGAAAGGAAATCAAAAGTTATTTTTTACATAATCATAGGACAACATAATTTAAAATTTTAAGATTAACCCAAAGAATGGAAATTGGGTTAAGAAGTTCCCTTACCTCATGTACGACTTAACCCGTTCATTCATTAATCTCCTAAAAAATAAACTAAAGTTTACTTTTACATTATTAAGAACCTTAATCAAGTTTATTATTACACTTTTATCACTTATTACCATTTTATAAACATTATATAATCATTTAAGTTAATAATGGTCGTTTTGTCGATATTCGGTACTTGAGTCAAAATTGGACTTATTATAATTACAAGTTGTTCATGTGGTCAAAAGTTATTATATTAGTAATGATATTAATTATTAAGATATCATATATATCATATATATCAAGTATATACTTGTATTTATAATAGTACATAACATTTGGAGGTAAGAAATGAAATGCACCATTCATAGAGACGGTAAGTCGTGCGTACTGATAAATGCTACATTCATTTATATTTCTTATTTTAATGGAATTAAAAAAATGATATATAGGTATATTATAATTCCAGTAAAATATCATATATAATATCATTAACTCTATCCTTTATACGTCCCACATATGGCATTAACGAGTCATATCACTTTGAGGGGGCGGTAGTCCGCACTTCCTCAAATGGAATTATCACCTCTACCCATAATGGAAACCATAAATGAATGATATAAATGAAAAATACAAGATCATATAAAACATAAACATAATATATATCATATATAAATATAGCTCCATCTTAATGGCCACCATGAGAGGTGGTAGGAGATAATTGAACAATCATCGTTTTGTGAGGTGTTAGTTTTCCATCCACAGAAACAGTATGTTCTTTACCCATTCGATGGAGGTGTGTGAAAGTGTAGTTAAAAACCTTGTCAAAACTAAATCATAGTATATTTAAGATATTTTTTTTCTTATTAAAGAAGATAATAAAGAGATTTTAGGGGTTGGAGAAGTAAAATAAAAGAAATTAATTTAAGAGAAAATGTTAACTTTAATTCGGGTAACTCCCTTTGGATTGAACCAAAAGGACTTCTTGAAGTGTCTTATGTCTATGTGAAGGCATATAGGTGGAACATAGATATATTTAGAGATTATTTGGTCAGGTTTTGGAAGAGTCAAGGGGATTGAGAGGTGTGTGGAATGGGTTAGAGTTGAGGGCTTTTATAAAGGGGAGGAGGGGCTCTTTATGAAAGTGTGAAAATATAATTTTATTATATAATGATTTTTTGTTTTAAAAATTCCAAAAGATATTAAAGTAGAGGATAATATGAATCATGGTTGAAATAAAATCAACCAACAAGAATTGGACTGGTTTTTGGATATTATTTAAATCTTTATAACATTATTTATTTAAATCATTTATTAATGAGGTAAACACTGCATCATTATTGTGTTATATATAATTTTATTTATTTATGTATAAAAAATATAAACAAAATACCATAACGTATGAAATTATTTTATCTTTCAAAATAATATTTATAGTCAAAATGATAACTTATATAACCCTATATAAAAATTAATTTACTAAAAGATATTTGTGTATGTCATTATTTCCATTACGTTATGTTAATTAAAATAAAGTGTCATTATCACTATTAAGTGGCTCCATGGGTTACCAAAATAGAACCAAGGATTCCCATGGTCGTCCATGACCCAAATAGTATGGTTTGGACAAGTGTTATGGTAATTTTGTATTATTATGATTTTCCTTTTACCCTGAATTACCCTATTTATCTTTAACCACAGTAAATAGAAGTAAATGTTACTATTCAACAAAAATTATTTTCAAAACATAGAAGTTTCATTAATTAATTTAAAATTAATTCTCCTTGTGAAAACCAATAGCGTGTTTTTAAGAAACAATAACTATCAAAAGAATAATACTTATTTATGTCCAATTTCAAAGTGAAATTAATTCCAATGACCAACATTGGATTAAATGGTAAAAATATAATCTAATTACAATTTAAAACCAATTAAAAATATAATCAAACCATATAAATAAATTATATTAACATGAAGTTTTGAATTAAAATACATTATTTTTCAGTATTCAACAAAAAATGAATTTTATCAGAAAAAATCATTGTTTTACAAAAAATAAATTTTGAAGTCCCGATTCTGAAAAAGAATTTTATTTTTTCAAAAAAAACATATAAAAGTGACCAAAACTAGATTTAAAGATGGTTCTCTATCGTAAGGTGTTATGTCAACCTTTTAATTAATATTAGAGTATTTATGCTTAAAATTAGATTAACTCATATTTTAAGCCTCTAAAACATATTGGATAAATGTCAAAACATTTAACAAACATGTGTAACATTATTGATGTTATTTGTATTCATTCCCACCAATAAAAAGGCTAGGCGTTAACTATATTTAATATAATATTATTATATTATTAGTGTGCAATGTAAGATTTCCAAGAAACCCATCATTGTGTATCAGGTACACCATCAAGCATATCCACCCCTTTAAAGTAAATTTAATATTTAATTCAAAAATATATATAATTATGAAAATTTATTATTTCTTTATTTACCTAGGATGTTACATCCTTCCCCCTTTTGGAAATTGCGTTCTCACAATTTTATTCACTTATCAAATAAATGGGGGTATTAATCCCTCATTTCATTTTCAGGTTCCCATGTTGCCACTTCAAGCATATGATTTTTCCACCAAACCATTTCCTGGTGAATCACCTTATTCCACAATACTTTCTCTCTTCGGTCGACAATATGGACTAGCTATTCCTCATAAGAGAGATTCTCTTCCAACTAAACTACCTCCGGACATAAAACCTAAGATAGATCTGGCATATACATTCTCAGCATCGAAACATGAAAAACATTTATTACCTGGAGTAAACTTGGAGGTAAAGCTACTCTATGAAAAATTGATCCAACTTTCTCCAGGATTACATAGGTTTCTATGAACCTCAGACTCAACTTTCCTTTCTTACCAAAATGCATCACACATTTCCACGGAGAAACAATGAGAATGAAATGATCACTTACCTCAAAAGCGAGATCCTTCCTCGGATTATCTGCATAACTTTTCTGCTAGCTCTGAGCTGTTCTCATTTTCTTCTGAATCAACTGAACCATTTTTTCCATCTCTTCTACCAATTCTAGTCCCATCATCTTCCTTTCTCCTTCTTCATCCCATAAATCTAGTGTTCAAAACCACTTTCCATATAATGGCTCAAATGGATCCATCTATATACTAGAATGAAATCTGTTATTATAATAAAATTTTAAAAAAGAAATATGTTGGTCCCATCTTCCCTGGTAATCCAGTGAACAAGAACGTAGAATATCCTCCAAGGTCTGAATTGTTCATTCTAACAGCCCACCTAATTGCGGATAAAAAGATGTACTAAAATTTAATTCAATACCCAATGACTTTTGAAGGCCTTTACAAAAGTTAGAAATAAATCTGGGATCATGATCAGATACAATGGAGAGGAGAACTCCATGAAATCTGAATATCTCTTTAGCATAAAACCAAGAAAGTTGATCTAGTGACAAAGTATCTCAAAAATGAAGGAAATGAGCAGAATTAGTCAACCGATCAACAATAACCCAAATTTCATTATTACCTTGTGATGTCTTCAGTAATCCCACAGTGACGTCCAAGGATATATTTTCCCATTTCCACTTCGTCACTGGAAAATACTAGAGAATCCTTTTCGGTAACTGCCTCTCTTCTTTAATCTGTGGACAAGTCAAAAACTTCACAGTAAATTCAGCAATATCTATTTTCATTCCATCCCACCAGTAATACTCCTGATGATCTCTATACATCTTAGTACTGCCAGGATGAACACAAAAGGGAGAACTGTGATCTTCAAAAAACAAATCATTCCTTAACTGTGAATCAAAAGTCACACATAAACTCTTTTCAAACCTCAAAACACAATCACTATCAACGTTAAATTCAAGAAACATACCCTTATAAACCAACTCTACCTTTTTCTTCAACTCACTGTCTTCCTTCTACGCCTTCTTTATTCATTCTGATAGAGTTCATTTCACTGAAACTTGAAATAAAATAGAATAATTTCATGCAACAACAAATTATACTCCAATGTTCATCAAATCAATAACCAAAGGATCTCGTTCCAAACGTAGCATATTTAATGAAGCATTACCTTTTCGACTCAAAGCATCGGTGAATTTTTTTTCCTGGATGGTAAAGGACTGTGCAACCATAATACTTAATTAATTTTAACCATCTACTCAGTCTCATGTTCAATTATTTCGGAGTGAATATATACTTAAAACTTTTTTGGTCAGTATATATTTCACATTTTACTCCATACAAATGATGCCTCCAAATTTTTAAAGCAAAAACAATAGCAGCTAATTCCAAATCATGTGTAGAGTAATTTAACTCATGGTATTTCAACTAACATGAAGCATAAGCAATTACTTAATCATTATGCATAAGGACACAACCATTTCCTTTCAACAAAGCATCACTATAAATAACAAACTCACCATTTCTGGAAGGTAGTGCCAAAACTGGAGCATTCAACAATCTCTTTTTCAATTTTTAAAAACAATTATCACATTCTTTTGTCCAAATGAACTTAACACCTTTTCGATTTAACTGAATTCGTGGACTAGATAACTGTGAAAAATTATCAACAAAACGCTGGTAATAACCTACCAAACCATGAAAAATATGAATCTAGGTTATATTTTTGGGTCTTGTCCATTCTTCAAAAACTTTTGTTTTAGAAGAATCAACAGTTATGAAATTTTTTGTAACAACATGACCAATGAAAGAAATTTTCTATAACCAAAACTCAAACTTTCTGAACTTCCCAAATAGTTTCATTTCTTTTAAGGTTTTCCAAACAACCCTTAAATGACTTTCATGATCCTCTTTACTTTTATAATAAACTAAAATATAATCAATGAAAAAAACCACAAACTTATCCAAGAACTCATGGAAAATTCTATTCATAAGATCCATGAATACAGCAGGTTCATTGATTAAACCAATAGGCATAAATACAAATTCATAATGAACATATATAGTATGAAACACAATCTTCGTAATGTATGCTTCCTTTACTTTCAACTGATGGTACCCTGACCTCAAATCAATCATCGAAAAATACTGAGCTCCCTGGAGATGATCAAACAAATCATCGATATGTGGAAAAAGATAATTGTTCTTAACAGTGATGTTATTAAATGCACTATATTAAATGAAAAGTCTTATTTAACCATATTTTTTTTAACAAACAAGCTAGGAGAAGCCCTTGGTGATATTCTAGATAGAATGAAACATTTATATAATAACTCCTACAATAATACCAGGCAACGCATTAGGAAAAACATGAAGGTACTCATTTACCATTGGCACATCATTAATCTAAACAGTTCATTTGTTTTCAACAAATGTGTAAAGTAACATTAATTTCAATATTTTACTTATTTCTCAGCTTCCTGATATGTTATCAAATGTAAGGTTTCATTCTTGTACAAAAACAGAAAATCATCTTGAAGAGAAACTTTTTTATCTCTGTAGTTAATCTTAGCGTGAGAAATAGAAAGTCAATCCATACGCAAAATAACATCAATCTCTACTAGAGGAAAAACAATAAGGTTTGCAGGTAGATTTTTCCCCACACAAGGATATGAAGGTTCTTATAATTTCTTTTTGTTTCAACATTTCATCCCTGTGTTTTTACCATAAGTTCCGGATTCATATCTTGATATAGAATTCCCCATTTACTAGAAAACTTCTCAGAAATGGACGAATGTGTGGACCCTGAATACAACAACACATTGGAATATTCTAAACAAACAAACAATGTACCTGATAGTACTTCATTTGATGTCTCAACATCTTCTGAAGAAGTTTCAAAGGACATCACCGCCCCTTTATTCGTATAGTCTTGCTACATTCTCTCAGTTGAGTTATTTATTGGACACTCATTTGCATAATGACCCATTTCATTGCACTTAAAACATTTTACTGATTGTAAATCATATTTTTTCTTACCATTACCCTTGTCTTTTTTAGTGCAATTATGAGACTTCTGTCCCATTTTACCACATCGGTAGCACTTACCAAAATTTAAAAGACAATCTCTAGCATGTGTTTTACCAAAATTTTCACAATATATAAACATATGTTTCTTACCATCAGACTTTTTTGAAGAGTTCTTCCCTTTAGCCGAAAACCTGGTCCTCTTATTCTGTTGTTGGTCAAAGAACACCTGATCGTCAGAAAACTCTATTTCCACCTTCTCTGCACATCGAACTTGTTTTTCATAACTTTTGAACTCACAAGAAGCTAAATCCCATTGAAACGTTGGATTTAATCCTGAGTAAAAATGGTTGATTTTACTATGAAGATATCATATGAAATTTATAGCATACCTTTCTAGTCGAGTGAATTTTTCCTCATAATTTGCCACAGAGTCATCATCCTGCCTCAATTCCATGAATTGTTTTCCATCCTGAGACGAACCACATTAGAAAAATATTTCCCAAGAAACATACCATTGAATTCATCCCAATCAAGAGAATAAATCTCCTTACTATCCCAGATATTTTTCACCATTGACCACCACCTATCAACTTCACCTTCAAAATGATAAATAATGAGACTAACCATTTGATGTTCTGAACACCCCATGGCATTGAGGTTTTTTTCTAGTTCATTAATCCACCCATCAGCTAGAACGTTGTCAGATGATCCTTTGAATGATGGGGGATGTTTCCTCACGCAATGCTTCGATACTGACATGTTCCTTTGTGGTTGATCTGGCTAATCTCATTCATGGATACCACCGCCATTTATATCCTGAGTCAACTATGTCATCACTGCAACAAACTTTTCAGTTCCAATTCGGACCATCTCAGGATATTGATTTGGATGGTTGACTTCCTCCAGATGTCATCCCTATATATTTTCCCTATTTCCTTTGTAGAAAACCATTCTGAACACAGAAATATCTTAGGAGAAGCAACATGGTAATCTATAAATGCTATATCATTTCGATATTAACATAAATTAATTTATGGATATTAATTTAACAATACCCTAACTCCTAAAGTTTTCTAAACTGACCTCTGATACCAACTATAAGAATTCATCCTTAAACAATATATAATATTGAAATCAATGAATAATTTTAATTGAGGATCTTTTCAGGTTTATAGTTTTAGAAAATTAGGCCATAACTATTACATAACTTCTCAAAAATTACAAGGTAGACACTTCTAATTAGTTTCCATTATTTTCAAAAAATAAAAACTTTTTAAAAAAAGAGTCATGTATTGTCCCATTTTTAGATAGCATGACTTTTCCATGATCTCATCCTTGACACTATTTATATTTAGGTCATGGAAAAAACATTTCAAAACATGGGATGAGCATAAAAAGTTCTGTAAGGGTTATAAAATAAAAAAAAAGAATACATTAGTTCATCATTTCATACATAACATAATCTCTTAAACATACCTCATAAAATCATAATATTTAAGAATAATACTTATAAAACATAAATCATAAAGGTAACTTGGGGAATCCATATCATATATACATTGAAGATATCACAGCTACGTTGGGAGTTACATTTGGAATACCCATCACAGTATATTCCCTATATATCTTAGGAGAAACATTCATGTTTACCTCTATCACATTACCCAATGCATTGGATAGCTATCTCGGGCTCACCTACCCTAGGATTATCATTGAATCACCCGTATACATAAACAATTCCCAAGAACCATAACATATTCATAAAAAATAAACACAAAGGGAAGATAACATTTCTACATTTCAATCAAAATATATCATACCAAATCCATTTTCTAAACCATTTTCAATACTAATAAACTCAAAAGAGTATATGGTATTTATTTTCCAATTAAAAATATTATATCTTTTTATGGAAGCTATAGATCAAATAATACGTGTGACGGTAGAAAGGTCTTTGTCACCACGTACATTAAAAGAAACATTATTTTTTGTCGTCTAGTAAAATAATTTGTAGAGAAAGGATTCCTTTGGAATAAAAGTAAAATTAAAAGGGGTTTATAGACCATATAAAATAATGTTGTGTATAAAACAAAATATGCCTCAATAAAAGGAGATTGAGACGAAGTCCCTTACAAATATCTATTTGTAAATAAAATAGATCATTTATGTGTATTTACTATAAGTAAACATACAAAATGTAAAATACACGATAGGACATCAAAAGTTATTTCAAACATAATTATAGCACAACATAATTTAAAATTATAAGATTCACCCAAATAATGGAAATTGGGTTAAGAAGTTCCCTTACCTCATGTCCGACTTGTCCCATTCGTTCTTTAATCTCCGGAATAATAAACTAATGTTAATATATAATTTCATAAGAACCTTTTTCATGTTTATTATTCTATATATATATATCAATCATTACCATTTTATAACCATCACATAATCATTTAAGTTAATAATGGTCATTTTGTCGATATTTGGTACTTGAGTCAAAAATGGACATTTTATAATTACAAGTTGTTCACGTGGTCAAAAGTTATTATATCCAGATAGATATTCATGATATAGATATGATATATATAATATATACATAGTATATACATTTATTTATAATAGCACATAACATGTGGAGGTATGAAATGAAATGCACCGTTCATGGAGATGGTACGTCGTACGCACGCATGAACGCTAATTTCATTTCTATTTCCTATTTTAATGGAGTAAAAAAATAATGATACATAGTTATATTATAATTCCAGTATAATATCATATATAATATCATTAAATCCATCCTTTATACGTCCCACATATGGCATAACTGAATCATATCACTTTGAGGGGGTGGTAGTCCGCACTTCCTCACATTAAATTATTTCATTTACCCATAATGGAAACAATAAAGGTATGGTATAAATGAATAATAAAGAAGCATAAAAAAACATAAACATAATATATATCGTATATAAATATAGTTCCATCTTAATGGCCACCATGAGAGGTGGTAGGAGATAATTGAACAACCATCATTTCGTGAGGCATTAGTTTTCCATCCACAAAACAGTGTGTTATTTACCCATTCCATTGTGGTTTGTGAAAGTGTAGTTAGAATCCTTCTCATAACTAAATCCTAGTATATTTAATATATAGGTTTTTCTATAAAATAAAATAATAAAAAGTGTTTTGGGGTTGGATAAGTAAAATAAAAGAAAATAATTTAAGATAAACAATTACCTTTAATTCGGGTAACTCCCTTTGGTTTGAACCAAAATGACTTTTTGAAGTGTCTTATGCCTATGTTATGGCTTCTAGGTTGAAGAGAGGTATCTAAAGAGATAATTTGTGAAGGGGTTGGACAAGCCAAGGGGCTTGAGAGGTGTGTGTAATGGGTTATAGGTGAGAGAATTTTATAAGGGGGAGGAGGGGCTCTTTATGAATGTGTGAAAATATTATTTTATTAAATAATGATTTTCAGTTTATAAAAGTCCAAAACGTATTAAAGTCGATGATAATAAGACTCATTGTCGAAATAAAATTATCTAATACCAATAGGACTGGTTTTGGATATAATTCTAATCATTATAATATTATTTATTTAAATAATTTATTAATGAGGTAAACACAACATCATTATTTTGTCATATATAATGTTATTTATTTTATGTCCAAAAATTAAAAAAATACCATAATGTAGGAAATATTTAGATCTTTACAAAGAATATTTATAATCTCCATGATAACTTATATAACCCTATGTAAAAATCAAATTACTAAAAGATATTAGTTTATGTCATTTTTTCATTTACAATAAGTTAATTAAAATAAAGTGTCATTATCACTCTTAAGTGGCTCCATGGGGTCCCAAAATGGACCCAAGGATGGCCATGGTCGGCCCTGACTCATCCAACAAGGTTAGGAGAAGTTTTAATGTAATTGTTTATATTATGATATTCTTTTTACCTTGAATTACCCTACTTACCTTTAACCATGGTAAATAAAAGTCAATATTACTATTCACCAAAAATTATTTTCATCTTATTGAACAAAATTTTACTTAGTATTAAAAACTATTTAAGTCAGAATTTTTAAATTCAATTCACAGATGTGGTAAATATTTATTTAAATTTAAAATTCAGTTTTTAATTACTACTTAGTGGTTTAACTATTCATCAAAAATTAATGTTTTTCAGAAAACTACCAATAATTTAGCCTAAGATATATTTGATATTCCGAATTCAAAAATGATGTCTATTTTACCAAATTCAAAACATAGAAGTATAATTAATTAATTTAAAATTCATTCCCGTTGTCAAAACAAATAGCATGATTATAAGAAACAATAAATATCAAAAGATTGATACATGATTATGTCAAATTTCAATGTGAAATTAATACCAATGACCAAAATTGGATTAAATGGTAAAAATATAATCTAATTACATTTTAAACCAATTAAAAAGATAATCATACCATATTAATAAATTAGATTAAATGGCTGTTTTGATTTAAAATACAATATTTTTCAGTATTCAACAAAACATGAATTTTATCAGAAAAATACCAAAATTTTACCCAAAGTGAATTTTTATGTCCATATTCTAAAGAATAATTTTTTTTGTCAAAAATAAATTATTAAAGTGTCCAAAACTAGTTTTAAAGAGGGTTCTCCCACAAAAGACGGTAAATTGACCTTTTAAAGAATATTAGAGTATTAATGCTTAAAATTAGATTATTTAGTATTTTAAGCCTCTAAAATTTATTGAATCAATGTAAAAACATTTAACAAACATGTATAAAAATATTTGAAGTTAGTTATATTCATTACAACCAATAAAATGGCTATAAGTTAACTACATTTAAAATAATAGTATTATATTATTAGTGTGCAATGTAAGATTTCAAAGAAACCCTTTGTTGTGTATCGGGTATGCCATCGAGCATATGAACCCCTTTAAAGTAAAGTTAATATTTAATTAAAAAATATGAATAATTATGAAAATGTATTATTTCTTAATTTTCCTGGGATGTTACGGTGGCCTAATGATTTTTAATCATACCCTACTCAAGCCGCCTGATCGGTACCCAAATCGAATTCACATTTGCAGGGTAGGATAAGAGAAGTATCCTTATGTTAGATGGATGTGTGGAGATAGATCATGGGTAAGGGAACAAGACATCATTTTGGGACCCGCATGGGAGTCATTAGTGTGTATTTATTTAGGATTTTCATTTGAAACATGACACGTATACGAAATGGAATATCTACATCATTGTTTCAAAATATTTTCCCTAATTTTTGGATCATTATGTGATGTTGATATTTGTTTTTATGCTATTATTGTAGTTATAGATTATAATAGTTTGATTATAGTTTATTTATTTCCACAGTTGTGATTCATTGATAAAGAGAGTATATTCTCCCCATGATATATATATATATATATATTAGACCATCCCTACAAGTTGGAATCCTCTGGCACACCAGAGGTGCGCCTTAGCTCACGTAACTAACTGACCAAGGGTACTAGTATGTGGTACCCAGTTTTGGACGTTACAAAGAGGTATCTAAAGGGTATTATTTTCTTATAAGTTTTTTTACTATTTGGCAATGGTGGTTATGAGACTAGGTTGAGTCAAGCCTTTCTCATGAACTCGTTCATTGGGGTAGCTAAATGATATATAGGGTAAACCTATGTTCCTAGGGTGGGATTAATATTCAGGATGTCTGTTGTTACAATTCAATGTTATTTAACCATTAGTGATGCAGTTGATGTGTGATGCTACTATTTTTTCTACTTCATGGCTATTATTGAAAAATATTTGGTTATAAATGCATCATTTTTAGAACTCCAATTATTATTTTTACATAAATAATTTTAGGAATGCAGAAAAAATCCATTTTAGGTTGACTTGTTAAAAAAGAAATTATTTTCTCTATTGAGTAATTTAGAATAAAAAGTAATCAAGAAGGGAATTGATAACTGTAAATGAGGGTAAATGTGGAAAATTGAAATGTTTTTATGTCTTTCCAATTAAAAACCTTGAAATATGGATATTTTTACCCTTTGATAACCATTACCCATGTGATGGATGATTTAGAGTACTATTTGATCATCAGTTTTGACGGTGTGGAGGGAAATAGGGGATGAATTGTTATGGATTTATGTGTATAATGATTTTTGATATGGTTTAATTATTTTTTATGCCTATTATGATGTGTTTTCCGAATTGTGGTGATATATCTTTATTATGACTCCAATATATTATACCACGCAAGGTGTTAGCTAGATATTATCCTCAAATATGGGTAACTAAGGCACTTATAGTATAGGGTGAAGGAGTTGGCGAGAGGTTCGACGAGAAAATTGATTTCATTATTCAATTAACGGAAAGATACCTATGTAGGGTTGCAAAGAGTATGTCCTAATAGACACGGGAGTTCTAGATGAAGGACCCTTATAAAATATATGTAGAATGTGGACATGAGGAAGTTGAGTTCAAGAGTGAGTATATCAAGATCATCCATGACCATTTTGGTACTCATGATGAAAAGAGAGTCATACTGGGGAATTATATGTTATGTGTTCAAGTGAATCATTTGTGGGACATTGAGACTTAGGATGAAAAACTATAGAATAATGTATGGAAGTATTTTTAGGAGAATTTATTGGAAAAACATTTCCTTGATATAACATGGTAATAGAGGGTATCTAATTTTAGTCAATTGACATAGGGGAATATGTTAGTGATGGATTCTGTTGGTCTTTTCATTGAATTCCAATTCTTTGTTATAGATTGGGCAGGATATAAGAAACATATGGAGAATTATTTTCATAATGGGGTTAAATGTGATATTAAGTCCCATGTTAACATCTATAGGATGAATAAGTTTTCTATGTTGTTAAATGATGCTCCCATTTATAAGAAAATCATGAAATAGATTTCTATTGGAATCTAGGTGGTTTCTGTCAGACGACTAAAAGGTATTCCTTTCAGGAGTAGGAAGTGTCACCATGAGAATGTCAAAAATGTGAATAGTTACTAGAGGGTCAGGGAGAAGGATCATTTACTTATATCAGTAACCAATTACACATCCACCAATGTTGTAGGTTAGGAAATATTCATATCATGTTTCCATGACCACCAGTGGAGTGCTGAGCATATAGAAGAATGGGTCATTTGTAGAGGTATTTCAGAAATTTTATACTAATGGTTAATGACATAGGAGATATGTATGTTCTATATGATAATGCCATGGATCCATTTGGGATATCAGACACAGAAACTATGTTTATGGGTTTGATGAATAGAATATATCACTCATACCTAGATCATTTTTAGGTTATTTATGTGGATGATATATTGATGTAATCAAAGACTCTTGATGATCATTCCCAATATCCTGACATCATCATGAATACACTGAGAGAGAATCAGATATACTCCAGGATATCTAGGTTTCAATTCTACATCTACCTGGAACATTTCTGGATCGCATCATCTAAGGGGAAGGTGAGTTAGTGGACCCATGGAATGTTCAGGAAGTTGTTTTTTTGTACATACCATGAATCATTTTGATAGCTGATGTTTTATGTGTTCGAATGGTTACTATCATAAGTTCAAGCAAGAAATTTCAACTTATAAGAACTGATTTTTGGCTTTTCCAATAAAGTGAATAAGTATGAATGGTCTAGGGAATCTGAGAATGACATCCAAGAGTTAAAGAATCATTTGAATACTTCATCGATTTTTCACCTACCAGTGTCATTTGAGAAGTATACCGTGTTCTGTGATGCATCATTGATCAATCATGGAGTAGTTTTATTGCACGAATATAACATTGTGGAATACAAGTCACAAACATTCAGTCCACATGAATTTAATTACAATATACATGATATTGAATTACCTATGGGGGTATATCCATTAATCTGTTGGTAGCATTATCTTTTGCGAAAAAATATTTTACACAGACCACAAAATCTTATATTTTATCTTTTTGTTGTGATATTCGAATATCTAGAAGTGAATATGGGTTTAGTATATTCAATCATTTCATTTTTAGCTACCATATGTGCCCATTAAAGGAATCATATTTAATGATGATTTAAGTTGGAATACATAGACTATGGAAGTTTTGGAGTTTAGTTAAGAGTGGAAAATGATGAAAATTCTAGTTGAGATGTATATTGTTGTTCGAAAGGGTGAGGAGAAGATGGTCCTAATATCAATGTAAGTTGAGGCCATAATCTAAGCCAGATCAGGGAGAGTTAGTATGAGGATAAAGATTGTATGGCCTTAAGGGAAATCCTTGAAGGTGTAGAGTCACCTTTTAATTGGGTTATTGAGGAGGATAATAACATCATATCTAGAACCATGTTGTTGTGCCAATGATTTTGAGAGAGGAGATAATTCATTATTTTTTGCATCAAATTATATGGTGTATATAGGTTTGAAAAAATAGTACCATGAACCACATCGATAGTATTGGTGGCCAGGATGAAAAGGGAAATTTTAGGGCTTCTTACGTGATTCCACACCTATCCACATGTGAAGGACTAACATCAACGAACTGGTGGTTTACTACACTTGTTTCCTATTCCAAAATGGAAATGAGTTAATGTTTCCATGGATTTATTGGTGATTATTCTTAAGAATCCATAGAATAATGACACCGTATGGGTAATTGTGGAACTATTGGTTATAGAATTCAATTTATTACTAATTTGAGATACTTTCTCAGTGGATAAGTTAGAGGAAATGTATGTTTGGGAGAGAGTCTATCTTAATGGGGTTCCTGGAAGAAAGTTTCATACCATTTTTCATGTTTCAAATTTTTTCATCTAGAAATCATCACAAAAGGCTCTTACTACACAGGAATTTTTGAGCTAAAATTTTCATCTTTAGATAGATGGCTAGTTAGAAAATACTATTAATATATTAAAGGATAAAATATAGGTGTGCATCTAATACATTGGTGGGTATTAGGAGAATCTTATAGAACTCATTGAGTTCACATAAAAGAATAGTAATTAGGTTACTATTCAGATGAGACCATGCATAGAACTTTATGGAAGTCCATGTATATAACCTCTATGATGGATGGATGCAAGTGAGTTATATTTGTTTAGACAATGTATCATATAGGAGACATAAGATCAGGTTCTGCTAACTCATAAATGTAAGCCTATGAATCAGAGTAGGAAGATGTCATATGCTGATCGATATGGAAAACCACCATTATTTAGAGTGGGTGATCATGTATTCCTTTGGGTGTCATCTAGACTATGTCACTTTTGGACTTAGAGACAAGGAATGATGGAACACATGTTTGTTAGACCTTTTGATATTGTGGATTGAATCAAGCAGGTGACATACTAAATAGATCTTCCCCAGATGTATAGATCTATGAATTATGTTTTTCATGTGTCATAGATTTGGTAGTATCACCCTGTACCTTGTAATGTGATTTATAATGATGATATTTATATTTAGGACAACATGTCCTTTTAGAAGAATACAATTCATTTGATGGATCACAGTTAGAAAGTGTTGTAGGGAAAGACTATGCCAATAATATGAGTATTATGACAACATGGTTCTGTGATAGGGGAAAAGTATAAAAGGGAAGTATATTTTTAGGATCAATGTCCTGATATTTTTAACTCAAAATCATTGATATTCTTGGTATTATATCCTGAGGAATAGAAGTTATATGGTGGAGAGATTTTAAGATCCGAAACTTTTTTGGAAGATGTCTCTAACTCATTTTAAGTGCTCTTTTAGCCTTTTGGGGATATAATGTGGTTGGGTTTTTATATGGGTTTTTATGTGATGATGGAGAAATTTGGAATCCCATGGGTCTATGAATGATTATAATAGAGAGAAAAATATAAATCTTTTCCAAAGAAAAAGTGCACCTTATTTTGGAGAGACAGAAGGTGGCACATAGTTATTGCATAATTTGGGCAAACCGTGTGGCCTCCCCCCAAACCATGAACCCTCAAACAAAGGGTATATAGATGGTTTCTGAATGGGTTCCCAAACCATATTCCATATATTGGAAACTATGTGAGATTTAAATATAAATTCACAGTTAAGGCGTATAGTTTGGAAAATTATGTGCTTTCCCTAAGGGAACCGTGCACATAGGTTTTTAATCATCCAAAGATTTATTTAAAATTACTAAACCAGTGTTTTTTAAATAATCACCCATATTCATCTTAATATGATTTATATCAGTATAGAGCTCACGTAGTATATTCCAAGGATCCATTAACCTTATTTATTAATGAATTGATGATTCGATTGAAGGATATTCTCCTCAATGATATTTTATTTCATCCCCATTTAGTTTCCTCTCTATCCCATCTCTATTTCAAGATGAAGAGGAATGATATTTCTTCTATAGGTGATGGATTCGATAAATGGTTTGGATCTTGAACTTTTTTTATTGGCCTATGATCTTTAGTTCCATTGTTATTTCGATATTTTCACATCAATTTGGAAATTTTAATTTGGTGAGAGTCCATCAAAGACCTTGAGGTCTTTGGTATAATTATTTATTCCCATATACATGATTGTAATTATATGTATTTAATTTTTCAATTACAATTCCCATGTTGGGAATTTTAATTATAAATTTAATTTATTAATTTAATTCTGTTGTGATTATGAAATTGGTCCAAAAAGTCATTATGGAATTAGTTAATAATTTGATTAATGGAATGATTGATTGAAGGGATTAAAAATGAGATAGAGACCCATGTGGGTGTTGATATGATTGAAAGGATGATTTATAAATTATAAATTATGATAAAAGAAATAATGAAACGGGTTGAATAATGAATTTTGTTAATGGGTGATAAACGGGTTGAGAATGTAGAATCATGAGATATGATATCTTTGAATACATTGTGGGTTATAGAATTCTACTCAAAATTCTCAAGGGGTGACATACTGCTGATCTAGGACCCAAATTGATATATGTACTGAATGTGATCAATGAGTTGTGGGATAGGGTCTACAACTCCAAATAACCATGGGGTGATATACTACTACTCTAGGCCACCATTGGTTGAGTATTAAATTGGAATTAAATTGAAAATTGAAACCCATGAGTGAATGAAATGTTATATCCCTTAGAGGATGATTAAAACTTAGGTACGAGATGATGTAGGTATTTTTGGTTTAGGTGTAATCATTAACCTAATGATTTACGAGGTTAATTATAGGATAACATGATGTCAAAACTATATAATTCATATTTTTTCTTTAATATTTATACAATTGAATCTTCTATTATATATTAGATATTGTTTTCGACACCATTAGTGATGGCCTACTTAGTAGTGATCACACCCAACTCTGGATACCAGATAAGTACCTGAATAGACATAATGTTTTCAATAACTGAGAAGGGAATGATCCCTACATATGATGGATGAGTTGGGATAGATAATGGATGAGGAAATAATAAATGATGTTGGGTCCCACATGGGTAATGTCAGTGGGTCTTTATTTTTGTTTTCTGTTTTAAAAGTGACACATATATGTCCTGAAATATCTACATATTTTTTGGATGTTTTTTTACTATTTTGGGATTATCATGTGAAGTTGGTATTTGAGGTTATTAGTATTTTTTATTTTTGTTTTGATATCTTTTATTTATTTTCACTATTATACTACTCTGATAAATAGGGTATAGTCTCCTCATGAGATACTCATATTAGTCCCTAACTACTAGTCAGTAGCCTCTAGAGTATGTGGAGTTATGCCATAAGTCATGTATTTAGTCAGCTTGGGGAACTGGTATATGGCACCTGGGTTGGGATGTTACAACACGCCAATCATCATTAACATATCTTCTAGAAAATATATTGTTTTTAGATACTTTTTATCCTTCTAGATTATTCTTGTTTTATTTCTAGTCAATATATAACTAATAAACATGTGAAAACTAAATATTTTCAGAATTTAGTTAATCTTTTCCATTCCCTCCATTCCAATGGATATGAGAAAAGTATTATATTAATCATTATTATTAATAGTATAATGTAGTTTGGTAAAAATTGGTGTTGCATGTAATGATAATTATTGAAGGAACACTTAATTGTTTTTAACACTATCCAAAATTAGTTTAGTATGTACTGAAAACTAATATATGTGTAGAATTTATTTTAATATGAACGTGGAATCCCTATAAATTTTGATTAAAAATGTCCATCGTGCAACACAATACAATTAAAAAATGTGATTTTTTCAAAAACAAATTCCTAAAAACAGAGGGTGTTCCATTCTTCCCCACCTAAAATGAATTTTTCCATCGAAATTCATTTGAGTCAAAAATTATTACCAATTAAATGTTCCTTTCATAGAATCCCATAGTGTAGAAATAATGGAAACGTCCATTAAAAAGGGAATGCCGGAAACATAATAATTACCTAAAGTAACTCATAACTATGTTTTAAAATGGAAGAACATATGTGGTAAGTGAGGATTTCGATAGAGAATAAAAGTGTAAATAATTATAGAGAGTGAAAGAGATCACGGATCGCAAGAATGTGGGTGATCCAGAGAAAATTAACAAAAAAATAAATAAATGAATATTTAATGATCCATTTGATTACTTAATAATTAAGTTTCTAGGACAACTTTTTTTTTCTCAAAGACCCTTTTACTAATGTTGATGAATTCTCAAGAGAATATATACATAACTTATTTCATCCCAATGTAACCCTTTGGTTGTGCGTTGACATATTTATAATTCATCTATTACTCCAAGAAGTGAATGTGATTTTTTTATGATAAAATAACTAATGGATCATACAATCCATAATTTAATGATAATTCATTCATTATATCTCTAAAAATTATTAAAACTAGTTATAAAATATAAATACATATTTATTTAGTGAAGTCATATGTTAATATTTAAAATATCATCCAAAATTCAACTTAAACCAATCTGTAAATGGTTAATTATTAAACCCATAAAATAAATTAAAATCAAAACTTCTGAAATTTAGTCATTAATTTACAAAATAAACTTATCATAAAGCCCCTATATTCTATAATGTGGATCATTATTATCACATACCAAACATGTCAATACCATTTTCATGTATTTTCTTAAAACATGGTAAAACCCAAATTACCATTAAACCATATTTAAATCATGCATGCTTCTTCATTAGTTATAAAACACCGAATATTAGATATATTCCATAAATCCAAAATGATATAAACTTTATCCATGATGGAATGAACCGCTATAAAAAAATAATCAGTTCCTTGGAAAAAAGTATTATCAATTTTACATACCCATATCCAACTTCTTTTATCCCAACATCATTATATCGTCATTTAAAATTTATCAAAATATCTCCTTGACATGAAATATCTTTTCTAGTACCTCAGAAGCATTCATCATATTCTCTAGAGTACTTAATTAAGATCTTATAATGAACAATACATATATATTTAATGATTTATGAAACATGATATTTGGATGACAACACATGAAAACTTCAATTATTTCCCCTCAACCTTAAGTAATTAACTAGTCTTCCTCATCTTATTCATTAATTCCTTACACCTTCATATGTCATTCACACTATATTCATCATCATTAGTATAACAATTACCAATACCACCTTGGAGATTCTATTTAATAGCTTCCCACTTATGACATCTATTTGAATAATAACTATACAAACTAATTTTAAATCATTAAATAGTTTGAAATATCTTTAGTAGACCAGTATTATCATCCATTGTGTTAATTAGATTTTTTTTATTTTAGTTACATTATTAATTTCCTTATTTTCCATAGAAAAAACATATTTTTGTTCCTCTAAGACATTCACTTTGGTGAATCTTCCCACATTATCGGCACATAGGAAACTAAATCGTTTTTCACCCATTTTTACTATCACATGAACCCTCAATGTATTCTTTCTTTCTTTTTATTGTTTGTAAGAGAGTTGGCTTAGGTAAACATTGTTGATCATGTCCTATTAAAAATTATTCAGTGTAATCGTAAAATCATTCACAATATTCATCATCCCATTTGGATGATTATCAGAAATTCTGTCATGAAATTCCATGTTAATCTATTTTCTTTTGGTCCACAACCCTAACTATGCCTAGAAAAATGTGTGAGAAATGACAATCATATTGGGGAAAAAATAATAATAAAAACCTATTATGATTAATAAATAATGACACCTTATTAATTAGTCTTTAACACCATGTGTTTATCAAAACTAATTCATAGTCTTCATCTATTTTAATACATAATAATAATATGTAAAGAGTTTGTGAATTTCTAAATCAAATCCCCTAAGAGTTTCAAACTATGTGTCCATCATGGTCTCTTTCAATTAACCAGTTCCCGAGTGAGTCTAGCTTAATATATGGTTCTAGGGTTTATTAACTCTAGGAACATATTTTCTAGAGAAACATATACTTATAGTATATATATAAGGATCTATTGAAATGAAACCACTATATATATCCATTAACAAAATTCTAAGATATATTCCTATACTTTAACCCATCCTTAGACTTACACACAGATACATCTCATGATATATTTTTAGAAATAAACCTAGGTATCTCACTTATGCTACCTCATAAATGTATCCAATGATTGAATAAAAAATTCATTTTATATCAATTATATTGACCCATGATTAACATATATAGATATTACATTATTTTAATGAATATTCATTACATTCGAAAAACAAATTAATGTGGAACATACTAGTATAGTGTATCTATAAACTTATAACAGAATCTTATAATCTGATGAATGATCATCCATGTTTCCCAGAAATATAATCTCATTTAGTACTCATACAGAAAACATTTATTCATAAAATAGGGGAAGGAAATATAATAAAGGATTAGATAAGATGATTAATAAGGGTAAATAAATGAGATGCATTAGAATAACATAAAATATGGGTATGAGAACATGATATTAACATTTTAATATTATACCCTTATATCAAAAATTACAATCATAACTCCTGGAAAAAATATTGAATGTTCATAAGACACTAATCATAAGATAATTAAATAACACAATCTAGAATAAAATAACTTTGGAATAAGGCATAAAAATTTGTGGCATACGCATAATCATATTAAATCATTCCCTAAAAGTATTGGATTGTTGAATAAACTTTTCAGGGCACTTCATGGGTGATACATCTACTAGGAATGAAATACCACCATCCCTAGTGTAACCCTTTCCTTATAGTGGAATGGATTCCATCTCAAAACCATCATAATGGAAAAAATTTCTTATTGGACTATGTTCACCCATGTTCATTCCATGTTTATATCATGAGATATAAATATTTACCTAATGCATTGGAGGATGATATAGGTCCCTCCCTTCAATAATGAAATCATATATAAGTGTACCACATGATCATAAATATTCATAATATCATAACCTATGAAATGAAATTTTTATCATCAATATTTCATTATATCATAACATGTAGAAAATAGATAGTTTTCATAAACATTTCATCATAGTATTACATTTTAAAAGAAATGGGTTTCAAAAGCATTTTATCATTATGCATCCCATGGAATAGAAATGGGTAACATGCCCTCATAAACATAACACATTAATAAAATTAATGGTAATGGTATCAGTGGATGATATAACTACTAAAACATAATCTATATCAATGTATATTGTCTTATATGGAGAAAAACATTGAAATATCCCCTTGAACATTTCTTAATTAAAAAATCATTCATTGAAAATAAATTTCATAGTACATTTTCAAAATAATTTTCATTGAAAATAACATTTTAAATATATAAAAAATTATTTCAAAATTCATCTAAAACATTTCTTTAAGAATATATTGATTCATATTTGAAAAATTAATTTTAAAACCTAACACCATTTAAAAATGTTTTCTATGAAAATAACATTGAAATCATAGAAACTAAGCATTAAATATTATTAAAAAATAGTGTAAATGATATAAAATTTCAAAATATTTTTACTGAAAATTTATTTTATATTCTAATTAAAAAAAAATTAGATAATTTTTATAATATAAGTTGTTTGGATAAAACAAATTTTCAGCTGATATGAGAAATAGGGTTATACTGTCACAAAATCACATTATTAATTATATGAATTACCAAATTGTGTAATAATGGTACGATTAATTGAATATATCATGAATAACCCAATATTAATAAATTTCATGAGAATTATTTAATGACATATCATAAAATTTTATAATTTTTTGCATAATCATAAACAATCTTGATAAATGTTTAGATGTAGCATAAAATTATAACCACTTTGGTAAACTTGAATCACAATAACCAAGAAAAAATTACATAAAATGGTTCCTAAAACATCATGAGAATATATGAATTGATTATATTACATGTATAAGTTTCAGTATATATACTTAATGAATTAATATAAGAGAATAACAAAACATACGTCTCAAAGATGGTAAATTGAGAAAACAACTTTTACGGATTTTGTAAATTTTGAACAGTAAACCCCAAGAAAGAGATATGAAATACTGGATTTGTAAATAGAAATAATTTTTAGGATATTAATTCTAAAATAAATTAATGGTTTGTATATACACCATATTAAATAAATTGGTGTTTAATTTGTCATGTGTTTCGTACAAGTAAAAAATGATATAGAAATATCTTACCTTATGTATTGATTATAGTTATACAATTTAAAAAAAATTATAATAAACATGGTTTTATTATAAATATATAATAGTAAAATATTAATATATATAATATCATATATGGTTTTATTATAACCTTTTATTACCCATTTATTATCAATTTCTTGTTCAAGCTATGTTTCGGGTAATAACAACTCTTTTTTTCATACATGTTTTGACTGGACATTTTTTCCTCATTATTAAATCATGGTTTAATATTTTAAAGAATATAAGACTTGAATTAAATATCATATATATTCATTATATATTTATTTTATATCATCACATAAATTTTTTTTAGGAAATGGAATTCACCATTTAGGGATATTGTAGGTCGTACGAATCCATAAACAAAATTTGTAATTGTTTCTCATATTTAAAGGAAGAAAATTAATTAATATATATATATATTATAATTATTGTATAATTATTTTTTCATATATTTAAAATATTTTTATTAAACCTATCCTTAATACATTCCATGTATAGTGTGAATGGGTCACATCACTTTATGAGGTGATAGTTCGTCGTGCAATCAAATGAAAATATCATCTTCTCACAAAATGGAAATCATGAAGGTATGTGTGATATAAAAATTTTAGAGTCATAATAATGACATAAATATCATATACATAATATATAAACATTAATTTCATTATTATTTCCTACCAATACATGTGGTAATGGGAAAACTAATGACAATAGTTCACACAGCGGTAGTCCACTGTACAGAGGGAAAATGATTTCATAACTCATTTAATTAAATTTTTTGTAGTTGTAGGTATTAAAATTATCATAAAAAATATAATTATATAATTCACCAAGATTTTATTATATAATAAATATTAAAAAATAATTTATGGAGGTGGATAATGAAATAAAATAAAATGATTTCAGAAGAACATTGCCTCTTTTTCAATTATCCCCCTTAGGTTTTCACTAAAACCATAAAAGGATTGATTTATGCATAGATTAAGTCTACTGCGATTAGTTTTGGTATTTTGGGATGTTATTTTGGATGAATATCGTTGATCCAGATGTCTTGAGAGGTATGAAAAAGGGGTAGAGTTATCGACTAGTGATAGTTGTGGTGGAGTGTCATTGTCACAAACCAGGACGAGTCAGAATCTGACTCGGTGCCCGATGTAGTCCGCGACAAGGCCTGAAGGGCATTACCAATCCCCACAGGCTGACACAAGTTCCTAGGTATTGAAACAATACGTGGGAATTATTTACCCAAAACAAGAGATAGAAAAACAACTAACAAGTCAAATAAACTAAAACTAGAAACCGACAACCAATCACACCATTAACTATAAATAGGGTTAAGTATACAGTTCAACTAAAAAACCCAAAGTGAACAACAAAAAATATAGAGAACTAAAACTACAATACCAACCTCCAAGAATCATGAGAAGCTGCATCCCTAAGCCACCAACACCAACATGCACGTGAAGACCAACAACATCCAGAACCACCATCACTTTGCACGATGTTCCAACCTGGAAAACACAAAAGGTAATTATCTAGATACACCCAAAAGTGTATGTAGGGTGTGACCAAAATTCTGAGTAGGATACCAACCGATAAAAAGGTTCCATGCCATAACACCAAAAAGATAATTTAACATGCTTATTTAAATCCATACTTTTAAAACTCTATTGAAGAAATCATTTGAAAACTAAATGTGAAAAGAAAAGAGCACTGAAAGAAAAACCATTTCACAAATACTAATTTAAATTAGAAGGAATATTTTATAAAGAACACACACACACCCAAGTGGTCCTCTGTATGCTGACAGAATGTACCACTTCATGAATAGTATAGCACTGTTGGTGAAACCCCTAAGGATGTTAGTTTTTGTGGCGCACTAGAGAAATCATTCCTCAGTGTAAACATGGCATAGTAACCACAATAATCAATTCTCTCATATAGGAGACAGTAGTAGGGAAACAAATTTATAACCTAGTGGTCTCCAAATATCACAAAAGTTTAGTTAGTGCTGTAACGTCAATCCTGCCAGATGAAATTGGGAGGAACCGCTCACGTTTCATCTAGCGTACTAGTCCTAATCCTCCCACCTAGGTACCCGGGGCTTTCCATTCTGCTCAATCAAGTTCCACATTCACGTAGGACAAACAAAACAAGACATTATATCATAATCCATCAATTGCACAACCATAATCCTATTTAAAGATCAAATACACACCATGACCTTTCAAATTTAATTTGCATCACTTTTACAATTTAATATATATATCATTTAAAAACATAATAAAACAATTCCATGAGATTTCATAAAGCTTTATAGAAAATAAACACTAAAAATAAACTTTTAAACCAAACACACACCAAAACCTTTTTAATGTCTAATACAAAAAACATTCACAAATTAGTAAATCATCTAAATAATAAATAATACATTTCTAAAATTCCCAACAAGGATTTACACTAAAAAAATACTCAATTTATCTCTATTAAAATAAAAAATGCTTCAAAACATTCATTTTCTCTTTCCAAACATGGTTCGCACCCCTTACATAAATATATACACCATTATAAAAACATAAAAAAACTTCAACAACACCCCCAAATGCTTTTAAACCAAAAGAAAACCACAAAGCCCACATGTCAAACAATCTATTTTGAATGAAAAACCCCATTAAAATAGATACACTTAATCTTTAATATCAAAGACTAAGCTCTTTTAATAAACCACAATTATTTCCATGACACCATTTTTTTCAATTCACGCACGCCGAAGAAAAATAATATAATGGTCAAGCCACTATATAAGATTAACCATACATTAAAACCATTTCCAAAACAAGATTCCCCCCCCCCCTTCACAAAAAAAAACCAATACAACACTCCCAAAATGACTCTCTACAGATTAAAAATTCACATTTAAACATAAACAACTCAGTTAACCTTGAAAACTATTTTCTCGCCAACCAAACAACTCTTAGAACCAGTCTTGAAAGCATTTCGCCAAAGAAACACAATTTTTTTATATGCAAAGACAATTTTAAAATCAATTTCACAGTAAACTATTCTAAAACCACATTATCACCATATAAAAAATTGATTCAAAACCTTAAGAATTTATTACAACTAGGTTGAAATGAAAAAAACATTATCATTTCTAAAGAAAGTGCCATTTTCGTCAGGCATGCATGTCAAAATTTTTTTTTTAAAAGTCATTTTAAACAAACTATAATGTACAACCAATCATTTACACAACGATAAACATATAAACTAAAATACTATACTATTTTGGAAATCCAATTTCATCAAACGAGCATGCCAAAACATTCCAATCATAGATCACACCATACGATTAAATCATCAAACATATTAAAATAATAGATCAACCAAATTAAATTATCTAAAAGATGTCAACGCATGTAACCACCTACCTTGGTGTTGATGTTCCCCAAACTTTGGTGTGAAATCATTGATCGCCCTCCAATCTCACAACAAGAAAACTGAATTTAAACCCTAATCCACAAGATTGAACAAAAATACCCCAAATTAACACCCTAATATGACACCCTAGATGATAGAAAAAAATGAAACCCCAAAGAACAAATACCAAAACCCTAGACAAGAGGTGAAGAGGTCTATCAGAGGGATATGGAGAAGTGGCAATGCAACATGTGCTCGACAGAGAGGTCCGGTAGCCGGAAGGATGACCGGTGCAGGAGGCACGCTCGATGGTCTGGGTTGTTGTGAAGACCGGATGGTCGGGGGGTTGGGGCGACAATGAAAGAGGGGGGAGGGCTGTGGGCAGCACCGGCTTAGGAAGTAGCGAGGAACAAGGTATGGCTGGCTAGATGAGGGGTGGCATGTGATCTAGGTTGGTGGGGGAGTCCGACGGGGAAGTGGGGAAACAGGGGGTGCAGCGCAATCCAACCCTAAGGGGAGAAAAAAACAACAAAATAAAAATAAAACTAATAAAAATAATAATAATAATAGTAACAACAAAAACAATAATAATAATATTAATAACAATAACACCAATTAATAATATTATTATTTTATCATTAAAAACAATGTTTATTAAATTATTAAAAACTATTTCTCATTCTATATTTTTTCATGAACACATTTCAATTATTTTCATTATCATTAATTCATTTTTTGGATAATTGAATGATGGGTGGGTCACACAATGGTGCTGGAGGAGTTGCACGACTTCGCAATTATGTTTCTCCTGTGCGTCGAATGCTGTCGAGCCTCGATGAGCTGGGAGAGGTCGCGCGGCTTTGGCGAGTTCATGTGTCAAAGCCAAACCGTGTGTTTCTTAATATAAGAACTCAAAAAGTTTTATGTCGGGCTTCAACCATAACTACTTGGTTCTCAAAAAATTAATTAAATAAAAGATTTTAAAAAATGGCTAGTCTGACATACATTAATATAATACTCAGAGGTAATCATTATTGAGAGGTCTACCTAACATAATTTGACTCCAAAATTACATAATAATGGATTTTAGGGGTTATTTGGTCAATAGATACACCAAAACAAAAAATTAACTATGTGTTTATACTGTTATTAATGAAAATCTATGTTTCTCAATTTTTTCCATTTTTGTGTTTTATTAAGGTAACTAATTTTCTAAACTAGTTAATTTATTTATTATTACGAAATTAAAGTGATATATATTAGGAATTTTAGAACCAATAATTATAAAATATTATATATATAATTTGTGAAATAAAATACACATTTGTGTTGTTAATTAATTTTATGTAAATCCCATGTAACTCCCAAAACACTAATATAACACAGACCTCTAAAAAGGTTTTTACTCTTTAACGGTCAATATAATCATTATAATAGAAAAATTGTTCCATTAATAGAATATAGTTGTTATTTATTAATATTTATATATAAAATTACAGAATATATGTTTTTAGAAACATTCAATATATTAATAAAATTACCTTTATTATAATACAAAATTAGTGTCAATTTTGGAATTATTCATTTAATTTAAATTAAAAAATTTCAAGACAATAATGGAAATTGATTCCATTATGTCAAAACTTTTCAAACATAATATATTAAACTACAAAAATATTTCACCACAATAATTCCTTTAATTAACTACCCTTTTAATGTTTTTAGTGTCATTTTATAAATTTAATTATTAAAGAAATGTTTCCTATATAAGAATTTGGTAATAATTTAATGTAATTATAAAACCAGTAAATATTTGAAAACAATTATCAATTTTAAAAACTAATTTTTATTCCAAAAGAGTATTTATAACTAAACCTATGTATTTTTATCCATATTCTAGATCTTTATTGGAAATCAATTGGATGTAACGTACATATTCTTGTCATTTTCATTAAATTACTTATTATATGGGTCACATTCATGTAATAGTGTACCCAAAATCTCCAAATTATATCGTATGTTCACAGGGTTATAAATATTTCCATCCAATAAAGTTTTTACATGTTTTGGGTCATTATTATACCTTATATTCTATGTTAATCCACTTAATAAACATAATATTTCTTTAATCGCTTTCATTGATTTTATATGTTTTCAATAATAATTATGGTAGATATTTAAGTTAAACGTATTATAAATTATAAATCATTATTTTTCCAAATATGATTTCATTTTTTCCAATTTAACTTACATAAATGGTATAATTTAATTTAAAAATAATTCTACAAATGTGATGAGAAAACATGTTTCTAAAGAGGGAAAATGATCAAAAGATTACAAACTGTCTGTATTCAATTTCAATATGAAGTTGATTCAAATGACCTACAATATATTAATCAATATATAATTTAATGATTTATTCATTGAAACTAATTTCACTTATAATTTATCATTATAAATAACTTAAATATAAATAATGTTTTAATTAAAACTCGGTATTATTTTACCATTTCACAAAAAATGAATCTTCTTTGATGCATAAAAAAATAACCCTATGGTAATTATGATATTCTATTTTCAAGAATTATGAATTTTTTTCAAATTTTTTTTCTTATATTAGTAAAATTTAATTTTAAAATATGTTTACCATGAAATATTAACCAATATTTTAGAAAAGATATTGTTTTTCATAAATCCTTCCTTTTTATTTTAAATGATTATTATTTTATTTATAAATTATTTATAACTAATAAACATGTTAAAACATTATTTTTTTTATAATTTAGTTATTCCTACACATTCATGTTATTCTAATAGGTTATCGATAACTAATCTATAAAAATATATTACTGTATATTACAGTTCAGTAAAACATGGTCTTTCATGTAACACAAGCTATCAAATGAAATATGTATTATGTGTAACACATGACCAAAATAGTGTTTTGTGTACCATATGATAAATATATTTTTTCTTGTAGTTAATCATTAACTTGGTGTTGTGTATAAATAATGATTTACTTGTTGTAGTGTGCAACATAATCCATCAAAGAAATTTAATTTATTCGAAAATATTAATTCATAAAAACTAATGTGGTTATATTCCTGAATGGTTATGTGATTTTTCGGAGGGAATGTAAATGTGTTTTAGAGGGTACAAAATATGTGACATCATGGTATATGTTGAATGAAAAATCACTGGACAAATTTCTAATTATACAGACTCATGTAAAGGAAATTTGGTATCTTCCTATAATTTTTCTTTTGGGATGTTTATCTAAAAATTAAAATTATGAATGATGTAATGAAGAATAAAAGTTGTTTGACGTAAAATTATTTCATCTAGAAGATTTCCCAAAATTAAGAAAAACCAATCAATAGTTTTTTATATTTTGAAATAACGTTACAAATATCAGACTTGGATTGTGAATAGATGGAATAAATCCATACTGTATACTTAATAGAACATGTAGTTAAAAGAATATTTTATTTAATATTTACATCCTATCACCTAGATTTTCTATGATGAAAAAATATATAAGGTTTATTTTAAGGATATTTTGACCAAAATAACCCAAAAATGATATTTATGATTAATTACCACCATTAAATAATGACTTGAAACTTTTATGGTAGGAAGGTGTTAGGGTGTATGATTCGTATAAAATGGAAAAATTAGTTGAAGGAAATTTCGATTTTCACTACAAATAATGAACCAAAATATAGAATTGTTTGGATATAGTGTTATGTGGAATAAATCTGACCCAATTTCTGCATAGAATACTTATTATCATCAACTACAATGTGGGAGAAAAATAGAATACATGGGTCATTTGAGTTTTTTTTTCTATGGATAAATATTATGGATGATTAAAAAATTATTTCAATGTATCAATAGAATTTTATATTACTCCAAAACATTTTTCTATCAATCATTATTTTGAGAGGGTGAAAAAACATTAATGTCAGATATAGAACGACACAAAAAATAATGTAATGATAGAAATATTTAGAAGAAACTATAACTATTTATTGAACATCCATATTGGAGATGTCATGATTCGAAACATAATATTAACTTCAAGAAAATTGAGACAATGATCTATAACATATTTATTGGAACATATATATATATATATATTAAATGAAATAATAAATATGGATTGAATGGAAGATTAGAATTACTCTCAATGGGAATGTGTTTGGGGTTAGGGCCCACTACTATGTAAGGATGGAAAAACCTTCCCCATTACTATTATAAATTATCAAGGATGGAGGAAAAAAAATCGTTAGAGTCTCTATGGTATTAATGTACCACATGTTAATTTTTCAAAATTAAAATAAATCACAAAATATTTGATGATTACATTATGAACCACATAATTTTCATGTTAGGATGAAAATATCATACTTGTTTATTTGCATGGAATATTTCATATCCATTTCAGAAATACTATCATGAAGTTATGTTATTTCATTTAAATTAAATTTTTAATAAGGTGATTAAAATTAATTCTTTAAAAAATTTGTTGAATGAAGTGGTATCTATACATTGTAAAATGGAAATTTATTTTCACATTTTATTGACATCATGGTGCATTTAATGGTTAATGTTTTTTATAAATAATGAAATTTGAGCCTATATATCTATGTTAGACATAAAATTTTAAAAGGTTTTATGAAGGTATTTATGGGGTATGTTATTAATCAATATTGACTTGAATCCCCTGGTATTGGTAAGTATGTCATTAAGGAGGTTATAATGTCCTGTATAAGCTACAGGCCTACAAAGGAGCACATTGGTTTTTATAAATCACACCATGAATGAGTATATTATTGGGTGAAAGGGGATTTATAACTAAAAGTGAAATAATTTTTAGGTGACTAGATAAAGAAGGTGAATTTATACATCATGAATAACATATATTATGCTCATACATATATAACATTACATATTAATATGTTAGTGCAATGTTATTCAAAGAAGAATGATCTGTGGATTTTGAATGAGCATAACTAAAAAATTTACATGGTTTTAATACATCATGTTTCGTAGATCAGATACATGATAAGCATTTATATTATTAGATAGTGTAGAATTTTTAAATTTGACTACATGATATTGGTAAGAAATTAATGGTTGTACATTTCCTTTAAATGATTTGGGTTAAATAACATTAGTGTACAATAGTAGTGTATCAGTGTTAGATAATGTAATGAATTATTCAAGTGTGAATAAAAAACCCAATCTAAGAATCATGTTCATATTATGGAGTCATTGATGAAATGTGGTAGGTTGATTGCATAAAATTTTTAGTTAAAGTGATTTACTACAAATGTTTTATCTAAAAAACATATTTTTCGGAATTGTGAATTTTGAATGAAAGTAGTTAACATGAATAGATTAGAATACATAATTGATCATTTTATAATGGAAACACATGAAATAAAATTCGATGTTCTAGATCAATTTGATATACTGTGGTATATTGTTTCACAATGGAAAAATAGGTTTTTGGTGATGAGAAACAGGAAAAAGATGTTAATTTATGTGATATCCCAACTTCCATGGAAATAAAAACAAATTATATTCTTGATCACATCATAGGCATGGTTTATTCCATATGGAATTATCATGAGGATTTTTAATAAAAAACAATCCTTTAGTAATTTCCTAATATTAGAGGCAACATATAATTATTTCTTTTTTTATTTATTACATTATATTAAATATTAGATATATTAGTTTTATTTTATTTATTAAAATACCAATTAAAACTAAAAATTTAAATTTTTTTCATATTTTTATATTTTAGTATATTGTACCATATTTACCCTTACATAAATTATTTATTTAGCGAATTAATGTAAATTAAATAATTCTAATATATTATGTTAAATTAAAATTATTTTTTTTGTAAAATAGTAAATTCAAAAAATATTATTTTTAGAGTAAAAAATTGTGTAATATCATATAGATGTTTTCCTATTAATACATCATTATTGGATTTTAGTCACTCATGTATGTCACATATTTAGAGACCCAATCTTGACGTATATATACATTACATTACATTGAAGAATACTTAACACATGACAAAAATAGACTCCACAATACTGTATTAGATTAGTGTCATTAGAAACTCGGAACATAATCTTGTAATCATGGTTAAATATCTTCAACATATCCCATAAAGAACTTCCACTTTTGTATTCCTACCTAAAACATTTTTTTATATACAGGTGAAGATAAAACTTAATAAGAGTAAGCTCAAATTCTCAGTAAGGGTAAACATGTATAAAATAAAACATACCATATACCTTTGAATGTAAAAACATGAACATAATGTTTAGACATCAAAATCTTGTGTCATGAAATAAATCATGGCAGTACGTAAGCCATAGATCATAAAGTAACATTAACCATCATAGAATAGTATATAAAAAAACATGTAATTGTGGAAAACTAAGAAGCACGTAATATGTGTAACACCATGACCGCTATATGCTGGAGCCAGTGCATTACTTGTGATATTGGCATGGTTAGAAGGAAAGAAAATACATAAGGAACGACCAGTTTAGTAGTCTTGAAGAAACTAGATACATTGATTTACATGAATTACATTGGATAAGGTTACAACATACAATCCATAATGACAAACAAAAACTGCATCCACTAGCACTCAATAAATGACCTCCTCTTCATAACCTATTAAAGGAAAACAATGAAAAGGGTGAGCTCAAACGCTCAGTAAGGTTTACACATAGTGGAAGCATGAGTAAAATAATAACCGATTCATTATCAATCTGACATAATCAAAATGGCATAGTAAATAAATGAATAACTAATGACAATAATAAATTGAGAATGAAACTGTATCCATAGATTTTGTCAAAGTCAAAACATGTTAAATAATAATAATAACTATTAGTGAATAAATATAATTCTTATTAATTGGACATCATGTATCTAGCACATGAACCATACTACCATAAAAATGGTTTACTACTGTGGGTAGAAACCTGTCTGATTTTTTTAGAAACAAACTCGAAGGGTCTGTCAGCAAACTGTTTTGTCTCATGAGTCCTACTGATGCATCGAGGGGCTGTAGTGGGCCCCACACACCTCTGCATCCAAATCATTCTTTATACAATGATTCAATACAAGTGCAATATGCCTTTTCAATATCCTTATAGAGTATAGAATACAAATTCATCAATAACATCCCAAATATACAGTGTATGTGAAATTGTATACGGTTTAGAAAATAAACATATAAATGACATGAGATTATGGATATTTAATAGAAATATAATTTCAAATGTAAGGTGATCTAAAATGTGCAGTAGGTACACCACATAAGGATTATTAAGTGCACAAAACAAAGTTAGTCACAACCAAGGGGATATTTTTGAACAACAGTGAGAGAGAGGATCCCTTACCTTATTCTTGAAGGAGTTCTTGTCACGTTTTTAAAGACATGAATAAACAAATTAGTATTATTAATTCATAAGTCCAGAACCTCTTTTATATTTAATTGATATGGTATAACTTTATTTAGTTCAGTAATGGTCTTTTTGATGGATTTAAGAGATCCGGTTTTATTGTTTTGGAAGCATTTTCTTACTTGGTTTCATGCTTTGTTTACTTCTATTCTTGAATGGAATTTCGTTTGAAATGTGGTTAAACATCCAGAATTGATAATATACATTATTACCGAAATTAAAGATACATAAATTATCTTATAATGATTCTGGTTATATTCCATGATGATGACTCATTCGACGAGTTAAAGAAAAACACTTGAATTTGGCATGGCAGTTTTGTGCTAAATAAACATGTTTTGTATTTTTATTCCATATTATGAATTTTTAATGATTATAGAACATTAAAAAAATATGTATATTATGACTTGGTTAAACCATACATTTGTTTTCATGACCAGACTTGAAATAATTAATGGATATTGAAATTACACCGTCCTCGATGTCGGTAATTCGACACATCACGGACAATGTTTTTATTCATTAAATAAGTGGGAGAGGAGAAGAATAGTGATGAAGAATTTTTCATAAACATTAGAACATAAAGAAAATACAAGATTCTGGAGCATACATGCCTCTTGGTTAAGATGATGTGAGGAAAGAAGAAGAAATGATTGGAATCAAACAATGAATGAAAACTTGATAAATTTCTCACGAAAATTCGGAAGACTAACAACGTCTCTTAAAATTTCATAAAAATAGTTTGATGAGAGGAATGAAATATCTCATCATTAATACCTATTATTAACATTAAGGGGAAATATTTAATGAAATATCCCAACACAAGCCAAAGGGAAAGGAAGATATTAACATAAAATGAAAGAAAAGAATGAAAATAAAAGAGGTTGTTTAACTCTTGTTCTCTTCTCCTTGAGATCCTTCTTAAGGGATTTGGTTTTGGTCTTCTGGTGAGACCAACAGCTCTATGACATGGGGAAGATACTTGGGAGGATTATTGGGTAGAACTTTGAGGACCTTAAAGGCTTAGAAGAGTGAAGATAAGAGGTGGTGGTGGGTGTTTTTTATAGTGGAGGAGAGGGGTAAATTTTGAATATTTAATTTCATTATTTAATTATTTCCATAAAGACAACCAATAGTATGGTTTAATGTGACCCATAATAGTAATAATGGCATGTGAGTTCGAAACAAGTGCCCTTTCATCACTTATGATGTCATAAATAGTGTATTTTACTGATAAATTGAATATACGGTATTTTACTATATTTCACTATTCATCCAAAATTCAAGAATTTTAGAGAAATCCCAAAATTTCACCCATAAAATTTTTCAACGTGTAGAATCCAAAAGAAAATTCCATTTTTAAAAAATAATTTTCTAAATATTATAAATTAAATATTTAAATAAGGCCATAGTTAATTCGAAAAATAACAATCTTAAAGTGAAATTAGTTTTATGTGACATTGAAAAGTTAATTAATATCTCATTATCTTGTTTCATTAAGAAAATGAAATAATATTATTATCTACTATTAATAAGGGTCATATTACTATTCGTATTATTATTCATAAGGGTGTGTTACTATTCACCAAAAACCAAGTTTGTTCTATTAGACTCCAAATGACTTACTGATCACAACTCTAGATGACCATTTTTCAAAATTCAAAACATAGAAGAAGAAAATTTATATTTAATGGCTAGGTTTTGACTATCTCTGAAACTTCCTAGTGTTATTTCAAAGGAAAAAAGTGATGAAAAGAATGTATTTAAGAGAAAAATTCCATAAAATGTTTGGGGTGCTACATTATTCCCTATTTTTGAAATTTCGTCCCCTATGTTTTATGAATAACGCCCACTAAAAAGATGTGGGTGTTTCTTCTTCATGAAATCCTCTGGTTCCAATGTTGCTTCCTCTATATTCTGATTTCTCCAAAGAACCATTAATAGATGAGTAGTTCGATTTCTCAATACCCTCTACCTTGTGTCAAGAATCCTGATAGGAT
The DNA here is from genome assembly GCA_963277665.1 of Viscum album. NCBI lineage: Eukaryota > Viridiplantae > Streptophyta > Magnoliopsida > Santalales > Viscaceae > Viscum > Viscum album. The sequence goes on from OY728165.1 coordinate 1,039,885,199, forward strand.
TTTCACAGTATGATAATTCAGGTTCCAGTTCTATTTCTTCATATGTGAGTACATGTGTTGGGTCTGGCATGTACTTCTTTAACAACGATATGTAGAACACATAATGAACTCTAGAGAGACTTGGAAGCATCACTAAATGGTAATATACAGCTCCGATTCTTCCCCAAATTTCAAATGGTCCTATGTACCTGGGGCTCAGTTTCCCTTTCTTATCAAACCTTAAGACGCCCTTCCGTGTAGATACTTTCAGAAAGACATGATCTCCCACCTGGAATTCCAAATCTTTTCTCTGATTGTCAGCATAATTCTTCTTCATACTTTGGGCTTCCTTAATATGGGCTTGGATTTTTTTCACCTATGTTGTGGTCTATTCAATATGTTCTGGGCCTATAAGTTTCCTCTCACAAACTTCGTCCCAACAAGTTGGAGTTCGACATCTCTTTCCATACAATGCTTCATATAGAGCCATTTGAATACTATAATGGAAACTATTGTTGTAAGAAAATTCCACCAAAGGAATGTATTGATCCAACATACATTGGTAGTCAAGATAGCATGACCTCAACATGTCTTCTAGAGCTTGTATAGTCCTTTCATACTGTCCATCGGTTTGGGGGAGATAAGCAGTACTCATACAAAGCTCAGTATTTATAGCATTCTGGAGACTTTTCCAGAACATTGATGTAATCTGGGGATCTTGATCAGATAAAATTAATAGAGGTGCACGATGAAGTCTTACATCTTCATTAATATACAATATTTCCAGGCACTCGATTGGTAAATAATCTCGTATGGGAAGTAAATGTGCTGATTTTGTGAAATGATCAACAATTACCCATATTGCATCATTTCTTCTAGGTGTCCTTGGTAGTCCAGTGAAAAAATCCATCGTAATGTTATCCCACTTCCACATAATAATAGTTAGAGGTTTCATCACTTATTTTTGATGTTGTCTCCTTCCCTTCACTTGTTGAAAAACTAGACAACTTGACACCTAGTCAGCAATTTCCCGCTTCATATTATCCCACCAAAAATATTCCATTAGATCTTCATACATCTTGGTGCTACCCAGGTGTATAGAGAAATTTGAGCTATGAGCATCATCTAATAGTTCCCTTTTTATCTTAGGTACTGATGGAACCCATAACCTCTTCACAAACATCAGAACTCCTTCTTCATACATGAAGCCATCCAGTCTTCCATCCTTCACTGCATTAATTTTCTTTTGCAGATTCTCGTCATCAGATTGAGAAATTTTTAACTTTTCTAGTAAAGATGGTTTAGCAATAATTTTAAAGAGGAGTGATGTTTCCCCTTCATTAAAAATTCCCATATCCATCTTCAGTAGATCCATGAATATAGGATCTCTTTCAATACTCATTTGAGTTAGAAGGTTATGATCTTTCCTGCTTAATGCATCTCCCACCTTATTCACCTTTCTTAGGTGGTAGTGTATTGAATAATCATAATCTTTTAGTAACACGTTCTATCTTCTTTGACTCATGTTGAGTTCTTTTTGTGAGAAAATGTATTTCAAACTCTTGTGGTCTGTATAGATCTCACATCTCTCTCCGTAGAGATAATACCTCCATATTTTCATAGCAATGATTATGGCTACTAACTCAAGATCATGAGTTGGATAATTTTTCTCATGATTCATCAACTGTATTGACGCATAAGCAATAACTTTATCGTTTTTCGTAAGGACGTATCCCAAACCATTCATTGATGCATCACTGTATATCACAAATCCATCACTTCCATATGGAAGAGTAAAAATTGGAGCATTTACTACTATTTTTTTCAATTTTTCGAAGCATTCTGTACACTCTTTTTTCCACACAAACTTAACTCCTTTACGTGTGATCTTGGTTAGCAGGTTAGCCAGTCGGGAAAAATTCTGAACGAAACATCGATAATAACCTTCTAAGACAACAAAACTGCGTACCATAGTTATGTTTGTTGGTGTGGTCTATTCATGGATTGCCTTTGTCTTTGCAGGATCAACTAGGATTCCATCCTTAGAGACAATATAGCCTAGAAAAGAAACTGACTGAAGCCAGAAATCAAACTTTCTTAACATCCCATATAATTGATTTCTTCTAAGAGTTTCTAGAATATTCCTCAAGTGATTCTCATGGTCTTCATAGCTTTTTGAGTATACCAGGATATCATTGATGAACACCACAACAAAGTTATCAAGATATTCCTTGAAAACTATATTAATTAAATCCATGAAAATAGAGGGTGCATTAGTCAGTCCAAATGACATCACCGTAAAATCGTAATGACCTTACCTAGTTCGAAATGTTATCTTAGAAATATCTTCATTACTCACACACAATTGATGATATCCGGACTAAAGTTTAATCTTTGAAATGTATTGGGCTACATGGAGTTGATCAAATAAATCCTCAATCCGAGGAAGATGATACTTATTCTTTATTTTCATAGCATTGATTTCCCTATAATCAGTATATAGCCTCATGGATCCATCTTTCTTCTTGATAAACAAGACCGGGGTCCCCATGGAGAAACACTAGGTCAAACAAATCCTTTTTCACTCAAATCCTCTATTTATTTCTTTATCTCTACTAATTCCACAATGTTCATTCTATAGGGAGTCTTTGATATAGGTCCTGCATCAGGAGTTAAATCAATAGAAAACATGAATTCACTCATGAGAGGATTTCCAAGAAAATCCTCTAGAAATACATTAATGTACTCTTGCACTATTTACACATATTCAATTTGAAGATTTATTTTCTTGCCCATAGATTTTGGTTTATCTTCCTCTCCAAGTATTGAATTTAGTAGAGCTACAGGGGTTGGTTCTTGATAAGAATCAGGTGGTGATGTTTCTTCCCTTAAGACATGGGATTCTACACCATTTTCAGAAATTGTAACATCCTTCTTCTTACAATAAATCTTCGCATAAAAATTTGACTTCCAATCCATGTCGAGAATTATATCAAATTTAGACCTTGGTATGATAACAAGGTTAGCAACTAAGGCACATTTTGGGGACTGGAGGGGAACTACTCAAAATAACTTTGTTACAATGAAACATCCCCCATAATTTTTGACTGAAAACTCCTTTATTGAATCAAATTGGTTGTATCTAATTTTCTTGGTAAACTTAGAAGATATAAATGAATGTGATGATCCAGAATCAAATAAGGTGTTGGATAATTTTGAGGAAACAATTAAAGTACCTGCCACCACATCATTAGGGACTTCAACCTCCGTAGTTGTAATCGCCTAAGCTCTCCCTTGATCTCTTGGCCTTTTCTGAGTCATGTTTCCTTGGCGTTTATGACACTCATTTTCATAGTGTCCCATCTCTCTGCAATTGTAGCATTGAACATCATTGATTTTTTTTCTTCCCCTTGCATTCATCAGATCGATGACACTTTTATCCGCAGTTATAGCAGACTCCCATGCCTTTCAAGCATTTCCAGAGATGATTCTTTCCACAATTCTTGCATAATGGGAAACTATTCATTCCCTTTCTATTCTTTGGTGCTTCTCCTTTTCCTTTGTTTTCCGAGTACCGCTTCATATCTTGGTTTCCTTTGAAAAGATTTGATCTACAAATTCCCTCTCTGTTTTGATGGAACTTGATACAATAACATCATATGATGAAAATGTATGAGAAGATAGTTCCCAATGAAGACTTGGCTTAAGACCTTTAATGAAATGATCAATCTTGTCTGCCGAGTCACATAGGTAATCTACGACAAAGCTGGCCATCTTTGTAAAGGTAGCCTCATACTCTGCAACACTATCTTCTTCCCTTTGTTTCAATCTAAGGAATTTCCGCTTCATTTTAGTTCGTTGCTCATGATGTAAATATTTCTCGAAGAATATTTCCTTAAAAGTACTCTGCTACATATCTTCTATTTCTTCTTCCTCCACGGTGTTCTGAATCAGGGACCACCATTGGTTAGCGTCACCCTTGAGACAATATACTGCCAGTACCACCATCTCATTCTCATTGCATCTTAATGCCATGAATATCATCTCAAGTGACTTGATCCATTGCTCAGCTACCACTGGATTAGTAGTCCCACTAAAAGATGGGGGCTTCTGCCGCATGAAATGATCCAACACATGGGTGGAATGGTTATTCGTTACAACTTGAGTATGTTGTCCCAATATAGTCAGGTCTTGATCTGCTCCAACATTGACTGTGTTGACTTGATCAGTAGGGAGATCCCTACATTTCCAACGAGTATTGATTCCCCTTCTTCCATTAAACACCATTTCTAAATAATGGGAAAACTATATTATTTTATGAATCTTAAATAGAAAATCACTCAACATAAATTTAAATTCTATGCATTGATAATCTTATAAACACTGTTTCTCTAAGGTAAAATTTATATTAAACACATTAATAATGGCTTGTATAGAAAATATGAATTATCCTAAGAATATCCCCTGGGAGTGTCGTAACCAATAGAGCAGCAAGGCCTGTTGTCGTGTACCAGTTCCCATTCGAGTCTAGCTCAAAGTGGTGTTTTCGAGTTTTACCCCTAGATACATCTGTGCCAGAACCGCCTCTACATGCTCGTATCCAGACAGGGATACATTTCTTGAAAGATCCACACAATATATTCCTTACAAAAATACCAGGACGTTCTTGTAAGTCTTCCTCAAATGCTACCTTAGGTCTTTGTTCCCTACTATATATTTCCTACTCTAGTTTCCAAGTTTCCTACTAAAATTCCTCTGACACCAACTGTAACACCCCGACCCCTCTAGGCTAGAGACAATGCATTACTTCTGATATTGGAATGGTTAGAAGGAATAAAAAACTCAAAGGAATGATCAGTTTAGTAGTCTTGAAGAAACTAGATACATTGATTTAACATGAATTACATTTGATAATGTTACAAGATACAATCCATAATGAAAAACAAAAACTGCATCCACTAGCACTCAATAAATGACCTCCTCTTTATAACCTGTTGAAGGTAAACAATGAAAGGGGTGAGATAAAACGCACAGTAAGGGTTAAAAATAGTGGAAGCATGAGTACAATAATAATTGAATCATTAATCATCTGACATAATCAAAATGGCATAATGAATAAATGAATAACTAATGCCAATAAAAAATGAGAATGAAACTACATCCATAGATTTTGTCATAGTGAAAACCTCATGGATAATAATAATAACTGATAATGAACAAAGAGATTTCTTATTAATTGGATGTTTTGTATCTGGAGCATGAACTATAATACAATAAAAACGGTTAATTGCTGTGGGTAGAAACCCGTATGATATTTTTGAAAACAAACTCGAAGGGTCTGTCACCAAACTGTTTTGTCTCATGAGACCTACCGATGCATCGACAGGTTGTAGTGGGCCCCACCCACATATACATCCAAATCATTCTTTATAAAATGATTCAATAAAAGAGAAATACGCCTTTTTAATATATTTATAGAGTATAGAATACAGATTTATCAATAACATCCCAAATATACACCGTATGTGAAATGGTATACGGTTTAGACAATAAACATATCCATGAAATGAGATTATGGATATTTCAAGGAAATATAATTTCAAATTGAAGGTGATCTCAAATGGGAAGTAGTTACACCACATAAGGATTTTTAGGTGCACAATACAGTGCTAGTCAAAACAAAGGGGATATTCTTGAACAAAAGTGAGAGAGAGGATCCATTACCTTATGCTTGAAGGTGTTCTTGTCTTGTTTTTAGAGACCTGAATAAAAAAATTAGGATTATTAATTCATAATTCCAGAACATATTTTATATCTAATTGTTATTATATAACCATATTTAGTTCATTAATGGACTTTTTGATGGATTTAAGAGATCCAATTTTATTGTTTTGATGCATTTTCTTACTTGGTTTCATGCTTTTTTTACTTGTATTCATGAATGGAGGTTGGTTTGAAAGATGGTTAAACATCAAGAATTGTTAATATACATTATTTTTGAAATTAAAGAGTCATAAAATATTTTATAATGATTCTATTTATATTCCATGATGATGACTCATTCGAAAAGTTAAAGATAAACACCTGAATTTGGCTTGGTAGTTTTGTGCTAAATAAACTTGTTTTGTATTTTTATTCCATATTATGAATGTTTAAATATTCTAGAACATTAATAAAGATAAAATACATATATTATTACTTGGTTCAACCATACATTTTGTTTCATGACCGGAATTGAAATAATTAATGGAAATTGAAATTACATCGTCTACGATGTCGGTAATTCGACACATCACGTACAATGTTTTTATTCCATAAATAAGTGGTAGAGGAGAATAATAATGACGAATATTTCTCCATAAAAATTAGAACATCAAAAAAATACAATATTATGGAGCATATATTCCTCTTGGTTAAGATTAGGTGAGGAAATATGAATAAACAAAAGGAATCTTAAAATGAATGAAAACATGATAAATTTCTCACGAAAATTCCGCAGCCTAACGACGTCTCTTTAAATTTCATAAATATAGTTTGATGAGAGGAATGAAATATCTCATCATTCATACATATTATGGACTGTAAGGGGGAATATTTAATGAAATATCCCAACACAAGACAAAGGAAAATGTAGAGACTAACATATAATGAAAGAAAAGAATGAAAATAAATGAGGTTGTTTACCTTTTGATCTTTTGTCATTGGGATCCTTCTTAAGGGCCTTGGTTATGGTATTTTGGTGAGACCAAAAGCTCTAGGACGTGTGGAAGAGACTTGGGGGGATTATTGGGCAAATCTTTGAGGATATTCAATGCTTTGAGAAGTGAAGAGAAGAGGTGGTGGTGGGGGGTTTTAATAGTGGATGAGAGGGGTAAATTTTGAATATTTAATTTCATTATTTTATTATTTCCATCAAGACAAAAAATATTATTGCTTCATGTGACCCCAAATAGTAATAATGGCATGTGATTTTGAACCAAGTGTCCTTGATTCACTTATGATGTCATAAATAGTGTATTTTACTGATAAATTAAATATACGATATTTTACCGTATTTCACTATTAATAAAAAAATTCAAGAATTTCAGAAAAATACCAAAAATTCACCCCACCCATTTTTCTACACGTAGAATTCAAAAGTGAAATCCATTTTTCAAAAATATTTTTCTATGTATTATTAATTTTATTTTTAAATAAGGTCATAGTTAATTCAAAAAATAACAATCTTGGAGTGTAAATAGTTTTATGTGACGTTGAAAAATTAATTAAGATCTCATTATCTTGTTTCCTTAAGAAAATGAAATAATAATATTATTTACTATTCATAATGGAAATATTACTATTCATAAGGTTATGTTACTATTCACCAATAACCACGTTTGTTCTATCAGACTCCAAATGACTTACTTATCACAACTCTTGATGACCATTTTTCAAAATTCAAAACATAGAAGTGGAAAATTTATATTTAATGGCTAGGTTTTGACTATTTCTTAAATATCCTAGTGTTGTTTAAAAGGAACATAGTGATGAATAAAATTTATTTAAAGGAAAAATACCATAAAATGTTTGGACTGCTACAATATGATTTCCATTGTAGCCAAGGAATTACTGTCAAGACCATTATAGTGGATGAAGGCCATTACTGAACCGAGTTTACATGTCGTTTTAGCACTGCATTACTGAACCGTTTTTCTTTATTTTTCTAGCCATGTCTATATCTTGAGATATATATATTTAGCCAATTAATTTTAGGTCGATATAGGTCTCACTCATCTCATAATGAAATCATTCTTACATGATCCACAAAAACATAAATTGTCCAGCATGGCGTAACCCTTGAAAAAATAGAACTCTTAAACATAATGTCATCATAACATAATCCATATAAGATAAATAAACTTCCTAAAAATAATTCCATCATAAAAATAATCAAATAAAATTAATAATAGGTATATTAACATAACCCTATGTCATCTTAGATGGAATTTTGTTTGATAAAACACTTGAACTTAATTCCTGAGGAAAATATCATTTCTTCTATAAAAACGTCTTCTTTTATCAAAATACTAAGAAATTTTAAAAGAAAAGAATGTAGATGAAAACAAAAATGAAAAATTTTAGAGTAATATTCATGGAAATAAGGTGTTAAGAAGATGTACAAATCCATTCACGTCGTATAAGTTAAAAAAAATATTCTCCACATACTTTTACCAGAAAAGTTGAAAAGTACCTCGTATGGTAAATAAAAGAATGATTCCTTCCATAACATGTAGTAAAAGTCGAAAATGGGTAAACATGACTTCAAAAATACCTATAATAATATTAAACATTTTATGGAAACATTTTTATAAAACATAGACATGGATGATAAATATATCCCCCTAAAATACTTACGTTTAAACAATTTCAGATAAAAATGAGATTGCAAAATTGTCCATTACCTTAGGTCTGATTTCTTCTGTATGTGTCCAAAACTCTTTTATAGTGTGTTTAATCATATTATTAACTTTTAAAATAACCATAATAATATTTATCATAATATATAGGATTCACTTACGACCTTATATTACCCATTCATTTTTCAATTCCATGTTACAGTAATGTTTTGGGTAATTATCGTTTCATTTATCATACGTTTTTGGACGTGTTATTCTTAATATGATTACTTATATAATGATTTTATTACATAAATAATGTATAGAATGATTTATATATCATATATATTAGTATATAAATATATATAATAAATCGATAAATTGAATGAAATACAACGTTCAGGGAGACTATAGGTCGTACGTATGCATGAACACTATTTTAGATTCCTTATTAAATTGAATGGAGGTATGTAAATAAAATATATATATATATATCTAGTACATTTATTATGACATATATTTAATGATTATTTATTATATATACTTTATAATCATTCTTGATTAGTTAACATGGATAATAATTTCATCGTGTCGTGAAGATGGTAAGTCGAACATACGCAGGAGCGACGATATTGTTCCAATAGTTATTGAATGGTATTGAAGTGTATGGTGTATAATATCTCAGAATAAGTAACATATTAAAATAATAATATATATTTATTGTTTCCAGCAATATACCTATCCAAGTAAGGTGGTGGTGAAAAACATATTACATCACGGTGTGGAGATGGTAATATGCACGTACGCACTCACAGTGATTTCATTTTTCATAGGATGGATAAAAAGTAAAATAAGGTTGTTTAATATTTTTAAAAACATATGATTATATATTTTATTCTTATTTAATTACTTTTTATTTAAACTACTATATTAGTGGAAGTATAAGAAGAAATAAATTTGAAAGAATCGGTAGAAGTGATTACCTCTTCCTCGATATGCCTCCTTTAAATTTCATCTTAGGGCACTAGAGTTGGAATTATGAAATGACCAGAACATCTAGAATGTAAATCAGAAATTTGGGAAGAGTATTGGTTAGGGTTTGGACGATCTTGAAGTCTCAAAACAGGGTGAAGAGGAGAGGGGGGAGGTTCCCTTTATAAGAGAGGAGAGGGTCACTTTAAGAAAGTTCTATAATATTAATATATTATAAATTTAATTTAGATTTAAAATGGTAAAAAACTTATTTAATTATAATATAATATTATGTTGGTTCTAATACCCATATTCCCATAATTTTGTGACAATTTTTGAATATTTTTTTATCCTTATATTTTTGGTTTTACCCTTATTTTACACTTTTTAATCTTACCATGATATAATGTTATTTACACATTATAGGTTAATGTAATTAAAATATCATGTCAAACAAACAAAAAAAGTTATTTATGACATATTTGGACTAATATTAACAATTTTTCCTAATATTAGTTTTTTAGGAATTTAATATCATTTAACAAACTATTTTATGTTTTAAGTTATGAATTATGTTTATTTTGGATACTATTCATACATGAATTTCTTTAAAAATTTATAAAACCTTTTTACTTCGAAAAAAAATCATTTGTCTCATCCCAAATATGTATATCTAATCCAAAAAATCGTTTATGACATCAAAATGTTCAAATTAAATTTATTTTAATATTTATACGTACATTTATTTAAATCATTAATTATTGAGGTAATCACTACATCATAATTATGTCATAAATAAATATATTAATCTAATTTTTAAAAATTATAAATAAAATAAAATGATGTATGAAATAGTTTTAGATATATTATTAATATGTATATACATAGATATCAGTTATATAACCCTCTATTAAAATCGATTTAGTAAAAGATATATGTTTAGGTTATAATTATCTTTACTTTTAATTATTTCTTATAAATTGTCATTTTCACATCCATGCGAATCCATGGGGTCCAAAAAGATAAAAAAGATTCATAATGGTCTTATATATCTCATCCAATAGGATATTTACATGTTTAAGGCTAATTAAATATTATTATAATATTATTTTTACCCCTATTTACCAGATTTACCATTTATCTATGTTAAATAAAATAATTACTGAAGTTATTATTCATAAAAAACAAAACTAAATGGTACCTATTTACACAATATGAACCTTATAATTCCAAATATTGAATCCTTTTTCCAAATTCAAATTAATGAAGTTTCAATAATTAATTTAAAATTAATTCCCATTGTCAAAACCCAAAAGAAGTTTTTTAAGAAGTAATAACTATCAAACAATTGACATGTGTTTATGTCCAATATAAATGTGAAATTACTTCCAATGAACAGAATTGGATTTAATGATAAAAAATTAATATAATTAAACATTAAAACCAATTTAAAATATAATCTTAACATATAAATAAATTAGATGAAAATGCAGTTTTGAATTAAAATGAGGTATTTTTCACTATTCATTAAAATGTGAATTTTATCTGAAAAATACCAAAATTAAAACCAAAGTAAAATTTTATATCCTGATTTCAGAGAAGAATATTATTTTGTCATATTTAACTTATAAAAGTGTAAAAACTATATTTAAAATTGGTGCACCATCAAAAAGTGGTAAAACTGCATTTTTTTGAAAAAATACTTCTTTCATCTGAAAATTTAATATTGTTCTCATACAATGTTCAATAAAGTTTTTAAGACGAATAATAATGTTATAAAATTAAAATTTTGGTTAATAATATTCATAATGTTTAGTTTATATCCCTATAAATAAAAACATTTTAATAATATATCGTTTTTTAGTAAAACTCAGAGTCGCATACAACCCAAGCTATCAAGGATAGCCACTCTTGCTTGTAACACAAACCAAGTCAACGTCGGGTGTAATGAAAGATTAATTTTTTGTTTTGTATAACATAATCAACACATATTTCATTTATACATTGAAAAAAGTCTATACTTAGTGTTTTGTGAAATCAATTCTATCAAAAAACTTGAAATTATGTGCAACACAAGCCAGATATATTATTACGTATGCTGCAAGATAATACAGTGTTGTGTATAGATCATGATAATATTGATTTAGTGCACAAAAAACATCAATGAAATTAAAAAGAATCTATCTCATAAAATATCAAGGTGTTACATTCTACCCCCCTTAAAATGAATTTTTTCCTCGAAATTCATTAGGGTTATAAAAGGTTTTCTACTTGAATGTTTATTTCATAGAAACCCACATCGTAAAAAGGGATACTATGAAAGAATTTTAAAAAGGAAATTTATAAATGTAATGGTTACCCTATGTAATTCATCACTGGGATTCCACAAATGAGAGAATAGCTAAGAAGTGAAAACGTGGAAATGTAATAAAAATCTAACCATAAATTTCTGACAGAGTTTGATATAGAATAAGGTTTAGAGAATGTTAAATTCAAAAAGGCCATAAATCTAGGATGATATAAGGGTCCATCTGATTCATCAGATTAGATGGTACTCAGTTAAAATTTTTTGTTTTCAAGATCATTTCCCTAAAGTTGAATAATGTTTTCATAAGGAGAAATACATACTTGATTTCAGTGTAATATTACTATTGGTCGTTCCTTGAAAAATTTCCACTTAATCTCTTATTTGAAGAAATTAAGTTGAATTTTTCATTTTTTTAAGTGTTAGCATATCATACGATTGAATGATAGGTCATTCCATTTGTCTCAAACAAAATGTTCGAATAGATTATCATATATCTATAAGTCAACCTATAGTGAGATAATACATTTATCTAAAAAAATACCACTAGAATATAAATTAAACTATCTTTAAATGGATAACATTAAAATCCTTCAAAAAATTGAAAATATAAAACTTTATAAGGAGGTAAACTAAATCGACTTAACATTTTTCTTCCATATATCATTTAGCAATTCTTGATTGTCCCATTCCAAACATCTAAATACCCTAATCATGTATTCTATTTAAATATGATAATGACATAAATTATCATAGTACCTTAGTGAAAACATCAATTCTTTCAAAATTATCTTTTTCCACACACCAAATATATTTAAAATTCTATATACTCGAACCATGATATCACTTTTTTCTTTTATCATTCATAAGCTCATTAATACTATCAAACATATTATTTTTTTCATTATCCCTTCATTATGTGCATATCATCTAATTTCCAAAAATATTTAAATCAATTTTCATGGTTATTGGTACTATATAATTATGGAAAACCATAATAGACAAATATATAGATATTACAATATTCTATTATAACATAAATGAGATTGCACAACATTATTTTGATATCCCATTACATAAAAACATAATCATTCTGATACTTCATTTTCATACTCAACATCACCAATAATGATTTCATGTGACTTTCCTTTGTCTTTTTCCTTAAGTGGTTGTTGATGTAGATCATCATTAACTCTTGGATTGGGTAATTTGTTAGCATAATGCCCCATTTCCTTGCACTTATAGCATTGAAGTGTGGGTGGTGTGTTCTCTATAGTCTTTTCTCCATTCACTTAATTAGCATCTTTTTTCCCATTACTTTAGCACTCAACTACTCAGTGACATTATTTTCCACACTTGAAACATTTTATAGTACCTACACATTGAGAATAAGGAAACGTTTATCTTCTTTTCACCATTATTTTGAGTTTTTTCCTTGAACTCTATCTTTAGTTTCTTTTCAAAACCATGAGACAGATCTCTAACACTAACTTCTAGTTATACCTTGATAAAATAATGAACAATATATTAATATATACTATAGTCTCTTATAGCTAATTACCTTATAAGACTTGTTTTTAATCTACTGAAGAATTGATCATCTTTACTTTCAAGTTGTATGATAAAGCAAGAAGCATACCTTTCATGTCTTGTAAAACAAACCTCATATGTGGCAACCGATTCATGATCCTTTTTCTTAAGCTCAAGGAACTACTTTTCTATCTTTTTTTGAATAATTAGAGGGATGTACTTGTTGAAAAATAAGTTCTTAAACTCGTCCCATTCCAGGGATTCAATTTCCTCTTGCTGCCTTGTATTCTAAATTAGAGTCCACTGGTTTACATCACCTTCTAAATGATAGACAACCAAAATGAACTTTTCATGTTCTAAATAGAGAAGTACAGAAAATACCTTTTCAATGGTACTGATCTATTTTTTTGTAACAAGTGGATCATAATACCCACTAAAATAAGGTGGACGTTACCTCATGAAGGACTCAATAAAATATTGTTCCCTTGTCTACAAATTTGGGAGTCCAGAATGATTCATATCACGTGTAAGTATAGAAATATGATTTTTCATTCCATATCCCATAACATTTGGTTGTTTAAGAGGACAATCATTTCATTTCCCAGTGCATTGATCATTAACACGGTTCCTTCAGGTTCCATCAATTATCTAAAACCCAAAAAGAATAGTGTGAGAGGGAAATATCATACTAGGAAAACCACATAGTAAAGTGGGAGTACCTTCAATTTCTAACCTATTAGGTTTAAATCTAGGTTAATCATGATAATTTCCATAATTTATGAATATGGCCTATACTTATACATAACCATAGGGACATCCCTAGTCATACCGTAGAAATTTTTCTAGGGATCTCAAAAACATTTTCCCATCCTATTTTCCAAAGGTTAACTAAACATTCAATTTGATACAAACTGTAGATACACATGCTTGATGTACATGTAAATTACATTAATTTTTCAGAGTACATAATACATGAAAAAAACTGATGCATAATGGTCGTATTAGTTTAGTGTGTTTGGAAACTTGGAACATAATATTCAAATCATCGTGAAAGATCTTCAACATCTCCCATAAATATATTCCCCTTTTGTTTTCCGACCTAAACCCATTCATTATATCCTAGGGAAAAGAAAACATAAAAAGTGTGAGCTCAAATTCTCATTAAGGGTAAAACTGGAGAAAATAAAACAAACCATATACATTTGAATGTAAAAACATGAACATAATGTTTAATCATCAAAATGATGAGTCATGAAATAAATCATGGCAATACGTAAGGCATAGATCATAAAATAAACATTAAACATGATAGAATAGCATTGGAATAAAATATATAATATTGGGAGACTAATATTCACATAATATTATTTCTATAGTAGGCAAGGCATTACTACCAAGACCATCATAGTGGGTGAAATCTTTTACTGAATCGGGATTACATGTCATTCCAGCCCTGTATTACTGAAAAAAATTTAAATTCCATTCTAGCCATGCCTACCTCCAGAGATATAAATATTAACCCAATGTATTGGAGGGAGATATAGGTCCCACCATTATCATAAATAAATCATTATTACATGTGACACAAAAACATAAATCATTCAGCATAGAATAACCCATGAAATAAAATGGGATTCTTAAACATCATAACATCATAAAAAAATCCATATAAGATAAATGGACTTCATAAAAATAATTTTACCCTAAAAAAATCAATTCAATTTAATAATAAGGATATCAACATAACCCTATGTTATCTTTGATGGAAAATAGTTTTAATAAAACACTTGAATTTAATTCCAGAGGAAAATATCATTTCATCTTTAAAAATGTTTTCTTATATCAAAATGATGTGAAATATTAATAGAAATAAATTTAATTGAAAATAAACATGAAATATTGTAGAGGAATATTAATGGAAATATGGAGGTTTAGTGATGTAAAATTCCATTCATACCATATAATTTAAAAAATATTATCCTCGTAGTTTTACCAGAAAAGTCAAAAAGTACCTAGTATGGTAAAAAAAAGATTCCTTCTATACCATGTAGTAGAAGTAAATAATGGATGAAAATGACTTAAAAACATATAAAAATAGTAAATATTTTATGAAAACATTTTTATAAAACATGGATATGGATGATAAATATATCCGCAGAAAATACTTACCTATAAACAATCTCAGATAAAAATGAGATTGAAAAATTATCCCTTACCTTAGGTCCGATTTCTTCAATATGTGTCCAAAACTCTTGTATAGTGGTTTTAAAAATATTCATAACATGTAACAGAACCATAATAAAATTTATGGTATCATATATGATTCACTAATGACTTTATATTACCCATTCATTTGTAAATTCCATGTTAAAGAAACATTTTGGGTAATAATCGTTTCATTTATCGTACGTCATTGGACTTTTTATTCATAATATGTTTACTTATATCATGATTTAATTAGTTATATAATTTAAAAAAGGATTTATATATCATATATATTCAATATATAAACATATATAATAGATCTATAAATGGATTTGAATACACCACTTATGTAGATAGTATGTCGTACGTACGCATGAATGCTATTTTTGTTTCCCAGTTAAATTAAATGGAAGTAAGTAAATGACATATAAATATATAAGTAATTATATTAGAATTATTATGACATATATTTCATGATTATTTATTATATATACTTTATAATCATTCTTGAATTGTTAACGTGGTGAATGAATCTCATCGCGTCCTGGAGACGGTAAGCCGTATGTATGCACGAGCGATGATATCCTTCCCATAGTTGTAAACGGCATTGAAGTGGATAGTGTATAATATATCATAATTAGAATAATGTTATAATAATAATATATAGTTATTATTTCCACCATTATACCTATCCAAGTAAGGTGGTGGCGAAAAACGGATTACACCATAGCGTGGAGACGGTAATCCGTACGCACACACGAATGATGGTTTCATTTTATATAGGATGGATATAAGGTTAAATAGGGTTGTTTCATATTTATAATAACATATAATTATATAATTGATACTTATTTTATTACATTATAATTGAACAACTAAATAAGATTAATCATAAGAATAAATAAATTTTCACGAAACGGTACAAGAGATTACCTCTTCCTTGACGTGCCTCATTTAAATTTATTCTTAGGGTACTAGTGTTGGTCTTTTGAGAAGACAAGAACCTATATAATTTAAATAGGTAAGTTTATAAGAGAAATGGGTAGGTTTTGGCTGAGATTGAAGCTTCAAAATGCAGTGAATAAGAGAGGGAGGAGGTTCCCTTTTTTAAGAGAGGAGAGGGGCACTTTAGGAAAGTTCCACAATATTATTTTTTATGAATAAAATTTCAATTTAAAATGGTCTTAAACATTTTTAATTTCAATATAAGAAGATTTTTGGTCTAATAACCATCATTATTTATATTTTTTTACATGTTTTAAATATTTTTTTATCTGTATCTTCTTCATTTTACCCTTATTTTGCCCTTTTTAATCTTACTGTGATATCGTGTTATTAACACATTGTGGGTTAATTTACTTACCAGATCATGTCAAACGACCCAAAAAAAGTTATTTATGTCATATTTGGACTTATATTAACCATATTTTGGAAATTATATTTTTAAAAATGTAATATTATTTTATAAACTATTTTATGTCTTAAGTTAGGAATTATGTCATTTTTTGATACAATTCATTCTTGACATTTTTTAAAAAATAATAAAAACTATATTACATCGAAACAAATGTATTAACACAACCCTAATATGTCACTTTAATCCAAACAATTAGTGGATGACATAAAAATGTTCAAATTAAATTTAGTTTAATATTTATTAACTCATTTATTTGAATATTTCAATAATGAGGTAATCACTACATCATAATTGCGTCATATATAAATATATTTATCTAATGTCTAAAAATTATAAATAAAATACCATTATATATTAAATATGTTTAGCTTTAAAATTAATATATATATATATATTATAACCTTAAATTAAAATCCATTTAGTAAGTGATATATGTTTAGGTTATAATTATCTTTACTTTAAATTAATTCTTATAAATGGTCATTTTCAAATCCAAGTGAATACAAGTGGTCCCTTAATCAACCAAAGGATGCCAATGGTCAGAAATATCTCATCCAATAGGATTAGAACATGTGTTAGGTTAATTTAATATTATAATAATATTATTTTTTACCTTTATTTACAAAATTTACCCTTTAACCATGGTAAATAAAATAATTACTGAAGTTATTATTCATAATTTCTGAAACTAAAAGATACATATATACCCAATTTGAACCTTATGATTCCAAACATGTAATAAATTTTTATGAAATCATAATATAGAATTTCCAGTAATTAATTTAAAATTAATTCCTGTTGTTAAAACTAAAAAGCTTGTTTTTATAAAGTAATAACTATCAAAAAATAGACATATGTTTATGTCCAATTTAAAATTGAAATTACTTAAAATGACAAAAATTGGATTAAATTATGAAAACTAAATCAAATTTAACTATAAAAAAAATTAGAAATATAATATAACTATATAAATAAATTAGATGAAATGGTAGTTTGGGATGAAAATGCAATATTATTCACAATTTAGTAAAATTTTAATTTTATTGGAAAAATACCAAAATTTCAAAATAAAAATAAAAGTTTATGTCACTATTTCAAGGACGAAGTTTATTTTGTCAAATTTAATTTATAAAAGTGTCAAAAACTGGATTTAAAATGGGTGTGCCATCAAATGACGGTAAAACTGCAATTTTTTTAAAAATAATTCTTTTATCCAAAAAATTCATTTTTTTCATAACATGTTCTATAAAATGTTTAAGATGAATGATGATGTTATAAAAATAAAAATATTGTTAATATTATTCATAATGTCTAGTTTATATCCCATTAAATAGTAATATTTTAATAATATATCGTTGTTTAGTGATACTCGATATCGCATACAACGCCAGCTATCAAGGAAGGTCACTCTTGCGTGTAACACAAGCCATGTCAGTGATTCACATAGTGAAATATTCCTTTGGTGTTGTTAATCACATAATCAAAACATAGATCAGATATACATTGAACAAAATCTGTACTCAGTGTTGCGTAAAACCACTTCTATCAAAAAACATGAAATTATGTGCAACACAAGCCAAGTATATTGTTTCGTATATTGCAAGATAATATGTTGTTGTGTATAGTGAAATATATTCTTGGTGCAGCACACAACATATTACACCAATGAAATTAAAAAAATATCTCATAAAATCTAAAGGTGTTACAACATCACCACTCATTAATTTTTTTTATAAATATACTCAACTATATTAACAAATTTGAATAAAAATTTCAATAGTTTAGTTTAATATTTATAGGATCATTTTTCATTTTTATTTAATTTTATATATTATTGTTGGATTTTTCTATTTTTATAGTAAATTTTTATTATTCACACCACCATTGATTTTTTTAGTCCTTAATTTTATTTCAACTATCATTAATGTTTTTATTATTTTATTTAACTATTTTAACAAATAATAATAAACATTTTATTAGTTTAGTTTAAATTTAAATTTAATTTTTTATTTTTTCATTTTCTTTTATATGTAATAATTGGATATGTATATTTGTGTACCAATTGTTTTTTACATTGATTTCATGGATAGTGGATGAAAAAACAAATGAACCATCATAAACATTTGGGGCAGATTGTACACATATTTATGGGGAGGATTGTAATAATATTATTTTTGAGGAACATCCTCATACTTATACACCTATTCAATATACTTCTACAAGGGATAATAATATTTAAATGGTTGGCCATCATGGTTACTCACGTTTACCAAAATTCTTAGTTTTTTTATCTCGGACCAATGGAAACCCGTTGAGTTTGATAATAATGATATTCCAAGGGGTTAAAATGAAAAAAATAGTTATTTTATAATAATTAATACTCAAATATTATATATATATTTTATTTATGATTTGAAAAGTGTACGAAAAGTGAGTATATATAAATTATGGGAGAAAATGTTGGTGTGATCATTTTTTATTATTTTAATTAATATGAATTTTTTTCACTAATATTTTTTTATCACCCACTTATCAGTTTACATGTGATATACCTAATATTGGATGATTTATGATGAAATTTTTAGGTTTCACTATTAAAATATTGATGTATTTTTAACCAACCATCATATAAATATTTATTTTTGTGGATAGAAAAGAGAAAAGTCCATATGGTATATATCCATTTCATGATGACGATACTTGGAAGATGGTTGTGTAATGTATATGAGAAGAAGAATTTTTATTATTTGAAATGTTAGATTTTAGAAATTTTTCATATTAATGATCATATAATTAAATTATTTACACTTAATTTTCAAAAAATGAGGAGCCCTCCCCAGGATAACCAATTCAAAAATTATACCCTCTTACATTATCTCATATAGAGTATATATTATTAGAAGAACAAATGAAATATAAAGTATATGAAAAACTAATATATGAGTCTTTAGACATTAGAAAGGTTGACACTCCATTCATCGAGATAGACATGGGATAGAAAATATGGAACAAATTATGAAAAATTACAATTTGTTAAGGAAGAATCATGGTTTCTATCAAATAGGATTATAAAAGTTATTTAATTTATTCATGGTCTTTATGTTCAATAAAATCAGGATATATTTTTATTCACTAATGAATTTTTCAAGTATTCTATGCATAAATCCCTTATGGAGAATATCACATTGGGGATATTCATTGATGGGGTTTAGAAGGATATATTAACTATGATATTGGGAATGCTCTAACACCCAGGTCATGTACATTGATACTTATAAGGTGTATCAGTAAGAAAAGTGATTGTTCATTCTAAAACATCCTTACTAGAAGGTGTTTATAAAAGATAAATATAATATTTAAAAGATGATTTTTAGTATATAGGTGAAACGATGGTGGAATATATCATATCCTCATTAGATTTGATATTTGAATATATGTAATGAATATTTTGTATATTGATCCAACTCCTTCACCTTCTCCTATAGATTTCACTCCCCCACGACCACATGAATATCCCACTCTTCTAAATCCTCATACTTTTACAACTCTTAAACATTATCCTAAATATAATTCCATTTTTTTAGAGTTATATATGGATGATATGAAACATTATATTTTTGAAAATGCGATAATATATTTTATTGTAAATTCCATTCATCATAAATAGATAGAGATAGAGAATTATAAGGTCACTATACAAGACACTATAGATAGATCAAGCGAGACTGATTCCTCTCTAATGCCTAGGCCTTTCACCCCATTTACTAACCCGAATTTCCTTCCTCCATTCACGTCAGTCCCCCTTAGCCCTAAGGTCCCAGACTTGCATAACGGTGCACCTCAACTCGAGCTTTCAATAAATGATTTTAACACTGATTCGCACATCCATAGATCAACTCTAGTGGATCAATTCAGTGGGTTTTGACCATCTGTGGATGCTTTTGATAGATTTTTTTTGATTCATGGGGGATTCACTATCGTGCAGTGGTGGGTCTTCTTGATCGGTGCCATTTGATGATCTGTTTCGCCTTAGAGGTTGACATGATTATCTCTTTGTCCAACACCCCTCGCATTTTCAATGGATGTGGTTTTCACCTCCTTTGATGGTCCTTTGAGATCAGCATGAATCAGGATGTGGCCTCGACAGTAGTCTGGGTAAGTTTCCCTGATTTGCCTCTCCCTTTTCATAACCCTTTAATTATAGGTATGTTGGGTAATCTAGTCAGAAGGTATTTGTGTTCTGATATCCGTACCTATGCGGTTTGTCATCTAGTCTTCCCTCGTGTGTGTGTTAAGGTGGATGCCTCAAAGTTCCCAATAGAATGGCTATGGATCTCGGTTGGTGAAGAGTTCATAATGAAGCAAAGCGTGGTCTTTGAGTCATGGCCTGCATTCTGCCTGTGGTACCACCGATTGGGCCATTTGGTCTATAGTTGTCATTGCGATCATAGAAGTAGGCATATCAAAACTCCAATGGTAAGTCCAGTTGAGGGGAATGAAGTGCTAGTAGAACTCGTTCAACAGGATTGGGATAATACTGGCATAGGCGGGCGTGAGGAGGTGAGCAGGGCTGTTTCGAAGGCAGTGGAATTAGCCATGCAACTGGACTATATAGGAGTGGAGACGAGTTCCTAGGAGGATCAGCTAATTTTGGTTCCCTTAGAGGAAGGGAAGTGTGTGAAGTTGAATATGGTCGAACATCGGGTAGCATATATTTTTGCCTGCCTGAAAAAGGATTTAATAATTACTCCAATACAGGAGGGAGGAAATGAGGTTGTGCAGGGAGGTGGAACACTTACGAAGGAAGTGGATGCATTGTTTTCAAACGGTATGTGGGAATGGACTGTAGGGGATGCTCAGGTTACTTGTGTCACCCGTGGTCAGGGATGGGAAGAAACCAACACGCATCTCCAGTTCATGGGGTGAGGATATGAACTGAACACTGGTTCAGACATGGTGCAAGAGACTTCCTTTCTAGTTGAATCAGGGAATCAAAGTGGACAAAAGAGGCCGAATGGAGTGACTGTATTGGGGAACATAGACCCTAACAGACTCGGTGACAACCTGACACCTCAGTTAAAGGCCGGGAATGGGGGAAAGTAGAATGGATGGGAGAACACAGCAGAAAAGGGGGAGTCTTCGGGAAAGCATAGGGGCATCAAATCAGGGTCGTGGATTAATATTGGGAACCTCTTTGAGGGTGTGGAGGTTCAAGAACCCCCCTTGACTCAATAGGAAGTATCTTCATGAGATGATAACTACAGTCAACTCTCAGTGGATAGTATAGAATGTGTTCAAGGGAAAGGGACTCAATAGCCCTCGAAGGAAGAAGGGGGAAAAGGAGTTCAAGATTCTGGGAAATGTATAGTGGTCCAAGGGAAAACCAAAGGGATTCAAGGATTACTCCCATTTTCCAAAGCCGATGGAGACAAGGTCAGCCAAGAAGGACATGAAAAATAGAAGAAAAATACTAATGAAAGGTGATAGTGAAGATCCTATGGTGTGTTTGAATTTGATTATGCACTCCAAGGAAGAATAGTTAGACAAAAAGTCCATGACAATGTCTCAGAAGAGGAGATAAAAAGAATTTATGAATGAAGGTTTCAAGTTGACGCCAACGGGGAGAAAGAGCTATGGATAGACAAACAAGACCGAATTCTGGCCTGAGGCTTCAATCATGGAATAATCAACTCAGATGAATTCATCCAGACAATGGTGAGGATGCTTACCCACCATGAAGAGATTATTATAGAGGACCCAGAGACACAGGTTAGTCAATTGAAATGGGAGATTTATAGGGCATCTAACTCGGTTAATCTAAGTCTCGTGTTTAATAATTTTGCGAGCTATTTTTGCACTTAGTGGTCTTGTATATGAATTTTGTTTCCCATTTTTCCTCAAAATTTCCTAATAAAAAAAATTAAATTTTGAGGTGTGTGTATATTATATCCTATATTTCATATTTGAGTTATTTGTTTAACAGTTCAGTCAATTTTTAATATAATTTTAATATATACAGTTAAAATTGTAAATGATTATGCATCTGTTGTTTTTAAATTTCTAGTATTCTACTATAAATGATTAGGATAAATTAATTGTAACTGTTTCTGCCCCTTTTTTAATATTATCGACAGGGATGAAATTAATTTATTTGAATAAAAAAATGATTCTTCAAAGAAGTTATTTCATAACCAACCTTACGAAATTATAATAAAGATTTATCTTATTTTATTTTATATCACCTACATGATAAAATCCTTTCCACATTGGATTTTAAAAAAATTGATGTTCTTAATGATTTTTTCCACATCATTGTTTTATAATTGATTTGGGAAATCAGGTAGAAATATGAATTTTTATGATGTTTTAAATTCTAGATATGAAAATACTGACATGATAAAATGTTTATCACATATGTTTTTTAATTGAATTAGAAGGATATATTTTTTTAATTTTCTTTTTTTAATTCAATATGGAAAAAATTATCCATAATATGAATTTTTAGTTTCATTTTTATTTTTAGTTTCCCAAAAAATGACATTGAAAACAATCTATAATAAATATATTCACATCGTTTATAATACGACTATCATGAAATTAATCATAAATATAAGTATTTATAACATGAGTTATTATTATAAAATGTGTAAAAAAAAATTTACTGCATCACATAATATTACAGCATGTGGTAACCCATGTTAAAAAACAAAATACATAGGTGAAACCCACTTTTTTGAACTAGTGACAGGTTTATTTTTTCATGTTTATTGTTGTTTAGTTGTACCAATCCTTGTACATTAATCCCGATTTTTTCATATCCATAATGCTAATAATGTGATATGTATCATTTGTAATCATTATATACACTTTTAAAACTACTAATATAATGGATTTCATGAAAAATGAATTACAAAAATTCATGGAGATTGTAATCTAAATATATGCATGGGTGATATTTTCATTTTTTATAGATGCATTGAAAGAAAGGTAAATTATATAAAAAAGTTATATAATTATAATAATATAATAAATATCACATATATATATATATATAAATATTATATATCCATTATTACAACCATCACTATGAAATGGTAATGAGAAAAATTATATGGCTATGTGGAGATAGTAAGCCCTACATACTCTGGAGCAATGTTTTCACTTTCCAAAAGATCTAAAGAAGGTCCCTAATTGTTGTTATATCATCATAAAAAAAATTATTTTAGTTAATATTTTTAAATAACAATATTATAATGGATAATTCATATTTACTAGTGGTAGAAGAAGAATTAAAGTTGAAAATGATCAGTTAATAATTATACCTCTTCATTGATAAACATCTTTTCACACACACTGTAGGAATATAAAGGATGGTCATTAAAAAAGGATATATAATTTTGTGAAGGAATATATTAAGTTGTTATGGTAGATATTGGAAAATATTTAAGGCTGATTCTTTGTGAATATTTATAGAGATAAGGAAGCCTTTTATAAATGCAGGGAGTCCACCCTTCGAATTTTTTAAATTATAAAATAATATAAATTATTTTCAGGTTTAGAATGATCCAAAATGATATATTTGGAATATAATATGAGTATAATAAAATTTAATCTCATAAAATAATATTTTTACTTGATTAATTGTTGTTTTTACTCTTCTGACATAGCTTTATCTTCCCATTATCCCTTTTGAAAATTTATGTGATATGAAAGTTATTTATTTTTTATGGATAATTATTGTTGATATAAAAACAAAATATGACCCATGAGTGGATAATTATTTATATTATATACCATATAAAACTAACTTGGACAAAAATAACATTGTTAGTAATTTTATTTCATTAATTAAATTATTATTTTTCATAAGATACAATTAATGTAATTTTTGGGACTATTCAAAATGTTTGACTTTAAAGACAATATGATTGAATTGAAAATTTAAAAAATTAAAAATATCACTAATAATTAATATTTATCTTAAGAATTATTTTAAAATAATAAATAATTCAAATTTCATTACTTGTAATATTTTTAAAATCATTTATTTAAATTTCATATTACATGATCAAATATTAGGTCATTGTTTCTTAATCATTTACAGTCAATATGAAAAAATAAAAATTTAAAAATAAAACACCATAGTAAAAAAAATTAATTTATATTTCAAGTAATTATTTATAATAAATGTTTCCCTCTTTTAATCTTTATTGAAAAAATGGGAGATATTAAATTTAAGAGAGTGACATCTTTTATTTATCCTTTTATTAAAATAACATAAAATTCATAATGAAAGATAAATGGATCAAAGTTTACATATTTTCTATAATAATATGATGATGTATGATATACAATCACCTAATAGTATAAATTCAGGTAATAGATAAATTTTAATTCATTATTTGAATATTTTATCCATCGTTTACTCATTTTATCATTACTATGGTGGTAAATATTTTCCAAGGATGATATTGATAATGAAAATAAAAGGGAACTACTTTCAAAATTTTAATTTCTTGATTAAAAAAATGAAATCCATTTTTAATATTAAATTTAAATAGTTTTCATAAATCCATTTTAATATATGTTCACAAAACACAACTAAAACATTTTTTAGAAAAATGCATTTTTATGTATAAAACTAGACTGATTCTTAACACATATAAAGAAGAAAATATTAATATTAATCTTTTTATTAAATATATTATATATAAATTACAATAAAATAATTCGTCAAAAGTTATTGATTTAACTAGTAATGATAATGACACATTTTACACATGAAAATAATTTTTAGAAATTTTAAAACAAAAAAAATTAACATATACCAAAATCATGTACTATGTTGATTAATTTCTAATAAATTATATTATCTAAAATTAATGTAATGGAATGCTAATTTATTTTAAAATTCATTACATAAAGTAGCATTTAAATCACTTTACATAATGGAAATAGATGACCATTTAAAAAAAGTATTTTTCAATATTCTCATAAATAATAACTATTTTTTAAAAAAGCCAAAAATAATTGAATCTAAAATTAATTTTATAAGAGGAGTACATATTGGTATCAATTTATAAGAATATTTTAAACAATAATTGTAATTAGTAATAATATACATGCACAAAATTAAATAAAAACCATTAATTATGAAAACATATTTTAAAAGCATAAAATGACATTACTAAAAATTAAGTACTTATATATCATTCTAAAATTAGAATTAAGTAAATAATTTCTATATATATTAAATATTGTTTTTAATCCAATTAACTCAAATAAAAATAATGTCTATGATATAATACATCATGGTTCATTATTAATCATTGTGTTGTGTGTCATGAAATATATCAGAACCGTACAATTTATTTAATGATAAAAACATTCCAAAATCTGGAGATGATAAATTATAGGCTTGTATAAATTTCTCTATATTAATTTTTATCACTGTAGTCAATGATTAAGTATTTTAAATTTACATTATTACAAACACATAGGTAGAATGGGATAAAAAACATTTTAAAAGGGGGAAGTATAAAACATTAAGGTTACCAAAAAGAACACAAAATCGGGTTCTTATATAAGGAGAAAATTGGAGTAATGTTAAAAATATGAATACATGGAGGTGAAAATAATTTCTAAAGACTAATAGAGATTGATATAGAAAATGATCACAAATATTTTATTGAAAAAAATACCATAAATCAGTTATTGGTGAATGGGAAATCGATTCATCAGAAATGAAGGTAGGTGAAAACTATTTTATTTCAAGATCCTTAAGTGTTTATGTACTCTTTTACTATTGTGATATAGTATTTGGAAAATATAAATACTTTCTTTCATTCCATTTAATAAGAAAAATTACATTATTTGTTTGAAATATGATGAATTCCACTTAAATTTCATATCATAATCTATAAAATTGATATTCAATATGGTTTTTTCATACATGAATCGCTAAAATAAAATTTTGTGAAGCAAAAAATATGTAATTCATTCCTTATACCTATAAAAATTTTCCATAACAAAAATGGTTTGAAAATTATATGCAATATGGATAAATAAAATACATTAATCTATAAAAAACAATAATAAATCCAAATGTTCAACATAATCCATTACATAAATAGTTATTCTCAACAATCCTATAGAATAATATTAAACAAATTCAAAACCCGAAAATTTAAAAGGGTTTATAAAATAAAATTCTTTTTAGGATCTAAATTACCATTTATCACTAGAATACATAAAATGGATCAGAATGTCACATAGAAAACCAGGGAATATAATAATTCTCTTAAAACAAAAAAAAACAACCGGAATCACTATATAACATTAATTAAAATAAATAGCCTTAAAAAAATTAACACTATCTTTTTTCATTAAATAAAATCACAGAATACAGATTATATTCCAAATATCCAAAAAAACAAACAAAATTAATCAAATAAGACCAAAATCACACTATCTGTAAATAACATGTAACACCTCAAGCTTCCACGGTACGTTTCCCTTTGAATAATTCAATATTTATCATTGTACGCAAATTTGAGATTCTAACACATCGCGACCAATCAGACTAGCCGTTAGGAATATTAATACCCAGTTTTTGAAATTTTGTAAATTTTATCTTTCAAAATGAAATTCATTTTTGAATTTGGAATATCCAAATTAACATAGGTTGATTTTTTGGTATTTTTCTGAAAACATTAAATTTGTGATGAATAGTGAAAAACACACCGTTATTCTTTAAAATGGACTTTTTATTTAAATAATAAATTATTTTATTTAAATTTATTTTATGTAAAAATAGATACATAATACCTATATATATTCAATTTAATATATTGGAGCCATTTTTTAATAATATATGATATATAAAATTTTATTGAACTTTTTACCGTAATTTACCCACCTCCTAAGAGCATTTGCAAATTCGCATAAAACATAATTTTACAACTTTTGACAGTTCTATTTCAAAAATATGAGATACACAATTAATATCCATAAGTAAATTTTGGTTCAATAAGATGAAAATAATTTTTTTCCAATAGTAACTTTTGGCTTTTATTTACCACGGTTAAAAGTAAATTGGGTAATTAAGGGTAAAAATGATATTGTTGTTACCCTAAAACTTGTCTTAATTATATTGGATAAGTGTAACTCGACCAAAAACAACCTTAGTAATAAAATATTATTATTTATGTCCACATGTATTAGATTTGGACATTTATTATTATATTATTTAAAGAATAGTTAAAAGAGTTAAATTCAATGTTTAATAACTGAACCATTTTTAATATAGGGTTTTGAATAATATAAATTCTACTATAAATAGTTATTAGAAATATAAATATATTTCCTACATAATAATATTTTATTTAAATTTTTTTGACATTAAATAATTTTATTTATTTATGACACAATGATGGCGCAGTAATTACGTTAATAATGAAAAAATAAAATAATTGATATTATAAATATATAAAAAATGTAAATTGAGAATTTTGATGAATTTCAGTAATTTTATAGGTTAATATGACATGTTAGGATTGAATATATGAATTTATTTTTAAGTATAAAAGTATTTAGGACTTTAACAAAAATCATTTATTAAATAATGTCAAAATTGACAAAATTGAGTTTTTAAAACAAATACTCCATTATTGGTTGATATAATATTCAAAAAAAATCCAAGGTTCATCCAAAGGGTCTAAATAATATTATATATATCATTAATGTGTCTATTGGGATTATCTTGGCAGATTAAAGTATGTTTATTAACCATATAATATAAAAATAAAAAAAGACATGGTAAATGTTGACATATTTAACTAAGAGTTAAATATAAAAGATAAGGTTAATATAATGACCCAAACCTATATAAAACCAATTTTTGAGTGGTTTTCGACCTATTCCTACCTTATCCTTGAAAAAATCATTTTTTTCCATTAGAAACCGAAAATGATTTTATTATAAAATAATATTTCAATCTTTTCCTAAGGTTCCCCCCACACCTCTTATAAAAGGGAAATATCCATTATCTCGTATTCACACTTTCAAATCCATTTTTATCTGCCAAAACCTACTAAAATATTCTCCCAACTATCCTCTCTTCATCCTAGAGTCCTTAATTGGGTCATAAAGCCACCCTAAGGAGCCCTTTTGATCAAATCTATAGCAAGAACCCGAAGAAGAGGTAAATATTTTATCACCTCTTTCATGTTCTTTTTTTCTTCGACTTCCTATTTCTTTATTGTTTACATTATAAAATAATAACTATTGTATCTTATATATACTATGATGTTATTATAAAAACGGTACAACCATATTCGTTATTCTAACCATCCTATAAATGACAAAGTCATCTTATGTGCATACGTACGGCTTACCGTCTCCACATCGTGGTGAAGCTGGTTATTCAAAAACATCATTATTTAGATGGGTATAATAATGAGTATAACTGATGTAAATAAAAAATATATCATGGTAATTATTCTTTATATATGATATCCATCCAATTATATACAATATTAATATCAAAAGAAATGATATTGTCTCTTGTGCATACGTACGGATTACCGTCTCCATGAATGCAATGAGATTCATTTCCCCATCATATCCATTCAGGAATAATTTTCATTTGATGATTAAAAAATAATTTTTAAGAACTTTATATCGTTCTAGATATAAATCAAATAAATCCTATCCATAACAATCATGTATTATGTAACAAAACATATAAAGGAAAATGAATCAGTTAACACCAGAAACGATGATACTACTAAAATATTATAACAAAACAATATTATAATATCATATATTATATCATATTTATGTATATGATTCTTGTATAATTTAATAACAATGTTTTAACTATTATATAAGAGTTTAACATACCATATAATAAGTAAAATTAAAGGTAAGGGTTAATTTCACAATCTCTTTATTATCCGAGGTTTCTTTTAAGTATCTACTGGGACCTCTTTTTCATCCACATCCATGTTTCTTAGAAATGTATTTCAAATTTTTTTACTATTTACTATAATATGTTTTAATTTCATTTATAACATTATTTTACAACATATGTTTTTAAAGTAATCTTTCCTTCATTTTCCAAATAAGATATTTTATGACCTTCTTGGCAAAATTAAGGTAAAAATGTCTTTTTCAACTTATACGGCGGGTGTGGCTATTTTATGCCATTATAACATCATCGAAGTTTCCCATATAATCTTTAAAAAATATTTTCAAAATAAATGTTTTATTTTATAATTATATGTCTTTTAAATTATTTCAAAATAGAATGAGATATTTCTCTTTAAAAAGTTTTGATTTCAAATATGTCAACATCCTTTGATGGATTTTATGCTTATTTGAAGTTGATTTATTATGACACAAATCTTCCATATTGAATTGAAGGTTATGTGATTTGTTTGACTGTGGATGTGTTATTTTTACACCATTCATGTTTTATGGCTAAATTATTGACATTTCATATGCTTCATTTAATACGAATGTTTATGTTATGTCTAAACCATTTCATATGAGGAATGCATTAGACTTAGTAAGTGATGGGTGGAGCCCGCTATAGCTCCTCGATGCATTGGTAGGTCTCATGTGACAAACTAGTGTCTTGGAATAAGTTATTGACAAAATATTATTTGTATTCTTAGCATAAGGACTTGACTATGTGGTTAAAAAGTCTGGCATTATGCATTCCATCATTAGGAAAGTGGCTATTGATATTGCATGTGATTAGTCGACTAGTAGAATATCCATTCGAATAATTAAATGGAATTATTTTATTTTATATTTTCCATATTATTCTAAAGTTTATGTTTAAAAGGCTTTGGTTTTCGTCTTATACATTGCTATAAATGTCGGTGATTATTTGTGAAAGTTTCTTCTATATTGTTTTCCTTACTGAGCATCTAAGCTAACCCCTTTCTATGTTTAATTTTTCCCAGGAGGTGAAGAAATATTTTATGGTTGACCTACCTAGATATGCTAACGATATATGTGTGGTCAATGGGGAAAAATATTGTTCATTTTTCTATTTCATGATGTAATGTAAAACATATGAATTTATCTAGTACTTCCAAGGCTACTAAATTAATCGGTCTTTCAGGACATGATTCCTTGTAACATGCCAATTTTATGTAATAATCCACCAAACCTTGGTAACTAGGGTCGAGGCATTACATTTGTTATTAGAGGAAGTTCAGTACAAACATTGAAAACTAGATTTAGATAAACTCTTATTAGAGCACATTACCCTAAGATAGACTTTGAGGATTTGTATATAAGAAATTTCAAAAAATTTGGTTATGTAGAGATTTTGTTTATTTCCCAAGAAATAAATCCTTGTCTAGATATGAGTAGGTAGAGGTGGATCAGCCACAGATTTACCTCGGAGTGAAAACTCCGACAAGGAGTTTCGGGCTTGACCTGAGTTATCTGGGTACACAATAACGGTCCTTGTTGCACTCTTGGTTATGACACTCTCGGGGGATATGCTTAGGATAATTCACATTTTCATTACAAACCATTATGAAGGATTTATGAGTATATACCTCCTCAAAGAATTTTTTTTATGATTATGTATTATATCCATAAATTTTTCAATTTATGTTAAGTGTTTTACAAGTTTGGAATTATGTATTATGATTCATAAACTGATCTAGTGTATTCCATTATCAATAGATGGTTCCTAGTGGAAGGAATGGAATATGTATCAATTCATGTAATCAATGTTGGAATTTCCCTCCTACTCAAGATAATTTTAGTGTAGCTGGTGATGCAACTAGTGTTGATCAGGATATCACCATATGGGGACAACTCACTTAGGTAATGAATAATAACCTTACATGTATGGAGCACCCAGATCCACAACACGGAAGATCAATGTCAGAACTTTTCATGAGGAAACAACCACTAACATTAAATGGGAGTACAAATCCATTAGTTGTTGAGAAATGGATAAATACAATAGAGAAAATATTTCATGATTTGGGGAGTAGAAAAAGGGAAAAAGTTGTCATGGAATTTTATTGCCTCACGAGAGATGCAGATAAATTGTGGTCATTAATATAAAATAGGATGTAAGATGAATAAGTATCAAACATGGACGAATGGAGTTTAAAGATATTTTCTTATAAATATACATTCCTCATGACCATCGGTCGAGTATGGAAAGGCAATTTCTAAGTCTGAGGAAAAAGGGGGATGAGAATGTCGTAAAGTATGAGGATAACCTTACAAGGATAGAGAGGGAAGCAAAAAATTATATACATAACCCAATGAGTAAGATTGATCGATTCTTTATTGGGTTGAAACCATTTATCCTTCGAGCATTAGTCTCATAATCCTTATCATCATACGAATATATCGTCGCATGCACTATCAAGACAGAAAAAGAATTCTATAAGTCTTATGACTTCAATGAAAAGCAAGAAAGGAAGAGATATGTTGATCAAATTGGAAATGGAAATCCTGGGAAGAATGGAAAAGTTTAATATCCATACTGTTGTAAATGTTGGAAGAAACCCCCCAGTACTTTCTTGAAGGGAATGAGAGTCTATTACAAATGTGGCAAAAAACCCCACCAACCTGTGATTTCAAGGGAAAGAAAGTGGTTTTCAATGTTGAATGCCTAAATTGTAGAGAAAAGGGACATTATGCAAATGAATTTCCTATGTTCCAAGGGAACTTACCTCAAAAAAGGACAAGGGAGAAAGTCCACGCTTATGCAATCACGACTACTGAGGTTGAAGCTCAGAAAGACATGGCGGTATGTAATTTCATGTTTTCCTCAAGTTTAGACAACGCTTTATTTGATTATGGATTGTCGCATTGATTCATATCTTCCCAGTTTGATAAAAAAATTAGATATTTTCAATTTTACATAAAAAGGGAGTTTTTAGTCTAAACTTTTATGGGAAAGTATCATCGCAAAAAAATTTTCTGAATCAATTCCCATTAGGGAATATAAATTTTATTTATCTGTTTATATCATCGTCATAACAATGATTCAATTTGTTATAATCCTCAGAAGGTATTGGCTTTCATAACATAATGCGAAAATTTATTGTAAGAAGAATAAGTTTACAATTTTCGATAATTATAAGGAGTACCTTATCTTTAGAGCAGAAATGTCACCACATGATTTTTATCTAGATCCACATCCAGAAGCTCTACTAAATTCAATTATTGGGGAGGAAGATAATGAAATAATTATGGGTGAGGAAAAGAATGTTAGAATAGAAGATGTACCTATTGTGAATGCGTATATTGATGTGGTTCCAGAGGATTTACATGGACATCCTCCAAAACAAGAAATTGAGTTTTCCATTGATTTAATTCCCAGATCAAGGCCTATATCGAAGAACCCTTATAGAATAGACAATGTGGAATTAGTGGAACTAAAGAAACCATTAGAGGAATTATGTAAAAAGGTATTTATTCACATTAGTGTTTCTCAATGGGGAGCCCCTGTCCTTTTTGTTAAGAGGAAAGATGGATCTATGAGGTCGTACATTTACTATATGTAGATCAATGCTATAATAATAAAG
Organism: Viscum album; assembly: GCA_963277665.1. Lineage (NCBI taxonomy): Eukaryota > Viridiplantae > Streptophyta > Magnoliopsida > Santalales > Viscaceae > Viscum > Viscum album. The sequence continues at coordinate 1,039,918,562 of OY728165.1, forward strand.
AACCAGTATCCCCTACCTCGCATTGATGATTTATTCGACCACATTCATGGGGATCAATATTTTTCAAAGATTGACCTTTGATCTAGATATCATCAGTTGTGTTTTAATAAGAAAAAATTCCAAAAATAGCATTTCGAACCAGGTACGGGCATTATGAGTTTATAGTAATGTCTTTTGGGCTGACTAATGTACCCTCTGTTTTCATGGATCTAATGAACGGAGTTTTCAAGGATTATCTTGATGACTTTTTAGTGGTATTTTTTGATGATATATTGGTATAATACAAAATATATGAAGATCATAAAAATCACTTTTACATTATCATAAGGACTCTTAGAAAAAATGAATTATATGGGAAATTTAGCAAGTTTGAATTCTGGCATTAAGAAATTTAATCTCTTGGAAATATTGTCTCTAAGGGTGGAATCTCTATTGATCCTTATAAGAAAAAGGAAAAACAAGAATGGATAGTGATGATGAGTATAACTGATGTACACAATTTTATCGATTTGGCAGGTTATTATCGATGTTTCATCCAGAATTTTTCCCGGTTGGATAACCTATTAACCAAGCTCACACGTAAAGGGTTTAAATTTGTTTGGACAAAATAGTGTGAAGAATGTTTTAAAGAACTGAAGAGAAGATTATTCAATGATCCTATATTGACTCTACTATCAGAGAATGATGGGTTTGTTATTTATAGTGATGCTTCAAAGAAAAGACTTTGTTGTGTCCTTATGCAGAATGGTAGATTTATTGCCTTTGCATCACGACATCTAAAAATTCATGAGCAAAACTATCCCACTCATGAACTTGAGTTAGTAGTTGTAATCTTTTCTCTGAATATATGGAGACACTATCTCTATGGTAAAAATGTACGATTTATAGTGATCACAAGAGTTTGAAGTATATTTTCACATAAAAAGAACTGAACATCCCTACTAGAATTCTAGGTATTTGAGACGAGTTATTTGTGACGAGATCCCATCGTAAATAAGCTTTAGTGATGGGGTCCCGTCATAAATAGTATTTTGTAGAAAACGGCGTCGCCAAAAATATCATCTGCGATGGGCCCGTCGAAAATCATATTTTTTGTGACGTGTAACTTCAATATCGCAAATAAGTCTCCAATTATATATTTTATATAAAAATAAACTTCTTTGCGATAGGCCCATCGCTAATAATTTTTTGCGATTAGCCCATAATCTCGTCACAAATACTATTTTGAAAAATTTATTTAGACTATTTGCAATGGGCCCATCGCAAATACATTTAAAAAAAATATATATATAATGGCTATTTTCACTGGGGACCCCTCGCAACAGGTCCTATCTCGAATAATAAATAATTTTTTTAAAAAAAATAAATTTAATAAAATTATTATTATTGAAAAATTAATTTTAATATTATTAAAATAATAAAAAATAAAAGATATTAAAATTATCAATATTCACAAAACAAATATATAAAAAAATCATAAAACATTATTATGATTATTGAAAAATTAATTTTAATATTATTAAAATAATAAAAAAATATTAAATTTCTCAATATTCACAATAAAATATAAAATAAATCATAAAATATTATTATTATTATTATTATTATTATTTTTAAAATAAACAATAATTAAAAAATATAATCTTGAAAAAATATATTTAATAGAATTATGATTAATGAAACAATAATATTAATATTATTAAAATAAAAAATATTATTAAATTTCTCAATATTCACAAAAAAATATCATAAAATATTAAAAATATAATTATGTAATATTCGCACCGTTATAAAAAGCAGAAACTGTAAATAGTTTATATTACAACAATTGTAAAATTCTAATGTTTTTTACTTAAAAAATCATTGTGGGTCGTCTTCTGGAGGAGGTGGAGGGGCTGAAGGAGTGGGTGGAGAAAACATCATCCCTAAACTACAAGTCAGACGGCGTATGTACTCCATCTGCTCGTGATGTTGCTGCTGCCATCGACGCATCTCCTCCTCATGCTACTGCTGTTGCTGCTGTTGACACATCTCTTATTGTTTCTTCTGCAAACTCTCTATAAGGCCATTCTGAGCTCAGAACTGCTCTTAATAATGTGAGGTAGAAAATGATGCCTCTCCACGAGCTCCTCTCGAGCTGGACGCCGACATCTTAGCAATACCATAATAAGTACCATGAGTCACATGAGAGCTGATACCATCTACTCGGCTCTTCTCAAAGAAATACTGAGTCGTCTGCATCCATGTCGCCTCGTCGAAATGGGGGGCACTAGTCTGATCAGTCACCTCATCCCGACCCTCAGCCTGTATCTAAAAAGTCACAGCCTCTTATGACTCCTTCAATTCCATTTTGAAATTAAAATTTTGAAAATAATATATGTAGTAAATTGTCAAAATGAAAAAAATAAGAATAACCACAATCCGACACTGGCGATCTCCTATAATCTCTCTGGTGGCTGGATCACTATACATCCTCTGATAAACATCGTACTCTATAATATTGGGATTCCCAACTACCTATATGAATATAAAATAAACTATTTATATTTGATGTTATATAAAATATTTAAATAAAACACTTACAAGATGCTCTCTATGTGTACTGAATATACGGCTACCAGCTCGACGTGTCATCTCCTATCTCCCCCGGTTCTGCCGACCCAATGAAGACCTCCTCTAAAATCCACCACCCAACCAGTGTGCACATAATCCTTCCAAACCTGAGATGAAATGTACTCTGGTCGGTGGGATCTACACGACTCATCAAATATTGTATCTCCTTCTTTCTTAATGGTCATCTTTCTCAAATTGTTCAAAAACTGACACAAACGCTCACACATAGCCACCTCCCATGCTGCATGGATATCATCATGCATGATATCATCGATTGGATACCATAAACCCTACAAATAATTTATAATATCATGTTATTAATTAAATAAATTTCAAAATAAATTTCATAATTAATATTATTTATTAACGTACCAACCAGTGATTGTACATGCTGAGTTGCACATCAACGGGAATCTGTTGCCATGTGGTCCATGGCCGAGAAAAATAATTTTGCAAGATAGCGCTCCCCAGTCAAACAGCTACATGCACAAAACTATGAAAAAAGAATAAATAATCAAATAATTTGTATATATATAAATAAATTAATGAAATCTAACTAAAATACACAGGTTACAAACCTCTGTGTGCATGGATCGAATCCAAGACGTGGACATCACTCGGGGATAGGGTCAGGAATCATCATTCGCGCAAGATCGTTCCCCCTTTGCGTACCTCATAAACCACCAGTAGGATGAGGGTCAGATGATCCCACATCCCCCTCATCCAAAGGTAGCTCATCCTCCTCTAACTCACACAATAGATCAAAGTCTATCTGAAACGAAAAATTATTGTTGTTAGTAGATAGTTAAAAATAACTATTATATATATTTATATATACATTAGTTATGATCATAACCAGCATTTAACTATGCCAATGTTCACCTTTATCATCATCTTCATATCTGACAATGTCAATGTCTTCATATTCCACCTCGGCATCATTAATATCCATATGAGTATCACTTCCACCATCCCTTGTCATTTCAAATTCATTTGTAACATCATTAACAACTTCTTCCCCATCGACCCTTAATTGTGGGATGTCATCATCAATATTCATGTTTCATTGTGAAAAAGATGGATTTTGAGTAGTCTCTTGAAAAATTTCAATTCCTTTTACTTTAGAGGAACCACATTCAGTTTGAGTAAATTGATTTTCCCCAGATTTCATTTTTATTAAGCTCCACCAATCACTCAGGTATCTTGAAGTAGCAGAATACTTTACGTAATACATTTTATGTGCCTATTGAGCCAGTAAAAATGGTTCATTTACTTCAAGAAGAATATTATATTTAATATCGATGATTCCATGAGTCTGATGAACATGTAAGCCTCTCTCAGAATCCAACCATTGACATTTAAACATCATAATGTAATTTTTTCCAAGATAACATAGCTCAATAATTTTATCTATAATGCCATAAAAGTCAACATCAGTTTCTATATGATGTGATCCTCTCAAAAAAACTCCACTGTTCATTGTTTTTTTAATTCCCCATATACACGTTTATGAAATCGAAAACCATTCACCACATATGTATTATAAGATTTAACCATTTTGGATGGTGGGTTACCCAATATTCACAATCGCTTATCAATTTTATCAGCATGTTAAGACATCTGAAAATTTGTAAAACAACTTTCAATACAATAAATAGTAAACTAAATTGATATTAAACCATCAATAATTTATGTTACAAGTATTTTAAACCATTAAGAATTTTTTTTGCATGCGTTCTTCAAGAGCAGCTGATGTATTTTGTGGAAGTTGTTTCTTGATATGATTATCATATAACCTAAAAATAAAAATAGTTTACATACTATAACATAAAATATAGAATAAGTTATAGAAGAGCTCACTATTCAAATGTCGTTATTTCTTCACAGTTGAGCAGAACATATGTATGAGCTCTGTGATGTTCATCATCTGAAAGCCATCGTTCTTGAACTCCATCGAAGCCAATATTTGGCTGATTAAAAACTGGTAAATTCTTTTCCATTTCATCATTAACATTTCCCTCTTTCCATACCATGTGGTTTTGTTTTGAGGGAAATTCAGATTCAAAATAGTGAGAGCATAAAAAAAAGAAATTTCCTCTTGAAAATAAGCTTTAGCAATTGAGCCTTCAACTGATGCTTTGTCACATACTTTTTTCTTCAATTTCTTCATGCATCTCTCAAATGGGCACATACATCCAAACTACACCGGACCTCTACATTTATCTTCATTTGGAAAATATAATATCAGATGTTCCATTGTGTCAAAGAAAGCAGGAAGAAAGACTTTTTCCATATTACATATAATTACAACAACATCTTCTTCCAGTTTTCTTGGCGCAATGTAGTCTGTTGTCGCTACAAAAATGTCTCGAAAAAAATATTATATGTCTGTTATCGAATCCCAAATCATATAATTCAACAAACCATTTAATACAATCGTCATAAGTCTTTCCATTATAATATAACAATCATGAATTTTTAATCCGATAATATGACCATTCATAACACATCCTCGAAAAATTGAAATCATAGCCTTCTGGAAGTCTCAAATCGTCAATCCACTGACAAAATAATAAGCGACTCTATTTGGACAGTGTAAAAGCTTCTTTTGGCTTAATTAAACTCTGGGATATGACATTGTCAAATAGTTTTAGTTCTGGTCACCTGCAAATTTCTGCAAGATCTAATCGTGCTTTTACAGTATCATTGGTCTTACCTAGTGCATCTAAAACTCTATGAAATAAATTATCAAAATAGTCTTCTTAATATGCATCACATCCAACATGTGGCGGACCAAAAAATCATACCATTATGGGATATCCCAAAAATTTCTTTGTTTTATCCAATTATGATCTTTCCCAAAACCATGAAATTTCTGTTGGTTTTTTGTTGGACCAAATGTGATGGGAGGTAATGAAAATACAACTAATTTTAACTCTATACCTGAGATCATTTGTGGAGGTTTATCCCTTTCAATTGTTCTTTTTCTGAAATGAGATTTGTTACTTCGAAAAGGATGATCGGTTGGAATAAATCTGCGATGACAATCAAAATATCACGTTTTTTGCATTGACGAACAAAAAAGCATTGTTGTCTTTCATACAGTAAGGACATGATTTCAGACCATGTGTACTCCAGCCAGATAACATGCCATAAGTCGGAAAGTCACTAATTATCCACAACAATGCAGATTTTAATGTGAATTTTTTTTCGCATCAACATTATATGTACTAACACCATTACTCCACAATGCATTTAACTCATCAATCAATGGTTTCAAATAAACCTCAATATTATTTTCAGATGTCCTGGGATTAATATGGTCAAAAAGATATAGGGATCCTTCATCAGCATCCATGGAGGTAGATTGTACGGAGTTATAAAGACTAGTCAACATGAATACTGACTACCATATGAACTAAATGGACAGAAACCATCAGTAGAAATACCGAATCACATGTTTCGGGATTCTAAATAAAAAGGCGGATGTAGGCAATCAAAATGTTTCCATGAATCACCATCACATTGCTGATTCAAGCTTTTAATAGTTGAAATATTGGTTTCGTTCCATGACATCATTGATGTTGTGTTATGAGACATAAATAAACGTTGTAGCCTGTGTGTAAGGGGGAAATATCTCAACTGTTTTACAGGAATCAATCCAGACTTCCCTTGTTGAGCTTCTTTATACCTTGATTGTTCACATGTGTGACAACTATCCAATGACTCATTTTCACCAGAATATAAGATGCAATCATTTTCATATGCATGAATCTTTCAATAACTATGGCCTAAATTACGAACCAACCTTTTTCTCTCATATTAATTTGCAGGAAACACATTTTTATTAGGTAACAATGTTTTGACCAAAGAAAATTTCTGATCCAAATAATTTTTTGACATTACCTTATCAGATTTAATATCAATAAATTTTGCAACAGCTTCAAATTTTATTATCTTGCAACAAGGATATAATATATCCTCAGCAGAACTCAAGAACTCATAAAATTCAAATGGTTCCTAATCAGGAGTTAAATCAATATCATCGTGAGTTTCAGTTTATTGAACAGATGTAACATCAACCTCATGTACTAAATTTTGGAACTGTGATGGAGCCAGAATCATGTTATTAGTATCTTCTCTAGAACTGCATTCACCACGTTGATACCAAAAAACATAATCTGATTGAAAACCAAACCGCAAGAGATGTCCCCAACCTTGTCAAATGTTTCAAACAATCTCAGAGCACATTTTTTACAAGGACACTTAATTGTGACTTCTGGAACATATTTTGGTTTTGATGATGAAAATTCTATAAAAGCTTCAACACCCTCAATATATAAAGGATTTAAACAAGAACATTATGTATTTTTGCGCTAATTTCTCCAAGCTTGACCATCTAATAATGACTGATGTCAACTTCCTTGTTCCATATTTTTCTACAAAATATAAAAACATCTCTGTTTTTGAATAATTTGAAATTATAAAAACACTATTAGAAAAAAGAAGATAAATAATTACCACTACTTCTTATTAATTACCATTAATTATGGGAGACACAATTTCCTGTGGATTGACAGCTACTCTTTAGTCCGATGGCTCATTTACTTGTGATTTCAGTGTGAGAAAGATGCAAGTAAATGAGCCATCGGACAAAAGAGCCCCCTTTTCGTCGATGAATCATCTTCTTCGAACTGTCATCTCCTAAAAACATTATAAAAAATACGATCCTATGAATGCATATCCAATCTCGTGCATAGAAGATTGAATATTCCTATGTAGCAACACATTTTTCATAATATTTTCAGTCGGTGAGAGTTGAAAGGAGAAAAGTCATCGAGCAAAAGGAGTGTCGTCAATCCACTAGAAATTGTGCAAGTTCATAAATTTATTAAAATTTCTTTCTAATTGTTCCGAACTAAATATTACTAATTATTACTATTTATTATTAATTATTCCTATTTATTACAAATTATTCACATTTAGTACTAATTATTCCCATTTATTAGTAATTATTCATATTTATTACTAACTATTTCTATTTATTACTAACTACAACTATTTATTACTAATTATTAGAAATTATTTTTAATTATTATAATTTATTACTAATTATTTCTATTTATTACTAATTATTCCTATTTATTACTAATTATTCATATTTATTACTAAATATTCATATTTATTACTAACTATTATTATTTATTCCTAACTAGTCTTATTTATTACTAACTATTACTAATTATTTCTATTTATTCCTATTTATTCTTATTTAAAACTAATTTGTTCTAATTATTACAATTTACTCCTAATTATTACAATTTACTCCTATTTATTACTAATTATTCCTAATTATTAATAATTATTCCTAATTATTCCAGATTATTACTAATTACTCCTAATTATTACTGATTATTGCTTTTTAATAATAATTATTTCTATTTATTACTCATTATTGCTAATTATTGCTAATTATTACTAATTATTTTTAATTATTACTAATTATTGCTAATTATTCCTAATTATAGCTAATTATTTCTATTTATTTCTAATTATTGCTAATTATTTCTAATTATTCCTAATTATTCCTAATTAATGCTAATTATTACTAATTATTAGTATTTATTTGTAATTACGAGTATTTGTTAGTAATTATTAGTAATTATCAGTATTTTTTAATAATTATTACAATTTATTACTAATTATTAAAATCTAATACTAATTATTGTTTATTATTCCTATTTATTCTTAATTATTCCTAATTATTGCTAATTATTACTAATTATTACAATTTGTTACAAATTATTTCAATTTATTAATAATTATTATTAATTATTCTTATTTATTCTTAATTTATCTAAATTATTACTAATTATTACTAATTATTCATATTATTACAATTTATTACAAATTATTACAAATTATTACAAATTATTACAATTTATTACTAATTATTACAATTTATTTCTAATTATTACAATTTATTTCTAATTATTACAATTTATTACTAATTATTACAATTTATTAATAATTATTATAATTTATTACTAAATATTACTATTTATTAGCAATTATTACAATTTATTACTAGTTATTACATTTTATTACTAATTATTACTAATTATTACTAATTATTACTAATTATTACTAATTATTTCTAATTATTATTAATTATTTGTATTTATTACTAATTTTTACAAATTATTACTAATTATTAGTATTTGCGAATAAATATTTCTAATTATTACTAATTATAAGTAATTATTACTAATTCTTAATAATTATTACAGTTTACTACTAATTATTACAGTTTATTACTAATTATTACAGTTTATTACTAATTATTACAGTTTATTAGTAATTATTACATTTTATTACTAATTATTAATAATTATTACAATTTATTCGTAATTATTACAGTTTATTAATAATTATTAAAGTTTATTACTAATTATTACTAATTATTAATAATTATTACAATTTATTACTAATTATTTGTAATTATTACAATTTATTAGTAATTATTACAATTTATTACTAATTATTACAATTTATTACGAATTATTACAATTTGTTTCTAATTATTACAATTTATTACTAATTATTACAATTTATTACTAATTGTTATAATTTATTATTAATTATTACAATTTATTACTAATTATTACAATTTATTACTCTTTATGACAATTTATTACAATTTATTACTATTTATTTCTATTTATTAATAAATATTAAAATTTATTAGTAATAATTAGTATTTATTACCAATTATTACCAATTATTATTAATTACTACAAATTAATTATATACATTACTAATTATCACTAATAATTATTAATTACTACTAATTATTAAAAATTAGTTCTAAAAATTTCAATTTATTAGTACAAATAAATACTAATGACAAAATAATTTAAATTTAATTTAATTACAACTAATCAACAATAATAAAAATCAACCTAAAAATGAAATAAATAATAAATTAAATAAAACATAAATACCTTTAAGATTGATTTACTATTGATGTAGACGGCTTCACAACTTCTTCGGGAATAAAAAAATTAACTTAGAAAATTTTTCCCTCTAAAATCATGGTTTAGAGATAAACATGATCTAAGAATTGAGAGAAATGAGAGAAAAATGGATGGGGGTATATATAGGTTAGATTATTTGTGACAGGATTATTTGCGATGGGTATCCCATCGGAAATAGTATCTTTTTCGACGGGACCCGTTGCAAATACCTACGCCCATATTAATTATTGTCGGTGGTTAAAAAGTTATTTGCAATGGGTCCCGTCGCAAATAGTCGCTGCCGACACACCTTTTGCGACGGGACGACATCCCGTCGCAAAAAACTATTAACCATCGCCGTGTATTTGTGACGGGGCCCATCGCAAATACTTTCTAACCAACTACATTCATTAATGCGGGTGTAGGTATTTGCAACGAGGCCCATCGCAAATAGTCACTGCTAGCACACCTTTTGCGACGGGACGACATCCCGTCCCAAGAAACTATTAACCGCCGCCGGGTATTTGCAACGGGGCCATCGCAAATACATAACTATTTGTGATGGTGGGATCCCACCATTGCAAATAAACTTCCCGCGGTTTGGCTCACTACCCACGCCAAGTTTTTTTGCAATGAGAGACGAAATCCCGTCGTAAATAATTTGTTATTTGCGACGGGTCGTTACATCTGTCACAAATAACCTCTTGGATAGAACTTTTGCGAGGAGATTTATTCCCGTCGCAAAAGGTCCGTCACAAAAGGTCCATCTCAAAAAGTCTTTTTTCCTGTAGTGCATGAGGCAAAGGAGGTGGCTTGAACTACTCAAGGATTATTATTGCACAATACACTACCAAATGGGGAAGGTAAATTAGGTTGTAGAAGCTTTGAGTAGAAAGGATAATGGAGTTTTGGACAATATGAGAGTTTAAAGGGATCCTATTTTCATGGATCTAGTAAAGATGGATATGGGAGTAACCATGGAAGGTGAAACATAAATACCTTTTCAAAATAATTCAAAACCATCATTACTAGAAAGGATTAAAAGTTCTCAAACTAAGGATGAAGAGTTTTAAAATAAGATTAAAGCTGTAAATGATGGGAGATTGAGTGACTTTATATATGAAGATAGAATTTTGAAATTTGGAAGGAGACTTTCTGTTCCTGATATACCTAATCTAAAAAGAGAATTATTGGACGATTCTCATAGCTCCAATTCCTCTATACTCCCTATGAGCACCAATATGTATAGAGATTTGAAAAAACATTTTTGGTGGGACCATATGAAGAGAAGGATTGCTAATTTAGTGTTGAGATGTATGATTTTTCAACAAGTGAATGTTGGAAGACAACATCCTAGAGGAGTAATGCAACATCTTCTCATACCAGAGTGGAAATGGGATGATATTACGATGGACTTTGTCATGGGGCTACCAAATATTTCTAGAAGGAATGATACAATATGGCTCATTGTTGATCGTCTTAACAAGTCATCAAATTTTCTTGTTATAAGAGAATATTTACCAATTGAACGACTAACAAGAGTTTATATTAATGAAGTTGTAAGACTCTATGGTGTACCTCTATCGATTTTTTTTATCGCGATCCCTATTTTACAACAAGATTTTGCAAAAGTCTTCAGAAGGCCATGGATACTGAACTTTGTTTGAGAACTGCCTCTCACCCTCAAACTGATGGACAATCAGGATGGACTATTCAAACCTTAGAAGACATGTTAATATCTTACTCACTAGACTTTCAAGGTATGTGGGATCAATATTTACCTCTGGTAGAATTTTCCTATAACAATAGCTTCCATTCAAGCATTCAAATGGCAACATATGAAGGGTTATATGGAAATGGATGTCACACATAAAACTTGTTGGGATGATGTTGGTGAAAGAAAACTTGTAGGCCCCGAACATATTGAGGAAACGATGGAAAAAGTGAAGGTTATCCAAACCCACATCAATGCAGCTCAATGTAGGCAGAAGAGCTATGCTAATAAAAGAAGGAAGAATTTGGAATTTAAAGTTAGAGATCATGTTTTCTTGACGGTATCTCCAAGGAAGGGAGTTATACGATTCAGTAAGCAGGGTACATTATGTCCCATGTACATCGGACCATTCAAAATTCTAGAATGAATTGGGGTTGTAGCTTGCTGTTTGGCAATGCCGTTAAGTCTCCCAAATGTTCATGATGTGTTCCACATATCACTGTAGAGAAAACACATGCATGAACCAACGCTTGTACTCACCTATGAAGAAATTGAACTGGAACCTGATCTGTCTTATTGTGAAGATTCTGTCAAGATTCTTGATACCAGAGAACAAGTGTTGAGAAACCGAACGACTCGTCTGGTAAAATTTATATGGAGAAACTATAAGATGGATGAGGGAACATGGGAACCAGAAGAACTTATGATGAAGAACCACCCAATTATTTTTGTGAGGTAGTATTCAAGAAATTTCGAGGAAGAAATTATTTGAAGGAGGGAAAAATGTAACACCCCAAGCTTCCACGGTACGTTTTCCATTAAATAATATAATGGCTTGCATTGTACGAAACATCATGATTCTAACAAAATGCGACCTATAAAACTAGCCGTTATGAATATTAATACCCACTTTTTGAAATTTTATAAATTTTTTCTTTCAAAATGGACATCATTTTTGGATTCAGAATATCGAAATTAGCTTAGGGTGAATTTTTGGTATTTTTCTAAAAACATTCAATTTTTGAAGAATAGTGAAAAACACTGCGTTATTTTTTAAAACCAACATTTTATTTAAATAATTAATTATTTTATTTAAATTTTTTTTAGTTTAAAATAGATACATAATACCTATATATGTTCAATGTAATTCATTGGAGTCATTTGATAATAATATTAGATATATAAAATATTATTGAACTTTTTACCGATTTTACCCACCTCCTAGGAACATTTTCAAATTTGCATAAAACATAATTTTACCGCTTCTATGAGCTTAATTTCAAAAATACGAGATACACGGTTAATATCAGTAAGTAAAATTCTGTTCAATAAGACGAAAATAATTTTTGGTGAATAATAACTTTTGACTTCTATTTACCATGGTTAAAAATAATAGGGTAATTAAGGGTAAAAATGATATTATTATTACCTTAAAACATGTCCTAATTCTATTTAATAATTGTAATTCGACCAAAAATTACCTTTGTAATAAAATATGATTCTTTAGGTCCACTTGGATTAGATTAAGACATTTATTATTATTTTATTTAAAGAAGAGTTAAAATAGTTAAATTCAAAGTTTAATAACTAAATCATTTTTAATATAGGGTTATATATAATATAAAATTGACAATAAATATTAATTAGAAATATAAAAATAATTCCTACATGAAAATAGTTTATTTATAATTTTTGGACATTAAATAATTTAATTTATTTATGACACAATGATGACACAGTAATTATCTTAATAATGAAATATTAAACTAATTGATATTATAAATATCCAAAAAAAAATGTAAATTGAGACTTTGTATGAATTAAACTAATTAAATTGGTTAATATAACTTGTTAGGATTGATTATATGATTATATTTAGAAGTAATAGAGTTGTTAGGACTTTTAAAAAATTATTTATTAAATAATGTCAAAATTGACATAATTGAGTTTTTAAAACAAATACTATATTTTTGGATGATATAATATTCTTAAAAATATATGGTTCATACAAAGGGTATAAATAATATTATATATGTCATTACTGAACCTATTGGGGTTCTATTGTCCATTTATAGTAAATTTATTAACCATATAATATAAAAATACTAAGAGACAAGGTAAATGCCAAATTATTTATCTGAGAGTTAAATCTAAAAGATAATGTTAATATGGTGACCCAAACCTGTCTAAAACCTATTGGTTCTGTTTTTTTGACCTATACCCACCTTATCATTAAGAAAACAATTTTGGATTCATTAAAAACCGAAAATGATTTTATTATAAAATAAAATTTCAATCTTTTCCTATGGCGCACCTCACCCCTCTTATAAAAGGACACTTCCCATTCTCTCAAATTCAGACCTTCAAAGCCATGTGGCTCGGACGTACCCTTCCCAAATGTCCTCCCAACTATCCTCCCTTTATCATATATGCCCTAATTTGGTCATAAATCCAACCTAAAGAGCCCTTTTGATCAAATCAAAAGGCAGAACCCAAAGAAGAGGTAAATATTTCATCACCTCTTTAAATATATTTTTTTCTTCCACTTCCTCCTTCCTTTTTGTTTCCATTCTAAAATAATAATCCCTATATCTTATAAATATTATGAAGTTATTATAAAAATGGTACAACCCTATTCATTATTCTCTCCATCATATAAATGAAAAATTCACCATACGTGTGTACGTACGGCTTACCGTCTCCACGTCATGGTGAAGTTTGTTATTCAAACACTTCATTATTTGGATGGGTACAATAATGAGTATAACTGATGTAAATAATAAATATAACAGGATAATGATTCTATATATATTATATACCATCCAATTATTTATGATTTTAATATAAAAGGAATGATATTGTCACTCGTGCATACGTACAGATTACCGTCTCTACAAACATGATGAGATTCATTTCCCCATCATAACCATTCAAGAATAATTTTCATTTGATGATTAAAAACAATGTTTAAGAACTTAATATAATTTAGGATAAAAATAAAATACAACCTATCCATAACAAACATGGCTTTTGTAACAAAAAAAATAACGGAAAATGAATCCGTTAACACCTAAAATGATGATACTACTAAAATATTATTAACAAAGCAATATTATAAGATCATATATGATATCATAATTATGTAAATAATTCTTGTATAATTTAATAACAATGTTTTAACTATTATACACATGTTTAACATACCATCAACAAAGTAAAAGTACAAGGTAAGGGTTAATTTCACAATCTCTTTATTATCCAAGTATTCTTTTACGTAAGTATCCACTGGGACCTCATTACCATTCATATACATGTTTCTTAAAAATGTATTTCAAAACATTTTTACTATTTACTAGACTATGGGTTAATGTAATTTATACCCTTATTTGACAATATATGTTATGAAAGTAATCTTTCTGTCATTCTCCAAACAAGGTAGTTTAGGACCTTCTCGAAAAGATTATGGTAAGAATGTATTTTTTAACTAATACGGAGGGTGTGGCTATTTTCTGCCCTTATAACATCATCAAAGCCTTCCATAAAATATAATAATAATTTTTTCAAAATAATATTTTTCTTTTATAATTATATTTCTTTTGAATTATTTAAAAATAGAAATTGATATTTCTCTACAAAAAGTTTTGATTTCATCTATGTCAACATCCTTTGATGGATTTTAAGCTTGTTTAAAGTTGATTTATTATTATAAAAATCATATATATTTCATTGAAGGTTTTGTGATATTTTTGACTATGGATGTGTTATTTTTAGACCATTCATGGTTTATGGATAAAGTATTGATATATTTTATTCTAGTTTTAAAACAAATGTTTATGTTATGTATAAATTTTTTGATATGAGGAATGCATTGGACTTATTAAGTAATGGGTGGAGCCTGCTATAGCTCCTCGATGCTTCGGTAGGTATCATGAGAAAAACTAGTGTCTTGGCACAAGGCCTTGACAAAATCCTATTTGTAGTCTGGAAAAAATGCCCATACTATGTAGTCATGAAGTCAGGAATTATGCATTCCATTAGTATGAAAGTCGCGATTGATATTGTATGTGATTATTCGACTAATAGAATATCAATGTGTAAAAGTAAATGGAATAATTTGATTTTATCTTTTCCAAATTATGTTGAATTTAATGTTTAAAAGGCTTTTGTTTTAGTCTTATACATTACCTTAAATTTTTATGCTTATTTATGATAGTTTTTACTATATTATTTTCCTTACTGAGCATCTGAGCTCACCCATTTCTATGTTTCATTTTTCCCAGGAGGTGAAGAAATATTTTTTGGCTAACTTGTAGGGATAGGCTAAGGATATAAGTGTGGTCAATGGGGACAAAATGTTTTTGATGTTTTTATTTCATGATGTGATTTAAAACTTATGAATATATCTCGTACTTCCAAGGCAACTAAACTAATCCGTATTTTGGGACATGATTCCTTGTATCATGCCAATATTATTTAATAATGCACAGACTCTGGCTAACTGGGGTCAGGGCGTTACATAACATATAAAATTCATTGTACCAAATACTTACCCATTAAAACTATCATTATCAATAATCTCTTTGTCTCAATAAAAAATAATTATCTCAACACTAGAAACATATTAATGACTATCTGTGCTTCAATAATGTGATTCCATAAATACTACATTACCACTAAATCAAATTTATAGGTTAAAAATACCATTCAATAGAGTCTTTAAAATCATTAATGAACAAAACTATAGGAAAAATCCTTATATATTTAATTATTTGGTTACTAAAATATCTTTGATAAATAACCATTATAATAGAATTCCTAAATCACAATATATAAACACTTAAATAATTCCACATTAATGGTCTACATAACTTAATCCCTTCCTTGTTCTAGGAATTATCCATTTTAATAAGGAAATGACTTTAATAATTCTCAGGATCACTATATATAAGACATAAAATTACATTGAAATTCATTTTTCTATTACCTTCATTAACATAATTTAAACATCTTCCGGTTACATTGAGGCATTAACTCATGTGATTCTTCCCACACTCTTGGCATGCACTGTTCTACAACTTCATTCCTTTATTAACATCATGAAAAACCATTTTTCTATTATTAGTAGTGTTATAAATGTCACTTGGGTTTATATTTTTAATCATATAATAAGATAGCTATTTTTTATTAATAAAAATATATCACATTCCAGATCTTGTTTCACTTCATTTTCATTAGTACAATCATTCCATTTTCCATCACATTCAATGTAAACATTGTATCTGATGGTTTTATAAATTGAATAAAACAGAAAACCATAGCGTGAGAAAAAATAATCATTGAAAGAAATCATATTTTAATGAAAAATTATTCATAGGATATATTACAGGGAAATTATTTTCAATCAACAACATATCATGTTAATAATAGGCCATAAATAATCATCATCTATTAAAATTCTTAATAATGGTTCATAAATGATATTTGAATTAATGATTCTATATCCCCTGATATTTTATAGATATGTGTGGTTTCTTCATCCAAATCGTCATGTATTGGTGACAATTGATTTAATACCCAATCAACCACTTTTGGATTCCTCCCCCCATGGTGAAATTGTGTTATAACCTCATGCATTGGATTGTATCAAAAAATATATGTATTTTATAGTAAAATTACAAAAATCATTGTGTTACCAGGGATTTAGGATGTTATCTTATACTTAGACTTATCTTCAGGGTTTTCACTAATGCTTTCTAAACCAAATATCGAATTAGTAACTAAACACTAATGTGATACAAATTATAGTAACACTTTATTTTTGTATAAAAATATTAATTCTTATTGTTTGTATATTCAAATTATAATATAATTATCCATAGTTTTTTGAAATTTTTAAATTTCTTGGAAAAATAAGATATATACACAATTCATATATAAATTATTTACATCATCTCCCATAATTTTTTTTCATAGTATTCCCTTCTTTGACATAACCAACATAAAAACTATCTTCATAACCTGAGGAAAAAAATAAGAGAAGGTGTGCTCAGATTCTTAGTAAGGGTAATCATATGAGATATTAATTTATGATAATAAGAAAGCATAATATAAGAATATGTGCATCAGTTCTAGATCAAATATCTGACCTAATCCATTATAAAACATAAACATGAGTCATGGTATAAACCATAAATAATAATAGTATGGAATAATCCTAAAAAAATCATAATACATGTGTTAAAAAACATTCCAAAAGACTTTGACACCATATTAGGTATATAAACAATATTTTATGTCATTGTTAACTACTAATAACATCATATCATAGTGGATCAATAATCTACCATGTTTCACATATAATAACTGATCAGGGTCCCATCAGGTTTTCAATAGTGGTAAAAAAATCCTTAATTTTTTCAAATATCATAGGGGATCATGCATCCCTACCTTTTTCAAATATTGTATTAAGATAATAAACTCATTTTTAAAAATTATCGTAGGAGATAGAATGCTTCACCTAATTAATTGGAGGTGTATAAAAGACCCGCCCTTCAAATAAAGAAAACCATAAATATTTATTCCAAATGATTATAAGCCATTGACCAATTCATCATATCATAACCCATGGAATGAAAATGGGTTTCATAATAAATTCATCATTTCATCAAAGCATCACTCCTGGAAATGAAATGGGTTTAAAAAGGATTCCTTGTAACATAATTAACCCATGGTAAATAAAAAGGACTAATTGAATAAATCAAAAATCATTATAAAAATCATAAGAAATACATTGAAATAAGTTGGATGTAATCAATATATCATAATCCCATTGAAGCATATAAATCCTTCTAGTATAAAGTGAAAATTATTCCAGTAGATACAAGAAGAAGATTATTGGAAAAAAATGAAGTATGTTGTGTAAGAAATTTAAATCAAACTCAAATCATAAAAATTCTTTTGAGAGTGAAGTTTTATAATAATTTAGAACCATCATTGAAAAAGTTGATAAAAATATTCATGAGAGAGTAAAGAAGGTGGTGAATAATCATATAGAGAATATAATCTCATAAAATAACTATTTTCAAGTCTTGAGAAATATAAAACTTGCAAAAAATAATTTATAGTAATGAAGAAATATTGTGAAGAAGTTTATGATGGATGAAAATATAACCTCAATAAATAGGATTACTAAATTTAGAATATTTTATGTTATAATCTTAGAATTACTATACAAGGAAAGATTATTGTAGATCTTAATAAAAATCTATATGTTAAGGAAGAAGAGGCTAACAAATTCCAATAAAAAAATTTTTAGTATGAAAATACATTGAGTAAGATGAATGAAAACTTAAAAATATGATTCAAAAGTAAAATTTGAGATTTATAAAGTAGATGAGAAACTTCTATATGAAAATCATGTGAAATAATCTCTTATCGGAGATAATGTTTCACCTGATTCCTTTAAAATTTCAGGTTACGAAAAATGTATTATGAAATAATGGGTGGATAAAGGATTTGAGAAACCCATACAATCTCAAAAACTAGAAAACTCACTTAAAATAAATTATGTTCCACATCTTGAGAATATTATTTTTGAAAAAAGGTACCAACCTAAAAACAGATTCAATAGTAAAAGATCTTATTTAAATCGAAAATAAAGTTTTGATGGTAATTTCTCATGTTGTGGAATCTGTGGGAACATAGAATATAATTTTGGTCGCAACATATAATTACCTAGAAGGAGGATTGAGAAAAGTGTAATAAATAGTAAATTTAGAATGAGAAACTTTTCTAACATACAGAAAGTTCAAAAATGGTATTATTATGATTTTAGGAACTTGAAAACAAGAAATAAATTTGAAGGTATGAAATAAGTTTGTGGAAGATGTGATTAGGATGGCAATCATGATGAAAGATATATGAAACTCCTACTAGAAATAGTTTTTTATGATACATATGAAAAAAAATTTGAAAAAGAAGAATGTTGATGAAATATCTAATGTGGTTGAAATATCATTATAATAAATTAAAAGGAATAGATGATGGATACTTGATAGTGGTTTAACTTCACATATGATGATTGATATAAAAATATTGTAACATGTTTAACATCATGATAGAGTAGTAGTTAAAATTGCTAATGACAGTTCCATAAAAATCATAAGAATCGGAAAATCTGAGATTTAAGCTAAAAAGTTGATATCAATGTAAGATTTATTTTTTCATTGGTTAAAGAATATCTTACACAGTGTAATTAAACATTGTGATGATGGAAAAAATTGTTTTCAGAAAATATTTTTAAATCATCAAAATTGTGAAAGATAGAAATTCCATTACAAAAGTATAAAGCACTAGTGGGAATCTATTTAAAATAAGAGAATTAAATAACTCATGTTACTTGGGATCTGAAGAAGAAAGAAAATTGTGACACCAAAGACATGGCCACTGTGGGCAGAAAGACAAGAATAAACTTTATAAAGATGATGTTGTTCAGAATTTTATTGAAATAAAAAGAATAGATGAAAATTTTGGTTATACTATCATAACAAGAAGGATGAATAACAAAAGTCATAAGAAAATTGAGATTAAATCTACAAGACCACTTGATATTATTCATTTCTATTTATGTGGGCTGATGACACATCAAAAAAATAATATAAGATTTATAATTTATCAATTTTAATGATTTTTTCACTTGGATGAGAAACTTTATGTTTATGAATAACATGTCAAAGGCTTTTGAAATGTTCAAATTATTTAGAAAATATGTTTAGAAAGAAATTGGGGTTTCTATAAAGATGTTGAGAATAGATAATGGTACATAATTCATAAGCAATAATTTTTAAACTTATCCAAGAAAGCATGGTATAAAACATTAGTATAGTACTCCCTATTATTCACAACATTATATAGTAGCAAGAAGAAACAATAGCTGTCTAGTGGAAATTTGAATAATTATGTTAATTGAATATAAAATGACAATATTTTATTAGAGAGAAGTTTTTGTTACTATGGTACATGTTAAAAATAGATTCTTTTTGAGACTGAAAACAATCATGACTCCTTCTGAAATGTTGTATAATAAAAAATATTTATTTAAATACATTATTTTTTAGAAGACTATGTTTTATAAAAATAAAAGATCTAGATTTGGTAACATTTTATGAGAAATATGGGGATGAAAATTTTATAGGTAATTCACCAAATTTATGTAGTTAAAGATATTTTATTAAACATTTACAAATGTTTGTGGAATCATATGATATGAAGGTAATTGAAAATCAAAGTTCCTTAACAAAATTTGTTGAGAATGATTATTAGGATAAATTGGAGAATTACAATAATAGTGAAAGTACTTCAAAACATCATTATCAATACTCATAAGAATCATGGGATGATGATATATCAGTTGGGAAAGGATCATTGAAATTTTCAACCCTATAAATACAATTTTAATCTAAAAACATTATTGGAAATCATAAAAATATATTATAGACAAGAAGAATGTTGAGATTATATAATTAGACTTTACTTATCTTAAAAGTTGAATCGCAATTAGATTCAAAAGATACTCAACACAAAAAATGGGTGGATATTACGAATTAAGAGTTGGATCAAATTTAGAAGAATGAAATATGGAAATTTTTTCCTATCCAACAAATATAAATGTTATCAGAACCATGTGGGTTTATAGAAAAAAGATAAATAAACAAAGAGAAGATTCATGTAACAAATACATGATTGTTTGTAATGGCGATGCACAGGTGTATCGTGTGGATTTTGAAGAAACATTTTCCCAGTTTCAGTATTAGAAATATTCAGAATGTTTCTCTTAGAGGATGCACATAATAATAATAAAGTTTTTCAAATGGATGTAAATTCAGCTTTCATAAAAGGAGAGATTTATGAATATGATTATATTGGAAACCTGTGTGGGTTTATACATTATGAGGCTCTAAAAAAAGTTTGTAAAATAAAGAAAGTTTTGTATGAGATAAAAACAATCTACGTGATTGCTATTCTAAACATGAAAATTGTTTGAGAGTGTTGAAATTTTCTAATGGAAAAGTTGATAACAAATTATATGAGAAAGATGCTGACTCCAAAGCACTAATTGTAATTGATTATGTGGATGATATTTTTTCTGGGGATAGATAAAATGTTTTGAAAACATTTTCAATGGAAATGGAGATGAATTTTGAAATGTTTATGTCAGTATAATTGACATTTTTTATTGTATTACATGTTCAGAAAAAAGGAAAAATAAATTTTATTATCTCATGAATTATATGTCATGGAATTTTTAATGAAATTTATGATAACACAATCTAAAGAAGTTTCAACTCCTATTTCAGTGAGTACAAATTTGAGTGAAGAAGAATATGAAATAAGTGTGAATAAAAATGAACTTCAAATTATGATAGGAAGCATTATTTACCTTAAATTCTCAAGGGCTGATATTATTTATGTTGTGACTTAATATTCCAGCTATCAACGTATTTCGAAATAATCACATCTATTGCCAGCAAAAACAATTTTTAGATATGTCAATTGAATAACATCACATGGACTACTATATTAAATATATAGTGATATAAATTTTCATTTTTATACTGATGATTATTGGGATAATGATTGTAATGATAGAGAATCAACCTCAGAAGTAATATACTTTTTGGGTCAATGTTGTGTGAGTTGGCATTATAAGAATGAAATATTAGAAAATTTGATCATAGATGAATCTGAATATTTTATTGATACATAATCTTGTAATCTAATGTTTTTGTTAAATGTTTATCTAGAAGATTAGAAAGTAATGGATTAAAAACAATTATAGGTACTTTGTTATTATTATAGTGCAATTGATCTTACTAAGAATCTGGTCCAACATTCAATGTAAAAACCCATTGATATAAAGTTTCTCTATAAAAAAGATAATGTTTCTACTTGAGATGTTTTTCGGGAATACATTTCAAAAATGTATTATATTACTAATATATTTACAAAACAAAATACAAAATAGAGGTTTATGAAATTGAGGCTACAATATCATGTTTATCATCCTCCCATGTATTATAAAAAATCGTAAGGAAAACCACCACTGTAATTTAGATTATGATGATAAAGGGGGATAAAAAGTATGAATTTTTTACTTGTTAAGAATTTTTACTTATCATTCTTTTATGAATCTGAAGTTTTGGTTATCATGGAATAGGGAAGAGTAAAAGAACAGTGTGAAAAAAAGTGAGGAGATTTTATCAGTACACAGCCAAATAAATATTTTATCACCAAATGATAGAAATACTTCAAAACATTACTTTTATACAGTAGTTTGGTGTCTAGAAACTCTCTTTTGAAAAAGGATATGTTTTGATAAAAGACATAAAAACATTATTTCTTCATAAAAGTTGACTTGTGAAAAAATTATAAGTTGGAAAAGTTTCTTACATGGTTTGTAAATATATCCAAAGGGGGATATTGAAGAACCTTTTTGGTTAAAATATTTTAAAAAAAGTTTTAGTATTTTTGAAAACTAACCTTTTTGTTGAAGAATATTTTGTTATTCAGGAACCAGACCCAGTCCATTGTAATGAGGTAGTTTTACAAACACATGTTTCCATACCCAGGATTTCATATTGAGTTGCACCATAGAAAGAAGAATTCAATATGATGAAGATATTGATTAGAAACACTATTTTATTCAGGTCTATCAACAAGACATTAAAAATCATCAGATACAAAAGAATCAGAGGAAAAATTTATTATTTGATGGATGTTTTTTTCATAATAATAAAAATAAAGAAGTTGATGAGTTAGAATGAATGAATATATTTAGTAAAAATTAAGTGATTTATATTGTTATAAACTTTCCATAATTTCAAAAAAAAAATATACGCTTCTTTTCGGATCAATAATTTCACAGAAATCATGAAAACTCTCAGGATAAATGATTTTGAAGAAATGGTGGAGAGGTTTGATGAATTTATGAGTTGTAAAATGATATATATTTCGTAATGGGAATTGCATTATAATTTGATGAGAAAGAAAAAGTTTTTTTTAACCTTGAGAAAGAAAGAAATAATATAAGTATTTTGGTACTGGGATTCTCGTAATTATATTTTTTTACTATGATTATCGTAGTGGAAAAACCATAATCATATTTTCATAATGAAATTTTTATTCTAGGAAAATCATACTGATATTTTCATACTATGATTTTTTTTAAAGGATTTTCATTCTGAGGAAATTGTGCTAAAGCATTCATAATGATGATTTTGTACTGAGAATGAAATATATCATAATGAGCTGCTAATGAAATTGATCATAATAATATAGGGAAAAAAATACATCCTAATGAGATGTGAAAGAAAATAGATGGTAAGGTGAAGAGAAATAAATAGATCAATATTAGTTGTGAATGAAATAGACAGTAATGAGCAGAGAAAGATATAAACAGTTAAATAATTCAAACACTAAATTCAATTTTTCATAAATCTCAGAGAAACATAAAGGTGATTGAATAAGTCATAATTAAAGTTTAAATTTTATAAATCTTTGGATATTTTCTGATTTGAGGAAGTTAGGATTTTTTTTCATGTTTCACACTTATTTTTTCCGAGTCTCCTATAAATACTTTCTCAGATCATTTTTCTATTTTCAACATTCAAATACATGAAAAAGGATGAGTTTTAGAGATTTAAAATTGAATGTTCCCATCAGATTGAAGTAAAATTTTATTGATCATTATATCAGAGTTTTTGTTTTATAGACAGAAGAATGAATTCATCATATTGAGTCGATTTTATATAATTGGATCCTGCATCACTGAATTTGAGAGAATTTAATCCAGTATTATTTTATTGAGAAAATTTGATCCAACATCATTGTTTTGATAGAATCAAATCCCCTATTTTCATATTGTGAAAATCATATCCAACATCATTGAATTGGGATAATCAGATCCAACTTTATCATATTATGAAAATTGGATGTAGCGAAATCAAATTGAGGATTCAAACAAAGAAAGTGCGCAACAATTTCAACGAGTTTATTAAATTTTTTCAATTTATTTACATGAAAACATTTTAAACTATTGGTATTATATATAATAATTAATTTAATGAGACGGAGGGTGTCTAAGGGGAGTTGGCACAAGTTGTATTCAATTATTCTTAGAAGAGGATTTCCATAGACCCATAGAAGTGGCTATTGAAAGGATGTAGGTTCTCACATGAAGGTCGGACCAAGTAAATCAAGTGTGATTTTATTTAATTTCTACTATTGAATGAATGATTATTTACTAAAATGTTATATGGATATAAATTTTAATATGTTGTAGATGTTATGTTTTTAATTGTTTTGAAACAAATAAAAGTGAAAAAATCATTCAACCCCCTCCAAATTTTTATTCAATCCTCTAGAACATAAATTGGTATTAGAGGGGAAGTTCCCTTATTGAATCATTATCATGGATAATACCAATTAAATCAATAGGAGAGGAATTAATACATATTATGGAAAAAATATATAGGATAAAAAATTGGATGGTTCCATATCTCTTATCACTTGGCCTTGAAGATGGCTTATCCTACTAATATTGGTTTTCCACCTATTGAGAAATATGCTCCAATGAAGTTCTCTGATAAGAGAAATATAGAAGTTGATGAGATGGAATGAAATTTAATCCTTATGTCATTATCATAGTATGTTTATCATAAGGTTATGGCTATAAAAACCACAAAATTTACGTGGGACAATAAAAAAAGTGTGTTCAAAGGGAATTGAAATGTTAAGGAAGAAAAGATACAAATATAGCATAGTAAGTATAAATAATTCAGAATGAGAGAAGAAGATAAAAATAATGAATACATCACCAATTTAAGTAATGTTTTTTCAATATCAATGTATTTGGAGAGGCCTTTGAATACTCTACAAATTATGAAGAAACATATGAAAAACATTCAAGATAGGTTTGATTCTAAAATTTATTCTTTATTAGATAATGATGATTTATCTCTTGATGAATTACATAAATTTATTTTTTCTTATTAAATGATTAAATCTCCAATGATAAAAAATAAAATGAAAGATAAAATGGATTTTGACGATTTGAGAAAGATAAAAATTCAAGATGTTGATGATGTTGAACCCCGTGACTCTAAAAATGATTATATGAATAACAAAATTAGTTCTATTATATACAAGAACTATAAAAGTGGTAGAGGGAAGTGTGGTGGTAAACTTCGTTCAAATATTTTTTATTGTGGTGTAATTAGAAACTTTTTTATGAATTTACCTAAGAAAAATGTTTGAGAATATCGAGATGATTTTGATGGAAATCCCAGTTGAAGAATTGAAAAAAATAATAAACAAGAAATATCTTCCAACTGCTAAAAAATAAAATTTAATAGAAACTAAATAATTATGTTTAATAAGAATGTCGAATCATACTCTACCAACAGCAATTCTTCGGATGATGAAAGATCATAACAACTAAAAACGTTCTACGAAATAGTTTTGAAAAAAAAGGTTCCTCAGAGAGTGAAGAAGGTGATGAAGAATATTATAGAGAGTATCAGCTCATAGAAAAACTTGTTTCATATCTTGTAAAAAACATAACTCTCTAGAATGTTATTAGAGTAATGAAGAAATATTATGAAGTAGTTTTAGATGGTGGAAAAGATATCATCAATCTGGGGGATAAATAAATTCAAGATATTTTAAGATAAAAACATAAAATTAAAAAATAGGGAAAAATGATTAATGATCTTAGTAATAAGAGGAAAACTATAGAAGAAGATCATAAGTTTTTTAATCAAAACTTCTTGTGTTTGAATATACATTGGGGAGTATGATTGAAAACATAAAAAATCTTTGGATGTAAATTAAGAGACTTTTAAAGTTGTTGAGAAAGCTCAATATAAAAATCATGTAAAATATTATCTTAACACAAATAATGTGTCATTTGATTCTTTTAACATTTCATCTTCCAGAAAAATTGTTAGAAAATCATAAGAGGAGAAAGGATGTGATAAAATTATCATATCTAAAAAATTAGAAAACTCACTCAAAAGAAATGATTAGCCACATCCTTAGTAATTTGATCTAAAATAATTAACCATCATTAAGAAATCATCAGTAGAGAAGGATCTTATTTCAATATAAAATTAATATATGGTTGTTATTGCTGGTATTGTGGAATATATGGGCTCATGGATTATAATTTTTGGAACAACCAATCCTTACCTAAAAAATGTTTGATAAAATGGGAAGTAATTGGGAAAAAATAGATTGAGAAACATTCCTGAATGACCAGAAGATTAAAAAGTGAATTATTATGAATTAAAAAACTTTTTAAAACTAAATCAATTTTAATGTCTTCCAGAAGTTGGAGAAACTTTTCATTAGGATGTTCATCATGCCAAAATATGTATGTAACTCCTTCCTAAAAAAGTTTCTTATAATAGAAAAGAAAAGAAATATTGAAAATAATAAATGTGAGGAAAGAGGTTTTATTATTGAAACAACTGTTATAAAATTAAAAGGAACAAAACATGGATACTTGATAGGAGTTTCTCTTTATATGTAACAAGTGACATAAATTTTTTGAAACATTTTCAATGTCATGATAGATGAGCTCTTACCTTTGGTAATGTTTGTTCTTAAAAAATTAGAGGAATTGGAATTGTTGAGATTTAATCTAAAAGTGTAAATCTAAGGATGTTATATTTCTTGATGGGATAAAACATAACACACTTAGTGTAAGATAACATTGTGATGATAGAAAAAATTTGTTTTTATAATATATTTTTTTATTATGAAAAGTGTGAAATATGGAAAAGTCATTACAAAAGTACAAACAACCAATGGGAATCTCTTTCTAATAGTAGAATTCAAATACTCATGTTATTTAAATGATGATAATGAAAACAAATTGTGGCACTAAAGAACTGGCCACCTAGGGAAGGAAAAAAAATATAAACATTCTAAATTTTATATGGTTTTGATTTTTCCAGAATTGAAAATAAGATATAAATATGTTTGTATTCCCTGATAGAAATGAAATATGACTAACAAATGTAATAAGAGAATTGAGATTCAGTCAAATATACCACTTTATCTTATTCATTCCAATTTTTTTTGGGTCAATGAGAAATCAATCAACAAAAAGATATTTATACATTATGACTTTTATTGATGATTTCAATTGGATAAAAACATCATGTTTTTTATGAACAAGTAAGAGGCTATTGAAATGTTCAAATTCTTTAGAAAAGATGTTGAGAAATCAATAGGGGTTTCGATTAAGAAGTTGAAGATACATAATGGTAGCGAATTCAAAATAAATTTTTCTAAAACATATATGATAAATCATAGTATCAAACATTAGTATAGTATCCCCAATACTACAAAAAATAATGGAGTACCAGAAAGAAAGAATAGATGTTTGTTGTAAATGGGATGTTGTATGTTTGTAGAATACAAAATTTCAAAATTCTATTAAATAGAAAATATTATTAATGCTTTACATGTTCAAAATAGATTCTTGTTGAGACCATAAACAATCACAACTCCGTATAAAACGTGGTATAACAAAAAACCTTAATTGAAATACTTCAATGATTTTGGGAGTCCATGTTTTCTTAAAATTAGAAATCCAAATTTTGTAATGTTAGATTTGAAAGCCGAGGAAGGAACTTTAATGGGCTATTCACCAAATGAAATATGTTAGAAATGATAGAAAAAAATTTACCATAGCTGGTGGATTCATATGATGTAAAGGTAATTAAAAATCATGGTTTGTTAACAAAAGTTGTTGAGAATTCAAAGTAGGGTAAACTGGAGAATTCCAATAATGGTGAAAGTAATTCAAAATATCCTTATCAAGATTAAAAGGAATTGTGTGATGTAGAAATTTTACCTAGTAAATAATCATTGAAATATCATACCCTATAAAAACATGTGGAATCCTAAAACAATATTAAGGATCCAAATGCCCCTGTTTAGATAAGGAGAGTGATGATATTAGAAAATAATACTTCACCTATCTCAAAAGTTGAACTGTAATCAGTATCAAAAATTATTTATCACCACTAATAGGTGGATTCAATAAATAAAAAATTAAATCATATTGAAAAATAATGGAACTTGGGAACTTGTTTTATGACCAACAAATAAAAATGTTATCCAAGAAAAGTTGGTCAACATAAATATTATAAATGATCATGGAGATGTTTCAAGAAATAAATGCAGGCTTGTTTGTAAAGGATATGAAAAATTGTAAAGTATGGATTTTTATGAAACCTTTTCCCCAATTTCAATATTAGAAACTATTAGAATGTTTCTTCTAGTGGCTGCACAGGGAAATTACAAAGTTTATAAGATAGATGTAAAGTCAACTTTCTTAAATGGTGAGATTAAGGAAGAAGTTTACATTAAAAAACCTTGTGGGTATTTAATTTATGAATATGATGACAATATTTGTAAATTAATGATAGCTTTGTATGGGCAGAAAAAAATACAAGTGCTTGGCATTATAAAATTGACAATTTTTTGAGAATGTTGGAATTTTCTAAACGAAAGGTTGATAGTAACTCGTAAGTGAAAGATAATGACTCTGAAGCTCAAATTTTAATTAAGTATGTGCATAATGTAATTTATTTGGTGTATATAGAAGATGTTTATAAAACATTTGACAATGAAATGAAGAGGAATTTTGAAATGTGTATGTTATGATAATTAACATTCTTTATTGGATGAAAATTTCAACTAAAAGAAAAATAAATTTTATTGTCACAAGAAAAAAATTATAGGTAATTGTTAAAGAATATTGTGATGGCATAATCCAAATAAGTTTTAATTCATATTTCAGTGAGAAAAAATTTTAGTAAGGATGAATCTATAATAATTGTGAATCATAAATACATTAGAAATTTGATAAGAAGTCTTCTTTACCTTACAACATCAAGTCCTAATACATTTTATACTGTGAATTTGTGTGAAAAGTATCAAGGTAATCTGAAAGAATAATATATGATGGCAGTAAAATGAATTATGTGATATTTGAAGAGATCAAATTCATATATATTTTTATAAAAACGAAATAGTGAAATGAAGTTTCATGGTTATAGTGATGTCTATTGGGTTGAAGAATGTAATAATAGAAAATAAACCTTAAGAGGAACCTTATTTTTGGGTGAATTTTGTTTGAGTTGGAATATTAAAAAAACGTTTAGTAACTTTGAGTGAAGCTGAAATTGAATATACTACAACTAATCAGTTGTGTACTCAAATGTTTTGGATGATATATTTTCTGGAAAATTTGAATGGAAATTTTTCTAAATCATTAATGATTCTATGTGATAATCAGTGTGCAATTGATCTTTCTATGAATCCTTTCCTACATTTAATAACAAAAAACTTTTATATAAATATTCACTTTATAGAAGGGAAAGTTGATGATGCTGATTTTTTTTCTAAAATACATTTCATCAATGTATTATATCGTGAATATCTTTACAAAAGCAATGTCAAAAGAATGGTTTGGAGAATTAAGGATGTTACTTCATGTCCAACATCCTACCAAGTCTTCCAAAAATTCATAAGGGAAACTTACACCATGCCTAAGATTATTTTTAAAATGTGGGAGATAATGTAACAACTTTTTTACTTTTAATGATTATTTACTTATATTTATTTTATTAATCATAATTAATGGTAACCATAAAATGGGGTAGAGAAAAAGAAAAGTGAGTAAAGAAAACTAAGGGGAGTTTATCATTACATGACCAAAAAAATTATCAAGCCAATGAGGGATGTAATTCCATATAAAACATTACATCATCTAGTAGTGTAGTTTTAGGACACTCTCATATAAGAAATGCTATGTTTTGATAAAAGTCAAGAATCTTGAGTTGCTAACAAAAGTTATCTTGTGAAAAAATCTTGAGTTGTAAAAGTTGTTAACAAGGGTTTTCAACATATCCAAAGGGGGTGATTGAAGAAATTTTTTTGCTAAATTATTTTTAACAATGTTTTTTAATTTTTTTTGACAACTAACCTTTTTGTTGATGTATAAATTGTTATACATGAATCAGACCCAGTCCATCGTAATGAGGTTTTTTTCTAGACCCAATATTAATAACTTAGTTTTTTATATTTATCTTCACTGTACATAGAAGAAGGTAGGATGTTGAATTTGGTGATCTAAAACATTATTGTATTCAAGTCAATCGGCATAAAATTGAAAATCATTTGAATAAAAAGAATCAAATAAAGAATTTATTGTTTACTGGAAGTTTTTTTATATAATTTGAGTTAGAATGAATTTTCTATGTTAGGAAGAATGAAGTTGTTAAGTTAGAAATAATTTGAAGTCAGGAGTTAGGTATTTTTTATTCATTATAAAAAAAATTAGATGATTATTTTCTGATTAATAAGTTCTAACAAATCATTAAAAATATCATTATAAAAGAATTTGAAGAAAAATTTTAGAGGTTTGATGAATTTTAGAGTAGCAAAATGAGATTTCAATCATAATGTGAATTACATAATAATGTGATAAAAATAGAAAGATATTGATGAGCCTAGGGAATAAATAGATCATACTGGTATTTTCGTACTGGGATTCTCATAATGAAATTTTACTACTAATATTTTCATACTGGTAAAATCATACATATATTTTCAAACCATGATTTTTATACAAGGAAAATTGTACTGAGATTTTTTTAATTGTATTTTTATAATGAGAAAATCATACTGATGTATTCATAATGAAGAGTTTATACTAAGAAAGAAATAGATATTAATGAGATGATAAAGAAACTGATTGTAATAAGATGAGAAGGAAAATGGATCACAATGATGTGATAATGTAGACAAATCATAATGAAATGAGAAAGAAATACATCCTAAGGAGCTGAGAAAGAAACAGATCATAATGAGTTGAGAATGAGATAAATATTTTACAAAGTCATACATGAAATTCTGTTTTTCCTAAATCAAAGGGAATTATAATGAGGATGGAAGAAGTAAATTTTGAAGCATAAATCCAAGGTATCTTTAGAGTTTTTGAGAATTGAGGAAGTAGTTAATGTTTACTTGTTTCTCTATTTTTCTCTAAGTCACCTATAAGTACAATCTTTAATCATTCCTCCATTTGCAACATTCAAAAACATGAAAAAAGAGGGGTGCTAGAAAATTCCATGTGAATGTTACCATATGATTGAAGAAGAATTATATTGATCATTATATTTAAGTTTTAATTTTTTAGATTGAAGAATGATTTCATCATATTGAGTTTATTTCAAAAAATCATATACAACATCATTGTTTTGAGAGAATCAGATCTTACATTATCGTATTGAGAAAATTACATCACACATCATTTTTTGAGAGAATTTGATATATCATTATCTTATTAAGAATATCAGATACAGTATCATTATAATTAGAGAATCAGATCCAGCTTTATCATATTAATAAAATCGAATCCATCCAAATCGGACTGAGGATTCAGACTAATTAATTATGTAGTAGTTTCAACAATATTTTTTTCTCAGTGAAATATTTTTTTATGAAAAATTGTAAACTGATAGGATTCAGTAAACTCCTTTCTATCGTGATATAGAATGTGTCTAATGAGAGTTTGAATAAGTTGTATTCACTTCTTCTTAATAGTTGATTTCCATAAACCCACGGGAGTGGCTATGACAAGGATGTAGGTTCTCACACTGAGGCTAAACCATGTAAATATTGTGTGATTTTAATTCTTACCTACTATTTAATTCCCAAGTGTATACTAAAATTTTATAAAGATACAAATCATAAATGACTTAAAATGTTATGTTTCAAAAAATATTTGAATCTTATAAAAGTGAACAACTTATTAAACCCCCTTTCTCAGTTGTCATTCGTTCATTTGGATCGTCAATAAAGACTGATTTATTTTCATGGAATATATTCATGAATTTCAACATGACTTCTTACTTTCTATCACCTATCCATAAACTCTGTGATTTTTTTTAAAAAATTGTGGTATGAGAACAAAAAGATCACTAAGGGAAATTAAATCATGATATTGTTAGTCTAATGAAAAAAATGAAAACCCATTTTCTAATTACCCTCATCTTCAAATTTATTTTATTGTATGAAATAAACCATTTTACCATGAATAAAAAAGACACATTTTTATCATGGAGAACTATTAAAACCCATAACGTTCAATTAAAAATCCTCTTTTTTAACATAGATCATCACATTCAAAACACTTTTAATAGGAATAACCATACGACCGACATCCAAAATAATCATGACACAAGAAATTGGACAGGTATAATGACACTCAATCTTCATAAAATATATAATCAGATCAACCATATCTTGTGGGAAATATTGGGGCTCAACCCTTTTTATAAGCTATAATGGGATCAACTATGATCTATAATGGGTCTCACCCATTCATATAATCTATATTGGGCTCACCCTAGAGCAATAATAGAGCTTAAGCTATGATATAAGTTGTTTCAAGCACACCCATTATTCATATAATACAGAAGAACCATATCATGAATATTTTTTTTATTTCATCTTTTTATCATAAAAAATTTTAATAACAGTTTTTAACCCATATGAAAAACCATTTAAGATATCAAAATTATATTTTATTTTAAAAACTCATTATCAATACAAAAATTACCCAAAATTGAAGAATCATTTTACTTTAATAAAACCTGAATTTTTTTAATGGAATCCAAAAATAAAATAACAGACACATCAGTAGGAAAATAAGTTTTTGATGTATATGCTAAAAATAGAAAATTCTAATTTTAGTTTGTCAAAATATTCAGTATAAAAAGGTAAAATGATTCATTTTAAAACCATTTAAATAATGTAAAAAGTGAAATAAAATTTAATTTATAATACTTTATTTCCATATAAAAAAAATCACGAAATCAATTTAAAAACATGTACATGGAAGGGAAAGAGTTAGATGGAATACATTTAAACAAGATTTTTTAAATGAATTTCCATTAAAACATTTACATTTGAATCATATTGAACTTGAAATATTAAAATTAAAAACAAATTTAAATATCACAATAAAAATTAAATTGATGATATAAAATTTAAAATAGGTACATATACACCTCATTTATTAATAAAGGTGTATAACATCAAAATATTCCTTAATGAATTGAAATT
Source organism: Viscum album (assembly GCA_963277665.1). Taxonomy (NCBI): domain Eukaryota; kingdom Viridiplantae; phylum Streptophyta; class Magnoliopsida; order Santalales; family Viscaceae; genus Viscum; species Viscum album. Next base: position 1,039,952,111 of record OY728165.1, read on the forward strand.
GTGACGAAGTCCATTACCTTGAGTTCAATTCACCATGTGGATTATTTATGTTCATGAAAAAAATTATGACCATTATTTAATTTACTATGAAATATTTTCAGATTAATTATTCCTTTTATTTAACTTATTATATTTTCATATACAATTACATAATCCATAACAATTTTTTTAGATATTTCAATGATATTTGGCTTATGTTTCAAAAATTACTCTAGATGGTTGACTATTGGTCAAAGAAGTCATTATTATAAATATCTAGAATATTGATAATTAAATAATTATTATATCTATAAATCAATTATACTTTATAAACACAATCATTAATTATTTTTATGAAAAATTTATTGTGGTAAAAATATGTGGACAGTCGGCCATACATACCAATGATTATGTTTTCCATTTTTCAATGATCACTATGGAATAAAGTTAATTAATATTTAATCATTAAATATTGATAATTACATCATAAAATCCATATTTAAATATTAATTATTCTTATATATATATAATATATGTGTTTTGGTCATTGATGTGGTAATCAACACTAAAATGAATGACATAATCATTTTTTAGTGTCTGAAAGAAAATAATATATCATCTTTTCAAAATGATAAAAATTTCGTGAATATAATTTTTATCTAATATATATATCACATTATTTATTTAATTTAACCCTTTTTACATTCCATGTAAATCATTAGTGAAAAATGAATCACATCGATTTGTGATGTGATAGTATGCCGTATATAGGAGCAACATTATTATATCTACAATAGAATTCAAATGAATAAGGTATATGTGATATAATAACTCCATAATTAAATAATTTTATACAAATAACACATATATATTTATATATATATAGTAAATCAATAATTAAAACAATACATGATAGGCGATGATGGAATAAAATGACATCGGTTAATGAGGTGGTAGTTCGCCTAACAACAGAATAATGATTTTGTATCTCATTGATGGATGCAGAGATTAATATAGTTTATCAAATTTAAATAAGAACATATAAATATATTTTATATACATGTATTATTATATTATAATTATTTAATAACATTTTAAGGATGTGAAAAAATATTTAAAATAAGGAATCTTGGTTAAGCGTGATACCTCTTTTTCAAGAAAGCTCATTAGGTAAGAAACAGAATCCATCATAGGAATAATTTATGATAAATGTAATGGATATAGGTCATTGGGAGAGAATAAAGGAAGATATATTGTTATTTATTAGCTTAGGAAAATGTGTTTTTAGGTGTTAATATTAGTGGATAGTGGGTGGCCTTTTATAAGTGATGTGAGTGACACGCTTATAATTTTTTAAAAGAAAAAAATGTACCCACATTTTTCACATGAAAAAAAAGAAAAATGTACCATTATGTATCCATAAAAATTTAATTTTATAAATAATACCATAAAATATATTTTATAATTGTTTTAGATCATTTTAAATTTTATATTGTTAGTTTAACCCCAACAAAAAAAATTATCCTTAATCGCCATACAAGTATTTTTTAATGTTTTCAGTATTCTTTATTAATAGAATTAAATTTGGAATATTATATAATATAATTTAGGATTATTATAAATTCTGAATATATTTTTCAAAATTAAAATCAATTAATTATGAATAATTAATTTAAAATTAAGTATGCATCTGTGCCAAAAAGTGGGTTTTCATGAAGTGTATTCTTCAATCATTAGATGATATTATACAAAACACTATGAATATTTAAAATATTTATATAAATGTATATTGAATTTTATTTATATAAAATATAATACTTTTATTTAAAAATTATTCCTTAGGTATTATTTTAATTAAATAAAATTGGTAAACAAATTTCACTATAATTTTTTTCAAAAAATATTATTTTCCCAAAAAATAAACTTATAACAAATTCAACATGAATTTGGTACAAAAGAAATTAAGAGGAATAAATTTAAATAAATAATATATAAGATATTATAAATCATATTAAAAATTATTATTGTGCTTTTAAATTACTAAATTTATTGAAATACATTAAATGTTAACAAACCAGATATTTTTCACTATTACATAAAAAATCAATATTTCATGGAAAATACTAAATTTTCACTCAAAGAAAATTTTTATATAAATATTTTAAAATTTTTGTTTTCAAAAAATAGTTTTTATTTTCTAATTATTAATAATAATATGTTTTCCAAATAAGAAAAAAAATTCATTTTTAGGAAACCCTTTTTTAGAAAAACAAAATTACTTCGATAAAAATTAATGTATTATTTAATAATAATTTATATTGGGTAGACAATATATTTTTATTAAATTAATTAAAAATATTTATATCTACCAATTTAACATATATGAAATAATGGTTATATATTTTTCATATCATTTAAGATTGGTGTTACGAGTTGAACATGTTATAGAACACAAATTTATTTTTTAAAATATCAGGGTGTTAAATATATAGCTATAATATTCATTGGAAAATTATTATATTATTTAGATAATTATTTTTAAGTAACTGATTAGGTTACTACACTTATATTGTTTTAAAAAATGGTTCTTCAAAAATGATTTCATAGAGAAACTACATGAATATTCTATTCTAACTAATGACATTTCCTGGAAATATTTTAATCTCATAAGACATTATAATGAATTTTTTTAAAGGATTATACCCTATGAGAATAAAAATTTAATATTTTAATAAAACTGATTTTTCATGGGTTCTCTTATTTTATAAGAAACCCTCTTGATTATTATCTTCCAATATTTTTTTCCTAAAAAAAATTTTTATGATAAAATTTCTACAATAAATCTAATTCCAATTATATGTAAATGAATATTTGAGCTATAATATTATCATGTTGAAGTAAAAATATCTTATATGATATCATTGATTTTAAATAGACTATTAAGATTCAATTTTCCTTTTTATATATTCCTTACTGATCTTTTTTTGATCATCCCACATTTTCAATTGTGTTTTTATCAGGATTAAGGATGAGTAGGAACAATGATTAATTCGTATAGAAACACATGATGTTTTTTATGAAATTAATATGTGTTCGTTTTTAGATGTATTTTATTATATAAAAAATTGATACTTAGTGGACGTTTCCACAATGCAATGAATGAGTTTTATATGTAAGATCTATGACCTAATTCAATAAAACTCTTCACCTATAATAGATAATTGGAATGAAAAAAATTTAATAATTGTTTTAAAAATAAAGATTATGAGATAAATAAGGATTATGAATGTCACGACCCAACCCGTACCAGGGCTCGAACAGCAACTACCCAAAGCCTGCCTCTATAGGCCCGGGGATGGAGAGTAGCGTCGAAGGCCCAAAAAGCTGGGGGAGGCCTTTGCCTAATAAACTCTACACAAACTCACTGCCAACTCAATGCAAAAGTACAATGAATGGAAATCAAGATTCAACACTGGTAGAAAGGGACACCCACACACATGCATCGACCTCTAACCAGTACTAGTAAAGTGATGTAAAGTAGTGAAAAGTAAAGTGAAGATTAAAAGGAGCAAAACATGTGCCCAACCAGAAAGGTGCCACAACCCAGTAACAGGTAAAATGTATGTAAACCGCTGGTGAGTCTCACACCCAGAAATCCACCTATGAACACTGAATGCAGACCAAGATCATGTGTCCTCTACGCTCCTCCGTACTCTCGATTGACTTGTCCATCTTCTTCAAGGGCACACCAAGTGCGGGCAAAGCCCAAACAGGGGTGAGTATAATGATACCCTGTAGGATGCCCTGAAATATCGAGAGATCAAAAAAAGAGATATTAAATTGTGAGCAGTAGATAGAACAAATAATAGTTCAAGAGTGAAAAATAGAGAGTGTAGCTCAACCCAACAAAATGATGGAAGTAGACTTGTCCAATCCAAGAAGAGATAGAAATGGAAATCATGTGGAATACCCCGCGCGTCTTCACCCCTTCTGGAAGGAGAGTAACTGAACCCAAGGAGTGGGAACAAAAGTAGGGTGTATATATATTATCAATAATAAACCCTAATGAGTGTGTAAGGAGATATCTATCTTCAATTTTGGCCTAATAGAAATTGCCAACATTTCAATGGATATCCATCAATTATTCCCAACAGTCCCGCACATCATGTGGCCACATTAATAAACTATACAACTAAGGGTCCCTCTCTGATAACCACGGAGAAAAGTCACTGACTAGCCTCATAGAAAGCGTCGAGTCTGAAAGAAGTCGTCGGGTAACCCACTGCCCAGCCCCACTGGAAGGTAAACCACAAGAGGTCATTAGGTAACCCACTTCTCAGTCCCGCTGGAGGGTAAACAACAAAAGCACTTCCGGTAACCCACTCCCTTGCCCCACTGGATGGTAAACCACAAGAGTTCGTCAGGTAACCCACTGCCCAACCCCGCTGGAGGGTAAACCTCCAGAGGTCATAGGTAACCCACTGCCCAACCTCAATGGAGGGTAAACCCTATATTAAATGGGTAACCCACTGCCCTGCCCCGCTAGAGGGTAAACCCTAAGGTCAATGGGTAACCCACTACCCAACCTCACAAGAGGGTGAAACCTAAGAGGTCAACGGGTAACCCACTACCCATCCTCGCTGGGGGGTAAACCCGGAACTGGTTTGAAAACTCTACACTGCCCATGCCATCACTGGGTGTCACTAGCAATGCTACCGTGTGTAGGTTCAGAGTGCGCCAAAGGAACCTCTGACCAATTCCATTTCATGTTTCTGAATTTAACTAGATCTCTAAAGGGACTCTGCTCTCCCAAATAGATTATACTGATATAATCCTTGAGAAAAAACACGCTGAATCGACTACTTACTTGCTGGAAATGGGCTCCCGGTGGAAGATTTATTCAACACCGCTTTATGCCCAAAAGGCTTATCATGGGGCCCATACCTCAGTCCCTAAAGAGGTTGGGAAAACTATGCAATCACGATGCTCTCAGAAAAACACGCCGAATCGACTATTCATAGTCCCCAAACAGACACCTGATAGAAAAGTAGCAGTACGCTGCACAAAGCTCAAAAAACAGCATGTGGGGCCCATGACTCATGTCCAGCTTCAATGCTTGAAACCACACTAGTCAACTTAGTCTTGATGTCAGGGTCACAACGCCACTAACGACGCCTAAAACGGACTCCAGATGCAGAAGATGCAACTCCATGCGTTATATGCAAACGGGGCCCTGTGGTGCCTACACCTCGACCCCGAAACATGTCACGTAGATTGTACCATTACATTCCTTGTAGATAACCATGCGATGTAGGCTATTCATTTACCCTGAACGGACTTATGAAGCATAATTCATAGAAACACAACATACGTCCGAAATACGCCTCGTGGGGCCCACAGCTCATGCCCAAATATAGGCGGGCGGATTGCGCCATTGCAATCCCCATGAAAAAACACTCAGAAACAAGTACTAAAACACCCTAAACGCATGACAGGTGAAAAAGTGATGTTTCACCGTAAAGCGCGCAAACTAGTCCCTATGGATCCTGCACCTTGTCTCCAACCCAAATACTTCGAAATGCATCTAAATAGTCCACACGAAGATTGGGGTCATGCTGCCACGGACGGCACGTCAATCAGACATCCCAAACAAGAGATAGGTTCGACACGGGAATTTATTTATTAATTAATTATTCACATTTAGCATTTTGTGCCACCGAGAAATGAAACCAACCCGCAAATGTTCCGAACCAACTTTGGAAGGAACGTCTCAGCTCCGGGGCCACCGCGCCTTTGACAGCACGTCAAACAAACGTCTGGGTCGTGAGCCACGTTCGTCGCAACTTTAATATTAATTTAATATTTTTAAACTAAAGCGTTTCAGGTCACCCGTCATCGGGTGAAGAACCCAAAAACCCCAAAACAAACCTCAAAAAGTCTTTCACGCTGAGACGGACCTGCAGCCATAGACTGCGTGTCAAACGGATGCCCCATTTAAAAATTACGCCCCCCCACTGAACGCAAGGTGGCCCAACCGGGCCGGTTCACCCCGGCCGGCCCGCGGCCCAGCCGCGGGTCCGGCCTGAACCGTCGTGGCCTGATCTATCCCCATTGGACCCCTCGGGTCTGGTTCTACAAACAGACTAGCCTTTCGGTCGGTCTTCTCCATGTTTCCCAGCAGTACCCGCAACGGGCGGGTCCTCGTCTCCCATCAGACTAGACTTTGGCCAGTCTTTCTCGTCGTGCCAGCAGGACCCGCAAAGTGCGGGTCCTTGATTCCTCTGCACACCTGAGGTCAGGCCTCGGGTTCCTCCTGCCGAGCGCGGTATCCCGCACTGCGCTGCTCCTCTGGCTTCCCCTTCGACCATGATGGCTTGCTGGACACTGGCGCCTCCTCTTCCCGCAACACCGCCGCTCTTTGCCGCAGCCCGTGCCGCCCGACGTCACGGCCGGCCGCGCTCCCCCACCCCACTACCGGCTCTTCCAGGTCGGCTCCTCCGGCCGCGTACCACCTTCGGCTTGCCGCACCAAACACCGCCCACCCTAAACCAAACCCCCTGTTGATCCCTGTCGAAGCACTGTGCTCCCGACCACACCTACTTCCCGACACCCAAATCCCTGGAATCCACTCGTCCATAGGCCTCCGCACACCAACCGAGCACCGGTTCCACTGCTGTGCCTCTCTGACCTACATCCACCACCCTTGCTAGAGTTGGGGCTTCTTATGGTCACCGCCACCGCTCCGACAGCCCGATTCCAAAACCGAAAGAGGATTCGGTATCCCTGGGGCGAGGCCTTCATAACGCCTACCCCCAATCAATGAACCGACTAGATTTGGAACATCTGAAAATTTGGACGAATAACGCCCAAGAAAAAGAGATAAAACAGGGCTCCGGTGTTGGTCGTGTTCATTCGGCCAACGCCCCAATTATAAAATTATTGAATTCAAATGATGAAATTTGATGAAATATTTACAAAATCAACGAAGGTGATAAATTTAACAATAATCCTACCTCGATCTTCCAGTTCGACGCTATCGACCCGTCCACGACGCCCCCACTTTGATCCACCAATGTTCTGGTGGAGGTCACTCATTGATTCGACGATGAACGGTGAAGAACATATAGAGAGAGATATCTTGGGTGTTAGAGGGAGAGATAGTTAATTTTGATTTTTCCTTAACCCTAAACACTTAGGGGTTCCACTTAGTGCAGAATTTGAATTCACTGCACCCTCTCATTTTATATCACACCTAGGGAAAACACCCCATTTTGAACTCAACAGAAGTCTTGGATTTCCATTCTGAGGCTTCATTTGAATGTTATTCAAAAATAACACCTGTGATAAAAATCAATAAGTCATTATTTTAAAATGAAAATTTTCCCCTGGGTGACATCTCTCACAGAAGGCATGTGCCCAAAACTTTTACACCTTACCTAGGGTAAAAGTCATTCTACGTACATAATTGTTCCCTTTGATTTTTGATCCGAGATACCTTTTAGGAGGAAACACAACCCCGCCAGGTGAATAGTATAAAAACACTTAATATTTTTATAAACATAATTCTTGGCACACTGGGACTCAGAATCGGACGTCGTCTTCGTGCCTAGCTCTGAAATTATATGTAGAAATATTCCAAAGTCTTAGAGGGAACAAATGGTTCTCTACATCTTTCCCTCCTTCAAGATTTTCTTCCCTAAAAAGAAAAACTAGGAAAAACAACTCGGGATTCAGAGCTCACACCTAGCTCTCCCACTCCCAAGAAAACTTGCACAACACCATGCTAGCACAACATGCGAACCAAATGGATGATTCTTACTCATAATGTTTGCTAATCTCGAAGGCCTTCATAGGATTATGCACGCACATCAGCAGCTGCGACTCATGGAAGATGTCGTGTGCCCACTCCTACTGTTGGGACTTTTGTGAAAGACGTTAGGAAACCTATCAACCATTGCACGATTTTTAAACGGACCAAAAAAATTAGGGGACTTCCCTGGCTGAACCTCTACTTTCCACGTCGTGAATGAAATCATGATTTGTTCCTGGAACATGTTCTCTTGATTCCCTCATTCAGAATTCACATCCGGTGAATCACCCACGGATATCCAGTCACACAAGTTTTCACCGTCGGTGCATCGCAACTGAGGCTCTCTGCTAAGGAAACCTGCTACAATACTTCCATTATCCCGAAAAATAAACTACCTCGACATCATAGTCCTACAAAAATTTCAACTAGCATCGTCGACTCAGGTTAAAGTCTCTCTGTGTGAGGACGAACCTGAGAAACTGTTGGTTTGAGCAGCCAAAAAATTGCTCTCCCAAAAGATAGCATCTCCACACTCTCAGGGAAAGGACCACCACCACCATCACCACATAGTGAAACATGTAGTTCTATTTATGGGGTTTCTATCACCTCAACCTATACCTGATAATGGTTTCAAGATTGACGTTGAGAACGCAAGGTACGAACGAACATGGAAGGCGATAAAAATCATCCAACCGCCAGAGGCTAGACACGGAAAGAATGTGGCATACCCAACGTGTCTTTTCCCATCTCAGAAGAAGAGTAATCCCCAAAACAGGCACTCTATCAAACCCACCAGTGGAACCCCAAGAAAAGGGGGGTCAAGAAGAGAAGCCCCACTGGCAAATCCAAAACAATCTCTGACACTCCACCGCACAACCCTGCCACTAATGCACATGTCAGAGGAACTCATCCACCGCACCTCAATATTATCCACTTTGGGTGGTACAGAATATCCCTCAAAGTTTTAAACACATCACAAAAATGCGTCTCAATGGGGGTATAACCACTCTTTCCTATGCATTCAAAGCTATGTCGGACAACACCAACACAGGGTTACAACGACGCCCTTCATCACTCTCAGTAACCCCTAGAACATGGTGTTAGATGAAAAGAGTACCTAAAATAGTGTATAACATGTTCTATTGAGAAAAGTAGAAAAGGACCCAGAGCATACCTATTACATCTCTAACGCTGAAGGATTTTAGACATCTATAGCACACAGCCACCCACGGCCCCGTCCATCAGCTCCCTCAGCCTGTCATGGGATTCCTAGTGGTGGTGGAAGGACCTCAAAACGTCGTCCACCAACCACAGTTCTTCCTGCTTTTCTACCAACACAACCTTCCTAGGGACCACCTTGTCCTCACCTGAGAGTTCTCTGATCACGACACTGCCTCTGTCGTGGCGGTGCATATACCGACTATCTGGAAAACTCAGCACATTTGTTCGAGTATTCTCACACCACGTGACCTCACACATCACAAAAATAGAACTAGTCCTCCCTGGGTTGTCTCAGTGCTCTACACTATCCCTGGCCATGTTCCTGAGTCTCATCAAGGGGAGACCTCCAACGTCAAGGCCCTGCCAATTGTCATCCCTCTGATAGAAATTTCTCTGTCACCAGTGCTAGCTCTAGCACCCTAAGATGGGTGAGGATGCACATGGGCACTACACTGGCACGAATCTCCTCTACAGAGACCTTGCTCAAACTTCTGTGCTCGGATGTTTCCATCATGGAACATGTCCAAGGAGTATTGAGTAAGGTCTGTGAACCCAGTCCCGTACTCAACCATTACCATCACTCCCCATTGAAGCTCCAGCAGTTCCTAAAACCACAAAAAGTGTTATTATGAGGGGAAATACTCCTAATGAAACAGATGCTAGAAGTCATCCCATGGGAGCACCAACTCATCGTGCATCTCAGTAACCCCGGCCCTACTAATGCCAAACTGCTTGGTTGAAAACGACTTGCTATCAAAGCCACCCTCTAAGATTTTAGTGTCCTAACAAGCCTGAAGAGTTGAACCACCAACTCTAGCCAACCCTTCGCTATTTGAGGGTATGGCTCCCCGTGGAGCCTCAGCGGTCTCTAACGTTGGGACTCACATAGCATGCTTAGCCTGTGCTGGTCATCGACCCTCGCTACCGATACTATCGGCTACTCCACAGGTGGAGGTGCTACTGACTGGCATCCTAGAGAAAGGGTAATCACATAATGGATCTTGAACTAAGGTGATGTCTCTTACGTTGGCGTCGTCATGAACCAGAGCTTTTATCCTGGTTGGCTATCATCGCAGAGACATCCTAAATCCAATAAAGGCATACCGCAGTTAAATGATCTTATATATATCAACATCGATGGGGAGCTAACTCAAGAAGTACAGTCAAAGACTCAATCATATATGATGCACGAACCAAATTCCCTACAACAAGTGTCTCAGTGTGCCAAGTCGACAAGTGGGTTTTTATGGTCCTCATGAATGGATGTGTCGACTGCTGCACCATCACTGGTCTCCCTGACCTGAGAGTCACTCTCAAGACATGTTGACACTATTTCCCCAAAACTCAAACAATTCCTTTTTAGGTATGTATGAACAACGCCCCAAGGAATGAACCACCTCTAATACCACTTTTTCATGACCCGACCTGTACTGGGATTCGATCCGCAACAACCCAAAGCCCGCCTCCATAGTCCAGAGGCCGGCGACTAGCGCCGAAGGCACAAAAACTAGGGGAGGCCTTTTCTTAAGAAACTGTACACACACACGCAGCCAACTCAAAGAAAAAGTGCAGAGAAAGGAAATAAAGACACAACACTACTATAAAAGGGAAACCCACACACATGCATCAACCTCTAACCATTACAAGTAAATTGCTGTAAAGTACTAACAAGATAACTGAATAGTAAAAGGGGCAAAACACATGCCCAACCAGAAAGGTTCCACAACCTGACAACAGGTAAAATGAAAGTAAACTAATGGTGAGTCACACACCCAGAAATACTCCTACAACCACTGAACGTATCCCATGCTCTTGTGTTCTCTACACTCCTTTGTAGTCTTGGTCGACCTGTCTGACGTCTACAAGGGTACACCAGGTGCAGGCGAAGCCCAAGTAGGGGTGAGTATAAAGATACTCAGTAGGATTCCCCGAATGCTCGAGGGAGAAACAAAGGAGATACTAAAATTTTGAGAAGTAGATAGAAAAAAGAATAGTAAAAGAGTGAAAAAGAGAGTGTGCAGCTCAAACCACAAAAAAATGAAGGAAGTAACATAGTCCAATCCAAGAGAAGCTAGGCACATAAAGCATGTTACATACCCCAAGCATCTTCTTCCCTACTGGAAGGAGAGTAACTGAACCCAAGGAGAGGGAAAAAATTAGAGTGTATATATATGCTAAACAAGAAACCTAAACGAGTGTATAAGGGGATCTCTATTTCCAAGCATGGCCCAAGAGAAATCACCAACAGTTCAAAGGATATCCATCACTGATGCCCAACAGTCCTGCACATCAAGTGGCCTCATCTCTAAACCGTATAACCAAGGGTCCCACTTCGGTAACCACAGAGAAAATACCTGACTAGAATCATAGAAAATCCCGAGTTTGAAAGAAGTCATAGGGTAACACACTACCCAGCCCCGCTGGAGGGTAAACCACAAGAGGTTGTTAGGTAACCCACTACCTAGCCCCGATGGATGGTAAACCACAAAATATCATCATGTACCCCACTGCCCATCCCCATTGGAGGGTAAACCACAAGTGGTCATCAGGTAACCCACTACGCAGCCCCACTGGATGGTAAACCATAAGAGGTCGTCAGGTAACACACTACCCAGGCCCTCTAGAGTGTAAACTCTAATGTCAATGGGTAACCCACTACCCGGCCCCTCTGGAGGGTAAACCCTAAAGACAACAGGTAACCCACTACCCATCCTCGATTTAGGCTGAACCCTAAGAGTTCAAAAGGTAACCCACTACCCAGCCTCGCTGGAGTGTAAACCCAGAACTAGTCCTATAACACCGCACTGCCCATGCCATCACTGGGTGTCACTAGCACTGATACCATGTGTAAGTTCGGAGTGGGTCAAAGGAGCCTCCTACCAACAAACTTTCATGTTTCCACATTTAATGAGATCTCTAAAGGGGATCCTCTCTCCCAATAATATTACACCATTGTAATCCTCATAGAAAAACACACCGAATCGACTACTTACTCACTGGAAATAGGATCCTGGTGGAAGAGTTATTCAACACCGCTTTATTCCTATACAACGTCTCATGGGTCCTCCACCTCAGTCCCAGAAGAGGTCGGACAAACTGCACCATCATGATGCTCTCGAAAAAACACGTTGAATCGACTATTCATACGCCCCAAACAGACGCCTGATGGAAAAGTCACAGTACGCTCCACACAGCTCAACAAACAGCCCATGGGGCCCATGCCTTAGGTCCGACATCAATGCCTCAAACCACCCTGGTCAACATCGTCCCGATGCCTGGGTCACAACACCGCGGACGACACCAAAAATAGACTCTGGATGCAGAAGCTGCAACTCCCCGCGTTATATGCAAATGGGGCCCTGTGGGGCCCACACCTCGACCCCAAAACACGTCACGCATATCATACAATTAAGTTGCTTGAAGATAACCACATGGCGCAGGCTATTCATTTCCCCTGAATGGACATTTGAAGCAGAAGCCTTAGATGCACATCATACATCTTAAAGTCGCCTCGTGGGGCCTATGACTGGAGCTCGAATTTAGGCGGGTGGATTGCGCCATTGCAATACCCTCGGGAAAACACTCAGAAACAAGTACTCAAACACCCCAAACAGATGATGGGTGAAAAAGTGGAGTTTCCCCGTAAAGAGTGCGAATAAGGCCTTGTGGGGCCCGCACCTTGTCTCCAGCCCGAACGTTTCAGAATTCATCTCAAAAATTCTACACAAGGATTGGTGTCACACTTCCGCAGACGGCACGTCAATCAGACATCCCAAATAGGAGTTTGGTCTGACGCCAGAATTAATTAATTAATTAATTAATTAATTAATTATTCACATTTTTCATTTTGTGCCAACATGCAACGAAAATAACCTACAAATTTTCCAAACCAACTTTGGAAGGACCGTCTCAGATCCGGGGCCACTGCGCCTCTGACGACACGTCAAACGGATGTCTGGCTCGTGAGCCATGTTCGTCGCAAAATTAATAATAATTTAATATTAATAAACTAAAGCATTTTGGGTCACCCGTATCCAGGTGTAGAACCCAAAAAACCCATAACATGCTTCAAAAAATCCGTCTCGCTGACACAGACCTGCAGCCACAGATGACGCGTCAAACTGAAACGCCATTTAGAAATTACGGCCCCCCGAACACAAGGGGGGCCAACCGGGCCGGTTCACCCCGGCCGACCCAGTCCAAACCGCCGACCCACGGCCCAGCTGCGTGTCTAGGCCAAACTGATGTCGCCGACTGGCCGCGGCCTGCTCTAGCCGCACCAAACCCCTCTGGTCTGGTTCTACAAATAGACCGCCCTTTTGGTCGCTCTTCTCCGCTTCGCCTAGCAGCACCCGAAAAGGGAAGGTCCTCATCTCCCAGCAGACCGGCCTTTGGCTGGTCTTCCTCCTCACGCCAAAAGGACCCACAAATATTGAGTCCTTTCATCCTCTGCACACCCGAGGCCCGGCCTCAGTTTCCTCTTGTTGAGCACGACAGCCCGCGCTGTGCTCCTCCTCCAGCTTCCCCTTCGACCGCGACGACCCGGTGGACGCTGGCGCCTCCTCCTCCCGCAACACCGCCTCACTTCGCCGTGCCCCGTGCCGCCCGACGCCACTGTCGGCCGAGCTCCCCCGCACCGCTGCCGGCTCCACCTGGTCGGTTCCTCCGGCTGCGCACTGCCTTCAGCCAGCCACACCCAACACCGCTCGACCTAAACCGAACCCCCGACCGAACCCCACCGGAGCACTATGCTCTTAGCCACACCTATTTCCTGACACCCGAGCCCCCAGACTCCACTCTTCTACCGACCGCCACACACCGGCCGAGCACCGGTTCCACTGATGTGCCATCTCGATCTCCGGCCACCACCCTATCCAGAGCCAGGGCTTCCAACAGACGCAACCACCGCTCCGGCGACCCGATTCCCAAACCTAAGAGGATTCGAGATCCTCGGGGTGAGGCCTTTGGAGAGCCTACCCCCGATCAAAGATCTGTCAAGATTTGGCATGTCTGAAAATCTGGACGAAGTACACCCAAGAACAACAGATAAAACGGGGCTCGGGTGTTGGCCGTGTTTGTTCGGCCAACATCCAAATTCTAAAATTATAGAATTCAAACGACAAAATTTGATGACAGATTTACACAATCAATGAAGGTGTGAAATTTAACAAGAATCCTACCTCGATCTGCCTGTTCGCCACTTGCAATTCCTCCAAGATGCCCCTTCTTCGATCCTCCAAGGTTCCAGTGGACGTCGCTCCTCGATTCAATGAAGAACAGTAAAGAAGGGCTAGAGAGAGAGAGTGAGCTTGGGTGTTACTGAGAGAGAGAGAGAGTGAATTTGGGTTCTTCCTTAACCCTAAACACTTAACTCTATTTATAGGGATTCCACTTAGCACAGAATCTGAATTCACTGCTCCCTCTCATTTTATATTACACCTAGGAAAAACACCCCATTTCGAACTCAACAGAAGTCTCATATTTCCATTCTGAGGCTTCGTTCGAATGTTATTCAAAAAGAACTCCAGTGACAAAAATAACAAATTCATTATTTTAAAATGACAATTTTTCTCCTCGGTGAAATCTCTCACAGCAGGCATGCGACCACTACTTTTAAACCCCTCCTAGGGTAAAAAGCATGCTCCAGACGCAACTATGCCCTATGATTTCTGATCCGAGCTACCATTTTGGTGGAAACACAACCCCTCCACATTCATGGTATGAAAACAATTGAAATTTTTATAAAAATAATTATGGGCACACCGGGACATAGAATCACACGTCGTCTTCACACCTAGCTCTTGAATTATATGTAGAATTATTCCAAAGCCTTACTGGGAAAAAACCGAGTCTCTACAATGAACTTATAATAGTGATAGATATTGTCTCCTTAACTGGTGAATATGGATACAGTGTGTCATCAAAACTCAACATTTTACTGATCAAGAAAGGTTTCATATTCCTATTAATAGGCCAATTAATGGAAAGTCATAGGCTATGATAAAAATACCTCTTTCCATTCCATTTGAAATCTAACTCCAATTTAAATCTAGAACTATCAACAATTAGATCATCTTGATTTTCTTTTGTTATATATATGGTGTCCTAAAGTAGAATATATTCTTTAATATGGATAAAATTTGGGTTAGGTGAGTACTATAGGATGATATATGTGTAGGATCAAAATGCAGGGTGAGGATGAATCAAGGTATATTCATTGGATAAAAGTAGTTTGATGGAGAATGTGGCAGTGTAGTTCATAGAGTATATAGTGGAATTGTGGGAGGACAATAGGTTAGATATAATGAATGATATATCAAATGTTATAACATGACCATTTACTAAAAATAATACCATTATTAAATATTCAACTATGCATGTTAAATAGAGGGAGGAAACTCTTTACTGGGGGAATCATTATGCTGTGGAGGAGGAGTTGGTATTATGTAGGAAAAACATATTAATTGACATTTCATTCCATAAAACCATGATATTTTAGTTAATAATATGATGTTTGATTCTAGATTTAAATTATGTATTAATTTCATATTTGATATGTGTTTTGAGTGTTTTAGGGTTGTGGAAGAGTTCATATTAGGGTACTGGGATCACCCACTAATAAAAATATTATTGAGAGGCAACATGTTCTTAGTGTTAGTCCACCAAGTACGTAGTGTACTTGTCATAAAATCTAATGGTCTGTTAGCCCCACTAGCTAGGTCCTAGCAATACACTAGGTGTCCGATAAAGAATCATGTACATGGACTAGACTTACTATGTACCTATTAATTATTTGATGCATTTTGAAGATAATTTATTGAATTTAACTTAATTATCCCATTTATACCTTTTCCAACCTCCCCTCAATCACCATTTAACTAGGCTCAAATTTTGGGACCCCTTGTAGATTATATGATTTCACCCTTCTATTTTTATTATTAATTTGAAGCTTCATTTGTTTTAGTGACCCTCCCATTTTAATTGTAATATTATAAGACAAATTTATGTATCTTCATATTTTTTTAATTATTGTATCAAAATTCATAAATCTAGGTTATTGTAATTATTTTTTGGGTTTTCATTAAATTTGAAATAATGTATTGGGGAGTGAGTTTTATTAATCATTGGAAGGAACATCCATACCATGTTACAAAACTTTTATGTTGTTATATAGTCTATAATTTATTTCTATGAATTTAATATATGTTAAATTGAATTGAGCATAAAATGGGATAGATCATTTTATATTTATGTAGTTAACAACATAGTGTGTAGATATGAGTGATACTATTTGTTTTTTATAAAACTATTCATTTCATCATAGCTTTATGTAGGTAAATATATTTGTATTTGGATGGGAATAGTGTATGACGTCTTGAATTAGTGTGTTTCGGTGAGATTGTATCTTGGAAGAAGGGATTGGGTGATGAATTCCTCCAAATGTGTGGGAATATAATGAGTAAGTATTGCTTTTATGAATTGCCAAGAGGGGTGAGTTAGATGATTCCACTTAGATATCCATGTATTATCATTTCATATTTGGGTACATATTCTGGGATAGAAGTTGATATTATGTAAATATATATTATTTTGGTCAATACACATACATTAATATTTTTCATGGAATGGATGAGGTTGTGACTATATTTGGAGAGAGAGTATGGTGGCCTGTGAAGAGGTTGTGTGACCACATCCAAAGTGAGAGGATGATGAATCATGATATAGTGATGTAACGACATCCTAAGTGAGAGGTTTTTGACACTTATATGAAGATATTTTTTCTCCCATAAGTGTGAGTTTGTTGGTTTTGTAATCCCTATGAGACAATTACCTCAGTTAGAATGTACCCGTCATGTTTTATGATATACCCATTTAATGAGATTACTCTTCAGTAAACTTTGAGTCAGGTGGTGTAGTATGGTTTCATGTTGTCATTATTTTAAAATTATGACATAAATAGGATTTATTCAAAAACATTATTATTTTTAATAGTGTATACACTGTCATATATTTATCTCAGTTATTTTAAGGACACATTAATGTTTTTCTATAGGGTTTATTCCTCACACATTTAATGGCAATCCTGGTGAGTATGAAAAATTAGTTTCTCGGGATCCGAAAAAGGGAAAGTGACCTATGATAGGTTTTTGAGTGTTTTTAGTCGATCAAGATAGTTTTCATTCTATTAGATACTCGAAACATCAATAGTTACGCTTCGATATTTTATCTTTTCTATTTATATATACATGTATTGATATTTATCTTATGGGGATCAAATTAAAAACTTCTATATGATTGAAATGAGTCCCATTTTTAATATTTTTTGATGATGGATATTTATATAGATCCACAATATAATTAAATATATGTATTTGTGTCTTATAATTAATTTCTCTATTTATATTTTATGATGTCTATCTAATATTGAGGGAATATTTTCCTTAATGAATGGTCTAGGCCCTCAATGATATACTATAGCCTCTATTATTTGGGAGGTGTTCATGAGTCATTATGGTTCCCAAGATTATACTATGTGAACTGGTCTAGGGTTTTATAAAACGGTATTAATCCCCTATTATTATTATTTTATTTAGGGACATGAAAATTAGACACTGGATTTCCAAAACTAGGGTGGGAAGCTATGCTAATTTGTATCCAACACCTTTATAGTGGATTCTTAAGCTTCCATGGAAGTTGGATTAATTTTACTAGTTGCACTATTATAATTTGTTACCATATTTAATAAAATATTATATATTGATGATTTTAGTTTTTTTCTCTTAGATAGTGTTGGGATAGAACATGTGTTCATGCATATGATTTTATGAAAATGTTCACTTATCATACACCTACATGTATGTGATTTTTAAATGTATAAATTAGTTAAATGTTAACAATTTTATATTCATTATTTTCCAAAATAAATTATTTTTCTAAAATAATTAAATTTAACTTAAGTACTTCTAATTTTTTTTATATGATTCCAAATAATGTGATGGTACAATTGGTATGGTTATAATCCTAAAGTTAGTTGTATATTGGGATACCTAGTTTATTTTCTTTAGAAAGTTAGGTAATTTATCATAAGGTTTCTTCATGTGTGTGTGGATATTAATTTTTTTATAAAAGATTTAAGAAGATAATGTTTTTTATGTGTCTACATTTTGGAAAAACGTGCTTCCTATACGAGGTCATGTAGTTCAACCAGGGGAAAATCTGGAGGATTCCTCTAATGGTTATAAAGGTACTATTATACCTATATATGTTCAAGAGATAGGTGTAAAGAATGATTCAAAGTATAATCTAGAGTTTCTATATTGTTGATCTCTTGCATCCAAGGGTGATTCACATAATATTGGTTGGAGGCGAAAGTCCGAATTAGGGTAGACCTGCCATGGTAGACTTTTCCAAACACATCTCGTTGAACACTTCAGCTTTCTAGGTTATGAGTTTTAATTAGGATACCACATTCAATATGGAGGACATTATGGTTTTATTTTCATTGATAGATATTCTTGATGTGTGGTGGTAAAATATGATATCTTATATGCATTGGGTACACAATAAGAGTTGAGAGGGAGCTATAGTTCAAAAAATGAGGCATGATGGATTTAAATGGGAGGCTTTATAGGACAATGAAATTGAATATTTTTTTCCATGATTCAATTAAGTTAGACATATATCTGGAATTTATTGATCATTAGTTAAAGATAATGTATTTAATGGACCATATGAATCATTTAATTCAGTTGTTCTGTTTTTCTCCCTTATTATCTTTTAATTAGAAACAAATACCATGTATATTGAAAATTGGTATTTGATTTGATATTATGAAATAGATGATAATGTTAAACATGAATTCCTAATTTTAGGTGTGCCTAAATGATCATACTATTGAGAAGTTCTTAGTGGAGGATAGAGAATTAGTCTCTTTTTCAATCTCTAGGGGATCGACTAGTGGCCCTTTAAGTTGAGATGGTGGTGGATCTTCTAGTGGTAAAAAGTGGAGATAAGATATGATTTTATAGAGAGAATATAGAAAATTAGGGTGGACGTATGTTTATAATTTTATTTCTAATAAGGATTCCAAATGAATGTTATCATTGTGGGAGAACATGCTATTTTCATCATTCTTGTCCACGTGTGTTTAAAGATTTCCATATGTGTGATAGAATGGGTCCCCTATAATTACTTTGATCTATGATTTCTTAGCTCGGATAATGTAGCAGTTTTGGGTAGCCATAGGAATCAAGATCATTGTCATGGGATCCTTAATAGATTGTTATATGGGATTGATCTAGGAGGCTATTTCATGGGGATGGAATGAGTTATGCAGACACCTCAAGGGTCTTCTTACCATGAATGTTAGGTATCAAATGGTATTGGTTGTAGATATTATGTTAATAGGGATATTCATTAGAATTTGATAATGTTGATACATAATTGGGTACTTATATAGTGAGAGGAATTGTTTTGGTGTCATATATATATTCTATTGCCTTGATCAATATAATAGAATATCATTTTATTATCTATATTTTTTTGGAGTCTGTATTAGGGTTGGTTGTAGAGTTTTATCCTTGAATGTTGGATCATAATACACATTTTGAGGGGAGGTTGGATTGTATTCAAATATAATAATATTGTTCTTTTTTGGGGGATATTAGAATTTATGAGGATATATTATTTTAGATATGGGGAGTGGTGATGTCATGATTTGAATGGGTTCGATGGAAAATCTTTGAGATCATAATGTTTTATAGTCTTTGGGTTTATTTTAATGGAGAGGTTGATGTTTTTGGGGTTGAATTGGATGTGATGGTAGTCAGAATGGGATGTGAAATTAGTTAGATATGGGTTATTACATCATTTCTAGTAGGTATTCTCTTTTTAGTGTATCAATTTATTGTTTTTATTACTTTTTCCCCAATATTGGATAGTTTTTAAGAAAAGTTTCCATATTATTTATCAAGGTTCCCTAAATGATAGGGAGATCATGTTTATGAATAACTTTTTACTAGGGATGGATCCCATATTGTTAAATTCAAATCAAATAGAACCATGCAATATGCGATAGATAATGGTGAAGCTATGGGAAAATGAGGTGCAAGGTTTTATTCACATGAGTAACTCTCTTTGAGATTTTATTGTCTTTTTTGAAAATAATGTGAATGGTATCAGAAGATTATTATTCGGTTTTGGAAGCTAAATAATTTCATAACAATAAATTTATATAAATTACCTAAAATAAATTTCATATTTTATCAATTAAGGGGGGACCTGTGGGTGTCAAATATTTACCTAAAATTAGGATATTATAAATTATAGTTTAGGGTATTAGATTTAAAAATTAATCCATTTTTGAGGTGGTAAATTTTATATAAGTAGATTTTGATTATTTTTTGTCCTATGAATGTTCTATAGGAGTTCATGTATCTCATATACTAGACCATTCACTGATATATAGACTACTACATCATTGTGTTTATTGAAGATATTTTGATATATTCATTTACTTAGGAGTTGAATTCCATGGACATTGACATTTCATTGAGTATTCTTCAATAATATTGAATTTATTCCAAGGTACCAAACTGTCACTTTTGTATTCAGATGGTGTATTAACTTTGTAATGTCACATCAGTATTAGGGTTCCCAGTTGACCTAATAAGGTAGAGGCAAACAAGTTATAGACATGGCCCATGAATGTGTTTACTAAATGGTGTTTTTATGGACTATTTTAGTATTATATGTTCTTTATTTCAGATTAATATCACTTTTATACAACTATTAATGTGATTAATAATGAAAACAAAAAAATAAAATGGACCTATGGGTGTGAAGATTACTTCATATATATCATGGAGGGATTCACATATGCTCTAATTTTGATTTTAGAAAATCGAGGTAAAGGATATAACTAGTATTGATATTACTTAGTAATTATTCTAGGAGTTGTTTTATAAATGTACATCAGATAGTTTCTTATATGTATTTTCATATTTGAGCATATGACCCAAACTACCATAAAAATGATTTAGAGATATTTTTTTTATTTACATGTTGAATCGTTGGCATCATTATTTTTTTGGAAATTTATTTTCTATGTATAATTCCTATAATATATTATGTTACATTATCTCATAGTAAAACAAGAAACTATGAATCATGTATCAATTTGATCACCTATATTTGTTCGACATAGAGATATAATATTCCATGGGTTGTGGATAACACCCTTAACGATAATATCCCTGATAAAGGGGTTAAAATATGTGGTGAGGAGTTAAATATGATGATATTTATCACTATCTAATGGATTTATATTGAAATGGAACTGGATTATATGAATTTTTTCACTATGATCATTATATCCATTATATTAGATTAGGTTATTTCTATTTAAGATCCTGATTCAAGATTTTGGTGTTATTTATATGAATAACAAGAAATAATCCATACTAGGGATGGTATCTTAATGATGATGGATTTTCATACATCAATGAATGGGTGGTGGTATCTACATCCACTAGAGTGGATTTTTTGTGGGACTCTCATGCCATATATAATGGAAATGGTAGTGAACGAGAGGCCAAGTGGATTTTCTCAAACTTTTATAGTTCCAATGTGAATGTATGATGAGGTGTACTAACTTGGGTTTTTTCTGAATGAAACAAGACTCAGTTTTTAGTTAAGTGGTCTTAAGAAATTATTAGGTAAAAAGTTTAAATTTACCTTCAAAAATATTTTCTAATGGTTACATAGAATATATGGTGTAGTTTTTTCTACTAGTTTTATTACGGTCAATATTGGGAGTAGACTAGTTCTTTTATAAAAATATTTATAATATAAACAAAAAAAATATAATCCATGAAAATTAATTGTTGACAAATGTTCCATTTACTAATAGTAGATAGTAGACATGAAAAATAAATACCATGAACACATATTGAACATGGGTTTTACCCTTGGGGTGGTATAATTTCTATTGAAATTAGAGACACAGGAGACGACCACTATTGGGGGATATACATGGGAATTTATATTCAGAATAATGAGAATAATAAATTAGCATGTTATAGAAATTTAAACAGCCAAAACTTATCCATAACTCAATAAATATTTATTTAACACAATTTATATGGATATATACATGGATACCTATGATTATTTTTAGACAATGGAGATGATATTTTGAGAACGGTAAAATAATTACTTCTCAGGTTAGATAAAAATGTGTAGAAACTCCATAAAAATGATCATTTTCAGATGCTAAGATATATTATTATTGTTTATATCTATTTGTTTTGAATATTTTTCATATCATTTATAATGAATATTTTTTTATATCATAGTCAATATTGATCCTTCAATATTTGGGATTCCTTGTTCTTTATGATTATCGTGTAGTTTGATTAGTATAATCTTATCTTCACAAGTTATACATAAACCCTAATTTTTTGAATTTATCTAAATTATTCTATTGTTATGGAGATGAATTATTGAGTAATTTTTATTTATATCCTTTATATATCATTCATTTTCATAAATTATTCCCTATCTATTTACCCTCTCTCCATATTTCACATGCATTTAGGTGACAACATCCATCACAAGCATTAAAAATCGATGGGGTGATGCAATGACCTATAATTTGAGGAGGCATGGAATGGATTAGGTGATATGGAGACTCATGGGGAGAAAACGTTAATGGATTTTGAAAATGGTGCATTGATAGAGGTGTCCATGTGTATGGTTGACCACTATCTCGATAGGTGGTGCACAAGTCAGAGGCTTCCCGCTGACATGATCAATGGTGTTTAAGGAAGTAGAGCTGCCTATGAAGCCAACATTTAGAAATGGGAAATAGAACATAATTTCCATGTTGGGAGACGGACATGGTTTTATTTAGATGTTA
This sequence comes from Viscum album, assembly GCA_963277665.1. NCBI lineage: Eukaryota > Viridiplantae > Streptophyta > Magnoliopsida > Santalales > Viscaceae > Viscum > Viscum album. The sequence continues at coordinate 1,039,975,039 of OY728165.1, forward strand.
TTTTCCTTCTAGAATCATCCATAACTAATGTATGATGTTTCACTATAATTTCGGCCTGAGAGGGATAACGTGGTTAAAGTGTACATGATGCAGTAAAGACCAAGTGTAAAAAATTATTAAATTATTGGATTCCTTAAAATAAATGATGAAAGAAACAAAATATATAGATTAAAACATCAATAAATAATAACACCATGGAATTTTAAAAATATAAACTATATATATATAATATTAATTTTATAATTGATACAAATGTATCCAGTACATGTAAAATATTTAGTAAATGATACATTTGATAAGTCCCTAAATATGATCAAAACCAAACTATAGAAAGAAAAACCCCAATGTGTGTACTGTAGGATCACACACTATATATAATGATAAAATATCAACCATGGATCACCATGCTCTATCAACCATCTCCAAGCGCCACCAGGTATCGATTCCATACAAGCAATAATAACTCCAGGTTCAAACATATTCATAGAATGTACAATCACATCACATGTGGGTATAAATTCAATGCATGGGTGAGTATAACCTTACCTAGTTATATATCCTCAAAAAGGTAAAAAATTAACATTTCATATAAATCATCTGGTATGAGTGGTTACCTAGAGGGAGAGAAAGGGGAAATCCAAATATTATCTAAACCCTAAGTCATAAGAACACATATGTGTGTAAATCATTAGTATTCTAGTCGATGAATTTTTGAATCTCATGGGTAAAAAATAGAAAAATTGGATAAATAAAAATTCCAATATTTTGATATATTTATACATCCATACATAATTTATTAATGTAAACCAAAGGGTGCCTAAAGAGTTACAAATATCAATGATATCTAAACTTCTCAGTCCTCTCTAATTACAATAAATCCAATAGAAATAAATTAGGGAAGCTTTGTTATTATTTAAGAAATCTAATATTGCAAGAAAAAATTTAATTTTCATGTTTTCTAGATAATTTTCATTAGTCAAGGATCTAACATAACAATTAAAAGGACGACACAAGACATCACATGAACTATTATGGTAGATCCCACACCACTCCAAGGGAAAAAGTATCATTCAAGGGTATTTTCAACCCCATTAATAAATCCAGTTCTTGAGAAACATATAATAAGAATAAAATACATATATAGGGTAAAAAAATAGAATATATCTATTAAGAGTAATACTATGTATAAGTGAGAAAGGTATTTCTCACCTGAATAGTCAATTATTTATTATTGAACATGGGAATTGCGCTCAAAAACATTATTTTTATATATTTATAATATCATCTTGAGAGAACTATATGATGGATAAAAGGATAAAATAATTGTGATATACAATGAAAAAATGAAAATACATAATTTTATTTTGAATAATTCACAGCAGATGAAGAAGTCACAAATATTTTATGAAGTAAATATCCCTTGACCATAAGGTGGATCTTAAAAAATTCAACATAGATTTTTTTGGTTAGTAATTAGTTTGATATGTGATGGTTGGTGGGTTGGAATGTGAAGAAATATCATTTGTATCTCATATATCCATAGGATGGGATGGGAATCCCGGAATCATGAGAAGTACTGCATGTCCGACCCATATAGGTTGGCCTAGATGTTTGGCTACTAGACTATCATATGTGATTAACCTAGTGTGATTTCTATCCAATGGATAGTGGAACCTACCAGTTTTGGTGGGAACTAGTCTAAAATAAAATAATAATGCTTTAAACATGATATGTTCTACATCACCGTGAGAACATTCAACAACCCTGTTGGGTCACCAACCTGATGAAACATCATCTATGGGCCATGTATAGTCATTGGGGGAATTCAAAAATAATTTATGTTTCCACATTCACTTCTCACATGGTGGATTTCTTAATTCCCCACACTGTTGAATGACATTTTTGGGTTCTATATAGTTCTATTGGGTTCATAATGACTTTATGTTTTTGTTTCTATCTCTTATTGTAGTTGACTTGGACAACTGCATGACATGAATCACTAACATCATGGTTAGCAAACATTCCATGTACACCACTAGTTTTCACTACTACGGGACTCCAATGTTGGATCCACTTACCAAGATGAAAAAATAATCTTCACATGTGTGACTACATCCTTACACCACAACTCATATTCCATGATTACATTTCCATCATTTCATGATCAACATCTTCCATACCTCATTCCTGTAGGCTTAAAAAATAATCCTTTCTATTGTCTCATAATAAATTTTATTGGTTAATAGGACAACAATCCCATCAAATATTATATGATAACCACTATCCCTAGTGAAATATGATTTAAATATCCGGTTTTGACTAGAAAATATTCCCCTTAAATAAAAGACCACACAATTGGGCCTTCACATCAATGGAAATCCATCAAATCCATCCATCATACACTGAGTTTTTCATGTCACTGGTACTCACCACCTGACTACTACTATGATGATGGAATTTCAAAAAGGACTTTGTGGATCAATATTTTTCAAATAATTCTCGGTTATTGTTTCCAATTTTTTGGGGGAATAATAGACCCTAAACCACAACTAGGTTTCCACTTGGATTTCATGGACCTTGATAGGATCATTTTTCGTTATCCCCATGTCTTCTAGGTCCATCACATAAGCCTTTCTAGGGTAATATCATTAAACCCATTGGGTGATAGAGGAGAATCCCATCCAAGAATTATGCCATACATTTTCTCTTTTGGAATCTGATGTGGTACATGGGATTCCACCCAACACATTTTGAGTCTTCATTTCATGTAATTCATTCTATAAATTCTCACTCAACATCCCATAACATCACCCCACCCCCTCCCAATTATATTGCTAGTGGATATCACATCAATTAATTGGAAAGAGAGTGTGAGAGATATGATTATATGGGGGGGATAATTTCATTATTAAAAGTTAGAGGAAATATAATAATACACATTCTTATTTGTTTCATCATCCTCACATTTAATGATGTTAGATAAATAATCAAAATTGGGGTTCATAGAGATTATGTTAAGGACTTGTGTCAATTAATAAAATGACAAAAAATTCATAAAGAACAATGAATAGAAATAATATATAGATAAATTTATATAATTCACTAAATAACTATTTATTAAAAATGATCCAATCAAATATTCAAAAATAAATAGGATAAATTGAAACCAGGAAAACATACTATAGAAAATAATAATTCATCGAATATGGTTTGTCCCTCATTGTTGTTGAACCTTGGGATTCATTATTTGATCATTTTAAAGAATTCGAAACAGTTGGTAACCAAAATACCAAGATTTTTATGTTGATAAACATATTAATTGATTTAGAAACATATTTATTAATTTATTTACAGGGTTTATTCTATCAAATTTTCCTAATACAAAAATTAATTACTCTCATTATATCCATTATAAAAATCACATATCCACTTCCCAATAAGGGTCATAACCCAAATGTAAAACCCATGATTGAAACCAAATTATAATACACCCAGTGTAAAACCAATAATTGGCATGTGAAAGAATTATTATATTCTTTTGTTCAATTATTTAGTAAGGAGAAAGGGTAAATTTATTAGGAATGTGTATTCATGTCTTAAAATAACATTTATATAGTTTAATTTTTTATATAGGCCTTTCCAAAATTGAAATCCTATTCTTATTTAGCCTTCATGTACAAAATCACACCAAATATTCTATAAAATAATTATATTTTTTTCTTATTTGGTAGGGTAAATATACAATTTTAACACTAGGATGGTCCCATAACTATTTAACTGAAAAGTAAGTTAATTCACATTTATAAAAAACCCAAGCCACTACATGAGGAATATATGTACTTTATCATTAGAATAATGATATCCTAAATGGGTCATGATGTAGTATTGGAGGTACTATAATAGATGATGAAGGATACACTTTTTTATCTATCTTAGAGACTCGGTTGGTGGATGAGATATTAAATTTATACATTCATGAGATAGTATGATTTCATGGGATAACATAGATCATAATATTTGGTTTGTATGAATGTTTTTTATATAAATTATATAAATATCCAAAAAAGTCCATGGAAAATTATATAAAGATTAGTAAATTGCACTACCCATATATGGATGAAAAATCTAAGTAGATATGCTAGAAACACAAGGGTTTTTAGGGAATTTTTGAATGATTTTAGAGGATCATTATATGACCATCTATCATAGGTAGTGTGATTACATAAAAAATATTTTAGGATTCAATCCAAATGTTTTTTAATTATGTGGTTGACTATGATTCTCAACATTATAGTGGTTATATGTGGGAAATTTAGTAGTAATCGAGTCGATCATAGTTCAAGAAACCACTAAGAATGAATTGTTGAACAATAAGGTGTTGATTACATATTATAGAATAGAGTTATTATATATTAATTAAATGAAATAACCAATTAAGTTCACTATATGTGATCGTGTATTTTAATAGGTATCAATTCAGTTAGAGAATCAATGATTGATGATGTAGGGTAAGATCACATCATATATATTTTTTCTATTTATATTATGAAATTTATTGAGGATATCGAAGACCAATTATACCCACCTAAATTATATGTAGTTATAATTCATTTGATTTATATATCAATAAATTGGATGTACTATCAAGATTCCATGCATGAGATAAGAATTAAGATGTCAATTTAGATGAATATGCGTTGTTTGATGTGAAAAAATGTAAATATCTTGGGTTAGTGTGATAAAATTATTTCAGAAAATATATTTTCTCTTTTTTAGGAGATTGGGTAACAATGGAATATCTAAGAATAAAATACGAAGTTTGAGTTAGATAAAGGAGCCCAGTAGCTAGAGCTTTTCGGTGTGTATCCCTTAAGATGAATCTTGAGGAAGAGAATCTCATAGAGGGGAGTTTATAATGAAAATTAAATTTCATGAATCTGTTATATGATTTTTTTTTCTTAAAAATTAATTATTATTAGATTATTTTAGAGAGTTTTAGAGGATTATTAGGAATGTGAGAGTATAGATAAGGGTACTAAGGACAATTCTTGTCAAAAATTAAATGGAGGGGTATTAGGTACCTTGCACAAGGCTTCTAAGTTCCATTTTTCATAGATAGAATCCCCATAGGTATCGGGTTACCACCGGCCACTCTACACGAGTGTAACAGGTGGTTGGTTGGGTAACATGTACTCGATATAAGCTGACTGGGTACCCACAAACTATAAACATTGTTTCATTTGAATTATTTCCAAAATATAAACTTTTACTTACCTTCAAAAAAACATCCCATTTCTTCTAAATCCCCGTATTAGTAGGAAATATTTTTTATGACTCATATGGAATATAATATCTCTATATTATCAATTTCTTATCATATTAAATCCTTGTTGGCTCCAGTGATCCTACATTGAGAATATTAAAAGTGTAGATGCCCTAAATGTATATGTTTCTCATTGTTTTCCCATATTTTATTCAAAATAACAAATTATAATGGGTTGTGATTGATTTTAAGGATTTTTTTATTTGATATTGAATTGGAAAGTGAAAACTGGAGACTAATCTATTTTATGATTCAAATATGATATCATTACCAATGTAATTTTTATTCTACTATATGTGTTTTTGTAAATATTGTTTCTTTTATTCATTTAATATTTTTCTATATTGTGTATCAAAGGTACATATGAGTGATGATTGATGTAATTGATACATTGGATTGTAATAATTTGCAATGTAAATTAGTTTTGATAAAAAACCTTATAGAATTGCTTGATTTTGGGTTTCCTACTTGGTTGTGTTGGGTTTAGTGTAATTTATCTAGGATTAAATTAGTTTTTGTGATCCTATATATTTTTATATGGATTTTGGTGATGAATTACATCAAATGTAAATTTGTTGGTAGAGTATGTTTATAGAGGGTAAGATGCCCATATGGGTTAATTTTAAATTGTCCAAATATTTATCCTTGTTATATATTTTCTTATGTGACACTTATTCTTGTTGGAAACTCTATAAAATTATGTTCTAGATTGGTAACTTTATTTCCTATTATATTTTATATGGAATGGATTATTCTATGACCAAATACTAAGTAATAGAATGGTGAAAAATGATGAGGTTGTGAAAACATGTCTTAAGTGAGATGATTATGGCTCATGGGGTGGTGATGTAACCTTACACTATGAGAGAGAGTGTCTTCAGCAATATAAAAATGTGTGACCAGACATGTGTGAGAGGATGTTTGTATAGGAATTGAGTTGGAAACGTCCCTTGTGTGATAATGTCCCGGTATTGTTTTGAGATTTACCCATGAAATTTGATGACCCTTATTATGATATAAATTCTGAGGTGGCACTATTTTGGTTTATGGTGTCCTTGTTAACACACAATGATTCAACATATATATATTATAGATTTAATTATTTTTCATCTTTGAAAATTATCTCATATATTTATCGCATGTATTATAAAGATGTTTTAGTAGTTTACTTATGTGTTTATAACTCAAACATTTCAAAAAAACTCATTTTACATCGGTATATTATTTCTAGGGATCTAGTTAGTTGTATGGTATCTATGAAAAGTGTTTTAGATGGTGGAGTTGGTTGGTTTAGTGATTATTCCATTGCATACTAGAATCTTTTATATTTATTCTACATAATTTTTTATCATATTATATATAAATATATTGATCATTATATTGTGGAAATAACTTATACTTGTATTTGATAACTTACTTGTTGATAATTTTGTTATTGTATATCATTATTTCTATCTATATAGATCACCCCTATGACTCTATGATCATATTGTCATGTTTTTTATATTTTAAGGTTTATTTATCGAGGATGTCAAGGGAAAAATATTCCCAACCCATGGTTTAATACCTTATTACTAGTTAGTAGACTCTTTCACATGGAGATTCATGTGTAAAGCCTTATGGAACTTTAGTATAGACCCAGTTAACTATGTTATGCTCCTACAATTGCATCATACTCTACGCCAGTGTATGCATATTCCTCAAAATGGTTTCACAACTTACTATCTTTCATAAATAGAACCATCATATGAAAAATAGGAATATTGATGATTTTTACCTTGATGATTAATTTAGATAGATTTCAGGAATCTAAGTATCTTGGATTCCTAACTAAACGTGTGTTCAGTTTACCCCATTATGGTACAATTGTATTTTTTGAATTTAATAACAAAATAATGTTCAATGTTTTTTGAAATGATGGTTTTTGACCCCCCCCCATAATTTAGTGTTTATGAAGAATGAAATATTACTGGCTCAGCTATTCCTAACCCCCTAGGAATTTAAATCATGAGAAATGGATTTTTATATGATTCTTAAGAGACAACTATTTAGATGAGAGCTCTTAGTTTTCATGTGGTTTCACATTCTAATATAGTCATTTACAATTGAAATATAATTTTAATTACTAATATCCTTGTTTGAATCATTCATCTCATAAACATTTTCTTTCATCCTTTCAAACTCTGGGTTGTATCGATGAAGGCCTACTCTAAAATTAGCTAATTGAATTCCCCGTTTTTTCTGACCTAGTTAAAAATATTCAACATAATGATCATACAAAATGGTCATCAAGAACAAAAATTTCATATATCAATAAAAACCTCTCACACATGGATAATTTGATCAAAGTGAATTACTTATAGTTCATTCAAAATGAAATAATTCATGATAGTCTTTGTCATTACCCCAATTCAATGAGTCTTTTTTATATATTTTCCCCAAATCTGTAGCCTTCCAAACCTATCTTAGAGAATTTTGTATTTAATAATAATTTACCTATATATGTGATTTTTGGATGATTTATCACTTTAAGATGAATCATGTGGGATGGGATTGGATTTTTTTAAAGTTTGGGAGATTAATTTTGATGGGTTAGGGGATGGTTTAGGTATAAGATTAATTTGGTTGGATTTGTTGGTTTGGATCATCTGAATGTATTTTTTTAGATCGTGAAGGAGCTGTTTGTTTCCACTGCCTCTTAAATATAATATCATTATTTTTTAGTGATCCATGTTATCAAGTGATAGGTTATAACAGAACCAAATTTTCACCAAATGCAGAGAATAATATCATTTTCCCATTATCCCATCCAAGGTATTCCATATAGGAATTCAATAATGGCCTTATAATAATTTAATATGATCTTATAGGTTATACCATCCACAAAATTCTATAAATGATCGATTTATTCCTCCCAGCACATCCTATTTATATTTAAAAATCATTAAATTAAAATTTCCAAGGATCCAATCTAATGTATTCAGTAATAGAACCCATGTTTTAGGCATGTAATTTCATAAATCCGTTTATAACTCAATTAATTGTCATATTTAATATCATTTATGTGGGAAAATTTGAACAAAGTAGAAAATAATGTAATGTTCTAGGTGATATGGTCTCACCACTTTCCATCATTCATTTAACACATTTTTTCTATATTAATTAGAAAAAAAAATTCAACACCACTTAAGTGGTTTTTTGGTCACAAGGAACCCATTGCATGATAAGGGAATCAAATTAAATGTTGGTCGGAGTGGACACTCAAGAGGGGGGTGAATTGAGATCCAATTAAAATTTTTGTTTAAAAATATTTCTATTAAAATTCCCCAAACTGAATAACGAGATAATCTGTAGTGAAATTGTAAAACTGTAAGGGTTAAATTAGGTTCTCAAATGATTTATTAGGTCTTAGTTAATTTAATATGAAGATTAATTAACTTTTTAAACTAATCTACTGATTTACAGTAGTTACAAAAACTTTCTAGATTAAATATCAAAGTAACATTAAAACAGATTTGTATTTCAAAGTAACAACAGATGAATATAAATTAGATATTGTATACTTTAAACTTCAACTAAAATGAACAGCATATATAACCATGAGGTTCAGTCTGAAGCTGAGACTTAGTCCTCTCAAATATATATATAAATTTGATCCACACCCTGGATCGAGGTTAACAACAGTTTACAAACTGTCCAGGTACTCAGACCTCTACCACAGTTATTCTTGGGAAAACAAAGAAAACTGTACATAGGATGTCTAGGTCCTACTTTAACTCTACCACTATCCTCAGTGGGACACATGAAGGTATAGAATGTTTGGAATGAGGATTTAGTATCCTCCAATTCAGCATAACAGAAAGTGTGTGTTTAAAATAAACAGTGTACACACACTTCTTGAAAAAGTAAATAATGAATCACATAGAGAGAGTATATGAGAGTTTAGAATGCTCAAGTGATAAGAAGTGCAACTTTTGACTCCTTCGATTTAGAAGAAATGCTTCTGAGTCCTTCTCTGGTTTTTGTGTGGAAACACAGAGTGTCGTGGTTCTCCTTCTTTCACTTCCAGTGTAAGTGTTCAGCTTGATTATAGGTAAAATTTATATCCCCTACACTTCTTCTTTGAATTTTTTTATTGATTAGTATGATAGTACTTTGTGTGTTCTTCTTTTCATACATGTTCATGCATGGAAGAATTACCCTTTTTTTGTTTTCTTGTTGTTTTCACTGCAGCTCGTTCTCCCTTATATTCCATGAGCTCTGGCAATAGGAATGATTTCCTTTTCATAGGTACGAGGTATAGTTTCCTGACATGCCAAAAACTAACATTAAATATCATTAGTTGAATTAAAAACATCAAATATGACTATTGGAATTAAATATGAGTTAATAGAAATTCAAACAGTTTTTATGACTATCGGTGAGTTATGGGATCGTTGAGTCATTTTGATTCTGTATCGGTTTCGGTAGATCACGATCATCAGTATCAGTATCTCCGTCGATCATCGGTATCAGTAGGTCCTTTGATCATAGGTATTGGTAGGTCATTTTATCATCAGTATCGGTAGGTCCTTTGATCATCGGTATCGGTAGATCCTTTGATCATCGGTATTGGTAGGGCCTTTGATCATCGGTATCGGTAGGTCCTTTGATCATTGGTATCGGTAGGTCCTTTGATCATTGGTATCGGTAGGTCCTTTGATCATCGGTGAGACTGTTCATCATCGGTGCGACCATTCATCATCGGTGCAACCGTTCATCATCGGTGCCACCGTTCATCATCGGTGCGACAGTTCATCATCGGTGCGACTGTTAATCATCGGTGCCACCGTACATCATCGGTGCGACCGTTAATCATCAGTGTGACCATTCATCATCGGTACCACCGTTTATCATCGGTGCGACTGTTCATCATCGGTGACTCAGGAAAATAACTAATGGTGAGTCAAAACATGGAATTTTCATAAAGTGTATGTTCAGTCCAGAATGCTTCCGGGTCAACAGTAAAACATAAATTAACATAGATAAACATATGTAAACATGATTTAAACATATATAAACACATTTATAATAAGTTGAACAAAATACTAAATTTTCATAAATAAAACAATGATTTGGTATTATTAAAATAACCATCTCATAGAGAGTTCAACATTAAACACACCCAATGGGGTGGTATGAGTCGAGCTGGGAAACCAAAAATGGTGTAATTAGGTGTACATGGTTTAAAAAATTAATGAAATTGAAAATTATTTATTTAATTTTACATTTAAGGGGTAACACATTGTGGTTCTAGTACATGACACAATGGAATATCATATAGACATCAAAACTGTTAGATAAATGTAATCAACCAGCTGAATTATACTGGTAGTCAGATTCTTATCCATTACTGACATCTAATCTGTGAAAGAAAAGATGAAATCATAGAAAAATAGTAACACCATGAAAATAGGGGATATTATCTCAAATGGATTTGGAATTTCAAAAGAAGAGATACCTGACTAAAATAAGGATGAAGAATGGGAGGCTTATCATTTTTTATTAAATGCAATGGATGATTTTATAAATATATATTATATAATTTATGAGGCTTATCTCCTTAGTAAGAAGAAAAAATAGATATTCCCATGGTTGATAGCTACTATGAGAATGAAGAAATGATTTTCATAATGAATTGAAAAAGATACGAGGGGGAGAAATATAATTTCACCACAATTTAAGTTGAATAGTGTTTGGTTTCATGGATTAGAAATCTATGTATAAACCAAGCATACTCATTTTCTTATGGTGGCCCCCATAGTACGACTACGTGGATGGTATGAAAAAACCATTTATAGACTATGTTTGATGAATATTCAAGGCCTCCATCCCCTCACATGGATAGGGTCATGGTTAGGGGAGACAATGTTCCATCTATGTGGCATACACCTAAAACTTTCTATAGGTTTTAATGGCTATATGGCCTCCCTTATATAGAAAAAATAACATTTATCATCATATATGGGACACAAGGTTGATTTATATGGTCAGTAATAACTAGGATCTAACCAAGACCCTCTATCTATTTAACTAAACAATTGAATTCGAGGCTCTAAAAAAGAACATGTAGGTTCTTAAACTCGTTTTTAGTTCATTAGAATCCTCCAAAAGATAAACATTATTTTTGAAATAAAAATTAATTAAAATGTACCACATCAAGAAACTATAGTCTTAAAACCTACCCTCCTTCAAATAATTTTTACTCGAGTTTCTGTGAGGGTGGTTGAGAAAAATCTATGAAAAATTCGAGCCATTGTTCATGTATGTTGGTCTATCTCACTCCTAGGTCTTATCTTTTAGATAGTTTTGATACCATAGCTACCAAAACTAGATAAACTTCCCTTACTTGAAGATTCATTTTTCTACGTTAAAAAATATACCTGAGGAACTCCTCAAATGAATAATAAACATCCAACATAGAATCCTCAAGGAAAATGACAATAAACTGGTCCATGTGATAATGACATAATAGAAAAACATGAATGACTTCATAAATATCACTATATCTCTATGTTAGTGTGAGACGACAAGCCAATGGTCTTTCCACCATTTAAACCTCAAATTGTTTAAAAATCATGGTGATATATTAAAATTCCACATAGTACATTTATACACAATTCCATGGAAACATATCAAAGTACTGGATACTAAACCATGAACCTGAGAGGCCATCGATGGTGATAGGTGTAAGACCTATTTTTAGACTATGTTTTACCCATACACATCCATATTATTTTTTCCTACTCAAATTTCTATTGAATGTGATGTGGTACCAATAGTTTTTCTTCTATTATATCTAAACAATATAGGGATGAATGATATGACCTACCATATAGAGATTCATGAAGAACCTTTTTAATTATATGTTTGAAACATTTATTATAATAAAAATTAAACAGATTCAAGTGGTTATCCCAAAAACAACTAAAATAAAGGGACACATCTAGGATCATTCCCGCCAATAACTATATTATATAATGAGACTGGTGATCACTATATGGCTGATAATCTATACTCAAGAGTAACAAAAATACTGGTGCATTAAGAAACATATTTTAGAACAATGATGTGAAATGAGTTACCCTTTCTAATATGATAGAATCTTGAACATTATAAACAAATATAATCTCTTAGACATAAATACTCCAAATCTCATTGACTAGGAATGTCTCCCTGATAAGAATGAAGGGGGAATCCTTAGTCTACTTGTGAAAGCTAACATACCCTACATCATAGCTTCAAAGTGACTATTAATTTTCCATTACAATATCCACTATAACGTCATCCCATTTCCATGATGGGTAGGTAATGAATCTAAAATTCTGACTAGAAACTATTTTTATTCCTTCACCTAAGGATATTTATAACACTATGTAACAACACTAGTGATCTCCCTTTTCATTCACAAACGACAATATTGGTGGTGTATTTCATGATACTTCTTGGTAAGGGATGGATGTACTAGATATTTGGAGGAATGAGACTCTTGAATCAATTTGTATCTAAAATCAATTTTATCCAAAATAGAAAAATGAATTCACAAGATCTCATCCCCATCGACAACCCAACAAGGTCATGGGTCCTCACTTGAAACACTATCCCTTTGGTCTAATCCTATGGGATGAAAATGATATCTTATATTATCTCTATCTAGTAGTAAATTATGTCACTAATAATGGTGTGAGTATGGGGAATTCGATATAGTTCCGAACATCTATATGTATATTATAACATGATTGCATCAACATCCATTCACTACTGGCCTCCTAAACCACTTGGATTTGAGTCTTGGAGTTTAGAGATTCATTCATTGCATTTCCTTTCCCATATGTATATGAAATATAAAATTAATATTATTGAAATTATTATAGCCACATCCAATTTATAAGAGCATGAAAAATGGAGTGAAAATGAATTTTAGGATTTTATGTTTTATTTAAAATTATCCCCTCTCCAAATAAATAATTCATTGAAAAATGGAATGCATGAACAACTGTAACTACGTCGAGATCATATATTAGATAATTTTTCTAGTGATGTCTCAATTTATGAGACCCTTAATCAATGGGTGGTTTTTCCCACATCAACATAGTTCTCATCCAATGACATAACACATCATAAGAACCAGATATACGCTACTAGTATTAGGTATAAATAGGATTGGTGCTTAGGGCATCCTTCCTTTCAACTCCTCAAAGTCCTTATCACATGATTTAAACCATTTGAATATAAAAATATTATTTTAAAGATCATATGAGGTGCTTTAAGGATCAATAAATCCAAAAAAAAATTCCTATCATATATAGATATCACAAGATACTTTGTATCTCAAATAATTCAATGGACTGATCATAATAAACGACAACTCTCACCTTCTCTAATTCCCCAAACACTCCTTCCTCAGAGAAAATATGAAACATCAAGTGAAATATATCAATATAGAAGTGGAATTTTGTGATATTATAATATATTTCAGGATATCATAGTGTATCCATTATTATTTCATGGTTATTGGAATTATTGTGTCAATTTTGAAAGTACACCAAGATATTATACATAAAAATTACTATAGAGAAATGAATGTATGGAGGAAAACATAGCTCACCAAGGATATACAAATATAAAGAACATTCATGAGACCAAAAAAATTACCAAATACTTATACAATTGATATATAATATGAAATATTGTACTAGCATTTCTAAGGGTTTATCCCTTACTTGTTTATAGCCCAACCAAAAATCAATCATTGAGAAAACCCAATATCCTCAAAGATTATCACAAACATCATCTGTTTCAGGTATTAGACACCAGGTATATTTGATATCCAACTTTAATTTATAGTAATTGGAAAAAATACATAATTTCCATCCTCATTCTATGAAAATTACATGTTTGAACCCCAAGGTGAAGTACTGAGTCACATAAACTCATGAACATCATGGTACTATAACTATATTTTTAGATCTTTAAGCTTAGTAGGACCCATAATGTATTGTGGGATATATATCATAGTAACACTTGATATTAGCTCTATATTAAACTCTTTATCTCTCTCAGAAGTCCGCTCAAAAAATTATTTTAGGGAAAATTTTCCTAAAATGATCTACCACTAGAGGGAAATCTGTCTATCACATACCTTGATGATCTAGGAGAAGACTAGAAATATTTTTGGACCATATTCCTAACCTATGATGACTTGGTCCTTATCGAATATCCTAGACATCCAACTCTCAATTTTGAATGTAGTTACATCTATCAAGTGTGGATAAGGGCACACTGAGGTGATTTAAATCAGTCCCATCATATTAGCGATCTAACTAATCCATCCTGAGAATTATTACAAAAACAGTAACTTCAAAGATATATAGGTTCAATATGAAGTGGTAGACACCTACCTAAATGGGAAACCCCTTAATTGGCCCAAACATTAAAATTATACATTTAGAAGTTATCATGTCTCATCACCCCCAAAAAATACATTATTTTGATTCTAAAACATTCTATAATAGGAAGAAATATAAATAAATTTGAATCTACTATTTCAAATATAGAGGAAACTAATATAAATGATAATAAAATCATGAATCATACTATAGAAAATATGAAACTCATATCCTTTTGTATAGTATTTACTAAATATATCTAGAAACCACCTAACTAACCTGGGTAGGAACACTCTGCTGGAATTGGGTTTTATAAGACTAGATTCAATGATAACATCTACCTCCCTAGCCTAAATTTCTTGTAATACTCAAGTTCCCTAAATGACATGGATATTTTGATCATACACCAGAATGTGAAGTCATTCTAAAGGACCTATCACTTGGAACATAATGAGATGTTTTTAAATACTGATGAATATGTCCCACCTTGAAGAATTCTCAAAACTCAACTGGGACCTCATTAAAAATGGGGTTCTAATGGAATGACCTATAAAACTGATCAAATAACACACAAGATATAGTATTTATTTTTTACATACCAATTCCCCTTTTAATAGAATTAGTGTGATTATTATTATAGGATTGATAAACCAATATAATACCTAGTTATTAAACCTCCATGTCCCATGCCTCCATCTTCACTCAAATTCCACTTAGTGATAAGGGTTTGATTCACTATCTCATAAACAATACTAAATCATAAGAAGTTTATTTGAGATCAAATGTAATATACAATCCCATCCTTAAATCATTATGTTATTGATATATCATCACTAGTAAGATTCAACAATAATCACTAGAGCTTGTTAAGGAGAGATTAATAGCACATAACAGACATGGAACCCTACTATTGGTTCCTAAAAACACTCTCTAATTCTATTATTATCAATTATATAATGAAAAAACTTTAGAAATTAGTTTATAAGTTCATCCATTCCATATTCTAATGAATATTTTCTTAGATAAAAACATCCCACTTAATATTGGCAGAATTAGATAGAATATAAACTATGAGTTTGACCCTCCACTCTGGATCCATCACCAGATCCTGAAAAATTGTCAACATGGCCTCCGACCATGAATCATTATACCAGGTGACACCATTTCATGACCTGGTAGGTGGATTATTCTACTAACACACCCAAATAAAAATTTCATTCATAGGGTCATGTCATAGGACTTCCTATATGACCTGCGTGCACTATAGGAATTCCAATCAAAAATAGGTGTTAGGTCGTAATTATAATATAACTAAAAGTGTAGTTTTTTGTACTGTTAGAATATTAGTTTTCAGCACATCATAAGAGGGGTCATCACCACCTTCTAAAAATTGGACCTAACATTTTCATAGATGGCTATATCAATAATTCAAAATACATGCCTTAGAAAAGTTTTCAATAACAGAGAAACATTCAACATGAGAACTGGAAAAGTAAATATCCTCACAATAATAGATTAAATTATAATATACCTACTCCATAAGCCATGATTAAGAAAGTGTACAATTTTTTTTAGATGTCTTCCTTATTTATGATGTATCAATATCTTGGAAAAGTAGTAAACACCCTTTATGTAGAAATTTGCATCCCCATTTAATGGAAACCATTTTATTTATGAATTTTCCATCTATATGAATTTTTATGTTTACAAAATATTCCGATTAGAATGAATTTAGATTCCTAATTAATAAATGCATAAACATTGTATGTTATAATTTGAACTTTATGTAACTGTGACCCAACCCTTACAAACAATATTAGGATATAACAACTTCTTTATCATTATTTGATTAGTTGAATCACTATTAAAAATTTATAGAAGTAAAATATTTATAAATTTAAATTTAAATTCATGTAATCATAATCATATAATGTTCTAGTCCAAGTAACCAAATTTTGATGCCCCAAAAATTTCATAGCTGGTTAGTTAAGGTTCTACAATCAATATGTGTGAGAATATGGTATTTTTATTGATATAGACACATAAATAGAAAATTATTTATCTTCATTCTACTATATGAAAGATTATTCCAATTAAAAATATATCTATTAAGGCACAGAAAAAAAGTTATAGTAAATGAATGAAATAATGTAAACATGTCCTAAAACATACACGACATGTAAATATCTACATAAATATAGAGATAAATGAGACAATACATTTTTTTATAGGGAAAAGAAAAACAATCCATAATGATAATAAATACCAGAAGTCATGTGTGTCGCCCAATGGTGAAACCAATATAACTATAATAATAAAAACTAGAATATTAAGTATCATCCTTGAAAAAATGGATTGTTTCATGTATGTGGGTTAACTTTTCTAGGTATCACATTCATTACCAAGTTATGAAACATCCCAATCTCTTATCTACATACCAAAAATAGAAAAAAAAAGTAAAATGAATCCATTTGACAACTTGTGATGTCCTGGTCCCTATTAAAAAATAAGTGATCAAATTAGATGGCCACATGGACTCAGGAATGCCTCCACATATTCCATAGGATATTGAATATTTGTGAGGGAAAAAGGTGGAAGAAACATCTAGATATAAATAAATGACTGAGAATCAGGATAAGTGGATTTTACTTTACCTACTAACAAATGATAAATAGTTGAACCAAAAGAATAATTATAATGAATGAGAATCAATAGTATTGGAATGAAGAAACATACTTACATAAATAAATTGTAGAAAAATATCTAGATTCATATAGAAAAGATGATGTCATGGTGTTATATTAATATGGGTTATATAAAGGGAACAATGTTGTTGGAATGAATATTTCAAAAAACACAAAATTATAAAAATGGAAAATAATTATCTAATATAATCACAGGTAAAAGCTCGGTCCTCTACTGTTTTACTCCATCCTATTATAAAAAAAATCATGTGTCCATAGCTTGTCTCTTCCCTTTATCACTACCAACATCCATGATATATGTTTGGGTGACAATTAGATACCTGAAAATTGTGTGAAAAAAACAAAGTGTCCTACCACAAATATTTTAAAAGTTATCCATTCTATTAGTATATATTGATGTGGTGTGTAGGTAATGATAATTAAACCATTGAATTAAATCAATAATACTCATGTCGACTTGGGATACTCTGGGAATTCCATTACAATACTACATTATTCTGTGTAATTTGAAATGTCTCGGAATGGTGGTTATTTTATAATAAGGGATTAACAACCATGGTTATAACCAAGTACTCTTTATATAATGATAATCGTATAAGGGTTCAATAATTATAATAATTATTAATAATTTGTATTTGATATTAAACAAGAAAGTCATGTATCAAAATACATTGACCAAATAAATATGTTCCCTTTGACTTGTGAGACACACTAATTAAATAGGTTTGGAAACCAAGACCAACCTAATAAAACCATTTATGGAATCCAGGTATCTCTCATGGTATACGATAATCCCAAAATAGTAGGAGTCCACCAAAGGAATTCCATAATTAAACCCAAGTATGACCCAAGGTATGGTATAATTTCATTTTCACATTACCCATCCTTGCTATTCTTTATAGGAATCCAATTATCTCCCCTAAAAAATGTAAAATCATCTTCTTGGTGAGTCTATCTTAATAATTCCATATTAGAACTATATTTCTCCATCGAAAAATCTTAATAACATATAAAAATATTCATTTCAAATTTACAATGATCCCATAAAAGGAATTCAAAATAGAACCCAAGTGTCTCCCATAAAATTTCATAATTCCATTTAATAATCATTTAATTTAAATTGGACATTCCATTTATAAGGGAAAATTTGAAGAGAGTGTAAAAGAAGAGTACGTGCAAACTAATATGGTCTTACAACCATTCAACTTTCATTTAATATATTTTATCTATTTAAATTATAAAACAATCCAAACCCACATAAATGGTGATTTGGTCACAAGGTTCCCATATCGAAACTAGGGAATTAAATTTAACACACTAAATCGGTTGGTATTTGTCGAGGAGGTAAACTACCAAGTGTTTAATTTTTCTCACATCAACTATTAAACATAATTCAGTGAAATTTAAATATATAATTTTAAATTTAGTGGGAGACACATGGTGGGTCCAGTGAATGGGAAAAACACATCATGAAAACATAAATAAATTTAGTAAATATTAATAGACCACCTAACTTATTCTTGTAGTCGGATCCTCACCGAGTATTGTCCTATAATCTGAGAAATAATTTATTTAAATGGAAAAATATATGTACACCATATAATAGGGCCTATTATTCAACATGGATTTATCATTCCTTATAGGGATATAAATATAATAATATAAGGAAGTGGAATGTGAGGCATAATGTTTTCTATTCAACATTAGGAACTATAGTAGAATAGAATAACATAAGGGAGGCGGCTCATATCCATGGTTGCGAGGAAAGGGATAACTTCAAATTGTTGAGAGATTATGTGAAAATTATAAAATAATGGAGGAAGGATATGAAAATTTCAATATGGGTAAGAACAAAATTTCAATAATTTTTATAGAGATCAGGTTTGGCCTTACCATTAGCTAAATCTCATATCAACTGTGCACAACTGATGCCTAAGGAGGCACACCCTCACATGGCTAGATTCCCAATTAAGGGAAACCATGTAACAATCATGTGACATACAGCTGTAAAATTCATTATGATTTTTATGGTTGTGTGGCCTCACTTGAATGATTAAACTATGCATGTTTTTACTCTTTGGGATACAAGGTTCACCTGTCAAATTAATATTTATTATGCACTGAGCATGTTCCTATGCCAGTTTCTCTAAAAGACAGAGCTCTAGTTTTTCAAAAATTACCAATAATCCCCCAAACCCTTTCCTAATACTTTAGTTATGCACTTATATATATTTATATATATATAAATAGTTTAAAATATCAAATTAAAGGTTCCTTACCTCATCAAAAAATTGATATCATACACTCTAAACCAAGAAAAAATATTTTGAAAAAAATAATAATCAAATTCACTATATTGGGTAAGACATAGTCTATGTAAATAATTTTTGTGATGTATCAAATACATACAAAGATGTATGTGTGGGAAAAAGAGTTATATAATGTCTCGTGAATTATATCTCCCATAAATAAAAGAAATCAAACTCTATTATGGGATGCTATGAATTTTCATACCTATTTCAAATATTCATAGAGCAATGAGAATGATCACATTACAAAAATAATTTTTATGTATATATATAGTGTTTTGGAAAAAATTATACACTTCGAAAATCTAATGTATTATTCTCTTTTGACCATGGTGTCATACTATCACAGGGTAGTAGAAAAGCATCATCATTCTCTACACCACATTATTGGTCACATAATGGTGAATATTTTTATCCCTTCATTTATTAAAAATTACATGAAAATTCCTAATTTAATTATGAAGTTAATTTTCTTTTTCTTTTTTGGTATGTGAATTAGTGGAACATGCTTCTTATTTCAATGAATTTATCATTGTTGGTGAAATGTGGTCATTCTATAATCTCCACTAGAAAATGTTCTTCATTTGATAATTCACTCTTTATTTCCATTTAATAATGTCTATTATTCTCAATTAAATAAATCCAAAAAATAATGGTGAATAATAAACTCTTTGACCCCTTATTATTATTTGTCTTGTTGTCAAACTATTGGTGAAATGGTATCCACCAAATTAAAAAGGATTTGAAATTCTCTTATTAAAAAAATAATTTTGTTCTCTATGATGGATTTATTTGAAAACGTAATAGAATAAATGGTATGATCTAAAATTATCAATATTGATGACCAAAAAATGATATAATTATTTTTCATGGTGTAATTGAACTAAATATATGTAAGTGTTTGGTTGTTGTAGTATATTGGTAAAAATATTTCTTATTCTTTTCCTAATAACTTCCCTTAATTCTAGCCACTCACATTGTACATGAGCCCAATCATATCCTACTAGGTATGGGGTACCACGATTTGGGAGGTAAAAAATCATATATTCTATTTCATGATATCATTATTTCACTGTGGATTAGATATGATCCAAAGGCATTTTTCCTAATAGATAAGTGAAAAGATGATATGTTTTTAAAAAAACCGTTGAAATTTGTTTGTAGATTATATGATCTAAAAAATGTCTAGAGATTTGACTTATCATCATGGGTTCTAAAATGTCATTAATATATTTTATTTTTGTGTTATTAAATGTTATTTACTCTTTTATAAGTCGGTCACCAAGAACAATTCCATCATTCCTCCAGAAATAAAAATTATCCCCATTCAACACTACACATATGTTATCAAATTTATCGAACTCCATAACGATATTTTTGAGACATGCCGTCAATGAGTATCCATAAAATATTAATTAATCAATGAATACCTGTAGAAAATAATATTCCATGACATGAATGATTTTTTTCATGCAAAAAAGAAAGTTAGTGGGTTTGTTACACTTTTTAAAGGAAATATATCATTATGTGGATGTTCTGTTGTAGTAGGTGAATGTTATCTTCCACTATTTTTTTGTTCAAAAATAAATTAACTATAATAATATTATATAAATAAACATCAGTATCACTCATGTAAAAAATATCTTTGAATAATTTAGTAAATATATGGGATGAGAATATGACCATTTCTTTTGATATAATTTATTTTACCATATTCAATACAAGTTTATACCCCACAACCATTTGCCTAAAAATTTTATCATAATATTTTTCGACTATGATATCAAATCCATTATTAGTCACAACACGGTGAGAATTCACACATTTAATATCTAAAATTAGCAGATAATTATAACATCATTGGGTTTTAGTACATCATTCTTCATAAGTTCTTTAATTATAGGATTCAACCTCCATTGTTGTTATATATTTAACTTCTCCCATTATTCAAGACATACAATGTGAGTATAATGAGAAGGTATTATACATTTAATTTCAGGTTTAATGTACCAAATGGCCTTATTTATATATATTATCACCTCAACCAAAAAATTTTATGGATCTTTTTAAAGCTTATTAATCTTGTCAATAATAGATTCATTTTTTAAATAAATTATTTTTAGTTTACTCAAAAATATTATTTTCTCTAAATTTAGTGATTTTGTATTTAGGGGAACCAATTCTAAAAATTAATATCATTAAAAATTATTCACTAATATTAATAGTTTGTTTTTTATAACTTATAACTACTATAAAAAATGTAATTTTGTTGTTTCCTTCATCAAATCAGAATAATATTTCTCCTATCTATCTATGATTATATATCAAACATAATTAAAATCAATGATATCATTCCCCAAATTCATAAAATTTATATGTGGGATGATGTAGGCCTATTATTCTTCTTCCATGCCAATAATTATAAAATCCATGGGAAAAATAAACATCCCAACATTCCCAAAGATACCCTCTAGAATATTGAATGGGTATTGATTGATTAGTCTAGTATTTGATTTCAAACTCTTAGGGTATTTGTATTACATATCCCAATTATCTTAAAAATATTTATTTCTATAATTCAGACACATTCCCATATATTTTAATGTTATTTCAAAAAAAATTCTTGACCAATAGTACATGTGAATAATAATCCACGTATATATTGGAGTTTTTGTGAGATATTATTTTTCAGAACATCTATAAAATCTTTATTTAGAGAAATCACTCTCAATAATTATTATTTCATCTTATTTAAATGAAATTCCTTAAGGATCTCATATTAAGGGATCATTCGTGAAATATTTTGAGTCAATATGATGTTATGTGTAGTTTATTAAACAAATAAATAAAATTCATATATTTTGAATCCCCCTTTTCTAGGTTTAGCCTCTTTAAAAATTTTAAACAAATGCTTGATAATTTATCTCTTCATGTGGATTTGAAGTGTCATCCACAATCTTAATTACATTTTATTATTTTTACTTTATATCCTCCTTGGAGGGATCTATTTAATATTCCATTGGTTTCACTTTTATATCCTCAATCTATATTTTGTGTAGTCTAATTTAGATCCCTTACAGTAATCAAATTCAAAATCATTGATTGTAAACTTGGGACCTCTATGTTACCCAATATAGTATCTAGTGTAATATAAGATATGTTTTGGGAATGATATCCCAATTGATACTAAATTTTATAGAGCAATGATAACTAGGATGTCAAGTATGCTTTAGTATTTTTAAGTCTGATATTTACTAGATTGAGATACTCATAATTTTGATAAATATATATTGTAACAAAGTTCTTAAGAGAATAATATGATTATTGAACATGCAGATACAATGGTTTGGGTTTGGAATACTACAAATATTACTACCTCAACACTTTGAATTATTTACCAATGGACTACAAGTATTTCTATCCATGGTGAAAACCTAGAGTACCATTTGTATGACTCACAATTTTTCCATTTCTATATTGTTACCATTCATTGTTTTGGGATACTAGTTAAACATGTTGTCTTAAATGATTTTGAATGTATTAAGGAAACTAGTTATATCTTAGAATGACCACATTACCCGTTTCTCTTAAAATACATGTTGGGAATCCTAAAATAGGTTTGATCGTCAAAACATCTCATAGAAATAAATTTTCTCATCTTGGGTTGTTTCCTTGAATTATCAATACCTATATGTTTCTCCATTTTTATCAGTCCTCTAAAAATGAGAAGATATCGTAATGGAATCCTCCAATTGATGAGTTCTTGTCAATGTTGAAACAATTTGAACATTCCAATTAGGGATATTATGGTCCATATTATGTAATATTTATTATGACTTAGATAATTTGTTCAACATTAACCATCCCCTGACAACTTAATCAACCATAAATTTTTAATTAGGTTGAAAACCATTGTATAAGGTTTTCAATGACATATAAAGAATCAACCCATGATGTGGGATTTTTCATGATATATTATTATAGTTCTCCCAATCATTATAAGTGGATTATATGTCCAGTTATGATAGTTTTAATGACTTATAGAGACTCACTTTTTTACCTATGATATGTAATTACATAAAAATATTAATTAAAGATCATTACATGTAGTGATCAAACTATACATTAGAGACATTATCCAATAATTACCCATATCATTTACTGAAAAGGTAAATTCTCAAAAAAAAAATGGAAACATCATACACCCTATTGTTATTGAATGTGTTAAAAATATCAAAAATACTAGGGGGGGTATCTATGAGCATCTAATATTTTTATTCCATTGAATTTTAAATCATTTTAGATCGTTTGAGGTAAACTCAGTTTTACTTCAAAATTATTTTCGTAAATTAGTGGCCTCATTATGATAAGAGTGGCCCTAAAAAACTATTTATATTCTATAATACATCCTTTTTATCTCTTTCTATTTTTATGGGACCTTTTCAGTGATGCTTTACATGTCATCATTCCTAGTGAGGCATACATGGTCAGCCATTAGAGATCATTGATATATAAAATGATAGCTGTCAAACTAGGTGTAAAAAAGCTATCTTCATTTGAATATAAAGTCAATTATAATATTTTTAGAGTCCTTCTCAAAACAAAGGAACTAAAAAACATGAGACACCATATACATTAATGGAAATAAAAAACCAAATTAGAACAAAAAAAGATGAACAATATTAAACTAATAAAATCATATAAAGAATTATAGATAGTTTTAAATAACATATCCCTAATAAAATTATCAAAAACCTGATGATCCTTATAGAATCATTAGTTTTTAATATTATTGATTAAATTTTTTGAAAATGCATTCATGACCTTAAACTACTAAAACTAGTATATCTTAGTATATTAAGAGAAGTGTGAGGTTAATCCTCTAGGATTGTGGCTCACAAATCCTAGCATAATAGATTGTTCGTAAATATTGGTACTTACATTCATAACAAAAATATATTGGAATATAATTTTAAATACATAAAAAAATAAATATTGAATCTTTCATATCAAAAAGATATGATTAAAAAATTTCACAAAATAGGTTCCTCTATAAACTCTAATTTTATTAAAATGTGGTTTAGAAATAATCTATTGGTTTTGAAATATAATAACGTTTGATAAATTATTTTTTTAAATGGACAAAAACATAATTATCTCATTATATTATAGAAAAGGGATCATAATTAAAGGGAAAAAATAATGAAATCTAATCTCATGTACATATGATAAATTAAGGAATACTCTATTAGTTATATACATCCTTACTAAATTAGTGATTCCTAATTATTAACTAATTATTTTTATTAATAATCATAAAAAGTGATATGATGAAGAGTTGGCATTTTTCTATGTAAAAATAATATCCCATAATAAGAATAAACCTAGTATCACCCATAAAAGAGTACTCGATTTTGAAAAAATTGGCATCTATCATGCATGAAGAGTACTTCTGTAGAGATGGAAGAAATAAACACATATAGAAAAGAACCAAAGTGAAATATGAATGAATTTTGTAAAAAAAACTATTATTAAACTACATGATTCAATGAATTCAAAATTTAATCCCCCTTTTATAATTTTTCATTGGGTAGAATTTATTCTTGAGATAGTAGATTTATTATTTGGATACCTAAACAATAACATATTTAATATAGTTGATTAATCACATGTTAATTTTAATCATAATATTTTGGCTCTTATTTTTGTATTAAAAAATAATATTTTTTACCCTTTATGTTCCATAATAATAATAGATATTGGGATATTGTGATATTATATGGATATATCATCCCATTAAAATGTATAATCCCCATGGATCATAACACACTCTCAAAATATTTCTATCAAGATATTATCATAAAATATTTTTCTTATATAGGTGAAAACATGAAGGGGTTCATTGTTATTTCATGAATTTTTATGCTATACAAGTTTACTCTAATTCTCTTAGTTAGAGCATGAGTATCACCATTTGTATAAGAACTAAACATGGTTGAATTTTCACCAAGGTTGTAGTCATATATAGCTTTGGTACATGTTTTTTTCATTGTGTAATAAATTCATAAATATTTCTCTTTTTTCGATTCTAAGAGAATTAAATTGTGGGGATTCAGATCAAGGAAAAATTTGTCATTCCTATTCCCTATGTTAATCACATGTAGCTAGGTTGTGGTGTTATGAAATAAATTCAATCATGGTTCCTTATATGATTATAATTTCATATTCACTTGAAAATAATTTTGTAATTAAATACATGGTTTCATAATGAATTTTCTAACATATTTCCATTTTTCTTTAAATATTCTTCAATACTACAACCAATTTTTTATATTAATATAAAATAAAAAGTAAACTATACTTATCCAATGAAAAAGTTAGAAGTAATGTATAAAAATTTTTGGTTATCACTTCTGCATAAAACTAATCATTCCCACGAGATAATAATCTACATCATAGATCTTCCATATATTATATATTCACTTAACCATATATCACGTAAACCCACTAGAGAACATGCCACATAATCATATCTACCACAACATAACCATAATTTTATATTTTATATTTAAAAAATATAACATATAACCACAACTATGTGGAAAATTGAAATAGAGATTTCACATGAAGGACATTAACCGCATTCCCTCCAATCCATGAACATATCAATTTCATATCCATGTCATTATGTTATAATCGCATACGATAACCTCAATCCACTATTTATTATATTATTATTTTAATATATAGTAGGTTTGTGATGTTGTTAGCCAAATTTATCACCTAGATCCTATATGATAGTCCATAGCAAAAACAAAAAACCAAATATGGGCATTGGAAACATTAACTTACATAGGTGGTGGTGAATAATAAATAAAAAACTATAATGAATATATACATATAAAATATTTAAAATAACCTGTCTAAAGAACAACATCATATTACAACACCTTTATAATCACAACCCATCTCCATAACAACCATTCTATAATAATTCCAATATCCACTTTCACCAGTTGAAACACAACAATCCAACTAATCTATAATCATTGTTAAATTTAACTTTTTCATTTTATATCAATATATTATTAAATTACCAACCATACCTTACATCAACCAATTATAAAATATTATATCACATTAAATTCCACATTACCCATTTCCTATTTTGAATTTATTAATCTTGTTTACACATATTAATCATTTACACCTTATTTTCTAACAAAACTACCCATTAATATATCATTTAATAAAATAAATTTTTTATTTGAATTCCATTCTGTAATCTAATTAATCTAAAAAACACTAACCTCAAAAACCTTTACAGTAAAATTTATTAACAACCATACCAATGAAAATATAATAACCTATATCATTTTCATAAAAATAACTACACCATACTATATCAAATATATCTAAATTTAAACCCAACAAAAATATTTAATCACCCCTTTTTATACTATACAAATTAAAATATACAATGAACCATGGGAATAATAGAAAAAACATCAAGAAATCAGAAAATAAATAAATAAATAGAAAATGGAATTTATTCATGATTCCTCATTTATTAATCAACACACGCAAAAAATATCAATATTAATTCTCAAGTTTGACATACTCTATAAATTTTCATATATATGTTATTTTTCAAGTTCATTATTTTTTATTGAAATAATTGGGTAAAAAAATTAAAACATCATTCTTACACAATATTGAAGTATTGACAAAAATTAAATAAAAAGTGAAATTTGTAAAGTATGCACATTTCACTTCCAAGAAATAAAAATTATAAAATCAGTTTTTATCTACATTCTATTAATTTCACTTCATTATAGATTGAAAAATAAAATCATTATAATCTGACATTAACAAAAAACCAGGATTATCAATTCAGAATTCTCTACCTTGATTGATGTTTCAACAACCACAACACTAAAATAATATATTTATATAAAATATTAAATACCTATGATTATATAAAAATTAATCTTGAAAAATTGGAAGAAGACCCTCCATTAGTAATTCAACAATACACCAACAAAACCAAAGACAAATATATTAGATAACCTATTATAGAAATTAGAACATTTAAAAATTGTGGATGAAAAATGGGAATGTCACCTTGGATTATAAGGGATAAATCATAAAAAAGGATATGATTAAAATCCACTACTAGTATAAAAATATTAAAGAATGAGACACCAAGGAATTTATGGTTTGAAATAGACTAAAATAATTGAAATAAGGGTGACTGAGACACCACAAAATTATAATAAAAATCATATTACTTCACCGTGTCATGGTTACAACGAAACCGCAATATATTGAATCATGTAAAACAAAATTCTAATGTTCTTTCTCTTCAAAATAGATATATATCAAATGTATTATCAATAATTTCACTAGAGAAATTTTTATTTTATTATATATATTGACTAATGGTATTCAACATGGTCGTTTCACTCCCTTTCCCTCACTCAATACATAAAATGAAATGGTATAATAGATGTGTCCCTCATCCTTTCTCAAAGGTACTATATAAACAATTATGACATGTGGTTCTTATGAACATAACTTAACACAACATGGTACTTAAGACACATATTTACACACTCCCTATCAATTATAATAATTTATATGAGGATTACACCAACCAAAAATTACACATCCAAGCCCAAAACTATACCATAAAATATTCCTTCCTAAAACAAGTTATTTTCATCATCAAATCCATAATACTTAAAATGAATTATCCATTGTTCCAAAACATAGGCCATGACTTCCTCAGATTCCACCATTACATATTGGAATATATCCACACTTTTTATTATTATTTAAGAAGTATGAAACATATACTAAGCATTAAACCATCCCAAAGATCCACTTCATTACCATTAGTATTTTAAAACTATAATGTAGAGTACCATGAAAATATTTTCAATTAATATTTATTTATTTATATTTTTTATATAATTTTAAAAATATGTTATATATAAAAATGTAGGTATAATTAAATATATGTTTTTATTGTATATATATCATGTATTTCATATATATATATATATATATCTATGTGTGTGTGTGTGTGTATACCTGTGTGTGGCTACACACAAAATACATATATAAAAATATTTATTCATGATTTATAATGCATGTGTGTGTGTGTGTGTATTTTATATTGTATTTATATATATATATATATATATATATTATATATATATTTTTGTGTGTGTTTAGGTGTATATATGTAGTTATATAATTTAATATATATATAATAAATAAATCAATAAATAAATATTTAAGTGTTTCATTCTACCTGGAAAAATAAAAACATATTATTTTTCAAAACTATAAATACCAATCAATGATAATTATAAATAATTTTTATATATTTTTTAAAAAAAATATATAATTATGAATAAAAAATGGATTTATTTTAGTAGTATTATGATAGAGTACATAAATGGTGTAAAAGTGTTTATAAAATGTGATATGGACAATGAAAACAACCCCACTAAAAACATGTAGCAATGACTATATTATTATTATTGAATGGGAATTGATTGTGATTAATTGTAAGAACAAATAATATTTTACACAATAAATCAGAGTTATTATTATTGGACTAATGTTTGGAAATATGTAACTATATTTAATAAATGGATGGATAATACATTTTTAAAATCAATTGATATTGGTAAAATTTTATATGATGATATATTTTATATTAAGGACATGAAATGTTTTTTAAGTTAAACTTATAGATATAAAAAAATATTTTATAAATTGATGAAATTCAAAGAGATAACACTATTTGATATTTGAATAATATATAAAATTCAATAATAATTTGTAACAAAATAGATTGTTTATAAATATTTTATAAATTTTAATTCAAAAATTAATTAAGAAAAATTCTAGATGTATTTATTTAATATTTTATCGATATTACCCAAGAATTTATACACATATTTATTGAATAAATTTTTTCCTTAAAATGATTTTCTTCAAATTACTAATAAATGTATAATAAAATTTTATGAATAGTAAAAACTATGTAAATGGTTTTATCAAATGTATATTTCAGTATTTAGGATTCTGTTTACACATGAAATTTATTTTCCTACTATATTAATTTTAATTAATAATTTATTTTTATAAATTCTTGTAAATTGTAATTAATGAACAAAAATGTAATTGTTAATAAAGTGCGATACATGTTTTCATAGTCACATAAAATGATGACATATGACCATTAAAAGTAATTTCATATGACCTTTTGTGTGTAAACTGGGATAAACTAAATATTTAAAATTCATATCTTAAGAAAAAACATTTTATCATGATTTTTTATTTTAAATTATAATTAGATTAGATTATAAATAATTTTTATCATATTCTATATACTCAAATAATTTCCTTTTAAAATGTTAAATAATATGTTTTATGATTTGAAAATATTATGATGTATTTTATATTATTATTTAAAAATATAATTACTAAATTATATAGTTTATTATTACCACAAAATGGTTTTCAAATTTTATAATGTTGTTTTTAGAAAATTAAAATATCCATTGACATAGAATTTTAATCCTAGTGTATAATGTTTGTAACATAAAAATTGTTTTCATAAAAAATTATTTAAAAGATTTAATCCACTTCATCAAACTGTGAATTAAAGAAATTATTATTTAATTGAATTTATAAATAATTTTTTTTCAAAACTTTAGCTATTATTTAATAAAAAAAGTAATAACTTATTTGAAGAGAAATAATTATACTTCTAAATAAATTATTTTTATATTCATTATATGATTGTTTTAAAAATGATAAATTTTATAAAATGCATAATTTTAATAAAATAAATTGGAAATTATTTTTGGATTCATCTTTTCAATGTTTTCTTATGGTGAATCCTTAGGTATATGTCTAGGATATTTCATTATTTGTAAAATAGTAAAAAATATAATCTTAATGAATTCTTATAATTTTATTTATTAATACTGTATATTTTATGATTTAAATATGTTATAAATATTGATCCATTATTTTTATAAAAATTTTAATTAGTAACATTTTATTTATATGTTAAAATACTAAATTAATGTTATAAATAATTCATTTTGTAAACTTGTAACAGAAATTATGAATCCTAAGTTGCCATTCATTTTAAAAATATAATTTTGATTCACCAACTTCGATTATTTGTTTTGAAGATAATATTTATTTTCTATTTTGTTTAATGTCATATAAAACTACATATTAATCATACAAAAATAAATATCATGATAATAATTACTATTCATATTATTTGTCCAAAATTATAAAATAACTATTACTTTATTCTATAATTTATCTTCCCCTTTTCTCTATAATAACCCCTCCCCACACTTCCAAAAGACTTTCATATTTTATTAATCTACTTAAATTTCTCTCTAAAATATACTCCCCATTTTCTCAAGCCCTAATCTATCCAATATCATCTCCTGTGATGTCATAAGGATCCATTGAAAATAGGTATCTCAAAGAAAAGATATAGGTTTACTAGTCTCTTTATCTATTCTTATTTTAGTATATTTTTCCATAAATATCCTCTAACGGTCCAATGATTTTTCTAAAATATCCCTATTAAAATTTTAAGAATGTCCTCTCAATCTATTATTGATGTTGGCTCACCCATTCCCTCTCACCAAACACTTTTTTATAACTCATATTATGTTGAAATAATGATTCATAATTTTATCATTTCATTTCATATGTAATAATTTTTTCCGAACTTATTTTAATATCATTTTAATATAATTATATGATTTTATATCCAAGATATTATCACCATCCTTACCTTTTTGATAATTATTTGTTAATAATTTCCTCTTATCAAACCCTTTTTCATAAGCATATGATATGTCAAAATAAAGATTTCAGAAAATAATTTTTTCATTTCATTTATCATATTACCCCTTTTAATAACATAAAAAAAATTTTAATGTAACTTTAGGATATATGTTTTATAATATAATTTTTTTCATAAAACACAAGCATTTATTTATATTCCTTATTATTTTGAATCCTAAAATAATTCATGACACACCCTTGGGGTTTGATGCCACGTAACTGAATGATGTTGTTTTTATTCAAAACATATGCCATCAATGGGTAGTCATAAAAATGAAATTCATTATTTAAAATAACATTAATAATAAAATAAATTCATTTTTATTATCTTAATGGTATAATATTCATAGAAAAAAGCACTTAAAATGTAAACAATCATAGATATTTTTATTAGTTAAAGAAAAATTTTCGAGGAAAAAATTAGGAATTATTATTATCTACTAAATAATTGGAATCACCGTTATCTAGAATTATAGGATCTATATGACGTTATACTTATGTAGCTTATAGATACTTTGGACAGTGACTTCTAACCATTAATAATATATAAACGTTGTTTTGGGAATTATGAATTGAACTATATGAATGTTACCGATTCAAGAAACATCAATTTAGTAAATGATTACTAGATTGTAAGAAAATTGTTAAAAGGTATAATTAAAACGAAATAAACCAGAAAATGTTTTTTTAAGTATGTCATTAAATAATAAAACATTAGTATATAATTTTTAATTCGATATACGATGCAAGTCCCGAATCCTAGTAAGTGATTTTTTTCCAATTCTCCATTCCTTTTGATTATTATTCCTCCATTTCCTATCACAAAATATATATATCACATAAAGGGTCTTGATTGTATTCAATACAATATTACCTTTATTTCTTATAAATTAAATAACTTTATTCATCCCTTACGGTTTTATAGGTCGTATCATACCTATTCATAGGGAGTATTTCCATCATCATTTTCTTAAACCAATTATGTTATCAATCACTCTCTATCTCCCTATATTTCATATTCACATGATATAACAAGAGAGATTTATATTATTTAATATTCATTTAGTAAGATATATAGAATTCATTATGGTAACCTCATGAACCTTTTTTAAGTCATTTTATATGATATGTTTTTAATTAAACTCTTATATTTTTCTTATAAATTTTAAAATATTATTTTTTAAAACATGTTAATTTTTAGGGATCCATATATGGGTAAATTTATGGAATTTTTTGAAATCCCTATTAACCAATTTATTTAATTTTTTTAATGTGACCAAGTAACTTATTTTTACAAGAATATCAAAAAAAATATCATAACTCATTTCAAGATTTGTATTCCACTTTCATAATTATTATTACAAATTGTTTTTGAAGGAAATTATTTATTTTTTATTTAAATATTAATTATTCTTTTTTATTAAAAACATGTATTTATAGTATTATATTTATTCCCCTCAAGGAATAAGTCATTTTTAAATGAGTTCATTTCCCATAGACTACCTTGAGGAACTTGTTTCTCCAGGAAGAATCTGTGTTCTTCACGTTAGGGGACTCATTTGATAAAATCTATGCTTGCATTACTAATTTGAAAATCTTATTTCTAAATTAAATAATTATTTTTTATTTATATATTAATTATTAATTTTTATTAAAAAACCATTATTTTTAGTATCATATTTATGCCCCTCCATGAATAAGTCATTTTTAAATGAGTTAATTTCCCATAGATTACCTTGGAGTCTCTTATACAGGCTTTCCTTATGGAGGAGGAACCCAACGCACATGAACGGAATGTGAGAGGCCTGCTCATGGAGGCTGGTTGGTGGAGCATTTGGACTCCTAGAAACCAGTCTCAACACGATAAAATTTCCAGTACTCAACTGAGAATGATATGGACGTCTAGGAGTATGGTGGTAGATTTCATAACACTTCTAATACATTTATTCCATGAATAACTTATACTTCTTTTTTTTAATTGACGTGTTTTCATAAAGATACCAATCCAATAAATTTAATTGGAAATTTATTGGATGACTGAAAAACAATTACTATATATAATGTGAATACACTATACATTATTATATTGATTGATGGGTACCTATATAGATTGATTTTTTATTTTTTTCAATTCTTATTTTGTTTCCTTGGGATAATCCAGATATGAATTTTATGAATTTATGACTTATTATTTTTTCGAATGGAATACATATGTATGGATTTATTATTATGAAAATAGGGGTGAATAAATATAAATATCACTTCAATTTATTGGGTAATAAAATATATAACATGAGGTCCCTATATTATAAATGTACATGATAAAATTATCTTTTTTCCAATGTAATTCAAAGACATGATGTGGAATACTTGTTTATACTCATATGTGTTGTTAACATGTAAATATAATTTTTCATAATTAAATACGTGGATGTGATGTGCCAATATTTTTTCACATTTATATAATTGAAAATGATGTGGTTGGATTTTTTCCCAATCTTATTCATGGATATTATGTGGTTATATTTTTCTCGTATGTTATTTATGGGCATGAAGGGGGTAGCTTTCTCTATAATGGTATGATGTCTTTGTGGGGAATCTTAACCTATGTTTCAATTTTTATAATATATATATACCACATTCTTGTTATATTTTCTCATATTTTCATGTATTATTTTTTGATATTATATGACTTATTTATGAGATTAAGAGCTAAGACGACATATGGTTCTAAGGCATAATGTGCCCAAAAAAATATTTAAAATCTTATTAAATATATTAAATAACACACGATGGATGTTTTACTAAAAAACTGGTTTAAGAACTAACAAGTTACCAAACGAAATATTTAATGGAATCATTGTGCTTATAATGATATGTTTTACCTAAGAACGATTTATATTATTCGGTGTGTGTTTTATGTAAAAAAGTCATCACAAGTAAAAATAATAATAAAAAAAATAAATAATCTATTTTATTTAATTATTTTTTGCTATATAAATTTACCAATAATTATATAGATGGTTAGGAAATAATTCAAAGGATAGACACATAACCTTGGAGACCTTGGAGAGACGTTCTTATGTGAATGATGATGAGATCTTGTATTGATGATCGACACAACCCAGATTCAAAGGATCTGACCAACAACAATGGTGAAACCCCTTAATTCATCAACGATAGATCAAAATACATGAAGGGTGTGTGTTTTTATTTTATTATTCATCGTTCTTATTTTTGTACAATGAACACGAATAAATCAATGAATAGATTGATCTGTGGTTCAATCATTATGCGGGATGTGTTTATTCTGCGAGGATTTAGCGAGAATAATTTCTTTGTGACTATTTATTATTAATATTTTTTTCCTAATGGAAATGAACTCTGATCGATACCTACATTGATCGAGGTACATTTCTCTTTATTTATTTGTGATTTTCTTCCCTGGTTGATTGTTCATTGCGGGAGTTCTTGGTTTGGCTCGTGCCTTAAATTATCCCAATCAAATGATTGTAGGGCACATGTTTCAAGCTGTACTTATCTAATATTCTAGTTATGGGATCAACACAACACAAATGAGTTTTGATAATAGAGATGTCAAGATTTAGATGATGATGGATACTCAATTCTGCATTCTTCAACACTCTTTGGCGCCCAACAATGAATGAAAGTTTGATCATTATTTAGATGAATCGGGTGGCCAAAATCTGATGGAAGGCGATGGTGATGCTCGAACAAGGTAGTTATTGAATCCCAATGAGATTGAGGTTGGAATCCATGGTGTTTGTGGCGTGGGAGCATGCAAAAGTAAGAATAGAGTTTCCAAAATAAACCTCATCAACATGGCATGTAATCCGGGATTAGATAGCTTGTGGGGTCCCCTGAGTGGTAGCTAGGGTTTTAGAAGAATGTTATAAATCACACATCATGTGAACACTATCACATGACATGTGGTATCTCATGGGTGACTCAGAATGTACTTCAGATAGTACATGTACACGGGGTGGAGTACACATGTTTCCTACACACTGTGGACTCCCCCACATAGACCCTGGTTGGAGTAAGTACATGGGATGAGCCATTTATTAGAACGTGGTAAGATTAAAATGGATGCATAAAAGGTGATTACTACTACAAATACATGTATTTATGACATGTTCTGTTTACACGGGTAGGAATCGGGGTCAAGGGACACAATGTGGGACCCCTACTACATGTTGTGTACTCTTTTTTTATGGATTGGATCTCTTTCCCTATGTATCATGAAAACGTTTCGTTTAGGTTTTCCCCTTATCCTTTTCCTTGTGGTTGGCATGGAATTGTCTCATACTCATAGTACTACAATCCCATCAGCAATGCATCGTATGATGAATCATTAGAAGCTCTCCAAGAGTCCTAGAGTGTGATCATTTACTTATCGTCAGGCCCTCGGGAGAGTTTTTGGTGTCGTTGTGTCCAAAATTACACAGGAATCGATCATCTACTACGTGGGATAATATATATTGAGTTATTGGTATCACCCCATGTCCATATAAGTGATCATCATTTGTGTAACGAAATCTCATCAGATAATCAATTTTTTCTTCTAATGACAGGACATAAAAAGAGGTTCCTCTTAGAAGAACGTCGTCAGTGCTATCCAACTCAGGGGTATGTTCTCCCAGATGAGTGAGTTATGGAATCTTAGTGTTGGAATCCAAGGATGGAATACTATGTTTATGACTTAAATTTATACTGTGTGTATTTTTTTAGTATATCTTGATATTCCTATTATATGTGATGTAGACACATACCTATATAGAGCTAACTGTATTTCAATTATTTTATGCGTTGTGGTTTTGGGGTTCCCTACAATGTATTGTTATACTCATCTATATATGGGGTTTTCCCACACATGACATGTCTTGTGCAGCTGATCCACCTTTTGACAGACTTCTTGGTAGGCCAGGACCAGACAGTGCTTAGTGGGACCGGACATAACGACTTATGTTCCTATAACATTCTGAAAATATTCATAATACTTAAATTCATGTTGGATGTTTGTTTTCAGGATCTTTGTGGTGGAATTAAATTTGGTCCTATTTACTTTATTTTAATTCATATCGTACTCTAGTTACAGGATTAGATTCCTTAATCCATGGTTTTTCTATTGTTTTTACATTACAACATTGTATAGGATTGGAGATGTATTTTTGTGTACATGTACTTATGAAAAGGCCTCTCATTTCAATGATATTCTTTCTCAACACTAGTCACCATCCCCTAGCCTTTTGCTGACTAGATTTGGGAGTTACGGCATGGGACCTTTTGGGTTGAGTTAGGACATAGTTGTATCCTAGGGTCTTAGTTCTACATTAGGACCAATAGATTGTGAGATTGGTTTGGGGTAGCATTTTTATGTGTTTTGAGCTCATCTTTCTTGAATGGGACACCATTTCTTGTATGGAAGCCTATGTATCTATACCCCAAAACTATGATATCCTTCTTTTTGACTCATTTCATGAGGATAGTAGTTTTAGGGAAAATAATGGTACAAGCATAATATAAGATTATTTTTTTATTTACATTTACTTCTTGATTCATATCTACATACATATCTATTGATTGTCGTACATATTGTTTACATTAAATATTCCTATATGATTTATTCAAGCAAGGATTTAGTGTTAGGATGATGAGAATTATTCCCTACATTATGAGGCATCGATAAAAGGACCTCTTTCCAAGATGTTACCACTTGGTGGTGTGCCAGACATACCACCACCTCTATAGAAGCACACATTAAATGAAGTACCATCAGATAAGATGTGAATGTTGAGTGTGCATCACGAGTTTTAGTGACTGAGACCCCTCGGGTTCTGAGGAGAGCCCAACCCATAGGGATCTGAGTATTGTCTTGAGGTGGTTACCCTAGTTTTCCATCTAGTAATGACACCATATGGTAATATGGTGGTCCTTGAAGCAAGACTACTTCATGGCTCAATGAGGCGATGGTGGGGGTTGGTTACCCAGTCTCGTGATGAGGCGACTCTTTCATGGAAATAATTTAAGTCACTTTTCCAATAGTATTTATCACCAGCTACACTAAGGGTTTTACATATCCATGATATTTTGTGAATATATAAGGGTATCATGATAATATCTATTTATTCATTGAGGTTTATCAACCACTCCATGTGCTCAATAGATATTATTCGTGATCACTTCTTCAGGGGTCATCCCTTCGAGTGAGGTTTGGGTAGAGACATACAAGAAAGGGTAATACCTCATTAAATTATGACCTATGCAGTGGTTCTATAGTGAGATTTGGTTATCGATAATGTCTTGGATGAGAAGATACAGCTAGTGTTTTTCAGTAGTGGGAATGAAGGAGAATATATCTCATTAGACGAGAGTTGACATCAGTCTCAGGGACCTGTCCATGCGAGTCATTTCAGGAGGAGTTCCAAGGATAGAGGATCTATAGATCAGGGCTCATGGGGTGGGTATAGTCAGCCCAGAGAAAGGAATTGAAACTATTATGATGATAGGGGACATCTTACCTGGGATATTTTGACCCCCTATAAGGATGTTAGATTGATCATGGATGGCACATGGGGGTAGAGGCAGTGGTAGGAGAAGGTAGGATTGAGGATGTAAGATGTAGATGAGGAGCTAGGAGGGTAGTAGGAGGTGGTCTAATTTATTATTTGTTAATAACAATATCCCTAGGTGGTCCATGTGAGGAAAAGGTTTCTTGAGGACATGTGATGGGACAGTTGTAGGAGGATAATGCTTCTTCCCCAGTGGCACCAGGAATAATTCAAGATATAATCTATTTATTTTCTACCTTAGCTACAGAACTTTTAGACACAAGTGATAATAATTTAATTCATTCAATATATCTTGTACGATATTTTTAAATTTTGGATGAACATTTGGATCATACCTTTAGTTGGAGGCTCCAACTAGAGAATACTTAGTGATCACGCACTTGTGCTGATAGTGTTCCCAAAATCTTAGAGGAGATATTTTATGTTGAAATCTCTTGGTGGTAGCATCGAGGCCTTATGAAATAAATCATGGTATTGACTAGTTATATATATTTTGTGCCCATATTTTCTATTTCAATTCATGGGTGTGGTGTTTCCACTGTGATGAATATAATTTCTCCTCTATTTGTGAAATGGAAACCCAGAAAGTGCATGATTGACTCATTAATAATATGTTGTATCTGATTACTCATCAGTTGTCTATCATAACCCATAGTGTATTGGATGTTGTGAGTTCCCATTTTCATGCAGTGGTGGTAGAGTATTTGGATGTATTCCCTGAGGATGTTCTGGGTTTACATCCCCACTGAGCGATATACTTCTGCATTGATCTAGACCCCAAGACGACACCAATATTTTTTCTAGAAAATCAGTTGGCTCTCATAGAGATTCATGATACGAGGATGTACTTGGAGGACTTGTATAGTAAGTTATTTGTTTGGCCCATTGATTCACCAAGAGAAACCTTAGTTTTATTTTCCAATATCGAATATGGGAGATCGAGGTTATGTATGGACTATCGGTGGTTGAACGAGGTGACAATGAACAACTAATATCCAATACCAAGATTTAATAACCTCTTTCATAAGTTTATAGGGGTTTTATGGTTCACAAAGGATATCCTTGGGCCTGTCTATATCATTAGTTATGAGTACAGGATTATGATATAAGGAAGAGGAAATTCAGAAGTCATTATGATCACTATGAGTACTTGGTGATGCCCTTCGGTGTGATAAACTCTTTAGATGTATTCTTCGGATTCACGAACTAGATCTTTCATCCTTACATTGACCGATATATCGAAGTCTTCATCAATGAAATCTTATTGTACTTAGAGTCTATGGATGAGCACATAAGACACATGAGGAATGTTTAAGACATACTTTGAGAGCACCATCATTATGAAAATATCTCAAATTTCCACTTATTGATTTAGTAGGAAAACTTTATAGGACTCATTATCTTAGTGGATGGTGTGGTAGTGGACTCAGCCAAGGCAGAGGAAATGTCAGCTTGGGAACCACCTAATTGTGTGATAGAGGTGCATTGCATCCTCTGGTTGGAAGGATATTAATAGATATTCATAACTGATTCCTCTAGGATATCATCACAAATTTCATATTTGACTCAAAAGGGACAACCTTTTGGGTAGATAGAAAGGTTCCAGTAGGATTTTCAATAGTTGAGGTTGATATTGATGAGTTCTACCTTATTGAGATTACAATGGTTGGGTGTTGAGTATGTAGTATTCTACAATTCATTATAAAATGTTCAACGTTTTGTTTTTATGAATAGGAAAGCAGTGATTTCCTATAGTTCATTCCAATTGAGACTACATTAATAGAAATAAGACAACCAAAATCTTGACCTAGCCGTGGTAGTATTCTATTTGAATGTTTGGTGACATTACCCAATGGGAGAGTAGTTTATTTTCTACTTTGAAAATAATAGTCCCAAGTATATATTCTCGTAAGGATCTCATAATCAGATAGAGGCGATGACTAATGTTCCTCCATGATTATGACTTCAAAATTATCTATACACATGTGAAGGGGGATGTGGGAGAACATGTCATTATTTTTATAGGACACATGATGGTACTAGAAATGTCGCAAAAGGAGGTTCCGGAAGAGTTTCATAAATTTCATTTGGTGGTACATATAAGTTTGGAAGTGATGTACCAGGACATCTGATGTTAGTTTTGGTGGCTAGGAATGAACAAGGTAGTTATATAGTTTATCTGTCGATGCCTCACTTGTAAGAAATTGAAGGTTCTACCCCAAGTTGTATAAGGTTTGGCTCAACCCATTGTGCTTCCAATGAGGAAGTGGAATATGATATCTATGGAAATTGTTATGGGATTACTAGGTATATATAGGGTGCATGATTCCCCTTGGTTAATCATACATTGAATAACCATGTCAACCCACTTTCTAGTTATATAATAACATAGTTTTGTAGACTTCTTGGGACACCATTACACTGAGAATATATCCAAACTCCATGGATTTCCATAAAATATTATTTCTGTTTATGATGTCACATTACATCCTTATTATAGATGGGATTACATGACGAATTTGGGACTGATTTACACTTGATCACAACATTTCACCAACAATTTGATTGCCAGATTGAGCGGGCCAATAAATTTTTGGAGGACATGGTGCGAGCTTAAAGGTTGGAATTTGGATGTATTTGGGAGGATCACCTACAACTGGTGGATTTTTTATAACACAATAGCTACCATTCCAACATTTTCATGGAACCATTTAAGGAATTTTAGTAGAGAAACTATATTTCATTACTTTGTTTGACCGACACAGGAGAGCTGACACTTATTTTTCCAAAGTTGGTTCCAATTATAACCATGAAGGTGTAGATCATCAATGAGTGGATTAAGACTAAATAAATCCATCTTAAGTCTTTTGTTGATAGGTGTTTAAGTCCTTTGGATCTTGAGGAAGGAGACCATGTGTTCCTATGGGTTTCACCAGGAGAAAGATTATAGAGATTTATCACATGCATCAATCCATTTCTACGATTCATTTTCCCTTTCTAGATAGTTATAGAGTTGGTTAGGTGTAATATCACCTAGATCTTCACCAACAGTTAGATCGGGTACACGACATCATCCACATGTCACATCTAAGGAGTAACATGAATTCTACATCGCACATTATTGAATGGGGAGAGCTATATATCGTGGATGAAGTGACCTTTTATTAGTACCTTTTTTGAGATTGTGGATCAGAAGAAGTGAATCCTTCATGGATGATAAATTTCTTTAGTACATGTTTTTTGGAAGCATAGGAATCTCCGAGAGAGCACATGGGAGGTGGAGGCTCAGATTCATGCTCAGTACCCACATATTTTTGAGTATCCCATGTTTTAGATTCTCAGGGATGTAAACCCCCATAGTTGGGAAAGTTTAATGTCTGAGATTATTCATGTATTGTTTTTTGATATTATATGGATTATTTTTTAAACTAGGTGCTGATTTGGTGTGAAATTCTAAGGCCCAATGTTCCTAAAATAAATTTTAGAAATTTATTAAAAAAATTAAATAACATTCTCATACTGTTATATTGAAATGTGGAATAACTCTTGATTAGGTTCCCAAATCAGAAATATAAGGGAACCATTTATC
Source organism: Viscum album (assembly GCA_963277665.1). NCBI lineage: Eukaryota > Viridiplantae > Streptophyta > Magnoliopsida > Santalales > Viscaceae > Viscum > Viscum album. The sequence goes on from OY728165.1 coordinate 1,040,016,887, forward strand.
TTAGAATGAGAGGTTTTACCTAGGTGTGACTTAACATTAGTTGGCGTGGTTTTTATTTAGTAAAGTTCCCATGGGTATAAAAATTAATAAAATAATAAAATAAATTATTTTATTTCAGTTTTTTATGGAGTGATTGACACATATTTAAATATATGGTTATTCTAGAATTACTGGGTTACCCATATCACCATAGATACCTTGGATATATGGATGGGGGAAATCTCTCGGGTGAATGATGATGAGATCTTGGATTGATGATCAATGCATATCAGATTCAAAGGATATTACTAATGATAATGGCATACCCCATTCATCATCAATGGTGTATCAAAATCATGTTTGGGAATGTGTTTTTATTTTATCAATTCCTATTCCTTTTTTCTACGATGAAAAAAAGTCAATCAATGAGAATATTGATATGTGGTTAGATCATTATGTGGTATGGGTTTATTCTGTGAGGATTTAGAAAAATAAACTTCCTTGTGACTATTGATTATTTTGATTTTTTTTATAATGGAAACATAATGTGATCAACATGATCATCAATCAAGGTATGTTCATCTTGATTGATTTTTTATTTTATCACCCATTTCATCATTCATAATGGGATTTCTAATTTTTTCTGGAATCTTGTCATATCCTGATCAAATGATAATTTCACACTTCTTTCAGGGAGTAATAAACCAATATTGTATATATGGGATCACAACAACATGAAGGTGGTGAAAAAATGGAGATCGAGTGAATTGAATGATGGTGGATACCCGATTTCATTTTCTTTTTCATTCTTGAATGATGAACGAAGAATGATGATTTGTTCCATTTTCCAGATGAATCAAATGTATGAAATCCTATAGAAGGAAATGGGGATTCTAAACTAAGATTGATCCATGAATCCTATTAAGATTGAGGATGTATTCCATGGCGGCTGTGGCGGTGTGGGTATGCATGGAAGGAAAAATAGTTTTTTTGAAAATGATACCTGATCAATATGGCATGTAATCTAGGATTACACAGCGTGTGGGTTCCCTTGAGAAACATCAAGTGTCTTCAAAAAAAATTTAGGTATCAAATAGCATGTGACCCCTATCACATGGTATGTGGTCTCTCCCAAGTGACGCAGCATGTACATCATAGAGTAAACATACATGGTGTGGAATAAATGGGTTTACAACACAGTGTGTAATCCCCCACAAGTACACAGGTTGGACCAAGTACATGGGTTGATCTGTATACTATCACATGAATATTGTACACATGATTCCTACACTGCATGTAATATTAAACATACATAGCTTGATGGAAGATGATATTTACATGAACAGAACCTATAGTCAACATAAATGTCTTGGGATGCATACAACACATTGTGTAATATTTTTTGCATGGCATGGATATATTGTATTTTGTATCTTGGACAAGTTTCATTAGGTTTCATTCCCATTATCCCTTCGCTGGAGTTTGGTATGAAATCATTCCTACTCTTATGAATATAGTCCCCTCAGCATGAGTTCATGGATAGATTAATTGCATTCCCTCGGAGAGGTCTAGAGTGGGATCATCTATTTTATCATCATTCCCTAGGGTGTGCTATTGGTATTTTTCTGACCAACACTATATTGGTGTTGATCACCTACATAGAGGGTTTATCTAGATTAATTTTTTTGTATCACCCAATGTCCTTCCCAGTTATCTTCATATGTGTATCATATTCTCATCGAACTATCTCAATGTTCATCTTATTATGAGACCGAATGAGCAGTAACTCTCAGAAAAATGTTATATATGATATCAGACGAGGGTGTGTGTCCTCCCAGATGAGTGCTTCATGGAATTTTTGTGCTGGAATGATAGGCATGTATACAATGGTTTTGACTTAACTCTAGAATGTGTGTCCTTGTTTACTATATATATATATATTCATGTAATGTGTGATATATAAACATATCTATGTAGAGATGACTATAGTCGAACACCTCATCTGTTGGAGACCTGCAACTCTAATGACTACAATGGGCCTGCCAATTCATGAAGAAGTGCTTCCCACTAACCTTGGACTGCTTAGGTACACCACCCCATTGAGTATAGTGGGATTACAAAGTCATAGAGAGGTGCTTACCACTAGTCGTAGCCAACTGAGGTACTCCTCCTCATCGCGTACCAGGGGCCTACAAAGTCACATACAAGTGATTCCCACCATGGGCTGACAATGTCAAAGAGAAGTTCTTCCCACTAGGCCAAACTTTAGGAGTCTTCAGGTCTCATCCAGTCACATGGTTCTATACGTAGCACATTTGGGAGAACTTCTCCTGAAGCCCTTAGTCACATATTAACTTTTAGGAATGTTTCCATAGAGCATGACAAAATATGCTCCTCATCAAGAGGGTCCCAACCCCACAAACAACTCGTTAATCGATCACCCAATTTGAATGAAATTGGCATTTTAGTAATTAGTGGCCGGTCGTGCATGGGAACGGTTGAACCGACCCGACTTACCCAGCCCGGGGGCCCCACATGCCCCACCCCAGTTCGACCAATCCAACCCTCCACAGTTTGGGTCTAGGCTGACCTGGTCCAGCCTGGCCGTTTGGCCAAGCCCATTGGGCCTTTCTTGGTGGTACCACTCAGAAAAGAATCAAGGAACTCAAATCATCCCTGTTGGATGACACCTCTAAAAAAAGAGTCAAGGAATATGTTCATACCTACTGGATGGTGCCTCTTAGAAAATCATGTTGTTGAATTCATCGAGTGATGCCCTTGAATATGCGTCACATCTAGAACATATCGCATTGTATCCCAGAATCCACTATAGAAGGAACCATCACATTCTATGTGGAAAAAACATAGGATAGGCTACTCATATGATAATTTCAAAATCCAAAATAAAGAGATATGATATATAGAATATTCGTAAAGTGGTACACGATGCATGTAGGGCCCAAATGTTATGGGTCCCTGCCTCATCGCTTGGCCGTGTACCTTTCCATACTTGGGAATTAAACTGCAAATCAAGTCCCCTAGGCATGCTAGTGTACTTCCAGAGTACATGATATCTCTAGCCAAAAATCTAATGAGAGTTCATTTCTCATTATTATACCATATATAAAAAACATAATTTTATTCGTAGGTCTCTTCAAAGAGCATCATAATACCATATAGATCACACAATTGTGATCGTTGGTGAAAAACAAACAAGATCAACAATTCATTCACCCTAAACGTACATCCGATGGAAAAGTTGTATATTTCCACATTAGAAATGAATGACGTCTCATGGGACCCATGACTTGGTCCCTAAAAAAATTATATGTGTTGTGTTATTTTGATGTTCTCAGAAAGACACACGGGATCGACTACTCGTTCTTATTGAAACATTCAATTTTTAATGTTCTTAAATATTTGGAACTAAAGAACGTGTGGAGAACATGTGATGAATTAAATAGAAAAGCTCATTGACTATGTGCAGATCGATGGACGTGTTTGTTTGGCCATCGTTATTGAGAATCAAGAACACGGGGAATTGGAAAATAGATATTTATCATATTTAAAGAATTTAAATTTCATGATAAACAAGATGAAATTGATTCCACCAGATTTTTTTTGATCCGTGAATTAATTAGTTTAATTTATGTTCGTCTTGAAAATTCAACCGGGGTAAAGAATCCAAAAAGATAAATCCTACATGAATTGGTTCGGTCACCGTAGATAAAGATTGCACTTGTGAAACGTTCGGGAAAAGATGCATCATTCTTCACTCCTTTTTCTGCCTCGATCCATGATTTTCTTCATCATTCTTCGTTATTCATCATTTGTCAATAGAAAGTGTAAGAGAGGAAAGGAAGGGAGTGTTTGTCATCATTGGCCAAACTAAATTTTGAGGCACACCCCCTCTAAATAATGAAATTACAAAATCTCATTAGGTTTAAATAAATTAATCAAATAATTAAATAAACCATTATTTAATTATTTAACTAATCATGCATGTTGGCATACATGCCAACCTCTCGACGCTAATAATTTTTATACTCATCTTAGGGTAAGACCTATGTTCTGAGCTCATCAATGGTCTCATGTTTTTCATTTGAGTCCCCATTTGTGATATATTTATCTTTGATCTAATAAATGAATAAATGAATAATTTATTTTATCTATTTAACACATCTCCAATGAGAAAGGGGTTTGAATATCCCGTGCAGACTTATTTTATGTAGCGCCTAGGTAAAAAACCGTGATTTGGATCCAACTGTTGTCTTAGATTTCTGATCACATCAAATATTTAATATATATCCCATTTTCTTTATTTAACCACACATCTGTAATTTAAAAACACATAAAATTTTTAAAAAATTAATTCTGGGCACACCGGGATTCAAAATTGCACACCGTCTCAGTGCCTAGCACTAGAAGAATTCTTAGAAATATTTTAAAGACTTATTATCAAAAAAACCAGCTCTCTAGACCCTCCATTAAAATTATATATTACTTATATGTTTCAACATTTCATGATAAATAAGTATTTTTTTTCTAGAAACCTATATAGATTCCTATCTTCATATAAATGTTTTTTGAGCATTTTAAATCCTTATTATAGTCTTCCCTATGAACTTTTATTCTATTTTTTTACACTAATGTTATATTTTTCTTAAATATATAATATTTTTCAATAATTATATAATTAATTATCTGTTTTTCCTTATATTGATAATGTCTTAGAAATTGAGAATCTGTTAGAAAAACAATCCACCATATCCTTTGTATTTATATATCATATAATATGGACAATAATAACTTTTCTAATAATACATTTCTATTGGAAAACACTATTATTACTTTTTCTAATTAATGGGTTTTAACCAAGATTCCCATATATTCAATTTAATTGAGAAATTATTAACCCACCATGGAACCTTTATTATATATGGTGTGAATACCCTATAATTTATTATTTTAATTAGTTTATTTTTATATATATTTATATGTTGTTTCGTAGGATGTATATTATTTTTCCATGATTTAATGATGATATAATAATGATGAATTTAACATTTATGATATATTCATGTGGAAATTATATGAAAGGATATGTCATTATGATGAAATGTTGGCCAAATTTTTATATCCCGACATTGTATTGTGTAATTATTTATATCTCATGAGAGGTGATGTATGGTCAGGATGTGGTTATATTTGTTAACAATTTTATTAATATAAATGATATGGTTTTCAGTGTTTACAATGTTATATACAATCATGATTTGATTAGATTTATTAATAATGTTATTCATGGACAAGATATAGTTATCGTTCATCATAATATTATTCATAGTCATGATGTAGTGGTATGTTTATACAATATTTTTCATGGATGATATATGGTTAGATTTTCCATTACATTATGCATGGTTATTATTTAATTATCTTTTCCTATAATGTTATGAGGTTTTAGCAGTGATCCTTGACCTATTTTATGTTTTTATATGATTATACATGTTCCACATTCCTATTATATGTCCATATGATTCATTATTTTTATCTTATGATTTAACATCCATATGCCACGGTATGTGTTATTCTTTCAAGAACATCCTTCTATAGATTTTATACCTTGATAAATGATTATGCTATAACTTGTATTTTTGTGATCTTATTTCATTAATCATTCATATTGTCTCATGATCACGTCTCTCAAATTTTTATAATCAGTGAATGCATTATAAACCTTTTACCTCTTAGAGAGCAATTAACGTCACTGCTTTATTACGTTTCCCCACTTCCCTAGGAATATCTATATAATAATATTCAAAGGGGAGGGTTACCTATGAATAATTTTTGAGGAATAAATTAATACATTATCATGAGGTAATGTGGTTACTAACCTTATTTCAAATGAGACTAAACATTTAATTTTAGTTATTGGTTATAATTATAGTAATGTATAATAAGTATGTATCTTATCAAAAAAATTGAAATTTTTGGTAAAGGGAACTAAATATAACTAAAACCTTATAACCTGAAAGTGATAAAAATGTGTCTCAAAAGATTTATAGTGAGTTTTTATTTTTTAAAAGATATGCTTCTAGATTACAATTAACTTACTTATCGAAAATACGAAGATAAATGAATTGCATATTCTAGGGGTAGGATTCATGAAAAAATTGATGAAATCCTATACATCACGATATTAAATCTGTTGGTTTATGAGTCATTAAAAAAATTGCATGTTTATTTCATCTTAAGGTAATATAAATAAATGATGTACATCAATTTTTTTTTGTGATTTCAAATAATTAATAGATTTTGATGCCTATATAGATGTTGAGGGATTGAATGTTAGTTTACATTCCATATTGATATAAGGTTTCATGATGTTAAACAATAAGACAACGAAGAAAATCTTCAGTGGAGTAAAATTTAGAATGATTATCCTAAACATGAGTATATTCCATGAAAATTTTGTTGTTCAATATTTATAGATTTAATTAATCCTCAAGATCTAAAAATTTTCACTTGAAATAAATGGAATTTTATCTTGGATGTTTATAATTTACCTCCATGTTTATGTATAAATATCATTTACATTATATATATATATATATTATAATAAAAACTTCTAGTAATGATATTGACAATTATTTGGCTCCACTAATCAGGGATTAAAATGTTTTGTGGGAAAAATGTGTTAAAATGTAAAAATATCCCAGGAAAGAAGAATATACATTGAGATATATTTTATTTTGTATTATTAATGAGTTTTCAAATTATTATAATTTAACATAGTATAATATTGAAGTATGGTTAGGGTGTCCTATGTGAAAATTAGGTAACCCCTCACTTTGGATAAATTGTAGTATGGTTTTTAATCTTCATTAACATAAACTATTTTCAACTTGGTGAAATTAAAAAAAATGGAAAATAATATTTAATGGGAATATAAAAGAAGGTTCGTAACCTTGAAAATAATTACATGACATGTTATCAAATATTTTCAGTAAAATATATGAAAAGGAACAATGATCAAATTATATGTATAGAAAAAAAATTCAAGAGTATTTAATATAAATAAAACAATTGATAATCTATTATGAAAATATTCATAAAAGGGTAAAACTATAGAAATCAATTACTATTATGTTAATTTCCATTTTTATAAAATATAGTTTTCATTAATGATAAAATTATTCACTGGGTTCATCGGATTATATTTTTGATCAATCATTTTAATGTAATTATATATATATATTGAATCAAATCATTGAATATATAACCAATATTTCACACATTATAGCTCTATATAACTATTAACCATTTTATTTTCAACAGATTATAGGATTTTATGTAAATGATATATTGTATGTAATAAAAATCATCTTTTCTTCTACAGTATTGTTTTATTGCACCAATTAGTAAGCAGTTCAGGGAAAATGAACACAAACATGGTGTTGATGCAATACATCAAATGAAATTATTTTATTGTAGGTATACTAAAAGGTAAGTATAGAAAAATATTCATAAATAATTTCTTATAATTTCAAATGTTCTCACTATGTCTAAAATTATCAAATTTTTATGAATAATATTACTATATTTATAAATTTATGAAACATTTCATCTTCCATAGAAAAATTAGAATACCCATAACGATATAATTTGTATGTTTCAATTTACTAATTAATACACATTCAATTTAAATTTTTATTATACAATACTTTATTGATATATATTTTAGTTTTTTCACATAATGCTACTAAATAATTCTTAGATAATAAAATATATGCATTTAGATATGATTTATCTTTCTATGTTGTGTGAAAGAATTTAATTTCTTATAAATAAAATCATTAAGTTATAATATATATATTTAATTTTATTATCAAAAAATATATGACCAAGATGTGTACATAACCTTGATTAAAAAATTAAATTTTACTAAATAAGATAATAAATGTTTAGTAAATAACATTTAATTTAGCTGCACATGGTAACAAATTATTTTTTCATATCCTCTTATTTTGGGATATAAAGTGATATTCATTACAATGTTCATAGTAAAGTTCCAAAGTAAGGGTAAATAATATATTTAATTAAACAATATAATATAATGGTTTTATACATTTTTTAATATATTAGTTAGTGATAATTATTGTATTTTTTATAATAAAAGTGCGAGTTTCCCATTTAAATGTTATACTTTTATTTTTAAACAGGCATCATATACTCACAAATTGTGTAAATGAGCATGAATTATGATGAAACAATATTATTCTAATTTTCAATAATTTTTTATATATTGGAATGAACCAATTTTCTTATATATTATGTGGTCAAAATTATATGAATTATATTGTTTATATTATAAGTGTTAATGATGTTCAAATGGTGTGTCACATGCTCAAAACACATATTTTTTTATTTTCATTAAAATCTAGAAAAATGGTTGATGATTAATTTATAACATATAGATATGAACATAAAATAATTAGAAAAAATTTGGTTTGTAATGATTAAGTATGTGTATTTTCTTATTGAATGTGACATTTTAGTAAAAAACAATTTATTGGATGCTCACAATAGAGAAACTAATTTCAAATTATCACGAGACTCTCATATTTTATAGTTAACTTATATAATTTAATAATGAACTACACACCATTACAATTCATTGAATTTTATATTTGAATAATATTATGACTTTTCACTTTAGTGTCTACATTTTTGTTCAAAACATGTATCAAATTACCAATATTGAGAAACCAATCTGGTATTGTCATAAAACTCTTCTAAAATGATTTTAAATTTATCATCAACCTAGAGAAATGAACTACACATTTTTTAAATTCATGTTCAGGTTAGAATGATGTAATGTGTATTTTCTTCATTTCAAGTGTTAAATAAGTTTTAAAAATGAATCACAAACTCAAAATCTAGAAAACTAAAATAGATTTTATGAACATATAAGAATATTTTTTAGGATTAAATTAAAAAAAAATTGGAATAAACCTCATTGAAATATAATAAGTACTTCTTTAATTTTATTTGAAAGTGTGTGTTTTAAAAATTAAATAAATATATTAATTCAAAATTAGTTTCAAATGCTTAGAAAATGTAAAATGTTCTTGAAGTATAAAAAAAATATAGGAATAAAATATTTTATAATTTTTTTAATGTATGAAAAAAATGAATTTAATTTCTTATAAGAATGGTACATATTTATAAAACTAAATATTTCAAATTTATATGTCACATTTTTTGTCATAATTTATTTTACATACACAAAAACAAGAAAAAAAATCATAAATTTCCATGAAACTATGGTAAAATGAATGTTGATTTATTTGTATCACTATTGGAATGATCATCCAATCATTCCATAATTTTTTATAATAATGGCTTAAAATTAATTTTTTAATTATTATTTTTAAAGAAGTTAAAAACATGTATCACATGATCAAAATAGAGAATAAATTTGGATTTGTTTTGAAACTTTTGATAAATGGATGTGAAATAATTTTTGAACTATAAAAATGATCCCAATTTCATTCCAATGAGTAGTGTTTTTAACCTGAATAATGTGTATATTATCATATAAAAATGGATATTTTAGTTGAAATCAATTTTAATTTTCTCAAAACGAGAAAATTACCTCTAATTATCATCAAAATATAGAAAAAATTATTTTCTGTTTATTTACTTATTTTTGGAATAAATAAAACATCGTTACACTGAAGGGTGTGGTTAACATCACTTAAAATATTTCATTAAAATTTTAAGGTAACATTTTAGTTAAAATTAACCACCACATAATTAAAAATAATAAAATGATATAATATAACAATGAAAATATTATAAAATATATTTTGATTCATTTTTAACATATATTAATAAAGAATATTTCAATATATTAAATGTTTTAGTGGAAATGGAATAAATTGTAATTTTCCATTTTAAGAATTAATGTGTTTTAAAATGCATGACATATACTCAAAAGTGAGTGAAAATGCTGTTTTTTAAGAAACTCTATCGAGTAGATTATTCACTTTTTTGGGAAATGATGGAACTAATAACACATATTTTCCATAAGTGGTGATGTGAATTTTTAAAATTTTCATTAGTTTTAAAATTTAAAAAGACTTATTAATAAATAAGATAATTATTATTATTATTTATATATCAATCATTCCAATTATAGGTAAATTTCATTCATTAGTTAAAATAAAAAGATATATTTTATCGAGTGAATATTTTGAAGGTGTTTATTATTTAATTTTTTTACTTTTAAATGATTTAATAATACATGAATTTTTAAATTTCTCATTTAAAAAAAGGAATTCTTGTATTATATATGTATGGTCTACTAAATACCTAAATAGCAGTTATGATTGGTAAGGTTCACCTTTTTAGTTATAAAATATCACTGAGAAAGGCCCCACAATAATATAGTTAACTTCCTTAGTATATTTTAATCACCGAAGAATCCATTTTTTAGTTTAAAGGAATAAGATGTATGGAGACTAAAAACCAATACTTTTAACCATTTATATAATTTAATATGTATGGGTAATAAATTAAATCATCCCATACAATGAAACTCCTCTCACCAATTTTAAATATTAATGAAAAAATTCTTATTAAATAATAGGTTTGTAGAAAAATATATATATCATATAATTGACAATTTTTTTACAATTCAAACAACATTCTCTTTATATAACAACCCAATAATTATAATAATAAAATTAGTTGAATAGAATGTTATTACATGTTTCCTCTAGTAAGAATACTTTTTTTATGATATCCCCAACACCAGTCCCCTTAGGATGATAGAATTTTATTTCATGGTAAATAAATAAACAAGATCATATATATGGTCCAATGATTAGTGGAGTTATAAAAGTATATTGTGATAGTGGATTTCCAATACCTATCTACTAAAATAAATTTTGATTAACATTTTATTCATACATAGAGGATGTAAAGTTTTTATCCTTCCATAATTGTGTTATTTCCATTACGTTCCAAACTTACAAGGTAATATACAAGTATTTATTTTCATGTTAAATATTTATATCATTTCCAACCTATAATGGGAACCTTGTAACGATATGAGAGTAATATAAAATATATGTCCTATGGTCTAGATTCATTATACAAATAAGAAATATATTATTTTTGACTATAAGGTATCATGGGATCATAAGTATTGATACTTCTTCTTATGAAGTTTACACATGGAGATATTATATAAACGAGATCATGTGTGATGGCATGCCGAAAAGAACACCAAAAATTTGTGGAGTTATTGGTAGTTCTAAATAGTGAACATATGTACTATAATAATGAATTGAGATCACTATTAAAGTGAATCATTTGATAAAAATATTTTATATGAGATGAAAATTAATAAATTTATATTTCTAGTGAGGCTGATTATGTCACGAGTGTCACTGGTGGCGTGGAATTGGTTGAATGATCAACATAGGATTATCCATAGTAAAGAAAAAAAATCAATATGATCGATTTATTTGACCAGTATGGTAATAAATTTTCTAAAATATATGTCCATGACTAAAGAAGTTATGTCTATCTGGTATATTCAATTAATATAAAAATAAATCAAGTAAAGATTATGGCTATAATATATGTGTCGTTCATGGTTGTGAAAATTCAAAATGAATTTGAATTCTATTTTTTAGAGAGGAGAACATTTTGAGTTATAATAATAAAATAGAGATTATAAAATTTGAGATATGTGAAGTAATGATTTTGAATATAGAATAAGGCCAAAAGAGTGTATTTATTTCTCTAATGGATTTATAAGAATGGTCGGGTGAGATTATGGGACATGAGGATTTTTCCTAATGTAAATAGGATACAAAATCCCCATGGTGTATGACGTATTGAATTTACTAGGTACATATTTTCCATGTGTATTGGAGTGTATAGCTCTCTTTGTGGGTATGGTTCACAAGGATACTCAATATATGAAAATTATATGAAAAAATTAATTATCTGACTGTCTGAGTGTCATACCAAATAAGAGGTAACAAATTAAAGAAATGAGGTGGGATAAATTCCTAGGTTGGATGTTTCACTAATTATTTTGGAATATGTATGTACAAAACACTCAATGGATGTCCACTATACTCTAAAGATCAATATTTTATGTGGTGGGAATCAATGTGTACTATGATTAGTAGGGAGGAGCCTATCTATGTTTTTGGGAATATCATGATCTCTAGGAAAAAACTGGGGATGCACCCTTAAATAGAACATATCTTGATACATTCCATGGTGTGAAAAAATTATCATAATAGAAAATTTTCAAACCATTGCCTCATTTCTATTTATTTATATCCTTTTAATGATGTTGGATCTTTTGGTAGTGGTTCTGGTCAACTTCCTGATGATCATTTTGGAGATTCAGAATCTTTGGGTGGTTTTTGGAATTTTTTCACAATTTGGGCACAATTTGGATCAATCCATATGAGGCCCATCAATGATAATGCATCATTCACTTGTTGAATCAGAAATTTTTCTATGATTACAAGAAACTATGGGAAAAGCATATGAATTAGTTATGACAAATGATAGTGTTGAGTTTCATAGTTGGAACATGATTACTCAAACCACATGACCAGCCCATGTGAGGGTCAGTTCCCTCTAGTATGGTGCACATGGTTTGTGCATGGTCTACTAGAATGTTTTTCCAAACCATTCAGTATTTATGGAGTTAAAAAACAAAAAAAATGTAAATAAAATAAGATAAAAATAAAATAAAACATAATGAAAATATTTAAATATTATTATTATTATTATTATTATGAATATTATTATAATTGTTATTATTAGTATGTTTATTATTATTATATTTAGGTTTTTCTACCCTCATTGTGGTTCCCCATACCCCTTATGTGACCCCCTCGATTATCTCTCTTGGGATAGAGCCAACAGGGAGGGCTCTGGTGTGTAGCACCCCCTCTCCCTCTGGCTGCTATTTTTCCTCTGATTTTTTGGTGTTGTCATAACTGGTAAGTATTTTCTCCCCTCCACTTCCTTACTTTACCCCTATTCTATGTGGAACAAACACCTCTTCTGAACATTAAATTGATTTTCTGGTTATTTTATTTGTTGGCTGTGGATGATTAGGGTTCTTTGTCGCCATTGAGGTAAGTTCTTTCCACTTCTAACAAATGAAGTGGGGTCTGATTCAAATTTATGTATGTTTCCTTCAGTTCCTTCATTTTTTATTGATATTAATTATGTTTTATGTGGTATTTGAGTTCCTGGTATTTTTCTAGATTTTATTAGATCTCATTTAAGTGATTGCATATTGTAGGAGTTGAGGGAACATACATGTGAACGCAATTGTACAACACACACACACACAGACAAAAACACACATATATATATTACCTCTTTGTAAATATTACTCATTGGGAGGTAGATATGTAAAATTAAGAAAGGGGTATTAATATATATATATGCATGTTCATGTAGGAGTAATGAGTGGTTATAGATTGTCTTCAACAAAGAGCTTGTTTTTTGAGGTAGGTTTCCCTTTTTATTTGACCAGTAAATTTAAGAAATATTAATTCCCTACTTTTCACACAAATTTTTAATTTTAAATAGGGATGTTTTATTTTTAGATAAATATTTTTATGTTATATGTGTGTATAACTGCATGAAAGTGTTATATTTAACTTCATGCACAATTTGAATTTTTAAATGTCCTGGTTGTATTTTTTAAATTCTTTATGGATTCTAATTGATGTTTTGGTATATTATATAGATTGATAAATTTTTACTCTTTAAAATTGTTTATTTATTAAATGTTACTTGATTCCCATTTGATACTTTCATATTTCGGTCCTCTTTTGAGAACTCTCCTTGGCAGATCCAATTTCCTTGGTTGTGTTGACTGGTATAGTAGGTCCTTGGTATAGGAATGTGGTCTAAAGGTTGAAAAAACGTTATTGTTCCCTGAAGTGATGGGGTTGGTTCTTGAGTGCATGATTGTTCTATATATATATATACATGGCTGGTTGCATGTTTCATTTTGTTTGAAAAAAACGTCTTTAGAATTGACATGGGAACCTGGATTAGCTAGCATATTTTCTTGTAATGGTTTTTTCAATACATTAGATTACACACTGGCTAGTGTAAATTATAATGTACCTTTCTATTCTTTTGAGATTGTGCCCATCAGTTAGGCCAGGTGGGGTAAGACAAAAAATGTGGCCAAAATGATGTCATCGGTTGAGTCCATCCGACTAGATGAGTCATGTTTTAGAATATTATATTTTATCTATTGAGATCCTAGGTAATACTATTTATATTGGAGGTTAATTTTCTATGGTAGATGATTGAATTTTCTTTTCTAGTTTGTTAGTCTCTTGTGATATTTTCCATTTCCCTTGTTGTCTGATTGTTGTTCTAGATTCATTATATTGTGTACCTTCTTACTAAAACTATAATTTTTATTTTCAAATGGTTATGTAAAAATATAAAAAATGGTTTAAGATTTGTTTTTCAATTTCAAAAAATGAAAATATCATCCTTTCTACTCTCCCTCTTCTTCTCTGAAATAAAAAGTATTCCTTCACAGAAAAGATTCATGTTTTAAATGATAAAGGGAAATGGACCGTGATTTGTATTAAAATGAAATTTATGAAAAACCTTGGTTTTTATATTGTATCTCAAACATGGAATTGATGGATATTTTATTTAATGGAAATGAAAAATGGAATAGATTATTTGGGAATTCTAACTGAATTTCAATACACATGCTTATAGATTTATCTTTGTTTTACCTTTCAGTTTTGCTTCATGCATGAATTTGGTCTCTATGGGAGATATTGGATTCCATGTAGTTGGTGAATTTTTAGGTCCCATGGATATATGTAAAAGGCCCCGACCTTAAATATTACTTAATCATGAATTAAACGAATAATTCACATAGAGGATCTTTTCAGGTTTATAGTTTTATAGAATTATGTCATAACTATTACATCTCTAAAGATTACATAATAGAAACTACTACCAAGTTTCCATAAAATAAAAAAAACACTTAAAAAACATGTCGAGTTCCATGTTTTAGATAGAATGTATTTCCTTGATCCCATCCTTGACCCCATTCATCTTTAAGTCCTGTGGAAAACATTTCAAAAACTTCGGATGAGCATAAAAAGACCAGTAAAGGATACAGAAAGAGGGAAAGCTGTTAGTTTTTCCAAACAACAAGTAAACCATGAATACATTACCAAAGTAATACTTTTCACCTTTATGAAGTAGTAAAAACTCTTCACTAAATAGATGACCATTACTTACCCTTTTGTAACCATAATATTACCATAAAACCCATATAATGTACACATAATATAAAAAGGTAACTTGGGACATAAACATACTTATATGGAATAACCATATGGTCTACTTCCACACATACTTAATGAAATATCCATACGGCCGACTTGCATACCCAATGCATTGGAGGTTATAATGTAACCACCCATCCTGGTATTCACGGCACAACCCGTCATATGGTTTATCATGTAACCACCCGTCAAATGTCCAAGTACCATTATAAAATCATAAGACATAAAACAAATAGAATGGAAAGAAAACATTTCCACATTTCGATCACAATATATCACATAAATATATTTACATAACAAATCCTTTATAAAAACCCTTTTCAATACCAAAATACATAAAAGAGTATATTGTATTTATTTCATTTTAGAAACATTATGGTTTGTTGAGGAATCCAAAGACCAAATAATACTCGCGGCGGCAGAAAAGGTCGTTGTCACCGCGTACGTTAAAAGAAAAATTCCTTTTTGTAGTTTTGTAAAGTGCTTTATAGTAAAATATTCCTTTTGTATAAAATTAAAAGTCAAAGGGGTTTATACACCGTATAAAATAAAGCCTCATATTAGAACAAAATATGCCTGAATGAAAGGAGATTGAGACGAAGTCCCTTACAAAGATGGTATCCTTGGATTAAGGATAAATCAAATACATAATTTTGTGTGAAAAACTAATACACCAAATATAAGTGGATATTAAGTATAAAACAATCATATTTCATTCACACATATTCATATAATGACATATTTCAAGGAGTACAAGTGTATCCCAAATAATCAAAATTGGGTTAAGAAGTTCCCTTGCAAAACTTCGACAGCCTAACGACGTTACTTAAAAATTACGAAAACGAGTTGATGAGAGATGAAAAGGGGTATCTCATCACATTGACATAACATTTATCGCAACAAGGATATATAAGAACATATCCCATCATTATAAGATTAAAATACCTAAAAAATAAGTCTTTTAAAATGAGGAGGGTGAAAGGTTCCCTTACCGAATTGGGTATCTTCCGAAACATACACCCCATGAAACAGGGGTCATAAAATGAAGATTTAACTACCTATAAATGAGATTATATTATACAAATAGTAAAATAATGGGCAGTACATATACCAAACAAAAGGAAATAGTGGCCAATGTAGCATGAATCCCACGGGAATAAAAAGTGAGATGAAAATCCCCTTATGAAAATTCGACAGCCTAACGGCGCCAAATAAAACATAAAAATTGGATTGATGAGATCAAATAGGGTATCCCATAATATTGAAATAAAATTTACAGAAATAAGAATATAAAATAACATCCCCCAACATAAGAAATATGAGCTTAAATGAAATGACATAAAAGAGAATACTTAAAAAAGAAAGAGGGAGGTCGGATCCCTTACATCGTATCCGAATTGACTCGATTGTTATTTAATCTCGTGAATAATAAACTTGAGTTAATTTATACTTGATTAATAAACTTTTTCGTGTTCATTATTCTTTTTATATCAATTATTACTATGACATCAACACTATGTAATTATTTAAGTTAATAATAGTCGTTTTAACTATCATTGCTACTAGAGTCAAAAATAAACTCTTTATAATTACAAGTTTGTTCATGGGGTAAAATATCCATTATATACATAATTATATTAATTATGTAGATATCATATTTATAATATATATCCATTATATACATGCATTTATAATATTTCATAACATTTAGATGTAAGAAATGAAATGCACTCTTCATGGAGACGGCAAGTCGTACGTACGCATGAACGCTACTTCCATTTCTATTTCATGTTTAATGGAATTAAAACATAATTATACATAATATTATTATAATTACATTATGTTATCATATATAATATCATTAAATATATCCTTTATACGTACCACATATGGTATTAACGAATCAAATCACTTTGAGGGGGCGGTAGTCCGCATTTCCTAAAATGAAGATATCGTGTTTACCCATAATGGAAACCATAAAGGTATGCCATAAATGAAAAATAAATAAGCTTAATGAAAACATAAAAATATTATATGTCATATATAAATATAGTGACATTATATTGGCCACCATTGAATGTGTTAAAAGAATATTGAACAATCATCGTTTCGTGAGGCAGAAATTCACCATCCACAGAAACAGTATGTTCTTTAACCATTAGATGTAGGTGTGTGTATGTGTAGCTATAATACATATTATAAAAACATCATAGTATATGGAATATACTGGTGTTGTTACAAATTAAATGAATAAAAATATTTTAGGGGGTTGGAGAAGCAAAATAAAACAAAAGAGCCCAAGTGAAGACGTTACCTTAAAATCGGGTAACTCCCTTTGGATTGAACCAAAAGGGTTTCTTGAAGAGATTCCTGACTATGTTAAGGCTCCTAGGATGAGTATAGGGATTTTTAGAGACAAAATGATCATAGATTGGCCTATCCAAAGGCTGGAGAGGTGTGGGTATGGTGGTAGAGGTGGGGACCTTTTATAAGAGGAGAGGAGGGGAACTCTGGAAAAGTCCAGAAAGGTAACATTATTTTCAAATGAGTTTCAGATTATAAAGATCTCACAATGATATATTTCGAGTATAAGGTGATAAGGGTTTGAAATCCACCCATAGAATAGGTTTTTGACATGTGTAGGTCTTAGGTTTTACATTATCTTTTCATTTTATTTTAATAGTTAAATAATGGGCTAATCGCTGCATCATCGGGATGTCGTAAATAATTTAATTTATTTAATGAATAAAATTTATAAAAAAAATACAATGATGTAGAAAATAGGATTAGTTTTAATTTACTATTTATAGTCAAAATTATGACTTGTATAACCCCATGTGAAATTTGTTTTATTAAAACAATAATTGTTTGTGTCATTTTTACTTTTACTTTAAATAAAAGGCATTAATGTCATTATCTTACCCAAGTGGCTCCATGGGGTCCCAAAAATAGACCCATGGGTTTTCTTGGTCGGCCATGACTCATCCAATATGATTAGGACAAGTTTAAAGATACTTTCATTTTATTATAATATCATTTTTACATTAAATCACACTGATTACCTTTAATCGCGATTAATAAAACCTAAATGTTACTTTTCATAAAAAATTATTTTCATCCCATTGAACCACATTTTAGTTAATAATAAAAATAATTTAAATTGAATTTTTGAAATTCAAATCACAGAAGTGGTAATGTTCCATTTAAATGAAAAATCAGTTTTTGTAACTACCACTTTGTGGTTTCATTATTCATCAAAAATTAAGGTTTTTTAGAAAAATACCAAAAATTCACCCTAAGCAATATATGATATTCCAACTTCAAAAATGATTTATGTTTTACCAAATTAATAACATATAAGTTTAATTGATTAATTTTATAATTAAATCCCTCTATCAAATCATATAGCGTGTTTTTAAGAAACAATATCTATCAAAAGATTGACACTCGTTTATGTCCAATCTAAAGTGATATTAATTTCAATGACCACCATTTGAGTAAATGGTAAAAATATATTCTAATTTCACTTTAAAACCAATTCAAAATATAATCTAATCATATAAATAAATTAGATTAAAAAGTGGGTTTTAATTAAAATACAACATTTTTCACTATTCATTAGAAAATGAACTTTATCAGAAAAATACCAAAAATTTACACAAAGTAAATTTTGATGTCCCGATTCTAAAGAAGAATTTTATTTTTTCAAATACAGATTATAAAATTTTCAAAAGTATATTAAAAAAGGGTTTTCCATCAAAAGGTTGTTAATCGACCTTTTAAAGAATATTAGAAGATTTATGCTTAAAATTGGATTCATTTGCAATTTTAATCCACTAATATTTATTGAAAAAAGTAAAAATATTTGACAAAAATATATAATCATTTTGTAGTTAGTTTTGCTCATTCCCACCATTACAATAGCTTGGTGTTAACTACTAGTTAAAATAAAATTATTTTATTATTAAAGTGCAACGTAAGATTTCAATGGAACTCATTGTTGCGTATTGGGTAACCCATCAAGCATATCATTCCCTTTAAAGTAATATTAATATTTTATTCACCAATATGGATAAATAAAAAAATGTCATATTCTTTATTTACCTAGGGTGTTACATCCTTCCCCCCTTTTGGGAATTGCTTCCTCACAATTTTAAAATTGGGCTTGGATACTTCATTGAAAGCCCCACATCGGAAAAATGAGTAATTTAAAATATCACATTAAAAGAAAGAAATGGAAGTACAAAGGTCACTCGAGTTAACCCATACTAAGATTCCATGTATGAAAAAAAGGATATGGAAGAAAAAACAAAGGGTCATGTTTTGAGGGAGTGTGATAGAAAACATGTTTAGGAGAAAGTTAATCACCAGAAAATCACAAAATTGTGATGGGTTAAACGGTATTGGATTCCCCAGTAGGAAAAGTTAACATACAACATTATTTTTCTTTGTTACTTTTCATTGAGGAATTTATTTATGAGCTTAACTAAAACATAAGGAAACATACTTACTTGTCATGTTGACTTTCAAATTTTACTAGATTTTTTACACGAACTCATACTTTCTCCAAAAGATGAGTATTTAGGATGACTTGTTTACATTAAGAGATCTATAATAAACTTATAGAGAATCACCTAATCCACAAAAGTGAAATGTATACTTCCCATTTCGTTAGACCTTAATCAAAACTAAAACCAAAAAGGTTAGTATGGGATTAGATAATACCCAAAAATGATAATCCTTTATAAAAAAGAAATATATTATTAATCTCAAATTTTTTTCCAACAAGTCCAAAAGTTCAACAAAGACCAAAAGTAAACCAAACTAAGATTGAAACCCGAATATTTGACGGATTTAATCACATAGTCTTCCAAGTTAAATTATAACATTTATCTCCAAACAACATCCATTTCTCTTAAAGTCTCGTATTGAAAAGTAATTAACATAACCACATATCCTCCGTGATAGGTTAATAATTTCCATAGATAACCCAAAATCAACATACTCTTAATTCATAAAATCATCTAACTAAAAATAATTAGTCAAACTAACCAGGGAATTCACGTAGTCCAGTGGTAGCTGATAAATACCAGTCGAACTTTGGTTATGGGTTCGATTCCTGCAATTTTGTCCGACGCGACGGGATGTCACATGGTCTGCGTGTTGTCCTTTTTACAAACTATATAATTCTGAAATCATTCCCCAAAAAGAGATAAAAGCATCAAACATAACCATAACATAATTTAACCTCAATTTTATCTCATGCCTTTCACTTTCCATCATAACATATAGTAACCCATAATTACCTCAAAAGTAAGGATCATATAAACCCAAATGACTTTTTATAACTATGTCCACAAAAGCACAGATAACTATTCCTTGAATAAAATTTTCATATATCGGACATTAGGGTTACACATACTATAAAAAAGTCTTCTAATGTAACCCCAACATCAAAAGAGACATAATACTCTTAAGAATTTAACCATAACTCTTGAAGCCCTTATATGTTGACTTCTTACTCATTCAACATTATTCATGATCCATTAACCATTCATTTCCAACTTATTATGAAATAATTCTTTCCTACAAACAAAATCTTGATTCAAATCCTAAGATTCCAAAATAGGAAAATAAAAGTTAAGAAATAATCCATACCTTTGATTGGTCATTGTCAGTTTCTTCATCCTCAATAGAAATGGCATTAGGTATTGGTAAACGAATATTTGTATGATCTTGGTGATCAAATTCACGAAACTTCTTCATAGGACATGTGTTTTCATAATGACCATGCCCACCACATTTAAAACATTCAATTGATCCCTCAGAAAGTACTTCTTTCCCTTTCCTCGAGTCAACTGGATGCTTCCTTTTTCCATGGCAGGTTCTTGCTTTATGACCTTCATTTCCACATCTACAGAATATTTGTGTCCCTTTGAAACACTTTCCTAGGTGTTTCTTTCCACATCTTTGACACATAGGTTTTTTGATCACACTTACCTTTATGATTATTACCTGTAGTTCCCTAGGAATTTGTTTCTCGCATATATGATGCCTTATAGAAATAAACAAGGTTTAGGTGGTCAATCATGACTCCAGATAGTTGGTTGAGGATAAACAGAAGAGGTTTCATTGCAGCACCAATATCATTCAGTTGCTCGCTCAGAAAACTATCACAGTTTCCTTCACATCGGCTGTTACTTTAGTGCCTGCTAGATCCATCCATTTACTAAAACCAAAAAGGGCAGTGTGAGTATATCAACAAAACCATCCTATACTAATGAGTATGATAAAAACTAAGATATACTTACTCATTCACTTTATCTAAAACTAGGACTCTTTCTGAAATCCTAACCATTATGGTAATGCCACTTATGCTTAGAGAATACCCTACCCTCTAAAGTTATCTAAACTGACCTATGATAACAACTATAAGGCACCGACCTTAAACATTACTTAATCATGAATTAAATGAATAATTTATATAGAGGATATTTTCAGGTTTAGAGTTTTAGAGAATTATTTCATAACTATTACATCTCAAAAGATTACATAGTAGAAACTTCTACCAAGTTTCCATAAAATAAAAACAACACTTAAAAAGAAACATGTTTAGTTCCATGTTTAAATAAAATGTATTTCCTTGATCCCATCCTTGACCGTATTCATCTCTATGTCATGTGGAAAACATTTAAAAAACATGGGATTAGCATAAAAATCCCAGTAAAGGATACACAAAGAAGGAAAACTGTTAGTTTTTCAAACCACAAGTAAACCATGAAAATTTTACCAAAGTAATACTTTTCACCTTTCTGAAGTAGTAAAAACTCCTCACTAAATAAAAGACTATTATGTACCCTTTTGTAACCAAAATATTACCATAAAACCCATATAACGAACCCATAATATAAAAAGGTAACTTTGGACATAAACATACTTAAATGGAATAACCATACGGTCGACTTCCACACATACTTAATGGAATAGCCATACGGCCGACTTCCATACCCAATGCATTGGAGGTTATAACGTAACCACCCGTCCTGGTATTCATGGCACCACCCGTCATATGGTTTATCACGTAACCACCCGTCAAATGTCCAAGTACAATTATAAAATCATAAGACATAAAAAAAATATAATGGAAAGAAAACATTTCCACATTTCGATCACAATATATCACTTAAATATATTGACATAAAAAATTCTTTGTAAAAACCATTTTCAATACCAAATAAAAAAAATGATTATATGGTATTTATTTCATTTTAAAAACATTATGGCTTGTTGAGGAAGCCAAAGACCAAATAATACTCGCAGCGGCGGAAAAGGCCATTGTCACCGCGTACGTTAAAAGAAACATTCCTTTTGTCATGTTGTAAAATGCTTCGTAGAAAAATATTCCTTTTGTATAAAATTAAAAGTCATAGGTGTTTATACACCGTATAAAATAAAGCCTTGTATTAGAACAAAATATGCCTGAATGAAAGGAGATTGAGATGAAGTACCTTACAAAGACGGTATCCTTGGATTAAGGATAAATCAATTACATAATTATGTGTGGAAAAAAAATAAACCAAATAAAAGTGGATATTAAGTATAAAAAAATTAGAGGTCATTCATACATAATCATAGAACTACATATTTCAAGGAGTACAATTTTATCCCAATGAATCAAAATTGGGTTAAGAAGTTCCCTTTCAAAAATTCGACAGCCTAACGGCGTCACTTCAAAATTCAGAAAATGAGTTGATGAGAGATAAAAAGGGGAATCTCAACACATGGACATAAAATCTATAGCAACAAGGATATATAAGAACATATCCCATCATAATAATATTAAAAGACCTAAAAAATAATCCTCTTAAAATGAGGAGGGTGAATGATTCCCTTACCGAATTGGGTATCTTCCGAAACGTACACCCCATGAAGGAAGGGTCATACAATGAAGATGTAACTACCCATAAATGAGAGTATATTACACAAATAGTAAAATAATGGGCAGTACGTATACCAAACAAAAGGAAATAATGTCCAATGTAGCATGAATCCCACGGGAATAAAAAGTGAAATGAAAATCCCCTTATGAAAATTCGGCAGCATAACGGCCTCACATAAAACATCAAAAATAGATTGATGAGATCCAATATGGTATCCCATAATATTAACATAATATTTAAATAAATATGAATATAAAAGAACATCC
The DNA here is from genome assembly GCA_963277665.1 of Viscum album. Classification (NCBI taxonomy): domain Eukaryota; kingdom Viridiplantae; phylum Streptophyta; class Magnoliopsida; order Santalales; family Viscaceae; genus Viscum; species Viscum album. The sequence goes on from OY728165.1 coordinate 1,040,040,464, forward strand.
CCCAACATAAGAAATAGGAGATTGAAAGAAATGACATAAAAGAGAGTACTTAAAAAAGAAAGAGAGAGGTCTGATCCCTTACCTTGTATCCGACTTGACTCGATCGTTTTTTAATCTCCTGAATAATAAACATGAGTAAATTTCTAATTTCTTAAGAACATTTTCCAATTAAATTATTCCATTTATATCACTTATTACCATGTCATGAACACTATGTAATTATATATGTTAATAACGGTCGTTTTAACGATCACTACTACTTGAGTCAAAAATAAACTCTTTATAATTACAAGTTTGTTCATGGGGTAAAATATCCATTATATACAGAATTATAATAATTATGTAGATATCATATATAAAATATATATTCATTATATACATGCATTTGTAGTATTACATAACATTTAGAGGTAAGAAATGAAATGCACCGTTCGTGGAGACGGTAAGCCGTACGTATGCGTGAACACTACTTCCATTTCTATTTCATATTTAATGGAATTAAAAAATAATGGTACATAATAGTATTATAATTAAAATATTTTATCATATATAATATCATTAAATATATCCTTTATACGTACCACATATGGTATTAACGAATCAAATCACTTTGAGGGGGCGGTAGTCTGCAGTTCCTAAAATGAAGATATCGTGTTTACCCATACTGGAAACCATAAAGGTATGCCATAAATGAAAAATAAATAAGATTAAGGAAAACATGAAAATATTATATATCATATATAAATATGGTGACATCTTAATGGCCACCTTTGAATGTGTTAAAAGAATATTGAACAATCATCATTTCGTGAGGCAGAAATTCACCATCCACAGAAACAGTAAGTTCTTTAACCATTAGATGTAGGTGTGTGTAAGTGTAGCTCTAATAATTCTTATAACAACATCCTAGTATATGTAACATACTGGTTTTGTTACAAAAGTAATGAATAGAAAGAGTTTAGGGGGTTGGAGATTCAAAATAAAACAAAAGAGCACAAGTGAAGACATTACCTTAAAATTGGGTAACTCCCTTTGGTTTGAACCAAAAGGGTTTCTTGAAGAGCTTCCTGCATATGGTAAGGCTTCTAGGATGAGTAGAGGGAAGTTTAGAGAAAAATGTCTGAGATCTTGGCCGAGCCAAAGGCTTGAGAGGTGTGGGAAAGGTGGTAGAGGTGGGGGCCTTTTATAAGAGGAGAGGAGGGGCACTCTTGGAATGTCAAGAAATGATACATTATTTTCAAATGAGTATCAGATTTTAAAGGTCCCACATTGATATATTTTGGGTATAAGGTTATAAGGGCTCTAAATCCACCCATACAATAAGTTTTTGACATGTTTAGGTCTTATATTTTACATGATCTATTCATTTTATTTGAATCGATAAATAATCAGGTAATCGCTGCATCATCATGATGTCATAAATAATTTAATTTATTTAATGACTAAAAATTATAAAAAATATACTATGATGTAGGAAATATTTTTATATTTCTAATGATTATTTATAGTAAAAAATATGACTTTTACAATTCCATGTAAAAATTGATTTATTAAAACAATACTTGTTTGTGTGATTTTTACTTTTACTTTAAATAAAAGGCATTAATGTCATTATCTTACCCAAATGGCTCCATGTGGTCCCAAAAATCAACCCATGGGTTGTCTTGGTCGGCCATGAATCATCTAATAGGGTTATTACAACTGTAAAGATATTTTTATTTTATTATAATATCATTTTTACCTTAAATCACATTGACTACCTTTAATCGCGATTAATAAAACATAAAAGTTACATTTCATCAAAAATTATTTTCATCCCATTGAACCAAATTTTACTTCATAATAAAAATCATTTAAATTATATTTTTGAAATTAATATCACAGAAGTTGTAATGTTCCATTTAAACGAAAAATCACTTTTTGTAACTACCACTTTCTGGTTTCACTATTCATCAAAAATTAGGGTTTTTCAGAAAAATACCAAAAATTCACCCTAAGATATATTTGATATATCGAATTAAAAAATTATGTCTATTTTACCAAATTCATAAAATATAAGTTTCATTAATTAATTTTATAATTAAATCCCACTGTCAAATCAAATAGCGTGTTTTTAAGAAACAATATCTTTCAAAAGATTGACACTCGTTTATGTCTAATCTCAAAGTGATATTAATTTCAATGACCACCATTGTATTAAATGGTAAAAATATATTATAATTTATCATTAAAACCAATTAAAAATATAATCTAATCATATAAATAAATTAGATTAAAAAGTGGTTTTGAATTAAAATACAACATTTTTCACTATTCATTAAAAAATGAACTTTATCCGAAAAATACCAAAAATTTACACAAAGTAAATTTTGATGTCCCGATTATAAAGAAGAATTTTATTTTGTCTAATACAACGTATAAAATTATAAAAATTATATTTAAAAAGGTTTTTCCATTAAAAGGCGGTTAATCGACATTTTAAAGAATATTAGAAGAGTTATGATTAAAATTAGATTCATTTGCATTTTTAATCCTCTAAAATTTATTGTAAAAAGTAAAAATATTTGAAAAACATATATAATCATTTTTTAGTTAGTTCTATTCATTCCTGTCATTACAACGGCTAGGTGTTAACTAACATTTAAAATAAAATTATTTTATTATTAGAGTACAACGTAAGATTTCAGAGGTATTCGTTGTTGCGTATTGGGAAATCCATCAAGCAAAGCGTTTCCTTTAAAGTAATATTAATTTTTTATTCACAAATATGGATAAATATAAAAATATCATATTCTTTATTTACCTAGGGTGTTACAGTATGCACAAATTTATGTGTTTATCCTTCCTTTTTTTAATTTTTATTATTCCATTAATATCTGGTTTTTGTATGCTAATTGATTGGGTTAAATAATTTTCAATGGTTTATCTTGATTCCGAACACTAGATTCAATCCCAAGAGGATTGGGAATGCATTTTTGGAATTTTCATGGGCCTACTCATGTGATTAGTTCAAGTTTAACTCAGTATAGTTCATGAAAAAATTGTATTAGAGGAGGCACTTATTATTTTGTGGTGTTAGGTAGATTAGAGATTGGACTTTTGTAACTCGAGAGGTTAGTATGTGATGTGTCTCATGGACTCTTTTTTGTTCAGAGCCTCGAGTTTCCATGGGTTGTATATGGTTTGAGAATTTGGGTTTGGTTTTTGTGGTTGGTGTATAACCTAGGGAGTGATCTTGTGTTGCACTGTGGGCTTACATGGAGTAGTGGACCATACAGAGCCCGAGTGTATAGTTTGAGACACTCTAAGTGGTTAGTGCATGCTAGGGGGCATGTTCTGTTAAACCATGTAGCTAGGTTTGGAATGGGAACTATATCATTATCTAGGTATTTTGGTTCATGTGGTGTTTTTTTCTTTTTTTTGGTTGGCGTGATAGGGTTTTCAAAGGAAAATGGTCTACGGAGTGGGAAATGGAATTTTAAATGAAAATGATTTCTAGAAGTGGTTTTCTTCTAATGGAATGTGTGGCATCAAATGAAAAAAAAGGAATGTGTCTTGGATTTTTTGGGAATATGGAAACCATTGTGGAATGTGAAAATATATTTTATTTTGAATTTTGAAATGTGATTATTTTATGATAAGGGGAAACATTAAATTTTTTGGGAATATGGGATTTATGTTTAATGATCTTTTTTGGAGATGAAAAATGTTTTGAATTGACTCTTGATAATAATATTAATATCCACATAATTTGATATACACATTTGGAATGTGGAAAATATTTAGTCTTGGTGGATGGGCACTTGATCTAAAATAATTATATATATACGTGAGACATCAAGGAATATGAATTGTGGGGTTTTAAGGTGTTTTGTTTTCTAAAAAAATCAATTCAAATCAAGATAAATCAATGTTTTTAAAAGTGAGTGTGAAATTGTTAAGTGTATTCTTTTCATGTTTGGAATCTTCATTCATGAGATCTTGGTTTTGATAAAAAAAATGAGGTAGGAATTTTTTTTGAGTTTAGGTTTTGTATTGTGATTGAAGTGTGGAGTTTTGGGTTATAATTCAATTTGATTTATTCTTATGATTCTTATTTTTGTGTATTCCCATAAAAGTTCAGGCAAGGAGTGGACGATCTGACTGTATGATGCATCCTTCCATGTTTAAGTGAATTTTTGTTTTTGAAATCAGGTTTGGTCATCGTTTTGAGGTTGAAAATGTAAAAACTAAGATGGTTAGGGTTTTTTTGGAAATTATGAATATGTGGTTCTATTAGTATATCCATTTATGACTCTACCCAAACTCAGAATTGAGTGGTGGAGTTGGAGCCTTTCCTGAAATTGGACCTCACATACATTTTCTTCATTTCCCCCACCTTTGATAAATGATAAAAAGAATAATGTCTTGTTCATATTGGATTATGAAAAAATGTTCTATTCATCATGGACTCATGGGTAATATATAGGGGTTATATATGTTTTATTTTAGAAAGATGAGGTTTTAGTTGAAGATCATCATCTATTGACTGCAAGGAAGTAGATGGTTCAAGACAACAAAGATCCAACCATAGGTCTAAGAGTAATGCTTTTCGCACATTTTGGAATACCATGGGTGGGGAGGACATTGGTCCAACATTCTTCTCCAATGATTAAATGGGGATAATTTATGTTTCTCTATTTTATATTTATTCATTTTCAAAGGTTCATTTTTTGTAAATGGCGTCAAGCAGTCATTTCCTTATTGTAGTTTTCTTTTTTTGAATGTTCCTCTTATATAGTATTTTTGGTTTTTAAAATTTACCATTTTTTTGAAAGGATTGGTGTCCTTATATCCTTGTAAACAAATATTTCTGTGTGCCTTATAGATGAGAACCAATAAATGGTGGTCTCTGTGTGGATTTTTTTAGTTTGTGATTTATTTTTTCTAGAGATTATCTCATCTTGTAGAGATGATGAATCTTGTATTGGTTTGATGCTTAGTTTGGAGAATTCATTATGGCCCCCTTGTTGTGGGGGTTGGTTTGTGTGGGAGTTTCTAGGTTGGTCTTTGTTGGGGGTTTTCACATTGGATCATGTTTGTTGTTCAATATTTGGGCAATGATGGGAGTTTCAATATTATATGTGATAGTTGGGTTCTTAAAGTGGGTAGAACCCTCCTCTTTCCCTATTGTTCCACTTTTTTTATTCTCTCTAGAGGTGGTTATGTGTGACTTGTGGAGTTAAAAGGTCCCAATTATGTTCATGGATTTTTTGGCCTCGTGCAGTTTTGAGCGTCAAATAGTTGGAGTGTTTATGGGTGAAGAATATGTTTTGTGGGGGGGGGGGATTGTCCCAAACTAACCTTCGTGTCTATTTATATTTTATCCTTTTCATGATGATAGATATTCTGTTTTAGGTTCAGGTTTTGTTCTTAATTAAAAGTGTTGATATTCATAGTCTTTCAGTAGTTTTTAGCCCGGTACATGGTTTGATCATAGTTTGGCTGAAACCATGTGAGGCCCAATCATAACCATGTACTCATCTCTTAGTAGATAATTTCTTTCTCTTGGTTAGAGGAAACTATGCGACAAGTATGTGAAATTGATTTTTCAAATGACATGGATTCATTCCACAATTGGCTCAAGGAATCTCAAACCATATGACTAGCTTGTGTGAGGGTCATTTCCCTCCATTAGGGTTCAGTTGGTTTCCCATGCTCTAGATGACCTTGTGGTCAAACCAATCTTCCTACACCAGTGTTTAAGATAAAAATAAAATGAAAAATAAATTGAAAGTAAAATATGAAAAAAATAAATCAAAATAAAATATTTTAATAATAATAATAATTATTATTATTATTATTAATTATTATTATATTTTTTTAACCCCCAATGGGGTTACCCTCCCCCATTAGGCGACCCCCCTTCTTTTTCCCTTTCATGACCTAGCTGGTAGAGAGGGTGCTGTCACACAACTCCTCCCTTCGATTGTAATTTTTACTCCAATTTATGGGTGTAATCATCTATGATAAATCTCTTATTCCATTATATTCCTTCTTTTCTGGGTTTTCCTCTCTTATGTGTTGTTCAGAAACATTTTCCCAACCCTATATCTATTTTTTCGTGTCTTATTCGTTTATTCTTGATTATTAGGGTTCATTGGTCCTTTTGAGGCTGGTTCTTGTTGCAAAAATCGAAGGAAGAGGTATTCTCCCGGATTTTAGGAGGGGGTTAAAAAACTTCATCATTATGGGTCGATTTTAAATTAAGTATTTTGTGAATTTTGAGTTCTTAGTATATTTCTAGAGTGCATTAGATCCCATTTAAGTGGTTATAAAGAAAGGGATTTGAGGGATCTTATATTTACTTGAATGTGTAAGTAATATATGTATATATAGTTCCTCTTTTTACATATTCCTTCATGGAGAGGGTAATTTGGTCAATTAACATTGGTTTATATATATATATGTGTGTAAATTCAAGTGCATGTATATGTAAGAAGATATATTGGATCATGTTAGTCAATGATCTTATGGTTTAAGGAAGGCTTCACATTGCATTTTACTATTAAATTTAAGAAACATTAATTTATTTTCATTTGATCTTTATTTTAATGCTAAATAGTGATATATATTTTTTAGAAATGATTTTTAATGTAAAATGAATATGAAACTACATGATGTTGTTTTATTTAACTTTAAAAACATTGTGTTCATTTAAAATTTCATGTTGAATTTTATAAATGTTTTGTGGATTCAAAATGGTGTTTTGTTTTTTCAAATGGATTTCTAAATGGTGTGATTGATCCTTTGGAAATTTTCAATTTCTCAGAGATTACTTGAGTCATGTTTGGCATATTCATGGGCTGGTCCTCTTTTGAAAACTATCCTAGGATGATCCACCTACCATAGCTATGTTAAATTGTATAAGAGGTCCATGGTATGTGATTAACATGTGATATAATGGTTAAAAGGAAAGAGGTTGTTCTATGGAGGGATTCAGGGGTTTGTTCTTGTGTGTTTTATTGTTCTATATATATTCATGGAAGGATGCATATTCGATTTGTTTGGAACAGCTGATCTTTACTCATTGATAAGGGAACATAGAACAGATATAATATTTTATTGGAGTGGTATTTATAGTCATTTATATTATGCACTGGATATTGGACCTTCGTACAGTCCTTAAACTAATTTGGTATTGCGCCCCTTTTTTAGTCTATGTAGGGTATGATTTGGAATTTAGTGAATTGATGTCATTGGGTGAGGCAAAAATATAACATGAGTTAGGTTTTATTATGATATTTATTATCCCCATAGCTCATAGGCTCTCCCATGTACTTCAAAACTTAGTTATCAATATAATATGATTCACAAGCCTTATTTGGTTAGTTACTCATGTGTGTTATTCCCACTTCCCTTTTCTAATGTTTTATTAAAATTATTTCTTGTGTGGTGTAACTTATTACTAAAAGTGGATATATGATTTTTTAATAATTATGAAAAAAATGGAAATGTTTTACACATTTTTCTCTTTTAATGAAAGTAAAATATCATCATTTACACTCTCCCTATTATTCTATAAATTGCTATGGATTCCTTCGTGGAAAAGAATCAAGATTAAAATTAAAAAGGACTCTGGACCTTAAATTTTTTTTAAATGAAATGTAAAAAAATAATATTTTTAAATATTTTATTTCCAACATGAAGTTGATGGATATTTTATTTAAAAGAAATGAATATGGGAATAGAACTTTTGGGAATTCCAAATGAGTTTCAATAATAACCATTATATATTTATCTTTGTTTTTATCTTATGGTGTTTCTTTTTTCTAGGATTCAATCACCATGGTTGATGTTCGTTTTAAGGTCATCGGTGAACCACATGGTCACATGGATCTATATGTAGTTTTATTTATTTCCACTACTTGTGTTCATTTTTATTGTTAGGTTTATATAAATTTTTATTTATTTTTTTATTGTGATAATGCATTCCCTACTAATTATCATGATGCATGACACTAGTTTCTAGCCATGGAGGAATCAAAACGCCTCCTGGGCCTTTTCTTAGTCTATATCGGGTGATCAGTTCACGGTTGACCCAAACTGGTTCGTGATAGGGAAAAACAATTTTCCATTTGTATTTTGGAATCCCTCACTCCACACTTCTTCTCACATGTAAGAATAACTGATTGGTATATCTCACATTGATTCCTTTATCCCTTATTGGATGGGGAGATCCTATTAGTGTTAAATGGTTATTAATTGTGATTTTTCTATCCCTCCATCCTCTTATTCTCACATTTTTTCCTTTCAAATTCCATTTGAATTGTACATGGTTTGGCGATTATTTTAATTAGAGAATGGTGAAAATAATATGGTATAAAATTTTGATTGAAATGGAAAGAGGAAAACCTGAGATGATGCTTTCATGATGTTGAACACCATTCGATGATGCTATACCACCTAGTTTATTCTCATAATGTATTTTTACAACTTATATTAAAGTAACTATGGAATCAGGATTAATTATTATAGATTATTTTCGGATTAGGTTCATGTGCTTGTGGGTTGTGGGCCACACCTAATTACTCAATGTCTCGACAATACGGTATTGCCAAGTGAGATTTAAGGAATTTATGCATAATTTAAATGCATTATAAATTTAATTTAATTTTTTGAATGAAATTAAAAATAAGTATAAATATTAATAATGAATTATATTTTATCATGTGTCCTGAGATAAGAGGTCAGAAGACGATATTATCATTTAAGTGAGGGTGTGAGATTTACTCATATGCTCTTAAAAAGGAAATAACACTCTCAATCAAATATGTGGTCCCTTAATCATACCACATTAGTTAATGAGTTGTATTAATGTATTCTTATCCCTTGGAGTCTCACCATTGAGGGAGTTCTACCATTAAAATAAAATTAAATATTTACTAAATGATTTTTCTATGGATAAAAGGCATTTTACAATTATCATTATTGAGGCTTGGACCAAAACTAATTCATGTTCCGGGAACTTATTAGGCCTTAATAATAAAGGTATAGATTATGATAGAAAATATCATGAGGGTTATGGATTAAATAAAATGAAATGAATGAGATATATCAACCATATTGATATATTCCTTTATTGTACTCCATGTTTAGGTGAGTGATAAATTGGGGTGGATAAAACAACTTTTTCCCAATGGGGAACCTTGAGATGACCCTCAAGTGAGTGTTCTTCCCCCACATGTATATGAGAACCGAGTATGTATTACCTTGGATGATTTAAATATGTTGATTGAGATTACCAAATTAAAAAGACATAGAATGTGAGATAGATCTTCAACCATATCCAAAGTCCAATAACATGGAAACTTTACTTATCATGCTGGTGAGACAATATGGGAGGATGTTGGTCGACATTATTCCCTCTTATTAAAAATTATTTCCAGAGAGATTTTTATAGAGGTTCCCTTGATGGGTGGTCGTGTTATGACTTAGGGGACCCTATAGAGTTCTTTAAGGGTATGTTTTCTCTGGAGAGGGTTATTGTGGGCTTGGTTAGTGATTATTGCAGGTGGCAACATTGGATATAAACCATTTATATGAAATTAATCAATATACAATGATAGGGATAAGTCCTAAACTAGATAGGATGACCAAAATTATTTGAGATGAGGTTGGATGGTGGGACAACCCTAATGAGATACATATTATGGGGATATTTATGTGGGTCTCACAACATAAAAATATATATATCTTGATACATGTAATGCCTTGGATGTTATATTTGTATCATAAATTTTTGAATTCTATTGATGATATGATTTGGGTGGGGAACACTACCGACCAAGATGTATTAAACTACATTGGATACCTTGGATGTTATACTTTGATTTTACCTTCATACCTACTATAATGTGATGGATGAGAAAGATACACTACCCCATGGATATGTATATGTGTGATGATCTAAGAAGGATACACTACACCTAAGTGATTAGAATACTATGATATATTACCCGAGGAAGAAACTCCCCCCATCAATGATATGTATATGAGAGATGATCCGTGAGGGATACACTACCCCATTAGAGATAAATATACAATTGGATTCCTTTTAATTTATTTTACAATCCATCTACTAAAAATTATTTTGTTAGATTACATAGGAATTCAACCTTAGAATGGACCATTGTAATAATATTGATTTTCATGGTTGTGTGACATGATTATATATATTCCACTATTTTTAAATGTAGGATTGATTTGATCTCTGATTTTTTCCATTAAAAATCATTAGCCAATAATTTTATATTTTTATGGTTCTATATCATATTTGTTATTCTATCAGTTTTGTCTAATGTATACACCCCGAATTTTCATGATATATATAAGGCCAAATTGGTGGTGCCCTCTTGAATTTCACTAACGACTTTCTAGGGAGTCCATGCCACTTTCGTACCTAAGAAGATGTTACTTTTCATAAGTTCATAATAGGAAGAGGCCCATGTATTGATCATTTTGATGGATAACACAGATGTAGTGTGGAGATGTATGAGGTATGAATCAGAGATAATAAAATGTCTATGTACCTTTTTCCCTTATACATATATATTTGTCTGATAAGAATAGTTAATAGTTTTTTTATTGTTTTATAGCTTGACAGTGTGTATATATTAATATATTATTCATCATTGATTATTTATTTATGATGAATATTTATTTATTTGCCTCTATGTAATCTTATTTTTTGAATGATTCTTGGTTATATTACTATTATTGTGCACGGTAATATGGTTTTATACTCTCCCCATGATGATACACTAGACCCTTGTCACTAGTTAATAACCTCTAAAAATAGGGTGTTTCTCCTATGTTCATATAGGTACCTCACTAGGTTATTATCGATTTAATTTTTGAAGGGATGTTAAAAATTGGTATCTGATATTTAAATTTATATTACTATTTAGGGATAAGGTAGATATGTTTCCTTGGAATTTTTTTGATCATGTGATATATATTATACTTGTGTGTTATTAAAACCTTTTTCAAAATGAATTCTAGGATACCAGGGTTATGAGATTTTTATTCATTTTTTCTACATTGTATTTGTATTATTTGACCTCATGCGATCTACTTTTTTGTGTACATATTATTTGTGGTTTTTTTGGATCTTGTTCCATATATAGAGGCCATAAACAAGAATAATTTTTAGCATGTATGATTACAATGACATACAAATTTTTATATGTGATATATTTCACTAATGATAGATGATTTTACTTTTTAAAGTATCAATAATAAATTTTATTGAATTTCACACATATCATGTTGGTATAATTATAATTATATGTACTATATTACATTTATTCTAAGTAAAAATAACGTGGATTATATAGAATAATACTCCATGATAATGAAAATTTTTTCCCTCATAATAAACTATGTATAGTGACCCATAGTAGGCTGGTATATACATTAGATTCCTTAGTGATAGAGCCCTAATGAGTGACTAGAATATTTGATAATTTATTAAATATTTAAATAACAATGTATATGGTGTTTTCCTAGGAATCTTCGTGTTGATATTCTATTTAACCAAATTTTATGAATATGGTATAATTGAAATCGATTATCATTGGGTGTTTTCATTATACATAAATTTGTACCTATATCATATTTTTATAATTTAGGGGATAGTCACGTATGTAAATGACTGACGAGGATGGGTTTCATAATTAGCTGATGACTGGGCATCTCATACCGGTATCATAATTGTGGATACCCTAATGATGGTAGATTTTCACTTTAGTTTTCAAGTGATGTATAAGTCAGGGGTAGAGGTCTTTTACTTGTGAGGTACAACCTATGTTATATGTGGTTATAAGTCATCTGGGAGAGACTACTACATTTTAGATATATGATTTGGATTTTGCTGATTTGAGTGTTTTTTATGGGGGCATGCTAAGAGTGGAGTTATAAAATGTATATGAGTTCCCTAATAAATGAATAGATTGAGTTTTCTTTCAGGATATGATACCAATTCAAAAGAGGTACTAACAACTATATTATATAGGAATGAATATTCCATGAGATTTCATGGATATAAACTAGGTGAGGTGCTTTTTTTATAGATGATTGGTTCATGAGGGAAGGATTAGTTTGATTCCCAATACTGAGTTTTTTTTGGGTTTGGATTTTGATAGAGTAATAGATCATGATCCTATAGAGTCGAATATCGGATTTGTAGTTCAAATGTAGATTTTTGTGGTTTTGAGATGATGTTTGTCGGCACTTGATCATGTGGTAGACCGTGGAATGTGTGAAATGCCCAATTTTGAAGAGGGGTGCTTAGTGTGATCCTATTATGTGAGATTGATATAAATTATATAAATTACTAGTGGATTAGGCTCATGAACCTAGGTATGATGAAATAAAACCCATGGGAGTGTGAGTTGGGTAATCTTAATGGGTGGCTCTTTAACACACACCCATTGGGTATAGGTGACATCAAGGTAGTGTCTGTAGCTTACAAGTAGATTAATTTGAACTAAATCAATGCTCCACTGTGAATTGTTTTAGGAATAAAGGATTCATGAAATGATCATAGTAATAGTTTACTAAAAATTTGATGAGAATTTAAATGACCATTCTATGAGACATGACACTTTGAGAAAGATATGTGTTTCATGATATGGTCAAATCGAGGGTGTTCCTTGAAATGTATTGTTTGGAATGAGTGATGATGGAGCATATTATTGTTTTTATCATGGATTGGTATAAAATAATCTATACTATTAAGAGTACACAATAAACTATTGAAGTGATTGATTCTCATTTTAGATGAATTTCATGTGATGATGACGATAACATTCTCAGTGAGTTCGAAGTGAGTATAGATTAATGTTTTTTTATTATCTCACATATATTAAGGGGAAAATATTGTCCAATAATTATTTATGGTGATGTATGGATAATTGGATGTGGATGTATGCCCCTCATCGAGGATGGGTTGTGGGAATTATCAGTCTAGTTGTTTGATGAACAAGAAAACCTTTTCATTCAAGTGATTTCGGGAATCAAGTCTCATGTTGTTCATTTGTGACCTCTAATTTTGAGTCTTAGGGGAAATATTGGACGAAGTCATGGTGTAAAAATCAAGCTTAGAATGTTTTGGATGTGATTCGTGCTTGATTAAAAGCAGGGTTATATCAATGCTCAAGAGTGGATTATGACATTAAATTTAGTTTTATGAGGATAACATAATAAATTAATACCAAAATTATGTTTTAAGATTCAATTTCAATGTATTAATAATAATATAATTCATTTCGGATTAAATATATCAATATCAATTGATGTATTGACGCATTGGAAAATGTGATGAAATATTTTTTAGAATAGTCATGGAAGTGTAACTGACCGCTATTTTTATTTATAATTTTGTGTGTTTAGATGAAAGTATCACCGAACATGTTAATAAAACACTATGAATGTTTTTAGTAAGATATTCAGATTCTTGGATGAATTGTGTCTTAAAATCATCCATTATAAATTGGGTCATATGGATGGAAGCATGATAATCTGGCTAGTGAAAGGATTGATAAATTTATTATCAGAAAACAATCTAAAAATATATTTATTTTACTTCATTTCCATATGATAAGAATTACATATCATAAATAATCACGTAATTTCAAGAATATATTGATTATTATTTCTGAGGACTATTTACATATTCAACATTGAAAAACAATGAAAATTTCCCCATAATCATATAACACTAGACTCCCCTCAATAATTCTCATTAGTTACACACAGCATTATAACATGGGGGAAGGAAAGATAATAATGAGGTGATTATTGATGTTTACTGAGGGTAAACATAAGTGATAAATGTAAATAAATGCATTTTCTTGTTTTTGTTTTGAGTTAATATCAACTTTAATGATATGTATTTAGATTTTAATTGATTGGGTTGAGTTCTATGAGTTTTTGGTGGTTTTTAGAGTGTTGTAGATTCCTTTTTTGAGGTTCACATAATGATAATGTTTTTTTAAACCCATGATAATTCTCCAAAACCCTGCAACGAGAGGTAGTATCCCCAAAATGGGGACATTGTTAAAGTTGATAGTTTACAAAACAACGTGTCCTTCCTTTAAAACCTGTGATACACCATCAAATTCCAAAATTGAATTTAGTTCATGGATTAAATGACTATATATAAAAACCACATGGCTTGTCTAGTAGCCCTGAAATGGGCACACAGTAGGAAAATTATTTGATAAATAGTGTAACCAAACCTTCTATTCATTAACAAAACATTATGAAAATACTGTGTAACAACCATTAATGGTATGAACTGACCCATTCTTATTTATATAAGAATACCTCATGAACCTTGAGACTCTAAATAGACTCTCTTTAATATTTACATTACCCAAACAATCAATTTTGATGGATCAAAGGGATTTTAAGATCTGTAATTGAGTTAGGTGATGAAAAAGCTCCATTATCCAATTTTCTTCTTAATGAACCTCTTTTCTCCAGAGAAAATTCATAGACTTGATATGTTGTTATATGATCTATATATTCTAGTTCCATATAAAATTGAATCCATATTTATTTTATAATGGATGTTTTTATAAACCTATCAATAACATCCCATTAAATACACCAAGGCCCCTTGCAAACGATAAATTTTTTTCTAGTAATTTTTTATAGATCATTCTTCTTTAGACACTCGAATTATTGAATTTCATGTTGGATCAGTTTTATTTCAATGTAAATTAGTGGATTGATGTTTTTTTATACCTTAGGCCCTATTAATTATTTGATAAAGAATTAATATTAAATACATTAAACAATGATGGATCCAGTGAATTGATTACTTCTTATTTGAAATAACACATAACTAGTTGTGTTGATGAACTTAATGAGGTATGTGATTCTAGAACCACCATTAATGACATGGAATCTTCTCAGAAATCATTTTTTGTCCTCATTATTAATTAATTATTAATACATAGTCATTATTGACTTGTTAAATAATATTCTATGGGTGCACAACATGGTTCGGTCTTCAATCATTTGAAAAATATTGGATTAATTTTTTAGTTATATTGAGGTAGAAAGTTTCTTAGCATATCGGGGATCATATATGATTATTTCAAGATTTGATTGTTTATTAATAATAAAACATGTAGGATATGTGTTATAATGTGTCAGAGTGAGTGAACCATGTGCCTCTTTCTTTATGATTGATCATATGACTTTTTTATAGCCTATAGAGAATTGTTACAGGTATTCCTTATTATTTTTTCTATGATAAGTATTTTTGTGAAATATTATGTGCTATGAAACCATTATTTAGGTATTAAGATGATCAGGTTGATAAATTTTGTATTGTTGGATCCTTAGAGTGGATGTGTTATGAAATATTGATCATTACAAACTATTTCTTGTTTGGTTGTGTGGTTCATTGCACAGATTTGTCTACTGATGTTCCAGTAGACCATGCATGGTAAATTAGAATCCATTATCTATATAATTAAATTAGATAACACCATACATGGGAGGTATTACAACCCATAATTTTTATAAATTGATACTACATCTTTATATATTAATATTCAATACATTTCACAAACACATGCCTATGGACTGCAATTTATTAGTTCCTTTTGAAAAATGGAACACAAATTTCTTTTTTGGTGAAATATATTAAATGTTTCCCACAAAGATCATCCCATTTAGTACCCCTACCTAGAAATATATATTAAATACTTGGAAAAATGAAAAATAAGAAAAGTTTGATCTGAGATGAACAATAAGGTTAATCATGGGAGATACATAAGAAAAGTCATAAAAATAATCGTATGAAAACATGAGAATAACATTAGAATTTATACCTTGCAAATCAAATATCATATGCATGAGTCGTGGAATAAATATTAGATGTTTATAATACATTAATCATAAGATAATCAAAACACATGATCCATGAGTGTATAATAATGGAATAAGATATTAAATTTGTGACACACACATAAGTTTATAATATCGTAAGTCAATGACATCTACCAATAAATTCATAGTTTTTTGGGCTTGGGATAATCACAGTTGTTCTGACATTGGGATTGGGATGACCTCCAACATACCATATAGTTTCAGGCTTAGAATGTCCTCCCATGTACCCTCTTATTGTGGGATTAGGATTCCCTCAGATATACCCTCTTGTTGTGGGTTTACGATGACCTTCCATGATCACTTTGTGCTTATAGAACATTTATCATTACCCATGAATTGGAGAGAGATATACGTCTCACCCATCACGTAATGAAAAAAATAAATATGAGTGCCATACAAATATAAATCATTTATTATATAACAAATCATGAAAAGAAACAGATTTCGTAAACATAATGACATCATAAACATAAACCATGAAGATAAATAACTAGAATGATATCCTTGGATTATATCCCCAGTAATGCATGAGTGAAACCAATTTATGTCATCATAGATGGAAAATAATTTTGAAAGATATTTTTAAAACATTTCATGACAAAAATATCCATTCCTCTTTGGATTTTTAACTCATAAAATATTTAGAAAACCATTTTCCCTGAATATAACCTTAAAAATCCTATAAATGAAATTTATAAAACTAATTAAAACATCTTTGAATTATATTATCTTGAAAATTATTAAATGATAAATTATAAATATTTTATATTTTTTTCAGGAAACATTAATTTGAAGGAACACATATTTCTATCCTACGAGAAAATAAAATTTCATGCAACTTATAATATCATGAAAATAAGGATAATCATGATATGGAATGTCAAATGGAAGTATATACATCTTTTTAAAGAATATAAGTGCATAACATAACTTGTATCTCAATGAATGAAAATTAATACAAATTTAATTACTGATTTCATAACTTTTTAAATGTTATAGACATGAATGATAAATAATAAAATGGATATAATAATACTAATATATTTTATTATAATGATCATAGAATACAATCATGCAAAGTATATACACTAAATAAATGAAATATGTGGAAAAAATAGATTATATCTTATGAAAAATTAAATGGATAGGGAAATCCCCTAACATATGTATTTTCTCTCTTAATACACATTTCAATAGAACCACATTCATATATCTAATACTACATATGATTTTTTTATGAACTTATATTACCCATTTATTAATAATTCTATATTAATGTTATGTTTCAGGTAATATATGTGTTATATATGTTTTGAATTGTTATTATTGGTACTCTTACATAGATCATGATTTAATTCTTCATAGAATGTAAAACATGAGGTAAATATCATATAGATTCGGTAGATAATTTTTTATCATAATTTATATAATAAATAAGTATGAAATGTAATACACCATTCCTAGAGACGGTAGGGCATGCGTAACCATAAATTTTGTTTATATTAAATTATAATTTTTAATGAAATATTGTAAATGACATATATATATATATATAAACTAATTATATTATTATTATTAAATCATATATATCATAAATGTTTACTAAACCCACCCTTAATACTTTCCATTTAGACAGTGAATGAATGAAATCACTTTGGGGAGGGGGTAGTTCATGCATCCATAAATAAGGTTATCAGTGAATGGAGTTATGTGTTTTATAATAACTATAGAATCATAAATACCTCATTAATATCATTAATATCATATAATAATATACATCTTATCGGAATTACCAAATATTAGAGGTGTTAATGGAAAAAATGAATAACATCATTTCGTGAGGGAATTGTGTTCCGTACACAAGAACTGTATATTCATTACCCACTTGATGTATGTGTCTGTGAGTGTAGGTGACAAACATAAGGTAAAAAAATTATTATGTTAAGGATATTTATGGTTTTATATGAAAATTAAATAAAAATAATTGATGTGTTTTAAGAAATAAATAAAACAAAAACGTTTGTTAATGAACGTTACTTCTTAATTTATAATTTTGTTTTGATTTTCACAAAATGTCTTCTTTGTTGGTATTTATTCATAAATTAAGCCTTCTAGGAGTAATTTCAGGATTTTATTATAAGAATAGGATATATTTTTGATAAACCAAATATTTTTTTAATTGTGAATAAAATAAAATAAGAGGTACCCTTTTATAATAGAGGGAAGTAACACTTTTGGATTATCTCAAAATATTAATTTATAATAAATTTAAATATAAATCTAAATTCCTCAAAAATCTCATTTATTATAATATAAGATATATAGGGTTTTAATATCATCAACCAATATATTTTATATAGGATTTTATATTATTTAAAATATTATCATTTTGATTAAAAAAAGGTTATGTCATTTTAATTTTAACTCAGGATGCATATGTTTCAATATTAAGAGGATGTAATTTTTACAAATAAAGATTCAATTAGACCATAAATGGCCTATTTTAGATATTTTTACAATTTTTAATCACCATTCCATAATTTAATATTTTTATGATATTTAAATAATTTAATAAAATATTATATCCATAAAATATTATAAGTTTCAATTTTGACACTATTCATATCATTAACATTAATAAAATACATATAGGAAGATAACTTTAAAATAATTAATTTAATACACCCATAAAATTTCATATTCACTGATAAATTGTTTTTCCCCAATTAAGTCAAATTTTATTTCTTTTAAAATATATACGATCATTTAATTGATTGCTTCCTTAATTGGTTCATTATTGAAACATCATTTTGTAATTATTTATGATAACTATTTGTTAAGTAAAATTAAAAAATAAAAATACTAGATATAAATAATCCATTTATATTTCATTATAATAAATATATTCGATAAAAAATTTTATTTTACACAATAATAAAAATATTATAATTATTAAAAGTAATAGTGTGACATTTTCTCACTCTATGATTCTAATACCATCAAAGTTATTTTTATAGAAAAATTTTCTTTAAAATTTTTAATTTATAAAAATACATGTTAAGGATATAATTAATATAATGTAATAATGTTTAATAAATTTTTAGGGTATTTTTTTTAACATTCGTAATTTTGTGTTTTCAATTAATTACTCAATTTACCCTTAACCATGGTAATAGAAATTACTAAGATTACCATTCATATTGTCTATAAAAAGTTTCCTAATTGATAAATTCAATCCATATGAATAAAAATATGATATCCATATTTCCAAATTCAATTCACATAATTTTCAAAAATGAGTTAAAATTTAATCCTTCAGAAAAGATGAATCAACGGGTCCTTAAAGAGAAAATGGTCAAAAGATGGATATGTTTTTTTATTGAAATCCAATGTTAAATTGATTCCAATGAACAAAACTAGATAAAATGAAACGAAATTTATATAATAATATTTTAAAAACAATGCATAATATAATTTAACAAAATTAAATATTTCAATAAAAAAGTTGATTTAAATTAAAATTCTGAATTTTTCACTAATAATCCAATCATTAATCTTATCATAAAAGTACCAAAAATTAAAACAAAGTAATTTCATATATCTCTCCATATAATAAAATGTTTATTTTATCATATATAATTATAAATATTTCATGAATATATTTAAAATTCGTTTTCCATTAAAATGAAGAATATAACCCTTCTGAAAAATACTTAATTTTATTCATAAAATTGGATTTACTCTTATATTATGCTCATAAAATCTATTGTATTAGTTTCAACAAAATTAAATTTAATATTGTATATATAAATGTTGTTAAAATAATTCATTAATTGTGGTTTCCTTAATTTATTGAGATAAAATGATGTTTTTACATAGACAAATTGTTTTCTTAAAAAAAGTATTTATTTATTTTTAAATAGTTCTAAAATTTATTTCTAGATAATTGATAAACAAGTGATTCCTTTAATACACATGTTTAAATAATTTTTGCATAATTTAATTAATATTATTTTTAATTTCCATTCTAATGGATAGATTGTAAGTATAATAATATTTTAATCACAATATTAATTATAAATTGTAGTTTGGTAAAACTCAATCTTTCATGTAATGAAAGGTATTTAAATAAATCATAATTGCGTGAGAGACAATAAAAACATAGTTTTGTGTGTTCCTTAATATAATATAATTGGTTCATGAAGAAAATAATGACATGGTGTGTATAACTCACTCTAAACTTAGTGATTTCATATAATGAATGCCATATTCAGTGTTGGGTGATTTGAAAACTATTAAAAAGATTAAATTAATTCCAAATATGAAATTAAAAAAATCTCAGGGCATTACATTAAATCCCCTATAAAATGATTTTATCCCTTTAAAATACTCATTTTTATCAATGGTTTAATAATTTAATGGTTCTTTCAAAAAAACCCACAAGGTAAAAATTAATACTAAGTCTTCATTTTAAAAAGGGAAAGTTGGAAACAGAAAAGATATCAAAAGTAACTCATAACAATATTTCCACATAAGAGAACATAGGTGGAAAGTGAAAACATCGACATGAATGATAAATCTAAATATCAAGTTCTGATGAAGAGTGATAGAGGACATGGTTACGGGAAATTTGATGACTGCAAAATGGTAACCCAAAGAGGCTTGAAAAAGGATATTGATATCATAAAAATTATTATAACATGGTTTTTTATTTCATAACTCTTTTTTTAATGTTGAATATTTTTCATGAGTTGATATAGTTAATTGATTTAAGCACAATGTTATCCTTTCTTATGTCATGATAAATTTATACTTCAACTCATATTCCAATAAATGAAGGTGAATTTTTAATTCTATAAGAATTTCCTATCATTAGATCCATAAATAGAATGATATGTATTTCAATCTATTATTATGAAAAAAATGGTTATAAAAAGTTATCTAATATGCATAAATCCTCCCACGGTGAGATAATACATTAATCTCTAAAACCTCATCTGATGATTAAGATAAATATTTCCATAAATGGATAAACCTATAAAACATTTAAAAGATGAGAGTCCAAAACATTATAAATAACAACACTAATTTTTTCAAGAAAAAAATCTTAACATTATTGCCCCATATATTGTAAATAAGCTTTTATTTGTCAGAAACCAAACATGTTAATACCAGTATATTGTGCTCTCTAGAAACATGGTAATAATTGAAATTACCATAAATCCTTATTGAAAACAAGAAAGCTTCATTATTTGAAATATTATTGAATATATTTTTAAATCTAAAAATGATTTAAAGTCCACCCATGACAGCAGAAACTAATTTATCATAAAATCATTAATCAGTTCCAATGTTATAATTACTATATAATTTACTTATTCATATCAAACATATCATTATCCAATAAACATTATCTCAGCATTAAAAACATATTCAGGGTTATATTTATCTTAACATTATCTTTCCTATTAATATAACCTTTTAAATAAATCACAATTATATGTCTTATGTACCATTCAACATGTCCTTTTCAATCCTTAATAAATTTTTTTTTGAAAATGCATATTTATTTCAGGATTAGTATATCATAATCATTGAATTCAAAAACCTATATACTTGAATAATCCATGTTTTTTCCTAAACAATTACTTATGTTTCATAATCTTATTATTTCGTAGAATATTAAATATTAATCATGTATTAAGGTTCTTCAAGATGAATATAAGCAAGCTTCTTAAGTTTAATGTAAAAAATGATATTATAACATCTCATATATCTTAAATTTCATTTTCTGTATCTTTTTATTCATAAGTATAACCAATACTCATTCCATCTTTCATATTATCTTCATGATATTTATACATAAGAAATCCAGTTGGGTAATGTTTGTACTTTTGATATCTAAAACCATCAATGTTAACCCAATTTCTCTTAGTTCCCATTAACCACTAGGACCATAAATCATAGTTTGAGAAACACTTGTCATATTATAAAACCACATAATAATGAAAAATCACACATAATATATCTAAATTATGAAAATTTATTTAATCTATGCCACCTTGTTTGTATCCTTATACACATCCCTATTTTTA
Source organism: Viscum album (assembly GCA_963277665.1). Lineage (NCBI taxonomy): Eukaryota > Viridiplantae > Streptophyta > Magnoliopsida > Santalales > Viscaceae > Viscum > Viscum album. The sequence continues at coordinate 1,040,062,507 of OY728165.1, forward strand.
TCATTAGAAATATCCATAGGGATATCACTATTTTTTATCCTAGTTTTCAATGATTGAATAAACCTTTTCTCTAATACCATTTATAATTAATAAGGATTTTTATACATGTATATTACATATTTTTTGATTAATATTCATTACATTATTATAAAAAATTTCTGAGGACCATAATATTTTACCAAATTTTGAAACAAGGAATAATAACTGCTACTTTGGTAAAATATATTCAATGCTTCCCATAAATATGTTACCCTTTACTACATCTCAATAAAATCATTATTTATAACCTAGGTAAAATAAAACAAAAGAAAAAGGGGAGATCATATGCTTGGTATGGGTAATAAAGGAATACATAAGAATAATCATGAAAAAAAGTATTTAACATCAAGAGCATAACATTAGAAGATCATACCCAGTATATATATGTTCAAAAACATGAGTCATTGAATAAATTTTGGTTTCTCATAATACATAAATTATAGTATAATCAATGAAAATGATCCATGAGTTTAATAAAATTGAATAAGACATGAAAATATTTCATACAAAAAATCATAGAATATCTTTTGTCAATGATAACTACTAATAAATTCATACTATTTTAGTCTTGGGAAAATCACTTGTACACCAACATTGGCCAAGGGGATGGGGTGTTTTTCACCTTGTAGTATCAGACATAGAATAAGTTACCATGTATGTATTATTATGGGATTAGGATGAACTCTTATATAACATCTTTCTGTAGGACAAGGATGACCTCCAGTGTACACTTAAAACTCCTAGAACATTTATCCTTAAATAATTCATTATGGAGAGATATAGTTCATATCAATCACATAATTAAAACCATTAATATATGTTCCATGTGAATATATGTCATTCATCATATCATAACCCCTAAAAACATCCTTTTTTAAATAGAAACCATTTATAGAAAGAATAAGAATGATATTAATTTATCATTTACCTAGTAAATATTATGTAACACTAAGATATGTCATGTTATATGTAAAATAATTTTCGAATGCCTTCTTAATACATTTCTTGAGAAAAATAACTTTTCCACTTTGACATAAATTTGTTTGCATCATAAAACATTTAGAAATCCATTTTCATTGAAAATAACAATGAAAATATTAAAAAGGAATCTTTCAAAATCTTTTTAAAAATCATTTAAATACATTTCCTTATAAATTCTTAAAATATAATTTAAAATACTTTTAAAACATTTTTAGAAAAAATTGATTTGATGAATCATATATTTCAAACCAAAGAGAAAATAAAGTTACAAGAAACATATAATATCATGAAATGATGTAAATTAATGATACAACCTTCCAAAGGGAATTATATACACCTTGTTAAAGAATATAGGTTCATAACATAACTATGCCTCAAAGAACGAAAATTGAGACAAAATTACCTTAATAATTTGGTAAATTTTGAACTGAAAACTACATGAAATGGAGATAGTAAAATGGATAAGAAAATAGTCATATATTTATGGATAAAGATCACAAAATATATTCATGGGTTGTATATGCACCCCAAAAAATAAATAGGTGGTTAACATGGGATATATATTATGGAAACTAAAGGTGAGATGTAAATCCATTACCTTATGTATTGAATCTCTTCATACTCATTCAAATATATTGTATAAAAAATATATGTTTTTTATTAATATACAAAATAACCATAATAATATATATAATACCATATATTATTTTAATATGACATTATATTTCCTATTTATTAACAATTCCATATTGATGTTACATTTTATGTAATATCAATATTGTATATGTGTAGATTTATTATTCTCGATACTCTTACTACAATCAAGATTTAATTCCTTTTAGAATTTAATAAATGATATAAATATCATATATTTTTAGTAAAAAAATATTTAAAATAGTTTTAAATTTATAGAAAAATGAAATGGAATACATCGTTCATAGAGACGATAGGTAGTATGTGTGTATGAATATATATTTTTTATTTATCATTTTGAATGAAATAAAGTTAATAATACACCCATATATATATAGTTATAGAATAAATATTATTCAATATATATCATGATGTTTTACTATACCTATCCTCAATACATTCCACGGAGAGTTTGAATGAACCACACCAAATTGGGGAGGCAGTATTCCACACATCCACAAAAGAAGTAACCATATTAATAAAAAATGAAAACCATGAAGGTATGTGTTATAAACTAATTAAAGAAGAATAAATAAATAATAAATATCATACATATCATATAAAAAATAGTTTCTATCATAAATATCAATACTGATACATGGTAATGAAAAAATGGCCTACATCATTTCGACATGATGTAGTTTTCCATACAGAAGAATGGTAAGTACATTACCCATTTGTTTAAAGTGTGTGCGTCTGTAGGTATCAACCCTAGATTAACAAATTTTAAGTATATTTATTATAGTTATGATAATATATAAACATTAAATAAAATTAATTTAAGGAGTTTAAGTAAAAAAAATCATTGATGGAGATTTCCTCTTCTTTGGGTATCCCCATTTAATTTTCCCAAAATGACATCAATAATTAGATTTAATCCCAAATAAAATATTATATGATTAATTTACGAATGTTAAGTGGTGATTTTGATAGATTTTGGCCTAAAAAGACATTCTTAGGTGCAAATAAAAGTGAAGAGGTTCTTTTTTATAAGAGAGGGGAGGGGCCCTTTTGTAATTTCACAAAAATATTAATTTATAATCAGTTTAATCTTAATAAAAATACCTAAAAGGACATTTATTCTAAATTAATATATTATAAAGTTCTTATATGATAAAAATATTGTATAAATTTTTTGGTATTAATTTAAACATTATCAGTTTGATAAACCTTAGTTAAGCAATGTTAAATTTAACTATAGTAGAAAATTATTAAAAATTAAGAGGACGTAATTATTACATATAAAGTGTAAATTAGACCATAAATGGATAATATAAGATAATTTAGACCATATAATATCAATTTTTTGTCATTTAATAATTTTAGGTGTTTAAATAATATAATATAATATTATTTCCATAAAATATTCTATGTGTCATTTTTGACACTATTAAAAACATTGACAACATGAAAGTCTATACAACAGTCTAAATTTAAAAAAAATTCATTTAATAACCGCCGAAAATTTCATATTATCCTACAAGATTAATTTTCAAGCATAATTAATTAATCATTTATTTATTTTAATATTTCTATTATTAATTAATTATTTATTTCATTAATTGAATAATTAATGAATCAATATTTTATAATTATTTATGATAGATATTTATTCTCAAAAAATTAAAAAAATTACCAAGATTTTCATAAACCATATATAGTTAATAATAATATATACAGCAAAGCATATATTATAATTTAATACATTATAAAAATATTATATTTATTAAAAGCAAGACATTGACATTTTTACAATCTCTTTGATTTTAATAATATTGACGTAATTTTAATCAAAAAGTACCCATTAAATTAGTCATTTTTGAAACATATATGTTAATGGTTGATTAGAATTTATAAAATTGCTTTTTTTAATGTGTTACTATCATTTTAAAATATTCATAATATTTTTTACCCTTAATTACACGATCTACTCTTTACCATGGAAATGAAAATTAATAAAATTACTATTCATATTATCCAAAAATAAGATGGAAATAATTAATAAATTTGAAAATTATGATTAACAATATGTAATACATTTTTTAAAATTCAATTCACATACTTATCATAAATTAATTACGAATTTTATCCAGTATATGGGATGAAACAATGGATTTTAAAAGTGAAATTGTTTAATAGACTGATTTGTTTTTATAACCAAAACCAAAAGAAAATTTATTCCAATGAAATAAATTGGATTACCTCATAAACCAATGATCTTATTATACTTTAAAATAAATAAAATATTATATTTTTTCCTTAGAAATTATTTCAATGAAAAATCTGTATTAAATTAAAATTCAGTATTTTTTACTATTCATTAATACATGAATTTATCTAAAAAATACCAAATATTCAACCCATGTAAATATTAATATTATTCTTTACATTTTTTTTAAATATAAATTGTAAAAGTTCCCAAAATTATATTTTAAATGGGTTCACCATTAAAAGGTGGAAAAAATACCATTTAGAAATACATCATTTTATTCATAAAAATTGATTTATTTATATCATATGCCTATCAAATCTATTGGATTAGCATCCAAATTATTTTATTGAATATTAATTATATAATTTCTGTTAAAAATATTGATAAAATGTTCATTTGTTTGATTTATTGTGATAAAAAAAAAATTTACATAGAATTTATTTTAGAAAAAGAATTTCTTTATTTTTAAATACTTCGTACATTCATTGATAGATAATTGGCAACCAAATGATCCATTTTAGATAAATATTTAAATCAAATTTTTATAATTTTATTAATATTTTTTTTATTTTCATTCTAATGGATATGTGATAATTATAACAATATTATGATAACAATTTTAATAGTATATTATAGTTTAGTGAAACTAGGTCTTGCATGTAACTCAATCTGTCCATAGAACTCAAGATGGTCTAGTCCACAAGACAAACATAGTGCTTTATGTACCTCAATATAATCATTGTTTTTTAATAGTAAAATCATAACAAGGTTGTGTGTATATCTCAAGCCAAACTTAATGATTTTTTATAACAAAAATTGTATTTAGTGTTGTACGAAAACGAAAAAATAATGAAAATATTAAATTAATTTGAAAAATGTAATTGAAAAAATATACGAGTGTTATAGGTGGTTTTAATATATAATTATGTGAGTCATTTTATATGTCACTTTCCATAATCCAAAGCTAATGACCATCATTAGGGCGCTTTCAGGGTTTCATTAGAAACCACTATCTGGGTAGATCTCATAGAATTTTCATAATGGTGGATATTGGGGACCTGACTGAGGTGAATATGGCATATGTTGATGCTTGTAAATTTGGAATTTATTGTGATGTGTAGTGACTAAAATTGAAATCCTTTCTTTTATCATGTGAAAAAGTAAGGGTTTTGGTTTGTGGTGGATGGGTTAGATCAGGATGACTTGAGTTATGTGTGGTTATTTTATTATTGAAAAATTTGTTTATGTCAGGACATAAATTGTTATAAATTTATTTGAACTTATTTTATTGAAGAATTGGTAGTTTCCTACTAGAATTATTACTCATACCCAATATCTGAATCTCGTTTCACATACAAATTTTATGGTTAGATATCCAGTGATGGGAAATGACCCTATGAAATAGATATGAGGATATAGAGGACAAAAGATGGTGGTGATAACAGGAAATACTGTAGACTATTATAAAAACCTTTATTCTCATTCTTCATTTGATTAGTTAGTTTGGCCTATTGCATTTGGGTGTCCACAATTTATTTTCATATATAACAAGTGATACCTTCTATTCCATTTTCTTATAGTATTATTTATTTATTAATCTTCCTTATTCCATTTTATTATTTGTTTCTTTCATTATATATAATGAGGATATATTTTACCTATTGATGGAAAAAAAATTCTTACTGCTAGCTAGATACCTCTTTCATACGAGGAGGTGCACATGAGTATGTGTGGAACTTTTTATCAAACATTGTGATTTGGGACAATGTGTTACAAAGTGGTATCAATATTGTGAGTCCACTCTATTTACATATGTCTAACTTGGGACACGGTAGAAAGAAGATATGTTATATGAGACTCAGGTATGGGAGTTACCATTTTCCTATCTAGATCATGTGTAATAGACTTTTGAGTTACTATTAACGGGTTTTCAATACAGTTTTATTGGATTTTCGATGCATTCATGGATAAAGAGTATGAACATAGGATCACATTGCATATATATTCCTGTGTTGTGTTACATAGTAGTTAATTTATTTATTTCCTTGGATTATACTAAATTTTTAGGATATATTATATTCTCTATTGAGTGATATATCTATTTTTTATGATATTGTGATATACCAGTTCTTACGTTAGTTATATGAAACTGATCACTTTGTTATGATTACATATCTCATAGTGGGACTGATATGAAAGGATGAATAATATTTGAAATTTTTTGGAGGGATATTCCTTGGTATCTTAGTTGCTTCCTAGAATAATTTTTTTGTGAACCCATAGAATGATTACGAACTTTGGGGTGCTAATGGATATAAATGTTTTAAATATTAGTTTAAAACATCAAAAATGAATTTGTAAATGTGTTTTATGGGAGTCTTGGATGAGGAAATATAAGATTCTATCATTAATGTGGAAGTTCCTACTCCACCAATAATAGTGCTAGAGGTTGCACCCCAACATTCTCATATACTATAACATGTGATTTTTGTAGTAGATCCAGTTTAGATACGAATCATTCAGAAAGATCCAATTTATTGTAAATCACTCTAGAGACCATAAACAACCATGCTCAGGGCATCAAAATCCATCATCCACCAACCTTTTAGGTTATTTAGTTTCTATATTATGTATAATAATGATTTTAAAATATAAAGATAATTTTATATTAGTTTTAAATTCATGATGATGGGATAGTTATCCTAGTGACATTCATGTTCCATGGGCCTCACATGATATTTTTGACTTCCATGAATGAGGTTGTAAGGTGAGAGAGTATTAATTAGGATACCTTTATGGAGATATTTCATGATTAATATTTTCCTAAATTGATGAAGTTGGATCATTCATAGACGTTCATAGAGTGAAAAAGTGTCCTATGTATGTATTTATGAAATCTTCTTGATTCATTGAGTTACTATATTTTTCTCTTATGTTTCCTAGAAATGTGGTATTGAATACTCAGATGTTAGGTATATAAAATCATTTAGATATTAATCAACTGGTAATTGGATTTTCCCTAATTATATAAGAATAGTTTAATCCTGAGGAACAACATTTTGAGTAGGATATAAAGGATATCTGGTTAGAGAAATTACTTCTACTATATATTCATATTTGTCTGAGCTTCTCTACTCTATAATTAAAGACTCTTTGTAGTAGTAATAGGAATAGTAATATAGAAAATCAGGGTAGTAGGAATATAAGTAAGGGTAGAAAATCATCACTGTCCTCTAAGGGTATAATAATTTTTGTACTCAATTATCATATAATAGGGAATTATATATATAATTATTGGTTTTAGTCTATGTAGTGACCTCATTGTGGAATGTTTGGTCATCACACGCATTTTATGTGAAGTATTTTTTGGAGGATTACAGGGAAATCATGAAAATATTGGATTAGAGGACCATAGTATAGGATTCCACTAGTTAGACATTAATGGGTCATCACAAGGAGAATAGAGTCAAGGAAAATCATGAATTATTTTTAGTACATTCTTCTGATGATGGAAATGTGGTACTATATACTCTTCTAGGTAAAATATTGTTCGCTTCATTGTTATCTACTAAATTGTTTGATAATGATGATTCCCACACATTATATCAATATTTTTTGATAGTGGACATGAATTATCATTCATGTTATCTTATGAGTTTCTTTACATCAATACAATGTTGGGAATAATTGTGAAAAATATTCAATGAAAAAAAAAGTATCCTATAGTTTTTTTTGTTATTGAAATTTAGGGGACTTCATGATTCTATAGATGAATATATTCAAGTTGATCCATGGCATAAAATTCCAAACTATTTTCAATCCCATGTTGATATCTATGAGAGAGAATTATTATATTTATCTCCCAAGACAGAAATTTTATTTAAGAACAGTGATTGGGGTTTAAGAGTAGGTATTGTGGGTTTATATATGATCAATCTTTGGATAATTACAACAAATATTCCAGAATTGGATATTTCTATAGGATCAGTTGTATCCCCATATTTGTTTCATTCAATTGTGGATCAATATCTGGATATTTTCCAGATGATTTTTATTGGATCACCCTTGATAGAAGAGTAAAATTGGTGATTTAAATCATTCTAGATTCACATCACATTTTGATTCCCTATATTATAAGATGATAAATGAGTTGATGGGGATTATTGTACTACTTAAGGAATTGGATCAGAAGGGTTTTATTATTTTGGTCACAATAAGATGGGGTCAAACTAATTTCCCTACAAAGAAAGAGAACCATAATATTTGAATATATATATATATATCCAAATTATAAAATAGTCGATGACAAAAAAAATTGGTAACCTTTTTCAAGGATCAATTATATATTTGATAAGTTATGGTGAGCCAGGTTATTGTCTATAATTGAACATAAATTTGGCTACCAATAATTTTGAGTTTGATAGGAGGATGTCCTAATAATGTATTTTAAGAGCAGGTATTGATTATATTTGTAATTGGATATATTGTTTGTTTTATAGAATTCACCATATCTATTCATGATTCCCATGAACACGATCATCAACCAATATATTGACTAAATTATCATGGTGTTTGTTAGAGACATCCCCATTTACTCACAAACAACAAATCATTTTTCCAAACATATCGAGGTATTCAAGACTATAGTTCAATATGACCAACTTTATGAAATTAAGTAATTGTTTATATGTATAATTATTGGCGAATATAGTTTCTATTACCAGAATAATAGTGTACCCAATGAAATAAAAAGGGTAGGTGGTTCTGTTATGATGATCAAATTTGATTAACCCTAAATATCATGATTTAATTTCAATAGTATGATTTAAATTTAATTACTTAAAAATAATTTCAATTAGTTTATTAAAAACCCAATTCCATTAAATTGGGTTATTTGGTTATTGAAATTGTGTTTTTGCATGAAATTGATAAAAACCCCGAAATTCAATTTAATTTGGGCGTTGTTGGGAAATTCATTGAAATTGATGAAATTTATATTGTCAAATTTTAAACTTTAAATTGGTTTTTTGGAAAATTGTTGAATTTAAATGGAAACTAATTTGATGAATTTTATTTCAAATTTAATTTTTTTATAATAGATTAAAATTTGTTTAAAACAATACATCAATTTTTATCTTGGAAAAGGCATGTTTTTGATTAAAACCCTATGTGTTGGTTTTTGGATGGAAATTTGAATATCTAAAAAGGAAAATGGGATGAATTGTATTTTCAAAAAATTTAAAATAAATTTCAAGTAATTGTTTTTGTACAATAGAACATGAAATCCATATATATTTAGTGAGTTATTATGGATAAACATGCTAGAATAATAATTCCCTAGTATCGAAATGAATCTTTACAACTCTATAAAAACTGATTCGAATATATTATTCTCTAGTGGGATGCAGGTGAGTCCACTTTAATTGTTTTGAGGGATGTGTGTGTGCATTTTTGTTATCACTATATAAGTGTGTGAGGATCCCATAACCAAGAACTATCATATCTTTTTCCACATGACTATGTAGCTAAGTTTTTTGTATTTGAAATGAATATATTCCATTGTTGTAAATTTTTTTACATTCCTTATGATTAATATAAAATGTTTTATATAAAAATATTTATTTAATCAATTTTATTAATTTATTTATATCATTTTAAATGTATCCCATCTTTTTAAATGTAAATCATGATTTGATTTAATGTTCTTTTAAAAATCCAAACATGTTTATTTGAAAATTGGAAACCCTTTATTTGGGTAAATAATTATTATAATCTATTATAGAATCCTTGGTGAGACCATTCCAAGAATTTATCTAGAACCATGACTATAAATTTTAGTTTTTTTATTATCTTCTTCTAGGTTAGAGCATGGGTAAAGTACCACTTGGTGGTGGTTCTAGTTTTTTATCTATGGGATTGTATAGTTGCGTCCATTGGGTCTTGGGAACTTATTTCATATATTTGTTACTTTGTTTTAATTTTTTTTATTTTATACCTATTTGAATAATTCTACACTTATCCCTAGGTATAATTTCTTATATGAATATTTTATTTTTATATTTCGTCTAAATTTTTTGTGGGAAAATTATTCCAAATATCATTTTTAATGATTCTGAGTCAGATTCAGCAACCTATGGAGATCAAGAAATCCCTTCAACCCATGTCAGGGCTGGCTCAGTTATTGGGTTTCCAGGATACCTGGCATGGTTCATGAAAATGTGTTATCAAAGGTAGGTCAATAATTTATCATGAATTCAGTATGAATTTTTGTAATATTTTCTAGGAATTAGAGGAAATTGAGATTGATTGTATATCCAAATCTCACAAAAAATGAACCATAATTCACTAGGGTGGGTTAAGAAAAAATATATTGAGGATTTGTTCGAGTCATTTCCTTTATTTGATTTGTATAGATTGAAATCAATATCGTTTTTCTATATATTGGGGTTAATTATCCATATTTTCCTGTTTGAGTGTTAAAAAAACATCTGCTGTGTTTTCTGCTAATATTGTGTAAAATAATTCCTTCAAGAAGATGTGTGAATCTTATCCAAGAGGAAGCTGTTGTTGAACCTCAATGACAAAATCCTCTTATGGAAATGAACCTGGTTGAGGTGATTATGCTTACTGTCCCTAAACTAGGACATGAAACACAACAAGTTCAGGTATAGGTTCAAGCTTTGGAACCTCTATGTGATGATATTCATAGTCCATATCCAGAGTCCCATTTCTAGAAGCCACCAGAATTCATGGTCTCATAAGTTTCTCTAGAGGTTGTGGAATTTATGGGCACCATCAACTACTAGTTGGGTTCTTGGATAAAACATAGGATATAAAGTCAAAGAATGAAACATTCATTCTTGAAGGAATGGCAAAGAGATATTGGGACGTGATGGAGATGGTGAATAAATGTGATGGATTATAGTAGAAATGATTCCAGGCACCTTTCTAAAACTAGTTATACCTAGATTTGATGTTTTTGGACAAGTTTATAAAGTTTCACAAACAAAATAATTTCATCAGGACTGTGACCAAGTATGAAAATCATTTTACAGAGATACTACATTATTCACTCGAGATAATATCAAATGATAAGATGTAGAATATATGGTTTTACTTGGGAAATTGATAATTCATTTTTTATGATGTTTTATTTATGAAGATACCTTCTTATGCTGATGCAGTGGATAGAGTGTTAATGGAAAAAATGGACATGGCTATAAATTCAAGGTCATAGGGAGTTTATTTATCTACAAGTGTAATTGTGGGTTCCCTTAATGAAAATCGTAAGCATGATGATTCTCATAGTTGTTCTTGATAGCGTGGTCATTCTAGACCTCCTAAAGTACCTAGAAAAAGATTGTTGATTTTATACCATTATGATATTCTTGGGTATTCAAATAGGGTTTTCACTGAGGCACCCATGAATTTTGGCACCAACAGACGCTTAGTTCACTTACAAAGGTTCTTCCATATCTTTTCCACTCCCCATAGTCTCATGAGATCATCATATCATTATATAACTGCAGTGAAATCATATTCTTTGAGGACAATTGGGATCTAGACACATGCATCAAGAACGAATCTTATTAATTTAGTGAAAGAGAGTCAAGAGGAAGAGGATACGGGTCTAGCAACTGTGAGAGGTACCATCACTATAGATTAGTCATTCATGACTTATTTAATTGATACAAAGTAATATCCTTATTTTATTTCATCCGGTATTGTTAATATGTTAATTCTTTATACAAAATTATTTTCTTATGTCATGGACATTACTACACCCCCTGGTATGAAGAGAAAGTAGTATCTCTATAGTCCCTATTATGTTTTCTCTCTATCAGATGTTGATCAATCATAGAGTTTTATGATTCATGACCTGAAACAAATTAACATCATCTTTGGGATGTATTGGATCATTTCCAAAAAAATCCCAGATTGATTGATATCTTCAACAAGTATCATTTACTATACCTAATGGTGTGTGCCATGTTTTTCAAGGATAATGGGAATGAAGATTAAGAATGGTCACAATTTATTATCAGAATTTGTGGAAATTGATATCTATGTTCACCTTTGATATATAGTGGGAATCTTTAAACAGTGGTATCCCTCCAGTCGTCGTCATGTTTACTGGTGTGTTACCATCTGAGTTCTCTTCATTTACACAGTTGAGGGAAGTATATTTTTTAATTGACTTAGTTCCTATAACTCAAAGTGTTTCTATTACGTCTTACCACAAGGAACCTGCTAAATTTAAGGAGTATAAGACTTAGTTTGATGATCTTATAGAGAAAGGCTTTAAAAAACTGAGCATTTCACCTTGGGTGGAATCAATTATTTTTTTTAAGAAATATTATTGTTCACTTCACCCATGTGTTGATTTACAAAAGATCAAATGAGTGATAGTAAAGAAAAGGTTTATATTTCTAAAGATAAATGATATGTTTGATCATTTTAAAGGGGAAAATTAGCTCTCAATTATTTATCATCAATCTAGTTACTATCAGTTGAGGATAAAAGAATATGACATTCAAAACAATTTATTTCAGGTAATGCATGGACAATATGAGTACCCTGTTATTCCCATTAGTCAAACTAATAATTTTTTAGTCTTTATATATTTAATGATATTGATATTACATGAGTATAATGATACCTTCCTGGTTATATTTGGGGATGACAGACTTATTTACTCAGTGATCGATAATGATCATGTCCATAATTTTAGAAAATATCTGATTTTTATGAGAAAACACAGAATTTATGCCACGATTTAGAAATATAATTTCTAGCTTCAAAAATTGAAATTCTTTGGACACATGGTTTGGGAACATAAAATATCATTTTACCCTAAGAAGGTCGAGGCTATAATGACATGGGATAAACCACAATATGTTTTTGAGATTTGGAGGTTCTTAGGTCTAGTATGGTATTATCACAATTTCATTAAGGACTTATCATGGTTGGATTGTTAGATTAATGATGTGACTTATATGGGAGTAATTATTTTTTTGGATAAAAAATGTTTTAATTCATTTGTAACGATGAAATGAATTTTGACTATAGTATCAGTGTTGAATCTTCCATAGGATTGGCATGGATATGTTGTATTCTAATATGCATCAGGATCAGGTTTGGGTTGTCCAATTATGCATGGTGAACATGTTATTACTTACGTATATGGTCATCTTAGGCCACACAAGAATAATTGTCTAACCTATGACCTTGAACTTGTAGTTGTGATGCACAAACTTATGATTTGGTGACATTACGATTATGAAGAGTGGTTTACCAATTTTGCAGACTACAAGAGTTTGAGTTATAGATTTTATAAAAAAATTTTGAATCTACAATAGGGGATTTTTTTTATTACCTACAATCATTATATTTCTACATTTCCATAACCATAGGGAATGGTAATGTCGTTGCCTATGATTTAAGAAAGAAACTTCTGACCCAGGCCATAAAATAATCTTCTAATCTGTGGAAATTGATATATCTATTTGAACAATTGTATATTGGAGTCTATGAATCAGGATCTACGGTTTCATTGTCCAGGATTTGGTTGACATATGATCTTATTAAGATGATTCATCAAGATCAATAGCTTGATGTAGATTTCTTTAGAATTACGATTCTATTTATAGTGGTGAGACTATTTGTAAATTTTTATTCTCTAAATAAGGAATTGTATGTTAGTATAATTATTATATTGTGATATTAGTGGTAAGGAAATATATTATGGGGGATTGCATAATTCCTTTTGGGTTGTAAAGCCACAAACCATGAATATTTTTATTACATACCGAGATAGTTCGGGTGGCCATGTATGAGATGGGGGATTAGTGAATGTGAATCTCATTGTTAAAATTTACAACAGGTCAAGGCCATGAACTGGAATCCTTGAATCTTGGTTCATCTAATTCCAATGCCTACTTGGAAGTGGTCCATGGGTGGCTCCACATTTTCCTGGTTTCCACCCCCACTCACCTGCTCCACTTTCATTCGGTTCTCACTTCTCTCTCACTTGATCCGTGCTCACAGTCTCCAGGTATTACACCAAATATCCCCCTTGTTCAGGGTTTCTTCTCTCTATTTCTCCGCCCTTAGCCTTCTCTTTCTCCTTAACATGGTTTCCACTGAGGTTCTTCCACATGTTCTCTCTCACAGTTTTCCCGATTCTAGTCTCGTTCATCAATTTCACTCCGGTGAAGGCGCTATGGTTTCTCCCCGGCCACATTAAGCTTGCTCTGACCTCACATTACATCGCTCCACTCCAGGTCAGATCTGGAGTGGTGGATAATTAGTGTTTTTGTGCTAAAAGTTTCGATGTTTTTCTGGTGACGACAATGATTCTTTAAGATTGCTTCATCTGACTTGGTCTGGTTCGACGGAGTTGGAGGGCGACTGTTCAATTCTGACTACCGGTGTGGTTTTTGTGGTCACCAGCATAATGAGGACACATATTTTATGATGTTTGAAGGGGACATGTTGATGGAGACGATGGTGTGATTGTCTATGTTCAATGGTCATGGCGTTTATGATGGTGGAGGCTCGTGTCTCAGAACTCACAGCCCGATGTGATGGGTCTTACCGGTTCAAATTTCAATCTCATTTTGAATTTGGTTTGGAACTGGTTGTTTTTAATTTTGTTATTTGGGGTTTTTGTGTTGAATTTATAAAATGTGTGGTACCCACTAATCCTCAAAGTGGTTTTTTAGAAAATTCAAAAAAAAAGATCGCACTAATGCCTACTTGGAAGTGGGATGAGATCTCTATAGACATTGTTTTAGGGTTTTAATATATCTATACAAAGAAGAATCTGATATGGGTTGTGATCGATATAATGAAGAAATTGTCACATTTTATACCCATTCTGGATACAAAAAAAGATAAAGAGTTAGTGAATCACTTTCTGAAAGAGATTGTTCACTTTCATAGAGTTTCATATTCTATTGTACTTTATTGGGATCCTCTGTTCATGTCTCATTTCTAAATAGTCCTTCAAGAGGCATATGGTCAGACATAAAATAGAAATACATATTCTTGCGGATATGCTATGCACATAAATTAATTGACTTTTTTGGGGCTTCAAAAGATCATTTATGAATGGTTGAGTTTTCTTATAACATCATTTACTAGTCCATGATAAGAATGTAACATTTTGAGGCCTTGTATGGTCAGCCCTTTAGATCTCCACTATGTCGATTAGAGACTGGTGGAAGATCTTTGATTGGATCAAATTTTTTCAAGACATGATATAAAAGATTCAATTTATTCATCATATAATGGTAAAATAATAGAGTAGGTACAAGTCTTATCCTGATCATCATCATAGACCTTTGTAATTCTTAGTCGGTGACCAGGTATTCATGAGAGATTCACATTGGTTGGTTCATCTACGACTTGGGAGTCAAGGAAAACTTAATCCTTCCTATATGGGTACTTTTGAGTCTTTTGAGAAGGTTGGGAAATTTTATTAGCATTTCAAACATCCATCGTAGCTGACATCGATAAATATTGTTTCCATGCGTCATAACTCCATAGGTATCTATCTGATCCATCTGAAGTTCGGAGATATAGGGATCATGAGCTTGTGTCTGATTTGTCCATGATTAAACATCCAGTAAGGATATTTTATTATGAAAACAAGGTAATTCATGGGAGTGTGATACCTTTGGTTTATGTTATATTGAATCACAGTTGTAATTATCAATAGACTAGGGAGCGTGAGGCATTGATGAGAGAGAAGTGGCCACTTTTTCTTGATATAGAAACACCTTGACCATATTTCTGAGGACAAAATGTTTGTTTGGTGTTGAGTTTGTAATATCCTATTACCTTTGTATAAGCTATGTTTTAAAAAAAGTCATGGTTTTCAGTTTTCTTTATCTTGGTTTAGTTGAGATGGAATCAAAAATACATACAATGGTGACATCAGAGATTTATTTGATTCTCCGCATAAAACATTTTGGTTCTATATCATGACAGAGATTTATATACCATGTAATGTGGTTACATGAAATGTAAGTTATAAAATAATAATAAATCCATTTTTAACAAGTGGTTATGGAATGAAATAATTTCTAGTATTTTCCCATTACACAACCTATAATTGGGATACACATTGTTTTAATCTATAATTGTTGTTTTGAACCAACATTTTGGATAAAAAATACTTCCTCCCCTATAGAAATCATTAATCTTGACTCAGGATCCATTCCCAATTGATTTTAGAGCCCTTAATCCCATCTGGGTGATTTTATTCTGAAAATTCTCATTGTTGTGGTTGGGGTGTGACTTTTCAGGCAAGAGTTCTCCTAATCTCATTGTATCATTCCCTTTTCATTCACCAAGTTTGATAGATCATCTTGTTATTGATGGATATAAACCCCAATTTATTAATTTTTTTTCCATTTTTGAGTTCCAAGATCTTCTACGCCTTCGTTCTTATTGGAATGTTCCTTTGGAAGCTTTTTTTTTCATGAAAAACGTAGGTTGTTCTGCTACGATGGCCAAATTTGAATAACCCTGAATTTATGGATTTAATTTCAATACTTTTATTTAATTTAAATTTTGAGAAATTGAATTCATTTCGTTTATAAAAAGTAAGACTCCATTGAATTTTTGTATTTTGTTTTGTAAATTTGGTTTTATAATGAATTTGGGACAACCCACAATTATATTGAAATAGGTTGTGTGAGAAATTGATTGAAATTTATGGAATTTTTATTGTGGAATTTGAATTACGAAATTGGTTTTAGGGAAAATTGTGGAATTTAATTGGAAATTTATTTTATGAAATTGATTTAAAATATTATTTTATGAAAATGGATTAAAATTTATTTAATAGAATCCTTTATTTATTTTCTTGTAAAAATGTTTTTTTTATTTAAAATATAAGTGTTGGTGTTTGAATAGAAATTAATATATTTTAAAAGGATAATGGGATGAATTTTATATTAAATAATTTGAAAATAAATTTCCCATTATTTTTTTACTAGAGAACATGAAATCCTTTTATAGTTTCTGAGTCATTATAGACAAACACCCTAGGATGGAAATTCCCTAGCACCAGAGAGATATATTAGAACTCTAACATAAACTGGTTAGAAAATTTTATTCCTCGGTTTAATGTAGATGAGTGTTATTTTACTAGTGTTGAAGGATATGTGTACACATTGATGTTATAATTATATTAGTGTGTGAGGATCCCATAACATGAAACTATCATACCTTTTGTCACATAACCATGTTCCTCGCTTATTAGCATTTGAAATAAATATAAGTAATTTTGTAAACTATTTTACATGCCTTATGATTAATGTAAAAACATTATAGAAAAAAGTATATTTAATATATTTTTTGAAATAATTACCATTATTTGAAATTTGTACAATATTTAGAATGTAAAGGATGATTTGTTTTAATATGATTTTGAAAAACCAAACCAATTTATTTGAAAATTGGATGCTCTTTATTAGGTTAATTAATTTTTGGCATCTGTTATGGAATCCTCAGTGGGACCCCAATCAAATTTTATCTCACACCTTACCTCTGCCTTCGTGTGTTTGTAGATTATCACCTTCCAAATTTTATCAAGTGTAAAGAACCACTTAGAGGTGGTTGTAGTTGTTGATTTGTTGATGTGGAGAGTTATTTCAATTGTTACATGGGATATTCATTGGGTTTTTTTGGTAATTTCCAATAGTAAATTGTGATGTTTTGTAAATTTTTGACTTTTTGTAGACTTCTCCATGAAGAGTTTTTCTTATATACATATTTTCTTGTTTTCTAGTTTCATTAATGTTTGAAAAGAATTCCTTACCACTCTAATTTTTTTTATGATTCCAGGTGAGAGTCTCTATGACATTGGTTTGGGAACACCCTTCAAGCCATGTCAAGGAAAACACAATTATCAGGTTACTAGGGTACTAGGGTACCCAGGATAGTTTGTGACACCATATGTCAAGACATAATAAATATTCCTTCAATGAATTATTTCAATACATAGTAAATAATTTGGTATAATAAGATGAAATACCTAGAATATTTTTTATGATGAGACTAATTGATACATAAACAGACTATAAATAATCCTACCCATTACATTACAAATCCATTCCATTCATAATACTAAATAATTGAATAAAACTTCATTAGGTGATCATTATTATAATTATTCAATACTAGAATACATAATATTGAAAAATTTCCATATCAATAAATAAAAAAATAAGATCAGAAACCATTTAGAAAAATAAATCGGATTTTATCATTGGATTATATTACTAGTAAATTAAAGTATTCATCAACGGATATTGAAAACGATGAAAATAAATTTAAAAGAACACACCTACTTTTATTTCAAAACTTGACAATAATAACCTTTTGATTTGGTAAAATTATTTTAAAAAATACAAAATGCTGATATTTTTTTATTTTATAATTAATATAGAGACATGTAATGTAGTCTTAAACAAAAATAACCATTAAGAATGTGGGGAAATCCATTTATAAATGGAAAAAAATATCCCTTTTACACTTTTGGTAAAATTTGGAAAGTACTGTGCCTAAAAAGTGAAAAAATGATTTATTTTATAAATATTTTAAAAAATTGAATCATACATAAAAATTATTTTGAAAATTTTTGGGGAATATTAAAAACATTCATGAAAACATTCATTAAAACATGGATATAGAAAATGAAATATTTCTGACTGAAGATAGAGATAAAGTTGTTTTTTTTTCAAATTCATTTAGACATTTAAGTATGTAAGAAGAGAAAAATTAAAGAGAAAATTTTAAATCTCCAAAAATAACCCTAGTAGATAATAATATATGGGGTTTTTTCTAGAAAGATCATATAATTACATAATCAAAATTCTTTAGTATAAACAACTTAAAATAGGGATAATATTGTGAAATAAACCCCTATCACTTTGGTAACAATTGAATCACAACCCCATTGATAGAAATAACATCAATTGAAATATTAAAAACCATGAATATAATGATTATAGAATATAACATACAAAAGGGGAATTATGTAAACCACATGAAATAATTAAGTAGTAAAAATGCTATGTGTCACTTATAAACAAAAGTGTGATGAGAAACCCTTACCTAAAATATAGTCATTATAGATATAGGTTTAAAAGTTCTGTATAATAGTTATATATTTTTTATAAATTAATCTAAACCCATATTAAATCTTATAATTCAATAAATATATTATATATAACATAATATCTCCCATTCATTAATAATTATTTATTAAAATAAATGTTTTGGGGGATAAATGTTTTTTTCAAGGAAACATCAGTTCAGTTTTCTTGATCCTTAAAATTTAATCATTGTTACAGTATATGTAGAATTTTAATCATATCTCAATTATCATATTTTATCATTATATAATATTTTATAAATATTAATTTAAATTTTAAATAATAATTAATTACACCATTACATTAATACTATAACTACCTATGATTTACATACATTGATATTATTTCAAAGTTGAATAATATTCATTAAAAAATATAACAAATACATGAAATGACTATATAGTTATAGTGTATTTAGAAATTTGGAAACATAAATAAAAGGTTAACAAGACATCTTCATTATCTCCCACTTATTTACCTATAACTAGAACCATTTCTTACATATCTGACATAATACCCTTCTTCATGACCAAGAGAAAAGAAACATATTAAATGGTGAGCTCAGATGTACAGAATGTTTAAAAAGGGAGAAATCAATCATATCAAAATCATAATACATAAGAACAAAAAATTTTAATATCTTATCCAAAATATGATAGATTATGATATCATTCCATGTGATAAATCATGAATAATCATAAGAATCAATGAACATAATCCCAAAATTCATAACATAAGTCATGATGTTTTTTTGGAATAAACATAATCATATAAAATCAGTTCATATTAGTTAAGGACCATTTAAAATACCATCATCGTGTAAATAGTCCATTAATGAACCTTGTTCACCCTCGTTCAATCCATGTATTAGTGAAACGAGATCATTTATCCTTCCAACAATGTTTTTCTCCTGAGATATAAATATTCACCCAATGTATTGGAGGGAGATATATGTCCCACCAATATCATAATGAAATAATTATTTTTTGTTCCTCAAAAACATAAATAATTCATCCTAACATATCCCAAATAATAAAATGGTTTTCTTAAACATCATTTCATCATTATATAATCTATTTAACACAAATGGATTTCATCAATAACATTCCATCATAATAACAATAAAACCATATGATGAATATGGATAGTATAATTGAATCCTAAAACTATTAAATAATTCCATATTATATGGGAAATAATTTTTATTGAACACTTGAAATTAATTGTTGAGGAAAATATCATTTCTTCTAAATAAACAATTTATTTTCTCAAAATTCCACAAAAGTTTGTACAAAAATAATTTATTTGAAAATAAACTTCAAATCATATTGATGAAGATTCATGGAAACAAGGCATTATGTAAATTTAAAAATTCATTGATGATATATATTTTAAAAAACATTCTCCTCATACTTTTTCCAAATAATTCACAATATACATCATAATGAATAACGATAAAAGATTCCTTTCATACTATTTGATAAGAAAACCCAAATGTGTAAAATTAAATTTAAATTATTCGAGTATAATAGAAATAATATTATATATTTAGGAAATATATTCATCGATTATAAATATACCCTAGTAAATAATTATGTATAAAAAATCATAGATAATAGTGAGATTGTGAAATTTTCCCTTAATTGTGGTCCGATTTCCATGGAATGTACTTGAATCTCCTATTCTTTGATGTGATTCCTCTAAATCTCCGACTTGATCACTAGAGTTAGTATTTGAAGAAGAAAAGAACCTATAGAATGTATCTAGGGGATTTTTGAATGGAAATAGGCAGGTGATGCCCATGCTTAAAGGCTGAAAGTGAAGTGAAGAGGTGAGGGAGGAGGTGACCTTTTAAAATTAAGGTGAGGGGTACTTTTGGGAAATCCATAAATTATAAATTATAATAATGTAAAACCGCATAAAAAACCTCTAAATTGTCCAAATTCAAATATGATATTATATTATGTTGAAATTTCATCATCTAATAATTTTTTGACAAGTATTTTTTTCAATTTAAACAATATCATTTTACTTAACACTTAGTTATTCATTATACTTTTAAACTGGAGTATAAAATAATTAAATATAAAAAGGTTGTAAAAATTAAATATTCAATGTAAATTAGACCATAAAATAATACATAATAACATTTTCTACCGTATAATAATTATTCTATATTTTTTAAATAAATTTTTATTTCTAAAAAATTTAATAAAACATTATTTTGATAAATAATCACTTGTGTCACCTTTTCCACTATTCAAATTAGTAATTTGGAAAAATATTAAGATAACATGTTAACTTTGATCCAAATGTTTTATTATATTCCAAAGAGGTAAATTTCATCTAGAAAATTCATTATACATATTAATTAACACAAATTATATATATTATAATATTTTTCATAACATTTATTTGTTATAACTATTAAAAAAAGAATTACTGAATCAAATTTGTGTAATTATTTAATACTTTTTTTAATAAATATTAAAATAAAATACTATGATGAATATAAATATACAGGATTTTAGAAAAGTATTTTTAGTTGAATTTATTATCTTGAAAATTCAAAATTGAAAAAGTTACTCTTATTAAATTATGAATGTGAAATCTTTATCATAACATTATATAAAATAATATAAGTGTCACAACCACTTCTATAAGGCTCTAAATAGTCCATAACTCAGCTAGTGCATATTTATGGCCATGATATACTCAACCAATAATATTTGGTCCTATATTTGAGTCTTTTAATGATGATTATTATTTTAATTATTATTA
This sequence comes from Viscum album, assembly GCA_963277665.1. NCBI lineage: Eukaryota > Viridiplantae > Streptophyta > Magnoliopsida > Santalales > Viscaceae > Viscum > Viscum album. The sequence continues at coordinate 1,040,084,383 of OY728165.1, forward strand.
TTTTATTGATTTCTCATCAATTAAATAATCTAAGCATCAATAATGTATATATTTTTAAGGTAATTATATATAATCTGAAAATAAAAAATAAATTATCATGATAATGAAAAATATTTCATCATTAAAATGAGTATTTATAGTCAAATTTATTTTTTATAGACTTATTTTCATAATGTTATAGTTATTGACATTTGGGCAAGACATATTTAATTTTTTTTCTTTAAATAAAATAAATTAAATGTTCTAATCTCATCCAAGTGGATTTCAAAGGACACAATTTCAATGCAAGGATGATTTAGATCGAATCAAACTCATCCAATTATATTAATACAAGTGTTAGGGTAATTTTATAATAGTATTCTTAACCTTCTTTTCCGGATTTACCCTTTTACCATATTAATTAAAATTACCGAAGATAATATTCATAATTACAAATAATAAAATAAATATATTTAAATAATTTAGACATACCAATTCAAAATATGGAATACATTTTTCAAAATAAAAAACATAGATTTTTCCGTAATTAATTTAATATTATTCCTATTTTGGGAAAGAGAGGATGTGTTTTTAAAAGATAAAACATTGAAAAAGATTGAACTGTTTTAATATCTGAATTCAATGAAAAATTAAGGATAATAACATAAATTATATTTAATGAGAAAAATATATTATATTTATAATATTAAACAATTTTATATTATAATATTACCATTTCTATTATTTCAATGAAAAATGTTTTTTTAATTAAATTTAGTGTGTTTTTACTATTAATAAAAAGAGGAAAGTTATCAATAAAATATAAGAAATTCATCCGAAGAAAATATTTATATCACACATCCAATGAAAATTATTATGTTTTCATATAAATATTAGGAATGTGACAAAATATTAATTTAAAAAGATTTATCCCTTAAATGGTTTTAAAATTCACCTTAAAAAATATAGGTTATTATACATCAAATAAGTTTTATTCATCCCCTTTAACAAAAATATCTATTTGTTGAATATAAAAAATATTTTTTAAATATATACATATATATTTCATTAATTTAATTTAATAATAATAAATCTCTGAATAAATTAATCCAAAAGAAAAAATAAATAATTTATTTATTTTTTCATTAAATAAATGTTTGCAAATCACATTACGGTTTTTTCATAAGTTATTTATATTTATTCCCGATAACCTAACAGATATGTTAAAATGGTCATTTTATACTAATAGAATCTTATAGTTTGTTTAAAATCACTATTGTGTGTAATGCAAGCTATTGAAGAATTAAAAATATTTACAGAAAATATCTCAGAAAAACATTCAGGTGTATTATTCTAGCCCTCTTAAACTGAATTTCTCCATCAATATTTTTCACATGGATATAAACAGATGAGGATACTTCAACCACATCACATTATATATTTTCTATATAGCATACTCAAATTTTTGGTTATACCAAAAAACTTTATCCAAGTGAGAGGTCTTGTTTCGCTGAATAATTTCACTACGACCTAGAATCTCTACCGGTTGTTCTTCATAAGAAACATCTTATTCTAGTGGTATGAATTATGATTTTAGTACATGTAAAGGATTAGGTATGTACTTTCTTAGAAGAGATATGTGGAATACATTATGAAATTTTTAGATATTCAGTGGAAGAACCGATCAGTAATCTACCTTCCCAACACGATCTCAAATTTCAAAATGAATAATATACATATGGATTAGCTTTCCCTTCTTTCAAAATCTCATATAACTCTTCTAGGGAGATATTTATAGAATCTCTATATCATCCACTTCAAAATCTAGGTGTTTTCTTCAGTTTTCATCTTAAATTTTTTTTTCGACTCAAATATTCTCTAATGTGTTGTTGGAGAGATATGAAAACTTCTACCATTTCATTAATAAGATCACGTCCTAATGTCTTTATTTCATCAACATCATCCCAAAAAGTTGGTGTTCTGCACTTTTTTACATAGAGGGATTCATAAAGATCCATATGAATACTAGATAGAAATCTATAATTAATATAAAATTCTAACAATGGTAGGTGTTGATCCCAACCACCATTGAAATCCATAGAGAAATATATCAACATGTCTTCTAGAGATTTAATTTTCCTCTCAGACTGTCTATCTTTTGGAGGATGACAATCAGTGTTGAATCGTAACTGTGTATCCATATCCTACTAAAGGATTCTCCAAAACATCGAGGAAAACCTCATATCCTGATCAGATATAATGTAAAGTGGTACTACATTCAATATTACCACTTCTTTTACACATGTATTGGAAAGATGATCAAGAAAAAATCCTCTCTAATAACAATTATGCATGCCGAAATTTTATGGTGATCAACTAAAACCCATATTACATTTTGGTATTTAGATGTTTTCAGATATAGGATGAAAAATTCCATAGTGATGTCTTCCCATTTCCATTCGGGTATGTGTAATAGTTGTAACATCCACTTAGAATTCTACGTCTCAACCTTATCTTTCTGACAAACAAAGGATCGAGAGACATATTTAGAAACATCTCTTTTCATTTCATCCCACCAAAAATACTCTTTTAAGTCCATTTATGTCTTTTTTCTTACAGGGTGAATAGAGAATGAAAAACTATGAGCCTCATCCAATAGATCCTTCTATAGTTCTGGTATGAGGGGAAGACAGACTTGGTTCCTGATCTTTATTATTCCATCTTAGTCAATGTTGAATTTAAGAACGTGTATAATCTCCTTTTGATGCTCTATATCTTATTTTTGTGCCTCATTAATATTCACTTGTATAGATGGTTGATAATTAATTTGATAATGATAATATTTCTCCTCTTGCATTAAAATATCAAGATCCATACATTGAAAATCCATATATATTGGATCGTTTATTATCCTTATCATGTATAGGCTAACATGGTCCTTTCTACTCAATGAATCTTCCACCTTGTGCACTTTCCCTAGTTTTTTTAAATGTTGGGGCCGAAGCCTCATTTTTATTAATAAAGCAAAGCAAAGACCTCTTTTAACAGAGAAGTAGTAATATTTAATCAAAAATATCCATATTCTCTGACTCATATTCATCTATTTTTTGTATGAAAATATACTATAAACAATTATGAATAGAATATATATCACAACATTCACCATAAATATAATACATCCACACTGTTAGTGAAAATATTACCACAGCTAACTCCAAATCATGAGTTGGGTAACTTTTTTCATGGATTTTATTTGTCAAAATTGATAATCTATCAACATATAATTTTTCATGAGAACACATCCCAACCCCTTTTTGGATGAATCATGATAGATCAAAAAAAATTCCAATACAAGGCAGTGTGAGTACAGGTGCATTGGCTAAACTTATTTTGAGCACTTTGAAATATTTTTTGCATTGCATTATCAACAAGAACATAAATCCTTTTTGAGTAAAATTGTTGATTGGATTAGATAATCATGAAAATCTATTGACAAAATTTCTATAATATCCAACTAAACCATGAAAACTTCGAATCTCAATTACCATTGTTGTTCTCAGCCAACATGAAATAAATTCTGTTTTTTTATCCATAGATATCCCTTCTTTTGAGATTATGTTACTCAAAAATTAAGAATTTTGTAGCCAAAATTCCCACTTGATAAGTTTTTCAAAAAAACCTCTCATTTCTCAAGGTCTTCAATAAAATTCTCTTTTGATCTTCATGTTCTTCCTTTTTCTTCAAATAGACAAGAATATCATCTATAAAGAATACCACAGACTGATCAATATAGTTTCCACAGACTCTATTCATTATAATAATAAAGATAGTGGGGTAATTATTATGAGCAAAAGTCATCACTATAATTTCATAGTTTCCACACCGTTTATGGAATGTCTTTTTTAGTATATACCAAATCCTATCCCTTAGTTACTGATATTATGAACAAAGACCAATATTGTAAATGTATTGATCTCCACATATATGGTTGAATAAGTCATCAATGCCGGGAAGATGCTATTTTTTCTTGATATTTAACTTTTTAGGTTCTCTATAATTAATGAAGAGTCTCATTCATCCATACTTCTTCTTAAAAAATAGAATAGGTGAACCCTAAGGCGACACACTAGGGAGTATTAATCCCTTTTGAAAATTCTCTTAGAGTTACATATTCAATTCCTACAGCTCAAATAGGGCTTTAAGTATGGGGTCATTGAAATAGGAATAGAACCATGTATGAGCTCTATTGAAAACACAACCACGTGATTTTGTGTAAGACCAGGAAATTATTCCGGAAAGGCATTATATAAATTGTATACAATGGGTGTATTCATAATTTTGAGTTTCTCCCCAACCATATAAGATAGATAAACATAATTTATGTGAATAAAGACCCATAATATGGAATAAATTTCTACTGGAAGGTTATATTTATCCTTGCATCGATAGATGATCATAGATTGATCTCAAATATTAAATGTGACTTCTCTTCCATGGAAATTGATATGAAATTCATATAGATAAATCTCATCCATGTCAAGAATCACATAAAATTATACTATAGGATGGATCTTAAAAATTATAGGAATCACTTTCCCACAAACATAAACTATAAAATAATTATAAACTTTGGATGCAGCCATTATGACATTAGGAGTTGTCACAACTAACTCAACATCTAATTATTCAGGTAATATGGAGATATCCTCAGACATTTTTTCAAAAATAAAAGTGTGGGTGGATCTAGAAAAAAATAAATCATTTTTTACCTTAGAGTGGATGGTAAGTGTACCTTTCACCACTTCATTATCACACTCCACATTGTTGATAGTAGTCACATATGAATTTCTTTTTTCTTTGGCCTTAAGAGTTTACTGATGTTTTTCATCGTCAATAACCCATGGATTCAAACATTGATTGAAATAATTCCCCATTTTCTCGCACTTGTAACCTTAAAGTATAAAACGTGCATTCTATGTAGCCTTTTATCTATCTACATCATTAGAAATATTTTTCCCATCACTTGAGCATTCATTTACTTGATGACCTACTTTACCAACCTTAAAACATTTAATCGTACCTTTAAGGAAATTTATTCCTTGTTTCATTCCACACATTGACCATATGGGAAATATTATATTATTTTCAAATTTCTCATTATATTTTAACTTAAATTACATTTTTCTCTTCTTATCAAACCCATATGACTGATGGGTTACTACAATCTCTATCTCAAATATGAGAGTACATCGAACAATTTCCTCCCATCTTTTGAAGTACCTTATGTCTAATTACCTTCATAGACTTAGTTTTATGGCACTAAAGAATCAATCAATTTTACTCTTAGGATGGATAATAATTCTTGAAGTATACCTTGAAAGTCATGTAAAAATTGCTTCATAGGTTCTAACAGATTCATCATCCTTTTTCCTAAGTTCAAGGAACTACTTCTCTATATTTGTTCGAAGAATACAAGTAATGTAATTATTGAATAATAATTCCTTAATCTCATCCCTTTTTATTGAATCATTTTTATCTCTTTGACTGATATTATTGATAAGGTTCCACCTTTGACCAGCTAAACATTACAAATGACAAAGTGATCTGATGAATTTATCATGTTCTGAACATTGGATAAATAAAAATATCTTTTTAGTGGTATTGATCCATTTTTCATCCATGAATGGATCAGAAGACCCATTAAAATAAGTTTGACGCTGCCTCATGAAAGTCTTAATTGAATGTTATTCCCACCTTTACTCATTTGTAAGTCCTTCATGATTTATAACTTGATTACTTTATGTGAGCATTAGAACTATATTTTTCATTACATATCTCAAAACATTTGGTTTCTCAAGAGAACAATCATTCCATTTCCCTTTTCATTCAGCATTAAGATAGTTCCTTTAGGTTCCATCATTTGACTAAAATCTAGAAGCATAGTGTGAGAAACACTAATCATATTGGGAAAAAAACATAATCAAGAATAAAATTTGAATTTAAGAAACATTAAGTTTTATAATAGGTTATTCATTATCATATCTAAAACAATAATATTTTAACTTATAATTCTATATATTCTATGGGTTCTTACTACGGGTTTTTCATCTTAGTTTTAGAAGGCTAACTATTCCTTTCCTATGATAACTACTATAACGACCCATACTTTATATACATTAATATTACATCAATGTTAAAGAATATTCATTACAAAATATAACAAATCCATGATAGGACTGTATAGGTATATTGTCTTTAGAAACCTATAAACATAAACAACTGGTTTATAAGACATCTTTATTGTCTCCCGCTTATTTCTCCATAACTAGACCCCGTATTGATATATCTTACTAAATACCATTATTCATTACATGGGGAAAAGAAACATATTAAAGTGTGAGATAAGATTAAGGGTAAGAATGGGATATATGAATCATATCATAATCATAAGACATAAGAACATAACATTTGAAAATCGTATCCTACATATGAATGATCATGATATCATGACATGGGATAAATGATGAATGTTCATACCAATCCATGAACATAATCCCACAATTCATAACATAAGACACAATGTTTTTTGGCATACACATATATAGATAAAAGCATTTAATATTAGTCAAGGATCATTTCCACAACCATCATAGTGGACAAAGTCCATTACTAAATTGATTTCACTCCTCATTCCAGCCCTATATTTCTAATCCGAGATCATTTCCCATTCCATCCATATCTATCTCATGAGATATAAATCATTTTCCAATGCATTTGAGGTTTATATAAGTCTCATCCATTCCAAATTAAAATTAATATTATGTGTGCCACAAAGCATAAATTAGTCATCATAACATAACTCAAAGAATAAAATGGGTTTCTTGAATATCATTTCATTATTTCAAAATACATATAAAACAAAATGGATTTCATGAATATAACTCCTTAATAAATAATATAAAACCATATAAAGAATAAGGATATTATACTTGAAACATAACCATATTAAATTATTCTATTTTAGATTTAAAATAATTTTGATAGAACACTTGAAATCATTTCTTAAGGAAAATATCCTTTCGTCCTCAAAACATTTTATATTTTCAAAATTCAATGAAATTTTTAAAGAAAAGAATTTATTTGAAATTAGAATTTAAATTTTATGTAGGAATATTCATTGAAATAATGCATTATGATAATGTATAAATCCATTAATACCGTATAAGTAAAAACATTTCCTTTGTACTTTTGGTGAAAAGTCAAAACGTACCTCATAATGAATACTGGAATAATATTCCAATCATAATATTTAATAAAAATTACATAATAGGTAAAATTGACATTAAAATATTGTAGAAAAATTGCAATAATATTACATATTTAGGAAATATGGATGTGGATGATAAATATATCCCAAAAAATACTTATGTATAAAAAATCCTGGATAATAGGGAGATTTAAAAATTATCCCTTACCTGAGGATTGATTTCCTTTGTATGTACCTGAATCTCAATTTCATTGAAATGATTCCTCTAAATATCATATTAGATCACTATAGTCGGTATTTTAAGAAGACCATAACCTTTAGAATATTACTAGGGATATTGAGAAGGGAAATGGGAAGGGGATGACCAAGCATGAAGGCACAATGTGAAGTGAAAATGTGAGGGAGGAGGTTCCCTTTTATAATTTATGTGAGGGGAACTTTTGGAAAATCCATAAATAACATTTTATAATAAATTAAAACACCATAGAAAACCTCCAAAAATACCCAAATTCAAATTTAAGATTATATGAAGGGGAAATATCATCAACCAAAAAAATAAATTTATTTACATCTTTTGACCTATGGATTCAAAATATGGAATCCATTTTTCAAAATTAAATACCCATATGTTTTAGTAATTAATTTAAAATTATTCCTATTATTGGAAGGAGAGAACATGTTTTTAAATATTAAATCTTTGCAAAATATTGAAATGTTTTTACATCTGAATTCAGTAAAAAATTAATGATATTGAAATAAATTATATTGAATGATAAAAATATATTATATTTACAATTTAAAAAAATTAAATATTATAATATAACTATATAAAATATTTCGATGAAAAAATTTATTTTCAATTAAAATTTAGTGTATGTTTACTATTCATTAAAACATTAATGTTATTAGAAATATATCAAAAACTCATCCAAAGTATATTTTTATGTCATGCTTCTATAGAAAAATTTTATATCGTTTTATAAAAATTATTAATGTATCAAATTATTAATTTAAAAAGGGATCTCTATTAAAAGTCACTAAAATGGTCATTTTAAAAACAAAAATATAGGTTTTTATACATCAAAAAGGGTTTATTCATACCCTTCGACAAAAATATATATTGGATGAATATAAAAAAAAATTTAATTAAGTATAAAACATATAAATATCAGTAATTTAGTTCAATAATAGTAATACACCCAATTTATTAATACAAAAAATATAAAATTGATTTAGATTTTTCATAAATAATTGGAATCAAATGACTTTACCAAAAAAATTCATAATGTAGTTATATTTATTCATACAGACCTAATAGCTTGGATAAAATGATCGTTTTAAACTAAGTGAATATCATGGTTCATTTATACTCATGATCTCGTGTAATTAATTCTATTAAAGTATTAAAATTATTTAGAGAAAATATTTCAGAAAAACAATCGGGTGTTCCAAAGACTGTAGGTTGGACGTATACAATAGAAATTATTTCATTTTCTATAGGATGGAAATGAGGTGTAAAATGGTTTAAAAATATTTATAATAACAACTCATTATATTTATGAGACTATATTTATTATGTTGGGGTAGGTAAAATATATTTAAGGGAACTAGAAGAGGAAATAAACATTGATAGGATGGGTATAGACGATAACCACTTATTTGAGAGACATCATTTAACATAAAAAATTGACATTAGAGGTTTGTAATAAGGGATTAAAATAAGATATAGGATAAAGGGATGAAAAATAGTAATTTATTTGGTCCAAAAATGTTCATATTAATGTACTCAAATATTTTGAATAAAAGGAGAAGTGGTGGTTCCCTTTTATAAGTGTGGTAAATGATACAAATAGAATTATTTAAAAGTTTTCAACATAACCTATACCATAATAAATTAGTGTGGCTATAAAACACCCAAAATTGATAGATCAATGTCATATGGATATATAGAACTCCACCAATCACATTAATAAATGTGTTGTAAACATTTTAATCCCTAAAACCACGTTATTTCACATTAAAACTGGTATAACAACATATTGTCTTTCAAGATCCTATAAAATTTCAATTTTTTAAAAATAATTTCCATGGAAATTTTTGACTAAGGAACAATATTGAATGAATGAAAAAAAAGGTTTGTACTAAATTTTTTATAAATTATGATCCCAAATTTTTAATCAGTTTTATTAGATTAATAATCTATGTTTAGCATAAATTAATTTTTACATACAAACATGAATTAAAAAAAGGGAAATAATAAACTAAATCATAACTTTATTTACCTAGATAAATAAAAATTAGTCCAATTACCCATATTTTATTTGTCATTTAATAAAAATTGAGGTTTTTATTAATTTTTAATCAATCAAAAAAATTAATGGAACCTTTAAACCATACCATTAAATGAATATACCCAAAATATTTTTTTAATATGAAGACACTGTAACATATGCTCATAAAAAGTCAATTTTAGTTTCCCAAATTCAATGAAATGTTTCAAAATACACTATTTTACAACATAAAAACATATTTGTTCTATCCAAATTTTTTATAAATAAATCATTCATTATGAAATTATAAAAAAAAATCATAAAAGTGAGAAACTATTGATATTTTTTTATTTCTCTATTCACAAAAAAATCAAAATTTTCTTAAAAAAATAATAATTAATTCAGTAACATATAATGTTGGAATGATAATTGAAACATTATTATTAATTTCCTTAAATACACTTTCTAAATAAGGAATAAATTAATCATAAATTCAGAAAAATGGAATATTTTTTTAATTTATAAAATATATTTTGAAGGAATAAAATGAATATACTAATTTTTTCAATATTTATGATAATTTAATAAATTGATTCTGAATATTTAAAACCAATAAACATATTTTTTATAATTTAGCGAGTCCTATTCATACATTAAATTTAATGAATCTGATATAATATTCAAATTAATAACATTTCTATAGTATATCACGACATGGTCCATGCTCAGCATTTCATGTTATGTAAGCTATCGTGATTATTATTATATTAGACTAAATTTTAATAGTACAATTGGAACATTGAAAAAAAACATCATCTTTTTGATAAAAAATTGGTTGGATCATACATGATATTTTGATTTGTCACTATTACGAGTCTATGTTATATATAATTTTGTTGTGCAGTTCCCCTTCCTTCTCGATAGAAGGTCGGGTAGGATTCCAGTAGAACTTTTCCATTTTACGTCACAATTATCATAAAAGTTTTGCATGAAAAAAGTATATGTTTTATGTAAACCATGAATTTTTGGCACAAGGACCGCTATGGTTATGTAATGATCACTAGGTATTTTTTCTCATTGAACTTGTAGGGACCACAAATTTATAAGATGGAGAAATAATATTTAGTTCCAATAGAAGTGGAAATACCTCATGAGATTTTCTATATTTATGGTTCCACTACCAACAACTGCATAATATTTTTCAATTTTCTTAGCCACCTATGAGCGACCAACTACCCATGAATGTGATATCCTCATATCATATCAGGTCAAAAGCTAATTAAAAAACATAGAGGGTTGAATTAATGTCCTAAAATAACTTTTGGTTAAAGAATCATAGAATTGTGATGGAATTTCAATGAATATCATACTGCATTAGGAATAGTATTTCCAACTAGAATAAATTAGAGAACATTTACTAGAACCCATTATGTAGCTGGAGGAATTTTGATAGAGGAAGTGATAATTGGTTATGTGTGTTGTGAATACATATAAATTTATTGAGGATTATGTTTCATGGAGAGTGAACTTTCACAAGTAAATTGATGTTTCCCCTCAAATGGTTATTTCTTTACAAAATTTGTATCATTTCTTCCCATTGAATCAGATTCTATATTGTTTCCTCTAACAGAGATTTATGGTTATAAAATCTATGTTTTAGATATTCTCCTAAATATTATTTTAATTAAGAAACATATTTCTCTGAATAATTTTTAAAAAAGTCTTATATTACTAATTTAATCTTTTTTTTTCATTTTTATTATTTAGATTATAGAGATATTATAATTCAAATCCAATAAAATATAAAACTAGAACGAATAAATAAAATAATGATTTTAATATTAGTTGAGTCTATGGGATCACCTCCTAGTAATGGAATAAAGAGGTGTATAGTTTATATACCTTCCATAAAAAAATTAATCTTAAGTTTTAAGTCATGGATTAATTCTATTACATTTTAGGGTCTTTATAGTATATAGATTTAGGTTATTAGTTCATCACACTTATATAAAAAAATATGACATCACTAGGAGGACAATTCAACATAGTATCATTTTTTTCATAAACACGAATTTAATGTATAAAAATTTTTCTATCATGAAATTTCTTCATTATTTTCATTTTGATATCATCATTTACCCAATAATATTTAAATCACTATAATAAATATTTTCAAACATGGTAATAGAAAAAAATTCTCAGTAAGGAACACATAAATAGAAATAACGAAACCTGTTAGTTCATGAATAATTAAGCAATATATTTTTTTAAACAAATTTAACTCTTAGATTAAAATAAATATTTTATTACCAAATAAATAAAAATTTTAACAAATATTTTCAGAAAATATTTCTTAATAATTGGAGAAGGAAAAATAGAACTCATAAATAATCTATTAGAGTTATGAAAAACTAATGAATTTATTTTCAAAATGAGTTATACATTTAAACCTTAAATAGTATCATATAATTTCATTTAATACTAATTTCATGAAAAATCACATATGATAATAACATTAAAATCACTGTATCATATATACATTAAAACATTGGAAATATGGAAGAAAAAAAACATGTCCAAATAATATGTTAAAGCTAACTACGAAGAAAATATCACATGATAGAAAGAGTCTGATAGTTGACTATGAATACTCTAAAATCCCATGTATAATGTCACATGAGACTAAAAATTATCTGAATACATTATAGAAAAATATATGAACCCCCATCATAACATTTACACACTAATGTGGACCACAAATGGAAATCAATCATAATTAAAAATCATGATAATTAAAAATGGAATGAAATAGGTTTTAAAATATTTCCTCCTATCATAATAAAAAGGAACATCTCAAATATGTAATTTAAATAGGGATCATAAACATTGAATTATCCCATCAATAGAAGTGGTAATGAGATAGTTCAATATGTGAGAGACATATATAGATAATTTATAATCAATCTATAACATTAAAGAGAGAGAAAATGTGTGCTAGAAAGAGAGTGGTCATATAGTAATGAAAATGATGATTTAGAAATATAGCTTACACCTATAATTATAACATTTACATACAAATAAATTTCCATTCCATTAGAATCCTTTTTAGAAAACTCATAGAACAAAATTAAAGAGTGGTTTTCTTAGTTGAGAACACATATGAATATAAATATATATAAATAAATAAAATTGGTTGTGGATGTAGGAAAAAACCATGATTTCATATAGGATGAAATAAAAATCTTATTTTATTTTATTTTTAGAATGTAAAAATGTTCTATATAAAATATCTGTAATTATTTCTTATGAAAACCATTTAATGAAATTCAAAATAGACATGAAAATTACCATATAATTATTTTATGTCCTTTTAAACACATTCATATAATATTTTGAATAGTATAAACATGGAATATAAAAATTAAAAAAATAAATCTCCCCAACATTTACAACCATGTTGGTAAATTAAATTATCCCATATGAAAAACATTCAAATGGTTCTCTTATTAAAAAAATTTTAATGTCAAATATGGTCAAAATGACCATTATAATCCATTGAAGAAAAATTATATATTTTCATGAAACATTTATAAGACCATGTAAATATATGAAATGAGTTTTAATGGAATATTTAAAATCATTTTTTTTAATATAAAGTCCCTTACCTCGAGTCTCACTCGCCACATATGTTCATTATCATCCTCTTCATTAGAGGGACTCTCTTGGTTTTCACCAAAATCATTCATTGAAGGGTTTTATAATCAATTATATAATTTATGACTTGGTATGGGATATTGGATATGCATATTTTGGGCTTTTATAAATGAAATTGTTAATTAGGATTGAGTAAATGTTGAGAGGAGGTTCCCCATTATAAGTGATGGGAGGTTCACTTTTTTAATTTCAAAAAGAAAAAAACTAATATATATTATTTACCAGGGTAAATGGACATAAAAGGGTAAATTACATTAATAAGATGATTACAGTTTGAATTATTCTCATCCCATTATATTTTTACAAGTATATATTAGATTTCAACCCTTATTTCTTTGTTTAGACATGCTTTAAAACTTTTTTGCTATTATCACGATAAATTATTTTTACTTTTATGTTTTAAGGTAATAACTATAGAAATAATATTGGAAAATAATTGGGCCATGTATGATATTTTGGAACACAATCCAATCACCTGGAAGAATGTGGGGTTATTAGGGGTTTGAAATCATTTAATAATATATTTTTCATTTTAAAGTATCTTTTATGTATATATTTGGAAATTCATTAAATATTATCAAATAATTTGCATACAACTCATGTAAATTGGTTAAAAAAATAAAATATATTAAAATATAATAAATAAAGTGTTTTTATATAATTTTATAATAAAATATTATCAGTTTCAAATTTTATTTTGAACATTAGCTTCTAGAAAAACCCCATGGACTGCTAGTTGTAACCTTAAGTGAGATTATTACTTTTTATATATTATTGTGGAATAAATTTACATTAATAAATTGGTTATTAAATGGAAAATGTATTCCATTTAGTCATTTTATCATCATAATTTACCCTTTTCAGTATTTTTATTATTTTAAATAATTTTATTTAATATTATTTAATATAATATATCATTATGTTCATATTGGATTCAATTTAATCAATTTGAATATAAATACCAATATAATGCAATGAATTTAAACTATTATCCATTTAATCATTAATAATACTCCATTTTAAATATAAAAGATTTTTTAACCACAAATAAACTCATGAACATTACATTTAATGGTATAAAAATTATTTACCTTGAGTTTTGTACTATTTAAACAAACACTAATTCAGTGTTGTATATGCCTTTAGTTTTACTATATAATCTCAAAAAATAATGAGTAAATTAAAATAATGAAAATATTTTCATTATAGTCAAAATAATCTAAAATAATCACTGACAATTTATTTTCACACCTATGTTAACATATACGAAATATTAAAAGGAAATATTTTGACATTTTCCGTTTTTCTTTTTCTAAAATATTATATTGGTCATTTTCATGGATATGTTTCAATAAAATTATTTAATATTGATAATAAGGTGATGATGGTAGAAATAAAATCATTTAATAAAAACAAAAATTACAAAAACGCAGCCATCAAACTTAGTTTTAATGTAGGTTAACTCAATTTACCCATATATTTTAGTGAATGTATTCTACAATTTTTATTACTAACTATAATGAAAATTTTGTTCATCTTATTAAAAAATATTATATATTCTGGTTAATAATATAGATTCAGTTTTATCAAATTTATTTCAAATAATTTGAATAATTTAATGTAATAATGAACCTGAATTTTTTTTTCGTAAATTAGGATTTCAAGAATTTAATTATTTTAAGAACACGATGATCATAAATTAACAATATTAATTGCAGTAATTATTTTATAAATTTAATTGAATATAAATATAGATATGTATTTTATAAATATTACTTAAATCCTTCCCCATTTTGTTTTATTTTATTTATTTAAAATGATGAAACATTATTCACTGAAAAGAATTCAAAAACTGTTTTTATGCCTTAAAATAATCTTATTAAAAAATATAGGAAAAATATTATTCATATGAAATTAATTAGAATAAATATAACTAAATATTAATTAAGTTAAAATTAAAAAAATAAAAAACATAATATTATATTTAACTTTGATAATTTATTATAAGGATATGGTAGTTCCATAAAAAGTATTATTTTTAATTATTAATTGAAAAATCACAGATTAAAAAAATATAAAAAATTCACCCTGAGAAAAATGTGATATGTAAAGTTAAAAAATTATATAAAAATTAAAATAAAAATTTTAGAAGTTCTTGAAATTAATTATTATATTTAATCTATAAAAATTAAAATTTATATTTAGATAACATATTTATTAAGAATAAAATGACATTTACAAAATATTAGTGATCATTTACTAAGAACATATAAATATAGATTTTGAACTTTATATTATATATATATATATATTTATTTATTCACTCCAATTTAATACCTAGTATATTACTTTCATATTTAATCATTTCATGGTCTGTTTAGGCATAGTGTTTCTTGTCATATATACTACCCAACATAGTATTCATATTGAAATATCATGGTGTTAAATTCCCCCTTAAAATAATTTCATCATCACAATTTGAACTTGAGATTACTAATCAATTCTATTACTTTTGAAAATTATTTTTTTTTGAATCACACAAAATAGGAATTTAGAAAAAAAAATCCTAATGAAAAGAGGGAAAGGGAAATTTGAAGATCATCTAGGATAACACATATCTTGGCTTTCATATATTAGGAAATTAATACATTGTGAAAATAGGGTCTTAGAGGAAATATGTAATGTAAAAAATTATAATGGAGATTGGAAAGAGATTAATGTTCCCATGAAATTTAATGACCCTGAGAATGGTAATAGGATTATAACCACATGGTGTAAATAATACCAAAAATTTATCATAAATTAAGATAATGAGGTAACATTTTCTCATGATCTTTTTCATACATCTTTTGAAGTCATTTTCCAAATAGAAGGAGAACATAAATATATACACTTATTTTACATATAAAATTTTATCCTTTAAACAATTTCCACCACAGATATCATCATCTTCTCCAAATTATGTGTATCCTATGTGATTTTTTTTGTGATTTATGAAATAAAATCAAATTTTAATAGATCACATTATTCCAAAAAAATAACAATATATTCCAACTATCATTACAAATTATCCAAAACGACAATTTATTATAGAATGTATGTTAATTTAAAAAATGAATAAACCATTATATGATGAAATAAATTATTAATTCTTAATGCTAGTATAGTAGATCCCAATGTTCCTATTTTTTCAGTTGTTAAATATCAGAACTCCAAATTATATAATATATTCCTAACAAAGTTCTAAACCAATGAATTTGAAGGATTTGAGAACATATTCTTCTAAGAATAATTTAACAATTTTCTCTAATCAATATTAGTAACTCAAAATGTCATATACCCAAAACATCATATTTATAATTCATATAATCTCCAAAATATGATAGTTGTTTCCATAAATAACCAATATCACCAAAAAGACACATTAAAATTATATGTTCTTCCAAAAGATAATTCAGCTGTTATTTTTTTAAAAATGTTAGGGACGAAGACTCAATTATTTATTAAAGAAAATAACTCTTTATACTGGGTAGAGGGTGACCCATTACATAGACTGAAGGCCCATGGCCAAGTGGCCTGCATACAAGGCTAAACCAACCCCCTATTTCTGACTCAAAGGACCCATCCTTAAACAATAAAGAATATAGAGTTTTATATCTGGAATTTATTCTCTTACATTTGAGGATCTTAATGGTTTATAGCATTAGTGGATTTTGGATACCCCTTAAATATATTAATATTACATGAAAAAGAACTAAAATCATAATAGTATCCATTTTCCATCATAATAAAACAATTAGTATATAATATCAGTTTTTTTCAAGGCACATCTTTATAATTTTAATCTTAATCTAATCCTTGTAGTTACACAACCATAAAACCCTATGAATTTTTTTTATGAACTGGGATTAGCACAATAAGGAAATTAAGAAAAATATTAAAATAATGAAACAATGATTTTAGATCATGAATAATTCTACAAGATTTATAATTAAAAAATCATTGGGATCATTATAGATGTTTTATCACCAAAGAAATAAACATTTCTTCCCAAAGGTTTTCAAAAAATGTTTCATAATAAATAATCATAGAGGAATAAAACTCAATAGCGTTCTTTTTTAGTAATGAAAAACTTATTAAATATTTTTAAAAATGAGTTATAAATTAAACAATACAAATTAGTACATACATTCCTCTAAGAAAAAAATATTGAGAAATCACTTGGGATAATAACACAAAAAATGGTATCATATGATAATGGAGACATTGAAATATTAGAAAAAACACAAAACAATACAAAATTATATGTCACGTCTAACTACTAAGAAACCATCACATTGTGGATAAAGTCTAATAGTTTATTAAAATTAATTATAAATCCCATATTGAATTTATCATCTGAAAAAATTTCCCAATTAATTAGATAATAATATTCAGGATACCATCATAACAATGAAATTCCTATATTTTCCACAAAAAGAAATCAATCATAAGGAATAATCATAATAATTACTAGTATAAATAAATGGGTTTCATATTTATTCATCAAATAATAATAAAAATGAATTTCATGAAGATTTTATTAGAGAGATGATAATAAGGTATGTACTACCACATTAATGGAAGGAATAATATGATAGGTAAACATGTGAAAGAAATATACACGCAATTTTGAAGAATTAAAAATATTTAAAGAGAGTGAAAATGTCAGTTGGTGGGATAATGGTCATAATCGAAAGAAAAAGTTATTTTAGAGATATCTCTAACACCTTTAAGTATAACATTTCCACATATCAAAATATCTATTACGATTAATACATGTTTCTAAAATACATAGAAAAAAATGTATATTCATTTTTTCATTGAATAAAACAAGGAAACTAATAAAGAGGAAAAAATATAAAATAATTGTTTCAATGGTGGAAAAATATGATGTAGCCTAATATGTTAGAAGAAAACATTTTATTATTATTTATAAATAAAAATAATTATATATATAATACATAAAAATATTCTATTGGAAAACCATTGATTGAATGTCACACGAAACAAAAAATATCTTTTATAATTATTTTATTTATATTTATGTGCATCAATAAAATAATTAGATAAATATAGATGTAGAATATAATAATGTTGTAAATAAATATTTAATACTTTTAAAACTATGTTTTAATGTAACTTTTCCCTTATGTAATACCTTGAAATGATTCCTTTTATGAAAAATTATAATGAAATTTAAATATGGTAACATACAATTTTGTCATCCATTAAGTCTTAAATAATAATTTCCATAAAACATTTAGAAGAAAATCATCATGGAAGAAAATTGTTCGATGGGAACCTTTAAATTTTGATGTTTTAATGGAAATCCCCTTTCCTCAAGTATCACTCATCACATATGTTCTTTATACACATGTTCTTTTGAAAACATCTTTAGTTTTACACTAAATTCTTTCTATAGTGGTTATCTAATCAAACAAGTCCTATATGAAAAAAATAAGTGATTTAGGTATGGTATTTGGTAGGTATCGTCTAAACTAAATTTTTCTTGAAGTGTGAAAAAAGAGGAGAGGATGTGCCTTTTTATAAGAGATGCGAGGGGTAATTTTGGAATTATTTAATCTAATAAATTAATATAAATTATTTATAAAGAAAAAATGGCTCCAAAATTATATATTTTTAAGATAGGATTATTATTGGAAACAATATTATCATCTAGTGAAATTTTTAAAATTACATATCATGTTTTTACTCATATGACACTATTTCAACGCGCTTTAACCATTTTTAATAATTACCCAGATAACAATGATTTTTAAAAAATGGGGATTATGATAGTTACTATTAAAATAATATAAGATCATAAATTTATAATGGTAAATATTTTAAACCATAACCCATTCACATGGAGAAAGATAATTTTTTTTACAATTTTTAAATCATTTAATAAAATACTATTTATTATAATATATCGTCTAAGTCATTTTTAGTAAAATAGTTTAATATTATACTATAAAATATATCTAACTGATTTAAAATTTTTCAAAAATGAATTATATTAAAATACAAGAAATATAATAAATTAATAAATTAAATGAAAAATATTATGAAAGGGTTTTATATCCTTTTAAACCATATATTTTTTGATCAACCCCTTGGTTATCTAATTTTAACATTAACCATGATAATGAATTTATAAATATTAATAGGATATAGACTTAATTATAATATTAAAATTCTAATATAAATGGAATGGAATATATTTTGGACCATTTTGTATCCAAAATATACTCATTCAATTTTTTTAGTATTTCATATAAATTTTAAAAGTATTATTTAATAAAAAATTCCATTAATGTCATTTTTGATTATATTCATTATATTTTAAATTAATGACATGAAGATAAAAATTATTTTTTACTATATTCAATTAAATCATAAATAAAACAACATTATTAAATTTATAATTCATTGGTAACCATAAATCATCCAAAATACATTACTATTAATTTTTTTAAAAAAATTTTACCCTATATTTCCCACTCTTTTCACAAGTGTTGTGTCAATATTGTATAATAATTTTAGGTAACTTTATAATCCAAAAAAATCAATGTAAACTACCATAATTAAAATTTATTCATTATAATCCAAATAAAATTAAATATTCATTAAAAAATAATTTTTACCACTATGTGAAGATATTAGTGATATTTAAATGTTAGATTGTGATATTTTGTATTTTTATTTCTTAAAATATAATAAAATTCATATTCCTGGATAATTATCCAATAAATCATTGATTCTAGATAACATGGTGATATTGGTAAGAAAATTCATTTAAACAAATTAATATGAAAAATAGTGGCCTTACCACTTAATTATAGCCAATTTTAACCTAATTGACCCTTTTACCTTGGTGAAATAATTTTTTACTATTCATTTTGACTAATAATTATGTCTAACTTATAAAATAATTATAATTATACAAATTCTAAATAAAAAATACAGTTTATCAAATTCAATTCATATAATGGGAAGAATTTAATTTGAAAAAAAATCCACTAAATGTGTTGAGAAGCAGTTTATCAAGAAATGTAATTTTAAAGTGTAAGATGAACATACATTAGCTTTCTAAATATTAATATAGTCTATTTTAATTCATATAAATATATAAAAAGATACATAATATATAAATATCATTTTAATAATTTTTTATCATAGATTATTTTCACTAAATTAAATCTTGAATCAATATGTACATCGAAACAATTTATTTAAAAAATGCATTTATAATCCTTCAAATATAATTATACCCAAATATGGATTAAAGATGATTAAAATTTAATTTTTTATATTAAATATATCTGAATAATTCAAATTTCACACTAAAATCAAATTTATAGAATAAAATTATTTTTAAATTACATACTTTTTTTGAGTTAAATGGCGGATTTAAAAAAAATATTTTCACTATTTATCGTAATAAAAATATTCCAAAAAAAGATAAAAATTTCGCCCTAATATATTTTTAATATACAGAATTCCAAAATTTAACCATTTTTTTAAAATAAAATTTCTATTTTTCAAATAGGTAATTACAATAATCCGTCAAAAAATAAACAAAAATTATTTTTCAAGAAGACATGTTTTTGAAGAATATATTGAATTTAGCAATAATTGAGTTATTATTTACAATGAAGTAATAAATACATAGTATCAAATTTATATCTGTTCCAAAAAATATTTTATAAGATATAAAATTTTTATATGAGTGTTGGATCCATTAAATTACTATTTAAAACATTGTTTTTTATTTTTATAATAGTTATTAAGAGTCTAAGGAAGTGTTTGAGGGTGCATGGGGATTGTTCAGAGACCATATCTCCAATGTTGAGAGAAAAATTTGAGGGGCACAACAGTGCATGGTTAGTTATATCTATTACCCATAAATGTGAGAGGCCTCGAGGGTTCCACATTATTTTACAAACCATGTACTGTTGAGTAAAAAATTATGTTATTTGGTGGATATGTGTTGCAGAGGTTATAAGTACGGACTATACACGGTCTGTCAAACTATGTGTCTATCCATGCGGGGATGGGTTCCTATTGGATAGAGTAATTCATGGGGAATTCATGTTTGTCAAAATATGTTCCTTACTATGCAAGGGGTTACCACCCAAGACATTGAGTGTGCATGGTTGAAACACGATTTGGACAACTGTTAGGGAAATAAATGCACCCTTTCAAATAAATAGAAATTTACATTTCCCCTACCTTCTATTACTTCATTCTCTCCCATTTCGCCTACCATTCTCTACAGATTCCCAACCATGAAATATTTTCTCCATCTCCCCCTAGATATTTTTCTATCTCATCTATTTGAGCTCTGAAGTAAGTGTTGTTTTTCTTGTTGGACAGCTATCAATAAGTGAATTATAATTTTTTTTCATCATTAATCTCACTATATGAAATCAAATATCTGTGTGAGATTATATAACCTATTTTATGATAATTATTTGATTTCTATTATTTAACCCATTCTTGTTAGGTTTACGAGGCCCACAGTGGAAGCCGACCGGTTGGGTATTTTAAATTTTTTGTCGGCAGAATGACGATACTTATCGTTGCCGACGATCCGAGCCCCAGAGAGGTCTGAGGATATCGCGTAGATTATTAAGAGAAACAAATTAAAATTAAAACGTACCCGTTTCAAATCTGAAGGCGCGGTCGACTGCCGCTAGCCGATGGCGATCATCTCTTGAAGGATCCAAAGCAGGATCCCTCTAGATCGTCCACACGTGCTCTAAAAATCCGTGGGAATACAGATTGTCGAACGTCGGTTGCTAGCGTGGTGATTCAACGATATTTTCGACATCCCGATGATCACCGCATTGTTGATATTGTGATGTGTGAGGAAGAACATGATCTGAGCTCTTGGATCAGTAGCTTCTCTCTCTAGGAAGCGGGAGGAGAGAGAGGCTCTCAATTTTTCATTCCATAAATGAATGAATACTGATATGCACACCAAAGAGAGAGATACACCTCTTTTATTTATAGAGACGTTGATGAATACCTGGTAGGGTTACCTAGCGCCTGTTAATATAAATGTTTTCTAAATAAATAATTTCGAAGGGCTAAACTATGAAAATATTATTTAATATTTTATCACATACTTGATATATATATATATAATATTGCGTGATAAAACTGAGCCATTTAACTCGACTCGCTATCTTGTTTAATATTAAACGAACCTTGAATATTAAATAATATTCGTTCGATTAACATTTTTCTTGTAGTTACTAAACTCATAAATACATTAAATAAATTCAATCCCAAATATTCATATCGTTAATATTAATGAATTTATTTAATTATTTTGGTGATTGAAAACTTGGACAATGGTCTTACCCTATAGTGGGGCCCATTATGTCCATATTCATATTCAACTGAATAGGTGAGGATTCTTGAATACGCTATTGTGTGTGACCCTCGAGGCCCTTATCTCGATAGCAGTGAATAAAATCCACAGACCAAGAGTGGAGCCTCGCAACTCATCATGGCCCCTAAAGATATAAAGATAGTCATAGCAACGACTACCATCTTACGAAAACTGACTGTGTAGTGTAGTCTATTTGTCATTAAATATCTCATAAAGCAAGACATACTCTTGTGTCATCATCCTTATCTTGCTTTATAATTTGTTATTCTATCTAGATGAATTCACCTTTTTACTGCTTTGGCCAAAGACTTATGAAGGCGTCACCATCCTGATTGAGCAGGCCTGAGATATACAACTTCCTAAACATGGAATCGACAAATTCTTTATTGACCATTCAACCCATGTCTTACCACCAACGACACACCCAACACAAACTACCTCACCACGACATTCCTTCCATGGATTTCACCTTGCATCAATGTACATAATTAAATGATATACATTCGTAATGGTCTCAAGTCAAGACACCAATACACATGTTCGTAGATAGGAACAACCAATGACACCCAAAAACATGTGGTGTTCTTATTGGCGGGTATGTTCTCATGATCTCACTACTGGATATCACCAAATGCGACATTCATGAGAAGAAGTCTCAATGATTATAAGCCCCCAACACTTGATAGTCAGACATCTACTGTGTCCAGTAAGTAAGATGTATCTAGACTACATAACATATATTTAAGATCAATGTCATTATATCTCTTGGTTCTCATTATAGTATGGGATCTACTATAACCTCTTGACAAGAAAATTAACCTTTTGACATTACCATTATTATAGTGGACGCAGAAAAGTCTGTACTATAATGGTAAGATATCATCATGCATATCTAAATTTAAACATGATACAGTAATCAAATGTACTACATAGTTGGGTCTAGGGAACCCAATATTTCAACACTCCCACTTTCACTAGAGACAACTTTCTAACTTAACTTGTTAGCTACTCACATGATAAAAAACATGCTTCTTCTGAGTAATGTCTTTAACTGTTGGGCATGCCACATTTTTACCGCATGGCATATCTGTTATATGGGACCTCAACGACTTGAGTAAAACTTTTCAAGATAAAGGATCTCCGAGTATTTTAATTTTGTCTATTGTCATAACTTGACAACTAGGCTAGTAAGAATTTAATAATTCTCATTTTGATAATACTTTTCTCACTAGGTTTGAATTCAAGAACTGGAACAAATCGCGGTTATTTATAACTAATTCATAGCTGCCTTAGAAGCTGTAATGTTCTCGGTATTTGTAGGTATGGCTGCCACAAGATTTTATGAGCTTGACTTGCTTATCTCATTTTCATCACTACGATACTAGATCAAATTGATCTAAGGATTACTAGTATGTATCCCACCCTAAATAGTATACCTTCATCTACTTATTCCATGTACATATCATTTGTACTTGCCAAAGTACAAGATGATAGTTCTGACTACATCACCTGTAGTGCTCCTGGAAATAATTGATATCTGCCTATATAAATTATATCCTGGTATTATCAATTATTGTGCATATTATGGAATATGTGATTGTTCCATCGCTAAATCATATGGTATCAATTCACAAATTTAATCTCTACACATGTTCCGAACATGTTAACCTGGAGAGATTAAGCCATGTGACAGAGGCAACAATTATGAACTTGATTTGTTCCAACTGGTATTTTTCAATACAATGTCACTATATGTATGATTGACTAGGACCAAGAAACCTTTGGATCTACCTTAGTGGATCTTGTTCCCTAGAACTTAGGTTGCTACTTGAATTCAATCATTAGAGAATTGCTTTTAACTTGATCTTATCAAACTGTTAGATCAAAACCTGTTTTCCATATGTTGTCAAACATATATCATTCGGAAAACATTGGAGCTCCAACTAACATTTGGTAGACACAAGGAAAATATTCATTTATAATTAATGCTTTAAGATCTTGTTTCTTAATGGATCTCAGTAACCTTCAACCCTTACTGGCATCATTTGATGTCATCATATCTTTTTGGTTGCAACGTATAGACACCTTCCACAGAAGATGATCTTGACATCCAATGTCCAATACAATTATCATAGAAGTTCAGCTATGACAAGTAAAATTCTAATAGATTTAGGTGTACCGACTTGGTATAAAAAAATCGAGCCTTATGGTACCATACTTGTACCATCCATGTATCATTTCATTTGAATACCCACCGCAATATTCAATTTATAATCCCCTCTGCAATTTGATACATGGAATCCATTTTTGAATTTTAGTTGATCTTGTCAATCTTAGCTCGTTTCCATATACTTCATACTTGTAGGATTTATTATTCTCAATGAATAATATATCACCGACCGCAGTGAATATAAAACCATCACCATGGTTTCATTCATCCAACATAGTATGTGTCTCTGGAATATTCCTATTCCACAGGTACTTGTGGAACTTGTTCCCTATGCCAACCATTTGTGCGTCTTGGGAATTGAATAAGTCCAAGTCAATTCATCTCCCACTATCTCTAATAGAGATGTGCAACCTTGTATAGAAATGTAGTCTAATACTTGACTACATCATTTCTATCTTAGGGATTTAGGTAATATATTAAGAAATTGTTCGGATAACTTACTTAGATGCACAAAATGTTTAACTTGATGCAAGTTTGTTTAAATCCTAACAAATTCTTTTCATCTAAACATGTCTTATGACATAAAGTATTTTCCATCATACTATGACTCTTATGATATCCATTTGTCATTTTAGTTGGCAAATTGGTTATGGGTTTACGCTGTTATTTTCAAATCACATTTTTGATATATGATGGAAGTTTCCACAAGTTGCAACATTGATACAACTTATATCATAACTTTGATGTGTAACATATGCATTTTGGAATTCCTCCACGCTACATGTTTGTTGATCAATGAAAATGTTTAAGACTTTATCATTGATCCTTTTTATGAACATCAACACGGTGATGTAGATAAGGTAACATGCATTTAGGAATTACTCCATGCTACATTATCATGATCGATGATTGCTTGGTCAAGATATTCTTCGGCCTACCGATCTGAATAAACTCATATCTTCTAACCAAACATTTACATAACTAATCCTTAATGATATAAAGGAAACTTATGAAGTATCTTTACCTCTTTATTTCTTGAGAATAGTTCACATTGTCTTCTTGAACTAACCTCAAAAAGCTTTGTGGCATACATTTATTTCTAAAGGTTTATTTGGCTAAACTAAGGGTGTCAATAATACCATAGGTATTTAGATGTGCCGAGCCTAAATACCATACTGTGTATATATTTGACATCATCTTTTAGTTTTATACGATAAAGAATCACATTGCCACCACTGGGTAGGTTTTACATATTATATTCATCATGTATTTCCATTGATTCAAATAATAGTGAACTGTTTGTTGAGTATGTTACCTCAAACAACATTCATTTCAAAACATGGAATAATGTCTCAATATTTCCAAATGGGCACATGAGATAAATATTTTTGGTTATACTCCACAACTTGTTCAATTTGAATCAATCACATGGCAATTAGAAGTTATGTGTTTCTCCCTTCTGACTTAGGAATCACCCTTTCTCAGCTACTTGAAGAAGAAATTTTACTTCTTCTAATGATTCACTACTTACATGGTTATTGTTTTTCAATACATATATGTCAAAAGAATATTGTATTTTAATACCCAAGAAGTATTCGAGAAAAAAATACTTTTATTTGATGAATATAAACTGAACAAGAAGTGGGTACTTGCTTCTTATATTTCAGTTTATAAACTTCCATGAATTTATTTAAATTTGTGATGCAAATAACATCCTATTAAATAACCAACCACTTTTCTTTGAAGGACATGACTATGGTTCCTCTTGCGTAACATGCCATGGGCCTTTTCAACTTTTCACTCAATGTATTTGTCATAATAATAAAATATGGCATTATCTCCAATGTTTTTATTACTTGGAAAGTATTTATCTTAATGTTAATGAATCTCTTACTCTATGACATTCGTTTTTAGAATTAAATGAAACTATAGTATTTGGGTGTAAATGGTATAAGAATGGGATGACATGAAATATTGTGAACTGTCTTTCACTTTGCACAATCCGAGTGTAATCATCACATTAAAATCTTGTTTTTCTTTCTCCTCGAATGGATCATGGAGATGAGACTACATGTGATCATCATCCAAGTCTTGATGTAGCGACCACAACTAACATTATAATTTGATGATATCATTATGACAGAACCATCATATGATTTATTCACGAGTTTCCTGAAAGCATTTTTACAGCCTCGCTTCCTGAGGTGTCTTAACAGGTTGGGACACAAGCACCTCGAATTTCCATTATGGTAGTAATGTGTGTAAGCGCCTATAATACAATTGGAATTTCATGCTTGTTTGGACATTAACTTTGTATAATAATAATCATAGTTTTATTTTGGTATTTCTTTTCTTTATCTACAAATATAATTTAGCAGATTGTACCTTTTGTGATTACCTAATCTGACATTACTGATTATTTAATCATTAAATGTCTCCCACTGATTTTTGGAATTCTAGGAACCCTATGTAGTAGAATTGGAATACTCTTGATTTTTCTAGTGGCAAGGATCCTCAAACCTCCCTCGTAGTCTACAAGTTAGGGCTACGCCACTACTCGGAGGGTCCAAGGTAGGGTTTTGACTAGCCAACCGCATTAGCTCGAGGTTCCTTGATCTGTTGAGTGAAGTCCCATCTTCAAAAACCATTCAATGATTTATTCAACGCTTGCCTATGAAATTACAAAAAACTAGCTAAGGTTATATCTCTGCTGCAATTTTAGTTAAGTCGACCCACCACACAAATAAGAGCTCCCCGGTAGTAAGAGGAACCCTCAGTTGAGGCATGAACTAGCACATCGAACACCCGATTTTAGTCAAACTTGAATGATGGAAGACTATTTGTGATATAATATTTTCTTTGAGGGTTTTATGTTTTTATCTCGATGAATGTAATCCATTTCTATTAATCTCGTTCATCTATGTTGTCATGCTCACAACTGAACTTTAATAGAAAAACATACGCTGCTTCTTGATGCATTTTATTATCTGTTATTTTAGGTATTTTTCCCGCTGTTCTAAAATGATTAAAATAATAAATAAATTCATAAAGTTAAACTACTACCCGACTGGAATTGAGCATCTAAATGACATAAGCACATCGTACCTGGGTCGTATGCTTGACTCTTGATGCAGCCTGCCCTATCATGTATGTCCGCTGGTCTTCTGCAGTATCGCTATGTCTTGGCGGGGTCGACGTCACCTCTTGGTGTACTACCTCATCTTGGCGGAATCCAGATGTCGTGTTGCAACGTCTTCATCAACATGCACTGCCTCGACTTGGTGGGGTCCACATTGTTTGTCTTTGCATCGTCTCTGTCCATGATACAAGAATACTCACGCACAGACGAGGGGGACTAGGGTATAAATGTACATCCAATCAATTAGACACGTAGGTCATTATAAATTTTAACCTAAAACTAAGACGATGCGTAGACCGTCATTTAATTAGTTACAAACATTGCACGCAGTTTAAATAATTAAATAAATAAATAATTAAAAGCAGAAAATCTCGTGTCGGTGATCTAGACCAGTTGTAGGGTATAAAATACTAATCGATAAAAATTAAAATGTATAAATAAGTACAAGGGTTATTTAATTTAATTAAATTAAATGAATTAATAAATTAAAATAATTTAATTAAATTAAATGAATTAATAAATTAAAATAATTTAATTGATTATCATCTAGGTAATTAATTTAAATTTAATACATAAAATTAAATTAATTAGTTATTTAATTTAATTACAAAAATTAAATTAGTTTTAACCTCACGTATTAAAAATTATTTTAAACCATAATTAACATATTAATTAATTTAAGTAAATTAAATTAATTAATTTTATTAATTAATTAACTCGGGACCATGCAAGAGCATTCTGGGATGGGCAGGCCCGCTCAAGCCCGATCCTGGCTGAGCAGACCCACCTGGTCACATGTTGGGTCAAGTTGAACCCGGTACCTACTGCTCGGGGAGAGCGCACTGCATGGACTACTAGTTCTAGAGGTGACGCCTCTCTCAGTAGTGTATGGGAGCTGTGCACTAGGGAATCGGCTGCGCGGGGTGGTCGGAATTGTAGCGCGCGGTCGGGAGAAGATCGCAGTCTGCTCGCAGAGGCTAGGCAACGGCGTGGGTGCACTGTGCGGGTCCGCCGAAGGGGGACCAGGCTCCCGGGGTGTGGAGAGCAGCAACAGCCGGGCTATGAGGTTCTTGACGTCCTGCTCCACGGCGCTGCATGCGCTGTGCCTGGTTCTGCCCGAGCAGGGTAGCCGACTGAGGGCGTTGCATCATGTGGGTCCACCGGGGGAGGAGGTCGGCTGCTACCGAGATGTTCTGCTGGGGCATCACGTTGGGTTACTGGGAGGAAGCTGGGTCCAGCATAGTGTGGCCACAACGGAGTGGAGCAGGTAGGGTGAGGAGGAGAGTTGGTGGTGCCTGCATGGGGATGCGCCTTGTGGGAGAGCGCCTGGGTAAGCACCGGTGCGGTGGGAGGAGTAGATTGTGGTGCCAGTGTGGCGTCCAAGTGCTACAGTAGGGAGCACCGGGAGGGCGGATGGTGTGCGGAGGACCGCATGGGCGAGCCGTCGTCCCAGGGTGGAGTCCCGGTGGCACTGCAGTGCACCGCGCGGGAGATGGAGGGGGTCCGCTCGGACCCCCTTCTACTTACTCCTTTTTTTTGTTTTTCATTCCATGCAGCAGCCCCCTTACACCCCATTTTTTTTCTTTTTTGTTTTTTTTGTGTTTTTCAAGTCTCAGCAAGACCGCTTTTGTGTCTTGCTTTTGGGTCTCCACGCGGGAAGACCCCCTTTGGGGTCTTCCTTTATATTTTTTAAAAACTTTCTAAAGGCTATATTAGCCTTTAGATATAATAATAATAATTATTATCATATTATTATCATATATATAATTATAATTATAATAATTATAATTTCTTAAAAACATGCATTATTTCTGATAAACGGAAATAATCAACAAATTCTAAAACCCAAGTAAAAACCCGAACACAATCCATTCCATAAATTTCACATGACCATATATTGGTCGTTCAGAATCAGATTGAAATGCGGTTTGATCCATTTTGACCAATTCTAAACCTCAACTTAATTTTATGCAAATTAATTTTATTTGGATCAAAAAATATATTCGACTCCCTCTGATACCATTGTTAGGTTTTCGGGGCCCGCAGTGGAAGCCGATGGGCCAGGGATTTTAAAACTTTCATCGGCAGAATGACGGTACTTGTCATTGCCAAAGATCCGAGCCCCAGATAGGTCTGAGGATCTTGCTTAGATTATTAAGAGCACAAAAATAAAATTAAAACGTACCTGTTTCAAATCCGAAGGTGTGGTCAACTGCCGCTAGACAATGGCGATCGTCGCTTGAAGAATCCAAAACAGGATCCCTCTAGATCATCCACACACACACCAAAAATACATGGGAACACTGATCGTCGAACTCTGGGTTCTAGCATGGCGATTCAACGATATCTTCAATGTCTCGACGATCATCGCATCGTTGATCTTGCGATGCGTGAGGAAGAACTTGATCTGAGCTCTTGGATCGTCAACTTTTCTCTCTAGGAAGCGGGAGGAGAGAGAGGCTCTCAATTTTTCTTTCCAAAAATGAATGAATAGTGATATGCACACCAAAGAGAGAGAGCCTCTTATCTTATTTATAGAGATGTTGATAAATACCCGGTAGGGTTCCCCGGCCCCCGTTAATATCAACGTTCTCTAAATAAATAATTTCGACAGATTAAACTGTTCCAATATTATTTAATATTTTAACACATACTTGTAATATATATATATATATAATATATTACGTGATAAAATCGAGCCATTTAACTCAACTCACTGTCCCGCTTAACATTAAATGAACCTTGAATATTAAATAATATTCATTCGATTAATATTATTCTTGTATTTACTAAACTCGTAAATACATTAAATAAATTCAATCCCAAATATTTGTAACTTAAATATTAATGAATTTATTTAATTATTTTGGTGATCGACAACTTGGACAACGCTCGGACACCGTGGCGGGGCCCACTATGTCCATATACCTATTCAAATTAATATGTGTGTATTCTTGAATACGCTGATGTGTGTGACCCTCTAGGCCCTTATCTCGATAGCAGTGAATAAAATCCACAAACCAAGAGAGAAGTATAGAAACTCATCATGGCCCCTAAAGAGATAAGAATAGTCATAGAAACGACTACCATCCTACGAACACTGACTGTGTACTATAGTCTCTTTGTCATTAAATATCTCATAAAGCAGGGCGCACTCTTGTGTCATTTTCCTTATATTGCTTTATAATTTGTTGATCTATTTGGATGGATTCGCCTTTCTACTACTTTGGCCAAAGACTTATGAAGGCAGCACCATCTTGATCAACTAGGCATGAGATATACAAATTCTTAAACTTGGAAGCGACAAATTCTTTCGTGACCATTCAACCAACGTCGTACCACCAACGACACACCCAACACAAACTACCTCTTCACAACATTACCACCGTGGTTTTCTCCTTGCATCAAAGTACGTAATTAAATGATATATATAGTTAATGGTCTCATGCCAGGAGACCAATACATATGTCTATAGATAGGAACAACCAATGACACCCAAAACATATGGTGTTCCTATTGGCGGGTTTCTTCTCATGATCTCACTACTAGAGATCACCAAGTGCGAACTTCAAGAGAAGAAGTCTCAATGCTTATGATCCCCCAGCACCTAATAGTTATAAATCATCTGTGTCCAGTCAGTAAGATGTACCTAGACTATAGAACATATATTTAAGATCAATGTCATTATATCTCGAGGTTCTCATTATTGTCTGGGATCTGCTATAACCTCTTGACATGAAAATTAACCTTTGGACATTACAATTATTTTAGTGGACGCAGAAAATTCTGCACTATAATGGTAAGACATCACCATGCATATCTAACTGTACACATGATATAGTAATCAAATGTACTACATAGTTGGGACTAGGGAACCCACTATTCCAACAATTCTATCCCCGATTAAAGGCCCATAATGGAAAAGGAGTTATCTACCTACATAAGTTAGGTGGTCTTTTAATTTTTCCTTAAAATTCATGATATTTATATTATGGGTCATTAATATTTGTGCTAGAACTTCTATAAGAACTATATTAAATGTTATTTAAATAAAATAAATTGACTCCAAAATTTTTATGGTTTACCTTTCAAAATAATTAATTAATTGGTTGATGTAGACCACTATATGAGCCAACCCTTAGTGTTTTCAACTATTTTAAAAAAATGAGACATATTCTAGAAATTAGATCAAAGAATATTTTTTCTAAATTTGAATTAAAAATAAAATGAAATTAAAAATAAGAAATAAGGGAAAAATAAAACATACCTTATTAGGACCTTGTTTCTTTTATTTTCTTTGCCTCAATTGTAATTAAAATCCAAATTAAAAATTTTAATTAAGTGGATTAATAAATTTTTGTGCTCTACTAGCTATGACGATCATGTATGATATGCCGATGGGGATAAAAGGGTTACAACATTGAACACTATATACGTGATTATCAGAATTATCAAATTAAATGCATTATATGTGAATTATTATATGTTGTAGGAGACACATGGATTCCAATAAAGAATTATATTGAAAGGAGCACCTAGAGGATGAAGTTTTGTTATTTCCTTATTGAAACTTGGATTTCTTATGAGGAATTATAAAAATGGGATCAAGGAGTAATGAATTATGTTATTCCACAAGAAAATTTTGTTCTTCCTATGTGGAAAGAAAATGATAGGCTCAAAAGGATATTTAATTATACCATGCCTTGATGATACCTAAATTATTATGAAGAATTCCATGGATGGGATTGTTGGGTGGTGGGTTATATTAATCCTAGGGAAATATCACAGTTAGGTAACTGGATTTCATTGGACGGGACTAATGGTCAATTATATTAATTCGATGACACATCTTCCATGTTAGAGAATGTAATTAGAGTTTGTTAAAGAATTTCATACATAAGAACATTATCTATTAACATTAATTCATTTATAATATTATGGGTTATATTTTTACTATATATTTGAATGATTATCTGGGGAATACATGGCTATGATTATATGTTTTACAACTGAAAAATAATTAAAACATAAAGAATAAATATACCGAGACATTCCAGCTTAGGCAGAAGCAAGAAGTGTCAGTCGGGTGTCCCACAATGAACCCATAAAAATGTGGGGTATATATTTAATTATTTATATTGATTATTAACTTAACTCATGTCACCCTATATAAATATATCAGATACTGATATACACCATTAGTGTAGGACTATTGAGTTTATCACTCACCCTATTCGGGATGCTTACTGTCACCCAAAAAAATATCGTGGATGAAAACTGTGACATGGGAAAGAATACATATATGGATGATTGATTTTATGTAATGGGATGGGGTATGTGAGTAGAGGACCAATCCCATTCTCCTGATTCTATAGGATAGATCATTTAATTATTTGATAATTCTTCGATATTGTGTGGTATATTCCATTTTCCCATTTATTGTATTCCCTATTTTTTCCTTATATATAGACATGAAATCAATTATTATATGATATTTGATATGGATCAGTTAGTTTTTATGATGAAATTACACTACTAATGAATATTATAGATTTTATGATTATATTTTTGTATCATCTTAGATTATCCATTTTATTCTATTTTCACCACTACACATCACTTTGATAATGAGGGTGTAGTCTCCCAACCATACCATCATATACCATCATTTTTAGAAATACAATAATGGAGTATGGGGATGAATTATTAATGATATGTGATAGTGCGAGGTAAACTACTTATGATTAAACTAGTATCAGGATGTTAGGAAATGGTATTCAAGTGATAGACCAGGCTATAAGGAGCCGCAATGTTTGAAGGAACAAAACGAGTGTTAAGATTTCAAAAAGGTGGGGAACGTTTATCATTATAGTATAATATTTCCACTAGTTCATAGTGAGAAATGATTTTTACTAACCCCTCATTCAGGAATAGGATCAGTATCTCCATAAAAGGTATTAAGATATACTACAATTGGATGATCATTCCAATGAGGTGGATGTTACCTAAGAAGATAGTCTTATGAGATGAAATTCCAATAATGATAGCTTACTCATGGAATTAGGGATATATCCTAGGCCCATGAATCTAAAAATATATATGAAACACATCTTGTACTAGATTAGCTAACTGTTGAGCATTTTATTTTTTGAGTTATGACCATAGTGTCCTCAACAATTTAATCTTACTTGTTTGATAATTCTTCATCACAATATTTGATAACTAGGATGATTATAGAATAACTTGTGCTAAAATGATTATATGTATCATTTCAGGACCATAGATAATTCTATGGGATTATGTTCAGAATGTGTATTTCAATGTAAGTATTGTCCCCTAGAGATAGGTGGCTATAGTAAATATCAACCTCCTTATTGTCAATATGATAAGTTTTTATATTATTATTTGGACGAACATGTTTGTTATTTTATATAATTATATCAATTTTTATCACAAGATGGTATCATTTTAATCAAAGATGGGTCATATATATATATCAATAAGGGAGAATGGGATGTTCCAGAATCTTGAGAAGGACCCAATAAGTATGGGTGGGTAGTGTGATACCCTAGATTTTCTGTATCTTAATGATCATTCAAGGAATGTGATAGATAAATTTCCCTCTAATAGTGGATTGTTTTAGATATTTCATCCCTTATGATTTTTTTGGAATACCTCATATGAGATATTTAGGGAGTTTTATTGAGTCCCAAGAGTGGAAAATGTTTCTATCACACCTAACATGATGACACATACTAATCTTCATGATCTCAAGAGACCCCTACAGGACTTGAAATCTAAAAGACATATCCAGAACATTAAATATCCATATGGTTCTCCTTTGATTGTCATCATGAAGGGGTAATATGCCCTCATATTTATCCTGGATTAATGTAAACTATCATATATATGGTTATGAAACAATATTCACTTCCCTATATAGATGAATCATTGGCTATCTCTAAGGACCTATGGTTTTTTTTAAATTTAATTTTGGTAGGGATACCATCATGTATGAGTCCATCCTTTAAATATATCCACAAATAATTCAATATTAGATAAGGTTTGTACAATTATTTATATATTCCATTTGGTCTCTTGAATTTGATGTTAGTTTTTATGGCTTTTATGATTCATGTTTTCACCCTTATCATGATTCATTTGTGGTGGTATTCATGGAAGACATATTGGTGAACTCACAAAATTAATATGAACATTTTATCAGCCTCGATATCATATTGAGTACATATAGTGAGTAGTATATTAATTCTGTGATTAGAAAATGTCACTTATGGATCAATAATCTCCATTTCATGGGTCAAATAATCTCAGAGGAATGAGTATCAAATGACTCATAAATGGTGAAAGATGTTTTTAGGGACCATCCTGAGAAAATTGTAGATATACATAGTTTCATGGGATTGGATGACTAGCTATTATGGATTATTTATTCACTAATTTATATGCTTATAATCACGGATTATGGTATTCACTAAGAAGAGAATCATTTTTTATGGGTTAATTAAAGTGGAAGGCACATTAGTATTTGAAATTATGGAAAACATTAGTGTTTATTTGGATTCATATATACCTAAAAAATGTAATATACATTATTGTGATAATTTCAGAAACAATATAAGAGAAGGTATGAGGTTTGGTGAAAATATCATGGATGCGAAATCTCATCAATAGATACCTATTGAGTGAAATTATTCAATGCATTACCATGATTTTTTGGTTGTGGTACAAGATTCCCAATGTTGAATAATTAACTTGATGGGGGAGTGGTTTATGGTATATAAATACAATAAAAGTACCAAATACATATTTTCCAAGTGTGACAAAAACCATAAAAATATAATAATGGTTGAAAAAAATTATTTAAATTTGAGAATGATTATATTTCATAGGAAAAGAAATTTTGTGGTAGATGCTCGGAGTTGGATAACTCATACACAAGTTGTTTAGGAGGCTAGGGGTGAATGGTATTTGATGGCCATTTTTTGATATATATGAATATGTTCATGGGTGTAATTGGTAGTATATTATTAATTATTTGTATGTATAAATCATCAATTCTAGATAGAGTGGAATGGTGGTTGATTTATAATTTTTATGTCTTGGTACTTAGTCAGAGTGTTTCCAGATGGGACCCTCTACCAATATGTGATATTGAGGGGGTTTAGATCATGCACTTTTATAGGAATTTATTGGTTAAAAAATATAAATATGAGGAGTTGATATCAGAGTCACATGACTCTTATTGTGAAATATGTCTTGGTATTACCATCATATACCCTAACATACCCCACTATCAATGGTGTCCTGGTATATAAAGGGTGATAGATGGTTTTCTTACTAGGTGTTACATGTATCATCATGTGAAGGTGTAACACAAATGAACTATTATGATTTGAAACTTATACTTATTCCTTAGTGAAAATGGGATAATGTCACAACACATTTTTCGATGGTATTACCTTTGTCTCCTCAAGGTAGTGATGCAGTATGGGTGATCATTGAATTTTTTATGAAGGTTTCACATATTCTTTATATCTAAGAGAACATTTTAGTAGAAGATAAAAAAAGTCTACTTGTTAAGTATATCATATTCCAATAAAGAGTTCCACATAGTATTGTATTTCATAGGGATTATCATTTTCTGTCATGGTCCCGATAGGTGTTTCATAATACTCTCAATGCACATGTAATTTTGAGTATAACCTATCACCCTTAGACCAACAACAATTGAATCATATGATTTAGGTGTTATAGGACATTATTGGGATATGTGATCTTTATTTTAGTGGTTATTTGGAATGATATTTACTTATTGTAGGGTTTTATTACACATAAATGATTCCTAATGAATATATAGATGGAACCTTATGAGGCTTAATATTATGGGCCACGTCAATCACCCATGTACTGGGTAGAGAAAGGAGTGGCAGTGAAATTGGGAACATGTCTCATTCAGGATATGTTAGAGTATGTAATGATAATCTATATGATTATGCATATAGATCATTGTAGGATGAAAACTTATGATTTCTAGACTTGATGACCTCAGGTGTATGTGGTTAAGGATTTTATTACTTATGTGTTTCGCCGTGATAAGGGAATTGACATATTCAAATTGAGGGTGATCAATTTCCATGATTATTACAAAAATTGATATATTAGAGAGGGTCAGGTCAACTACATATCAGATTACACCACCATTATAATATAGGGTTGTGCATGACATCATTCATGTTTCATATATACATTGTTTTTTTCTATTTCCATCACATGTCCTTTATCCATATGAGGTTGGTTTGGATATTGATGATTCTTTTGAGGAGAATCCTATAAACATCATTGATTGGAGCATGAAGACTCTAATGTTACTATTAGTTCCACTTGTATAATTGATATTGAATCATTTTCGTGTACATGAAAAGACTTGGGGGAAAGAATCTAACACACATTCATAGTGGTCAATGTTATTTTTAGATGTTGATCAACCACCCTTAGAAGAGAAACATAGGTAAATAATTATATAAGGAGGGGAGGATGTAAGATCATGAGTTTTATTATGAGGTATATATCCTTTATATTTATTTTTAATCCACTTTTTTTTATTTCAATAATATTTCTTAAGAGTCTATGAAATGTTTTGGGGATGTCCAAGGTTTTTTGGAGACCAAAGATCGGGTTTTTTTAGGAGAACTAGTGATGCACACAGACATCACACAATTAGTGATGATCAATCATCGAAACCATACAGGCCTTAGAGGGTTCCACACTTTTTTTTAAAACAGTACAAACAGGGCTACTCGACAATATTAACCGGTGATAATGGAAATAATAGGTGATCTGTAGTTATTGATCCTCATTTTTAAACATTTCTCCTAGTAGTGTGTGGTGTAGTGCCTCTTAAATAGTGAGAACATACATGTTGATCATTGATTTACAAACTATGAACCTATCCATGTGAGGGGGTTTCCTCTTAGGTAGTGGGTTTGAAGGGTTGGAACATGGTTTATCCAACCAGGTATCCAAAATATGTAGCCCTAATAAATGGTTTGAATTACTATTTTTCATACATTCCATTAAGTGTTTCTCACCACTGTTTTCACCAATTTTTCATATCCACTTCCCCATGTGTGAATCTCTCCCTCTCATCATCATATGTATTTTGGTATCTCTTTCATTTGAGCTCAGAATCATGTCACATTTTTCACAATTGATATCAATTAATAATTTCATCAATTACCCTTCTTATTTCTTTATTTATATTAGTAAATTGAGTGTTAAATCATTGCGAGCTAATATATCTTATTATCATGGTATTCACATATTTCTCATATTTCTCCCATTATATCCCGTATTAAAGGCCCATAACAAACAGGGTATAATCTACTTCCATAATGTAGTTGTTATAGTTCCTTTTCCCTTTAGGTATAAATTTTTATATAATATGTCATTATTACATGTGTTGGACCTTACATGAGATGCCTCTAAACTATCAATTTGATTAAATAAATAGATATGACATTGATTAGGGTAGTTATTAAACCATAACTCCTTCATTATTGGATTTTTACCAATAAAAAATCCACACATTGGGGTGTGTATTTATTTAATCCTCATTATCATTATGATTGAAATGGTATCAAACCTATAAGGACCCAGCCTCAAAAAATACATAATCTTAAAATTTTCATTATATTTCAATTTTCTACAATACCGAAGATCTTTTTAGTTCCGCGTTATAGTGAATAAGGACAAAATCATAAATATCAACCCATAACCATAAAATGTAGTTAATACTAAGAAAATTTCCACATCATTAAAAATACAAAAGTGTTTAATAAAACATGAAAAAATATTCACAACATTCATCATGTATTCTTTTTTTCTATAACCCATCCTTAAACCATGTGAAAATAATTTTAAAACATGTAATGAGAACAAAAATCATACTAAGGGACATAAAATAAATAAAGGATTTAGTTCATGAATACATAGAAACATATGAATGCATTTTTAAAAGACATAATTCCCTCCCATAATGTATCTTATACTTAATTTTTTAAAACAAGTGATTTCTGTAAAAAATAAAAAAATGAAAAAGAAAATTTATGTAACATATGGAATTACATAAATAAAATTATGAAACCTATAGATAACATATTATTTTTAACCCTAATTATTACCGAACTATTTAACCCTAATAAAACCTATGATGTAACCCTAACGGATACCTTATAGTGTAACCATCACAGTAATAGTTGGAATTACCATTAAAGTCAACTTACAATATAAAAATGATTAATGCATTAGAGGGGGATATAGGTAAGACCATTAATCATAAAAAATTTCCAATAACCATAACATAATCATATAATAATAATAATTCCATAAAAACATTCCTATTGAATTTTGTGAAATTAGAAATTTTAAAGTGGATTTTAAAGAAAAGTCACATACCTCCGGTTCATCATACATAAAACATGTTCTAACCTACTGTATAATTGTTTAATGAGTTTTATTAATATATTATAAAAATATATTCATATTTTTAATACATTATATGATATTTTTAACATATTTCCACCCATTTGTTCAAATTTTTTAGTTATTTCAATTGTTTTGGGTGCATTTATTTTATCGTTACTATGGTCGGTTCGTAATGGAATTTCTTATCCAATAGAAGAAAAACTCTAGAAGTGGAATCAAATGATGTTAATATGTTTGAATAATTTTAAATTATTCCATATATTTTTTTACGATATTAGGATGATTCTTTAGATAAAATGTTAATGAAAATTATTTAATTTTTTTTGGTCGTTTTTACAACCATAATGAACTCATATCATTTAATTTAATATCATTTTTATATATTAGTTATATAATATTATATAACTTATAATACATATTATTAAATTTTATTTACCCATAATAATTGTTTTATTACCATCCTATAAGGCATTAATAAAAAAAGAAAGTGTATCACCCACAATGGCGGTAAATCGACACATCACGAATGATGATCTCATTTTTAGAATAAAAGAGATAAGAAAAGGATTTTGATTATTAATTTTTCAATCAACGTGATAAAAATTATGTATATATAAGAAACTGATGTTCTCATGCCACTTTTATAAGGGTAGGTTCTGGTAAAATAAGAAAATAAAATTAATTAAAATGAAAATAAAAGAAAATGAAAAGGGATTTTACCTCTTGAATTTTACTCCCTGAAAACCACCTTAAGGCACATGTTTTTGGCCTTTTGGTGAGACCGGTAGGTCCTAAAAAGGGTTAATATTTTTTTATGTTAATTGGGCATAAATAAATCATGTTTTATGTCTTTTAGGTCTAATGAGAAGAGGGGTGAGGGTGGTATTTATCGTGGAGGAGAAAGTGTTTTTTGATTACAATATTCATTAGTTTTTTTGAAGACTATGAATATTTTGAGAATAATCACTAAATATATTAAAATATTTATCTATAGTTCTATTTTAGGGGCTTTTATAATAAAAACATAATCTATGACTCAATAAATCATGTATTTTTGAAATACTGTAAATTACCCTATTTTATGATTCACAAAAAAATCAATTATATTTGAAAATTTCCACAAATTCACCCTAATCATTTTTCAACATGTAAAATTAGAAAAATATATCCATTTTATATCATTAATATAATAATTATGAGACTATTAATTATTAATTAGAAACATAATTTATATGAAAAATACCAAATTTATAATTAAACATAATATTATAACACATTGAAAAATTATTTAATGTATCATGAAATAATATTATAATAACAAGGAAACAACATTTTATTTTATGAATATATTTTATAGAGATAGTTTTATACTAAATTGATAAATTAACGATAAAATTATCAATAAACATTAATGATTCAAAAATTAGAAACACATAATTTACCACTACTAAAACATTTATTTTGTTATTCCAAGAAATAAATATATAATATTTTCACTATTAAGATACTCAAATTTTATTTATAATTTAATTGGTGAGATTTCAATTCTATTAGTATAGATACTATAATTTCTAGATATACAAATTATTTCATAATACATTTATAATGAATTTTAATATTTAATTTCAAAATGAAATTTTTTTATAACTACCTAGGCTGTTACATTATCCCACCTTTTAGAAATTATGTCATTACAATTTTTATTAATCTTATTAAATAAGTGAGGATACCATTCCCTCATTTTCAGATTCCCATTATGCTTCTTCAACCATGAGGTTTTTCCACAAAACCTTAACCTGATGAATTATCATATTGCACAATAATTTCCATTTTTGATAAAGAATTTGAATATTTTTCTATTCATAAGAAAGGTTCTATTCAAATTGGACTACATGTAGGCTCAATAAATTAGATAAACCTTTCACATACCTTCTTAACATCAAAAAATGAAAAAAAAATTGTGAAGTCATGATAAACATGAAGGAAAAGATACTTAATCAGAAATTTGTCCACCATTCCGAAGAATTTCAAAAGGTCCAATGAAACATGTACTTATATTTAGTTTCTTACCAAAACATATAACAATTTTCCAAGGAAATATTTTAAGTAAAACATGATCATCTTCCTAGAAAGAAAAAAATTTATTCATGTTATCTACCTAAATTTTCTTCCACCTATAATATATCATCATGTGTTGATGGATCATCTTTACATTATCAGAAACATCCTCTACTAATTATGGTCCCATCAACTTCCCTTCACCAACATCATCCCAAAATTTTGGAGTTAGAAACATCTTTCCATATAATTCTTCAAATGGTTCCATTTATATACTAGAATGATATTTTTACTATTAGAATACTAAAATAATTAAATTAGATGATCCTAACATCATAGGTAACCCCTTAAATAATAATATAACATGTCTTATAATGTATAAATTATTCTATTGGTATATAAATTATATTAAGGTTAAAATGCTAAATATAAATTTATTTCATTTCCCAAAAACATCTGAAGTCTGTTCCAAAAGTTAGAAGTGAACCTGGGATCACAGACATATAGAATGGATAGGGGAACTCTATGTAAACTGAAAATCACATTGAGGTATAGTAGAGAAATATGATATAGCAAAAGAGGGTCTAGAATTGAAAATAAATGTGCAGATTTAGTTAACTGATCAACAATAACCCAAATCACATTGTTACTTCAGAAATTATTTAGTAGTCCCACCACAAAGTCCAAGGATATATTTTCTCATGTATAATCTTGTACTAGAAATGGCGGAATCCACCCATTAGCTTGTGGAGGTTATGATTTCTCATGATTTAATAACTTAAATTTTATTGTAAAATCTACAATATCACATTTCATTTTCCAACAAGAAATACTATTGAAGGTCTTTATATATCATAGTAGTGACATGAGGGACTGAAGAAAGGAAACTATGATCTTTAATTAACAATTCATTCTTCAAGTAGGAATCACATGGAACAGATAATCTATTTCCACATCCCAAGACACAATATTCATCAATATTAAATTCAGTAAATATATCTTTCATAACCAATTGTACATTTTTCTATAAATCATGGTCTTCCTTCATCACTTGTTTAATTATGATTGAGAGAGAATACTACACTAGCACCTGAAACAAAATAGATGATTTTAATGCACCAAAAACTTCGTAGACAAAATTCATCGAACCATAAATCACGGTTTCATATTCTAAACGTAACAATGTTAATGATGCATGATGTTTTGAAAACAAGGAATCATCTATTTTTTTGTTCTTTTCCTGGATGGTTATAGATCATGAAATAATAATCATTTTTCAGTTCAAGCTATCTCTTATACATCATGTTCAATTACAAAATAGTAAATATATACGTAAAAATTTAATGGTTATCATATAGTTCACATTTGGATTCATAAAAATATTATCTCTACATTTTAAAGGTAGAAAAAACAACTTATAATTCCAAATCATGTGTTGAATAATTTAATTCATGTGGTTTCGATTGTCTTGAAGCATAGTTATTTTGAGATAATTCCACATTAAAAAACAATGTACCTTCAATGAAGCATCATTGTAGGTGAAAAAATCACTATTTCTGGACAGTAGGGGAAAACTACAGCATTCACTAATATTATTTCTATTCTTGGGAAAAACATCATAGTATTCTACTCAAAACAATTTCACCCGATTTTGTGTTAACTTCGTTACTAGTCTAGATAACTGTGCAATTTTTTTAACAAACCATTGGTAATTGCCTAAGAATTCAATAGAACTATTAATCTCAGTAATATTTTTATGTTTTTATCATTCATCAACCACTTTATTTTTTTTCAAGATCAACTATTATGTTGTTATTATTTACAATGTTCCGACGAAAAAAAAAATCTATTACATCAAAAAAATCATATTTTCTAATATTCAACACATCATATTTTCTATGATCATTTTAAGAACAATACCTAATTATTTTTCATAATCCCCATAAATTTTCAAAAAGAAAATAATATCATCAATAAAAATAGTAAGAAACTTTCCCATGAATCCATGGAATATTATATTCATAAGATCCGTAAATATAGTAGGATCATTTTTCAAACCGAAGGAAATAAAAAAAATCTCATACTGACCATATCTATTATGAAATGATGTTTGGAATGTTTCACTCCTCCACCTTCAGCTAATGGAATCCAGATCTCAAGTCAATATTAGAAAAATATTGATCTCCTATGAGATGATCAAACAAGAAATTAATATTAGGCAATGTGTATGTATTCTTAACAACTCTATAATCAATGAAAATTCTCATGGAACCATTATCATTTTAATGAACAAAACATGATAAACCTATCTTGATGTTGTAATGTTAATGAAATATTTAACAGGAAACTCCTATAACTACTTTTTAAATTCTCTATGTTCCATATGAACCATTAAATAAGGGGGTTTTGAAGTTCGATTTGCATCAGGAACTATGCTAATAGTAAATTCAACATATAGATCAGGAGTATCACCGGGTAACTCATTAAAAAATATAAAAGTATTCATTTTTCACTATAACTTTTTTTACCTATAAAGTTCCCTTATTTTCAAAAAAATGAGAAAGATGACTTTTATTTCCTTCTCTAAATTGTTTCTCATATTCCTGATATGTTATCAATGTAATGGGTTGATTATTTTATGCAAACTGGAACCATTTTAAAAAAAAACTTCTTTGGCTCTACAATCAAGAAAAACATGATAAACAAGTTGATAATTCATACATAGAATAACATCAAAGTATACTTGGGGGGTAAAACTACAAGGTCTGTAGGTAATGTCTTTCCATGTAACACAATATGAAGATTATTATAATTCATTTTTACACTAATATATTTTCCCTACTAGTTTTTTCAAAATTTATCATATAATTTCATGAGGTTAAATGTCCACTTTACTAGAAAAGAATTCAAAAATAATGTAATTTGTGGAACCTATATCAAATAAGACAGTAGAAAATTCAAAGTAAACAAAAAACATACCTAATACCCC
This sequence comes from Viscum album, assembly GCA_963277665.1. Classification (NCBI taxonomy): domain Eukaryota; kingdom Viridiplantae; phylum Streptophyta; class Magnoliopsida; order Santalales; family Viscaceae; genus Viscum; species Viscum album. The sequence goes on from OY728165.1 coordinate 1,040,128,919, forward strand.
TTCATTGGATGGACCAACAACAACTGATGTAGTTGAAAAGTATTTCATAGCACTATTTTGCTTATAGTCTGGCTTCTTCCCATCACTATGATATTTCTTTGGGAAGATATTTTCATAATGGCCCATCTCACCACATTTTAACTCCTTACTATTTTCATATTATAATTAAACATTACAACACTAAGATCACTTTCATTGTAATAATGGACCATATGTACAAATTAAAACATTGGAAACACATCCTATATTTGTTAAGTCATTCCCCATGGTACTTTTTACCACACATTCTACAAACTAGAAACATGAATTTCTTACCTTCATATTTTTTTATTGATCCTAACCCATTTCATCCAATTTATAACTTTTCTTTAGTTTGTTTTCATTTTACACATGATCATAAACATACTCCATTCCTACCCTCTCAACACATTAAATTTTTTTATCATAATTTTAAATTCATTGGATACCAATTCCATTCAATATATTGGATTCAAAACTGAGTAAAAAAAATTGATTTTTCGATCACGATATTAAATAATATTTGGAGCATAACATGAAAAACAATTGAAGTTTTTTTCAGGAATGGACAATGAATCCTCATCCTCTTATTTCAATTCGTGAAATTTATTTTCTATCATATTTCAAAACTCTGAAAGAAACTATTTTTTGAGGAAAATATTCTTAAATTCATCCCATTCACAGGGGTTAATCTCCTCACTATCTCTGATAATTTTGACCATTGACCACCACTGGTCAACTTCACATTTAAAACAATAAATAGAAAGAATAAACATTTGATTATATGATCACCCTTGACATTGAATATCATTTCAAGTGATTTTATCTATTCTTCATTAACCACTAGTTTAGAATATCCACTAAAAGTATGTGGGTGTTTCCTAATAAAATGTCTCACTATCATCATGTTCATTTTGTGTAGCTTAGGACATTATATATCATACATGTTTCCATCATATATAACCTATTTGAACTTATTCATTACTAAAAAATCTTCTCACATCCATATCCCATTATTCAATTTTATAGATTCAGAAATATATCATCATTTATATTGCTTCCCAGTTCATTTTCCCTATTTATTTGGTAGAAAACCATTCTGAACAGACATATCGTAGACAAACAATCATGGTAATCAATAAATGATATATAATTTCAAATTAACCATATTGTGAAAATCATATTTATAATCATATTAACATCATAATAACTGCTGATGTTATCTAATGTATGTTATGATACCGACTATAAGGACACAACCTTTAACATTACAATAATCTAATAAATTGAATTAGAATTCACTTTCGTACATTCCCTATGATATATTTTTTTTATAGTTTTTTTGAATCATTTTAAAGGTCATACATATCAAACCATATAAATAAGAAGTGGGTACTACAAAAATACAATCCATTTCATTTATAATTCAAAAATATTTTAATAAAACATGAAAAAATGTTCACAACACTCATCTTGGGTTCTCCTTTTCTCTTACCCCTCTTTCAACTCTGGGATTTTTTTAAAGAAAACTAGTTCATCCCAAAATAGTCAGTAAGGGACATAACATAATATAAGGCTTTAGTCTATGTAATCTTATAAACATAGGAAATCATTTTTCAAAAAGGCATAATTCTCTCCCATAAAGTATCATATACTTACATTGTGAAAACAAGAGATTTCAATAATATATAGAAACAATAAATAACAAATTAATGTATTATGGGGAATTTATTAATTAATATTTTAACCCACATGTCAACTATATTATTTTTAACATTTACTTCTACTTTAAAATGTAACCATAAGGGCTACCTTATGATGTAACCCTCATGTCTACCTTATGGTGTAACCACCACAATTTTACTTGGAATAACAATTTATATAAAAATACAATGTAAAGATATCCAATATATTAGAGGGAGATATAGGTCCCACTGTTAATCATAAAAAAATCTCATGAACCGAATAATAATCATTAAATATGAATACTCTCATTAAAACATTCCATTTGAAATTGGTAAATATAGAAATTTAAAATAGGATTTTTAATAAAAACCCATCACCTCATGTTATTCTTACTTCAAATGTGTTAAAAATTATTGTATAATAGTTTAAAAATATTTATTTATATATTAAATAAATAAATAAATATTTATAAAAACATATATCATCTTTTGATAACATATCTCCACACATATATTAATAATAGTTTGTTATTTCCATTATTTCAAGTGCATTTATTTCGTGGTTTCTATGGTCAGTTTGTAATGAAATTTCTTGTCAAATGGAAGAAAAACTCAATAAGTGGAATGAAATGGTATTAATATGTCAAAATAAATTTAAATTATACCTTATATAATTTTTTTTGGATATGAGTATGATTCATTCGATAAAAAATTAATGAAAATGATTTAATTTATTTTTGAGGTCTTTTTAAAACCATCGTGAACTCATATCATTTTATATAATATCATTTCTATTTGTTTTTTACATAAAATTACATATATTATAATATGTATAATAAAATTTTATTTAACCATAATAATTTTTATGACCATCCTTGAAGGAGCTAACAAAAAATTACAGTGTATCATCTATGATAGTGGTAAATCGACACATCAAAGAGGATATCATCATTTTTAGAATAAAAGAGATAGGAGAATGAGTTTGATGATGAATTTTTCAATAAACATGATAAAATTATATTATATATAAGAAAATATATTTTTCATTCAAATTTCACAAGGGGATGTGATTATAGAATAATAAAAGAAAATAAATTTAAAGGAAAATGAAATAAAATGAAAGAGGATTTTACCACTTTAATTATCCTCCATGACAACATCCTTATAAAACATGGTTTGGTTTTTTTGGTGAGACCATTAAGTCTTAAACATGTGAAAGAGGATTATTTAGGTAATTGGGTATAAATTAAATAATATACATGGATATCTAGTGTGAGGTGAACACAATGTGATGGGTCGTATTTATAGGGGTGGAGAGGGGTGTTTTTTATTATTTTATTCACAAGTTTATTATTTTTTATCAAGGATATGAATAGATTTAAAATTATCACTAAATATATTAAAAAAATAATGTTTGTTTTTAAATTATGTTCTTAAATAATATTTCAATAATCTATGAAGGAATAAATCTTGTATTTTCGTAATATTGTAAATTACCATAATTTACTATTCACCAAAAAATCAAATTTTTTAGAAAAATAAAAAAACACACAAAGATTTTTTGGACATTTATAGTTAAAAATAATCTGAATTTTATGAAATTAGTTTTATAAATATGAGAAAAATAATTTTTAATTAAAATAATCATTTATTCTAAAAATACTCGTTTTATATTTATAACTGTTTTTATAATATTTTTAAAAATTAATTATGGTCTTTGAAAATTAACAAATAATCATAATACAAAAAAATTATTAATCTCTTTTAGGAAGAAAAATTTTCATTTAAGTCACAAAATTAATTATAAAATAAGAAATAAACATTGATGTCTGACATAAATATCAACACATAATTTATCACTTTAAAAAAATTTATTTAATTATTCAATAATATAAATATATTTTATTTTCCCATCTAAGATACTTAAATTATTTTTATTATTCCATCAATGTGGTTAATATTATATTAGTATATATTCCTCAATTTCTATAAGTACCACTTATTTAGTTATAAATTTATAATTACTTTTAAAATGAAAACAAAATATTTTATAACTACTTGGGTTGTTACAGAACCACCCTTTGAGACATTCTAAATGGAAATTTTTGAATGAAATTAAATTTCAGTTAAATAAAGGGAGCATGGTAATCCCATGTCACTAGACCATTGTATATTTTTTCTTATTATGTTGAGTTTTATTTATAAATCAAACGGCCAAAATAAATTAATTGAATTATTTAATGGTGTGGGTTATGCTAGCTTTGAGAATCAAGTACACAATGATGAGGGATATTCAAGGGTTCGAACTCAGAAAAAATTGGTTAGGATCATTAGCCTTATTCACTAAAATTTATTATAAGTGAATTATTTTATGTCATGATAAATATATAGATTTTGATATGGAATGCCCTGGGTCAGCTCACATGGTGGATGGATTTATGTTATTCTATGAGTGAAAATTAGGTTCCATATGAGTAATTAAATAGAAATTCTTAGAGGGAAGTGTATTAATATATTTCTCGAGGGTAATATAGTTTCCCTATGTGTATTTTCAAGGATATGATCTAGAGGTTACGTCTTTATACCATCCCTCGGTGAAACATGGATTCCAATGTGGAATTCCTTGGATAAGATTATAGAGTGATGGGTAATATTATATCTATAGTGGTGCTAGTGTTCCCTTAGTGTAATAGCTTAGATAACCCTAGGGTGAAATTATATTAATTCAATTATGAGTACATCATGTCAAATAACACACTTTTATTTAGTCAATACAATCACAACATAATTGAATTATATCTTCACTTTCATTCAATTAGAATGTGATTGGGATTATTTATCCCTTATATGAGTATTTTCATCTAGGAATTCCATGGATATGATACTGGGTCCCAAGCCAATAACATAATTAAAAATTAATTAAAAAATAATTATATACATTTAGACATATGGAAAAGTATGTTTTATAGAGACCCTAATTTTTATTACAAAACTATGAAATCATTTTTCACGATTAGAAACATAATAGTTACATTTTAAACGATTTAATGGTTTAGTATATTGTGTAAATTAAGATCATACATTTCATATAATTTATAAAAAAATAAATATTATTAAATTTACTATTCTTTATCCATGTAAAATCTTTCATGTTCTCCTTAATACATATATTAACATGAGGATATAACTCAATAAAAGGGGTAAGATAAAATCCTTGTAAGAGGGATAATAAGGAACATACATCAATACAACATTAGGGAGTATAATTACAATAATAATATCATAATAATTAGAGAGGATTCAACATAATGAGGGAAACATTTGAAAAATCCTTAGAAATAGTTGATGCATGACAATGAAGAATCATGTCATAGTGGTAAAAAAACACACATTATTATGAAACAATATACCATCATGTTCAGTCACAGCATTTGTGCATAATCATAACATGATCATTATGATCAAATAAAGAATCATGATCACTCATAATACACATTTTCTTATGATATAGGACACATTAACCAATTCAATGGAGGAATATATAATTCTATGTCTGCCAATCACATCATAATTTTTACATATCCATAAATTCTACGTTGAACGTCTAAAAAATCATAGTCATGAAATAAAAAATGGAAAAGAATGGATTTCATAAGAATTTTATTAAGAAAAGTTTCATGAATAAATATCGGGTTATTAAATGAAAAACGGGAATCATATTTGGAATAAACATCATCATTCTTGAGTTAATATGAAACAACCCAGGAGGATTAATAAAAAAAATTAAAATAATAGTCTTTTGGGAAAATAAAAGTATTTTCCATAAAAATCATAGTTGAAACACAGATATCCACAAAAAGAAAATGAATTACTATTGAATTGATATTAGTGTAATTTTATAGGTATATCCAAACTTAAGATATCAATAATGTGTTTAACACATAGAAAAGAGGTGGGTTTGATAATACCCTTACCTTAATTCACTATTTATTTCATTACTTTTGTGCCAACTAAATTATGAAAATATATTTAAAAAGAAATTAAATTAAAAGATAATTATGTTATTTTATGTAATTATTTATCAATTATAGGTAATGTGTAATATTAAATAATTTCTATTGATGAAATTCAAGTATTTTGATATCAAGTTTTCCTAAAAAATATCCCTTTTTTCTTTAATTCTACTATTTTTCATTGAAATTTATACATAATTAGATAACATGCAAGAAGATTTAAATTAATATATTTATACAATTTTATATATTAATTAATTAATTTTAACATTAAATATTTTTTGTGATAAGAAATGTATTAATAATTTCATATTTGGGGATTAACCGCTGGTTGATAATACATTACCGAAAGAGCTGTAAAGGGGGGTTTGAAATTTATATTTGTCCTAAATATGATTCTTATAGTTAGATAAAATAAAAAATATAATGTAAAGACACTACCTTAATAATTTTATAATATATTATTTTCAATGGAATTTATTTGAATATAAGTATAAGAATAAAAATATATAATAGTTCATAGAAACATACTCTTTCTTTGGTGTGGAATCTATTGTATGAAAATAATACTAAACTAATTAATCAAATTTTTAACTCCATAACACACATATGGTTCCTAGGGTATTAAAAGATAGGATTTAGTTAGAAATTGTTTTTGTAAATTTTTATAATATTGGGTTTTATAGGATTTATACATGATTAGAGGGGTATTTTATTGAATATAATAGTAAATAAAATATTATATCAAAGGTAAATGTTTTAAAATTTATTTTTTTGACAATATAAAAAAGATATTAAGAAAATATATTTATATAAGAACTTTAAAACCCTTTATAATTCCAATTCATGTAGTTTATTAAAAATAACTATGAGAATAAATGAAAATAGTTATTTTAAGGAAATACATTTAGTTTAGGTTTTGGAAAATGTATTCTAGTTTTAGAAATTATGTTTTTTGAAGTTTCATGACTGATTAATGGAATTAATTAAAAATTTTCAGAAACTAATTGTATATTAATTATTAATTCTTTATCTCATAATGAATTGTGTAATTTAATATACAATATTTATGAGAAAACATGTATTTTTTCAATTCACGAAAAAGATTCATTAGTTTATAAAATAACAAAAAATTACCCATGGGTTATATTTGAAAGATGCATTAAAATACTATATTGATTATATCAAAAAGAAGTTCAAAAAAATGAAATTTTAATTTTTAATATAAAAAATATGATTTTTAAAATAAATTAAAATACATTTTAATTAAAAAATTCATATATTATCATTGAGATAATTATTCACGATATTATCTTTTTGCTATTATAATTTTAATGTTTCATTAAATTAATAATGATAAATATTATTTATATACTCATTTATATCATTAAGGTTAATTTATTTTTTCACCTCCATGTAAGGAGGGTGTTTAAAACTCTCTTATTTTAATGATCACAAACCATGATTATTTTTTTACTAATGATCTTCATGTTGTATGATAACTTTTTAAACGGTAAAAACAATTTTATGATAAATAAGCTATGTGTTAGGAAGATTCACCAATATCCGAGAGTCGCCACCAAGACTTGTTACCATCAAAGAATTGACATCAACAAAGAGATACAATTTCTACATCTCACTATTAGACTCTGAGTCACTGATGGACTCTAAGTCATTGCCAGCCTGAGGTACCGCCGGTATGAGAAAATACTAGATGCTAGGTCACTGCCCGCTTCATACTATTTTTTTATAAGCAAATTCTTTTAAGTGAATCAATCAGTAAATATTTATATTAAAGGACAAGTTTAAAAAAATTTATAATGACATAATCAAATATTATACGAGGATTATGCATAAAAAATGATACTAATATATCCATGCGAAGGAAATATCTGTCACTCTTTGTATGAGGTGTATGATGATTATAGATTAGAAAATCTATGGAAAAGTGTGTGATTGAATCTGTCAGCCCTTACAGACTTACGAATTTATTTTTCATGAAAGTTTACAACAACGAAGCATAAAATCCCTTATAGAGATTTATTTAGACACTGACAGAGATCAACTAGAACATTTCTGAAAATTATTATGATCCATTGTTCTATTAAAAACATCGAAAATAAAAATTGATCTCCCCAACAAAGATAATCAAAGGACTTTGATCCTTATGAATATATCAGATTGAGCATCACTATATTGTTTATTACTATTACTGTTTACTAATTTTATTTTTGTGAAGTGTGTTTTTTCTCTATTATCAAACACACATTGTCTCTTGTACCTAACTGTAGAATAATTTTTATTTTCCACTTCCTTTACATATATTTTCCCATGGTGTTTATGAAAGACGTTCTTTTATGGAATGTGATATCTTTAGATTCCATGTATAACTATAAAAGACTCTTTTTAGCCTAGATAGCTAGTAGTTGTTTTTTTACATAATCTTAGTTGTGGATGCTTTTGATTATTATTATAATATTCTTAGAAGCTGGTGATTTACAAGAGGATGGGATTAGGTCATATATTCAGAGTAAACCACTTTTTTATTTTACTTTATTACTGTGTTAGTATGTTTTGTTTTATTAACTGAATATTTATTATTCTTAATTTATAAATGAAACTATTACATTTATAATTAATCTTAACTAGTGATAATAATTTTATCTATTTAAATTGTTTTCAAATGACAGGGTAACTATAAATGTTATTTCTTCTGAGACATAATCACTCTTTGAGAAATATTTTAAAAGAACAGATCTTATATCAATATAAAATTTGGATTAATTAGCCAGTTTTTTTATTATAGGTATTTTATTTTATCATATTTTTGAAAAGAATAATGGTATCTCAACTCATCCACCTTTTTTGAGTTACTCGCTTCGACTGAAATTTGTAATTAAAGGACTGTTAAAATTAATTTTTCAACTACAATTTTTTTGTATTCCAAAGATATCAATTTTTTTAAATCTAGATTTTAGTTTTTTATTGATAATAGACAAGAATTATATGATACCAAAAAACATGTTCATTTAATTAAACAAATTATTCTCAATGGAAAATGAAAATCAAAAAACATTTGGAAAGTATGGGATCTAAAAAATGGACTATAATATAATATCATTATGGAATAACACAATCTTCTAGAGTGACATGGTGTGATGGAAACAAAACATTATAGAATAATAAATGTAAATCTATAAATATTGTGTTTTTTTCCTTGGGTGATGATAAATTTAATATAATATCTACTTGGAAATATGATTTTGTGCCTTATCTGTCTCTCATTAAGGAAATTAAAATATTAAATAAATGAAACAAAACAAATATACAATCAATTATTAGACATTCAAAATGAAATTTGATAAAGATATTTCAGATATGTATCTTTGGTTCAATGAAATAGTGAATACCATGAACTCCCTAAAGAAACAATTAATATAAAATTATCATGTTATGAGAATGCTTAGATACTTACCAGAAAAATGGAGTGGAACATTAGTGTCAATTAGAGAATATTTTTATGTAATTACACTTCCTTTTATCTAATTTATACGAAAACTAATGATGTATGAATAAGAGATTAATGTAAATAAGGATATCGATGAAGATGAACCAAAAAATTTAGTAGCCTTCAAGACTACTACCTTCAAACCATGTGAAAATGTACACGTTGAACATATTAGTGAATAGGAATCTCTAGATGAAAATGATAATGAAATACCCCCATTGCTATATGATTTATAAAATTTTATAGGATAAATAAGTTCTTCAAAAATCAAATTTTATATGAAATTTTGACAGTAATGGAATGTTGAAAAAGTATTAGAAAAATGATGATACACAAAATGAAATCACCTACAATAAATATAAGTGGAAAGGACACATCAAAGTTGACTGTCCAAAATTGAAATATAAATTGAAGTATGAGGATAAGGAAAAAATATACAAGGAAGTAAGGAAATAAACATGGAGGGCCTCGGATGATAGCTCATGTGAGTCATAAAATAATCAAGAAGATAATTTTGAGAGGTCAAATATGTTACTTGTAGTTGGTATATTAGAGGTAAAAAATATTCTTCCAACTTCTCCAAAAAATATTAATTTTTTTATAAAAATGAATAAAATGATGTTATTGTGGAAGGAATAACCTATTATGATCTATACAATTACTCTAATAACCTAGAACATACCTCTTTGAACTAAATTACGAATATAAGTTACTTAAGAAACAACAAACATTGTTAGTAAATATTAAAACCAAACTTTCTATTGAAATATGAAAATATGATCAATTGGTGGAAGGAAAAATTGAATTTAAATTTTCAATTGAATAGTTAAATAAATACATAAAAACATTTACCAATGGTAGTATAACTTTTTCTCAAATATTGGTAATGAATGTTGCTACAAAATATACAACAATCAAATGTTATCAACCCTGAAATTTATTTAAAAAAATTAGAATTACAACCATTACCATTTTTGAGAATTTATATACTAGATGTACCTACTCAATAGAACCTAATAAATTATTTATTTCTAGAATATTATAATCTATTTATAAGAAACCCACTATGAAATTAATGGTGAAAAAAATCTCTTATTACTAACACAACTATACCAAAGAGGATTTGTTTACTAAAGTCAATTTTGGAATAATCTTTGTTTGGTAGAAAATCTATTTGAAAACCACCAGAAAATGAATATGATATCTGGACCATACATGTTACAGAAATATTTGTGGATATTATTCAATCATAATTAAATTAATCAATGTTGTTGGTGGTCATATCACTTTTGGTGACATTGCTAATTGGAAAATCATCAGCCTTAGCCAAATCAGTCATTATAATTCAGTATTAATTTATAAAGTCTTATATGTATATGGTTTAAAATGTAATATTCAAAGAATTTATCAATTATGTCATGATGTATTTTATATAATATATCTAAACAATTATTTTCATATTTTTGATTATTAATTTTTTTAATGTTTACTGCGTTATGAATTGATAATATTTGTTCTATTTATTTAAATTCATTATCTTCTAAAAACATTTCTTTCTTAAGTTCCTTTCACAAGAAATATTTAGATTGGATTTGGATACTAGGCCATTTAAATATTCATTCACATATAAAGCTATCTTGATTTGGATTATTTAGAGATATACTAAATCATGAATTCTCAAATGATAGAGTTTATGATCCCTATGAAAAACGAAAAAATCATAATATTTCATTTAAATCTAAAAAATAAGTTTCAAATTATCAGTCTTTAGAGTTAGTTTATATAGACCACTTCATACCTTTTATAATTTCTTATATAAAAGGTATACATTATGTCCTTGTTAGTGTAGATTAATAAATTGTATAATCTTTCTATCTCACAAATGTTAAGATTATTCATACTTTATTATGTCTTCAAAACCTGTAGAAAATCTAAGTGGACATAGGATTAAGACAATAATAAGTTATCCTGGTCAATACATTAAATATCATTATTTGAAATCATTTTATTATCAATATGTCCATTATCAAATCTTTTCTCTGCCTAAGACTCCAAATAAATATAGTGTGGTGGAAAGAATAAATATAAATCTTCAAAAGATATCATAGACTATGCTAAATGAGTATGAATTTACCTATATACTTTTGGGAAGAGGGTGTTAACACACCCTAGTATACAATAAATAGATTTTTAATTACACCAATCTTTAAAGGAACACCCTATGAGTTATGGAATAATATAAAAGAACATTAATTATTACAGGGTTTTTTGTTTCAATGTATTGAGAAAAAATATACAGCATAATCTAAAAAAATTATTTCAAGAGTGATGATGTAATTTTTCATTGTTATTCAACTTCCAAAAAATTGTATACAATGTTAAACAAGAGATCCAAAATAATAGAAGAGTCAGTTCACAATAAATAGGATGAGAATGACCTCAATGAACCTAAGACTATCTGATAGTACCTTTAGGATGATCTTTCAACTTATAATCTTTTTTCTAAACCTTCTAACCATTCCTTGAAATAATAAAAAATTCCATCCCATGAACTACCATAACCCGAACCTACGAAAGATCATGAGACAACCAACCCCTCTTCTCAAAAAACTATTAGGACTCGTAGAAACCAACCTTTAGAAGTTGTAATAGTAATCCTAGATATTGTTACACAATCTAAAGCTTCCCTTAGAAATAAAATTGAACATCGCGATTTCTTATCACACCTTAAGGATATGAATACCAATGAGGCTATCAACGATGACTTCTGGGAAATATCTAAGAAATAAGAATTTAATAAATTTGAGTAAACCATGATTGGGGACTTTTTTATAGTCCTAAAGACACCATAACTATTGGAACTAAATGGGTGTTTAGAAATAAGGTTTATGGTTTAATCACTATAGTAAGAAATAAGGAAAGATAATTTATCCATGGTTATACTCAAGGAGAATGTATTGACTATAAAGAAAAATCTTCAACTATAGCCAAATAAAAAAAGATTGATATACATCATTCCTATAATGCACATTTTTATTTCAAACTATATAAAATGGTTCATAAAAGTGAACTGTTAAATGGGTTTATAATTGAGGATTGTTTTTTGAACAACCCAAATGTTTTTAAATTCCACATTTTCTAAATCATGTTTTTAAAATAACCAAATAATTATATGGATTAAAACAATATCGAAGAGCTCATTATGATTGGATCAACTATTTTATTATTTCAAAAATCCTGTTAAAAGGTACAGGTGATCTATCTATTTTTATAAAATGATCATGAAAAGTTGTTTTCATGCTAAACATATATGTGGATGATATTATTTTTGGATCATTTGAACATTCCCTTTGTACAGATTTTTTAAAACTAATGAAAAATGAATTTAAAATGAGTTTAATGGTTGAACTCAAAATATTTCTAGAATTTGAGAATTTTCAAAATAAATATGGAATTAATTTAAATTATAGTGTGTATATTAAGATCTTTTGAAACATTTTGGATTAGAAAACACTAAAAGAAATGATATTACCATTAGTATGATATATAAAATAGATTTTGATGAATCTTGTAAATTATTAGATCAAACTAGTTATAGATGTATGATTGGATGTATATTGTATTTTACTACTAGTCAGACTGATATTAGGTTTAGTGTGTGTATGTGTTCTTACTTCCAAGAAAATCCTAATGAGTGTGACTAAATAGAAATATATATATTTTTAAATACCTCAAATATAAAACAAATTTAGGATTGTTATATTGATGAGGTTTTTTTTTGATTTAGTAAGTTATTCAGATGATGACTTTGGTGGTTCTATGTTAGATATAAAACGCACATCTGGAACATATCAATATTGAGGTAAATCTCTAGTATACTGGTATAGTATGAAACAAAATTATATTACACTATATACTATTGAAACTGAATACATATCTATAGACAATATTTCTTCACAAATCATTTAAATTAAACATTATTTACTAGAATTTGGATAAATATTTTGACATAGGCCTATAAATTATGATAACACACATGTGATTTTTTTCCTGAAAATCAGCATCTCACTGTAGAACAAATAACATTATTTTGAGACATCACTTTTTTATAGACCATTATCCAAAAGGTGATACAGTTTTAGTTTTTATTGGAATTAAACATCCACTTGCTAATATCTTCACAGAGCCTTTGAATTCAAAAATATTACACTACATTATACATGAATTAAGAATAATAAGTGTTAGTTGACAATTCATTGTTGGCGAGTCAGTATTGAAGAGTCACCACTTATGTGTCATTATTGATGAGTAACCATCTATGAGTCACCATTGATGAGTAACCATTGATGAGTCACCATTGACGAGTCAATGTTGATAAGTCTCTATTGACGAGTCATCATTAATGATTCACTATTGATGAGTCACTATTGAATGATTCACTATTCCTTTTTCTGCTGTTATTTTATTATAATTTCTATTCTTTTATAAATTTAAATTTCATTGTTATATATTCTATTAATTATTATTTTAAATCCCATCAGGGTATGATTTGAGGCATAAATTTAATTGAATCACTTTTCCCAAAATCTTTTGAACTCCCAAACCATTAAATTCTTCTCAGACCAATCATCTTTCCCTATTCTCTCTTTCTACATAATCCTTCAACCTATCAGAATGGATTTTTTGAAGAAAACATCAATTTAAAATATGGGAGAGATGTGGAAATCCAAGAAACAAAAAGATTCTACTAGTAGTTTGGTTGTAGTTTAACGAAACCTGCATGTGGAAAAATGGGTTGTCATTGAAGAAAAGGGAATCAATATGGAATGGAATCCATCTAGAAATATGTTACTGTTGAATGTTATAGAATAACCAAAATGGATTAACTGGTTCACAAAAAGTCACAATGTGTATTATCCTATGTTGGTATTTGGGTTCTATTAGAATGTTATGTCTATTTTCAAAAATAAATAAGATAAAATAAGTAGTCACATTGATAGAGATATGATTTTTTTATTCAATGGAATTGGAAAAGTTATTAAAAGTACCTCATGAAGGATTATATGAGGATTTTAACGGAATAATTACCAGTGATAGTAAAATATTTAATGATGAATAGGATATCCTATATCTGATCAGAGTGGTACATTGTGGAGACCTACCGATGATGAACTCGATGGTGAGTGTAAACTGTTGAATAATTTTTTCCAGAATGTAATATTTTCTCAAATATGAGATTTAAATACCATGAAATATTATGTTTTTTTACTTACAATTTATGATGAAACAATAAAAAATGATCAATTTGAGTATATTTAATATGATCTATATGAATTATATATGACATAAAAGTTAAATATAAAACTTTTTATATACCCTGAGATGATAACTTCCATCATGGATGATAATGTTTTAGTCAAACAAGGTTATGAATCTAGTGATAATTGTATCAGTTTTTTTCTTATCAAGAAAATTTTAAAAAATGATTAAAGTTAGCTAGAATGACATGAATTAGTGTTAGGTAAGAGATAATGAAAAATCATATAATGAATTCAAAAATATTTATCATTAAACCATACCTAAATTCATGGTGGATATTTTTATAGATCCCAATGTGTTAGATGAATAATATGATGATGAAAATAGTGATAAAATAAAAAAAATACATGGATTAAGAAGAATAATTGATATTGGAAGTGGGAAGTGATCTAGATATTCATTAATCTCCTTTAAAAGTTTTTATTGGGTCTTTCAATCCACTAGGATCTCTACACAATTGAGAATCTCTTATAGATGAAAATATCAATGAGGATATTGAAGTTTCCGGAGATGTATAGATTGATAAATATTCCTATAAATCATCAAGAGACCATTATAATAATGGAAATTCTAATGATGAATATGATTATAAGGAAGTATATGGTGATTTAGACCATGAAAAATCAAAAGGAAATTAAAGTATGGAGGATTAGATTCATAATGATAGAGATAATGATCATAAATATGAAAATGGAACTAATGAAACTAGGGATGAATATGATATCATTGGGATGATCATGGAAATGTTCATAATTGTAGAAATGATAAGAATGGTGATGAACATGATGATCATGATCTTTCGATGGTTCGGACTCATTCTTCATCCCTAGTAGTGTTTTATTCATACATAAAAGACTATAAATCTAATGATGATGAAATAAATGTTATAAAACATATCTCTATAGTTGATATTCAAGCTACTAGTGAGGAGTATAAGTATCTAAACTCTTATTATCTTAAAGATCTAGCGGATCACACCAAATCGGCAAGCCTCACACCAATAACTCATGTAGATCCAATACATTATATACTTGAAAATGTGGAAACTCCTCCAGTTCCAAGGGAGTCTTCTATTTTTCCATATAAAAAACCTAATGATAGTTCTTTTTATGAGTGGGAAATTTTTACTTGTTATGTTATACATTTTCTGGATTATAGTGATTGAGATTATGAAAATATTAATATAGGAAAAGGATCATTAGTGGATCAAATTGACCTGGCTGGTGAGTTACTATCTTCTACACAAATGGAAACAGATGGTCAAACTAGGGATTTTGTGCCTCATGAACAAATATATCAACCTATTTTTAGTATTTTAATAACTATTGATGTTGTGAAAAAACATTATTGAGAATAATTTCAACGAAGTTTGAATTCATATTTGAAAACCGTGAGAGAAAAATTGATTTTAGATCTATGAAATTTAATAAGCTATATACAATCTCCATATTCCAGACTCAATAAAGAATGTAATCAAAATTATGTTGAGTTATTTATATTTAATTTATAACCAAGAGTTATATTTCATATTCATGTAATGAAAATGGAGAATATAATATTTTTTAATGAAGTGGAATGTTTGAATGACTCAATAAAGGGAATGCCATATTCCTTCTTTGAAAATTTTAGTTATATTTCTTAGAATTTGGAAATAATATATACTTCTGCCTCTACATCCTTTTTACCTACTCCTGCTCAAGTCCCAATTGACAGAGAGCTACTCATACAGATTATAGTGGAATAACTCAATACTTTTTTGGGTTATGTGTCAACACATAAAGAATAATCAAGATAGATACCCCATCATGGAGAGCATGTCTATAACAAGAAAAGGGAATATTCCATTGATCTTAAAACTTATAGGGACATCATCAAGGAATAAATAATGTATAATTTTTCTAGAATTTATGAAAATCCTAAGATGCTTCAAAATATCTAATTAAGGATAGTGAACTTGAGGTTTCCACCACTTACAAGGGATTTCAAGGAACAAGTGAGTCAACTATTGGTTAGCACACTAGTATTGTATTGATAAATCAATGTGAAAACGAATTTATATATTGTTATAGAAAGGTGCAAAAATAAAATTATATATTTTATCAACCTCAAGAAACTATTCTTACATGTCCACAGTAAAACTACAATATCACAAGAGGTAATTTTAGTGACAATAGTTCTTTTGACTGCAACTACTAATCCAATTAGATATATAACTACATTTATTACTCAGTCAGATGGTCTTATGCTTCCTCCATAACAAAATATATGTTTATCACAATTTTAATCAATTAATCTCTTAAGACCACTTATTTTTTATGAACCACTTCATTATACAATAACAATCCCTTCCATTACTACATATAATCCCACTATCACGACAGCTTTACCTTCTTAATAAATAGACATGAACATATATAGGTACATAGATAAAGTAAAATCAATGTAAATCTTAAAACAACCATCAATTTCCCTATAATAGTGAATATGATTAGATGCGGCCTTTGATAGTGATATGGTTCTTGAACTCTTTCTCTTTTAAATATTGCACCAGAAACGTTTTGGTTGCTATTACATGAAATATCATAGTATACTTCTCATTTAATTATTCTACTTTTTACTATGTTTTGGATAATCTCAAAGGGGGAGTTAAAATGGGCATTTATTTTATTATTGGGAAAGCACCTATGTTTTTTAAATATTATGTGAAATGTTCAATATATATTTCATGTTTTTATTTAAATTATTTATATCACACATAGATCGCCTAAAATGAAAATAAGATACTGGTTTTAACAGAAATAAAATATATTTTATCAATTTTTAATTATTTAGTACATATCTTCTAAAATTTATTGTTTTGTGATCATCAAGAAGGGGGGGGGGTTTGTTGGAACCTTATAATCTAGAGTGTTATTGACACTATATTTTTTTAATGATCACATAGAATTATTATATTAGTACAAATGATCTTCATGTTTTATGATAGTGTATTATATAGTAAAGATAGTTTTCATGATAAATTAGCTATGTGTTATGGTGATTGACAATTAGTCGGGAAGCTCTGCAAGGTTTTGTTACTGTTTGTGAAGAACTATCAAAGAGGTGACCCACCATCAGCCTTATGTTGATACTGTAAAAATTGTTACCTCCAAGAGATTAACCTTCAACCTTACTACCTTTGAAGAGTCACCAGTAGACTTTTCATCTCCATGGAGATAACGTTTAGACCTATCACTATTAGAAATAAAGTCAGCATTGAACTCGGAGTCACCGCTATCTTAAGGTACCACTGGTACGAGATACTGCCAGATGGTGATCCACTCATAGCTTGATGCTACCATTATTGTCTAATGTATTTTATGTAAATGGGTCAACAACTATTTCTATTCAAGGATAAGTTGACCAAGTCTTAATTTCATAGTCTAAGTCGGTCTTAAGATTATGCATCTCCTCCAACTGATTCTACTATATCCATGTGAAGGAAATCTCTCTCTATATAAGGTTTAAAACAATTACTAATTGAATAATCTATAGAAGAATGTGTGATCGAATCAGTGATCCCTTACAAGATTACTAATTCATATTCTATTAAGATCAATGACAAAGAAACACATAATCCACTACATAGACTGATTGATACCCTGGAAGAGATCAACCAGAACATTGTTGAAAATACTATGATCATATGTTTTTTTGAAACTATTAAATATAAATATCTAACTCGTCACAAAATATGATATAAGGACATCAACAATTCTAATAATTCTAGACTGAGAATCACTATATTTGATATTTCTATTTCTATTTATTACATATATTTTGGAGAAATTTTTTTATAATTAGTTATCTTACTCACACTCTCTTACACCCAACTGGAGAATACATGATATTCTCTACTTCCTTTAAATTAATTTTACAATGGTTTTTGTGGAAGAGGACATTATGTTTTTTTCAATCATTACTTCCCTCATATAACTGTGGAATATTCTCAATATCTTCGACATATATTAATTGTTTATTTTTACTTGATCCATGTTGTTGATTTTATTATTATTATTATTATATTTTTGGTAGTAGGTTATTTGTATGTGGAGTGAATTAATTATCATCTTGATACTGAACCACTTTTTTATTCCTCTATGTCACTATGTTATTTTGTTTTTTTTATTATCAAAATCTATATTGTTTTCAATATATAAACAAAATATTTACTTTGATATTTAATAATTACTACTGTTTATATTTTTTTATGTCTATGTAAATTTATTTTATATGTCATGGTAATTATAAACATTATTTTAACTAAGACTTAACAAATCTTTGAAAAATATTTTAAAAGGAAATTTCTTACATTGATATTCTATTTTGATTAATTAGAAATTTTATTTTATTAATCGGATTTTATTTTAACTTAAATTTGAATGAAAATTTTATTACGGTCTCAATTCACCCTGTTTGGAATTACTCACTTCAACCAACAATTTACAATTCTAAAAGTCAGGTTACTATTCATAATGGCTAGGTAACAATTCCAATGGTCAGATTAATATGTCAATGATTACATTACCTCCCATAAATACATGTTAATTATTTTACTCAATATTCAATAAAAATCTCCCCAATGATATATATTTTCATTTTCTAGTGTAAATAATTATTTACTAATATTATGAATCATTTCAATAGCATTGGAGACATGAGAGATAATTATAAAAGATTAAGGAGTTCCATATATTCCAAAATTAAATTTTACATATTATACTTCTTGTCATTTTCTATATTTGTAATTTTAGTTAGTTTCATAACTCACTAATTTAATGGTATTAATTAATGAGAAAATATTTTATTTATTTATCTTTATTTTATATTAATATAATATAATATACCACACATTTATTATAGAATCAAATATTTCTGATAAAAAATGGGTTGTTACATTAACCCCCATTAGAAATGTCATACCTAAAATTTCAAATCATATTGTTAATTGTGAATAGATGATGTGACTTCTATTTCATTGTTTTCCTCTCATTCCCACATTTCCTCTCAATACGTTTGGTTCCACTAAATAAATTTGACAAGGTGAGTTGACAGCTATGTGAATATTTTTCAATACTTCCCAAGGTCATCATTAGATTCTCCAAATAATATAGGTCATTCTCTAGTTATACCACCTCCATATTCCGTACATGTGAGGGGTTTGGTATATTATTTCTCGAGAGAATTATGAGGAACACATCATGAACTAGATCCATATATGGTGACAATGTAATTCGATTGGCCAATTATCCTATGATATCAAGGATCTAAAAGGGGTAAAAGTACATAGGGAAATTATTCCCCTTATTTCCAAATTGAATGACTTTGTTCCATGGGGATATTTGGAGAAATTGTTTCCCCATAATTAATCTTTAAGTCACATTAACAATTCTCAGCATATGTCTTTTTCCATATTTGAGAATAATTTCTATTTTGGATAGATTTAAAATTATCTATAATATATTTCACAATATCAGGTCCAATTATCTTTTATTATCCAACTTTATCCCAACGAGTTGGTTTTCTACATCACACCCTTTATTGAAATTCATATGGCTCCATTTGAATAATTGTCTGTAAGATGTTATTATAAGATAACTCAACTAATTGGAGGCATTGATTCAATCCCCCTTTTAATTCAATGTATCAGGATCACATAATATCCTTGATTGTATGTATATACCTTTCAGATTGGCCTTCATTTTGTGGGTGATTTTCCTTACTGAAATTTAATTCAGTATTCAATGTATGATGATGATTTTACAAGAATTTAGATTTCAATCATGGATCATAATCAGCAGAGAATATAATTTGAAAAGAATTAATCTTTGCCACTTCTTTGATATATATATTTTAATGTTATTCTAATGATAAATATTCTTGAGTTATGATTATTAGGAATTCCTGGAAAGTCGATCCACTATAACCATTCCCACATTATTTCATTCGGATGAATCCTGGAGGCCAATAAAAAAGTCAATGGTTATATTATCCCATTTCTACATGGTATGGGTAATTGTTTCTTCATCCATTTGGAATTCTATCACTATTCTTTAACTTTCTTATATACCGAACACAATGAATTATAATCCATAATATCCTTCTACATGTTGTGCCTCTAAAAGTTATCTTGATGATCAAAGTACATCAATGTTGGATAGATTATGATGAGCTATGAAAATTATTCAATAAATCCATCTTTATCTCAGTTGATGTAGTAACATTAACACTTTTTCGAAATTTATTTAAACCATCATAGTAAATGTGGAACTCATGTAGATTACATTCCATTAATTCTCTCACATTTTTTTGAATCGCTAGAAAATCCCTTTTCCCTCCATGATCATATCATAGATAGATGGTTGAGAAATCATTTTTAATATTAGTATGATTATATATGGTTATTATTTCTAGACCCATACTTTGTATATCCATGAAGAGTGGGTCTTTCTCAATTTGTATCATGAATACGGTAGAATGTTCAGTTCTTCTAAGAGCAGCATCTACCTTCTTCTCTTTTCCCAGATGGTAGTGAATAGGGAACTCAAAGTCATTGATTATCTCTAACCATCTAATTTGTCACATGTTGATCTATTTATACGAGGATATATAATTTGTACTCTTATGAATAGTATATATTTAAAACTTCACAAAATATATTTATCTCCATAAAATCACTAATGTAATGATTATAGTTGCTAACTCTCAATCATGTGTCGAGTTATTTTTCTTTTGGATATTAATCTTTCTAGAGGTGTAGTCTATCACATTATCATTCTACATGATTACACAACCCAAAATATTATTTGCATCACCATTTTATATCCCAAAAACTACTCTATTTATTGATAGTGTGAGTATATATATTTTTATTAGATTTTTCTTGATCTCCTTAAATATTTCATCACAATAAACCATCCATAAATACATTACCCAATTTTGTGTTAACAGAGTTAGGGGGATATAAAATCTAGATAAATTTCAATACAAATATTGGTACTACTCTGGTAAGCCATGAAAACTTCATATTTTTTTGACAGTAGTGGGTATAGGCCATTCTTCAACTCGTTTTTTCTTTAATGGTCCACAAATTTTCCTTCACATGTGATCTCATGCCCAATGAATTTTAATTCCTACAATGAAAATTCACACACTCAAAATGAAGAATACAATTTATATTTCCTTAAAATTTCTAGAATAATAATTAGATACTCTTCATGTTATTATATAATTTTCGTAAAAATGAGAATACAATTGATAATGACTACCAAAATTTTTTTTAGGTAGTCTCAAAAGACTCTATATATCAAATACATGAATATTAAAGGGGGATTAATTTGTTTGATGTAATCACTCTGAAGTCCTATTGATAATAAATTCTAAGGAATGGATTATATGGAATATTATCATTCATTACCTTCATTTGGTGATATCTATAATGAATATCAACATATTAGATGTACTTATCTCATTTTAATTGATCAAACAACTCATCATTGATTAGAATCGGGTACATTTTTATAGTGATTTTGTTAAGCTCCAGAAAATTGATACATATCTATATTGATGAATCCTTCTTCTAGAATAAGAGAACTAACACATCCCAAGGATATTCTGGGGAATATGTATCATTTGTCCAAATTACCTTGTAGGTACTTCTTTAACTCCTCCAGTTTGATCAAGGCCATCCTATAACGGTGTTTTGAGAGAGGAGTGTCCCTGGGTTTAAAATCTATTGTGAACTCTACCACGCATTATAGGGGAAGAACATGTAACACTTTGGGAAATAAATCAGTTTATTACCTCAAAATTGTAATTTCTTACAAGTTGAAACCTTTCATTGAGTCAAAAGTATTGCAATGTTATTCTTCTTAATTGGGTATCATTACTCACAAAATTTATGGATTTTGTAATAAATATTAATGATATTTAATGAATTTTTATAGGATCATGGGATGGATTGTAATATGAAAATATATTTTCTTATTATGATATTTGATGTGTAATCTATATAAATAGAGTGAATACATGCCTGTTATAGAATCTTATTCCACCAAGGGAAGGATTAAAAGATTTACCGGAAGTATATTCCTACATATTATAACAATAATATAGTCCAATTATTTGGATGAAATGATATCACCACTAGGTATACTAATTGATATCAATGCATCATGGTATTAGGTCTTCAATTCAATACTTATAGAAAATGTAAACGATATAATGGAATGTGTGGAACCATGATCAAATAAAACATTTTCCATTATCGAGTAAATATTATTTTTATGTTGTATGACATCATTTTAAGACTCCACTTCGGTATTATTAATTTTAAATCTATCCCTTGGTCCATAGTATTTGGTTGTCACTAACAATGATTACCCTCAAGGGCCCGTTGTTTAGTTCATTATATTGCACAATTTAATTTCATCTTATATTTGAAGCATTGAACCATTAGTGATGCATTAGAAGGTTACTTACATTTTTCCATCCAGTTGTCTGAATTCCTCATATCTCTCTAAAAATCATGATCCCGGTGGCCTTCCCTCCCACATTATAAGAATTTACCTATTTCATTGAGGAAATTCCCATGATATTTATTCCAATATTTTTGACATGTGGGATGTTGTATCCACCTTCCTCCATTATCATTTTACCCCCCATCTTGAAACTCAGTTATTCTCTTCTATTCACCTTAAACATGTGAAATTACCCAAACTCCATCTCTATTTTGAGAGAAAATAAAAAAACAATGCCGATCATAATCATAATCATTATATCATAATCATAGGATCATAATCATATCACCATATGGGAAAAATCTTATAAAAGAATAGAATGTGTTGATGTATGAAAATGATACATCATGTCATGGTGTTTAATTTCTACACATGACTGAAAATTAAATTTTTATTTCAAAAACACATTAGAGGAAAAAGTGTGAATCAGAAATAACATCAAATACATAAATCACATCATGCCTCCACGGTCTGAGATCATCAGTACCAGAGACAATCAAAATATAAAGCAATAAAAATACCCACTCTGGCCACCCTTAATTGTGACCAAAGTTTGAATCATGTTCACACATAAATTATTTTTATAATCATAACATAATCATTGTGAATAAACCTGGCATAATGTTAAGACATAATACAAAATATCATAAGAGATACATCAAATTACCCAATTCATTAGTGGGATATATAATCTTGATCACACTCATTACAATATAATACATAAATAATCATGTATGTCCCATAAAACAAATTACAATCACAATCATGAAAAAATCCATTTAAATAATTGATATCATAATGATTTTATAAGAAAAACGTTCATGAATAAACTTGGGGTTCCTAAATGTATATGAGAAAACTTATTTTTCATAAAAATAATCGTTTATGAGTGAATGAGAAATAGCTAAAGTGGATTAAAAGATATATTTTGGAAAGAAATGTATTTTTCAAAACTCATTGTATTTGGATTAAAAATCAATGTGAAAATTTTAACATCCTTAAAAATATCGATAAATAGTGAAATTATATTTGTAAAATATTGTAGGATTATTCATAAAAAATATGTTGTGAAAGAGGTATAACCAAAAAAAAGAGTTAGTCTTGAGAATCCATTTAGTTTAACTCCATCTTTTCTAGTCTCTTTTACACCTCCTAAATAATAAACATATATTTGTTAAATAAATTACACAGAAGTTAATTATGTTAATTTATTTCAATATTTTTCAATTAAATAAATGGTTTATATGTCTTAATTATTCATTGATGAAATTGAAGTGTTTTGAAGACAATTGTCTCTAAATTTTTTTCTATTTTTCTTTAATTTCACTATTTAGTTTAAGAAAATTTACATATAAGTATAATAAAATTTAAAAAAAATAAATATATTTAAAAACATTTATATAAAAATTAATTGGTTTTAAATATAAGTAGGATTGATGATAATAAAAGGATTGGAAATGTCATTGATGGTGATTATCTGACCTTTGACCTGATGTTGTCGAAATAGTTTGAAAGGGATGTTTTGAATTTATATACATCATAAATATGATACATCTCGTGGTTAAAAAAACTAATGTAATTATAAAATAATTCCTATTAAATTTTATAATATTTTATTTTCAAAAAATTTGGGATGGATATAAAGAGAATAATATAATAGGAGAAGAGTATATTCAAACTTACACATTCCTCGGTGTTGCTTTTATTATATAACACTAAAACACCCTTTATTAATTGTGTGAGTTTACTAAATAATGTAACTATGTTTTATATGGTCCTAAGATAGAGGATTTTGGTAGAATAATGGGTTTGGTAGGTGTGATATGATTTGTTTTCCAAGAGTAGGTAGAGCATTTATTTGTACTTGAGGAGAAAGGTATTTTTTTACTAAAATTTCAAATGAAATAGAAAATAAAAGGTAAAAATTATAATTGCAAATTATTTGAAAATATTAATCATATATTAATATTATAAAAATAATTTAGGACCTTAAACCCATTTATAATTTCAATTCACAATGATTATAAAAATAGAATGTGGAAAAATTAAAATTTTTTATTTTCTCAGAACACTTTTGAGTTTTGGATTTGGAAAATGATTGTTATGTTTGGAAATCATGTTTATTTAATTTTAAAAACTGATATATTATATTTATTATAATTTGAAGAAAATAATTTTATATAAATGATTATGTCATTATCAAATCTTTATTGATGTAATTTAAGATACACTTGTTATGAGTGAACCTGTATTTTTACTATTTACTAGAAAATTAAAGTATTTCATAAAATTCAATAAAATTAACACATTGAAAATTTTTATATGATGATTTTAAAACGTTTATCCTTTTTATGAAAATAAATTTACATTATATTTTATTTTTATTTTTAATATAAAAATTATGATATTTACGAAATACCATTAAAATAGTTTATTAAAAATATGTTTATATTTTCTCTTAGTTTCATAATCATGATATAAAATTTTTAACATTATAAAATTTTTATTTATATAAATTACTCATGATGGATATTATTTATGTCAAAAACATATTTTTATGTCAAATTACTTTTATAAGGTTTCTTTTCCCAAATGTTGTGTTACTTTTCCCACAGTCAAGTTACTATTCTAAATGTAACATTAATATTTCATTGCTCAAGTTACCTTCATTAATGTTTATATTCAATTGTAAAAACCATAATATCCTATAAAAATATTCAATTCCTTGCTAAATATAATTCAATCTACACATCCATATGAACTCAATGATTTACAAGGTTCACTATTAAATAAGAATATGTGCATCCTTGGTATGGTTTGGAAATGACCAAATACCATACAATCCACTACAAAATTATCCTTAGAGTACAATGAGTAGGATGTACCCTTTCACTCATGTAGCACTATGAAAAAATCACACTAGTGCATGTGCACCCTCTTAGCACAATAGGGTAATACAATTGTTTTGTAACAAATCATGTTACATATGCTTCTTTTCTATTCAACAAGTGTATTCAATTGAAATAAAATTCATCAAATTCCTTAACCAGAAGAAAGGTGAGAGCCTCCAGGATATTTTAATGAAACACTGAGTCTGATCTTTTCTGAGTCTAATTTCTACAAGCCTGATTATCCCTAATAAAATACTCTCAGTATAATTTTTTGATGGAATATAGTACAAGTGAATCAAAACCACTTCAATCATTGAGTATAATACTTCCTCGGTCCAGAAAACCCAATATAGAGATACCCATTATAGAAATAGTGTTCCCATTATTTCAGTCTAATATCAAAATCAATGGAATAGAATTGTTGTTGAAATTTCTTAAATACAAAACAAAATGGTATCACTTTCTCTCACTAAAAACTCTAATATCCTATTTATACAGCGATGATAAGTATATCATTGATAGACAGGTAAAATGTACTTTTTTCTATTTATAGGTGTCCCATGATTGTTTTGGAGAGAATCTGAAAAAAATTCCCACTCAAACAAATTCACTAAAATGGTAATTTCCACATAAGTATCAAAATTAATTTAGTCTTTTTCAACTCTTCTCTATTCTTCTCGAAACTTATACAATCTTCACCTCTTCTTCTGAATAATCTTATTACAGTTTTTAGTCCAATTTCAACTGATAAGTAATACACGAGTACGACCATCTAAGTCTGATTGATTCAATACCATTGGTGAATACAATTCAAAGATCCAATTTGAATCAAAAAATTATATTTTAATGTTAATCTCCCCATTAAAAATTCAATCAAAAATCTATTTTCTATTAATTCCTAATATAAATAAAGTAATTCAACCCTTTTGAAATGCTTTATTACATTGTTGATCACCTTCTTCACTTATTCACTTGACCTTATTCAAATACAAAGAATCTTTTAATTAACCTATCTTGAACCAGTTGAAAAAGACATTTGAGAGAAAACCTATGTTCACTTGTATCTTCATTCAGCAATTTAATCAACCATTCTTCTCTGCATGTTATGAAGAATAGGATATTTATGAATACTATTGGGTTTGGTACGAAATGTTTTTATATCATTCAATGGAATACATGATTCTACAGTAAATTAGTACCACCCTTTTCAATATACACCGCCTTTTGTATCGAAACCACATTTTCAATCAATACAACATTTTCAATCAATAACCCATTTTCAATAAATACCACCTTTTCAATCAATACCACATTTTCATTTCAGTCTAGGTATGATTTTCTTGATATTGATTTTTAAGATCCACATTAGATGGACAAAAAATGCTAAAGTAAATCAACATCCCTTTCCATCGACACTAATTTTCATCATCACCACGTTTTTCATTGGCACCACTTTTCATCTGGATATGATTGTTTTGAAAATCAGTCATCATCACTTCTTTCTCTCTACTACACAGATATGATAATTGTGGATATGATTCCCTTCTGATTTCTATTATCTCTTTCACTCTCCCTTTATTCCATCATTCTCTCATCACAAGGTCTCAATTAAACTCATGATCTTAGTGAAATAAAAAACAGAAATGCATCATCACATTCTAAAAATCATAATAATGATGAACCTGATTCTCCAACAAAACAACGCCTTCTTTCAAAAATTCTTCTTCTCACTGCAATGGTATATCACAAAAATTATGATTCTTTACATAACATGGCTATGACTTTTATCAATCCCATCATGAGACTGATTTCTATCAATCCCACGGTGAGTTTGATTTTTATGAATTCCATAGTTGTTTCTAGAAACAAAGTGAAGTGATCTCCTTTATTCAAATTAGACCTTAACAACAAAAGAAAAAACAAAACACCTTTATCATGAGCTTGGTCCAAACAATCTCCCCCTTTGGATTTTTTATCATCCAAGATTTATTAATCACTAAACTTTGTATCCTCAATCAATAGATTACATATCAATAATTTGAAGCCAATGTGAACTATCTAATTATAAGAAACATGAATCATTGACAAAAATACCATGCTTTCCAAATGTAGTGATTATTAAAGAATCTTTATCTTTCTTACTAGTCAATTATTTCACATTCCTGGAATATAAAAAAATTATTCCTACAACCACTCCAATAAACAGTTAGAATATTTCACACACTAAACAATGTTGAGTTAATAGCTTACCCACAACTCCCCCATTTTACATCCATCACATAGATTAATTTATGAAACTATAAAATTATCCCATTAAAAAAACAATCCAAAGGTAAGTTGAGAGAAGGGATAGAAACACATACCTTAACCTTGAATATAAATAGGTTGGACACCCATATTCAACCTCAATTTTGAGAATTATTCTTTTGGTAAAGGTTTTGTGAAAATGCCAGCCACTTGACCCGATGTAGAAACTTATTCAAGATTAAAGTCATTATTCTCCACATTCTCTTTGATGAAACGATGTATTTTATCAATATGTTTTGAACATGAATGTTGAATTGGATTTCTATTAAGATTTATTTTTCTTTTATCATCACAACCCAAGAGAAAGGGTAACTTCACTTCAACATGTAAATCTTCCAATTTTGTTTTCATCCATGTGAGTTAAGTAGTAGTGTGATTGGAAACAATATACTCAACATCAGCCATAATAAGTGTTACTGATTTCGATTTCTTTGAATTCCAGCTAAAAAAATTCCTTCACATAAATAATACTGCACCAAATGTGGATCTTTTATCATTAAGATTTATTATCCAATCTGCATCTAAATACCCAAACTAAGAAATAATATCAAAGCTATAATACTTTATTCCCATTCTGTTATTCCTTTGATGTATATGAGATTTCATTTTCCAGCAATAATATGTGATTCTTTTAGAGAAATTTGAAATATTTCACATAAGTTAGAGACAAACAAAATTCCAGGTATTGAGGAATTCAAATACAATAGGGTTATAATTATCTTCTAATACTCATTCTGATCCACTTCTTTTCAATATCAATCTTTACTAATCTTTGTTCACACTGAAATGGGTGTGGAAACTTGTAATTAATTTTTTATGCCAAACCTCTTGAGAATTTCCTTACCATACATTTAATGGGAGAGAAAAATTTATTCCTTCTTTTTAACAATTTCTAACCAAAGGAAGTATTTCATTTCCCCCAGCATAGAAATTTCAAATACATTGCTCATCTCTTCAGTAAATCTTCCACAACATATTTTATTTTTCCCAGTAATGATAATATCATCAAACTAAATAATAACAATGATGTAATGCGCTTTACAATCTCTAATATATAGATTATTATCCACTATTTCGGTTTTTTAAAAATTATCTTCCTTAAGAATGTATCTAATTTGTTATACCATGCCCTAAGATCTTGTTTTATCACATTAATTGATTTATTCAATCAAAACACATTACTTTCATCTTTACTAACATAAATTCCACAAGGTTGTTCAATGTAAATTTATTCTTTGATATCAACATTTAGAAAATCCGATTTAACATCCATTTGAAAGATCTTGTAGCCTTATTGTGTAACAATACCATGAACGATGATAATTGTTTCCAATCTGGACAATGGAGTAAAGGATTCATCAAAATCAATTCATTCAATCTGAGAATACTCTTTGAAAACCAATATTAATTGGTTTCTTATAACCTCACCTACTTCATTCATCTTGTTTCGAAATACCCATTTTGTGACAATGATAATTTTAATTGTAGGAATGGGTATGATTTCCCATGATTTTTTCTTTTCAATCTAATCAAATTAATCATCCAATGCTTGAACCCATTCTGCATGATCAAATACCCTTTTCACATCATTTGGTTACACTTTTCATTACAATGAAGTATGTGTGATAACAATTTTTGTTCTTATGGTTTTATCATTTTGATGTTTATGACCAATTCTATTATGATATTCCACTTATTTCTTTATCCTGGGATGAGTATTTTGAGATTCAACTTCATCAATTGAAATAGATGAGTTAGATTCTTCTTATTGAGAAGGAATACCATTGTCTATATCCCTTTCAGAATTTGTTTCTTTATCTTTCTCAACTTTCTTATATACCTAAGCATGTTGAACTGCCTCTTCCTTTTCAATTACTTTCACATCAACTGAAACAACAATTAACATTGTTTCTTTTTTAAATAATCTATATCCTCTTCCTTCTAGAGCATTACCATTAAATATTCCATCATTTCCTTTCGACTAAAACATTCCAAGGCTTCTACATTTCTTCTTAATAATACATAGACTTTATAAAACCAACATGTTTTTAAAACATGGATTTTTTTCATAGAACAATATCTATGGATCCATACTTGACTGAGGCCTATAGAAATTTTTTTTTGAATATAAATATCAGTACTCATGGATTTCCTCAAAAAGTAATGAGAAATGACATGTTCAAGTAACATGGTTCTTCCCATTTTCACGAAAATTATGTTCATTGTTTTAGAAACCCCATTTTGCTGGGGAGTGTGTGGGGAACTATATTCATTTAGAATTCCATAATTCTCAAGATATTATTCAAAATCTTCAATTTTTTATTCACCACCATTAATTATTCATAACTTCTTCACCGAATACTCACATTCCTTTTCTACTCTTCTTCTGAAACTGTTAAACAATTTCACAAAATTTTATGTGTGATTCATATAAATGACACACGTAATGTGAGTAAAATCATAAATGAAATTAATGAATTACTTCTCTCCAATTGTTATTTTTTACATTGGCCCATATATATATGAATAAATTAGCTATTGGTCTTTTTTTGAACAAATCTCAACTTTCTTATGCACAACATTTTTAAAAGTTCCTATTTGGAAAATTGTGTAACACTAATATCTTCTTCTTCGTAAATCCAGAATGTCTCAAATAGTGGATTCTTTGGATAACTTACTCATGTTTCTCTAACACATGTTTACCAGCCTTTTATTCCATAATTCATTTTCTTCCACCATACTCATGTAATAAGAGATTTGTATTTCACCAATCTGAAATAGATTCACTTCTATACAATAGACTCTTGAAACAATCTTCCAATATTTTTCACTTTTCTCATCAAACCCATATTTCTTGAAGATAACTTCATCACCCTCATCACACAATTGTGAAACTCTTATAAATTGTGTTTCATCCCATTAACATATAATGTTTTTTTAAATTTTATCTTTTCTTTTCTAATGATGGATGAACCAACACATCTAATTTTCAATGATTTATTAGTTCCAAATGTCACTATTAGTTATTTAAAGTATTTTACATCCATTAAATTTTCAAGTCCCTTGTCATGTGCAATGAACACACACTATCAAAAATCATGGTAATTATCTTTTTGTGACTTTTAATGCAGTTTCAATAATATTTTATTTTCCTCATTTGTTTTCTCTATTCACTTCCAACTTGTGATAGTTGTGAAGAATCATCTATTGTGATCGTAAAAAAACAATACATCCTTTGGAAAGATATATAGGTTGTTCAATACTTTAAAAAAATTTATATAGGATGGATCCTATTTTAAATCTTCACTTCATTATTTTCATGTTTCTTCGCAACAACCTGCTCAAAATTATTTATTTGAGAATATTGAATCCCCATCAGCCTATACCTTCCATATCATATGGTATAATAGAAATGTTCGTGTTTGATCCAACACATTATTTTTGTATTCAAATCCCCCAAAATAGCAGAAATACCCATAGAAAGAGTATTTTCCTCTGAAACCTTTATACTGATCAGAGTTGTAAATACATTTCACAGTCACCTTATTTAATTTCTTTTCAGATCCATTAATAATTCCAATGAAATTTTTATTCTTCTTCTTATTTTCATCCATAATATAATTATAAGTATTTGAATCTTTTTCGGATATAGATAAATAATTTCCAGATGCCAGATTATTTTTAACTTCTGAATTCATCACTTTTTCAACATACATAACTTTCCAAACATTCTTCTTCTCATAAACAATTCCATTTGTCTTCTCACACATTGAAGACAAATTTTTCTAATCATTCTTCGGTATCCCATTACGAGAACACTCACCAACATCAGTGATAGAGTTTTGGAAGCCTGTATTTCTCAATTCATGTTTGGGATGTTTTTGTGGGACAAATTCAAATTCTTTTTCTTTTTCTTTCAACTTCACCTCTAGATTCTCATTATGATTCTTTTCATCTTCAAGAGACTTATTCAAATAATAATTCTCTTTCATCAGTTCTTCTTTTTCATTAGAAAAAAATTCTTTGTTGATCAATTAATAACATTCATCTTCTAACTATTGGATTATATTTTCAATCCTTCTAATATTTCTTAGAAATTCATTTAATAATTCTTTCAAGAAAATACCAATTTGAGTTTCTTCTTATTTAGAACTACTGCTCAATAATAATTCATTATTTACTATTTAAAAAAAATTATTATCAGTACCATACTTAACTGATTTTTCATAATTTTCATCACTTCCTTTTTCTTATTCATATATTGATAAGAAACTTCTGCTTTTTTATTTAAAGAATTTCTTTCATTTCCCTGACATTACTTTATCACCTTGTTTCTTCAATGAAATTCTTGGCTTTGTTTCTTCATTATCACTATCCTATTCATTATTTATTTAAAGAAAATTATCCAAAAAGTTACCAAAACCTCTATATTCAAAACATTACAAATGAATTTTCCTTTTTATTTCTCTATACCTACTTTCACATTTTTTAGAAAAAAAAGGATAGAATATCATTGAGATTTTTACACACCACATTTTTAGATTCAGAAACACCCTCTTCTTCTTTAGAGGGAATGTTATTTGAAATATATTTATACAATGATTTAGAGGAAATTTCTCAATCAATTATAATTTTTCTATTAATATATTTATATCTTCTCATTTTATAAGAATAGAAATTATATGAAAATCATCAATAGATAATGTTTTTGGATCTCTATTTTACAATGAAGAAAATTTTGCATAAAATTTGTTGTGTAGGATTCTCAATATCTTTTCAAAAATTATAGAGTCATCCAACTTTTTACTAAGGAATATAATAGTAATCACTATGTCACTCACCCAGGTAAATAAGTCCCCAATAGATTCATGTTCACCCATCATCAAGTCTTTATACTTCAATACCTATATTTGATGGTTTTTTTCTTGACTTTTTTCCTTCATATTTTTTTTTCAATATGTCCCGTATAACATTGGTTATGGAAACACATTAAACTCTTTTGAATTAACTTTCAGAAAGTTATGACAATATAAAATGCTTCACCCTTCCATCATTCCTAAGATGCTTCGTACCAATAGTTGTAAGTAGAGCATTATCCTCAATGGGTGGAAACCCAACTATTACAGCTTCAAGAGCATCATAAATGATTGAAATATGATAAGGAAACATTATATCCTTCTAGATTTGATAATTATTTCCATAAAATACTTGAATTAATTTACGGTTCACATAGTTAAATTTTCTATCAACAATGAATAGGGAAGGGATCCTTCCCCTGTTATGACATGTAAGTGCCCTATGAGGATGATTTTATTGCTGAGAGAGGGGGGTG
The DNA here is from genome assembly GCA_963277665.1 of Viscum album. Classification (NCBI taxonomy): domain Eukaryota; kingdom Viridiplantae; phylum Streptophyta; class Magnoliopsida; order Santalales; family Viscaceae; genus Viscum; species Viscum album. Next base: position 1,040,162,550 of record OY728165.1, read on the forward strand.
AATCAGTGATACTAATTTTATTTTATGTTTCTTTTAAAATGAAAGAACCTTTACCTCCTATTAAAGATTCAATTCCTTGATGAAAAAAAATCAATACACACATAAATGTGAATACAATGATTTTTAAGGTTTTCTATTCAATAAGAATAGTTATATCCTTGATATTGTTTGGAAATGATCCAATACCAAACAATCCTTGGATTATAATGAGTAGTATTTACCCTTTCCCTCATTTAGAACTATGAAAAAATCCCACTAGTACCTATGCACCCTCTTAGAATAATAGGGTAATAATATTTTTTTATAACAACTCATGTTACCTGTGATTATTTCAAATTCAAAAAGTTCATTCAATTGAAATACAATTCAACAATTGCTTACCAAAAAGAAATGTAATATCCTCTTGGATTTTTTTATGAAACACTAAGTGTGATATTTTCTGAGTCTAATTTCTCCAAGTCCAATTCTCCCTGATACAATACTCTCAATCCTATTTTTTCATGGAATACAATACAAATTAATTTGCACCACTTCAATAATTGAGCATGATAAACTCAGTACAATACATCCTCAGTCCATAAAATCCAATATGGAGATACCTGGTACAGAAATCCCATTCTAATTAATTCATCCCAATATCAAAATCATCTGAATACAATTGACATTGAAATGACTTTAATAAAAAAAAGGTATCACTTTATCTCACTGAAAACTCAGATATTCTCTCTCTATTGCGATGAATGGTAAATTGTCTTTAGTCAAGTACAATATACTGTTTTTATTTTATGGGTGAGCCAAGAGTGCTTTGGTAGGAATCCCAAAAAACATTAATGCTCACACAAATTCACTTAAAATGTAATTACCTCTAAAATATCAGAATTTATTTTTACCTCTTCAACTCTTCTCGATTCTTCTCGAAACATCTACAATATTCACCTATAATTCTATAGACTCCCATTTCGATTGTCTATGTGATTTCAATTAATGAGTAATACATGGGTCCGATCATCTGATTCTGATTACCTCAATCCAATTGATGAATACAATTCATAGAATTGATTTGAATCAAAATAATGTATTTTAAAGGTAGTCTCCCCTTTGACAAATCATTCAACAATATATTTTATTCAAACAACTCATCCAAATAAAGTAATTCAACCCTTTTAAAATGGTTGAATAAATTTTTGATAACCTTATTAACTTCTTATATCAAACCAATTCAAATAAAATGTATCTTCTACTCCTCTCCTATTAACCCACTTGTAAAAGTCATTCGAGAGTAAAATTATGTTCACTTTTCTCTTTCTTCAAGAATTCAAACAACAATTCTTATCAGCATGATATGAAGAGTATGACCTTTTTTGAATGATTGGCCTAGGTACAAAATGTTTTTATACCATATGATGAAATACATGAGGCTACATAAAATTTGTACCACCCTATTCAATCTATACATCCTTTTTTATCAATACCATATTTTCAATTAATACAACCTTTTGATCAATACCACATTTTCAATTACTACCACATTTTTTATCAATACCATATTTTTCAATAGATATGGGTATAATGAACCTGATATCAATCTTTATATGTAGTGGAATATGGAAAACAAAATTCTACTATAAATCAACAACACTTTTCTTCGTTACCACTTTTCATTGGAAACACTTTTTTCATAATCACCACATTCCATTTAGATACAATTTTTTTGAAAATAAATCAATATCACTTATTTATCTCTGCTACGTGGATATGATAAAATTAAATTCGATTTCATTCTGATTGGAATCATCTCATTTACTCTCCCTATCTCCAATCAAGCTTGCATCACAAGTTCTCAATTAAACTCAAGATCTACTTGAAATAAAATTTAAAAAAGAATCATTACATTTAAAACATTATAGTCACACTGACCCCAATTCCCTAGAAAAACAAATAATTCTTTCAAAATAGAATCTTCTCAATACTATGGACTATCACAAAAAGGTTGATTCTTTATATAACATGAATTAAATTTTTACCAATCCCATAGTGAGTTTGATTTATATCAATCCCATGGTGATTTTGATTTTTATCAATCCCACAGTGAGTCTGATTTCTATCAATCCCACAGTGAGTCTGATTTTTATCAATCCCAATGTTGTTTCTAGAAATAATGTGAAGTTATTTCCTTCATTCAAAACAGACATTGAAAACAAAAGAAAATACAAAGCACCTTCATAATCATCTTGTTCCAAACATTTTTTTACTTTTTTTATGTGATTTTGTATAAGAATAATTATCTAGTTCCATTGTATTCCCTCATTTTCAAAAGTATACCTATATGAAATAATTCTTTATATATTACTTGATATATAACTTCTAATTTTTATAATTTTTTTCACTTCATATGAATATTATAGATGTTATGATTTAATTTTTGTATCAAATTTCTTCTGCCATTTTATTTTCAGGTCCGAACTATACATCACTCTTATCATTAGTTTATATTATTCCTAGTATACCATCATAAAACCTCATTTATAGTTGGAATCCTCTTCCATATAAGGAGATGTGCTTTAGTCCATGTGTCTAACATGGTTCGACTACTTAAGAGTGAACCTGGTTCATGATGTTAAACCGAGAATCCAATTCATACTCACCAATTTAAGTTCATATTTATAACAATGAAATTAAAATATTTCATTGTCCTCTTAGTCTTAGTTTTTGGTGTTTTATATTCTATCTAACATATTCTTATTTTTAAATTCTTGGGGTGTTACATTCTCTGTTAAAATAAATTACATCCTTTAATGTTTCAAAATATATTGGTGATAAAAAAATTTACATTTGTAAATACTTTTTTTGGAAATATTACAGTGAAAAAATCATTAATATAGTGTCCTCATTGACAGAGTGAATATCAAATTTCAAGGGAAGTTGAGATAAATAAAATGGTTTCTAAAGAAGATAACATTATTAAGAAGTAAAAATATTGTAATGTAAGATAAATGTAATATACATATAATAATGGGGATTGATATATATAATTTATCATTATAAAGTTAATGATCAAGAGAAAGTGAATGAAATAAGTTCAATGAGGTGTGAAAAAGACTATTGATTCATTATAAATTAAGGAAAAAAACATAAAATTTATTTAATATCATCTTCCAAGAGTTGAGTAAATAATTTTCCATATATATTAGGAACATAATAATATATAATAATTTACAATGTAAAATATAATTTTTTAAACAGTTTCCTCTGCAATCTAATATTTTTTTATAAATACTGAGTATTCAAGATGATTATATTTTTCCCTGAAGCAACAAAATTAGCATATATGGATCAAATAATTCCTTAAAAGGACCTAAAATTCTTTCTGGCTTTAGATATAAACTAAAAATATGGTTTAAAAAATGTAGGATAAATGCAAAAATGAATAAACCTTTATTTCATAAAATACATAATTTATATCTAGATCCTTTACAGTAACACACATTGTTCATATTAGATAATTTGATAAATAACTATCCTTAAAATTCATCAACATATTCCTAACCAAGTTAGAAACTTAATAATTATGGTGATTTGATGCCATATTATTTTGAGATTAATTTAACATTTATCTCCAAGAAAAATTAGTCTCTCTTAAATTCGTATGTCCAAAATATTCATATTCCCTAATCATATAATCACCAAAATTTTCTCATATTCACTATAAAAAACATGTATCACTATCAAACCACTTTAAAATTAATATGAATCATAAATATGATTGAACATTTAATCCTCAAATAAAATACCATAATATTTTATTTACATTAATCATATAAGTATCCAAAAATTTCATTAATAACTAAGAAATCTAGTAACTTAATACTAAGAAATGGGTTTCTATGCCCTATAACTTATCATCATCTTTAAACATTTAATCAATTCCTATTACACAAATCTCTTAAGATAAACACACATTAAATCAATATAATTTCTAATGTTGTCTAAACTGTTCCTCTGATACCAACTATAAAGACCCTACCATTAAATCTGTATAATACTGATTATTAAGTCAAAAATTAATTCTACTACTTTTTGGAATATATATAGTTTATACAATTAAAGTTTTATGTTTTAACCCTTATATTAATCAATTTTACATAATAAATCATATATTTCAACATAGTGTCAATTTTTCAAAAAATTGAAAAACTTTTAATATATTACATGTTTTATCTTAATGAACCATCTTTACAATTTTAATGTTGATCTAAAACTCTTACTTAATCTTCCATTAAACCTGATGAAAAATAAAATTAAAAATTGGATGGTATAAATAATCATAGTAGGGGAAAAATAAAAATAATTAATGAAACATATAAGTTATTAAATAATAAGACCAGAGTATTTCATAAACACTCTTTTTTCTCATAATTATATATTTTATTACCCACTAAATCAATGATTCTGCCAAGATAATTTCACAAGAAGAATCATATTAAATATTGACAATGAAATAGAAATATTAAATGTATATATATATATATATAAAATAGTCTTGATTTGTTTTCAAAAAGTATTATAAATTTCACCCATAAGAAGTATAATATACCTTCATTTAAAGACAAGCTCATGAGTAATCACATGGGATAATAGGATAAAAAAATATGTTCTAATAATACCGTTGAAAATTTAGAAATTTTTATGTGACACAAAACATTAAAAAAAATTATGTAATGGATAACATCCAATAAAACATAACATTGTTGATAGAGTCCTAAAGTTGATTTGGTTTACTCCCTAGTCTCATAAAAAACTTATCATTAGATAAAAACATTACCCAATTTTTTAGGGAACTATCTAGGCACACCCTTAATAAAATGTACATGATTATGAGTTCCACAAATGGAAATCAATAATAATGAATGTTCATAATAACTTCTAATTGAATGAAGCTGATAGAACATTTTTTTATATCATAATCAAAATAGATATCATAATGAAGGATTTTGAGAAATGTCCATAAGGCATTAATTACCCCCATCAATGGAAGGGAGAGTAAGATAGTTATATATGTGAGAGAAATACATATATATTTTATAATAATTCGATAAAATTTAGGATAATTCTAACATGATTTAGAGATAAAATGGTTATATACCTATAAAAATGTAGGTTTATAGATACCACATGCATACATAACCAATACATTTCATGATATCAAAATATCAATTCAATTTAAAACCCATATAAAAAATATTTATAAAAAAGGTAATGAGGTTTATTATTTGTTGAAAAAAATATGTATATAATAAAATAAAATTATTAAATAATTGTTCCCATTGTGGTAAAGTCCATTGATTATATATACATTAAAATGAATAAAATATTTTTAACTTTTATAACGAAAAATGAAATGGTTTTTAAAAAATTAATAATAAGATTACTTTTGATTAACATTAAAAGAAATTAAAAAGTGACATAAAATGAAATGTATAATACTTTTATGTACACTTAAATACATCTATAAAATAAATATATGAATATTTAAATGGAAAATAAGTATATAGGAAATATATATTTAAAATATTTACAATATGGTTTTCAATGTATTTTTTCCCATACATAAATACTTAAAAATATAAATTTTTAAATTCATTATAAAAGAAGTAAAATATAACCAAAATCACCATTAAAATCTATTGATGAATAAATGATAATAATATTGAAACATTTATATGAAAATTAGAAAATATGAAAAGTGTTGTATGATAATTATGAAAAGGTGGTATCTTAAAATAAAACTCCTTACCTTGAGTCCCACTCATCACATATCTTCTTTTTTCATTCCCATCTTCAGAAAACATTTTTGTATTACACAAGATTACTTTCAATGAGTATTATATAATCGAACCAAGGCCTATATGAAATGGTATGGGTTTTAAGGGTAGTATTTGTGAAGTTCGTTTCAAGACAAAATGTATCTTGAAGTGTGAACAAATTAAGAGACGAACTATCCTTTTGTAAGTGAAAAGAGGTTAACTTTTGGAATTCTATAAATAATTAAAGTAATATAAATTATATTCCTTATAAGATTTCATATAAATGATATATTTATAATATAGTATGATTATTCTTTGAAATAATCTCATCGAATAAAATTTGGATAGGGTTATATAATTTTTTAACCTTATCAATTTGTTTTAATCTATGTGAACTATTTTTGCCAATTAATGTGATAACCAGGTTATTTACATATTAGTGATTATGATAGTTACTATAAAAATGATATTGGGCCATGAATTAACCATTGATAATATTTCCAACCATATCCCAATAAATCGGATAATGATTGTTTTTAATTTTAAAACCATTTATTAAAATATTCATTATTTTGAAATTTATTTTATACATTTTATCATAAATTCAGTAAATATTAAATTAAATTATGTGTCTATATATAATAAATAGTTCTATAATGATGATAGTTAAATTATATGGAATATCTGGAATTTATATAATAATATAAAATTTTTTATGTGTTTTTATATCATTTTATTGAAATTCTTTTTGATTAGCCTCTTGTTTTAAAATTTTAACCTTAACTGTGATAAGGAATTTAAATTTTAAAGGTTTATAATTTACATATAATATTATAATTGGATAAATAATGGAAAATTTTTGAAATTTTAGACCATTTAATATTATAATTTCTTTTGTTCATTTTTAGGATTTATAAATAATTTAATAAAATATTATGTTACATAAAATGTTAATAATGACATTTTTGATGCTATTCCTTTATTTTTAAATTAAATACATGAAGATAATAATTAATTTCAAATAAAATAAATTTTACCATAAATAATGTATAATTATTAAATATGAAATTATTTTGATATAAGAAATAATAACAAATACATTACTTTTGTTGTTTTTAATGTTATTTAGCTTGAGTTTTCAAATCTTTAAAAAAGAATTGTGTCATTGTTGTATAAGTTATTAAGGTAAATACATACTCACTAAATATAAAAAATAAACCACGTTAGTGAAATTAATTTCAATATAATAAAAAAATTAATATTCACTAAAAACTTATTATTATCCATATGTGAACATATAAATGGTATTTATAAGAAAGATAGTGAAATTTTGTCTTTTCATTTACATAAAATATTATCTAGAAAATTAATCTAAGTAAGTTTCCCATAAATAATTTACTATAATTCCTAAGATGATAAGGGTAGAAAATAATTCATTTAATGATATTTATTTTGGATAAATGTGGCCTTATCAATGTTTTTTGAAAAAGTTAAATATGATTTACCCTTTTACCATAGTGACACATTTTTTTATGTTTTTAATATTAATTATGGAAAAAATTAAGTTGAAAATATTAAATTATTATTATTATTCTAATAATTTATCTTATTATATTCAATACACAAAGTATAAAATTTTATTTTAAACATGAACCCGCATAAAGTGTCAATTTTTTTTTGAAGAAATGTATTATTTAATCATAAAATTGTATTATATTGACTCTCTATCTAATAATTATCAGTATATGAATTTCAGTTAATATATTTTGATATATATTTTATTAATTTATATTTAATTATTACTCATTTGGGTATATTTTAAATAATTCGAATTTTCAACCATTATGAATATAAAAAACGTTTTAAAAAATGTGTTTTTAAAACTCAAAATAGAATTATAGGAAAATATGGTTTAAAGATGATTAAAATGTAATTAATTAGAGTAAATTTAAATAAAAAATTCTTATGTTAAAAAAATAAAAATAAAAGGATAATGAGGCATTTAAATTACATAATTTATTGGAAAAATGGTGGTTTTTAAGAAAAGTGTTTTTCTGAACAATACACTAAAAAATATCTTATTTAAGAAAATTAAAAAAATTTACCATCAAATAATACAGAAATTACGATTTCATAAATTATATATATATATATATATTAAATTCAATTACAATGTAGTTATAAATTTAATTATAATATTAACTCATAAAAAAAATTAAAAATCACTTTTGAATAAACTTTATTCTTGAAGAATAAAATTATTTTAACAAAAATTCTGTGATTTTTTACTAAAATTTATAATATTAAGTGGTTCCATTATTTATAATTTTTAAAACAGTTAGAAAAATTTGTACCCACCAATATAAAGGATAGGTTATGATGTTCATTTTTAAATATTTCATTGTTTATTTAGGCCCATTTTTTCATCTCGTATACCCTATCAAATGTATTATTTTTAAAATATCATTATGTAATTTTGTACCGCATTAAATAGATTATTTCCAACTAATGTTAACTTGTTCTTTCTAATTAATGGATTTATATTTGAATTTTTATTTGAAATACCACATACTAAAAAGGGTTAATAAAACTACCTCAATAAAATATGGAAAGTGAAATATGAAGGGAGTCTTGAATAACACATTATAAGAAATCCAAATATTAGAAACTTAGTGGGAAGTGAATATATATACATATAAAGGAAATGTAATTTTTTAATAATTATGGAGACTAAAAAACATCATTGATCATAAAAAATTGAATGATCAAGATAAATATAATGACTGTAAATCAATGATCGATGGAAAAGTGAATCAATTTATCATAAAATAATACAAAAAATTAAAATTTTCATTTTAATATCGTAATCAAATTGTTTGGAAATATTTTACAAAATAGACTGATTATAGAAATAAATATTTTTATATTACCAATATAATTCCATCCTTTAACCACTTTTCACCACAATCTCATATATTTCTCCAAATTATGAGTATTGAAGAAGATGTTTTTTACTAGTAAAGAACTAAAATTATTTTATAATGGATCAAATAATTACAGAAAAGGATGACATATATTTTGGGTGTTGTTAGATGTTAAGAAACCCTAAAATGGTAAGCATAAGTTAATATAATTCCCAAAATGAATAAACCTTCATAAAATTAAATACAACATAAATAACTAATACCACAATAGAAATACCCAATTATTATCAAAGATAATTTTATAAATAAAAACCCCCAAAATAATTCAATTTATACCTCACGAAGCTTTAAAACAAAAAATATAGTTGATTTTATCACATATCCCTCTAAAATTAATTTAAAAATTATCACAAATTAAAATTATTCATTAATAAATTCATATACACAATAATTAAATATGACATAATAATATATTCTCTTTAACATGAAAATCATTTCCAAAAATAACCAATATCACTATAAATACAAATTAAAATCCGATATGATTCCAAAATTTAATTTAGAATTTTATCATAAAATAAAATCCCATAATATTTTTCTTATAATAATTTTATATGTCTCCCAAAATATCATTAATCACCTTAACATACCACCACATAAATCTTCAAAAGGTTTTTGTGTGTTTTTGAAAAAATGGTCAACTATAAACATTCAAACCCATTATGGTATCCAATACTAACAAGAAAACCTCACATGAAAAGAAAAATAATCTATAATGTATTCTAAAAATTCCTATGATATATATTATAATGAATAAAAACTAATACCTACATTATATCTAGATTTAATTCATGATAACATTATCTTAAATTTTTTGATTTTTATGTTTTAAATATTTAGAGGATTTTTCCATTATCTATACGTAAATAAATATTTCATCCGAATTTTTAAAATTCATCATAGTATTCATTTTTCCCATAAAACAATAAATTCATGGTGTACATAGAATAAAGATAAAGTATGATTTATACCAAAAAACAAGGAAGAATTTAATTAAATTAAAATATAAAATAATGGATTTTCTGGTTTTAAAATCTATCGATGCTGTATAAGAAAAATTAGAAAATTATTTTTATCAATTCTGAAGAATGATAAAAAGTTTCGAGTGAAATATAAAAAATGATTTCATTTTAAAACCACTGAAATAATGTCAAATGATACATAAAATGACCTTTTCAATTATTATATATCCATTTAGATAAATACACAAACTAATTTTATGATTATCCATTTTGAAGTAAAATATTGATAAAATAAAGCATTAAATAATTGAAAATTATGTTTTAAAAGTAAACTTCCCATTATATATAAAAAATAAGACATTTAGAAAAATTGTAAATAATGTCAAATGTGGTTAAAAATAACATTTATCATCAATTGAAGAATAAATAATAGTTTTTTGGGTCATTTAGAAGAATATTGAAATGGATGAAATGGGTTGGAATGAAACAATAAAATTGGATTTTTATTGAAATTCCAATTCATTGAGTCTGACTCATCCCTTAAGTTATTTATCTTCCACTTATTCATAATACTCTATAGGTTTACAACAGAAATCATATTAGGATGGTTTAATAATAAAATCATGTTTTACTATAACTCTTATGGTATATAATGAATGGGTATGAGTGGGTCTTGCCTGAACCAAATGGTTCTTGAAATGCGAAGAAATGAGGAGATGTGGTTCCATTTTACATGTGAGGGGAGGTGTAGTTTTTTAATTTCTTAAACATCAAAATTAATGTAATATATTTATTATTTGAAAATTGATCTAAAATGTTATATTAAAATGATAGGTTGAGTATGATTCTAAATCCTCGGATCAAAAAAATATAGATATTAGGTTTTTACCCTTATCCCATTCATTAAACCCTTGTAAATCCTTTTAGACAATTACTGCGAAAACCATGATTTTTATTCATTAGGTTTTAAGATAGTTAGAATTAAACAAATGGAATATAAATGAAATATAGTTGATATTTCAAACCATATTCCAATCACTTGGCTGCAGATTCGATTTCTATGATTTCTATATCATTTGATAAAAATTTTGTCATTGTAAAATTAAATTTATGTAAGTTTTTAAGAGTATAAGAAATATTATAACATAACATGTGTATAGACCATCTATAATTTCTAATAAATTTTATTCAGATATAAAGATTGTATGATTTTTATATAATTATCAAATAAAATTTTGAATGGTTTTGATATCATTTTAAACTTTATCTTTTGGATTAACCCCATGGTATGCCAATTTAAAATTTGATTGTTATAATGAAATTTTCAACATTAAAGTGATATAATATAAAATATTAGATAATTTTTTTCATGAATGGAATAGGGATGAAATTTTAGATCATTTATCATCATAATTTTCCACTTTAATTTTTTTAGGTTTTTGAAATAATTTGATAAAATATTATTTAACATAAAAAATAACTAATATCATTTGGTTTTATGTTATATATAGTTTTATTTTGAATACATTATGATAAAAAACTAATATAAATTATAATCAATTTAAAAATAATTAATACATCATTATTATATATAAATTTATTTTTAAATTAGAAATAATCCCAAATACATTAATAATATTTTTTCTAAAATTATTTAGCTTGAGTTTTCCTCTTTTAGAACAAGTGATGTATCAAATTTCTTAAGAATTTAAGGTAACTATATTGTCACTAAAAAATAAAAATAAATTACAATCATGAAAATAATTTCAAAAAAATAATTAATATTCATTATGAAATTATTTTAATCTCTATTTGATCATATAAGTTATAATTGGAGGAACAATAGTGACATTATGTATTTTTATTTACATAAAATATAATATTTTTAATTATCATTGCTAAGTTTCCCCTAAGATATTTATTCTCAATAATATATTAATAAATCTCTATATCTATTCATCTAATAATTAGGATTAAAAATTGTGGCCTTAGTAAATTCTTTATCTAATGTTAACCTCATTTACCATTTTATCATGATGATTTTTTTTCAGATTTTTACAATTAATTATTATTAAAAATTAGGAAACAATTTTTAAAAAATTTTAATTTTAATGATTAAAAATATTGACTCTGTTTTATCAAATTTTATTAATAGATATTTTATAATTTAATTTGACAATGAATCCAAAATACTTGTTGAAAAATGGGTTTTCAATAAATGTATTTTTCAAGCATAAGATGGAATTACATTAAGTATATGACTACTAAACATTATTATATGAATTAAAATTTATCTACATTGTTATATTATATATAAATTTTATTTAAATAATTCCCCAAAAGGTCTTATTTTAAATAATTAAAATGGAGAATCATTATGTATCTGAAAAAAGATTTTTATAAAATGCCTTTTAAGCCTATAAATAAACATGTACCAAAATCTGGTAAAAATATGATTCAAATGTAATTAATTATATTAAATATAACTAAATAATACTTATATTGCATTTAAATAAAATTCAATGAATAATGTGACTTTTAAATTACTTAATATATTGGATGAAAAAAATAGTTTTCAGAAATGTAGTATATTCATATTCACTAAAAATCACTCATTTATGAAAAATCCAATGACCCTATCATAGAATAATTTCCATATGATTATGTAAAAAATGATATTGTTTTTAAAAAAACAATTTCTATATGTATCAAAAATTAAATATAATATTCTCTCAAAAAATAAATAAAAATCATTTTTAATGATGGCGTATTTTGGGAGAATTAAGTGACGAAAAAATAACTTATTATGTATTAAGTTGTTATCAATATTGATTATGACATCTATATATGTTTCATAAATAATTTAATCTTATTAATACACTATAATTTAATGGTTAGTTTATAAAAAGTAATTTTAAATATTTCATGGTTTGATTAGGATCAATGTTGGATGTCATATTTGTTATAAAACATTGTTTTATTTTCAAAATATATGGGTTATATATTCTTCCCTGTTAGATAATCATGATCCTCGCAATTTTAAATTTACCTCAATAACCAGTGGTATGAAATTTAAAAATAATAATTTCATATTGATATCCCACATAAGAAATTATTACCAAAACTTCCACATGAAAAGAGGGAAAGGTAAATATGAAGGTAATCATGGATAACACAAAATTAGGATTCAAAATAGAATAAAATTATTTTTGAAGTGAAAATATTAAAATTGAGGAAACATTTAATGTACAAATTTTTATAGAAATTTAAAAGGATCACTAATAATATGAAACTAAATGATCAATGAAATGTTAATTACTATAAATCAATGAGGATTAATAAATACCATCAATTCATCATAAATCATCACAATAAGAGATTTTTTTTCTTTGAGAATCATTTACTAGGGTTGGGGAATTAATTTACCATTATAATCATAACATAATGAAATATATTTACCTAAAAAGAGTAATTTTTTTACCCCATACTTATGATTCTATTCTTTTTTCATCCAGGAAATGGTGTCAAGTTACATTGAGTGGGATTGGTGATATTGGTGACACTACTGAATACTAGAGTGTGATAGTTGATGTTCCAAGTTTAACAATTTCTTTTCCTGATTATCTATAATGGAACACGAATCATATCTACTATGGTGGTGAGTAACCTATAATTATTTTCCTTTTGAATCCAAATATTGGATCCGACTAGGAAATTGTAATAAACTAAGGGGTGTTTATAGATGATTAATTAAATGTTGAACACGGTGACTCTAATAGATAGTCCCATAGAAGCTACATATCTAAGGAAGACATGATACACTTAAATTTTTAATGAAACTCTTATATACATTAATTATCATGTTATTTTAAATTACATAGTTAATTTATTATTTTATTCATCCATGTGGAGATAAATTGATAAAATAATCATCTGTGTAAACCCTCTCATTCCCCAATTAACATTGTGGAAAGAATAATGATTAAAAAAATATTGTGTCTTCTAATGTATAAATAAAAAATGATTTTAACCCCATCTCAGTTGTGAATTATTATAATCATGGAGACACAATAGGGAAAATAATGCATCAAATTATTTTTTTGACCACCAGATCCATTGAAGGATAATAAATTAAGAGTTTATAAGTTTAGTAGAGGAGGGGTCACATCCAAACAATCAGCATAATGTTTTCTCTATAGTTGTACTAGAATATGTTTTTCATATAGGTACACCTCCCATGTCATGTGGTATGGGATTCAATATCATTACTCTTGTGGTACCATACACTAATGGAAAGAGTAATTAGTGACAACAGGTATGGTCTGATATGAAAAACCATCCTATATTTTATTAAACAACTAATGTTCTGTGGGATTGTGATAATATTAATGATGTGATGAAACTATATGTACTAAGAATATGAAATAACAGTCATCTATAATAATTAGAGTCTTGTAAACTAGTGGCATGTATCCTAAATAGACAGGATTGATGAAGCCCTTCCAATTTGGTATATTGTATCTTTATTAGTTTGTGATGACCATTGAAGTGGATACATTAGTTCCCATATTCATTTTTAGGGGGAATATTTATCATGGTAATCTTGAGATTAAACCTTTTAAATTATTATATCTTAAAATTATTTCACCGAAATTTCACCATAATATATATAGATTTTGTTTCATCATAGAGCTCTAATGATATTTCCTCAAATTTCCCTATAACCATATTTAATGAAAGTAAAATGAGTGGTAGTTTTGTATTTGGGGGTTAAAATATCAAAGTCTTTCTCTGATGTGGAGTACTAATACCCACCTCACATAACTCTCTGTGAACATAAAATTAAACTATACCCACCCCATAATTTTCTTTAGAATCTATATTTTAGTCATAAAAATTAGTATTTATTATTTTAACCGAATATTACTATGAGACCATAATCATTCCATCATCCAACTATAAATTGTGTAGAGATATATTTTCCTCTACATATACATCTAGGGTTACATCACCTTCTTCTCTATCACTCTACTTCATGGATTTATTATTAGGATTACCATCCATTTATGGATTTGTGTTTCCTCTAGTAACATCCCTAGGGAGTGGTTTATAGAGAGTGACCAATATGAAGATACAAATTTATTTGTTTAAGTGTTTCACTAATTGTAAGGATATATCCCGCAAAAAGGTTGTGAGATATGCTTAGTAGGAGACTAGAAAAAGTGACTAGAAATATATTTAGGGTGAATATAATATAAATAACGTGTATATAATATGATCATAAATTAGATACATAAACTATAAATGGTCATATATAGTTCATTAAGGACACCATGCTGACACTGTCTGTTTCGGCCCATACCGAGATACCATTAAACATATTCCACCATTAACATATATATATATATATATATATATATGAGGGGATATATATATATGTATGTATGAATTATATACATAATTACCTTAATAGTGGTATATATAGATGCATAGGGTTTTTAGGACCTGATTTCTAACTCATGAGTCTAGGCATATTCATTGTAGTCTCATATTGTAGCATGGGATTGAGTTCTCCAGTATCATAAACCATAATAATAACCATTCCCAAGTGTCACATGTTTATGGGACTCTAGTCCATAATATCTTTAGTATATGAGATTCCATGTTTGAGTATCATTGGTTTATGGGATGCCATGTCCAGGTATCAAATCTGTATTGGATGCAATGCCCGAGTATACGTGGTATATGGCAATCCATGCCTGAGTATCACTTGTTTATGGTATTCCATTCCAATGTATAATATTAGTAGGGATTACATTGTTTATTATAATAAGAAAAAATAAGTCAAATAAGATTTCGTATGATCCAATAAATGGTTATTAATTCATTAGCATTCCACCTAAACAAGGGCGTGACCATACTTTATATAAAATCTTGTGATGTGGCCATACCACTCAAATTTGATTTTATTTATTATAGTCATTTCACAAATATTCTAATCCATAACCATATATAATGATTTTTTGTTACATAATAAATTATAATATTAATGTACAATTCAATAATCCCACCCCAAGGGATGACATGAGTCGATAGGAAACTACTCCCACAAAGAAAAGGAGGAATAATTTTTTTCATCAAGGATACCATCCTAATTATTGTAAAATTTAATTTTAAAAAAAATCGTGGAATGTAATGTTTATTAGATCATAACACAAAATAAAAATCAACATGTCTTTTTTGGATAATTTCTTTACCACATAAAATATTACGGTAGAGATGTACTCATCTAGTGTTAGGTTCTGATTTAGCCTAGAATAGAATAAATCAGGTAAACCAGACATACACACTAAAAACAGGGCATAATATCTTTTACTAAAATCACTCTGAATAAGGAGATATAAAATAATAAAAGAATTAAATGGATTTAATATTATACCTATAAGACTCAAATGGGAAAAAAGTGGTTTGATGAGAGTCCCTATGATGAAGTTAACCCAAAAACTAGTTAGGAATTAAAGAGGGAACCCTCTATGTTTATCTATATTGTGGAATAAGGGTTTCATGATAAATGAATGGTTCATCCACTTTAAAAAAATGGAATATCATATTAATATTTTGAATGGAATTCACATTTTGAATTAATATGTTTTTCCTATTCTTACTCCAAAAACCATTTCAGGCCATGAATTAAATTCATGAATAGTATTGAATTATTATCCTATAATAAAAATTAATTTTTTATGGATAGTGAAATTCAAATCACAATTTTTATTCAAGGAATGAATTTGTTTTTTATATAGGATCCAACCAACCTAGTATTATCTTCCCCAAAATAAACTGACAAACCTCAAGGAGAGGGTATCACGTCTAAGACAAAATAAAATCTTAATGAGGGTTTACATAAATTTAAATGATATGAAATACATAAGAAATATATAGGATATTAAAGTATCCCCTTTACAAAACTAGTCCCTTAGTTTCCCTTATGATGGTGGTAAAGCATTTTATGATAATATATTTAACCTCGGAGATTATTCATTGGCCTCTAACTCCCAAGTCTCATCCTCTACACTATTAAAATTCCATTTCATCCGTACTAGAGGGAAAGACCTTCCTCAAAGGGCCTTTGATCTATGATCAATAATATAAATAGGGTAATCCCAAAAAAATAATCATCATTTAATTCAACATCCATAGGATTAAAGGAATGAGATGGGTCGACATGAAATTAGTGATGTTTTTATATATGGATGTTGTCGTGCATGGTTCGATACTTCTGAAGAATAGTTATGAGATAGTTTACCATCCAACATATCTATAATATCTCAAAATTAACATCAATTTTGGGTGATATATTTCCTATTTATGAAGTTTTTTGATCCCTTGTATAGTTGAAACATGAAGGAAGACACGATTACCTTCCTTGAACTCTAAAGGCCAGCGACATCAGTCATCATAAGAATTCTCTCTAGACTGGGATACAAAGATCAAATTTCTAATCATCTATAATTTCTCTTATGTCTATTGAATGATATGATGTCCTATTAGAGCTACCTATCCAACCTATAACCAACACATGGGTGAATGACACGACATACTGTATAGATCCCCATTACGATCAATTTGTATAGTAATTACGATAATGTTATTATTGGAAAACTTAATGTGAGGAATTTTTTTCCATCCATAACAACTAAAATTAATGACACTTTCTCAGATCCTATCGACTAGTACCTTTATCCTCACTTTTGACTATAATTTGTTGTTTGGGTGAAAGGTTGTGCTCAATAACTCTTGTGTCCCATGTGCCTTATATAACCCCTTTTTGATCCACAACATAAAAAGGGAACCTCAATATGAAATGTTTCAATGAGGGTCCTTATGTATGTGTATAATATAATTTATTTAACGTCTCCCAAGTTCATCCAATGAGAAATATTCCCTAATATAAATAAAATGGGAGACCTTTGTTAGCCTGTCCATGGCTACATAAACTATGTCACAGCCTAATGTTGACATCAAATAACCAGCCGAAATATCTATATACACATCATACCATTTAAATTATATGATTGGTAGAACCTATAAAAACCCATTTGGAAATCGGTTCCATATCTTTACATTCCCCCAAGTGGAACACCAAGTGATTGAACATGCAATCTAATGATTCATCGATGACCACAGATACTGGCGGCACATGTCACAATACATTTTAGAAATCCATATGTGTAATGCCCAATATAAATCAAAGTACCTTCAAATCAGTTCCTCTCTCATGTCTCTATAAACCTAGAAATTCCCATGAATAATAACGATCTATTTTCCATTGATTGACCATCATAATAGTGGATATGCACCTCAAATACTCTCCCTTAGGACTAATATATTAGGATAAGAGAACTACCTTCTCTTCAGTCTATAAAAAAGTTATTAAGTTACCAATAAGGGTAAAATTAATGGACTCTCATTAATCTCATGAACCTATAGAAAAATCATAGAAAGATGAGCCATTAACACCATTCATAACCTACTAGTTGAACAGTTTGCATCTGTATCATCCATTTTAAAACATAATCAATGGAAGTTCCCATTCTAATCATATTGGAAATATCAATGTTTATGGAATGAAATTATTTAACCCACTATACTATTATAAGGTTTAACCCATAGTGTGTGAAGATATATTTTCGAATTTTTTGTTTCGTAAACCCCAAAACCCCTCATCAAACAAGAAATCCCTCCAAATACTCATGTAATAAACAACAACTTCTTTCTGTAGATCACACATTAGGTAATTCCTCTCATGATTCCTCAACTGATGAAATAAGTAAGAAAAATCATGATCCTCTTTTATCAGACCTATTCCCAGCCTATAAGCTAATTCATGATAATGCACTGTATAACCTATTCCCATCATTTCAAGAATTAATTTCATTGTCGATGTCAATAATCCATTCAACTATTGAAATGTATTATCACATTATTCAGAAAATAATAAATTCAAACGCATTAAATTCATATTGGTATATGATCTTCAACATGTGATAATCCTGGTATAAATTTATATTATTAGACATCATTCTTGAAGAAACCCTTTATTCCTAGACATTATTGGGCTTCTAGAAAGAAACAACAAAAATAACCTTATCTAGGTCAACTAATACCCTATTAAAAAAGATAATGTGTCCCAAAATGACAATTATATCAATAAAATAGTAAAATTTAGTGACATTATCATACAAATTATTCTTTGTTACAGTATCAAGAATGATCTCAAGATATTGGTTATGGTCTTGTTCATTATGTGAAACACCAATAAATCATTAACAAAGACTACCAAAAATGAATCTAGATGATGGTGGAAATCCCAATTCATCCGGTTTATGAAGACTGCATGAATATTCCAAAGGCCAAAAAGAATTACCATATACTCATATAAACCGTACAAACATTTGAAGCTATTTGTGGTATATCAAGCGATCATAAGAAATTAATAATTGTAGACTGATATCAAATGGATCTTGCATAAATATTTTTCTCCTTGGAGATAGTTAATAAGGATATGGATATAAGGAAGTGAAAACTCAATTTTTAGCATATTATTTCTCAACCGATACTAATGCAACAAAAGATTTAGGGTACCATCCACCTTCATAGAGAAAAGGATAGGTGAACCCCATGATTATGTGATGGGTCGTATAAAACCCTTAGCCTCAATAAAATCAAACTTCTTCTTGATATTTTACAACTCACTAGTACCAATAATATTTGTATGAAGGGATAATGGTTAATAAATTGAAAATATATAGATAAAAAACTATACCACTCTATCATGAGGTAGTCTAAAAAAAATTTCGTAATGATTTCTATGAAATGGGTAACTACTAAAGGAAAATTTTCATTACATACTCCTTAATCATCTGGAAAAATCTACCAATTTACACTTTCACTCCACTCAGTCCATGATTCAATAGTCAATCTCATCTTTCTTCGACATCACATTCACCCTTATGTATATAATTACCTCACAATGGTGATATAAAGGTTACCCTAAAAAATAAAAAACTATATATATGTTTTTGGAGCCAACTAGTCAATCCAAAGAATGAGACTGAAAGTTGTTGTATTGGGGATGAAGAGGTTCTATTGAAAATTATGGTATCGTACCATCAAGGGGGTTTTATTACACTAGTTTAAACTTTAAAAATGTACACCAAATGTATTTTTATGGTTCATTACCCTGAACAATTACCAAATTTCTATTCATATACATTCCATGATTTCCACAAACAAGAATGAATGAGGATATCTAGTATCAAATATGGAAGAAACTAATGTTTTGAATAATAGAATAGTACATATAACTATAGATGGGTTGT
Organism: Viscum album; assembly: GCA_963277665.1. Lineage (NCBI taxonomy): Eukaryota > Viridiplantae > Streptophyta > Magnoliopsida > Santalales > Viscaceae > Viscum > Viscum album. The sequence continues at coordinate 1,040,182,682 of OY728165.1, forward strand.
AACTCTAATCCTATAGAAAATTACACACTACATAGAAATGGATGGATCTATAGCCTTGGGAATTGTCCTAACTTCCATGATAAGGTATTTCCCTCAGTGGTTGTAAATATAATACCTTGCTTCTTTTACCATGACCACAACCTCAGCTCGAATGACGAGTATTACGCCATCTTCCTTTCTATTGAGGTTATGATGATCCCTCTCCCCATGGGTGAATATTATATAGATCTATTTCCACTAGGAATATATGTGGAGGTCATACAAAAATGATAAATATGATATAATCGGCCATATACTTGATAATAGATAGGGTCTTTGGGATATTGTAAATTCATATTCCCCGGCCTTCAAAACTTGTGACAATCTAGGTAACTATTAGTGGGATTTATATAGATGCTACTTCCCCAATGTGAAGTCTCAAATCATTGTTTCTAACTACTGGATAAACCACTTACCTATATCTATTTTGAACCACCCGGCCCACAATATCATATTTCTTCAAGTTATGCTGGATGACGATGTCATTTTTTAATTTTTCAAAAAAATAGAAGTCAATCGAAATAAATTATCTTGAAATTTGATGGTGTATATGATCCCATATAAATAAACAACTCCATTTCTCCAAGACGTAACTAGAAAAAGTTGGTGTAGAGCACTAGTTCTCAATGAACACAGAGGAATAGTCCATTTTAGAAATTATACCCTAGTGATAGATATGAAAACTCTATAGCTATTGTATTATCATCTTTTGGAGAGTAAAATAGTTACATGAGAAAATCTAAAATTCATCCCATGACATACATTAATGAAAATATTCTTGGGTTTTGAAATCCCACTATTTAATGTTAAGATCTCAAGGAATATGTGTAAAGAGTTCACTTTCCTACCAGGAGGATTTTCAAAGTGCTCAAAGATAGTTAGCATGCCCTCCAGATGTGACTCTTCATCCTAAGGATCCCTATCCATGAAAAATGTTGGTTCATTCTACTATTAAAACTCTCACATAAAACAATCCATAGTATGGGAAGGTCATAGGGTACCCTAAGTGGTCATCATGAGACTCAAAAATCCCTCTCAAAACTAGACATCAGTACCCATGTCAGATATAATAGGAGGTGCCACATGTAGACCTATTATTGGTACTACTAGCAGCTCAAATCCCACAACCTCAATAGTATGTTCATCTCCACATTATAGGTTCTTGAACCAAGGACATCATGGTGTCCTAGACCATAAAATGAAAAAAAACACCTTAGAGTTGAATTTTGTAACTGATTAAGTCCCATGTACAATAATAGAGCATGTACAATGTATTTTTATTTATAAATCACTCACATTTTTCTTCTATTAAATTATCGTATATGAAAATTATAAATCATAAGAATAATAAGAGGCATTTAAAAATTACAACTAATGAGGTAGGGTTTGGTTCATGTTCTCATCTAAAATTTAGGGGTCTCACTATACATATTGTTCATCTCATTTCATCATGGAAAACATCCTTTATGTCACAAATGGCATCCCTTTTTAATGGTGACCATTTCATTTCAAAATTTGAATTAATTTTTGTTCATAATTATTTATTTAGAAATCCATATTAAATTGTTGAATTATATAGATCAACAATTACAATTTCTAATAGCCTAAAATCTATATAAATTGAAATGTTGCATCCATTTAATCAAAACCATATCGTGTTCCAGCCCATGTGACAAATGGTCAATGACTCCATGTTCATCAATTGGATACATAAGGTGTCAAAAATAAGATATGAAGAAAAAAATATAAGATTTATTCAAAAACTTTTTGTAAAAAAATTTATATTAGATTCCATTATATGAAACGTTAACACAATTAAATATATACTAATCAAGGAAATAACTGAAACCACATGAAATACAAGCAATTAGATGCACCTATATGGCTTTGAATAATTAATGACATGTTAAAATATACATGAATATGATAATACATGAGTCAATACTTACTTTCCATATCAATCCAATGGTAATATGGTATTCACAATCACAATAATAAAAAGTATCACATATCATGTGCGTCACTAAATGATGAAAGAAAAAAATATGTAATAAGAAGAATCTAAAAATGGAAATTCTTATCTGTGGTAACTTATTATCATAGTACATGTGTTATCTACTTGTAATAATCATCCCATTTAAAATTCTAAAATTTCATAGACTTTATTTTACCATCCCAAAAGAATTATATGTCTTGTCCTAACTCAGTTGATAACAATATACAAACTATTGATCCATATAGCCTCAGGTGTGCCTACACAAAATCCAAAGGCTTCCAACTAGAAGTAAGGGTATGTGATGAAATATTGTGGAGAATATACCCTCTTGTGTCATAGTAGAGTAATGGTATAATAAATGACATAAGCAGTGAAGTCATAATAATAATAAAGAGACAAAAAATAATAAGGAAATCATCTAATTACATAATAAATTATAGAAACCATAAATAGTTTTATATAAAAAAAATATGTCTTATATACAGGGTATAGTAAATGGGAAAAATACAAATTCATAGAATCAGGAAGATAAAAGATTCAATAATAAAAATAGAAGAGGACACATTCTATTTTTAATATAATCATGATAATGCACGCATTATTCTACTCATATACTCTATCATAGTACTAATAATAAAACATCATGATGTTGTTTCTTCCATTTATCCATACACGAAATTATGATGCCTATTTGGGTACCATCAGAGGCCCAATTAATGTGTGATACATCTTAGTTGTCCACCACCAATGAGGTCTATAATTTTCTAGCCAGTTCACATAAAATTAATAATTTGTAGATATAACAATGATAAAGAAGTAATGTAATCTATAAATGGATAGAATTGGATCTTGAAGGCACCTAGATAACACAACCTACTTCATACAGTTCCAAGAATCTTCTGAAAAAATGTCACCATGGATAAAACACACACAAACACATTTATATATGCATATATATGTAATGACGTGTATATCCATATATATAGATACACAATGATATTTAGGATTTTATTCATAACTCATAAATCCTTATCTTATCACCAGAGTCTGATAATGTATCAAGGGATTCCATTCCCAAGTATAATAAAACATAAGGTTATCTATTCCCATGTAACGTAGTTATATGAGATTTCATGCTAGAGTATCACTAGTATATGGGACACTATTCCATAGTATAATAGGGATATGGGACTCTGAAAATTAGTATCACTGTTATAGGATTCCATTTCAAACTATATTAGTTATATGGGATTCCATTCCTGACTATCACATCAATTAAAATTCCATAAACATGTATCATAAGTAATAAGTTGTGAAATTGGATTTGGTATGATCTAAATTTTTTTTATAATTCATTATTATTCCACATAAACATGTTCTTAACCATTGTTTATATAAAATCATTTGAGTTGGTCATACCACTCATATTCCATTTAATTAATTATAGTCATTTCTTTTTGAAGGTAATAAATAACCACTTTGTAGGGGGGTTAGTCATAGAATAATATATAATATCAAAGAGAAATTCAATATGCACAAATAAAGATGTGGAATTAGTCATTAGGGACATATTCCTACAAGAACAAGGAAGTGTAATGTCATTTCTATAATGGATTACAAATTAATTAATAGGGAAGTGTATATTTATGGAAGCACAATGAAATATTGAAGTTCTATATAATGAAACATAATAAAAAAAACAATAATAATTGATGTATTATTACTAGACCTCCTTTCTTATAGCTATAAAGGTATATGTGTCCACTATCATCTTAATAATCAGACAATAATAGTATAAATCAACAAACCAATGAAACATCCTAAAGATTTGATTATTATATATCACCAAAATAACTCCTAAGAAGGTGACATAAATTGTGAAAATAAGGAAAATGATTGAATCTCTTATCAAGAGGAATACAACAAGACAAACTGTTGCACGATTAGAGTCCATATAAGAAAGTTACCTCAACTCCTTTGTTGGAGGAGAAGATGGAGCCTCTATACACATCCTATGTGCATAAGGATTAGGGGTTATGATAAAACAAGGGTTATAACCCATTATATAAGGGCCATGAAACAATCATGAAATGAATTAATATCACTATGCGAATTCTTTGGGTTTTCATTTTTATAAAGGGATAAACTAGATCTGGTCATGATTTTGACTCATAGCTTGGACTGAATTATCTTCTTTTAATAAATATTCAGGGGTTTAAGATTTAGAAATTCATGTCTCATATTGCGTGCACATAGAGAATTCTTTTATAGTGATACTTAAACCCCATGACACTATCTTCCCAAAAACAAACCAACCATCCTAAAGGTGTGGTTATCAAGTCTAGGCTAAATGGAAAAGTTAATAAGGGATTACCAAAATTTAATAGATACCCACTCAAATAAAAATCCCAAGATCTTATAGATGTTATATACATATATTATCTAGGGTATTGATAATACCAATGGTGGTGGAAGTGGATGTTATGATATAATTTCATCCATCCCTATGAACTGGGTTTTAGATTTCTATTCTGAAACTATATCAAGAATATATTAGGGAATTGGTGATTCTAGATGTGGTGGTAGTGGAATATATAATAAAAATAAACCAAGAACTATAATATTTTATTATTCATTATTTTCCTCATAAGCTTTTATTGTGGTTGAATTTATGTATTATAGACACTTATCTTGATATCGGTGACATGTGTTCTCAACTAGGAGGTATTTTTTATCTTTCATGGAAGCCTAATACAGTAACCACGGGATGAATAATTCTTGCATAGTGCATTGTTTTTTATATTTATAAATAGACATATTGTAATGAACTAACCAGTAAGTATATTCACTTACTATCACTATTACTTGTACAAATATAATAACATTATAGGATTCTTACCATAGAGGGTTCTACTGTCTTAAGAGTGGAATAAAATAAATTACCCTATATACACCCACCCTCTAATGTTAACATCATATTCAATATTTTTTAAAATATTATGAACTATCTCTAACCCATATAGGAAATAATACAAAATATTCTTGTGTAATTTATTAAAATTTGGGGATTAACCCATTGAAAAATAAACTAACTGAACCCAATAGAATAAAATCCTTTCAATTCATCACGACCAACATATCCCTCAGAATAAATTTGATTTTCTTTGATATTGTGACCAGTTTTCTATATTTTGGGCCAAACATAATGTATACATTATCTATTTATTTAATGGGTAAACCACATATTTGGTGGTTTATGTGGTCCAAATCATGACCAACATATCACAATTGGCCCTCTAAATCCATATATCAATGGTATTTTCCATTTTCTTATCTGAAAATTATGAAATCTGGTCATAAAAAAATGGCCATTTTTTCAATGATAATGAAATATGAAATATGGATGGAAGATATGATATTACATACCCATAAAATCTATTAACTATAGTGGTGGATTATTATACACATCTGGGGTACTGCATATTATTTTCCCCTATATTACATGTACCTCATTGTATGATGTTACTTTGTGAAGATACATATATCTGTATTGGAATGAGATATTGAAGAGAGGATGGTTTCCTTAGTGAAATTATCTGAGGAATCCCCTTGATTCATATCTATAATTCCCTATGGATAAATTTTGAGATAAATATAACTTCCAAATTTTGATGAGGACTTCCAGTTTCCCTGGGTTACTATAGATAAGTGTCATGTGTACCTAAAAAATTTAAATTTTTTATATAAGATAATATTCCAAGACTTAATCCAACTTATATTTGTAATGAAATATTTATTTAGATGTTCCTCAATGCGATTTTATGGTAATGTACAGCTAGTGTGAATAGTTTTGAATTTTAACACTCCATGGTAGTCTCTAAGTCTCTGTTAGAATATTCTGATTACATGCTTTAATTATTTTGTGGTTATATTTTTGATATTGTGTACTTTTTTTATTATGGGTTGTTTCTATGGTATTTCCAAATATATTATCTCACTTAGATGTAACGTACGGTCTATACTAAAAAACAACAATTTGAAATGAGATATTGACCCAATCTTGATTTCCATTATTCATCAGAATATTATAATGATCATCTTGAATGGGAGATGGATTATATGACCTATCATTTATCACCATTATGGAGTTATGATGTTCTTCTTCATCTAAAAGAGTATAAATATTATCATGACTCCCATTGGATTCTATAATATTCAATAATCCTTGCTTGTAACATATATTTTCCCACAGTCATGATTCTAATTGTCTATTAAAATATACAAATGACCCTCCAGGATGGGATATGAAATATATTCCTATCTTATATCTCCTATGAATGTGTGATTATGTGATCCACAATTATGAGTATTATGAATATATACATGTCCCATATGGGCCACTATAATATGATGATGATTTCTTCCAATAACTAAATGTATTGTATGCTCGGAATATTTTGTTATGAAGGATCATTTATAATCCTGAACAAGTTTTGGATTTGGAATAGGCAGCTATCTCCCATGTATATCTATGGTTGGGATACAAACCTATCTTGAAGAGATTTATATATTATAATGATAAAAACTAGTTGTAATGAAGATATATACTTGATCATGTGCATTTTACATCATCAAAATAATTTTGAAATTCTCATGATAGGGAGAAAAATATGTTATTAATTTTTAAAAGTTATCTGAATACATGGATAACATATTCTAGTGATGAGAATAAGAAAATGAATATATCCTTCAGTGATTTTCAAAATATGTTGACAAATATATTCTCCATAATATGGAATGGTTCAACACTTATGATGAGTTTTATAAAGGATATAATCATTCCCTTATGATCATTATAATATATTCCAACATAAGTCATGTAACGCCCCGACCCTAATTACCTAGAGTCGGTGCATTATTACATAACATTGGCATGATCATGAGAAAGATCAAGTCTCGAAAGACCGATTGGTTTAGTAGCCTTGGAATAACTAGATACATCCATAAATTTTTACATTACATCAAAAAAAAACATCTTGTCTTCATATCCCCTCATACTATCCCTGCAGGTCATTCATAAATTACTTCTTCATAATCCTGGGAAAAATAAAACGTTGAAAGGGGTGAGCTCGGATGCTCAGTAAGGATAACATTATAGCAGAAGCTTTCATAAATAAGCATAAACACTTAAGGCAATTTATAACTAAAACAAAAGCCTTTTAAATTTAAACTTCAGCATAAAATGGCGAAGGTAAAATGAAATAATGCCATTTACTTACTCACATGGATATTCTACTAGTCGAATGATCACATGCAATATCAATAACCACTTTCATAATGATGGAATGCATAATGCAAGACTATCATAACCACATAGCCAAGGCCTCGTGCCAAGACTACAAATAAGATTTTGCCAAGGCCTTGTGCCAAGACACTAGTTTGTCTCATGAGACCTACCGATGCATCGAGGAGCTATAGCGGGCTCCACCCGTCACTTATTAAGTCCAATGCATTCCTCATATGAAAACGTTTAAACATAACATAAACATTCGTATTGAAACTAGCATACGAAATGTCAATACTTTTACCACAAACCTTGAATGGTTTAAAAATAGCACATCCACAGTCAAACATAACTCATTCGATACAATATGGAAGATTGTATTGTATCACATTAACCTCAATCAAGAATAATGAAGTATGTTGACATAGATGAAAATAATCATCAAAACTATTTGAGAGAAATATCCCCCTTTTCTTGAAAACATTTAAAAGTCACACTATTTGTCAAAAAGCCATTTAAAAATAGATTTTTGAATCAAAGTGTCCCATACCACTTTGAAACTTTTTAAAAGGATTTTTAATTTTAAAACTTTAATGTCCATATAAATAAATCCTTAAAACCATTTTTAAAATATGGACATTAATGAGCATGATTTAGAAGAATAATTCTTTAAAACATTTTAAAATGGTATTTTGGTTAGAGTTTCTAACCAAAAGAGAGACACTTGAATACAAATAATTGAGGTAATCAAAACATTGTAATATCATGAGAATAAATGAATTCATTATATACTATGTCAAAGTACATTATATACACCACATAAAAGTGATTTGGTGTATATCATCAAATAAGTCTCAATGGAATGTAAATTGAGATGAAATCTCTCATAAAGGTTGTATCCTTTGGTTAAGGATAAATCAACGACATATTTATGTGTGACAAATATAAATACAGTAAATATGATTGGATATTCAGTGTAAATCAATAAAATTATATTCACACATATTCTTGTAAAAACAATACCAACGAATTGGATGTTTAACTCAACAAATGGAGAATGAGTTAAAATTACTCTTATCACATTCATATCAATGAATTGAGAATTATCAATGGAGTGATTATGTGTATCAAACTTATATCCACAGGAAGGGGAGTGGAAATTATGACATAATCAAATGAATAGTGATTCCACACATAATCTTGGGGTAATATAATCAATGAAATATGCGTAAAGCCAAATGAGTGGAAATTGAAATCTCAAATTCCCTTATTGATTAGGTAACTTAAAAAACAAAAACCCATGAAAGAAAGATCATACCATGATGATTTAAATACCCATAAAATAAAGTATATTACACAATGAATACAATCATGGGTAGTACACATACACCACATGCAATAATTAAGTGGTGATCAATGGAATTCTCACGGAATTAAAAGTGAGACAAGTAACCCCTTACCACGTTAATCAACTGAGTCGCATGGCCAAAAGTTAATAACCAACAAATGATTTACAGAATAACATGAATATAAAGTGAATCATGATAATATATATCAAATGTAAGTACACAATACACCACTTTCAATAATTTAGTAGCGAACAATGGAAATCTCACGGAATTGAAAGTGAGATAAGAGAATCCCTTACCACGTTAATCAACTGAGTCGCATGGCCAAAAGTTAATAACCACCAAATGATTTACATAATAACATGAATATAAAGTGAATCATGATAATATATATCAAATGTAAGTACACAATACACCACTTTCAATAATTTAGTAGCGAACAATGGAAATCTCACGGAATTGAAAGTGAGATAAGAGAATCCCTTACTTTGTACTTTTTCCTTGGTCGATGGTAGGTTTACCTCCTGTATAATGGTGAAATAATTGTTATTGAATAATACAAGAATCATTTACTTTAATATGATATCATATATGATCTTTTAACATTGATTTGTTAATAATATCTTAGTATTAACGCCGTTTCGGGTGTTAACTTACTCATTTTCTTTTATATGTTTTGTTACATAAGACATGTTTGTTGTATCTTATTCATATCCAGAATGATATCAAGTCCTTAAACATCATTTTTAAATCATTAAATGATAATTATACTTGAATGGATACGATGGATAATGAATCTCATCGCGTTCGTGGAGACGGTAGTCCGTACGTACGCACGAACGCTGCTTCCATTTAATTTTTTATTTTAAAAGAATCGAATCCAAATGATACATAGGTATATTACTATTCCAGTATAATATAATATTTTATATATGTTACTTAAGTTCATTAACACCATCCTTTATACGTTCCATGTGTGGTATGAACGAGTCATATCATTTTAAGGGGGCGGTAGTCCGCACTTCCTCAAATGAAATTATCGTATGTATATACGACATGAAACGAATAATGGTATGAAATAAAATGGAATTACAGAAGCTTATATATAAAATATATATCATTAATATCATATTTAATTACAGTGCCATCATAATGGCCACCATGAGAGGCGGTAAGATGTTTTTGAACAATCATCGTTTCGTGAGGCGTTAGTTTTCCATCCACATAAACATTATGTTCATCATCTATTAGATGGAGTTGTGTGTATGTGTAGTTTGAATACTTCTTATAACAACATCCTAGTATATTGAGGATACTGGTGTTGTTACAAAAGAAGGTAAATAAAAAGATTTTGGGGGTTGAAGAAGAAAAATAAATGAAAATAATTTAAGAGAAATCGTTACCTTTAATTTAGGTAACTCACTTTGGTTGGAACCAAAGGACTTGTTGAAATGCTTTCTGCCTAAGGGGAAGCTTCAAGGAGGAGGAGAGGGATGTGGGGAGCTTAGTTGGGCAGAGTTTGGACGAGCCAAGTGGCTTGAGAGGTGTGAGGAAATGAGAAGGAGGAGTGCCCCTTTATAAGAGGGGTGAGGGGCACCTTTGGAAAAGCTAGAAATATTAATTTATAATAAATTCATATTCGGTTTCCAATGGCTCCAAAGTTTACTATTCAAAGGTTTAGGTGAGGATATGTCGAAAACAACTCATCCAATAGAATTTAGACAGGTTTGGGTACTTATAGTAACCTTATCTTTAAGTATTAACTCTAAGTTAATTAGTTTCACTTTTACAATGTCTCTTTGTATTTTTATATAATATGGTTAATAAACTTACTATATACATCCAAAAGACCCCCAAGTGGTCCATTAATGATTAACCTATCATAATATAAGTCTCTTGGCCGAACCTTAGATTTTTAGGAATTTAATATCAATTAATAATATAATATTTGTTTTAAGAATTCTTTTATGTCAATTTTGACACTATTCACTAGTTGATTTTTGTGAAACTCATAACAGATTGATTACTTCGAACAAAGTCAAATAAATCAATCCTAATATATCATATTATCCTAGAAAATTTGTTTAATTCATTAAAAGTTTCATATTATAATTATTTGGGTATTTATAATATCAATTATGTTAATTTTTTACTATTTTAGTAATTACTGCATCATCATTGTGTCATAAATAAAATAACTTTTTTAATGTCAAAAAATTATATATAAAATATAATTATGTATGAAATCTTTTTAGATTTCTAATGAATATTTATAATCTAAAATCCAGCATATATAACCCTATGTAACAATTGTTTTGCTAAAAGATATATGCTTGTGTCATTTTTGTATTCATTTTAACTTAATTAATATAAAGTGTCATTATCACTTATAAGTGGATCCATGGGGTCCCCAAATTGACCCAAAGATTCCCATGGTCGACCATGTATCAACCAATAGGGTTAAGACACATTTTAGGGTAATTTATTATTATTATAATATTATTTTTTTAACCCTTATTTACCGGATTTACCCTTAACCATGGTAAATAAAATATTTACCGCAGTAATTATTCAAAATGTCTAAAAATAAAAGTTACCTATTTACACAATTTGTACATCCTGATTCCAAATATGGAATCCATTTTTCTAAATTCAAAACACAGAATTGGCAGAAATTAATTTAAAATTAATTCCCGCTGTCAAAACAAAAAGCGTGTTTTTAAGAGATAATAACTATCAAAAGATTGACACTTTTTTATGTTCGGTTTAATTATAAAATTATGTCCAATGACCAACATTATATTAAATGGTAAAAATATATTCTAAATATACTTTAAAACCACTCAAATTCACAATTTATCACTATTAAGTATTTTGATTAAAAAAGTTGTTTTTATTTAAAATTTAGTAATTTTCACTATTCATCAAAATATGAAAGTTATCCGAAAAGTACCAAAATTTCACCTTAGGCTAAATTCGATATTCCGAATCCAAAAATGAAGTCCATTTTGAAATATAAAATATATATAATTTCAAAAAGTAGGTATTACTATTCATAACGGCTAGTTTGATTGGTTGTGGTGTGTTAAAATCTCGAAGTTGCGTACAATGCACATCATTGCATTATTCGAAAGGAAACATACCGAGGAAGCTTGGGGTGTTACATTCTCCCCTAATTCAATAAATTGCGTCCTCGCAATTTTTAAAATTTTGTTTGGGAATATAATGGAAAGTCCCACATCGGAAAAAGAGTCAATAAAACTATCACTTTAAAAGAAAGAAAGAGAGGTATACGGGTCATCCAAGATAACCCATACTAGGATTCCATGTAAGAAAACATGGATATGGATGATAAACTAAGTGTCAAGTTCTGATGGAGAGGGATAGAAACCATGATCAGGATAAAGTTAACAATGAGAAAACCACAAACTTGTGTTGGGACAAACGACCATTAGTCTCCTAGTAGGAAAGTAAATGGACAACATTTTTTTTAAGTTACATTACATAAGGAAGAGTAATTCATTTATGATATTGACTAAGAACATTATGAGATATACTTACATTTTAAGTAGATTTTCATTCTTTAATCAACTTCCACCACTAACTCATTTTTTTTTAAACGATGAGTATTCAAGAAGACTTGGTCACACTGGAAGAGATAGAATAAACTTATATAGAATCACATGATCCATGAAGGATAAACCATATATTTACATTGTCTTTGAAGATTAATCAAAACCAAAATGGTTAGTGAATGATCTAATGATCCCCCAAAATGATATTCATTGAGATAAATATGCACTAATCTTAATTTCTAAAATTAAACCAACAATACCCCAAATTTAAATAGATACCATTCAATAACCAATTGTCCTTAAAATCCTTTAATATTATCCAAACTAATATTGAAACCCAAAACATAGAAGAATTTGATTATGTAGTCTCCCATGTTAAATTGTATCTCCAAATGACATCAGATACTCTTAAAGTCACATACTCAAAAGTAATTAACCTAATCACATATTCTCTATTGTAGGTTAATCATTTCCATAAATAACACAAATCACTATAAATCCAAAATAAAAACGTAGATAAAAATCTATCATTACTCCACAAATGAAACCCCATAGTATTCTATTTTCCTTGGGCATATAGTGTTCCCAACAAAGCGAACATCTTCCAAAATAACATTTATCACTTAATCACCAAATCATTTTCCTATACCAAGGGTATTCTTTTGATATGAAATAAGAACCCAAATCAACTTATTATTGATCAATAAAATCATTTAACTAAAAAAAAGTCACACTAACCAGGGACTTCACGTAGTCCAGTGGTAGGCGATAAATCTCAATCGCACTTTGGTTGTGGGTTCGATTCCCATCTTGTACATCATTCTCAAAGTCACTATGACTTCCTTGGAATCCATCCATTGACTAAAACCATAAAGCATTGTGTGAGTAATAGTAGTCGTAAAATCATTTAGAGATTAAAATGTCACCATATTCTCAATTTGAAACATATTAGGATTAACCAAGGTCATTTACTCTCATCTTATATATATATTACTTAAATTGGTTTGTAAAGAAAATGTAAATTATCCTAAGCATATCCCCCGGGAGTGTCGTAACCAAGAGTGCAGCAAGGCCCGTTGTCGTGCACCAGTTCCCGTTCGAGTCTAGCTCAAAGCGGTGTTTTCGGGTTTTACCCCTAGGTACATCTGTGCCAGAGCCGCCTCTACCTGCTCGTATCCAGACAGGGATGTATTGCTCGGAAAACTCACAAAATCTCTACAATACCAAAATTCTAGGAAGTTCTTTTATACTAATCCTCAAAGTTCATCTTAGGTCTACGTGCTCTAATCAGAGTTTATCTAAATCTAGCTACCAAGGTTTGTACTAAACTTCCTCTGATACCAACTGTAACGCCCCGACCCTAATTACCTAGAGTCGGTGCATTATTACATAACATTGGCATGATCATGAGAAAGATCAAGTCTCAAAAGACCGATTAGTTTAGTAGCCTTGGAATAACTAGATACATCCATAAATTTTTACATTACATCAAAAAAAAACATCTTGTCTTCATATCCCCTCATACTATCCCTGCAGGTCATTCATAAATTACTTCTTCATAATCCTGGGAAAAATAAAACATTGAAAGGGGTGAGCTCGGATTCTCAGTAAGGATAACATTATAGCAGAAGCTTTCATAAATAAGCATAAACACTTAAGGAAATTTATAACTAAAACAAAAGCCTTTTAAATTTAAACTTCAGCATAAAATGGCGAAGGTAAAATGAAATAATGCCATTTACTTACTCACATGGATATTCTACTAGTCTAATGATCACATGCAATATCAATAACCACTTTCATAATGATGGAATGCATAATGCCAGACTATCATAACCACATTGCCAAGGCCTCGTGCCAAGACTACAAATAAGATTTTGCCAAGGCCTTGTGCCAAGACACTAGTTTGTCTCATGAGACCTACCGATGCATCGAGGAGCTATAGCGGGCTCCACCCGTCACTTATTAAGTCCAATGCATTCCTCATATGAACAAGTTTAAACATAACATAAACATTCGTATTGAAACTAGCATACGAAATGTCAATACTTTTACCACAAACATTGAATGGTTTAAAAATAGCACATCCACAGTCAAACATAACTCATTCGATACAATATGGAAGATTGTATTGTATCACATTAACCTCAATCAAGAATAATGAAGGATGTTGACATAGATGAAAATAATCATCAAAACTATTTGAGAGAAATATCCCCCTTTTCATGAAAACATTTAAAAGACACACTATTTGTCAAAAAGCCATTTAAAAATAGATTTTTGAATCAAAGTGTCCCATACCACTTTGAAACTTTTTAAAAGGATTTTAAATTTTAAAACTTTAATGTCCATATAAATAAATCCTTAAAACCATTTTTAAAATATGGACATTAATGAGCATGATTTAGAAGAATAATTCTTTAAAACATTTTAAAATGGTATTTTTGTTAGAGTTTCTAACCAAAAGAGAGACACTTGAATACAAATAATTGAGGTAATCAAAACATTGTAATATCATGAGAATAAAGGAATTCATGATATACTATGTCAAAGTACATTATATACACCACATAAAAGTGATTTGGTGTATATCATCAAATAAGTCTCAATGGAATGTAAATTGAGATGAAATCTCTCATAAAGGTTGTATCCTTTGGTTAAGGATAAATCAACGACATAATTATGTGTGACAAATATAAATACACTAAATATGATTGGATATTCAGTGTAAATCAATAAAATTATATTCACACATATTCTTGTAAAAACAATACCAACGAATTGGATGTTTAACTCAACAAATGGAGAATGAGTTAAAATTACTCTTATCAAATTCATATCAATGAATTGAGAATTATCAATGGAGTGATTATGTGTATCAAACTTATATCCACAGGAAGGGGAGTGGAAATTATGACATAATCAAATGAATAGTGATTCCACACACAATCTTGGGGTAATATAATCAATGAAATATGTGTAAAGCCAAATGAGTGGAAATTGAAATCTCAAATTCCCTTATTGATTAGGTAACTTAAGAAACAAACACCCATGAAAGAAAGATCATACCATGATGATGTAAATACCCATAAAATAAAGTATATTACACAATTAATACAATCATGGGTAGTACACATACACCACATGCAATAATTAAGTGGTGATCAATGGAATTCTCACGGAATTAAAAGTGAGACAAGAAACCCCTTACCACGTTAATCAACTGAGTCGCATGGCCAAAAGTTAATAACCACCAAATGATTTACAGAATAACATGAATATAAAGTGAATCATGATAATATATATCAAATGGAAGTACACAATACACCACTTTCAATAATTTAGTAGCGAACAATGGAAATCTCACGGAATTGAAAGTGAGATAAGAGAATCCCTTACCACGTTAATCAACTGAGTCGCATGGCCAAAAGTTAATAACCACCAAATGATTTACATAATAACATGAATATAAAGTGAATCATGATAATATATATCAAATGGAAGTACACAATACACCACTTTCAATAATTTAGTAGCGAACAATGGAAATCTCACGGAATTGAAAGTGAGATAAGAGAATCCCTTTGTACTTTTTCCTTGGTCGATGGTAGGTTTACCTCCTGTATAATGGTGAAATAATTGTTATTGAATAATACAAGAATCATTTACTTTAATATGATATCATATATGATCTTTTAACATTGATTTGTTAATAATATCTTAGTATTAACGCCGTTTCGGGTGTTAACTTACTCATTTTCTTTTATATGTTTTGTTACATAAGTCATGTTTGTTGTATCTTATTCATATCCAGAATGATATCAAGTCCTTAAACATAATTTTTAAATCATTAAATGATAATTATACTTGAATGGATACGATGGATAATGAATCTCATCGCGTTCGTGGAGACGGTAGTCCGTACGTACGCACGAACGCTACTTCCATTTAATTTTTTATTTTAAAAGAATCGAATCCAAATGATACATAGGTATATTACTATTCCAGTATAATATAATATTTTATATATGTTACTTAAGTTCATTAACACCATCCTTTATACGTTCCATGTGTGGTATGAACGAGTCATATCATTTTAAGGGGGCGGTAGTCCGCACTTCCTCAAATGAAATTATCGTATGTATATACGACATGAAACGAATAATGGTATGAAATAAAATGGAATTACAGAAGCTTATATATAAAATATATATCATTAATATCATATTTAATTACAGTGCCATCATAATGGCCACCATGAGAGGCGGTAAGATGTTTTTGAACAATCATCGTTTCGTGAGGCGTTAGTTTGCCATCCACAGAAACATTATGTTCATCATCCATTAGATGGAGTTGTGTGTATGTGTAGTTTGAATACATCTTATAACAACGTCCTAGTATATTGAGGATACTGGTGTTGTTACAAAATAAGAGAAATAAAAAGATTTTGGGGGTTGAAGAAGAAAAATAAATGAAAATAATTTAAGAGAAATCGTTACCTTTAATTTAGGTAACTCACTTTGGTTGGAACCAAAGGACTTGTTGAAATGCTTTCTGCCTAAGGGGAAGCTTCAAGGAGGAGGAGAGGGATGTGGGGAGCTTAGTTGGGCAGAGTTTGGACGAGCCAGGTGGCTTGAGAGGTGTGAGGAAATGAGAAGGAGGAGTGCCCTTTTATAAGAGGGGTGAGGGGCACCTTTGGAAAAGCTAGAAATATTAATTTATAATAAATTCATATTCGGTTTCCAATGGCTCCAAAGTTGACTATTCAAAGGTTGAGGTGAGGATATGTCGAAAACAACTCATCCAATAGAATTTAGACAGGTTTGGGTACTTATAGTAACCTTATCTTTAAGTATTAACTCTAAGTTAATTAGTTTCACTTTTACAATGTCTCTTTGTATTTTTATATAATATGGTTAATAAACATACTATATACATCCAAAAGACCCCCAAGTGGTCCATTAATGATTAACCTATCATAATATAAGTCTCTTGGCCGAACCTTATATTTTTAGGAATTTAATATCAATTAATAATATAATATTTGTTTTAAGAATTCTTTTATGTCAATTTTGACACTATTCACTAGTTGATTTTTGTGAAACTCATAACAGATTGATTACTTCGAACAAAGTCAAATAAATCAATCCTAATATATCATATTATCCTAGAAAATTTGTTTAATTCATTAAAAGTTTCATATTTTAATTATTTGGTTATTTATAATATCAATTATGTTAATTTTTTACTATTTTAGTAATTACTGCATCATCATTGTGTCATAAATAAAATAACTTTTTTAATGTCAAAAAATTATAAATAAAATATAATTATGTATGAAATCTTTTTAGCTTTCTAATGAATATTTATAATCTAAAATCCAGCATATATAACCCTATGTAACAATTGTTTTGCTAAAAGATATATGCTTGTGTCATTTTTGTATTCATTTTAACTTAATTAATATAAAGTGTCATTATCACTTACAAGTGGATCCATGGGGTCCCCAAATTGACCCAAAGATGCCCATGGTCGACCATGTATCAACCAATAGGGTTAAGACACATTTTAGGGTAATTTAGCATTATTTTAATATTATTTTTTTTAACCCTTATTTACCGGATTTACCCTTAACCATGGTAAATAAAATATTTACCGCAGTAATTATTCAAAATGTCTAAAAATAAAAGTTACCTATTTACACAATTTGGACATCCTGATTCCAAATATGGAATCCATTTTTCTAAATTCAAAACACAGAATTGGCAGAAATTAAGTTAAAATTAATTCCCGCTGTCAAAACAAAAAGCGTGTTTTTAAGAGATAATAACTATCAAAAGATTGACACTTGTTTATGTTCGGTTTAATTATAAAATTATGTCCAATGACCAACATTATATTAAATGGTAAAAATATATTCTAAATATACTTTAAAACCACTCAAATTCACAATTTATCACTATTAATTATTTTGATTAAAAAAGTTGTTTTTAATTAAAATTTAGTAATTTTCACTATTCATCAAAATATGAAAGTTATCCGAAAAGTACCAAAATTTCACCTTAGGCTAAATTCGATATTCCGAATCCAAAAATGAAGTCCATTTTGAAATATAAAATATATATAATTTCAAAAAGTAGGTATTACTATTCATAACGGCTAGTTTGATTGGTTGTGGTGTGTTAAAATCTCGAAGTTGCGTACAATGCACATCATTGCATTATTCGAAAGGAAACATACCGAGGAAGCTTGGGGTGTTACAAGTCATTAATTTATTGGGGGATATGTTGCCAATCTTATAACCCTTATAATATATGAGTATACTGATAGGCATGATGTGAGGGATTAATAATATAAACATTAACCATAGTTAACACTATATATATGTGTGTGATTTCCTTTACTGGGAAATATAAGATGAGTAGGCTCATTAGGTTCACCCCTAATATATGGGTAGACATCCTTATTGGGTATAATAATATGCTATACCTCCCAATAAGTTATCATAATATACATAGTAGATTTAAAATATGGAATAGGTGTTTAAATGTATCCCATGTTTTCTGTAATTCTAAAACCATGATGAGACCATCATTGAAACCTACCATGGGTAAATAGTTTGTCAATATTATTGACATCTTATTTAGTAGGTTATTGAATATTAATAGTTTTGGGGTACTGGAAGAATTAGTAGATAAGGGGACCCCTACTCTATACCCTCAAAGTAGTGGTATTTCAATGGGATCTACTACCTATCGTTGGTGGAGGAGGTATGCATTTTACGGTTACATATAATATATCATGAAATGGTTGGAGGTGTAAATGGGTTCCACATGTTTATCCACCAAAGGCATTTGATGAGTTAGGTTATTGGACATTACAATTCAAAACCACCATAAGAAACCTCCATGGTCCTAATGGAACCATTTCAACTATAATGTATATCTAGGATGATACAAGAATTTTAATGTAGAATCTGAGTAGGAAATGAATCTATCTCAATAGATGGATCCAAATATCCATCAATAATTGCGGAATAAGAATGAGCATATGATGATGAGGCAACTTCATATTAGTGAAAAAAGAGACTGAGGACTTCCAATTTTAATAAAAACCAAAAATAACAATACACATTAGTGAAACATATCGGATAAGCACTTAAATTTACATTATACCAAAATTTAACATTAATTATGTAAATTTATATTTATTCAAGATTATAATATTAATATTGAGTTCACCATTTTTCAGTATATTTGAACAAAGCGTGCAGCTGGTAGTGGTGATGTTATTTTTTACACTGAATATCTTCCTGATTTTCTGATTAAAATTACATTTAATTTTTTTGTGATCATGTATTTTATACAATGATTGAGATTATAGTGGGATGTTATTCAAATATAGTATTTCTTCCTGAATGTAGGATTCATGATGGGTTCATAATTTTATTTGATCAATTATATAATTCACTCATTATAGTTTAGTTTAATTCTATAGTCTGAATTTCCTATTCATCTAATCAATAAGAAATACCATTAACTATAAAAATTCACATTGAACCACGAATATGTGAGGTTTTAACCATCCTCGCATTTAGCTAGAAATATTTCAGAGTTTCCAAATAATTTATATATTTATAACCTAATCATGAATCTTACCCAGTAATGTTAATAATGTTTCTAGTTACCCCAAATGGAAGATGGTAAATCACTTACATTTTTTAATGTGTGAGAAGATTAATATATATTTATATATATTTTATTTTCTCTATCACCTCCATTATCTGGTGACTAATTTTTTTTATTTTGAATACTTATTTTCAAAAACCAAGAATTTATTATTATTGATGTGATAGTTGGGGAATGATTTTGGGATATGGATGTTAAATTATTATTCCTATGTATACATATAAAATTAACTATAACCCATGTAGTTCATTAACACATAATTAGTAACATTGTACAATTTTTACTCTAGTGATAAGGAAAAATTCAATGCATCTTAAATTCGTGTGGAATGGATGTTCTTTGAGAATAGTTCCCAACTATGGTTGGTGTGTGGATTCTATCTTAGATGCCTAATTTGGATGAAATCTATGGGAATAATAACTAATAAATATATGATTCAATCATAAGTGGAAAATCTTTATGAGGTTTGTACTTTTTTTAGCTAGTCGGACTATGAACCACTGAGTATAATATGGTTTTTTCAAGAATATGTTATAATAATGGAAATATTGTGATACATTAAGGGAATATTCCATGTCATGTTTAATCATTATTCTATGATTTATATAGCATAATGATGGAATATGGGTGTGTTGGTAGTACATTCTATTGTGGGAACACATAAAATAATTGACAAATGGTGATATTAGTGTTGGGACACGAAAATGAATAATGAATATCCTATTGGAGATAGAAATCATAGCTCTAGTTGTTCAGGATCAATAGTTTTAGGTGATGTGATGATACCATACAATTATGTTTAACATCTTGTTGGAAGTATATTGATGGTAATTATAACATTTAGTGATTAAGAACACGACTGTAATTTTTATCATGATACTACATGGAATTTTATATCACAAACTCTATAATAATAGGGAATTGACTAGAGACTTCACACGTGATTCTACCCCATATGCTCATTGGAAATTAAATACATTGAAGGATTATCTCATTGGTAAATACATCACATCAGGAATGAGCATACATGGTCAAGGGTGACACCACAAAATAAGGCGCATGAAAAATATGATTGTGTCTTAAAAGTAAAAAATCATACTAATAGTTTGTAGTCATGGGATTACACCTAAAGATGAGATATATAGTGGTTAATTCAATTTTTATAATGGAATAATAAAATTAGATATAATATTCCACATGATTAATGCTCTGTTTTAGAAATAAGAGACTATAATCGATGAAGAAAATATCATAATTAAATTTTCATGGGAGTTATAGAAGAATATAAAGACCATTTGTAAGATATCACTATCTCATTAATTATATTTTGAACATTAAATATCATAGGTCTTATACCCTTGAGAAATATCATACATCCATAATCCTACTAATTAATATAATAGAGTTGGATACTGAGGTAGAAGTACGACTTCTTTGACAATACACTAGAGGAATACATGAGGAGGGATTCACATATCTAACCTAACTCATTTTAATTGAGAATAAATCCTCCACGAGGTAGGAAAAATAACTCCAGTGACTTTGTAAATACCTGAAAATTTTAATGGAAATTTTTTCTTAATTTTCTTTGGGATTTTTACGAGTACACAGTTTCTGACGGCACCTGATTCTGAGGCCCGGTGTGCCCGGAATCAATTTCTGAAGTTTAGCTCGGGTAATTTCATTGAACGAACGACTGGGTTTTCCAAACATTTGAACCAGTCCTCGGAATCGAAATACGAGGGCACCGATGAAACCGCAGTGCCGGTAATTTCATAGGAACACCTTTTATGGAGTTGCGTTTTCTCGGGTGTGGTTTTTAAAAAAAGGGTTAACTAATGAATAAAATAAAATTTTTGCAACAATTTTTATTTTATTTTATAAGTAGTTTAAACCCAAGTATAGAAGTTGAGGTGGGACCCACTAAATCCTAACCCCTTTTGATAGTAAATTAGTGAGGTGTGCCCCACATGAGCCCCACCTTTTAAACTTCCTCAAAACCTCCCATTAAGTTTGAAAACCCCCAATTAATTGAATAACACACCCTCGCCCCTACTTATTGCAAGTCAACTCTCTTAATTAATTGATTGAATAAGTTATTCAATGTAATTAATTCATGAATTATTTTGAATTTTGAATTTAATGATGTCTTGTGTGTGTTACTAAAATAAGAAAAAATCTTATTTCATTGGGGGTTAATTCGTTGTGAGAGAAGGTTTAGAGAGGAATTTCCCAAGCCTTAGAATCTGCATCTTCTTCATTGGAGAATGCAAAGAATGATGAAGAACATCAGCCTTCGACGAAAGATGATGAAGAATGCTAGATCCTTGGAGATCGACGACGTGACGCCAACGATCATCTTCTCTGCGACACCGTGTACTGTGACGCCCACGATCCTCTTCCATGATGATGTCATCCTTGACGTACTTTACCGCGACAATCCTTGCATGAAAACTTCTTTGAGGTAGGGGGTTTTCGTATAAAGTGTATATGTGAATTATCCCCTCGTGCATGAGTATTTTAATTTCAGGGTGTTTGAATAATTGACTTTGAATAAATTATACCCTCGTCTAAATCATGTCTTTTAATGATTTCCATTTTAAAAACACCTAACGCGGAGGGTGAAGGCTGAACAAACACGGCCCTACAACCCTCCACATTTTGTTTATTGGTGTGCGGATTGAAGGGCGACGATGAAGCAGGCCGCAAAGGCGTTTTGAACCTTTTACAGTAATCTACGGGTCCCGGGAGTGCCACATGCGCAGACGGCGGGAAAAACGGACCACACGATCGCGTCCAGTGGTCCGCGGAAGGCAATGCCGGCGCAGCGGTGCTGGTGGGCGAAGGAGGCGGCCGACACCAGCCAGCCGCCAAGAGGCGGCGGCACCCTGGCTCGCCGCCGCGGCTGAAGCCGTGGCCACGACGGAATGACCGGATGCCTCGGCCGCATTGGATCTCGAGGAGACGTGGTGCTCAACACCACGTCCTCTGGAAAAAGGGGGGAGACGGTCCCCTCTGCTCGTCCGCTGGCCGAGCTAGTGCACCCCCCCCCCGGCTGGGCAGGGGCGGGTCGCGTGGATCGAGTCGAGCCGGGCCCAGGCCCCCCATTTTAGACGGTTTCCAGTCATTTGCCCATATCTTGGGCTTCGGACCTCCGATCGACGCACCGTCAGTTGCGTTGGGATTATTGGACCGAGTCGGTCAAATCGGAATATTACACTCAAGGTATCGGAGAACTTTGTGTACGGCTGGGTTGGTTCAAACCCGAAACCAACTGGGCCCTCCAAGTGGAAACGCTTATAACATGAGATCCAGACATCCGAATGGCATACCATTGACTTTGTTGGATTCCTCTTAGCGAGTTGGTTCGCCTGTCTTACTTCGCTCGAGGTTTGGACGTAGCTGGAATATGGTCGAGTTGGTTTTTTCTTAAAACCAACAGGGCCCCTGGGATGAAAAAGCCAATAACTCTCAGACCGGGCGACCGATTGATGCACCGTCTGTCGTGTGGTGTTCCTTTTAACATGACATAACTTTTCAATACATCAAATCTGGTCTACGTGATAGTTGATTTATCGACCTCATGGCTCGTGGAGCGGACCCTCCCGGAACAAGCGTGCTGTGTGCGGAAACCCTAGAGCTGGCTGAGACTTGACGACTACTGATCGATCGACTCAGAGTGTTTCGATAGCCCAGTGGGGAGCTCTTGTTTGTAGCAGCAGACCCACAGCGGAGGAGTTCTTGGTTGTAGCGATAGACCCGCGATACTCAATAGAAGGAGTACCTCTGTTGGCTATGAGGGGGAGCGCTTGGTTGTAGCGGAAGACCCATGGTGGGAAGCGCTTGGTTGTAGAAACAGGCCCACAGTACACGATAGGTAAAGTACTACAACAGTCCAAGGTTAGTGGGAAGCACTTGGTTGTAGCGGCAGGCCCACTGTACTCAATAGAGGAGGAGTTCCCCAGCATCTGTGGGTTCGACGGTGATGACAAACGTACTGGAATCCTCCGTGGGATTGACGATGACGAAAACCATACTGGGATCCTTTGTAGGTTCGGTGGTGATGACTACAGTACATGTATCCTACGTCGGTCCGAGCTAGATGAATCAGTAACTACATCTGATAATCTCCTTTTTCTTTACAAATGATGTATACCTATGTGAGTTGAGTCTTGACTTTAAATCTTTATCTTCAATATGATTGACTTTTTTTCCTATCTAGATTGGGTTGTTCTTTCCTGTGTGGATTGGGTTGTACTATCATGTGTGGACGTGATCGAACATGGGCTCGGATGTTAGAGCCAAAATGGAATTGAGGACTTAGGTATATGTATGGGAATATAACTATGTAGTGTAAGATGTTACTTCATGATTGTATCTTTCCTTTGTGGATTATCTTTTGTGGATTATAGGAGACCTTAGGGGGTCTCGGGGTCCCTACTAAGTAGAGTATACTCACCCCTGCATGGGCTATTCCCGCACTACGTTGTGTTGGATACTGACGACGGACAACGCTGATCGTGGTTGAGGCTTGTGGAGAATGTTAGAACCTGGAGGTGGACCACTGGGCGGGACGTACACAGAGCGGATGGATGTACCTGAGGTGCTGAGGAGGTTACCTATACCCACCCTTCAGGTGTGACTTCCAGTGGATGGATTGATATTTCTACATTACTTTCAGTTGAGGTACATTCTTTCCAGTTTTACTTTACTTTCAGTTTGGGTTTTTATTTTGGCCCATTTAATTTTCACTCATACTATTGTACCCAGTTTTACTTAGTGTTTACTTCATGCTTTGTTGCTCTGTGGTGTTTGTTTACATTATAAGAAAATTCCTTCCCCTTTTTGTCCTGATTTACTCCTTTGGTGCTAGTCGCCAGGCCCTGGCCTATGGAAGGCGGGCTTGGGGTAGTCACGGCACGGGCCCCGATGACGGGTTGTGACAAATTGGTATCAAAGGAGTTCGGTTCTACCGTAGAACAAAAAACTCTAATATTTTATGTG
This sequence comes from Viscum album, assembly GCA_963277665.1. Lineage (NCBI taxonomy): Eukaryota > Viridiplantae > Streptophyta > Magnoliopsida > Santalales > Viscaceae > Viscum > Viscum album. The sequence goes on from OY728165.1 coordinate 1,040,207,617, forward strand.
AGGAAATAGTGTTAAGGGTATTGAGTGTGGTTATAAGTCCAGGGAGTCCAGTGTTGGTGCAGCGGCCGACGTATCCATACACCAGGACCCTAATTTCTAATTTCCAACTCATTGCACGAAAACACTAATTACATGTGTGTTTCAAAAGTTTTCTTTGTGATTACTTTGCATCAGCTCACCAGGTATACTGTTTTTACTGTGGCACACTTGTATCTTTCAAAGATGGCCTAACGAAGGCAGCCAGCTAGGGTTCCGAGCTTTGTGCGAGACGACAGCCCACCGAGCAACGAGGCCTTGGTGTAGGGACGTTTTTAAGCGGAGGCACCGGCATTAACTCTACCCGCTGAGCCACTGATGCCACCAGCCCCAGCCGCTGAGAGTGCACATCGGATTAGTGCACTACATGAGTTTCAGCGTTAGAGACTGCCCGGTTCCATGGGGAGATGGACCCTCAGGAATCTGAGGATTGGCTGGAGGCTGTAGTTCGTGTTTTCAGGTTAGTGGGGCACCAGCTGACCTCATGGTGATCCTTGCAGGCCTCCTGCATGCTGCAGCAGGCAGATGGTAAAGTTTTATACTCCAGGTGCACGACAAGGCATCCTTTCTGTGGGCAGACTTCGAGAGCCTGTTCCAGGAAGAGTTTGTACCAACCACCCTTCGAGCGGTGCGCATATTGGAGCTACTTCATCTTCAGCAAGGTAGCATGACAGTGGCTCAGTATTCAGCGAGGTTCACTGATCTCTCGCATTACTCTACAGATATGGTATGTGACCCATTTTTTATGGTCCGAACATTCGAGCAGGGGCTCAATCAAGATATTAGAGCTTCAGTTGTTTCTCACAGCATCCCGACGCAGACAGGGGTGTTGGAGCGAGCCCTCTTAGGAGAGAGTTTCCTTGATTAGCAGTCTCCATGAGCAGGACCCAAAACTAGCCGGCATGCGGCAGAGTCTTCTACAGTGGGAAGTAAAAAAGATTACGCAGAGTTCCAAGAGGACCAGACCTACAAGTGATCGACCACATGATACATGATCATGTGTGAGAGGCTCTCGGCGTGCAGAACGACTTACCAGGAGCAGACAGTGTTACTCCTGCGATGGGGTTGGTCACATGTCATGTGACTGTTCGACCCGCCATACAGATGACCAGCGGATATACGAAGGACCTCCCAGAAAGAGGAATAGGTTTGATAGGGGTGGATCGCAAGGAGCAGGAGACCGAGGCAGGGGAGCTGGTCGTGCAGCTGGAGGAGGACGACACATCGAGGTGTTGCCGCCACCACCACCAGGAGGTCCACCCCGACCGCAGGGAACAGGTGGATAGGGGAGAGCTCATCATCAGGCAGCTGAGGCCTACGATCATGGAGCTCCAGAAACAGATGGACAGGAGCGGGACTAGCTCCAGACCTGGAGGCTTATGTTCATGTTGCTTCTATCTTTGTTGATGATTGTTTATGGATGCATTGTGTCTTTGTACTTTGAGCTGAAGTAATAAAAGACACCATTCTTTGTGGCGTTTACTTTCATTTCCTCTCTTTTTGTTGTAACTAAGAGGTTCCAATTTAAACTGTTGACATGACCCTCACTTTTGAGATTCATACTGAAGGAAACCCAGTGACCACACACTGATGCTCACAGTGAGACTCAACCCTTGGAGGCGAGAGTAACGGTTGGATCATTTGGTAGTAGCGTTGAGGCCTTACGACGTCATACTTGGTATGGATTAGTATCATCCATGTCGGGATTGACTATATTAGGCAAAGAACATGGTTGATCCTGGGGATGTGACTGGATTTCTCTTATCGGAAAAGATGAAATCTTAGCAGCTCATGTAGGACTAGAGAAGGTCCAGGTCATCCAAGAGCAGATGAGGACATCTCAGAGGTGACAAAAGTCTTGTGCTGATAGGAGGCAGAGACCACTGGAGTATGAGGATGGAAACCATGTTTTCCTATGGGTCTCAACTCAACATTGATTACAGAGTTTTAGAAATGGTACAAGCTATCTCCACGCTTCATAGGATCCTTCTAGGTCCTCAACAGGGTAGGCAAGGTGGTTTACCGCTTTACCCACCCACCTTAGTTGCACAAGGTGCACAACGTTTTCCACGTATCTCAGCTGAGGAGATACATGCACAACCTGATGAATATCTTTGATGATGGGATGCCTTTTTCATAGGTCCCGGTGGAGATCGAGGATAGATAAGAGCAGGTCCTACGTGGGCAGTCTATTCCCTTAGTTCACATCAGATGCAGCACGATAACCTCCAGGATAGCACTTGAGAGCGGGAGGCTCAGATGCGTACTCAGTACCCTCATTTGTTCCCCTAGATTTTGATGTATCTTTACGGGGACGTAAAGCCCTGAGGTGGGAGTAATGTAAAAACCTGTAAAATTCATGGGAAATTTTTTATTAATTTCCTTTTGGATTTTTAAGAGTATGTAGTTTCTGAATGCACCTGATTCTGTGGCCCAGTGTGCCCGGAATAAATTTCTGAAGTTGAGCTCGGGTACGTTCAGTGAACGAACGAGCGGGTTTTCCTAACATTTGAACCGGTGCTCGAAATCAAAATCTAAGGACACCAATGAAGCCGCAACACCAGTAATTTTTTAGGAACATCTTTTCTAGAGTTGCGTTTGCTCGAGTGTGGTTTTTAAAAAAATGGGTTAACTAATGAATAAAATAAAATTTGTGCAACAATTTTTATTTTATATTCTAAGTAGTTTAAACCTATGTATGGAAGTTGAGGTGGGACCCACTAAATCCTAACCCCTTTTGATAGGAAATTTGTGAGGTGGGCCCCACACGAGCCCAACCTTTTCAACTTCCCCAAAACCTCCCACTAAGTTGGAAAACCGGCAATTAATTGAGTAACACACCCGCACCCCCACATATTGCAAGTCAAATCTCTTAATTAATTAATTGATTAAGTTATTCAATGTAATTAATTTATGAATTCTTTTGAATTTAGAATTTAATGATGTCTTGTGTGTGTTAATAAAATAAGACAAATTCATATTTCATTGGGGGTTAATTCGTTGTGCCAGAAGGTTTGGAGAGGAATTTCCCAAGCCGTAGAATCTTCATCTTCTTCGTTGGAGAACGTGAAGAACGCCGGACTCCGAAGAAAATGACGAAGAACACTAGTTCCTCGAAGTTCGATGACGTGACGCCAATGATCCTCTTCTCAGCGACGCCGTGTACCACGACACCCACAATCCTCTTCTGTGATGCCGTCTCCCGGGACATCTTTTCCCGTGACGATCCTTGCTCGACAACTTCTTCGAGGTAGGGGGTTTTCGTATAAAGTGTATATGTTAATTATACCCTCATTCATGAGTATTTTAATTTCAGGGTGTTTGAATAATTGACCATGAATAAATTATACCATCCTCTAAAGAATGTCTTTTAATGATTACCATTTGAAAGACACCTAACGCGGAGGGTGTGGGCTGAACAAACATGGCCCGACAACCCTCCGCAGTTTGTTTATTGGTGTGCGGATTGAAGGGCGACAACGAAGCGGGCCACAAAGGCGTTTTGAACCCTTCGTAGTAATCTACGGGTCCTGGGAGAGCCGCAGGCGCAGACGGCGGAAACAAACAGACCGCCGGTGCGCGTCCGGTGGTCCGCGGAAGGCACTGTCGGTGTGCCCCGCCGCCGGCTGGCACATGCCTGCTGCCCGGAGGCGGCGGCACCCCGGCGCGCCACCACGACGGACTTACCGGATCCCGCGGCCACGTGTGATCCGGAGGAGACGCGGCACCCATCACTGCGTCTGCTGGAAAAAGGGGGCAAACGGTCCCCCCTGCTCGACCACTAGCCGAGCTAGCATACCCACCCACCCCGGCTGGGCTGGGGTGGGTTGCGCGGACCGGGCCGGGCCCAGACCCCTCATTTCGGACTGTTTCTAGTCATTTGGCCATATCATGGCCTTAGAACCTCCGATCAATGCACCTTCTATTGCTTTGGGATCTTTGGATCTTGGCGGTCGTTTCGGTATATTACACTCAAGGTATCAGAAAACTTTGGGTACGACCGGGTTGGTTCGAACACGAAACTAACCAGGCCATCGGAGCGTAAACGCTTATAACTTGAACTTCGGACGTCTGAATGACATGCTGTCAACTTTGTTGGATTCCTCTTAGCGAGAAGGTTGTTTTGGCTTACTTTTCTCGATGTTTGGATGTATCTATAGTATGGTCAAGATGGTTTTATCTTAAAAACCAACCGGGCCCCTAGGACGAAAAAGCCAATAACTCTCTGACTGGGCGTTCGATTGACGCACCATCTGTCACGTTGTGTTCCTTTTGATATGATGGAACATTGTGATACATTAGCTCTGGTTTATGTGACAGTTGATGTATCGACCTCCTGGCTTGTGGAGCGGACACTCCCAGAACGAGCGTGCTATGTGCGGAAACCCTATTGTTGGATGAGACTTGACGACTGCTGATCGATCGACTCAGAGTGTTTCGATAGCCCAGTGGGGAGCGCTTGGTTGTGGCGGCAGACACACAGCAGAGTGCTTGGTTATAGAGGCAGACCCGCGGTACTCGATAGCAGGAGTACCATTGTAGGCTATGAGGGGGAGCGCTTGGTTGTAGCGGCAGACCCATGGTGGGAAGCACTTGGTTGTGGCAACATTCCCACAGTACTCGACAGGTGGAGTACTACAGCAGTCCAAGGTTAGTGGGAAGCACTTGGTTGTAGCGGCAGGCCCACTGTACTCGATAGGGGAGGAGTTCCCCAGCAGCTGTGGGTTCGACAGTGATGAAAAACATACTGGAATACTCTGGGGGTTCGACGATGACAAAAACCATACTGGAATCCTCCGTAGGTTCGGTGGTGATGACTACAGTACTTGTATCCTATATGGGTCCCAGCTTGATGAATCAATAACTACATCTGATCATCTCCTTTTTCCTTACAAATGATATATACCTGTGTGAGATGAGTCTTGAATTTCAATCATTATCTTCGATATGATTGACTTGCTTTCCTATGTGGATTGGGTTGTGCTTTCCTGTGAGGATTGGGTTGTACTATCCTGTGTGGACGTGATCGAACATGGGCTCGGATGTTGTAGTCGAACTGGAATTGATGACTTAGGTATATGTATGGGTATATACCTAAGTAGTGTTGGATGTTAGTTCGTGATTGTATCTTTCCTTTTTGGATTATCCTTTGTGGATTTTGGGAGACCTTCGGGGGTATCGGGGTCCCTACCGAGTAGCGTATACTCACCATTGCACGGTCTATTCCCACACTACATTGTGTTGGATGTAGACGATGGACAGTGTTGATCGTGGTTAAGGCTTGTGGAGAAAGTCTGTACCTGGAGGTGGACCACTGGGCTAGATGTACACGGAGCGGACAGCTGGACCCGAGGAGCTGAGGAAGCTATCTATACCCACCCTTCAGGTGTGACTTCTAGTGGATGGCTCGACATTGCTGCTTTACTTTCAATTTTTGTACTTTCTTTCCAGTTGTACTTTACTTTCAGTTTGGGTTTGTATTCTAGCTCATTTACTTTCCACACTTTCTATTGTACCCATTTTTACTTAGTGTTTACTTCTACTTGCATGCTCTGTGGTGTTTGTTTACATTATTATTCAATGCCTTCCCCTTTTTTCGGGATTTACACTTTTGTTGGCAGTCGCTAGCCCCTGGCCTATGGACGGTGGGTGTGGGGTAGTCACGGCACGGGCCCCGACGACGGGTCGTGACAAATTGGTATCAAAGGAGTTCGGTTCTACCGCAGAACTCCAGACTCTGATCTTTTATGTGAGGCAATAGTGTTAAGGGTATTGAGTGTGGTTATCAGTCCAGGGAGTCCAGTGTTGGTGCAACGGCCTACGTATCCATACATCAGGACCCTGATTTTTGGTTTCCAACTCAGTGCACGAAAACACTGATTGCTTGTGTGTTTCAAATGTTTTCTTTGTGATTTCTTTGTGTCAGCTCACCAGGTATACTATTTTGACCGTGGAACACTTGTCTCTTTCCAGGATGGCCACACAACGGCAGCCATCTAGGGTTCCAAGATTTGTGTGATATAACAGCCCACCGAGCGACGGGGCCTCGGTGTAGGGCCCTTTTTCAGCAGAGGCACTGGCGGTACCTCTACCCACCGATCCATCGATGCCACCAGCCCCAACCGCTGAGCGTGCACGTCAGCTTAGTGCACTGCATGAGTTTCAGCGTCAGAGACCACCCAAGTTCCATGGGGAGATGGACCCTCAGGCAGCTGAGGATTGGCTGGAGGCTATAGTTCGAGTTATCAGGTTAGTGAGGACAACAGCTGACCTCATGGTTATCCTTGTAGTGAGCCTCCTGCATGCGGCAGCAGGCAGATGGTGGAGGTTGATGCTCCAGGTGCACGATAAGGAATCCCTTCTGTGGGAAGACTTCGAGAGCCTATTTCGGGAATAGATTGTACCATCCACCCTTTGAGAGGTGCGCATACAGGAGCTATTTCATCTTCAACAGGGTAGCATGAGTGTGGCATAGTATTCAACAAGGCTCACCGATCTCTCGCGTTACTCTACATATATGGTACGGGACCCATTCTTTAGGTCCCAATCCTTTGAGCAGGGGCTCATGCGAGAGATTTGAGATTTAGTTGTTTCTCACAACATCCCGACGCAGACATGGGTGTTGGAGAGAGCCCTCTTAGTGGAGGGTTTCCTTGCTTAGCAGTCTCCAACAGCATGACCCACCACTATCCAGCAAGCAGCAGAGTCTTCTACAGCGGGCAGTAGACCGATGACGCATAGGTCCAAGAGGACTAGAAATACAGGTCATCGACCGCATGACACATGATCGTGTGTGCGAGGCACCCGGGGTGCAGAACGACTTACCAGGAGCGGACAATGTTACTCCTTTGGTGAGGTTGGTCACATGGCACGTGACTCTCTGACCCTCCATACAGATGACCAGTGGATAAATGAAGGACCTCCCAGGTAGAGGCAGAGGTTTGATAAGGGTGGATCTGTAGGAGTTGGAGACCGAGGCAGGGGAGCTGGCCGTGTAGCTAGAGGTGGATGATGCTTCGAGGTGTTGCCAACACCACCACCAAGAGGTCCACCCCGACTGCAGGGAACGGGTGGACAGGGGAGAGCTGAGCATCAGGAAGCTGAGTCCTACGATCATGGAGCTCCGGGAGCAGATGGACAGGAGCGGGACTAGCTCCAGACATGGAGGCTTTTGTTAATGTTTCTTCTATCTTTGTTGAGGATTGTTTATTGAGGCTTTATGTCTTTTTTACTTTGAGCCGCAGTAATAAAAGACACCATTCTTTTTGGCGTTTACTTTCATGTCCTCTATTTTTGTTGTTAGTAAGAGGTTCCGGTTTAAACTATTGACTTCACCCTCACTTTGGAGATTCATACTAGAGGAAACTCAGTGACCACACACTGATGCTGACAGTGTGACTCAACCCTTGGAGGCGAGAGTAACAGTTGGATCTCTTTGTAGTAGATTCGAGGCCTTACGACGTCATCCTTGGTTTGGATTAGTATCATCGATGTCGGGATTGACTATATTAGGCAAAAAATGTGGTTCATACTTGGGATGAGACTGGATTTCTCTTATCGGCAATGATGAAATCCTAGATGCTATTATTGGACCAGAGAAGGTCCAGGTCATCCAATAGCGGATGAGGATAGCTCAGAGCCGAGAAAAGTCTTGTGCTGACAGGAGGCAGAGACCACTAGAGTTCGAGGATGGAGACCACGTTTTCCTACGGGTCTCAACTCGAGGTTGATTACGGAGTTTTAGCCACGACGACAAGCTATCTTCGCGCTTCATCAGACCCTTCTAGGTCCTCAACAGGGTAGGCGAGGTGGTTTACCACCTGACCCATCCTCCTCAGTTGCACCAGGTGCAGTACGTTTTCCACGTATCTCAGCCAAGGAGATACGTGCACGACCCGATGCATATCTTTGACGATGGAGTGACTTTTGCATAGGTCCCAGTGGAGATCAAGGATCGACAAGAGTGGGTCCTACATGAGAGGTCAATTCCTCTAGTGCGCATCAGATGGCAGCACGAGAACCTCCAGGACATTACTTGAGAGCGGGAGGCTCATATGCGTGCTCAGTACCCTCATTTGTTCCCCTAATTTGTGATGTATCTTTATGGGGACGTAAGGCCCTGAGGTGGGAGTAAATTAAAGACCCAAACATTTCAAGGGAAATTTTTTCATAATTTTCTTTGGGATATTTTTTAGTATGAAATTTCTGACGGCACCTGATTCCGAGGTCCGGTGTGCCCGAAATCAATTTCTGAAGTTTAGCTCAGGTACGTTCAGTAATCGAACGAGCATGTTTTTCTAACTTTTGAACCGGTGCTTGGAATCGAAATATGAGGGCACCGATGAAACCGCAGCTCCGGTAATTGCTTAGGAACACCTTTTCTGGAGTTTCATTTTTTCAGGTGTGGTTTTTAAAAATATGGGTTAACTAATGAATAAAATAAAATTACTGAAACAATTTTTATTTTATTTTATAAGTAGTTTAAACCTACGTAGGGAAGTTGAGGTGGGACCCACTAAATCCTTACCCCTTTTGATAGGAAATTAGTGAGGTGGGATACACATGATCCCTACCTTTTCAAATTCCTCAAAACCTCCCATTAAGATGGAAGACCCCCAATTAATTGAGTAACACACCCGTACACCCACTTATTGCATGTCAACTCTCTTAATTAATTAATTGATTATGTTATTAAATGTAATTAATTAATGAATTCTTTTGAATTTCAAATGTAATGATGGATTGTGTGTGTTAATAAAATAATACAAAGTCTTATTTCATTGGTGGTTAATTCGTTGTGCGAGAAGGTTTGTAGAGGAATTGCTCAAGCCTTCGAATCTTCATCTTCTTCATTGGAGAATGCGAAGAATGATGAAGAACATCCACCTCTGACGAAAGACGACAAAGAATGCTAGTTCCTCGGAGATCGACGACGTGACACTGATGATCCTCTTCTCCGCGATGTCGTATACCATGATGCCCATGATCCTCTTCCGCAATGCCGTCCTCCGCGACGTATTTTCCAGCGACGATCCTCAATTGAAAACTTCTTTGAGGTAGGGGGGTTTCGTATAAAGTGTATATGTGAATTATCCCCTCATTCATGCATATTTTAATTTCAGGGTGTATGAATAATTTACCTTGAATAAATTATACCCTCATCTAAAGCATGTCTTTTAATGATTCCCATTTGAAAAACACCTAACGCGGAGGGTGAGGGCCAAACAAACACGGCCTAACAACCCTCCACTGTTGTTTTATTGGTGTGCGGATCGATAGGCGACGACGAAGCGGGCCTCAAAGGCATTTTGAAACATTTTCAGTAATCTACGGGTCCCGGGAGAGCCACAGGTGCAGACGGCGGGCAAAACGGACCACCAGAGCGTGTCCGGTGGTCCGCAGAAGGCTGCGGCGCCCCGGCGTGCCGCCAGCAGGAGCCGCCGTGGCTAATGGCGCGACGGCTGGGGAATGATCTGATCTTGCAGCCCTACGATATCCGGAGGAGACGCGGCACCCAGCGCCATGTTCGCTGGAAAAGGGGGGAAATAGTCACCCCTGCTCGGCCGCTGGCCGAGCCAGCGCACCCCCCCCCCCCCCGGCCGGGCCGAGGCTAGTCACGCGGACCAGGCCGGGCCTAGACACCCCATTTCGGACTGTTTTCAGTCATTTTCCCATATCATGGGATTCAGACCTCTGATCGATGCACCATCAGTTGAGTTGGAATCCTTGGATCGAGACGGTCGTTTCAGAAAATTAAACTCATGGTTTCGGAGAACTTTGGGTATGGCCAGGATGGTTCGAACACGAAACCAACCGGGCCCTCCAAGTGGAAACGCTTATAACGTGAGCTCCAGACATCTGAATGACGTTTCATTGACTTTTTTGGATTCCTATTAGTGATATGGTTCTTTTGGCTTACTCCGCTCGAGTTTTGGACGCAGCTGGAGTACGGTTGAGTTGGTTTTAGCTTAAAACCCAACCGGGCCCTAGGACGAAATAGCCAATAACTCTCAGACCGAGCCTCTAATTGAGGCACCGTCTATCGCGTTGTGTTCCTTTTGACATGAAGAAACTTTGTGATACATCAACTCTAGTCTATGTGATAGTTGATGTATCTACCTCTTGGCTCATGGAGCGGACCCTCCGGGAACGAGCGTGCTGTGTGCGGAAACCCTAGAGCTGGATGAGACTTGACGACTCCTGATCTATCATCTCGGAGTGTTTCGATAGCCCAGTGGGGAGATCGTGGTTGTAGCGGTAAACCCACATCGGAGGATTGATTGTTTGTAGTGGCAGAACCTCGGTACTCAACAGAAGAATTACATCTATAGGCTATGAGGGGGAGCGCTTGGTTGTAGCGGCAGACCCATGGTAGGAAGCGTTGGGTTGAAGCAGTAGGCCCATAGTACTCAACATGTAGAGTACTACAATAGTCCAAGGTTAGTGGGAAGTGCTTGGTTATAGCAGCAAGCCCACTTTACTCGACAGAGGAGGAGTTCCCCAGCAGCTGTTGTCACGACCCGCCCTCGGGGTCCGTGCCGTGACTACCCCAAGCCCGCCTTCCATAGGCCAGGGGCTGGCGACTAGCACCAAGGCGTAAAATCCCGATAACTGGGAAGGCATTGCCTTTATAAAAGAAAACAAGCACCACAGAGTACAAGCGGAAGTAAAACACTAAGTACAAAAAGAAGAGCTGAAAAGTAAAAAGGGGTCGGAAATACAAGCCCAACTGTAAAGTACAACTCGAAAGGGAAAACAGCGACTGAAAAGTAAAGCTGCTACGCTGAGATGTCCACTGGAAATCCCACCTGAAGGGTGGGTACAGATAGCTCCTCTGCTCCTCGGGTCCCGCCATCCGCTCCGAGTATGTCCCGCCCAGTGGTCCACCTCCGGGTACCGCCTCGTCGTATAGTCCACCTCCAGGTACCGTCCAGTCCTCGAACCTTCGGCTTCTGTCAGCACTGTCCGTCGTCTGCAACCAACACAACGAGGTGCGGGCATAGCCCGTGCAGGGGTGAGTATAACGATACTCAGTAGGGACCCTGAGACCCTCAAGGTCTCACTAAAACCAACAAGGATAAACACAAGAAGATCTCAACAGATAAACCCTACTTAGGTATATGCCCATACATATACCTAAGTTATCAAGTAACCCATCTCAATCATGAGGAAACACAAGAATTGTGAAAACGTCGGATAACCACTACCCGGGTATATGCCCATACATATACCAAAGTTAGTAAGTGACCCATCTCAATCATGAAGTAAACACAAGGTCAAAAGTCTCAGCTCAAACCAGGATTTTTATTATCGAAACCGTAACTGCTGAAGAGCTCCGTCTCTAGAGTGTACAGTGGTCCTGTCACGACTCCGAGGCCGTCGCTCACTAACCTAAGACTGCTGAAGTACTCCTCCTGTCGAGTACTGCGGGTCTGCTGCCAACTACCAGGCGCTCCGTCCGCTGAGGGTCTGCTGCCAAATATCGGGCGCTACCCAGATATCCTACTGAGGTACTCCTCCTGTCGAGTACCGCGGGTCTGCTGCCAACTACCAGGCGCTCCGTCCGCCGTGGGTCTGCCGCCAAATACCGGGCGCTCCGTACTCTGCACGCTCGTCTCCGGGAGGGTCCGCTCCACGAGCCACTGGTCGATACTCCAAATATCACAAGGTCCCGCGAAGAAGTATCTCAAAAGTCCGTCTCGTCACAGGGGTCTCAACGCTACAGACGGCGCGTCAATCGGACGCCCGGTCTGTGAGTTATTAGCCTTTTCGTCCCAGGGGCCCGGTTGGTTTCGAGAGCGAAACCAATCCCGACCGTATCTCAACTGTACCCCGAACTCCCATAGGGTAAACTCAAAGGGACCGTTACTCAACGTAACCACCAACGCCGCTGACGGTTCGTCAAGCGGACGTCCTGTCTGAAAGATATTAGCTTTCCCGTTCCAGGGGCCCGGTTGGATTTCGAGTACAATCCAACCCGGCCATACTCCGACTGTATCCAAAACTCGGGCGGAGTATGTCAAAAGTTCCGTCTCATCAAGAGGGAGTCAACGAAACAGACGGCGCGTCAATCGGACGCCCGGTCAATGAGTTATTGGCATTTTCGTCTCCGGGGCCCGGTTGGTTTTTAAGGCAAAACCAACCGGACCGTACTCCACCTGCGTCCAAACCTCGGGCGGAGTATGCCAAAAGATCTGACTCACTAAAAGGAACACAACGCGACTGACGGTGCGTCAATCGGACGTTCGTAGCTCAAGATAGGAGCGTTTCCGCTCCGAAGGCCCGGTTGGTTTCGTGAACGAACCAACCCGGCCGAACTCAAAGTAAACCGAAACCTTGAGTGCGATATACCGAAACGACCATCTCGATCCAAGGATCGCGTTGCCGCAGACGGTTCTTCGATCGGAGGTCCGAGGCTCAAGTTATGGGCCAAAAACCAAATCTGGTTCGAAACGGGGGGGTCCGGGTCCGGGCCGACCCGGCCCGACCCCCCCCCCCCCCCCTGGGCGGCGGCGGCGGGCCGCGGCGGCGGCGCCTGGTGCCGCACGTGGGTGGCACGCGGGGGGCTCAGCCCCCGCTTCTTCATGGTCGGCGCGGCTATATGCCGCGCCCAAAAATTTAAAACGCCCCCCACACGTGGGGGGCTTGCTGGAAACGAACCAGGGGGCCGGCTGCCCCCCCCCCCCCCTCTCATCAAAGAACCGTCCCCCTCTCTTAAAGAGGGGGGTTTTATTACTACGGTCGGGGAATTAATTCCCCCGGTTTTTAAAGACTTCCGGCCGGCCAGCTGGCCGGCCGGTTTTCTCCAACGGACCGGAAATTTCCGGTCCCCCCTTCGGCTTCCGACGCCGGCGGCCCGGCCGCCGGTCTTCTCTTCCGCCGCGGCCCGGAACCGGCCGCGGTCTCCTCGTTCCACCGCGGCCCGGAATCGGCCGCGGCGTTCGTCGTCCGGCGCGGTGCGACGGCACCGCGCCCCTCCGCCGCACTTTAATTTCCTTCAACGCGGCGCGATGGCGTCGCGTTCTTGATGTTTCTTCCATGGTGTGCGCGCGACGGCGTTGCGTAAAATAAATGCACGATCAACCGCGTGGTGCGACGGCACCACGCCACTTGCTTCCACCCGCAAGAACAAACAAGAACGTTGGAGGGGGTTCGGCCGTGTTCGTACGGTCCGGCCCCCTCACGTTAAATTAATAACGCAACTTTAAATAAACAACATCATCACGTTAGTCATACGAACCACGAGCAAGAATGAGATAATTAAATACTAAATCAACATCCCCTACCTCGGGTATAAGTTCGAGGATTTGACTAAGTCCGCGGAAGACGACGTCGCGGAGGTCGGGCGTCGCGGTCGTCATTCGTCAAATTCGACGACGAAGAGGCGCGTCCGAAGAGGCACGTCGTTGGCGAATCCTTGTACGCCGACGAAGGTTGTCCGAGGAAGGTGTGCTGTTCTCTCTCGTTGACACCGAAGACGAAGAAGAGCGGAGCGGCGTTCTTCGTCGGAACTTGAGCGTTCTACGTCAAGTCTTGAGGAAAGTCAAATAATAAAGTAAACAACGAACTCAAGAACCCCTACCTCGATAGTCACACGTTGACGTAGTCGTGGAATATCGGTGTCGATTCCTTTGACGTCGGAGGAAGAGTCGTTATTGAAGGCGTTCGTCGCGGAAAACCGTCGCGGAAGAGATGACGCGGAAGAAGTACGTCGCGTCGCGGACACGGCGTCGCGGATGGATCGTGTTCTTCGGTGGAGAAGTTTTTCGTTGAAGAACGACGTTCTTCGCGTTCTTCGTTGAGTTTGAAGAAGAAGAAGAGGCTCTCCAAAAGCTCTCAAGGAGACAAAACAAACAACCCAAAATAAAATAAGACAACTTCTTATTTTATTATTACAATACACATTAGAATTTCAAAAGTTTGAAATTCAAAAAGGTTAAACTCCCATAATTAATTAAGTAACTCAAGTTGACAACATTAAATGAAAAGAGTTAAAGGGGAGGTTTTGAGAGAAATTGAGGAGTTGGGGTTCGTCTGGACCCCACCTCACTTAATCCTCCCAAGGGAGGTTAAGTGGATGTGGGTCCCACTCCCAACTCCCTTTGGTAGGACTTAACTAGTTAAAAATAAAATTTGTTCCTCACAAATTTTATTTAACTTAAACTAAAAACCCAAAAACTAACTTTCAACCCGCAACAAACGCAACTCCCGAAAAGGACTCTTTAAGCGAATATCGGCGCTGCGAGTTCATCGGTGCCCTCGGATTTCAATTCCGAGCACCGGATCAAAAGTTAGGAATTCCCGCTCGTTCGTTCACTGAACGTACCCGAGCCAAACTTCGGAAATTACTTCCGGGCACTCCGGGCCTCGGAATCAGGTGCCGTCTGAAACCGCGCTCTTGTAAAATTCTAAAGAAAATTATGAAAAAATTTCCCTTGAATTTTACGGGTCTTTACAGCTGTGGGTTCGTTGATGATGAAAAACGTATTGGAATCCTCTGTGGGTTCGACAATGAATACTATCATACTAGAATCCTCTATGGGTTCGACGATGATGAAAACTGTACTGGAATCCACTATAGGTTAGGCTGTGACGACTACAGTACTTGTAACCTATGTGGGTCACAGATAGATGAATCAGTAACTAAATCTGATCATCACCTTTTGCTTTACAAATTATGTATACCTATGTGAGCTGAGTCTTCACTTTCAATCTTTATCTTCAATATGATTGACTTGCTTTCCTATATGGATTGGGTTGTGCTTTCCTATGTGGATTGGGTTGTACTATCATGTGTGGATGTGATCGAACATGGGCTCAGATATTGGAGTCGAACTGGAATTGATGACTTAGGTATATGTATGGAAATATACCTAAGTAGTGTTGGATGTTACTTCATGATTGTATCTTTCCTTTTTGGATTATCCTTTATGGATTCTGGGAGACCTTCGGGGGTCTCGGGGTTCCTACTGAGTAGCGTATACTCACCCCTGCACGGTCTATGCCCGCACTACGTTGTGTTGGATGCAGACGACGAACAACGGTGATCATGGTTGAGGCTTTTGAAGCAAAGTCGGTACCTGAAGGTGGACCACTAGACGGGACGTACACGGAGCGGACGAATGGACCCGATGAGCTGAGGAGGATATATGTACCCACCCGTTAGTAGGGACTTCTAGTGGACGGCTTGAGGTTGCTGCTTTACTTTCAGTTGTTGTACTTTCTTTCCAGTTGTACTTTACTTTCAGTTTGGATTTGTATTCTGGCACATTTACTTTCCGCACTTACTATTGTACCCAGTTTTACTTAGTGTTTACTTCTTCTTGCTTTCTCTGTGGTGTCTGTTTACTTTATAAGGCAATGCCATCCCCTTTTTTCGGGATTTACGCCTTTGGTGCTAGTCTCCAGCCCCTGGCCTATGGAAGGCATGTTTGGGGTAGTCACGGCACGGGCCCCGAGGACGGGTCGTGACAGACTTCATGATAGGGACCATTTTTACCAATGTAATCCAAAATAATGGTCCTCATGAGAGTTTTATACGACTGAGTAGAAACCCTAGTTCTTCCTTTTATTATAGAAATCCATTATTGAAGGGATTCACATGTTTTTTGAACCCCTAAGCTTATATATTTGGTGATCTTAAAGGATTATTTAAATACTATCATAATAGGTTTTTCCATGGAGAATGGTATCCATGGAGTTCTTATAAATTTGTGTGTCTTGAAATATAAGGATGGAAGAATACATGGTTTTTGAATAAGGGAAATCTTATTCAATGTGCAATTAACATTTTTGAAACTGGAATCAAATCTGAGGAGTTGGATAAAGCTCCTCGAGCATAGCCTCACATATACTTGTTCAACATTATTTGGTGTGGACATGTGGGGTTAGTCTCATGGGAATATAATACTTTCGTTAGATTTGTGTTCTTGACATCACATTACTGGACATATGGGCTTAGCCTTAGTGGACTAAAACTATACATGATTAGATGTACCTCTCCCTTTTTAGGAATGTTCCCCTTTTATTACATATAGATTACTAGAGAGTTCTTTACCATAAAATGTTAAATTTATCTCATATTAATCTCCCTATTTTCCATTATTCAATCTTATGTTATATTTTGAGGGATAGAAGGGTTTTTTAAAAACCCCATATTTTGTGGCTATCTAAAAGAGGTAGATACAATTACATATTTCTAAGAGAATCATTCCTTGATAAAGAAACTTAATAATGAAAATTATGAAGAATAAAATACTCAAACCCATCACCATGTTGTACAACAATGTATAAAGATATGTACCAAGTGGTGTATATTTGAATGATTTTCTATCACCATTTAGTTTAAGCATATATATTGACAAGGGACATGTTGGTCTATAGTGCCTGACATATTGAGTTCATGGAGGCCTCATGTTTCCTTAGGATCCATTTTATCCACTTCAAGTATAATTCTAAAAATACATAAAAACCTATACATTATTGATTTATGGTATATCCCTTCTTTGTATTGGATTTTCCAAGACTCAAAAAGGGTACCAAATTTAAGGTAGACATGAATTATGGAAAGGGTTTAGTGATAGAGATGATAGGCCATATATACGCTTGAATGGTATTTCAACGTTCATGATAGATTGAAATAAATAAATCTAAATAATATTTTAACATTATATAGTCATTTTTGTGTTATTTTTATATCATATTATTGTTTAAAAATATCCTTATTATTTTCAATTAAAGTGATTACGAATCACATCGCATTGTGAGGTGGTAGTCCTCCACACACAATAGAGATGTTAATGTATTTTCATAAAATGGAATGTAACAAGGTAAATGTGATATTATAATTCTCAATGTATAATATTACCATCAATATCATATATAAACATTTAATTTGTACTTATATCTACCATTTAAAGGTGGTGATGGAAAATGAATATCTTTGGTTCCTAAAAAGGTAGTCTATCGTAGACACAAATGATGATTTCATAACACATTTTATTGATGTATAAATTGGTATAGTGTTGTATATAATGGTAAAACATCAAATTATACTAAATATATTGAGGATATTATATCATCATGATTTAATAATAAAATTTTGAGGTAGAGGAATAAATAAATTAAAATAAAATATTAGGGGTGGTACATCTTCTTTAGAAAACATATTTTGTAATACACCAAAAGGCATATAATTATATATTTTTGACCAAAATAGGTATATAATATTAGAGGAAGGAATTAGTAAATTTAATTGGGATGTTCATGGCTGAAAAAATGGTTATGGATATGTGAATATGATAGGATAATGGGCATCCTTTTATATGTTAGTTAAGTGGAAGAATTGTAATATTAAAATAAAAAGGTGTACCCACATTTTTCACATTACACAAGACTAAGAATGGGAAATTATTAAACCTATAATGTGTAAGGTCTCTTTATCATTATAAATTTTGTGTTGTTCATGTTTGGGGTCATTTGGAACCCTTATTTTTTAGTTTAACTCAAGCTAATCCCATTTTTACCTTAACAATGATAAATAATTTCTGTTTTTTTAATCTTGATTATGATAAAAAAATAAGTTGAACATATTAGATAATTTAAATTATTATTTTTCAAAATATGGAATTCACTTAACAGAAGTTGAAAATTTTAATTTTAAATGATACAAGCATGCATGATGAGAAAGGAGGTTTGCAACATAAAATAATAAAAATTTTAAAAAACATTATATCATAATTCAAAAAATAAGATTCAATTGAAATATATTGGATTAATAGATATATAATTGAAATATTGTTTCACTTAAATCAGTTTTAAAACAAATATGTGGTTTTTAAATGTTGTAATAATTTTGATAAATCTTAGAAAGAACAAGTATTTTGTACCATTCCCAAAAACAATGTTCATCTCAATAAATTATCTAGAATTCTATGGAAAATAATTTATAAATTAGAATTATAAAATGAAATTTATTTTGAGAAATTATTTACTTAATGTTTCGGTATTTTTTAAAGATGTGTTAAAAAATAAAACAAAACAAATTTTTAGAAAAATATTGTTTAAAATAATCATTTTTTATTTATTCTTCTATATTTTCAATGAAACATATAAGATGACCGTTGAATATTTTATTTAATATATAATATGTATATTTCATTAAAATAATTCAAAAAATATATTTGTTTAATTTATTTTTGAAAATATGTTTTTGTCTATAAATATTGTTTTCAGAAAAATATTTCTTTTATTTTCAAATAGTTCTTCATTTTAATTTCTAATTAATTGGACACCATATAATTCATTTTATACAATTCATTAGACCGTATGTTTTCATAATTTATTTAATAATATTAATATACACCATTCCAACCTATATATGATACTTAATATTTTAAATAATTATTTCATAATAGTAAGTCATGTTTCAGTTAAATTCTACCTTGGGTGTAACACAAGCTAAAAAAGTGTATTGGGTAATGAAATCTGAAATTGGTGTTATGTGAAATGAAATTTATTAACAAGATTAAATTTATTCAAAAAACATATTTCACAAACCCTCTTTGTGTAAAATTATACCAACATTAACGTGACTTTCACCCACAAATTTCATCACTTGGGTACCGAAAAATAAAGATACTTAGGACTCATTGCATCCTCAGTATCCCACATAGCTTCTTTAGAATCTTGGTTTTTCTATAAAACATTGACTAGGTATGTTGAATTTATTTTCTAGACTTTATTTATTTGATCTAGAATATTTACAAGTTGTTCCTCAAAAAAATATCATTTTCAAGTGGTATGACCACTGAGTTCAGTACATGTTTTAAAATTGCTTTGTACTATATTAGGATAGATACCTAGAATACATAGTGAACCTAAGATATTCTCAGTGGATGTTCTGATCAATAGGCTAACATCGTAATATTAACTAGAATTTAAAAGGGCCGATATACATAGTGTTTATATTTCCATCAAATCATAAGCATAATTTCACACCATAGTTGTTCTTTAACCAATTTTAACTTCATCTCTTACTATAGGAGATGAATTTTACTTTTTTATTCATAAGGAACTAATGAATAACATGATCCATAATAGAATGATAATTCATTAATTCTATCTCTATTTAATAAAATTATCAACACCTATTATCCAATATGGATAAATCATCATATGGTGAAATAATACATTAATATCTACAATAGTAACCAAAGTTCAACTTAACCTAGTTAGTAAATGGATAATCGTACGAACCTACCATGTGGTTAAAATCTAGAAAAATAGAAACAATTTAAATATATTTCCACAATTAACGTGTCTTTAATCACCCCAAGAAACATAAAATATCTCTTAATTACCACATACCAAACATGTGAATACCTTAATAATTTATTCTTTTAAAATGTGGTAAAAACATAAATTACGTTAAATCATTATTGAAAACAAAAATAATTTTTATTAATTAAATAAAACACATTTTTTTATATAGTCCATAAAAAAAACTATAAAATTCATAAATAATAACATAATCCCCCTTAAAAAAACTAATTATTTAAAAGGTAATATGTACAATGCAATTTATTTAATTCATATCCATCATCTCTTTATCCTAACATCATTATATATTCATTAGGATCATATTAAGGGCCATTTTACCTTAATCATGCAATTTTTTAAAAATATCACCTTTCTATAAAATCACTTTTCTAGGATATTAGCTCTATTCAAAATATTAATTAAAATTCATAATGAAAAAATTTATGTAATAATCCTTATATAATTCAAAATAACTAAATTTAAATATACAAACACTTTAGTCATTTTACTTTATGTATAAACCATTAACTAGGCTTAAACATCTTATTTATTAATACCATTTCATTTCATATGTTGTTCGCCATCTTTTAATCATGAAAAAAACAAATAATTGTTCAACATTTTTTACGATATTATTGATATTTTTCATAAGACATAGATTTGTATAATGCACATATTTTTCATATTTATAAAATTCGTCCATTTTTTGACACCTTTTGGAGACAATTATTTTCACACATTATATTAATTAAACTTTTTATTTATCCTTGAAATATCTTAATATGTGTTTCATTATTCACACCTAAAAAAACTTCTCACTCCTCTAGGAAAATCCATAGAGTGCTTCTTCCCGCATTCATGACTTACTGAAAACTGAATATTCTTTCCTATATTGTCTCGACCGCCCAAAATCATAGTGAACTATATCATTATCTTTATTAGTTCTTCCAAGAGTTTTTTTGGATGAAAATTATTAGTCATATATTATGATAACTAATTAGGAATACTCAAAATATCCCTTACTCTAGTCATGACCCCATGTAGTAGGTAATCAACACATTGTCTATCATAAATAATTTCAATCATTTTCCATTCTAGTTCCCTCTAATTCCTAAAACTGGAAATCATAGCTTGAGTAAGAGTACTCATAGTGTAAAAAAATATAATCATGAAAAATAATTCATATAATGACTAAATAATGAAACCATCTATTTTAATCTTGGAAAAATTAGGTTTAACATAGGTTATTCATAGTCACCATATATTTCAATCCATCATGATGGTTCACCAAACGTTTGGGAATTTCCAAAGAATACCCCCTAGTGTGCCAAACCAGGTGTCCAGAAAGGCCCAGTATCATGCCCCAGTTGATGAGATTGTCTAGATCAATGCATCATTTTTAGTGTTATAACATGTCACATATTGACCCAACAGGGATCGAGCTGCGACTCCATAAGACTTCCTCCATAGGGCAGGGGATGGCATCCAGCACTGAGTAGACTATCACACGCATGGAGGACTTAGCCTAAAATATATTTACGCAAGTACCCACATACACCTCCATGAAACAAGGCAGATAAATATATACAAAAACTAAAAACAAAAATTTATGAATACATTTATCTGAAACCAAACTACAACAAAAGTACAAAAAGTGAAAATATAGATCCCACGAAAAGAAAACATAAAAAGCTTCCAAATGGATTAGATGGAAGGGATCACTCTAAAACACTCACTAGTAATCACATCATCCAAACTACATTGAAAAGCATGGTTAGTCTAGATACTACGCTATGCCTTCTTCATATCTATCTAGGACTCCATCGAAGGACATGTGGTCTTCACAAGACACAACACATGTGCAGGAAAATCCCATGTAGGGGTCAGTATAAATATACTCAGTAGGATCCCAAAAAAACCCAAACCAAAAAAAAGAGTAACTGATAGGAATTATTTGACTCGACGTAGCCTAAGGGATCCCAAATGAGAGAGAAGCTCCATCTTGAGACTATCCACGGTAATACCCGACTGGTAAGCTCGAAGACCCTAGCATGTAAACAAAATGAAACATACCATGGGGCACCTAGAACAAAACCTAGATATACTAAAAACCAGCAGCATATCACATGGTCCTGACCATTGAATATCCATAGTGAACAATTAGAGTTTCCAGTGCAATAATCGTAGTGGTATCACAAGTTACCAACCTCAAATACATCAACAAGAGCTAAGCCATACCCTATATCACGTGAAACAAAAGGGGGAAATAATTAAAAACTTGTAGTAGATGAGCCAACCACACCATCCAAGATAGAACTCAACCATGTGATTCCAACAACACTGACATGTGCCCCACGTTGGGTTGGAAGAACTGCTGAGAGTCCCACTCCTCACAACTGCCCTGCAGTCGAGGGTGTACTAGATCCTAATCCAACAAATAAAACCTCCTTCACTCGAGTATAGAGGGTACTGCACCTCAGTACGTTGAGTGAGTGTTAACTCTTAAAAAGGAATCACCCATAATAGATCGAGTGGCATGATCCCTGTTGAAACTCAAAAATGGGGGAGAACTACTCCGTAAATATAAACATGCACCCTGGTATGACAGTGGAGTACCACTCTATCAAACATGAACATGAACCCTATCATGACTGGGAAAACCACCCTATAAAACGTGAGCCCAAACCCATGGTGGTGGAGCACCACTGCTAGAGACATGAGATCGCACCCACAGTAGGGGAGCACCACACTGAGGAATGTGACCTCACACCCATGGTAAGAGAGCATCACTGCATGTAACGTAATCTTGTACCCATAGTAGGGGAGTTATACACTGAGGAATATGATCCCACACACATGGTAGGGGAGAAATGCTCTGAGGAATGTGAACCCACACCCATGGTAGGGAAGAATCACTATATGTATTGTTAGACCACAGCCACAATAGTTGAGCACCACATTGAGGCAAGAGGACCTGCACCCTAGTATGATAGAGGAGTAATGACTCTACCGTCCAACGAGATTGGAGATCCCATGCCCTGTCACGGTAGGGGAAGAGTACAATTTTACTAATGTCATGGAGAAACCTTCACCTTAGTCCATCATGGGAGTAACAACCCAAAAGAAACTATCTAAAGGTAAAGAACCTACACCCACAACGTGGGGAGTCCCATCACTACCAATGTAGATAGGTAAGGTAAACTCACACCTTGGTTCGATAGGATATTATCTCACCAACGTCTCTCTTCACGAACCACCAACCTCCAACCATAGCCTAGAACCTCTCCAAAATAATTTTTCTAGATTTAATACACCTCGTATCCTGAAATCTATAACAAATTTCACAATTTCATTCTATGATGAAAAACATGTTGGATATGATATTTACTCCCCATAATCAAGAAATTGGTGAAAATGGTTCTTTTCACCGCAACATGCTCAAAAGGGACCTCTTGGGGTCCACACCATGATCCCCAAACACATTCGAAGGATATCACCATTGTGATCCTCATAGAATAACACACATGATCAAATACTCATTCGTCCAAAATTAATTCCCATTAAAAATTCACATTTCACTGTAAACGACCAAACCGGGCCTAATCCTACACCTCAATTTTGGTTTTAGCACCCAAAATCAGTCTTAAAATGTCCACATTAATTATAGGGTATCAATGGTAGTGATGGGGCATTAAATAGACATCAAACATGGGATATATTCTGTTCGAAGGTTCTCCAAATAATAATACATATATTGTGGTTATTATAAATGGAAATTTTGGGCCACAACATCACGATCCCACCACAAACATTCCCTAAGGAGGACTCAAAAGCTCTGACTCAAAGGAAGGGTCATGTTTGCAAATATAGAATGTGAGACAAACCCCTTGAATTTCTATTTACATGGTTTTTTATTAAAAAAATCATGGCCCACACCACCATGACTAGACCGGACTGGCCGGTCTGGTTCGCGCAGCAGGACCGTGACCCAGACCACCAACCAAGATGGCTTCTGGTTAGTTTTTTGCCTCACTCCCACTAGACTTCCCCACACCCTCATGTCATTCCTCCACACCTCCAGATCTACCATGCCACCACCTTTCCGGAGCATCCCTCTCCGGAACCTACTGGCTGCCCAGCTTCCATGGATAATTGGGAACACTCTGGTTGTCTAAAAATATATCTAAGACATTTCTCATAAATCTTGGGACACGATCATCATTTATAAGGTGATGATTCACACAAAAATGATGCATAAAAAATGGATCTGGAGGAAAACTCAAATCTGCATACCTCGTAGTGAAATGTCGATGCTTTGAGGATATTTCAGCACTATCGAGCTACTACTGCATGATTTGAGAGCACCCTTCATCAAGATCAGAGCATTATGGTACTTAATTTTCTCAATTATTGTCATTCTTCATGAAGAGGAGGAGTGTCACGAACCAACCTGGGTCGACCCTGAACCGGTCACCCGAGCCGGTCCGCGACATGGCCCGAGAGGCGTTCCCGATCCTCCCGGGCTGGCGACAAGCGCCAGGGCATCAACAGAGGCTATGGGAACGATTTCGCCCATTATAAATAAATAAGAATGCAAAGATAAAACGGAGCAGCGCAGAAAAAGGTAAACTAAACAAATTGACTAAACAGAAACAAACAGGAAACAAACTAACCAAACACGACGTGCGAACAAACTCCGTGCGACCTCGCGGGTCGCTCTCCAACTCAACGATCAAGCGTCGCCCTAGGCGAGCGCACTCAAGCTATAGCCTGCACAAACACTAAAAACAGAAAACAACTATAGGCGTGAGTATTAAAACTCAGTAGGCTAGCCCGATATCTATTCCCAATGCACTACCTTTAAAATAAAAGAAACATCATTTCAAGTTTGAACTACAATCTATAAAAGTATGTTTTTTTTAATAATATTCTACTTAAAACAAAGTACAAACCATTGCCCTTAGCCATTTCCAAACTCGTGTTCATTTCATTAGTGTCAATGACATTTTAGGAAAGGGAAAAGTGATGTTTAAATTTTCAAATTTGTACAAAGGGAATTAAACACTTTTATTTGAAAACAATTTTTAGAAAACCTAAACAAAAGCAATTTACCATTTTCCAAAGGTAACAATACACCAGAATGCACAAAGTAAAACACACAGCAAGGGCAATGTAGGTATACATGTGAGCATCATAATCATTACTGCAAGCTACAAAAGTTGAATAGACATGGGTGAACCTAGGAGATCGAGAATAAACCAGAAGACACCAATACATGAGAAATCATCCTTATTGACATGTCACGAAGAAATCAAAACGCACAAAACGCTCGACCATCCACTCACAGGCAGGTCGAGGGCAAATCCCATAGTAATAAACCCAATATATCCACCTACTATGGGCCACTGGTCAGTACCATAACCTACCAGTGCAGCAATCGTTCTTAGAATATTCTCTCAATATGCCAGATTCCCATGTCTCAAGTGTTTGAAAAAAAAGGGGTGAGCCAACTAATGCCAATCGAGCATCCAATCACATACATATATATATATAAAGCACAACAGGCATCACCCGATCCACTCCGTGGAACAACCTCATGCCTTTTACTACTCAAGTACCCGGGAGCCTCTAAGCGCGGGCTCCCAAACAATCAATTGCAACCAAGGGATGATAGTCGTCCTAAGAGGGTTTTTATAAAAACATTTTCATCGCTTTCCATAAAGTGCCAAACGGGCATTTAATATAATTCACAATCACTACCAAAACCAGTTTAAAACTATTTAAAGAATCCAAAACACTACGTCACAGGCCAACAATATTTTTATAAACCAAACCAAACCATTTTCTTTTTCCAAATAATCCTTAAGAGCCAATCGGGTAATTTCTCAAACGAACCAAAGTATTTGTTCATGCTTCAAAAGAAATCATTTCTCATTAAACTGGAACTCTGTTTTACATTCCGTGAATTATGTTTAAAAGCCAAACGGGCATTCTTTCATTATTGGGTGTCCGCTCGTCAAAAGGATGTTTCATGTGTCGTGTATAAAATAAACGGCTCCTTTTGACATTAAATAACCACTTAAAAATTAACCATCTTATATTAAAAATTAATTATCGTATATTATCTCATATTTGTTACAATTAGTAAAATGTTGATTTTGAACAATTAGGGTGCGCAAACATCATGAAACAATATAACTTAAATTTTAAAAGCAGTGCAAAGGGAACCTACCTCAAAACCAAGCGCGTCGACACAACAACCTCGGATCCAAGGCGCGATGACACGACGTGTGTCCGAGACTACGTGACCAAGTCTAATACTCTGCATAAACAAAACCAAGGACTCAGACACATCCAAAACTCACCAGAGCATTCGAAACCAAGCGGCGAGAATAAACGCTCACCTTGAAACCAAAGCGCGGCGACGACGGAACCTCAAATACAAGGCGCGGCGGTGGCGCTCACTCGGAAACGCCCTGCACGGGTCCTAAAGGTCCTAAGCCAACAAATAAAAAACCCACGATCAATAAGAGTACGATGATAATAATAAAAATAAAGATATTAATAATAATACTAATAATAATAATAAGATTAGTAATAATAATAATAATAATAAATAGTAATAATAACAATAGTGATAATAATAATATTAATAGAAAAATAATAATAGTAATAACAATAATAATAATAATAATATGAAAAACAATAATAATAATAACAAGACAATAATATGAACATTAATAATAATAATAATAATAATAATAATAAAATTAATAGTAATAATAATAATAATAATAATGATAATAATAATAATAATAGTAATAGAATTAATAATAACAATAATAATAATAATGATAAAATTAATAATAATAATAATAATGAAAATAATAATGATAGTAATAATAATAATAGTAATAAAATTAATATTAATAATAATAATAATAAAATTAATAATAATAATAATAATGAAAATAATATTAGCAATACTAACATTAATAATAATAATGATAAAAAAGGTTATTAACATATTAAATAAAATAAAATAGCAAATTAAATAAATAAAAAAAACGGACCTACAGCGGAGCAGAAGAAGGAGAAAGAAAAGAAGAAGAAGAAGAGAAGAAGAAGAGGAAGAAGGAGAGAAGAAGAAGAAGAAGAAGGAGAGAAGAAGAAGAAGAAGGAAAGAAGAAGAAGAGAAGAAGAAGAATAAGAGGAAGAAGAAAAGAAGGAGAAGGAGGCAGGGGCGTGGTCTGGCGGGAGGGTGCGGGTTTCTTGCGCCGAAGGAAGGAGGCGCTGGGTGTGCTGCGGCTGCTGCTGCGGAAGGAGAAAAGGAAGGCAGATCGGCGGAGGGTGCAGCGAAGCGGTGCCGGAGGGGGACCGAGCGGGCAGGAGAGGCGCGGATGAGGTTCTGCTACTGGGTGCTGCGTGGGGGTTTTGTGCACCAGGAGGGTAGAAGGCCGCTGGATCCGGCCGAGGTGGGGGGGGGGGTCGCGCGCTGGCTGCTGAGGATGCAGGGGAGGAGTCGGATGCCGGGGGGGCTGCTGCGTAAGGGTGAGGAGGAAGAACAGGAGGGGATCAGGTGTTGCGGCTGCTGTGCGAGAGAGCCGAAGGAGGTAGGGATGCCGGACGACGACAGGCTGAAGGGGGATGCGCGCCGGACAGGGGAGGAGAGGAGGGTGCAGCGGCGCACTGCAGGAAGGGGGCGCGGCCTGTAGACGGTGCACCAGGGAGAAGCGAGCGGGGATGAAAAAAAAAAGAAAAATGAGAAGAGGGAGAGAGACAGAGTGGGGGGGGGGGTGGCGGCTCCCGCGGGGGAGGAAGAAGAAAAAAAAAGTATATATATAAAGGGGGTGCGGTCCACTAGGGTTGGAAAAAAAATAAAAGAAAAGATAAAAGAAAGAAAAAATAATAATAATAATAAAATAATAAAATTAAATTAAATAAAACAAATCAGAATCATAATAATAATAAATTAAAATAATAATAATAACAACAACAAATAATAAACATCATAGAGATAAAATAATAAAATAAAATAAAATAAAAACAATAACGGTGTTCGTATCATTTTAATGATAATTAATTCTTAACGCACTAAAAATTATAACGACGCAACAATTAACGCGCGTTTTAAATATAAAGACTCTATTTAAAATTTTCCAAAGACAACGGGATGCGAAAATACACCGGGCAAGGACGAGCGGGGTTTCCAGAACAGGCTCCGCTCACGCGCCCAACGACGTCGTGTTAAAAAGTGCACTTTTTAACAAAAACTCAAAAACCCGGTCCGATACTAAACACAAACCGCAGCAATATAATTTAAAGTCAAAGAAATCATAAAATAAAATAAACGCACGGTTTGGGGTGCGACAATTCTCCCCACCATAACGCTTTCCGCCCCCGGAAAGCCACAACACCAACCAGTCGATCGATCAACACCTAAGGATTTCACAGAACACGATCCAACCTCTTAACACAAGGACCTCACACCGACTACCAACAGGACTAAACCTCATTGCCCGAAATAAATCACCAACAGAGGGAAGGCCTGAACGGCTCCCCACCATAAGAACTCAACTAGCATTTGATAACGACTTAAGAGAAAACCCAAAAGACGCATGGTGGGTCTCCCCACCATAAAGGACTGACCTCATAGCGGCCAACCAGAAAACTAACTTAGGCCAGAACCGGGCCTTACTCAAGCTATATATAAAAAGCACAGCAGACTATTTAAACCACCCACTCTCGTCCGAAAGGGATAGAAGCTTAAATGGATACTTTGCGCAACCAAAACCCTCACCCCATGGGCGGGGAGGGTGGGCCCAAGGATCAAGTCACTAAAACGACGACGTACGACTAATCACGACCCATCACTTCAGGATGGACACAAACCAGGGCCGCAACTGATTTACATCAGTGGCCCATGCAAAGTCACTGATCAGCAACTTACATCCAAAAGGCACAATTCCCGATGTTACGCGAGGGATAAGTCCATCGCGCACTTTGCGACAAGAGAGAACTACAACGACAGAGAGACCAGAGCAACGACACCAAAACTATCACACCACGACGATAGAGGCACGACTTTAACCGGACTCTTTAAAATTCCCCGGGGGTTCCTGACTACGTGCCGGCTTCACTCCGAGACCTTTTGGCTGGAGCTCTGATGGATGAAGCATCTTCTGCCTCGCAGTCAGGTTCTGATAATCCCAATGAGATACATACATCTTTTGATCTGAAAGATTGAAGGACAAGATTTTTAAAATTAAAACACACCAGCATTGAAAGGCGAAGTTCATCAAAAGACCCACGACATTTCCATACATTTCAACCCAAAACACCACCAGTACAACTACAACGATAAAAGATCTCTTAAACTGAAAAGAGACTTACACCAGAAACTCTGAACAAAGACCCAACAACACTATACTTCTGAGAACTTCCTCTGTGACGCTTCCTTGCAACGCCCCGACAAAATCGTCGCAAGTGACCCAGACGTCCACACGCCTGGCAGGGCTTCGGAGCGCTTGGGAACGATGACTTCTTGTGACCCCGCTTGCCACACTGATAACACACAATAATCTCTCGTTCCGAAGAGGTTGATGAAAGATCCCGAGGCCTCTTGATTCCACGACCTGATCCATCCACTTCCATTTGCTTACTCATCTCCTTTCCAGAACCTTCACCAGTGCTCATAGGGATCGAAGGAGGGAGAACTACATCGAGCACTCCTACCATCGCAGCTTCGACATGAAAGGCTTGTCTCGCCACATCAACAAAAGAAGTCAGGTTGGACTCTGAAACCTTCGACTGTAAATCAGGGCGGAGACCCGCCTCGAAGCGTCGAGCCTTCACGGGGTCATTTGTGGCATACTCTGAATCATAAGGTACTAGCTCCACAAAGCGATGGAAATATTCCAACACGGATCCGTCGCCCTGCTGCAGACAACACATTTTCATCCCCTTCCTCACCCTATCTTCCTCAGAGAAATACTGGCGAATGAACGAGGCCTTGAAAAACTCCCAAGTAATCTCTTGACGAGGCTTGTTCCGAGACACTGACTTCCACCACATCCATGGTGAACCTTCAAGCATGAAGGTCGTAAACTTGACCTTCAACGAATCGGGCAACTCAATGAGGCTAAAGTCCCTTTCAATCTTCCGCATCCACTCCCCTGCCATGGAAGTTTCTACTTGACCATAGAAGAGAGGTGGATCCAACTTCCGAAACTCAAGCATAAAATCCTTAGGTTGATCAACTGCACTATGATCACCCATCGAAATTTCAAAAGGATAACCGCTGGACAAGGAAAGGTCAAAAAAAAACCCAATCAAGGCCAACTCAACGAATGAATAAAAACCTCAAAAATCAAACACTGCATAGGTGACAAGCTCAAAATCCGAGAAAACAAGTTATCATAACATCAAAACTTTTTTTCTTTGAAAACATCTTTAATTTAAAACAATCTTGGTAAGTTAAACCCTCGCCATTGGTATCCCTTAGAGTCTCACTCACATGCATGTATCTGTGCCACCCAGGGCATCCATCCACCATACCAGACATCCATCCACATTTCCAACATACCACAATGCATGTGAGCACTAATCAGAACACCAAGGTCAAAACAAAGCAACTTCATTTTCCAAAAACAATTCATTTATACCACTTCTTTTAAAACATTCTACAAATTAAACATGTTATTTCAAACAACCATTTTTTTTTCAAAACCAACTTTTCTGATTCAAACCACTTTCAGAAATCAAGGGGAACCCAAAACAACTCAAACAGGGGACTAGTGTCAGTGGGTGACTCGACCATATGGTTGGCGGCCATATGCCAAACACGCCACTGACACAGAGAGCCTTCTTGGACCATGCTCCTAGATCCACATGGCTTTCCAGGCCATGCGGCTTAGGACTATTAGACCAACTCCATTTGTCGTACCCCAATCGCAAAACATTTCCATAAAAACCCAAACAAACCAATTAAACCGGACTTCCCATGAAAACCTGAGGATCGGTACAAGCAAGAGTTCGCGACGCTCTTCTCGCACTTACCCCTCAAGTCCCGACAATCCTACTACATCTACCTTGACATCCCAAATAACAAAGGGCGCTCTGAAAAGTGAGGTCGCTAAGAGCAAACCTCCTCTGATACCATTTTGTCACGAACCAACCTGGGTCGACCCTGAACCGGTCACCCGAGTCGGTCCGCGACATGGCCCGAGAGGCGTTCCCGATCCTCCCGGGCTGGTGACAAGTGCCAGGGCATCAACAGAGGCTATGGGAACGATTTCGCCCATTATAAATAAATAAGAATGCAAAGATAAAACGGAGCAGCGCAGAAAAAGGTAAACTAAACAAAGTGACTAAACAGAAACAAACAGGAAACAAACTAACCAAACACGACGTGCGAACAAACTCCGTGCGACCTCGCGGGTCGCTCTCCAACTCAACGATCAAGCGTCGCCCTAGGCGAGCGCACTCAAGCTATAGCCTGCACAAACACTAAAAACAGAAAACAACTATAGGCGTGAGTATTAAAACTCAGTAGGCTAGCCCGATATCTATTCCCAATGCACTACCTTTAAAATAAAAGAAACATCATTTCAAGTTTGAACTACAATCTATAAAAGTATGTTTTTTTTAATAATATTCTACTTAAAAAAAAGTACGAACCATTGCCCTTAGCCATTTCCAAACTCGTGTTCATTTCATTAGTGTCAATGACATTTTAGGAAAGGGAAAAGTGATGTTTAAATTTTCAAATTTGTACAAAGGGAATTAAACACTTTTATTTGAAAACAATTTTTAGAAAACCTAAACAAAAGCAATTTACCATTTTCCAAAGGTAACAATACACCAGAATGCACAAAGTAAAACACACAGCAAGGGCAATGTAGGTATACATGTGAGCATCATAATCATTACTGCAAGCTACAAAAGTTGAATAGACATGGGTGAACCTAGGAGATCGAGAATAAACCAGAAGACACCAATACATGAGAAATCATCCTTATTGACATGTCATGATGAAATCAAAACGCACAAAACGCTCGACCATCCACTCACAGGCAGGTCGAGGGAAAATCCCATAGTAATAAACCCAATATATCCACCTACTATGGGCCACTGGTCAGTACCATAACCTACCAGTGCAGCAATCGTTCTTAGAATATTCTCTCAATATGCCAGATTCCCATGTCTCAAGTGTATGAAAAAAAAGGGGTGAGCCAACTAATGCCAACCGAGCATCCAATCACATACATATATATATATAAAGCACAACAGGCATCACTCGAGCCACTCCGTGGAACAACCTCATGCCTTTTACTACTCAAGTACCCAGGAGCCTCTAAGAGCGGCCTCCCAAACAATCAATTGCAACCAAGGCATGATAGTCGTCCTAAGAGAGTTTTTATAAAAACATTTTCATCGCTTTCCATAAAGTGCCAAACGGGCATTTAATATAATTCACAATCACTACCAAAACCAGTTTAAAACTATTTAAAGAATCCAAAACACTACGTCACAGGCCAACAATATTTTTATAAACCAAACCAAACCATTTTCCTTTTCCAAATAATCCTTAAGAGCCAACCGGGCAATTTCTCAAACGAACCAAAGTATTTGTTCATGCTTCAAAAGAAATCATTTCTCATTAAACTGGAACTCTGTTTTACATTCCGTGAATTATGTTTAAAAGCCAAACGGGCATTCTTTCATTATTGGGTGTCCTCTCGTCAAAAGGATGTTTCATGTGTCGTGTATAAAATAAACGGCTCCTTTTGACATTAAATAACCATTTAAAAATTAACCATCTTATATTAAAAATTAATTATCGTATATTATCTCATATTTGTTACAATTAGTAAAATGTTGATTTTGAACAATTAGGGTGCGCAAACATCATGAAACAATATAACTTAAATTTTAAAAGCAGTGAAAAGGGAACCTACCTCAAAACCAAGCGCGTCGACACAACAACCTCGGATCCAAGGCGCGATGAAACGACGTGTGTCCGAGACTACGTGACCAAGTCTAATACTCCGCATAAACAAAACCAAGGACTCAGACACATCCAAAACTCACCAGAGCATTCGAAACCAAGCGGCGAGAATAAACGCTCACCTTGAAACCAAAGCGCGGCGACGACGGAACCTCAAATACAAGGCGCGGCGGTGGCGCTCACTCGGAAACGCCCTGCACGGGTCCTAAAGGTCCTAAGCCAACAAATAAAAAACCCACGATCAATAAGAGTACGATGATAATAATAAAAATAAAGATAATAATAATAATAATACTAATAATAATAATAAGATTAGTAATAATAATAATAATAATAAATAGTAATAATAACAATAGTGATAATAATAATATTAATAGAAAAATAATAATAGTAATAACAATAATAATAATAATAATATGAAAAACAATAATAATAATAACAAGACAATAATATGAACATTAATAATAATAATAATAATAATAATAATAATAATAAAATTAATAGTAATAATATTAATAATAATAATGATAATAATAATAATAATAGTAATATAATTAATAATAACAATAATAATAATAATGATAAAATTAAAAATAATAATAATAATGAAAAAATTAATGATAGTAATAATAATAATAGTAATAAAATTAATATTAATAATAATAATAATAAAATTAATAATAATAATAATAATGAAAATAATATTAGCAATACTAACATTAATAATAATAATGATAAAAAAAAGGTTATTAACATATTAAATAAAATAAAATAGCAAATTAAATAAATAAAAAAACGGACCTGCAGCGGAGCAGAAGAAGGAGAAAGAAAAGAAGAAGAAGAAGAGAAGAAGAAGAGGAAGAAGGAGAGAAGAAGAAGAAGAAGAAGAAGAGAAGAAGAAGAAGAAGGAAAGAAGAAGAAGAGAAGAAGAAGAATAGGAGGAAGAAGAAAAGAAGGAGAAGGAGGAAGGGGCGTGGTCTGGCGGGAGGGTGCGGGTTTCTTGCGCCGAAGGAAGGAGGCGCTGGGTGTGCTGCGGCTGCTGCTGCGGAAGGAGAAAAGGAAGGCAGATCGGCGGAGGGTGCAGCGAAGCGGTGCCGGAGGGGGACCGAGCGGGCAGGAGAGGCGCGGATGAGGTTCGGCTACTGGGTGCTGCGTGGGGGTTTTGTGCACCAGGAGGGTAGAAGGCCGCTGGATCCGGTTGAGGAGGGGGGGTCGCGCGCTGGCTGCTGAGGATGCAGGGGAGGAGTCGGATGCCGGGGGGGATGCTGCGTAAGGGTGAGGAGGAAGAACAGGAGGGGATCGGGTGTTGCGGCTGTCGTGCGAGAGAGCCGAAGGAGGTAGGGATGCCGGACGACAGCAGGCTGAAGGGGGATGCGCGCCGGACAGGGGAGGAGAGGAGGGTGCAGCGGCGCACTGCAGGAAGGGGGCGCGGCCTGTAGACGGTGCACCAGGGAGAAGCGAGCGGGGATGAAAAAAAAATAAAAAGGAGAAGAGGGAGAGAGACAGAGTGGGGGGGGGGGGGTGGCGGCTCCCGCGGGGGAGGAAGAAGAAAAAAAAAGTATATATATAAAGGGGGTGCGGCCCACTAGGGTTGGAAAAAAAAGAAAAGAAAAGATAAAAGAAAGAAAAAATAATAATAATAATAAAATAATAAAATTAAATTAAATAAAACAAATCAGAATCATAATAATAATAAATTAAAATAATAATAATAACAACAACAAATAATAAACATCATAGAGATAAAATAATAAAATAAAATAAAATAAAAACAATAACGGTGTTCGTATCATTTTAATGATAATTAATTCTTAACGCACTAAAAATTCTAACGACGCAACAATTAACGCGCGTTTTAAATATAAAGACTCTATTTAAAATTTTCCAAAGACAACGGGATGCGAAAATACACCGGGCAAGGACGAACGGGGTTTCCAGAACAGGCTCCACTCACGCGCCCAACGACGTCGCGTCAAAAAGTGCACTTTTTAACAAAAACTCAAAAACCCGGTCCGATACTAAACACAAACCGCAGCAATATACTTTAAAGTCAAAGAAATCATAAAATAAAATAAACGCACGGTTTGGGGTGCGACAAGGAGGAGGAGGCTACTGCAACTGCTGTTCCCAAGGGGGGTATGAGGGGATTGATTTATTTTTTATTAAATTAATCCTCTCATTTAACTCTCTTTCAACACACCTCAAAACTGTCACCTAGTGCTTACGCAAATTAAGTCACACCTAGGGTAAACATGATGTTTTGGACTCAACCACATTCTCAAAACTTCAATCCAGGACTCTGTTCTAGTGTTTATTGATCTGGCGTACAAAATAAATTAATTTAATTAATTTACTGAAAATCCATCGATAACCTTTTCTATAGCTGGACCACACCTGCAAAGGTTATACCCCGCCTAGGGTAAAAAGAAGTCACTAGACGCAAATGAGCCCTCATAATTCTTATCTAAGCTATTGTTTAGGAGATAACCTATTTCTTCCTCGTGCATAGTATAAAAATAGTTAATATTTTTATAAAATTAAAATTTGGGATATTGGGCCTCAGAATTGCACGTTGCATCAGTAAGTTTCTCTAGAATTATTCATAAGAATATTAAAATGTCTGATAGAGAAAAACATTACATGTTACATCCCCACACTTTATGTCTTTTCCTCCCCCAAATACTATAGGCTATGTACAAGGGAATTGACAAGATCTCTCCACGGGGACTCCCACACCAACGAGCACACCAACAATTGTGGTTATGTAACAAAAAAACACAAAAAAAGAACCAAAACTCTAGCAATGATAGAGAGGGTTTAAAAGATTCAGATTTAGCCTGATGCTTTGGTTAATACATTGAACCCTCGAAGAGATCCAACCAAACACAATACCTCATCGTTGAACACCCAGGGCCACCTTCATTAGTTGGGAACCACCTCGAATGAGACCTAAAAGACCTAAACCAGATTTTAAGGGTATTTTCCAAACACAACCCATAACCGAAGAAAAGACCACATCTTCCCCATGTCTCACCGCATGTCTAGTGCCAACGCCAAACATCATAAGGTTGACATACTCCCCACCGTAAATAAAAACTATCACAAACATTCCCAATCGATATCTGGTCACACCATACATTCCAAAAAATCCTCAAAGCCTCATAATAATTATATCTCCCATAATGAAAACAAACATGGTTTCACAAGTGTACACACTAGGTGTTACCAGCCCTTACAAATCCACTTCCAAGGTACGATACCAACCTAGAACTCACAGGTCGAAGGAACTCACAAACCACACTATGACACTATCCACTTTGTGTGGCACCGACTCTCCTGCACAATTTTGGATCACACCTCAAGGAATCATCTTAGTGAGGGGGGATTTTACATACATCCCGTTAATTCAATGGCATAATGTACCACACCACAACATCCTCGAGCATCCTACATACAAGATGATGACACGAATTTGGAAGAACTAACCAATAAAAAATTCCTTCAAAAATGCTCACATCAGGTCTTATCAAGACCTTAGTTATCAAAATGATTCCAATATTTGTTTACAGAAGTCAATGGGACTCAACCACTGCACCTTGATTCGATCTTCTTTGGACAAAACTGACTCACATGCACAGTTTTCATTACATATTAGAAATGCATCTCAGTGGGGGGAAAAATCCCTCTCCCTTGTGTATTTAAAGATATGTAGAACATCATAAACACCAAAATATCCATCCACTGTTCAGTCTGATTGGTTGGATCCACCTGAACCCTTAGAGTTTAGTCTATGTGCTACTCGACGGGTGGTGGCTCCACTAGCTCTACAACTAGAGAATAACCTCCATCGTGACCAGAACCCTACAAGGAAACCACATAAATCTTCAGGTCATACAACAATCCTATCTGTGGAACTGTCTAATTCTACCATCATCAAAACATCATGAAAAAATTCATGATGCACCACAATCAAAAAGTATATCTGGGGAGCTGACTTAAGAAGGACATGAAAAACTAAAAACACAGAACTATGTGATTATTGTAACATTATTCCCCTATGTCCAGTTTCCTAATGTACTTAGTTGAAAGATAGTTTATCAGAGTCATGGTGTAATGATAAGCCAGACGCCCATACCAATACTACAGTCCCTGCCTAAAAGCCGAACTTGAAACATCATAATACTAACTCTATGCAACCCAAACCAAGCTCATGATTGCGGTCCAAAAGTGACACTCGATATGATACCTCTCTTTCTTGACACGACCCAAAGGGGATTGAGATGAGACTCCCAAATTCCACCTCCATAGGCCAGGGGTTGGCGTATATGGCTATGTATGCTATGATACACAAGGAGGACTTATCCAAAAATATCTGTACGCATGAACCCACATACACCTCCCAGAAACAGGGAAATGATATATATATATATATATATATATATATTGAAAACTATAATACATGAAGACATCAATCCCAATATAGAGTACATTAAAAGTAAAAAAAGGAAAAACATAGGGCCCACCAACTGAAAAATGCAGATGTTTCCAACATGCTCTGAAAGAACATTTCACTGTCAATCACCCATTAGAAATCTCCTTAGCCAGGCTCTGATAAAAACCCCGGTCAGTCCAGCTTGAATGCTAAACCTTCTTTAGGTCCATCTAGGACTCTATCGATGGACCTATTCTCTTTACAATACATAGTACATGTTCCATAAAAACCCATACAGGGGTGAGTATAAAGATAATCATTAGTCCCCCAAAACCCCAAACCAAAAATGGAGTAACTGATAGGAATCAATTAACTCAACCTAGCCTAAGGAAACCCATATGATGGAGAAGACCATCTTGAGACCATCCTCAGAAATACCTAAATAGTCATAATGATGTCCCTGGAATGTCAAAAAAATGGCACATACCACAGGGACTCCCTAAACACAATCCACATAAACTCATCATCATCACCAAGTCACATGGTCCTGACCATAGACTATCCACGGTAAAAAACTGAAGCTTCTAGTGAAAAACTCACAATATTATAATGTCGTAATGACCTCACTAATTCCCAAAATATCGAATACATCTGCGATAGTTCATTAAATGAAAGGGGGAAACTGTCGACAACTCATATTCAATGATCCATTCACACCATCCCAGATAGTACTTGACCATGTGTTGCCACCAACGCTGACCTGTGACCTGCGCATGGTTGGAAGAATTGCATAGAGTCCCACTCCTTCACACAGCCCTGCAGTCAAGGTAATACTAGATCTTAATCCTACACATGAAACCACTGGCTCTCTAGTTTGGAGGGGCCCACACCTTAATCAATCATGGGAGCAGTAACTCCAAACAAGGAATCATGTGTCCCATGTGGATGGTCTCACTCCCCACTACAACTCAAGAATGGGGGATCACTACTATGTATACATGAAATCATTCCCTAGTATGACATGCGAGTACCACCCTATAAAAATATTATATTGTACCCTAACACGGTAGGGGAGAACCACTCTATAAAACGTAATCCCACACCCATGGTGGGGGTGCACCACTATGAGAGACGTGAGACCACACCCACAGTATTGGAGCACTACACTGAGGAATATGATCCAACGCCCAAGGTAGGGAAGCATCACTACTTATAACATGATCCTACACCCATAGTAGGGGGAAAAACTCAAGAATGTGAGCCCTCACCCATGGTAGGGGAGCACTGCACCGAAGAATGTGAGCCCGCACCCCCGATAGGGGAACATCACTCTATGTAAGGTGAGCTCGCACCCAAAGTAGGGGAGCACCACAGTGAGGCTAGAGGACCCGCACCTTAGTATGATAAGAGAGTACTGACTCCACCATCAAATGAGATTGGAGAGACAGTTCCCTCTCACAGTAGTGGAGCAGTCCAATTGTACGAACATCACAGGGAAACCAACATCCTAGTAAATCAGGTGAATAACTACCCCAAAGGAAACTAACCAAATGTTACAAACTTGCGCCCATGATGTGGGAGTCTTGTGTCTACCTAAGTAGAGAAGAAATGGAAACCCACACCCTAGTTCCACAGAAAAGTACCTGACCCAAAATCTCTCTTCATGAACCATCGATCTCCAACATCATCCTAGCCCTGCTCCACAGGCATCTTGATTTATTCTATCCCCACATATCTCAAAATTCATAACATAGTATATAATTGTGTTCTACATGAAAAAACATACGAGATTAGCTATTTACATGAAAAAATCGGGAAACTGGTGAAAATGGTGCTTCTCATCGTAACACACCCAATAGGGAACTCATGGTGCCCATCCCATGATAAAAGAATCGATCCAAAGGATTGCACTATTGTGATCCTCACAAAAAAATACATAGGACAGATAGTTGAATCATCCAAAATGGATACTTAGTAAAAAAAGGAACATTTCACCGCAAATTCCCAATCTGTGCCTTATAGGACCCACACCACAATTTCGGTTTTAGCACTTTAAATTAGACTTAAAATGTCGGAATTAATTCCAATGGGTCAAATCCACGGATGAAACATGAAATGGACATCAGAAGCATGAGATATGTCTAATCGAAGGTTCGCCATATAATAATAAATATATTATTATTATTATTATTATTATTATAAATGGACATTTCATGCCAGCAACTCCAGATCCCAAAACAAAACGTATCAAAAGTAGCCTCAAAAGGACTGCATTGATAAAAGTGTCTCATCGCCACAGAAGGCATGAGAAACGGATCCCCCTGAATTTTATGCTAAGGTGGTTTTAATAAAAAATCATGGCCCAAACCACCCGTATCGGCCTGGACCAGTCGGTGCGGCTTGCTCAGCCGACCAATGACCCAGACTTCCAGTCCTACCAAAATCCTGCCACACCACTTCCTGGTGTACATAGTGCTTCCATAGTCCCTCCAGCCTCCGTCGCCCCGCATGTCGTGCCTCCGCCTTTCCTGATCCACCCTCTCCAGAACACGTTCGTCTCACATCTACTACTAGCCACCAGGAACACTATGGTGGTACCAAAACTAATCTAATACATATTTTAGAAATCTCAAGATGTGATCTTCATCACTATAGTGAAAATTCACACGAAAATAATGCATAAAAAAGGGGATCGGGTGGAAAACTCAAATCTACCTACATCATGGTGAAACGCCAATACTTTGAGGCTAAATGTGCACTCTAGAGACACTACTGCATGATCCGAGTGCATCCTCCGTCAATATCAGAGCTTTATGGTGCTTCATTTTCTTGATTTTGACTATTATTCATGGAGAGGAGGAGGAGGAGGATGCCTCTCTAAATGCGCATGATGGGGGGAGATAATGGGATTGAAATAATTTTTTTTAAAATTAATCATCTCATTTAAATCCCCACCAACACACCTACGACCCAACACCCAGTACATAAAAAATTATGTCACACCTAGGGAAATAATGATGTTTTAGACTCAAACATGGTATTAGAAATTAGATCTGAAACTCCATTCTGGAGTCAATCAATCCAAAATCCAAAGTAAATTAATTTATTTTATTTACAAAGTTTCCCTCGATAGATTTTTCTAAAGTATACCCACATCCTCAAAGGTTATACCCCACCTAGGGTAAACGGCGCACTCCAGATTCAAATATTCCATCATATTTTTGATTTGATCTAACATTTATGGGATAACTCTTTTCTTCCACATGCATAGTATTAAAATACTTAATATTATTATTAAATAAATTTTGGGAACACTAGTCCTTGGAATTGCTTGTCGTCTCAGCGCTTAGCTCTAGAATTACTCTTAAGAATATTCCAACGTCTGACAAGGATAAACCCAAGTCTCTACATAACACCTAGTTATCTTTATGTTAGAGATAAATATGTTTTAGTGTCTATAAAGTGATATAATTTCTTAGAAACCACAATATTTATCCTTTACCAATTTTCCAAAACATTTTCCAATACATTGAATCATCCTTTGAGTTATCCATAGAAAAGTAACAATAAATTTCCTTATAAATATATATGAGATTATCAATAATATTTTTTCATCCTAGTTTCTAAAGATATACTAAAACATTACAATGATACAAAATAAATCATCATATGATTCTCATAAATTGATATGACATCTTTTATATGAATATAAAATAAATTACACAAGAACACTCTTGGGGACCATAATAGTTTTGTGTATTTGGATAATAGGTACTCAATCATCTAATTTGGTAAAATTTCTTCACTCTCACCCATAAATATATCCCCCTTTAGTACTCTTCACAAATATAAACTACCTAAAAGCATTATTCATAACCTGGGGAAAGGTAACATAATAAATGGTTAACTCAGATGCTCAGTATGGGTAAATAAGAGAGATACACAAGAATAACATGAACAAAAATTTAATTATAAAATGATCATAACATTTGAAAACTATTCCCTTCATATCATAGATAATAATCATGAAACATGGTATATATATTTATATTTCATAAGAAATAAATCATAAGGGAATAAAATTACATGATCAGTGAGAGAATAAAATTGGTATAATATATTTAATTAATTAATATATTTAATTGTAGAAAATCTCATGTCAATGATATAAACATGTGATTCATAACATGTTTATTTTGGCCTAAAAAAAATTGTATATACTTTAGTATTTCTATTACCCCTCGTGATCCATCTTCTATGTTTGGGATAACCTCCCATGTAACCACTTTTGGGGTTGGGATAATCTATCATGTACTCTTCTAACAGACATAACATTTGTTAGTACCCAATGCCTTAGAGGGAGATATAGGTCCATCAAATCATATGATTAAAATCAAACATATTAGTTCC
Organism: Viscum album; assembly: GCA_963277665.1. Taxonomy (NCBI): domain Eukaryota; kingdom Viridiplantae; phylum Streptophyta; class Magnoliopsida; order Santalales; family Viscaceae; genus Viscum; species Viscum album. The sequence continues at coordinate 1,040,248,824 of OY728165.1, forward strand.
ACATGATTAAAAAATAATAATCATATCATAATCCATAAAATTAAACGGGTTTCATAAAAAATTAATTAAATCATAAAATGTAGAAAAGATACATATTGCATAATCATATTGTAATTTAATCAAATCATAACTAGGGAAAGAAGAGGGTTTAGAAGAATTTTCTCATGGAATGACCCATGAAAGAGAAACACGTTTGATAAAAATATTTTCCTAAAAAACATAAACCATTTAGAGAAAGAAAAAATTGGTATCCTTGGAAAAAATACCCAGTAAAGAATATGTAACATCAAAGGATTCAATTTTCGATGGAAATTATTTTGGAATATCACATGGAACATTTTTTTGAGGATAATAGCCATTCATATTTCAAAAAAAATTAACCTATTAATTTTCAATGTCCATTTATTTCAAAATATACATGTTAACTTATCAAGTAATATTTAATGAAAATAATGTTCTTAACATTAGTAAATTTAATTCATGTACTACACCTCAAAACATAAATTCCTTTCACATTTTCATAAAAAATAAATTGTGAATTTTCTTGAAAAATATATGAACATTCATTTCACATCACTTTAAAAAAAGATAAAAATTATTAAATAAAATTAGGAAAAAAATCAAACGCATCTTTATGAAACTTGGTTTTAGATGTATAATTATATTAAAACAATGAGATAAATGATGACCAAGTTTCTTGAAAACATTATTTTAAACTCATGTGTAAATAAACAGATTAAAATGAAGTGAAAAAATGAATAATCATCCTCTGAAAATAAGAGAATAAAATTCATGATTTTCTTGAGAGATATATCATATGATTTGATCATTATAATCATAATAATAAAAAATATTTATTTACAATATGATTATTGTTGGACTCTTCATGTGTTAATCATGTTTTAATGATCACAAATCCTTTTTCTGTTACTTAATCTCAATATTCATTGCACATCTTTCTAATGCTCTTCAATCTCAATAATATCTACTCATCATGGTTTAATGATAACTAATCTTATAGATGTTAATTACTCTCATTATTATTTACAAGTCTTATGCATGATCACAAATCTCACATATATTATCAAGACATTATGTTTATGATTCAAGTTCTGTTACTCTCTAACGATTAAGCTTAATCCATATTCTGCATATTCTATCTAAGTCCTAATACAGATATTTGTCTAAGTATGGACTCACCGTGAAGGACTCACAGTGACCCAGACACCATGACCCAGACACCGTGACCCAGATACCGTGACCCATACACCGTGACCCAGACACCATGACCCAGACACCTTGAAGGACTTACTGTGAACCTCGTACCGTGAAGGTCATACCGTTAACCTCGTACTGTGAAGCTCATACTGTGAACCTCATTCCATGAAGAAGACACCGTTTACGTAATCATTGTGACACCATTCCTTAACTTTTTGTCAATATTATTTAAATACTGCTAACGGTCATATTTGATATTTTTAATGCAATTTATGTTATTTAATGATAGTTGTTGGCATGTTAGGAAACCGTATATCGTACCTATGAAACGAGAATCATTACTACTTCCAGAACTCGTGGAATATGTGGAAGATTAAGATGTAGTACACTAGATGAAATATAGCAGAAAAGAAGTGTGCAAGTGTGAAGATACAACGAGAAGAACTTACATACACCGATAGAACTACAAGAAGAAAAATCCTGATCAAGAACGAGATTTCCAGACCTTCAAATAATTCTCATGAATGCAATCCAACAATACTGAAGAACACATGACGAATCAAGAGATCCGTAAAATACAAGCTGACCACGTCACTCTATTTTTCAACATAAAAACAAGAGAAGGACTCAGAAGCATTCCTGCTGAATCCAATGATTCCAGAACTTCATTGATAATCACTAGAGCTTTCTAAACGCTTATCTCCTCTATCTAAGTGATTTATTTATTAACTTTACAGCCGTGTGGTGTACTTTGTATTTATTATACACACACTGTCTCCTGAACTGAACTGGAGGACATATAATTCCTCAAACCACAATTGTTTACTCTTGTTTACCCACGTTAACTGTGGAAGAGGCCCTTGTGTGGCCTATTCTTTGTTTTGTTTCCCACGTAGAACAGTGGTAGAGGTCCCTATGTGGCCTGGGCAGTTTTGTAAACTGTTGTTAACCCCGATCCGGGGTGTGGATCAAATTTATATAAATTTGAGAGGACTAAGTCTCGGCTTGAGACTGAACCTCTTGTTATATCTGTTGTGCATCTTTAGTTTAATTTTATAGTATACTAAATATATCTTATTTATTCCACTGCTATTACATTGAAATTCAAAACTATTTTAAAGATACTTTTATAGTAAAATTAGCAAGTGTTTACACTTATTGTAAATCAGTAGGTTAGTTTCAAAAGTTAATTTAATCTTGTGGTTAATTTAACTGAGACCTAATCAATCTTTGAGAAGCTATGTGAACATTTAAAATCTGTATAAATTCACTACAGTTTAACTTTTTTTTATAAAATAAGGGATTTTAAATAGACAATATTTTAACAGAAATTTTAATTGGAACTAAATTCACCCCCCTCTTGAGTATCCACTCCGACCAACATTTGGTATCAAAGGATTAAAAATATTTTCTAAAATACTCTGTTTTTTCAACTGTGATTTTAGTTTTATTTTAATGTTCTTAAAATTTCTGTTATTTCTAAATTTTTATCTCTTTCAATTTTTTTTTCAACACAGTTATCATGGATAACAAACTTGAGGGTGCTGCTAATAAAAGGACACCTTTATTCAATGGTACAAACTATGCTTAGTGGAAACTTAAAATGAAAATTCATTTAGAAAGCATGAGTTTTGATATTTGGACTGCTATAGAATCTCAATATAAAATTACAGAAACTGAAATAATAACTTGGGATGAACCTACAAAGACAGCTTACAATAATAATTGTAAAGATATGAATGCCATGTACTGTGCTCTAGTAGATGAGTAGTTTAATAGAATTTCTGCTTGCAAAAATACTTTTGAAATTTGGGATACTTTTGGTGTTTCTCATGAAGTAACAACCAATGTTAAAGAAATGTGATTGAATAATTATACTATTAAATATGATAATTTTAAGATGAAGACTGATGAACTTATTTCTGATATGTATCTCAGGTTCAATGAGATAGTCAATACAATGAATTCACTTGGTAAAGCTGTTCCAGCAAAGGAACAAATTATGAGAATCTTGAGATGTCTACCAGACCGATGGAGGGGCACTTCTGTTTCAATCAGAGAATCTTGTGATATTGGTAAACTGCCAGTCAAGGAACTTATTGGTAAGTTAATGACGTATGAGGAAGAACTTAAGGTAAAAAAATAAGTAGAAGAAGTACCAAAAAGGATGGCAGTGTCTTTCAAGACTAATACTTCAAGGAATAAAGATAAGGAGAAGCTTCATGTAATTGATAACTCAAGATGTGAAGAAAGTGAAAGTGCATCTGACAGTGGTGAAGAAATGGCTCACATGCCCAAAAGATTTAAGAAGTTTTATAGGAAGAAGAAATTTTTCAGAAAATCAAATTAAAAAGGAATGTATGATAATAAGGGACACTGGAAAAAGGATTAGAAGAAATTTGACAAATCTGATTATGTTGTCTTCTATGAATGCAAAAGAAAAGGATATATAAAAGCAGACTGTCCAAAGCTGAAAAACAAGAAGAAATATGAGTATAAGGATAATTTGTATAAGAGATCCATGAAGGCTACGTAGAGTGCTTCTGAGGATAGCTCCAGTGAATCTGAAGCTTCTTAGACTGAAAACATAAATAAGGCAAACATGTGTTTTATGACAAACATTTCTGAGGTAACATCTGAAACTCCTTCTTTAAATTATTATTATTCTGGAGATGATTCTGATTCTGAAAATATGTCAAAATCTGAATTTTTTGAATACTATGATATGTTGGAGGAAACCTGTACTGATCTGAAAGAAAAATACAAAGGGTAAAAGAAACAATATGCTTTAACTGTTAAACATAAATCTGATCTTGACATAGAAATGGAAAAGAATGCTCGGTTTCTTAAAGAAAACACTGAACTGAAATTGTAAAATGAGAAAGTTAGAAAGGACTTAAGGAAATTCACAAATGGTAATGATACTCTTACTCAAATGATAGGTAAGCAGATTGCACCTAGATATACTACTGGTATATGATACCAACCTGGACAAAGACAGATTACCAAGAATAGATTTATTCCTAAATCTGTTCAGAATACTACAAGTTCTAGTTCTAGAAATTTGAATGCTTCAACGAGTTATTCACTTATTTATAAATCTAATAGAGTTTATCGTTTAAAATCTTTTGATTCTGTGAATTATATGAGACCCATAAGACAAATGTGGGTACTGAAATCTTTGATTTCTAACCTGTCTGGACCCAAGAATATTTGGGTACCAAAATCATTTCCTATTTAATTCTGTTTTTTAGGAATCCTGCATGAAGAGTTCCCACAGAAGACATGGTATCTGGAAAGTGGATGTTCAATAAATATGTCTTGGGATTACTCATGTTTAAAATGTTTAATAAAGGTTTATGGAGGACATGTCACATTTGGTGATAATTCTAAAGGAAAGATCATCGGCCTAGGCCAAATTAGTAACACTAACTCAGTATTAATTTCTAAATTTTTATTTGTTGATGGACAGAAATATAATCTGTTAAGTATTTCTCAACTATGTGATGATGGTTTTATTGTCAAATTTGAAAATGATTCTTGTAATATTTTTAATTCTAAAAACGTTTTAGTTTTTTCTTCTCTAAGAAATGAAAATGTTTATGCTGTTGATTTAAATTCCTTAGCTAAGAAAAACATTACTTGTCTAAATACTTTTCATAAAGAGTCTTTATTAGGGTATAGAAGATTAGGACACTGCAATGTACACTCACTTAGAAAACTTACTAGGAAGAACTTAGTTAGAGACCTAAAAAAACTTGAGTTTCCAAATGACAATGTTTGTAATATCTGTCAAAAGGGAAAGAAACATAAGGTTTCTTTTAAATCAAAAAAAGAAGTGTCAACATCTCAACCTCTCGAGTTGGTTCACATGGATTTGTTTGGACCATCAAGAGTTTCTAGATTAAATGGGAAGCACTATGTCTATTTCCTAGTAGATGACTTTTCAAGATATACTTGGGTATACTTATTTGCTCACAAAAGTAAATCTTGTTCTTACTTTGTTAAATAATCCAAATCTGTAGATAATCTTAGTGGACTTAATATTAAAACCCTAAGAAGTGATCATGGACGTGAGTTTGAAAATCATGAGTTTGAATCCTATTTCTCACACAAAGGCTATAGTCATAACTTTTCTTCTCATAGGAGACCTCAGTAGAATGGTGTAGTAGAAAGAAGAAATAGAACCCTGTAAGAAATTGCTAGAACTATACTTAATGAATATGACCTACATATTTACTTTTGGGCTAATGCTGTCAATAAAGCTTGTTATATCATCAATAGAGTCTTGATCAAACATCTTCTTAAGAAGTCCCCTTATGAGTTGTGGAATAATAGAAAACCTAATGATAGTTACTTTAGAGTTTTTGGCTGTAAAGTTTTTATTCTTAATACAAAGGATAATCATGATATGTTTTCTTCTAAAAGTGATGAAGGAATTCTTCTTGGTTATTATTTAACTAGAAAATCCTATAGAGTCTTCAATAAGAGAACAAAATGTGTCGAAGAATCTGTTCACATCAAGCTTGATGAAACTGATCCACATGAACCTAAAACCTCTCTTGAAAATCTTGAAGAATATTTATATGTTCTAGACCTTAATGAAAAATCTAATGAACCTACTATAAAGACAACCAGTTCTAGACTTATTCTAGAATCTGTTCCTAATGAACTTTAACCTAGAGAAGAACCTGAAATTCCTAGTCCTACCTTTACTAGATCAACTATAATTCTAAAGAATCATCCTTTAGATGCTGTTGTAGGAAATCATGATAGAGGAACACAGACTAGAGATTCTCTTCGAAATTAGGTTGAACATCAAGCCTTCTTATCACATCATGAACCTAAAAACATTGATGATGCTATTAATTATGAATTTTGGGTAATTTCTATGCAAGAATAACTCAATCAATTTGAAAGAAATAAAGTTTGGAACCTTTTTGAAAGACCTAAGGACACTTTCACAATAGGCACTAAATGGGTGTTTAGAAATAAAGCAGATGAATCCGGAAGAATAGATGGAAATAAAGCTAGTCTAGTTGCACAAGGCTACAGTCAAGAAGAAAGATAGATAATGAGGAGACTTTTGCTCCAGTAGCCATATTAGAAGCTATTAGGATTCTACTTGCTTATGCTGCACATCTAAATTTCAAACTATATCAAATGGATGTCAAAAGTGCATTCTTGAATGGGTATATTGCTGAGGATGTTTTTTTGAACAACCACCTGTATTTTCGAACCCTCATTTTCCAAATCATATTTTGAAATTAACGAAATCATTATATGGTTTAAAGCAAGCTTCAAGAGCTTGGTATGATAAATTATGTACTTTTCTAATTTCTAAAGGTTTTACAAAAGGAGTAGCTGATCCTGCTCTGTTTATAAAATGAATTTCTAAAGATGTTTTAGTTGTATAAATTTATGTAGATGATATTATTTTTGGATCTTCAAAAACTACATTATGTATTGATTTTTTGAAAATGATGCAAAATGAATTTGAAATGAGTATAATGGGTGAACTTAAATTCTTTCTTGGATTTCAGATCGTTCAAAATGATAATGGAATTATTTTAAATCAAAGTAAATATACTTCAGATCTTTTGAAAAGTTTTGGATTGGATAGCACAAAAGGTAGTGACACTCCCATGAGTACCACCTCTAAGACGGATCTTGATGAAGATGGTAAATATTTTGATCAAACCACTTATAGAGGAATGATTGGAAGCCTACTCTACCTAAATGCTAGTTGTCCTAATATTATCTTTAGAGTGTGTATGTGTGATCATTTTCAAGAAAACCTTAAAGACTCACATTTAAATGATGTAAAGAGAATTTTCAAATACCTTAGGCATACTCCCAATTTAGGACTGTTCTATCCCAAAGGACAATCATTTGAATTAGTTAGTTATTCTAATGCTGATTTTGCTGAATGTAAGTTAGATAGAAAAAGCACCTATGGAATGTGTCACCTTTTAGGCAAGTCACTAGTATCATGGTGTAGTAAGAAACTAAATTATGTTGCATTATCTACTACAGAATCTGAATACATAGCTACTGGCAGTTATTGTGCAAAAATATTATGGATTAAACAGACATTACTAGACTATGGATATCAATGCAGACATGTCACAATAAATTGTGACAACCCAAGTGCTATTAACATTTCTAAGAATCATGTTTCTCATTATAGGACAAAACATATTAATGTAATACATCACTTTTTGAGGGATCATTATCAAAAAGGTGATATCACTTTGGAATTCATTGGTACTGAATATCAACTTGCTAATATATTCACTAAACCATTATATTCTGAAATATTAGACTACATCATACAAGATCTTGGTTTGATTAATCATAAGTGAATATCTTACTGATCTTAATGTTTAATACTACTGTATTTTACTTTACGGTTTCATAGTCACTGTTTTAAGTTACTGTTTTATGTTCACGGTCTCACCATCAAGACTTTATGCTCACGGTCTGTCAACGTACTGTCTCACCATGACTGCACAGAATGCATATTGTCTCACCATGGCAACTATCAACTATCTTACCATGATGCCTAGTTTTCATCTCACAGTAACGCCTGCTCATGGTCTCACCGTGAATGTTTTTTTCTTTTCTTTTTTATTTTAATGCGTAGAGTGTAGTTTTTTATTTCACCGCTATTTGATTTCCTGTGTTTTTGTTTTTATGACATTTTACATTCCCAAATGATAAAAATTAAGGGTTTCATTCGATTCCTTACCCGAACTCTCTCCTGAACCTTCTCTTCCCTCTCGCCCGAACCTTCAGTGGATGCCAAGGATGAAGCGTTCATCTACACCCTCACCTGAGAAGCTCCGCACTAAGAAACAGAAGAGGATACCGAGGATTTCTCTCGAAGGACGTCTAAAACCATATCTGGTAAGCCGTACAATTGTACCTGAAAAAGAGGTTTGTGCAGAGTGGTTGCTGTCTAGCTGATCTTTAGTTTTGAAAGTTTTAAGAGATCAAGGATGGCTTGGATGGTTCACTGGAAAGAATAGACCAATCTACCCAAGATTGGTATCTCAATTTTATCAGTATGTTACGTTTTCTTTTGAGTGTGGAGAAATCATTATGGTGACAAGCTGGATAAATGGTCAAAAGTGCTCTTTATCTTCTAGGATGTGGGTTGTATGCCTTAGGATTCTCCATGAAGGAGTTTGTGAGGATTATCAGAGAGACCCTCCTCCAACAACTGACATCATTGACCTAGAGACTACTTTGGAACACCTGACTAGAAATGGCACCAAGAGAAGGTCCATAGCTGCTGAATTAGATGGGGAGAATAGACTTCTATTCAAGTTTGTTCAAAATTCGATTAGTCCAAGAAAATGAGATTATTATGTGATGACGTATCAGGATGTTTTCTTGATTCATCTGTTGATGAATGACCATAAGATAAACCTATGCAAGTATGTTATCAATCATATCTATGAGATTATCAAAGTCACTTCCAAATCCACCTCCATGTTTTACTCAAGGATGATCTCGGCTATGTTAGTTGCCAATGGGATGGTTGGAATGAATTAAGAAAAGTTAGAGAACCTTGATATCTGCCTATCCATGCCTATCATCAGTAGAATGAAGATTAGCTGGAACCCCAGGAAAAAGAAGTGGGTTGAGGAGAATGATCAAGTGTATAAAAAGATTAATCCTGTTGACTATCCAAGAAGGCCTAAAATTTTTTCGTATCCCGGTTTGGAACCAGATGAAGTGGCTGAGTATTCAGAAGAAAAAGAGGAAGAGGAAGTAACTGCTGATGTATCTCCAAGAGAAGAAGCTGGAAGAACTCAAATAGAAATAGATCATGTTGAAAAAGAAAGGACTATTGACCCTGCTGTTATCCCTACTGAAATACCTCAAGAAGAGGAAGTTGGTGTTAGTTTGAGAGAAGAGGAAGCTCCTACTTCCAGTGCGGATGTAAATCCAGAAGACCATCATAATGCTGCAAGGATGTTTCTTTTCATGATTCAGAACAGAAAGTAATCTTTGAGGTAGATCCTGTTGGAGAGGATCTTTCTGTTGAAAAGGAAGAATGTCTGGAAGTTCAACCAGTGGAACAGACGGTTCCTGAGATAATTCCCTCTGCTGAATAGAGGATGCAAATTGCCTTTCATATGGAAAGGCAGGAATTTGCTGAAGGGATTAGGGATGATCCTGTGGATCTTTTCCATGTTCCTGAGCCCCAAGAATCTGAAAGGGAAGCACATTTTGAGGGGGAGGAACCTCAAAATCATGAGATTATAGAAGCTGGATCTGCTAAAGCTTCTCAACCTACTGTCTCAAAATCTGTGCACACTCTGTTTGTTTTTCCATGCTTTTATGATGTGAATGAGTTCGAGAAAGTTTCTACCACTAGAATGGATCTTTCTTTTCTGTTTCAACTGAATTCTATAGCTCATCCAGAACCAGAACTAGAGCCCCAACCTCAATCCAAATCTTAATATGAGTCTGAAGATAACTCTGAACCTCAACCATAATCTAACCCACTACCTTTACCTTCATCCTTACCCGAGCATCACTCGTTTGTGACCAAAGAGGATCTGAAAGTTTTTTGAGAAACCATGGTAGATGGAGTTGAGAAAATTTTCTCCACTCAACCTCGTACAGTAACTATGTTAAGTCAAGAAGATTCATCAATTCTCATGGAAAATATTATCTTGCATATTCAACCAAGGATGATCCAATAAATTCAAGAAGTCGGAGTAGAGAATATGCATCTAAGAGCTGATGTTGCAAATCTGAAAAATATGATTGCAATTCTTCAGAATGAGTTATCCTTGAGATCAGAACCTACTCATGTCTCTGCTCCTGCACCTGTTTCTACTTCTATTGAGCCATATGATTCCCCCCTTGCTAGGGAAATTGGGTCTGAAGTTCATCCATACCTCCTTTATTTTGATATAAATATTGTAAGAAGACACACCAAGATGCTTGAACGCATGAGAGAGCTTGTGGAAACTCTGAATAAGCTTACAGATGAATACACTGGATGCCTGTAAAAAGTTCTGAAACAGCTCAAAGTTCTAACCGAAGCTGTCATGGATTCACCTACTTCTAGTCATACCTCTACATCATCCATGGATGATTCTATGATGAGATCCATAATCAAGGAAGAAATTCAGAGTGCCTTTAGTGGATTGGATCTTTCCTTGTTGATAGAAGTGGTTAAAAACAGTGATAGAGCATTGGACTTGGTTAGGATTCATTCAAAGATAGCCAATGATGTCCAACAAGATATCCAAAAGAATTTATCTCTTTATCTCTCTCGGATTTTCTCTAAAAGTGATATGATATATTAATTTAGATATCTTGTGGAAATTTTGAGAATCCCTCTGGTGACTCAAGATTTTAAAACTCAAGTTTAGAAACATACAGAGTTCACCAGATTGTTGGACAGGTTTATGGAAAATAAGGATGATTTTGAAAAATCTATGCAATATGGTGGTGAAATCATTACTGATTTCATCGATCTTTTGAAGCCGTATCTTCATGTGCAGAGTACTGTTATAGTTTCTCCAGCTACTGCACCCCTTAGACCTGGTCTACCTGCCTTAGCCTCAACTTCCATGTCAGTCAGCCAAGCTCTTTCCCAGATCCGTCCAGTCATTCTTAACCAACCTACGCCTAGATCTTCTTCTACTCCCACATTGGCTCCATCTGTTCTTGAAGGTCTACCCTTACCCTCTCTATCTACTGCATCTATGTATTCTTCTACTTCAGCACCGGCTCCTACTGCCGATAAAGGCAAGGAAAAGATGGATCCCTGAAGAGTCTCGAGACTGTTTTCTTTTTGACGGGATGCCATTTCTTATTTACTGTTTGTATTTCTCCTCTATGTTGTATTTTAAACCCTTGGTTTAATGAAATCTGCCGACGTTTCATTTCATTTTAGCTACTTTTTGATAATCCCAAAAGGGGAGAAATCTCTACAAGTATCAATGGGGAAGTGTTAGTTCTAAAATGTTTTTTTGCTATGCTAGGATCTATAATGTTACATTTTCTTTGTAGTCTACATATATCTGGTTTTTGATCATCAAAAGGGGGAGATTGATGGACTCCTCATGTGTTAATCATGTATTAATGATCACAAATCCTTTTACAGTTACTTAATATCAATCTTCATTACACATCTTGCTAATGCTCTTCAATCTCAATAATAACTACCAATCATGGTTTAATGAAAACAAATCTTATGGATGTAAATTACTCTCTTTATTATTTACATGTCTTATGCATGATCAATAATCTAACATATATTATCAATCCTTTATGTTTATGATTCAAGTTCTGTTACTCTCTAACGATTAATCTTAATCCATATTCGGCATCTTCTGTCTAAGTCCTAATACAGATATTTGTCTATGTATGTACTCACCGTGAAGGACTCACCGTGACCCAGACACTGTGACCCAGACACCGTGACCCAGACACCGTGACCCAGACATCATGACCCAGACATCGTGACCTAGACATCGTGACCCAGACACCGTGGCCCAAACACTGTGACCCAGACACCGTGACCCAGACACCGTGACCCAGACACCGTGAAGGACTTACCGTGAACCTCGTACCGTGAAGCTCATACTGTGAACCTCGTACCGTGAAGCTCATACCATGAACCTCATACCGTGAAGAAAACACTATTTACATAATCACTGTGACACCGTTCCTTAACTTTTTTTCAATATTATGTAAATAATGCTAATAGTCATATTTGATTTTTTTAATGCAATTAATGTTATTTAATGATATTTGTTGGCATGTCAGGAAACCGTATCTCATACCTATGAAAAGGGAATCATTCCTACTTCCAGAACTCGTGGAACATAAGGAAGATTAAGATGCAGTACACCAGATGTAATATATCAGAAAAGCGGTGCGCAAGTGTGAAGATACAATGAGAAGAACTTACATACACTGAGAGCACTACAAGAAGAACAATCCTGATCAAGAAAGAGATTTCCATACCTTCAAAGAATTCTCATGAATGAAATCCAACACTACTGAAGAACACACGATGAATCAAGTGATCCGTAAAAGACAAGATGACTATGACACTCTGTTTTTCAACAGAAAAACTAGATAAGGACTCAGAAGCATTCCTGCTGAATCCAACGAGTCCAGAACCTCATTGATAATCAATAGAGCTTTCTAAATGCTTATCTCATATCTCTAAGTGATTTATTTATTAACTTTTGATCAGTGTGGTGTACTCTGTATTTCGTATACACACATTGTCTCCTGCACTGAACTGGAGGATATCAAAATCCTCAAACCACAATTGTTTACTCTTGTTTACCCACATAAACTGCAGAAGCGGTCCTTGTGTGGCCTGTTCTTTGTTTTGTTTCCCACGTAGAACAGTGGTAGAGGTCCCCGCGTGGCCTGGACAGTTTTGTAAAATATTTTTAACCTCGATCCAGGGTGTGGATAAAATTTATATAAATTTGAGAGGACTAAGTCTTGGCTTGAGACTGATCCTCTTGTTATATCTGCTGTGCATGTTTAGTTTAAGTTTATATTATACTACATATATCTTATTTATTCTACTGATATTACTTTGAAATTCAAAACTATTTTAAAGCTACTTTGATAGATAAATTAGAAAGTGTTTACACTTATTTTAAATCAATAGGTTAGTTTCAAAAGTTAATTTAATCTTGTGGTTAATTTAACTGAGACCTAATCAATCTTTGAGAAGCTAAGTGAACATTTACAATCTGTATAAATTAACTACATTTTAACTTGTTTTATAAATTGGGGGATTTTAAATAGACAATATTTTAACAGAAATTTTAATTGGAACTCAATTCACCCCCCTCTTGAGTATCCACGCCGACCAATAATTATAAAATAAAACTGTTACAAATTTGGAAATTTTGAATCATAATACCCATTGAATAATAACATAAAATGAAAATGAGAATATAACATAAAAAGTTTATATTTATGATATAACCTATAAAAGGTGTAGTATATACACCTTATATAATAAGATATGTTAATAACATAACTTATGGCCCAAATAATGTGATTTAACAATAAAATCAGTTATGGATTTGGTAACATTTGAACTAAGACCCCCATGAAATTGAGATCCATAAATAGATATGTAAATCCAAAAAAATCCAGATATGAATCATAAAATAAATTTTTTTCTAGTATATAAACCACATAAAAGAAATATGTGGTTAATATGGCATGTGTCTCATATCAAAATAAAATTGAGATGGAAGTCACTTACCACTTTGTAATATTTTGAATTGTGATCCCCATTAAAGGGTAACATCATATTAAATTTCTAATATAATTAATATAATTATATTAACAATATATCTTGTCAAAGTGGAATTATTTAGACCATAATAAATAAACTGGTTGTCAATATTTCATAAGACTCTTAGAAATAAAAGAGATACTTGAAATATCTTACCTTAATCCTCAACTTTCTTCATACACATTCATGCTATCGGTATAAAAAATATAATTTTATTATTAATCTATTATAGAATTATATATATTTCTATAATTCCATATATGATTTAAATATGAACCATTATTATCTTTTTATTAAAAAAATGTTAATTTCATGTTTTGTGAAACAACTAATTCATTTTCAAGTACATTTTGTTTTGTTATTTTTTAATCCATTTACAATGAATATGTTTCAATGATATCCATAATTTTAAAAATGATATTAATATAATATATATTAATTTAACATATATTTATAGTATTTTATATGATTTTGTAATAGAAAATGATGTACACCATTCATGCATATGGTAGACCGTACATACGAATGAATGTTGTTACCATTTTCTCATTAGATTGAAATAAATAAAGTGAAATAATATATTAAAATTAAAGAAGAAATTTTTATTTCATATATATATAATAGTTTCAATAAATACATTCTTTTTACCTTCCATATATAGTGTGAATGAATCACATCAATTCATGTGGAGGTAGACCACTGTACACACGATCAACATTATCCTATTCCCACAAAAAATGATGTAAAAACATATGTGAGATATAATATTTATAGATGAATAAAAATATCAAAAATATCATATAAACATATATATTTAATTCATCATTATATCCATCCTTCAGTGGTGCTGATTGAAAAAATAATATCAGTGTGCTGGTAGGTAGTCCGTCGAACACATAAATGATGATTTTATAATGCATTTTATAGAAGAATAGACGGTTATAGGAAATTTACATAAAATAAAAAACTATCAGTATATTTATGATATGAAAATTATTATATCATCATCATTTAATAACAATTTATGGTGGTGTAGAAGGAAATAAAATAAAATTCATTGTAAGGGGTGTAACATCTTCTTTTGAAAACATTATTTTGGATAAAAATGGATTTTAAGGATAGATTTTTGACCAATATAATGATCATAATATGAGAAGTGGAAATTAGGTAAGTTACTTTTATAGGTAATGGTAGAACCAATGGGGTTTTTTACGTATTAATAGGATATGATAGCGGGTCTCATTTTATACATTAGGTAAGTGGAACTATTGTAATTTTTGAAAGTAAAAATATAAACCAACATATGAAAATGAAATAGGTCATTAAAGTGGCCCATTGTCTATAATATAAGATAAAATTTAGAAATATGGATATTAAATGCGTTTTGGAATTGTTTGTGGTCATTTATAGCTCTTATCGTTTATGATTAACCCCCGATAAACCCAGTTTACATCAAACACAATAAATAATTTTTTCTGTAATTACAATTCATTATAGTTAAAAATTAATATGAACATAATATAAAATATGAATTATTATGATTCTGAATACCAAATCAATTTTCAAAAATTCAATTCATATAAGTGGAAAATAATAATTTAATATTAATCTCTTTGATGCGATGAGAAAGTGTGTTTTAAAAAAGAAAAGGTTTAAAATATTAAAATGATTCAATTTCAGAATTATATGTTAAAATGAATTCAATGAAATAAATTAGATATATATATATATATATTAAATAAATTTTTTTAAAAAAACATTAAAATAATGTGTAAGCTTTAAAAACATTATAGTAAATTACATTTCTTAATAAATATAAATATTCTTCACTATTAATTGATGAAATTTACCTTCACAATAAATACTCAACAATTCATCCTAATATATTTTTTACATGAATATTTTTCTAATTTTATTAATTTTTTTGAAATAATTTTCTATTTGTGAAGAAAAATTAAATTTAATGTATCTTTTCAAAAGTTGTAAATTTTTTTAGTGAAATACAGTTTTAGGAGGAAAATTGTATTTAGTATAATATATTTTTTAATAAAAACATAATTTTAATGTTAATCTTTTTATTTAATATATAATAACTTAATTTAATTTAAATAATTCACCAATAATGGTATTTTATATTTTTGGAGATAAAACACATTTTTGTATACAAAAACATTTTTTCAGGAAAAATATTTCATTTATTTAAAAATTGTGTTTTATTTCCATTTATTTTTTTATCCACCTAATAATTCATTTCATATTAATATTTAAACCATATATTTACATAATTTAGTCAATCCTATTCATATTTTTTATTCTAAGGGTTGGGTGACAAATATCATATTAAATAATAGATTCTTATTAATAAGCAACAATTCGTTAAAACATGAAATTTACTGTAACATAATATATGTGTGGTATCTCAAGTAAAAAAACTAAAATATATCTTCTATTTAATGAAAAATATCCAAAATAAATATTTATATGACAATTAATTCATATAATCAAGTATTTTTAGAAATAGAACTAATATATGTACAAAATAATTTATTGTAATAGAGGAAATTATGGATGCATAAAGAATTTTATCCATGTTTATTTTTTATAATATTAAGAAGTCCATTGAGACTTCATAAGATTATTTCAATGGAATAAATGAGAATAATTTTTTAAGTGTTCTTCATGATAAATATAATTAAAATATTTTCAATATTAATAATCCAAATCTATCATTGAATTATTTTAGATTTATCATAATATATCTTTATATCCACAATGTAGGATTCTTCTCACATGTAATTTAATGACATGTGTTATACCAGACAAGAATGTATGGAATGTATTGTTTGGATAATATTTCAAATTATATTTATCATATAAATATATATGACACAATAAATAAAATAAATGTCTCATAAATTGTTTTGTATAAATAAGAATCACTATTGATCTCAATGAAACCACACACATTTATTTCATCATTAAAATGGATGATCTAGATCAAAAATTCTAATTTAAATTCATATATGGTTCACTATAACATTCAATTCATAAAAAAATATTCATAACATTAACAACTCGATGTTTTATCAAATACACTCCCCAAAATAAATTCACATTAAGAAAAGACGGGTCAAAATCTATTTTATATATATCATAATCATAAATAGATATATTAGAAATAAATATTTAAATGGAAATTATCATTTCTATTGATAATAATTTAACTTCATTTTCTATAACAAGAAAATTGATACCCATTTTTCATCAATGGTGATTTATAGGTTGAAACTTTACCATAAGGGTTTGTTTTGATTTCAAAAACTGATAGTACCATATAAGGATCACCCCTTCAAGTGTATTCCCCATGTTCCAAACTTTTTTAGGGTACATAGAGTCTATTTAACATCCTATAACGTCTAAAAATTCCTTAGATACAATACATAGAATTGAATCTTTATATGTTGATGGTTTTTTATTAATATTTATACAATTTTATTTTCCATAATAAATTCATAGCACATATAATCTTAAAAATTATTAACATACATACTAGGATTGTTTAAAACATATGGTAGATCTTATTATTTTTTACTAGACTGAGTCATAATCTAACTGAGAAATTATTCATTTCTATAACTTATAAACATCAATAATTTTTAATTTCAACCCATTTAAACCATGGAAAATGTGACTATTATTATATAATTTGTAACTTTTTGACTCAAACACATTTCATTAAATGGGATTAAAAATATAATTTACCTTTTGATTTTTTGAATAAATAGTAAAAAATAATTTATTTGTTTTTTGGATACGTTTTATAGAATATAAATGTCTTATATATTGTTCATAACTCCAAATCATTTTGAAATAAAAATTATGATTCCTCCTAAAAAATATTTCATATTTTGTTTTTTTACTACCTTATATAGAAAAATATTTAGTAGAAAAGATAAATAATTTTGGAAATATCCTAGGAATGATATTGGATGGTCGCACAAAATCATCATCAACCAAAACATCTCTGACAATTTATAACTCATTCTCTTATACAAACCATTCCACATTTTTGTACTATGAGGAATGAGTTATGGAAATTTAGCACAATTTCTAAATTGATTGGTAAATTTTTGGATCAATTATTCACAACCCAAGTCATATTGAAGTATCATAATACAATTATCAAATATATTAAATATTATATTTTTGAGTTCAAAATATTTTTTAATGTTTTCCAATTCATGTCACCAAATAATTTCATACCATACTAAATTATATAATTATTAAAGAATAATAAGTACATTTACACACCACATTATTAGAGAATGGTTTGTTTACACAAATAATGTTTTTTCTGTTAGTCCATTAGACCACACATTTATTCATCTAAAAGGATCATTGATCATTTTTTCCTAGTAAAAAATATTCAAATTTTCTTAATATTTATAATTTAATTATTACAATAATATTTCTTTATTGGGAACATGGATTCATTTCACATTAATATTCTAATGGTAATGATGTCAATGTCAATTAATAATGGAATCTATATTAACTATATTATAACAAAATTATATAGATTATGTTCTTCATATATAGAATTTGGAAAAAATCATCAAATATATATTTTGATAAAACATTACATTAGTATATGTATAAATATTATCATTATTAATCATGAATTAATTTCCCTTATAGTCTATGTAATATAACTAAATATAATGTATAATTATATTGTGAATATATTTTTATTTTTTCAACAAATTATATAATTTTGTAGACATATGTAGATCATAAGTTCTTAACATTAATACAAAAACACAATAACCCTTTTGAATACATAGTAATGATTCCTTACTCATCAGCCATCACATACTATATATTGTTAAAAAATTAGCATAATTTTTATACCCATCTAGTAGTAATCACATAGCTTTTCTAATTAGAGATATTATCTTCTGTATCATTCACATAATTATGGTTAAAACAATAAATGAGGAAACCCGCCACAAAATACATCCATATACCATCATAGTAGAAGATTATTCATTACATATGTCAATTATAAACACCCTAGAACCACGAATATTTAGAATATTTAGATTACATATTCACAGTAAACAAATTTTAGAACAATATTGAATATCATCCATAGGTTACTCACACATAGAACCCTTCATATACATATTTTACATAAAAAACATCTAGAAATTCATGGAAAATAAAACAAAATACATTATGATCTTAGGTACTTAGTAAATTATAAAAATTGAGATACCAATCAAATATCATAAGTGAAAATTAGATAAACATAAGTGTAATATAACATGATCATAAAATTAACAAAAACAATATAAATTAGTCAAGGGCCAAAAGCAGAGAGTCTAGGTATAAATATTTTTCATAAAGAAAGACATGAGTCAGAAGATTCATAAATAATCATTAATCCAAATTGATTCATGGGAGAAATTTATAAGAATATTTATATAACACAACATATTAGAATTCACATATTAATATAATATCATTATGTTAGTAAAGAGTGAATTCAAAAACTATAATTATAGAATAATTCCAACTGTGGATTGGGATTATTCAATATTCCTTAAAACATTTGAAAAAATGCTTTAATTTAGATTGTGTATACTTCATATTAGTCATTTAATCAGAATAATTTTCATAATATTTTTATGACCTTTCTTATAAATCGTTTTTCATAAAATATTAGGAAAATTATTTTTACAATTTTTTGTTAATTTCTAATTATTAGTGAAATTATTATTTAAAATGTAATAATATCAGAACCATTAAACAAAAGAATTTAGAACATTCTATATTAATGATTTAAATTTTAAATTTTAGGATTTTATTATTCATATTTTTTGGAAAATTTTGTTACTTAAATCTATACAAGAAATCATAAAATAATATGAACATATTGGGTCCAAAATACCCAAATTTATGGGGAATGAAGTTTGGATCTCATGACACTAAGACGTATTTTAATCCAAAACATCGTGTAGAATTAAAATTAAATTTTCTTCGAAGATAAATGAATTGATGTATAAAATTTAATCAAAGTTTCTATAGGGATAATTTTAGGATTTGAAAGTTATCACGGTGTCCCACATTAATGTCTAAATTCCCAGTAATGTCTCATTCACAAAAATTCATCCCAATCTTCCCATCAGAACATCTAAAAGAATTATCAAATTTAGCTCCAATGTTTTCATCTATTTCATTTTAAATGATTGATATATTTTCAATTTTATGAACAACTAATAATATATTTCCATTAAAAAAATTCTTCTACTTCAGATGGAGGGATTCAGTATTGATATTATTTTTTCTTCAGTGGTTAAAAAGTATACATTCTATAAAACTTCTACCAACATATGCCTTCCCAAAATAATTGGGATGAATTTAACTAATGGGAGGTTAACCAAAGGCACTTGTAATTACTATTTATTGATGATGTGGTTAATAAATTATGATTGTTATTTATTTTCATCAATTCAAATTTTATGTTAATGATATTCATATGTGAAATCGTTTTTCTCTTGTATTTTCAATCAAATCACTAAACATGATCAATAAATATCCCTTTTGTTATTATTAAAGTTTTTTATTCAAAATTTTGATACCCTCTACCCTTGGATTGAATCCATTAACCATAAAATAGTTTTTTTCTTTATTTTTTAAATTTCTCATCTTTTATAATGTTTCTATTCGTTAGATTCCTATCTTCCACATAGGTAATTACATTATTGAAAGGATAACCCTCATATAGTTTGATATAAAGATTTTTCTAGAGGTAATATTTGATGTCATTTTATATCATTTAAACATATAATTATTTTATTAATATGAGATATCCATTATATCATTTAGTTTCATGTTTAAATTTACTTAATTTTTAATTAATATATTTTTAGGGATACTACAAAAATATTCCTTAATGTTTTCAAGAATGTCATACTCAATTGTTAAATATTTTTATCCATATAATTATTAAGAAAATCAACTAGTGAATTATTTAAGAGGCTTATATCCCAGATTGGAAACATCTTGAATTATTGAAACTAAAATTATATATTAAAATATTATTCAATGTAGCCCCTTCAAGAACCTAGGATCAATATGTTACATTTAATTGTTTCAATTAAAAATGTTTCTTATGTTTTTTTATTGAAATCAATACATTCAAAATTATTCTTTACTACATATGAAAATAATTCAATATCATTATACTATATTAGGATAACTTTTAGTATCCATGGGGATATGACACCCTTACTACATTTCAGTAAATTGTAAATACCCTTACTATAATTATAAATTAAACTATATTATAACAAAATTTCAAGTGACCTACTTAATTAATTTTAGTGAATCATTATATTGTCACTACATTTATTTAATCTCACCAAAAATTATCATTTACGTTTACCTTTGGGTACTTCTATTCAATATGTATAATATATTAGAGAAAAATCAAAATAATTAGTTCAGGTTGAAAATTCCGGTATAGGAGAGTCAAGTGCAGAAAAATAATAATTTGCACTAGATCCTAAACTTTATGAAAAACTAGATTCCAAATTTGTGTCCTTTAAAATGTATGGTCTTCTATGAAATTATACAGTCGTCATTAAAGGAATCCAAAATTAGAAAAAATGAATCCCTAGTCATAGGGATTATTTTCAATCATAGCATGAAATAATACCGCACACATATCATGAAAAAATTACCATATTTATTTGTACATGATTTCTTTTTGTATTTCCACTTTTCTTCAAACCATATATATATAAAAACATTCCATCCTTCCAGGGGATAGAGTATGGGGTTCCATTACTTCATATTGAGGAGTTCACTGAAATTATTTTGAGTATGAGGCCCCGATATTAACTTGATTTCGACATGATAAATATCATTTAATTATACTTGAAGGATCATGCATAAAAATTTAAAAAAATTGATTCAATAATTTATCTTATCTTAGAATATGTTTAAATGGGTTTTTTACAAGAAATAATTTCTACAACGCAAAAAACATCATTTAAAAAGAACATCCAATTATTATTTATATAGAGGGATATTTATTTAATGAAACAAAATACTTGTTTAAATACACAAAAATCCTGGAACAACGCCATGGTTTTTAAAATCCAGAATAATTTTTAATATTTTAGGAAGGTTTATGACCATGAAACAACTAGTTCATTAACATGATGTGTTCTAAAACCTTTAAAAATAAAACCACAAATAAAAAATTTTAGTATAGGGATGGTCATACTAAATAAAACTAATAATGTGAATCATAAACCTAAAATTATTAGACTCAAAAGTGTATGGGACTAAAACTTATATAGAAGATTAAAAAATTATGTATGTACATCTATCCCTCATTATAATGGTCAAAGAGATAGTTATTAGAAAACTTCAAGAAATCCAAAATATTTAAACTATTTTCAAAATTTGTGATAAACCAGACCATAAGATTATTAATTTTCCAACCATTCATTCACTAATTTGTGATCTATTAGTAGTCTCATTGGTATAGTTCAATCCTTTAAACATTCATTAGTTAAAGTACCAAAAAATATTAAATATATGGCATAATGATCACATATAGTAATATTAGAAAGATATTCATCCACTAAATAAAAAAAATGTTCAAATTTCTTCACAAATTAAATTTTTTCCAATGAATGATTAATTAAATTTATTATTGAAGAATATAAACTCCTTCCAGTATAATTAAAATAGATAATAAAAAAATTTAATCCATCAACTAAATATACTTTAGGGATATAGAATCTACCACAAAGCCATAATAAATTTGTTCCTCTCCAAAAATATTATTAACAATATATCAAAATAGAATAACTAAAATATAATGTTTGGTAACTAAAATTTTAATTGAAAACCATTAAAACTATAAATTATCTAATTCATAATCATGAAATCATACCCATAAGCATACATGGAATATTTTATTTTATAAAATCTTCCCTTTATCAAAAAAGATATATGGTTTTATTGAGAAGTTTTAAAGGAACTTTTCCACATAAATAAATTCAAAAACAAGATTCATATTTTCTCACTCAGTTCATTATTGATGACCCACATTTAAAATCATGAAAATATATAGATATTATAGAGGAACCACTTATTCCCAATATTATCGAGAATCAGTCTTATCTCCATAAAAAATAGAGGAAAATAGATACCCATGAAAAATAAATAATTATGATTTGTATTCTATCAAGTTATTCTCTGTATACCATTATCAATACAATACCAACCATAAATATATAGATAATGTAATAAATGGAATTATGTACACTAAAATAGATATTATCACATAAAACCAAGGCATTTTAGTAGTTATAATGATAACTATAATATAGTTAACAATTCATTCAATGAAGAAATTCCCAGTTTATTAATACAATAATTTTAAAGTCATAGAGAATGTGGTTTCAAAAAACATATGTGATCCTGGTTCAATTATTTATGTCATTCCATATTTGGTGTATTTTAATAATTTTCTTGAGGATATATAACCATCATTTTCACTCTTCATCTTATTGATGATATCGTTCGAGTACCACAGGGTATCCTAAATGATGTTTTTATAATGGTAGAAAATTTTAATTAACTAATTGGAATCATTATCCAATAAAATATTCCCAGATTATATCCTAAGGATTAAAAAAATATCATTACCATTAATCCCATTTTCAAAAAAAATAATCTTAGAAATTTGGATTAGGATTTGGAAGAAGAAAATAACCTTTAGAGTTGTCTACCTTAATCTAATCAACTATAATCCTACCTACAAAATTGGGTATTATTTTATGTTTCTCAAGTTGAATTGTATTTCTAGTGTAAAAATTTTAATATAGGAACATTAAGTGATGTTCTATTGGTGATTAATTCATGAAGAGATAAATTTTATTTGTTCACATGAGTGATTTTTATCTTCTTTAATTCAAACAATTATATAAATATCCTATGATTTTTTCAAAGTAAAAAACTAAATAAAATAATTGGAAAAATAAAAAACCCAGACATTAGACCAACTATTATCACTAATATGACTTATTTGGTGGATGAAATATCTTTTTAAAATGGACCAATTTTGCCTTCAAATTTGGAAAAAGAAACCGAGTTCAATTGAATGTCCCAACCTTATTTTATACATTTCAAACATCCCATGATTGAATCATTGTTATTCCCCACCTCACTAAAGTATAAACTAATAAGTGACATTTAGGCATTCCGTATTTTTATCTATTTTTATCTTTAAGACAAGAAAGAGATAAATCTTATGGATGTATTAATCATGAATAATAATGACATTAGATGGACACTTTTTGGTATTTATATAATTATTACACTCATAATGACCCCAAGTATTTTTATTTAAATTTATTCTAATACATTCCAATAATCCCATTAGAGATTTAATACAAATATCATGGATGTGTAATGTAAAAATTTAATTATCCTATTGAAATAAACTGTCATCTACCCAATTATCAATAGTGATTTGGTAAACCCTATCCATGTGGTTCCAAATAAGCATGTAATTTCAGAGATTATGAATTATTATGCTGATATTATCAATATATGTTAAGTAATATTTGGATAGTATAACATATAAGAATAATTTATTGTATGCTTTTCTAAAGGAATAACTGTACATTGCAAATAGTTTTCTTCATGAACGTGAATAAGTAAAAGAATTCTAAATATTTTAAATTAAATTAAATTATATTAAATTATTTTTAAAATTAAAATATTAAAATTTTCGTGGAATGAAATCATTGGATTTTTATAAAATGAATTTCTTTTCTGTGAGTAGTGAATAATTCCAGTTTTTTAAAATAATACAATTTATTATCACTAAATAATGTAATTTAAATGTTCCTATATATTTTGGGGTTTGTATTAGAGAGAATTGTGAAATATTTTATTTGGAATCATGTGGATCAAATTTGTTAAATATTTTATATTTTTAGGAATTATAAATAGTAACCAAAAAAAAATTATCACCTCAATAAAGTGTAAATTGGGTGATTAAGGTTAAAAATAATGTGACAAGGAAATAAAAATCAACAAAACACATTATTTTTTTTCATTTTTCTAATTAATTCATCCATATACATACCAATTTTGAATATATGTAATTTTAGAGTAATTTGACCTATGTAGTGTCATTTTTTTATTTTATGTAATGAAATTTGGAAAATGTCCCTACTATTCTTTTAATTTATTCTAGATGTTCATATATGTGTAAGAATAAATTATTTAATGAATTGAAAGGTTTATACTGAAATAAATCATTTTAGTTTTATCATTTTAATTTATTTATAATTTTTATATTTTAATAATTATCTTAAATTATGACAAAATGATGGTACGCTATAAATTTAATAAATATTAATATAAAATAAATTATTTCAAAAATTCATAAAGTAATATTTTTTGGATGAATTTTACTGATCCATGAATTTTAATTATACATATGACCTATTAATGATGTTTTAAAAGTCTATAAATGAATTGCATATTTTGCTTGATTCATTTAAGGTCAAATTAAATGGATAATTTAAAAAATTTCATTATTGATATTTTATGAATATGTTATTTTATAAAATGATTAAAAAATATTAATATTTAGGATGAGGGAAAGTAGGATCCAAATGGTTCCAAGTATTTTAACTTTTTAAATTTATGATAAAATTCATACCATATAAGAAAAATTAATAACATATATTATTTAATAATTTATTATTGGGGTTATTATTAAAAATATTTAATTAAAGGGTAAAAATAAAACATATGGTTTAAAATTATGATTAATGTTATCCATATTTATATTATGATTTTATTTTAACCATATCCTATCACGTAATTTAAATTTTTTCTACATTAGGGAACATTGACATGAAAATTAATTTATTTTGTTTAAATATTTATATTAATTCCACATTTGTCATTTTATTCACTTTAAAAAAGAAAAATACTTAATATTTTCTATATAAATTCAATAGATTATTATCTCAAAAACCCTTAAAACCCATTTCTAAACATCCTTATCCATGTTTTCTAGTTTTTAGTCCTCATAAATGTATAACCCTAGGTCCCTTAAGAGAATACCTAAATGATATCTTTCAATGAATATATAATACTCATTAAAAACACTTTCAAATTTATATCTTATTCAATTTCATCTAAAAATAATCTAACCATCATAAAATAATAAACACATAATCATAAAAATATTGAAATTCAATTATGATTATTCTAAATTCATTTTATATTTTTTCCATCATATGAAATCTGAAAACTTTGCTCATGCATACAAAATACATACCGTCTCCAAATAGAATTCTAATTCATTTTTCATCACCACATTACATGGATTATTATAATGATATGAATAATAAATATATAATATAATTATTAAATAAATATTATTTTAGACTTATAAAATCATATATACCATCTTGGGTTCCAATTCATTAGAAAATGACAACGTTGCATGTGTTTTTGTTTGGTCTACCACATCCCAAAATCGATGTGTTATGTTATTCATGTCTTCTTTACATGGATATTAATAAGGATAAATTTATTTGGTATATGTGATATTAATATAATAGTTAATATTTGTGATATTATGGAACCATAATCAATGTACGTGGACTAGAAATTATTTAATAAAACATGCATCGGAAAAAAAGCACTATACAACAAAAAAAATGCTAAGAACAAATGATTATTGGTGAAAGAGAGATAAGAATATAAAAGAGGGTAAAATATGATATTTAAAAAATTATTATGGTTTTTTTATAAATTAATATCATATTAAAAACTATTACACTTGAGTTGAATGATTTTTTAACTACAGGAAAATACGATGTATGAGAATTCATCTAAATTACCACTCTATGGAGACATAATTGGTATTGAGAACATGTTTATTTTTATACGTTGCTTATAGTTCCCCTTTGACATAATTAATATTAATATTTCATTAATAATAATGATTAATATTTCATTTCATGTTTACTATTTCATGGGTTCATAATTTGAATGTAACTAAAAATGGAAGTATTTATTTTACAATATCATTTTATTTGGATTTCTCTAATTTATATTATAGGAAAATTATAACATATCTTTCATACAATCCATCTATTTTACTATTATTTTATGTTTAAGAAAAATAAAATTTTTGATTCTATATTTTGGTATCATGGGAACGTCAATCATGTAATGAAACGTTTAAAACAAAATCCAATATTATTTCTCTTTTCGAGCAAGTATATTTTTCATCCATGTCCATACATTACAGAAATGTTCTTAAAAGATAAATTATTTAATAAAATAAAAAATTAACTAAAATTTTAGTTATCATTGATTTCATAAATATATTTAATAGAATAATTTTAATTTTTCTGAAATGTTTCATTTTCCACAACATTTATAAAGAGTCAAAAATAATTTTTTTTTTAACATATACGACACTAATAGATGTAATTTCAACCATAACCATTTAAATAATATCTCCCTCTTATGAATTTTTTCATTGGTTCGAAAAAAACATCAATGAATGGATAATATAATATTTCACTTTTATTTTTGTTATTTCTCCCAAGGACATGATTTTAATACAAAACCTATATTTTTAATTATTTGATGGCCATCTTGTATCTCATAACAATTTTTTTGTTAATAACATTATTTGAAAATATTCCCATTAAAGTGATAATCTGAAATTAAATTTCTCTCAAATATCCATATTCATTGTATCATGGATAACACTATTTCTTAATCCTTATATTATTTCTTCAAATAGTGGTTTACTATGAAAAGTATTTTATTGACTATGGAAATATTGATATTCATTATTAATTTTTAAATATGGATATTTTTTTACAAGGAATGTTTTTCATGAGTTAAATTTATTATTAATCATATAACTAATGCATTGGTAAATAAGTGATTGGTGGGGGTCCGATTTATATAGCCAATAGATATATCTATAAGTATCATAATACAAATCGATTGGACAAATTAAATAGGATTTTGTTGTATTTATACATATATTTTAAATTGTCTTGTGGAATGTTCTTTATGGTAAATGTATCATAATGATTAAAATCATGAAAAATAATATTCATAATTTCCTTTAATGAGATTTTAGTTATTATTGTCTAGAAGATAAATAAAATGAAATTATACATGGATCAATTTTGTTCTCAAGTTATTCATTAATTAGGAATTGTTTCCAGTTATTTAATATTATATATTAGTTATTCCAGATTTATTCATTATATCTTTAACTTTATATAATCCTTACTATGAATTTCAGTTCAACAATATTTTTTTCTATCCCTATGATATTAAGAAGAAATATTTGTATGTGTTATGAGGTTTCCATTTATTTTATTTTGTTATGTTTTATATTTTATTTAAAATGTGATAATGTTATCATATAAATATATAGTTTTTTAATACAACTAAAATGAGTAGGCTTTTATAATTAGATAAATTTTAATTTATGAAAATATTTTATAGTATACAACATCTTTGGGTTATTAGAGTGGGGGTTATTATAGTTTTTATTTGAAGATATTGAGGAGAAACTTTGGGAAAAAGATTTTAAATAAATATAACTAACATGATTATTATAGTAATACCCTAGATTATTTGATAACTTTTACAATTACACTTTTTTTATTTTATGAATTAATATTCATGAGGATTATTTATTAACTCTATGTGTGCAATTATGTATTTATAAAAGCTATCCAATGGAAGAGAGTAAACACATGTGGTCAATGTATGGATTTCCCTACTGAGAAAGTTAATACAAAAAATATTAGAGCAGAGTGGATCATAGACATGTTATGATATCTAGATAATGTTATGTCAAAGAAATGTACAAATATAGAAATAAATGATGTCATATTGAATGATAAACATATATATGATAATTTAATAGATTAAATTCTATATCGTTTATAAGAAATAATATTCTATATGTAGTTGAATAATGAATTATGTCTCTTGAAAATATATTTTAGGAAAATTGATGAAATGAAAGGGAAAATATTATTCTATATGTATATTATATAATATGGTATACTAATAAATTTAGAATATTTATCAATAATACCTAGTTGGAAGAAGTAATAAAACATATTAAATGGATTTATTTTATAGTAATATTCTTCAAAACAAATATCCCTCTTGAGAAAAGAATCGATATGAAGCCAAGGTTCCTCATCATAATGAAAAATGAAGAAGAATGTTTTATATATTATGTGGATAACTTTAAAATACTATCTATGTATTTTTTGGACTATATATATAATCGATAAATAAATATGTTTCATGTATCTTATGTCCATAATCCAAACCTCAAAGGGGAACTAATTTGTAAATCTTTTTCAACATATAATGAAACTGTATTATTTTCCATAAAAAACAGATGGAATTTTCTAGATCCTATATATTATTAAGAAATAAATAGACATATAGTTTAGATGAGTATCGAGAAAAATATATTGCGTTAAAGATAATAAATAGAAAAATGTCTACTCATGTAAAAATCATGCAATGAAACATCCTAAAAAAATACTGGTTGGACTTTTTTTATGAGTTTGAAAATAAGTGTATCATGGTAAATTAATTCTAGGAATGAAAGAATCCAAAATTTTTGAGTGATTAAACTATAGAGAAATAAAATAATATTCATAATAATTTATGCTACTATAGAAGATGACGAGGGGGATGTTGAATCTGATGAAGTCATTTAACCTAAAGTTGATGTTATTTAAATAATTGTGGTTGTTACTTTAATCATATCCACAGACGTATACCATGCATTTTTTATTTTGTATCATCTCACTCATTCATATATTCAATATTATTTCATGAAAAATAATTATTTTCGTAGATTCCTATGAAGGGTATTGTTATTCAAAACCCCTTGTTGAAATCTCACAGAACCAAGGATGTGTCATTCAGACCCCATTTTGATTCAAAATCATACACTAATTTAATAAATTATTATTAAACATATGGTATATTTTCATATAATCTATGGCTTGGATTGTATTTACAAATAAAATTTAAACATTTCATTCTTAGAGAATAAAATTATGATTAATAATAAAGATATATAAATCAATATCATTATAGGAGAGTGCTCATAAACTAACTTATACATTGATCTTCCCCCTACAGTTCATCTATATAAAATTATTATGGAACATGAAAAGACACAATATATAATTGGAATGAGTAATATTAATATTTATGTTTCATGTATTTTATAGGAATAAATAAATATACATATTGTAGTATCAATTGGGAATCAATGAGAATATAAAGTTGGATATTACTTTATTTTAATACATGAAGAAATAAATGTAACAATGTATCCCCGTTGAAGGGCCACTGTGGAATTAGTGAGGTTGATGAAGAAACTACCTGAATTAAAGGAAAAATTATTTTTATTCCCTAGTGTTTTAGATTGGGGGGGAGAGAGTACTTTTATTTTAGATTAAAGTTTGATATATGAGCTTTTATATTGATTATAGGGAAATC
Organism: Viscum album; assembly: GCA_963277665.1. NCBI lineage: Eukaryota > Viridiplantae > Streptophyta > Magnoliopsida > Santalales > Viscaceae > Viscum > Viscum album. Next base: position 1,040,278,984 of record OY728165.1, read on the forward strand.
TATGACATTACTATAAAGAACAAGTATCATCGACCTCATATAGATGACTTGTTTGATTAACTTTTCAGAGCTCAAATTTTTTAAAATATTAAAGTGCATTCTAGGTATCATAATGTTTTTGAAATTAAAGAATAATACTAAAAATAACAATGAAATTATTATTTTACAGCAATTCAATTTTTATTAAATAATGAAACCTTTGTTTTTAGGGATCTAGGGAACAAATTATTCATGTAATATCTAGATTATTATTTTTTCTAAATTATTGATTATTTCATGGTGTAAAATATATAATACTATACTCATGAAAATCAGTTACATTTCATTTTTGAGACACATAGTTAAAAGTCATTACATGGAAATTTTTTCAATTGTGATTTTATGATTCAAAATGATTTTTTCATGGATATATTTTCTCCGTTGATGGACTATTAGTTTTTTAGGAAAATAAAAACGACGTAAAATAATTTCTTAAATTGAGAAAATAGTACAATGTTATGTGGATTCATCTGTATTGCAGGTCAGTGTTAGTAATGTTATCTAAATGGTTCACCATTTGGTAACTCGTAAACCACAAATTCACATAATGTAGGTATGTTCACATGAACAGTAGAATATGTAGAATATTTTAATAAATTAAAAATTACAGTCATGAATGTTATGATTTTGATTATATAACTGGTAATTGATGGATTTGTGATTTATTTTGATTCACTAAAAAAGGGAATATTTTGATCTTTATTATGAAAGATAATGTTACTAGCTATGCATCAATGTCATTAAAGAGTCGTGAAAAAAACCATCCAACTAATGATCTTGTGTTGGTATCCATAATATTTTCTTTGATTATATAGAGAAATTATATCTATAGTGAATGATGTGATATATACACATACCATAAGGGATTTTAAAACATGTTCTCAGAGGATGAGATCAATATGAGGAAATGGATGTGGATCAATATTCTAGAGGATTTTAATTTTTCAATACACAAAATACATTGGGATGTAAAATATTGTAACAAATGCATTGAGTAGGAAAGATGGTGGAGTCCTAAACAAATGAGGTTTGAAAGGCATCATATGTTCTATGATATAGTAAATATAGATATTCAAGCTACAAAGGACAGAGAAAAATAAGTTATTTTTCATACAATACCAAGACACATTTATTTGAAAATGGAAAAAAATTCTTTTCCTGATGATGATCATTTTAAAATTAAAATAGAAGCTTTGAATGATGGAAAATTGGATGAATTCATATATAAATATTCAACTCAAAAATTTTGAAAGCGGCATTGTGTTCTATCAATATATGGGATTGAAATAGAATTATTAAATGATTCTTATAGCTCAAATTTTTATATAACTATGTTAGAAGAAAGATCTATAAAAATTATAGGGAAAATTTTTTGTGGGATAATATCAAGTTAAAATTTCTGATTATGTTGGTAGGTTTTATGTGTTTCAATGGGTGGAATAGGAGAGATAACAACTTAGAGTATTCAGATTGTCTCTAAATATTCTATATGTAAATTGAATGATATTATTATTGGATTTGTCACCAAATTACTAAATTATAATAGAAATAAAGATGTAATATGGGTTATTATTGATCTCCTTATCAAATATGAAACATTTCATACTGTTAGATATGATTTACCTAGTTAGAACCTTGAATGACTATATATTAATGAATTTTAATGGATTCATAATGAACCAATTTCAATAATTTTTTGTCATGAACAATTATTTTCATATATATTCATAAAATATTTCCAAAAGGATCTAGATATTAAAAATATTTTTTGCACTTACTATCACCATCTAATATATGGAGAGTCAAATATAACTATTCAAACCTAATGATTCATTTTTAGGTTGTTATCATTTTACATTAAAGGTATGTGCGGTTATTATTTACTATTTCTGGAGTTTTCCTATCAATTTAGATTCCCTTAAACTATTAAAATGACACCATATGAAGTTTTATATAGAAATATATATCACACTAAAACTTGTTGGGATGAATATTATGAAAGAAATAATGGATTCCTATAACTTTTTAACAAGGCAATAGTGTCGTAAAATTATATTCAGAGCCATATTAATAATTACCAAACAATGAAAATAAGACATGTTTATAATCGAAGAAAGATTTTTAATTTTAATTGTGAGATCACATTTTCTTTAACATATTCCCATAGAAGGTTAATAAATTTTCTACAAGAAAGGAATACATATCCCCAGCTAAAGCTGGCCTTTTATATGTTTAAAACAATTAGATCTATTGCTTATCGATTTGAAATGGAACATAAAATTTATAAAGTACATGATTGTTTTAATATCTATTTATTGTGGATGTACATGACTGATACCTTTAAAAGTATCACAACTAGTGAAATATAATTTGAACCTAAATTATCATACTTTGAAGACCCAATCCGATTTCTACGAACTAGATAAACAGTCTTGAGGAATCAAATGACTCTGCAGGTAATGTTACTTTGGGGAAATCATATGATAGAAGTGTGTACAACGTACCTTGAATAAATTATAATTAATAAAAACCCAAATCTTTTCATGTGGTAATATTATATAAATTTCATTCAAGGCATATTTCAAGGATTTTATAATGTTACTGCCAATGTTCTGTTATAGGAACATTTTCTTTTTAAATAAACAATAGCGCAATAAAAAATTTTATTTCAAGAATTGGATTACTTTTTTTATCAATGTCAATAAACATAATAAACATAAATTTATTTAATTAGAAAATTCCATAAATCAAAATTAAATAAAGGTTAAATTAATGGATTTTTCTGAAATGATTGATTTTTTAGTGAATTGTGAAAGTTCCTATATTTTCAAATATTATCTTTTTATATTCATTAAGTACTGAAATTTAATTTCCAAATTTTATTTTATATGGCGTGTTAATATGATTTTTTTATATTTTATTTAGAACAATCTAATTTTGATCAATAATTTTTATAATTTTAAAATAACTTCATTTTTCTTCTTAAAACAAATTTTTTTAAAATTATATTCATGTTATCAAGTTATTTTATAATTAATATATTCCACTTATAAAAATTGAAACATGAATTTTAGATACTATATTTTTAATTACTATGTTAAAATCTTTAAAATAGGATTATATTATTTTTAATCATTATTAATAGTAACCATGATAACATTTATCTCATCAGTAAAGGGAAAATAAGGTGATTAAAGATAAAAATAATGTTACGATGCATTAAAAATCAACCAAACACCTTCCTTTATTTCATAGGATGTCATGACCTTGTAAATACTAATCCAAAATTTAAATATATTTCATAGGATGTCATGACCTTGTAAGTGGAAATTATCTTATCTAAAACATTCAGATATTATTTTTATTCAACATATTAGAAATCTATTTTAAAAATCCTAATATAATAATTCCATTTTTATCAATAAACTAATTTGTTATTATTATTGTTATGTTACAACCATTTCCATAACTTTCCACCCAAAAAAGTGAAAATATCCCTCATGTGTATGTATATATTACCCCCTCAACATATTGTAGTAAATAATTTTTCATCACCACTTTACAAGTATGATTATAAAAATGAAACTAATGAAAAAATATGATATTTATTTCATAAAATATATTTTTTAATTATAATCATTAATATATCTTATTTTCATTCAATCCATTAGAATATGATAATGTTTTTCATGGGCACTTATGCATTACCATCTCTATGAATTGATGTCTTCTAATTTTCATTTCCACATTACTAGTAAGTTAATTAGGAAAACTTTATTGGATATATATATATATGATATTTATAACATGGTTAACATTATAGAGATTATATTTTCATTAAAAGAATGAATTATTATGTAAAAATAATTAAAGGACATGGTGAGTTGTTTAAATATGGAAATGTTGTTTACAAAATTTGTTAATCCCTCCAGATAAGATTGATTCTAAGGTACATTATTTAGAAGAAAAATATTCATGTGATATTTCTCTTAATGATTTATATAGTGTCATAATTTCTTATAGAATTTGAAAAGATGATGGGGATGGTAGAAATATATATCTATAATAAAGAAGGAATAGAATTTGAATAAAAAGATTGCAGTTTTATAGTATATTTTTGTAGATTTTGATGAAAATTTATCTGAGAATATTGATGAAATAATGTCTATTATCTCATGAAAAATGTGAATATGAAAATTAATGTATAAGTTAATCATTCTATTAAAATGATATTGGTGTGAATAAATCGAAAATTATACTGAATAAGTTATAAAATAAAAGATCCATAAATACAACGAAGAAGAAGATGATATATATAGAAGATTCTCAATTAGTAAACACAATAAAATAATACTTGTAAAATTACGACAGTAAGAAGTACTCTAAATTTCATGGCTGAATTTTTTCATTATAGATGTCATGGACAATGAGAATGAAGATGAAGATAAAATTTCATTGTATTTTTATGATGCTAAAGAAACATCATTTCAAATTTAAATAAATAAATATTTCAAGTGATGTAATGTGTTCAAAATTTAAGTATAAAAAAACGACCAACATTGTGTTCATGATAATGGGATAATTAATGGAATATCTCTCATTGATTTACAAATAGATGAAGGAGATATTGTTTTGAATATTGATGGTAAATATTCTAATGGAAATAAATCTATATTTTCAATAGAATTAGGCTTCCAAATGAAGTTAATTGGTGGAAGTGGATTCTTAATGGTGATAATAATATTGAAATTATTTTGGAACAAAAATTAATTGATATACGAAATGAGTCTTATCAATCACAATTTAAATTGATCAAAACAGAAGAGGATCCATTTTTTAGATCCAATGTTATGATTTATATTCCCGAAGTAGGAGAATGTTTCGATCTGTGTGAATATGAATAAGAAAAATACAAATATTTATATAAATATAAATTTAATTTTATAATGTTGTTGTGAACTTAGTGAAGAAGAAACAATTCATGAAAATAATTGGCATGCATAAATCATGTGATCTTGAAAAATATTGAAATTCTATATAAACTAACTTCAATGAAAAATATTCTAAAACATTCATATATATAAATTATGAATATTTATTGATATATAGAACATTGAATTGGGATTTGGACAAAATGATTTAATCTTTTTGACTATATGAAGGGTGAATGATAGTAAAAAAATATTGAAATAAATTTATATTCAATAGTAAATACGATTTATATGGTTATTTTTATAATTTTAGTGGATGTTTTAATATGGGAAAGAGTTTTTGTCCAGTTAACAACACAATATTTAAAATACATGACATGATATAATGGTTTTGAGGGTGATTCGATCCACCAACTAGAAGGAAGACCAAAAACTGGTGAGGAACACTAGATAGAGGTCATAGAACAATTTTGATATTTTTGAAGAGGTATAAGTAATGTTCAAATGTTTTTCATCCTGATAGTTATTACCTTTTCATTTTACAATCACTAAATAATATGAGTCTCAGTACACAAAATCCACTAGAGAATATTAACAAAGGAAGGGTAGAGGACTTTATTATAGAAGTACCACTTAAATAATCAAAAGGGGAATGCCAATGCATGATTGATATTGGTTTCCAATCTCATGAAAATATTTTTAATTATATTTCAATGTGTGAAAAGTATTAATTATGTATTAGTGATAATTGGTAATTATGGGAATATCTATATTAAATGATTAGGATTAGAGTTCTTTGGAAATTTTTTTTGAATTTTTAAGTAATCATTTTTTAATGGATTAGAAAAATCTACTATGTTCTTCATGAAATTATGATAAGGTAAATTATGTTTTTTAAAAAATTTATTGATTATTTGTTTAGAATCATGATGATAGAAAATATAGACAAATGAAAATGGACTATTGGAAACTATTTTTTGGTGGGCGATGTTTGGAAACTTATGTTATCTATATATGAATTAAGAATATGAATTATTGAGTCGATGGATTAGAAATCAAGGAATAAAAAGATAAATCTGGTCAATACTCTAGAAAATATTCATTATTTTCCACACAAAAAATATTGTATGTTCTTAATATTTCAAAATCTGAATATTGTTAAATCCTTACATAGGAAGGTGCGAATTTAGTAAAAAACCCATTAGAGGTCAATGATTATGATGTTTCCTGACCCATTAGGATGTAATAAACCAAAAGAAATATTTATTTTATTAATTTAATTTCTTATATGTCTTATATTAATTATGTTATGATTATGACACAAAAAATATAAGATTTATAAAGGATTAAATGTTTAAGGAGTACAATGAAATAGTGCAGGGTTTCCCTAAAGAAGACCTATATTGAAAAAGCAACTATGTATGAAAATAATTATTTGAAACACATCATGATAATTAAGGAATTTAGATCCACATAAAATTATGGCTTAAAGGAAGAACATTTTTCATTGATATAGACCATTAATTTCTAGATGAGCATTATATATCTTCTTATTTCCAATAAAATTATAATAGTAGAGAAATTTATATGAAAAGATTGTTTTCATAAAGTCCAAACTTCATTTTGTCCCAATATGATATTTATTATCAAAAATCACAATTATTTATACACTTATAGGTTTTTTAGACCTTGTGTTACCAAGCTAAAATCATTGAACATTGGAATGTTTGAGAATCAAGGAGTATCTGGGATATTTCCTAGATATCTACAAAATAGAAGGGGATAAAAATATTTATACAAATAATTTAGAAATATCATTGATCATGTTGTTTCTATAGTTATAGATTAACCAAAAAATGAAACTTCTCATTATTAATAATTTTTTTGAAGTGATTTTTTTGTTGTTTCCATGCAATACTATGATTAAATTAGAAACCATAAGTAATGTTTTGAAAATTTGTAAGACTATTAATAAGATCAATCCCTTTCATGTGATGATGAAAAACACTATTCAACTCATCTATGTAAAATATTTAGTGTGTAGACTAAATAAATTATTGAGGATAAAAAACCATTAGTCTAAACTTGTATGTCTATGATGTTAATAAATAATAATTTCTTTCATTTTAAAATTGCTCCTAAATATATTAAAGAAGCTAATAAAAATAAAAAATAATATTGATTCTATTAATTATAAACATTTTTATATAGATATTATGTTAAATTGGTGTTGTTACTCAATCCTAATGATATTGATATCATTGAAAAAATTGGGGTTTCTATATCCAAATGAAAGAGAAATTATATGTGGTTACAAATAATGACATATTTTGTTTACAAAGGTTATTAACATGTTAAAGGACTGCATTTTTATGATAATTTTGTACCGATTTAATATCATCAAACCATAATATTTATTCATTATATTATGAAAAAATGTAATATAAGATTTTTTAAATTTATTTTTCGTCATTTTTCTTCAGTGGTGATCTCTAAGAGTAGTGTTCATTGTGAAAAATTGTGTTTTATTGCATATAAAAAATTTTAATCATGTTTGTTGGTTTAAAAATTAATTTTAAGGGATGATACATTCCCTTAGAGTATTTTATTCTAAACATTAAAATTTAGTCAATAGTTTAATTTTCAAAAAATTAGTAGTGGATAAAAATCTCTATGTCAATGGTGGAAATTAAGAATATATTTTAGATATTTTTATGAATATTGCACAATATTTTTTTTGAATAATGAAATTATATGTGAAATGTTTTCATAAAAGATAATGCAGTTAATGTAAATATATATTAATGATTTTCTTTATTTTATTGCATTATATATTTCTTGAAAAGAGAGTTACATTTTTATTTTAAATAATAATATTCCATGGTTGATTAAAAGTGTATTCATTTAATGGTTCTAAAGGGGGATTATAAACAAATTTATTAAAGAACTAAATTGAAAAATGATGATAATAGAATAGATTTTGATCTAATGAAATTTTGAAATCTCAATGATATTGTACTATACATAACAACATTAATACTAAATATTTTTTAGGATGTTACCCTTAATACTTTATTATATTGTGTACTAAAGGAAACCCATTTCAATGACACAAAGAGTATTATAATATATCAAAATTTGAATTAATTTTTTTGAAATAAAATATACAAGGAAATATTGATCTTTTTTATGTATATATGTATATTAGTAAGGTTCTATAATGTCAACGAAATAACATTGGGTGAATTTTTCTATAATTGAGGTAGGTGTGTCTTTTGGAACTCAAAGAAGGAATGTTCTCTGACTTCAATCATGGATAATTATGACTTATATCTAAAAAACATTCCATAAATCAATTAAAATATATGAATACATAGTTGGATAATTATAATGATTACATTAAGTTTGTACTTATATTAAAATGATAAACCTAATATGATAATAATTTATGAATGAATATAGTTCAGTATTAAATAAGCATGAAAACTAATATCAGTTTTCGTTTCAAAAAAGAAAAATTGAAGATAAATGATTTCTATGAGTAATTAAATCTAATAGAGGAAAAAATTATTGACATGTTCACTAATTAATTTACAAAGGAAGAATTTCAGTTTCTAAGGTTGATTATGGGAATTCCACTCCTTCCTTATCAAGGTTAAGGTATATATATATTTTCCAGTCTCTAGTATTTTTATAGATATTATCATCAAATATAGAGGAAAAATATAACATAAATCATTCATTATATCTATCTCCCTGAATGTTTTTTAAAATTGGTGGATATATTGGTGGAGTATACATTGTTATGTGTTTTCTTTTAAGGGGAAGATCATATTTTTAATGAGTTATTAAATGTGAAAAGCTACCATTTAAGCATTTCTCCATGTATGCAACCTATTTTTTTATTTCAATAAATTAAATTATGGTTTTGATGATATTTTATATATAGGTGTTTTCATTTCATCATCAATTGAAATGATCAGGTTGAATGTAAATCGATGCAAGATTAATGTTATGTTGTCGGGAATATGGTTTTATTTAATCACTTTTCTTTTTTCCTTATACCTATACTAATCACATATTCTTATAATTATTGAATGGTTATATATTTCAATGTATTTAGTGTTCTTTAGTGATTTTTGTTCCTTAGATGATAGAATAATCCAAAAGGGGTGATTATTGAGTCTAAGAGGTGTTTAGATGATTTAGTGAGATTTTTGTCAAATAAAATGGAGGGGATATTATTCATTGTGTTTTAATTTTTTATCAAAACATAAATAATGTTTAAAATAACATTTTTTAGGAGAATATTCATTGATAAAAATTCAAATGATTTTTATGTAATTTCTATATGTTTATGTAACACTAATGAAGTTCATTTTTCAAGATTATATGAAGGTGATGGAAAAGTAGTTCCACACTGAAAAAATTATATTTTTCTATATGATAATATTAACTATTTTTTTACATAAACTAATTTAAATTCCATAACAGTATAATATCAACATATTCTACATCAAAATAGTATTTTTTATGCCATTGAGATATTGAAATAAACATTATGATGGAAAGCATATATAGGACCACCACTACAGTGTATGTCTCCACTTTGTATTGGAGATTTCTACAGATATATACGCTATATAGTGTAAGACCATGATGCAGAGAGGGATGGGATAATTTTTAGTGGATTTGGAGAGTGAATGAAATCTACTCCTCAGCACATTTTTAATTTTGTAATCAGATGAACATATTTAGTTCCCATATATAGTTCATGGATCATGTAGAAAAAGTTGATATATTAGAAATTGGTGGGTCTAGATATTTTTTTCTCATAAACCGTACATATTTTCATAAATAATATTTTTTTAGAAGTTCGGTAAAAACATGTTTGAACTAATTTCTCATCCCACAATGTTCGAGACTAGGATGTATAATATGTACTTTGGGAGAATCTAGACCCTTTTCTCATGAGTGGGGACTGGGATACAAATATTAAATATGGTGGTTATTTCAACTTTTTATAACTACCAATTAAAATTATTTGGTCATGATTAATATTTGAGATGATCCATGGGTCGTGACTCATGAACTAGGTATGAATTTGATATTGAAATTCAAATATGTTGATATTAAATGTATGGATATTATGTTGATTTTATAAGAGTGGATTATTGAGATGATATAAGTGTGCATATAGAGAAATTTTTTTTATAAATATGTGTAATAAAATGAATATTTCATTATTATCAAAATTATAATGACATAATATATAGAATAATATTAAATTGATTATATTTATGTGAAGGGAATACTATGTGAAGAAGAAAATTCTTTCTATGTATGATTGAATAAAAATGATTTATTTTTGATTGATGTGAAAATAGTGTGAAGGTAGAAGAGTTCAACACTATAAAAAACAATAAGTATTCTATTTTGGGATAAATTTTAGTTTTAGCTATGTAAATATTGTTAAAATGAGTTAGATGCACCAAATAATTGTCAGGAGATATGAAAATGAGGGATTAAAGGTATCAGTATACATAGAGTACACACTTGATGATTGTAGGAGGCAATATAAAACTAGTGTAATCAGTATCACACCAAGGATTATCCCTCTGACATTGGGTGGTGGATCTTAAAAATTGGTCCTTCCATAGTATTAATGTGTGTTTGGGTGTGTTGTAGAAATAATCACAAAATCATAACAAGTGGATGATGTTATTTAAAAAGAAATATAAATATCGTATTGATCAATGATTCAACCTTTTATAGTGATCTTACATTAATCAAAATGTTTTTTAATACAAATCATTCTGCTTAACAATTATATTTTAGCATAATTCAATTTAGAAAATCATGAAAATGAGTTTTGATATTTCCATTTCTAGAATAAATATGAAACTAAACCATCATAATATATTAGAACTTTGTATATAGGTTTATGAAAATTCATTTGTATACAAATATGGACATTCACCATACCAAATCTATGAATATTATTTTCAAACATGGGGAATTCATAAAATCTATGTTATTTTATATTTCCAAATGATGTTTTCACCTCTAAAAGTGAAGGAAAATATTTTTATTTCCATACACTATGCATAAAGTTTACCCTTATATGAAAAAATAGTATTTTAAATCCAACTAATGATCATATATTCAATTTGAATGTTCATATGAATAATCCATTCATAGAATCATTCCATATACATGAAAATGAGGATGTTTTAAATGAGAAAACATGTGATGTAGGGAAAATGATAATTTAGTAGTCTATATGATGTTAATGACATTAAACTAGTATATTTCTTAGATGAAACCTGATAATTTCATAGTTTTATAGTTTTTAGCTGTGTTTACCACTTTTTATTTCTATACAGTTCTAGCTTCTTATATATAGGGTTCAACAGATCTGTAGAAAAAATTATATATCATATAAAGACCCATATGATAACTTTCAATGTTTATTCTATGAGAAAAAAGTAGAATAAATGATAAATTGTTTTTATCATGGCCTTAATATAAAAATTAAATGATTTTATTATTTGTTTTCATATCAATTCTCAATCTTCATGTAATATACGTCAAATTATTCCAAATTGTAAACAATATCTTAGATTCTAACTAAGTATTGATGGAAGTGTAATTCTATATTGGGAGGGGGAGTGAGAAATTTTTTAAATTGAGTATTTTTTTAATTTTTCATAAATATGATTTTATTATCTATTAATTTTTAAATAATCATTATGATCCATGAAAAATTAATATCAAATGATTTGGAATGGATTTATTATTTCATTTATAAAATTTTATGTTTATTAGAAAAATTTTACTTAACATATGTGTCAAATGTGATTTATCAAAAACCAAACTTTCACATATTTAATTGAAATTTCATAGTTCACATCCAAGGGATTATGGGTTATGAGCCGGAGTTATTATGGTATATTCATCATTTCATAAGATTCAAATTCATTTTATGTATAAAAATTATTTTTGGAAAAAAATAGAAAGATAAAAATTAATTATTCACAATGAATAATTTTATTTCCTAATACATAGTTTATAACACATTGGAATAGTGAATCCATGGTTTTATTTCAATTATTTAAGAATTACATCTATATTATAGATCACGAAATTGATAAAATGTGTGGGATGAAATAGTAGGGGATAGTAACTCCATTATTGTCAAGGAAGGAGTTAGGCTATTTGATCTATATTATTAAAAAAATAAAAAAAAATCAATATATAAAAATAAAAAAGGATACCCATGTTATGGTTGAAATGTGAATTCCACCTTATGCATCCATTTTTGTCTATTAATAGATAATTAAATGCCGCATATTTTTTGATGAACAACCCTTATTCCTGAAAAAATAGAAATATATGAGTGGTAGTAGTGAATTTGAAAAAATAAATGGGATTAGGATTTGGATATTATTGTGTATATTGAATATTTTAAAGTATATTGACATGTTTTATAATTTTTTTGATGTGATGTGATTTTATAGATAAATTTATTTTAAAATATCATTGATATGGGAATTGAATTTTGATATTCGTGTGAAGTAATTAATGAGGGGCTAGAAAAAATCATGTTCGAAGTGATATTAGCCACTAAAATTGAATAATTTTAATTAAGTTTATAATAGTTTTCATGTTCATCATTGATGATAAAATCCTAGGTTAATCCATATTACAATTTGAACATTTTTTATCATCATGTGTGAAATTCATGTTTAAAATGTATTAATATAAGGGAATTTTAAAAAAACATCATGGACCATGATCTATTGGTGATTTTAATTTTCTAATTAATGATTTTATCAATCATGATTAATATATCATTTTTTGTACTTTGACTAATATATGAGTCATAAAGGAAGATAGACATATTAGTCCTAAAATACAAAAAAATGGGAAATATTGATTGGTCCACACACCATTAAAATGTTTATGAAACAAATAATTTTTTCTAATGATATTGAAATGTTCAATGAATATTTATAAAATCACGTATAAAATTTATTAAAACTATGAAAAAGGATAATTATGTGATTTGGAATGAATGTTTTGTGTCCCACATTGAAGAATATACTTTGGGGAAGATTTAAACTCTCAATGAGTAAGACAACCATTTAGAAAATTACATCAAAATATATGATCCAATTATGAGAATATTTTTTCTAAAATTATAATAAAGTCGGTGAAACATTTTTATCATCTATTACATATTCAAATTCTTATCATATGAAAGACTTTCTGGGGAATCTCTTAGAGGGGTGCAAGATCGTTCTGATATTTTTTGTTAAAGGTTTAAATGTTTAAAACTATTTTTTAATTTCAACCAACTGATGCCACTACTAATTAATTGGGATTATCATAAATGATTAGGGGCTTACCAAAGGCTCTAATAATTTCTATTTATGTTAGTTTTGTTGAGTTAATTTGGGTATTTATTATTTGGTTTCAATTGTACTATTCTGATGCTTATTTTTCTATGTGAATTTATTTTCTTCTAGTATGTTTAATTAAATAAACATAATTTATTAATAAAATTAATTATTCCTCATTTATTTTGTACTTTTGTAACTTATTGATACAATTTATTCAAGGCGGGAATCCATTCACATATAAATAATTTTTTAAAAAATATTTCTCTTATTCCATCATAAAGATATTATTAAACTTATCACCTTCCATTGAGATATTTTTGTCAATGGAATATTAAACCTCACGTGGATTGAAAAAATAATGTTAAAGGGAAATTTTTGTACCCTATTTTTTTTAATGTTTAAATTAATTATTTATATATGATTTTAGTTTGTGCACTCATTTATTTTCTATATTCATGGAATATAAAATTTTATATATTATGTGAATGTATAAAAAAGTTTTTTTTATAGTGACCAGTGAAGTAATCTATTGAGTTATTATGTTATTTGATATGGAATTATGATGACATTAAATTACTGAATGGTGTGGGTGACTTAAATCATCATTTAAAAAAAATCATTAAATAGTGTAAATAAAATTATATATACAATTATATTTTAATCTAAACATAGCAAAAATCATTAGTAATCACATTCCAATTAATTTTTTAATTAGATATTTCTCTTATTTTTATCTGAAATCAAGTCACCCTAAATTGTTCCCCTCATTATATAGAACAATTTGAAAAACATCTCATTCTCTTAAGTTAACATCTTCCATCCTTATGGATTTGTGGTCATATTTTTTTTACAAAGAAATTTATCTATACATTGGGTAAATTCGGAAAATACCAACTACCAATTATCAGGAATATTATCTCATGAGATATCATGCATTAACTAATTTGTTAAATGGATATATATTCTCAAGAAAAATAATCACATCATAAAAACCACAGGTACGCGCACCACAATAATATGAAAATATTCATATTTCAATGTTAACAAAATTACTAATTAAGAAAATATTTTTCCATGGAAGACATCTTTAGAATAGTTTATAATCCATTAATAAAAATTAAATGGACGGTGTAATAAAAAAAATATTCAATAAGTAACATAAATGGATTATTATATGAAGGTAAAACCCCATTTAAAAATTATTAGGTAAATCAATGTAAAAATATTAATAATAAATGTCCATATACATTTCAAAATCATTAAAAATTAAAATAAAATTTTAATCAAATTTATAAAACGAAAAGGATTATTCTTAAAAAATATTTTTCATAACAATGAAATAATGGGTTCACATGTAAAATGATAAAAGGCTTACTTGTGTCTAAATGACATGTTTTGAAAAATATAAATCTTTTTTTTTCAATATTTTGAATGATTGTAAAAAAATCAAAAACTATTAATGATAAATTTATAATAATGTTTATATAATTAATATGGGTAAAGCAATGGAAGATTCGAGAATAAAATGAAAAGGAGGGGTTTGATTCACTTACAAGTATCACATCTGAAAAATTATTTACCAAGTAAAATGAAACACTACGGAAAAATGGCCTTTTGCAATGAGAATAAATCTCATCGCAAATAATCTCTCAAAGAGGTTATTTGCGACAAGTCTTGGGATCTCGTCGCAAAAGGTTTGGTGCGGTACGGCGCGGTTTGTGTGCCAAACTACGGGAATGTTATTTACAATAGGGAGACACCCCCCGTCACAATTACCCAGAGGCGGTATGTACGATTTCCAATGGGGAATTTACCAATCTTAAATAGTTCATTTGTGGGTCACTATTTGCGACAAGACCCATCACAAAAACCTGACAGTGGGACCCATCGCAAATACCCAGCCTTGGAAAATACTACTTGCGACGGGATGTTGCCCCATCACAAATAGTGTGTCGGCAGGCCACTATTTGCGACGGGTCCCATCACAAATACCCTTTTAACCACCAATAGTAATTAATGTGGCTGAAGGTATTTGCGATGTGTCCCGTCGCAAATAGTCACATTTACAATGGGCACTCCGTTGAAAATAGTACTATCGAAACTAATCTAACATATATATACCATAATCCATTTTTTCACACTTTCTCTCAATTCCTACTCTCTCTCTCTCTAAACTCTAATTTTACAGTGAGAATTTCTCAGGGTTAATTTTTTATGAAGATGTTTTTGAAGTCATCTCCACCTATAAGAGATCAAGTTTACAGGTATTTATGTGTTATTTAATTAAATATTTATTTTATTTATTTACATTAATTTTAATTATTCATAATTAGTTGTAATTAAATTAGATTTATATTTTTTTCCTATGAGTACTTATTTTTAATAATAAATTTAAATTATTAGTAATAATTATTAATAATTAGTAGTAATTAGGAATTATTAATGATAATTAATAATGAATGTAAATAATTAGTGGTAATTAGTAATTAGTAACAATAATTTGCAGTAACGAATAACAATTAATGCTAATTAGTAATAATTAATGGTAATTATTAATAATTTGGAATAAATAGTAATATTTAGTAAAAAGAAGTAATAAATACAAATAAATAGTAATAATTATTAAAATATAGTAATAATTACGAATAATTAGTAATAAATAGTAATAATTAGTAATTAATACTAATAATTAGTAATAAATAGTAATAATTAGTAATAAATATTAATAAATAGTAATAATTAGTAATTAATAATAATAAATAGTAATAATTTGTAATAAATAGTAATAAATAGTAATAAATAGTTATAAATAGTAATAAATATTAATAATTAGTAATAAATAGCAATAAATATTAATAAATAGTAATAAATAATAATAATTAGTAATAATTAGTAATTCATAGTAATAATTAGTAATAATTTGTGAAAATTGGTAATAAATTGTAATAAATAGCAATAATTAGTAATGAATGGTAATAATTAGTAATAATTAGTAATAATTAGTAATAATTACTCATAATTACTCATAATTAGAAATAAATAGTAATAAATAGTAATAATTACTAATAAATAGTCAAAATTGGGATAATTAGGGATAATTAGCGATAATTACTCAAAATTAGTAATAATTAGAAATAATTAGTAATAATTGGTAATAATTGGTAATAATAAGTAATAAATAGTAATAAATAGTAATTAATAGTAATAAATGGTAATAATTACAAATAAATAGTAATAATTACTCATAATTCGCATTATTTACTAACAATTAGTAATAATTAGTCATAATGAGTCAAATTTTTCATATTTAGTCATAATTAGTAATAATTAGTCATAAATAGTAATAAATAGTCATAATTAGGGATAGATCTGGATAAATAGGGATAATTTGGGATAATTAGAGATAATTAGGGATAATTAGGGATAATTAGGGATAATTCGGGATAATTCGGGATAATTCGGGATAATTTGGGATAATTAGTGATAGTTGGGTATAATTAGAGATAATTAAAAAAATTTGGAAAAATTAAGAAAATATGGAAAATTTGAAAAAATTGTACTAATTTGGAAAAAATAGCATTAACTAAGAATAATTAAGAATAATTTGAGATAATTGGGAATAATTAAGAATAATTAGGGATAATTAGTTATAATTTGGAAAAATTGTCAATAATTAGGAATACATAGAAATAATTAGGAATAATCAGGAATAATTTGGAATAATTTGGAATAAATTGTAAAAAATTATAATAGATTTTAAGAACATTGCGCAATTTCTAGTGGATTGATAAGAGACTATGTATATTGAGTAACCCAATATCAAAAAATGGTTAAATATTATAATGATTATGTGGTGAATGGTTTTTGAATTCATACACGTGCATATTGGGGCTCAAAAAAATAATCGACAAAAGAGTTTTCTTGAGAGAATATCATCATAGAGAAACTGTAGTTGACTTTTAGGGCATGCTGGATAAAATTATTGAACTGTGTTATCTAGGAAAAAATTAAATAACGAAATTTAAATGTCGGTGGTTGGATACTAAGAGAGGCATGTGTGTCCATCTGACTCATGGAATCGTCAACATAAAATTTAAAAGTATTCATGTAGTGAATGAAACATTTTTACTATATCAACATTAACCTCAAATTTACTATGCTATGTATTGTGCTACTTCAAGATACCTGAGTGATTGGTGGAGCATAATAAAAAAAATGTAATCCTGGTAAAATTTGTTTACTCAATGTGAATGTGGTTCCGCTGAAGTGAAAAAAATTTAAATTTTTTAATAGACTACTCAAAATACATCTTTTTTCACAAAGATACATGAATAATGATGATGACACCCCACAATTAAGGGTCGATGATGACAATGATTTTTATGATGTTACTAATGAATTTTGAAATGATATGAGATGATGAAACTGAAACTCATATCGATATTGATGATACCGAGGAGGAATATGAAGACATTGACATTGTCAGATATGAAAATAATGATGATGGTGTTCATTGAAACAGTTAAATGCTGGTTATAATCATAGAAAATATATATCTATATATAATAGTTAATTTCAACTTTTAACTAACAACAATAATATTGTGTTTCAGATGAACGGTAATATATTTTGTGAGTTATAGATGGCTGAGATACCTTTTGACGAGTAGGATATGGGATCATCTGACCCTTAGCCGATTGGTGATTTACGGCGTACATGGAGGGGACACGGTCTTGCGTGACTGATGATTCTTATCCCTATCCTCGAGAGATGTCCACATTTTGGCTTCGATCAATGCATGCAGAGGTATGGTAACTTGTGCATTTTATTTATCATTCATTATTTTATTTAAATACTAATGGTTTGATTATTTATTCATTTTTCATAGTTTTTCCCATGAAATTGTTGGAAAGGGGAGGCTATCTTGAAATATTATTTTTATTAGCCATAAATCACATGGGAACAAATTCCAACTGATGTGCATCTCGGAATGTTTAATCATTAGATGATACGCAAATAAATAATATTTATATTGAAATTTATTTCATTAATAACATGATATTATAAATTATTTTTAGGGTTCCTGGTATCCCATCGATGAAAGCATTCATGACGCTATCCACACGGCATGGGAGGTGTCTATGTATGACTGTTTTCGTCAGTTTTTGCAAAATTTGAGATGGACAGACATGAAGAAGGTAGGAGTGAATGTATTTGATGAGTCGTGTAGCGCCCATCTACCAGAGTACAATTCATCTCATGTTTGGGATGGATTCTTTTCACACTAGTTGGGTGGTGTATTTTAGAGGAGATCTTCATTGGGCCGAACGAACCGGGGGAGACAAGAGGTGACACATCAAGCTGGTAGCCGTACATTCAGTATGCATAGAGTGAATCTAGTAAGTATCATTTTTAAATATATTATATATCCTTAAAAATAAATATTTATTTTATATTTATATAGGTAGTCAAGCTGACAGATATTATAGAGTATGACGTTTATCGGAAGATGTACAGTGATCCATCCACTGGAGAGATTAGATGTAATCGCCAACATCAGATTTTGGTCAGTATTATTTTTTCAGTTTGAAAATTAACCTCATATAATATTTTTACTATTTTAATTTTAAATTGGAATTTAACGAGTCTTATAAAGCCACAACCTATCAGACACTGGCTGAGAGTTAGGTCAAGAGGGCTGATCAGACTAGTTCCCAACATTTCGATGTGGTGGCATGGATGCAGTTGACCCAGTATGCCTTTGAGAAGGGATGAGTAGTTGGTATCGGCCCTCATTTCACTTCGGGGACTTATTGTGGTTCTACTAGGATGTCGGTGTTTTGATAGATAGGAGCTCACGGCGAGGTATCTTCTTCCAGATCACACTATCAGGAGTAGCTACGTGCTCAGAGTGAGCTTATAGAGAGTTCGTATAAGCAGTAGGAAGAGAAGCATCAGCAGTAGCACCAACAACAGTATAAGGAGGATGTCCATTGATGGTAGCATTATAATCATGAGAAGTAGATGCGTCAATGGTAGCAGTATCATCATGAGAAGATGGAGTACAAGCGATGTCTAACTCCTAGTTTAGGAATGGAGTTTCTTCCACCATATCCTCTAGAAGACAATCCCCCCTAATGATTTTTTAGTTATGTTAAAAACATTTGAAATCAAGATTTATTGTAACATAAACTATTTAAAGTTTCTGTCCTTTATATTGGTCTGAATATTGCAAAATTGTTTTTATTTATTATTATATTTAATATTTAATTTTTTAATTTTTTATTATTAGTATTATATTTTTTAATGTTTGTTTATTTTGCTAATAATAATAATATTTTATGAATATTTTATATTTTTTTCGAATATTGAGAATTTTAATACTTTTTATAATATTAATATTATTAATATTATTTTTTCATTAATTTTTCATAATTTAATTTAATATATATATTTGTTATTCTGTATTTACGACGGGAACTTGTGCGAAATGACCCCATCTCAAATAGTTTATATTTTTTTTTAAAAAAAAATTTGCGACAAGAAAAAAGTCATGTCACAAATACTTTTTTGTGATAGGCCCGTCACGAAGATTTTTGATTTATATAACATATATAAATAGAGAACTATTTGTGACAGGAAAACGGGCTCGTCGAATATATTTTTTACGATGGTCCCATCACAACACGTTTATATATATATATATAGTGTATATTATCGGAGATCTATTTACGATGGGACGATCAATATTTGCGACAAAACCTTTTCGGACGAGAACCCATCGCAAATAGTTTGTATATATTTAAAAAACAGTATTTTTGACGAGAAAAACGGCTCGTCAAAAATACTTTTTTGCGATGGGATCCCATCACAAATAACCAATCCCAAATACCTCAATTTCTAGTTGTAATACTGTAGATAGATTTCAAAACTATAAATAATAATAATTGTATAATAATATGTTGGGGTGATATAAATAATTTCTAAATGATCTTTAATAAATGTAAATTCATTCATAAAAATATGGGCATAATAATTATAATAGAAAAAATCCAAAACTTATTTATCCAAACATCCATGAAATCTATTTACCTCCTTCATGGCATCCAAAAGACCCAGGATCAAATCCGGGTAGGGGAGAATTCCCGAGTACTGTAGCAGGGCACTGTAGCAGGTCACTGAAGCAGTACTGTAGGAGCGGCAGACTATAGCAGCGGCAGCACTGTAGCGGTGGAGGGACTACTGTGGGTATTGTAGTGGCGGTAGTACTATAGCGTGTACTATAGTAGCATGGGTACTGTTTTAGTACTGTCCACCAATGGTTCCTTTGGAGAAAAATGGGCTTTCTAGCCATGTATGAAGGCCACTTGGCCATGGGCCTTCGGGCTACGTAATGGGTCACCCTCTACCCAGTCTAATGAGGTATTTTATTTAATAATAAATTGAGTCTTTGATCCAAAACTTTTAAAAAATATATGTACGTATATATTTACCAGTTATATTCAATAATTGTATCTGTTCACTTCACATGTATTAGTTAGTTAATTTTAATTTTAAATGTTAGATGTTAGTTAATTCTATTATTTTATACTTGATTGTTAATGGGGATGTCAAAACCCATTATAAGATATTTAATTTCTATATAAATTGATTATAAAATGCATTTAAATCATTTTATTTCAATTATTTGTTCATTTCCATGTTCAGTATTTCGAAATTTGGGCATGGTTTGTGAGAATGGGATACAGGATGAACTTGTTTCATGTAATTTACAAATACGAATAGAATACCATATAATTATAAATAATTTTTCTATAATAGATGTATAACCATACTTATGACATATATGAGTACCTAATATCATATATATAATTTATATATGTGTAACAATCATCTATTTAATGTAATGGTGAAAAAAAACAGGTCATTCATGGAGGCATTAGTCAACATGTAAAAATGGCTGACAATATCATATCTAAAAGAATAAAAATAACATATAAATTATCTTATCTATACAAAATAATAATATTGTTATAAAAATAATATTTATTCATTATATAACCCTATTTTATAGGTCATATATATTGGTTTATTAAAAATGAAACATGTCTCTAATGGAGATGGTAGTCCGTACATACAATGATTGACATTACCATATTTTAAATGGTTGGGAAGGGGTTAGATAACGGTTTAAGAATAATTTAAATAATTTTTAAGTATAATAATAATTTTCATTTCACTCTATTTATATGCATAGAATATGTAATGTGGTGGAAGATATATTAAATAAATGCTTAAGGAGTGTGTAGTGCTCACATTGAGATTGTAAATATTCTCAAAGATGGACACCTGAAAATGTTTGATTATAGATTATTAATGGAACTTAGGGATACCAACCATGGAATTGGACACTACAACAAAAAATATTTTTGTCAATTCAATAAAATCTCTAATTAGGAGTGTGGATTTATGTGGTTGGATGTGGCCTCCATTTATTATTGAAAAAAAGGGAGTATTATTTGTAAATTAATGTTACTTATGGGGTAACAATGGAATTTCATGAGAATTATTTTACTTTGGAGGGAAACAGTTCATGGGAAACGTGTGTATGGAATTTAAACCTAATAATTGTCTACTCTATGGTAAATGTTAAATAGGAATATATCAAAATTCTAGCCTCTTTAAATTACCCATTTTTATCCATATTAACCTTGTTTAAAAATCAACAATGACATTTATTTTATTTTAAAAAACATAAGATAATCCCTTATAAAAATTCTAAAATTGATAAATCCAATTTTTATATCCAATTAATATAATCCAACTTTTATTAATGTGGGAAAATAATATATTAAATTAAGTTATAAAAAACAAGTTTCATAGGGAAATGAAGTTTTTTCTGCAATTAATGTATTTATTATATTTATTATCAATTACCAATAATAACAAACAGAATATATCATTTTTATTAATAATATAAATTAACAAAATAATATATTTTGATCAATGAATGAAAAATACATAGCACAAAAAAAGATATTTAGTGAAAATAAAAATACTGAAGATGATATTTTATTATTTCGTTGTACATTTAGAATTTAATCATTGAATTTTTATTAAAAAAATCCGTTATTTTAATTTATAAATGTATTTTAAATTTTTAATATCTTTTTTACCCTATATTTTAACATATATATTATAACATCTATATTATGTTATATTTTTTCATTATTATGTGTAAAACAAGACTTTGAACACATCAAATATTTTAAGAGAAACATACATTATTAAAGAATGTGGTGCTACATTCAAAATTCATTATATGATTTTATCTGTTTACATTTATTTTAATTGTGGACTAAAATTATGATATATCTATATAAATAAATCGTTAGGTAACCACATAGTTTTATTTTATTTATTGATTTGGTAAAAAACATTAACCATGTGAGTTGTCTTGTTCCATATAATGTTATCTCTTTGATCTAAAATATTATCGCGCTATTCCTCATGAGAAATATTATACTATCAAAATAAATCCTATATATTTTATAAATGAAAATGACCAGGTTTATAATTCATTAAACGGTAGACTTGAAACAGATAATGACACCGAGAAAGGTTTTGTAGAAGTTCCAATGAATAAGCTATTATACCTATATGATCAAAAATCACAACGACACTGATATATCTCGAGGAAAGCTTCCCCTTAATTGAAAATGATATTATATTTATCCAAGGAGTTATTCAATGTAATATAATATCAGTAACATTAAATTCAATATTTAATATATAAGTGTTAGAAAAAAACATTTCTCAACTATAAGATTCGATAATATCATACAAAATGACTATAATCTTAACACCCATTTCAATATATTTATCAGGTACCCATATCATTTATTCTCCAACCCCATCCAAACATGATGGAGTTATGTGCATCCTTCTATATGGCAACACATAAATATCAATATGAATGCTCAAGTGGATGATATTATTTTATGAAAATTTTACTAGAGGAAAGAGTTTGACTCAACCACAATTGAAATAAAAAATATAAGAAAATATTTTATGATGCTTTAATGGTCCTCTTAGGCTTAATATCTTTTAAATGATGATTTTTAGTTATATAATTTAACTCCATTTTCAATGATTGTTGAATTCTTCTACTGAAGGTTGAGGTAAACCACATCTCATGAAAATATACTATTCACATTCATTCTCAATGTATGATTAAAAATTCGATAATATATATCCTATAATTTTTTCAATAGAGAAATATTATATTATTTTAATGAAATTCAAAAATATCATAAGGTGATTGATGATAAAAAAATGGTTTTATATCCACTATATGTATTGGGTGTACTATGTTAAAATCTAGGGTGGTGTTTTCCAATTTCTATAAAATCATGGGAAGTGGATTCATCGTAAGCATAGACTTTAATGTTCAAAATTATCTTCTTAAATAAATTGGAATCGATGTTCATAATCTAAAATTTTCCTCTTCATGTTCTCCCAAAATAAATTCACTTTGATATCTATATATGTATATTTTACATCAAGTATAGATATAGAGTGATCAACTATGTGTTTTATCTAGCGTCTTTATTAATTCAATTATTGTGGTGACACGTAGAATTTTTTGTTATATTTTTATTCCTTCTTCTTCATGGTTGAGCTATGGGACATTCCTTGCTATCATTAATTTCCAAATATCATTATTTATACTCCTTAATCTATAAATTGATTGATATATAAATATTAATATAATAATGATCGAAATTCTCCTCTCCCACATAGTTTTATGGTTTTTCATTCACAAATAAATAATTTTTGGATCTATTTTATTTGTCACCAAGTAAAAGTTAGAATTTCCCTTTTATCCTGTAGCATCAACCACATTGTTCACCATCACATGGTTGTAATGTATTGAGCAGCCATTAAATTTAATCAACATGAACCATATCATTTAGAATAAATGAAATTATTTCTATGTTAATATATCAATTAGGTGTTTATGATAAATATATATATATATCAACCCTAAAACTATAAAGAATATGTATCCATATTTTCAATGAATAAATTACCCTCAGAACAACAAAATAATGAGATGGGTAATTTTTTTCATGATCCTTCATTTTCCAATGATCAGACACAACTTGAATTGTATTTTTCAACAGAACACATACATGTAATTATTATATGTATTACTATATAGAGAAAACCCTTCCCCAATAAAGAGTATTGTGAGCATATATTTTCTGATAATTATTTATTTAATTCATTATAATTTTCTTCACATTTACCTATCCAAGGAACACTATTTCCCTTTTATGTCACTGAATATTGTGGATTAGATAAAAGTGTAAAATATATAAAACTTATTCAGTAGTGTTTATCCAATACATGAAAACCAGGTATCTTAGTATATATGGTTTTTCTAGGACATTCTTCAATAACCTCCTTCTTATAATGATCTAAATATATATCCTCCATAGAGATTTTACCACCCTTTAATGATACTTTATGTATCCAAAATTAAAAAATTTTATATTTAAAATATAGTTTATCCTTACATAACATCATTGGCACAATCCACACATAATCTACACTCTCTTCTGGGCTCATGGAATATATATGAATACAAACTTTATATAATACCACTAAAAAATCATTGTAATTTAAAAATATAATATTCATCTAATTAATGAGGATATTATTGAAATGGGTAATTCCGAATGAAATAACTATAAATTCATAGAATCCAAAAGTCTTACTGAGAGCTGTTTTGGGAATATACCCCCTTTGGAACTGTAATTGATTAAATCTATATTGAAGCTCAACCATTGATATGTATTTTACATCATTATATTCATTGAATAAGTCATTAATACGAGATAGATGATAATTTTTGTTGATAATGATCATGTTATGTTCATAATAATCAATGTAATGATGCATTGTCCAATCATTATTCTGAACAAAAATAATTAAGTCACCCTTTAGTGACACACGTGGGAATATTAACCACTTTTACATATTCTAAATGAGTTTTTTCAAAATTATTAGAAATCAATTGGGGTTATTCTATTTGTAGTATTTGAAATTGGTATGACACCATGTAGGATTTTTATTAAAAACTAAATTTCATTATTTAGTGGAAGATTGTGAAATTAATAATAAAATACATAATCTTATTTACAAAAAATAGGTATATCATTAATACTATGCTTCTAACCAATAATTCTTTCTTAATACCTATCATTAGTAGGTATTTGGACCTATATAATTTAATTAATGTGCATTGGATGTTCATATTCATCCTCGTACAAATAGATTATCATAGGTTTATTTGGGATCTAAAATATGAATTCCCATACATTGACAATTATAGGGGATCGATATTGAGTGTTGAAAACTATCCCCACAGTCAGACACCATTATATGATTGGATGAAAATTAATAATTAAAAAAAGTATGTTCCTAAAAAAACATCATAGAATAAATATGTAATTAATATACCATCATTATACCACATTAATTTATCATGATTATTTCAATTTATAATAATTTAGGTGGTTATATGATGCCATTTTAAAATTCTAAGAGATTAAAATTATTTGGTAAAACTATAATAATATATACCTTTATAGTTATAGACCGAATAATATTTTTATCATTCACTACAATCACCTCATATGAAAAATTAGTACTTATGATTTTATTATCCTTTTATTATTTGTCAATAGTGTTTGTTGACACTGATTATCTTCATTAACCCTTATATTCATGCACTAATTGGTGTAATTTCTATACTCATATGAATTATATAATTGTACAGTGGTTATATAATTTTATTTACCTTTTATCTAATCATTAGTTTTCCACTTCATGTCTCATCATCATTCATTTTACAGATGTAATTCATTTAAAAATATAATAATTTTATATTACATTATGGTAATTTGTTCTATTATTCTTCCAACATTTTTATCATGAAGGGAAATTAATTTTTATTCATTAATGTTCAAATTGTTTGAATTTCTTTAAAAATATATTGTTTCCACTTTTACCCTAATCCATGAGAAAAATGAAAGTTCCCACTCTCCATTTCTACCACGAGAGATCATAAAATTATTTATTCATAGCTATAAAATTTTCTTATATAGAATATATTTTTAATAAAACGTTTTTAAGGCAGCAATAAAATGATGAATTTTACATTATGGTTCAATGATAGATCCACTATTATGCCTTCTATGTACCATAAAATGTTCCTCATTGATACTAATGGATTCATAATTGTTCTTAATAAGTTATTGGAATTAAATTTAAAATCTAGTGTGAGGAGGTTGAGTAAAATTAATTTTATAAAATATATTCATAAACCCTTCCATGTTCATGGAGTACATTTTTTCCACTTACCTCATGTTCTTCATAAGAGTTTACCATTGACCAGCATCACCATTTAAATGATACAAAACCAAAACAAAAATCTTAGGCACTGGATAGAAAATAATGGAAATATAAAGTCTATAAAATTGATCCATTTTTCAGTAATATGTTTTTATTGGACCCACTAAAAATGATTAACATTGTCACATAATGCACTCAAAACAAATTTTCACCATCTATGGTGTGTTTTATAAGTCAATATGGTTCACATTATTATTAATAGCTTCATAATTCTAGATGAATATTTTCATGGAGTTTTTCACACAATATCCCATCCCATTTATTTTATCATTGCGATAAATAAAACATTTTACTTTAAAAAATTTGATAAATCCTATCTTGTAGGTTTACAAAAATTATTGAACTAAAGGAATGTTAAGGAGTGGAATAAATGAAAATTAAAAATATGAAATTAGAGGAAAAATCACAAATATTTTTTATTCCATAATAAATGAGTATATAGGATTGGTTTAGGATGTTAATTATCACTTTCCTATTAATTTCAGTTTTTATAACATAAAATATGAAAACACCCTTCATATTAGTTCACAATAACCATATGAATAAGATGGGAATAAAACCAATAGTTATAAACCATGTGTATAGTAAGAAATATTTTTTATATACAAGGTATAAGGATTTCATAACTATTAATCCACATAATAACCAATTTTCAGAAAAACGGATGTTATCATATACAAATTCATATAAAATCGGTTTACTATAATATTTTCTAATAGCAATCCCATAAAATAACTAAACTAAAACCTAAAATAACTAAAATGTATAATGCGACCAACTCAGGCGATCAAAGTATAACAATCATACATTTACCATCATAGTATAATCTTATTAATTTAAATTATCATTATTAAAAAACCAAGATCACTAAAGTATTAGTGTTGTTGGATACTAGATACAATGTAATAATTTTAATAAAAATAATTATTATCGACCACATTTTTTTCTCATATAGAAACCTTCTTAGACATATCATACATATTACCAGTTTACATAACCTTGGGAAAACAAAAAATAAGATAGGGTGATATTAGATTGTCATTAAGTATAATCATGGGATATAAAAATTCATGATCAAGAGGGTTGATATGATACAAATAAGCGAACTGAAAATGAAAATAAATTATAAAAAAAATATCCAACATTTACTAGACTATATATCCTGATTCATGGTATAAATAATTATAATAAAAATATAAATGAGTCATAAGAGTGAAAAATATTCCTTATACAATCACTGACCATGGGATCATATCCCAATTATATAAAATTAAATAAGACTATTTTATTAACACAATAAAAGAAAATAATGTATTATATAGAGCCTAACTACCCTCTCTAGTATGAAATGTGTAAAAAGTACCATAGTAGATTGGGTTTAATCCATATTCCCCTTTTTATCATATCATGAGATTTCAAAATATATTGAATACCTTATAGGGATATATAATATCATGAATAGCTATAAAATAATAGATACCATACATATGTGATCAACAAAAATAAGAAAACATTGATATTTCAAATCCATTTAGTTTACCCATAAAAAATATATTTTTTTTATGAAAAACACCATAGAGCATTTCATAACCTATCTAAAGAATAGAGGATGGTGGATTCAGTATACTATATTTTAAAAGAAACACAAATGGATATTTTAAATGATTAAAATCCAACTTAAGATTATTGTATTTATCAAAAAATGAATAAAAATGAAGATATGTCACTTTTATAATCAAAATCATTAAAAATTAAAATAATTTGGAATTCCATTATAGTAAATTTAGAGTAACCATAAAAAATAAGAATTATTTTCTTGGTGAATGAATAGGATCACATGAGAAGTATTTAAAGTTGTACATTTTCCAAAATTAAATAATTCAAGAAACATAGAAAAAATATATTAAAATCTTATTAATGAAATGACAAAATTTATATAATTTTTAATGAATTATAGATTAATAGATATGGAGATCCATAGAATGAATATAGATATAATGTAGGAAGATTCCATATAGAAACCAAAAGGTGTGGTTTTTTAATATACACGAGTTATATCAGGTAAATTATTACCACATAAAAAGAAATTGAGAGGTGAAATACAAAATGATAATAATAACTGGTGGAAAAATAAAATTAAATATATTTTAATTATGATTTTCACCTGATTTTCCCCTGATAGAAATTATTTTATAATAATCTCAAACTAAGAATTACATTGGAAAGAAACCTAAAAGTTTTTTATGTCAAATTTTATAAAGGCTCTTCAAACTCATATATAATAAAAATTAAAAAACAATTATCAGATATTTAATAATATTATATATTAACATATATATTTTTCAATTATATCGATTTAATACACATGTATTAGTTAGTTAATGTCTTTTTTCATCATCATATGTTAGTAAGTATAATTATTGTTTAGATGATTTTTAGTAGAGAAATTTAATCCATCATCCATATGATTTCCATAATTATCATAAAATAGGAAATATTTAATTTTTATAAGGAATTATTCCACCCCAAAATAAATTGATTGAACCTAGGTACATGGTTCACAATAACAGGATACATGTGGATTTTTTGGGGTAATTTATTGTTAATAAGTAAAGAATCTATATTGATTTTATAATTTTAATATCATACTTTATAAATAATATTTTTGGAAAATATTACTCCATAATATCATATATATTTGTACAATATGTTCAATACCCATCCATGTAATGCGATGATGTAAAACAAATCGCATTCATGGAATTGGTCATCTTCACGTATAAAAGGGTAACATTTCCAAATTTCTGTAAAAATAAAGAAAGTAAAAATTCGTTAAAAATTGAATAATTATAATATTTATATATAATTTATTCATTAAATAATAATTTTAAATAAGTCTTGTTTTTTAGTTTATTATAAATGAAATACGAAAATCATGGATTTGGTGGTTCACACATTACACGAGCAACATTATAATTGTTTGATTAGTTGGTAAATATAATCATAATGGTTGTAAATTTAATATAATAAAATGGAATTATATTAATTATAATGATTCAACTATATTAACTATTTAATAATATTTTTTGGGGAAGAATATAATGAAAAAGGCTAAAGAGTTGGTAGTGCACATGTCGAGAAATTAGACTTTTTGAAGACATTATAGAAATTATTAATTTAAGATTATACAAATAAACTAGTGTTTAAAAAATAGAATATGACTAAAGAGCGTAATGAGTGTAAATTATCAATGAAATTTTAGTCATTGAGTGTTTTATGATGTCCGAGGAAGTATGATCCTTTTATAGTTGAAATAGAACGTAGTTACCTTGGAAATGATTGTTAAGTAAGGGGTATGAATGGACTTGAAATAGAGTACAATGGGTATTTTTTGGTGAGAGATATTAGTATTAATTTCCATTTTAAATATGGTATTTTATATGGTGTATGTTTCACGTTAAAAATGTAAAATTTTATCCTTAGGAAATTATCCATTTTTCATATATTAATCATAAAAAATATTGATAAAAGTAATTATATTATTTCAAAAAATATAATACAACCATTATTAAGAAATGATAACACGAGGAATCCAAATTATTGTTTAATTTAATATATTTTTATTTAATAAAATGTTTCAAGAAAATAAAATAATATTTAAAATGTTTTTGAAGGAAAATAAAATTTTATAAATTTGTTATTTTTAATCAAATTTCTTGTGAATCAAAAATTAAATTAATATTTATATATTATTGATATAAAATTTATAATCTATCAACTTAATATAATTTTTTACATTAAATAAACATAAATAATATAAAACAAATTTATAATAATTTTTAATATGATATTATTAGTTATTTAGAAATAGTAATTGAAATTTATCGACGTATTATTATTAAAAATGTCTTTTATTTCTCATTTATCACCTATTTCATAAATATATTTTATTTAATTATAAATTACAATCAAATAGATATATTATAATAGTTTTATTGGGATTTTTTCTGTTTTTTGTTGAGTTTGAAATAGGTTATCAAATGCATCAAATTTATTTAAGGGTTAAATATATGCTGAAATCATAGGGAATTACATTTATCCCTTAGAATACATTTTCGAACAAGATACATATATGTTTAAATATATATAAAAACTCAAACTGATATCAATATAATGTTCCTTATTTATGAAAAAATATATAATATTATATATGAACTAGAATAATATCATGATTTATATCAATTCAAATAGACTATTATAAATATTACTCCTTTTAATATTATAATGCATACATCATAACAATAAGTAAGATATGTTAGATGTTTAATTATTATTTCAATAATCTAACACTTATAACACAATTAATGAATATATCTTTTATAAAATGAGGTTAATAATATAATATAAGAGTCATGGATTGATAATTAGACAACCCATTTCTGAACTAAGCATAGAATTATTATGACTAAATTCATCTTGACACATAAGGGTTAAGGAATCCTAGAAAAATATAACCAAAATCATATTTATATATTGGAATAAAATGATTATAGTCTCTTAAAATCATCCATCATTATAGTAGTTTTTTCTTGGGAACATACTATTATAGATTACTGATACTAAATGACCATGTTCTTAAAAAGTGTTTTATTTTAATGGAAATTTATATTTGTTTTCAAATGGATTTATTAGTCTCACCATATCTATATTTATAATATATTTATCTTATATTGAACTATTTCTTTTCTTTTAATTGTAAAATTTTAGGAAATAAACCTTTGTATTCATTCTTCTAATTATATAGAATTTAATCATATTTCATTAGTAAAATTTACACATTGAAAAAATAATAAAGAAAAATACCATATACCACTCATGAATTGTCATAAATATTAAAAATAAATGCTATTTATGTCAACACATGTTCAAATTAATCTCAAACATATTGTAAATTCTTCCATTTTATGTAATTTTTTGGAATTATATGAAATCAAAACCCCTATAAGTGAAATTATTTTATAAATAATTTTCAATCCAAAAATTTATAAATATATCCAAAAGTATTAGGAAAGTGGGATGCTTGACCCAAAGTATCATAATTAATATAATACTAATAGAGTGTTTCTTCAATTTTAGTAAAAATATAACAAATATATAAGAATAAACAATAATCCATGATTATTAAATAATTTCTGTATTAATTATAAATTCATAGTGTTGGTAGAATGAGACTATAACATCTCATTATCTTTTATTATCTTGAATTTGACTCTTATTTTGATACTATTTTTTTGGGTGTGTTTCGATACATTCTATAGTAGAGAAATTTTTTCAAGGAAAATTAAATAATGTATAAGTATTCACGATTGTATGAATTAGTAGTGTTCATGTATAAATTTTTTCAATGTTTTAGAGGTTTTCCTTTGGGGTATGAGGTTGTTTTAGGTCATTTGTGTTCTGTAGACATCTATTTTAGTGTGTTGGATGTAGAATAAAAATACGCAATAAATATTTTATTTATAGTGTATGATGTCTGGTAGCCAAAAAACATTAAAACTATACATGTTGTATGATGATTTAAAATAAAAATAAGTATCATACAACATAAATTCTTCATCTGACATTTTATCCCAAGGCGAAGAATTTTTTGACATATGATTAACATGACACATTTACACTGTGAACCACTTAATTATAATTTAAATTCCTAATCTCTACCATTTTTAATTTTGCTACACTTATATTTTAATTAGTAATTTTACAAGATTTCATCTTGATTACTATAGTCATCTTCCTATACAGAAGGGGCGATTTAATCCATTCTAGATATCATAGGTTTTTTTCTTCATTAGCGATTTTCATTGCATTGGTTTTCTTTAGATCTCTCGTATACCTCCTTGTATGAAATATGATATCATTTTTATTTCAAAACTTATATTA
Organism: Viscum album; assembly: GCA_963277665.1. Taxonomy (NCBI): domain Eukaryota; kingdom Viridiplantae; phylum Streptophyta; class Magnoliopsida; order Santalales; family Viscaceae; genus Viscum; species Viscum album. Next base: position 1,040,311,781 of record OY728165.1, read on the forward strand.
GTTATTCATGTATGGTGATCTCATATTTCCTCTTGATCTACCAACATAGTGAATCTCTATTGGCATTCCGATTTTAGGTGTTTCATCATTTGATCTTTGAAAAAATGTAGGTGGTCCTGTAATGTTTCTTCCAAAAAATTCCAACATTGTTTAATTAATTAATAAAATATAATTATAAAAAAATAATTAAAGTGAATTTATGTTTATTTTATGTGTTACATAAATTGAATTATATTTTAAAATAAAACCTCGTTTATGTGTTTTTGAGATATGGAATTATTTGGGAATAGATATATTATGATTTAAATGGTTTGGTAATAAGATTATCATTCATTTAAAAAAAGAATTAAAATTTAATTTAATTAAATAATTGAATGATTTTGATGAAAACTTATGATTTTGTTTTTAATTGAAATTTCATAATGAATATTGAAATGGGGAAATTGAAATATGAATGATATAATGATTTGAAATGATTGATATTCCCATAGATTAATAGTATTTTTAAGAGCATGAATCCTGGGTAGTTAGTGGGTAATTTGGGCATGCATAAAAATATCTAACCCTTGATAACTTGATTGATGATTATAAAATTAACTAAATCATTTTTTGATAAATATTTTCCCCGATGGGGAGTTGAGCCCTAACAACATCATTCATAGGATCTGTAAACACTTTGAGATGAGATCACTAATGAGTATTGTGAGTATTTGGTTACCAAAAACTAATGTATCATAGAGATTTATAATTTTATCTATGTTATAATTGATATGATGGTTACATTCCATTTAATTATAGAACTATTTTATTCATTCTAACTATTTTATAAATTTGTTTGATATAAAATGTTCATTTGAGACAATTTGATATGTCTACTATTTTTCAATTGGAATCATGTTTTATTGAAAACATGTTCATGAAATTCCATGTATATGTTTTATTTAAATTTAGTGAACATGTGTTTTAGTTGTTATGGAACTGATTATGGAACAATTGGTAAGACCCTAATGAGATTTATAGCTCACACAACAACTATTCCATCAGGAATTAGTAGATATTTTTAAGATAGGTCTATGAAATGGAAAATTTCCACTTGGAGGTGATTGGTGTTCTATATCCTTGTAATCTAGAGTGATTTAATTTATTATTATAAATTTAATCCAAATGAAACATGAGTTTATCTTTGTGATTTATCTAGATAGAAAATTATTATTTTTATGATGTACATTTTGAGTATAATTTTACCTATTTGATTTCAGTACATCATCCATTTGGATTATTGAAAATATTGAAATGTTTGGGTCATATTATACAATATTGTGAAAACATCATTTGACTATTAATTTTTATATGATTCCGTGTCCTAGTTAGGAAACAACAGTGATCAGAAATTCCCTTGGGCCATGTTTTTGTTAGATCATGAATCAAAGGTGTTACTTGTGCATCTTCCCTTGATGTTATTATACAGTTGGATTGTCCTGGTAGAGAGAAGGTGGGACTGATGGGTCCTAGTAGGTAGCTATGAGTGAGTTCCTTACAATATCTCATCATAATTATCCTTATGAAACCATTATTTTTTAGGAAATTGTCCTTTATGAATATTTTGATATTTTTTTCTATACATATATATACATTTTAATATATTATTTTAGAAACAAAATATTTTTCTATACATGAAGAAATTTATATTCTTGGGACTATCATTTGAGTGGTAAATCTATATATCCATATTGATGCTTTTTGTGTTGGATATTTATATTAGGTATCATCATTCAAATATGATGTTATAAGAATATTCCAAATGAGTAAGCCTCTAGTGATCCATAGTAACATAATCCTATAGCTGACCAAAAACATGTTGAGATAGTGGTGAATGTTTTTAATGCTTTTGTATATAAACTCTTGTTTTTCCCATTCATGCTCTAGTTTTGGAACCATGAAGGTATGATTGAAGAAATTATTATTATGAGTTTATCCATCATAAATGATAACTTTTATAAGGATAAAATTATTTTTAAAAGAATGAGTTTTGGTTGAAAGATATTGAACTCTTATTAATGTTCTTGTAAATTCTAGATTCATTTATTATAACATGTACTACCTTGATTCATAATTTCCCAATAAGAAGTTGGTGAGATTTTATGGTGATATCAATGAAGCATGATGGATTTTACGAGAAAGAAATTAGATATATTTTCACTGACTATGTCTATCTGGAGTAAAATTTAATGGATATGTTTATTGAGTTTATCCACCTATTGTAGGGTGGCATGACAGTCATGTAGTATGAGAACCATTTTGATTATATTTTTCAGTTCACACGATATTTATTGACTAATGAGAATATCAAGGAATAATATTTTTAGATGGGATATTTTTTATATATGAATCTAGGTTTTCAAGATGAATATCATTTATTATTTTGATGTGTTGGATAGAGAAATGATGGTTGATCATGGCGTAGATGGTAAGTTAGGATTGAAAAGGTTTTTCATTCCTTCTAGTGGAACTTCTATGAGTTTATTTAATGTAATGTAGAAGAATGATGAGTCCTATATTTTTTATATAAATTAAGAATGTTCTACGTATCATGCAGTTACTATAAGATTCCCTTTTTTATGCTTCTACTTTGGAAAGGATGGGAATTTGAGAAAATATTTTACTAAATAAATCATGATATATAGTTTATGAGGTCTCTTAACACACTTATAAGAGTTCTTCTATTTCTTTTAAACTCTATATTGTTGTGTCGTCTCATCAGTTAAAAATAATTGTGGTGAAATTAGATGATTCATATACTATGTTTTTATTGATAGATGCATCTAGAATTACACTTCTTCAAGAAGTAGAAGACTCTTCATAGGATACTGATGATGGTATATTGACTTTGAGAGGTACTATTACTATAGATTCATCTTTTGGGACTTCTTTATTTAATACTGGTGCGTGTCATCTCATTTTTATTGAACTAATATTTGAATTTTATGAATCAACCCATTGAGCTTTGATCTTATGTGAGGGATATTAGTACTCCCCTTAGAAAAAAAGATAGTAGGGTATTCAGTGACCTTCTAGTGATTTATCTATATGGTAGATTTATATTACCTATATTTTCATGGGTTTCAATATGAATATTCTTGAAATCATTTTCATGATTGACCAGCTGAATTCTTATAAATCTCAGTTTAACTAATACCTTTATTTAATCTCATATAAATCACCTGATGTCGTGTATTCTATATTTTATGAGAGGAAATGGACCTATAGTAGATTAAATAGAAAACATATTTTCCAAATTTTTGTAGGGTAATATCACTATTTTATTTCTACATGGATAAAAAATCATATATTGATAAAATCCCTCCATTATTTCATCAACTTTCCAGAGGTTTTTCTTTCTAATTTATCTAGTTTTTCACCAGTAATGATGTTTATGTTTTCTGTTGATCTTGTACCTCATACTCGTCTAGGGTCTATTTCTTCATACAACATGGAACCAATTAAACTAAAAGAGGTTAGGACTCATTTGGATGATTTTTTAGAGAAAGATTCTGTATTCTAGTGTGTGTCACCTTGGGTGGGTCCAGTTCTTCTTATGAATAAAGATGATGGGACAATTAACTTATGGGTTGATTATGATAAACTGAATCGATTTACAGTGAAGACAAATTATTATTTACCATGAATTGATGAAATTTTTGAACTGTTGTCAGGGAAATAGTGTTTATCATATATTTATCATTTATATTCTTACCGTTATTTTAGAATTAAGGATTCTGGCATTCAAAATAATGTATTCAATATTATATAAGGCCATTATGAAGATATTTTTGTTCTAGTTTATTAAACAAATGATTCTAATATTTTTTTGGTTCGATTAATAGGATATTTCTTGAGAACCTTGAATTGTTCAAGATTTTAATTTTGGATAATCTCAAACCAAGGGAGACTGTGTTTTTTAAGAGTTATTCTAGAATGATTAACGAATCTTTAACATTTTCCGATGTTATTGAAATTTGAATTAGATATTCTAGGAGGGATGATCACTGGATAAGTGGTCTCATAACATTAAATTTTACTTTAACCTAAGATGATAAATTCAATTATTGCATGGGAGAAATCATATAATGTTCTATAGATTTGGATCATCTTGAGTTTGTTGGGATATTTCTACATATTCAAAAAATAGATCCAAAATATGGATTATTTGATGATGGTTTCCATTCATAATGCGGTTAAGATTTTTTGTGATGACAAATTTCTAGGTTGATTTTTTGATATGAAATTTATTTTTAATTCTCCCCCAGTTTCAAATCATATAGAGGTTGGTCAGGGATATGTGCTCTTCTATGAAACATCATGTTTGATTGTGGGATGTTTCCTTATGTAGGGTGATCACTTGGTGCCAGGTGTATCAAGAAATCATTGGACAAATGAATTGAATTATCTGACCCATGATGTCTAACTCATAGATGGGGTGAGTGTTATCATAATATTTAATCATTTCCTTTTTGGAGAGAGGTTGCCGATTATTCATAGAACAAAATCACGAGTTATATAATCTAAATAGATGATCTAAACCTAATACATGGGAATTGGGTTGGGTAACATTAGTATAACATTTTTATTTTTGACAACACCCATAAAAAGTGGAATGTCAAAACGTTTTCCTTAAGAATGAAATTCCAAACCCAGTCCACAAAATAATCATTAAAAGAGTAGATCATGATGGATGACATTATTCAATTTCATTTAGTAGTTCTGGAAAATGATTATGAGGTTTTTTATATAAGCGTGTAGTTCAAATCCTCTCTTCCTGAGATTATTAATTTGGTGTATTAGTTTGATGAGGAATTATATAGAATTAGGCATAATTTTTATGGTGGGAAGTCCATTATAAAATTTTCATTCTCTTTAGATGGAATCTTATATTATCATAACTAGAATGTGGTGGATTTTCCTATGATAAAGGTTATTATGGGGGACTGACATAATTTTTAGTAATTTATGTACCATGAAACTAGAATAATTTTATAAAACATGAAGCAGTTATTCTGGTGGCTATCTATGAGACAAGATATTCTTCAATTTATATCTCATTGTTATACCTACCAACTAGTTAATGTTAAGTACCAGAGGCCTTTGGGTATCCCTAAACTACTTCTAGTGCACTATTGGATATGGGAAAATATTTATTGTGAATTTTTGGTATGGTTTATAAATAGACTTCAAGGGAAGAATGTGATATGGGTTTTTATCAATAGGCTCCAAAAAAATTTCCATCTTTATACCCACTCTAGATGCAAACAAAGATGAAGACTCCAGACATTTCAACATGTAAAATATCTTCATATTTTATATAGTTGTATATGATATAGAATCTAATAAGGATCATAATTTCACTTCATTATTTTGGATAATCAATCCTGTTTCTATGGGATCCCTCATACTATTGATCATTTAAAACCATCCATAAAAAAATTGAAATACATATCGATCTAGACATATCGTGGGGAAGGTTGTGTTCTTTCATTCTTGACTCTGGTGGAAATTGGGATGACCAATTGGAACAAGACAAGTTTCCATAAAACCAATGTTACTAGTCCTCTATCAGAATGTCTCTCTTTTGAGACTTATTTCTTCATTTATTAAGATATATATTGTGTTGGTGGGATATAGGTGAATGTTCCTTATTTTATCCATGTTTGGTCCAAGAGCTAATAATAGGGATTCAATTTATTTATAGGAGGATGGTGAAATAATAGAGATGATATAATTCCTATGTTCATCCCCATCGGTTACTGTTGTAGTTTTCTATTGGTGAAAAGTTTTTCTTAAGAGCTAAACATCTCTTAAGTCACCAATAACATTTTTATTTGGGAAATACTACACCAATATTTGTGTGTCCTTTTAATATTATAGAGAGAGTGGAGAAAGTGTCCTACATAATTGAATATTCACCATCGTTTACATAAATCAACTATGTGGGTCATGTATACCTTCTTCAAATGTTTATTTCTACCCCTTCTCAAGTTCTATGATAAAAATATCTTGATATGGGGCCTAATTTATCCATGACTATGAATCCAGTGAGGATTGCTGAATTTGGTACGAAGGTTCTTCATGGAATGATGATTCCTTTGTTATGTGTGTGATGGTGTAATGGTTATATTATCATGATAAGTTAGAGGATGGGAAAAATATAAGGGGGTATTGACCTCATTTATTTGAAATAGAAAAATCTTGAAATTATTTCTGACAATAGAAAATGTTTATTATTGGGATGTTGTTACATCATGTTACCTTTTACCAGGTAGTTCATGACTCCATTTTTGTTTTTATTTTTATATCGGTGAGTTATGGGCCTTTCAATTATAGAGATAATTTATTAGGGAAAGTTAATTATATTTGTAAGATTTGTTAGTTTCAATTAATGGAGTCCATGTATAAAACTTTTTAAGGGTTTAGAGTTTTTCCCTTTTGGATCTGTAAGAGTTTTAAATTTCTTGGGACATTCTGTAGGATTCTATTTTCGTTCACTGGTCAAAGAATAAATTTTGACTGTTAATATTTTATTTATGGAATATTTTTTATTTTTGAAAAGGCCATGAAAATGGATTATAGAAAAAATTAATTATGTTATAAATAATGAATTTAGGAAATAAAATCATCGCATGAGATTTTAATCCAAAGTTCCACCATTTTCAGTGTATGTGAAACTTGATGCATCTACACCATGAATAATTATTATGTGATGTAAATGCCTAATGAAAAATTGCTTTAATTGTGATGCATGAATAACTTATTTTGAAATTATATATCCACTCCTATTGATCACCTTAGGATTCCTCCCATGTGATGTGAGTGATTTCTTCCCTTCTAAATGACTAGGTTTGGCATTTATCCTTAATGGGATTCCAAGCATTAGTTTTCATCCCCTACACATTATAACTATTTGTAACTAATATAATATCATTTTATAGATGAAATCATTGTTGATCTTGATGCGCTATGATTTGGTATTTCTTCTTGATATTTATTTCCTTTGAACCTCTATTGGTGTCTCTATTTCAGTTTTTTTATTATTTTATTATTGATTAAATGTTGGTTGTTCCATAATGTTTCTATAAAAAAGTGAATAATTGTTTAGTTATTTATTTATTGATAATTAAAAAATTATTTTAAATGAATTTAATGTATTTATTTTTGATATGTGAATTGAATGGCATGGGTTTTGAATATAAAGCCCTCTTTCGGTGGTTTTGAGATACATACTAACTTCAAAATAGATGTTTTGTGATAAAAATCATTAGGTAAAATGACTTTTTTTATTTTATAATTAATTAAAAAAAAGATGAATTGAAAATGGAATGAATTTGATGAAAACATATGATACGTTTTTGAAATGAAAAATACTTGTTGAAAACTGAAACTGTGAAATTGAGATCTTAAAGATTTCATGATTGAAAATGATTGATTTTACATTATTTGAATTTCTTTTTGATTTTTTAAACATATAACCTAGTTATCTAGAGAGTAATTAGAAAAATAATTCTAGGATCTGATCCCCTTGAACTTGATTGATAATAAGAACACTAACATAAATATATTACAACATGATTTTTTCCCTGATGGAGAATTGAGTCCTGAGGGTTTTTTCATGGGACGTGTGAACACTTTGATCTGAGACCAATAATGTGATGCGTAAGGATCATATTACTAGATATTAATAAACCATATGTATTGGTATATGTTTCTTTGATATAAATGATTTATTTATTTCATTATGTGTATTTATAAAACTTTTTTATTAATTCCAACTATTATATATATATGTTTTATATAAAATCGTCAATAAAACCTCTTCGATATATCTTCCATATTTTTGAATTTAAATCATGTTTTATTGAATATATGTTACTTTAATGAAATTACTTGTTTTTTATATTAAAATTATATCCATTTAAATAATTATTCACCTGATTATGGAACACACAGTGTCACCCTAAAAGGATTTATATCCCACACCCTACTATTTACTTTGGGAATTTGTAGATTATCCTAGGCATGGAATAAGAAAATGAAATTTTATACATGGAGGTGGTGGTTCCTCATGATCATTGGGAACTAAATTAATGGATGGTATCAGTAGATATGTGATCCACTTTTTTACAAGGGGTTTTTTATTGATCTTAATCTGTATAGAATTTGAATCTTTTAATGATAGACTGTTTATGTACAATTTTATCTATTTGATTCTATTTATTTGTCCTTTTCGAGTGTTTAAAAGAAATTTTTTTTACTATATTCCATTTTTTATGGAAAAAACTATTTCATTTTTATTTCATTGTAATTCTAGGTGCTAGATGAAAGCAAGTGGGGATCAAGAATTCCATTCAGTCTATGTTTAAGCCAACTCAATTATTAGGGTATTGGGGATTCCAAGATGGTTCCTGATATAATTTAGTTCTCATATCATACATATTATGTGACTCTTATATTTATGAAATCAAAATTATATATATAACTTTAAAATAAAATAAATTAAATCATACATATATTATTTATTAAAAAAATATTATACATAAATATTAAATAAGGAATTAAAAAAAAATAAATAATTCAAATATTTATCATAAAGTATACATGAATTATTCAATTATAATAATCAAAATATTTATTTATATAGTAAAATAAATTTTTGTTTAGTGCATCTGATCAAAAACCTTCCCATTAGTGTTTTTTTCAAAATAACTATTTTTTCATAATCATAAAAACAATTTCAAATAACTAAAAATTTCTTTCATTACACATGTTATTTAAGATATTTAATTGATTAAATTTATTATGTTAGAAAGTGTCATATTTTTAAAACATAATCCATTTTTTCAATGTTAGATATTTATATGTAAAGAATTAATATTTTACAAACCATGTTATTTCCTCATGTCAATGTAATTTTAATAATCCCTGATGATTTTTTTGAAACCAGAACATGAAATAATGGATTTTATAAAGCATTATTTTTCATTAATAAAAAAATTTAAATTTAAAATTAATAATATAGTTTTATAAAAAACTCAAATGCATTATCTCATAATATAAACCATAGTCATGGTTATAGAAATAATCAAAAATTAATTTGTGTTATTTATTACTATGATAATTTCTTCATGACATCTGCTAATAATACTACTAGTTTTTTTAATAAAAATATGTATGCCTTAAATTATAAAAGAAGAAAAAACAATAAAAATTTATATAGGGATATACAATGATAATTAAAATGAAAAATATAAATCATATTTAAACTCATTATCCAGAAAAATTCACCAATAATAGAGATATTGGTAGTGATGTACCGAAAGAAATCAATTAAATACTTCTCCTAAAGGTAACTGTTAATTGAAATAGAATAATTGAATACATAAATTGTAACAATTCACTAATAAATGGACTTCTAGAACCACATCCATGTATACAAAAGATAATAGAATTGGAGATATATTTTTTATTAAATAATGTTTTACAGTTTATAAAAATTATTTTTAAGAAATCCAATATATAAAAAATATATAATTGAATAGGGATTCTAATTAAAATACATATATTTTACATTTAATAGGATGAAAAAATCTATAGCCTTCAATATTAATTATAATAATGGATCCAAATTTGTTTTTATGATTATTAAAATACTTTAATAATTACTAAAAAAATCTACACATCAACCATGATTTTTTACACAATATTGTAAAAACGTTAATCAATATCCGAATATTTTTTTAATTATAATCAATAAAATTTATCATTGAACACCATGAAATATTATATAAAATGATAACATGACATAATAAATGTCATGGTGACCCTAACCATATCATAGATTATAATTCATCTCATAGGTAAAAAAGATTCAATTTTTCTATAATTTTTTTTATTAATGAATTTTTTGTAACCTTTTTCATTTCCCATTTTCGATGAAGGTTGTGAGGTAACAAAATTGTACATAGGCAGTTATGTTTTTCCAATAGGACATTATTTTTATTTTGGTTTTATTATTTTAATATAAATAAATATTTTATAGTTTTATACATTATGACTTATCAAATTTTTTCCATTTCATACACACCATCCATATAATTGTTATATTATTATGTTTCTATTTTATATAACCTATTGTAGAGTAATATTTGATTCTAGGTAACTAAAATGTTCCATCATTTTTATTATCTATGGAATACATGGTGGAATATTTTGATCTATGGTATATTTTGGGTTCCATACTAGGTTAGGTACATAGCACATCCGATTACACCAGACATCCAAAACATTCATACATGTCCTTTTACAAAGAGAAAATAATTATAAGGGTAAGGATGATTCCATTTCAATATTTTATATAAATAATTCTCTTTATTAATGAATTAATTCATAATAATTTGAGAACACACTCATTACATGTCATAAAAATGTATTCTTTTTTATATTATAATTTTTTAGCAAACATATTGTTAAATCAATTATCGCATTGTAGTTTATTATTCAACCTAGTTTTAATGAACCATATATGTAACACCCCAAGATTTCATAGTATGTTATTTCTTCAAAATAATTCAATAACTTGCATTACACGCAACACCGAGTTCAATCACACCATGACTTACAAATAAAAAATCCATTAAAAGAGGTCATGAATATAATTAACTACATTTTAAACTTTATATAATCCTTATAATTTTAGAATCCATATTATGAGTTTCTTAGTCATAATGCAAGAACAGATTCATTTTCAGTATTACACTTTTATCAACTTTTAATAGTGAAACCTTTTTAAATACAATATTTTTAACTTTTTGACTAAATGGAGACATCAAAAAATTTAAAATGAAACATCCCAAGCTTCCACGGTACGCTTTCCTTTGAATAAAACAGTAGCGTGTGTTGTACGCAACTTCGAGTTCTAACACACCGTAACCAATCAAACTAGCTGTTATGAATAGTAATACCTACTTTTTGAAGTTATATATATTTTATATTTTAAAATGGACTTCATTTTTGGATTCGGAATATCAAATTTAGCCTAAGGTGAAATTTTGGTACTTTTCGGATAACTTGCATATTTTGATGAATAGTGAACATTACTAAATTTTAATTAAAAACAACTTTTTTAATCAAAATAATTAATAGTAATAAATTATGAATTTGATTGGTTTTAAAGTATATTTAGAATATATTTTTACTATTTAATATAATGTTGGTCATTGGACATAATTTTACAATTAAACCGAACATAAACAAGTGTCAATCTTTTGATAGTTATTATCTCTTAAAAACACGCTTTTTGTTTTGACAGCGGGAATTAATTTTAAATTAATTTCTGCCACTTCTGTGTTTTGAATTTAGGAAAATGGATTCCATATTTGGAATCAGGATGTTCAAATTGTGTAAATAGGTAACTTTTATTTTTAGACATTTTGAATAATTACTGCGGTAAATATTTTATTTACCATGGTTAAGGGTAAATCCGGTAAATAAGGGTTAAAAAAATAATATTATAATAATACTAAATTACCCTAAAACGTGTCTTAACCCTATTGGTTGATACATGGTCGACCATGGGCATATTTTTGTCAATTTTGGGACCCCATGGATCCACTTGTAAGTGATAATGACACTTTATTTTAATTAAGTCAAAATGAATACAAAAATGACACAAGCATATATCTTTTAGCACAACAATTGTTACATAGGGTTATATAAGTTGTATTTTAGATTATATATATTCATTAGAAAGATAAAAAGATTTCCTACATAATGATATTTTATTTATAATTTTTAGACATTAAATAATTTATTTTATTTATGACACAAAGATGATGCAGTAATTACTATAATAGTGAAAAATTAAAATAATTGATATTATAAATACCCAAATAAATATAATATGAAACTTTTAATGAATTAAACTAATTTTCTAGGATAATATGACATTTTAAGATTGATTTAATTTACTTTTTTCGAAGTAATCAATCTGTTATGAGTTTCACAAAAATCAACTATTGAATAGTGTCAAAATTGACATAAAAGAGTTCTTAAAACAAATATTATATTATTAATTGATATTTAATTCCTAAAAATCTAAGGTTCGGCCAAGAGACTTATATCATGATAGGTTGATCATTAATGGACCACTTGGGGGTCGCTTGGATGTATATAGTAAGTTTATTAACCATATTATATAAAAATACAAAGAGACATTGTAAAAGTGAAACTAATTAACTTAGAGTTAATACTTAAAGATAAGGTTAATATAAGTACCCAAACCTGTCTAAATTATATTGGTTGAGTTGTTTTCGACCCATCCCCACCTTATCCTTTGAATAGTAAACTTTGGAGCCATTGGAAACCGATTATGAATTTATTATAAATTAATATTTCTAGCTTTTCCAAAGGTGCCCCTCACCCCTCTTATAAAAGGGCACTCCTCCTTCTCATTTCTTCACACATCTAAAGCCTTTTGGTTCGGCCAAACTCTGCCCAAATACTCTCCCAACATCCCTCAATACAACCTAGAGGCCTTAGTTTGATCAGAAAGCCAACCTAAGGAGCCCTTTTGATCAAATCAAAAGGAAGAACACGAAGAAGAGGTAATGATTTCACCACCCTTTTCTAAGTTTCTTTCTTCTTCCACTTCCTCTTTATTTGTTCTTACCATTCTAAAATAATAACTCCAGTATCTTACATATACTGTGATGTTATTATAAATATGTTACAACCATATTCAGTATTCTATCCACCCTTTGAATAACATGTCACCATACGTGTGTACGTACGGCTTACCGTCTCCACGTCGTGGTGTAATTGTTATTCAATATATTATTATTTGGATGGGTATAATAATGATGTGTAACTCATGTAAATAATAAATATAACATGTTAATGATTCTGTATATATGATATACCATCCATTTATATATTATTTTAATATCAAAAGAATGATATTGTCGCTCGTGCGTACGTACGGACTACCGTCTCCACGAACGCGATGAGATTCATTCTCCATCGTAACCATTAAAGTATAATTATCATTTGATGATTTAAAAATGATGTTTAAGGACTTGATATCATTCTTATTATGAATAAGATATAATATATCCATTACAAACATGTCTTACGTAACCAATCATTTAAGAAGAACGAATCGATTATCACCCGAAACGACGATAATACTAAGATATTATTAATAAAGCAATGATAAAAGATCATATATGATATCATATTAATGTACATGATTCTTGTATAATTTAATAACAATTATTTCACCATTATACAGGAGATTAACCTACCCCAACCAAGGAAAAGTACAAGGTAAGGGTTATTTCACAATCTCTTCATTATCCGAGGTTGTTTATACGTAATAATCTACTGGGATCTATTTATCATCCACATCCATGTTTCTTCAAAATGTATTTCAAAACATTTTTACTATTTACAAGAATATGGGTTAAAGTCATTTATACCCTTGTTTGAGTTTTTATAAGAGGTTTATAATGGAATCTTTCCGTCGTTTTCAAAACAAGGTCCTTTTTAACCTTTTCGACAGAATTAAGATAAGAATGTTTTTTTTTACTTATACGGCGGGTGCGGTTATTTTCCGCCGTTATAAAATCATCAAAGCTTTCCTTACAAGCTTACAAGAATATTTTCAAGAAAATGTTTTATTTTATATGGCTCTTAAATGATTTCAAAAATAGAAAGAGATATTTCTCTAAAAAGTGTTTTGATTTCATCTATGTCAACATCCTTTAATGGATTTTACGCTTATTTGAAGTTGATTTATTATAATACAAAACTTCTATATTGTATTGAAGGTTTTGTGATATGTTTGACTGTGGATGTGCTATTTTATACCATTCATAGTTTATGGTGAAACTATTGACATTTCGTATGCTAGTTTTAATCCGAATGTTTATGTTATATTTCAAACTTTTCTTCAAATGAATGTGCTATACAAGTATGTTCCGGGTTGGGGACCGGTAAAAGTAAGCCCTCCAGGTTGGGGACTGGTTAAAGTAAGCCCTCCAGGTTAGGGACTGGTAAAAGAATGCCCTCCGGGTTGGTGTCCGGTTATTAGAGGCACTCCGGGTTGGTGTCCGGTTATTAGAGGCACTCCGGGTTGGTGTCCGGTTATTAGAGGCACTCCGGGTTGGGTTCCGGTTAGAAGTAACCCCTAGGTCTTGGGATGAGGCCTAGACAATGAAATTAACGTTTGACATTATGCATTCCAACATTATGAAAGTGGTTATTGATATTTCATGTGATTATTCGATTAGTAGAATATCCATGTGAACAAGTAAATGGCATTATTTCATTTTACTTTTGCCATACTATGTTGAAGTTCAATTTTAAAAGGCTTTTGTTTTAGTAATTCATTGCCTTAAATGTTTATTCTTAATTATGAAAGTTTCCACTATATTGTTATCCTTACTGGGCATTTGAGCTCACCCCTTTTCAATGTTTTATTTTTCCCAGGATGTGAAGAAGTAAGTTATGAATGACCTGTAGGGATTTTATGAGGGGTTAATAGTGTGGATTGTGGAACATTATGTTGTTGTATTAGTTTTTCATTTTATGATGTAATGTAAAACTTATGAATATATCTAGTGTTTCCAAGGCTACTAAACCAATCGGTCTTTCGAGATTTGATTTTTCTTGTGATCATGCCAATGTTATGTAATTAATGCACCGACTCTGGGCAACTGGGGTCGGGGCGTTACAGTTGGTATCAGAGGAAGTTTAGTACAAACCTTGGAAACTAGATTTAGATAAACTCTGATTAGAGCACGTAGACCTAAGATGAACTTTGAGGATTAGTATAGAAGAACGTCCTAGAATTTTGGTATTGTAGAGATTTTGTGAGTTTTCCAAGCAATAAATCCCTGTCTGGATACGAGCAGGTAGAGGCGGCTCTGGCACAGATGTACCTAGGGGTAAAACCCGAAAACACCGCTTTGAGCTAGACTCGAACGGGAACTGGTGCACGACAACGGGCCTTGCTGCACTCTTGGTTGCGACACTCCCGGGGGATATGCTTAGGATAACTCTCATTTTCTTTATAAATCATTATGAAGGGTTTATGAGTATATACTTCCTCAAAGAAAACATTTTTATGATTATGGATTATATCCATAAATAGTTCAATTTATGTTAAGTGTTTTATAAGTATGGGATTATGTGTTTTGATTCATAAAATGATCTAGTTTATGCCATGGTATAGAAATGGCGCCCAATAGAAGGAATGAGAACTCCAGAAATACACATGATTCAAAGAGAAGGAAGGATCATATCTTTCATGGTCTTAAGCTAGAATTTATGAGAGAAATAGTCTCCCATGTATTATCATCATATGAAGAAATAATATCATGTGTTGATAAGATAAGTAAAGAGTTTACTGAGTCCTATGGATTTGAAGGGAAGCAAGAGAAGAAAAGGATGGAAGAGAGAAAGATGGATAAAGGGAAGAGGGGAAAGAAGAATTTTCTCATATGTGGTTACTGTGGAAAGAAACACCCTGGAACTTGCCTGAAAGGAATGGGAGTTTGTTATAAGTGTAGAGGAAAAGGGCACAAAGTACATGACTGCAAGGGTAAGAAAATGGTTTTAAATGTACAATGCTTCATTTGCAAGGAGTTTGGACACTACGCGAATCTATGTCCCAGTCATCAGACTATGCCGCAAATGATGTTATTGGATAATAACCAAGTTATGATACTACCACAGATGAAGAGGAATGATTAGAGTTCTTATGTTGATTATGTCAATTGAGTGTTGTATCAACAATGTACTTGTTATAATAATTATGGAGTATATAAGAATTGTACTGCAGTACTATTTCATTAAGGACTTGAGATGGTGTGGAACAAAGAAAAGTGACTCAGTAGCAGGTTAAATATTTGGAAAATATATGGTTGAGAGAAAGATAAACCATAATATGGTTCAGATACCGACGTGGTGATTTTAGAATAATACATGATTGATTTGGATAAATTATATTGGATATTATTGACTACCTTGAAGCTGATTAATGATTTGTATATTCCATCATTGTTGGGTTTTAAAACATTTTTGGATTAATGAAGTATATCCAGCATTCTATATGGAATAGGGGAGCATGAATGTAATCAATAAGGAATATGGTAATTCAAGATGTTTCAGTTTATTAAAAGAATACAAGATGAAGGTATTCATATGCTATTGCGGGGTAAAAAGGATCTATATTATGTTACCTTCCTTATAAATGTTGGACTGTGAGTTTGGACAGAAGTATTTTGGATAGTTATAGTTTGGATTATTTTGGATTACCATAAAAGGAAAACCCGGAGGTTGGGCGGCAACCCGTCGCGTCCGGCAAGGCTGCGAGACTTGAACCCGCAACTGAAGGGTGAAAAGGGTGTATCACCTACCACTGGCCCATGAGATGTCCTGGATTAAATAATGTTGTTTTTTTTAAAGATCTGGTAGATGAATTATAAATTCATTTATTTTGGAACCCTGTACGAATAGTATAAATAAATAAAAAATTACATTCTATTATCTTTTAGAGTGAAAGATGAGTTTGTGGTAGAAACTTATTAATGGATAAAACTCTGATTATAAAGTAAGTATATCTCCTTATGATCTTAGCCAATCACATAAATAAATTCATCAACATTAATAAAAGGAACTTATAACAAAAATGTTTCCCTAGATGGTACCTTAAATCATCACTAATTTATGGCTTTGGGATTGTTGGCCTTTTCATAGCCATGTTCTCTACCACTCTCCATCAGATAATTGATGGCTAGATTTTCCTTCCATATCCATATTTTCTTACATGGAACCCTAGTATGTGTTATTTTCGGTAATCTTCATACTTTCCACTCTTTATTTTAAATAGAGGCCTCATTAATTCATTTTTCGATGTGGGATTTCAACTAAGATATTTTGAAACGTCAAAAATGTGTTATCCCAATACCCTATGTTTTGTTGAACCGATGGTATTTCAAATCATCATAGATTGATGAGTTTAAGAACCTCAATTTTATACTTGTTTGTGATTGATGACCTCAATCACTACCTATAAATATTTACGTTTTTCCTGCAATTATATGTCTCTAATTGCCACCAATGTTCTCCTAATCGAGATCATAATTTGGCGGTGACCCTTTCATTTATCTTTTCCTCATATTAAGACTAAATCTTAGTAAACCAATTTCCTAAGCGGGTTTTCCCACAAATATATTTTCTATTTTCGAAGAACAATTTCAAATTGCGAGGACGCAATTTATTGAAGGAGGGGAGAATGTAACACCCCAAGATTTCATAGTATGTTATTTCTTCAAAATAATTCAATAACTTGCATTACACGCAACACCGAGTTCAATCACACCATGACTTACAAATAAAAAATCCATTAAAAGAGGTCATGAATAGAATTAACTACATTTTAAACTTTATATAATCCTTATAATTTTAGAATCCATATTATGAGTTTCTTAGTTATAATGCAAGAACAGATTCATTTTCAGTATTACACTTTTATCAACTTTTAATAGTGAAACCTTTTTAAATACAATATTTTTAACTTTTTGACTAAATGGAGACATCAAAAAATTTAAAATGAAACATCCCAAGCTTCCACAGTACGCTTTCCTTTGAATAAAACAGTAGCGTGTGTTGTACGCAACTTCGAGTTCTAACACACCGTAACCAATCAAACTAGCTGTTATGAATAGTAATACCTACTTTTTGAAGTTATATATATTTTATATTTTAAAATGGACTTCATTTTTGGATTCGGAATATCAAATTTAGCCTAAGGTGAAATTTTGGTACTTTTCGGATAACTTTCATATTTTGATGAATAGTGAAAATTACTAAATTTTAATTAAAAACAACTTTTTTAATCAAAATAATTAATAGTAATAAATTATGAATTTGATTGGTTTTAAAGTATATTTAGAATATATTTTTACTATTTAATATAATGTTGGTCATTGGACATAATTTTACAATTAAACCGAACATAAACAAGTGTCAATCTTTTGATAGTTATTATCTCTTAAAAACACGCTTTTTGTTTTGACAGCGGGAATTAATTTTAAATTAATTTCTGCCACTTCTGTGTTTTGAATTTAGGAAAATGGATTCCATATTTGGAATCAGGATGTTCAAATTGTGTAAATAGGTAACTTTTATTTTTAGACATTTTGAATAATTACTGCGGTAAATATTTTATTTACCATGGTTAAGGGTAAATCCGGTAAATAAGGGTTAAAAAAATAATATTATAATAATACTAAATTACCCTAAAACGTGTCTTAACCCTATTGGTTGATACATGGTCGACCATGGGCATCTTTTTGTCAATTTTGGGACCCCATGGATCCACTTGTAAGTGATAATGACACTTTATTTTAATTAAGTCAAAATGAATACAAAAATGACACAAGCATATATCTTTTAGCACAACAATTGTTACATAGGGTTATATAAGTTGTATTTTAGATTATAAATATTCATTAGAAAGATAAAAAGATTTCCTACATAATGATATTTTATTTATAATTTTTAGACATTATATAATTTATTTTATTTATGACACAAAGATGATGCAGTAATTACTATAATAGTGAAAAATTAAAATAATTGATATTATAAATACCCAAATAAATATAATATGAAACTTTTAATGAATTAAACTAATTTTCTAGGATAATATGACATTTGAGTATTGATTTAATTTACTTTTTTCGAAGTAATCAATCTGTTATGAGTTTCACAAAAATCAACTATTGAATAGTGTCAAAATTGACATAAAAGAGTTCTTAAAACAAATATTATATTATTAATTGATATTTAATTCCTAAAAATCTAAGGTTCGGCCAAGAGACTTATATCATGATAGGTTGATCATTAATGGACCACTTGGGGGTCTCTTGGATGTATATAGTAAGTTTATTAACCATATTATATAAAAATACAAAGAGACATTGTAAAAGTGAAACTAATTAACTTAGAGTTAATACTTAAAGATAAGGTTAATATAAGTACCCCAACCTGTCTAAATTCTATTGGTTGAGTTGTTTTCGACCCATACCCACCTTATCCTTTGAATAGTCAACTTTGGAGCCATTGGAAACCGATTATGAATTTATTATAAATTAATATTTCTAGCTTTTCCAAAGGTGCCCCTCACCCCTCTTATAAACGGGCACTCCTCCTTCTCATTTCTTCACACATCTAAAGCCTTTTGGTTCGGCCAAACTCTGCCCAAATACTCTCCCAACATCCCTCAATACAACCTAGAGGCCTTAGTTTGATCAGAAAGCCAACCTAAGGAGCCCTTTTGATCAAATCAAAAGGAAGAACACGAAGAAGAGGTAATGATTTCACCACCCTTTTCTAAGTTTCTTTCTTCTTCCACTTCCTCTTTATTTGTTCTTACCATTCTAAAATAATAACTCCAGTATCTTACATATACTGTGATGTTATTATAAATATGTTACAACCATATTCAGTATTCTATCCACCCTTTGAATAACATGTCACCATACGTGTGTACGTACGGCTTACCGTCTCCACGTCGTGGTGTAATTGTTATTCAATATATTATTATTTGGATGGGTATAATAATGATGTGTAACTCATGTAAATAATAAATATAACATGTTAATGATTCTGTATATATGATATACCATCCATTTATATATTATTTTAATATCAAAAGAATGATATTGTCGCTCGTGCGTACGTACGGACTACCGTCTCCACGAACGCGATGAGATTCATTCTCCATCGTAACCATTAAAGTATAATTATCATTTGATGATTTAAAAATGATTTTTAAGGACTTGATATCATTCTTATTATGAATAAGATATAATATATCCATTACAAACATGTCTTACGTAACCAAACATTTAAGAAGAACGAATCGATTATCACCCGAAACGACGATAATACTAAGATATTATTAATAAAGCAATGATAAAAGATCATATATGATATCATATTAATGTACATGATTCTTGTATAATTTAATAACAATTATTTCACCATTATACAGGAGATTAACCTACCCCAACCAAGGAAAAGTACAAGGTAAGGGTTATTTCACAATCTCTTCATTATCCGAGGTTGTTTATACGTAATAATCTACTGGGATCTATTTATCATCCACATCCATGTTTCTTCAAAATGTATTTCAAAACATTTTTACTATTTACAAGAATATGGGTTAAAGTCATTTATACCCTTGTTTGACTTTTTATAAGAGGTTTATAAAGGAATCTTTCCGTCGTTTTCAAAACAAGGTCCTTTTTAGCCTTTTCGACCGAATTAAGATAAGAATGTTTTTTTTACTTATACGGCGGGTGCTGTTATTTTCCGCCGTTATAAAATCATCAAAGCTTTCCTTACAATCTTACAAGAATATTTTCAAGAAAATGTTTTATTTTATATGGCTCTTAAATGATTTCAAAAATAGAAAGAGATATTTCTCTAAAAAGTGTTTTGATTTCATCTATGTCAACATCCTTTAATGGATTTTACGCTTATTTGAAGTTGATTTATTATAATACAAAACTTCTATATTGTATTGAAGGTTTTGTGATATGTTTGACTGTGGATGTGCTATTTTATACCATTCATAGTTTATGGTGAAACTATTGACATTTCGTATGCTAGTTTTAATCCGAATGTTTATGTTATATTTCAAACTTTTCTTCAAATGAATGTGCTAAACAAGTATGTTCCGGGTTGGGGACCGGTAAAAGTAAGCCCTCCAGGTTGGGGACTGGTTAAAGTAAGCCCTCCAGGTTAGGGACTGGTAAAATAATGCCCTCCGGGTTGGTGTCCGGTTATTAGAGGCACTCCGGGTTGGTGTCCGGTTATTAGAGGCACTCCGGGTTGGGTTCCGGTTAGAAGTAACCCCTAGGTCTTGGGATGAGGCCTAGACAATGAAATTAACGTTTGACATTATGCATTCCAACATTATGAAAGTGGTTATTGATATTTCATGTGATAATTCGATTAGTAGAATATCCATGTGAACAAGTAAATGGCATTATTTCATTTTACTTTTGCCATACTATGTTGAAGTTCAATTTTAAAAGGCTTTTGTTTTAGTAATTCATTGCCTTAAATGTTTATTCTTAATTATGAAAGTTTCCGCTATATTGTTATCCTTACTGGGCATTTGAGCTCACCCCTTTTCTATGTTTTATTTTTCCCAGGATGTGAAGAAGTAAGTTATGAATGACCTGTAGGGATTTTATGAGGGGTTAATAGTGTGGATTGTGGAACATTATGTTGTTGTATTAGTTTTTCATTTTATGATGTAATGTAAAACTTATGAATATATCTAGTGTTTCCAAGGCTACTAAACCAATCGGTCTTTCGAGATTTGATCTTTCTTGTGATCATGCCAATGTTATGTAATTAATGCACCGACTCTGGGCAACTGGGGTCGGGGCGTTACAATATATAATGGAGGATGTCAAAGAAACCAAAAACATAATAATTAAAATACATAAAATGTAATATACTACTTATGAAGTCTAGATCAATCAATTGGGAAATTTTTCACTTAAAACCATGCCCAATTTGGGAATGGTTATTTCAATATGTCTCCAAGGGAACTAATGCAATGTGATGTTGAGATTCACATATGAAATTGAAGCTATAGGGAGAAATATAGAATCACATGGGGAAGACTTTATTTTCTATCTAAAGACCTATAAACAAAAAACTCATGTGCATATATGAAATAAAAAACATGATATCATAAAGTAGTATAAAATAAAATAAAATATATATATAAACTATATATATATATAATTTATATAAAATGAAGAAGAAATATTAAGAGTGCAAGTGTTTGATTTGTGGATCCTCAGATAATATACATGTTTTGTAGATTATTGGATATAATTATATAAGTAAAATAACATATATAGATCTATAAAATTTATAATAATGAATAAAATATAATCACATGGTACAAAATAAACAACAGATTAAATTACATGGTTTTCCCGAATATAATTGTTTTATATATTGATAAATCAATAATTTACCCAATCAATTGGAAAATGTGAGTATCTAAATAAATAATCGTTGATAATGTAAATAATACTATATTAATAATATAGGATGCATGATACAAATAAATATTTATATTTTTTATAATTATAAAAATCACATTATTATTTATAGATCATAAATACTTATTTCGTTAAATGTATATAAAATATTAATTAATATAAATTTTTTATTGGATAAATTATGATTACTTATTATAGTTTTTTAATAATCATTATAATGGTATCAGCATCCTCTTGCATGATTGATATAATGACAATATAATCTTCTTATATTCAAATAAAATCACTTCATTCTAAAAAAATCAATGTTTTCGTAATAAAGTTTATCATTACCTATAATAAATGTATATTATTTTGTTTGTATCATTTTTAACATTGATAACACTTCTCAAAAACATTATATTTTTTGGTGGCTACGATCTTAGAGAATTCCATCTTATCATCATGATGCGTATCGATATTTTTGAACAATATATTTTTAAATAATTTTCATGTGCGGGTTTCTCTAATTTTATATTTTATTATTTTTATTTAATAAATTTATTTACTTTATAATACAATTACAATGATGTATAAATAATAAATATTTTTGTCAAAAAAAAAAATTTCTACAAGCCCCGCATAAAAATTAATATATTTTAAAAAAAATTACTTATGTTAATGAATATACATGGATAAATATTCATCATATTTTCTCCATGCACCCATGCACCCATTGTGTTTTTTATTTTTTCAAACCACTATCAAAATGAGAGTAATATTACGTTACAACATATTTTATATTAAATAAAGTATATTTATTGACTCTCCATTATATTAAGATCTATTCTAAAATTAAACGACATCGTTGTTATATATTTTTGTTTGGAATAAAAATTATTTCCATATATAGGCATCAATGAATACTGTAACAACTTTAGAGATGATGGATGAAATGTATGGTTGATATAGTATAACTTTTACCCAATACAATATCTGAAAATAAATAATTTATATTATAGAAATATAATGGCTTGGTGGTGTAATTTATATAAAATAACGAAACAATCCTCCTGGGAACACCCATTTGAAACAAAAATTAAAACTAGAAATACTTCATGGTATTATTTTTTATAATTATACTAAAACCAAAATATATTTGTTCACTGTTGCTACATAAATAAAAATTAAAGATATTTTTTTTATATATATCCACAGAATGATTGAAATCAAATTGATCATATATGCCCAGAAATGTCACAACCATATGAAAATATAATTCATGATAAAAAAAATTACATAGATGGTTACCATATTTGATTAAAATTTCATAAATAATAATCATTTTTTCAGTTATTCTATGAGTTTCTATAGAAAATTAAATTCCTTAAACATTAAATAATATGTATTCATAAAGTTACCCACCCTAAATTCCATTATAAATGGAATTATCTAACACCCTTTTCATTCCACTCTTAAAATTCTACCCCAGTAATAAAATCATCAGACTTTATTTCTCTTAAAAACATAGATCATATTTTTTAGATGATGATCAAAATTTGATGCCTCAAAAACCTCAATAATTAATGATACATGGATAATGTATGACTATGTGGTAACGACCATTAAATGAAATCATTAATTTTCTCTTATATTCTTATACGATTTTATTGAAACTAATAGTTTTATTAATATACGATAAATTAGAATGTATTTAATTAATATTTATATAACTATGAAATAATGATTAATTTATAATGACTATTAATTATATATTAAATAAAATCGTCATGGAGGGTAAATAAAAAATAAATTCATTATAATTTGTTTTGTTTATGTTTTTAGTAATAAAATTGAAATTCAGAACCATATTAAGTTTTATCCATATAGTTGATAAAACCACTACCAATGAACACGTCATGGATTATCTCATTAGATAAATAACTATAAATACCCTGGAATGAACAACTAAAATAAGAACTCATTTTATCATCCTGATTAAATTATTTGAATGATTATCGAAATTGGTTACTCTTGTATAAGGAACTATGATCTAGAAATAAAAAATACCATCTTGGACTACTTTGAATTATTTACATCAAATTATCCTTAAAAACTAATAACTAATAATAAATATTTAATATACAAACATAAATTAATAATAGTAAATGAATTAAAATTTAATATTTTTTTTATATATAATTAATAAATAATATATTGTTATACATGGAGTTAAAGAATCATTAATATAGTTGGAAATAATTTTCAATGGGTTTCTCCTGATCAATCTTTTTATTAATGCATTTCTTTGTCTAATATTAGTTTTTATTTTTAATATTTAATTTCCATTTAATTTGTCATATATTATATCATATATTCATTTCCATGTATAATATACCTTCAATTATTTTATGAATTAATAATTCCTCATTCACACCATATAATGTTCACAATAAAAATTTTGTCTAAATCTCATTTAATTAAGTTAAATTCCATATTCATTATAAATCATATTAAATACTTATATACTATCCAATAACGGTCTCCCATTTTGATTTTATTTTAAATTTTCATATTTAAATTTCTTCTAATACCCACTATCCCTTTGAGTTGTACTTAATATGTTGCTATAATTTTATGGAGACATTCTCTTCCAGGTTATTCACTTTTAGTTTAAGTACTCTATTAGATTTATAATTGTTTAGGTGAAATATATAAATAACCACACGAAATATTTTATTCTATTTTTCATTTTATTATATATATTTTTAATTTTTTTCCACTCCTCTATGATTGATTCATATTTTACACATTACAAAATTTAAAATTGGAATATTTCCAAATATTTATCATTCTATTTAAATTATTTCTATTTAACCTATATAATTTTATATTAAATGTATTAGTCCATTTTAATGTTTATTATTAAAAATTACTTTTTTTAATGATATTTACTTTTCTATTCACCATTATTTTTCTTTTAGATTACAATGATCATTATAAAACACACATTTTTTCTATATCTTGTACACCTAATAAAAATCCACCTCTATTAATTTCTGATGAACCATTTTCATTTGATTTTTTGAATAAAGTTTCATATTAATTTATCAGAGAAACTATTCTTTTCTTCATAAATACAATTTCATTATTGTATCATTGATTATTTTTACACTAACAATTAAAAATTATGATTTAAAATATCATTACTATTTCATATAATTTAATCTTTTTATGAGTCTTCTTATATTATATAGTTTATTTCCCATATATAACACATTGAACATATATTATGTTATTTTTCTTTATTTATATGGATTTACATTTTTTATATCATCTAATCATCCTCTTCAGCTAATTTCTTGTGGCATATTGTTATGTTGTTTTATAATATACATTTTCACTTATGTAATATACTATGACTTAGGATTGATTCATAATCGATATTATAATATCATTTTTCTAAATAAAACATATGTATACCCATATTATGTTTTTATGGTTGTGTATTATATAATATATACATCTAATATTATAAGTAATTTTATATGAGAAATTAGAAGTCATCTTATTCCTCTATGTTATGATTCCATGGAATATTTCCTAAAATATTTCCTTTGATAAAATATAATAATTCATAATCAAATTTCTTATATCTTTCATATTTTTATATTTTGATTTGTGATAAATTTTCCATTATATATGATCAATCTATTATGATTCTATATTATTATTGAATGATTTAATTCTCACACTTCTATAACACTTGTTTCTCATATTTTTTTTCATCATGGATGTAGACTATGATCTCACATATTGTTTCTTTTGATATACCTTATTCTTTATCCATATACTGATATGTTAGAGAAGCATGTTATTTATTAATTCCCCTATGATATATTATTTAGAATAATATTTTTGATGGATTATTCTATGATTTTTTTAATGAGATTGATGAAAAAATATATAAAAATTATTTTATTGTTGTAAATATTTTTTTTCACCAGAATATATAATAATACACTAGATTTATTAGTTTTTTTAATGCTCTAATTATTATTAATATATTTTTGAAATGATATAAAACTATTAATATGATATATGTGTGTTTATAGTTTTTATTATTCTAATTATAGATACATTTTTGGATAATGGTAGATATTTTAGGAGTTAATAAGTTAATAAATTTTCAACTTTGTTGTTTCAAAATGTATTATACAATCAAAATATATTTTTATTTTTTTCACATATGCCATCAATGTATATTATTTTTACGAAATTTATTTTCTAATTTTACTATTTATCTATAATTAGGTAATAACAACTGAATATTCAGTATGATAGAAAATAAAATGATTATCTTAATGACATACTAAACATTCGGAGTATGTGATTCAAAAAATTATAAAATTGTTAATATAAAAAACCAAAGATATGAATAATAAAATTAACCTTATAGGGAATATAACTAATCTAATTGGATAAAAAATTACTTTATGTATCTTATGATTAAAAACCCATCATCCATTACATGTTCTTTTGATCATTTAGTTGATGAGTAATTTATTAACTAAAAAAATATTTTTATGTTTCAATGTTCAAATAATGTGAATTCCATCATTACCCTATATTTCATTGATATATAAGTGATTTACGGTTGTATATTTATCTAGATCTTGAGGCATGTAGGTTTGGTTATACTTTAATGTGCCTAGTTGGGAATCCATTACCTCTTAAGTAGTTAAATACATATGTATAAACAATTTTATGAATAATTATCAAGAAAATCCATTAGTTATTCTATTGATAGAATTTGAAATTCTACTATCTATAGATTATCTAAAATTATATAGAACTAATATGAACTATTGTTAGTTGGAAATATAATTCCATGTCTCAAACCATACCATAAATATTTAAATATCCAAGAAAATTTGTGAATTTAATTTTATGTCACTTTTACAAGTATAATTTATTCAACCCATTTAAGATTAATAATTGGAATAAATGATTTATATGATGGATATTGTCAACATGGAAGAATTTATTATAATCCAAAAATGTGTTTATGTATTCATGATGGAGTTTTATTATCTACACCCTATTAGTGAGGTATAGTACACAATAAAACATATATTTATTGAAATGAATGTTTCTAGGAACCAGAAATGAATAAACCCAAATAATTTGAAGGAATTAATAAAAAAATACAAGATAATATATTCATATGGTTAATATGAAAAGTTCACATCAATGGGGTGAACCATAACTATTTTTCAAAATGAATTATTTTTAAATAAAGATATATATTTATTATCAAGTGATTAGAAATTTTATGATAAATAAATATATCATTTTCCATTATTTGTGGATTAATTTCATCAATGTCACACGGATCAATATTTCCCAAAGGTTTATATTTGATCAGGATATCATAAACTAATAGTAATAAAGTATTACAATATAATAAAGGACATAATGATCTTATATGATCAATATGTGTTCAAAGTGATGAAATTTGGATACCTTATTTTTCTAACAATATTCATAGACTCAATAATCAGAGTAATTAGTTATTATATTAATGAATATGTGGATGGTTTTTAAGATATATTCACATATATTTTAAATGTAATGTAAAACATAAATAATATATATAAATATTATTTTATACTTTAAACAATGGGAACATATTCAAAAAAATATTAGAAATATGAAAATTGTCTAAGAGTATTTTTTTTAGTACATTTATTAATAAAATGAGATATTTTTAGATTATTAAAAGGAAATGGTGATTGAATAAGGGAATAAACCAATTTCTAAAAAAATTTTATGTTATTTTCTTATATTATATTCATACTATTGATGTTTTTTTGTCAAATTAATCATTATTTTATTACACAATATACATGTTCACATATAAGAAAGTATTATTTTTCTTGGGTATAAAACTATTTATATATATTCAAATAGATAAATAATAGATTAATAACTATATCAGTATATAAAATACCACCATGTGGAGTGTTGATATACATAAATGCTTTATATAATATACTTTCAAAATGTTTGATGAAGAATTGTAGTTTGGGAACTTAAAACTACATGAATTAATGAATCGTAAAAATAGTACCCAAGGAAAGATATGGAGAAAAAAACTATAATAATATCATTAAATAAATATAATAATAATTCCTATGTGGATTAGTGTGATAAATATATTGATTATAAAATCATATAGTATATATTCCCTCTAATAGAGTTATGTATGTGTCAAAGGATTTGGTTTGAACCAGTCAAAAATTATGATATTCTTTAAATTATTATTCCTAGTATGAAAATAATGTGTCTGAATCTACAGTCAAAAAAGGATATTATGATATTAATATTTATATATAGTGAATAATATCATATATTCATGGTTATATAATGTATAGACATGTAAATCACATGAAGGGGTTGAATTCAAAACTCTCAAAATTCATTTCTCAACTATTAATCTCTCTGGAGATCCAAGTGAAAAAATGTATGATATGGATCTATAAAAAAATATGGGAAGCCATTTTAATTAAACCTATATATATTTGGAGTTTTATATTTCAAAACATCATTATGAGTTCTATCCCTTCTATAAATGAAGAAGTATATGTTAGATGATGCTCATAGATTGCCATTTTCTTTTCACCAAAGAAGAACTAAAATTGATGGAGACTATTGAGAGAAGTGATAATGATATAACAAGATGAGGGATTTGAATATTAAATATTAATAATCTTAGTCTAAAAATAATTTCTTCTAGTATGTTATAATTCTAAGAGGATGATGAAATACATATCATATAATAATAAGGAAATTGAATAACATCACACTATATTTTTTCATAGGAGTCCTAATGAACTGTAAAGAAAAAAAATTCTATCTGGGTTATGTTTAATCATATCATAATGAAATATAAATTCATTTCAATTCATGGTTAGTTTTTACTAAATACCATTTCAATGATATATTTTATTTAAATTGTAAGGTTTCATGAAGTCTCACATTAAATTATACAAAATATAGATTCATGGTTCACCAAAATGATCTCATGAAACAATTAATTATGATTTAATTAGAAATTATAAATTACCATTAATTAGAATCATCATATAGTTTATCAATATAAAAGGATCATTCAAACACTGGATGATATTCAGTGCACTTTCTCAATGAATTGTTAATGATATGTGATCAATATTTTCTGTAGTCCTAGTTGTCGAATAATAATAATTTCTACTATATATTACAAATATAACCATATAAGGATATATATATATATATATATAGAAAACATTAATATTGTCAGAGGAAGTTAGAGATAATATGTTCTTCTAACCCAAACTAGTGTAATAAATTATTTCAAAATGATAAAGTTTTTCAACAACATATTAATATAGTATAATATTTTCTATCTTTTGGTCTCAAGGAGGATCGTTGTAATATTGAAATAATATATTATCGATTGAATCATACACTAAATTTATATCAATAACATAACATGTTACATTTATTTCTTCTGAAAATGTTGTTAAGAAATCTATATCATATACTAAACAAATCATCTTAACAATTATTCTTTAAATTCTCTAATATCGATAGAGTAGCAAGGTTAATAAATATTAGATATTATATAAAAAATTACACTAAAATGGTTAACCTTGTTGTCGTGACACATAAAATTGATTATTTTTCTAAAGTTGATTTAATGTCTAAGGCAGACCCTAGGTCGTCTCTCAAGGAGCATTTATAGTTTTAGAGTATGCATTTTTAATAAAATGTACTAAAAATTGGGGTGATTTTGAAAACAATTTTATGAAAATAACTTGATTTAAAGAGCTTAATAGTTGATAGATAAAGGTAATGATTTAAGAATTTTGAGGGAAAGGGTTCATTGTGAAATCACTAAAAAAAATTCAAGTTCAATTTTCTTAGATATTCATTTAGGTTTAGAGTAATTATTTGGTTGAAATTAATTGGAATCTCGATTAATTCCCAAGTCTTTATTTCATTGCTTGAATAACCAAACCTTGACATAACAATCATATTGTAATGGTCCAAAAATTATGCATGGAATAAGAGTTTCCAAAGAATATAAAAATATAAATTAAGTGGGTAAGAAAAATATTCTTCTGTTGTCCAATTAGAACAACACAAGTCACCCCCCCAAAACTTCTCATTGATTGTTTAGAAATTAAGAGCAAATAAATCACATGAACCAAAACAAGTATTAAAATAAGACATAATTTAAGACACATGGAACAAAATTTTTTAACACCCAAATCACTCCAAACCAGTAGCTAATATATATGTTATAACTCCCTTGACATGTGTGTTGTTCCCTCACAATGAACGCCCACCGTATAGCTCGACATTAGGAGGAGGAGGAAGCTCATATGGAACTATTTCTTCACTCTCGACCCCCTATGAGGATTGGGGCCTCCAAAACATAAAATATGACTATAATACTCTTATGGAACTCTAAATGGGTAGCACTTCACTCCTTGGCCGAACTTGCAAATGAGGAGCTCAAGCTTCCATTTTATAGGTAATGTGGAAGGTGGTTTTGGGTACACAGATTATGTAAAACCACTTGGACCATGGTTTTCAACCACCGGAATGCCTAATATCTCTTTGTAGAAAACTATAATCAAGTTTCCATACCAAATTAATGTCATCAAAGAACTTTTGGCACTATTTGGACATTTAAAGCCTGAGATATTGACTGATCACATCACACCAATTTTGACTTCATGCAGATTCAGTGTGATGGACAGATCAGGTCGGTTGAGCCACCATAATGCTGAATAAGTCTTGGGTTCATTAATATGAAATGTAGAAAAATGAATTTTGGACCTGGACAAAACATTTGAGCCCATTGTAATGTATGGTTCTATAGAAGTGTTCAGTTTAGTAAACTGGTATTCTTGTATCCTATGTAGCTTGGCCCATTTTTCATAAACTCCATCATGGGCCCTCTAAATCACCTCCACCTTCCATGAAATTATTTAAACAAGTAACATTTCCCTTTTTAAGAGTGATAAAAACAAAATAATTTAATCTAACATGATGTTCCATTGGTTATTATTTTATAATTTTGAATACATAACTAGTTTAACACAGTGTTGTAAGGGTGAAAATGAAACAGTAAATTGCGGTTCGATCACACCACCACACCTAAACATTTGTACTCCAGGGAAAAGTCATATTTCAAAAAATTATGCATGTAGATATTTCTAACTTCATAAATATTTAACATTTAATGAAACTTTAATTTCTGATAGAAATGTGAACAATTAAAAAATCACACCAAGGAGTTATTCTCAGTGATCATTGAAAAAGAAGTCTCAAAAATTGTATCCAAACAAAATTCTAAGAGATGCATGATACGAATCAAGGAGAATAAATCAAATTCTAATCATTTCACTGATTCTCCATGTGTGTATGTTACAACCATTTCATTCTATTCTTTCCACTTTCTATCAAGTAAATATATGCTATTTTAATAATTTTCAACTTACTAGATCTTTTCCACTAAACATTCCCCACATACCTTGTAAAAAAATTTCAAGACCAACTCACTTAAGCATTCCCAGAAGTTAAACCATATGCTCCTTACCTAGATATCCCTATATTCTCAACATTTCATCACATCCATAATATATTATTTTGTTTTCAAAATTTTATTTTGAAAAAATTCACACACTCTTTTACGAACCCTTGTTTTATATCCTCGTGAGACTAAGTTTAATAGTTATAATAAGATCAAAAGTCAAGGAAGGGTGGTGTTTTGACTTTCCAAATATACATCCTTGTTTTAGGATGTACAATAGTGAGATAATACGTACACATGTATAGGTTACTAAATTAAATTAATGAATTAGATCGGATAAGGAACGAATGTATAGAAAAAATAATTTTGGAAATTATAGAAAAATAAACCTAACTTATATTTACCTACAATTAAGTATGAAATTTTCACATTTCATGGTTGGGTGAAAAAATGTGTGGAGAGATTAAGTGACCCAAATTTTCCTTAAACTATTCACGAAAAATGGCTCCATTAGTTTCAATGGTTTTGAAATAATACAACCATTTATATCATCGACAAACAACCATGTTTTAAAATAAAGTCACACCGTAGTATTGAATTCTTGTAGAAATGCACATTTCATCATTTTTTTTAAAGGTAAAACAATATGAAATATAGAAATCCCACATGCATTTTTAATTACTTCCATGATTAAATGGGCATCATTTTCCATGAAAATGTGGGTATAAAATATTAATATTTCGGCACAAAAGTAAGGGAGAGGGAAGGGGAAAGTAACAATACAATTGAACATGCTAAAAATAGAAAAAAAGTTGATGAAAATTCCCTACTAACCCAATAATATACTCTCCACCACACCTAAAGTGTCCAGTTTCCTCATTGTAATAAAAGTGAATGTGTAAAGGAAGGATAAAACCTGGTGAGTTTTATTTATAGATTTCTAAATGAACATGGATTTCCTCTAAGAGGGAATCTAGTATGGATTAATGGAAGTGCTTGAGTTGTTTCCCCTTGATAGTAGAGGTTTCCTAGGTTTCGCCATTTTGATCCTAGACAACACCAAATGGAGAGATATTAGTAATTGTGTATGGTCCAAACGAGTGGGAATGAAGCTTAACTGGATGTAACTTCATCCTTTCATTGTAAAAGAGGTCCTTATTCCAAATATGGAACTGGCGATGAAGGATAAGATGTTCATGGGAATCCTTGGTTCGCTCATTATAAATCATGGATTTTTCATATGCATCTCTTCTCATTTCCACTAGCTGATGAATCTATAACTTTCATTGAGTACCTTCATCAAAAATATTAAAATAGCATTGTTTGATGGCCCAGTAGGCTCTGTGCTCAATCTCAACAGGGAGGTGACAACTCTTTCCAAACACTAGCCGATATGGTGACATACTAATGGGTCTTTTGAAAGTAGTTTGGTACGACCCTAATGAATAATCAAGTCTAAGACACCAATATTTTCTATTGGGTTGAACCATTGTTTCAAGAATCTATTTTACCTCTCTATTTGACACCTTGGCTTGACCATTGGTCTGTGGGTGATTTGTAGTAGACACTCTATGACTGAACCCATACCAACGCAGAAGTTATTGTATTGTTTGGTTGGAGAAATGGGAACCCTCATCACTAATAATTAACTTAGGTAATTCAAACCTACAAAATATCGGAGTTCTCAAAAATTCCACAACTGGTTTGGAATCATCTTTTCATGTGGCTCATGACTATACCCACATTCACACATAATCGACCGCTAGAATAATGTAAAATTTTCCAATGGAATTTAGAAATGGCCCCATAATGTCAATACACACATCATAAAAAATTTCATGAAATAGAAATGGTTTTTGTGGAATTTCATTTCTTTTAGAGACATTCCCTATTCTATGACAATGAGGATATGATTTTCAAAATTAATGGGCATCCTGAAAAGGTGTTGGCCAAAAGAGACCAAAATCAAGGACATTTCAAGCAGTCCATTGGGGACCAAAGTGGACCCCATAATAAAGAGTGTGAAAAAATCTAAGGACATACTGAAAATCGCTATAGGGAACACAATTCATGAGGACTTGTTCACTATAGGTGTGCCAAAGGTAGGGTTCATCCCAAATGTACCCACAAGATTCATGTTTTATACTATCAATCTAGTTTTTATTGAAAATAGTTTCAATCCAAGATGATACCCAATAATTTACAATTTTAGAATAATATGATATAAAATATAGCAATCAGTATACTTACTCATCAAGAAACATTTCATTTATAGGAATATTGGGAGATGTTTCAACTTCTCGGGATGGGTGAATTCTATGGATATGGTCATCCACCGCATTCTGTGCTCCTTTTTAACTCTAATTTCTAATTTTAATATTTGAAGGAGGAGAATCCAGATGATGAGACATGGTTTGGATTCATGTTTCTTAAAGAGATATCGGAGGGCTGCATGGTCTGAGAAAACAATGAATCTGGACCCTAAAATATAAGACCAGAATTTATCCAAGGAACACATAATGGAAATAAATTATTTTTAGTTGTGGTGTAGTATTTTTGGCCAGGGTCCAATGTACGTGAGGCATAGGCAATGACATGTGGAGGTCGGTCGACCCTTTGTGACAAGAATGCCCCAACATCATAGTTAGAGACATCACACATGAGGTCAAATGATAAATCCCAATGAGGTGGTTGGATTACTGGGGGTGATGTGTGACTCCATTTTAATTTACTAAAATTTTCTTCACATTATTTATCAGAAAAAAAATATTTATCTTTTTGGAGTAATCGAGAGAGGTGGAGTCCAATTTTACCAATGTCATGATTGAAACGACGATATAATCTAGCATGACTAGGGAACGACCGCACATCCCGTACATTTTTAAAGCATGTTAAGTAGTAAATGAACTCTAATTTTGATTTATATACTTTTATATCATCCCCAAAATGACATGTCCAAATAATATACTTTATCTTACCATGAAATGGAATTTCTCATAATTTAATACAAGTTTCCTTTCAATGCAGCGACGTAAGATAGAAGTAAGACTACTAAAAGAATCATCAAAATAAAATCCTTAAATACTGAAATCATCTATTTAATACATCCATGAAATTCTCTAGATAATCCAAAAAAATACTAACCATTCATCGCTGAAATGTACCTGAAGCATTACACAGACCAAATGGCATCCTCCTATATGAAAATGTACCAAAGGAGAAAATGAAGGTAGTCTTTTCTTGATCCTCATAGGAAATATGGATCTGAAAGTATCCAAAATACCCATCATGGAAAAAATAGTGGAACTTGACAACTAGCATCGCTAGAATTTGTTTAATGAATGGAAAAGGGAAATGGTCCTTCCTAATGAGTTAGTTTAGCTGATGATAGTCTATGCAGAAATGCTACCAATTTTGCATGTGAGTTGGAACCAATACATTGTTTTCATTTTTGATTACTGTAAGTCTATTTTTTTCTAGGAACTCCTTGAATGGGACTAAAACATTGGCTATCATAGATGGGGTAAATGATTCCAGTAGCCAATAAATTTATTACATACTTTTTCACACCGTCTAGGAGGTCTGGGTTCAGTCGATGTTGTGCCCGCCTCAGTAGTTTAGCCTTGTCATTTAATAACATATTATGTGTGCAAATTTATGGGCTAATACTTGGAATTTCAACAATTTTACATCCCAAATATTTATTATACATCTTCAAATGTTCATGTTGTCTCAATTCATGCTCTGGAGGGAGTGATCTAGTAATGATGACAAGAAGTTTGTTTCCATTCTCAAGATATGAATATTTTAAATCATGAGGCAGTTGTTTTAGTATCGATTCCGGTGGATTTTGGATTGATGGGAGTGTGTGTGAAAGTGAGAGGTCACTAATCTCATCTAACTGCTCAATGGTATCATCCTCAGATGAAAAACAAGCTTTTACAAGCTTAGCAGTATCATCGAGGGTCATTGGATATTTAGTTTTTAAGAAATTATCTATTAATAAACATTCATGACACTTTTCTAGACCACTACAACAATAAATTCTAGATTCATTACCAAAAATTTAAATCATGGATGAAAAATTAGAAAGGGGATTGAGGGAATGGAAAGATGTGTTTTTAGCAGAAGGGAGTATATCAATTGAATTTACTGAGAGAGAGGAATATTACACTGAGGGGTGCTTCATGGCATCAAGGATGTTGAAATGGACTATGGCACCTCCAAATTCCATATATAATGTACCATTATGGACATTAATTATGGTTTTAGTGGTTTTCAATAAAGGTATCCCCAATATAATTGGGGAGTGTCTATTCATCCTACATTCTTCCATTTTTAGAACATAAAAATCAACAGCCAAATTAAATATTTATCCCTCATAAGAACATCCTCTAACACAACAGAAGGGTGTGCTATACTCTAATTTTCTACCTGAATGACAATCCCAATTGGATTCAATTCTCCAACCTGCAATGAAGAGTGAATGGAGTGAGGAATCAAATTTATAGAATCACCTAAATCAACCATATCATTGGAAAATTAACACTACCCTATGGTTCTTGGAATCGAGAAGGTTCTAGGATCATTGCATTTAGTAGGCAGTGATGGTTCTATCAATGATGAGACACTCCTCCCCTAGTTTACCTTTTAATCACCTTTATGTACCCTTCGGTGTGTACACATCTCTTTTAGATACTTGTCATATCTTGAAATTTGCTTCATGGTATCAATCAAAGGAATGTTAACCTTTACTTTTTTGAATGTCTCCAATTTTTCCTTATCAAGTTCTGTTTCCTTTTGTTTTATTGTTTGGGTGTCCCTTTGGTGAAATGGAAGTGGAATGGTTGGGATATGAGACTCATTGACATACACACACTTTCCATTAGAAGGGATTTTCTCAGGATAAGTATTTCCTTCTCATAGACCATTTTTTACAGTGGTTGGGATTGTGGTTTCCTCGGGAGGGGATAACTCTATTGGAGGGGTTATTTGGATTTTATGATGTGTTCCACTCCTAAGGGTTATTGAACTAAAATTTATTTTATCCCTAGGGTTTACTACTTTTTTAGAGGGTAGTTTATCCAATCCATGACCTTGAATTTCCCCGACCGAGTTATCTATTTCTCCTAAAAAAATTGATGTATTGTACTGCTTCTTGGGTGGTTTGTTGGAATAAGAGATTGTTGTAAGCCATTTGTTTCATCATGTCTTCTAGGATAGGCTTGGGTTTGGGATGGGTGGATGGAAAGACCTTTTGGGTGGTTGAGGATTTCTGGGTGGTGGTGGTGGATGAATACTCTGACCTTGTAGGTTCCATGGTTGATGAGGTTGGTTTGAATACCCCCTTGCCTATAGGCTTGGTTTTCTTTCCTCTTAGGGATGGATGTATATTAATGTTCATGTCTAAAGGGTTGTTTATAGGGGTGCCTGGACAGATTTCCTCACCAATATCAGAATATTTTCTCAATTGGGGCATTGGTTAGAGTAGTGGGTGTTAGAAGAACATATACCACAATGGATAGAAGGAGGAGATTTGAATATCCCTTGGGAAAGAGAAAGTTGTCGAAGAAGGTTACATATCACTTTGAACATTGTGTCCACCTTTTTCTCGAATTCATTAGATTGCACCTCATGGACACCTCGAATGGGTACACTTGATCTTGATCCTAATTGTTTAGTATTTTGTGACATATTCTTTATTAGGTTCCATGCAGTAATTGGGGTCTTATTTACTAGCACACCACTTTCAGCAATATCATTCATGTTACAATCAATTGGAATTTATCCTTCATAAAAATACTGAATTAAAAGTTGATCACTTATTTGGTGGTGTGGAAAACATAAACATAATATTTTAAATATTTACCATTTTTCAGGAAGTGTTTCCCCTTGATATTGTCTTATACCACATATTTATATCCTTATTATTATAGTTCGAGAGGCTGGGAAATATATTTCACGAAAAATGCGTTTCATGTTTGCCCAGCCTCTTATTGGGGAATTAACATAGTATAACCAATGATTTTCTATATATTCTAAATAAAAGTGGAATTCTATAAGCTTTAATTTTTATTAATGCACATTATTAGGTTTAAATGTTGGATAAATAGTATGAAGTTATTTAAAATTATTGTGTGGATCTTCTCCCACGAGTCCATGAAATCTTTTTAATAAATGAATTAAACCGTATTTTAGTTCAAGATTTGGTGCCTCACCTTGAATTTGAATATAAGTGGGTTTAAACATTAGGAGAGGTTATTTATTTTATTGAACAGTTATTTTCATCCGTGTTATACATGTTAATTTATGTTTTTATATTGGCTCTAGAATAACAAGAGGAAGGATCAAGAAGAGTGTCTATGTTTTTCATGTCCTCCTTTTAAGGGTTGTCTTGGGCGTCTAAGTGGAGCTGACGTAGGATCATCTCCGGTTCAGGTTCAAAATGTGGTTGGTTTACCATAGTTGAACACGTTATGAAAAATCTACAAAATAAATAATTCAGAATACAATAATATAGGTAATTGTGTAAGATAAAACAAAAAAATATTCACAAAATTTATAAAAATATTATAAAAAACATGCACTAAAAACCAAAGTGCTTCCCGAAAACGGTGCCAAAATTTGACATCGTTTCCCTAATATGTCAAATTAAAAATGTTTATAATGTTTATTTATAGTCTAGGGTAGACCCTAGGGTATCTATCTTGGGGCATTGATAGGTTTATAGTATGCGTTTTTTAAAAATGTACTAAAATGGCGGTGATTTTGTAAACAATTTTAGGCAAATAAATTGATTTAAATAGCTTAATTGTTGATATATAAAAGATCTGATTTAATAAATATCAGAGAAAGGGGCCACTATGATTTCAATACACTCATTTAAAGTTCATTTTTGTTCAATAATCAATTAGGTTTTGAGTAATTCTATGGATGAAATTAATTGGAATCCTGATTAATTTCTAAGCCTTTATTTCATTACTTGAAGAACCAAACGATGACATGCATCAAAACAAGTATTAAAATAAGAAATAATTGAAGATACATGGAAATATATGTTTTTAATCCCAAATAACTCCAAAATAATAGGTAATATATGTGTCAGAACTCCATTGACATGTGTTTAGTTCCTTCACAATGAACGCCCACCATTTAGCTCGACATCAGGAGGAGGAGGAAACTCAGGTGGAACTCCTTATTCATTATCATCCACCTATGAGGATAGGGGAATCCAAAACATCAAAGATGGTTAAAGGAAACCTATGGATATCCAAATTTTCTACACTTAACTCCTTTTACAAACTTGATAATGAGGAGACCAAGCTTCCATTTTATAGGTAAAGTGGAAGGTTGTTTTGGGCACATAGATTGAGTAGAACCACTTGGACCATCGTTTTAAACCACTTGATAGTCTAATATTGCTTTGTACAAAACTAGAAACATGTTTCCCCAACATTTTATTATCTCCAAAAAAACATTTGGAACCATTATTACTAATAGATCCCGAGATATGAATAGATCACAACACACAACTTTTGAATTCTTGCAGATTCAGTGCGATAGACATATCAGGTCAGTTGAGCCAACAGATGGCCGAATGAGTCTTGGGTTCCTTCAGATGAAATGTAGCACAATATGTTTTGGACCTGCCCAAAAAAATTTATGCCATTTTAATTTACTTCCTATTATAAGTTTTTGGTTTAGTTGACTGGTTTTCTTGGATCATTCGTAGCTTGGCCCATTTTTCATGAACTCCATCATGGGCCCTCCAAATCACATCCACCTTCAAGGAAATTATTAAAACAAGTAACATTGACCATATTAACAGTTATAAACACAAAATAATTGAATCTAACATGAAGATAATTTTTTTTTATTTTATCATTTTCAATAGAAAACCAGTTTAACACAGTGTTATAAGGGTGAAAATAAAATAGTGAATCGTGATGCGATCAATGGTCAATAATCAATGGTGAAATAATACATATGAAGAAGATATGTTGAAACTTGAGTTTTTAATTTCACAAAAGTACCAATATTTTTTTGAAAATATTGGATTCAACTAAAATTTTATATTGGAAATTTTAAAATAACGGAATAATATAAATACATAATGATTTAATAGTCATTAAATAAACATTAAAAAAAACATTAGACACATTATATGAATCAAAATTTAAAACAATAAAATATAATGGTTTGGTTTTGTTATGAAAAAAATAAAAAAACAAAATTTTTAGTTTTATCATAATGAAAAAATTACTAATGGATAATGCCTATAAATAATAATTATGGCTAAAAGGTGAAACTCCATTTGTTCAAGGTCCCCTAGAAATAATATATTATCTATAATCATTATACATTATCATAGAGATAATAAAAATATAACATAACTTTTATGAAATAAAATAATGAATAATATTTTTAGTATTTAGATAATTCTTTAATGAAATATATATGAATATAATATTGTATATTGATTAATATAATTTCATTTCATATAAAAAATCATTGCGTATATATAAAATTCATTAATATATTATTTTTATTATATATATATTTTTTATATTTATATAAAATATATTTTTATATACAATAACTATGAGAAAAATTATATTTTTTATATAAATAAATAATAATAATGGAAAAACTAATTGATAAAAAAATATTTCATTTTTAATATAATATATATTTTTTAAAAATATATTGTTTATATGATATACGTTTCTCTGTTAGAAAATAAATTTTTCATGATTTATAAATTGTTTTAATAAAATGTATTAAATATTAAAAATAACGTCATTGAAATTAGGTAGTTGAAAAAATAATATTTTTTCATAAAAACTTAATTAATCTATTTAATAAATTAATGTGTTAGTAAATATGATAACTCCAATATATTAAAAAATTAATTTAGAAATTAATAAGAAACTGGTGAAACAAGGTATGAACTATTTTTTGATGATTTATGCATAGAATATATTTATATTTTCCATTTTTATGTCACATTCCATACAAAATAAGATTCTTTAGAAATTATAAAATGAGTATTTGAAAAAAATTTCACCCTATATATCATATGAAAATACACACTATATAACCTTTTCAAACAACTTTATGTATTTATAATAAGAAAAAATACCAAAATTTTCACTGTGAATCCTCTGCAGCTTGTTTTTTATGAGGTGGTTAGAAGATAAATCCCAAACATATATAATAAGAAGAGTCAAAAAGAGATGATTCTACAACATTATAATGAATAATACCTAAATTTTTTTTATCTAATTCTTATTCATAAATATTATATATAATCACCATACATTTGGAAACCTGTGCATTAATTACATAAATATTGGAAATTTTATGTGAATAATTAATAAATTAAATAATAATACATTCCTTGAATCTATAATGGATTAATTTATTAGTAGAAATGATACATAATCATCTTATTTCATGAAAGATAATTAAATTCTCCATCAAAATCCTTTTGACATAATTATTTTCTTGTAAATAGACAACTTAAATACATTCTTCATAACCTCGGGAAATATAAAGATAAGAATATGTGAGATTAGATTCATAGAAGGTGTAAAAATGTGAGATACCAGTTGAAGATAATAATTGATAATAATATATGAATATAGATTACTGAATGTTATCAAAACTCAAAAAAAAAACAAACCTAATAATTCAAATACCATATATCATGTGTTATGGAATAATGCATTCTCAAAATAAACGATATGATTCATAAAACTGAAAATTAATCATTAATATAACAAGATCCATGAAAACATATAAAAATAAAATTAAATATGTTATTGAAATTCATAAAATAATTTTAAATTATTTCAATTATAAAGTCCCTATTATAAGACTATCATAGAGTACAGAGTCCCATAGTGGTTGGGTTCATTCCCTATTTCCATAAATATAGTACATATAGTCACATAATTAATTGTGTAAAATTCTAATTCACATTCACATTATCTCTTGCGATATAAATTATTACACAATTAATTAAGGTATGTATATTTTTATTCCCATTAATCACATAATGAAAACTATACCGCTGGGTTCCATAAGATTAAACAAACTTTCCTCATTTATTAATCAATTAATTTATATGTTTAAGTGATACATTATTCAATAAAAAATATTTAAAAATCCTTATTGTTAGTCACATAGGGAATAAATGTGGATGGAATAAAAAATATCGCATTCCCAAAGAATAGAATGATTACTCAAAATATATTAACATAGATTAAAAATACATATATAAAAATACATTAATAATTATTTGAAAAAATAATAAAGTTTGATTTTATTTTTTGTAACATTTAAAAACTATGAAATCATAGAAAAACGGAAATATATTCCTCCTTTTAAAATAATAGAATCATGTAAAAAATACAATCAATATATAATGGTCATAGTAGGGGGAATGTGTTTGTCTACAAAAACTAAAAAACTTTTTTTAATATTTTAAAAATTGATAAGAGAGTTGTACCAAATAATTTTTTTAATATATTCATCGTAAAAAATGTTAATAAAATATTATAGTAGTAAGAAAAATTAGTAAATAATTATTTTTAAATATGAAATAAATAAATAAATTTGAATAACATAGATGATAGGGATAAATATTCCCGACCCAAAATGTGGAATAAGGTTGGACACACTTGAAAAAATTTATTTCATCCAATTTGAATATAAAAGAGGTTATACAGAAAGAATACATGTAAAACATATTATTAACTATAGATTAGTAATGAATTTTTCATTTTTAAGAGAAATAAAATACAATGTCCCATAATTGAAACTGAAAAATAAACAATATCATTAAAAATACTTATAATACAATAAATACATACAACATTTGTAATAGATTAATTAAATCATCATTAAAAGAATAGAAATATATGGATGCACATATCATTAATTAATCAAATAAAAAACATTATTTAATTTTTCATATATAAACCACATGAAATAATGATTTTTGGGAATATTATAACACCATTATCAAAATCACCATGTCTAATATGATATTTCACATAACCACTTGTGGTCCTCCATTAAATCAAGCGGGAGTGGACTTGAGGTGAAGAGGGTAAAGTGATTTGTGTTTACTATACCCTCCATGATTATTTTCCTTCACTAGAGAAACATAAACATATAAATAAAAAATCCAAACAACATATTGGAAGATTACTTGAATAAATTCTACAACATTTATCATGTTTGGTCAAAAAATAATAATAAATGGATCCCCAGTGTGGT
Organism: Viscum album; assembly: GCA_963277665.1. Taxonomy (NCBI): domain Eukaryota; kingdom Viridiplantae; phylum Streptophyta; class Magnoliopsida; order Santalales; family Viscaceae; genus Viscum; species Viscum album. The sequence goes on from OY728165.1 coordinate 1,040,354,783, forward strand.
AGGACAAAAATAATATGTAATGAAAATCGACAGGTTAATGGAAATATATTTATAAACATATCTGAAGTTGTTTCTGGTAATATGTCCAGCCCTAACACTATCTTCATTAGAATATTTCCTCTTTCCATGTTCACAAATCAAGAATCTAGTCATGAAGTCTACATGTCCACCATGTTTCCCTAGTATAGTGTGAGTATTACCCTATAGTTAAAAAAACATTCATACATAGAATATGTTAAAACACATGAGATGATTTTTCTATCATAAAAATTAAATTTTAAATCAACTACAAATCAATAATGATTCGTGCCTTAGTTTTCTAATCGATCCTTAATGAACCCTGACCGTACTATCTCTGGCTCTATGTTAAATGTTAGTTATAATGGAAGTCGTGGTTATGGGAAGACAATAAGGTCGCCTCATATATCTCTGAGTATAATAATGCACAGTTATTCTTGGTATAGGGGACAATAATGTGAATACCATATTATTTATGTGTTAGGGAATGATTCCATCATACTTATAACACTACCCAGAGTTCGGTAACATATATGTCATATCTCGGAACTATCTTGAGTCCCACACCATGGGAATGGAATCCAAAAACTAATTCATTTCAAGACACATGGTCATTGTACCACTACCCTATGTCTCGGTCTATCATCATCAATGTTACATGTTATAAATTATTTCCTTTTATGGGATAATAGAGCCATGAAGGCCCACCTTTAATATTCTACTATAAAAAATATCCAATCACAATAAATTCACACAAAACATTGAATAACACATATAAAAACATAGTAACATATTAAGTATGAGTATTAGTAGTCATACACACACACATGAGATCAAAATAAAACATGGGTCTCACGGGATACAAACACACATGTTCTAAATACAAAACTCTGGTATCACTGGCTACATGAGGACATACCATCATTTCATGAAAAGAATATTGTACAAGGTCTTCATTGGTAATAATACTCCTACCTATAACTCATTGATTTTCAAATACATGATCTACCGAGGATCAATAACTAGATCAAGTCCCATCACCAACATTCACAAGAATAACTATCTATCCATCAAAATATAACATTAATTTTTATAATTCAATTAAGGAATCATTAAATGGGGTATATTCTACATGAAATTATCAAAATGGATTCTTCATCAATGATTTAAATAGATTTTATGAAGGAAGAAGATAACAGTAACTAGATTGTGCATCTATCTAACAAATAACAAAGAATTATCCATTACATTATAATATAATTAGTAGATCATGGATTTATATCATTTATCTATGATTAATATCAATAAATAAATATAATATCTTAGGTATATGTGATTATTTTTAGAATAAAAAACATGTCACCATGAATCCTCATGATGGAATGCTCTATAACCCTCATCTTCAAATTATGTTGGGAGAAAAATCACCATGAATAACAAATATATTCTCTAGGTTCAAGGACAATAATAATATTATGCTGAATGAGTGGCTTCAGATAGGTTTAGGTTTTATAATCTTATATTCAAATTATTTAAAATCACACAAATTTTTTGATCACAATGTCTTCTAATCCATGATCCAACCTTTATTTTTCTTATATATTTTGAAGCATTATTTTCTTGGGCAGAGTTACATCATTTTATCTAACTATTAACAAATCATGATTTTATCAATGTATATATATCCAATCAATCCACACAATTTTCTAAAAATAACCACATGTTTTACCCAAATAGGGAACTAATTATGAACATCCTTTTAGTCTTTAAGGACACTCCAAAAAAACCCTTAGTCACTCAATATAGCACAAAAGAAAAGAATAAATGAAAAAACATAATGATGGTCTGAAGTTAAGGAATATGGTATTAGAAAATTATTATTCAATACAAGATCATATCCTAAGGACATATCATCAATAATAATTGACTATATATTTCTTATTCAAACAACATGGTCTATTGATCTCATATATAATATTCATTTTACCAAGGCTCTTAATTCATACGTCCATGATTCCATAGGACTATAAAAATTGAAACCATAATTCCTCGAAATATATTCTCACTCTGGCATATGATCCACACCCAGTGCCCCATAAAAGATCAATTAGGATCCATATCAACATTCTAACAATTGTTCAAATTCAAAGGATAAAAAATTTACCTTTGAAGTTGAGAGACATGGATGGTGAGATTTATAATATGATAATATAAAAAAATATCTAGATAAAAATCCATTTTGTCTACCATCTTGGTAATCATCAATGGTATAAAAAACCTTGGAGATAACTTCCCTTGTGTTAAATTTTTTTTATGACCTAGTCAAGTAGTCACATCTAATGAAACTCGATATACAAAAAATCTCCATGGGTCTCACCCTCCTATAGTAATTGGATAAAGATATAATTTTTGTGATGACTAAATAATTTTCCATCAAATGATCTCAATCAGAGTTTTCATGAATCAATCTCTCAACTACAACTGCTACCTCACTATCCTATTTCTACTATAGTGGTGGGTGAAAGTGATAGATATAAATATCCTAAAAAGTTTCCATCTATATTGAATCATTGATGATTTTATTTTATAGAAACTATATCAAGTCCAGGTAATCATCCCCTGATTCAACAAATTACTGGACACATTCCCACAATATCTCCATAAAAATACATAGCCATATCTTTGACTATAAAACATTATGTTTCTGATAAATTATAAATATTTTTATCTTTCTTCCAAAATTATTTTGTAATACCATCTAAAATTTCATTGTGACCCATTCATGTCTACATAATTTGATGATCAATGGATCCCCATCCTTCCATAAAATATCTCTTTCAAATAACCTTACTAACTCATCTACAAGAAATGTATCCCAAATTATCAATAAATGAGACACATTGATTAAATAATTTAATATCAAAAACAAAAAATCATGAATCCTCAGAGTCCTAGGTTTAACCATCAAGAATTACATATTCTTGATGAAACATTTAAAAAAATGGATTTCTAACGAAATAACAAGGATGTTGATGCCCAAACATTAACTTCTAGAAAGTAACGTATTGTGAAACAAAAACAGGGGATTTGACTCTTCATACGTGACACAGAATAAAATGACATATGTGAGTGTACATCTCCATTGATCATGGATAAACTACTCATATTGACACATGAGTGTTTCTCATCAGATCCTTTCTCAATAAATTTGGAATTACTAACCTTTTTTTAATTTAGATTACATGTTCATCTATTATGAACCACCAAAGATATGAATCATTCCCAAAATGTATTACCAAATCATTAAAAACTCATTATATGCTTCTTGGATATCCATAACTCAATCCTCTATAGTAGATACTTTATTAACTTTTTCACATGTCCTAACTCCATGATCCTCAAATGAATCCACTAGCCACTGAGTCATCAAAATGGCCAATCACCACTCATCAAGTGAATACCTCTTCCAAGAAACTTATGCCAATAATGTTTACATCTAGGAAAATCTATGATAAAATATCACTTCTACTAAGAATTGAATATATAAAGGTCGATGGTTGATAGAAATTACACCCAGTGACTCTTCATCAAATTGAGGTCCCATTATGATAATTTAATGGCCAAAAAATTATGGTCTATATAGATGATAAACCACTCTATGAATAGATAATGTCCCCAACACATTTGTTCATGGAAAATAAATGTAAACTCTCATTCATGTTTCAGGTAGTTCCACTCATAGTGTCAAAGTTCAAATTACACATAAGAAAATTCATGATCCTCTTGTATCAATATAGTTCTTATACCTACACTAGAGGCAACAAAATATACTATATATCCCATTCTAGGCTCTGGAAAAATCGAATCAATGTTAGTTTTGAAACTCATCTTCAGTAATAGGATGTCCTCCTCATAATAAAAATACATTTCCATCTTCTTCACTTCCCTTAAAAACTCTATAATTACTTGTTTCAGACATGATATGTCCTAAATAAAATTTTAATTTTACCATGTTTTCTTAAGTAAAATCATTAAAACAAAAATGTTACTAGGATGTTCCAAAGACATCAGGAACACTACTGTAATAAGATACACTAAATACTCTACCACATAAATTACATGCATGAGAAAATTTACCTACTTTATCAAAAATAAAGACATTGATATTTTTGAATAATTTTGATATAATCATTAGAATCTCAATATTCTTATAAGGGATATCTAATGCCCTTAAAAATAATAGTATATAGTTCACCAGTATAACAATGAATGTGTCACGTTTTGGATAGAAAATCATGTTCATGAGATGCATGAAATCTACTAGACATATTTTCAACACAAGTGGTAAGACAATGTATTTATATAGTCCCTATCTACTCATATATATTATCTCATGAATAAACTCCTACATAACCCAAAAACTGATGAAATCATGTAAAAAGATCAATCTTGGAAAACCACTAGTCTCCTTATAAATAATCAAATAAATCATCAATCTTAGATAAATGTCAAATTTTATTCCTAATTACAAAATTCTATTTTATTGATTTCTTATAGAGGTGTATAATGTAATACACATTATTAGGAATGAAAATATGATAGCCCTATATTGATGTTCTTAGTACGAGAAATCCATTCTCTTTTAAATTCTCTAAATTATTTGATCTGTCACTCACTAGTTGACACAAACTTCTATCCTCTAAGGATGAAGAAAGATATATATTTATAGGAGTGGTCTATATGGGTTATTAAGTTTCTCATCTATTCAATTCCAAATATCACATTGATATTAGTATTTTCTATGATCAGGTATTTCCATAGATTTTTATATCATGGAAAAACTAAAAGACGCTGAGGTCGTAATTAAAGATGGTCTTCATTTATTTCCATTGAATTTTCAAGAGTTATAAACTCAAAAGATAATATAACTGAAAAATATAATGGAAAAAATATAAAATTAAATAATATGAAGCTCGTATATCAATCACAATAATAGATTCCCTAGAGGTAAACAATACCATACATCTAATCATTGAATAAATATATCCACCAATGGATGGACCCTAATCCACTATATACAATCAGCCTACCTCATCTCCATAGGTATGTCCCTAAACTTCTTAAATTTCATATGATACTGATCTCTATGGTTTTAGAGTATACTACTATGGACCCTTACTATATACATGGGTCATTATCCACCTCTATCCATACCCATACAAGAGCCTACCTATAATTCCAAAAAAATGAACTAAAATGATATCCAATATTTACAAATCCATGACATATGATATGTAGTTTTTCGAAAAAATTAACTAAAATGGAAGTATTTACAATAATTAAAACACTCAGAAAATTCACCTCCTATAAATGGTTCTAATGATCTTATTCTTTATTTTTATTTCCTACCCCCATCCTATGGAATATATTAAGCCTTTTTATCCTAATTTAAAAAGTGTCACCTACAATAGCATCAATTAACCCACTAATTGATCCATTTAAGGATAAAATAAACCATGTGGGTCTATCTATATATAGACACTTCTTGATTATAATAGCCTTGTGAATAACCATCATGTATATTATGTATTCAATGTTCCTAACATGACATGAAAACATTGATCGAAGGAAAAATCAATATTTATAATTTTTTACAAGTAATTATTATAAATATGAGGAGAATGTTTATAAAAACTATAAAAGAAGAAGAGTAGTCTGAAATATAGATCATCATATTCAAATTCTACATAAAATCCTATTCTTGGTCCATATTTAGTATTTATGAAAAGATATCCTTGAAGAATTTCAACTTTATTTCAACCCATGTAAGAACCTAAAGATTCCTACAAGGATTGTAATTCCCTACCACCTCTAACAAGTTATATAATTCATAAATTATGCTATATTTACCCTCCATTTCTTATGAGTCCCCAAAAGGTCAAATATTCTATCAATAATGTCCACAAAATCATTATCACCATGAGGATAACTAGTTACTTATTATTATAGTATATTTTGGAGCTAAAAATAATAGGAATAATAAATAATCAACCACTATGATCATCCAACAAATATACGTATAATTTATAAGACTATAGGATATGGATGGTTTATCCCATTAACATTTATAATAGGTGTTGGATCATTCCAAGGTGCATCCTTCCACAAATCATTCTGTAGAACATGTGTGTCTTCCCTCCCAAAAATATCTAGAATGATTAAATTGGAGAACACATATTGGGATTCCATGGAAGAATATTTTTTAAATGAAATTTAAATATATAAAACAACTACAACTACATTATTACAATATCAACTTAATAATTTAAAAGGAATAAATATGATATTTCTGTTAAAATAATTAAGAGATTAGGTACCTGTAAAAATTGCATAATCCTTCTTGTTCTAACCAAGGATCAATCCTAGTCCTCAATACCAATTGTTTTTTTTCAAAACAGTATATATATAGGATAAAAAGGATAATGGATAATGTCTAAAACCTGGAGCCCTTAAAGGCCTTGAGTATACCATTCCATCTAAATTTCCAAACATTTCATTGATGGATGATCTTTATGTTCATAATTATTTGTTTCAACAAACTTCATTGAAGATGAATGTGAATCATTAGGCTCCAGACATGGCTTCTGGTGTGAAGATGAAGATCAACTTGGTGGTCAAATAATCCATAAATCCCTCATTTTCTAACATTTACCTTCCTCCCCATGGGTGGAATATTCATAATGGAAGGACGGATCACATTTTGGAAAACCAATAGGCATTTGAGGAAATGGTCATCCTATTTAGGTACTACATAATTACATTATTTCTGGTTTATAATGGGGAAAGACATTTTAAATTCAATGACCTCACAAATAGGTTCACTAAAATCCAATGCTTTGTTGAATGGAAGATGATGGTAATGTGCTGAGGGCCCTACAATGTTTTTTCCTCTCTGATGATCTGAAACGATGATCCTGGAGTTTTGGATCACAATACTTCTGGCATGTCTTCTTATGAATTAATGAATAGGATACAAATTTCCACTCAAATATTATATGAAAAACTCATGTAGAATATTTTATCCATATATGTATGTAGAATTAGCTCAATTTTTCATCCACACATTCTTTGGGAAATTAATTATATCATGGGGAACCTAATTCCAATGGATAGACATATTGATAACCAAATATGTAGGAATTGTAATAAAATTAAGGTTGAAGTGGATATGAAAATCAACCTTGTAAAATAAGTGATTCTAACCACATTGTATGAAAGTATAATTTAAAAAAATATGTGAATGGATACCAATGTTCTGTAAAAACTTTATGTTCTTTGGTCAACTCTCATCTGAATGCAATAAGTACTAATAATGTTCCTTATGAAATATGAAGGGGCCTGGTGACTCTAATTTCCAAAATAGGAAGGGGAAGGAAAAAAATATCACTCTCTAACCTAAATAGAAAGACCATTGTTGGACATTCAAATGTGGAAAATATAAGGCATGCCTTTATAGATGAAAAGAAGAAACATAATGGACAACCCACCCCCCTCCTAATGACAACACCCATAACGAGCCACAAGATGTGAAGCTAATCTGAGCTAGAGAGAAGGTGTTAAGCTTCCATGTGGATGAGTCTTATGGTCATTATAGTTACACCCCCATTCCTAGTTTTATGAAAGAATAAATAGTGAACATGATGAGAAACTTTTAAGGGGATTTGAATGGTATGTATAATAATTATATGCCTTTTAATGATGTAGAAAATAACTATTTTGAATTTAATCCCATAGAACATAAAAATTAATATACCCCAATGGTGAATACTATTTCTGATGGGCCTTATAGGAAGCCTCTTGTAGGGCCTCCTGACAATACCTCTAATGTTTTTCAAAGTGAGAAAGATACCTCACCTTCTTTGGAAGTGACCTACCTAGAAATCTCACCATCACATGTTGAGTAATCAGAATCTTACACCACAAAGGGGATTCTAGGAGGTGAGATAGTAAAATGTGCTAAGGGTAAACCTTCCAGAAGACCCCATATAATATAGCATAAACCAATGAAATTGGGAAGTAGGTACATCCATGCACCTATTAATGTTGAATAAAGGTAAGAGTTTCGATAATGTTATCACCTGATGATAGGGAGTTCGATGTTTAGGTATCTCATCATTTTGAGTTTAATAACATGAAATAACCCTTCTCTAAGGTCCCCAGTGCCTAAAGGGAAAGAAGATATATTTTTTATGTGACTAAATCTGAACCCATAAATTCCAAGAATATGTTCACCCCACATAGTGGCACATATTGGGAGGACAATGTAGTGGATCAGCAGTCCCCTACAAAGATTGACAAGGGAAACATAGGGAAGGATGGGAGCATGGAGGATTCAAATATAGATTGTCATCCATAGGGTGAAAAGAAAAAAGTTAGAAAGAAAAAATTGAAAGGCCATGTAAATTTGGAAAAAATGAAGGTCGTATGACTTGGGACAAAGACCCTAGGAAATTAAGCTTTTATCTATAATTTCCATACCCTATGGGACCCCCTAATGATAAAATACACAAGAAAGTTCAATATAATTAATAATAAATTTATCATTTGTATTTGAGAACCAAAACTGATATATGTAAATTAGAATACTAACAAGTGGTGTTCTATGGTATAACACATTGTCTATCAGAATATCTAAAATTTTGGAATGGTCCAATTATAGATGCTCAAACATGAATGTATTTAAATGGTCACATGTAATAAGAAAGATCAAAGCCTCACTACAAATATTTGAACCTTAGGACATACTATTCAGGTCTTTTTTTATTTTGTGATGTCTAATATTAGAAGAAGGGACCTATGGAGGAAATTAGAGACAATATCATGGAATGCTTCCCAAAATATTGAAGTGATGGGTGACTTCAACATTTTTATTTCACCTTATGAAATAAATAGTTACAAATTTCACAAGATTAACGACAATAAATTATTAAAATATATTGATAAGTGAATTTTTATTGAGGTTCCAAAATTGGAGATGATTTTAGATGGACATGGTTCCTTGGGAATACAAGAAATTCAATTAATCGTGACAAATTCATTGATCAAATGGATGAAAGAAGCATCACAAATGGACTCTCAGGATATACCCTCCCCAAATACTAAACTAAACATAAACCTATTTTTATGAACCTTTCTACTATTTCATGGTTGTCCCCTCTCACTTTTCATTTCAATAATGGTTGGGTTGTCATCCCTAGATATAGGGAAACTATCATGGAGACTTGAATGATTGTTCTAAAATATGTCCCACTCCAAAGGCTTATGGAGAAGTTAAGCCACACCAAGAGGCTTCTTAGTGAGTGGAGTAAAAACTCATTTCCCATTATTGATATTGATATCCATAATGTTGAACAACACCATAAAAATATTTAATAAAGGGAGAATAACCCAGAATTTTCATCTCGGGATGATGTGAAATCCCAAATAAAGATTAATGACCATTTAATCATCAATGAAATGATTAGCATGAATGACTAGAATGTGAAACATTTTAAGTAAGGTAACATAAATTCAATATTCTATCACATAATTTATACGGAGAAGATAGATAAGGGTAAAAATCATTCCATCAATATAAATTGGACGCTTCAGACTAATTATAATGAGATCTACATGGATGTGGATTGATACTTTAATGGGATAAATTATGATGATAGGTTGGGATACACATCATGATTATTGGGAATATTCTCCCTTACATTAATGACATACATAATTAGGATCATGTTATTGAACCCGACATGGATGAAATAAAAAACATCTTCTATCTCAATATGGAGAGTGCAACTGGACCTGTAGGATTAAACAATAAAATCATTATTTATTATTGGGACATCCTACATAAGGATTTGGATAATATAGTTATGGATTTTTTCTCATTATTTTTTCCCTATGTATTCAAATAAAACATCATCTCTTTAATTCCAAAGAAGGAAATGATGTTCACATCAATGACTTATTTATTATGTTGATATACATTACTTTGGGAAAGAATAAAAGGAAAGAATATCTAATATTAAAATACTCTTATATGATTTTGATGATGTTTATAGATTGTTCATCAGCTGGAGAAAATCATTCATTTTTTTTGTTAATGACCCTTTACTTAAAAAAATAACAGAATGACAAGCAAGATTGGAGTGACGGGGGAATCCCATCCCATCAACTACATTAGTGTTCCACTTTTTTAGAGGAATGGTAAGATCTAATTTCTCAAATGAATTATCACTAGTATAATTAATCAATTTTCCAATTATAATGAGAAATTCATGTCTCAGGTTGGAAGATTTTTTCATGTTAACTATTTCATAACTTCAAATTCAATTTACGCGTTATCTTTTTTATATGTGGCAATGTTGACTCATCAAAAATTTAATATGCATGACTAGGAATTTCATATGGTCCGGTTATATGCCTGAAAGAAATATTATTATTGTTTCTTAGAGGTAATGTGTTAAATTCATTATATGGGAGGGCTTGGTGTTAGGGACTTGAAAATATGAAATGATTTCTTGATTTCCAAGTCCACATGGACTTTCCTAACTACTAATGACTCATATTGCGATTTCATAACAAGAAAGTTCAAGGGAATTTTCATGAAATGATACCCACACTATCTTCAATCATCAGTTTGGAACTGAATTAAATGTTCTTACAATAACGCCATCCAGAATAACAAATGGGTTGCTAGCAGCCAATATAATCTCCATTGCTGGAACAAAAGTTTTCTTGACCATACCCTCAGCGACATGATGAAAATTCCTCCTGTCCAAATTAATTTGACCATATCTGATTTTATGAAACGATATAATATATTAAATATTATTTCATTTCAGGTTATCTTAATGTCCAAAATACCGCCTTAATGGTTGTTTACACCATAGTGTGGATGTCGAGTTGCAATGTCTAGTTCAATACCATGGAACAATAAAATATTAACATAGAAAGTTATTTTGGAATACCGACATGTATCTCTAAATTCATGTTCAATTTCATAAAACCCTGATGATTAATTTTGTTATGGATAGTCCGTAGAAAAAACTTCCAACTTGTGATGAAACGAGGAGAGCTGGGAAATCCATTGCCTCAAAATTCACCTTATGGCTTAAATAATATGAAATAATATGAAATTTGATTATTTATTTTACATTTTTAAGGTTTCTATGGAATTATGGAGTGCATATCATTTTTTTGGAAATTAAAACGTGGAGAACGTTGGAGGAGCAGTGGGTTTTCCTCTACAGTGCTAGGCAGAGCAAGCAGATTCATCACCTAGTGCTGGGGGAAAGATCATCCATCCTTCCAGGATTCTAGAGGGATAATTTTTTTGAACACTAGAAACCTTCTACTCATCTTGGAATCCTATTTATTCATTGTATTTTTATATTGATTAAAAAATTCAGGTGGGAGATATGAACAATGTCATGGATGATTTGAATATCCCAAGGTGTTTTGGAGTATTCGGTAGGCTAAAACAACATCTTGTACTCAGATCTATGAGATAGATTCCTTATATAGGAATGTGGAATAAATATAATGTCGGTCATGTTCCCTTATGCATGCTAGGTCTATCATGATGTGGAGGTATTTTCGAAAAGCACTTTGGATTTATTTAGGGATGTCTATATTAAAATATGGTTTCTTTAGAAGATGAGTTATGGTAAATGATTTAGTCTATTAAAAATGGTTTCCATCATAATATTCATTCCTTATAGATTGAATTATATTCTGAATGTGTTTTCAAGCTTTGAATACAAGAACCATGAAGGATCCATGGAAGCTATTCCCCATTAGTTTGACTGTATGAGCCATGTCACATAACATAATTTTATTGTTTAAAATCCATATTGAAAAGATAACAACATGAAAAATTATTTTTCAAATAGGTGTGACCTTAATGAATTCACAATTTAGTATTTTAGATAACTTTACCACCACATCACTTCAGTAAATGATGACATGGGAGAGTGGGTTCACTCCTATATGTGAAAACTCCCTTGAACTATCTGATTTTGTTTGGTTGTTTACATTTTCATTAATAACTTTTTAGGACCAAGTGTGCATGGATACCATATTTTTTTGGTACATATATATATCATAATATCAGGAACAAGTTCAGAAAACTAATTCCACAACAGATATATCACTATATAGATAGAACAAAAAAAGAAGAAGTTTAATTAATAAAATACGATATTTCACACAACATGTATATTTATGTCATGTGATACTATGTTTTTATACATGATACATTAATACACTAAAATCCCATAAAACTATATTATGAATATGATCATAGGTATATTAGTGTTCTGTTACACATGAGATCACTAGGAATATGAAAAATGATTTAACTGATTTCCATAGAGTCTACCTCCTATATACCAAAACCAAAAAATAAAACATAGTAAATAGTCCGGCTTCTAACACCATTTTGAAAAACACTGACATTGATCACTTAGTTATAATTTATGTTCTACATAACCTCAAGAATGTGTCCCAATATATAAGAGGATATTGAATAATAGGAGGGTCTAATGTGACTTGGAAAGAATATTCCATGGGTCATCAAAGTGGTACACTTAAAAAAATAAGCATAAACATAATACAAAAATAATAATGAAAAGTAACATGAATAAATTATAAACCATATTTTAGGTTATGTGATAGAATAATAACCAATGGACCACAATGTGGAAGGTCAATAATAAAAATCCTAAAAATGGAAACTGTAAATGAATGTTGTGATGACAACACTATAGAGACTTTCCATGTAATATTCCTATCCCTATATAAAAGCTCATATATAACATACCACTGATACCTTTATATAATATATATCCATGGTCATAATGTGTTTTTTTTTCACCAAGATTCCTATGTACACTGTGATTATAACCTAGTAGAATAGATCCAACACATCATTTCATAAGAGAAAGCACATAAAATGATTATTCCATGATACTAAGGATAATTAAAATTATTAGACAATCAATCATGTGTCAAGTATTATTTCAATAACTTGGACACATCAAACCATTGATTTTCCTCATTTAGCTTTAAGTCATAGGGAGAGTCTAAGTAAAAGTCATGGACATGGGTTAACCAAATGGCCACCTCAAATATCCCTAATAGGAAACAAGGTAAATTAGTTTTTAGTTGGGCCATAAGGACATTAATCTCATTAAGTCATCAAATCCCTTCCTCTTCCACAGGTTAGGCCACATTTTCATTACATCCTATAGTTTCTCGAGTTAGGACACATGGGCATCATATCATGGCACTTCCATAGGTCAGGAATCATGGTTGTCATACCCCTTTCATGTGTCTCAGTATATCATCATCAATATCACATGTCCCACATTATCCTCTTATATGGTCTAACCAGGATATGATGGTCTACATATCCATTATTAACAGAATGAAAAACTCAAAAGTCAATACATTGACTCATGATAGTGATGGATACATATGTGAACTATATAGAATATGAATAATGAGTAATAATATATACACACAGATAAAAAAATTGTTAAAACACAAAAAAGGGTATCACAAGCCACCCCTGCATACTCATGTGATTAATATTGAACATGGGTATAATGTGATACTAGAGAACATAACATCATATAATTCAATCAATTATATTCAAGGGCTCTATATGAAAAGAATATTTCTACCTTTGAAACATCAATCCAAAAATCTATCATCCTCTAAGGAATGATTCTTATATAACATCCCTAAACTATCACTCAAAATAATAATAAAAAACTAATAAACATATAATCCCTAGTATTATAATTAATGAAACAATTCATTCTATGGGGTGGAATCCAAAACAACTTATGAAAAGAGATTCACTGTCATTAATGGATCTAGATCCACTTAAGGAAGAGGTGTAATATTTATTGATCTGAAATACATTTAAATAAAAAAATAAAATAAATTTTATATAATGAAAGGATAAATATATATAACCAACATATATTTGATATATGATTCATATCAAGAGAGAAATATGAGATCTTGTTTAATCATTTATAATAAGCGAAAAACAACTTATGACCTTGAATACAAAAAATGAACACTCAAGATCAAATAGATTTGGAGTATAGATGGAGAAAAATTTCAAATATTCACCACTAGGATCTATAGTTTTGAGATACATATGTTTATATGGAAGAATTAGATGTTTTGGATTTTTTTTCTCAAAACCCAATTCATAGACGGATTAAAATATTGCACATGGTTTGGTCTCATGTTTTCCAAACTCAGCTATATCCATGTATTTTCCTCTACCCCAAGATATATGATTTTCTATGAAATGTCAAATAGTATTCTCTAATCAGGAAAAAAATACTCTTCCCACCATTATTCTCTAAACAAGATTCATAGTATCCTTGGGTGATCCACACTATTTCACTCAACAATACACCAACCATGAACACCCTATATAGCATCAAGAATACATCAAAACCAACATCATGATATATGATGAATTAATAAAGTAATTATTAACTCAAAAATCATGATGAATATATGAATTTATTAAAAATTTTGGATAAAAACATAGGGCCACTATAAATATATAGAATATATAAAGGAGGGGATTTAATATTTATAAACCCTTAACTCATGTTTTAAATCTTTTCATATAAACTATAACCAAATGTATTATAAGTTTATTCTTTCCAATAGATATAAAAAATACTATATTAATATTAATATTAATATTTATATATACATCTCTATTATAATTTTCAATAACACTAATATTAACAAATCTTAATTAAAATTAATATATCTATGTAAACATGTGATTTTAAATGATTTTTTGTGTTTGAATTTTCTAGTACTTTAAAATTGGTCATGGTTCCAAAATTATAATATTGTAAAAAAATATCATATATTTTTAGTATATCTCATGTTATAATTTTCCATGTGTTTATACGAAACAAATTGATTACATCACTTCATTCTGGTGATAGTCTATACATACATACGATTAATGCTTTTATTTGTCAATGAATATGAAGAAATAATAAAATGTATTAATTTCAATTTTAAAAGATATAATTGTACAATATATATAATATATATTCATTTAATTAAACTATATAAAAATCCATTATATTTTCTATTGTAAAAAATTACATCGCTTCATAGAGGTGGTTGTTAACACGCTTTTTAAGTTACACATTCATATTCAATTGGATGGAATGGAGATAGAAAATAGTTTAATAATTATCATATCACAATTTATTTATAGTAAAGATAGTTATATAATCATATTTTGATGGTTGTGGAATATTTTTAGGTTTAAGAAGATTAAAACATGAAAGTGTTCTGTAATAATATATATATCATCATTCAATAAACTCAATTGACAAATGAGACACTTAAGATGAATAAAATCAATATTTCAAGGACAATGGTGTTGGTAAAGTATTTGGGTGGTGATGTGTTGAGATATGGTGCTCAGGATGCGTGGAGAAGTCATAACAGGAGGTTTCCTTTAATAAGTGAGGGGATTGATTCCCTTTTAAATACCCCCACCATTAAAAATATAAAGTAATTTTCATGTGAATTTGATGAAAATAGACAATGGGATACTTTCTATATACCCTAAAAATAATATCTATACATTTTTTTTGATAATTGAATCACTGTCTCTTAGATTAACACATTAGTTTACCGTATTAATTTTTACTATATTGATAACATTTTTAACATGGTAACTATTCAGTATGGATAAATATTAATTAGAAATAGTTACGTAATATTGATTAATTTTTTACAAAGTATGGATTCCATTTTTAACTTTCAATTACTACAATTTTATTAAATTATTTTTAATATAATTGTCCATAAATCAATGAATATATGTTTTTAGAGAATTGTATTTTAATGTATAAATATTAAATTACACCAAATCCAGTATTTATATTTACTAAAATAAAATTTATTGATTTATGGATAATAAATAGTGTTTTTTGAAATTATTATAAACAAAATTTATTAAATCATTGTGAATAATTAATTAGCTGAAATTAAAAGAAGTTTTTTTATTGAAATATAATATAGACTATGTTCCAAAAATCCATTCATGGTTTTTCGAATTTTACATAATTAATTTCAAATTATTTATTTTACTCTAATAACAAATGCTTATTCTATATAATGTTTTCATATGTTTTTATGTCAGGATTATATGATAATCATATTTGTAAACCATATGGAATTTTTAAAGTTGGTATTTTTTACTATTTATCTAACATTATACTATTTTTTAAAAATAAAAAAATCTTAAAATATTTTTAACATGATTAATAAAAAGATTTTTCACTAAAAATATAAATTATAAAATATAAAAGTTTAACTTTTATATAAATAATATAAAATATTGAATAAAATCATTGTTTTTAAACAGAACATTTATGAGGATATATAAATATAAAAATGAGTACATCATATAATTTCTTTTAATAATTATATTATCATCATTTAAGAAATAAAATATTTATCATTTTTTATTACAAAACATATTTTAGTTGTTCATTTATATCATAATAATAGTGTATCCAATTTCGGAAATATATTTCAAAATAAAATATATTCTAAAATATTATGGTGTTACATTCAACCCATTATAAAAAATTTATCCAAAAATTTATGTTACACAAAAGAAAAATAATTACGGTATTTGTAAAGAAAAAAATCATTACATGCATAAATATCATAACTTAATAGATGAATATTGATTACAGAAAATTATGTTCCACATAAGAATAATGTAAGAATATTTCCATTGGAAACATGGAAACATGAACAAATTAACAATTAGTGATCAATACAATCACAAATGATGTTCTTCATAACTAGAACCATTCTTAGACATATAACATATTAACCATTCATCATATATTTGGAAAAGGAACATAAAAAAGGTGAGATCATATTCACTATTGGGGTGAATAAGGGAGATATCAGTATAGAATTAGAATAAAGGTATGTGAACATGAAAATAATATTTGAAATACATTCCCTATAAATAATAAATCATAAACCCGAGTCATGGAATAAATCATGGTATTTGATAAGAAATTATTCATAATGAAATAAAAGAAAAAGAACCATGAGAACCTATCACTGGAATATTTAATTTATTTATGGAACATACAGAGTCATAGAAAATATTATATCAATGACTGTTATCAAGACATTCGAAACATATTAGGATTTTTCTAATCACAAATGTACTTACTTTAGGTTTGGGATAAACTCATATTTACCCCCTTTTAGTCTTTTTATAATGTCCCTAGTACAATATTTTGGGCTTGGGTTTACAACCAATGTACCCTATTTTAGGCATGGGATAACCTCATGTTTACCCTTCGAGCTCATATTACATTAATCATTACCCAATTAATTTGAGGGAGATATTAGTCCCACAATTCACGTAATTAAAATCATAAATTCATGAGAAAAATGATAATAAATAATTAAAAAAATCATAAAACATTAAAATAAATATGATACAAAAAAATTCATCATACAAATCCTATTGAAATGAAATAAGTTTTAAAATAGTTTCATTATTACATCATAGCATAACTCATGGAAAATAAGATGGTTTCATAAGAATTTTATCACGGTATAACCCATGGAAGATAAATATCATTCAAAAACATAATTTCATCATAAAAATAAATATTTATGATAAATAATAAGAATTGTATCATTGAAACATATCCCTATGTAAATAAAAAGTACAAATGAAGGATGCCATTTTAGACGAAGAACGATTTTGAAAGAAAAATCACCGATAATGTTTCTTGAGGAAAATATACACTCATTGGAAATGAATATTTGTAAAAATAAATAATTTTTTTAAATAATATTATTTTATAATAAGAATGAAAACAAATAAAGTATCAAAATTCATTTAAAATGTCTAATGAGTAAAATATCACTTCTACTGTGAGAAACATTTTTAAAACCATAAAACATTTAAAAAATAATTTACATTGAAAAACCCAATGAAACATATAAATTAATTTTTAAAAAATTTATTCTTCATGACTATAAAAATTTAAATACATTCCATAAATGTTAAAATAGTGATATATTTATTCTCTTTTTTGTAAAATTCAAGAAGATGTTGTTTGTAAAATTAATGATTATTCATTACAATATTTTTATAAAGTCAAAATGGATAAACATATCATTAATAAATAAATTTTTGATTATTTTAAAAAATAAAAAAAATTATTCAAAAAAATTCATTTGGAAGAATATTCATTTTCAACCGAAGAGAGAAACATATTCAGATATTTCTAAAGAAATTAATTTTGAACACTTGAGAGTATAAAGAGATTTAAATTGTGGTTAAAATATATTCTTATGGAATAAGTCCAAGGGAAAAAATTAATTTCATTTATTGATGGATATATCATAATATTTCCTCATTGGAAGCACAATCATGAATAATCCTGATAAATGATGATATTATAACAGAAAACCCGCACCATTTCGGAACCATTGATTCATATAACCAATTAATCATGAACATCATATAAATAATTTAATATCATTATAATAATTAATTTAATTATATTACATGACAAAGGTTGTATATTAATCTCATAAATGAATATATGTGCATAAGATAACATATGTCTCAAAGAAAGAAAAATGTGATAAAAATCCCATTCTGATATGGTATCTTTTGAATGACAAAACCCATGAAAGTGAAATATTAAAATGGAAACATAAATAAACATTATTTTATGAAGTATTATCATAAAATAAATTCATTTTTAGTATATTAACCACATAAAACAAATAGTTTTTGAATATGGATGGTGTCTCACAACAGAATAAAATGATAGAGAAATCCCTTACATTGAGTCTTGAAATCATTCATACACATTCAGAAAATATTTATAATAAATATATGATTACTATAAATATATAAAATAAATATAAATATTTATAATTATCATACCATATATTATTTACTCACGACCTTTTATTTTCCATTTATTAACAATTCCATGTTATAACCACATTTCAGACAATAACTGTTTTCTTTTTCATGTATGTTTTTTTTTGTAATTCATCCTCTTAGATTATTCAAGGATAAATAATATCCATAATGGTAAACATGGTATAAATAAAATTTATATTCATTATATTTTTGTTTATTGTTATCAATAAATGTTACAAAGAGAAAATGAAATACACTATTCATTAACACAATTGGTCATACGTTTGAAAGAAGGCAGTTTCCATTTTCTTAATGGATTGAATCAAATAATGTAAAATAATATATTTATATTACATAATCATTTTTATTTCATATGTATCACATATTTTAATTAAACCCATCTTTATTATCTTTTTTTAATGCATGAACGATTCACATCACTTCAGATTGTTGTAGTCCACCATATACATGAGCGACATTATCATATTCCCATAGAATGGAATGTTAGAAGGTATATGTGCCATAATAATTAAATTGGTATAATAATTTAATGTATTTGACATATATAAATTTAATCCATCGTTATATCAAGCTCTGATAAGTGATGATTGAAAATGATTAACAGCATTTCATGAGGAATTTGTCCTATGTACACTAAAATGATGATTTCGTAAACAATTTGGTGGAAGGGAAGAATAATTTGGGTTATTAAATTAACATACTAACAACTTAGTATATTTAGTATAAAAAGTTTATTTTATTGTCATGTTTTAAGACGAATTTGAAGGATTTTGAGGAAGTAATAAAATAAAACACTCAATTAGGGATGTCACCACTTATTCTAACAACATCTTTTGGTATGCAACAAATGCATCAAAAGATGAATTTATGAACAATATAAATCTTTTACATTAATATTATGGAATTATGGATTTTATTTGGAAGGTTATTTTCAAAAAAAAAAATTTAATGTGTGGAGTGGGTAGAGATGGGGTTGCATTTTATATATCATGTGAGTGGTACAATTCTATTTTTTGAAAAGAAAAAGTTTTAGTATTGGTTTTTAGATGAAAACAGAACTAAAATTTTCCATTGAATAATATTTAAGATATATTAATTTTTTTCCTAAAAATGGTTTTGGACAATTTTTGGGAATTTTTAAACCGTTATCTTTTTAGATTAACCCTTAGTTAAACCCATTTCCCCTTAACCATAGAAAATAATTTTTATTATTTTTACTATTAATTATTGAATAAATTAAGTTTAACTTATTAGTTAATATTTATTTTTTTATAATTGAAAATATTGATTTCTTTTTTTAAATTACAGTCATAGATGGGATAAATTTTAATTTAAAAGTTTTCTCGCATACATGATTAGAAATGGGGGTTTCAAAGAAAAAATGTTCAAAAGTTTCCATTTTTGTATAAAAAAATAAATACAAATTGATTATAATGACTTAAATTTGTTTAATCAATAAATAATTGAAATAATTTTTTTATTAAATTTATTGAAATATAATTTGGTTGTTTTAAATTCATTAAAATAAATTAAAATATTTCCTAAAAAAAGTAGATTTCACAATTCAATGAAAAAATTATATATTCAAAAATATCTCAAAACATTACTCAATGAAAATTAGTATACTATGATTTCAAAATTTAATATTCTTTTTTAAAATACATAATCTAAAAGTGGAAATATTAATTTTATATATTATTTAAAAAATAAAATAGAAACATTTTTTTGGAAAATAATATTTCCAAAATATATAAATACATTTATTAAAATTAGGTATATTATAATAAATATGTTTTATTTATATATAAAAATAAATAATTAATATCTACAATTTTTTCATTACTAATCAAATCTATAGGTTTATCGGATTTGTTATAATCATTATATTTTTTTATAATATTAATAAAATATCACGGGTTGTTAAAATAATGTATCATGTGTAACAAAACCAACACATAGTGTTTCTTGTAACACAAGATTTACATTGTGTTGCATGTAATGAAAAATATCAAAAATATTAGATTTATTTAACAAATATATATTTTAAAAAATATCATTGTGTTACATTCTACCCCATGTAAAATGAGTTTCCCCTTGAAATCCATCACTTTTATACCAATAGATGAGGATATGTCCTCCTTATTACTTCATATGGTTCTCACCTATCATCCTTAAACTCATTTCTTTTCTAAAAAACATTGAAAAAGATATTGGTATTTTTTTTACAGGTCATTCAATGTCCAATATATAATTTTTGTAGGTTTTTCCTCATAAGAAATATCATGCTCAGACAATATGACCTATGAGTGAAATACATATGACAGATTGGGTAATTATAATCCAAGGATATATACCTTGTACACATTATTAACTATAGATAGATTCTTTGGAAGCACCATGTGATAATTTAAAATCCTGATATGAAGAATAATTTTAATGGGGTCCAATATACCCAGAGCATAGTTTTCCTTTCATTCTTCTATAAGGAAATTCATAGAAACACCTTCTCACTGGAATCATAATATATAATTCATGATGATTATCAGCATAAAAATTCTATGAAATTAATTTTTTTATTGCATGTCGATGAATCGATCTACAATTCTCTTATATTCCATCCACTATCTCAGGTACCAATAGATTTTTTTCATCTTTGTTCATGTATGTTGGAGACGTACACTCCTTCTCAAAAAGTGCTTCATAATGAGAAGTCTGAATGGTCAAGTGAAAGCTAACGTCGTATAAAATTTTACCTAGTGTAAGTGGTTTATTCTAACCACTTTGGAAATATATAGAATTTCATATTTGAATATCATATAGGGTTATATTTTTTCATTCAAAATGGTCATCTATATAATGATGATATGTAGTGTTTAAACTCAACACTACATCATGATCTTATTGCAGAATTCACCAAAAAATTGTTCTGAAAATCGGATATTGATTATATAAAATTTAATGTTGTAATCCATATAAACAAACCACTTAACTAATATATAATATAGAAAATAAAATCTCCAAAAGTGAAATTATATTTTATAGAATTTTACTCTGCATACATTATATGTTACACCCCATGTAAATAAATAATATGACATTTTCATATTTATCCATATTTGTGAATAAAATATTAATATTACTTTAAAGGGAACACTATGCTCGATGGCATACCCAATACTCAACAATGAGTTTCTTTGAAATCTTCTGTTGCACTCTAATAATAAAATAATATTATTTTAAATTATAGTTAATGACTAGCTGTTGTAATGGAGGGAATGAAAAGAACTAACTACAAAATTATTATATATGTTTGTCAAATATTTTTATTTTTTACAATAAATGTTAGAGGATTAAAAATGTGAATTAATCCAATTTTAAGCGTAAACATTCTAATATTCTATAAAAGGTCGATTAACTGCCTTTTGATGACGATCCTCTTTTAAATCCACTTTTTGAAAATTTTATGTGTTATATTTTTCAAAATAAAATTTTACTTTTGAATTAGGACATCAAAATTTTCTTTGTGTAAATTTTTCGTATTTTTCCGATATAGTTCATTTTTAATGAATAGTGAAAAATGTTGTATTTTAATTCAAAACCTCTTTTTAATATAATTTATTTTTATGATTATATTATCTTTAGAATTTTTTTAAAGTGAAATTAGAATATATTTTTACCATTTAATCCAATAGTGGTCATTGGAATTAATTTCACTTTGAAATTGGACTTAAACTAGTGTCAATCTTTTAATAGTTATTGTTTCTTAAAAACATGCTATTTGTTTTGAAAGAGGGAATTAATTATTAAATTAATTAATGGAACTTATATGTTTTTAATTTTTTAAAATAGACATCATTTTTGAATTTGGAATATCAAATATAGATTAGGGTGAATTTTTGGTATTTTTATGAAAAACATCAATTTTAGATGAATAGTGAAACCACTAAGTGGTAGTTTAAAAAACTGTTTTTTCGTTTAAATGAATCTTTACCACTTCTGTGATTTGATTTTCAAAAATCCAAAATACATGGTTGTCATTAAGAAGTAAAATTTGGTTCAATGGGATTAAAATAATTTTTATGGTGACTAGTAACTTTTATGATTATTAATCACGATTAGAGGTAATTAGTGTAATTTAAGGAAAAAATAATGTTTTAATAATATGAAATGATCTTTTCCACATGTCCTATCCTTATTGGATAAGTCATGACCGACCACGATAATCCATGGGTCATCATGGGGACCCCATGGTGCCACTTTGGTTGGAAAATGACATTAATACCTTTTAATTTAATGTTAAAATTAAAATGTAACAAACATGTGTTGTTTTACTAAAACAATTATTATATGGAATTATACAAGCCATATTTTTGACAATAAATATTCATTAGAAATATAAAATGATTTCCTACATCATGATATTTTTTTTATAATTTTTAGACATTAAATAAATTAAATTATTTATGACACTATGATGATGCAGCGATTACCTCATTGTTTAACGATTTAAATAAAATGAAAAGATAATGAAAAATCTAATACCTACACCTATCAAAAACCTATTGGATGGGTGGATTTAAAACCCTTATCACATTATCCTCTTCATATATAATTGTGGGACCCTTTTTATCCGAAAATCATTTTATAATAAGGTATCTTTTCTTAACTTTCCAAGAGTGCCCCTCCTCTCCTCTTATAAAAGGCCCCCACCTCTACCACCTTACCCACACCTCTCATTCCTTTTTCTCGGCCAAAACCATCCCATTTTTGTCTCTCCACATCCCTATATTACTCCTAGAAGCATCACTTTGGGCATAAGTCTTCCCAACGAAGCCTTTGAGCTCAAATCAAAAAGAGTTACCCGATTTTAAGGTACTGTATTCACTTGTGTTCTTTTGTTTTATTTTGCTTCTCCAACCCCCTAAACTCTTTTTATTAATTTCTTTTGTAACAAATACAGTATCTTCAATATACTAGTATGTTTTTATAAGAATAATTATATCTACACTTACACACACATACATCTAATGGTTAAAGAACATACTGTTTCTGTGGATGGCGAATTTCTACCTCACGAAACGACGATTGTTCAACACTCATACAACACCTTAAAAGGTGGCCATTAAGATTTCACTATATTTATATATGATATATAATATGTTTATGTTTTACTTAATCTTCTTTATTTTTATTTTGTGGAATACATTTATGGTTCCATTGTGGGTAAACACGATAATTTCATTTTAGGAAGTGCGGACTTCAACCCCCTCAAAGTGATTTGATTCGTTAATGCCATATGTGGGATGTATAAAGGATGGATTTAAAGTTATTTTATATTATGTATGTTAAATATAAATTATGAATATAATTCTGGAATTAAAATATACATACCTCTCATTTAGTTTTAATTCCATTAATATGACATAGAAATGAAAGTAGCGTTCATGCGTACGTACAACTTACCGTCTCCATGAACGGTGCATTTCATTTCTTACCTCTAAATGATTATTTAATATTATAAATACATGTATATTCTGGATATATATGATATATATGATATCCAAATCATGAATATAATTCTGGATATAATGAACCTTTGACCACATGAACAACATTTAATTGTAAGAAGTCCACTTCCGACATAAGAACCAAATATCGACAAAACAAACATTATTAAATTAAATGATTACATAATGTTTATAACATCGCAATAAGTGATATAAAAAAAATAATGAACATGAAAAAGGTTATTAAGAAAGTATAAATTAACTCATGTTTATTATTTAGTACGTTAAAGCACGATCGAATCAATTCGGACCCGAGGTAAGGGATCCAACCACACTTTTTCTTTTTAAGTACTCTCTTTTATGTCATTTCTTATAAGCTCATAATTATTATGTTTGGGGATGTTCTTTTATCTTCATCATACTGTAATTTAATTGTTCATAATATGAGAGACCCTATTTTATCTGATAAATCCATTTTTGGATGTTTTAAGTGGCGCTGGTAGGCTGCCGAGTTTTCGTAAGGGATTTCCATCTCACTTTTATTCCTGTGAGATTTATGCTACATTTTCCACCATTTTACTTTTAGTGGTGTATATAATTCACATTATTCTACTCTTGGTGTAATATAATTTTCTTTATGGGTATTTACATCATTTTTTATAGTCATTTCATGGGGGGTACGTTTCGAAAGTTACCCAACTCGGTAAAGGGACCTTTCACCCTCCTCTTTTTAAAAGACTTCTTTTGTTATGTCTTTTAATTTACATCTTAATATGTTGGGATATGTTCTTCTATATACTTATTGATGTAAATTTTATGTCCAAGTGATGATATAACATTCACTCTCTCATAGACTAATTTTATGATTTTTGAAGTGACGTCGTTAGGCTGTCGAATTTTTACAAGGGAACATCTTAACCCAATTTCGATTTATTTGGGTTCAAATTGTAATTCTTGAACATGTCATCCTATGAATATGTGTGAATGACCTATGATTGTTTAACACTTAATATCCACTTATATTGGGTGTATTTATATTTCTCACACTTAATTATGTGATAGATTAATCTTTAATTTAAGGATACCATCATTATAATTGATTCCATCCCAATTTACATTTCAGTTGAGACTTCTTTTTTTTATGCAATAATTCACTCTTATATGGTGTGTATACTGTCCTTTGACATATTATATCATGAATCCCTTTATTCTCATGATATTATATAGTTCAGATTAAATTTTATTACGCAATTATTTGTATTCGAGAGTCTATCATTTTGTTAAAAACTCTTTAACAAAAAATATCGTTTTAAATGTTTTAAAGATTTATTATTCTAAATATTTATCTTTAATGTCCATGTTTTTAAAATGGTTTTCAGTATTTATTTATATGGACATTAATTTTTTAAAATTGTAATTCCATTAAAATCTTCAAAGTGGTATGAGGCACATTGATTCAAAAATCTATTTTAAATTGTTTTTGAAAATGGATTGATTAATTCAATATCATGGAATTACTTATTGTGATTGCAAGTGAATTGTTTTTATTGAAATGATTATATTTTCAATATTATGTGTGTAATGATGGAACTTGGACATTTACAGGTGGTTACGTGATAAACCATATGACGGGTGGTGCCGTGAATACCAGGATGGGTGGTTACGTTATAACCTCCAATGCATTGGGTATGGAAGTCGGCTGTATGGCTATTCCATTAATTGATATGTGTGGAAGTCGACCGTATGGTTATTCCATTTAAGTATGTTTATGTCCCAAGTTACTTCTATATGTTATGTGTTCTTTATATGGGTTTTATGGTAATATTTTGGTTACAAAAGGGTAAGTAATGATATTTTATTCAGTGAAGAGTTTTTACTACTTCCTAAAGGTGAATGGAATTACTTTGATAAAGTATACATGGTTTACTTGTTGTTTTGAAAAAATAACAGTTTTCATTCTTTGTGTATCCCTTGCAGAGATTTTTATGCTCATACCAAGTTTATGAAATGTTTTCCACAGGACATAAAGATGAGTAGGGTCAAGGATGGGATCAAGGAAAGACATGCTATAAAAAACATGGAACTGGACATGTTTCTTTTTAAGAGTTTTTATTTTATGGAAAATTAGTAGAAGTGTATACTTTTTAATCTTTGATATGTAATAGTTATGTCCTAATTATCTAAAACTCTAAACCTGAAAATATATTCAATGTGAATTATTCATTTAATTCAATAATAAGTAATGTTTAAGGCTGGGGCCTTATAGTTGGTATCAGAGGTCGGTTTAGATAACTTTAGAGGTTAGGGAATTCTCTAAGCAAAAGTGACATTACCATAATGGTTAGGATTTTAGATAGAGTCCTAGTTTTAGATAAAGTGAATGAGTAAATATATCTTAGTGTTTATCTTCCTCTTTAGTACATTATGGCTTTGATGATATACTCACAGTAACCTTTTTGGTTTTAGTAAATGGCTGGATCTAGTAGGCACCAAAGTAACAGTGGATGTGAAGGAAACTGTGACAGTTTTCTAAGCGAGCAACTGAATGATATGGGAGCGGTAATAAGAACTCTTGTGTTTATCCTCAACCAACTATCTAGAGTCATGAATGACCACCTAAACCTTGGTGATTTCTATAGGGCATTATATATGCGAGAAACAAATCCCTACAGAAGTACATGTAATAATCATAAAGGTATGTGTGTTCAAAAACCTATGTGTCAAAGATGTGGAAAGAAACACCTAGGAAAATGTTTCAAAGGGATAGAAATATTCTATAGATGTGGAAATGAATGTCATAAAGTAAGAACCTGCCATGGAAAAAAAGGAAGCATCCAGTTGACTCGAGGAAAGGGAATGAAGTTCTTTCTGAGGGATCAATTAAATGTTTTAAATGTGGTGTGCATGGTCATTATGCAAACACATGTCCTATGAAGAAGTTTCGGGAATGGGATCACCAAGATCATACAAATATTCATTTACTAACACCTAATGCCATTTTGATTGAGGATGAAGAAGCTGACAATGACCAATAAAAGTTATGGATTATTTCATAACATTTATTTTCCTATTTTGAATCTTAGGATATGATTCATGATTTTGTTTGTAGGAAAGAATTATTTCAGAATATGTTGGAAAGCAATGGTTAATGGATCATAAAGAATGTTGAATGAGTTAGAAGTCAACATATAAGGGCTTCAAGAGTTATGGTGAAATTCTTAAGAGTATTAAGTCTCTTTTGATGATGGGGTTACATTAGAAGACTTTTTATAGTATGTGTAACCCTGATGTTTGATATATGAAAATTTTATTCAAGGAATAGTAATCTGTTCTTTGGTGGACATAGCTATAAAAAACCATTTGGGTTTATATGATCCTTACTTTTGAGGTAATTATGGGTTACAATATGTTATGATGGAAAGTGAAAGGCATGAGATAAAATTGAGGTTAAATTATGTTATGATTATTTTTGATGGTTTTATCTTCTTTTGGGGAATGATTTGAGAATTATATAGTTTGGAAATAGGACAACACACAGACCATGTGACAACCAGTCGCATCGGACAAAGCTGCGGGAATCGAACCCACAACCAAAGTGCGATTGGTATTTATCGCCTACCACGGGACTATGTGAAGTCCCTGGTAAGTTTGAATAATTCGTTTTAGTTAGATGATTTTATGAATTAATATTAAGTTGATTTTGGGTTATCTATGGAAATTATTAACCTATCATGGAGGATATGTGATTAGGTTAATTACTTTTTAATACGAGACTTTAAGAGCAACTGATGTTGTTTGGAGATAAATGATACGATTTAACTTGGAAGACTATGTGATTAAATCCTTAAAATATTTGGGTTTCGATATTAGTTTGGTATACTTATGGTCTTCGTTGAACTTGGGGTTTTGTTGGTCAAATTTTGGAGATTAAGAATAGATTTTCGTTTTATAAAGGGTTATCCTTTTCTGGATTATCTGTTCTTGTACTAACATTTTTCGTATTGGTTTTCGTTATAGTCTAATGACATGGGAAGTATATAGTTCTCTTTTGTAAATTAGGTGATTCTATAGAAGTTGATTATAGTACTCTTAATGTGAAAAAGTCTTCCTAAATACTCATCATTTGGGGAAAGTATGAGTTTGTGTAAGAAATCTAGTAAAAGTTTAAAGTCAACAAGAAAAGTAAGTATGTATCCTTAAGATCAAAAATAAATTCCTCAATCAAGAGTAACTTAAAAAAATGTTGTCCGTTAACTTTTCCTATTGTGGAATCGAATACCATTTAACCCATCACATGTTTGTGATTTTCTTATGGTTAACTTTATCCTAGAAATGTTTACTATCACTCTCCCTCAGAACATGACCCTTTGTTTTTTCCTCCATATCCATGTTTTCTGACATGAAATCCTAGTATGGGTTAACTCGGGTGACCTTTGTACTTCTCATTCTTTATTTTAAAGTGATTGTTTTATTGACTCTTGTTCTGATGTGAGATTTTCAATAAAGTTTCCAAGCCCAATTTTAAAATTGTGGGGACACGATTCCAAAAAGGGGAGAAGGATGTAACACCCTATGTAAATAAAGAATATGACATTTTCATATCTATCTATATTTGTGAATAAAATATTAATATTACTTTAAAGGGAACTCTATGCTCGATGGTGTACCCAATATGCAACAACGAGTTTTTCTGAAATCTTCTGTTGCACTCTAATAATAAAATAATATTATTTTAAATTGTAGTTAACGCCTAGCCGTTGTAATGGCGGGAATGAATAGAACTAACTTCAAAATTATTATATATGTTTGTCAAATATTTTTACTTTTTACAATAAATGTTATAGGATTAAAAATGCGAATGAATCTAATTTTAAGCGTAAACATTCTAATATTCTTTAAAAGGTCGATTAACTTCCTTTTGATGTCGAACCTCTTTTAAATCCACTTTTTGATAAATTTATGTGTTATATTTGACAAAAAAAATTCTACTTTAGAATTGGGACATCACAATTTACATTGTGTAAATTTTTGGGATTTTTCTGATAAAGATAATTTTTTAATTAATAGTGAAACATGTTGTATTTTAATTCAAAACCTCTTTTTAATCTAATTAATTTATATGATCAGATTATCTTTTTAATTAGTTTTAAAGTGAAATTATAATATATTTTTACCATTTAATCTAATTTTGGACATTGGAATTATTTTCACTTTGAAATTGGACTTAAACTAGTGTTAACCTTTTATTAGATATTGTTTCTTAAAAACACACTATTTGTATTGACATCTGGAATTAATTATTAAATTAATTAATGCAACTTATATGTTTTGAATTTTTTTTAAATATACATCATTTTTGAATTCAGAATATCAAATAAAGCTTAGGGTGAATTTTTGGTATTTTCTGGAAAACTTCAATTTTAGATGAATAGTGAAACCACTAAGTGGTAGTTTAAAAAACTGATTTTTCATTTAAATTAAACATTACCACTTGTGTGATTTGATTTTAAAAAATCTGACATACATGGTAGTCATTAAGAAGTAAAATTTTGTTCAATGGGATTAAAATAATTTTTTGGTGAATAGTAACTTTTATGTTTATTAATCGCGATTAGAGATAATTAGTGTAATATAAGGTAAAAATAATGTTTTAATAATATGAAATGTCCTTTCCACATGTCCTACCCTTATTGGATGAGTCATGGAAGAACAAGAAAATTTATGGGTCAACTTGGGGACCCCATCGAGCCACATTGGTTGGAAAATGACATTAATACCTTTTTATTTAAAGTTAAAATTAAAATGTCACAAACATGTGTTGTTTTACTAAAACAATTTTTAGATGGGGTTATACAAGTCATATTATTTACTATAAATATTAATTATAAATATAATGATATTTCCTACATCATGATAATTTTTTTATAATTTTTAGACATTAAATAAATTAAATTATTTATGACACCATGATGATGCAACGATTACCTCATTATTTAACGATTTAAGTAAAATGAAAAGATAATGTAAAATCTAAGACCTACACTTGTCAAAAACCTATTGGATGGGTGGATTTAGAACCCTTATCACATTATCCTCTAAATATATAATTGTGGGACCCTTTTTATCCGAAAATCATTTTTTAATAAAGTATATTTTCTTAACTTTCCAAGAGTGACCCTCCTCTCCTCTTATAAAAGGCCCCCACCTCTACCACCTTACCCACACCTCTCAAGCATTTGGATCAGACAAACCCTGCCCATTTTGTCTCTCAAAATCCCTCTCTTACTCCTAGAAGCCTCACTTTGGGAAGACGTTTTCCCAAGGAATCCTTTGAGCTCAAATAAAAAAGTGTTACCCGATTTTAAGGTAATGTTTTCACTTGTGTTCTTTTGTTTTATTTTGATTCTCCAACCCCTTAAACTCTTTTTATTCATTTTGTATGTAAAAAATCCAGTATCTTAAATATACTATAATTTTGGTATAAGAAGAATTCGAGCTACACTTACACACACCTACTTCTAATGGTTAATGAACATACTGTTTCTGTGGATAACGATTTTCTGCCACACGAAACGATAATTGTTCAACACTCATATAACACCTTCAATGGTGGCCATTAAGATGTCACTATATTTATATATGATATATAATATGTTTATGTTTTACATAATCTTCTGTATTTTTCATTTTTGGCATACCTTTATGGTTTCCATTGTGGGTAAACACGAGAATTTCATTTTAGGAAGTGCGGACTACCGCCCCCTCAAAGTGATTTGATTCATTAATGTCATATGTGGGATGTATAAAGGATGGATTTAAAGTTATTATATATGATGTATGTTACATATAAATTATTAATATAATTATGTAATTAAAATATACATACCTCTCATTTAGTTTTAATTCCATTAATATGACATAGAAGTGAAAGTAGCATTCATGCATACGTACGGCTTACCGTCTCCATGAACGGTGCATTTCATTTCTTACCTCTAAATGATTTTGTAATATTATAAATACATTTATATTATGCATATATATGATATATATGATATCCAAATCATGAATATCATTTTGGATATAATGAACCATTGACCACATGAACAATATGTAATTGTAAGAAGTCTATTTTCAACTTAAGAACCAAATATCGACAAAACAAACATTATTAACTTAAATGATTACATAATGTTTATAACATGGAAATAAGTGATATAAAAGGAATAATGAACTTGAAAAAGGTTCTAAATAAAGTGTAAATTAACTCAAGTTTATTATTCAGGACGTTAAAGAACGATTGAGTCATGTTGGACCTGAGGTAAGGGATCCAACCTCTCTCTTTCTTTTTAAGTAGTCTCTTTTATGTCATTTCATATAAGCGCGTCATTCTTATGTTTGGGGATTTTCTTTTATATTCATCATACTGTAATTTTTTTTCATATTATGAGATACCCTATTTTATCTCATAAATCCATTTTTGGAAATTTTAAGTGGCGTCGTTAGGCTGCCTAGTTTTCGTAAGGGATTTCCATCTCAATTTTATTCCTGTGAGATTTATGCTACATTTTCCACCATTTTCCTTTGAGTGGTGTATTTACTGAAAATAATTCTACTCTTGGTGTCATATAATTTCTTTTATGGGTATTTACATCATTTTTTTATAGTCCTTCTTTCATGGGTTGTACGTTTCCAAAGTTACCCAACATGGTAAAGAGACCTTTCACCCTCCTCTTTTTAAAATACTTCTTTTGTTATGTATTTTAATTTACATCTTATTATGTTTGGATATGTTCTTCTATATCCTTATTGATGTAAAGTTTAAGTCCAAGTGATGATATACCATTCACTCTCTCGTCAACTAATTTTCTGAATTTTGAAGTGACGCCGTTAGGCTGTCAAATTTTTACAAGGGAACATCTTAACCCAATTTCGATTTTTTTGGGTGAAACTTGTAATTCTTGCACATGTCATCCTATGAATATGTGGGAATGACCTATGATTGTTTCACACATAATATCCACTTATATTCGGTGTATTTATATTTCTAACACATAATTATGTGATAGATTTATCCTTAATTTAAGGATACCATCTTTGTAATGGATTCCATCTCAATTTACATTTCTATTGAGACTTCATTGTTGTTATGCACCAATTCACTCTTATATGGTGTGTATACTGTCCTTTGACATATTATATCATGAATCTCTTAATTCTAATGATATTATATAGTTCGTATTAAATGTTAATCCGCAATTATTTGTATTCGATAGTCTCTCATTTTGTTAAAAAATCTTTAACAAAAAATATCATTTTAAATGTTTTAAAGATTTATTATTCTAAATATTTATCTTTAATTTCCATTTTTTCCAAATGGTTTTCAGTATTTATTTATTTGGACATTAATGTTTTTAAATTTTAATTCCATTAAAATCTTCAAAGTGGTATTATAAAGCCCCAGCCTTAAACCTTACTTAATCTTGAGTTATTACAAGATTACACATTGAGGATCTTTTCAGGTTTAGAGTTTTAGAGAATTAGGACATGACTATTACATCTAAAAAGATTACAAAGTAGAAACTTCTACTATGTTTCCATAAAATAAAAACTCTTAAAACGAAACATGTCTAGTTTCATGTTTTAGCTAGGATGTCTTTCCTTGATCCCATCCTTGACCCTATTCATCTTTAAGTCCTAGGGAAAACATTTCAAAAACTTGGGATGAGCATAAAAAGCCCAGTAAAGGATACACAAAGAAGGACAACTATTAGTTTTTCCAAAACAACAAGTAAACCATGAGTACTTTACCAAAGTAATACTTTTCACCTTTATGAAGTAGTAAAAACTCTTCACTGAATAAAAGACCATTACTTACCCTTTTTTAACCAAAAGATTACTATAAAACCCATGTAAAGAACACATAACATATAAAGGTAACTTGGGACATAAAAATACTTAAGTGGACTTACCATACGGTC
The DNA here is from genome assembly GCA_963277665.1 of Viscum album. NCBI lineage: Eukaryota > Viridiplantae > Streptophyta > Magnoliopsida > Santalales > Viscaceae > Viscum > Viscum album. The sequence continues at coordinate 1,040,388,355 of OY728165.1, forward strand.
GACTTCCACACATATCACTTAATGGAATAGCCATACGGACAACTTCCATACATACTTAATGGAATAGCCATACGGTCGACTTCCATGCCCAATGCATTGGAGGTTATAACGTAACCACACGTCCTAGTATTCACGGCACCACCCACCATATGGTTTATCACGTAACCACCCATAAAATTTCAAAGTACCAACATTACACATAAAATATTGAAAATATAATCATTTCAATAACAACATTTCATTTGCAATCACAATAAGTAATTCCATGATATTGAATTAAGCAACCCATTTTCAAAAACCATGTAAAAGAGATTTTTGAATCAAAGTGTCCCATACCACTTTGAAACTTTTATTGGAATTATAATTTTAAAAAATTAATGTCCATATAAATAAATACTGAAAACCACATTGATAACATGGACATTAAAGATAAGGGTTTATAATAATAAATCTTGAAAACATTTAAAATGATATTTTTGTTAAAGAGATTTTAACAAAATGAGAGACTCTTGAATACAAATAATTGCGGAATAACATTTAATCAGAACTTTATAATATCATGAGAATAAGGGATTCATGATATAATATGTCAAAGGACAGTATACACACCATATAAGAGTGAATTGGTGCATAACAATAATGAAGTCTCAATGGAAATGTAAATTGAGATGAAATCCATTATAAAGATGGTATCCTTAAATTAAGGATAAATCTATCAAATAAATATATGTGAGAAATATAAATACACCCAATATAAGTGGATATTAATTGTGAAACAATCAGAGTTCATTCACACATATTCATAGAATGACATGTTAAATAATCACTTGTTGAACCAAATGAAATCAAAATTGGGTTAAGACGTTCATTTGTAAAAATTCGACAGCCTAACGGCGTCACTTCAAAATTCAGAAAATTAGGCGATGAGATAGTGAATGGTATCTCATCACATGGAAATAAACATTAAATCAATATGGATATAGAATAACATATCCCAACATAATAAGATGTAAATTAAAAGACATTACAAAATAAGTCTTTTAAAAAGAGGACGGTGAAAGGTCCCCTTACCGAGTTGGGTAACTTTCGAAAAGTACACCCCAAGGAAGAAGGGTCATACAATGAAGATGTAAATACCCATAAATGAAATAATAGTACAAAAACTGTATAATAATGGTCAGTACATACACCACTCAATGTAAATAGTGGCAAACGTAGCATAAATGTCACGAGAATAAAAGTGGGATGAAAAATCCCTTACGAAAACACGGCAGCCTAACAACGCCACATAAATCTTCCAAAAATGGATTGATGAGATCAAATAGGGTCTCTCATTATATGAACATAAAAATTAAATAATGATGAATATAAAAGAACATCCTCAAACATATGAAATATGATCTTCAAAGAAATGACATAAAATAGAGTACTTAAAAAGAAAGAGAGAGGTTGGATCTCTTATGAAAATTCGGCAGCCTAACACCGCCACTCATAACATCCAAAATGGATTGATGAGAGAGAATAGGGTCTCTCATCATATGAACATAATCATTACAGTAATAGTAATATAAAAGGACATCCCAATAACAAGAAATATGAGATTTAAAAGGAGCGACATAAAAGAGTACTTAAAAAGAAAGAGTAGAGTAGGATCCCTTACCTCGGGTCCGACTTGACTAGATCATTCTTTAACATCCTGAATAACAAACGTGAGTTAATTTATATTTTCTTAAAAACATTTTTCAAGTTAATTATTCCTTTTATATCACATATTTCCATTTTATAAACATTATGTAATCATTTAGGTTAATAATGTTTGTTTTGTCGATATTTGGTTCTTAAGTCGAAAGTGAACTTCTTACAGTTACATGTTGTTCGAGTGGTCAAAAGTTCATTATATCCAGAATTATATTCATGATATTGATATCATATATATCATATATATACATCATATAAATGTATTTATAATATTACATAATCATTTAGAGGTAAGAAATGAAATGCACCGTTCATGGAGACGGTAAGCCGTACGTACGCATGAACGCTACTTTCATTTCTTTGTCATATTAATGGAATTAAAAATAAATGAGAGGTATGTATATTTTAATTCCAGAATTATATTCATAATTTATATGTAACATAAATTATATATATCCATTATAATTATGTACTTATAATAGTACATTACATTTGGGGATAAGAAATGAAATGCATCGTTCATGGAGATGGTAAGCCGTATGTACGCATGAATGCTACATTAATATATTTCTCATAAATTAATGGAACGAAATAATAATGATATATATGTATATTATAATTCCAGTATAACATAATATATAATAACTTTAAATCCATCCTTTATACGTCCCACGTATGGCATTAACGAATCACATCACTTTGAGGGGGCAGTAGTCCGCACTTCCTAAAATGATGATATCGCATTTACCCATAATGGAAACCATAAAGGTATGCCATAAATGAAAAATACATAAGCTTAAGGAAAAAAATAAACATATCATATATCATATATAAAAATAGTGACATCTTAATGGCCACCTTTGAAGGTGTTAAAAGAATATTGAACTATCATCATTTCGTGAGGCAGTAATTATCCATCCACAGAAACAGTATGTTCTTTAACCATTAGATGTAGATTTGTGTAATTGTAGCTCGAAATCTTCTTATAACAACATCCTAGTATATTGAAGAAATTGGAGTTGTTACAAAATAATCGAATAAAAAGATTTTAGTGGGTTGGACAAGCAAAATAAAACAAAAGAACACAAGTGAAGACATCACCTTAAAATCAGGTAACTCTCTTAGATTTGAGCTCAATGGCTTCCTTGGGAAGACTTATGTGAAAAGTTAGGATTCAAGGAGTAAGAGAGGGATGTGGAGAGACAAAGTGGACAGGTTTTGGCCGAGCCAAAGGCTTTGGATGTGTGGGTAAGGTGGTAGAGGTGGGGGCCTTTTATAAGAGGAGAGGAGGGGTACTTTTGGAAAGTAAAGAATGGTTACTTTATTTTAGAATGAGTTTCGGATTTTAAAGGTCCCACATTGATGTGTTTAGAGGATAAGGTGATAAGGGTTATAAATCCACCCATACAATAGGTTTTGGACATGTTTAGGTCATAGATTTTACATTATCATTTCGTTTTATTTAAATCCATTATTATTGAGGTAATTGCTGCATCATAATGATGTCATAAATAATTTAATTTATTTAATGTATAAAAATTATAAAAAAAATATCATGAGGTAGTAAATTTTTTATCTTTCCAATGACTATTTATAGTCAAAAATATGACTTGTATAACCCCATATGAAAATTGTTTTAGTAAAACATCTCATGTTTGTGTCATTTTTACTTTAACATTAAATAAAAAGATATTTATGTCATTTTCCAACCAAAGTGGCTCCATGGGGTCCCCAAGTTGACCCATGGATTTTCTTGGTCGGCCATGACACATCCAATAAGGGTAGGACATGTTTCAATCTCATCTCATATTATTAAAACATTATTTTTATCTTAAACTACATTAATTATCTCTAATCGTGATTAAAAACTTAAAAGTTACTATTCACCAAAAAAATATTTTAATTCCATTGAACCACATTTTACTTCTTAATGACAACCATGTATGTCGGATTTTTGAAATTCAAAACATAGAGGTGGTAAAATTTTATTTAAAAGGAAAATTAGTTTTTTATAAGTACCACCTAGTGGTTTCACTATTCATCAAAAATTGAAGATTTTCCGAAAAATAACAAAACTTCACCCTAAGCTATATTTGATATTCCGAATTAAAAAATGAAGTCTATTTTACAAACTTAAAAACATATAAGTTGCATTAATTATTTTAATAATTAATTCCCGCTGTCAGAGCAAATAGCGTGTTTTTATGAAACAATAAGTATCAAAAGATTGACAGTAGTTTAAGTCCGATTTCAAAGTGAAATTAATTCAAATGACCACTATTGGATTAAATGGTAAAAATATATTCTAATTTTACTTTAAAAAATAATCAATAGATAATCTAATAATATAAATAAATTAGATTAAAAAGAGGTTTTGAATTAAAATACAACATTTTTCACTATTCATTAAAAATGAACATTATCAGAATGATACCAAAAATTTACACAAAGTAAATTTTGATGTCTCGATTCTAAAGAAGAATTTTATTTTTTCAAATATAACACATAAAATTGTTAAAAAGTGAATTTAAAAGTGGTTTTCCATCCAAAGGCGGTTAATCGACCTTTTAATGAATATTAGAATGTTTATGCTTAAAAATTGGATTCATTAGCATTTTTAATTCTTTAACATTTATTGTAAAGAGTAAAAATATTTGACCAACATATATAATCATTTTTTAGTTAGTTCTGTTCATTCCCGCCATTACAATTGCTAGGCATTAACTACCATTTAAAATAATATTATTTTATTATTAGAGTGCAACGTAAAATTCCCAAGAAACTCGTTGTTGCGTATTGGGTACGCCATCGAGCATAGCGTCCCCTTTTAAGTAATATTAATATTTTATTCACCAATACGGATAAATATAAAAATGTAATATTCTTTATTTACCTAGGGTGTTACATCATTCCCCCCTTTTGAGAATTGCGTCCTCGCAATTTTAAAATTGGGCTCGGAAACATCCTTGAAAGTCCCACATCGGAAAAAGAGTAAATTAAACTATCACTTTAAAAGAAAGAAAGGGAAGTACAAAGGTCACCTAAGTTAACCCATACTAGGATTCCATGTATGAAAATATGGACATGGAGGAAAAAAAGGGTCATGTTCTGATGGAGAGTGATAGTAAACATGTCTAGGAGAAAGTTAACCATAAGAAAATCGAAAACTTGTGATGGGTTAAACGGTATTGGATTCCCCAGTAGGAAAAGTTAATGGACAACATTTTTTTAGTTACTTTTCATTGAGGAATTTATTTTTGTGCTTAACTAAAACATAAGGAAACATACTTACTATTCAGGATGACTTTCAAATTTTATTAGATTCCTTACACAAACTCATATTTTCTCCAAAAGACGAGTATTTAAGAAGACTTGTTCACATTAAGAGTACTATAATCAACTTCTAGAGAATCACATAATCCACAAAAGAGAACTATATACTTCCCATATCGATATACTTTAACCAAAACCTAAACCAAAAATTTTAGTACAAGATCAGATAATCCAGAAAAGGATAACCCTTTATAAAAAGAAAATCTATTCATAATCTCCAAAATTTGTCCAACAAAACCCAAAGTTCAACGAGGACCATTTGATAAACAATTTGTCCATAAAATTATTCAATGTAAACCAAACTATTATTTAAACCAAAATATTTGAAGGATTTAGTCACATATTCTTCCAAGGTACAAATTAACTTTTATCTCCAAATAACATTAGTTGCTCCTAAATTCTCATATTGAAAAGTAATTAACCTAATCACATATCCTCGCTGATAGGTTAATCATTTCCATATATAACCCAAAATAAACATACTCTTGATTCCAAAAATCATCTAACTAAAAAGAATTAGTCAAACTAACCAGGGAATTCACGTAGTCTAGTGGTAGGCGATAAATACCAGTCACACTTTGGTTGTGGGTTCGATTCCCACAGCTTTGTCCGTCGCGATGGGTTGTCACACGGTCTGCGTGTTGTCCTTTTTCCAAAACTATATAATTCTTAAAACATTCAACAAAATGAGATAAAATCATCAAAAATTATAATAACATATTTTAACCTCATGTTAATCTCATGCCTTTCATTTTCTATAATAACATATAATAACCCATAATTACCTCAAAAGTAAGGATCATATAAACTCTAATGGTTACCTTTATAATTATTACCTGAACTTCCACATCGATTGGTCATCTCATACATGATGCATTACAGATCATACCAAGGTTCAAGTGGTTGATCATGTCTCCTTGAAAGTTGGTTTAGAACAACCACGAGTTTCCTCATTGAATCCCTCATTTTATCTAGTATCTTAATCAGAGAACCACCACAGTTTCCTTCAAACCTGCCGTCTCTTTGGTGCCTGCTAGATCCATCCATTCAGTAAAAACAGAAATGTCAGTGTGAGTATATCAACAAAACCATCATGTACTAAGGAGGAAGGTAAACACTAAGATATACTTACATATTCACTTTATCTAAAACCAGGACTCTTTCTGAAATCCTAACCATTATGGTAATGTCACTTATGCTTAGAGGATACCCTAACCTCTAAAGTTATCTAAACTGACCATTGATACAAACTATAAGGCCCTAGCCTTAAACCTTACTTACTCTTAAGTTATTACAAGATTACACATTTAGGATCTTTTCAGGTTTAGAGTTTCAGAGAATTAGGACATAACTATTACATCTCAAAAGATTACAAAGTAGAAACTTCTACTAAGTTTCCATAAAATAAAAACTCTTAAAAAGAAACATGTCTAGTTCCATGTTTTAGGTAGCATGTCTTTCCTTGATCCCAACCTTGACCCTATTCATCTATATGTGCTGTGGAAAACATTTCAAAAACATGGGATGAGCATAAAAAGCCTAGTAAAGGATACACAAAGAAGGAAAACTGTTAGTTTTTCGAAAACAACAAGTAAACCATGAGTACTTTACCAATGTAATACTTTTCACCTTTATGAAGTAGTAAAAACTCTTCACTGAATAAAAGACCATTACTTACCCTTTTATAACCAAAATATTATCATAAAACCCATGTAAGGAATACATAACATATAATGGTAACTTGGGAAATAAACATACATAAGTGGAATAACCATACGGTCGACTTACACACATATCACTTAATGGAATAGCCATACGGACAACTTGCATACAAACTTAATGGAATAGCCATACGGCCGACTTCCATACCCAATGCATTGGAGGTTATAACGTAACCACCCGTCCTGGTATTCACGGCACCACCCGTCATATGGTTTATCACGTAACCACCCGTAAAATGTCCAAGTACCATCATTACACATAAAATATTGAAAATATAATAATTTAAATAACAACATTTCATTTGCAATCACAATAAGTAATTCCAAGATATTGAATTAAGCAATCCATTTTCAAAAACCATTTAAAAGAGAATTTTGAATCAAAGTTTCCCATACCACTTTGAAGCTTTTATTGGAATTATAATTTTAAAAAATTAATGTCCATAAAAATAAATACTGAAAACCACTTAGAAAACATGGACATTATAGATAAGGGTTTAGAATAATAAATCTTTAAAACATTTAAAATGATATTTTTGTTAAAGAGTTTTTAACAAAATGAGAGACTCTTGAATACAAATAATTGCGGAATAACATTTAATAGGAACTTTATAATATCATGAGAATAAAGGGATTGATGATATAATATGTCAATGGAGAGTATACACACCATATAAGAGTGAATTGGTGCATAACAACAATGAAGTCTCAATGGAAATGTAAATTGAGATGAAATACATTATAAAGATGGTATCCGTAAATTAAGGATAAATCAATCAAATAATTATGTGTGAGAAATATAAATACACCCAATATAAGTGGATATTATGTTTGAAATAATCAGAGGTCATTCACACATATTCATAGGATGACATGTTCAAGAAGTACAAGTTGAACCCAAAGAAATCGAAATTGGGTTAAGACGTTCATTTGTAAAAATTCGAAAGCCTAACGGCGTCACATCAAAATTCAGAAAATTAGGAGATGAGAGAGTGAATGGTATCTCATCACATGGAAATAAAAATTACATCAATAAGGATATAGAAGAACATATCCCATGATAATAAGATGTAAATTAAAATACATAACAAAAGAAGTCTTTTAAAAAGAGGAGGGTGAAAGGTCCCCTTACCGAGTTGGGTAACTTTCGAAAAGTACAACCCAAGGAAGAAGGGCCATACAATGAAGATGTAAATACCCATAAATGAAATTATACTACAAAAAGTGTATTATAATGGGAATTACATACACCACTCAAAGAAAATAGTGGAAAACATAGCATAAATGTCACGAGAATAAAAGTGGGATGAAAAATCTCATACGAAAACTCGGCAGCCTAACAGCACCAAATAAATCATCCAAAAAATGGATTGATGAGATCAAATAGGGTCACTCATTATATGAACAAAAAAATTAAATAATGAGGAAAATAATAGAACATCCCCAGACATATGAAATATGAGCTAAAAATAAATGAAATAAAAGAGAGTACTTAAAAAGAAAGAGAGAGGTTGGATCTCTTATGAAAATTCGACAGCCTAACGGCGCCACTCAAAACATCCAAAATGGATTGATGAGAGAGAATAGGGTCTCTAATCATATGAAAATTAAAATTACAGTAAGAGTAATATAAAATAACATCCCAATAACAAGAAATATGAGCTTTAAAAGGAGCGACATAAAAGAGTGTACTTAATAAGAAAGAGGGGAGTAGGATCCCTTACCTCAGGTCCGACTTGACTCGATCATTCTTTAACGTCCTGAATAATAAACATGAGTTAATTTATAATTTCTTAAGAACCTTTTTCAAGTTAATTATTCCTTTTATATCAATTATTTTGATTTTATAAACATTATGTAATCATTTAAGTTAATAATGTTTGTTTTTTTTTATATTTGGTTCATAAGTCGAAAGTGAACTTCTTATAATTACATGTTGTTCGTGTGGTCAAAGGTTCATTATATCCAGAATGATATTCATGATTTTGATATCATATATATCATATATATACATAATATACATGTATTTATAAAATTACATGACCATTTAGAGGTACGAAATGAAATGCACCGTTCATGGAGACGGTAAGCCGTACGTACGCATGAATGCTACCTTCATTTCATTGTCATATTAATGGAATTTAAACTAAATGAGAGGTATGTATATTTTAATTTCAGAATTATATTCATCATTTATATGTAACATACATTATATATATACATTATAAATATGTACTTATAATAGTAAATTACATTTGAGGATAAGAAATGAAATGCACCGTTCATGGAGACGGTAAGCCGTACGTACGCATGAACGCTACATTCATTTCTATCTCATACATTAATGGAAATGAATAATAATTATATAGAGGTATATTATAATTAGTTTATAACATCATATATAATATCTTTAAATCCATCCTTTATACGTCCCACATATGGCATTAACAAATCACATCATTTTAAGGGGGCGATAGTCTGCACTTCCTAAAATGAAGATATCACGTTTACCCATAATGGAAACCGTAAATGTATGCCATAAATGAAAAATACAGAAGCTTAAGGAAAACATAAACATATTATATATCATATATAAATATAGTGACATCTTAATGGACACCTTTAATGGTGTTAAAAGAATATTGAACAATCATCGTTTCGTGATCCAGTAATTTTCCATCCACAGAAACAGTATGTTCTTTAACCATTATATGTAGATGTGTGTAATTTTAGCTCGAAATATTCTTATAAAAACATCCTAGTATATTGAAGATACTTGAGTTGTTACAAAAGAAATGAATTAAAAGAGTTTAGGGGGTTGGAGAACCAAAATAAAACAAAAGAACACAAGTGAAGACATCAGATTAAAATTGGGTAACTCTCTTAGATTTGAGCTCAAAGGCTTCCTTGGGAAGAATTATACCCAAATTGAGGCTTCAAGGAGTAATAGAGGGATGTGGAGAGACAAAATGGGTAGGGGTTGGCCGAGCCAAAGGCTTTGGAAGTGTGGGTAAGGTGGTAGAGGTGGGGGCCTTTTATAAGAGGAGAGGAGGGGCACTCTTGGAAAGTAAGGAAATGTTACTTTATTTTAGAATGCTTTTCAGATTTTAAAGGCCCCACATTGATTGTTTTTCAAGGATAAGGTGATAAGGGTTCTAAATCCACCCATCCAATAGGTTTTAGACATGTGTAGGTCATAGATTGTACATTATCATTTTATTTTATTTAAATCCTTTATTAATGAGGTAATCGCTACATCATCATGATGTCATAAATAATTTAATTTATTTAATGTCTAAAAATTATAAAAAAATATCCTGATGTAGGAAATCTGTTCAGATTTCTAATGACGATTTATAGTCAAAAATATGACTTGTATAACCCCATATAAAAATTGTTTTAGTAAAACATCTCATGTTTGTGTCATTTTTACTTTAACATTAAATAAAAAGGTATTTATGTCATTTTCCAACCAAAGTGGCTCCATGGGTTCCCCAAGTTGACCCATAGATTTTCTTGGTCGTCCATGACACATACAATAAGGGTAGGACATGTTTCATGCTCATCTCATATTATTAAAACATTATTTTTATCTTAACCTACACTAATTACCTCTAATCGCGATTAAAAACTTAAAAGTTACTATTCACCAAAAAAATATTTTAATTCCATTGAACCAAATTTTACTTCTTAATGAAAAACAAGTATGTCGGATTTTTGAAATTCAAAACACAGAGGTGATAAAATTTCATTTAAACGGAAAATTAGTTTTTTATAAGTACCACTTAGTGGTTTCACTATTCATCAAAAATTGATGTTTTTTAGAAAAATACCAAAACATAACCCTAAGCTATATTTGATATTCCGAATTCAAAAATGAAGTCTATTTTAAAAAATTCAAAACATATATGTTGCATTAATTAATTTAATAATTAATTCTCGCTGTCAGAGTAAATAGCGTGTTTTTGTGAAATAATAAGTATCAAAAGATTGACACTAGTTTAAGTCCGATTTCAAAGTGAAACTCATTCCAATGACCACTATTGGATTAAATGGTAAAAATATATTCTAAATTTACTTTAAAAACAATTCAAAAGATAATCTAATCATATAAATAAATTCGATTAAAAAGAGGTTTTGAATTGAAATACAACATTTTCACTATTCATTAAAAAATGAACTTTATCGGAATGATACCAAAAATTTACAGAAAGTAAATTTTGATGTCTCGATTCTAAAGAAGAATTTTATTTTGTCAAATATAACACATAAAATTGTTAAAAAGTGGTTTTAAAAGAGGTTCGCCATCCAAAGGCGGTTAATCGACCTTTTAATGAATATTAGAATGTTTATGCTTAAAAATTGGATTCATTCGCATTTTTAATTCTTTAACATTTATTGTAAAGAGTAAAAATATTTGAAAAAAATATATAATAATTTTTTAGTTAGTTCTGTTAATTCCCGCCATTACAACGGCTAGGCGTTAACAACCATTTAAAATAACATTATTTTATTATTAGAGTGTAACGTAAAATTCCCAAGAAACTCGTTGTTGAGTATTGGGTACACCATTGATCATAGCGTCCCCTTTAAAGTAATATTAATATTTTATTGAAAAATATGGATAAATATAAAAATGTCATATTCTTTATTTACCTGGGGTGTTACAGGTATGGGACACATTGATTCAAAAATCTATTTTAAATGGGTTTTGAAAATGGACTGATTAATTCAATATCTTGGAATTACTTATTGTTATTGAAAATGAAATGTTGTTATTGCAATGTTTATATATTCAATATTTTATGTGTAATGATGGTACTTGGACATTTTACGGGTGGTTACATGATAAACCATATGACGGGTGGTTCCGTGAATACCAGGACGGGTGGTTACGTTATAACCTCCAATGCATTGGGTATGGAAGTTGGCCGTTTGGCTATTCCATTATGCGATATGTGTGGAAGTAGATCGTATGGTTATTCCATTTAAGTATGTTTATGTCCCATGTTACCTTTATATGTTATGTGTTCTTTATATGGGTTTTATGATAATCTTTTGGTTACAAAAGGGTAAGTAATGATATTTTATTCAGTGAAGAGTTTTTACTACTACCTAAAGATGAAAGGTATTACTTTGATAAAGTATACATGGTTTACTTGTTGTTTTGGAAAACTAACAGTTTTCATTCTTTGTGTATCCCTTTCTGAGCTTTTTATGCTCATCCCAAGTTTATGAAATTTTTTCCACATGACTTAAAGATGAGTAGGGTCAAGGATGGGATCACGGAAAGACATGCTATCTAAAACATGGAACTAGACATGTTTCTTTTTAAGAGTTTTTATTTTTTGGAAAATTAGTAGAAGTTTATACTTTTTAATCTTTGAGATGTAATATTTATGTCTTAATTATCTAAAACTCTAAACCTGAAAAGATCCTCAATGTGAATTATTCATTTAATTCAATAATAAATAATGTTTATGGATGGGGCCTTATAATATAAGTTTATTGACTACAACCAATAATTACCTCATCATATAATATATAAGAAACCCTATAGTTTTTTAATTCCATAAATCAAATTCCCACAATATTTAAATACATTATTCGTTAAATAAAATTTTCATGAAATCATATACCACTCAAAATGGTTGTATTTCAACAAATTTTTCTTAAAATATTCTTAATCTTTATATAATCCTGTCACATAAAACGTCACAAAGAGTTGTCATGGAATATGATTATATGATAATCCATAAATTCATAAACCAATAATGGAATCCATAACTCTTATGTTATTCTTAAATGGAGAAATATAAGCATTAAAAAGATAATTCATTCTTTATTCTCTATATAAGATCTTATTTTAAAAAATACAATTTCATTGGATTTGTGGGTTTATCCGTGTTCCGATAGAATATCCAATTTGATTTCACTACAAAAAATTACATATATAGTACGATAATAAATTCTCAAAATAATATATAATTTTACTAAAGTTTTAATTATAATGTTTCCCTAGGGCTATTTCATACCAAATCAAACATTATATTCTGAAAAAGGCGTGAAGGATAATTTACTTCATTCATCAGGATTCAGTTCAACCATTATGATTACATAAGGGTTCCCTTCACCCCATGACTTCATAAGATTATGTGGATTATAAGAAACATTAGTCCAGGGTTTGGGTAATTGATCACATTTCTCTCAAAACCCTTACACTTGAAACATTGAAGTGTGGCTAGTTCATTCTATTGATATCTCTCTCCATTGTTTTCAATGTCTGACCTCTTCACATAATATATATAATCATTTTATATATGTTTAGGATTCCAAAAATTTATCATTCCTCTCTATAATTAACCTGATTTATGCTTCTAACTTTTTATTCTTTTAGTCAACTGAAATTTTTTTCCACCATATAATATGTAAAACTTATCATGAGGATCAATTTTTGTTATCTTTTTTTGTTCATGGGAAGGGTCAGAATATCCCATTTCAATTTCCAACTTCAGTACACATTGGATCACTTCTTCATAGGTAAAAAAGTATAATATATAAAATACCATTTGAATACATGGTCTTAATAAAAAAATGAAGTAATAAATTTTCTTTTTTGTACTGATGATTATACCCCAAGTACAGTAGAAAAGTCTTGTAAAATTTCCTCTATAGTTACCAATTTATTAACCATCATTCTACTAAATATTGAGAAAATTACTTCTCCAACATCGTTCATTGAATACAATAGATGTAGTCATTAAAAAAGTATCTTACACTGTTCCCATTCAATAGAGTCAATTAAATCCTTTTGAATCATATTCATAATAATGCTCCTCCATTGATATGTTTTCCTTCAAAATGATATACATCCACAAATATTTTAATGCTCTAATAAATGGATAGGGGAAAATATATTTTTAGGGGTACTGATCCATTGATCCTTGAATTTTGGAATAGGGGTCACACTAAATAAGGTAGTCTGATTCTTCCTGAAGGGATCAACCCAGTGTTCCATCATTTGGTCGTATATAAGCATAACATGATTTATATCCTGATACATTAGTGTGATCATATCAATGAGTCTTTTCATTCCATATCTCATGAAATTAGGTTTCCCAGAAAAAAAATCAATACATTTTCCATTTAATTTTTTCATTTTCATTGTTCCTTAGGGTTCTGTCTGTTGAATATATCCCAAAATCATAGTGTGAGAAAAAATAGTCATATTGGAAAACCATATACTAATGAAAAATAATTTATAATATTCATAAAACATGACACATTATTATCGATTTATGACCCCTTAGGCTTATCCTAATTCATTAATTATCATTATTCTAATCAGTCAAAATGATTTATAAAGAGTTTTTGAATTTTTGTAACATATCCCCAGGACCATAAAACATGTTGTGAAACAATACTCATTATTAGGCACTATGTGATGATTGTGTCTAGATCAATGCACTACTTCCAATGTTATTACCCCAAGGTATTTGTATTCCAACTTCATATCTAGTTTTATTATATAGACGTGGATGTAATTACATTGAAACAACTATCTATATCCTTTTAAAAAATTACAAGTAATATTCTTATTCTTTTAGTCATCCATGGACTTATCCTTATACATATCCATATGGATCTAAATAATGGCTTCAGATCTTAGTTTCCAAAGGAAAATTATCCATTTCTATAATCAAACATAAATATGTAAAATTTTCAGACATAAACCTCACATTATTGTAGATGAATATTATTTACATAACCTAACAATCCATGAATGAATATTATAGGTCTATTGCTGTAAGATAAATTAATACTTGAACAACTATTCTCTGTGTTATCTCTATCATCTCCAACTATTTTCTTCATAACTATAACCATTTTAATATAGAGACAAACAATATCCTTCGCCAAATCCTTGTGTATGGAATCATAAGAAAGGGTGAGTTCAAATTTTCATTAATGTTAAGTAAGGGAGGTATCAATATATCATGACCATAGGGGTATGAGATTAGGAGAATAGAATTTGATAAACATAACATGCGTATCAAAGATAATAAACATGAGTTATGGAATAATTCTTGGATGTTCCTAAGACTTTATTCATAAAGGAATCAAAGAAAATAAGTCATGAGAACAAAACATTTTTTATATGACAAAGGTTTTTGGTAGAAAAAGAAGATGATAAATTAACATGTATAAGATAACCACAAAGACATTCCTAACATGATAGTCTTGTGTTATCCACCAATGTGCCTACTTTTTTCTTGGGATAGACTCCTATGTTCCCACATTTAGGATTGTGATAACATATCATGTCACATATTTCAGGGTTGCGATAAACTCTCATATACCATCTTTCGGGATTGGGATAGCCACCTATGTACCCTTTCATATCATATAAAATTAATCATTACTCATGCACTGGAGGAAGTTGTAGGAACCACAATTAAAATAATTAAAATGATACATAAATTTTCTAAAAGAACATAAATCAGTCATCATAATGTAACTTTTAAAATAATTGAGTTTCAGAAAAAATTCATCAGAGTATAATGTGTGAAAAAAGAATTATGATTCATAATTATTTTATAATTTCAGCCTAGCATAACGCAATGAAAATTATTTGGGTTCATAATAATTGTATCTTGTTATAACCCATTGAAATGAAAAGGGTTTATAAACCTTTTTTCATCAATAACATAAAACATCCAGATAAAGTATAAAAAATGTTATCCTTGGATTGTATCACTAGTAAATCATAAGTAACAACAAATGATTTCATATTTGATGGAATATTATTTTGAAAGAATAATCACTTGGAATATTTCATGAGAAAATATACAATATTTCATGAGTACTGGTTTAAATAAAAAATGTATAAATTATAGTAGAATTAATTTTATTCATAAAAATATTGAAAAATTATTAAGGAAACATCAAAAATCATTAAAAACATTTATTATAGAAAATGTCTATTCTACTTTGAGAAACATTTTTTTAATATTGAAATAATTTTCAAAATCCCATTCTTTGAAAATATCCCTTTAATGTTATAGATAAATATTTAAAATCGTTAGTGGTTATGATGGAATAAAATTATGAACACGTCGTACATGTTAAAATAAAGATTAATTTCACATTTTTGGTAAAGGTAAATCAAGAATTATTTAGAAAAAATACATGAATATTCTTTTAAAATTTTTTTAATAGACTCATAAATTGGTAAAATGTTATTAATTAATAAATTTTATAATGTTAAATATATTATTGAAAAAAAATTATAAAATATGGTTTTGGAAGAAAAATCAATTTCAATCGATGATAGAAAAAAATTGATATTCTAAGGAACATCGTTTTGAAAATTTGATTATAGAAAGTGTGAGAAATGAATTTAAATCATGTATAATAATGAAAAAATATTTTAATAATAAAATACATGAGTTTATTAAGAGATATATCATAATATTTCTTTATTAGAAGCATAATCATGAAAAATACCAATAAATGGTAAAACTGTAATACAAAACTCTTACAACTTTGGTAAAATTTAATAACAAATACATGAAATAAAAATGTTAAATGAAACATATAATATCATGAGAATAATTATATTTATGATATTACAATTAAATGAGACTTAATATTCACCCCATAAAATAGGATAGTTATGTAACATAACATATTTCTCAAATATGGGAAATTGAGAAAAAAAACTACCACAACAGTTTGATAACATATGAACTGTATACCCCATGAATGAGATATATTAATTTTGATATAATGAAATTTGATAATAATTAAATTATATAATGGGAATTATATACACCATATAAAATAAATACGTAGTGAATTTGGGATGTGTCACGTTATAGTAAAAACATTAGACGGAAATCCCATACCTTAGGTATCAACTACATTTGAACGTGTTCAAAACTACAATATAAATATATTTTTAATTTATTTAAAATATATTATAGGATGACACATTTATATATAATTCCACATATGATCTAATTATGACCATTTGTTACTCTTTTATTAATAATTCGATGTTAATGTTATGTTTCAGGAAAAAACTACATTTTTGTGTATGTATTGTTTTGTTATTTTTGGTCCTCATAAACAGATCGTGGTTAAATAATTCCATTATTTTTACCATGATATAAATATTATATATATTAAATATTTTATAGAGTTATCCATTTAGGTTATAGATATAGAATGAAATACACCGTACACGGAGAGGACATGTAATACATACACACGAATGTTGTTTCCATTTTATTGACGGATGTAACCAAAAAATTCAAATAATATATTAAAATTATATAATAATTTTTATTACATATATATATAATAATTTTATTTAAACCATCCTTATTACATTACATGTAAATCCTGTTCAAAACACATTTCTTCGTGAGGCGGTAGAGCACTTTACACACGAGATACCTTATCGTATTACCTTAAAATAGAAAGGAAGATGGTATGTGTGATATAATAATTAAATAAGTATAATATATATTATATTTAATATATGAAAATTTGATTCATCGTTGTATCATGTTGTTATATATGGTAATGTAAAATGAATAACATTGTTCTTTTGAGGTGATAGTCCATCATTCACAAGAATGATGATTTCATAAACCATTAGATATAATAAGAGGGAGATTTATGTTATAAAATTAAAATAATAACATATTATTCTATATAATATACTTATTTTATTATATTATCATGGTTTGATAATAATTTTAATGAGGTAAAGGCATAAAGAATTTAGAATGTGTGGTTAGTGATGTTATCACTTCTTATGTCAACTTTTTTTAGTTTTCACTAAAAGTATTCATAGGTTTGATTTATGGAACAAAAATATCAATAGTATGTGATAAGTGAAATATGGAAATATTTTTTTATGTATTTCCTAATCCAAATGTTTTTGGAAGTGTAAAAATTAGAGGATAGGCGGTTGAAATTTATAAGTGAGGTGAGTTGTACACTTGTAATTTTTGTAAATGTAAAGGATGAACCTTTTTTTCCAAATTTCATAATATATGAAGAGGTCCACTCTTGATAAAAGAAGATATATTCTCAACATGTTTTAATATAGTGTGTGTTTGATAATAATCGGGTAATATTTTACCCTTATCTTTTTAGTTTTAATATTCGGAAATCTAATTTTTACCATAACTACAGTAAAAAATTCTTACAGTATTTACTATCCATTAATAGAAAACATCATATTAACCATATTATATAATATAAAATAATATTTTTCCAAATATTTAATCCATTTTTCAAAATTCCAATTATATAACTCTAAAATGCAATTGAAAAATTATCCTGTAAACGTAATGTGAAATGATGTTTTCAAAGGGAAAATGATAAAAAGATTATAATGCTTTTATTCCAAAATTCAAAATGAAAAAGATTTAAAAGACCCAAATTTTGTTTATATATATATATATGAAATGAATTTTCTTTTAAAACCTTATAAATACTATATTGATGTTTTTAAATCTTTTAATGAAATGAAAATTCTTAATTAAACAGGTATTTTTTCACTATTCACTGAAAAAATTATCTTCTGAAAAAATTATCAAAAATTCACTCCATGAAAAAAATATCATTTAGATTTAAAAATTAATGTTTATTTTTTGAATATATTTTTTTAAATGAGGTAAAAAAATTATTATTTTTTCACATAATATTTTTTTAAATATTATTTTTAAAACATTTGAAGACATTTCTAAAAAATAAGTTATTAATTATCAATATTTTATTTTTATATAAAACCATTATACATAATATTTTTAAAATAATTATTTGTATTCATATCACTATGATTAAAGGTTATGTTATAATGGTTATATTTGAATACTAATATTATGAATATATATGAGTTTATTAAAACCCAATGTCACTTGTAATTCAAGCTTAACAATGTGTTTCATGTAGAAAAAGATAAAATATAGGTTTCATATAACACATAATATCAAAATTTTAAAATATATTTGAAAAAAAATCAAAAAATGACATGTTGTTATATTAATTAAACTCCATCACATAATCACATTTCAATATAGCTTTGTCAATTATATAACAATATAATAAAACATTGAATTGGTTAATGGTATAATTCCAAAATACAATATATATAGGATTCAGAATCTACATCGGTTATTATTAATAAAAAACCAATCAGAATTTGAATTATATTTTAATTTAGTACCTTTGATGGATTAGTTGTGTACATCCTCAAAAGATAAACATGGAAAATCACTAACCCCATTGAGTTTTAGTGAAAAAACAAGGTGATAAGAAACAATATATATATAATCAATAATATTAAAGGGGGTAAAATTTCATTATATAATATTCATCCTCTTTCATAATTTATCAATATTGTTCTATGGTGATATTGATATGTGTCCATTATCACTATCTTCAAACTCAAAATGTCTCCATTTATTTTCATCATAAATTTTTTATCATATATAAGATAATATGAGGAGTTGTTGATTGAATAATTAATCATATTTAGTTTTCATAATTATTATGTCCCGACATCTTATGTTCGGTAACCTCATCCTAGCATGTAAGAGTTCATTACTTTGTTCCATAGATGGCTTTAAAGGAATAATATGAATTCCTAGGTGAATGATATTATTGTAGGAAAATTCAATTATAGGATTGTTTCTATACCAAAAACAAATGAAATCATTAGATAAATCTCATAAAAATGTTTTGTGATTTGAATGGTCCTCTAATTCTAACATTATGTTTGGGGATAATATTCAGTGGTAAATCATAGCTCTATATAATATATAGAAAATCAAGGGAAAACATCGATCCAATTAGATACAATTGATCGTGATACTAAATAAAATCATGTAAACTCATTAATTTATATACTATAAAGTTGGTCATTAGATAATGATTCTCTTATAGAAATTAAAATGATTTTCATTTTTAATGTGATAGACTAAAACAAGAATTAAATTATGTCCTTTAGATTCCTTTGGTACTCTTATGAAGAAATACATGATGATGTTTTCCTAATTCAATATTATAATTGTTTATTTAATCCTCATAGACATATAGAATCAAACTGTAACATATTAACATACTAGACATAGAGATTAATAATAAAAAAATATACCTTTTCTTATTTTACAACTATAAATACTATTTGTGATCAATGT
This sequence comes from Viscum album, assembly GCA_963277665.1. Classification (NCBI taxonomy): domain Eukaryota; kingdom Viridiplantae; phylum Streptophyta; class Magnoliopsida; order Santalales; family Viscaceae; genus Viscum; species Viscum album. The sequence goes on from OY728165.1 coordinate 1,040,408,324, forward strand.
ACATATTTTTACTTCTAGTATTGATAGATAATGATGAGTTCTGTCCTCTATCCAATATATACTTCTTAAATTATGATATTAAAGGGACACATATGATTTTTGAATCTTATTTTAGCATAATGGTCATGGTTGAACACAACATTAGTCCATTAATTAATATGTATCTACACATATTCCTTCAACGCCTCCTTAATCTATACATGGGTTTACGATTGAATTTTATTTGGGGATAAATGGAGGATTTATAACCTTTTAATATGATTTCAAGGTCTATATAATGAAATTTCATATATCATATCTCCATCAATACTCATCATTGACAATATAGTGTGATCCTTCTAACTAACAGAAACAACCACCTTGTTTACCTTCCCTTGGTGGTAATGTATTGAGTAGTTATAATCATTGATCATCTATAACAATATCCATTGTAAAATATTGAACTCTTCCTATGTGAAAACACAAGGCATCCATTTTTTATCATTATATATTTCACACCATTCACTATAATCATCATATGTCTATTTATTAAAAGAAAAAATTACTATTGTTTTCTATAAATCAATCGTCAAGATATATTAATCCATAAATTTCAATTAGAAAGAGGTGTATTCTGTTACCTTGTTGTTATACATGGTATCACATCCCAGTTCCATATTTGATACTTTATTATATATCACAAACCCTTCATTACTGAATGTTAGTGTGCATACATATACAGTAACAATACTTATTTTCATCTCCATAAAATTTTATTAACATTCATTTAAATATAATAAATTGGTTCCCTTCTGAATCAATATCTTTTGTAGATTTTATAGATTTCATAAATTTCTCAAAAATAATTGGAAATATATATACAATCACTGAAAAATATTGTTCCTAATCACCATGGTGTGTCAGTTCCATTACTCAAAAACTTCAATCTGTGAAGGATCTACTGATATACCATCACATGTAATTAGATGACCCAAGAATGATATTTTTTATAGAAAGAAGTAATATATTTTAATTTTGGTATAAAAATTATTCATCTTCATAGATTTCCTTATATTTTATCATTATCTTCATTTATCTTGGAATATATGAGAATTTCATCAATAAAGACTACCAATAACTGATCAAGGAAATCTCTAAATACAATATTTATTAGATCCTTGATGATATAAGGCTCACAATTAAGGCTACATAGAATCTCTATAATTAACTAAAAAATACTTATCATTTTACAAAGAGGAAATATCTATTGGTAAAATTGAATTTTATGTTGGTAAAACGTTTTACCAACATATATGACCATGTCACTAAATTATCGGTAAAAAATCTGTCTCTAAATGTTTTTACAACAAATAAAATAGCACTATTGCAATCATAATAATACCTAAAGATAACATATATGTTTGTTAAAGTCTTTAACAGGTTTTACTGAAAAATAATTTATGTTGTTAATGATATTACCAAAATATAATATTTTATTTTTAAATTACATTTGAATAAAAATTATACATATTTATTACAATAAAATTTCATATTATATTTATTAATTTAATAATAATACATATGTTTTAATTATTAAAATAAATATCATTTTAACTCATGTTCAAATAAGAAAAAATTAATTCTATTAATAATAAAATTCATTACAAAATAAATCAATACAAAAATACTAGACCCCCCCCCCCCCAAATAGGATCAACCACCCGAACCACACCCCATCAACCTGCTCCAGCAAGTCAGCTTCAGCACCAAAAGTTCCAGCCAATCATTGACTGCTTGGAAGCTCCAACACAAGAAGATCTAGCCCATCCATACTAGCAAGCCAGCTCTAGCAACAAGTGAGAACCAATGATCTATCCATGCGAGCGAGTTAGATCCATCACCAGCCCAATCATTTCAGCATGTCAGATCTAGTGACCAGTGACCCATACATGCCAATGTTTTTCTATTAATGATGTTCTACAGACTCCAAAATAATGTTTTGTTAAAACCATGTTTTTGTGAAGTAATATCTATAAATTAGAAATGTATCCTAAGAGACATTGAGGGATATGGTGTACCTAAATTTCTTTAGTTGAACCAAAAACTTCTCACATGTTTTGAATTATGATTCCATACTGAAGAATTTTGAACTAATTATTAGAAATATAACTCATCAGTAATGTGTTGTTCCACATTATTTAGCCCAACATGAACCCATAATTAATCAAACCACATCCCACAACATAAACATTAGAATCCAATAAACCACGGAACATATCTAAATTTATAAAAAATGCCAAATAAAAGTGTAACTGGACACAATAGAAAATAAAAAAACCAAAACTGAACCATACCAAAACTAGAAACAAATTCGTTGTGACCCTGTGGTCTTCACCGTATGCAAAATCCCGCCCTCACTCTATACAAAACTAGACATAAATGAATCTACAAAACATATGGGTCTATGTAGCACAAGGTTGTTGATATAAATAGTTTAGAATGTATACACCAAGTAGTACATTAATAACTTCACAAAAACATCCCAAAAAACTAGTTTGAAATATATTTAAGAAAGTGGTATTTTTAGCATTAAAACAATCAATACAGCTTTTCATAAATATTCTTTAAAAACATCATAGTTTTCCAATTTAAAACAATTTATAATTTTTAAAACCATCCTAAATACCAAAAACCAAGTAGACGTATAACCCAAATAATGAATTAAGGAACAATACAATCTAAAATAAAATTGTGTCAAGAAATATCCAACAAATCCATTAATAATGTGACATTTAAATTCCAATGTATGTGCATGGTTGTATATAAAATGCATATGCATAATTGCATTTTAAAAACGAATAATTGTATTCATATACAAAATAATTGATTTCGTGTCCTAATTAAACAAATTTCATAACATGAAAATCAAGGATAATGAATGGTTTATACAACAGGTAAAGTCGAGTTTATGTGCAGGGTTGTATGTAAAATACATGCACAGTCAAAATAGTATATATATATATATATGCATAATTGTATTTTAAAAATATTAAACTATACTTATATACACAATAATACATATATAATGTGTTCTAAGTAGAAAAAAATATTTCATCTATACGGGGAGTGGGATAAACAACCAAAAAACACCCTATATCTCAACATATGTGCCGAGTAGAAAACAATATAGTAGAAAAGTTGACAGAGTTAATGTAGCCTCAGAATTATAGGGAAATAATTAATTACTTGGGCCAATATTGAATCAGATTATAGGGTATTGAATGTTACCTGATATGGAAAGAATAATATATATTACACAGGGAAACACATTACAGATAAAAAGGTAAATTGAAATATAAATCCACAATATTGTAATGTTTGAATAAATGACACAATCATTATAGATCCGGATGTTGGAATCATTGCATTAAATAAAAATGGAGACTTGATAAATTCAATAATTAGGCAATACAATAAATGTACTATGCATGTGAATTTTATATAATTAATACACATACAAAAAAATTATCATAAATAAAATACATGCATATGAACACTAATACATCAAGAAGACACACAAAAATGCATTGCTCTAAAATACTATCTAGCAGTTTCATGAAAAAATACAAATACCTTGGATAATAATGCCCTCATTTAATATACAACCATTTTTTCATTGAGAAACCTCCACCTTATATCAAGAATGCTTCCAAATTCTAATGACTTTTCCTCGAGCTTCATCATTGTAATATCCAAAAACCGGTCAACAATCTCTTTCCCCACATTATGAAACTGCATAGAATGAAATGTGTTTCAAGGAACACAAAAAAACCATTGTCCCAATGACATCTTCTGTGACATACGACCTTCTATTAAAATCCTTAAAAACATTACATTTCATCATTTAAAGTACAGTAATGGTAATTAAATAGGATATACTTACAAAAAATTTAAATCTACCATATTATGAACCTTTAAAAGGACAATGTGAAATTTCTTCTCAAACACTAAATAAGACCAAAACTGAAAAGTGTAATCATGTAAAACAAATGTTATGGAACATGTAAAAAAGAGAGAAAAAAACCTGATCACGATGTATAATTTTACAAGAACTAAATACTGATCTACAAAATTCATGTTCCTTTCTTAGAAAGTTGAAGAATAAGAAGTGTAAGTGGAAATTTCAACGAATCTTGTGAAATATGTAGAAAATTCAAAAAAAACTAGAGCTTGATCGTAATCAAAGACAAAAAAAATTCAATTATAAGGTATAAGAAGAAGAAAATAAGTGGAGCTGATCATGATGCCCTAGTCAATATTCTTCCTCCAGGAGCAAGACACTTAGCAGGTCCCCACAGTCAGCCCACCTAAAACAGTTCCCATCATCAAAAAAACACCTTATCAAATATATAAAATGAGAACTTCCTCACCAGTTTACTAAAATATTTCACATGCATCTATCACAGACTGATTGAACCCCTTCTTGTTTACTACTATCTAGACATAGTTATACTTGTTAAAAAACCTAAAAAGGGTTTCCTCCATGTTAAAAATAAAATCCCCACAACAAATCTAACACTCATTGTTTCCAATCTTTTATTGGAATCCCCTAATCTCCCACTTCAGTGTTCTTCTTTAAAGAGTGAACCATGGATAATACTTCCCAAGTATGTTTTTACATCATAACATAATGATTTAACCTATTTGTTTGTCGGCATTGATGCTTCTTGTCTGCCTCCATTCATGAGAACAATAAACACCATTCCAGACACAATAACATGAACAATATTGCAGAGGACTTCACCCTTCTAAAATAAGCTGACATAGAGCATCATAAGAATCCACTAGCACCCTCTATCACCCATTCATGAATCCATAACACCTGATACTCCAAACAGTTATATCTCCATCCCTAAAATAGTTAATATTATAAATGAATATGAAATTCTCATCACTTTGGGATGATTTCAAACCATCTTCACTGTGTTTTGTAGAAAAAACATTGTAAAAGGGAATCTTTCTATGGATGAAAGATCATTAATGAGCTACAATGAATCAATAACTGCAAACACAACTCCCTAGAATAATTTATTCCCCTATAATCACAACATCCTAATCACTACAAGGTAAGTATCCATAATATGCACAATTACATTCATCATCTAATAGGCATGCGACCAACATGACTTCAGAATCAATGTTTAAGAGGGAATTAAAAATGTAATAGTAGAGCTGTTTTGTGGCCACTATGGGTCACTAACATCTCCTAAATCATGTTTATATATTATTTTAGGAGCTTTCTTAATGGGAAATAAAAATATATCAAATATATTAAATATATTATTTTTAATTACAACCACATTAGAGTCTAAAAGAACAATGTTTACCAAAGTAGTAATTACACCTCTTTGAAATTCTCTAATAGGAGAAATCTCATTCTTGAAAGAATTCTGGTATTTCAGTAATCAAAATTCCCTAGAATACTGGTGTTTTACACTTTAAAATGGATGTATTATGTTCTAGAACATTGACAACATGGTTAACTATATCTCAGGATTAATCGGCACGCGCAATAACTTGTTTTTATTATTTAGAGGAACATTTCATACCAATCGTTTATCCTCATTAATCATGGGTGGCATTCAAATAGTCATAGTGGTCCTTATAATAGTCATAAAAATAATTAATATTTTTCCATGCTTCCTGTTTGATGCATATATTGACGGGCCATGACATTGGTCTCATGGGAAAAAAATTGGCTAGGCGATTACAAGAAATTGTGATCAATAATAGATTCCATGAAGATTCCATGTAGTGCATACAGACGAACCTAACAAAAGAGAACATCATAAGACACACTCTTTGGGATCACTAGTCTAGGCCAATGTATAGAATGTGATGGATTTAATCAAGTCTATATATTCATATCCTTCCATGATATATTTTAATACAAAATATTTAATCAAAATTTTGTTGGAAAAATCCACATTAATTATTGGCAAGGGAGAAATAACATTTTTAGGTCCACTAGGTTGGAAAACCTTTTTAAATAATACGATACCTCTACGCCAATATTCAATTTACATTGTAACTACTTAACTCAAATTTTATCAATATTGTGCTTGATGCAGATCATAAAAAGTAAATAAAGTCAAATTTAATAAGGGATTATTAAAGATATAAATTCGTTCAATTTACATGAAATTATTCTTCTCATATTATTTGTAAACAATAGATGGAATTTAATGTGAAGTAGAGAAAATCATTTTAGTATCTCAATCCTTGATAAGAATCATGTACATGGCACATAACAAGAAGTGTAATAATCTAACTATGTCATCATCGCGTTGGTTCAAATTTACCTAGTTTGGTTTCAAATCCTAAATAGACATTTAATTCAAATGAATAAAGGACCTTTTAGAAGACTAATTACCGGATAAAGGGTTCCAAAAATGATACAAATTTATTAGTATATAAAATTGGCTTCTTGGTTAAATTCTTTTACATCCCAAAAAATATAATCTACCACAATCAATATTTACCGTTCACATTAGCATGAGTTGTTGATGAACATTAATTTATAAACTATATAGTCGATTTCCTTTAGTTGGCAATTCCCTGTGAATGTGCATGTGTATGTGAAAGAAGAAAAGTGTTTTCTTTTATTTATCATGGACTGTGAAGAGAATTATTCATAATAGTCCTCATTTCCTTGAGTCAAAGTTCACAAGAAGCCTCACTATGTTTATTATCAAAACATTATATTGTAGAGGTTTTGTGATGACAATTTCTAGACTATGAAAATGTTATCTAATGATAAAATTTATCAAAGTTCAATAGAATGTTGTGCTGTAACATGAAATGTGAAATTTGATTTGTGCAAAGAAGCATCACATGCAATTTTTAGGTGTTCTTTACTAAGTGAAGGGATTGGGTGCCCGTACACTTGAGGGATTACCCCAATGTACATTTTTAATGAGTATATTTGAAAAAAATGACCAATGTGTTGTGTAGGAGAGATTATCTATGAAGATAATTAAGACATACATACCCTATCTCACTCAATGAAGATTAGGGTTTAGAAAAATTCTTAAAGGATGAAAAGGCACTTAGTTAGGAAGAAATATAATATGGCAATATCAGACAATTTATGAACCATAGATGCATTTGCGCAAAAATATTTCAAGTTCCTTCTACTATTGAGACCCATGATCGTCACTATTATCATGTCACATTCTTCACTGCTAGGTAATTTGATGCATTGGAAGAGAAAACATCAGATTATGGTAAGGATTTTGGCAACCGTGGTCATCCAATCATTAAATTTTAATGTAATTTTGGAATCACATGTTTACTTAACAAGAAGTTGATGTGCCTCTACATCAGTCCTAGGAAAAGAATCTAGAATGAAAAAAATGATTATAGATTGGTTAGTATTTGGTAAGGCTGAACTATAATTTATTTCTATGGCTTTTTTGGTTGGATGGTTTGATCTATTGGAACATTGATCATTTGTAGATTGGTTGTTTATGTTTGAATTCAATAAATTCTAAATAATTTATGTTATAAGATCTGGATGAGTGTTCCCATATTTCTTATAATATTTTTGGTCACATAGTTATTTTCTTAGAAAATATATATGTGAAATATTTCCATCAAAAAAAAAATCTCAAGCCAATAAATACTACTTCTTATAGGCTATAAGTGTTAAAAATAACTCTTTCAAAATAATGAGTATCAAATTCTATATAGTATTATGATAAAATTGTGAAAAATAAATATAACCATTTATCTTCATCTTCTCCAATTTCTAATGCAATTAGTTTCACTTTCCACTAATATGAAAATCAATTGGAAAACATGCTCCATCTGTGGAATAAATAGAATGTAACTCTACACACTAACAAGTATGAGAATAATAAAGGCCAATAAAAGAAACAACAAATATACCTTTATATTTTTATTTCTGAGTGACATTATCATCCTTTCATATGTTGTTAAAAGAATAATATCCACCGATGAAACATCCAAGAGAATAACCAAATCACCTGGAAGATAGTCTTTTAATTTCTATTTTTCATCATACAATCAAATTCCTCATACTGATCAATATTTAATGTGGATATATAAATAGAAAGGAAAATGGTGGAATAAAGTATGGTTGTAGGTCATCTATCAAATTATTTATCCATTTATATATATTTTTAGCAGCAGAGAGAATATAAATTAAATAGGGAATCCAAAATAAACTACAAAAAGTAGAATATACTTATAAAAATTAGATAATGTAGTGGGATGAATTTGATGATGTCCCTACTTGTGTTCTCTGGATCAATACTATATTTCTACTATGAATGAATAAAATGGAGAAAAATGAAAATAGAATTTATGCGTACAAGAATAGAGGTCTGAATCAAATATCTAGAGTGGATTTGGAGAGTCATTCAATTAGAAAACAAAAATCTACTGAAAAATTAAAAAAATAGAACACATTTCATCGGAATTACAGCGAAACCCTAACTGTTATTCAATTGAAATGATGGAATCCTGTTATTTAAAAGTATTAAAACAAGAAGATAAAAAGAGCTTACATGATGAGTGGATCAATCATCTGGCTTTTGAATGAGAATTTTTCTTATGACAAACTACTCCAGATACATAATAGTTTTAGTTGAAAGTGGAAAAAATAATCTAAGCATCCGAATACATGGGTTTTAGGTGATGTTGAAGAATCAAGGGGGTGAGGTTTTGGGTGCGGGAAATGTTGATGAACCATGTTTGTGTGTAAAGGAAGTGATCATTTGTCCAGGAGGAGGTGACGACAGGATACCACGATGTGGGGAGAGGGGAGGCGAAGGTAGTGCGATAATGGAGGTGGGAGTATGTTTTTAATTTTATTTTGATGGATCAGTTATTAAATTTTATTTATTTATTACATTATATTTCTTTAAAATATATTTAAAATATAATTTTAATTATAAATCAAATATAACATAAATTGGATCCAATTTAGAATTTATTTCTAATATTAAAAATATTTCATTATCAACGACAACATAATTTTCAACGATTATTTTAGAAAATAGTCTTAGAAGTATTTCAAATTTTGTTTGTATCAATATAATTATTTTAGTAAATGGTTAAATAATAGTTTTAAAAAAATATTGTAAAATAATTTTTTAGTAATGAATAAATAATGTCTTCATATTTTTATATTAAAGAAAATTATTTGTAATAATGATTAATAATTACATATTGATTTTTTGGTAAAAAAAATATTGCTATTAATATGATAAAGTGACAAATTTAATTGTTGGTAAAGTTTTTGTTGTTATTATACAATTAATACCACCATATATATTTTTTTTAAAAAATAAATGTTGTTAATTATATTTAATAACCACAAAACTTATTATCTGTTGGAATTGATCATTTTTACCATCATATATGATATCTGTCACAAATTGTTTATTGGTAAAAGTCATTTTTTTATTGTGATTTCATAGTTCACATACCTCAAATGCATGTATGTATTGGTTATATCAAAATGTCTACACAAAATTAATGATATCATAATCAAATAACACTCATTTAATGGTATTTAGCTATTCACAATTGATCAAAAAAGTCATCAATATGGTATAAATAATTTTTTTTTGATTTTTTTACATTATTTGTAAATAATAAAAATACCAATTTAACCATAATTATTATTAAAAAAATAAATAGATGAACCCCATAGTGATAAACTAAGGAATATGAATAACATTTATAGATAATAATTTTCTTTCTTCTTAAATTACAATACATCAATATGTGCCATTTTTAAGAAGACATAAAATAGTTGTAGCATAATGTATGAGCTCTATTATAAAATTAATGATTCTTAGGATTAATATGAAGCACATTAGAAAAAACATCGTTGAATTATAGAATAATAAGTACTTCACTAATATTGTTTCTTACAAAACCCCATCCCAGATAATTATGAATAAAAGTTAAACTAGGCTGCCATGTGACCCCAAGAACACTTGAACATATGCTAGTGGTTATTTACAAGCAACGAAGGTTTATATAGGATCTATGTGGGATACTATAACCCACATATCAAAGTGTTTAACTACAAAAAAAATAAATAAATAATAAATTACACTAGAATAATAAATAAACGAGGGAATTTTGTTACCAAATTAATGACATGACCCAAACACAAATAGTGAGGATATTATAATAGTAAACATAATCCGTCTCTAGAATTACATCACATTAGTCTCTTGACCATCTATTCTATTTTTCTCAATCATGAAATAATAGTAATAAACCCATACATCCTATAATTACCATGTGTGATATACTTGGGAGCCAAAGAGAAATGCAAGCCAAACAAGGGTGTGAGTATATATATATGTAAGTCACCACTTATTTGGTCTCATACTATACCATAAATGAATTGGTATCTGAATGTTACATTCTCAACATAAATTAAAAATAGTGATTTTAATTAAAGTAACCGACCACTATAAATACCTACTTTTTCATAATTACATAATGTCTTGGAGAACATCATGATGATCATCTAAACTAGTAAAACCATTTCCCAAAGTGAATTACCATATATCACATTCCAGTACAAATAATCATCATGTCTCCTCAGGTCCATGCCCCCGAAAAACAAATCCTATTTTTTCCAGTGTTATAGTGTCTCTGAGTAGGAGTATCACATCAGGGGACCTATGTCCTCACTATAGGGATCCAATGAACACACCCCATCATTTTTAGTAGTCGAAACTAAGGAATACCCAAACATCCATTAAACATAAACCCATAGGATGAACCCCATAATAGTTCCAAGGAATTCAACACTTTCTATAAAACATATGATTCATAGGATAAGGAAGTCACTAAGAAATTTTATTCTTCCAAGAATTATTGATTCCTATAAAACCCAAGAAATAGAAATATAATACCCTATAATGATCCAAATTTATACCTCATTAGCATCCAATATATCATAGATCCTCAAAATCGCCATATCTTGTGCATAGACCTTATCCTAGGGTGTAACCTAAGAATCAATTGAAGGGATACATAAGTCAACATCATGATATTCAAAATCTATGCTCGAGGATATATTCCCAACTAGAACCTCACACCACCTTGAAAATATCAAGAATCATGGGAATTCATAATGTTCAAATAGTGTCTCCTTTCCCATATTGACAGTCGATCATTTACAATGGTCTCACAATATTTTAAAAATCCATACCATTCTAGGAATTAAATTATATATTTATACACATGAATTTCTACTAGATCCTAGGTGCTGTCTCTATGCATCCACTCTCGCGTCAACAAAATTAGTCAACATTAACTAATCTAGTAATTTTCCACCAATATACCATGAAACTAGATTAAAAACATAACGAGTATTCCAGTGTCTTTTCCACATCAACAGGTGATTCTAAACCATATTGCGAAATCACAATAGAGCTAGGTCAAACTAACAATTCCATTGAATATTCATAAATGTGATAATATATAAAAGAATTTAATAATTATTATTTTCAAATGATATCAATCATATTTCCCTTCAACCACTTCCCCTCAATCATACATTCAACATGGTGTTCAGGTGACACCTAATACCATCTCAATGAATACCCAATAACCCCTGCTAAGGGTCAAAATCATGATGATAAATGAAATTGGGTCCACAAATGGATAACCATTGAGGAATCATCCCACAGTAGAGCCTCAATAATTATTGGACTCTAGATCCTACAACTGATTCTTGTCGGACATATGGTTCCTCGACATTTTCTAAGTCATCACATGACCCCAGATGTCTTAGAGGTATTCATCACCAATTAAAGTATTAAAATATTGATTATGGAACATCCATATATTTATGTTCACTCCATAATGGTCAGATCACCCAATCCCAAGTCCATTTCCCAATAATATATCAACCTCAGCCACAGAGTTCTCAAGGTTTCATAGTCTACATTCCAGGGTTGTCTATCTCAAATCATGCCACACCCCATATTAGAGGTGAACCAGAGTTCAGGTAACCTAACAGTTTAGGGCTCAACCATAAATGTACATGTATTAATAATATTATATAACATCCTCAGTATCCTTGGCCCCTCTATCTCTCATCCAACAAATTAAATGTAAGATATTAAATTTACATTAAATTAAAATTTAATACAAATTATCAGAACTATTTATATTAATGAATTCATTTAACTAAAATGGATAGTGACCATTTTGGATTGACTACATATCACATGAATAATAAATATATTTATCATTCCATGGAAATATTATTGAGTATCACATACCTCATTTTACAATTTCCAATTTACCACTCATCATTATATTTTTTCCCATGCTCGTCAATTTCCCAATAAATCTCATACATCCTCCCAAACTCATACCTCAATCCATGTACTAGAAATAAATCATTTTAAAAAATTATATATAATTAGATAATTTAAAAATAATTGGAATAATCTTAAAAACCACAACGGATACCAGAACATTACTAGAACCATGACCAATGAAACTTGGATGGACTATATCAAACCATCTACACAAACTCGTAGAAAACCCATATCTCCATTGATAATTTTTTTTTTCAATTACACATAATCAAAAGACAAATATTAAATAATTTCATTAAGGGGGGTACCATTGACAACTTTATGTATGATATTAAGTTGGTGTCATCTATTAATGTTTAATATGAGCGATGATAAGAATCCCCATTATAATGTGCCTATTAAACCATTATCCAATGGAATCTGAAAAAACACTAACATGGGAAGAATAAAAAAGCTACTTTTAGTTGGTGGTTATTCATTATATTTTGGACCTAGAGTGATGAAGGTTACTGGTCGAGATATGATCTACTTTTTTACATGGGTTTATCTTTGATCATTACCGGCAAAGAAGTTTTATTATTGGATGATTTATTTTTTAAATAAAATTTTACCTTTTTTATTCTAGTGCATTATCCATTTGGAGTGTTGAACATACTAAATTTTTTTCATTATCTTCCCTTATTTATTGAAAACATGGTTCCCTTTTTATTTCATTATAATTATAGTTTCCAACCACAAACCAGTGGAGATCAGGAACGACCTTTAGGCCATGTCTAATCCATCTCAGTTATTAGGGTACCAGTTTATCATGTATTTTGTGTTAAATAAACTAATTCTCACATCATACCTAGTATGTGAGTCTTATATATATGGAATGAAAATTATAAGTAACACATTCAAAAATTTAAATTAAACCATGGTAAAATTATTTTTATAAAAGTTTTATATACAAAACTATCAGAAATGGAATTAAATAACAAAAAGAATATTTAAAATATCTATAATAACGTAAAGAAATTTTTTTCTAATTTTAATAATAATAAAAACTATTGATATTTTTCATGAAATTTTTGTTTAGTAAAGGAACTCAGAAACCATCACAATGTTGTTTTTCTCAAAATAATTTCTTCTATAATAATTAGATGGACAATTTCTATAAACCAAAAAAATCTTTCATTACACATGTTATTTTTTATATTGAATTTTAAAATGTTCTTATGTTAGACCATTCCATTGTTTTAAATCAAAAAAAAATTAATTAAAATTTTTATATTGAAATATAACCTATTCATATTTTAAACACAGTTTTCCCCTCATGTAAATATAATTTCAATGAACCATGGACTTTTGTTTCAAAATCATTACGTTATATAATGGATTTTATGCAGAATTATTATTCAATATATAAAAATTGAAAATTACATCAAACAAAATATTTTCTTATAAAAAAATAAAAAATTTCTTAAAAAATATAAACCATATTCTTGGTTCTACGGGGAATCAAAAATTAATTTAATTTTTTTTTATTTCGTTGATTAATTATTTACAACATCTTCCACTGATACTACCAAATGGGTTTTTAGAAATATCTTTGTTAAAATTAGAAAATAATTAATAACATTCATAATATGTTACCCGATATGTAATGATAAATGAAATAAAAAATGAAAATGAAATTTAACTTTATATACCTTGCCAATTCATCTATAATAGTGTGTTTGATAGTGATCTCCCAGAAAATAAATTAATTCCTTCAACCAAAGGTAACTAAAAATTTAAATGTAACCATTAAACACTTATCCAGTGACAATTATCTAATAAATTGTCTTTTTGAACCAATTCCATGGAAAATAAAGATAATAGAATCAAATAAATATTTTTTTATTAAATATTATTTTATAATTTATATAGATAAGTTCCATGAAATCCGATAAATAAAAATATACCATTGAATTGGGAGTGTACATGAATTCCATATATTAAATATGTAATATAAGGAGAAACTCTATAGATCACCATTGTAATAATAATATTGGAAACTTATTTATTTAATTGATTCTTAAACTCCATTAATAATTACTAGAAAATCTACACATCAACATATTTTTTACATAATATTATCAAAAACATGTCAATCAATATTGGAATATATATTCAATTATAATAAATAACATTTATAAATAAACACAGAGACATATTATATAAAATTATAACATAACAAAATCGATATCGAGGTGACCCTCAACATGTCATAGTTTATATTCAGGCTCATATATAGGAGAGAGTCAATTTTTATCTCAAAAATTTTATTTATTCCCTTTTTAACTTTATCAATTCATATTTTGGGTGAAGGTTTTGAGTCATCCATGTTATATGTAGGAAATTATACCTATACAATTAAATATTGTTTGTATTTGGTTAATCTATTTGAATAAAAATTAATATTGTCATGTTTTGTAATTTATGACTTATAGATTTTTTTACATTTCATACACACCTTCCATATAATTTATATATTATTATCAAATTATTTTATATAACCTAATATAGAATAATATTTGACACTATGTAATTGAAACCTTTCCAGTTTTTTATGATATTTCGAATTAAAGGTGGAAAAATTGGTTCCATGTGATATTTCAGGTTTGATACCATGATAGGTATTTAACTCAGACTATTAGACAATAAATCACAAACAATCATACATTTCCATTTAAAAAGACAACATACTCATAGGGGTAAAGATGTTTCCATTTCTATATCATATCTATATCATGAGAATTATCAATTGATCAATGGATAATAATTTGAGGCCCCACTGAATACAGATCATAATAAATGTATTCTTATTTTTTTATTACAAAATTGTTTTACCAAACATAATGATAAAAAAATTATCACATTACCATTTAATTGTACACCTAGTATTAATGAATATGATATCGATGAGGAAGTCACTGAAGCCATTAAATTCATAATGAAGCTACATGAAATGAAATATATTACCAATGATGTCCATATAATATACGTAGTAATTGATCACTTGAAACCATTCCCACTATGGGAACCGATGATTCACTATGTCTCCTAGGGAATTAATGAATTGTGAATTTGAATTTCACATTGATTGTAAAGCTATAAGGATCTATATAGAATCACTTGGGGAAGTCATTCTCCGCCATCTGAAGACCTATAAATTAAAATCTAATGTTTATATATGAGAAAAAAAAATGAGATCATACTGTAATATGAAATCCAAGATACATATACCATATTATCATTTATAAAATATATATAACATTAAGAAGAAATTTTAGGTGTAAAAGTGTTTGATTTATGGATCCTCAGATACTATACAGAAGTTGTAGAAAGTTGGATATAATAATGAATGTAAAGTAACATATATAGATCTAGAAAAATTACAATAATATAAAACCTAAGATCACATGGAATAATATATTAAAAAGAATAAATTACATTTTTTTACCTTATATAATTATGTTTTATTTAGATGAATCGATAATTTCCCTGATTAGTTGAATTATATGAATATCTAGATAAATACCCATCAGTAATTAAAATAATAGAATATTAATAATTTATGATTCATTATAAAACTATACACTTTTAATCAATATTATTTCAAAAGTCCATATGAATATATTAATAAAAGAGTAGTAAAATATATCATTAATAATGGATGATTATATTGAAGTATTTGAAATGGTGGGATATTTGTTATGTGGTTAAAAAATACCTATGAAATGAATATTATGGAAATCATTTACATTATTTTAAATAGGGTTTAAAAAATATTTATAGAATGAGTCATATGTTTTTGAACGTTGATACTAAGAGTTCAATTTTGTTAATAAAATAAGTATTTTAATCATTTCACCTAAAGGATGAATATTATATATCTTAGTTTATTTTTTAACAATACGTCATTTTAAATAATTTCATTTATGTAATACCATATATATAGGATATACATAAAAATAATTATATGTATATGTTCTATAAAAAAGAATGGTTTTGGTATTTTTAGGGTCTCATTGATGTAAGTTATTGATAAATATTTGATAATTATTATGAATAAAATAATAAATAAATAGTACTAAAATGAATATTAAATCGTAAACTAAAAGTAAAAAAAATCCAAAGGTCTCTGTGAAATATAATTACACGAACCAATGATAGTCATATGTCGAGAAATAATTTTTTTATAATTTTTCACATCACATATTTAAACCCATCTATTTCGTATTTTAAAAAATATATAAATTAGAGTGAGGAGTCAAAGAGTGATATATCAAGTGGAAAAAATGATTAATCTAAACATTGTATGAGGAGAATAGGATGGATTGGTTTCTACCTATTAGTCATTGGAAAACTATTTGTTTTATAAAAAATGAAATTACAAGATGAAAAAACAAAATAAAGATGAATTTAAATTTTTCATTATGAATAGTGATTTAAATTATGAATATGAATAGTTTATAACTCATGTAAGCTAAATTTCATCATTCATACATGCTAAATGATTGAATTTGTTCATACAATTAGTTTATTACACAATATTCCATATTAAACTAGATTCCACTATAAATATATTTATTTTATTATTTATAAAAATTTATAAAACATCGTACTTAACTTATTTTAATGTACCAAAAATATTAAAAATATTATTTTATGAAAATAAGTCCTAATTTTATCATATTAATTTATTAATTTAAAAAATAAAGTTTTTTAAATTTTCTTGTTTTATGTGAAATAAATATTTATATTTTGTATTATTATAAAAAACATATTATTAATTATAGATAATTAATACCTATTTAGTTAAAAATATAAAAATATTTATTTAAATAGTGTATTTTTATTGGATACATTATGATTATTACCAATAGTTTGTTAATAATCATCCTAATGGTTAAAAAAAATCCTCTTTTGAGACTCAAATAATGACAATTTTATCTTTCTACATTCAAATATATTAATTTTATTCTAAAAATAAATTCCATAGTTTTCCTAATAAATTTTATCGTTTCTATTGGAAAAATGTTTATTCTATCATATGTTTCATTTTTAATAAAGATCATGATTTCTAAAATATTTTTTTTGGTTTCTACGATCCAAGATAATTCCAACATTTCATTATGACAGGCATCAATATTTTTGTACAATAGTTAGTTTCACAGTTGTAATGGGTTTTTTCTATAATTATATGTTTTATTATTTTGATTTTATGAATTTATATAATTTATAATATTGTTACAATGATATATATATAATGATTAGTTATTGTTTTAAAAAAATAATCAATTCTAATGATCCACACATAAAAAGTTTTATTTTAAACAATTTATGTTTAGTTATGTTGATGAATAAAAATGGATAAATTATCATAATATTTTCTATATATTCCCATTGATCCATTTATTTTTCCTAACCAACTTCAACATCAGAGTCATTTGATTTCACAACAACATTTATTTAAACTAATGTGCCTTGATTGACTCTTTATTATATTAAAATACATTCTCCACCTAAAACTCATCATTGTTAAATATTTTAGTTTTGTATAAAAATTATTTCCTTAATTAGGATAAATTGAATACTATTTATAATATAGAGAGGATGGATGAATTGTCAAGTTGATAAAAAATAAATATTACCCAATATAATATCTCAAAATAAATAATTAATATTTCATAAATATAATGACAATGTGGTTTAATTTTTTTAATCATAGAAGAAATAATTTTTGGAAAAATAATTTAAACCAAAATTTAAAACTATAAATACATCAATATATAATTTAATTATAAGAATCATAAAATTGTAATATATACTCTTTACAACTAAATAAAATAATCATGAAATATAAATGTATTTTTTTTACATCAAAATAAATGTAGAAATCCAATGGTTCATATTTTTCATGAAATACCACAACCACAATAATAATTGTAGAATGAATGAAATTTTTTAGAAATATGGTAGATATTTTAAGAAAGAAATGAAGGAATGCCCTTAATGATTTTTAGATGAGTACATAACCCACTATATTTGATTTTAAGTATGTTATTTAACCTTTATATAACTATCAAGGTGATATATTTGATGTGTATACTATAGATGTTATAATTATCATGTAATCATTATATATAATCCAATAATATTTACATTAGACCTTAAATAAAAATTATTTAATAATTAAATATAAGTAAATTTTGTTATAATATTAAATAATAAAATAAATAATACTAGTTAAAAATATCATTCCTTTTATTTTTATTATTTTAAGAAATTTTATTAATAATTTTTTTTCATATATTTAAATTTATTAATAATAAAATTGACTCAATATTTGTAATCTTGATATCAAAATTATGTTGTGGGGTAAATATGATTTTTCATAAAAAATAAATTACACTGGTTGATTACTATATCTGAATATACTTTCATATATCACCATAAATGATTCAATTATTCTCTCAGCTTCCAATGTAAATTTAACACCTATACCATTAAACAATATGTATTCAAAAAACTCTCAACTAATTTCACTACTAAATTGACTCATCCACCAACATTTTTCTACCAATCCTAAAGTTTTACCACTATAATAAAATCATTATTTTTTCTCTCTTTATAAAATAAATCATATTTTTGAGGTGATCATAAATAGTTGAATACTCAACATCTTAAATATAGAATGCAAAATAGAGAATTTATGACTCTATTGTAATGACCTTCAACAAAAACCATCAATTTCACTTATATTATTATGAAATTTTATGGGAGAAAGCTATATTAATATATGATAAGTATTAAAGTATTAAATAAATATTTATATAACAATGAAATAACAATTTTTTTATAATCATTATTTTATCTATAGTCACCACTATCATTATGGGGTGTTAATAAAAAATTACTTACCATAAATAAAAAATTTAATTATTCATATTCATTATGTTTATAATTTTTATTTATAATATTTAAATTTAAAACATATTAAATTATCTCTTTATAGGTGATAAAACCACACCCATTGAACAAATCATGGATTATTTCATTAAAAAATATATACATACCCTGGAATAAACATGTTACATTAGAGAACATTTCAATATAAAGGTTCAATTACAAAAACATTTATATTGATGAGTCACTCATGATTAAATAATTATGACCCTGACCACCATAAAAATTCCATCTTGGAAACTTTTTAGTGATTAACATCAAATAATCCCAATAAATTATGAAATAATTAGTAGTTTGTAATGTATAAAGATAAATTGATAATATTAAATGAAATAAAATTTAATATTTCTATTTACAACCTTGTTAATAAATCATATCATATTATATGGTTAGTTATATAATCATTGAGATATTTGTAAAAGATTTTTATAGGGTTTCTTTTAATTTTCCTTCTAATTAATGATTCCCTCTTTCTAATATTGGTTTCAATTTTTTGAATTTAATTTCAATTTAATTTATAATATTTATTATCAAATATTCATTTACATGTATTTTTTATGTAATTTATTGAACCTCTATGATCCCTTAGTTTGTAAAAATATGGTGTTTGAGGTGTTCTAGGAGGTCGAGGTGGCTTATTCCGAACACTTTACAAAACATTGAGTTCTGTGAATAGTGTTTCCATTTTTGTGAACAGTGCCATCAGAGTGACAGATATAAACAGTCCATTAGTGAGATAGTTGTGAACAATTTCAACGATGATACAGATGTGAACAGTTCTATTGGTGAGATAAATGTGAATAGTGTTATCGGTGAGACAAATGTGAATAGTTACTTCGGTGAGACAGATGTGAATAGTGTCATCGGTGAGACATATGTGAACAGTGTTATCAGTTAGTCGCATTAGGGAAAAATGCTGGTGAGTCTCATTAGTGACTCACGTCATTGATTCACCTGTTAGTATTTCATATGCCTGTAGGTCATCTTTCGATAGGTCTTCTGTCGGTAGGTCATCAATTGATAGGTCGTCTGTCGGTAGGTCATCAGTCGGTATGTCATCTATCTGTATGTCATATATCGATAGGTCATATATTGGTAGGTCATTTGTCATTAGGTCATCCTTCGATAGGTCATATTTCTGTAGGTCGTCTATTAGTAGGTCCTATATCTTTAGTTCATCTTTTGGTAGGTCATCTGTTGGTGGGTACTAAAGTGTTTCCAGATCGGTCGGCGAACAGTGCTTCCAACATCCTATAGTTTCTCCAATTTGACATTTTAATTATAATAAAACACATTCAAAGACATGTTTTATTGGATTTATTTTCGTCTCAAATCCCATAACTCCTATCTTAAATTTCCTATTGGTCCTGGTGCCTTTACTCTGTCAAAACACATGAGCTTGACCAGATCTACCTATAAAGGGAAAAACCAAACTACATCTTAAACCGCCACTCCATTTATATTTTCAAAATGGACAAAATATCTTCCTCTCATGTTCTAACTTGTTGTTTTTCCTTGGTATGAGATGGCTATATTTCTTCATCCATGGGAGTCGTGTGGTCAAACTCAATCATTAGATCGGTTCCCCTTGGAGTTTTTACTTCTGCAAGTGCACCCCATGTCATGGAGAAGCTAGTAAGTGTAAATCTGTCTTCGATATAAGGTATCTTATAACTCTATTCTTCTATGTCCCTCAATTTGTTTCCTACTATTCTAATTTCCATGTTACAACAAGTGATATCCTTGTTTCTATGGGAACTTTCATGTATGTTGGTTGATGTGGTTGTGTCACAGTATCCTCAGGTGGATGCAGTCATTGTGGGAGAGGTGATTGTGATCCATTGTGCTGGCACATTCTCATGAAAAGAACATAAAAAACCTTTTGAGTTAGGGGATTCATGTATTCTATGTTATTTTAATTTTAGTTTTTGAGTTATCATGTTTTATCTAATATATCACAATGAAGATTACATAAAAATACTTGAACTAGATTAAATAATTAGTATCAATTGCTTAACGATGTTATTACCTCTTTATTTTCTAGAATGCATGATATCTATACTTTTCATTTTTGTAATTTCATTATTGTTGGAAATTGGTAAATAATTTACATTCAGGATTATTTATAAATTAATTGGATATAGATAAAGAGACGTGTTTAGTGAATATGGTTGTTGTTATGGTGCTTAGTAATAATCAAATGGATGTAGTTATAGATGTTTAATTAATACAGTTAATTCAATATGAAATAAAGAACCAGTTGTGCGATAAAGTTAATTCCATGAAGGGTTCTATGTTACCCTATTGATTTTTAAAGGAAAATTACATTATGCTTTGGAGCTGTGAGTCCCCATTGGTTTTCAAGGCTGAATTCCTTATTTAGCTCCATGATCCAAGTTGTTATGTTGTTTATTTCCTATTGCCTGTGTTTTTGTGTGAGCCTATAATTTTTTATCATGGAAGGTTGTTATGGTATGTGGGGGAAGGGAGGCCCAGTGTTTGGGGCATCATTTGAAACCTAAATTTTGAAATGTAGAGGTTTATGATTGTTGGTGTGGGGGAGGACACTGGGGATGGTGGAACATGTTGAAGCTGGGCTTACCCAATGATGAATGTTGTTGTTGTTGAATCTGATACTTTTTTATCTTATTTAATACCCCTATTGATTGGGGTAGATGATATTTCTTACCATCCTTAAAAAAGAGTTGATGAATCATGGGTTATTCCACGTTCTTTTCATGCTCGGCTTCTCGAGGATGGATGGGCCTATAGTGTAGCTATAGGTGGTAAATAATTGACATGTACTTCATCTACTAACCGTGTTGGGCCCCTTGTGTTTGGATTCTTTGAGTGCTTCTCTAGAATACCTTTAATTATGGAAAATATATAATTCTATTAATAAATTATTGAATAAATGTTGTTAACCCATGAGGTTGGAGCTTGTTTGGATGTAATGCTGACGATAAAATTTAATGGAACTGTGTAATTGGTTTGGTTACACCTAGATGGCATAGAACATTATTGTAATGATAATTAAGTGTAATGTAAAAATTATAATGGTTAACAAATGGATAGATAAAAAATTAACATAATGTGAAACTGATAAAATGGCTAACGTAATATAATGTAGCTCCTCAAATGGTTGTGTGCTTATAGGATACATAGAATTTCTAGTGGCATCCGGGAGCCTGAGAGACATTATATTCAGTTGAGTTTAAGACTAGGTTATTCCTATAGTGTTGTTGTGAGATATATTATATTCTGCACATCTTGGGTTTCTAAACACTAATCCACCCTATTGTTTAGAGAAATTGACACCCCGGGGATTCTGATCCGTAGGGGGTGTTTTCCCCAACAAACCAATGAGAGTATGGATGACTGACTATCCCCTTTATACCTTCTCTCTACTGTTTGTAGTTACTTGTGCTATTATGCACGATGGTATGTTTACCCTATATATGTGGGCTGAGGGATGTAATGGATTGTGCTTATTTAACATACATATATCTTGATATAGTTTCTTAAATTCTACTATTGGTATGAAATGTATAGGATAGGATGTCTTGAGGATCCTTACTCAGTGTATGGGTTGTCCTGGATTGAGGAATAATACCCAATGTATGATACATATTATGAGAGCTATGGTGGCTCCCAAAAACTAGCTATTTACTTTTGGTTATGTGGATGGTGTGGTGCTTCCCCTAGGTGTCTGTGGGTAGGACATTATGTTGAACAAGGTGCCTATTGTGGTGCTCACCCAGGTGTCTTTGGGCTAACTATTTTGGAGAGAGATGCTCAATACGTGCGAAATTGGGGAAAAGAAGAAAACTAGTGGGGAAGTGCTAGAGGGGTATCCTTGATACTCATTACTATATTATATACTATTGTCTGAAATAATTGGTGAGAGTACCCATGATGAGGTAGAGAACATAGTATACCTATTTTGGTGGTGAGTTAGTTTCACTTGTGGTTTACTGTGCTTTACCATGCTTCCTTTACATTTTCATGATTGGCCTCAGGGAGTATCTTACTGAGATTACTGTTATACATACCCTAAATTATATAAACTATTTTTAGGTCAGCTGGTGAATTTTAGAGATTAGTTTGGTTATTTATAGATTAGGGTTTCAGGGTCTGATCAGGCATTATGGTCGCTGTTGTTTTACTTTATTTTGGTACTTGCTGTTTTCCCTTTCATTTTCAGTAGTTTTACATGAAATTACAATTGTATACTTGGGATTTCTTTTATATTGTATTCTAAGAAGGAGTTGGTGGGTGTCTATCTTATATCTCTCTTTATCATGTGTTATTTTAGAGGGAAATGCCTACCATTTGTGTGTTTAATATACCTTCAGTAATAGTCACCAACCTGGGGCCTACTAGAGGCAGGACTCAGGGGGTAATTATCTCTCTTTTAAAATTTGAAGCTCAGGAGGGGTATAATTTGTGGGAATGGGGTCATGATAGAGTGGTATGACTAATCTAGTTAAAGTGATAGGACCGATTTTGGAGTTAGCCACATGTGGGGTTTGACGGGTTGGTTGGAGAACTATATCAAATAAGATTCTAAAGCACGATAAAAATGGAAGACCAACCAAAGAACATGTATTTAGGCCCCCTTTCATCCAATGCATGGACCATTATGTTTACGGTGGCTACAAAATAAGATGTTACTGGTTATATGATAGAATATTATAAATTTATCATGCATCATTCTTGTTGGAACTTGTGTTTGAATGGGTGGAACATGGGATAGGATAACCTAAAATGAATAAAAGGTCACAATTAATTAATGTTATGTTTTTCACAGTCTAGTTTTAAGATCTCTAAATATTTTCTCTTTTACAAGTATGGCTCCAGGTGGACAAACTCATCAGGTTCATATATAATATGTTCAGAAGGAGGTGACAGATAATCATCTTAGAGTATATGTTGACGACGAAGACAGTTAGAGGTTGACACTCTGAGAGTTTTAGCTCTAGGGTGTACAGAACCATGAGGTCTCCATTTTAGATGCAGTCACAAAATAATGTTTGGAGGATGTTGAGATAAACTTTTGTATGATATGTGCTAATAAGGAGAACTTGGTGTCACTGGTTGTGATAATGACGCTTAGGGTACTGAGGATGTTTTGGTTCTATTTCCTTAGGGATCATGAGGAGTCTTTAGACTCAAGGGAGGATTTCCATGACCAGTTAAAATATGAGTTTCTTTTTTCAACCATGAAGGTGTCCAATATTTAAGATATTACTACCCTTAGAGAGGTGATCTATAGTCTTCAGGAGTTTGGAATCCATTTCAATAACGTTTTTTCATATGCTTTGGACCTATTTCCAGATAAAGAAGGGTGGGCAAGGCATTTCAAGGAGGCTTCTCATCCAGAGATCCCACACCAGGTCACCCTATTTTTTGATGAAGATATATATCAATGTTCTGTAAAGGGTATAAGTCATTAAAAGGTCATTTTCCAGATCAATATCATCATAATAGGGGAGTCATCAATATTCCTCCAAAATAAGGGACCTATTCTGGGTTTCCCAGTTTTCTCGGATAAAGAGTTTCTGTTCGGCCGAGGGTAGGTCCTAGCCCACGTTATCTCGCTTCTATGAGGGTAGAGGCTCCCAGATGTATGATAATTATCATGGTATTTTCATTATTATATAGTATGATGTCATCAATAGTTAGAGTTACCCAAATTTTAGAGTAGTCAGTGCGTGTCAAGTGTTCTACTTCAGGTTCCTTTATTAAGGTTGTTCCGGCCAAGGTAGCAGTAGTAGGTTACACCAGATTTGGATCAATAGAGAGTAGATGGGGTAGGAAGAGGAAAACACTGATATGGTCTTAGTCCTCATATAGATGATCATTACTGTGGAGGTGGAAGTCAACAGGGTCATTGAAGTCATGGAGCAGGGCGTGGTTAGCTTTATGCTTTAGCATTTCTAGCATATTGTGATATGGACATCATTCAATGAACCCTTTTATTGTTTTATACTTGGGTGTATGCCTTGTTTTTTTAGTAGAAATGTACTCCTTCCTATCACCTTACCTTTTCCATGAAATGGGACTTAAGATAGAGAGACTTCTAGTGCCATTGACATTGACTACGCTACTTGGTGGTCATGCAGACTAGTTTGAAGTACATAGAGACTCTGAGCTGGTGATGGGGTAGCATCGATCTTTGGGAAATTTCATATAATTATGAATACAATTATATGATGTCATACTCATCATGGATTGTATGTATTTTTTGTAGGCTATCATGGATTGCTTCAAGATATATGTGGTGTTCTTCGATGCTACTGGAGATTCTGTGGTATTTGTTGGCATGAAAGAGCCGTAGATGTGTCCGATGCAGGTTTCATCCTTGTCATCCATTATGATTGAGTTTTTGAGGATTTCATTGGAGTTATATCTGTTGGAATTTACTAGGGTCTTTTAAGAGTACCTTGATGTCTTTACAGAATTGGTTGTAGTGTTACCCCCTCGATGAGAGATTGAGTTCAAGATCGACCTACATCCAGGCGTGTCTCTGGTTTCGATGTCTCCATATAAGATGGTGCTTCTTATGTTGTGGGATATAAATATACAAATCGATGGAAAATTTTAGTATGGTTTTTAGCAGAGTGTGTCATAGTGGGGTGCACAGGTTTCGTTCGTGAAGAAGTTTGACGACAGTTTTCGGTTGATTGTCTATTATCATTTCTTAAAAAAGTGATAGCGAAGAATCAATATCCTCTTCCACAGATGGATGATTTATTCGATCAAATAAAGGGTGAATGTGGGTTCATAGAGATATACATGAATTTAGGATATCCTAAAATTCATTTGAAGGGATAGGATATCCCAAATAATTGTTTTGTTTTCTCAATGGGCATTATGAGTTCTTGGTGATGTCATTCGGTGTGACAAATGCTCTAGCTATGTTCATGGGGTTGATGAATTATTTGTTTTGTGAGTTCCTAGATAATTTCATGTTAGGATTCATTGATGACATCCTTATGTAATACATGTCTAAATAGTATCATGCATATCATCTGCATGCAGTTTTGGGAGTCCTTCGTCGAGAGAAAATATTTGGGAAGTTGTTGAAGTGTCAGTTTTTGGTTCGAGAAGTCCATTTCATGAGGCATGTTGTAATATATAAGATATTACCTATGAATATATAATATATAGAATTATTTTTTATTTGAATCACCCATTAAAATAGAATATGTGCAAAGTTTCCTTGGTCTTGTAGGCTATTACATGAGGTTTTTAGCCGGTTTCTCTTGGGATGAAACTCCTTTGGCAGTGGTAACTAGGATGGATTAAACAATCATGTGGATTGATTAGTGACAAGTTCTTTTTAGTTTTGAAGGAGATGTTTGTCCGTGCTCTAATTCTTGGTCTTCCAGTAGTAAAATTTTAGTTTGAGGTTTTTTGTGATGCTTTACGTTTGGGGTTAGGATGTGTTCTAATGCAGTAAATATCAATCATTTCTTATGAGTCTCGGTAGTTGTGACCCCATAAAAATAACTATTGCAACCATGATCTCTATTTGGAATCAATGGGTTTTTCCTTGAAGTGCAGTATACATTAACTCATTGGTGAGCATTACATTGTCTTCAACGGTCATAAGAGCCTGAGGTATGTTTTCTCCCAGTGTGACATGAACATGTGACATCATCGAGGGATGGAGTTCCCATAGGATAATGACATCAAAATCTATTATACACCAGGTATGAGGAATTTTGTAGACAATGCACTGATCATGAAGTCGCGTAGTGATTCAGTGCGTGAATTAGGAGATTCTTGGAGAGTAATGGAAGATCTTTCACCATTATATCTCAATATGGGAGAATTTGGTGGTAGAGACTGTATTTTTCAGAAGATGGTGTAGTCAAATATAGTGTAGTAGGTTGAGTAATCATAGTTTCGGGATCTTTAGATAGAGGTATTGAGAGACCAAGTTGTTTTTGGTTAGGCCCCTGATGGTTGGTCTAAGGATAAACAACACCGAGTGTTATTTCAGGGAAGGCTTTTCATTCCTTTTCTATTGTGTGAGATGGTTCTCAAGTATTTCCATAGTTCAACCTTAGATGTACATCCTGGCGTGACAAAGAAGTATCTAGATTTGAGGATTCAGTTTTGGATCCCTTGGTTGAAGCATACAGATGTTGAGTTTCTTTCTCGATATTTTGTGGGCTAGAAGGTGAAGAATGAGCACCACGTTCCTAGTTGTTTTCACCAACCATTATATGTTCCTCATTAGAAGATGGGAGAAATATAAATGGACTTTGTTACTAGTTTCCCTCGAGCTTAGGGAGGACATGATTCTATATGATTGGTAGTTGATATTTTGATGAAATAATCCATCTTCATAGCAATCAAGGAGCCGATCACAGTTGAGGTTTTTTCTAGGAAATTTCTAGAGGAGGTGGTGATACTCCACTGGGTCCCTAGGACAATCATTTCGGATCGAGATCCTCATTTTATCTTTAGGTTTTGGAGAGGTCCCTAGAATTATTTTTGATCTTAGATATTCCATATCACTACTTTTCATCCACAGCTGGATGTTGAGATAGAGTAGACCATCCAGTCTCTTGAAGACATGTTTCACACTTGTGTGCCAGATTTTGGAGGTTCGTGGATGAGGCACATGACCTCAGTGGAGTTATCTTGCAAAAATAGTTTCCACTCCACTATGGGTATGGAACTATCTAAAGACTTGTATGGACGATCATTCTATTCTCTATTGCGCTAGACTAGGGTCAGAGAGTTAGCACTTCTCAGGCCAGAACTAGAATAGAATACAACAAAGTTGATTCAAGTGATTCATGAGGGGATGATGGAAGTGAAGGATCCTTATAAATCCTATGACGATCATATGAGGAGACCATTGGAGATTGATGTTGGGGATCTGATTTTTCTAAAGGTGACTCCCCATTAGAGGAAGTGAAGGTTTGGTCATGGAAGTAATCTTTCTCTATAGTTTGTTGGGATTTTTGAGGTACTATCATGTGTTGTATCTGTGGCGTATTGGGTATAACTTCCCCCATAGATGATCAGGATATATGATGTTTTTCACATGTCATAGCACCGTCATTATCTTCATGATAACTATAACTTCATGACCTAGGGAAATATTGATGTTGATGATGATGCGACCTTCTAGGAGTGGCATGTATAGATCCAAGATCGCAATGAGAAGGTGCTGCGTAGGTGTGTTATCCCATTGGTTCGTGTCTTTTGGCGGGATTGTGGAGTGTAAGAGAGTAACTAGAAACATGGGTTATAAACACACTCTTAGTACCCTATGTTGTTTAATTTTTAGCTCTTTTCTTGTAATGATGTTCATTTTGGAGTTATAGAACATTCCAATTTATGATATGGATTTATCATTTTACCATTTGTGTCTTGATCTCTTTTGAGATGTATCTCCCATGGGAGAGTGGATAAGATCAAGTTGTATTTTTCTCATGCTCTCTCATTGTTACTTTGATGAACTGGATGAGAACTTTTTGTGGTGAGATCCATGAGAGGTATCTCACAGGGTGGTTGTTCCGACCCCTTTTTCATTTTCCTCTTTAGGTTGGATTTGGATTCTCACCGACATGAATGTTTTGGGAGGTATATAATGTAATTTCTCAGACCTCTCTGTTCCATTCCTTTGTGAAAATATAGTTTTTTATTTTTTATTGGAGGTCAAGGTGACTTACTCCTAACACTTTAAAAAATTTCCAGTTCTGTGAACAATGTTTTCAATGCTCTGAACAGTGACACCGGTGAGGCAAATGTGAATACTGACATCAGTAAGGAAAAAGTGAATAGTGTCACTGGTGAGATAGATGTGAAGAGTTCCATTGGTGAGATATATGTGATGAATGAAATTGGTGAGATAGAAGTGAATAGTGTCATCAGTGAGGCCTATGTGAATAGTGTCATCAGTGAGTCGTATTGGTGACTACCATTTGGTTCATTGAAAAAGGGGGAGAAATAGTTCCTAAAGAATGGAGAAAATGTCTTAGTCAAAGACACTAAGAGAATATTATTGGTGGAGCAGCGAGATAGGGGGAGAAATGAGATTGGGGGAGAGTAATAAATCTGATGATGCTTCAAGTGGTCAATCAATGATTAGATATCATGACATATGAGGTTTGGGATGAAAGAATTTTTTTGGTATCGCTATAGTATAAATAGTTGGGGTTAGAAATTAAGTGATTCATTGATAAAATTTTCATACTACTCTTGTTTATCACTTCGTGCATTGATCATGTGGGATTAGAGTATGTGGTGAGTGAATCATTGGTCTCTATATTAATCACAAGAGGCGAATGATGGTAGATAATGAAAAGGAGCTTCAGTGAGGTGTCAAGTGTTGAGAATCATTTTGAGAAGAGTTGTAAACAAACCTAATGGGGGAGATTGTTGGGAAAAAATCTCTGAAGTTAACATTGCATCATTTTTAGGTTGGTTATGTTTTTTTGAAAAAGCATGTTTCCATGGTAAATTGTCCTGTTCAAGGGATGTTGTTAGAAATCCATGTTAACAAAGAACCATGACAAAAGAATAGAATATCTAGATATGGTACAAAAAAATATATACAAGGTGGCGTTGTTTTCCAGTGATTACCAAATTTTTGGGGTCCAATATTTGGAGTTTGGTGAGCCTAATTAAAAGTGGAATTCCTTGAATATCTCATCAAAATATGGAAAAGGCATGACTTTTGAAAATATGGGATTCATCAAGTGGATTTCGTATAGACTGGAAGAATATTGACTGTGAGATTTGTGATTACGACGAGCTTCTTGAAAAAAAGGTGAATAGCAGTGTAGTGAATATTTTCAACGGCAACATAATGAAAATGATAGAACGCTCTGCGATTATGATGAGCCCTACAATCCAAAATCATTGTGGTGCTTCTTTATTTAGATATAATTTCCGCGAAAATTTCAGAACATTTCAATTTGAGATGACGTGGTGCTAAATTTTCATGGAAGGTTCTAGAGTTGGTGGAATCTACAATAAATATATCTCAAACCCCTCAAGATATGAAGAGAGTTTTTCCAGAAAGGTTCATAGCTCTCAAATTATAGTGGAGGTTCACAGCGGCAGTGTGTTACGCGAAAGGTATGATAATTGCAATGGATAATATAGCTATGTGAAAGAGGTGTGTTCTTTATTGGCTTAGTGAGATTCATGAAGGAAGTCTCTTTGCGACTTCTTGAGCTCTGAGACAACCTAAGCTCTACAAAGGCTTGAGCTCGGTGAAGTAGTCTTCTCTATGAAGCATTATGTTATACGAAGGTGTGTTCTTTTAGAAGAAGAAGGGAATTTTCAAAGGCCTATTTGAGCTTTTTAAAATTGTGAGATTCACAAATCTGGGAGCATTGTGATGGTATTTCCAAAGGTGGATTCCTAGTGATTATTGGCAAAGGGGTAGTCATCAGGGGATGAAATTTGGACTCCAACAGAGTATATACATACAGTGAAGGAATTAGTCCTTATAAATAATGAAAAGAACATCAACTATTTAAACTATGATTGGATCTACTGAAGTAGTAGTGAGCTCAATTAATTTGAGAGAGATGTGGTTTCTCAAATTGTCATTGGTTGAAAACATGGAGGTACAATTAGTCTGTTTCAAACTTGCAAACATCAGTGTACATTTTGTGGATTTGGTAAATCAGCATACTGACAGTGTATGCTCCTTGAACGTAGCCTAGTGAGGGTGAACCAAGTAAAATTGTTGTATCCCATGAATGCATTCTGATTTGTTCATACTCTGCAATAGGAAGTAGAGATAATAGAGTTTTTTTCTATCAATGAAACAATATCAAATGGGCAGTTGTTTTAATCTTTCATACCCTGATTCACCCCCTCTTATGGTATCTAGCCTAGTGGACCTAACATTATTCATCAATCCAACAAAAAACTATGAATTATCCATTAGATTATGATATAATCAGTATATCATGGAATCATGTTATTGATATATGATTAATATCAATATGGAAATATAATATCTTGGGTAGATGAGAAAATTTGAGAATAAAAAACATATCACAATGAATAATCATGATGGAATGATATGGAACCCCCATTTTCAGATTATGGAGGGAGTAAAATCATTAAGAATAACCAATATAGTCCCTATGTTCAAGGACCCAATGAATAGACTGATGAATTAGTGTCTCCATAGAGGTTTATGTATCAAAATCCAGTATTAATATTAATTAAAATCACAAAAAAAAATTCATTGCACATTTTTACAAACCATGAACCGACATTTATTTTTTCCTATATCCATTGAAGAATAGAAGAGTCACGTCATTTTATCTAAATATAAATGAACTATTCTTTTTCAATATAAATATATATATATATATATCCAATCAAAACACATAATTATATTGGGAAAACCATATGGTTTCCCCTAGCCGTGCACTATTTTGGAACATCCATTAATTGAAAAAACAAAAAACCCATAAGTGACTCGATGAATAACACAACAAAATAATAACTCAAAAACAAATAATGAGTGTTTTAAATTAAAGATTATGGAAATAGAAAATTCTTATACTTTACAAGATCTTAATATAAGGACTTCTCATCCTTGAGAAGTGTCTTTTGATTTCTTATTCAAACAGCATGGGTCATCGATCTCATGAATCATGATCACACACTCTAGTATCTTCATTCATACGTCCATGATTCCATAGGACTATGGAATGTGGTACCATACATATGCACAAAACATTCTCACATTGGTCTAGGATCCACATCATGGACCCCAAATTGGATCAATTAGGCTCCATCTCAACATCCTAACTATTGATCAAATTAATTGGATCGAGAATTTACCTCCAAAGCATAGAGAAAATTAAATTTTCATTTAATAATTGATTCATTAGAGGAATATCAGGATAGAAATCAAATTATGACCCACATTGTAACCATGAATGGTCTATCAAACCTTGGAGCTTACTTCCCCTAGGTAACCGACCATTGATGACCTAGAAAAAGTAGTCACTTGGAAGTCAACTTGTTCTATCAAAAAAAAAACAAAAGGTCACATCCGCCTATTGAAATATGATCATATTCTAATTTATGTGGTGAGAGACCTATTTTCAATCAAATGAAGACTCTTAGAGGTATCATGTACCAAACTCTCCCATGTAACTTCCACCTCAGTATCCCCTTGAAAATATTGTAGTTGGTGAAAGGGATGGATATTAAAATGCTAAAAAGGTATTATATATATATATAGATCAATTCATTGATTTTTTTGTGTAATTGAATATCAACAAGGGATAGGTGATCATCCCAAGACTCAATAAAGCCCTGACCAAATGCCCACAACATATCCTCTAAAATAAATAACATCCCCTTTGACTATAAATAAACATGTTGATTATAAATTATAATTATTTTTATATTTTTACAAAAAATCATTTTTTTAGACTATATAAAATTGAAATGTGAACCCTTCATATCTATCTAATAGGATTCTCAAATTATCCCCATCTAGGACAAAAATCACTCTTAAAAATAACCATTCGAACTCATCCACATGATATGTATCTCAAATCATTGACAAATGATCAACCATTATAAAATTATTGAATATCACAAACAAAACATTATGAACCCTTATAATCCTAGGTAGATCAATTAAGAATTCAATAATCATGTTGTCTCATTTCCACAAAAAATACTTTACATTTCTAAAGAAAATCATCAAGTTGTTTGTAAGGACTCGACCCCAGTTTCCCAGAGTTGGTGCCTTATTTGATTATATTGGCATATAAACAAGGAACATCCATTCTGAAAGATAGAATAGGTTAGTATTATAGTAAACAAAAGACATACATAAGTTCAACATTACAACTTTAAAAGAGATATAACATAGAAACTCCTTGGACAACATCCATAACTCCTAGGTCATTTTAGCATTTCATTCATAATAAACATCTTCATGTACTGAAAAAAGGAATCACAAGAAAGGTGTGATCTCAAACACCCAGTAAGGGTAAGAAATATAGAATAAGATATATATAAACATTATGCAAGTTGAATAACTAAAAACATAATCCTTTTAAAAAAACATGAACAAATTATTGTAGGGATAAGAGCTGAGTAAGTAATGCCATAATAAAATATAATCATGGGTATTCTAAGAGTATAATTACCACATGAACCAACAATAATATTTTAATAATTAGGGGATGCATAATGTAGGAAAAAATAACCATACCATCATGGCCTTGTGCCAAGACCATAAATAATCATTTTATCAAGGCCTTGTGCCATTACCGTTGTTTGTCTCATGTGGTCTACTAATGCATCGAGGGGATATAGAGGGCCCCAAAAAACACATTCTATGTCCAATGAATTCCTCATATGAATGGGGATAAATAAAACCAACATATAAATTAATATTTAGACTAATATATGAAATGTAAATAACATTCCCACAACATTAAGCATAAACACTAACCATTCAGAGTAAATTGATGAATCGTTTTAAGATAGTACATCCATAGACAAAATAATAATAAACCATTAAATTAAATATGGTAGATGATACCACCAAATATTAATCCCAATAATACATAATAATCATCAAGAGTTCAAAAATAGATGAAGATACTCTTATAAAGTCTTTGAGTAATTCATGAGATAAATACCCCTTTTTCATTGAGAAGAACAGTTATTTTTGAAAAATATTTGTATAAAACCATAAGTGAAGTAACATTGTATTTTCATAATAATATTACTTATTTTATAAATATTATGGTATCCAATTACATATTATTTAATTCCCTTCAAAATAGGTAAGAATTTGAGAAACTCTGTTGAAACGGGCTTGTATTTCGGAAATAATCATGAATGTTCCTTTTAAAAAATGTAACTATTCAGAAAAGAAGGTTGTTTTATGGTTGGTAAACATATATAAAATACTCACATAAATTTTATGAGGATGAAAATAATTAAATTGAGGTAATTAGGAAATAAAAGTAACCTGGATGAAAATAGAGATTCTGGTGAGAAAACCCTTACCTTAAGTCTGAATGTGTTCCGCTCTTGAAATAATGATCCTAGAATATGAAATTAGACATATTAATAACTAATTTCATAACCCAATATACATTTATTTATTTTCTAAAAAAATTTAGTTTATTTATGCCATTATTGATAAGTTATTATATAGAATTTTGTCGTTCAGGAGTGTCATATTTTCTTTATTTTCATAATCCGTTCACTTGTTCTTAAGTAGTGGTGTTCATGTGAAATAGATGTAAATATTCAGAATTGAAAATACATATTATCTATGAACATCCAGAAGTGTTAATGGTCATTTTTATCATTTGGTTACATGGAATGTGGATGAATCATTAGATGACAACCAGTTCAATTATTTGGTTGTATTTGGAATATTATGAACTAGTTTTGTCATAAATATTTATTATATGTACATATACTAGATCCTGACTATTAATTAGTTTATAATACATATATAATAGTATGTTTAAAACATAAAAATGGATTCATGACCAGTAATGAAGGAGAAATTTAATAACGATACATCATCATCCATGAAGGTTATAAATTGGAACCTCATGGACATTGATTTCGTTTAGAAAAATAAAAGGGAGGGAGTGCGAATATTTAGGAACGTTATCCCATTAATATGATATAAATATAGTATATATATGATATTGGAGTTATCATGGCCATTTGTACAAAGGAGGTGAGGAAATTATAACAAAATAAGATAAATTGAAATGAAACTAAATGAAAAAGAATGGTTCTTTACCTCTTCAAATAACCTCATTAAGAACGTCCTTAAGGTAAGAGGTTTTGGACTTTTGGATAGATTGGAGTTTATTGGAAGTGGGGTGTACTAAGGTAAGGTTAATGGGGAAGATATTTGAGGATATTAAAGGCATATAAGAGTGATGATAATAGGGAGTGAGGGGGGGGGGTTATACTAGAGGAGAGGGGTAAATTTTGAATATTTTATTTATTATTTTATTATATCCATATAGACAACCAATAGTGTTTTTTATGTGACCCCTAATTGTAATAAGTTAATATGGGTTCAAACCATAAGGAATTAAATATCCTATGATTTTATAATTAATGTATTTAACTGATAATTTTGATATAAGGTATTTTACTGTATTTCACTCTTCAACAAAAATTCAAGAATATTCAAAAAATACCAAAAATTTACCCCTACCATTTCTCAACAAGTATAATTTAAAAATTAACCCCATTTTTTAAAAATAATTTTAAAAATATTATTAAGTAAAATTTTAAATAAAGTAATAGTTAATTCCAAAAATAACAATTTTAAAGATATAATTAGTTTTATATCACATTGAAATATTAATTAAGATCTCATACTATTCATATTATTATTTATAAGGGTATGTTACTATTCAAAAAAATAAAGTTTGTTCTATCAGACTCCAAATGACTTACTGATCACAACTATATATGACCATTTTTCAAAATTCAAAACATAGTAGAGGCATAGATGTGTATAATGTCTAGATTATAAAAATCATTTATTTTCAAAACCATGGGGTATTATATTCTCTCCTCCTTAGAAAAATGTTTTCCCCAAAATTCCCAAAATTTTACATAAAAATATTCAGGTATGTCTTCAACATAAGTTCTTCAGGCTCCCATGTTGCTTCCTCCATCTTATGGTTACTCCAAAGAAACTTTAATAGACGAATCGTTCGATTTCTCAATACTTGATCCCTGGTATCAAGAATCTTGAAAGGATCCTCATAATAAAACAGATCGGGGTCACGTTCTATTTCATCATAGGTGAGTTTATGTGTTGGGTCTGACATGAATTTCCTTAACATTGACACATGGTACACATTGTGAACTTTGGAGAGACTTAGAGGCATTTCCAAACGGTATGCTACGAATCCAATTCGGTCCAAATTTAAAAATGTCTGATGTACCTTAGACATAATTTTCCCTTCTTACCAAATCATATAATACCCTTACATAGAGATTCATTTAAGAAAATGTAATCCCCTTCTTGAAATTCCAAATCCTTCCTTCGATTACCACCATATGTCTTTTTCTTAATTTGATATTTTTTGATATGGGTTTGGATAATCTTCACCATTTCAATTGTTTCCTCGACAATTTATGGGCCTACGAGCTTTCTCTCACCATCATCATCCTACGAAGATTGTGTATGACATCTTTTTCCATATAACACTTTATATGGTGCCATATGAATACTTGAATGGAATCTATTGTTATAGGAAAATTATATGAGAGGTAAATAATGATTCCACATACCATGAAAGTCAAGTTAAGAAGACCTCAACTTTTCTTATAAAGTTTATATAGTCTGTTCTGACTGTCCATCAGTTTGTTGGTGGTAGGCAGTACTCAAACGAAGATCAGTATCTATGGACTTCTAAAAAAGTTTCCATAATTGTGATGTAAAATGGGGATTATGATCATAAAAAATTGATAATGGTACACCATGATGTTTTACAACATAATTAATATATAATCTTGATAAATTTTCAGGTTGTAAATCTTCCCTTATAGTATGAAAATGTGCTGCTTTTATAAGACGATCAAGAATGACCCATATTGCATCATTTTTTCATGGAGTCTTTGGTAAACCCATGACAATGTCCAATATAATATCATTCCATTTCCAAATAATAATAAGATGTTGTATCATGGATCCTCTAGGATGTTGTCTTCCAGTATTCACCTATAGAAAATATAAACATCTCGACACATAATCAGCAATATCCCACTTCATGTATTTCCACAAAAAAATGTTCCTTTATATATCTATACATATTTTTGTACCCGGGTGTATAGAGAAATTAGAGCTATGAGCATCATCCAATAGTTCCCTCTTTAGCTCAAGAATAAAGGGAACACTAATCATCATTCCAAATTTCAAAATTCCACCTTTATATACGATGTTAGTCCACTTCCAATCATTTATAACCTCAATTTTCTTTTGAAACACCCCATCATTAGCCTGAGAACATTTTATCCTTTCATGTAAAGAAGGTTTCGCAACCATTTGAAAAAGTATTGAAGTGTTACTTTCCTTGATAATTCATATATCCATATTTACTATATCCACAGAGATAAGATCCCTTTCAACTCTCATCTTGTTCAGAATTATGTGGTGCTTTCTACTCAATGAATCTACTACCTTATTTCCCATTATCATGTGGTAGTGTATTATGCACTCATAATATTTGAGTACCTCAATCCATCTATTTTATCTCATGTTGAGTTATTTTTGTGGGAATATATATTTCAAATTCTTATGATATGTATATATCGCAGAATTTTCACCATAGAGGTAATGTCTCTAAATCTTTAGAGAATAGATTACCACTACTAACTCAAGATCATGGGTTGGATAGTTTGTTTCGGAAATTTTTAGCTGCCTAGATGTATAGGCAATGACTTGATCATTCTTTATAAGGACACAACCATGTTCATTCTTTGATGCATTTCTATAGATAAAAAACACATCATTCCCCAATTGGAGGGTTTGGATCAGAGCATTCACTAACCTCCTCTTCAATTCTTAAAAACATTCTTCACATATTACTTTGTACAAACAAACTGAACCCCTTTTCGTGTGATTTTGGTCATTGGTTTGGCTAAACAGGTGATGTTCTGAATGATACGCTGATAATAACTTGCTAAAGCAATTAAACTATGTACCTCAATTATTTTCGTTGCAGTAGTCCATATATGCACAAACTTTTTCTTCACAGGATCTATAGATATTCCATCCTTAGAGACAATGTGGCCCAGAATGGAAATTGATCGGAGCCAAAAATCACAATTTCTAAACATCCCACATAATTCATTTCTTCTATGTGTATTCAGAATAGTGCGTAAGTGATTTTAAATATCTTCATCTATTTTAGAGTATACCAGGACATCATCAATAAAAAACACTTCAAAGTCATCATGATATTACTTGAAAACCTTATTAATCAGATCCATGAAAATAGATGGTGCATTAGTCTGTCAAAAAGGCATTATTGTAAACTCTTAACTCCCATACCTAGTTTGAAATGCTGTTCTTGGAATGTCTTCCTTCCTCATAAGCAACTGATGATATTCAGATTGAAGATCAATCATTGAAAAATATTGTGCTCCATGAAGATGATCAAATAAATCATCAATTTGTGGAAGAGGATACTTATTCTTTATTGTAATAGCATTTATTTCCCTTTAATTAATGCACCACCTCATAGAACCATCTTTATTCATAATGAAAATAACAGAGGATCCTCCATGGAGAAACACTAGGGTGAATAAGTCCTTTATCACTTAATTAATCTAGTTGTTTCCTTAGATCCACTAACTCCTCAATGGCCATTAAATAAGGGGTATTTGATATGGACCTTGAAACAAGAATAAAGTCAATGGAAAACTCAATTTCCGACCCTAGAGGATGTCCAGGTAAATCTTCTAGAAAAACATCAACATATTCTTGCACTACATAAACATCTTCAATTTGAATATTTCATTCCTTACACGTAGATATTGGGTTCTCTTTCTCTACAATAATTAAATTTAGTAGACCTCCTAGGGGTGGATCTAGATTTGAATTAGATGTTTAAGTTTCTTCCCTAAATATAAGGGACTCCACACTATTCTCAAAAATTATAACTTCCATCTTCATGCAATAGATCTTCGCATCAAAATTTGACAGCCAATTCATACTGAGAATTATATCAAACTCATTGATTGGTATGTTCATAAATTTAGTAACTAAACAACATTTATGTTTCATGAGGGGGACTAATTTGGACACCTTTGTTGCAA
The DNA here is from genome assembly GCA_963277665.1 of Viscum album. Lineage (NCBI taxonomy): Eukaryota > Viridiplantae > Streptophyta > Magnoliopsida > Santalales > Viscaceae > Viscum > Viscum album. The sequence continues at coordinate 1,040,447,530 of OY728165.1, forward strand.
TGATACATCAACTAGGGGTTTTTACTAATAACTCCTTTATTAAATCAAATCAGACTTGTCTAAATTTTTGGCAAACTGGGAAGATATAAAAGAATGTGATGATCCAGAATCAAATAATGCATTGGCTAAGTTGACGAAACGATCAATGTACCTTCCACCACTTTGTTAGGACCATCAACCTCCACTATTGTGACTGCGTAATCTTGGCCTTGTTCCCTTGGCCTTCTTTGGGGAATATTCCCCTGACCCTTAGGAAATTCATGAGAATAATGTCCCATCTACATACAATTGTAGAACTAAACATTGGTGTCTTCTTTATTCCCCTTAAAATCACCATAAAAATGGCCTTTATAACCTCATTTGTAGCATACTTATTTTCCTTTTTGGAAGTCACCAGAGTGTTTCTTTCGACAATTTTCATAGGGTGTAAATTCAACTCTTTCCTTCTTCGCTGTATCCTTAGTTCCTTTTCTATTTTTTTTCAGCAGCCATATTTTTTTCTTGTTTTCATTTAAATTCATAAGACATATAAATTTTTTTTTTCTATCATAATAGCACTTGAGACTATATATTCATATGATGAGAAAATTTGGGAGACTAGAGATCTTTGGAGGAAAGGTTTTAAACCATCGAAGAATTGATCGAATTTTCTCCATGGATTATATATGCAGTCCGTAGCATGCCTTGCGACCCTTGTAGAGTTGGATTTATACTTCAAAAAAATTTCATCGCCCTTGTTCCCCTGATTCAATAATTTCCACTCTATATCTTCTTGTTGTTCACAAGTGAAATATCTTTCTATGAATATTTCCTCAAAATCCACCCATTCCATCTCCTCTATTTATTCCACCTTTTTTGTGTTTTGTATTAATGACCACCATTGATCCATATCTACCAATAGATGATAAAATTACATGACAACCTACTCTATTTCTTTACATTTCAATGACAGAAATATCTTCTTTATGGAACATATCCACTTCTCTACTACAAACGAGTTTATAGTCCAATTGAATGATGAAGGCTGTTGTCGCATAAAGAGATCTAACATAGATCCTCCACGTTGTTGATCTGGATTCTCTGTATGGGTAAGGTTATTATTCTTAACCTGAGTAAGTTTTTCTAGTATAGTTATAAGTTTCTCGACACTAGTAATAGCACCAGATCCTACTTCATTATCTTACATCAGAGGGAAATCCCTACAGGGTACACGCGCATTCATTCGGTTTCCGTTCCTTCCAATAGGCACTATCTCTAGAAAATAGAATACACTAGATTCAGTTATGAATAATAATCTTAACTTAGAAAAATACTTTGCATAAATTGAAACCCTACGCATGGATTACCCTATAAGCACAAAAAGTGGATTCATTGAGGAATAATTTACATCTCAATCCTTCATAATGGATTTTATAGAAAATATGAATTATCCTAAGAATATCCCCTTGGAGTGTTAATACCAAGAGTTCAACAAGGCCCGTTGTCATGTTCTAGGATACCCTGGGTCATTCCTGAAACTTCTTGTTAGAGCTTTCACTCCTAGGTACATCTGTTCTATAGCCACCTCTACCTGTTTGTATCCCGATAGGGATGTTTTTCTCTAGAATGATCCACATAATCTATTCCTTACCAAAATACCAGGATGTTCATGTACGCTTATCCTCAATGACCATTGTAGGGATTGGTTCTCTAATCTACGTTTCCTAAATCTAGGTTCCATGATTTCTAATAAACATCCTTTGATACCAACTGTAAGGACCCGAATCAAGTTGCCCGAAGCCAGTGCCTTATTTGATTACATTGGGATATAAATATGTAACAAGAATTCCGAAGGACTGAGTAGTTTAGTATTATTAGAAACATGATACAAACATATGTTCAACATTACAACTTGAAAACAAATAAAACAAAGAAACTCCTTAGACAACATCCATAACTCCAAAGTTATTTCATCATGTCATTCATAAAAAAATATTTCATGTCCTCAGAAAATGAATTATAAGAAATGGGTGATATAAAATGCTCAATTAGGGTATGCAATACAACGAAAGATATATATGAACATTAGGCTCGTTTAATAACTAAAAACATATGCCTTTAATAAAAACATAAACACATTATGTCCGGGATAAGATCTCAGTATGTAATGCCTTAATAAAACATAATCAAGGGTATTCTACTTGTCGAATAACCACATGAACCAAAAATACTATTTTCATAATGAGGTAATGCATAATATGGGACAACATAACAATACCATCAAGGCCTTTTTCCAAGACAATAAATAATAATTTTGTCAAGGCCTTGTCCCTAGACCGTAGTTTGTCTCATGAGACCTACCGGTGCACCGAGGGGCTATAGTGGGCCACACCCAACACTTTCTATGTACAATTCATTACTCATATGAATTGAGAAATATAAAAACAACATATAAATTCATATTTAAACTAATATATGAAATTTAAATAACATTCTCCAAACATTAAGCATAACCACTAACCATTTAGATTAAATTGATGTATGGTTTTAAGATAGTAGATGCACAAACTAAATAATAATAAACCATTAAATTAAATAGTGTAGATGATACCATGAAATATTAATCCCAATAATACCTATTAATCTACAAGTTTGTTGACATATATTAAGATACTCTTATAAAATCTTCGAGTAATTCTTGAGATAAATATCCCTTTTACATTGAAAAGAAGAGTTCTTTTGAAAAAATATTTGTATAAAACCAGAAGCTAAGAAACATAGTATTTTCATACTAAAATGAGTAATTTTCTAATAATTATGGTTTCCCAAAACATATTATATAATTCCCATGAAGATAAGCAAGAATTTGAGAAACTCCCTTGAAACAGGCTTGTATTTCAGAAATAATCTTGAATGTTCATTTTAAAACATGTAACTATTCAAAAAATATGTTAGTGTTCGGGTTGGTAAACATATATAGAACACTCACACAGATTTTATAAGGATTAAAATAATTTCACTGAGGTAATTGGAGAATAAAATTAACCCGAATGAAAATGGTGGTTCAGGTGAGAAAACCCTTACCTTAAGTCCGAATGTGTTCCTCTCTTGAACTTATAGTTTGGGAATATGAAATTAGAGTTATTAATAAAATATTTCAGAAACTATTAGACATGTATTTATTTTCTCGTAATTGGGGTAGATAATTTATTCCCTTATTGATATGTTAATATATCGAATTTCGTCGTTCCAAAGTGTTTGTTATCTTTATTTTCATAATATGTTCACTTGTTCATAAGTAATGGATTTCCTATGGAATGGATGTAAATCTATGGAATTTAAATTACATATTATCTATAAAAATAAATAAGTGTTAATGTTTATTTATATCATTTGGTTACATGGAATGAGGATGAATTTTTAGATGGCAACAACTTTTATTATTTGGATGTATATGGAATATTATGAACTAGTTTTGTAATAAAAATGAATAATATTTACATATACTAGTTTTTGAATATTAATTATGTTATAATACATATATTATATTCTGGTTCAACCATAAAATGGGTTTCATGACTGTTAATGAAGGATAAATTGAAGAACTAATCTTTTTCATTCACGAAGGATGTAAATTGGAACTTCATGGACGTTGATTTCATTTATAAAAATAAAAGGGATGGAGTAAGAATATTGATGATGGTTCTTCCAGTAACATGATATAATTCCATTATATAGATGATAATGGAGTTAACAAGGCCATTTTGGTAGAGTGGGTGAATATATTATAACAAAAGAAGATAAATTTAAATGAAACTAAATGAAAAATACGGGTGCTTTACCTCTTGAAATAACCTCCTTGAGAACCTCTTTAAGTGAAGGGATTTTGGACTTTTGGAAAGCCTAGTAGCTTCTTGGACGTGGGTAATGACTAAGGAATGTTAATTTAGTAGAGATTTGAGGAGCTTAAAGTCATATTGGAGTGATGATAAGAAGGAGTGAGGGGGGGGGGTTATAATTAGCAGAGGGGTAAATTTTTGAATATTTTATTTATTATTTTATTATTTCCATCAAGAAAACCAATAGTGTTGTTTCATGTGACCCCAAATATTAATAAGTTCATGTGAGTTCTATCCATGTGTCCTAAAATCAATTATTATTTCATAAATAGTGTATTTAAATGATAATTTGAATATATGGTATTTTACCGTATTTCACTATTCATAAAAAATTCATGATTTTTAGAAAAATCCCGAAAAATCACCCTTACTATTTTTTGACCTGTAGAATTAAAAAATGAACTCCATTTTTTAAAAATAAATTTCTAAATAATATTAATTTAATGGTTAAATAAAATCCTAGTTAATTCAAAGAATAAAAATTTTAAAGGTATAATTAGTTTTATATCACATTGAAAAATTAATTAAGATATCATACTATTCATATTACTATTCATAATGGTATGTTACAATTCACCAAAAATCTTGTTTGTTCTATTAGTCTTAAAATGAATTACTAATCACAACTCTAGATGACCGGTTTTCAAAATTCAAAACATAGTAGAGGCAATGTTGTTTTTAATAGCTAGATTATAAAATGAATTTATTTTCAAAGCCTTGGGGATGTTACAATGCCGATGAAAAATCGCTATATTTTGGAAAGTAAAGAATTATAAAGCACAATTGGGGATATCACTCATCATACATAACCCCCCATTTTTTGTTCTGACGTTAGGGTTTATATCAATTGAAATTAGATAAACAATGCATTTTGATACATGGGTGTTTCTCTTCAACACCTCTCAATGAAGTTGCCACTACTAACTTCCAATGAATATAGATTACATAATCACCTCTTTTTATTCACCATTGGACTAAATCATTCCAAATATGAATTCTCACATTACTAAAAATTCATTATCAACCTCTTATGCATTAATTACTCTATCATATATAGCATATTTTTTAACAATAGTTTCACATTTCATAAGTCAATGATTGTCACAAAAATCAATAGCCATAGAATCATCAATCAAATCAGTCACCAGTCCTCCAGGGAATCCATCACTCCATGAACTTTTGTCACAAATGTTTTACTTCTATGATAACCTTAAAATAAAATTTAACTTCCTTCAATTACTTTCTATCTCAAGGATTAATGTTTTCAGAATGCCTAAAAATGGATCTTCATCAAATTGAGGTCACATTGAGTGAATTGGCATGAAAATAAACTGTCTTCAATGTTGATGAAAAAAATCAATCTGAAGAGATAATTTCATCAACACATTAGTTCATGGACAATAAATGTCAACTCTATGTCATGTCTCAGGTAGTTCCACTAATAGTTTTAAATATGACATTTCCCAAAAACAACTACATGATCCACCAACAACCACAATGTTCATATCCCAACACATGAGGAAGCACAATACACTATGTATTGAATTCAAGGAAATGATGGAATCATAACTAGAGATGTTTTCAAATGAATCTTAATCTATAAGATGGCCTCTTCACAATTTTAATACCACTCAATCTTCCTCCCTTCTCTTGTAATCTCTACAATTAATTATTTCAAACAACATATGTATTTAATGACATTTTGATATTAAAACATATGAAAAAGTGTAATAATTATCCAAAAAATGATCAAAGGATGTTCTAAATACATCATGGCCTCTACCTTATTTAGATACACTAAAAAATATACCCCCAAATTTACTTAATTGATAAAACACACTACCATTATCCAAAAGAAACACATTGACAGTTCTCTATAATGTGGATGTAATCATTTGAATATGAATATTCATAAAAATAATAAATATTTTTCTTGAATATAATGGTATATAGTTTACCATTATGAAAATTAATGAGTCATGTTATGAAGATAAATTCCTATTCATGAAAATCTTGAAAACTACTAGATTCTTTTTCAAAAAAAAGGTAATATAATGTATTAATATAGTCTATATATACTCATAAATATTATATATGGAATAAACTCTTCTCTGGCCCACAAATTATAGAATCATAAATAAATATAAATCATGGAAAACAACTATGATACTTATGAATAATAAAATAGATCATAAATCCTAGGTAAAGGGTGAGTTTTATCAATAGTTTCTAAATTCTATTTCCGAGAGTCTATAAAAAGACATATAATACTATCCACCTTCATAGAAAACTAAACAAGTTCACCCCATCGAGATGTTCCCAGTCTGAGAAATCAATTCTCTTTTAAAATATCTAATTACATTAATATATAACTCATTATTCAAAACCAAAAACTCTCTTATGAGGATTGTGGAAGATATATGTATCTAGGTGTAGTCGATATGGTATCGATAACTGATCAACTAATCTATTCCAAATATCACATTAATATTAGTCAATTCTATGATCATATATTCCCATAGATATCCATAGCATGGTAAAACTAATGGACACTCAGGACATCACTAGAGATTTTCTCCAATATCTTCCAAGGGTTAATCAAGAGAGATAAACAAAAAATATAACATAAAGGATAAATATATGATAAAAACATGACAAATAGTTAAATAATTTGAATCTCATGGTCATAATAGTATATTCTCTATGGGTAAACAAAACCATACCTCTAATCATATACGGACCCCCTCCACTAATGGATAGTACCTAATTCATTGCATTCACTCGGCCTACCTCATATACCCATGCCAACCCCAAAGTGTTATAAATCTCCTAGGTTACTGATCTATATGGGTATATAGCATTGGTATTAAAGACCATGACTATATCGGTGGGTCATAGTCTGCATCTTCACATACCCCTATGAGAGACTATCAATATTTCCGTCAAATGTAACTAAAAATGATATACCATATATCTTAATATAATGACCCATACTTTACATACATTTTTATTACTTCAAAATTGAAGCACACTTATTACAACATATAACAAAACCAAGAACGGACCGTATAGGTATAGTGTCTTTAGACACTAGGAAACATAAACAACTGGTTCATAAAGCATCTACGATGTCTCCCATTTATGTCATCATATCTATAGTCCCTTTTGGCATATCTTACTTAATAACCTTCTTCCTGACCTGGGGAAATAAAACATACAAAAGGGTGAGCTCAAATGCTCAGTAAGGGTAAACAAAAGAAATACCAATCACATCATATTCATAAGAACATAACTTTTGGAAATCGTAACCTCCAAAAGAGATCATAATTTCATAACATGGGATAAATCATAGTAGTGAAATGTAATCCCAATAATCATAACATAAAACATGAAACTTTGTGGAATACACACATAATCATAGAGAATCATTTCTTATAAGTCAAGACTCATGGCCAAGACTATATTAGTGGACAATGTCCATTTCTGAACCGAGTTCACTCCTCGTTTCAGTCCTGTTTCACTGAACCGGTTTAACCTGCCATTCCAGCCAAGTCTATCTCATGAGATATAAAATCATTACCCAATGAATTGGAGGGAGATATAGGTCCCACCCATCTCATAATGTTATCATTCATATGTGTGCCACAAAATCATAAATCATACATCATTGCATAACCCATGTAATAAAAATGGGATTCTTAAACAACAGGACATCATAAAACAATTCCTATAAGATAAAGGAATTCATAAAAATAATTCCATCACAACATAATCAAATCAATGTAACAATAGGGATAGAAACCGAACCCTATATTATCTTAGATGGAAAATAATTTTGATAAAACCCTTGAACTCCATTCTTGAGGAAAATATAATTTCTACTTCAAAAACACTTTTCCTTTCTTAACATGTCATAAAATTATAAACTAAAAAAAGTTGATTAAAAATAAACATGAAAACTAGTAAAGTAAGCTTCTTGGAAATAATTTTTTTAAAATCCATTCATGCCGTATAAGTTAAAAAAACATTATTCTCGTACTTTTTTCAGAAAAGTCAAAAAGTACCTCGTACTAAAAACGACAAAAGATTCCTTTCATATCTTTTACTAAAAACTCACCGAAGGGTCAAATTGGATTTAAACAATTGTAGGTGGATGGAAATAATATTACATATTGAGGAAACATGGACGTGGATGATAAAATACACCCCAGTAAATACCAAAGTATAAATAATCTCAGATAAAATGAGATTGTGATATTTTCCCTTACCTTAGGACCGATTTGCTTCGTAAGTGTCTGACCCTCCTGTATAGTGATTTAAATAATGTTATTTACTCATTCCAGAATCATATTATTTTTATGATATCATATATGGTCATATTCATAGCTTCTTATTAGTAATATTTCATTACTACTTGTTATTCGGGTGTTTATTACTTTTTGTTCTTATGCGTGTGTTGTCGAATAAATTCTTATTTTTCTTTTTAGGTTATAGAAACCTCATTTACAGAATTGTATTAGTGTAATAAATATCATATTCATTCATTCAATTCATTTATATAATCATTATGCAATGAAGATCATGTAGAACGAGTCACATCACATCGTGGAAACGGTATTCCGTACGTATGCACGAGCAATGATATCATTCCCATGATTGTGGAATTGTATTGGAGTGTATATATATTATTTCAGAATCAATATCACTTTTCAATAATCATATATAGTAATTATTTACACCATTATACCCATCCAAGTATGGTGGTGGTGGAAAATAGATTACACCACGGCGTGGAGACGGTATTCCGTACGTACGCACGCGCGGTGATTTCATTTTCCGTAGGATGGATAGATGGTGAAATAGGGTTGTTTCATACTTATAATAATATATCAGTATATGAGTTATACTGATGTTATTACTTCATAGTGAAACAACTAAAGAAGAAGAAGTGGAAGAAAAAGAAATATGAAAGAATTGGTAACAAGCATTACCACTTCTTTGAAGCCCTTCTTTGAGACTTCCTTTTAGGACACTAAAATTGGTATTTTAAGAAGACCAAGACCTCTAAGATGTCTCCAGGGAAGTGGAGAGAATAAATTGGCAGGGTTTGGCCGAGAATGAAGGCTCAAAGTGGTGTGAGGATGAGAGGGAGGAGGTGCCCTTTTATAAGGGAGGAGAGGGGCACCTTTGGAATAACTAAAACTATTATTTTATTATAAAGTCAAGTTCGGTTTTTAATAGCTCCAAATTGATATATTTAGAAGATAAGGTGGGTATGGGTCGAAATCCTCTCATCAAATAGAATTTAGACAATTTTAGGTATCAATTGAAACCTTGTCATTTAGTTTTAACTTTAAATTAGATAATTTAACTTTTACCGTGTCTTCTTGTTTTCTTACACTATAAGGTTAATAAACATACAATATCAAGGCAAAAGAACCCCAAGATTTTTATTATTAATATATATAACCTTATATAAGTCATTTGGCCAGACATTATATTTTTAGGAGTAAAATAACAATTAATAATATAATATTTGTTTTAAAAAAAATTTATGTCAATTTTGACAATATTTAGTAATTGATTTTTGTGAAAATCATAACAGAATGATTAGTTAGAAAAAATCTAATTACATCAATACTAACATGTCATATTAACCTAGAAAATTAGTTTAATTCATAAAAAGTCTCAAATTACATTTATTTGGGTATTTAAAAAATAAATTATGTCAATATTTCATTAATAAGATAATTACTGCATCATCTTTGTGTCATATATAAACTAAATTATTTAATTTCTAAAAATTACAAATAAAATACCATTATGTAGGAATTTTTTTTAGATTTCTAATGAATATTTATAGTCGAATTTATCTTATGTATATCCCCATATTAAAAATTATTTAATTATTAATCTTTGATTTTAACTATTTTAACCCTTCTTTAAATAAATTATTAATAAATGTCCTAATCTAATACAAGTGGGCCTAAATGGTCATATTTTATTCCTAAGGTTGTTTTTGGTCGAATTACACTTATCCAATAGAATTATGACATGTGTTAGGGTAATAATAATATCATTTCTATCCTTAATTACCCTATTTACTTTTAACTATGGTAAATAAAAGTAAAAAGTTACTATTCACCAAAAAAATTTCATCTCATTGAACCACATTTTACATAATGAAATCAACCATGTCTCTCGGATTTTTGAAATTCCACTCACAGAAGCGGTAAAATTATGTTTTATGAAAAATTCAGTTTTTTAACTACCACTTAGTGGTTTCACTATTCATCAAAAATTGAAAGTTTTCAGAAAAATACCAAATTTACACCCTAGGGTAATTTTGATATTTCGAATCCATAAATGAAGTCCATTTTGAAAAATGAAATTTATAAAATTTCAAAAAGTGGTTATTACTATTCATAACGGCTAGTTTTAATTATATTTTAATAGCATATCATTGTTTAGTGAAACTCGGTATTGCATACGATGCAAGCTATCAAGGAAGGCCGCGATTGCGTGTAAAGCAAGACAATCTAGTGTTGTGTGTAGTGAAAGATTTCTTTGATGATTTATATAACATAAAAACATAAATATTTCTCATAAAAGTCTCGGGTGTTACATTCTACCCCCCTTAAAATAAATTTCTCCCTCAAAATTCGTCACTTTGTAACAAACAGATGAGGATACCTCTCCCCCATAATATCCTCAAGCTCCCATGTAGCTTCTTCTAATTTGTGTTTCCTCCATAAAACTTTCATCAAGCGAGTGGTCTTTTTTCGTAGGACTTTATCGCTACGATACTGAATCTTTATCAGCTGTTCTTCATAAGAAAGATCTTGCTCCAGCGGTACAACTTCTAAGCTAAGTAAATGTGAAGGATCAGGTATGTACTTTCTTAGGAGAGATACATGGAACACATCGTGAAATTGAGAGAGATTCGGTGGAAGTGCCAATCGGTAAGCTACCTTTACAACATGATCCAGTATTTCGAAATGACCGATATATCTAGGGCACAACTTCCCCTTCTTTCCAAATCTCATGACCCTCTTCCAGGGAGAAATTCGTAAGAACACTTTATCACCCACTTCAAACTCTAGGTCTTTTCTTCGATTGTCGGCATAACTTTTCTGTCGACTCTAAGATACTCTTATGTTTTGTGGAATAGATCTGACCTTTTCTTCCATCTCATCAACAAGATCAAGTCCTAATAGCTTTCATTCCCCAACTTCATCCCAGAAAGTTGGAGTCCTGCATTTCTTTCCATACAGAGCTTCATAAGGAGCCATCTGAATACTGGAGTGAAATATATTATTATATGAAAATTCCACCAAAGGTAGGTGTTGATCCCAACCACCTTTGAAATCCATAGAAAAAGCTCTCAACATATCTTCTAGAGTTTGAATTGTTCTCTCAGACTGACCGTCTGTCTAAGGATGATAAGTAGTGCTGAAACTCAACTCTGTATCCAGAGTATGCTGATGACTTCTCCAGAATGTCGAGGTAAATCTCAGATCCCGAGAAGATATAATAAAAAGTGGTACTCCATGTAATCTTACCACTTCCTTTACATATATCCTGGCAAGCTGATCCAGAGGGAAATCCTCTTTAATAGCAATGAAGTGTGAAGACTTTTTAAGACATTCAACTATGACCCAGATTGCATTATTGCCTTTGTATGTTTTAGGAAGTCCTGTGACAAAGTCCATAGTGATGTTTTCCCATTTCCATTCGGGTATGGGTAATGGTTGGAACATCCCCTTATACTTCTTTCTCTCATCTTTAACTTGCCGACAAACCAAGCATCGAGAGACATATTCAGCAACATCTCTTTTCATGCCATCCCACCAGAAGTACAATTTCAGGTCCGTATACATATTTGTGCTTCCAGGATGAATAGAGAATGAAGAACTATGAGGCTCATCCACCAACTCCTTCTTTAATTCTGGGATGGCAGGAACACAAACCCGATTCCTGAACATTATTATCCCATCACAATCAAAGTTGAATTTAGGGATATTTATCACCTTCTTTTGTAACTCGACATCTTCTTTCTGTGCCTCTTTAATCTTCACATGTATAGATGGTTGAACATTCATTTGAGAAAGATATGATTTTCCCCCTTCCATTATAATTCCAATATCCATCCTTTGTAAATCCATAAATATTGGATCTTTTTTTATCCTCATCATGGATAAACTTTCATGGTCTTGTCGACTTAATGCATCTGCTACCTTGTTTGATTTCCCAGGGTGGTAATGGATTGAGCAGTCATAATCCTTAATCAACTCTAACCATCTTCTTTGGCGCATATTCAGCTCCTTTTGTGTGAAAATATACTTTCAACTTTTATGATTAGTATAAATGTCACAACTTTCTCCATAAAGATAATGCCTCCAAATATTTAATGCAAATATTACCGCTGCTAACTCCTAATCATGAGTTGGGTAATTTTGCTCATGGATTTTCAAATGTCGTGAGGCATAATCTATCACCATATCATTTTGCATAAGAACACACCCCAGCCCCATCTTGGAATCATCACTGTAGATCACAAACCTTTCTCCACTACAAGGCAGTGTGAGCACAGGTTCACTGGATAACCTTATTTTTAACTCCTTGAAATTCTCTTCACATTCCTCCGTCCAAACAAACTTAACTCCTTTCTGAGTCATCCTGGTGAGTGGGTTAGATAATCATGAAAAATCTTTCACAAAACGTCGATAATATCCAGCCAAACCAAGAAAACTTCGGATCTCTGTTACTGTTGTTGGTCTCGACCATCTTTCGATAACCACTGTTTTTTCTAGATCCGAAAATATCCCCTCTTTTGAGATTATGTGACCCAAAAATGAAACCTTATGAAGCCAAAATTCACACTTGGTAAATTTGGCATAAAGCTTCTCCTTTCTTAGGGTCTTCAATATTATTCTTAAGTGATATTCATGTTCTTCCTTGCTCTTTGAATAGACAAGAATATCGTCTATAAAGACTACCACAAATTGATCAAGGTAGTCTCTTAAAACTCTATAAATCAGATCCACGAAGAAAGCAGGGGCATTAGTAAGACCAAATGGCATCACTATAAATTCATAGTGTCCATACCTAGTACGGATAGCCGTCTTTGGTATATCCTCCCTTTTGACCCTTAATTGATGATACCCTGAACGAAGATCAATCTTCGAAAAGTATTGAGCTCCACGTAGTTGGTCAAATAAGTCTTCAATATGTGGGAGAGGATATTTGTTCTTGATAGTGATCTTGTTATGTTCTTGATAATCAATGCAGAGTATCATTGATCCATCTTTCTTCATAACAAATAGAACAGGTGCTCCCCAAGGTGACGCACTAGGGCGTATGAATCCCTTTTCAAGATTATCTTGGAGTTGCTTCTTCAATTCCTGCAACTCAATTGGGGCCATTCTATAAGGTGTCTTTGAAATAGGCAAAGCACCCGGTACAAGTTCTATTGAAAACTCAACTTCACGATTTGGTGGAAGACCCAGAAATTCCTCCGGAAAGACATCATCAAACTCCCGTACAATGGGCATATTCTTAATCGTGAGTTTCTCACCAACCATTTGAGATAAATAACCTTCATTTAGTGGAATCAAGACCCATAAGATGGAAGAAATTTCCACTGGAATGTTATGTTCATCCTTGCATCTATAGAAGATCATAGATTGATCAGGAATATGAAATGTGACTTCCATTCTTTGGAAATTGATATGAGCTCTATATAAAGAAAGCCAATCCATGCCAAGAATCACATCAAATTCCACTATAGGAAGGATTACAAGATTTGTAGGAAGCACATTCCCACAAACTTCAATCGGGGAAGAATTATAAACTTTTGATGCGACTATTGTGACATTAGGTGTTGTCACAGCTAACTCAACATCTTATTGTTTAGGTAATACGATGATACCATTAGAAAAATCTTCAAAAATTAAAGAGTGGGTGGATCCAGAATCAAATAAAACATTTTCTACTTTAGAGTGGATGGTCAGTGTACCTTTCACCACATTGTTATCGTACTATACATCGCTGATAGAAATTGCATGTGACTTTACTTTGTCTTTAGCCTTAAGATTTTGTTGATGTCGATCATCATCAAAAACCCTTGGATTAGGGCATTTATTGGCATAATTCCCCATCTCCTTGCACTTGAATCATTGAAGTGTAGTAGGTTCATTCTTTGGGTCCCTTCCTTTGTTTGCATCATTAGACATCTTCTTCCCATCATTGCGGCATTCGAATGCCCGATGACCTTCCTTTCCACATTTGAAACATTTACTTATCCCTCTAAGACAACTCCCTCCATGTTTCCTTCCACACATTGAGTATTAGGCAAAGATCATCTTCTTTTCAGTGTGATCTTTAGATTTTCCTTTGAATTACATTTTCCTCTTCTTATCAAACCCATATGACTGATGGGTTACTCCAATCTCCATCACAACTTTGAGAGCACATCGAACGATTTCCTCATAGCTATTAAAGTCCCTTATGTCTAAGGCCCTTAGAAGACTTGGTTTTAAGCCACTAAAGAATTGATCGATCTTACTATCAGGTTGGATAATAATACCAGAAGCGTACCTTGAAAGTCTTGTAAAATTTTCTTCATAGGTACCAACAGATTCATCATGCTTTTTCTTCATTTCAAGAAATTATTTCTCCATCTTTGTTCGGAGAATACGAGGGATGTACTTATTGAAATATATGTTCTTGAACTCGTCCCATTCAATGGACTCAATTTCATCCCTTTCCCTCATATTCTTAATTAGATTCCACCATTGATCAGCACCATCTTCCAAAAAATACACTGCTAAGATGACTTTATCATGTTCAGAAAATTGATGAACTAAAAATATCTTTTCAGTAGTACTAATCCATTGTTCAGCAATTAATGGATCAGTAGACCCACTGAATGAAGGTGGACGCTGCCTCATGAAGGATTAAACAAAATCATTCTCCTTCCTTTGCTCGTTTAGAAGTCGTGCATGATTCATAGCTTGAGAATGTTGTGTGAGAATGGCTACAAGATTTTGCATTCCAGCTCCCCTAACTTTTGGTTGCTCAGGGGGACAATCATTGCATTGCCCGTCGCATTCCACATTAACACGGTTCCTTCGGGTTCTAGCCATTAACTAAAACCAAGAATAATAGTGTGAGAAGCACTAATTATAATAGGAAAACCACATAATAAACAATAAAATTTCACACTTAAGGTCTTATCCTAGGTTATTCATGGCCATTTCTAAAACACTAAGATTGTGTTTATGCATAGAATTATCCTTAGGGTTCTTACTAAGGCTTTCACATCCTAGTTTCCAAAGGTTGACTATAACTTTCCTCTGATACCAACTATAACGACCCATACATTACATACATTGTTATTACATCAAAATTAAAGCACACTTATTACAACATATAACAAAACCAGGAAAGAACCGTATAGGTATAGTGTCTTTAGAAACTTTGAAACCTAATCACCTGGTTCATAAAGCGTCTACATTTTCTCCCATTTATTTCATCATATCTATAGTCCCTTTTGGCCTATCTTACTTAATAACCTTCTTCCTGACCTAGGTAATGAAAACATACAAAAGGGTGAGCTCAAATTCCCAGTAAGGGTAAACAAAATAAATATCAATCACATCATATTCATAAGAACATAACTTTTTGGAAATCATAACCTGCAAAAGATATCATAATTTCATAAAATTGGATAAATCATAGTATTGAAATGTAATCCCAATAATCATAACATAAAACATTAAACTTTGTGGCATACACACATAATCATAGAGAATCATTTCTTTTTAGTCAAGACTCATGGCCAAGACTATCTTAGTGGACAAAGTCCATTTCATAACCAAGTTCACTCTTCGTTTCAGTCCTGATTCATTGAACCGGTTTAACCTGCTGTTCCAGCCATGTCTATCTCATGAGATATAAAATCTTTACCCAATGCATTGGAGGGAGATATAGGTCCCACCCATATCATAATGATACCATTCATATGTGTGCCACAAAATCATAAATCATACATCCTTGCATAACCCATGTAATAAAAATGGGATTCTTAAACAACATGACATCGTAAAACAATTCCTATAAGATAACGGAAGTCATAAAAATAATTCCATCAAAACATAATCAAATCAATGTAATAATAGGGATAGAAACAGAACCCTATATTATCTTATATGGAAAATAATTTTGATAAAACACTTGAACTCCATTCTTGAGGAAAATATCCTTTCTACTTCAAAAACACTTTTCCTTTCTTAACATGTCATAAAATTATAAACTAAAAGAAGTTGATTAAAAATAAACTTGAAGACTTGTAATGGAAGATTCTTGGAAATAATGTTTTAAAAATCCATTCATTCCGTATAAGTTAAAAAAATATTCTTCGCGTACTTTTTTCGGAAAAGTCAAAAAGTACCTCATACAAAAAATGACAAAAGATTCCTTTCATATCTTTTACTAAAAACTCACCGAAGGGTAAAATTGGATTAAAAAAATTCTAGGTGGATGGAAATAATATTACATATTGAGGAAACATGGAAGTGGATGATAAAATACACCCCAGAAAATACCAATGTATAAACAATCTCGGACAAAATCAGATTGTGATATTTTCCCTTACCTTAGGTCCGATTTGCTTTGTATGTGTCCCAACCTCTTGTATAATGATTTAAATAATGATATTGACTAATTACAGAATCATAATTATTTTTATTATATCATATATGGTCAATTTCTTAGCTTCTTATTAGTAATATTTCATTACTACTTGTTATTTGGGTGTTTATTACTTTTTGTTCTCATGCGTGTTTTGTCGAATAAATTCTTATTTTTCTTTTTAGGTTATAGATACCACATTTCCAGAATGGTATTAGTGTAATATATATCATATTAATTCATTCAATTCATTTATATAATCATTATGCAATGAAGATCATGTAGAACGAGTCATATCACATCGTGGAGACGGTATTCCGTACGTACGCACGAGTGATGATATCATTCCCAGGATTGTGGAATTGTATTGGAGTGTATATATATTATTTCAGAATAAATATCACTTTAAAATAATCATATATAGTAATTATTTGTACCATTATACCCATCCAAGTAAGGTGGTGGTGGAAAATAGATTACACCATGGCGTGGAGACGGTATTCCGTACGTACGCACGCGTGGTGATTTCATTTTCCGTAGGATGGATAAATGGTGAAATTGGGTTGTATAATACATATAATAACATATCAATGTATTAGTGATACTTATGTTATTACATCATAATTAAACAACTATAGAAGAATAAGTGGACGAAGAAATAATGATGAAAGAATTGGTAACGGGCATTACCTCTTCTTTGAAGCGCTTCTTTGAGAATTCTTTTTAGGGCACTAAAATTGGTATTTGAAGAAGACCAGGACCTCTAGGATGTCTATAGTGATGTGGAGAGAAGAAATTGTTAGGGGTTGGCCGAGCTTGAAGGCTCAAAGTGGTGTGAGGAAGAGAGGGAGGAGGTGCCCTTTTATAAGGGAGGAGAGGGGCACCTTTGGAATAACTAAAACTATTATTTTATTATAATGTCACGTTCGGTTTTTAATAGCTCCAAATTTATATATTTCTAAGATAAGGTGGGTATGGGTCTAAATCCTCTCATACAATAGAATTTGGACAAGGTTAGGTTTCAATTATAACCTTATCATTTAGATTTAACTTTAAGTTAGATAATTTAACTTTTACCGTGTCTTCTTGTTTTCTTACACTATAATGTTAATAAACTAACTATATCAAGTCAAACAATCCCCAAGTTGTTCATTATTAATATATATAACCTTATCAAAGTCATTTGGCAGAACCTTATATTTTTAAAAATAAAATGAAAATTAATAATATAATATTTGTTTTAAAAACTATTTTATGTCAATTTTGACACTATTTAGTAATTGATTTTTGTGAAAGTCATAACAGAATGATTAGTTCGAAAAACGTTAATTTAATCAATACTAACATGGCATATTAACCTAGAAAATTAGTGTAATTCATAAAAAGTATCAAATTACATTTATTTAGATATTTATATCATCAATTATGTCAATATTTCATTAATAAGATAATTATTGCATCATCTTTGTGTCATAAATAAATTAAATTATATAATGTATAAAAATTACAAATAAAATACCATTATGTAGGAATTTTTTATCTTTTTAATGAATATTTATAGTCGAATTTATCTTATGTATACCCCTATATTAAAAATGATTTATTTAATAAACATTGATTTTAACTATTTTAACCCTTCTTTAAATAAATTAATAATAAATGTCCTAATCTATGCCAAGTGGGCCTAAATGGTCATATTTTATTTCTAAGGTTGTTTTTGGTCGAAGTACACTTATCCAATAGAATTAAGACACGTGTTAGGGTAATAATAATATCACATTTACCCTTAATTACCATATTTACTTATAACCGTGGTAAATTAAAGTAAAAAGTTACTATTCACCAAAATATTATTTTCATCTCATTGAACCACATTTTACTTACTGACATCAACCGTGTCTCTCGAATTTTAGAAATTCCACTCACAGAAGCGGTAAAATTATGTTTTATGAAAAATTCAGTTTTTTAACTACCACTTAGTGGTTTCCCTATTCATCAAAAATTGATAGTTTTCAGAAAAATGCCGAAATTACACCCTATGCTAATTTTCATATTCTGAATCCAAAAATGATGTCCATTTTGAAAACTGAAATTTATAAAATTTCAAAAAGTGGTTATTACTATTTATAATGGCTAGTTTTAATAATATTTTAATAGCATATCGTTGTTTAGTGAAACTCAGTATTGCGTACAATGCAAGCTATTGAGGAAGGCCGTGATTGCATTTAAATCAAGAAAATATAGTGTTCTGTGTAGTTAAAGATTCCTTTGATGATTTATATAACATAAAAAGAAAATATTTCTCATAAAATTCTCGGGTGTTACACTTAATCCATGATATTTGATCTATGGTTTTGGAAGAAAATAATTGTAATGAAAACCATTAACATAAATAAAACCATAGAGAACTTTACCTACTATAAATTGTTCTAATGAAACAATGCTCCATTGTGATTTCCTATCGCCACTATACAGAATATCCTCAACCTTCTTCAAAATGATATCAAAAGAGTCACCCATAGTATCCACAAATCACTAACTCATTGATCCATTGAAGGATAAATAAAAACCTATATATAAATCTATCTATAAACACTTATTGACCATAATGGACTTCTGATGAACCTTAATGTAGGATATAAGGACAATATTCTTGAACTAACCTAGAAACTAAATTCAGAGCCCAATATAAAACCTCATATCATTTTTTCAAATCATTCCCATTCAAATCATGGGAATGAGTAGAAACATTTAAAATTAATAATATTATGATAAAATCATCATCATCCCCTTCTAATTCTATGAAAAATCATATTCTTGGTCCATGTTTTGTTTTTCTCAAAATAACTCCTTGAAGAACAAACCTTATACGACCTCCCATGTAAGAACGTCAAGATGCATGGATATAGAATGTAACGACCCGATATTTTATGATAATTATTCATTTTTAATTTATTTTATGTCTTGTGTTTTATGCTACAACAAGATTATCCTGTGCTATACGCCACACTGTATTAACTTGAAGTATACAGAACACTATTCTTTGATTGTGTTACACACAATTTCAAGTTCGTTTTATAATAGTCATTCTACACAACATTGAGTGTATATATGTATATATATACAATGTATAAATTAAATATGGTTGGATTCTTTTATATAAAACAACGAAGGATTTTTGCACAATACGCAACCCTGACTTGGCTTGCATTACACGCAATCGCGACTTTCCTTGATAGCGTGTATTGTACGCAATATCAGGTTTCACTAAACAATGATATATGGTTATAATATTATAATTAACTAGCCTTTATGAATAGTATTAACTAAATATTGAATGTTATAACATTATTATTTCATCTTACACAATTTCTAGAACATGGTATGTGAAAAAAATTAATTTTTCGGGTAAAATATGTATTTTTCAAAAAATGCAGTTTTGCCACCTTTTAATGGCGCACCGACATTAAATCTAGTTTTTTACATGTTTATAAGTTCAATTTTACAAAATAAACTTCTTCTTTTGAATCAGGATATAAAAATTTACATTGGAAAATGTTTTGATATTTTTCTGATAACTTTAATATTTTAATGAATAGTAAAAACATGCTATATTTTAATTAAAAACAACTTTTTTCATCGTAATAATTTATATGGATAAATTATAATATTTAATGGTTTTAAAGTATAAATAAAATATATATTTTTACCATTTAATATAATTTATTTAATTAGCATTGATTTTACCTTGAATTCATATGTTAAATCAATTCAATCTTTTGCAATGTTTTAAACAGAAACCCGTTTTATTTTGACAACGGGATTAATTTTAATTGAATTTATGAAACTTTTGTGTATTGAATTTGGAAAAATGGAATAAATATTTGGAATCAGTGGGTCCAAATTATGTAAATAAGCTACTTTTTATTTTTTGGGCATTATGAATAGTAACTACGATAAATTTTATTTACCATAGTTAAAGGTAAATCGGGTAATTAAGTGTAAATATAAGATTATAAAATTACCCTAACACCTGTCAAAATCCTATTTGATGAATAAAAGTCGACCCATATCACCTAAGGGTCGGACTAGATTCATTTCATGGAATTTTGACCATGAAATAATATAATTATTTTTAAAACCAAAGAAAGTGACAACATGTCACTCTCTTAAATCTTATAAGTATATTAACTTTAATTTAGTGATAATATTCATGAAACATCCAACATGGATAGTATCCATAAATCTATTAAAATTATCTACATTATATGAATTTATTTATAATTTTTAGGGATTAAATAATTATCATTAAAGGTGACATAATAGTGATGATGAAATTATTTTATTAAGAGAAATATCAAATAAATGGTTTAAAAAATTTTAAAATAAGTATTATATGAAATATTTAATGTGATAAACTAACTTTATAGATAAATATGACATTTTATGAATCTATTAAACCTTTTATTTTGAACATGTATAATGTATATTTTTTAGTTAAATTCAAATAAATGAGTTGTGTCAAAATTGACACTATTGTTATTTTACAAAAAAACATATTATAAAATTGTTTAAAAATCAAAAAAATAAATAAAAATTATAAATTTAAATTTATATGGTCAAAAAATTTATAAAGTATCCAATTATGGAAAATTCACAACAAATAAGTAATTATTTATAATAATTTAAAATTTATAATGTTATTACCACAAATAAAATTAAATAGATAAATAAGGATAAATCAAGTTGATAATGTTTAAAATAAATTACTAACATGTATAAATTTTATTGGTTGATTATATTACAACCTTATCTCATATAATATTCTGATATGATTCATTTTGGAAGTTTTTAAGTGGGGTTGGGATTTAATATAACTAATATTTCTTATATTTCCAAAGGTGCCCCTCTCCTCCCTTATAAAAGGGCACCTCCTCCCTCTCTTCCTCACAAAATTTTGAGCCTTGATGCTCGGTAAACCTCTACCCATTCCACTTTCCCACTTCCCTAGAAACATCCTAGAGGTTCTGGACTTCTTCAAAGACCAATTTTAGTGGCCTAAGAGGAGGTCTCAAAGAGGAACTTCAATGAAGAGGTAATGTCCGTTACTGATTCTTTGAACTTTATTTCTTCTTCTACTTATTCTTCTTTAGTTGTTTCATTAAGTTGTAATAAAATCAGTACAACTCATATACTAATATGTTATTATATGTATGAAACAACCCCATTTCACCATCTATCCATCCTACGGAAAATGAAATCACCGCGCGTGCGTACGTACGGAATACCGTCTCCACGCCGTGGTGTAATCTATTTTCCACCACCACCTTACTTGGATGGGTATAATGGTGTAAATAATGACTATATATGATTATTGTAAATTTATATTGATTCTGAAATAGTATACATACACTCCAATACAATTCCATGATCATGGGAATGATATCATCGCTCGTGCGCACGTACGGACTACCGTCTCCACGAACGCGATGAGATTCATTTTCCATGATTAACCATTCAAGAATGATTATAAAGTATATATAATGAATAATAATGAAATATATGACATAATAATGCTACTGGATTTATGCATATATACATTTATTTTATCTATTTAATTTCATTCAATTCAATAAGGAAACGAAAACAACGTTCATGCGTACGTAGGGTCTACCGTCTCCATGAACGGTGTATTTCATTCCTTTTACCGATCGATAATATATATGTATATGATGAATATATATTATATATAAATCATTTTTTACATTCTGGAATGATTTAAATCAGGATATAAGTAATAATATCTATAATGACAAGTCGAAACACATACGATAAATGAAATAATTTTACCCAAAACGCTGCTTTTAAATGGAATTTACAAAAGAACAGGTAATATAAAGTCATAAGTGAAACATATATGATATCATACCAATGAATATTATTATCTAATAAGTCAATGACATTATTTAATCATTATACAGGAGGTTCGTATCCATACGAAGCATATCAGACCTAAGGTAAGAGATAAATTTTCCAATCTCGTTCTTATCTGAGATTGTTTATTCGTAAGTATTTACTGGGGCTATTGTTATCATCCAAGTCCATGTTTTCGAAAAGTGTTTTTATGTATGTTTGAAGTCCTTTTTACCAGTTATTTACTTTTACTTCATTGTGTGTAAGGAATCTTTCATTTTTCGAGGTACTTTTTGGATTTTCAGGCAAAAGTACGAGAAGAATGTATTTTTAACTTATACGACATGAATGGATTTTAAAACATTCTTTCCAAGAAGCTTCCTTTACAAGTTTTCAAGTTTATTTTTTATCAACTTCTTTTAGTTTAAAATTGTATGACATGTTAAGAACGGAAAAATGTTTTTGATGTAGAAAGGATATTTTCCTCAAGAATGGAGTTCAAGTGTTTTATCAAAATTATTTTCCATCTATGATAATATAGGGTTATGTTTCTATCGGTATTTTTACCTTGATTTGATTATGTTATGATGGAATTAATTTTATGATGTCATTTTATATTATATCGATTATGTTTTTATGGAATGATGTTTAAGATTACCATTTTTATTACATGGGTTATGTTATGATGTATGGTTTATGATTTTTTGGCACACATAAGAATGTTATCCATATGAGATGGGTGGGACCTATATATCCCTCCAATGCATTGGGTAAAGATTTATATCTCACGAGATAGACATGGATGGAATGGTAAGTTAATCTTGTTCAGTGTTACAGGACTGAAACGAGGAGTGAACTCGATTCAGAAAAGGACTTTGTCCACTAAGATGGTCTTGGCAGCAATGCCTTGGCTACTATGGAAATCATGACATGTGCTGAATGGTTTCCACAATTACATGTTTTATTCCCATTATATGTTTTCATGATTTATGTTCCATTATGATATATTCCTTATTTACTTCCATGATTTATGTCCTTTCTCATGGTTTTAATGTTTATATTTCATGTTCAAGTTTTTTCTTTCAAATTTTTATGGATTGTTTTATGTTTCTATGTTTTCCCTTACTGAGCATTTCAGCTCACCCTTTTTATGTTTTATTTTCCCCAGGAAATAAAGAAAGGTTTTAGTTAAGGAAACAAAAAGGGGAAGATCATTATGGGAGATGTCGAAGATCATTCAACATGATTAGATGTTTATATTCCGAGTTTCCAAAGACACTAAACTATTAAGATCCCTGGGTGCCTGTTTTTGTTATGTATTAAGTATTCCGAAAAAGTAATGTATTGTGCATGTAAGTCAAGCTACGGGTCTATACAGTTGGTATTAGAGGAAAGTATTAGTTAACCTTTGGAAACTAGGATGTGAAAACGTTAGTGAGAAACCTATAGATAATTCTATGGTATGTCTAGGTATGTCCCTAAGGATAAGTATACTCATAGGATATAGTCCTAGAACTACAGAAACAATCTTAAAATTTAACCTAAGATGTTAGATATTGACGGTACTCCCCATTTACTATGTTGTTTTCCCTAGCATGATTTTTTCCACTCACACTATTCTTTTTGGGTTTTTGAATATGGCTGGAAACAGGATGATTCACGATAATGGAAAATATGATGGACAATGGAATGATATTATTAATGAGAAACCAAATGAAACGATATTTGGAAGTCCAAACATCATTATTATGCCTAATCAGAAATATCATAATATGATCAATAATCTCAACTTTGGTAAGTTTCCCAACTCAGATAATAATAGAAATATGGAGTTTCATGATGATCATAGAGGGAAGAAATTTCAATTTACCCCAAGTAATTCATGTGGGAAGAGGCATCAGGGAGATTGTTACAAAGCAACTGGAAGATGGTTTGGGTGTGGAAAAGAAGGAAAAGAAGCCAGTAAGGAAAAAAAAGGTTTAGTTAACAGCATGGACAAGGATAATGGTATTTCTACGACCTCAACAATGATTATATGTTTTAAATGTAGAATATATGGTCATTATTAAAACCAATGCCCTAAGGGAAAATCTCATGAAGAGAATCAGCATTGTTATATGGGTAGTATTTATGTGGATGATGATGAAGTGACTACAAATCAAATATGAGATGAAAGAAATGATGAATCTCAGCTAGTGGTTAAGGATGTTAGTGTAATGACTGTATGTTTATCAAGAATAATGTATGGTTCTATGGAATAAAGAATCATCTAAGGATTGTTACACTATTATTTTTACTAAATTATTTGAAAGTATATGTTGAATGGTACTCGTAACCATGAAAGGTTATTCATATATTTTTGGAAATAAGATGATATGCACATAATTAAGGGATAAGGAGAAAATAATATACTTAATAGTATTCATGAGCTCATGTCTAATAAATGGAAAATTGGATATCATGATTTGAGTATATATATTTTATTTGGGATTTTTGTATGTGGAAAGAGTTAATTTTTGACAGAATTCAAGTTTTCTCTAAGGTTCTATGGAAATTCATGTTTCAAAAGAATACATAATTAAGGTATTCACATGTTTGGAATGTGACCAAAAAGATATATCTTATGATATATGGGGGAAAAATGAAGGAAATCACATGATCGGTAGATGAAATTTATAATAATCAGACAGAAGTATCTTTGATAAGCCTAATGGTTGGAATGGACATCATATTGTATTGTTTAAGGATATAACTTTTTATTTCTGAAATATTATGATAGTATAGTTTTAGAAAAAGGATAACCTGCAGGACGGAAGACAACCCGTCGCGTCGGACAAGGCTGTGGGAATCAAACCCACAACCGAAGTGCGACTGGCCTTTATCGCCTACCATCAGCCTACAGGATGTCCCTAGTTAGTAGAAACTAGTTTTATATTATTAAGCGTTATTATATATGAAGTATAAGTTCATTTTTGGAATCTTATATGATTAACCGCACCAAAGAAGGACTTAGGTATATTTGATAACATTTTATAACCTTTTGTTTGAAACAGATGGAATGACCCATCATTCTATCACATGACCTGTAATCACTTCACTAATAACAAATTAAACTTCATTTATTTAAAATATGAAGTGGAAATTGTTCAAAGCATGAACAACAGTGAGATTGTACCAAAATCAATCAAGTATTTCTTTAATTCAAAATTTTCAACTTTAGGGAATTGATATTGAAAACTAAAAATGTTTTCCTAGTTCTCTTATATCTTATGAATCAGATGGTACCTTAGATCATCACAAATTTATGGCTTTTTGATTGTTGGATTTTTCATAGCTATGTCCTCTACCACTCTCAATCAGAACTTGATAGTTAGATTTTTCTTCCATATCCATATTTTCACCTATGTTCTCCTATGTGGAAACCTAATGATTAGATAATTTGGGTAACTGCTACATTTCATACTTTAGTTTTTAAAGTTATTTTTTGGTATTTCATTTTACGATGTGTGTTGCAATTAAAGAAACATTCAAGTAGAAAACCATGTATAACCCCGACGAATTTCGAGGGAGAAATTCATTTTAAGGGGGGTAGAATGTAACAACCCGATATTTTATGATAAGTATTCTTTTTAATTTATTTGATGTCATTTGTTTTATGCTACAACAAGATTATCTTGTGCTATACACCACACTATATTAGCTTGAAGTATACGCAACACTATTCTTAGATTGTGTTACACACAATTTCAAGTTCGTTTTATAATAGTAGTTTTATGAAAAATTGAGTGTATATATATATATATTCAATGTATATATGAAATATGGTAGGATTCTGTTATACGAAACAATGTCGGATTCTTGCACAATACGTAACCCTGACTTGGCTTGCATTACACGCAATCACGACTTTCCTCAATAGCGTGTGTTGTACGCAATATCAGGTTTCACTAAACAATGATATATGGTTATTATATTATTATTAACTAGATGTTATGAATATTATTAAGTAAATTTTGAATGTTATGACATTCTTATTTAATCTTACACATTTTCTAGAACATGTTATATGAATAAAACAAATTTTTCGCGTAAAATAAGTATTTTTCAAAAAAGGCAGTTTTCCGCCTTTTATTGGAGAACCCACATTAAATATAGTTTTTGTCATGTTTATAAGATCAATTTTACAAACTAAACTTTTTCTTTTGAATCAGGATATAAAAATTTACATTGGATAAAGTTTTGATATTTTTCTGATAACTTTCATATTTTAATGAATAGTAAAAACACGCTATATTTTAATTAAAAACAACTTTTATCATCATAATAATTTATATGGTTAAATTATAATATTGAATTGTTTTAAAGTATAAATATAATATATTTTTACCATTTAATATAATGTATGTCATTAGCATTGATTTTACCTTGAATTCGTAGGTTAAATCAATTCAATCTTTTGCAATGTTTTAAACAAAAACCCGTTTTCTTTCGACAACGGGATTAATTTTAATTTAATTTCTGAAACTTTTGTGTATTGAATTTGGAAAAATGGATTCCATATTTGGAATAAGTGGGTCCAAATTATGTTAATAAGCAACTATTTATTTTTTGGGCATTATGAATAGTAACTACGGTAAAATTTATTTACCATAGTTAAAGGTAAATCGTGTAATTAAGGGTAAATATAAGATTATAAAATTACCCTAACACATGAAAAAAATCCTATTGGACGAATAAAAGTCGACCCATATCACCTAAGGGACGTACTAGATTCATTTCATTGAATTTTGACCATGAACTAATTTTATTATTATTAAAACCAAAGAAAGTGAAAACATGTCACTCTCTTAAATATTATAAGTATATTAATTTTAATTTAGTGATACATTTCATGAAACTTAGAACATGAATAGTCTACAGAAATCTAATAACATTATCTATATCATATGAATTTATTTATAATTTGTAAGTATTAAATAATTATCATTAAAGGTGACATAATAGTGATGTTGAAATTATTTTATTAAGTGAAATATCAAATAAATGTTTTTAAAAATATTAAAATAAATATTATATGAACTATTTAATCTGCTCAACTAATTTTATAGACAACTATGACATGTTATTAATCTATTAATACTTTTATTTCGGAAATATCTTCTATATATTGTTTATTTAAATTCAAATAAATGAATATTGTCAAAATTGACATTATTGTTATTTTATAAAAATAACATATTATAAAATTGTTTAAAAATCACAAAAATATTTAAAAATTATAAATTTAAATTTATATGGCCTAAAATGTTATAAATTATCCAATTATGGACAATTCACAAAAAATAAGTAATTATTTATAATAATTTATAATTTATAATGTTATTACCACAAATAAAATTAAATTGATAAATAAGGATAAATGAAGTTGATAATGTTTAAAATAAATTCGTAAAATGACTGAATGTTATTGGTTGATGATATTACAACCCTATCTCATCTAATAATTGGATATGAGTCATTTTGGAAGTTTTTATTTGGGGTTGGGATTTAATATAAAATAATATTTCTTATATTTCCAAAGGTTCCCCTCTCCTCCCTTATAAAAGGGCACCTCCTCCCTCTCTTCCTCACACAATTTTGAGCCTTGAAGCTCGGCCAACATCTGACCATTTCACTTACCCACTTCCCTTGAAACAACTTATAGGTACTGGTCTTCTTCAAAGACCAATTTTAGTTCCCTAAGAGGAGGTCTCAAAGAGGAGCTTCAAAGAAGAGGTAATGTCTGTTACCGATTCGTTCAATTTTATTTCTACTTCAACTTTTTCTTCATTAGTTGTTTTATTATGAAGTAATAACATATGTATCACTCATATACTGATATGTTATTATAATAATTAAACTACCCTATTTCACCATCTATCCATCCTACGGAAAGCGAAATCATCGCGCATGCGTACGTACGAAATACCGTCTCCATGCTGTGGTGTAATCTATTTTCCGCCACAACCTTACTTGGATGGGTATAATGTTGTAAATAATGACTATATATGATTATTTTAAAGTTATATTGATTCTGAAATAGTATACATACACTCCAAAAAAATTCCACAATCATGGGAATGATATAATCGCTCGTGCGTACGTACGGACTACCGTCTCCACGAACACGATGAGATTTATTTTCCATGATTAACCATTCAAGAATGATTATAAAGTTTATATAATGAATAATAATGAAATATAATACATAATAATTCTAATGTATTTATGTATATATATATGTATTTAATCTATTTAATTTCATTCAATTCAATAAGGAAACGAAAACAGCGTTCATGCGTTTGTACGGCCTACTGTCTCCATGAATGGTGTATTTCATTCCTTTTATCGATCTATAATATATATGTATATGATGAATATATATTATATATAAATCATGTTTTAAATTCTGTAATTATTTTAATTAGGATATATGGAATAATATCACGAACGACAAGTCGAAACACATACGATAAATGAAATGATTTTACCCAAAACACTGCTTTTACATGGAATTTACAAAAGAACGGGTAATATAAAGTCATAAGTGAAACATATATGATATCATAACAATGAATATGATTATGTAATATGTCAATGACATTATTTAAATCATCATACAATAGGTTCGGATCCATACGAAGCATATCGGACCTATGGTAAGGGATAACCTTTCTAATCTCGTTCTTATCCAAGATTGATTATTCGTAAGTATTTACTGGGGATATTGTTATCATCCAAGTCCATTTTTTCTAAAAGTGATTTTATTTATGTTTGAAGTCCTTTTTACCCATTTTTTTCTTTTATTACATGTTGTGTAAGAAATATTTCTTTTACGAGGAACTTTTTGACATTTCCGGCAAAGGTACGAGAAGAATGTTTTTTAACTTATATGGCATGAATAGGTTTTTAAAAAATTATTTCCAAGAAGCTTCCTTTACAAGTTTTCATGTTTATTTTTAATAAACTTATTTTAGTATAAAATTGTATGACATGTTATGAAAGGAAAAAAAATTGAAGTAGAAAGGATATTTTCCTCATGAATGGAGTTCAAGTGTTTTATCAAAATTATTTTCCATCTAAGATAATATAGGGTTCTGTTTCTATCCTTATTTTTTACATTGATTTGATTATGTTATGATGGAATTATTTATATGATGTCTATTTATCATATATGGATTATGTTATGATGGCATGATGTTTAAGATTCCCATTTTTATTACATGGGTTATGCTATGATGTATGGTTTATGATTTTGTGGCACACATAAGAATGGTATCATTATGAGATGGGTGGGACCTATATCTCCCTCCAATGCGTTGGTTAAAGATTTATATAGCATGAGATAGACATGGATGGTAGAGTAAGTTAATCTGGTTCAATGTTACAGGACTGAAACGAGGAGTGAACTCAATTCAGAAAGGGACTTTGTCCATTAAGATGGTCTTGATAGCAATGCCTTGGCTACCATGGAAATCATGACATGTGCTGAATGGCTTCCACAATTACATGTTTTATTCCCATTATATTTTATCATGATTGATGTTCCATTATGATATACACCTTATGTACTTCCATGATTTATGTCTTTGCTCAAGGATTTAATGTTTAGATTTCATGTTCAAGTTTTTTCTATAAAATGTTTATGGGGTTTTTTTATATTCTCTATGTTTTCCATTAGTGAGCATTTGATCTCACCCTTTTTATGTTTTATTTTCCCCAGGAAATATAGAATGGTTTTAGGTATGGAAAAAAAGGGGAATATCGTTATTGGAGATGTTGAAGATCTTTCAACATGATTAGATGTTTATATTCTGAGTTTCCATCGACAATAAAGTATTATTATCCTTGTGTGTTTGTTTTTGTTATGTATTAAGTATTCCGCAAAAGTAATGTATTATCCATGTACATCAAGCTTCGGGTCTCTACATAGAATAATTTCCCGCAACATCCTCAAGGATAATTAATGAATAAATGTCTCTATAATTATCATCCATTATTTAAGAGTACCCACAAGTTAAAATATACCATCAAAAATTTCAACCATGTCCTTAGTATCCTAAGGATGACTAGTTACATGTAAATATAGTGGATTCGAGATCTTAAAATATCTGGAATAATAAAAAATAATCCACTATGTCCTTCCATACAATGAAGTTAAAATACACAAGACTATAATATAGATATGATTTATCCCATTATCAACTAGAATATGAGTCAGATCATTCTAAGGTGCATCCTCTTACACAAAATGTGATAGAATTTGTACATCATCCATCCTTGGAGAATTATATCATGATTCTCCTAGAAGTCGCATATAGGATTTCCAAGGAAGAATTTTTTTGATATGAGAAAAACAACAATTTTTAATCATAATTATAAGATGAAATTGATAATTTACAAGGCATAAATATGGGTTTTCTCTTGGAATACATATCCCAAGAGATACCCCAAAAAATGTATACCCCTACTTATTCTAACTGAGGATAAATCCTAGACATATATACATACATGTCAGTCACAATAATATATATATATGTGTATATATATATATATAAATCATAACAATATTCACAAGTTTAAAAAACTAATTCCAATAAATATATATCACGATAAAGATAACTCGAATAAAGTTTCTTAGTCAAAGAAATACCATGATTCACACAAGATGTATATACAAGTAATATAATATTACGGTCCTATAAATGATATATAATGCACCAAATTTACACACCAAAATGATATTAGGAATCCCATCAAAGGAAACTCATATTTATACTACACATTAGCTTGCTAGGAATATTGAAATTACAATAACCGTGTTCCGTACAGAATGTCTCATATATTGCACAATCGAAAAAGATAAAAAAGTAAATCTTCATTCCTCTAACACTATTTTTGAACACCTAGGACAAAAATACCAGGTTAGTGTTGAAGTTCTACATAACCTCATGAATTAATTTGAATATTCAAGAGGATATTTAATGAAAAATAGTGTCTCATCTTACATGTGGATAATATACCCTGGTTAATCACTGTGATACACCAAAAAAATCAATGTAACCATAATAAAGAGAATAAAATTTGAAATGTAGGATAAATAAATTTAATAAAAATATGTCAAGATAAGTTATGGAATAATAACCAATGGACACCTAGTGTATCGAGTCAAGAAGAATATACATAAAGAACTGAAAGTGTAAATTAGTGATGCAAAAAAAGCAGACTAATGTATGTTTATGTACTTTTCCATCCCTAACTAAAGGATCTTATATAACGTACCTCTAGACCCTTTCTAGACTGTAGGTATCTTGTTATAATTTTGTTTGTGCACTAATACTCCCATCTAAATTGTGATTATAACCCATTAAAAAAGATCCAATACATCCTTAACATAAGTATAAATTAATAAAAGGATTATTCAATGATAAATAGGAAAATAGTAATTAAAAATCAATACATCATGTTAGTAGTAGTCTTTCGGTAACATCCCGAGTTTTAAATAAGAATTATTTATTTTATTATTATCAGAAAAACATATTAGATATAATAATATTAATTAAATTAAATTGTGAATTATTAAGAAATTAAGTAAATAAAAAATTTCTCGTCTTCAAGATCTCATGATAAAATTATTATTTTCTAAGAATAAGATCTAAATTTAAATTAATATTGAAAATAATGATCAAATACAATATTTTATATGTTTGGTTTTATTTTTATAGAAATATTTAATATAAATATAAGTTCATTATTTTTGAATAACTAATTTAAAATTTTCAAATTATCATTACATTTAAAAATATAGAACAAATATGTAATAAAATGTATATATTTTATATACTAATTAAAATTTTATGAATTATCTGAATTGAATAAAATTTGAAAAATATTTTTATAAAACTATGAATTAATTTCCAATAATTAAAAGTAATGATAATAATAATCACAAATTTATATAATTTTGTTGACATTGTTTTATAAAAAATATTATATTAATTGAAATATATATTAATAATTATATAATGAATTTATTAAGTATTTAAAATAATACTTTTTAATTTTTTTCTATAAAACAAAAATGAATATCAATCTATTTATAAATTTAAATGAAATATTGATATGATATATATATAAATTTTAATTTTTAAAGAAAATAATAAATCAATATAAATTTATTTACATTAAAACTCAATAAAGAGAGAATGTAGTGAAATTTTGTTTCAATTGAGGATTTCTAACAGTAGGAATTCATGGGATGTTTCATGCATTGGTTAAACTGAGAGGAAACCAGAGCATATGCGATGGGCGATTTCAATACATCAAAAAATGAGATCAAAGCATAAGTCGAGATTAGGTTTGGTTTGACTCCATGTGATGCTGAGGGGGAGTGAGACATTGTAGTTTGATGATCAAATGGAGACTGATTTCAAAAGAACATATGGTTCGAGAGTAGATCATGTTGGATAGGTTATCAGAAAGGCATGATAAAGTCATATCAATTATGTGGAGATCTATTCATATCATCCTCATGTATATAGGTAGGTCATATTTTATTTTCTCTTTATCAAAATCTTTACCCTATCTCTTAGATTCTTTTAGATATTTTGAATATCCATTTTATTATTTTTCTATCCTTAGATATATATTCTCCACTATAAATGTTTCAGTTTTTTTTTCTATGTTATTGTAGTCACTGATTTGGATTTTTATTTAATAGTTTTCTTTTAATACAATATAATGGTTGGTGTTGGTATCAATTTTTCAATGATTATAGCAATAAATTTTTATTTATTTGATGCTTCAGGAAGAATTGTGGTTAATAAAATAAATCATGAATATCTAACTTTAAGTGAATTATATATTCTAGAAACTTTTTTCATGATGTGATGAAATTGGTATATTGACTAATGTTTTATTTTTTTTCTGAATTCAATTTTTTAAATGCATGATACACTGCAGATAACCAATTATATAATATAATTTCCACACCTTATATTTTGAGTGTATATATATATATATGTTTGTGTGTGTGTGTGTGTTTTTGTTTGTGTATGTGCATTAGTGATGGGAGATGAGAGGGAAGTGAGGTAGAGTGCATTTGGCCTCTATTTAGATTTTTTGGGTTTTTTCTCATGCATGAAGAAACCCTTTATTCCCTTTAGATGAGAGATATAACAGTGCACTAGGGAGAACAAAAGTCACAAGTAGTTATCTAAAAATAACATGTAATAAATAGTTTTATTTTATTTTCAAATATTTTATTTCATTAAATTTTTTTTGTATGGGAAATGTTTATTCTCAAAATATAAATTCTTTGATATTTTATTTCTTAAGGGGAAATGATTATTTTCATAGAATAATTTTTCTTTTGTAAAGAATATTTTCTACTTTATTTATATGTTTATATTTTCATAATAGGGGGATTATTATTTTTTATATCCTTTATGGTGTTTCAATGGAAATTATATCCTTTAGGATTTTTTGATGAAAAATACATCATTTTCTAGAATATTTTCTAAATAAATTTATTTTTACCAAAAAATTTGAAAAATTTAAAAATAAAATTTAAACTCCAACCATGTGAATTTGAGAGTGTTTATTATTAATTTTTTTAAGGAAAAATTTATTATTAGTGATTCATTTAAATTTATTTATATGTTCTTCTACGAAATTATTACAATTATTTATTTTAAAATCACGTTTTCTCATTTTTTGTAAGGGGTAATATAATTAATTTTTATCTTATAGGTTTTCAATGGGGATTTTATTAATATTTGTATATGTTTAGTTTAAATGAAATACCATTTTTGATTGAACATATTGATTATATTATCATTTTCAATGTTATGAGATTACTTTTGAAATAAATATAATGATCTTAAAAAAGTGATTTTAATATTAATGTTTATTTCAAATAAAATTTATTATTTTATGATATAATTTTTTTATTTATAAAAAATTACAACTATCATGACATGTGTGAAAATTATATATAAAATCATGGATGTTATTTATTTGATATATCAATCATCTTACCTCATGACATATCATGTATGAACTAGTGTCAATTATTAATATATATGTATATTGTTTCAATAAAACATTATTTTGTAGAAATTTTTTTAATAGAACTTTTCTTTAATGGAAAATATGGAGGATAATTAATCTCTTATCATAAAAAGAAATGTTGCCGCAAGATTTGATTATTTACAATCTATAAAATAATCTCTTAAGAAAGTATATATATATATTTGTGTGTGTGTCTGTAAAAATATAAACATACAATTGTATTAAAAAATTCATTCTAGTTTTTAATGTAATATCTAAAGGAATATGTATTAATGTATATAATAAATGCTTAAAATGTTTTCATAAAAACTGAAACATGATCATCATAAATATTTTAGGGAATTGGATAGTGATTATATCCATCAACAAGTTGGATGGACCAACATAATTTTCAATGTTCTAAGTGGCCACAATGTTTTTGTTTTCAAATTATTGGGTAATGTTTTCTAAAAAATCAATGGATTATATTTAAATAAATTTTTTAATGTATGTAATTTTAAAAGTAGTATATTATTTTAAACTTTATGTAATTTCAATACCATTTTGAAAAGGTAATTCCAAAAGTTTTTTCATGAAATTATCAAATGAATTTCAAAAAAATTTCTTAAAATATTATTTTGAAATAAATATTTAATATGTGGTATATCAATGATTTTAAAACCTCTTATATTGATATTATATTCATAACGAGTTATTTCATCTGTTTTTCATAAGCACCACAGAAGCTCTATGTTAAATATCGATGCTTTTGATGTTAGTGTGCATGGAATCGTAGCTGGAACATATTTTATTTTATATAATTAGGATAAATTTAAGGTGTTGTCTAATTATCCAGAACCTAGATCTGTAATATTTCATATATTGTATAAAGAACTGTGTATCGTTCCATAATATTTTTAAAAAATACTCAGCATGTCTTAATCACTGAATCCACAACCGTGGGTTTGGGGAATTATAAATCGTATTAGAGGAATGGTCTTGAAATAAAATTAGACATTATATGTTATATTTTGATAAAAAACAATAAAAAAATCTATGTGTTTAATTTTTTTTCTTGATACTAAAGTCCCCATAGAAATTCTTGTTTTCAGAATTCTGATGTTTAAAAATTTAGAATTTTCTAAAGTCTATTAAATTAATTTAGAGAGAATGATTAATTAACGGAGTGGGGAGAATGTAATATCCTGAGTACTAAATATGAATTTTTTATTTTATCTATATCATAAATCAATAGTAGATATAATAGTATTAATAAAATAAATTTGTAAATTATTAAAAAATTAAATAAATGAAAAATTTATCATTTTCAAAATTTCATGATAAAATTATTATTTTTAATGAATATGACTTGAATTTATATTTATATTGAAAATTATGAACAAGTACTATATTTTATAAAATATGGTAGTATTTTTTTAGAAAATTGTTATATAAATATAAGTTGATTAATTTTTAATAACTAATTTGAAAATTTATAATTTTTATTACATTTCAAAGTAGAATGTACATATTTAATGAAATGTATATATTTAATATACTTATTAAAATTTTATCAATTACATAAAATAAATAAAATTTTATATATATTTTCTTAAAACTGATACTTATTTTAAAATAATTAATGTAATTATAACAAAAATCACAACTTTATATAATTATTTAATAATGTTTTGTAAAATTTATTATATTAACAGAAATATATATTCACAATGATATTATGAATATATTAAGTAATAAAAATCATAAATTATTAGTTATTTTACATAAAAGAAAAATGAATATTAATCTATTTATATATATAAAAAAATTTATATCATATATAAATATATAAATATATTTATGTTTTAATTTATACAGAAAATATGAAATGAATATAATTTTATTATAAATAAAAATGAATAAAGATAGAAAGTAATGAAATTGGGTTTTTTTGTGGATTTCGAACAGTAGGATTTTGTGGGAAGAGTTGAACACTGCTTCAAATGAGAGGAAACTCAAGCGTACACAATGGATAATGTCAACACTTCGACAAAGTAGATCGAAGAGGAAGTAGAGATCGAGGGTCATTTATCTCTAAGAGGGGACAATGGTGAGTGAAGCATTGTGTTTCAATACTCAAATCAAGTCTATGCTTAAAAGAACCATAATTTTGAGAGCATTACAAGATAGATATGAAGATGAAAAGGGTTTAGAAGACTAGATATGTAGTGTGGAGATCTATACATATCTTCCTTAGATTTAAAAGTAGGTAGAATTTAATTTCTGGGTATCTGATCATTTACCCTATCTCTTTGATTATTTTTATTTTTAAATACTAATTTTTTGATTTCCCCATCTGTCAATTTCAATTGACCCCAATCGGTGTTTTAATTTCTTCATTTCCAATTCTGTGT
The DNA here is from genome assembly GCA_963277665.1 of Viscum album. Classification (NCBI taxonomy): domain Eukaryota; kingdom Viridiplantae; phylum Streptophyta; class Magnoliopsida; order Santalales; family Viscaceae; genus Viscum; species Viscum album. The sequence goes on from OY728165.1 coordinate 1,040,484,518, forward strand.
TTTCACAATTCTAGTTTTTTCTTCAATCCTTTCTATTTAAAACAATATAATGGTTTATGTTTGTGTCGATATGTCAAAAATTAAAACTATCGATATTTATTTCATTGATGCTTCGGGAATAATCATGGTTAATATAATAAATCATGAACATCCAACTTATAATATAATTTCTATTTTGGAATGTGTTTCATGATGTTATAAAATTGGTTCATTGAATCTACTGTTTTATTTTTGTTCTGAACCTAATTTTTTAAATGAACGATATGTTTCATATATCCAATTATATAATACAATATCCACACAATGTGTTTTTATTTTATATATATATATATATATATATCTATGTGTGTGTGTGTTTGTTAGTGTCAGGAGATGAGAGGCGAGGGAGGTAGAGTGTATTTGGCCTCTATTTAGATTCTTATGAGTTTTTATGTGACCAAGAAGAGGCCATTGTTTCCCTTTATATGAGAGATATAATTGTGAAATAGGAAGAATAAAATTCGTAAGTAGTCATCTAAAAATAACAAGTAATGGATATTTTTATTTTATATTCAAATATTTTCTTTCGTTAAGAATTTATTTTAATGGGTAATGTTTATTTTCAAAATATATTTTAATTTTTAATTTCATTTCTTAAGGGGAATGCTTATTTTCATTTAATTATATATTTCTGTAAGTAATATTGTCTAATTTATTTCTATGTTTATATTTTAACAGTAAGGGGGGTAATATTATTTTTTATTTTTTAATGTGTTTTATTGAATTTTCTCTCCTCTATGGTTTTCTAAGGAGAAATCATTCTTGTTTTATAGTATTTTCTAAGTGAATTTCTTTTACAAAAATGTTTCGTCAACTTTAAAATGAAAATTTAAACTCCACCCTTGTTAATGTATGTGTGTTTATTTTTATTGATTTTAAATATAAAATAATTCAAAAATATACAATCATGATAAATTTTTATGTTAAGGGATTTATTTATAATTTATACATTTTTACATTACATTTATATTTTAATATACTATTATGATTAAATTATGCATGAGTAATGGATTTTTTCTTTATGAAGACCATATTTATATTATTTTTAATGTAAAATATTGTTGTATTTATTAATTTACGTTAATTTATATTTTCTTCTCATAAAATATCACAATTATTAATTTTAAAATTATGATTTCATGGTTTTTCATATTGGATTGTATGATTAATTTTTATCTTATGGTTTTTCATGAGGGATTTTATAATTATTTCAATATGACTAATTTCAATGAAAAATTCAATTTTACATATTTATGATATTATCATTTTCTATTTTAATAGAATTATTTTGAAAGAAAAATAATGATCTTAAATATGATATTTTAATATTTATGATTATTTAAAATGAAATATTTTAATTTATGATAACATTTTATTATTTATAAATTTTTATAACTATCATGTCATGTGTGAAAATTGGATATAAAATCATGTATTTCATTTATATGATATGGAAATCATTTTATCTCAAGACTTGTCAATAATGAACTACTATATATTATTAATATATATATATATATATTGAATAAATTTAACATTATTTTCTAGAAATTATTTTTTAAATAATGTTTCATTAATGAAAAATATGGAGGAAAATTACTCTAATATCAACCAAAGACATGTTGGTGTGATATTAAAATATTTTGAATCTAGAAGATTATTTATTTTGAATGTATTTACATGTATATATATATAAACATATAAATGTATTAAAAATGTTTTCATGTTTTAATAGTAGTAATCCTAGTGAATTTTTTTGAATATCTATAAATAAATATTAATATGTTTTCTTAAAACCTTGAACATGAACATTGTTATTATGGTAGGGAATTTCAGTGTGAGATCATTCTTCAAAAAGTGGGTAGGCCCAAGATAGCTATAAATGTTCTAAGTGGCCAAAATGTTTTTGTTCAAAATCCTATGTAATGTTTTCTATAAATCCCTATATTATATTTATATTTCCTTAACATAAGTAATTTCCATATTTTTATAGTATTTTAAATCCATGTTGATTTCAATAATGTTTTCAAAAGGTAATTCCAAAATCATTTTCATGCTATTTCTATATAAAATTCATAATCATTTATCAGAAAGTTTTTTTCAAACAAATATTTTCTAAAATATATTTTAATGGATTTAAAAACCAATATTGTGAAATTAAATACTTGTCCCATTATTTTAAATCCTTTTCATTAGAAAGATAGAATCCCTAAGTCAGATATTGATGCTTATGATGTTAGCGCACACAGAATAAAAGTTGGAATTTTTTATTCAACTCTGTTAAATGTAATGTGTTTTCTAATCCTCTAGAACATAGACTTGTAAAAGGTCCTCTATTGTTTAATGAATTGTATATATTTTAGTTTTCATTTATAAAAAAATACACTTCATTTTTTATGAATTGAATCCAGAAGCATGGGTTTGCAGAATTATATATTCACTAACTAGCCCACCCAAAACCTTGGATATACCATCTTTAGCTTCATGTCAAAGAAGGTGTTATTAAAAAATTTAGGATCATGGGATGACCATAACACCATGTCATATGTCTATATGTAGCTACAAGGGCAATGTGTATTAAGTTGAGAAATAAGTACAATAATACCATTAACTCAGTTTAGCCCTTCCTCTTCCTCGGGTCAGGCCACATTGTCATCACATCCCATTCTGTCTTGAGTCCGGTCCCATGGACATCATATCATGACACTACCTAATTTAAGGAAACATGGTTTTCATAACCCTTCCCTATGTCTTAGTCAATCACCATCAACAACACGTGTCTCACATTCGCACCCTCTATGGTCTATCTAAGATATGATAGTCTGAAAGTCAATTATAACCAAAATCAAAACCTCCAAAGTCCATACATTAACACAAAATAGTGGATAATACATATGAGAAATAATGATAATATCAATAATTAGTATTATTATTTACTCACTTATTTTTTTATTCAAATTAAAATTTGTGTATAATAAGATACACATACACACAAATGTAATAAATATTGAAAATGGGTCTCATGGGATACTAGAGAATATAACATCACAATATTATAACAATAATATATAAGGGCTCTATATTGAAATAAGATTTTTTTACATTTGATGTATCAATCAAAAAATCCATTATCTAATGAGGAATGATACCCATATCACATATTCACAATAATTCTCACTAGAAAAATAAACAACCAAAAAATATATAATCCCCACTATTGGATTTAATGAAATGAATCATTCTAATGGGTGGAATCTACAGAAACATATCAAAATAAATTCAATATCATTGGTGGATCTAAATAAAATAAATAAAGAGGATAAAAATCTCTTGATCTAACAAATATCGAAAAAATAAAAAAGAATCATCTACTAAATAATTTTAGGATCAATTAATAAAAACAACATATATTTTATATGTGATTCATCTCAAGATATAAATATGATATCTAGGTTAAAAATTTATAATAATAGAAAAAACAACTTATCACCTCAAATAAACAAAATTGAATAATATAGGTCCAACAGATTTGGATTATAGAGGGGAAATTTCAAATATTCACTATTAGAGTACCTATTTTTGACATATCTAGCTACATTAGAATGTATAAGAGGATTTAGTGTGTTTTTTCATGAAAATCATTTATTAGATTGATTAAAATTCTGCACATTATATGGTCACTTGATTTTCCGAACTCTATGGTAACTATGATATTTTCTCTACCTAAAACACATGGTTTTCTACAAAAAATAAAATAGTATTCTCTAAACATGAAAAAATATACCTTTCTTTACATTAATCTATGAAAAATATTCACATTTGTTCAGGTGAAGTACAATATTTCACTTAACTATAAAAAAACTATGCACCCTCATTATGTCCTCAAGAACACTCCGAATCCAACATGAATCTATTAGTGGATTCACTAAAGAAATTAATAAATCATAAAACACGATGAAGGGTTGAACTTAAAGAGAATTTTGGGTAAAAAACCTGTGTCCACAACTAATATAGAGCATATCTAAATGAAGGTAATTCAATATGAGGAAACCATTAACTAATGTCTTGAATTGCTTCGTACACACTATAACCATAGGTATAACAAATTTAAACTTCTGATAGATATATAAAAACCTATATTAAGACATATATTAATATTTATATCTCAATTTTTTTCAATCAACCTTTTCATAACAAATGTTCATTAAAATTTATAGATCTATGTAACTATGAAATTTTCTAGGAATTTTTCAGGTTGATAGTTATAGTCTTTTAACCTTTCTCATGGATCCTAAATTATAATCATGAAACAAATATCATATATTTTGGTAATATTCTATTTTATAATAATACATTTATTTATACGATAAAATATTAATTGCATCACTGTTTTGAGGTGATAGTCTGTATATACACATGAGTAATGCTTTCATTTTTCAATGAATTGGATGAAATAAAAATGAATATTAATATGAATTTATAAAAAAATTATTGAATATATATATATATAATTAATTAATTAAATATATATAATAATACATTATATTTTGGTAACAAAATGAATTACATCAGATCACAGTGGTGGTAGTCCACAAGCGTTCTTGAGTTATGCTTTCATATTCAATTGGATGAAAAAGATACAGAAAATAGTTGTACAATTAATATATCATAGTTTAGTTATATTAATGACAGTGATGTAATTTTAATTTTATTCTTATAGAATATTATTATGAGGTTTATGAAAATTAAAACATTAAAGTGGTCTGTAATAATATATACATCTTCTTTAGATAATCTCGATTTACAAACACAACAATGTTTCTTGGATAAAACTTCTTTGCACTAATAGAACCATGTCTTCTTAGATAATGGTTTTGTTAATTTCATTGGGGGAGTTATTTGTTGAGATATAGTGCTCAGGTGGAGTGGAGAGTTCTAAAAATGAAATTTTTTTAAAAATCAAGGCGATTCATTCCCTTTTAATTACCCATAACATTAAAAAGTATAAATATATTATCATGTTAATATGGAAAAAATAGAAAAATATTAAAGTAGAAGATAATATATGTTATAAATACAAAAAAAAATATAATTATACATTTTTTTGTGTTAATTTACATTTATCTCTTCATTTAACACCCCCATTAACCCTTTTAGCCCTCAATGTTTTGATACTATTTTTATAATGGAAAGTATTCAATATAAGATAAACATTAACTTGAAATATTTTTCAAATATTGATTATTTAGATCTGAAATATGGGATCCATTTTTTATAATTGAATTTCTATAGGTGTAAGAAATTAATTTTAATATAAGAATTAAAAACTCATTGAAAATATGTTTTTAAATAATTTTTTTGGTATAAAAATTAATTTACACCAAATCATGTATAAAATTTATTACAACCGAATTAATTGTTTTATGGATAAAAAATAGTTTTTTCAAAATTAAATTAAATAAAATTTAAATTGAGTAATGTGAATAAATACATATAGGAAATGAAAATAATAGTTTTTTTATTACTATAGAATATAAATTTTATTAAAAAAAGTCATACCTGGGTTTGCTAATTTCACACAATTATTTTAAAATTATTTATTTTTCTCTACAAACATATCATTTTTAAAGGAAATGCATTCACATATTTTTAATTCATAATTATATTATAGTGATTTCTTAAATGTTATAGAAATTTTAAATTTGGTATTTTATTACTATTTTACTAAAATTGAACCAATTCATAAAAATCTCCTAAAAACATAGTAATTTAATTTAAATATGATTAATATAAAAATAATGTTTTTTAAAATATAAATTGAATTATATAAAAATTTAAATATTAATTAAAAATTTAAAATATATAATAAAATCATTGTTTATAAACAGTACATTTCTGATGACCTATAAATAGATAATGGAGTACTTATTATAATGTGATTTCATAATTATATTTTATTTATTTTTAAAAAATATATTTCAAATTTTATTATAAAAAACCTATTAAATTAGTTCATTTATATGTTCATGAAAATCTATCCAATATCTCAAAAACAATAAAGGAAAATTTATTCTAAAATCATAGGTTGTTACATACTACCCCTTCAAAAAATATATCCTATGAATTATGTTATAGAGAAGAAAACATATAAGGGTAATTTTAATGACCATTAATTTTCATACATGAATATAACACCATAATATATGAATACTAAATACCTAAAATTGTTTTCCATGTCAGAATCATGCTGGTTTAGAGGATTTGGAAATGTGTCCAAATGAACAACTTATCCACATATGAGTTATATCATCACCCATTATGTTCTTTATTACAATATCAATTCTTAGTAATATCATACATAAACACTTAATTATCCCTTTTGAAAAGGAAACATAAAAAAGGTAAGATCATATGCTATATTTGGTTAAATAAAGGATATATCAACATAGCATGGGCATAATAGTATGTGAACATGGGAATAACCTTTAAAAGCCATACCCTACATATCATAGATCATAAACAAGAGTTGTGGAATAAATATGGGTATTTCATATTAATTTATTCATAAATGATTCATAGAACATGATGCATGAGAACCAATCTTTGGAATAAGACACCGATTTTTGGCATAAACATAGTCATATAAAACATTATGTCAATGAAAGTCTCCAAAAATTCATAACATGTTAACATTTGGCTAACAACCGATGTACTTGATTTGGTAATGTGATAAACTAGTGTGTACCCTCTTTGGGGCTTCATATAAAGCCCTTGGTATAGTATTTGGGGCATGCGTTAACCACCCGTGTACCCTCTTTCGGGTTTGGGACAACCTCATGTGTACCCTTTGAGCTCATATAACATTAATAATTAACCAATTGTTTGGAGATAGATATTGTTCCAACCATTAACATAATTAAAATAATACATATATTTTTAAAATGATAAAAATTAATTTATAATATCATAAACCATTAAATAAAAATGGGTTTCATAAACATTTCATCATAATATAACCTATTGAAATGAAATATGTCTCCTAATTATTTTGTTATTTTGTCATAGCATAACCAATGGAAAAGGAAGATATTTTTATAATAAATTTATGATGGTGTATCCCATGGAAGAAAAATAGGATTCATAACCATATTTTCATCATAAAAATAAACCATAAAATGAAATAATAAGAATAGTATCCTTGGAACATATCCCAAGTAAAGAAAAAGAAATAATAAAGGACGACATTTTATATGGAAATCAGTTATGAATGAAAAATCACATGGAATGTTTCCTGATGAAAATATTCCTTCTCTGAATATCACTATTTTTAGAAATAAAAAAGTAATAAAATACTTATGAAATTATTTTCTTCAAAAATAAAATTTAAAACAAATAAATGAAGAATAAAAATTCATTTAATATTTTTCAAAAGGAAAATATCCTTTCCACAATGATAATTATTTTTAAATTCTAAAAAAATTAAAAATAATTTTCATTGAAAATATCCAATGAAACATATAGTGGAATCCGTAAGGAATTTAGTGGTCATGACAGTATAAAATTTCATACATTTCATAAACATTAAAACAATGATTCCTTTCTCCTTCTATTTAAAAGTTAAGAAGACCTTGTTTAGAATATTAAATGATTATTACATAAAATTTATCTATTAATAATTATAACATGGGTAAAAATTATTTAATAAATAATTTTTATATTATAATTTTTTTTTTAAAAAAATGGATTCGGATGAAATTTCATTTTCGAAATAAGAGAGAAATAAAATCTTATTTTATTAAAAAAATTATTTTTGAACTATTGAATACATATAGAAGGAAAAATTATTGTAGAATTTTTATTCTCATAAAATAAATATATTTGAACATAATAATAGTATTTATTGAGATATGTATCAATTTTTATTATAATTGGATGAATAATCATGAACCATACTGATAAATGATGATATTGTAACATAAAACATAAACCATTTCAGTACCATTGAATCATAATTACCATGAAATAATAACAATAAATGAATCTTATAATATCATGATAATAATTCATATAATTAAATTACATATAAAAGGGTATTTATATACACCTCCTAAAATAATATAGGTCTATTCGATAACATATGTCTCGAAGAAGGCAGAATGTGAAACAAATCCCACACGGAATAGGTAACTTTTGAACGAAAAACCTCTTGAAAGACAAATATTGAAAAGAATATATAAATATAATTTTTTTTCTAAATTAAAATCATAAAGTAAATTCATGGGTATTGTATACACCACCTAAAAGTAATAGGTGGTGAATGTTCAAGGTGTTTCACAAAAGTAAAAAAGTGATAGGGTAATCCATTACGTAATATCTCGAATTCTTTCATACTTGTTCAAAACTAGTTTATAATAAATATATGTCTATTATAAATATATTAAAAAACAATTAATTTATATATATCATACCATATATGATTTAATTATTACCATTTAGTACCTATTTATAAACAATTTCTTGTTAATGTCATGTTTCGAGAAATTACTTCTTTGCTTTTCAGGTTTGTTTGGATTTTTTATATTTCATACTCTAAGAATTATGATGGTTACATTATTTCCATAATGGAAACCATTATAAAAATTATAGTTTTATTCACTATATAGGTACTAAGAGTGATTAAAAAATATTATTGGGAAAAAAATGAAATACACTATTAATTGGGATGGAAGGTCGTACGTACAAATGAACGTTGTCTACATATTATCAATGGATTGAATGAATAAATGGAAAATAATATATCACCATTAAAGAGTAATTTTTACTTTATTTATATCATATATTTTAATTGAATCCATCTATATTACATTCCAAGTAAATATTGAATGAATCACATCACTTTGTTAGGGAGTATTCCACCATACACACGAGTGATGTTATCATATTCCAATAGAATATAAGGTATGAAGTTATATGTGATATAATAAATAAATAATTATAATAATGGATCACATTTAATATATAAAAATTTGATCCATCATTTTCCCTTGACGTTAGAGGGGTTTATTTAAAATGAATAACATCGGTTCACGAAGCAGTAGTCCTCCATACACTCGAATAATGTTTCTATAACCAATTACATAGAAGAGGATAAGGATAATTGTTATTAAATTAACATAACAACATCTTAGTATATATAATATATCGTTTTTAATAATTCAATGTTGTTTAATATGAATTTCAAGGATGTGGATGAGGAAATAAAGTAAAATGCTCGGTTAGGTACGTTACCTCTTCTTCTGACATCTTCGTTTGGTTTGCACCAAAATACCTCATAAGATGGATTTAAGACCAAAATATTTCTTCTATGATAATATTATGGAATTATGGATGTTATTTGGAAGGTATTTTACAATCGAAATGGTTTCGAAACTGTGAATAGTGGATGAGAGGTGGTGGCAATTTATAAGTGAAGTGAGACATGTATTTTTTCTGAAAAGAAAAAGGTGTGTCAATGTTTTTCAGATGAAAAAAGGTTCCAAAATATTCCATTAACAATTAAAGAAGAGTTATTTTCGAATTATTTCCAATAAAAATGGTTGTAAAAAATGTTTTTATTTTCATTTTTAATTATTATCTGCTTAGTTTCACCCCCAAGGTAACCTATTTTTTTCTATAGCCATAGAGAATAATTTTTTAATATTTTTACTACTCATTAGGGTCAAAATTATGTTTAACTTATTAGGTAATATAAATTATTATGATTCCAAATATTTAATCCATTTTTGTAGTTTCCACTCAATTATGTAGTAAATTTTATGGTAAAATTATTCCCATAGATATAACGAGAAACCAAGGTTTCAAAGGCAAAGTGTTGAAAAGTTATCAATATTTTTATATTAAAATTTAATATAAAATTTATTAAAATGGCCTAAATAGAATTACGAGATATTTTGTTGAATTAATTTTGTTTTTAAATAAATTTTTTAGAAATATGGATGTTTTTAATGATTTAAGCATGAAAATTATTTATTAAAACTATAAAGTTTCAGTACTGAATTAAAAGTTTATATTTTCGTAAATTTCTCAAAGAATCGCTATATTAATTTTTTTTTCATTTATATTTAAACCTTTAAAATTATTTCTTCTAATACATTATATAAACATGGAAAAAATTCTTTTATAATTTTTAATCAAAATTCAATAAATATTTTTTTTTTAAAATAGAATTTTAAAAATATAAAAGACATTTCTAAATATTATCTACTTCTTAATCAATATTTTTTATTTATATATAAAAATAAATAATTAATATTTAAATTTTTTTACTACTATTCAAAACTCTATGTTTAATGTCTAGGTTATAATGTTTATGTTTTCATAACAATATTATTTATATATAATAGATTTTTAAAATAATATTTCACTTGTAACACAACATAAACATATTGTTTCTTGTAACAAATGATTAAATCAGTGTTGTGTGTAATGAAAAATATCAAAAATATCATATATATTTGAAACAATATCCCAAAATTTTAGGTTTTCCATTCTACCACACTTAAAATGAATTTATTCCTTGAAATTCATCACTTGGATACCAACATTTGAGGATAATTCTACCTAATTACATTCTTAGGTTATCACATTGAATATTAAAACATGTAACTTTTCCCGAAGGAATTGAAAATGTTAGTGTTCTGGTTTGGTAAATCATTATTTTTCCAATCTATAAGTTTTATCAATTGTTCCTCATATGAAATATCATTATCCAAAGATACTACCTATGAGTTCAGTACATTTGATAGATCAGGTGTGTACTTCCCCAGGAGAGAAACATAGAACAAATCGTTAACCTGAGAGAGGATCATTAGTAACACCAAGTGATAATCTATGATCCAAATATGATCAATAATTTCAATTGCTCCAATATAAAAAAAGTGTAGTGTTCCCTTATTTCATCCCCAGATAAATTCAAACAAAACCCTTATTACCAACATCAAATTCTAGATCACATAGATAACTATCAACATATCATTTTTGTCAAATTAATGATGCACATACATATATCTGAATAGATATATCATTTTCTTCTATTTCATCAGCTAACTCAGGTCCCAATATATTTAATTCATTATATTCATTCCCATATGTTGGGTTTCTAAACACCTTTTCCAAAACTACTTCACAAGGAGCTATTTTAATTCTCTAATGAATGTTATGGTCATATGAAATCTCAACCAGAGGAAGGGGTTTATCCCAACCACTATTGAAATGAATATAACATGTTCATTCAATATCCTTTAGTGTTTTAATAGTTCTTTTGGAATCACCATGTATATGAGGATGATATTTAGTGCTGAAACTCAACTCCATATTAATATATTACTAAAGACATCACAAAAACATTGATCTAAATAACATATCCTGATTAGATATAATTTAATTTGGTACTTCATGTAACCATACCACATATCTAATATATATTATAGAAATAATATTCAAAGGGAAATAATCTTTTATAGGAATTAATTTTTCTGACTTCATAAGTTAATTGACTACACCAATAATTACCATAGAAACAAATATACATTAAACCCTATATGAGTATCAAACCTTTATCACATGTCAATAGAATATAAATTCACTCCCCATTATATAATATTTTTATTAAATAATATACAAAACCAATGTTTAATTCCATAATGTTATCTTAAAATAACCTTAAACATTATATAGTCACCTAACATAAATCCTTAAAATGGGTATCAAGGAATTTTAACATATGATCAACCTTATTCTTGTAAACCCGTGATAGTATCCATAACACATATGTTTATCCTAATTGGAGAAATATAAACATCAAAAAGAAAATTCGTACTTCATTACCAAAATAATATCCTTATTAGAAAACTTTTTTATTGAAATTTTTTATTCTTCCTTGTACCATTTGAATATAAAATTGTAATTTACAACTAAAAAATCCGTGTAAAGTAATATAGTCCATGATCAAAATCATATGTAATTTTAATAAAGGATGAAAAATAATATTTTCATAGGGTTATTTCAGTCCAAATCATAAATTTGATTCCCAAAAAATGTGGGGAGGATAATATATTACATTCATCGTGATTCAATTCAACCATTGTGATTACACCTGATTTTCCATAGTTCTATATCTTTATAAGTTGGTGTAGATTATAATCAACATTAGTCCATAGATTAGGGAATATATCACAAAACTCCAAAACTCCATAGACATGAAACATTAAAATTTGGGTAGTTAATTCTTTTGATATCTCTCTAGTATTTTCAATGTATAGACTCTTCACATATCTGATACATTTATTTTCTTATTGATTAGGCTTACATTAATTTTAAAACCTTCTCATTCCTCTTCAGAATTCACCTAATTGATTCATCCTACATTTCTATATTTTAGTTGACTAAAATTTAATACCACCATATGAGTTATTAAATTTACCATGAGTAACTATCTTGAATTTCTATATGAGATCTTGGGCATAGTATGAATCTAAAATTTTTATTGATAACATCATTGAAATTAGAATAACTTCATCATAGATACTAAAGTCTCATATTGAAAATAACACATGAATACATGGTCTTAATCAACGAATTAACTGATTAATTTTTTATTCATGAGTGATGATTAAATCTAAATCATAATGTGAATGTCTTGTAAATATTACTTCATTGGTACCAATGGATCCACCATCCTTCAATTTTTAATTGACAAATTCCTTATACATCCTCATTTATATAAAACAAGGGAATTATTAACTAAAAAAATATTATCTTAAACTCTTCCCATTCAATTGAGTTAATTACCTCCTCTTGAATCGTATTCATAATAATTCTCCACCATTGATCTACTTCTCCTTCCAAATGATAGAGAACCATATACTATTTCTCATGATATAAACACTAGAGAGTGTAAAATATCACTATGATGGTACGAATCAATTTTCAAAATCTATTGGATTAGTGGACACACAAAATAAATTATGGTGTTTTATTATGATGGTCTCAATCTAATTGTGTTCCCTTCTTTCGTCACTTGGATGATCAACAAGATGCAAACCTTGATAATGTAATGTGATCATAAAAATGGGGGTTTTAAGTCCATCACTAATGAAAGTTGGTTTCTTTGTAATAATTTCATTACATTTTAAATTTCATTTAGGATTATTATTGTTTTTAGGGTTCCATCCATTCACTAAAAACCAAATAGATTAATGTGAGAAATAGTAGGCTAAGTGGAAAACCACATTAAAATTAAATATATCTTATAACATGTCTAAATTGTGACATTGCCTTTTCAACACATGAAACCTTAGGATTGTCATAATTCATTATTTGTAATTATTCTAATCCTTCAAAATGATTCGTAAATATTTTTTGTACATTTGAAGAATAACCACGGGAGTCTCAAACTATTTGTGTATAAATAATCATTATTGGGAACCAGGTGATGATACAGTCTATATCAGTCCACAACTTCTAGTGTTGTTAACCCAATTTACCCCTATGATAGAGAAATATAAAATATTAGTATCCATATAAGGATATAATTAAATTGAAATAACTCTTTATATCCTTTACCAAAATTTGAAGACATATTTTTATCCTTTTACTCATTTTTACACTTTTCCTTGTACATATCCTTACGGATTTCGCTGATGATTTCTCATAATTGTTTTCAAAGGTTAGCTAAAAATTTCAATAATACCAACTATAAATACAGATAATTTTTATACATAAACATAACATATTTATAAGTGAATATTCATTACATATCATAATTATCCATTCAAGAATCATTTAGGTTTAGTTTCATTAGAATCATTTTCACTTGAACAACTATTCCAAAAGTGAACCACATCATCTCCCACTATGTTCTTAATAAATAGAACCCTTTTAGACATAATAAAATAATACAATTCACTATAACCTGGAAAAAATAATCATTGGAAAGGTTGATATCATATTATCATTAATGGTAAATAAGGGATGTATTAATATATTTTGGTCATAAGGGATTAATACCAAGATAATATAATTTGAAAAGCATAACCCACAAATAAGATATATTAAACATGAGTCATGAGATAAATCATAAATGTTCATTAGACATGATTCATAGTGGAATCATTGAAAATGATTCATGAGAATATTAATTATTTATAATACATAGATTTATGGTATACATATTAGAAGATAAATTAATATATATATATATAAAGGATAACCAAAAAATCATTTATAACATGATAGGAATGTTCTAGCCACCAATGGACCTACTTTGGGCTTTGGATACCCTCTTGTGTACCTTCTTTCATGTTTTTGATAACCTATCAGTGACTCTATTTTAGGATTTGGATAACCTCCTATGTACCCTCTTTCAAGCATAAGATAACCTTTTATGTACCATTTGATCTATTATAAAATTAATCATTTCCCAATGAATTGGAAAATTTATATGTTCCAAACATAAAATAATGAAAATCATACTTACCTGTGCCACATGATAATAAAACATTTATCTTATCATAACTCATTTAAATAAATTTGTTTCATAATAAATTAATCATATTGTAACAAGTAGAAAACAATTAGGTTTAATAATAATTTCATCATTTAATTATAGAATAATATGTGGAAAAAGAAGTGGGTTTCATAAAAATTGTATCTTGGTACAACCCATTGAAAATAAAAGGGTTTATAAACATCTTTTCATCATAATAAAAAACCATCAATACAAAGAATAAAAATGTTACCCCTAGATCCTATACATAGTAAGTCATAAGTGTCATATTTAATGTAATATGATTTTGAAAAAAATAATGACTTGGAATATTTTTTGAGAAAATAGACTTTCTCTAAGAAACAGTTGTTTAAACTAAAAATTTCTAAAATATTTTCAAAATATTTATTTTCAAAAATAATCATGAAAACCTATAATGGATTCTTAAAAAATAACTTAATAATTTTCTTATGGAGAATATATGGTACACTTTGAAAATACTAAACATAAAACATTTAAAAATCATATTATTATAAAATACTACTTCAAACTTATATTGTAATATTTAAAATATTTAGAGCTCGTGATGATGTGAAATTTTAATCATGCCGTAAATTTTAAAATAATGATTAATTTCATATTTTTGGTAACACCCAAACCTACGTTATTTAGAATAAAATATGATGATTCCATTAAAAACAATTATAAAATGTCAAAAATGGTTAAAAATTTCATAAATATATAATTGGTAGAATGTTAAAAAACATTTTTGAAAACATAATTAGAAAAAAATGGTTTTTGGTAAAAAATTATTTTCAATTGAAGAGAGAAAAAAAATAAATTTATAGAAAAACATATTTTGAACTACTAAGGACAAAAAGAGAGGAAAATAAAAATTAAACAAGTATAATAATGAAAATTTTAGTGTATAATAAAATTTAATAGATTAATGTGATATGTGTCATAATATATCAATATTTGGAGAATAATCATGAAAAATATGGATAAATGATGAGAGTGTCAAATAAATACCTTACCACATTGGTAACATTGAAAAGTAACTCCATGATATAATAAAATGAAATGAAAAAAATATTGTTAAAATAATTATATTCATGATATTAAAAGTAAATTAATAATAATACCCCCCAATAATGTAAGATAGTAGTGTAACATAATATGTCTCTATGAAAGAAAATTGAGAAACATATATTCAAATAGATTGGTAACATTTCAACTGTAAACCCTATGAAATAGAGAACATAATTTGGATATGAAAATATAAAAAAAATCAAGATGAGAATAATTAAATACATTAAGGAGAATTATATACATTTCATAAAATAAATACGATGTAAATATGGGAGGCATCCCACATAGGTAAAAATTTGACCGCAAACTATTACCTTAAGTCTTCACTTCATTTGTACATGTTCAAAATTCCCATATAAATATAAATATAATTATATATTATAGATAATAATGAAAAATAATTATATATATCATACCATATATGATATAATTAAGAACTTTTATTACCCTTTTAGAAACAATTCTAAGCTAAAGAAACGTTTCAGGTAATAACTACCTTTTTCAAAAATGTTTGGATTTTTAATTTTTTTTCCTCATAATATGATTATGGTTATATAATTAAATGATTTTAAAAATCATATTAATATAATATGTATGAAATTTATATGTATTTAGAGTTATCCATAAATTTTAGATATATAAAATGAAATACATCGTACACAATGATGTTAGGTGACACATACAAATGAAAAGTTGATTCCATTTTCTGGATGGATTGTAGGAAAGAAATATAAATAATATATTAACATTAAATAATAATTTTCATTATATATATATAAAATATATGAATTAAAACCATATTTATTACCTTTTATTGTAAATATTAATTGA
Source organism: Viscum album (assembly GCA_963277665.1). NCBI lineage: Eukaryota > Viridiplantae > Streptophyta > Magnoliopsida > Santalales > Viscaceae > Viscum > Viscum album. Next base: position 1,040,501,025 of record OY728165.1, read on the forward strand.
AAAACATCACTTCACAAGGTGGTAGCTTGCCAAAAAGTTGAGTGACATTATTATATTCCCCTAGAATAGAAAGTAAGATGGTATATGAGATATAATGATTCTATAATTATAATAATATAATATAATTAATATATAAAAAGTTAATACATCGTTATATCTAGTTTTTAGGGGTTGAGAATAAAAATGAATAACATCGGTTCGTGAGACCAAAGTCTGGTGTACATATGAATAATGATTTTGGAACCCATTGGATGAAATATTAGGAGTATTTAGATTTTAAAATTAACATAATAACATAGTAATATAGGTAAACTACTTTTTTTATTATATTATAATGGTTTAATACAAATTTTAAGCATGTAGGAATGAAATAATTTAAAATCATCAGAAAGGGATGTTACCTCTTTTGCTGACAATTTGTTTTTCATTGGTAGACTTCATATGTTTGATTTATGACCAAAATAATTCATCAAGGATGAGACATGGGAATTATGGGAGTTATTTATTTATCTATTTCTAGAACAATTTTTTTTTAAAAAAATTGGTAAAATGATAGTAGAGGGGTGGCTTTTATATGTGAGGCGAGTTGTACACTGCTAATTTTTGAAAATCAAATGGTTTACCCAGTTTTTTCAAATTTCAAAAACACCAAACTGGTCTAAAATAGATTCAAGAAGAGATAATGTCAACATATTTCCATTAAATGTATGTTTTATAATATTTTGGTCATTTTTTACTCTTATATTTTTACTTTTATCCATGTGGAATCCAATTTTTATTTTATTCATCTTAAATAATTTTGATCGTTTTTTATTCATTGTGATCACAAATAATATTTTCTATATTAGATAATATAAAGTTTTATGATTCCAAATATGTAATAAATTTTTTCAAATTTCATTCATTAAAGTGTAAAAATTTAATTGAAAAGTAATCCTGTAAATGAAAAGAGAAAATAGGTTTTCAAAGAGAAAAGGATAAAAACATTACATGTTTTTATATCAATATTCAATATGAAATTGATTTAAAACTGTAACACCACAAGGTTTTCTAAATATTAATTTAAAATCTTGAAATTTTGTTTAATTTAACTATTTATAAGAAGCCTTTAAATCTAATTTTACTACTTCTATTTTTCTAATTTCAAAAAATAGTTATCTATAATTTTGTTAAGTATGTTATTTGGAGTCTATTGGAACTAACTTGTTTTTTTTGTGAATAGTAACATACCCTTATGAATAGTAATATAAATATTAATATGATTCTAATGAATAGTAAATTGTATTATTAGTTTATTTTATTAAGGATTTAAGATAATGTCATCTTGATTAATTTTTAAATGTGATATAAAAGTAGTTAATGTTTTTAAATTATTTATTTTGAATTAAGTATGATCTTATATAAAAATTAAATTTAAAATATTTATAAAATTATTTTCAAAAATTGGACATCATTTTTGAATTCTACATGTCGATAAATGGTTATGGTGTATTTTAGGGATTGTTCTAAAACAGATGATTTTTCGGTGAATAGTAAAAAAAATACAATTTTGAGTTTTGGTGTGTTAATGACATCATTAATAATGTAATAATGATGAAATAAATCTGGTAGACTTGTTTACAGTAAAATAATTTATGAGGTGATCCAATTGGATTAAACCATGGGAAAATACCATGGGCAAGCCAAGGGTTTGCCAAATACCATTAATGAGGTGTCCCTTAGAAATTATTAAAATAATCCCTCACTTTTGCTATAAATACCAACACATTCCATCATTAACTTCACTCTAAATTCCTCATCAATGAAGCTATGGACTCCCGACCTACCTATTATCCCTCCCAAGGTTTCCAAAATCCCCCAAGGTCCCAACTTTTATGTTATAGGAGTTACTCTACAAGGTAACAAAATTTTCAATTTCATTCTTTTTCCATTCAAGTTCACTTTTATGTAATATATCTTTCATGTTATTATACCATGTTCTTATTTAATTCTTATTCATGGTATATTTTTTATTATTATTAATTTATGTATGGGTGAACCTTTTCCCCTCTCTTTCTAATATTTTCTAAAACCATGTTGCATAGTCCTTAGGGTGCCAAATTTTTGTAAGGGATTTCTCAATTATTCTTTTATTTTGAGTTCCGTTCATTTCTTAGACTTTATTCATATATTATTACCCAATTGTAATGAAATCTCCAGGAATCATGTATATTTGGAATGTTCTCATGTTCATGGAAAATTTATCATCACCATTCTTCTCTCCTCCCAATTATTCAAGGAATGAAAATATTGTCTGTGATTTGTCGAATTATCGACATCATGGATGATGTGATTTCAATTCCTATTAATTATATCAAGTATGGTCATGAAAAAATTTCTATGGTTGAACCAGGTTATAATATATGTATTATGTCTCATCCAAGGTTCTGGAGTTCTTTTTTACATATGGTTTTAATTTATAAGACCAAATGAGGCTGTTATTAACAAAGAACCACAAAAATGATCTAAGAGAACATCATTAATGGTTTATCTTATGAATAAACCTCATATAAAACATCAAAATGATAAATGTTATAAATTATTGTACTTGGAATATGTAAATAACTTTCCATTCCAATTCTGGAGATTCACTTCTAATCGACAAGAACATCAATCATGAACCAATTGTGGAAATCTTTTAAAGAACTCACCCAAAATAGTGAATGGAACAAAATACTAACCATTAAGGAGTGAAATGAGGTTATAAAATGATTATATAAGATGTTAAAAACATGAAAATATTTCTATAAAACACTAAAAAACTCTTTTAACAATTATATAGGAATTTTAAACATGTTTGATGTAAGACAAGCCTAAGGTAAGGGAATTCTTAACCCAATTTCTATCCTTTGGATAACCTTATTCTTCATTATTTATGTGGAATATAAATTGTTTTTTGTGATTAATTCTGATTATACTATGTTTAAGATTGTATATTTATAGAGTATCTAAAAATTCCATCCACTCTATTAAGTCTCACTTCAATTATATAATATTTAGAAGGTTCTTCTCTTTTAAAGTCCCCTTTTAAAATTCTATTTTACAAAATTCAAAAGCAATGTTTTTATGATAATATTTATGTTTTATTATTATGTTATTGATCATGGAAATTTTTTATAATGAAGGTTAGGACATATATTTCCCTCTAATTCATTGGGTATGTGTGAGTTGGAGGTCGGCCGTATGGTTACTCCAAGTGAAACTGCAATGGTTACACAAATAATAAGGTAGCCTCGTGGGTTACAAATTATATGGTAGTTGGGAGGGTTACAAGATTATGTCAATAATTCCCCAAGATACAATTATGGTTAAACTTATGGTCTTAGGTATTATGGGAAACTCATGTTTCCCAAAGTCAGTATATATATACAAGTGATAAGTATGTCATACGAAAATGATTTCATACGTTATAAGTATTCCTGGAAAAATGTGTTGTTTCCTTCTTTTTATATCCATTATTGAGATTTTGTGCTCATACTAGGTTTTAAATGACTCTTCATAGGTTAATGGATGTGTAATATAATGAATAAATCCATGTTAAATGTTGAATAATTGTTGAGGAATCATGTTTTATGTTTTAATGTTTTTAATATTGAAAAAAATGTTAATTGTTTTTATGGTATCCACTCTGTAACAATGTGTAATGATGTGAATGTATTATGTCTCAATTCTATAAAGCTCTAATCTTCAAAATATCCTCAATGTAAAATGAAATGATTTCTAGATTAAATTCAAGATTGTGTATGTATTAAGGCCGAGTTCTTATAGTTGGCATTAGATAATGGTTTAGATAACTTTAGGGATTAGGATGATGTTAAAAAATACCATAAATGATATTTACTATATCATTAATTTTAAATGCTATATCATTTAAAGATTACCATTTTTCTTTATCTAAGATATGATTGTTCAGAATGGTTTTCATAGAAGGAATAGGGATTCTTAAGAGGAAAGGCACTGACAGAATTACATCCTTCTGTATCTATAGCCAGGAATGGTGGGGATTGGAACCGAGTATTTTGTGACACTAATGGATCAGCTAACACATTAAATAAATGGTTCTGGGATCCATTAAAGTGATAAAATAGAGGTAACACAATGAAACATGACAGTAGTGGAACAATTTATGATACAATACCCTCCTACTTTCAATGGATCTTCTGACCCAGTAGAGCAGAAGGATGGATCAAATCCCTTGAAAAAATATTCAATGTTATGGGATGTTCATAAAATCAAAAGGTAATAATTACCATTTATCATTTTGAAGGTAAAGCTTATTAGTGGTGGTCAATGGTAAATAATATCAGGGGTAGAGGGGATTTTGATTCTTTATACTGGGATGAATTTAAAATTATTTTCCTTGAAAAATATTTTCCTAAGGTGGTGAGACTTAGGATGGAGAAAAAATTCCCTAAATTGAAGCAAAAGGAGGAGGATTCAATGGCTGTGTAGCAAGAAACCCTCACCTAACTGGAAAGGTATACTACAAATCTTATACTGGATCTTGATAGAATAATCAACCACTATTACTTAGGATGGAATCCAAGGTATCGAAGGGCATTGGCCTCCCGTGAATTCAAAAGTGATGAGAAACTTATCTGATGTGCTGAGAGGGTAGAGATCGAGTTTTCTGATGATCACATGCATTTTGGAAACAAGGATAAGAAGAGGTCTAGGCAGTAAGTGATGGGTAAGAATCAAACAATTAAATCCGATATTAAGAAAATAAAGATTCCTGTTTGTGAAAAGTGTGAAAAAAAACACCCTGGGGAATGTCATATCCATACTAGGAAGTGTTTTAAATGCGGTAAGTTTGGACATATGGCCCGAGATTTTGATGAAAATGATCCTAAGAGTAATACTGATAAGAAAATTGTGAAGTGTTTTAAATGTAGTGTGATGGGTCATTATGCAAATTCCAGCCCAAAGAGAGATCTGAATGATGAATAGAAGTCATACTATAAGCAGAATGGTGTAGTGAGATCCTTTGAAAATACGTCAACAGATGTCAAAACATCCAATGAAGAAGTATCAGGTTCTTTTTTGTTCACTTATATTTGGCTAATGTTTTGTTCGATACGGGGTCTGTGCATTCCATCATCTTTGAGAAGTTTTAGGGTAAATTAGAAATATCACCTCAACAAATGAGACTTAAACTTGTTGTTAAAATACCATGTAGAAATACTATATAAAAGGGGAATTATAAAAATCATTCTATTATGTTCTTTGGTATGAATTTACCTTCAATCCTTTTTTTTAAACCTTAGTTGAGTTTGATGTTATTCTGTGAATGGATTGGCTTTCTGTTTATCTTGTTAAGATTGACTGTAAAGCTGAAGAAGTTGTTTTCAAAAATAGTTTCAGTTTGTATACAATAATGAACCCATACAATTGATAACATATTAGGAAGATGAGAAACTATTGAAAGATGGAAATTAATGTTATCTTTCTCGTATTGTTGAAAACAAGAGAACTATTCAGATTGATGATGTGCCTGTGGTAAATGAATACCTTGATGTTTTTCCTGATGAGTTACCCAATGTCATACATAATCAAGAAGTTGAATTCACAATTGACTTAGTTCCTTATGAGAATCCCATTTTTAAAAACCCCATATCATATGGCTCAAATATAACTTCTTGAATTGAAAAATCAGTTATAAGATTTTTTTGATAAAGGCTTCATTCGTCCTAGCACTTCACCATGGGGAGCCTCTATTTGGTTTGTTAAAAAGAATGATGGTTCCATGAGACTTTTCATTGATTATAGTTCTTTGAATAACATCATTGCTAAAAACAAGTATCCTTTGCCTCATATCGACGACTTGTTTGATCATCTCTAGGGAGCTCATTACTTTTCCATGATTGACTTTTGATCTGGATACCATCAGCTGAAGGTGAAGGAGGATGACATCCCAAAAATACCCTTTCATACTAGATATGGGCATTATGAATTTGTTATTATTCCCTTTGGTATAACTAATGAACCTTCTGTATTCATGAATCTTATGAATAGAGTATTTCATGTGTTTTTGGATAAGTTTTTGGTGGTATTTATTAATTTCATTCTGTAATTGTTTACAAATAAAGAGGATCATGAAAAACCACTAAGGGTTGTTTTACAAACCTTAAAAGAAAATAAACTATATGTAAAATTCAGATAGTGTGATTTTCGGTTACAATATATGTCTTTTCTTGGGAACATTGTAAATAAGGATGGAATAACAGTTTATCCTGCCAAAAAAAGTGGTTGATGAATGGACAAGACCACAAAATGTTACAGAGATTCGTAGTTTTCATGGATTAGCAGTTTATTACTAACATTTTGTTAAAAACATTGTTCAGTTATCTAGACCGATAACTAAGTTAACACGGAAAGGGTTTAAATTTGATTGGATAGAATGATGTGATGTTTGTTTTTATAAATTGAAGAATAGATCGGTAAAGGATCTAGTTTTGGACTTTCCTTCTCGAAATGGTGGTTTCGTTATCTACAGTGATGATTCGTTGACGGGAATTCGTTGTGTTTTTTTTGCAGATTGATCTGGTAATTACTTTTTCTTCAATAAAACTAAAACCTCATGAGATAAATTATCGCACACTTAATTGGGAAATTGATGTTGTGGTTTTTTCTTTGAAAATTTGGAGGCATCATTTATACGGAGTCAAATGTCAAATATATACTGACCATAAAAGTCTAAAGTATATATTCACTCAAAAAGAAATTAAACATGGGGCAGAGAAGACGGCTTAAAATAATAATGTATTATGAATTTATGATTAATTTTCATCCTGGAAAAGCAAACAAGGTGGGGATTATTGAGTTGAAAACATCATGCATCATTAACCATGTTACATTTTGAACATATTACCTATATTAATGATTTGGTGAATTTTTCCATAGAATTTATTGGTGCAGAGAATACATCTATTTTTCTTCAGGTTTCAATGTAGTCTTCGTTGTAAGATAAAATTATGTTAGCACATAAATAAGACCATGAGCTACAAGAAATGGTAGAATTGGTTGAAATGTGTAAGCTTCCATAATTTAACCTTGATAATGTTTGTGTTTTATGATTTGGAAAAAGCTTGTGTGTGCCCTGTGATTCTCAGTTGAAGAAATATGTGTTGTGTGAATCTCACAGTTCCCTATTTTCAATTCATCATGGAAATACTAAGATGTATAGAGTCCTTTAGGAGTATAACTGTTGGGATGGAATGAAAAGGGATATTGGTGATTTTACCAGTAAATGTTTGACATGTCAGCATGTTAAATCTGAGCTATAGTTACCAAAGGGGATGCATCGGCCTTTTCTAGGGCCAATGTGGAAGTGGGATAATGTATCCATGGAAATTTTTGTGGGACTTTCTAAGACATCTCGATGTAATAATGCTATTTGGGTTATTGTGGATTGGTTGACAAAATCTATACATTTATTTTCTATTCAAGATACAATTTCTTTGGATAAACTTTCTCGATTGTACCTCAAGGATGTTGTCATGTTAAATGGAGTTCCTTTTACCATTGTATCTGACCAGGATCACATGTTCACTTCTAACTTTTGTAAGGGACTTCAAAAGTTGTTGGGAAAGAAGTTAAATTTCAGTACAACTTTTCATCCTCAATCAGATGGGTAGTCGGAACGAATGATTCAAACATTATAGGATATGATTCAAGCTTGTTGAATAGACTACCTGGGAATTTGGGATCAACATATTTCTTTAGCTGAGTATTTTTTATAATAAAAATTTTCATTCTAGTAAACAGATTGTACCTTTTGAGGATTTGTATGGAAAGAAGTTTCAGAATCTAGTGTTTTGGGATGAAGTTAGTGAAAGAATGTTGATGGGGCTAGAATTAATAGAGGAAGTGGCTGAGAAAATGAAATTGATCCAGAACCACATTTAAAAATCCCTCCATGGAAATGTGTGATGCATTTTGGTAATAAAGAAAAGATAAGTCTGTGGTTCATCGGTCCTTTTAAAATCCTAGAGAATGTTGGACCAGTTGCATACCGAGTAGCTTTGCCTCTGATTTTTTCTCAGGTACACAATGTTTTTCATGTTTCAATGTTGATGAAGTACGTACCATGTTCGACTCATGTTTTGAGCCCAGAAGAAGTTCAGCTGGAGGAGAACCTTTCATATGAAGAGAAACCAGTTTATATTCTTGATTGAAGGGAACTATTATTGATGAATAAGGTAATACACTAGGTAATGGTTTTTGGAGAAACCACATGGTTGAAGAAGCAACATAGGAGTCTAAAAATTCTATGAGGGGATGATACCCTCACTTGTTTAATAAGTTAATAAAATCACGAAGACACAATTTCTAGAAGGTGGGGATAACGTAACACCGTAAGTTTTCCTAAAAATAAATTCAAATGATTGAAATTTTGTTTAATGTAGATATTTATAAGTAGCCTTTAAACATAGTTTTACTTCTTCTATGTTTTGAATTTTGAAAAATGGTCATCTACCATTGTGTTTAAAATGATATTTAGAGTCTATTGGAACCAAATTTTTTTGGTCAATAGTAACATACTATTATGAATATTAATATGAATAGTAATATGAACCTAATGAATAGTACATTGTATTTTTATTTTATTTTCTTATGGCTTTATGATAATGACATCTTGATTAATTTTTAAATGTCATATAAAAGCAATTATAGTTTTTAAATTATTAATTTTTTATTTAAGTATGATTTTATTTAAAAACTAAATTAAAAATATTTAGAAAATAATTTTCGAAAAATAGAATTTTTTTTTTAATTATATACGTCGATAAATGGTTAGGGTGAATTTTGGGGATTTTTCTAAAACAATAGATTTTTCGGTGAATAATAAAAAATACAGTTTTTGAGATTCGGTGTATTAATGGCATCATTAATAATGTAATAATGTTGTAATAAATATGGTCGACTTGTGTATAGTAAAATAAGTTATGAGGAGTCCCATGTGTCTTATACCATAGAAAAATACCATAGTCAAGCCCATTGTTTTTCAAATACCACTAATGAGGTGTCCCTTGGAAATTTTAAAAATAATCCCTCACCTTTTCTATAAATACCAACCCATTTCGTCATTAACATCATTAAAAATTCTTCATAAATGATTCTATTGCCTCCTACCTCCCTAGTATCCCTTAAAGGGGTTTCTCAATCCCCCAAGGTCACAAACATCATGTTCTAGGAGTTAACCTACAAGGTAAGAAAACATTCAATTTCTTTGTTTTTCCGTTCAAGTTCTCTTTTATGTGGTATAACTATTAAGTTTCCATACCATCTTCTTATTTACTTCTTATTCATGATCTGTTTTTTATTATGATTCATTTTAGATGGATTAACCTTGTCCCCTAACTTTTTAATATTTTCTAAAACCGTGTTTCATTGTCGTTTGACTGCCGAATTTTTGTAAGGGATTTCTCAATTATTCTTTTTTATTTTGAGTTCCTTTAATTTCTCTGTATTTCTTTATCTCTTCTTACCAAAGTGGAATTAAATATCTAGTAATAATGTATATTCTGGATGTTATCATGTTCATGGAAAATTCCCCATCACTATTCTTCTCCTCTCCCACTTATTCATGGAATAAAAACATCGTCAGTGATGTGTCGAATTACCGATATCGTGGATGATGTGATTTAAATTTCCATTATTTCTATCAATTATGTTCATGAAACCATTTCTATGGTTGAACTAGGTTATAATATATTTATTATGTCTCATCCATGGTTCTGGAATTATTTTTTAATCATAATTTAAATTTATATGACAAAATGACGGGGTTATTTACAAAGAACCACTAAAATGATCCAAACGAACATCATTAATGTTTTAACTTATGAATCTTCCTCATATAAAACATAAAAATTATAAATGGGGTAAATTATTTTATATGAAATATTTAAATATCTTCCCATTATTATTCTTTTGATTCACTTCCAATTGACATGAACGTCCATCCTGAACCAATTATGGAAATCATGTATGGAACTCACCCAAAACAGTGCAAGGAACGAAATACTAACAATTAAAAGTAGAAATGAGGTTATGAAATGAGCATATAAGATGTTATAATCATGAACATGGTTCTTTAAAATAGTAATAACACTATTTTAAACATTATATAAGATGTTTAAACATTTTTTAAGTAAGATAAGCCCGAGGTAAGGGAATTCTTATCCCGATTTCCATCCTTTGGGTTAACCTTATTCTTCATTATTTATGTGGTATTTAAACTGTTTATGTGATTAATTCTTGTTATAATATATTTAATTATGTATATTTAGAGAGTATATACTTATTTCATCCACTATATTAAGTCTTACTTCAATTATATTATATTTATAAGGGACTTTTCTTTTAAAATCCTCTTTTTATATTCTGTTTTACAAAATTCAAAAGAAACATTTTTATGCTAATGTTCATGTTGTATGATTAGCTTCTGGATCTTGGGAACTGTTTTTGATATAGGGTGGGACCTATATTTCCCTCCAATTTATTGGTTATGTGTATATTGGAGGTCGGATGTATGGTTACTCCAAGTGTAACTACGATGGTTACACAATTAATAAGATAGTCGTGAGGGTTATAAATTATAAGTTAGCTGAGAGGGTTACAATATTATCTAAGTTATGCCCCATGATACTTTTATGGTTCTAATAATATTCTTAGGTATTGTGGAAATATCAGGTTTCAAAATTTAAGTATATAAACACTGGTGATATGTATGTCTTATGAAAATGATTTCATACGTTTCAAGTATTCATGGAATAATGAGTTCTTTCGTTATTTTTATATCCCATACTGAGTTATTTTGATCATACCAAGTTTTAAATTATTTATCACAGGTTAAAGGATGTGTAAGAAAAAGAAGGAATCCATGTTAAATGTTGAATAATTTTCAAGGAATCATGTTTCATGTTTTAATGTTTTTAATTTTTTTAAAAAATGGAAACTGTTTTTATGGTATCCACTATATAACAACGTGTAATGCTATGAATGTCTTATGTCCCAATACTCTAAAGATATAAACATTAAAAGATCCTCAATGTAAAAGGAAGTATTTTATTGACTAAATTCAAGATTATGTATATATTAAGGCTTAGTCCTTGTAAAGATAGCTAAATTAGAATAATAGATATAAAAATGAACTAATTTTTCTTTTAAACCCATATAAAAAAGTCTATATATTTTTAAAATATTAAAACAAAATGACAAATATTAAGAAAGCCAATATTTTTTCACTGTTCATTGAAAAAATTATCTACTCAGAAAATTATCAAAAATAAAAAACAATAATATTTTAACTAGGGGATTTCAAAAATCAATTTTATTATATTAAAATTATTTTTTAAAATTAAATATTATTTTTATTTTTTCTTCACATCATAAAAAATATTTTTTTCAGAAAATTGTACTTTTGAAACATATAAATACTTTTATAAAAATGAATTATTTTTTTCAATATTTTATCTGTATACAAAAATATTATAAAAAATATTTATAAATATTTATTAGAATTAATATCCATATGTTTAATGTCTATTATATAATAGTATCATTTAATTAATAATATTAATAATATATATCCATTTATTAAAACACATTTGTATATATAACAGAAGTTAACATAATGGCATGTATAACACAATATATAATCTGTGTTACATATAACAACAAATATCACAATGAATAAATTTATTTTAAATTATATATTTCAACAAAATGTTATGGTGTTACAGTAATTCTGCCTCATGACATAATTTGATTCTAATATAGCTTCCTTAAATATATAAATCTCTCATAAAAAATTTACTTATTGGATGGTCTCCTTTTAAAAGATAGTATCTCTTAGATTGAGAAACTCCAATGGTTGTTCTTCATTAAAATTAAATCACCATTTGAATTATGTTTTAGTTTAGTATCTGTGATGAATTGGTTATGTACATCCTCAAAGGTCTTAAATAGAACAATCATTAACACCATAGAGTTTTAGTGGAAGAACAATTGAACATAGATTCCCTATATAGAAATTTTAATTTCCACTATGTAGTGTTGGTCAGGCATTGACATAGTTCCCCGACTGGGTCCCAATGTCTTATCTCTTGTACTAACTATCCCTGGAAGATAAAAATAGAAGAAAAAAGTTAGTGAATTCTGACCATTGATAAAATTTTATAACATTTCGACCAAACAATTAGCTCTGAAATGAAATTTTTTGATACCTCATGCGCATCTCCTAATACTCAAGAGGCAACAGACTAGCAGTGAGTGTATGAGTCCATCAGAAGGAAGAATACACCCACAATATCATGTCATAGGAACAGTAATCATCAATAAAAAATAAAACAAATTAACATAGTAACATGTGGAAAAGTAAAGATGACAGACATGTAATACAAATAAATCATCCTCTGTATATAACAAGAATGTACAAAGGAAATAACCAAATAAAGTAAATAAATAGAAATTGGATCATTCAAAGTCTATCTTGGTGTACTACTTTCTCCATGATTCTCTGTTCTACTATCCACTATAGGGTCCTTGACCTTTTTTAGATCCATTATGAAATTTGCAAACACATCAAAATTTCATATTAGGGTGTGGGTATACGACTATGTAAGACACCACCAATGCATCCTTAACCAACGGTGCGGAAGTATTTCAATGTTTTCAATAATAATGATCAATGTGTAACAAGAATAAATATACAATCAAAAACTGAGTGGTCATGTGCTAACTAAGCGACCACAAACCCCCATCTATATCATCTTTCTCTCTATATCAATAATGTATTGTATGTCAATAAGTATCCAAAATCTACCCCATGGATGTTGTCAAGTCACTTAGAATCCACAAGGATTCGAGTAAAAAACCTACCAATAATCCACAATGCATTGGGTAGTACTCAGAATCCATAAGTAATTGAGTATCCCTAACATACCCAGAATCCACAAGGCATTGGATAACACTCGGATTCCAAAGGAATCAATTGTTGGGGATCTTCTTGGAATCCACAAGGCATAAGGTAGATTCCAAGTTACAGGGTCATCATGTTGAGAAATCATCATTATAGCACATCATGTGTACACCCCATAAGGGGTAATTATACCATGGAAACCACCTATCACGTATACACATACCAATCATCCAATGGAAAACATGAAATGTTATAGAATGATAACAACCATACCACACATCATGAGAAATATATCATCATCATATACAAAAACATGTGAATAAAAACTCATCATGGAATCATGTTATCACATCAATCTCATGGAATCAAATCAGACCATATCATTATCTAAACACACATAGCACATCATCATATGTAAGGTAGAACAAGAAAATATATGATCAACACTGATCATAAATAATACTCTATAAATTACTCACGTAGAAAGTGTCACATAATGTTCTTAGGGACACACACACACACACGCACATGTTACCATAATCTGGCACGATCATAAAAATATGTCTACAGATAATTATATTAATGGATATATTTTATAAAATGAGACAAAAAGATAAAATAAATTCTGACCTCAAAATTCATCCGCATCAATGAAAATGTATGTTAAGGGCATCTTTACCTAAAACAAGTTCACACACCAACCAACAAATGAATACTTGCCAACGATTCCTAAATCCAAAACCATTTACTTTATTTCCACATGATTTAAAATAGAGGAAGTGATAAAACATTCTCTCTCTTGAAAAATTCAAAAATTATATTCTTACTCTCATGCTTCTGATTTCCATATTCCCTTCTTGAATTGTTATAAAACCACATTTGATAATTTATATCTATATATTATTTAAAAAAAATCTTGTAATACAAAATTATTATTATTTACTAAAAAATTAAATTATCATTGACAATGGAATAATTATACGTTGATAATTTAATATCATTGTCACATGATAATTTTTCTTATAATTACCCTTGAATAATTTTTAATAATTATATCCTAATAATTTTCCATACAAATAATCTTTCATAATTAATCAATTATAATTGATATATATATATATTAGTTGATAATTTAGTGCATTTATCTTTTTTACAACAATATATAGATAATCTGATGAAATTATTACTTTATAAATCTAGTATTTATCTTGGATAAATTCGTAATATTATTTTATGACAATCCACACAATTATCATTTGCTCATAAATTTTCCATTGATCATTCTCATAAAATATCCACATTTAATTATAAAATAATAATTTCGTTTAAATTATAATTTGAAAATTATATATTGTTTTATTCTGATAATCTCACTCAATTACCCTTTGATAATTTTTGGTAATTATAAATTGATAAATTTATGATATTTATATTTTGTTAAAATTATTATTTGATAATTTTCTATAATTTTAATTTTTAAAATTTCATGTTTTCAATTTGATAATTTTAAATAATTATCAGTGTTAATATTTGTGCAATTATCCTTTGACTAATTTATAAATTTATCATTTGATAATATTTTTTTCTTAAAATTTCAATAAAAAAGTGGAAATCCATATCGAAAGTACAATGATTCATTCAAAAACAAATATGATATTAAATTTTTTCTCGTCAATAAAAATCTAATAGATATCATGATAGATATTGAGGAGATATGTTTAAAGGAATAAAATAAAATAAAACAGAGAGAGAGAGTAGTAGAATGGGTTGAGGGGTGAGAAAATAATGGTCATCGTAACAATTCCATGAGTACAACCCCATATTCAATTAATAGTATATTTTCATCAATTAATTGTATAAAATTTCCAAATTTTTTCATATATTTGCTACAAAATTGTATTAATTTCATGTTCTAAACCTATAAATATATTGGTAACATCAATGACCTACACCATGTGCCCCAATTAAATATCAAACATTAGTCTTTGAAACACTGCCCCAATTCCAAGGTCACGCTACCACTGACGGCGCATCAATCCAACATCATACAAAAAATTTATGACCAAAACTATATCTTTTCAATAATAATAAGAATACATACTATTATTGTTATTAAATATATCACATTAATAATAATATTGATAACAATGTTATATTATTAAATTATTTCATAATTTACAACATTAATATTATTAACCATAATTAATAATAATAATAACAACCAAAATTAATATTTTTATTTTTAATTATATTAAATTATTGATTACATTAAAGTTTTGAAAAAAATAAACATTAAATACCGAAATTTTAATACAATCATTTAATTCTTGATTTAATTTAATGTAAATTATAGAGTGTTTAAATTATATCATTAATGGCGTTGACACAAAAAATGATTTAATTGGTTAATAAAAAAGGATTATGAAACCTTATTGTGTTAACTATGATGTTGCGGCGAATTAAGTGCATTAGTTTTTCTCTTCATATTAATTAAATATTTTAATAATTTAATTTTTTTATCAAATAACTTGATTTAATGAAAAAACTGACCAAACGACCATTGCATAAGAATTTTATACCCCGCATAGCGTAAACCCTACATTTTAGACCCAATGGTTCACTTTCATATATTATATGATGCATTTTTTGAGATAAATTAATTTATTATAAATTTAAAAATGGAATAAATCAATAAGATCATATAATTTTTTTTGATCATGTGTGATGTTTCCAAACACCCGATTCACATCAAGGTTATACTACAAATATGGTAAAACCCATTTTCCCTACCAAATGATGGTCTCATATTTCTCATATGACAAGCGGATTGAGATAAATTAATTGTTTTTTTAATTTTAACAGAGAATAACAATTTGATTTAAAATAAAAGGGTTCACTTCACAATAAGGGACTCAAAATATCTGATGATTACAAATGTTATACCCCTCATAAGATAAATAGTATGTCATGAACCTAAAAATGGTTTGTATATGGTATATGACACATCGAATGGGAGTTATACAATTATATTAATTAAATTTTTTGTGTGTAAAATAATATATTGAATATTTTTATTCCATCATCATCGAGGATCTTCAGGACTCGGAATGTAAAATAAACTCAGTGCCTAACTCTATAAATATTTTATAAAATATTCCAATATTCTTACTAGGCCTTTATCTTCACACAAATCCTTTAAAAAATTTATTAAGTTATTTTATTGAAAAATTATATTTTAATATAAATCAATTATAAATTATCAACAAGGGGGTTTATATTATAATTAAAAAATAAATATATTAAACATTTCATACTGGTCATCTCACCCAATACCAAGACCATTTTTTCTACAATATGTCCTCATACTCTACACACTTATCATTGATCAATAGTCGACCTATTAGGGTTTTCCATCTACCATCACATGACACCCCATCCTAAAGGTGACCAAGATTATAGGTATCCTCCCAGAAAAAGACTCTATACTTTATAAAAAGGGATTTAAGACTTTATACAAGGTCATCAGTGGCCTTGGAAACTCTCTCTCTCATCCTAAGAATATAACAGAAGCTACAAAATTTATATTAAATTATAGTGTAATTAAAATTATCTTATACAGTTATATTATAAATTTCATTAATTTAATAGGACTAGTGACCATAGGGTATTGAATAAATGTCTCATTCACTATAAACCAAAACTAATATACCATAGGGTTAGTATCGAGGAACACCTACCTCATTTAATTCATTATTATTTAGTCCTCACCACAAAATGTTTCTTTCTATGCTCATTGATTTCCCACTAGAGCCCGCAAAGCATCCCAATCTCATACCTATATCCATATTATAGAAATAAATCAATATAAAGTTTTATAGTTAATTATTTAATATAAAAATAATTTTAATAATCATTATAAAACACATCGGACACCACCACATTATAGGAACCTTGACTGACCAATCTTGGAAGGCCTATATTAGAACTTAAATACCAACCCGTGGAAAATTACCTCCCTCCAATGAAAAAAAATTATCAATTCCATTTACAATGATAGAAAAAATATTTACTAATTTCCTGAAGGTGCGTACTGTTTAAAAATTAAGGTATGATAATAGGATTATGTCATCTATTGAGGTCCTAATTGAGGGATAAAAAGAATTCCCATTATAATCTATCTATTCATCCATTACCCAGTGGAAATAGAAAAAACACTAACTAGGGAAGAAGGATGTTAGAATGATAGAAGATAGAGATCAAAAAAGGTTTTTGAATTAATGATTAAAATCAAACCCATCAAAATTACATAAAAACTTCCTCTTTAAGGGCTTAATGTAGTGAAAGTTAGGGGAGATGACTATTAGTCCACATTAAAAAATGTGAGGGTGGAAGAGGTGCACACTGCCTAAAAATCTAGTGGAGGAAAAGTGTATTTTTCCCCTTTATGAAACACTACTAACTATATTGTATAGGACCTTCATCTAGTAAGTGGAATCTATAGTGCCGCCAAGACATTATCAACCCCACCAGCTAGTTTATGGGATCATTCCAAGTGGAAGGTGTCAAGAATCCACAACATGTCCAACCTATCATCCATCGAATGACCTTATAAACCCATGAAACACTCTTAGACCTACATTCCATGTCCAGAGTCATCTGTTATAGGTGTTAAAATGCACCAGATACCTTCTAAACCTCCAGTTGAAAATCTATATTGTTTAGTAATTTTAAATCTCAATTAGGTTATCGAATTTCTAACCCATATGTAAAAATTGGGTTTCAAAATATCATAACCACGAAATTTCTCATCCACTAATTGCTGAGAACCAACCCAAAACACCAATTAGAACATAATCCAAATCCCTAGGATATTCATCATTTAAAAGAATCAAAAATACATTCATAATAATAGTCACACTCTGAACAGACAATGGTGAATATCCCACCTTGTGCCTAACATTATCCATCTCTTCGAGTTCCGCATATAAAAGTTCCATCACAAAAGTAAACTTGTCTCTCATTCCATTACATTCTCATCAAATCCAATTAAATCTTGTTATCCCTCAAGTTAAATAATAAAATCAATGATTCTATGTTGAATGTCACTATGAATAATACGTGGGAAGGATACCTTTATCTCCTCTATAAACAAACAAATGATTGTGGTAGTGCCACCCATATTTGGAAACCCAAATCACATATTTTTTAGGTCTAAAAAAATATGATATAATATTTTTAGTCTCTATGAAATGTCACTTATCAGGCCAACCACATGATTTAAAACCACTCCACTCTATTCAAGAACATGAACTCCTACACACACAGACCACATAATAAAATGAATTTTAATTCTACATGGTTATAAACCTAAATGGTCCCACCCTTCATGGTGATCCATTTAAGATGGATCCATGGCTATATAATTTACCAATAAAACACTAAGGAATCATCATGCCTATACCATATACCATACTAAACCCACCATGAACTGATATCTAAATATTTAATTTACCCATTTTTATTCCCTTAAAAGTGTAAGAAGACATGGGGAAACCTATCTCATAGGCATTCCATTATCATCACAGGGGTTCTGACACACACAAAACATAGAAATATTTCAAGCTCTCCAAGTCTCCCAACTAGATCATAGTTTATCTCTCATGTAAGGTCACTTTTTATAAGAATCCATCCATGATACTATTTAAAATAATCCATGACATCATGCATTCATATACATCCACCATTGGGTTCTATATTAACAACATGAATAACATTCCAACCCAATATCCTACAATGAAATTTATTCCCACAAGGTATTTATATATTGGAATACACTCTGATAATAATGATTTAATTTCTATTGATAAATAATGTCATCATCCTAGACGATTAAAGCTAATTAAAATATATTCATTATATCGTTAATGTATACTTAAATCCAATATAACGTGTAACACAATATATAGGATTCTTCATTCACATTAAATAATAATGAATTTGGTCAATTTACACCATTGTCCTCACTCAAATGGTATCATCATTCAATGGTCCATATTATAAACTATAACAACTTGGTTTATCATGATAGAATTCCATTCCTAGAAATATATGGAAAATATTTATTGTTTATTTCTGGAACATTAAATAACCAATCCTATAGGGTTAATTAAATATGTATTTTCCAATGGTTATTTATAACTAGTGAACCAATAACACATTATTTAGTTATGTATATCTCAATTTCAAGATATGCAGGACAAATTTGTATAGTTTGTTATGAGAACACAAATAACTTAACCTACGTGGTAAAAAACCAGAATTAGATTCCACTAATGGACTATGTCCCTAAGTGACCCAGTATAGTCACCTCACATCTCATATAACAAGGGAACAAGTGTTCTTTGTCAATAGTATCCCTTTATATACACATGAAATTTCACTGAAATTCAATACATATACTAACGTTTTTCAATCTAATTATAATTTCATGAAGTACATATGTGGTATGGTTCCAAATGATATATCATTAAAACATGAGATAAATACTCCACTCATCAGTGGAAAATGATAATAATAATTTATCTCTACATGTCATGTTGATCCAATATTCCAACTCATTATGTTTTAGATTCCTCTTACCTCTACATTCCAAGTGGAATGTCTATAATTAGTCAATAACCAATTCGATAAGAGGAAAAAAAATAATTGTTAAATTGAATCACCATATGTATATTTCAACGTCAATATAATGTCAATCATATGATCATAGAACAATAGAAACAATCCCGTCTCCTGAAACATTAACTTCTTATGGGGGGAAGGAGTTCAGGATGCACCAGCCCAATATCGATTATAGGCTATAAAATATTCATAAAACACCAACCCATTATACCAAATGTTTTAATAAAAATGAAAAATAAATCTCTAATAAATAATTACAATGACATGAAGTATCTCACATTAATAGTAGCTCAAATAAACCACCAAATAAAATTAGGCACCCCTCACCATATCCCAAATGTGGTAATCTAGAAATCGAGGTCTATAGAAGTGATGTGGGGACACTACACCACCAATATTGGAGTCATAAATCATAATTTAAATGACTAAGTAAGAAATTATATGTAATTGAAAAATAAAATTAAACACATTATGGATTTATAAATACTCCATGAAGGTATCATAACCATCTGGGATATCCTTCTTGATTAAGAAAAAATGGGCCTCGATCCAACCTTTTCCTACATTAATTATGTTAGAGCTACATAAGTAATCTATTTCAATGGTGGATTGAGAATGGTGTGATTTCCAAACATAGTAGGGAAAACCCAATGTTGTCTTGTAATATTCCAGAAATAAAGTGATATGTTCCTGTTACATTCCTCATATAAAAAATCTTTTTGCAAAAAATTAAATATATAAACCACCACAAAAATATACATTAGAACTGTTAAAAAAATATATTTGCGAACATCATGATGATAATAATAACTAGTAGTAACAATTCTTGATGGGCATGGTCATATATATCCTAGCCCAAGATAAATAAATGTTGTTAATCCTCTCTCTTGGGATCCCATGATCAACACTAAATTAATATGAGTAACAGAACATGGGGCTTCACCATGATTATTGTTCCACAAGACCCCATGCTAAACAACATGATAATATATATGAATTTTTCAAATTCAGGATGGTGTCTAATTTCATCGATGGGTAAGGAATGTGGAAATCCAATATGACATTTCATGATTTTTTTAATGAGCCTAATAGGTAATAGAAAGTGTATAACCTCACTATATACCATGTTAAATCTCCTAGGGATCAAATATCTCATGAATCCCCAGCCAAAATATATATGTTGTGTCCACCTAATCATATGTAGTATCCTGGTCATCAATTTATGGGATCCAATAGTCTCAACTGGGTTTTCCCACATATATTATTGGTGATATATACACCAACTAATAAACTCATACTTATATTTTAATGAAAATAATCACAGACATTCCAAATGATCTATTTGTATCTCCATTTGAATCCAGGAACATGGAAATTCACGATGCTATAATAATATAATAAAAATCCTGATCATTATATTTAATAATGTATATATGGTGACACATTATCTAAAGATGGATCCTAGGTACCACATTTATGAATCCACTCTAAAATAAACTAAATAGCTAGTTTAATTACCATTTATGATTCATCCACTATATACCATGATAAAAGATGTCAAATATATCATGAATCCATGTTTCTTATCTATGTATACATGTGATTCATGGGAATCCTAGGAAATTACAATAATGTAATTCCCAATAGATGATTCATAAGTGTATTGGAAAATAAATGAATATACAAAAATTAAAAAGTCAGAAAAGTGGTTTCCAAGGAACCCAAGACAATATACCATCATCCACAACCCCTTTTTCCAACATAATCATTATTTGATCATTGTGACCCCTTCTAATATCTCAATTCATATCCAAATACAAAAAATGGGGGGCTATAACAAAATGGGGAACTCATGGGGGTTCCCTAGGTCATCAGTACATATAGTCTTCCTTCATGGGATCCCCAATTTGTATTTGAATTTTTGACTTATGTAAAATTTTTTGTGGATATCCCATCTATCAACATAATAATATTTTCTACATAGCCTCATAGTACTCCATGTATTACTACACTAGATACAATTTTGGGAGATGACCCAAGGCCCATTTCTATATCATGGCTCCCTCTAGAATTTTCCATTCACCAAAAACAAAGAACATTTTTACTATTTAATATTCAAATATGCTATGTAAATATTAAGAGTCCTTATTATACATACTGGGTAAATCCATCTCAAATCAGGCCACACTACCTCTTAATGGTGTCCCAGAACATAACTATCTTTTTATTAACTAAGCATGTAATCACAATTTATTGAAAAAACACAAAAGATACATCATAAATCATATGAAATAATTCATAAGACTAGTTTTGAAAACCATGTAACATAGTTGAAGTTTTAACTTTTAGTCATCAATGAGGATGCTTATTGCCCAATAACATCAATGTCCTTCTCGAGTCCAAAACACCACCCGACATCCTACCGCACTCCATAAACCATAAATAATTAATCATAAAATATTATAACTGATTATATAATTTTATCCAAATCGACATAAACTCCCAAAAAATCACTATAACCCATTTTATCAAAAAAAAATCGAGAAACAATACATAGAGGGCCCAAAAAAACTCCTAGAACCATCATGATAAAAATTCCTAAAATGTTATGGTAAAGAAATTTTCAATTTAAAAAAAATGTAACAAAAATACTAAAATATATCCATGGTTTGATATACCTTTGATGAATCTATGAAAGATATTGGAAAATGACATATCAGGACATCCTCTACAATGGTTTACTGAGAACCCCATCACACTCAGCTGATTCCACCATTCTACAGTGGAATAAGAAACAAAAACATAATCCAGTAAGAAGAAAAGTGGAAAATATTAAGGAGGATATAAATGAGGGTTTTTACGATCATATAGTCACAGAAAACCTCCTAATAATGACATGAAAAGATAATAACTTAAGGGATCGAAGGAGGTGAAATAAGGTGACCCCATAGTCCCCATGACCAAATAAGAGGGATAAAGAGGGGATACCCCAAAAAACCCTTGGGGATGATGTTACATTTTCAATTTTCTAAGAACCACTGGCTGTACAATATAGGTCCACTTTCTATTCAGTGAAAACACCTCATATCTTGACTAGCCTAAAATCTCCCAGTTAATTATTCAATCCTCCTAGATAGCTATTAACCTCTATTCCACGTCAATTTACATCCTTTATAGGGTTTAAACAGACAAGATACCATACCAATCCCAGGATCAAAATCTAACCAATGTAGTAAATTGAAAACCCATATTCATTCGATATTTTCAATCATGTTTATAAAAAATGTGTTTTATAAGAATATATCTAACCATTTTAGATAAATTGCATGATTGAATTGGTTGAAAAACCCATAAATGGATAAAATTTCTATTTAAATTTTATGTTCATCCTCACATTGATAGGAAATAAATGGTTTATTCTGAATATCAAATATCACTTACCTTAATTGAAAATTGATATGATCTATATTCAAAGATGTCGAAAAAATTTCAAAAATCACATCACATTTGGATATAGGGAGAATACAAATAATAAAAGGAATCAGATTCCCAAAATCATATATCAAAGAGAATCTATATACATAAGATGAAATCATCATACCATTATGATTATTCACTAAAAATATATATCAATCCATCAAGGTTTATTAGGTGAAACACTTTACATATTGATCAGACATAAAAGAGTGGGGTGAACTACATATAATAAATTTATGGTTTGTGAATGTATAATACGAGTACCATTCTCTATTGGATTTATGTTCTAAGATTTTCCAACACAAAAAATATTAGTGTTAGTATAAATAGTCATTAATTAGACTGAGAAGTCATATGATATGGAAAATCAATCCAATAATTCACTAAAGAATGACACAATCTTATCAACCCATGATAGTACCTATTTCATTATATTATTTACATATTCATTTCTTATTAGTCATTATAACATAAATAAATTTAAATCCTTCACAATGTTTTATAATGTGAATTTCACTTAACTGTAGAATATCTATAGATAGGGTCAAAAAAATGTGTTGTTTGGCCACATATTCATTATTTAGGAATATATTGAGTTAATACCGAATTATCCTTTAAATGGTTATAACCACTGGATATATTTTTACAACAACCATCATCAACATATTTTTATCTAGAATGGGATTTCATTTTTATGAATATATGATATCTATAATTTAGTAACACTTCATGAAATTTAATGTATTTAGGATTGTCCGATATGTTTCTCACTATTGTTTTAATATCATATTTAATAGAAGTAAATAATCAATAATTTGATACAAACTGATTATACATGAGTGTTATGTACATAAATAATCTAACCATTTCAGTTTAAATGTGATATATTCAAAAATAATACACATCGTATAACTATAATGGTTTAGTTTAATTAAATGTTATAAACATAATATTAATTTTTTATTAATTATATTTAAAATACCAAAAACATTCATCACATATAGTACCTAGTATAGACATATCCTATTTAAAACCATTATTCATAATATGGGGAAATGGAAACCTAAATAAACATTATCTCAGATGATCAGTATAGATAAAAATGTGTTATATAAGTTAATCTTTATAATTGGTAATATGACATTAATTAGTATATAATAACATGATGATAACATTCAAAAATATATCCAATATATTAGAAACCACTTATCCTGATCCATGTCCCAAATAATTTTTATAATAAATTATATGAGTCATAGGAGTTTAAAATCATCAGTAATCATACATTATCCATTTGAATATTACATAAGAAGATGAAATAATTTTTTCCATAAATGTAACAGTTTGAAATCATTAAAATAGTTAGGTATCACTATGAATTATATCATAGTGGATATGGCCTCAAAGCAGATTGATTTTACTACCCATTCCAATAAACATAGTGGACATAGTCCCACCATTGTTGGGGATCACTTAATATTACCTTCTATATTGTCAAATTATATATATAGAATTACCAAAATAATTTGAGGGAAATAAAATTATATCTCCACTCATCAAATAATTAGAAACGTATATATGTAAAGGTTATGTTCATAAAATTATTATTTATTTCATAATATCTTAATTTACGTGTGGGAAGGAAACTTTTTTCATAAAAACAACCCTCGAACATCATTATCATAGTACATCATTAGAAAGAAATTGTAATTTTTTAATTAGATCATATTCCCAGTAAATATTATGATTCATTAATGGATGTTGGAATATATGAAATATACATATATAAAACCATTTGGAATATTCTTGGAAACATTTATAGCATAAAAAATCCTCAGAATATGGGTATTATATTTTTTATAAAAAATAATGGAATCTTGTAATGTAATATTTATATTAAAAAACTATCATGATGGTGGGAATGTGAAGTCATTGTGTAAACATTAAAAAAAATGTTTTCCATACTTTTTAATTAATTCAAAATCGATTGTTTGGGAAAAGGTTTGAAATGAATAATTTTAAAAGTTTCTAAATAATGTAAAAGGATGAATGCAACAACTTTATTAATTATCTGTGTATAGAAAAAACATTTATTAAATAATCTTATGAAAATGTATGCAAAAGATAAATATACCCAATCAAAATATGATGAATAATATCTTATTTTATTAAAAAAATTCCATTGGTATTTTTGAGTATCAAAGTGGGGGAAAAATTTTATATTAAATTAAAAAACTATAAATAACAATAGAAGAATAAAATTTAATGGGGGTTTGGAATATAATGAACATACAATTTCCCTGAATTGAAATTTACACATAAATAATCATGATAAAAAATAAATTATAAAATAAACCATAATAAAATTTGTAAAATTTGAATTAATAAAACTAGAAAGAAAAATCCTTATACACCACATAGAAAACCTAGTTGGGGAATGAAGAGGAAATCTCAAAGAGGAGAACTTTTGAGGTAAAACATACCATAAGTCCAAAAATTCATTTTATTCCATCTAAATAGCTTTATTAAAAATTTATAACTATTATACATGTATACATGAAATTTATCCATTGATATCATAGTAAATAAAAGTCCCTTATATTTTAAAATCACATATTTATAAAAAAACACTTCATAGAATTCACTATTTTGTATTAACTCTTCATTTTTCTATTCATGTTGTTGTTTGATGGTTTCAATAAATTCACAATGATCCAAAATAGTTTCATAATCATATAGTAAAAATCTTATATATCATTATTAAAATATTTATTATAATTTGAGTTAAGTAGTAAATAATAATTAATTACGTCACTTTAAAGAGGTAGTAGTCTAAAATATATGATTAGGTGATGATTTTATATTTCAAGGAATTGTATGAAATGATGTTATATAATAATAATTATTACAATAAAAATAATTTAACATAACTTAAATATGGTATGATTAAATAAATATATATATAAATCATGGAGAGGTGGAAAGAGATGGCATTTTTTCATACCACTATACTTTATCTCCGACTATGTCTTCTAACCTTGAATGGGATGGTGACATTGTTGATCCATCGTCCATTGGTGGGGGATTTATTTTTTGTGTTTACTTATATAAATCTATTTCACCCCAGTCCCCATAATCTATCCTCCATTTTATCCATCCATTCCATATAATCAGCATTTTCCATATATCCCCTCACTTTATTTAGATTTTCCAAGATCCCCCTATATCAATTGTTGTTCAAAGACACCTGAGATCTATTAATCCTAAATATGGTGTCATTTTCTAGTCACCATCAAAAAAAAGTTTTTAATTATAATAGATTCATATTTTATTTATTAGGATTATAGGATAACATGGTCGTAGGTATAATTCATTTCTACTACATCATGGATCTCATCACCAATGATAAATACATGATAACAGCATGGTCGAAGCCATGGTAATCCTATATCACATCACACTTATACCATTTCAGATGGTCTTATAAATATCATAAGAACCATGACCTCCTAACCACACAGTTATGGGTATATCTCCCTGACCATCCTCTTCCTTTAAAAAATTCTTCAATTATCATCAGACTTGGGAACTTGTTTTGTCACCTTTTTATGCTCATCAAGCAAGATTATTCCCCTATTTCATCACAGTGACACTTTTTTGTGTTGAATAATATGTTGGAAAACCCTTGTGGAATATGTTTGGAATATCTTCGGTGAAGATTTATGATATAAGAAGCTAGGTCTCTTTGATCCATGGGTTCACTTCTATTTCACAAGAATGTGACTGGGGCACTATAATATCTTTTACAATTTAGGCACCAAATGATATAATTATGATAATAATGTTTATTGATATAACAATTAGATGTATGTCCTAGGTGGTGGTATATAGAATCATTCATAGATACCGTGGGTGTCTATGAGGACCTATCCAT
The DNA here is from genome assembly GCA_963277665.1 of Viscum album. NCBI lineage: Eukaryota > Viridiplantae > Streptophyta > Magnoliopsida > Santalales > Viscaceae > Viscum > Viscum album. The sequence continues at coordinate 1,040,528,084 of OY728165.1, forward strand.
AACATGTCTCTAATACAAATTCCGGTCTGGTGTATTTAGTGCTAAAGATCTCTCATTAATGCCACAGATTGAAATTACCTTAGACAATCATAAGACACTCTATATCTATGTCATGTCTAGTATATGATCTGTAGTGATAGGTCTAGCTATGTCAATGAATGGTCTAACTATATGAATCCATACATCTGTGAGTCTAGGTGACAAGCTACCCAAGAATAATTTTGATCCTTTACTATCTAATTATTTTGTATCACTACTCTCTGATCATTTAATGTTGAGGTCTGTTCAATTTTAGAGAGATATAGTAGCATACATTTCATTTACTAAAACACTATATATGAAACACTCTCTAGAATACAGGCCTAATTTTTTTGGGGTGTTTAATGATTCATCCTAAAAAATAGATAACGAGGGAAATAAAACTATGAGGAATAAAAGGAAAAAGAAAATGGTACAAAATATGGGATAAGAGCCTAGAAAATAATTCAATGATTTGGAAGAAAGGGAATGCTTTATTTACACCAATTCTTACAATGAATATAAGGATCTATCTCAGGAAACAACAAAATATGGAGAAGAGGTGAACCTATAATAATATATTCATACAATATCATTTGTGAATAAAGGAATTATTTATTTTTGAATGTATCAACAAGCCATTATGGACCATTACATTATGGGAAATTTTATGATCTTTGTGTCCTTGGGAATTCTAGGTTGGTTTTGAAGCCAGTGGTAGCACCCAACAGTAGGACCATGGTGGTAAAACCTAGATGTGGAAATTAGTTGTAGAACTAGATAATTGAACCATCAAAATATCACATCATTGTAGAAACATGAAGGTTACAGCAGATTTTAGCATACTTACAGTTTCACCTGAAGGTATAACACTTGTGGTGGAAACAATTGGTAGAAACTTGCAGGTTGTACCCTAGTAGTGTAACCTTGTAGTAGATCCTTGGTTGATGCACCTAGAAGTAGAACCCTGATGGTAAAAGTCTACAATGTTTCTAGTTTTCTAGAAATAAAAAAAATCCCTTTTTGACATTTCATTATTGACAAATAGTTTTAATACCCTAATTAATGAATTTTGAAACCTTATCCATAGAAAATAGTTTTAGATGTGATATTTCTAAAGTTAAAATACTTACATCTTTCATTAATTTATTATTTATTAATATTATGATTTGAGGTTCCGAAATCTGTATTTTCATGGAGTTGTGGTGCCTTTTTTATGGCGATGTCTTGGTTTCTTCCCTGTATTTTGTTTCCAGTTATGTGCTCAGTCCTGTTTATGGTGCTGAATGTTGGAATAATGTTCCATTATTCCTTCTAGTGGGTCCATTTATTTATTCATTATCTTCATCATGTATGTAAGGATGACTATGTCGTTTTTTTGGTAAATTGTTGCATAAATATTAATAAAGAAAAATATTGTTTTTATATTAATTTGATAAGGGGTGAGATATTTTTTCATTCATTTTCTGATTATTCATATTTTGATATTGGATATATATATATGTTTTTGTATCATTGAAGATCATGATCAATGGTTTCCCTTTTTTGGTTTTTATATATAATGTTATGCCCATGTTTTTTGATTTTTATGACACCCACATAAATAAATTGTTAACAACTTATACTCAGTTATTGAATTTATTGTACCAGAATATTTTTCTTCTCTGATATAAATGTTAAATAAAGACATGGAATTGAATAAAGGCCCTAATTCCAAATCTAGAATATTAGATATGTGTGTTGTAACATGTTTATATATGTGGGTATGTGTTGTGTTTTTTTGTTGATGCGATGCTTCAGTAGTGGATTATTTATGATGCATGTGGGGGTAGTGGATGTGATACTTTTATATAGTGGGGATGAAAAGGTTATTGTGATGTTTTTATGTAGTGGGTCTACAAGAGTTGTTTCAATGTGATGGAATCAATATGTTTTATGTGGCTATTTGACTATTGATTTTTGATTCTTTTTTTGTGTTGTGTTGTGATTATTTCCTGAGAATTATTAGAATTAAAATAGATTTTCTAACTGAATAATGAACTATAACATGCTTTGTATTATAAATTATGGGTTTCAAAAAGAAATTAATAAGCTATAATGGGTTCAATGAACATGCTATATTAATTTAAATGACTTGATAATATATAATATATAAGTTCTATATAATTAATAATGGTTGGAGTATTATATATTTTTATGGATGTTTCTGGATATAGTGGAATCAACAATACGAGTGAGAGTTTTTAGTTGGTTTGTACCATTGTTGTGAATCTATAGAATGGGATTCTACATAGCTATGATACATCCATTGTATTCCGCATTTGATTTCATTACAACCCCTACCCATGTGGAGAACAATGTACTGACACCCATATATATATATATATGGTGGTGTCCTCTAAGCATCTCGGTGAGAGTATGGATGAGTGGATAACCGTTCATCCCTACACACACTTCTTCGAACAGGTGAAATGCACATGTTGTGATATCTATATGTCAAAAGTGAAAAATTCTATATGAGATTTATTAATATGTGATTAACATGGGGTCTTCAAGAGATATGTGATGAGATTGAATATGGTAGGGTTTGTACATTGTTGGATAATGGAATGAGGTTGGTGTCCTTAATGTTCATGAAACCCTACTAAACTGGTATGATATGAGATGTGATGTGATAGTCTTAGTGTATATGGGAAGGATGTTATGTGGTGTTATTCATAAGTGGTGGGAGTTCTAGAACATTTCTTGTAGGGGCGTGAGATCGAATAATCAGTGGAAAATCAATTTGATGTTACCTTCATCGTTATGATTCATGTGAAATTATTTTTCATGGATGTTTTATTTGGTAAGTAAGCCATGTTGGGGATGGGTTTCATTAGTATACATGTGTATCTTCTATTGGTTCTACTATATGGGATGTGTTCATTAGTATTCTCTTTCCACACGACAAAGAGAATTTTGTTTTTCCTTCTATGTATACTTGTTTTCTCACCCTTTGTATATAAAAATATTTTTATTTTTCCCTAAGGTATTCTTGGACTGTGCTAGAAATTACTAAATCAAAACATTATACTTTTTCTATGTCATTGGTTATCTATTTTTTTGTATTTATATTTGAGACTTGTAAATGTATCAAATTTATTTATGCATGCATTGTGGGATGATTTTGGACTTTTTAATATTATTTAATGGAGTTTTTTTTGGATTGTTCATCATATATACTAAACCTGCATTATTTTAGTGGAAAATTCCTCCCATTTCTTTTGAATTATAAACACTCTATTCAAGTCAACAACCAGGGGTCTACTAGAGTTAGTATTAGGGGGATCATTATATTTCTACATTCATTGCTGGATCTTTGGTTGGAGGAGGTCATGACAGAGTGGTATAAAAGATGATGGTTGAGAGATATCATGGAATTTGGATTTATAAAATGTGATCATTTCAAAGGTATGTGTAACACCCCGACCCCAGTTACCCAGAGTCGGTGCATTATTACATTACATTGGAATGATACAAGGAATCATGTCTTAAAAGACTGATTAGTTTAGTATCTTTGGAAGTACTAGATACATTCATAAGTTTTACATTAAATCATGAAATAAAAACATCAACAATATTTTTTCCCCATTGACCACACTTACATCATTATCCTATCCCTGTAGGTCCATTATAAAATATTTCTTGACAACCTGTGAAAAATTAAAACATAGAAAGGGGAGAGCTCAGATGCTTAGTAAGGATAACATTATAGTGGAAACTTTCTGAAATAATAATAGATATTTAAGGAAATGTTTAAGACTAAACAAAATCCTTTTCAAATTAATCATCAGCATAATATGGAAAAGATAAAAAAAAATTCCATTTACTTATTCACATCGATAATTTACTAGTCGAATAATCTTATGCAATATGAATATCCATGTTCATAATTATGGAATGCATAATGCCAAACTACATAACCACATAGTCAAGGCCTTGTGACAAGACTACAAATAAGTTTTTTTCAAGGCCCTGTGGCAAGACACTAGTTTTTCTCATGAGACCTACCGATGCATCGAGGAGCTATATTGGACTCCACCCGTCACTTACTAAGTCCAATGCATTCCTCATATAAAAAGTTCTAAACATAACATAAACATTCGTATTAAAACACTCATACAAAATTTCAATACTTTGTCCATAACCCGTGAATGGTGTAAAATAACTCATCCATAGTCAAACATATCACAAAACCTTCAATAAAATATGGAATATTTTTAACATAATAAATCAATTTCAAAAAATCTTTAAATCCATCAAAGGATGTTGACATAGATGAATTCAAAACATTTAATAGAGAAATATATCTTTTTACTTTGAAATCTTTAAAAATCCATATAATTATAAATGAAACATTTATTTTGAAAATATTTTTATAAGCTTGTATAGGAATATTAGACGATGTTTTAGTGGCATAAAATAGCCACACCCACCGTATAAGTTCAAAAAAGACAGTTTTTCCTTAATTTTTTGGAAAAGGTTATAAAGTACCTTGTTTAGAAAATGACAGAAAGATTCCATTTAAACCAAAAAATTAAAACAATGGTGTAAATGAATTTAACCCATAGTCTAGTAAATAGTAATTTTTTTTGAAATACATTTTTAAGAAACATGGATGTGGATGATAAAGAGGTCCAAGTAGATACGAATGTAAAAACAACCTCAAATAATAAAAAGATTGCGATTAACACTTAGCTTGTAATTTTCTATAGTCGATGGTATTTTAACCTCTTAAAAATAGATAAAACATTTTTATTAACTGATACATGAATAATATAGATATATATGATATCATATATGATCTTATAATATTTCACTATTAATAATATTTTATTAGTATCATCGTTTAGGGTATTAACTGATCTATTTTACTTTATATGATCGGTTACATAATCCAAGATTGTTATGGATAGGATGTATTTTATTCATATCCAGAATGATATTAAGTTCTTAAAAAATATTTTTAATCATAAAATGAAATTTATTCTTGAATTATTATGATGGGGAATGAATCTCATCACGTTCATGGAGATGACAATCTGGACGTACGCACAAGCGACAATATCATTATATTGATGGTGAAATCGTATGTAATTGGATGTTATATCATAAATACTACATCATTAACATGATATATTTATTATTTAAATTAGTTATACACATTATTATACCCATATAAATAATTAATTGTATGAATAACAAACAACACTATGACATGGAGACAGTAAGGCGTACATACGCACGTATGGTGACATTGTCATTAATATGATGGGTATAATAATGAATATGATGGTAAATTTTTTTTAATAACATCACATTATATAGAAGATACTGGTGTAATTATTTTAGAATGGAATCAACAAATAAAGAGGAAGAAGAAGAAGAAAAGAACTTGAAAGTTGCGATGAAATATTTACCTCTTCTTCAGGTTCTACCATTTGATTTGATCAAAAGGGCTCCTTAGGTTGGATTTATGACCAAAGGGAGGACTATAGGATTAATAGAGGAATTTAGGGAGAATATTTTGGCATGGGTTAGCCAGGAAAAATGGATTTGGGGGTGTGAAATTAATAGAAGGGAAATTACCCTTTTATAAGAGATGTGGGGTTCACTTTTGGAAAAGTTTGAAATATTATTTTAAAATAAAATAATTTTATATTTTTAAAGGCTCCAAAATAATTTATTTAGAGGATATGGTGGGGATGGGTCGAAAAACTACCATACAGTGGGTTTTAGATAGGTTTAGGTCACCATATTAACCTTATCTTTTAGATTTAACTCTTAGTTGAATAGTTTTACATTTACCATGTCTCTTTGTATTTTTATATTATATGGTTAATAAACTTACTATAACAAGACAAACAAACCCCATGTGTTTCATTATTAATATATATATCCTTATATAAGTCCTTTATAAAAACCATAGTTTTTTAGGAATATTATATCAAGTAATAATATAGTATTTGTTTTAAAAATTAAATTATGTCAATTTTGACACTATTTAGTATTTGATTTTTTTGAAATCCATTAGAAATTTATCACTTAAAATAAAATTTAATTAACAAACCCTAACATATCATTTTAACTTCTAAAACTATTTTAATAAATTATAATTCTCAATTTACATTTATTTGGATGTTTATAATATCAATTATTTTAATATTTCATTATTAATGTAAATAATTCATCATCATTGTGTCATAAGTAAATTAAATTATTTAATGTCTAAAAATTATAAATAAAATAACATTATTTAAGAAATAATTATTATCTTTCCAATGAATATTTATAGTCCAATTTATATTGTGTGTAACCCTATATTAAAAATGGTTTCGTTATTAAACGTTGAATTTAACTCTTTTAAATTTTCTTTAAATAAAATAATAATAAATGTCCTAATATATTCCAAGTAGATAAAAGGGGTTCATATTTTGTTCTCTATAGTTGTTTTTGGTCTAATAACACTTATCCAATAGAATTAGGACATGTGTTATGGTAATTATGATATCATTTTTACCCTTAATCACTGTATTTACTTTTAACAGTGGTAAAAAAAGTCACAAGTTAATATTCACCAAAAAACAATTCATATTATTGAAGCACATTCTACTTATTGATATTAACTGTGTCTCTCATATTTTTGAAATTCAAATCATAGAAGATGTAAAATTAAGTTTTATTCATGTTTTCAAATGCTCCTAGGAGGTGGGTATTACTATTCATAACAGCTAGATTGATTGGTCACAGAGTGTTAGAATCTCTTTGTTGCGTAAAATGAATGCTATTTAATTATTCAAAGGAAATCATAATGTGGAATTTTGGGTTGTTACATTATTCCATCCTTTAAATAATTTCTTCCTCAAAATTTCTGGAATACTACCACTCAAAATGATTCGGGTTGATCTTCATCATAAGTTCCTCTAGTTTCCACGTTGCCTCTTCCAACTTTTGGATTGTCCATATAACATTTACCAGACGAGTCGTTTGTTTTCTCCACACTTGTTCTTTGGTATCAAGAATCTTGATAGGCTCTTCAAAATAAGATAGATCAAGTTCCAATTCAATTTCATCATAGGAGAGTAAATGCATTGGGTCAAGCAAGTATTTTTTCAACAGTGATACGTGGAACACATCATGAACTTTGGAGAGACTTTGAGGCATTTCCAAACAGTAAGCTACAACCCTAATTTATTCTAGAATTTCTAAATTTCCAATGTACCTGGGACATAATTTACCCTCCTTACCAAATTGTATAACTCCCTTTCATGGATATACCTTTACGAAAACATGATCTCCTACATGAAATTCTATATCCTTCCTTTGATTATCGGTAGAGCTCTTCTGCCTTCATTGAGCTTCTTTGATGTGGGTTTGGATAACCTTCACCATTTACATTGTTTCCTCAATAAGTTATGGGCCTACTATTTTTCTTTCACCAACATCATCCCAACAAGTTTTTGTGCGACATCTCTTTATATACAATGCTTCATATGGTGCCATATTAATACATGAATGGAAGAAATTGTTATAGGAACATTCTACTAGAGGTAAATATTGATCCCACATACCTTGATGTTTAAGTGAACAAGATCTCAACATGTCTTCTAAGGTTTGAATATTCTGTTATGATTATCCATTAGTTTGAGGGTGAAAGGCAGTGCTCAAAAAAAGTTCAGTATCCAAGTCCTTTTGAAGTCTTTTCCGAAATCTTGAAGTATAACGGGATCGTGATCAGAAACAATCAATAGGGGTACACTATGGAGTCTTATGACTTCATTAATATATAGTATTTCTAGACGTTCAAGTGGTAAATCTTCTCTTATAGCGAGAAAATGTGCAGACTTGGTAAAATGATCAACAGTGACCCATATTGCATCATTCCTTCTAGGAGTCTTTGGTAGCCCCATGACAAAGTCCATCATAATATTAACCCATTTCCACATAGGCATGGGAAGAGGTTTCATGAATCCTCTAGGATTTTTCCTTCTAGATTTCACTTGTTGACAAACCAAACATGTTGACACAAAATCTGCAATCTCCCTCTTAATTTTGTCCCAAAACAATTTTCGTTCAAATATCTATACATCTTGGTGATCGTAGGGTGTATAGATAAATTGGAGCTATGAGAATCATCGAACAATTATCTTTTTATATCAGGTCTATCGAGAACACAAATTCTCTTCCCAAATTTCAGAATTCCATCTTTATATACGAAGTCACTCAATCTCCAATCATTTACAGCTTTAATCTTCTTTTGGAACTCCTCATCATTAGTCAGAGAAATTTTTATCCTTTCTAATAAAAATTATTAGGAAACCATTTCAAAAAGTATTGATGTTTCACCTTCCATGGTTATTCCTGTATCCATCATTACTAGATCCATGAAAATAGGACCCCATTCAACACTCATCTGGTTCAAAACTCGATGTTCCTTTCTGCTCAAAGAATCTTCCACCTTATTTGCCTTCCCCAGGTGGTAGTGTATTGTGCAATCATAATCCTTGAGTAGTTCAATCCATATCGTTTTCCTCATGTTGAGTTATTTTTTTGAGAAAGTATACTTCAAACTATTTTGATGAGTATAAATCTCACATTTTTCACCAAATAGATAGTGTCTCTATATCTTCAAGGAAACAATTACATATGATAACTTAAGATCATGAGTGGGATAGTTTAGCTTATGAAGTTTCAGCTGTTGTGATGCATATGAAATAACTCTATCATTCTACATAAGGACATAACCATGTCCTTTCATTCAAGCATTAAAATAAATAAAAAACAGCTCATTCCCTGATGGTAGAGCCAAGATAAGAGAATTGACTAATCTTCTATTCAGTTCTTCAAAACATTCTTCATAGTCTTTTGATGAAACATATTTAACACATTTACGTGTGATCTTAGTTAGTGGGTTAGCCAAACAGGAAAAATTATGGACGAAACGTCGATAATAACCTACTAAACCAATAAAATTATGTACCTCAGTTATAATCATCGATGCTATCCATTCATGGATTGCCTTGGTCTTTGAAGGATCAACATAGATTCCATCCTTATAAATAATATGGCCAGGAAAAGAAATCTCTTGAATCCAAAATTCACACCTACTAAACGTCAAATATAATTTATTTCATATAAGAGTCTTTATAATAATACACAAGTGATTCTCATGATCTTGATAGATTTTGGTGTATAACATTATATCATCACTAAATACCACTACGAATTCATCAAGATATTCCTTGAAAACACTATTCATTAGATCCATGAAGACAAATGGTGCATTGGTCAATCCAAAAGGCATTACTGTAAACTCGTAATGCATGTACCTTGTTTGAAATGTTGATTTTACAATGTCTTCCTTCTTCACACACAACTGATGATATCCAGATCGAGGTCCAATCTATGAAAAATATTGGGCTCCATGAAGTTGGTCGAATAAATCATCAATGTGAGGTAGGGGATACTTGTTCCTTATTGTTATAGCATTAATCTCCATGTAGTTAATGCACAACCTCATAGATCTGTCTTTCTTCTTAACAAAAAGGACAGGGGATCCCCATGGAGAAACACTAGGGTTAATAAATCCTTTATTACTTAATTCCTCTAGTTCATTCTTTAGTTCCACTAATTCCACAGTGGTCATTCTATAAGGGGTCTTCGATATGGGCCTTGAAACAGAAATTAAATTGATGTAAAACTTAATTTATCGTTTGGGAGGATGTCCAGGTATGTCCTCTGGAAACACATAAATATATTCTTTTACAATAGATATGTCCTCTATTCGAGCATTATTTTCCTCACCCATGATTTTTCATTCTCTTACTCCATAATAATTGTATTTAGTAGAGCTTCTGGTGGTGGATCAATATAAGAATCAGGTGGTGACATTTCTTCTCTAAATATAAGGTACTCCTTATCATCATAGGAAATTGTAACCTCCTTATTCTTACTATAAATTTTTGCATCATGGTCCAAAAGCCAATCCATTCCTAGAATTATATCATATTCAATCATGGGTATGACAATGGGACCAGCAGATAAAGATCATTTAAATGCCATAATGGGAACTAATTCACTAAAATTTGATACGATGATACTTCCCTTAAGAGTTTTGACTGACAACTCCCTTGTTAAGTCAAATTTAAAATATCTAATATTCTTAGAAAACTGTGATGATATTAAACAATGTGATGATCCTGAATAAAATAATGCATTGGCTAAACTTGAGGAAACTATTAAATTACCTGCCACCACATATTTTAGAGCATCAACCTCCGCAGTAGTGATCGCATAAGCTTGGCCTTTCTCCCTTGGCCTTTTCTGAGATATGTTCTCTTGGCACAAAGGACATTCATTTTCATAATGTCCCTTTTCTCTACAATTGTAACATTCAACATTGACAACCACTTTATTTCCCTTGCAATCACGAGTGTGGTGGCCTTTTTCACTGCACATGTAATAGACTCCCATTTCTTTCAGGTTAGTACCAGGGTGTTTCTTCCCATGATTATCATAGGATGGACATTCAAATTTTCCCTTATTCCCCTTATTTCTATTTCCAGAGTGATCATCAGATCTCTTCTTCTCTTGCTTTTCTTTGAAATCACAAGACTTAGAGAATTCATTTTCTGTCTTGATAGAAAAATAGACAATATCTTCATATGATGAGAAGGATTATGAGACTAATAATTGATAGAAAAAATTGTTTTAACCAATTAATTAATCAATCAGTCTTACTCCTTAGGTTACATATATAATCTTTTTCATTCCTTTCCAACCTTGTAAATTTAGCTTCATACTTTGCAACATTCGCATCCTCCTTTTATTTCTGACTCAAAAAATGTCATTCCATATCTACTCGATGGCCCCGAGGAAAGCATTTTTATAATAATATCTCTTTAAACTCCCTTAATTCCATGTTTGATACTTTTTCATCTTCCTTTTTATTTTGGATTAACGACCACCATTGATCTGCATCTCCCTTGAGGTAATAAACTACCATGAGAAATTTTTCCCTTTCTCTACTCCCAAAAGCATGAAATATTTTCTCTAAGTAATTTATTCATTTCTCATATACTAATGGATTTGTACTCCCATTGAATGTTGGTGGTTGTTTCCTCATGAATTTGTCTAACATTGATCCTCCATGTTGTGTATTAGTGTTCACCATACAGTTACGATTATTATTCATAACCTAAGGGAGTTTTCCTAGTATGATGATAAATTGATCAAAACCAGTTGCGTCACAAGCTATAATTATCTTGAGTAGGAGGGAAATCCCTAGATGGATTACGTGTGTTGATATGGTTTCCAATCCTTCCACTAGGTTCCATTTCTAAACAATGGCATACACTAGATTAGTTTATGAATCGCAATATGTAATTCAAAACTTGTAAAACACATAACATAAATTGAAACATTTATGGATATAATCCGTAATAGTAAACAAATAATTGAGGAGGTATATAATCATAAATCCATCATAATGGTTTGTAAAGAAAATGTAATTATCCTAAGCATATCCCCCGAGAGTGTCATAACCAAGAGTGCCGCAAGGCCCATTGTCGTGTACCAGGATACCCTGGGTATAGCTCGAAACTCCTTGCTAGAGTTTTCACTCCTCAGTACGTCTGTTCCAGAGCCGCATCTACCTGATCATACCTATACAGGGATGTATTTCTTAAAAAATACACAAAATCTTTACATTACCAAAATTATAAAAAGTTCTTTTATACCAATCCTCAAAGTTCATCTTAGGGTAATGTGATCTAATCAGAGTTTATCTAAATCTAGTTGCCATGTTTTGTACTAAACTTCCTATGATACCAACTATAACACCTCAACCCCCATTACCAAGAGTAAGTGTATTATTACATAACATTGGCATTATACAAGGAATCATGTCCTGAAAGACCGATCAGTTTAGTAGCCTTGAAAGTACTAGATACATTCATATGTTTTACATTACATCATTAAATGAAATCATCAAAAAAATTCCCCATTGAACACACATATATCCTTATTCTATCCCTACAGTTCCACCATAAAATATTATTTCACATCATGGGATAAATTAAAACATAGAAAGGGGTGATCTTAAATTCTTAGTAAGGATAACAATATAGCAGAAACTTTCATAAATAAGAATTTATTTTTAAGGAAATGTATAAGACTAAAACAAAAGCCATTTAAAATTAAACTTATGTATAATATGTCAAAGATATATCAAATAAATCCATTTAATTATTCACATGGATATTCTAATAGTCAAATAATCACATGCAATATCAATGTCCCCTTTCATAATGATGGAAGGCTTATTGCTAGACTTCATAACCACATATTCAAGGCCTTGTGCCAACACTACAAATAAGATTTTTTCAAGGCCTTATGCCAAGACACTAGTTGGTCTCATGATACCTAATGATGCATCGTGGAGCTATAGCAGGCTCCACCCATCACTTACTAAGTCCAATGCATTCCTCATATGAAAAGGTTTAAACATAACATAAACATTCATATTTAAACTAGCAAATGATATGTTAATACATTTTCCACAAACCATGAATGGTGTAAAAATAACACATCCATAGTCAAACATATCACAAAACCTTCAATACAATATGGAATATTTGATCATAATAAACCAACATCAAAACAGATTAAAATCCATCAAAGGATGTTGACATAGATGAAATCAATACTTTTTGTATCGAAATATCTCTTTCTATTTTGAAATCATTTAAAAGAAATATAATTATAAAAGAAATCATTTATTTTGAAAATATTTATAATGCTTGTATGGGAATCTTCGACGATGTTATAACAACAGAAAATATCCACACCCACCGTATAAGTTAAAAAAAGACATTCTTAACATAATCTTGTCGAAAAGGTTATAAAGTACCTTGTTTAGAAAATGATGGAAAGATTCCTTTCAAACAAAAAAATTCAAAAAAGGGTATAAATTACATTAACCTATAGTCTAGTAAATAGTAAAAAACAATTTGAAATAAAATTTTATGAAACATGGAAGTGGATGATAAAGAGTTCTTTGTAGATACTTATATAAAAACTACCTCCGAAAATAAATGGATTGTGAAATTAAACCTTACATTTTACTTTTCCTTATTCGATGGTATGTTAACATCCTGTATAATAGTTAAAACATTGTTATTGAATTATAAAAGAATAATATAAATAAATATGATTTCATATATGATATTATAATATTTATTTGATAATAATATTTTAGTAGTATCATCGTTTCAGGTGTTAACTAATCTGTTTTCCTTTATATGCATGGTTATGTAAGTTGTGTTTGTTATGGATAGGATGTATTTTATTCATATACAGAATGATATTAAGTTCATATGCATTATTTTTAATCATAAAATGAAAATTATTCTTGAATGATTATGATGGGGTATGAATCCCATCGCGTTCTTGGAGACGGTAATCCGTAGGTACGCACAAGCGAAAATATCATTATATTGATGGTGAAATCGTATGTAATTGGATGGTATAAAATATATGCAGAATCATTAACAGGTTATATTTATTATTTATATTATTTATACTCATTATTATACCCATCCAAATAATGAAGTGTTTGAATAACAACATACACCACGACGTGGAGATGGTAAGCTGTACGTACGCACGTATAGTGACTTTTTCATTCGTATGATAGATAGAATAATGAATATGGTTGTAAAATTTTTATAATAACATCATAGTATATATAATATAATAGGTTTATTATTTTATAATGAAAAAAATAAAATATTAAGTGGAATCAGAAAAGAACATGAAAGATGATATGAAATATTTACTTCTTCTTCGGGTTATTTATTTTGATTTGATCAATAGGGCTCTTATTTTGGCTTTATGTCAAAAGGATGGACTCTAAGATAAAGGAAGGAAAGTTGGGAGGATATTTCTGTAGGTTTTGACTGAGAAAAATGGCTTTGGAGGTGTCAAATTAAAAGAAGTGCAAGTACCCTTTTAATAGAGAGGAGAGTGTCACTTTAAGAAAAGTTTGAGATATTATTTTATAATAAAATCATTTTCGTTTTCTAATGGCTGGAAAATGATTTATTTCGAGGATAAGGTGGGTATGGGTTAGAAAACTCTCAACCATTAGGGTTTTTATAGGTTTAGGTCACTACATTAAGCTTATCTTTTTTATTTAACTCTTAGTTAAATAGTTTGACATTTACCATGTCTCATTGTATTTTTATAATATATGGTCAATGAACTTACTATAAAAAGACAAAAGAACCCCATAGGGAACATTATTAATATATATAACCTTATCTAAGTCGTTTGGACAAACCTTATATTTTTAGGAATATTATATCAATTAATAATATAGTATTTTATTTAAAACTCAATTATGTCAATTTTGACACTATTTAGTATTTGATTTTTTTAAAAGCTAGTAAAACTTTATCACTTCAAATAAAATTTATGTAACCAACCCTAACATGTCATATTAACTTATAAAATTATTTTAATTAATATGAAGTCTAAATTTACATTAATTGGGATATTTATAATATCAATTATTTTAAAATATCATTATTAAGGTAATTACTGCATCATAATTGTGTCATAAATAAATTAAATTATTTAATATCTATAAATTATAAATAAACTAAAATTATTTAAGAAATATTTTTATATTTTTATTTAATATTTATAGTTGAATTCATATTGTGTGCAACCCTATATTAAAAATGATTTAGTTATTAAACATCGACTTTAACTCTTTTAACTCTTCTTTAAATAAAATATCAATAAATGTCCTAATCTAATCCAATTGGATGAAAGGGGGTCATATTTTATTCCTATGTTTGTTTTTGGTATAATTATACTTATCCAATGGAATAAGGACATGATTTAGGGTAATTATAATATCATTTTTACCCTTAATTGCTCTATTTACTTTTAACCATGGTAAATAAAAGTCAAAAGTTAGTATTCACCAAAAACTATTTTCATCTAATTGAATCAAATTTTACTTATTGATATTAACAGTGTCTCTAAGATTTTTGAAATTCAACTCACAGAAGAGGTAAAAATATGTTTTAACAAAATTTGCAAATGCTCCTAAGTGGTGGGAATTACTATTCATAACGACTAGTTTGTTTGGTCGCGGTGTGTTAGAATCTCGAAGTTGCGTACAATGCAAGATATCGAATTATTAAAAGGGAAACATACCATGAAATCTTGGGGTGTTACAGTATTTATAGAAGAAGTTGTATTTATCCACGACACATGACATTATCCAGGAAGACTATCAAGGACATGGGAGCTTATTACCCCCTGGACCAGTGCACAGATTCGGAGATTATGAATGATCAAGTAATGTAGATATATTTGTAGTGTAGAGGCCTTTTAATGATACATGTATCAAAATTACTTGGTTTATTGTTTGAATTGGGTTGTTTAATTTGGTTAAAATAAATAAATTCCATAATAGTAAATCCATATATAATTCCATACTATATAAGATTATAAAATATATATTTCCATTCTAATTTATTAAATTTGATAATCATATGTGCGTTCCTCGGTTAGTATAGGTTTAGAAGGCTTACCTAATTAATAACAAAAATGTTTTTCTAATTGAGAACGATGATCAGTGGTATATGATGTTTCATGCATTCCTGCGACATGCCTTTTTGAAGTATGAGGGTTGTGTTTCTGATGTGGGGACAGATAGTACGCTATATGATATAGACATCACTTTTAGATTAATCTGGGCCTCAATAGAGTACCAGTTCCCCTTTGATGTTATAAATAAGTGAGTAGGTGTTCACTATTTATGGACACTGTATATTCATGAGTAGAAGGAGGTGGACGTTTCATGGGTTGACATCCCAAATGTGTTCCCAGATGAGTTCCTTTCAGTAACATTAATGGTTGTGAAGATATAGGAGCTAATCTCCATTTAGAATCGTAGTATGTCTATGTGGGTGGTTGGGATCATGTTCGAGGACCTTATATTATTTCCCTAGATCCATTCCTAAATGAGAAATCCCATGCAAGGAATCTTGATGAAGAACTTCATCCATCGATCCACTATTCATTTACTACTTTTACACTCCCAACAACTCTAGAGGTTGAGTGGATGGAAACTTTGATATAGAGGATGCCCACATGAGGAGGATTACCATAATAGGGGAACCAGTAGGGATCTTATAGGAGTAGATTTATTAGTGGTACATCTCAGGCTCCAGGGCTGTCAGGGTTTTGACCAACAAGACGTCAACCTCAATATCTTCTCTTATTTCCATCAGGGGACAGTAGTTTCCATTACCTTCTTAGGGAAGACAAAATAGTGTATTTCTTTTATGTGGTTCATTTCCCTCATCTAGATCAGTTCTCTATGGATGCCCGAGATTTATTTGGTTGATGTAAATTGGTTCAGTTCCAGCCTCTTTATCTGTAACCGATGTTTTCATTCCAATTCCCAGGGGAGAAGACATATGATTCATAGAGAGAAATATTTGTTGGAAGAGTTATACCTGAAGATGTATATAACCCTTAGGTAGATCATCCCAATCACAGTGGAGGAGATTGACATCAACATAGAGGAAGTAGATCTTGGCATGGTAAGTTTCAAGTAGAAGAGGAAGTAGATCTTGAGGGGCCAAAGTTCATTTGAGGTACACTCACATTATCATATACCCATTATTGTTACTTGTTATATTCATGTGCTTCACAATCATTTGTTTTACCCTCTCTAGTAAATTCATTAGGACTAGACATAGAAAGGTTTTCTATGCCACTATTGTTGACCTCTCCATTCAGAGGCCACACTAGCTTATTTATGTGTTGCAAGGATGTGCACTGATGATGGGAAACATTATTTGTGTATGGATATTTTCAAACCACATATGTATCCATATGATTTCATAATTTTCATTGACTTGTTATATTTTGTGTGTGTTGTTATCAACTTATTACGGGGTATATTCATGTTCTTTGATATAGATGGGAATAGTGTGGTTTTCAATGGCGAGTGGGTGTCTAGGTTGGAAGTTAGAATTTGAAGCCCCTTAATTATTTTGTGGATATGTTTTTTGTTGAATCAATAGACATAAATAAATAGGAGGATCTCAAGGCTATCTGGATGTTCATATAATATTTTACCATAGATGATATACAACTACCCCCTCAATGAAACATTATGTTTCAGATATACTTGAAGAATGATGTTTCTCTTATTTTTATGGATCATGATCAGATGGAAAATTCTATCTCACAAGAGTTGAGGATTCATATAGTTGATCTGAAACAAAGGGATTTTATCTAACCTAGTGTTTCACAGTTGGGATATCCTATTTTATTCAATAAGAACATGAATAGTAGTATGAGGTTGTTAATGAACTTCATAGGTTGAAAAAGTTGTTGATCCTACATTGTAATGAAATTCCAAGGATCAATGATATTTTCGACATTTTGAGGGGAGGATTTTGGTTATACAAGATCATTATATATTTTTTATATGACTAGTTTAGTTCATGGGATTTAGATATCTAGAAGACTTCATTAATATGTAGTTATGGGAACATTGAATTATTGGTCACTCCTAATGGTGTAACTAACACAAACATTATGTTGATGAGGCTCAAAAACCCTATGTTCCTTGAATTAAAGAACCAGTTTGTAGTTTTGTTTATCAATGAAATACATATCTAATCAAAGTCATAGGATGATCATGATGAGTACCTTAGAGCCAATTTATAGGTTTTTCATCACCACTATAATGACAGAATTTCTTCCAACAATATCTTTTGGAAAATATGAGTGAATTTCCATGGGAATGTGGGGTATTTGTAGGGTGATTAAGTTAATGGATAATATTATATGAAATTTTTGTTGGGAAGCACCAAAAAACACGGTAGTGGTTCATAGCTTCCTTGGTGTTGTAGGATATTATCAGAGGCTTTTGGTTGATTTCAATTGAGTTGTATCCCCAATGATAGTGTTGACTAAGAAGGAACAAGCTAATATATATTCTAATAAGTGTTAGACAGTATTGAACTATATGATGGGGAAGTTGTTCAGTGCTCTTATTCATTATTTTCTGGGAGAGGGTGTGTGTAAGATGTCCTATATGATACATCCCATATTGTCTTTGGATTTGGCTTTGTGCACCATAAGTTATCAATCTATTCTTATCTATTAATTTATCCCCTTTCCATTTTAACTATTCCAATCATGTTCTAGAGCTAGTAGAAATAATTATTGATTTAATGTATGCATGACATTTACTCATTGGGACGCATTTTTTTGGTCTTCACAGATCCCAATATATGGATGAATATCATTTCTCAACATGATCTAAATCTACAATGGTAGTGGTTAATGATTTGTATCAGGATTATGATTTTGAGATATACTAAGCCTTGGGAAATTGAAATTTCATGGCTTCTAATTTGAGATAAAATTCATAGAAGGATGTTCTTTTGGATTCCAAGGATTTATAGAAAGAAGTGGATGAGTTTGGAGAATTTTTCTTAGATTCAAGGGTGGTATCTAGTGGAGGATACCTATTATAATTTATGGTGTAGTCCTCTATGATTTGGAAGGTGGAGGATTCTCAATGGGGAGACTCATAGGAAGATGTAATTCAAGATTGTGTTGACTATAGTAATGCTTCGAAGGTTTAGTTAGAGTATAGTAAGAACCAAATGATGTTTCTTTGGAGGTTTTTGGTTATAGTACCAATGCATGATGGACTAAATCATGAGTTTCATATAAAAATTTATAATCAAACCTAGGAGTTTTAATGATTCCCCATGGTTTTTTAGAATAGTTCTTGTGGCCTGGGATGAAACAAGTAGTGACAGAGTTGTGGCTTGTTCTCTTGTTTATTAGTTATTGAAGGATGAAATCCACAATCTTGGAGGTTTACTAAATCCCTTGTAAGTTCTCTAGTTTAAATGGAATGAAATATCAATGGATTTATTCATATGATTACCCTGAGATCTGGGATTTTGTGATATTATCTTGGTAATTTTAGATCAGTTGAAGAAATAAGCTGACATCATAGTCAACAATGATTCGAGAACATTGGATGTTTTGGGAAGGATGTTTATGGATAACGTGTTGTGACTAAATTGAGGTTATAGGTTTATTGTGTTGGATTGGATGCATGTTTTACCTCATAGGTCTATAGTAGATTGAAGCACGATACGAGGAATCATTTATGCCCAGTATTACATTCCACCCTCAGACTAATGGAAAATGGATCAAAAGTTCTAAATGTTGGACAACTTGTTTTGGTCTCACATAATAAAGTTAAATTTTTCATGGCCATGACACCATCCCTTGTTTTAGTTGTCTTATAATAATTATTATAACTCTTTTATTGGAATGACCACATTTGAGGGTTTGTTTGAGAGGATGTTCCGTTCTTGGTTGTTTTCTGTAGAGGATGGTGAATATGTAGTTCTTATACACAATGTGGTGTAGGGGATTATAGAGAAGGTCAAATTGGTTTAATAAAGGATGAAATCAGTGTGGTACCCCAAAAAATCTAATTATAATCATATTAAGAGGCCCTTGGAGTTTGAGTGTGAAGATTATGTGCTCTTGATGGTTTCCCCTATATAAGGGAATAATAGGTTATGAATGTGGAGTAAGTTCTAACCCTAGTATGTTGTCCCCTTCAATGTGTTGGGTTGTATTGGAGAGGTGGATTAATGGTTCTAAATTCTATATCTATTAGACTAGATCCCTAACATCTTCTACTTATCTTAACTCCATCAGTATATTTATGATGACTCACATGTCATTGAGTGGGAAGAGTTAGATATAGAGGATGAAGATACATTCATGGAGTATACAGTGGAGAAATAAGAATATAAAGAGAAGGCTATATGGTGAAGGAAAAATTCCTTTGATTCATGTGTATGTAGAGGTGTACTGTCTTGGGGGAGAGTACTTGGGAGGGTGAGATGAATATCCATGACCAGTACATAGAGTTGTTTTAATTTGTACATTTTTATTGGGTTTTTATGTTTGGATTTTCTTTTAGATTATGTTTTTTCATTAATTTTTTAGCTAGGATGTGTGTAAAAATGATGACATATGAAATTGGAAATTCGTTATTACTACTCAAGGCTCTTTAACCATGATTCAATTAAACACATGTATGTGAGTTATTGTTTCCCAATGTGGATTGTATCCAGACATGTGGGATGAAATTTCAGGATTCAAATGTGTGAGGAAGTATAGTTTGTTAGGATGCATCTGGTTCTTATGTTTGAATGTTCAGTTTGTGTTGGTGTTTTAGATGTAAGGAGAACCTTGAGAGATATATCGAGGGGTGGTTATACATACATTTTCACTCATTCTTTCAGGCTGAAACATAATTCATCAGGGTTGATAATTGTTTGAGATTTATCTACTGTATAATCTTTGACCATTCATCCCATTACCTTGTAGGAAATAGGATGATTAAGCTGTTTAGGGGATGTTTAGGGTGTTTTGAGGTTAGCGGTATCACCCGACTATAGAACCATTATTGTAGAACTTGGAGGTACAAACTAAGAGGTGAAACCTAGAAGTATATCCCAGAAGGAAGAACATGATAATGGAACCCTATCAATATAACATTATATGTCTCACACTGGAAGTGGAAGCTAATGTAGCACACTATAAGTGGAACCTGACGATAGCATAATAGGGGTGAGACCTAGCAGTTTCACCGTGGTAGTAGAAAAAAGCAAGATCACCCTGGTAGTCTCATCTAGAGGTAGCACCCTGGTGATAGATCATTGTGGCCGACCCCAAGTGTTATCACTCAACATGGATTCCCATTTTCCTTAAATTTATATGTTTTCCCTTATTGAAATTTAATTGATGAAGAATGGAAAATTAATTAATATTATAACCATATATAATCTAACTAGTTGTGGATATTATCTTTCTAAAGAGAAGATCCATTCTTCCTTCATTCATTACTTACTTATTTCTCTTAGGATGGAAGGCTTCCAGTTCCTTCTTCTCTTGTGGTCATGGACCCATGTTGTTGGGGTTGTCTTTAGTTATTCACTATAGGTGGTTTCATCTTTTGCGTGTGCGCCCTATTTCTAGTGTAGAAAGTTGGATTAAGGATCATGCATTCATACTAGGTAATTAAACATTTATCCCTTATATATTTTATTCGAGGATGGGTTTCATAGGTTTATATATGATGAAATAGTTGAATCTAAAATAATAAAGATAAATTAATTTCTTAAACAATTTTGTTAAGGGGAAGGAGTTTTTTCTCATTATTTCACAACATTTGGATATTCCAATATTAGATATATCTATGTTATTCAAAACTAATGAAATGGAAACTCGATTCCCTTATTTTTTTGTTTTCTTATATATGATGTAATTCATTATTTTTTTATTTTAGTGACACCACTATAAATAAATGGTAAACCAATTATATTTCACTGATGAATTTGTTACACCTAGATATATGGATTTCGAGATAAAACCATTAAATGAAGAAGTATAATTGAATTATATAAACTATACTCATTCTATAATTTTTTTCTCTTTAACAAGTTTTTGGAAGTAGTTTTGTGGTGTTTATGGGTTTATTTGATGAGCTTCATGGGTGGTGTCATTTTTGTGAAGCCTTTGGGGTAGTGGATGTGATGTAGGTATAAAAAAGGGATGTTGTGGTAGTTGTAGTGTGTTTGTGTAGTATGGTTGAAAAAGTGGTTGTGATGTGATTGTAGGTGGATGTTAGATGTGGTTGTTGTGATGTTGAGTTGTGATACATTTTGAGCGTGGTGTAGCAATAGTTTCCCAAGAAATATTTTAATTAACAAGGATTTTATAACAGAACAATGCCCGTTAACATGTTGTGTGGTTTAAATGGTGGGTTTTAAACATAAATAGTGGAATTAAATGTTATTAATGAACTAGAAATTCTAATTTAAATGTCTTGATAATATATAATATTGATATTTTATTTAATTGAATATTGTTTCAGGCTTATGAATTTTTGTTGGGTTTTATGGATTCATATGAACTTTCATAGTGAGGTAGAGTTGTGAGTTTGTCGGTACCTTTTTCATAAACCCATATAATAGGTTTGTGAATATCCAATATGTATACATTATATTTTTCATATTGTATCCTTACACTCCCCTCACATGTCGATCACCATTCTATGACACCCATATATATATATATATATATTTGGGGTGTTTTTACAATATCCTAGTAGGAGGTTAGATTTATAGCTACCATCTCTTCCCCACCCCTCCTCCATGAACTAGTGATAGACATTGGTTTTGGTGGATATATGTCAAAATTTATACGGTATACATGTGAAGTGATGAGATTTTATTTAATAAGTTTCCAGGGGAGATGTGACAAGATTTAAAATGGTTTTGGGTTTTCATGGAAGGAGGGGGGAATGAGGTTTATGTACTTAATAATTTTGGTACCCTACAACACTATTTATTAAAATTGATGTGATGTGATTGCCCAATTTTCTATCGGTGGGATGTGAATCTTTTTTATTCAGAAGAGGTAGGCGACCTAGGATGATCAATGTTGGGGTGTGATAGTGAAAAACACTTGGAAAAGAAGTGAAGTGTTCCCATCATCAATATATATCACAAAAAATTATTATTTATGGATGTGTTATTGGAGAGTGAGCCTTGGTGAGGATGGGTTTTGTTCGTATAGCTATATAGGTGTTGTTGGTTACTATTTTCTCATGGGTGCATTGGTATGATCTTTTTACGTGTTCATGGAAGGATTTGGTTTTTCCTATTTACTATAAATGTATTCTCACCCAATTTATATATATATTTTAGGTTTCTAGGAGGACTTTGGGGACTGGGCTTGACATTACATGCTCAGACCTTATGAAAATTATTGTGTTGCAACATAGATTTTGTTTTTTATTTCTAATTTGTATACATATACCTGGATCTATTTGATTTATAAATTATTTTTTAATTATTTTTTATTCTTCTTTTTTAATTTCATGATGTTTTCTGTGGAATATTAGTCTTATATCCCAATCTAATATTATTTTATTGGGAAATTCCTCCCATTTCATGATATTTTTATACCCTAAGTGGTAGTATCAAACCTAGGGCCTGCTGGAGACTAGAGTTAGGGTTCATCAACTTTCTTCCTTCATTGTGGAATCATTGGTTTGAGGGGTTAATGACTAGGAAATTTTATATTAGATATATAATGAAAAAAAGCAGTGATAGGAGGAAATGATCATTCTAAAACCAATGAAGATGTTATATCCATTAAAACCCCATGGTCCAAAATTATTTGGATGGAGTTAAGTAGGAGGGATTCATGATGTATAAACTCATGAACATGGTCAAATTATAATGCTTGATTACTGAACTATGTAATGTAATAAGGACCCTTATATCCAAATTGATGGACTCATCTCCCAACCATAAGAAATGGAGGATAATTTGATTTGAAGATTATCATATCCAAATTAGCATAATAAATGCATAAAATCATTATATGATAATATCAGAATATATAATGTGGGGAAAAATGGTAAAGGAGCCTTGATACGGTTTTTTCACTAGAGGAATTTATTAAAATAATGAATACATGTGTTCCCCATTATATGAATGATAAAATTTCCAGATATCACTTCAATAACCAATTGTTATATATTTGGGTTTAATTAATTATTCATTTATTATTGATGAATATTTAGGGGTTTGAAATTTCATCGTTGATATTTTCAATGAGAACGGTCATAATATTTCTAGTCCTGAAATTAAAAACATTGATAGGAAGTTCTAGTGCACTAATGGCCTGAATGTTGTGTGAATTTTTTAGATGACCATCTAATGTTTGAAATTTACATGGATCTTGGTTATTATTTACCCACATAACACAAAAACCATTTTTTCTGAAATTGAATAAAAGTGTTATAGTTATAGAGTAGTGGTGATGAGAAATGAATTTCATCACATTATGGAGCTGGTTGTCTTCACATACACTAGATAAAAATTTTCATTCTCCATGTGGTGTAATGAATAAATAAAATTGTTTTATAATTGAAATAAAAATATATTATTTTATTAAATATTCATATTTAATTATATTAACATTATTATATAATATTTCGATGAGTTTTAAGATGGAATAAACTAGAAAAAGTTAGTATAAACTTATACCACTTCCTCTAATGATCTTTTGTGAAAATCCCAGAGGGATTTATTGATAAATATTTTTGGAATAAAAGAACCTATAGTTTTCTAATAATGATATTGTAATGGTATTCGGGTTTGGATCAGGGGAAAAAAGATTCTCATGTATTGTGGACTTGTGAGATGTGCAGTTTTTATTTTAAATGTGTGCGTTGTGGCATAGTTGAGAATACCATTAACATTAAAATAATTATAAATTAATTTTCATGGGAAACTATAAAAAATTGAAAAATGATTAATTATAAGATATGAAATGGTTGAAATAAACACAATCAATCATCTTTGGATAGGTTTTTTTTATCACTTAATACTTTACTATTAATTTAACATCCTCATTTACAATTTTAATCCTTACAATGGTTCAAGTCTTTTTACAAGGGTAACTATTTATCATATAATTTTTTTTAATATATTACATTTAATTTATTATTATGATTGTAACTATGGAATTAATTTTTAATGATCCAATTTGTGTTGTTTGAAAAAAAAATAACATTAATATATGCATGAAAAACATGATGAAAACCATTTCATAAAACATATATTATTAATAACTAAAATGAATGAATGTCAACGTCACATATTAAATCGATTCACATTTAAACTATTAATATATGAAAAATATAATAGTTTTATTTCATTGAATTAAATACTAAACAGAATAGTTCATTTATAATACAAAATTATTGGAAATGGTAATTAATATTTTTTTAATTAGAATAAAATATAACTTATGCTACACATATTCAAAATTTGGTTTCTAAATTCAAAATAATGGTTCTAAATTGTTCATTTAGTTAGTTAAAAATATATTATTAATAAAATAAATCAAATAAAATTATGTAATTCTTATATCTGAATGATATCATAAATTATAAGATATTTAAAAAAGAACCATTTTTTATTATTCACATAAAAACAAACCATTCATGAAAAAAATGAAAACATTTCCTTA
This sequence comes from Viscum album, assembly GCA_963277665.1. NCBI lineage: Eukaryota > Viridiplantae > Streptophyta > Magnoliopsida > Santalales > Viscaceae > Viscum > Viscum album. Next base: position 1,040,553,332 of record OY728165.1, read on the forward strand.
AGATTATTTAGATATAGTGGATTGAAAAATGATTTTCATTGTGGCATATTAAAATTATTCAATTTAAAATTTTATATTTTATATAAGATGACGATAGTTTAAAATAAAGAAATATTTTATACAAATCAATTTCTTTGATCCTTGGATAATAAACACATTAATTCATATAAATTATTTTATTTATTATTTTTCAAAAAACCGTCTAATTATATATTTCAATTTATTATTGTAGAGAATATTTTTCTTTGGTTTTGTGTTAGCTGTATAATAGGATATTGGAGGCATCATATTTATTTTAATGGAAAATATATTCTATAATATGGGGGTTTTATGATATTAACTTATGTTAAATATAATATATCTTCTAATATAAGGATATAATAATTGAATAATTATATATGTATAATTATATTTTTTTGGAAAACATTCCCTTGTATTGTTTAGTTTAACCTTATATATTAATAATTCTTTTATAAAATAATCACTACCATCATGGAAGGGTAATACAAACTAAATAATTTTAATATATATATGTAATTTAGAATTTTAGTTATTTTTGTGGTTCTTTAATGTCAATATTCAGTTAAAAAATACTTATTTGAAACACTTTATAGTTCATTAAACACTATGAATGAAATGATTTTGGATGGTTTCATTGAAAAAATATCCATAAATAGCACCAAATGATCAAGAAAAATTATAAACTATTATAAAATTATTATTCAAGTAGTTCAATTTTATTGTAGACATAGAAATCACATATAAGTAACTATCGATGAGACTAGAATACCAATAAAAATTCTAATTTTTTGAATGATGAAAATATAATTACTAATAAAAATTATGAACAACTAATAATTAATAGATTACTATAAATTATTAAAACTAAAAAAATGGTTCCATAATTTATATTTTAAAAACAATTATTTATTATATGAGGATTTATAGAATGATATATTAAGTCACAAGTGATGTTAAGGTGTTATTACATTACCTCTATTCCTATTAATGATTCTATATGTCTATGAATAATTAAAAACATTTCTTTATGAATTCCATTTAAATTTTCATATATCTTTCCTTGTGGAAATTTATATAGATTTATATTCCTAGTAATTATGTAATAATTAATCTATAATCAATTAATAAATTTGTATTCTTTTATGGGGATTCATCTATCAATCTAATTTCATTGAGTTATGTTACACATTATTTATCAATATTCTATAAATTTTTATACTATCCTATAAATTTTTTATATTTTATTATTCAATTAAATTTTTGAAATTTAATTTCCTTTTCATATTCTTTATTTGACTAGTTCAAACTTCAAACATACCTTTTTTCACTGTCTCTCATGCTCCACTATTTTATATCATGTTTGGTATTCTCTGTATCAGATTCTATATGATATGTATATATAATATTATTGTTGTTTTAATTTATTTATTTTTCATTTAATTTGCAGATCTAAAATTATTTTCACAATTCTTATCTAATTGATTTAAATTTCACAAATTACAATGTTTATAAGGGGAATCTTACATTATTAGTCTTAGATTATTTCAATTATATATTCTTCAAATATATTCTTTTATGTTATGTATGTTTTTTAATTTTAAAATTTAATAGTCCAAGTTCCTCTACATTTACACAACATTACATTCCATTATCTCTTTCCCACATTGTGAGTCAACTATTAACAACTAAATAATAATTGATTTCATTTATTGAAAAATAGAATGAATGGGTGATAAAAATGTTGATGGAGAAAAAATTGAAAAATAAAGAGGGAATACCATTATTTGATACTAATAAAACTCATAGGCAGGGATTCTAAACTCAAATATGTTAAAAATCACTATCATGTCCCAATAAAAATAATGGAGATATTTAGTCATTATTCTCTCATGATAAGTATGTAGGATCTCAAAAAATTAAGGAATCATTTTATTATAGTTCCAAATGATATAGGTGATGCTCCATTTATTCAAACTGGGGACCATAACATATTTAAAAATAATTGGTGAATCAGATCCAACAGAATAAAAATTAGTGTTATCTAACCTACAAATATTGATACATGTAAGCATAACATGATATTCCTCTTGAATTAAAGTCCCTCCCTCCACATTAGGTTATTGATATTTTCCCTCTATACAGTTTTCAATCTATATTTTCCTTGTTCATTTATTAGAACACTTATCTACCTTTGGATGTTTTATATAGAATTTTATCTATTTTTTGTTTACTTCTTATGTTTAATTTACTTTTAATTTCCATATAATTTCCATAGTTAAAGAATCATAATCATTATATAAATTCTATAATAATAACTTTCTCATGTTATTTAATTTACTTTTTTTTAATAAGATTAATTGGTTATTTCTATATATTATTCTATAGATGTGAAATATTACATTTCACAAATTTATTAGTGATTTTCATTCATTTTATCACCCATATTTACTCTTTGGATTACTATTTTTCCATATTTTAATAGTATATTACATAATTCAATATATTTAAATGTAATAATAATGTTTTTACTTATATTTAATGGATATAAAATACATAATATCATTTTCTTCTAGTATAAACATGTATACATATATTAATATGTGATAAGTATATCTAGAGTTATGTATCTCTATAACGTATTATATAAAATAAAAATATTGGTATATTTTATGCATGAGATATTTTCTGGGATCCTAGTTAACTATTTATGATATAATTGATGTTATATATAATACAACCATATAATATCCACTAATAATTTATATGCCAAATTTCTTTATTGTGCGAAATTTCTATGTAGGGATATATGTTTATCTTCTAGAATTAATTATCATTCCATGATGATTTATTATTCTTGTGTAATAATTTAATTATTTTTCTTTCATAATACATTATTATAATATTCTAATTCCATTATAATGTACTAAATTATCTATCATACAATACCTTTTAACATAACTTATGATTATACAGTTATTGTGATATAAATTAAACCCATACCATTCACTATTAATATCCATAGTACATCCTATACAATGAAATATATATTTTACTATTATAATGTTGTGAAAAAGAGAGTAAGACTGAAGCCAGTGTCAAATACCATTACATCAGTATGTGTATAATGAATCAAAAACCATTAGTGTAATCATTTTAGAAGTTTTGTTGAACCATATTATATATATGATACCCATATTACATTTGTAAAATGAAATATAAAACTTGTTATATTATGAAATTAAATGAATATCATTCTTGAAACACATTCAATGGATTCCTCTTCATAACTGAAATAAATGAAACAAAAATAAGGGTGGCCTAAAATGATAAGGGTGTTTACAATGGATGCCATAATGAATCAAAGATAATAATCATCTTATAGATTTATGTAATTAATCAGACATTCCAAAAAAAATGTGGATAAGGAATAATCAATATGGGAATGTATATGACTGAAGTTCATTCCATTTAATCAATAAATATAGAATGAAATGAATCTATAGATAATTTCAAAGAAAATATCTCATGGTTTTTTATAATAATAACTAAATTATCATTAAACGTAATGATTAATAATTGTACTCTATGATTTCTATGGATATGATTCATTTCCTATGAGGAACATTTACAAGGTGGTTTAGCTTATCAGGTAGAAACTCAACAAATATTTACCATTGAATCATCTCATGAGAGTGCCGATTAATTAAGGGGATTAATTTATATGGTACCCAAAACCATTTTGTGATAGTTAAAAGTATTTCTTATATATGTAATAAATGATTTAATTCATTAAAAATGTTCCTTGTCAAATAAATGTATTGGGTGAGGGATATAGATTTATCAATGTCTCCCATGTTAATCAGATAACTTTCAAAGTAGACATCGTATGTAAAAATGGTATAATGATTAATAAATAATTTTACCCATCACATAAGAGTAATAATATATAAAATAAATGAAATTTAAAAAGGAAAATGGTTAAAATCAATTTATTTGTTCAAGAGATAGTTAACAATTTCAAAAGAATGTGAGATCGAAAATATATCTTTTCTAACTTCGTAAATTTCGAGTAAGACCAATTGGATGAGATAATTCAATTTGAAACATAAAATACTATGAATTTTGAGTGAATAATTTAATTAAATTATAATGGGTTTTTATATACACTATAAAAATATGTAAGTGGTGAATATGACATTTATTTCACAAATTTAATACGTGAGATGAAAATATCATAACATATGGATACATTAGGATAAATTTTCATTAAAATTTTATGTTATGGTTTTAATAATTTAATCAACATACACAATAACCATATTAAGATTAAATATAATATATATATTCCATTTATAACATATTATAACACGTTCACTAATAATATCAAATCATTTTCATCAGTTCTACTGTTAATTTCCTTGTTTTTCAAGAATGTGTTGGTTTTTTATTTTTTCAAATTAATTAGATCTTGATTTATTAAAATTAATAATGTAAAAAATGATTTACATTTGATATATATCTAATATATATGTATTTAATGTTATCCTTAAAATTTGGATACAATAAATGAAATGCATTATTTATGGAGATGGAAGGTCCTACATACCCATGAACACTACTTTCATTTCGAGTTGTCATTTAAAAAATTCTTGAAATATATATTATAAATCTAGTTTCATATTACTATTATAAATTTCATATGTTTTTATTAAAACCATCCTTAACAAATTCCATGTAAATTGTGATTGAATCACATCGCTTTGAAAAGGCGGTAGTCCATACGTCTACAAATGATGTTAATGTATTCCACCAAAATGAAAATCAGAAGGTATATGTTATATAAAAATTAAAAAAAACCTAATTTCATTATAAATATCATATATATAATAAAAATGAATACATCATTATTCTGAACAATAAAATGTGGAAACACTACAGTAGAAATTATGTTTAGTGGCGGTTTTTTAGAGATGGTTTTGGAAACCGCCACTAAACCATTTTTTAAAATGGTTTCACGGCGGTTTATAATAAACTTCCCTAAAACATTTTTTTAACACCACCGACCCTTCCCCCCCACCCCGACCCTCTTCTCACCCCACTTCCCCTGCTTCCCCTGCCCCTCGGTGTAAGAACCCGGTTCTTGTTTTAGAGGTACGGGCTTCTTCTTTTCCTTTTCCTTAAGTGTTTTTCAGAAAATATGGAAAATGGGGAAAAATCCTATTTTTTGGAACTAAACGCCGTGTACTTTATCCACACGTCGTGTACTTTTGGCTGTGTTGTGATGGGTACACGGGGCGTGTGCCCATGCCGGCGATGAAGGGTGAAGGAACCGACTACACGCCGTGTAGTCAGTCGGCAGGCTTAAACAGTAAGGCGGTGGCTTCGCCTCTAGCTGGGCGACAGTAAACTTCGTGTACTCAAGAGTACATTGTGTGTACTCATGTCGACTGATCAACAGTGTGGTGGTGTCGCCAACTGAACAGTTAAATGAAAGAAGTACACTCCGTGTACTCAGAAGTACACGCCGTGTACTTTGTTTTTTCGGCTTAAAATAGGCAGTAGCCTCCTCATTTGGAAGAGAAGGCACTTGAGCCATTTTGGAGCCAAAGGAGGAGGCAGAATCTTTGAAGATCCACAGGGCGTTCGTCTGGAATCCATTTCGGCTTCGGACGATCTCATTGGAACTAAACTGGAAAGCCCTCTCCTCTCCTGGTACCGTTCTTGCCAATTCTTCTCCTAATGAAAGTTATTTACATTTGAATGAGTTTTGTTCTTCGTCAGATCTACGCCGTTCTTGGGCGTTTCTGGAGTCGGCGTTAAGGTATAACACTCGTTGACGTATAAGGTAGGTGGCTTTGTGATCATTTTCCAACTGTCGTGCATTTTTTTGCGTTTTCGTGCCATGAACCCATGTTGGGGTGTCGTGTGGCTAAGTCCGTTGCTATATTTAATGCCTAGATTTGCATAGGTGATTAAATTTTGATAATAAAATGTTGTTTGGGATCGTTTCTTGGATCCAGTACCATCTCGAGGGGTGTGTTCCTCTGTTTAGCCGTTTGGCCCGGATACCCGAGGGTATGCCTTAAATGTAGCAACTGCAGAATTTATTTAAGAGGAATTGTTTTTTACTGCATTATGATATGTTGGGCATTGCCCGGTTACCTGTTAGCCTGAGGGCGCTGTTGTAATTATCCTAAGGGCGTGATTGTTTTAGCCCGAGGGCTGTCGTTATTCTGCCCGAGGGCAACCTTTCATGCTTGAGGGCTTGACATCTGTGCCTGAGGGCGACACTTCATATGCCTGAGGGAGAGAATTTCTGTTACGCCTGAGGGAAATGCCTGCGGGATGGATTCTTGTATGGCTTGAGGGAAAGCCTGAGGGCGTGGTTTAATATTTTAGCCTGAGGGCACGTTTCTAGTTGTCCTGAGGGCTTTGTGTTGTTGAGCACAAAAATGTTACTAAATTAAAGGAATTAAATGAATAATAAAATGGAAATTTAACTGTTAAGTTAGTTACTTTTGAGTACTGCTTAGTTATTGCATTTTACTACTGCACACTTGTTGCATGTTTTACACACAGTTGAGCACGGGGTTTTGGTGGGTGCCTACTGAGATATATTTCTCACACCCTGTTGGGTCACGCTTTTTGGCCCAAACAGATTACGATGTTGTAGGTGTATATAGAGGCAAGAGTCCTTATACAGGTACTTGACTATTAATGAGGAGTAGGAGGGCATGGGACGGACCCTAGGCTCGCGATGCCGCTGCTAGCTATTTTTCTTGCTTTGTTGTACTCTGTTTTCTGTTGTACTGTATTGATGTATAACATGTTCTGGCTGCTTTCTTAGAACTTGAAACATGTAGCATCATCACTTATATACTGTTGGTTATATCCACTGCTGTAGTTATTTCATATGTGTATGTTTATTGCTTCCGCTGTTGTTGTATGTTTATATTGGTATTCAGCAGCGTTACACTTTGACAAATGAGGGCATAGTTTCCCCACTATCAGACCTAGGCCCTCACTGCTAGTCGGAAGCCTCTGGCGTTTGGGGAAATGCGCTTGAGGTCACATGGCGAACCGGGTTTGGGACACCCATTGTGTGGCACCCGGGTCCGAGATGTTACAAAGTGGTATCAAAGGGGGTTCTATTCTTGACATACTATTTGGAGTTGTAGTCAGGGATAGGACAGAGCGGTAGTTGGTAATAAGTTGTGCCCGGGCGTAGCTAACCCGTGTACAGGGAAAAGAAAATCTACCTCATATTTTTCATTGTTTTGATTTTTCAATTTTATAGTTAAAACGTTTTCACCATTGGGTGACACACTTGTATTGTGTTGTTTATACTTTATTTGTGGGTTCGATTTAGTTGCAACTCGATGATATGAGGGTATTCTGTCTCATGCATCATATATGCACATGCTAGATATCACATGCCATGCATAGTATCCCTGCCATGTAGGTGCATTATAAATTCTCATGTTGTTGTGATAGTTGTTGTGCTATAAAAGCATGTTGTTGTGATAGCTGCTTGATAAATACCAGCCTTGTGATATGGTGTTTTTGTTTGAGCATGTTTATATAATGGACGTGAAACATTGGTATTTGGGGAGTATGGGCCCCCATTGACCGGAATTTGGTGGATCATTGACTGGTTATAGGTTATAACACAAATAAGATGTCAAACTTTGGTTCGTGGGGTGTATGGGCCCCCACGGGTCGGAATTTGACACTTAGGTGTTGTTTATCAGTATTTTCTGGGTTCCGGAGAATTTTCTGAGGCATACTGTCCGAAAACCCAGTATACATGCCGTGTATTATTTTTTTACACACCATGTATGTTCTTCTGTTCGAGAAGAAAAATGGACTTTTTGAGTACACGTAGTGTATCCTGAGTACACGCTGTGTTGTCTCTTCCCGTGTCACAAACCGTGTGGGCGGTGACACGGGGTAAGGAAGGCCTTGGGTAAAAACACACCGTGTAGTTTTGTACATGCCGTGTAGTGTTGACCCGGAGTCCGGTCGTGTAACTAACAACACGGGTCGGCAAACTCCTTGACAGAACACGCCGTGTCAGTTATGGACACGCCGTGTAATGTGACCTGGGGACTCGGCCGTGTAACTAACAACACGGGCTGGTGTCACCTCTTCCAGAACACGTCGTGTACCTTTGGGACACGCCGTGTAGTTTAGTCCGAGGACAGACCGTGTGGAGTAAGCCTTGTGGCTGGGAAATGGGATGGTGTACACGCCGTGTTCGGGTGTAACATGTCTTGTAGAGTAAATCCGAGTAGTCGGCCGTGTCAAAGACAACCCAGGTAGTTGGAAAATAACACTAAACACGCCGTGTAGGTATTATACATGCCGTGTAGTTTTGTTGAACGGAAGCTGTGTGGCATAGCCGTGTGGAAGGACCCGAGCAGAGGAAGGGAAGTCAAGTACACGCCGTGTGGTCATTGTACACACTGTGTAGTCTTGTTTTGCCAATTTTGAATAACATCTTCCTCTTGTTCCCTTTGTGTTTCCTTCCCTTTCTGTATTAATAATATTGAATCTGAGGCGTTCATTTGACCTTGTAGAGACATGCCTCCTAGACGACCGCTAGTTGTTTTCCAGGAGAGCGGCGACGATTATACATCAGAGATGGTGGGCCATGGGCTACCAGTTGATCCACCAGCAGAGCCAGATGCGACACCTGCTATTATACAGGACACGAGCACAGTTGCGCAGTTCCGTGAAGGCTTATTGCGGTTTATGCAGACCTTTCAGTGAGCACCGCAGGCTGCCACGTATATGGCCGAGCTGACGCGTATCTTTCAACAGCAGCATCCGCCTACGTTCTCAGGGGATGGCGGACCACAGTTTGCAGAGTCTTGGCTAGGATCGATGAAGACTATTTTCAAGCATCTTGAGATGCCCCCAGGGCGGAGGGTCAAGCTCGTGACTTATATGCTGCGTGATTCACCCAAGAGGTGGTGGGATGTTACCACACAGTCAGAGCATCACAGGGACATGGTGTGGGATGATTTTCAGGAAATATTCTAAGACTTATTATTTCCCGAGACGCTGAGGGCAGATAGAGCTCGACAGTTCATGAATCTGCAGTAGGGAGCTATGTCAGTGATGGACTATTCTGCCCGTTTTACAGAGCTTCAACGCTTTGCACCTGTGCTGGTGGGTGATGAGACGCTGAGAGCCAGACGATTGGAGGATGGAATTCGGTATGAAATCTAAGTGCTGGTGAATGTTTTCAGGTTACCTACTATACACGCGACTGTGAACCAGGCGTTGATTACAGAGAGGAACATGCGGGAATCGAGTGGTATGGTCCAGGGTGGTTTAGCACCAGTTACTAGTACTATTTCTGCTGGAAAGAGGAAGAGACAGATGGACTTCTTTCAGGGCGGCAGTACCAGCCAGGCAGCTTCTTCAGGTGGCCGGATCAGGTTCTACCAGTGTGGCAGAGAGGGGCACAAGAGGCCGTAATGTCCAGGAGACCCAGTGGAGTGCCGAGCATGGGGAAAGATGGGTCATCTGCAGCGCTTTTGCAGGGTGTTTCTACCAGTGGCTAGTGAGAGGGGTTCTGTGCAGACTTCACATGTGGGAGCAGGACCAGTGGCTTCTTACCAGTCAGGGAACTGGAATACGTCAGGGCATGCAGGCAGAGATGGTGGTCGTGGCTATGGTAGCCAGACACCAGGATCTCAAAGGCAATAGGGCTTGACAGCTCAGGTTAGTAAGGCTGTGTCGCAGGGCCACAGCACTGGACAGGCATATGCAGTGCAACAGACCTAGCAGGAGCAGGATCCCAGACCTTCGACAGTCAGAGGTACTATTCTAGTAGATTCTGTCTTGTCTTCCATACTTTTTGATGCGAGTGCTACACATAGTTTTATATCTGTATCCGTTGTGGAGAGCCTTGGGCTCAGTGTTTCTACTTCTTCTGATATCATGACGCTAGACACTCCGTTTGGAACTAGAACGACTGGTGTGCGTCAGTGCAAGGAGTCCCCCCTTGAGGTTGGAGGGTGTCACTTACTTTGGGACCTCTATGTCTTATAGATGACGAGCTATGACATCATTCTCGTGATGAACTGGTCGGTTCCCTATCGAGCCTTTGTAGACTGCTATCGTTGCAGTGTGCATTTCACGTTACCAGAGGGTGGAGAGTTTCTATACAAGGTCGAGTGGGATGTTCAGGCCAGTCGAGCTGGACCAGAGCATCATGGGCGAGGTGGAGTCACATTCTAGATTGCGAGATTGTATTTGGATGACCAGGGGACTTGTCAGACGGATTTACCTCTAGTTGTCGATCGTTTCAGGGATGTCTTCCCGGACGAATTTTTAGGCCTACCTCCGGTGTGTGAGGTGGATTTCCTTATCGATCTTGTGTCAGGAGCAGCAGCGGTGTCCATTTATCCTTATATGATGGCCATGCCTAAGTTGTAGTATCTCAAGAGGCAGTTAGAGGAGCTACAGGCGAAGGGTTTTATCCAACCCAGTACTTCTCCTTGGGTTTCTCGGGTCCTTTTTGTGAAGAAGGCGGATGGTACCGTTAGTCTTTGTGTGGATTATCGAAAGCTGAACCAGTTGACAGTTAAGAATCGATATCCCTTACCGAGGATAGATGATCTGTTTGATCAGCTTCATGGATCACGATTGTTCTCGAAGATTGACTTGAGATCCGGATATCATCAGGTGCACGTTAGACCATCTGATATACCTCTCACAGCTTTCAGGAGAAGGTATGGTCTATATGAGTATACGGTTATGCCATTCGGACTCACGAACACGCCAGCAGTTTTCATGGATCTGATGAATTGTGTGTTCCATCCGTATCATGATTCATTTGTGGTAGTATTCATGGAAGAAATCGTGGTGTACTCTCACACTTGACACGACCATGCCACCCATCTTGAGATCGTATTGAGTACACTGAGAGAGCAACGCCTATATGCTATGATCTAAAAGTTCCACATTTAGATGGACCAGATTCACTTCCTGGGTCATATCATCTCAGAGGCAGGAGTTGCAGTAGACCTATAGAAGGTGAGAGCGGTAGTTTTCTGGGATCATCCCAAGAAAGTGTTTGAGATGCAAAGTTTCCTAGGGATGGCTGGTTACTAAAGATGTTTCATATAGGACTTCTCCAACTTAGCACACTGTTGACAGGTCTGACTTAGAAGGGTGTGATGTTCTTTGGTCAGAATCATGTGAGACAGCTTTTCAGGACCTGAAGGGAAGGATGACATCAGTACCGATCCTAACACTCCCAGAGCAGGGGAAGAGATATACAGTTTACTGTGATGCATTAGGGATTGGGTTGGAAGCTATTTTGATGTAGGGAGACCGAGTTGTGGTGTACGGGTCTCGGCAGTTGAGTCCACATGAGAGGAATTGCCCGACGCATGATCTCGAGTTGGCTGCATTTGTGCATGCGTTGCGCTATTGGAGACATTATCTGTTGGGAGAGCATTTTGTGGTTTTCACCGACCACAAAAGCCTCAAGTATATCTTTACTCAGCGTGACCTGAATCTGAGGTAGAGAAGGTGGGTCGAGTACCTACAGACCATCGATTTTGAGCTTGCATATACACCTGGTAAAGGTAATGCAGTAGCCGATGCACTGAGCAGGAAGACTCAGATACAAGGAGTGTAGGAGGCCAGTGGTGAGTGGGAGCTTTTGGATTTGTTCTCTGAGATGCATCTGGAGGTGCATGACAGTCAGGGGCAGGCTTATCTTTCCTCATTAGATGTGACTTCTACCCTCCTGGACAGAGTGAGGATGAGGCAGCTATCAGTTTCAGAAGGCCTAGTTCTACGGGAGTTAGTGGCAAGTGAGGACCCTCCTCCCGGTTGGACGATAGGTGATGATGGGGTTTTGAGTTTCCATGGACGGGTATGAGTTCCAGGGGATATACGCGAGGATCTGATGTGGGTCTTTCTTGCTTCATCTTGGGCAGTTCATCTCGGGGTTCCCAAGATGTACTGAGACTTGAGACGTCAGTACTAGTGGCGGGGTATGAAGAGATAGATAGCTGGTTTTGTTACGAGGTGTTCCACTTGTCAGCAGGTGAAGGAAGAGCACCAGAGACCATCTGGGCTGTTACAGTAGTTTCCCATTCCGGAGTGGAAATGGGATGATGTCGCGATGGATTTTGTGATGGGATTTCCAAGGTCACCTCGAGGAAATGACGCTGTATAGGTTGTTGTGGACAAACATACGAAGGGAGATCACTTCTTGCCGATCAAGGAGACTTTTGGTGTGAACGAGCTCAGAAGGCTGTATATCCCAGAGATCGCATGTCTTCATGGGGTCCCTCGTTCTATCATTTCAGATAGGGATGGCCGCTTCACGTCTCATTTCGGGCAGTGTTTTTAGAGGGCGCTGGGTACACAGGTGCTTCTGAGCATAGCATACCACCCTCAGACAGATGGACAGTCAGAGCGGACGATACATGTGTTAGAGTACATGCTGCGTGCATGCGTCTTAAACTTTGGGGGCTCTTGGGAAAGCATATACCCTTAGTCTAGTTTGCTTAAAACAATAGTTTTCAGGCAACTATTGAGATGGCACCATACGAGGCATTATATGGTAGGCCATGCCGATCAACCTTGTGCTGGTTAGAGGCAGGTGAGGCAGCTTTACTAGGACCACAGCTCATATAGGAGACATCTGAGCAGGTCTAGTTAATTTGGATACGGATGGCTACCGCGAAGTCTCATCAGAAGTCTTATGTTGATCGCCACAGAAGACCTTTGGAGTTCGTGGTTGGGGATTAGGTTTTCTTGCGTGTTTCACCGAGGCTGGGAGACAAACGGATTAGGAGACTGGGTAAGCTTTCACCGAGGTATGTGGGACCATTTTAGATTCTAGAGATAGTCGGGCTGGTTGCCTATCGGTTGCAGTTACCGCAGCGGTATCGATCCATGCACGACGTCTTCCACATGTCTCAGTTGTGTCGCTACCATTCAGAACCGTCCCACACCTTTAAGCCAGAGGAGGTTGAGCTTCATCATGATTCGTCCTTTGAGGAGCATCTGATCTGTATCGTTGACAGGAGCATGAAGGTTCTCCGAGGCCGGTTAGTTCCTCTCGTACGGGTGCTATGGCAGCATGGCCGAGTACAGGACGAGACCTGAGAGAGGGAGGCCGACGTACGTGCTCAGTGGCTAGAGCTTTTATGAGATTTCTCTTCACCACCCTTTAAAGGGCAATTCTGGGACGAATTGCTAAATGGGGGGATGTTTGTAAGAACCCAGTTCTTGTTTTAGAGGTACGAGCTTGTTCTTTTCCTTTTCCTTGACTGTTTTTGAGAAAATATGGAAAATGGAGAAAAATCCTATTTTTTGGAACTACACGCCGTGTACTTTATCCACACGACGTGTACTTTTGGCCGTGTTGGGATGAGTACACGGGGCTTGTGGCCATGCCGACGAAGAAGGGTGAAGGAACCGACTACATGCCATGTAGTGATACCTTACACGCCGTGTCGTCATTCGGCAGGCTTAAACAGTAAGGCGGTGGCGTTGTCTCCAGCTGGGCAACAGTATATGCCATGTACTCGAGAGTACATGCTTTGTACTCAGGTCGACTGATGAACATTGTGGTGGTGCCGCCAACTGAACAGTTAAATGAAAGAAGTACACACCATGTACTCAGAAGTACACGCCGTGTACTTTGTTTTATCGGCTTAAAACAGGCAGTAGCCTCCTCATTTAGTAAAGGAGGCACTTGAGCCATTTTGGATCCAAAGGAGGTGGCAGGATCTTTGAAGATCCACCGGGCGTTCTTCTGGAATCCGTTTCGGCTTTGGACGATCTCGTTGGAACCGCATGGGTAAGCCCTCTCATCTCCTGGTACCGTTTTTGCCAATTATTCTCCTAACGTAAGTTATTTACGTTTGAATGAGTTTTGTTCTTCGTCATATTTACGCCATTCATGGGCATTTTTTGATTCGGCATTTGGGTATAACGCTCGTTGATGTATAAGGTAGGTGTCTTTGATATTATTTTCCAACTGCCATGTGTTTTTGTGCGTTTTAATGCCAAGAACCCATGTTGGGGTGTTGTGTGGCTGAGGCCGCTGCTATATTTAATGCCTAGAATTGCATAGGTGATTAAATCGTGATAAGAAAATGTTGTTTGGGATCGTTGCTTGGATCTAGGACCATCCCGAGGGGTGTGTTCCTCTATTTTGCCGTTTGTCCAGGATACCTGAGGGTATGCCTTAAATTTAGTAACTGTAGAATTGCCGTGAGAGGAATTTCTTGTTTACTACATTATGATATGTTGGGCATTTCCCGGTTACCGGTTAGCCTGAGGGTGTTGTTGTGATTAGCCTGAGGGTGTGACTATTTTAGCCCGAGGGCTGTCGTTATTCCACCCTAGGGCAACCTTTCGTTCCAGAGGGCTTGAATTATGTGCCTGAGGGAGACACTTCATATGCCTGAAGGCAAGAATTTCTATTACGCCTCAGGGAAATACCTGCGAGTTGGATTCGGTATGGCTTGAGGAAAATACTAAGGGCATGGTTTACTATTTTAGGGTGAGGGCACGGTTCTAGTTGGCCTGAGGGCTTGGTTCTGTTGAGCACAAAAATGTTACTAAAATAAAGGAATTAAATGAATAATAAAATGGAAATTTAAATGTTAATTTAGTTACTTTTTAGTACTACTTAGTTATTGCATTTTACTACTGCACAGTTGTTGCATGTTTTACACACAGTTGAGCACGGGCCTTTGGTGGGTGCCTACTGCAATATAATTATCACAACTTGTTTGGGTCACACTTTTCAGCCCAAACAGATTACGTTGCTGCAGGTGAAGATAGGGGAAAGAGTCCCTATATAGGTACTTGACTGTTGATGAGGAGTAGGAAGGCATTGGACCGAGCCTAGGCTCGCGATGCCGCTGCTAGCTGTTTTTCTTGCTTTGTTGTAATATGTTATCTTCTATACTGTATTGATGTATAACATGTTCTGGATACTTTCTTAGAACTTAAAACATCTATCATCATCACTTATATACTGTTGGTTATATCCACTGCTATAGTTATTTCAGTTGTGTATGATTACTAGTTCTGCTGTTGTTGTATGTTTATTTTGGTATTCCGCTTTGTTACACTTTGACAAATGAGGGCATAGTTTCCCCACTATCAGACCTGGGCCCTCGCTGCTAGTCGGCAGCCTCTTGCATTTGGGGAAATGCGTTTGAGGTCACATGGAGAACCGGGCTCGGGGAACCCGTTGCGTGGAACCCGGGTCTGGGACGTTACACTCGGCTTCCTCTGTGACCTCGGCCCCTCGCGACCCCGGTGACCCCGCGACTCCTGCCACCCCGTGACCCCGACAACCCCATGACCTTGGAAACCCCAACGACCTCGTGACCCCGCTTCCCCTCGGACCCCTGTGACCCCGACGACCTAGGTATATTGATCCTTTACCTCATTTTTAATCCTTTTTTTCTTCTCATTATTCATTTATAGAATTATACAACAGTCATAATGGTCCATATGTTTAAAAGTTTTTGATTATGTTTTTCTTTGTTTCATTTGGAGTCCATGGATATGTAATGTGATTTGGGGAATTAAAATGAGGTTTTAATTTTTAAACCCTTCACAAGACTTTTTGTGTTTGTTGAGGATGTGTGACCAAACCTAGTGATACCCATGGAATATTCCAAAACCATGAGAATGGTGAAATAAATTGGTGAATAGTAAAACATGGTAAATGTTAAAGAGAATGTGTTCTAAATTATAATTGGGAATGTGGGTGTGGTTAAAGGGTAAAATGAAATGATTATATGTAATTATTTTTGAAATTCCCAGGGGTCTCTTGAAATGGTTTCAAATATGTGTTTGGGATTTTAATCTGGTTATGAATTTTATATGATGAAAATGATTCTTTAATGGTGTGTTTTATTATGAGATGTCAAATGATTATTTGAATTTGGGGTTTAAAAAATATCTTATGAAAACTCTAAATGGTTTGTTTGAATAGTTTATTTAGAAATAAAATCCATGAACAATTTTTTATTTTTAAAAGTGGAATACCCATGTTTTAAGTGGTGGATTCGAAATGATTTCAAATGAGTACTTGAATTCTGTTTATAACATTATTTGGTTTTAAAGGTTTTTTGGGACCATAATAATTAATTGGATATATTGTTTAGTGAGATATGACCCATGAAGATTTTTTTGTCATGTGAACATTGTTATGAAGTGAACTAAATGATGAATATTACTAGTTAACAAATCATGATAAGGGGGTGAATGGAATAATGGTATATATGTAATGGTTTATCTATGTGAAAGATAAATGTGTTAAATGTTTATGGTTATAAATGGTAAATATGTTCAATGGTTGTGTTTTTTAGTTGATAGATTAGTTAGTGATAAAGAAGCATGTTCACATGGATTAATAGTGGGTGGGTTATTGGATTGTGGCACCTCCAACAGGTTGATTAGACTGATACTCTAGGGCCGCCATAGTATTCCATGGTTTAGGGAGTAATACTGAGGCTCTACGTCCCTAATTAATGAAAGTGACAATTCACTTAGATTGAGGCTATAGGGTGAGGTAATTCACATAGACATATGCTCCAAGAGGAGGTAATGTAACTGTAATAACTAGTACTCGCCCATGCTATTGCACGGCGCATTCGATTACTTGTTTTTCATTAAATAAGTTATTAATATTTATAAAATATGAGACGATAATATATTGCTGAATACAATATAATTAGAATGTAATGATGTATGATAATGGAATCATACCTCTGATAAAAAAATCATTGGATCCAAAACCAACAGGATTGACCCAACCTGACCTGCTGATAAAAAAATCACTGGATCCAAGATGAGGGAATGCTTCTAGCCATCCTTATGTAGATATTTTCATAGATAAATATTTTGTCATGTTGCATTTACATAGTGGTAAACGAATGGAATGTATCAATTTAAACTCTTTATTAACCCAAAACAATAAAAACTGAACGAAAAAATCACAAAATCCGAACCCTAAAACCATCTCACCTAGTCATCTTGAATGGATCTTCAACAAAAGGTAGTTGCAACTTAATAGAAAAGAAAATGTATTATTAAAATAGATTAAAATGAACAACTTATGCATGAAAAATAATACGATAACTAAAATAAAATAGAATAAACTGGTCTAGTTATAAAAAAAATATGCAGATTCATTTTTGCTAACATTCATCTATATTCCTTTGAAATCAATGGCCAACTGGTACCTAAAAATGAAAAATCATTTATGCCCAGAACAACTGCAACATGCATATAGAAATGGACTCAAAAACAGAGGAAAATCATGAATCTGACTTGTTTTGACCTATAAAATTTAATGTTTTGATTCAACCGAACATCAACTATACCACAAATCTTCATGGGTATACACCTGTATGATCATTAAACAATATATAAAAACAAAATCAGATTAGTATAATTAGATTAGTAAAATATATAAAAACCCATTACCAAATGGGGGCGACATACAGTGAGTTAATTTCAAATAAGATATGTGTACTTTGTATGATGTAATATACATTTTTATACATACAAGAATTCATAAAATAGATATGAAAAAAATGTAAACACATTAATCATGTATTAATACCATAAATTTAATAACATGTGAGTGTGAATTCCACCCGTGTCAAGTGAAATGGGTCGCGAAGGTCCTGGAAGCGGTAATCTGCAGAGATAGTTATGTAATGTAAGTTGTAATGTTTGTTTGAAAGTAATAAGAATGTTACCAGTATGGTAAGATGACCTGGTGCCAATATCTACCAGAACAAAGATGCAAATGATGGGAGGAATCTCGTTTAGTTTGTAGCATTGATTGAGCATGGGAAATGCCGAGTGGTGGAGGCTGTAAAAGAAATTTAAAGCTATCTTGGATATGATGCAGTTTCCCAAGTGCCTTTGGGAAAAATGAGATGGCTAGTTACACACAGGGTTCTTGGTATGATGTAGTTGACTAGGTGTCTTTAAGTGGGATTATATATAAGGGATTGGATCACTTGGACAAATTAAATTGGAGTTTATTTCAAATAGGGTTGGCCGATAAAAATTTTGGTGTCTATATGTGTGTTCCAATATCCTTTATGTTATAAACCAGTGAGTTACACATAATTCTTGGTTCCAATTGATGATTACTTAGTGTATCCCATTACCTACCTAGATTGAACCCGTAGACATTTCCTTTTAAATTTGGAACCATTTCTTGGTGGATGTTTATATAGTTATTTAGTCATATCTTGGTGCTTATTTATGTTAATTTCTTGTTTTTGTTATTTTTTGGTTTCATTTTTACTATATAATGTGTTAAATCTACCCATGTTTTATATAGGAATTGTATATTTTTTTTACTAAAATGGATAAATCATGTAATTTATGTTTTTTAAAACTTCTATATTTGAATAATAAACTCTATAACTATATTTTAAATAAGTATTTTTGAATCATTTTTATAAAATAAATTACAAAATATTTCAAGGACTATTTATATCACACTTTTCATACACATTCATGTGTGTGTGTAACTTCTATCTTTTCATTCTAATTCCAAAATTGTGATTTATAGTTATTTGTTTCCTCTTGTTCCATTAATGGACATTAGAATGTTTTGACTTTTTTGGGATCACATGGAGATGTTTTGAGTTGTGAATATGGTTGTGAATTTTTTTGGGAAATTCTATTGTGAGATAGTTCAACTAGGTTTATTTTGTAAATAAATTTTATTTGTATTTTTTTTCCCTATATGTTATCCAAACTAGATGATTTTTCATTAATATGTATAGTCTTGGATGAAAGTAATCACTTTCATTGAATATTATGTTTCTATAATCTTACACAGTCGTATATATGAATCTCTTTCTCTATTTAGTAGCAACTATGTGTTTTAATTTTTTTATTATTATGTAGGCACATTGTGATATACATGTATATAAGATGGATCACATTACCGAGGAACACACCTCAGTATGTTAAGGGTTTGAATGAGTTTTTAGATATTTCAATTTCTAATCAATCTTTTGATGGGAGAATAAGATGTCCATGTCTTAATTGTAAATTTAGAACATGGTTGAAGAGAGATAAAGTTTATGAACATTTAATACTGAATCTATTCCGTGGTCAATATTTGTGTTGGGTTTGGCATAGAGATTCGAATGTTACAGAAATCTTGAGTACTGATGTTAATCCACAGAATGAGGTCCCAAGTTTGTCGACAATGGAAAATGAAATGCAAAACCTCATAAATGATGCATTCGCCACTATAACACATCACCATCAACATCAAAACATATCAGAACAACCAGAAGAGGGTGATGCAAATTGCAACATGACAAGTGATGTTTTTGAGACTTTAACACAAGAAGATCAAGATTGTAACATATCATTGGATCCTCCTCTTGATTCCGTGGAGCCAAATGTAAGAGAAAACTTCACTGAAAAAAATGTGTTTCATGATTTAGTTGACGATTGAAATAAAGAGTTGTATAGTGGGTGTTTGAAATATTCAAAGCTTTAATTTTATTTAAAGTTGTACCATATCAAATGAATATGTGGAATTACAATCAAGGAAATGTCCATGATATTGGAATTGATTCGTGATGCATTTCTTGAAGCAAAAATCCAAGAATCTTTTTATGATATTAAAAAAGTTGTTAACAATCTTGGTATGAATTATACAAAATTATATGTGTGTCCCAATGATTGTATGCTTTATTGGGAAGAGGATTCAAGTAGACAGAATTGTATGAAAGGTTATGCTTCTAGATGGCAGTCAAAGGGTGATGTTGGAAGTCTAAATGAACATAATTTCATGGAGAAGAAGAAAAGGAACACACTTGCAAAGGTTTTGCATTACTTTCCCATGAAGCCTCGATTGCAAAGATTATTCATGTCATCGAAAACCTCTGAACACATGAAGTTGCATTCTGTAGATAAAAACAACGATGGGTTAATGATACATCCACGAGATTCCCAATAGTGGAATACATTTGATTAAATACATCTAGATTTCTCATCTAATCCTCAGAATGTTCAATTGGGATTGGTTTCCGATCGATTCAACCCATTTAAAATTTTGAGTACCAGTTATAGCATTTGGAAAGTTGTTTTGATCCCTTATAATCTACCTCTGTGGATGTGTATGCAACAAAAATATTTTATCATTTTAATGATTATTCCCAGAAAACAAATTAATGGAAATGATATTGATGTATACTTGCTGCCTTTTATTGACGAATTGCAGGAGTTATAGAGCAACGGTGTTGAGACATTTGATACTTCTTCTAAAACAATGTTCAAAATGCATGTTTCTTTAATGTGGACCATTAGTGACTTCCCTGGTCTTGGGAATTTATCTGGTTGGAACACATACATGGGTTTGGCTTGTCCCGTTTGTAACATTGATTTTGAGCCCAAACGGCTACCTCATAGTAGAAAATGGTGTTTCTAGTGCGATCGAATATTTCTCGATGCATCTCACAGATTTCAGCTGAATAGATAAAAATTTAATGGTTCCATTGATCATAGACCACCTCCAAAGTTGTTAACTGGTTATGAAATATTGAAACAACTTGAAAATATTGAAATAGAATTTGGTAAGGTTCATCATTTGAATGACAGCGGAAAACGGGTCCGAAGTGCATCGTCATGTGAAATCAGAACGCAACAATGGAAGAAAAAAAAGTATATTCTTCAAACTCCTGTACTGGAAATTTAATTTATTGTGGCACAATCTTAATGTGATATATGTTGAGAATAATTTCTGTTATAATTTGATTTTTACATTAATTAATGAGAATGGAATGTCAAAGAATCATCTCAATGCTCGCAAAGACTTACAATTAATGAACATAAAACGTGATCTCTTGCCAGATGACAATGAAAAGTATGCTCCGACCATTTTTTCTCTGAAAAATAGGGATAATGATATATTCCGTCGAATTTTAAATAATGTGAAGGTATCTGAAATGTATTCAAGTAACATCTTGAGGTGTTTTGACTTGAAGAATCATAAGTTACATGGATTGAAAAGTCACGATTCACATATTTTGTTACAAAAGTTACTACCATTGACATTGAGTACATTATTACAAGAAAAAGTTACTGCTATTGTACTCCATTTCTCCACATTTTTTAGGATATTATGTGAGAAATCTTTACATCCATTCCAGCTTGACAACCTCCAGGAGAATTTTGTATTGACCCATTGTGCAATGGATATGATCTTTCCTCCATCATTTTTGATTGTTATGATGCATTTAACGGTGCATTTGGTTGAAGAAGCTATATTGGGAGGCCCCGTTCATTTTCGATGGATGTATCCAATTGAGAAGTATTTTATTTATATGTTTTTCATTAAAGTAATTTTTTTTGGAATTTAAATAAATGCATAATATTGTTATTTTATTTCCAGATATCGTGGGCATTTGAAAGAATATGTGAGAAATAAAGCTCAACCAGAAGGCTCTATTGCTGAAGGCTATTTGCTTGAGGAGTGTCTTACCATATGATCATGATATTTGGATGATATTGAGACATGATATAATCAAGTTGTACATGTTGATGACACATCAAATCAATCTCAAATGCATCAGAAATCAAAAATATTTCATGTTATTGGCCGATCAGTTCGGAGGACCTCAAATATGACACTGACAGTATTGGAATTATTACAGGCACATAGATATGTGTTGCTGAATAGTGAAATTGAAGATCCATTTATTGAAGAGTTGAGGATACAAACAAGGAGACAAATGAGAGTCTGAAAACAAAATGAGAAAGATATAATGAAAGCTGTGAATAAAGAGCTTGTAGAATGTTTTGCACAACGTGTAAGTTCATAAATATTGAAATAAATACAAATATTAGTTTGACACATATATTTTGTAAATATATTAAATTATATTTATTTTTTCAGATCATGAATACTGATACTTGATCAGCCTTGTCAGAATATTTAAAGTATCTTGCTAGAGGTCCTATAAAACAAGTTAGAAAGTTCGACGCTTATAATGTGAATTGCATTAGATTTCGTACAGTCGACCGAGAAGTGGGTTTGAAAACACAAAATAGTGGTATATTTTCATTTTCTGAAGTGGGATACTATGGAAAGCTTCATGATATTATTGAAGTAAACTACCACATAAATTTTTCTCTTGTTTTATTCAAAAGAAAATGGGTTGATATTATCAGAGGTGTTAAAAGAGATTCCTTGCAATTTACTTTTGTGAACATCTCACGCTTGATGGATGTTGGTGATCGTGAATTGGATGATCCATATATCTTATAATTACAAGAAAAAAAGGTATATTTTGTGAATAATGTTTCGGATGAAGGGTGGAGTGTAGTTTTTCACATAATACAAAGATATTTGTATGATATGGGTGATGAAGTGGAAGATTTGACCTCTAAAATTTAATTTCATCAACAACAGGAAGAAGAATTATTTGTCCATCATGATATTGAAAATATTAGTCTAGCAAGGATGAATGAAGTGGATGAAGAAATAGAGATGGAAACTGACAAGATTGCAGGGGAAAATGATAGTATGTAAAATTATTTATTTATTCAGTAACAGTTTGTTTAATTTATATATTCATTCATTATCATTGTTATATATATTTTGTTTGTTAGTACTGGGAATCTATTATCATTTTTATTTTTTTCTCTACATATTTTTTTTTGAAATTTATTTTCTGAACTAAATTTTATTTTATTAAATGATTGGAATGCCAAGGAAAAAGAGGTACACAATTTCATCTAGTTATGTGACAGATGATGATACATCTGGCTCCCTCCCCATGGTATCTGAGGCACCAGATTCCTACACCCCTACACCAACTCCACCGGCACCATCTCTTACTCCATCTGTGGGTTTCCCATTAGAGGCTGAGTCATCAAATCACCCTTCAGAAGCCTCAGCAGTGGGGCGGTGACACACCCCTTCCAGTTCATCACGCTCATACTTGTGTGTCACTATCATAGGTTCAAATTTTAATTAAATAATTTTATTAAATTTTGTTTATGTTAATTATTTTCTCATTGAACATGAAAACAATGCAACTGTGGTAAAAAAAAGTTAAAAAGATCATATGTTAGGAATATGAATGGCGAGAAGATAGTCGTTCGATTTGATTCTTATGGGGTCCATACGGATGACACCACAGGGTTACTTGGCCAGATTCTAGGACAGCAGGCATCATAGCACATTTCCCTACCTATTTCTTATGATGATTGGAGACATATTACTCCTAGATGGAAAAATGAATTTTTTGATTCCCAAATAAAGATAATTTTATTACATTTTGGTTTAATTCAATGTAATGTAACTAATATGTTCAAAATGAATTTCTGTATACAAATGTTCTTCCACTTTACAGTTGCTGATGTGATAGCACTGAAGTGGACGTTGAAAAATCATGGGAAGAAATGGAATGATTTAAAATGAGTATTTTTATGTGATGTCAATGATACGTTTTTTGACTATGCAACAAATGTATGAGAAGCTACCCAGTGGGGTACTGAAATAACAGTGGAAAGTTTTTGTTGACAGACATCGTGATGAGAAGCGGATGGTATTGCAATATATATTATTATAAGATCCTAATTTTAAATTTATACATATATATGAAGAGGTGATGATATTAAATAAATTACTGTTAAATTTCATTTTATTTATTTCGGGATCTCTCAAGAAAGAATGCATCAAACCGGGATAAGCAACTCATCCCTCACACTGCGGGCTCCAAAATCTTTTCTAGAAACCGAATGTCATTGGTAAACTTTTAACTATTTTCAATATTTATAAGAAAAAATTATCTATTTAATATATTTTATTGTTTATTTGTCTCCAATTAATGCAGTCACAAAGTTTAGGCTACGAAGCATCCCGAACTGAACTGTGGTTGGATGTTCATAAAAAATCAGATGGATGTTTTGTTAATGAGCATGCCAAAGAAGTTGGGGTATGAGGTCAATTTTTTATTATAATAACTTATTATCAGTTTTTAATGTGTTAATATATATTGATATTTTATTTATTGGTAAAAATTAAATAACTACAGGATGCCAATCCTAGGCAGTTCTACTCAGTCTCCCTTGATGACATAGTTGCTAAAGTCCTTGGGAATGAGCATCCTGGTAGAGTGCGGGGGATGGGTTTCAGACCCGTACCATCTGAGGTCTTTGGCATGAAACCAGGTATTCTAACTGCATCTACTTATGGTTATAGTCAGTCTATACCTGAATATGCTCAGAGGGAGATTTCTTCTCTACAAACCACAGTTCAAGATCAGGGGTCTCAGATATCCACTTTTCAGAAAGTGATGACTGATATACATTAGCAGATAAGCCGATAAGCCCCTGGTGGTAGTGCATCGACTGGTGGTCAGCAGGTAAATCACAAAAAATAAAAATCATTTAGTTTGAAAACTTTTATTGGTTTAAAGTTTTAACATAAATATTCAACAATATTTAATTTTCAATATAATGATCTTATAGCTGACAATAGAAAGTGGATATGGAGGTGGAGAGGGTGACGATGGTGGAGAGGATGACGATGCATCATCAGACAATGAGTAGTTGTATTGTTGATGTGTTGAACAAATATGGGAATTATTGGTTTGTATATGTACCATGTGTGGCACATATTTTCCACCAAACATTTTCATGTCCTAACATTTTATTGATTTTTCATGTTTCCTTTTATGAATTTTATTGTTTTCTGATGTTTCCTTTTATGTCTTTATTTATTGAGTGTGGTATACATCATTCAATTTAGGAATGTGTTTGAATTGGTAGTCGAGATTTCGGATGACAAGGAGTTCAACCCATTGTTGATGTGTTGAATAAATTCTCAACGCCTAATATTATAATATGTAATTATTCAATATCATCACCCAAGAAGGTAAAAGCTTCTAGAATTGATATCCTATGACACCGTGAATCACAAAAACATGTGGATTAATAACTCTTTATTAGGAACTATTTTCTATGAAACCAATAGAAAATGATTTTCATTTTCCATAACACAAACATAACCTTGTTTTCTATTTCAGCCTAATATGACTCATGTTATATTAATCACCATTTCATAAAATTATTCATCAATATATAAAAAATTAAAAGTCTTTCCATGAATAAAACCTTACAAAATAATAATATCTCACAACTAGCATATCACCCAAGGTGAAATAACATCCAAATATAACATCAAACAACAAGAACAACAATCCCACACCGAGAACTGAAGTTTCCCCCGATATATTGGTTAGATAATCCCACAAAAAAACACATTACCAAGGACTAAAACATCTTAATATCATATTAAAATTTCAAAAAATTATTCAATAGAAAATAAAATGGCTTTGATACAACATTGTGACGCGATTACCTAAGTTCCACTAAACTGGTTCCCCAAACCAATGTGCCACATGACCATAGGAATGCCTCATCAGATAAAAGAGGCTTCATAATAGTATTGAGGGTATAATAAGGTATGTGTAGATTATATACCTTCTTTACCAGTGTAAAACAATAGTATAAATGGGTTTTATATTTTTATTAATTACAATGGTAATTCATTAATCATTTCAAATTCATATACTATGGTTCACTAATCAGTTCACTTATATCATACACATAGGATTTAGTGCTTAGAAAGCCATTTCAATACACTATACAAGCATAGGAAACTCCACATACATCATATCAAGTCCATTATGTCAAATTTCATGTCTGGCCATCCCACATCAATGATAAGGAATTCCTTTTAAAAAAATCTTACCCATGGGTGGGATCTACTGTGTCCCTAATCATTTACTAATCCATCAATACATATTATACAAGTTCAAAAACACAAGAACTTTTTAAAAAAATTACAATATCAAGGGTGAACCTATTTCATTTCACCAATATTCAAATAGTTTATCACTTTCACTACACTTAATGTAATTCCATAACTATTCTATTTTACTATTCATTCATTACAAAAAACATTGTTCATATTTTAATTTACATCTTATAAGATGGATATTACCACATTTTCCCTTCATTATTTATCCCCTTAGTTATCTCACAACACATTTAACCATAAAAGTTATGATAAAAAACTTATTCCATTTTGAAATGCAAAAAATATCTTTAATTTGATTAATCTCATAAACCCTTCAATTTATCATTTAATAACTAAATTCACATGTTCAAGGGATTGGAACACCCCATGGGTGGCCATAAACCCAATCCAATATTCATTAATATATCCAAAAACATCCTTGAAAGGTCCAACATGTCATTGAGTTGATGTTATTTTTTGATATTGTGTCTGGTTTGATTTGTTTTTCAGGGCAGTGGTGTAGTGAAAGCAGAAAATTTATATATTTTTTCTGGTCAGCTTTTCGTAGTGGTTTTAACTGCTACTAATTGTATATAGGTAAGAATGTTTTGGCGTTTAAAACTGTCACTAAATGTATGTATTTTTACGTTTTGCGGCGGTTTTGACCGCGACTAAAAAGTCGAATCACTCGCGTGCATTCTGTGATGGTTCTTGTGACTTTAGCGGGGGTTTTACGGCTGTTGGATTTTATTTTATTAGAGGTGGTTATGACCACCACTAATAAAAAAATCACGGTCTCTTAAAAATCACCGCTAAAGTGACAAGAACCATCATGAAATGAGGCATCTACGACGCTTTTCTTAAACCACCGCTAAATGGAAAAAACAGCCGCTAATAGCTTGCTGATGCCAAATTTAGTGGCGGTTTCTGTAAACCGCTGCTAACTCATGTAGCGGCGGTATAAACTTCCTATTAATGCAAAAATAACCACCGCTAAAGGGAGGTTTTCTTATAGTGTAATGTATGAATGAATGACATCGGTTCGTGAGCCAGTAGTCTAACGTACACATGAATGATCATTGTGTATCACATTTGATAGAATTAAGTGTCTGTGTGTGTGTGAGTCAATGTAGAAACATTGAAATAAATACATAAAAGTATATTAAATAATAAAATTTAATTATAAAATAATTAAATAACACTAATTTATAGTTTGGGGAAATAAATGAAATAAAAGTGATTGTTGAAGAACGTAACCTCTTATTCAGGTAACTCATTTTGTTTTATACCAAAATATTCCATTTCATTGTTTTTTTCCAAAATGGAGCATTATATGGTTAGGAGAGTTATTTTTAGGACCTATTTGTTTCAAATGATGGATGAGACAAATGTTATGAAAGGTGTGGAGAAGTTAGGGGTGGTGAGTGTCTTTTATTTGAGGATGAGAGGAGTTCTTTTAAATTTTTTAATGTGGAAATTACACACAATATTATTCCACATAAAGTGGATAAAATAAAAAAAATTATATAAAATTCCGTATATGTTTGAACTAAATCTACAAAATAGGTTTCAGACATGTTTCTAGGTAATTGTTTTGGTAAGATTAATGATTATTCCATTATTAAGCTTTTTTCTTATTCGTTGTAATTAATTTTAATTTCTATTGCTAATATTTTTGAGAAAAACCTTTGTTAACCATATTAGAGATTATATTTCATGCTTATATGAAATAGTGGATACATTTTATCAAATTCCAATTTCATAAGTGGAAGATATTAACTGATTATTAATCATGTAGACTAGATTATGAAAAGAGGTTTTAAAGTAAAATGTTTCAAAAGTTTGAAATGTTTTTATATCCAATATAAATGTGAAATTAATTCCAATGAACACATTTTTATTAATAAATGTACAATTTATCTAATTAAACAATAAAACAATCCAAAATTATATTTATCAGCATAAACAAATAAGAAAAAATGTAGTTTTCAATTAAAATTTAGTATTCTACCTATTGATCATAAAATGAAATATTTCAAAAAAACAAAAAAAAAACAAACTAAGATAATTTTCTCATTACGATTATAAAAAATAATATTTTTTATATATAAGGTTTATGATGGTATCAAAAATTTTAATTTAAATAGGTTCTTTATTAAAAGGCATTAAAACTCTCTTTATAAAATTATTTCTTTCCAGGCATAGAATTGGATTTGTTTTTATATTATGCCAGTAAAAACTATTTGATGAATATCAAAAAAAAATTTAAATTTATAATATAAAAAATTAATTAATATAATTCAAAAATATTAATTAATTTAATTTATCAATTCAAAACTCCATTGGGGCATAAATATATTTTTTTATAAAAATTTTCCTTTATATTCAATTAGTTTTTTTACTTATAATCAATTGATAACTAATGAATTAAATCATGTATTTTAGTAAGATATTTAATAGTATTAATAACAGTTAATTTAACGTATAATATATAATTTTTTTAAGATAATAATATTAATATCATTTATTAATACATTGTATCTTTTGTAACGTAAGATATCAGAGAAACATGTTGTTGTATGTAAGAAAATATAACTCTGTATTGAGTGCATTGCAAGATATATAAAATAATAAATTTAATTTTAAAAATAAATATACTATCATATATTGGGAAATTAAATTCCCTTAGGTTCTTGGTGTTTTAGGTCTTACATTACATTGAATAAAATGTTCATTCTTTATAATTTAAGGGTGTTACATTATCCCCACCTTAATTAAATTAAATCCTCACAATTTAAACATGGTTTTGGTAATCTAGGGTTTGATATTTGAGATTACATTTTTCTAAAATTACACATAATAGAAGGTTTAATAATAATATCCAATTAATAAGGGAGGAATGAAAATATGGAGGTCACCATAAAACTGGGCTTTCAAATAGAAAAATAGTAGTGAAAACATGGACATGGAAGACAAATATAACTATCATGTTTTGATAGAGAACTATACAGATCATGTTCATATGAATCTTAAGGAGATCAATGTTTTATGCAACAGTTATGAGAATGGTCATCAGAATCATCATAAGTGATGATAATAGGAGAACATTTTGGTTTTAAGACCATTTTTCCGAGATATGCGAAATTATTTCACTCTCTAAAAATATAAGTAAATACATGTTTTTATTTTGTAAACGTAATCATATCCGTTGTTTGTGACTAAAATTGTTTCTACATAATTTATTCGCGTAGGTTTCATAACATGGTGAATTAATACATTAACCTCTAAAACAATATCCAAATATAAATATAAACCACTATATAAAAGGATAACCACTACACATTGGAATCAGTTCATGGTTGTTAATAGTACCCAATTTATTGTTTTCTTGTCAGTTATCTATTTTCCAAAATTTTATTACATCAACATTAGGAACAGATTGAGTCTTATCTTTCCATTAATCATGTGTTTTTATATAAGTCAAATTACTATCTAATCACTTTTTCTGGTACAATTAAACATATGATCAATAATATTTAATGAAAATGTAATGCAATATAAACCTTATACATTTCATAAACAATATGTTGATAACTTCATTATGAAAATACTATTACTAAAATTTCATATATCCAAATAAATATAGACATTGTTCATTCAACATTTGGTGTTTTAGTGACATATGATTTACCTTGATCCCTAAACATTTTTTATAAAAATAGATGATTATTTGGTCAAAATACCAAAGCACTAAAATATATAATGATTAAAACAAGATTACAAAAGTTTGAAAGAGTTAAATTATTCACAGTAATTTTTATAAATCGGGATAATGTCTATTAAGAGGTCATCCATCCACACAATATCATAGCTAAACCATTTATTAGAAATTCCATATGCCACCATGTTCATCTCGTTGTAAGAATGGGTGATTATATGATTGAGATTTGTCAGTTGTTGGAGGCATTCTATCCATCTTGCTATTTGGGACCACGCCTGGTGAACCACCTCGTGTCAAAGATAATGGATGATGGAAGTGGAGTTGATTTCAATACATATGTTATTCCATAATTTTTTATTTATGATACAGACATTAATTATGACACTGGACATTTTTTCTTCTAAGGAGGAGGAAAGACTATTCAAACCATTACAGCATCCCAAAATATATCCATTTTGATTCCTGCACACTATACTATAACCCGAAGATTCACGTTTTCCTCTTGAAGAACCATCTGCATTTATTTTGATCTGTCCAAGGATAGGGGGTTTCTAGAAGAATTCAAAGATAACATTTATATGGATGAATCATCCTTTGATTCCTATCCAACAAAGAACCATAAAATCCTTGACGGACATGTGGAAGGTAACTGTTTGTATCATTCCATATTAATTGATAGCATTTAATATATTCACTTGAGTAGTACCAATATTGAAAGTATTATTATTGTTAATGATATAAGTTCTCTCATACCAGATGACATGATATAGTTCAATAATAACTGTAAAAAAAATTCAATTTGTGGAGAGGCATCCATAGCAGCGTGTCTTTGAAGATTAAACCAAACGAAGTCCAAACCTATCTATATTAGTTCAAAAAATGTAAAATATATATTTCCATAGAGCATAACATGTATCACAATATAGTAATAGGTAGTCAACATCTTCTCTGTGTTGATTACACATACGTCATTTAGAATAATGTTGAATACAAAATAGTTGAAGACATAAATCAGTGGGAACTCTATTGAAGGATATTCTCCAAACCATGGTGAATCTGGAGTTTCTAACCCATTGCTTGTTAAATATTTTTAAACAAGAAATATTTCAGATTTTATTATCAAAAAATTTCATATAGTAAATTTTAGAGTTTAGCACACCATTATTAGGCGGTTTCCAAACCTAAAAATCACATGTGATGACAAAAGAATAGTTGGTAATAATAAAATTGATATCATTAGGTAAATCCATATCCATGGAGTATAAGTAGTAAGTTATGGAGATATTAATATAATTATATACATTTATGGAATTATTCATATGGAAAAGGGGGTACACATAATATTTATCCAACCAAATCCTCAAATATGATTCTTTATAAAAAATCCATCTAGAGTGAGACATAATTTTAGAGAAAGGGTTATTGATAGAAGGACTGATAGAAGAGTCAATATACAACATATTACCTTTTCTGATCTTGTTATAAAATCTTCTTCAAAGGAAAGATAATGTTATTGAATTGTTGTTATAAGGTTCCAGGTGAGTTTATCTTGAAGGTATTCATTAAATATACAAACTCTCTTAATTCAAAGGCCATCATTGTCAAGGGGATTATAACAATTATTCCCAGGAATTGTCAAAAGTTTCCTCTCAAGAGTTCTTCCACTCAACACAATTTTTTTTATTCTTATGTTATGTTTTTAAATTATTAAATATGCTATATATAAACCATTAGGTAGTAATCCATTTTAGAAATAATGATGTTCTTGACAATACAAAGTCATCCAACCATCTATAAGGAATTACCTTTCCAAGAGGATAGTTTATTATTAATTTGGTCGAAAATATTGATGATGTTATTGCTTTTAAATTTTTTGAATAAGTTTGGAACTCCATGTTATGTGAACGGGAGATATCCTTATTTTATACCATGGTCATTTTTTATACTAGTCTTTGTGGTTATAGGAAATTTTTTACCAAAGGAAATAGATGATTAATTTTCAAGTTTTTGGATTTCCTAGACACATCATCATAGTGACTGAGGTCATATTTTAGGGTTTGGATGTTTCTTTTGTCCCATTTAATGAATAGTATAATATCATCTACATATAAGAGGTGATATGGGGAAATCAGGTTTCTAGTGGCAATGATGGGATTGATTTTACCTTAGCCAACCAGGTTGGTGATGAGTTTTATAAGGTAGTCCTCAGTAAAAAAAATTATGGAAGGGAGAGGGTCCCCTTGTCTAACAGATTTTGAGAAAGTGAAAAATCCATTTAGAGAAACTTTAATCAAAACAGATATGTGATAACAACAAAAAATAGTTTTAATTATGTTAACAAAAGTGTCACTAAATATAATATTGATGGGGACAATGAAAGTAAAACTCCAATCCATGGTATAAAAATATTTCCTAATGTCATGATTTATGACAATTCTTTCTCCCTATTAGTATTTTTATCAATTTTGTACATTAAGGGGAAAGGTAGATATAGTCATGTATGTTTCTTCCTTTAAGGAAGCCAAATTTGTTACTATAGATGATTCTTCTAGCTATAGTAGAAAATCTATTAGATAAAATTTTAGGGAGGATTTAATAAATAGTGTTAATGAGGGAAATGGGTCTAAAGAAATGAATTTATGAATAATTTTCCACATTGGTAATATGATATAGGAATTGATCATTAATATTTTGAGGAAGGTATATGTTATAAAAAATTATTTAATTAGTTTACAACCATCATACTAGATAATATCCAAAAAGTGTTGAAAAATGCATTAGTGAAGCCTTCAGGACTAAGGGAACTATCATTTTAAGCTAAAAACTACCCCTTTGATTTTATGGTCTATAGGAACTCTTGTTAGGAGAAATTTAACATTTTCTCTCACTATACTTGGAATTACATTCGGATTTATCTATTTGGTAAGATCGAGGCCATTAAATATATTGTAAAAGTAGGAGAAAACATGATTAGCCAAACCTTTCACATTATTAATGAGTCAATCTCCATCTTTAAGGAATGTAAGGGGTCTATAATAATTTCATGTTTTTTGTAGAGCATTGTATAATTTAGTGTTTCTTTCACAATATTTAAGCTTGTTAATTTTGAAGGTTTTCTTTCATAGATTGTCTTTTAAGGTTATGAGAGACTTCAACTTAGTGTAAAGATCCATTTCTTGTTGAGGATTATTATAAAATCCCTTACTTGTAGAGTCAAACTGAATTTGATTGAGAGTGTTTTCCAGGAAAGATATTTCATTATCAGTTTGGTTGACTCTTACTTTTCATCAAGACTTTAGTTTTTTCTTTAAATATTTTATTTTCATAATATAGGAATAAGCATCATTATTAATTTTTATATAATTCTTATTATCCATCAATCTTATAAAAATAAACAACAAAGGTAGAGGCATTGTTATATGTAATGGTAAATATAGGCTTGGATAGAATATTATTGATTCTAACTAAAATAGGGTGGTGATACCAGTTTAGTCGAGGCTGGTTGATACTAGAGATAGTATCAAAGTAATCTAGGGATTGGATGTTTGTGAAAGCCCTATTAATTTTACTAAATACTAATTATATTTGGATCATAAAATATTTATCTTGAACTAATTGTTGTCCTCGATATGAGATTTGAAATTTTTAGTAGACATGTTAGAGTGATAAGGACCCATTTTTTCACTAGGTTCAAGAATAGAATGAATGTCTCCAGAAATGATCTAAGGCTCATGTCTACTGTTATTAAAAAAAGATAGGTTCTTCCATATAGATCTCATATCATGGTATCTATTGTTACCATAAATAAAGGTGTAGAAGAAATGTATGTTTTGAAAATTTAAATGATAAGTGAGAGCTTGACTGAAAATATTAAAAACATACACATTACATAAATAAGTGTGAGAAAAGATCCACTGGGAATCCACATTACGATTGTTAGAGGTAGCAAAAATAAAAGAGTAATTAAATATATCTAAGACAATAAAGCTAGATTCAATGTTAATTCTAGGCTCATAGATAGTAATTTTTTTTTCATTATGTCTAAATAATAGAATTTTTAATGTTTTAATAGTGTTATAGTTTTCAATACCCTAATAGTTCCAATAGTTAATATTCTTTTGAACCTAGGATTGGGACTTTTCCCCCCTTCCTTTTTACCTCAGGATTTCTTCTTCCTTATTGATTTATTGGGAGGTTTAACAGACTTATCCTTGATAATTGGGGAGTCTCTATCATGTTTTATCATGGGAATGTTAGGAGAAATAATGATATCATGTTTACATGTCTTGTTTTCTTCCAATGTGTTTGATTATTCACAAAAAAAACATGATGATTGGATTCATCTACTTCAAAATTGTGTATTCTACTACCATCATGTATGTATTCTGTATTATTACCTTAGATTTATTTTTATGTCACTGTTGAAAAAATCTATCAGGATTTTTTCAGTTGATGAAGGACATTGATTGTCTTTATGGGGACCTTTGTCTTCTACAAATATCATCTCAGAAGTATTTCCCATCATTGTGCCTCCTGTCCTGCCCTTTATTCCAACCGTCACTATTAAAGGGATGTCAGCAAGACCATGAATTTTTTATCAGATGGAGTCTAAAAAAGTCTAGAGGTGTTACTGAAATACATGTTTTTATGTCCTTGGATCTCTACTAAATCATTTACTGGTTAAGTAGAAACAACACCTTCAAAGAATGTATTTTGAACAATCTCAGTGGCAAGGGTTATCTCTGCCTTTATTAGGGAGGTATTGTCCCCAATTCTATCATTAGTATCAACTCTTACATATAGATCAATTCTAGAACTATTAAAATCATGTTTCGGCAGGGGTCCATCTTCATTAGTATCAATGGTAGTACTGCCTATTGGAACATCATAATGAGATTTAAAGGAAGCAGTGCTACCAATATGTCTAGTTTCATCCTTTGAGTCTTTACAAGACTCAGATTCCTCTAGAACTAATTAATGTTAACTCGTCTGGAATATATCCATGACAAGTTTATCTATTTATTCAATAATTCATTACTCTCTTGTTTCATTGTTCTCTTCTTCCTCTATTTCATCCAATGTTTTTGTCAATTCCTCTTTTGTGGGGTTTAAGTCATTTGATTTTTTACCCATCATACATAATTCATTTTTGAAGGTTTAGGTTTATCTATGAGAGGTCCTTGGTTCTTCTTGTGCCTCTTTAATTATTTACATTCTTTGTCATTAGGTTGGGTGACATTTTTTTCCTCACTCTACATTTTAAGATAGAATCACCAATAATCTTATATAATTCGTAGAAAGGATGTTTTTGTTCATATTTTATCCTAATTTCTATTCGTTACAATTTCACATTGAAGCTGATAACTTGTGGAAGATTTGAATCTAAATTTTCCTCGACCATGACTCTAGAATAGAGACCTAATCAACCATTTAATGTTCACTTGTCAATCTTAAGAGGGACACCGATATAAGAGGACATGAAATTTAAGATCTTTGGGTGTTAAAAGTACCAATTCAGACCATAAAAACAAACAAAAATTTGAGCCATAGTGTTCCCATGAGTTTAAGGGATAAAAGAATAATCCCATTTAGATATTCGAAGAAATATGGGATTAAGTTTAATTTTCCCGATTTTCTGAAAATGATCTAAGTCATCCTGAGATGTCAAGAGAACATGAAAACAACCCCTATATAATAGAACTAATTCCATGTTTGAAAATCCCTTGAAATGAGAAATCTGAGGTTGTAGATCTTGAGTTGGCTAGGGTTTATCCCCTTTAACATAATAAATACATCCCATAATTGAAAAATTACACATTTTTGTGTGCTTCTGTAGGGATTCAGGGTCTTCCTAGACTAGGAAACCTCCATCATTATTCTTTTTGTAGAGAGGGGTCTTCTTCAAGGATGCCTGATGTAGATCCAAACCTATATGAGATTCAGGGAATGAAATCCCTTTAGATTTGTTAAGTGGAGCACAATTTAATATATCCTCAGAAATTTTATTCCTACTACATTTTAGGATTGAGCCTTCAAAATAACACTCCCATTAGTGTCATAAGATTCTATAAATCACCTGATCTACTGAAAATAAATCCATTCATCACCGATTTTTCGAGTATTAGGGTTTGTGTGATTCTCACTCACTAGGATTCTTGAGGAGTAACTCCATATTTTTTATTCTCCGTGATACCAAAACTTATTCTGAGGTATACTCTATTAAAACATATAGAATTCATTTTCACTGCACCCCATATCCTTGCTTTTTTATCATTTAATAACAATATTTTATTTTATCCCTTTATAATATTATTCCAAGTGAACCTTTTCTCCTCACTTATAAAAAACTTCCAATCATTTCAATAATTTCCAATTGTGATTATTTCCATTGTTATCAAATGTAATAAAATCTATATTTTCATTAATCTCTTTATCTATAATTTTCATTTCCATCTTATTATTCTCTTGATTTCCTTTAAATCCATAAGACATAGAGAACTTATTCTCTATCATGAAAGCACATAAATATATTTCGTTGTATGAAGAATTTTGTTGAGAAAATAGATCCCTTTAGAGACTTGGATTATTCCCTTCAATGAAGTGAAAAATCATTTACATCGTGTTGTAAATGAAGTTGATAGCATACCTTGTAAACCCTATAAATATATCTTCATTATCTACAATAATTTCATCCTACCATTTCATTAAAATAAGTAACCTTTTATTTATCTCAATTTTTTGTCCACGAGGGAAGTATTTGTAAAAAATGTGTCTATTAAGGCTTTTCAATCCTTGAGTTATATTTCCTCTTCTTCCATAGTATTGTGGATTAACGAACAAAATTGATCAACATCTCAATTGAGACAATTCACATTAAGTGTAACCATTACATTTAAAACATTTTTTATTTCAATGAATATCTTATACAAAGGATTATTACATGTATCATCCTTTATTGGGTCAATATTCTCAATTAATGATGGGGGAATATATCACAAAAAGTGATCCAACATCAGAGAATCTCATTATGCACATAGGGATCCCATCTAAGAAATCTTATGTTTCATAACCTGATTAATATTATCCAATATATCCATAAATTTCTCAGTTCTAATACTAACTGTATTGGTTTCCTCAGTAGTGTGATCTCTATATTTTCAACGAGTATTGACACCATTATTCCATCCAAGAGCCATTTATATACAATGTAATATACTAAATTTTCTAATAACATTTTTAATTTTAAATAGTAATGTATATTTTATAAAATATAGAACTCAAAATATATTAAAAAATTATGTATCAATATTTATAGAATCAAAAACATTGGTTTTATTTGGGACGTCATTACATTTAAATACTTCATACTGATTTGTA
The DNA here is from genome assembly GCA_963277665.1 of Viscum album. Lineage (NCBI taxonomy): Eukaryota > Viridiplantae > Streptophyta > Magnoliopsida > Santalales > Viscaceae > Viscum > Viscum album. The sequence goes on from OY728165.1 coordinate 1,040,590,318, forward strand.
AATAAAATTTGAATTATCCTACCGATATCCCCTAGGAGTGTCAATCCTGGTGCACAGTAAGGTCCATAGTTGTGTACAATGTTTTTCTCGTGTTTGACTTGAGTCACATTTTCAAAGTTTTTACCCATAGGTATATCAGTTCTAGAACCACATCTTATTTTAGTAAAAAGACATGGAAGTATTACTAAGAACATCCAAAAAATCTACATAATTCAAAAATTCTAGGAAGTTCTACTATAATTATCCTAAAAGTTTATCTTAGGGTAATGTTATCTAGTCTATATTTTCTAAAATATAGATTCTATGTTTTATACTAAAATTCCTATGATACCAACTATAGAGACCTATGCCAAGTAAGCATGGGGCCAGTTTCTACTACCATTACATTAGCATGATTACATGTAATCATTTCTCAATAGAACAATAAGTTTAATAGTTTTTGAAAACCTTATTATATACATGATACCCATATTACATTGAATCATAGAAAACAAAACATGATACATTATAAAATTAAATTAACATCATCCTTGAAAATCATTCAAAGGATTCCTCTTCATTACATGGAAAAGGGAAATAAAATATTAGTGAGCTAAAATAATTTGTATGTGTAACTAAATCAAAATAAATAATGTATCAATAAGAATAATCACCATGGAGTGGTATGTAACTAAACACAAATTCCATAAAAATATATAGATAAGGAATAATAAATATGGGAAGGTAAATAACTAAAACATATCCATTTAATCAAGAAAATGATAATAAAATACATGTATATATAATTTCAAAGAAAAAAAGTCTCATTGATAGTAATAATAATAAATGAATTCTCAATAATGTAAATTCATAATTATTGGACTCTATGTTTTCTATGTACAATGTTCATTTACCATCAGGAATATTAATAAGACGGTTTATCATGTCGGTTAGAAAAAAGTATGATTTTGATAACTAATTCCTCTCATGAGACTACTGATGCATAAAAGGGATTATATTTAATGTTACCCAATCCATGACATACTATTACATATAATTCCACATATATGAAATAATCTATTTAATGCATACACAATTTGTCTAATCAAACATCCATATTTACTAAATGATATAAATTTAATAATATTTACAATGTTAATATAATAAAATTCAAAGTAGACACCAAATGATAAAATGTTATATAGATTATAAAATAATTACTCCCATCACATAATAGTATGTATATTTAAAATAAATTAAATTTAAAATGAAAATTTTTCATAAGTGTGTGGGTTTTTAGGAGAAATATAACAATAACAATAGAATGTGAGATTTAAATGATAACATTTACCACTTGGTAATTTTCATTTCAATCCTTGTGTATGAGGTAACTCTAAGTGAAACATAAAATACCATGGATTATTATTTAATAATGACATTAAATGAAAATGGGGAAGTATATACACCTAAAAAAATACGTGGTGAATATGATATTTATCTCATAGATATAGAAAGTGAGATGGAAATCTCATATCTTACACTTTTGGATGAAGGAATTTAAAAACCATATATAATGGGTTTATAAATATTATTAACTTATAATGTAACATTATTAATATAAATAATATCATATATAGTTCTTTTATAACATATGTAAACTCATTAATTAATAATATTTTATCATATTCATCCTCTTGAGTGTTAATTTCCTTGTTTGTTAGATTATGTATTGACTTGTTATGTTAGTTATCATTAAACAAACCATGATTTCATCATCTAAAAAATATATAACATTATTTAAATATAATATATTATCAATATATATATAATTATTATAATCCCTCAAATTTTTATATAAGAAGTGAATTTCACAGTTCATGGAGATCGTAAGACATACTTATGCATGAACACTACTTCCATTTACTTATCGAATATAAAAATAAAGTGATATATATACATGTATATTATCAAAAACTTATAATATTTATGATATATATATACATCACATTTTATTAATAAAAACATATTTAATACATTATATTTATCTTGAGAATGAATAACATCGCTTTGAGGAGGCGGTAGTCCACATATCCACAAATGATGTAATCATGTTTCCACAAAATGGAAATTGTGAAGGTATGTATTATATATTAATTATAGAACCATAATGAAAAATTATTATTTAATATTTCATATAAAAAATAAATTCATTATTATTTACAACCATTAAATGGGTTAATGATATAACAAATGACATCGGTTCATGAGGCGGTAGTTCGTCATACACACGAACTGCGATTGTGTATCACATTTTGATGGAAGTGTCTATGAGTGTAGGTAGTACCACTAAAATAAATAATATCCAAATATTTAATATTTCACGGTTATTACTAATAATTAAATAATAATAATTGAATTGTTGGGGAATGAAATGAATCAATATTAATCCTTGAAAAGTGTTACCTCTTATTTGGGTAACTCCTTTTAGATTGTACATAAAGAAAAATATTGTTTGATTTATTACTAAAGTGAGTCATGTAATATTAGTTGATGGATTTTGGGAATATATTTAGGATATTTTTTATAATACAAAAAAGCGTGATAGGTCTGAATAAGTTTGGGGGTGAGTTCATTTTTATAGTGGAGGATGAGTGGCATTCTTGAAATTTTTATAAAGAGGGAACTCAACCCATGTTTTTCTATGCCATGTGGATCCAATAATGAAAAAAATTATATAAAAGGGGTTAAATTATCAATTAATTTAAATAAAACATGTTTTTTGTGTTTTTATAGGTTGTTTGTGCCGTTATGATTATGGTTTAGTCCCTTGTTAAGCTAGTTTTTCTCTTAATTGCTTTAGATAATTGTAATTTATTTAAATAATGATTTTGTTAAAAAACAATGTTTACCATAATAGACATTAGAAATTATTATGATGAAAAATATTAATTAAAATTGTCTAATCTCAAGTCATAAAATATGGAGAAATTAATTTAAAATCAATCACAAAAATGGGACGAAAAAGCAGGGTTTTAAAGTAAAAATGGTCAAAAGATTGAAATGTTTTTATATCAAATCACAATGTGAAATTGATTAAAATTAACTATTTATGAGTAATATATTTAAAATCCATATAATTAATATCTAATAAAAATAAAAAAAATAATTTACTTTTGTAAATTAATGAGAGGAAAAACATTTTTCAATTAAAATTTAGTATTTTTTTATTTGTCAAAAACTGAAATGTTTCATAAAAATACCAACAAATTCCCATAAGATAATTTTTCACTCCATTTTCATAAATGAAATTTATTTTTAAAAATATGGTTTATAATTATGTTAAATTATTTTATAAAATGATTTCCCCTAAAAAATTAATTAAAACTGCCATAATGAAATTCTTTATTTTAATGCATAAAATTGGATTTGTTCTTATATTATACCAATGAAATTTATTGGATGAATATAATAAATATTTTATGTTTAATTTATAATTTATTATTTAATTAATATCATTCAATAAGACTAATTATTTTAATTTAATTATACAAAACGTTTTTGGGAGGAAAAAATAGTATTTTCTAAAATGATTTCTTCTACATGCAATTGGTTTTTTTATTTTTATAATAAATTCAATGAATTTAACATTATATTTAAATAATTTATTTAATACTAATACTAGCTTCAAATTTAATTAATAAGAGATAATTTTCATTTTAACTAATAATATTTTTAGTATTCATTAAAATAAGGTATTGTGGTTAAAATTAGTTATCAAAGAAACTCATTGTTTTCTTTGACACTAGAAGACTCTGTATTTCATTCCCTGAAAGATATATGGTCGATTAAATTTATATAAAATAGTAATAAAATTTAATGTCTTAGGAAATTGTATTCCCTTATGTTATTGTTTTTTGAATTTCAGAAATCGTATCAAATAAAATGTTCTTACATTAGATTATCAGTGTGTTATATATAAGATAATATTTTACGAATGATTTTGTAGAAAAAATTGACCCAGTTCTATGTAATGTTGTGTACTAATAATATTATATGTAAATTAAAAAACATTTATATTTATGTTTAAGTGTCAAATATATCATGACTAAATATAATTATTAGAAATTGGGTGAATTTATTTCAATTCATGAGTTGTCATGAAATCATATTCTTTTTGAACCTCATAACCCCTTTCTCAATGATTCGATTTTATATTCATGTTATCCCAATATGAACCTTATTTATTTTCTTAAACTATTAATATTACTTTTATATGTTCATATATATCCCTAATTTTTTTATGGATTATAAATTCCTTATTGTCTCTTCCACTAGTTCATGATGGAATAGTTTTTTTCTATATTTTTACCAATAAGTTGGGATCCATGATTTGTATCAATATATATCCTCTTATTGAAACATTTTGATTCATTATTGGAATACATTATTATGAGTTATAACATATAACAAATGATGTTTATAACAACACCTAAGTGAATAAATAGATAAACTCTTTAACAACCCCCATATTATATAGATTGTTCATTTATATTGACACCTTATTTGACTCTAAAAAGTAGTAAATAGTTTTAAATAATTGGATTAATTTAAATTATGCCTTATTGAAAATAATAATATTAATTATTGGTTTATATTATAAAAAAATAAAAATTTATAAAATATCATATATTCTTCACGGTCCATGAAATTGTGGTTTTGATATTTTTGATGTTTTGGGAGTGAGTTTTAGGGTGAATTGTGGAAGTGGAAATTATTTTTTGGTGAAACTTTTTCAATAAAGATACTCATGTATTAGTGAATTAACATTAACCCTTACATTTTTATCCATTTTATCAATAGAAAAAGTAATATCTTTGTATATCATGTCCTAATCAATGTTCCATAATTTCATGGTTTATGTCCTAATAAATTTTATCACATTAAAATTAATTGGTAATTATTTTTTGGGGTTTCTTTTAGTTGATGTTCATTTTACTATATTTTATAACCCATAATCACATTTTCAGTTTGATATTATAATTATTGGGAATTAATGTATGTTTTTCATTATGCTTTTTTGAGCCCTAGTAAGTGTAGTTTAATGAAATTCATTACAGTATAAGGCGTCTATATTTTATCAATTTTGTGTAGTTGTTTAACAATTATTAAATGGGTTTGGTTGACAGATTTTTAAGATTTAAAAATAATTTACCTTTATAATGTTATAATATGGGTCATCAAGTCATTATTATATGGTTTCTATCAGCATAATAAATTTAATTGTGTTCATAAACTCCATTAGATTAATTTATCTTCCTTTTCACCCATGGATTATTTTTGCTTATTTTTATGATATTATATATATATAAGGATGCATTAATCCATTAAAATCTTCTTGTTATTCTCAATTTTTTAGTTTATTATTTTATCCCATTCAAATAATGTTAAATTATTCATTTTTTTGTTATTTTCTATGGGGATATCTGGATGGATTATTCCTAGTTTTGATGATGATTCATTAAAAAAGTTGATTGAAGGATGTATTTTATTTTAAAAGACCTCAATTATTTTAAGTCACCGAAGGAGGAAAAATGTACTATTGCATTAAAATACTAGGAAGAAATAAATAATATTAAATCATAAATTTTTTAATGGATAAGGATCATATAATTATTTTCAATTAAAATTTAATATAGAAAGTCATCAAAATAAATGAGATTGTACCATAAAACCTTACTGAATTAGGACTATCTGAATCATAATAAAATGAAGTAAATAACATTAAATGAAGCATAAATTACCACTAATAAATATTTTTTCATGATATAACATATAAACTGGTAATTATACACACTATATTAATAACAGATTATTTATAAGAAGAAATTTGTCTCAAAAAATAAATATTTAGAAAAATCACTGTTATAGTTTTGGTAATCTCAAAATAAAAATATAATAAAAGATATTAACATATATGGATTAAAAAATAGCAATGATTTACCAAATAATTATTATATATGACATTAAGATGTTTTATATACACCACAAATAGGAAACCTTTAGTGAACCAGAATTTTGTATCACATAAATAATTTTGAGATGAATATTTTTACATCTGGAAAAGTTATACATTATATTATTTAAATAATAATATATCAAAATATATAATTATAATAATTATATTACATAAATTTATTATAATTTATAAAACTTTGTTTATTTTTTATATAATTTCCAATTGAAATTTATTAACAATTGTTTATTAAAATTGGCATTTGGGTGATAATTGGCCAGTTTTCCCTGAATGTTTCCGTTTGATGGTTCCTACCAATGAATCATGGTTATGGATTCAACTTATATATATAATTTTATTAATTTCATAATATATTAAATATATTTATTATATACATTTTTTTTAATCATTTAAGTAAATAGGTGTTGGAAAATAAATTGGGTCACATAGCCAAGTTGATAATCATGATGTATACACATATGATATTTTCTCTTTTAAATAGAAGGAATGAAAAAATCTATAAAATATTTGAATATTCGGGACTCTTAAATATATCATAAATATCATATATTTTTTTTAAATATATTCTTATTACTATCTATTTAAATTTTTTATCAAAAATCGAAGACAATGCTTCGTAGAGCATGTAGTCAACACATATAAAGGGATATAAAAGGGATATTATATTAGAATAAAAATATAATATTAAAATTATACATAATAAATCTTGTAAAATTGGTTATATAATATTTGGAATAGGTTTAAGAAGAAATCATCATGAAAAAATTTGCAAAACAATATATCTCTTCGTTAGGCATCCCCCTATTAAAAGAGTATTAAGGATTCATGGTTGGATCTTTTGGGAAGACTAATTCCACCTGTTAATATATAATTATTTTTGGAGAGTATTTGTTTATAATTTTTTTAGAAAATTTTCTCATGTGTTGTGTAAAAGTGAGGGGAGATGGTTACCATTTATAAGACATGGTACATGGAATATGTAATTGTGAAGGGTATTAAAATACAAAAATGTTTGTAAATGAATGTAATTAAAAAAATACTCTCTAAAAATAAATAATATATTAAATATAATGTTTCACATATTATAGTATACTAAAATGATAAAAATATTATTTCTTTCATATATTAAATATGATAGTTACAACATAGTTTTTAAATTTTATAGTATACATTAAAGTAACCATATAAAAAATAACCACAAAAAATAATGTAGAAAGAAAAGGATTATACAAGTGGATTTCATGTATAATAATCCCATTTGTATAATTCCTGATGTTGGATTTCTTATTTTATATTTTACATGGACCAATCCCAGGTTAAACTCGAGAAAATACATCTGGTTAGAAGAAATTTATTTAAAAATATTAATATTGAATAACATGGTATGAAATCCATTCATATTGAATCACCACCCATGAATTAAAATTTCATTACCAAACCCCCTGATCTTATACAAAGGTTACAAGGTGTTTTTTATATATTAATTATTATTATTTAAACCTGTCGTTATTATCCTTTTATTTGAATGGACATGTCAATATAAAATATATTTTAAGTATAATTAAATATGTTTTTATCATTTTTGCATTGCTATATTAAAATGAACCTCGTTATCTTTTATATATTAATAAACATAAAACAATTATCACTAATCTAAAAGATATTACATTAGAATAAATATTAACACATTCACATTATACATTAAAATATTATTTTCTAAAAAAAAGTCTCCATTCATTACAGGATATTATTTTAAACATTTATATGTTTTTTAGAATTCAAAATTATCAAAATGGTCTTATTTTATGAATATATGATATAAATACACTATTATTATGATTTTTTATTATTTGTACTGATTTATTTTTAGTTGAAAAATATATTTTTTTTAAATAATAAATTTTATGATTTCATCAATATGTAACCGTATCCAAGAGGAGTAAACAAACATTTATATAGTAAATTATTTATTTTATGAATAAAATTATTCATTTTAATATATTTACTCAAGTTATTAATTTTATTTTTATTATTTATAGAACTATGTTAAAATTGTAGATTAATAAAAACTATTTTCGATCTTTTCATTGAATCAAGTATTTTCAATGTGAGATTCAGTTTTTTCATGCTATTAAAGCCTCATAAATTTAATTTATTTTATTATAAAAAAATTATATCATGGAAGTTTATAATATTAAAAACTATGGAAAACTAATAATTTTTATTCCCAAAAAATTGTTTCATAAAAACCATTTTTACAATATTTAATGGGTTTCTTTTAAAATTTACATTTTAAAGACATAGATGTTTTAGTTTATATAAGGATTTTAAAATTTTACATAAGTGGTATTATATTTTTAAAAATTCTAAATAAAACTTTCTTTAATTAAAATTTGTTAATGATCTTAAAAATGAATTACCAAGGAAAATGTAAATTATAGTAACAGATAATATGTTTAAATAAAAGACCGAAAATACACAATTATGTCTCATAAATTAATGAATGAGTTTTTTTACAACTCACTATTACTTTACACTCATAGTTTTTCATTTATTAACCTATTACCCACATAGAGACCCTAGGATTCATACATATGTATTACATCATTCCATTAGGAACATTTGTTACATTACAAAAGCAAACGGCTGATGATCGTAAAGGTACACTGCCATTGGAATCATGTAAACCTAAAAAACTGGTTCATGGGTGAACTACATCATCTCCTACTATGTTCTTCAAATTTTTCACCATTAGTTTAGACAATTGACTTAAATAATGCCTAGGTTACCCACATAAAATACATTGAACTCCTTAATAACTTGTCACTCTATGCCCTTGTTTTCAAAGTAGATAACATCTTTCCTCCCATTTGATATATTCTTATTGATTATTCTTCCAACCATCTTGGCATGTAGGGAGAGGAATATTTATCCAATTTGTTTATTATGACATGAAATGCCATAAAAGTTCATCCTCCTATTATTTCACTGTTTAGGAATATCACCTAAGTTCATTTTTTATTCATATGTCACAATAACTTATTTGGAATAATCAAAAAATCTATATCTCCAATCATCATCTATTTTGGTTTATCATATTTACTGAATTATTGAAAAAAATCAATATTGAAATGATTACTTCTAGTTCCATACATCCACACTAACCTAATATGAGAAATAATAATAATTTTTTTAAACAACATAATCTTAAAAAATTACTTATAGGATGTCTAACTTGTGGAAAATTCATTTACATCTATGACATTGTACGATTAGCCTGGGAAATTTATATTCATTACCTATATAAATATTTCATGATGGTTCACAAACTGTTTTTAATTTCCAATGAATATCCCATAGGATAGTTATACTTGGTGTGAAGCAAGGCATTCTATCGTAGACCAGGTTATGATCTATTTGAACTTAATAAACCATTTCCATTTTTATTTTCCCTAGGAACCTTTTTTAAAGTGCCACATATACATATTGTATATAGATAGTGATGTAATTTCATATAATCAACTCACAGAATCCATTTCCCAAATTTTCAGGACATTTTACTCCGCATTGAATTATACTTATATATATCATTATACATGCACTTACAGATCTCAACAATTTTTCATCATCCTTATTTCCAAAGGAAAACTAATCCTATCCTCTATTACCAACTATAAGGGAGAATTTTTTTATAAATAGATATTACTTCATTTCTTATAATCATATATTACACTTCACACACACCTGAGGGTCATAATGTAATAGTTCCTTTGGATACATGGAATCATGAACAATATGTTCATGTGCGAACTACATCATATCCCACGCTGTTTTCATAACATTAACACTTTTTAGAAATAGAATACATAATATATTTCAGTATCACCTAGGGAATGAAAATATAAGAAAGGGTGATCTGAGATGCTCAGTAAGGATAACCAAATGAGACACATAAATATAACATAAACGTAATGGGATTATAACTAAATAATAATATTTCAAAACTAAACCCTATATATAAAGTCTCATAATATTTACTGATGGTAATGATTGGATGTTCATCATACAAGAATCATATGGAAATAAATTAACTTGATCCATGAGATCATGCCATTTACTTAAGACATCGAATTTCGGAATTCACATATGCATAGAAATGCATATCCATAGTTGTCATGGATCATTATCAAGGATATCATAGATGAATGGTTCCACTCCCCTAACTGTCATAGTAACAATGTTTTTCTATTACAATCATCAATGTGGAAAAACTATCTTATTTAATTGGTGTCACTTCACCTTCTTGTATGGTCTATCCCATGTGATATAAATCATTACCAGATTCATTTTATGGAGATATGGGTCCCAAAATCCCATAATTAAAATCATAATTATGTGTTCCAAAAAATCATAAGAAATTCATCATTTCTTAATTAATAAAATAAAATTTGTTTCATTAAAATTTCTTCATATCATAACCTAGATAAAATATATAGTTTTAATACTAATTTCATTATTTCATAATAGCATAACCCATTGAAAATTAATTGGTTTTCATTATATATTTATCATGGAATAACCCAAAGAAGAGAAATGGGTTTCATAAACATATTTTTATCATTAACTATTCAGATAAATAATAATAATTTTATCCATTTTTATATGCAGAGAATTATATGAGTTATATAAACAGATTTCATTTTAGTTAAAAAAATATTTTGATATATAAAAAACTAGAAAACATTATTTTGGAATATAAGTATTCTTTGAAAATAACTTTATTTAAAAAAATCATAAGATATTTTTGATATCTATTTTGTAACACCAAAAAATTATAAAATTAGAATTTATATTATTATTGAATGTGGAAAACTCACCAATAAACAAAAAAACCCACAAAAATTATTTCTTTAATTTTTTTGATAAATTGCAAAACATGCAACCCTTGAGTCTAGATGACACGCAATATGTTATACGATTATAACCTAGATGTTAAGTTTGTGGGTATAAATATTAATAAATTAGCTATGAACAAAATTTGGTTTATTGATGTAAAAAATCACTGATTAGTTATTTTTATGAAGAATAAAATATGAATCATTTGAAACCAAAAAAATTATTTTTTTGAAACACATTATTTATTTCGAAAAGATCGTTTAGTAATTCATTGTGTTTGTAATTTAAAATTAATTTTAACAAGTTTTATGAATTTTATATTCAAAAAAATCCTTATTTTTGAAACATAATACCAAAATCATTTGTTGGTCATTTTTTTTATTTTCCTAACAAAGAATCAATTAATGATGAATGTGAAAAAATAATAAATTTTAATTGAAAATTGATTTTTTAGTTAAATAATTTATATTTTTAAATTAAATATTGAATTATTTTTAATTGAAAATTAATATAATTTTAGATAAATTAACAAAATTTAGTTTATTAGAATGATTTTCATATTTATTATTCATAAAAAACCTTGTAAACTCTTGGACATTTTCTCTTTAAAAACCTTCCTTATCACTACGTTTTCGAGATTAATTTTAAAACTAAATTATATTACATATAGAACAGAAAGTGGAAAAATGGATTCCATATTTTGAACAATAATAAATAATAAATTCTAATAATATTATCACAAATTTTTACCATAAATAATAGTCAAAAACCAAAAAAATAATTACCCCGGTTTTGGTAAAAAATATATTTACCAAAGGGTTAAATTAAAAAATCCAGGGATAAAATAACCTAAAATCATGCCAAAAATCTATTTTATAGAAATATTATTTACATATACATTATATTATTAATAATATTTCATTATTGTATCCTTACAACTAGAAAAAAAACTTTGTACAATTCATTCGTTTTAAAAACTACATGTGTGTCACTCACCTAACTTATAAAAGGACACCCACAATCCCCTCTACAAAATATCATAAAACCTTTTTTCAAAAAAAATATTCTATATAAAATAAAAAATATATTATAACATCGTAGACTCTACATTATTTTAATAATGAAAACCTAAGAAGGATTTGATGCAAACCAAAGAATGTACACGAAGAATAGGTAGCATTCTTTTATAGTCGATTTTTTTATTTCTTCTACCACCTATTTTTTTAAATGTTGATATAATAATAGTAGTATCTTAAATATACTAGAACGTTTCTAAGTTAATTTAATTACCTAAAATCATTTCCACTACAATGAACTGGGTTACAAAATAATCATTTTCTTGTTTAGAGGGCTCCCCCCTCGCTAATCAATGTTGTTCAATTATCTAGAAAAAATTTTAGGGTTTGGTATAATGATGGATATAAAATCTGTATATATTATTTATAAAATAAATTTATCAATAGATTAAGTATATCATATGTAAATTTTAAACATTCAATTCCTTAGGGGATGTGATAACATCACTCATTTGTGCGATGGTCTACTAGTTCACGAAGAGATGCGATTAATTTACACTAATACTTTAAATTAAATATGAATATGATAAATTAAATGATTATATGTTATATTAATGAAATAATTATGATAATTATGATATAATTATCGTTCTAAAAAGATAATATATTTTTTCTTTCTTATACTTAAAAATAATAATACTCCTTGGGTATATGTGGACTTTTTCCTTCGCAAAGCGATGTGACTCACTTTTAATCGCCACATAAAATGGAAGGTATATATAAATTATATTTGAAGAAAAAATATTGCATTCATGATGTTATGGTTATTCTATAAAAAATAATAATTTCACCATTTTCATAATGATCATTAAAATATGGAAATGTTATTATGCGTACATAAGACCTACCATCTCCAAATTCGTAAAATAATTCATTTTAAAAACCATCATTCATTATTGGTTTGAAAATTATAATTTATGTATAAATATGATATCTAATTCATTATTACTTATCTGGATAAATTTAAATTGTGACCCCTAATACTAATAGTCACCATTCGATGTAATTTTTTGACACATAAGTCAAATATCAATAAAATAACTTATGTAATCATAAATTGATTAACTAATCATATAAAAATGGTGTCTAGTGAAATAAAATTAATAGTAAACATAAAAAATTCTTATGAAAGAAAATAAGAAAAATATTTTATAAATTTAGGAATATAATGTATAAACGTGGCGAGTTAGAATCAAGGAAAGGGACTTCATTTTAATTTCTATCCATTGAAGAAATTTGTTATGGTATTCACCTAATTTGTTTTATGTGGTGTATCAACAACCATTTTACATATACCATCATGATTCATTGATAATTAAGTATTTTTTTATCTTAATTAGAATTATTCTTTACGTGGTTATTTTACATGAATATTACTAAGTGGTAAATGTTATTTTGAAATATCAATTTCTTTTGTGGTTATTAACTTCTTCTAAAAACATTCACATTATTGGGATACTTTTTCATTGTAAATTACATTTATATAAAACATCCATATTCATATATATTTTCTAAGGTTATTCTATTGTCCTAATAATATTTTTACATATGTTATTTACATATCATGTTATTCGATTAATTGGGGAAATATTGATAAATATGTACGCTTTACCCAATACGAATACTTAATGATAAAGATACTTTTTATGAATTAAATGTATTATTATATATATGAGTAATGTGTTTGAAATAAATTTATTTGGAGGGTACCTGTTATATTTATATCACCTCAATGCATATGCCAGCTCATGAGATGAATCATTTTTCCAAATCAGATCGATTTTTACCCAATTGTTTTAAACTGTCTTGAGGATAGATCTTGATGGTAATGGTATCATTTTACAAGAAAACAATATGTCAAATAATTAATAATTTTCAAAATTTAGAGTTCATTTGATATTATTATAAATGATATTTTCATTATGATCATTTTAATAGATGTAATTAATTATAATTAATTGATAAAATTGAATTTTTTTTCAGTTATTTACTATTATATATTGATTCTTCTTTATCCTACCCTATTTTTAATGTTATTTAAATTGAATTAATATTCAATTATTTAAATTTTTATGTTGACTATTAATATATATTCATAATATGATTCATTATAAGTAACCGTTACTAGGAATATCAGCCCATCCATATTTTCTAACATTCCCCAAGACATGAAGAAGAAATATTTGAATGAGTTTTGAAGGATTCAATTCATTTTATTGTGATATATATCTTATTATATATTATATTCCCCTACGTAAAAGGGTTATCAAGTATCAGTATTTTTCTCTAAAAATAATAAACTATTTGGTCCTTTGGGATTTGATATCCTGTATCTCTTTCAATGTAATAATATATGGAACTCCAACTGAGAAACTGGGGTTTGGTCGTTAAAGTTGGTATCAATGAATGCTTAATAGAATCCTTTGTATGAGATTATAGAAAGCGTATATTATCGAACATGACACTATGTGGGAATTTGAGTATACATACATTTTAAAAAAAACGGAATTCCCCTATGTGGCCTTTTCAAACCCTCCACACAAGGGAACCCCCTCCCAACGAATGGGTCACTCCAGAGAGAGCCCCAGCCAGGAAGGAGCCGATGGCAGCCGAGATGGCAGAGCGTCCCGGAGGGTGACGGCCCGACAGCGAGGGTCCGTCAAGAGATCTGTCAACGATTGGGCCGCGCCTCATTTTTCCCGCCCAGATGAGACCGGGCGACCCTACAAGGTGGATTTGAGCATACATACATATATAAGAACATTATAATGGTTTCATAACATATATATTATTTCATTTTTCATATAAATTCATCCATATATAGATACTACATGTAGATGTATTTCTAGTATATAATTACTTAGGGGTAATAACTACAAAGAAGGCACAATCAGCTAGACCCAATCATCACTTGGTTCCAAATAATGGGCATCACTATAAAACTCGTTTGACAGTACTGGGGATAATTTTTAGGATAATTCACATTTTATTTATAAATATTTTGAATGAAATGAAAATAAAGATATCCTTTATGAAACTAATTTTGTGACTCTTATATTAACAAATCATAAATATTAATTTATTCTATGTGTGGTAACATATTTGGAAATATAAATTATTATTTGAAATTCAGGATTTTACGATCTATCAAATATATTAAATTATTTATAAATGGATCATTTAAGGAAGAAGTGTATCAATACTAATGGATAATTTATAGATTTTTTGGACTGAGGAGCCAATATAGCTGGTATTGAAATTTAGAAATGTATGGATATATTATATCAGCATAAAATTTTTATGAAAATAACCTTTCCCAAATTTATTATACTATTTCCGAATTATATTCATCAATGTTGGATCTTTTTATAAGATAAAATACCATATCATTTGGTTAGAAAACTAAGTCAATAGAGGAATATAGATTGATTTTTTCACAAGACAAGATATTTATGGTATTGTGATATTTTGAAAGGATACTTTTTCACATTCAATGTATTATCTCAAAGGTGATGTTGATCAATGGTGTTTATTGATCTATAAATCTTGTTTGGAAGAAAAAATATAACTCATGGAATGTAATGCTCACAGAGAGAAATTATTCTACAAATGTTTCCCTCATGGGATAAATACTGAGATGAAGAGAATGTTCATTAAATTAATGAAAAATCAATAATAAGTTTTCATAGAGTAAAAATATAACCTTAAACAGTTATCTTTTTATGTTATATATTAAATATAAAACATGAATTTCATGATTTAAAATTTATTTTATGGCCCTAATTTAATTCCTTGAATAATTGTGGTCTCTAAAATGTTTATTCAAATGATGAAAAAAAATATTTTCAATCATGATAGTTGCATAATTATCAATTTTTTATGGATTATATTAAAATTATGTGAATAATATTATAGTTGAAAAATTTTATATAATTAGAAGAAGGTAAAAAAGGATCTATATACATGTAATAATTTTTGAAAGAAAGACTCAGTTACTGGTTGGAAGAGAATGTCAGTTTTCTACAAGTGTGGGGGGAAAGGCCATAATGTTCATTTTTTCCAGGGTAAGAATAAAATTTAATATGTGAAATGAATCTACAATAAGGATATATGGAAATATGTAGATTGATTCTCTAAGAATCAAGGTAATATACCCTAGAATTTGTAAATGGATCACAGTCAATATTTTTCAATTGATACAATAGAAGTGAAATGATTAATGTTATTGTGTATTTAGATATAATAAATATACTATAATGGTATTTAATTGATTATATTATCTTTATAAGAATCCTATAATTTAAATGTATTATTCTTACATAATGTTATCAATTTATTTTAAATCATATGTTGAATGGTACCATGAAAAGTGACTCAGTGAAAAATTGAATTTTTTTAAAACATGTGATTATGGTAAGATAACCCTTTATATGTTTTATATATTGTTATGAAAATGAAAATGATATTTTTGTGGAATATTATTAGTGAAAATGAAAATATTTAGTGATTTTATTTTTTATTTTATCATTATTGTACCTTACTAAATGTGTGGATCTATAGAATATATTCTTCAATCTGAGATTCTTTTGAAGAATGAATGTTTTTGTTAAGGTTTTATCATGATAAATGTATTAAAATAATTAGAATGTTAAACTAATAGAATATTTATATTGTCTAGGGAGTCTACTTTTTATTTATTGACCATCCTTCTAATGCTATTAAATCACATTTTGGAGAAGTCTTAAATTCGAATATTTATAGACGGTATTAAGTTTACATTTGGGTGTCATTGGATAACATTGTCTAACTATTTTAGTTATAATAATTACATGAGGAATATGCTGTTTATATTTAATGGATATAATGATTTGTCAAAAGTTTTTTTAGATATCCCATGAAAAAAATTATTTCTGTTTATTCATTTCATGGAGTAAGAGACAAAGTGGGGATTGATCAATGGAGAAGATGAGGAAATTTTTTTGCTTATATAATAAGAAAATATCATGTAAGTATATTTAAATATATTCATATTGAGTGAAAAAATGACCAAACTCTAGAATTGGATCATCAATCAAAAATAATGCCCTATTATCATCATTATTTATGATATCAATGACTGTTTTTATATCTCTTTTATAGATTTGTGGTTGTTAACTTCTTGTTGATGAAGTACTCTATCACTCTCCATATATTGTCGAGTATTATTATTTTTCTTATATGTCTATTTTTTCACCTCAAAACTATGTTTATCAATTTGGAATCCCAACATAAGATATTTAATATAACCTTTGTAAATACTTTCATCTCTTATTGAGACGAATTTTTAATAACCCTTTTTATTATGTGTGTTTTTCAACAAAATAATTTTCAATTTCAAAAGGCGTGATTAGAGGGAATAATTTTTAATTTTGAAGATGTAATTTATTGGAGGTTGGGAGAATGTAACAAAAATTAATTATAAATTTACAAAATTTTATATAAAATAATATTATAAACAAAACATAGACACTTAATAACCCACAAAATATATTTCTTTAAATGTTACATATCTTTTGGAACACACAACCCCAAATCTAAATGATTCAAAATATGGTATACAATTATAATATATCCATTAAATTAGTGAGTATGAATAGTCATCAATAATTTATTAAAATAAAATGTTTTAAGAATGTAAACACAAATTTATCAGTTATTTATTGATTAGGAATAAAAAAATATTCATTTGAAAGAAAAATAAATGTTTTCATAAAATACCATATTGGTTTAAATGACGTGTTAGTTACTCTTTTCACACATAATTTAAAATTAATTTTTACCAAAATTAAATTTTTTTTATCAAAAAAGTTAATTTTTATTTCAATAAATAGTACTAATATTATCTTAGGATTATTTTTTTATTTTTATAAAATGTTTCATTTTTAATAAATAGTGTAGAATATTAAATTTTAATTGAAAAATAAATTTTATTTTAAATAAATTTAAATATTAAATTATATTTGGAATCATTTTTAAATTTACTTTAGTTAAATATTATATAAATTAATCCAATTTATATCATTGGAATAGTTTTTAAATGAAATATTGATATAAAAACATTTTAAAATTTTGGACATTTTTTCTTTAAAACCACATTTTATAATCACATCTACGAGATTAATATTAGATTTAAAATTTATAGTTATGTGAAATGAATTTTTAAAAATGGATTTCATATTTTGAATCATAACAAATTATAGTTTCTAACAAATTAAAATAATTTTTTACAAATATAAATAGTGAAAAGAGTAAAAATGTACTTCTAGTGTTAAGGTCAAATATGGATTTTCCCAGGGTTGAACTAAAAAGGTAAGGGTCAAAATAACCTTGAAACATATATAAAATCCAATTTATGATAATATTTATACATTTAACCTTATAGGATATATAATGGTACATTATTGGATCGTTAGGACATGAAGAAATATGGGTAGAATTCATTCTTCACAAAACCTACATGTGTGCCACCCACCTCACCTATTAAAAGACACCACTATCCTCTTCAATTCACACCTTAAAACCATTTTTCATCAAATAAATTTTTTAATGTGTTCCCAAATCCTTTATATCTACCTATAATCCTTATTTCTATTAGAAATCAATCCTAATAAGGATATGGTGTAATCATAATGTAGTTACCCGAAGAAGACGTAACATTCATCAATGAGCGTTTTATTTTATTTATTACTCCAAATACATACATTTTTTAAACCATAATGATACAATATCCAATGTATCATCCATGTAATGATATTTTCTATTTATACTTCATGACCAAAAGCAATCATCACATCCATAAATTTGGTTTTGAAATAATCATTCTTTGTTATGGTAAACTACCTCCTTGCAAATTGATGCTATGAGTTTTTACATTACCACATTTCATAGTTGGGTATGATTATGGATATAAAGTATATATTTAATATTTATAAAATAAAAATTCCTATTTATTCATTATATCATATACCCTTTTTTTACTTTTCATTCGATTGGGTATAAGATTTATCTCTCAAGTGTACGGAAGACTACTACCACACGAAGTGATGTGATTAATTTTAACTAGCACCCTAATTGGAAGATGATAGGGATAATTTCAATGATTATATGTGATATAAATGTGATAATTATGTTATTCAGGTAATATTTATCATTATGAAAATATAATATACCATTTTCTTTCTTACACTTAATAATGATAACACCACTCCGGTATGTGTGGACTATTTTATTGACAATTAAATGTAACTCTATTATAATAACCACACAACATGGATGGAATATATTATTATATTTAAAGGAAAAAAATTTATTATTGATTTTATTATCATTTTTTAATGATAAAATATTACATATAACCATTAAATAATTATAATTCAAAAATTAAAATGTTACTCATGCATAAGTATGGTCTACCATCACCATGATTATAATGTACTTAATTTATCAAAAACCATATTTCATTTTTACCATTAAAACTATAGTTGATTTATAAATATGATAATTATTTAATGATAATTATTCTTGATATATTGACATAATTACCTCATTTTCAAATATTTACCTTCCAATTTCATTTTTGACAAATAATTCAATGATTGGTAAAAACCCAAAACAAACATAAATTGATTAAGAACTAATACAAAACATGGTAATGTGTGAAAAAATGAATAATAAACATGAAATATTTTCTTCGGGAATTAAAAAATCAATATAATATTATAATTCATGGAGAAAAATATTGATCACAATGAGTTTCACTGATGTTAATGGACTACATTTCAATTTCCATTCATTGAGGCTTATAATAATGTTGTGCACCAAATTTATTTATAACGTGTATTTAATTATATTTTAATATAATTCCACGATTCTTTCATACTTCACGATATTTTATGTTTCAATTTGAATTATTTCATACAAGTGGTTTATACATGAAAACTACCCATTGATAATACTCATTATACAATTTCTCTATTATTTGTGATTACTATCATTCTCTTGAAACAATAAATTAGTTTTTTTATTGTTAACATGAAATAAAATTTAAATTAAATATCTATATTATTGTGTGATAGATATGATTATTTCCTAAATAATATACCATTGTTACATATTGTGTTTACTTTTCATATTTGTTTATTAAATATAGAAATATTAATATATCTATATCATGTACTTCAATAAGGGAACAAGAGGATTATGAACATTGTTTAGGAATTAAAATAATTATATGATATATGAGGAATATGTTGGACATGGATGAAATGTGTCGATTATTTCCACTACTCATTGGATTGAGACATGGTCGAATTACTACATGGCCTTAGGAAACATTCCTAATATGTCGTAGGTTGGAAATAAATTCAAAGGTATTTATAACACTGGGAAAATTTTCCCATTGATAATAAAACAACCACATCAATCAACACCATAAAAAACAAATAATATATGAGAAACATTAACAATGTAATAAAACTCACTGTATGAAAAACCAAACCAATCAATATCAATTTACCAAGTAGAAACCAAGACCGATATCAAAATTCATTTTGGATGACAAAAACAACAAGGTGTAATGACTCCATAGACACCAACACAACAACTCCTGACATGATCCAGGCTCCAAATCCACAATCAATGAGAAACTGTAATGATGAATTTCTAAAATATGTTTATAAATTATATTTACATATGTTTAATTTCATAATAACTGAATGAACACAAAATTTCCCTAACAGGGTGTGGGTAATGAAACTCATTAGGTTTTTCGAAATAAATTACTTCCTCATTTCCCTATGAAAGAATATATTACCACATTTATATAGAACTATTTATATGAAAAAATTTACTTTTTAAAAATATCTTATATCGTAGAAAAATAAATTCCAATACAAAACATTTTTCCAACCAAAAATGTTTTTCACCCAAAATGGTCTTTGTGGGTGGAAAACTGACGATTCTTTGATCCATTTAACATTTCTTTTTGGAATAATCATTCCATTATTTACACAAAGACCCACACATGGATGCTTTAGTGATAGTTTTACACTCATGTGTGGTTTATCTTTAATAAATCATGGCATCACAAAGTGTCATGTATACTTGATTACTAATGGAAGACGCCCCTTATCCGGGGTCACATCCCTTATAACCCAATGATATATTCCCCTAATTTGGGGTACCATTTAAATAATGAACTCACACTATCACACATATTCAAAAACAATTCCAAACTAATTATTTCATTCCATTTCAATAAAACATCATTTTTTTAAAACATTTAAATAAAACCATTTTCATGAATAAAATCCAAGAAATATTTTAAAAAATAATTATAAAATCATAAAATGAAGCAATTTTCACAACAACTAATTTTCACCCTTTGAAAAACAACAACTATATAGGGTTTTTTCAAGCATTATACATCTGCATCAAAATTCAAACAATGAAGAAAAATAAATTTCTAATAAATCCATCATTTTATAATAATTATAGTCGGTAATGATTCAACAAACATCAAAAATTATGGTGAAAATGAAGAAAGATATAAATAATTCAACAAAACCTAGTTAAAACTCCAAAAAAATTCACATAATATATTTTTACCTAACATAAAAACATCAAAATATAATAATAACTAACCTCACTAAAATATATATATATCCATCATATTAGATGTATGAATATAGGATAGGTAAGAAAATGAGATCAATGGAAACACACTAATAATGGAGACTTAAAAAAAACATGGTCTTCAACACAGCATGATATTCAAAAAAATCACTCACGGATCAAAAGGATGTGTATCCACATCCTTTGGGAGTAGAGAAAACCATTCTTGGGAAAATGAGTGGTTAATTAGAAAATATGAATCAGATGTACCATTTTAGGAACTATATTT
Source organism: Viscum album (assembly GCA_963277665.1). Classification (NCBI taxonomy): domain Eukaryota; kingdom Viridiplantae; phylum Streptophyta; class Magnoliopsida; order Santalales; family Viscaceae; genus Viscum; species Viscum album. The sequence continues at coordinate 1,040,612,243 of OY728165.1, forward strand.
TTAACCATGCATGGTTTAGGTGCACATATAAGAAAACTATGTTAAAACTGTGGGCTATCTACTACCTCCAAATAGCCTTCACATGGTTGTCTAACATGGATTGAAAAATTGTGTGCTAAATATGTTTTTACCGATGTTCTATTTTTAATGGTTACTCTTATGTGGCTACATAGTTTGGCTATATAGTGTACCTAGTCGTGGGAATAATCAGATCCCACAACCTCACATTTCATGGTTTTCTATAGGTGTTTCTTGATTTTTACTAACCATGAAAAAAATAGTACACCTATATAAAATCCCCAATAGTAATCCAAAAGTCCTATAAATTTCAAAAACATCACCGAAACAATTTACAGATTTAATTTCTATATATTTAATGGTACTAAATTGAAATTCGGGATACTAAATTCTATCCACCATCATCCTTTCCATATGTAGAAATTAGAATACCAACATTGTCCTAAAAGAGTTCCCACCATTAGTCTACCATTTCCTTATCTCATTCTGAAGTCTCATGCTGAACTAGAAAATGATTCCACAAAACCATCACTAGATTGATTCTTCTCCCATGAAATAGATTCCCCTTCCTGTCCATAATCAACACTCGCACATTCAATACTGAAGCGTCCAACTCTAGGAAAATTTGATCCCATTAAATAAAACACTCAGAGTTAGGATGATTTTTTCCAATATAGATATGTGAAACACGTTATTCAAATTATTGAACCATGGGGGAAATTCTGCCCTATATGCCACCTCCCCAACTCCTTCATGTATCCTAAAACGGAATATATATATCAAAGAGATAACATGAAAGGTTTTCCAAAACAATTATTCCCAATCCTTGGATAGATTCTCAAGAACACATGATGACCTACCTCAAACAAAAATGATCATTGATGATGATCCACATATGATTTCGGAAGACTAAGATCAATATCCTTCCATTTCCTGATCAACTGAATATTTTCAGTTGTCTATTGGACATGGCATGACCCAACCAGTGATGTGTCACATGTTTCCACAGAAAAAAGTAGGGAATGAAATGTATTCCCATACAATGATTCAAATAGAGATATACATATCATGTACTAAAAATGTTGTTATATGAGAACTATAATAGTATTTTCTCCACCCATGATCCACCAAAATCTATTACACAATCTTGAATAATGTCTTCCAATATTTGTATAATCCTTTCATATTTTCCATCCCTTTAAGGATGGTCACATTAATCATTTTCAACTAAGTCTCGAAGGCTTTCTATATGTATTTATAGACATGAGATGTAACCCTCAGATCTTGGTTTGGTACATTCAGAAAAGGTACTCCATGCCTATTTACCATTTCTCGGAAATTGATTTTAGATAAGTCATCCACCATTTTAGATTTAGGAATAGTGATGATGTGAGATTACATTGTTAGCCAATCCACTATCACCCATATGGAATCTGGTATTAAGACAATATTTTGGAGACCTATCACAAAATAAATGGCTATATACTCTCACTTACAACTAGAAATAAGTAAATACTACAACATAACTATGGGTCACTGATTCCCTACAATAACCTAATGACAAGTTATGAATCTCAAAATAAACTCTACGACCTTCAATTTCATTCTGACCCACTAAAAATGTTCTTTCAATGATTTATAAATATTTTTTATTCTATGATAAATATCCAAATTAAAATGGTTTTAATCATGATGTAGTTGTTTTTGAATGGCATATCGAAACCCAAATGATTTTGAAACCGCTAAACTGAAAACAAATCTAACTTACATCTCTCAATCATCTCCCCCACTATTGAGTTTTGACATATTAGAAACATATTATGAATCATAGGTCTGTGACCATTTAAAAATCTTCACCAAATTAGGAATAAAATATAATGGAATTAAAACCATGACATTGCCTCGTTCTTCAATAATTTAGTATATGTCAACTATTAATGAAATTTACCTCAATTTACCTGAAGACCATTTTCCAACTGAGAATATGAAATTATTCTTCCATTATATTGAAAAAAATTGACATTCATGATGTATAGATCAAATAAATTTCAAAAATTTTGTGATAAAACAAAAAAATTATTAATATAAAATTAGAATATCATTGTGTGATAATATTTTTTAAATTTATATGATCTTTAAACACTATAAATTACTAACAAAATATGTAATTCCACAATGTCATCAAAGTGTGGACAGGAGTAGCTAAGTTGAAATGATGTGTTGGGTAGTTCATTTCATGAAACCATAATTTATTTGATCCATAAGAAACATAATTATCTACCTTCATGAGAACACATCCCAACCTATATCTTGAGGTATCACAACACACCACATACCCTTGTCATGATTCAAAAAATATTATCATAGATGATTTTGTAATGAAAACCTTAATATCATGAAAATTATTATGAGATTCATTGATTGATAAGAATATAATACTTTTTATCAAATATATCATTTGTGAATCTAGATATGAAAAATCACAAAACCAAACATTGGTAATAACCATCTACACCAATGAAACTAGATATCTTGAAGAAATTATTTGGAGGTTAGCAAGTGATAACATTCTATATATTTTTTCCAACCAGTGAAACTCCTCTTTCAAAAATATCATGTCTTATGAATTGTACTTCTAGTATCCAAAAATATATATCTTATAATTTGGAATAAAAATTATGATCCCATAAAATAACCAACTCTATCTCCATTTATTTCTTATGCATGTCCTTTGTCCAGGAATACACAAGTAGGTCATCAAAAAACACCACCAAAAAAGAATCCAGATATCTTTGAAATATCAGATTCATCAATTCCGTAAAGACTACTAGTGAATCTATAAGATCAAATGTCATAACCACATACTCGTAGTTCCCATATATAACCATTAAACCACTCATTAGAATATCCTCCTTCTGAACCCCGAAATGAAAATATCCCTATTTATATTCATTTTTAGATAAACACTTGGATCCACTAAATTTAATGAAATTTTCCTCAGTGAATTGAATTTGATATTAATTATTTATCCTGAATTTGTTATTTTTACAATTATCTATACCCAAATGAAGAGTTACATCAAAATTTTTGACAAAACAATATTGGTGCTACCCACAAAAGAGTGTTAGGCCGAATAAAGCCATTTCATTCCAAATATTCAAACAATAATTTATATTCCCTTATTTCTATTTTATCTATCTAAAAAGATAGAATGGAAATAGGACTAGTACTCCAAAGGATATCAATCATAAAATATACTTCTCTTATGGGTGGATATTCAATGAACTTATTGGGGAAAACATCTAGAATCTAATAAAAACTACTATAATATAACTCTTCTCAATCTTGTTCATCAGTCCCAAAGTCAATGGTGGAATATGGTATGAGACCTTTCTAACAACTTGTTCTAACAAGCCCACTACAGATGAATTTACATTCACTTATCATCTAAAGGTATTCTCAACACTATAATTAGTCATATAAATAACCATTCATGTATTGGAAATGATGAGACCCTTTAAAAATCTCATCCAATTCATTCCTAGGGTTAAGTCATATACATCCATATCATGCATAGGGGAATACAATATAAACATAGCTCCAACAAAAGTTATATGACATTCACTACACATAAAGGATCAAAATTATCTACCACTAGGATGATTAGGAATTTTTATAACATTGTGCATCATCTAAACAAGAAAAAAACGAAAAATAAAAATCAAGTGAAGAAATAAATAAATTGGATTCACCGATATAAAAATATATTTTATAAGTGAATAATTAAAAATTATCATACCTCTCACCATAGATGGTATAGACTAATAATATACATTCACTTACTAAGCTCCATATTACTTCTTACTTGGTTAAAATTGTTATTTATTTCTAGGTTGAGATTGCACTGCCCAATGAGTCATGTTATTCCTTGAAACACTATGGATTACTTGTTTTTTCTGATGATTGGTATTCTCTATCCCTCATACTATCGAAGAATTTTTTTTGAAGAATGAGATGTTCCCTGAACAACCGACCTTGGAGAACTTTGACAATAATAATAATGTTTTCCCATCTGGACACTATTGTTTCATTCTATTGGTGTCAACCTAAAATCAGACTAAAAAATTGTCAAAAAAATCCCATTAAAAACATCCAGGCATACCCTTTGGTTTTGGATGATGATTCACTAATCCATTCATTCAATTTTGAGTCATTCCACTACATTTGAAATTGGTGTTCCTCTTCTTTTTGTTCCCACCATTTCATGTAGGTATAAAAATTAATTATCCACAAATAGCTCATAATATGTCCTTTTATTCCAATATCTATCTATCAACAATATCCATATAATATTTTACACAATTCATGGAAATATTCAAGGGATTCTCTATCCTCACCCCAATTCAAAAATGGATGCCTACAATGGCGCACTAGTAAAAACATTGGGTGCTAGGTGGAGTAATTTCAAAAATCTATCCACGTAATCTATCGCTGAGATTTTATCCTTCTTCAATATGAAAAAGTATGTAATTATTAAAATCATGAATGATTAATAATAGAATTATATTTTGAATGTTTCATCAAAATCCGACCATGTAATTACTTGGATTAATTTATCCTAAACTGTGAAATACCACCATTAGCATGAATGAAATTCATACATATACATTTTTTACCTGAATTTCTGATATGTTGGTGTGATTATGAAATTGAATATTTTATTCACATATTAAGCCATTTCTATTAATCATCTAGTTCTAAATCGCCCAAAAATATTGGTGGTTTGTTCAACTAGAACATAATGGAATGATCTAATTTCCATGTTTTATCTGATATTTTCCCTCTACCCACGTCATGAGATGTATGTAGAATGATTTGAACCATCTACCAATCCACCTATGGTGTCAATGCAATAATTTTCTTAGTGACCACATACAGTTGATTTCTAAAACACCTACTGGGTTCCATTTCATATAACCAAAACCAACACCATATGACTCATTCTCTATAATATTAATTAATAACTATTATAATTTACCCTATCAAAACTATCAGAACCAATATTTCACAAAATTCCACACTTTCTATTTTTGAATTTTTTTTTTCAAATTTCACCATGCTTTTAAAAATCAATCCATTCTCAAAATAAAACTATCATGAAATTTTCCAAATCTAAAATTTGAAATCATTGTTCAATACTTTTAAAAAATAAATTTTTTTCACCAAAATCATAAATCATTAATTGAAATGAAATATTATGTGGTAGTGGGATGTAATTTATATAAATGTATGACATGATCTTTTTATTGGATAAACCCATGATAATGATATTACTTCTCCTAAATATTTCTACAAAAAACATATGTAAAAAAACTACCTTGTAACTTTAGGTTTAACATAAATTGGTTAGATAATTGTTTTCATGATCTAAATTTCTTGTTTTGATGATACCACTGCCTTATACCGTCCAAACTTAAGGGCTAATTAAGAATTTTTTTCCAAACCCATGACTAAGAAACCAATTACATTTTTCCAAATATGATAGACAAACTAACCATGATTGATACTATTTGTAACATCATGCCCCTCCTTATTGTCATGAGAGGGTGTGGAATTGATACATGGCATTTAGAGACATCCCCACAATTCCAATCGATGGAAGTAGATTCCTAGTACTTCATAACTTTTGATGGATGATTTTACATTTGAAAATAAAACTACCAAAAAACAACAACACCATAAAAACTATTATATGATAAATGATAGCAATGTAGTAAAACTAAAATTACATAAAACCAAACCCAAATATATAAGAGTACCATGTGGAAACCAAGACCAAAATCATAATAAAATGTTACGAAAAAACCAAAAAGCTCAAAGACTCTAAGGACATTAAGACCACAACTCCCAACTTGCTCTAAGATCCAAAACTATAATAATTTACAAATTATCATTAATCATCATTAAAAATTTATGATACATTACCATTACATATTTCCCAAGAGACAATATCTATAAATTAAGAAAATTTCCCTTGAATGGGGTGAGTAATAAATTTTTTTAGGATTTCATGAAATTAATTCCTTATTGATTCCAATAAGGTAGAAAATTTTATCACATTTATATTTGCAAAATTATATAAATAACATTACGATATTTTGAAAATTTATATCAATTCCAATAAAATTACAACCCAAAAAAATTCCATCCAAAACAATTTTCCAACCAAAACATCCTACATGTAAAGAAAATTAAAAATGATTTTAACCCTTCACTTTCCTTTTTCCATACCAATTATGTGATTCCCATAAATAGACACACCCACACATGAATTGTTTAGTGACTGTTCCATAATAATGATAATTTAATCATCAATCCACCATGTTAACATTATATTTTCAATCTTTTTTTCCACAGTGGAACACACCCCTTATCCAGGGTCTCTCTCATGTACCCCAATGGTACACGCCCCTTATTCAGGGTAATGTTTGTACCATAAACTCATAACAACTCCTATATTCTAGAACCATGCCAAAACAACAATTTCAATAATTTACAATAAATCCAAACATTACTAAAAAACTTCAATTGAAAAATTTCCTTGAATCAAAAAAATCAATATTTTAAATCACTATTATAAATCAAAAAACAATGAACTTTTGACAACAACCAATTTCCATTATTTTAGAATCCATAACAAATATGGTTTTTAATCAAGAATTTCCAATAAATTTTACAATCCAAACAAAGTAAAACAATCAATTTTTAATATATAATTAATGTTGTAATATGTGGATTAAATGGTCAATATACCTACCTTTGAAACTATGGAAAAATGATGAATGATATGAATTAGTCAACAAAACTAGGTTGAAACACCAAATACCGACCTGTGATCTTATCAACTAAGATCAATACAACCAAATATCATCATTATTGGCATTAAATCCAAATTATATGTCCCAAAATGATTAAATATATTAGTCCATGAGAGGTAATAATAACTTATCTATGAAAATACACCTTGAACATAGACATTCCATGAAATATGATCTTTAATACACCTTGATTTTCCAATGGATCACTCCCAGATTGAAGGGTAGATTCTGTACATCCATTGGAAGTGAAAAAACCAAAGATTTTATAAGAATTATTCATTAAAATTTCATTGATGTCTTGTGTTGTACGCTAAATCAAAATTATTGTGCGCTATACGCAACACCGTATTAGCTTGCAGTATACACAACACTATTCTTGATCGTGTTACACACAATTTCAAGTTCGTTTTGTAGAAATTATTCTATGCAACATTAAGTATAGTTTTTTTTAATGTAAGAATGAAATAATTTTTGAATTATGTTATATGCAACACCAAAGTGATCTTTCACTGCATACATCCCAGACTTGGCTTGCATTACATGCAATCATGACCTTCCTTGATAGTGTGTGTAGTACGCAATACCAGGTTTCACAAAACAATGATATATGGTTATAATATTATTATAAACTATATTTTATTAATAGTATTAACTAAATTTGGAATTTTATGACATTATAATTCATCTTACAAATTTTATAGAAAATGGTATGAGAAAAAAAAAATTTGGGTAAAATAAGTATTTTTAAAAAAATGCAGTTTTGCCACCTTATGATGGAGCACCCACATTAAATCTAGTTATTTACATGTTTATAAGTTCAATTTGACAAAATAAAATTCTTCTATGGGATCATGATATAAAAAATTACATTGGATAAATTTTTCATATTTTTCTGATAACTTTCATATTTTAATGAATAGAAAAAACACGTTGTATTGCGATTAAAAACAACTTTTTTCATCGCAATAATTTATTTGGTAAAATTATAATATTGAATGGTTTTAAAGTATAAATAGAATATATTTTTACCATTTAATATAATTTATTTCATTACGATTAATTTTACATTGAATTCATAGGTAAAAAAATTTCAATCTTTGGCAACGTTTTAACTTTTAAAACCCGTTTTCTTAACAAGAGGATTAATTTTGAATTAATTACTACAAATTAAGTGTTTAGAATTTTGAAAAATGGATTCCATATTTGAATTCAGTGGGTCCAAATTTTGTTTACATGTAACCTTTTTTTTTGATATTATGAATAGTTACTACGGTAATGGTTTTTACAGCAGTTAAAGTTAAATCAGGTAATTAAGTGTCAAAATAAGATTATAAAATTACCCTAACACCTGAAAAAATTCTATTAGATGGCTAAAAGTAGACACATATCACCTAAGGGTCCAAATAGATTCATTTTAGGGACTCTTGACCATGAAAATAATTTAATTGTTATTAAAACCAAAGAAAGTGACAACATGTCACTCTCTAAAATATTATAAGTATAATAATTTGAATTTACTGATAAACTTCATGAAACATCAAAAATGAATAGTCTCCAGAATGATAATAAAATTATGTACATCATTGAATTTTTTTATAATTTATAGGGATTAAATAATTATCATTAAAGGTGACACAATAGTGATGTTGAAATTAAATTATTGAATGAAATATTAAATATATAGTTTCTAAAATATTAAAATAAATATTATATAAACTATTTGATGTGATACACTAATTTATTAGATAAATATTACATGCTATGAATCTATTAAATATTTTATTTTGAACATATCTTCTGTGTGGATTTTATTTAAATTCTAATAAATGAAGAGTGACAAAATTGACACTATTGTTATTTTATAAAAATAACATAATATAAAATTGGTTAAAATCACAAAAATATTTATAAATTATAAATTAAAATCTATATGGTCGAAAATGTCATATATTACCCAATTATTGACAATTAACAACACATAAGTAATTATTTATAACAATATAAAATTTAGAATCTTATTACCACAAATAAAATTAAATAAATTAAATAGGGATAAATCAAGTTGATAAGGTTTGAAATAATTTTCCAACATGTCTAAATTTTATTGGATGATGATATTACAACCCTTTCCCATCTAATATTCTAATATGATTCATTTTTTGAGGTTTTTATGTGGGTTTTGATTTATTATAAATTAATATTTTTGAGGTTTCCAAAGGTTCCCCTCTACTCTCTTATAAAATGGAACATCCTCCCTCTCCTCCTCACAGAACATTGAGCATTCCAGATCAGCCAAACAATTCCCATTTATCTTATCCACTTACCTAGAAATATTCTGGAGGTACTTGTCTTCTGAAAAGACCAACTCTAGTCCCTTAAGAGGAATCTTAAAAAAGATGTGTCGAAAAAGAGGTAATCTCTTCTACCGATTCTTTCAAGTTTCATTATTCTTCAACATCCTATTATTTATTTGTATCATTGTAAAGTAATAAAGTAAGTATCAATAATATACTGATATTATATTATAAATTTGAAACAACCCCATTTCACCCTCTATCCATCCTACGGAAAATGAAATCATCGCGTGTGCGTACGTACGGAATACTGTCTCCACACCATGGTGTAATCTATTATTCCACCACCACCATACCTGGATGGGTATAATGGTGTAAAAAATAAAAATATATGGTTATTATAACATCATACGGATTCTGAGATATTATATCATACACTTCAATTCCATTCAATAATTATGGAAACGTTATCATCGCTCGTGCGTACAAACGGATTACCGTCTCCACAACGCGATGAGATTCATTGTCCATGTTAACCATTCAATAATGATTATAAAGTATATATAATGAATAATAATGTTATATATAAAATAATAATTCTACTATATTTATGTATATATATATATATATTTCATCTACTTACTTCGATTCAAGTCAATAAGGAAAGGAAAATAGTGTTCATGCGTACGTACGACCTACCATCTCCATGAACGATGTGTTTTATTTAATTTATCTATCTAATATATATATTTATATACTGAATATATATGATATATAAATCATGGTTTACATTATTGAAGTAAGTAAATCATGATATAATTAATAATAATATCAAGAACAACATGTCCAAACACGTACGGTAAATGAAACGATTTTACTAAAAACGCTGCTTTAAAACGGAATTTACAAAAGAACGGGTAATATAAGGTCAAAAGTGAACCATATATGATATCATAACAATGAATATGATTATTTAATAAGTCAATGACATTATTTAAATCATTATATAGGATATTTTGATACATACTAAGCATATGATACATAAGGTAAGGGATAACATTTCCAATCTCGTTTTTATCCGAGATTGATTATTCGTAAGTATTTACTATGGTAATATTTATCATTCATGTCCCTGTTTTCTAAAAATGGTTTCATGTATTTGTATATTCCTTTTTACCCATTTTTTTATTTTTACTACATGGTATTTATGGAATCTTTATTTTTTTACCATACGAGGTACTTTTTGACTTTTCTTGCAAAAGTACGAGAAGAATGTTTTTTAACTTATACAGCATGAACGGATTTTTACGGTTTCATAAGTCCTTTTTTTCATGAAGATTACTCCACAATATTTCTTGATTATTTTCAGCAAAAATCCTTTTCTTTTAAAACTTCATGGAATTTTGTGAAAAGAAATGATTTTGAAGAAAAAAGGATATTTTCCGAAAGAATTCATTTCAAGTGTTTTGTCAAAAATATTTTCCATCTAAGATGACATTATTTAGTATGATTATGTTTCTCGTATAATTCCCCTTTCATTTACATCGTTTCAATTTTCTTATGATGAGATGATATCCATTTATTTTATGTGGATTATTTTATGATGGGAAGATGTTTATGAAACCCTTTTTTTCTTATGGTTATGATGAATGATTTATGATTATGTTGTGGCACGTGTAAGAATGATTTCATTATGAGATGGGTGGGACCTATATCTCCATCCAATGCATTGGGAAAATATTTATATCTCATGATATAGACATGGTTGGAACGACATGTTTATCCGGTTCAGTGATACATGACTGGAACGAGGAGTGAAATCGATTCAGTAAGGGACTTTGTCCACTATGATGGTCTTGGTAGTAATGCCTTGGATACTATGGAAATCCTATCAAGTGATTAATGGTTTTCCACAGTTTCGTGTTTTATTTCCCATGCTATTTTATCATGATTGATGTTCCATTATGTCCTATGACTTATGTACTGACATGTTTTATGTCATTGCTCAATATTTTGATGTTGAAACATTATGTTCATGTTTTTAAGTTAAAATGTATATGGTTTGTTTTATTTTCTCCATTATTACCCTTACTGAGCATTTGAGATCACCCTTTATATGTTTTTTCCCATGATATAAATAAATGTTTTAGGTGAGAAAAAAAAGGGGAAGATCTGTATTGGAGATGTTGAAGATCTTTCACCATGATTAGATGATTATGTTTCGAGTTTCGAAAGACACTAAACTATTATGATCCTTGAGTGTTGTTTTTTTATGTATTAATTATTCGAAAAAATTAATGTAATGTCCATGTACGTCAAGATTTGGGTCTCTATAGACGGTATCAGAGGAAAGGATTAATTGACCTTTGGAAACTAGGATCCGAAAAACTTTATTGACATCCCTAAAGATATTTATATGGTATGTCCAGGGATGTATCTAAGGTTTAGTATAACTATAGGTTACAGTCATTGAATTATGTTGATGATCATGAATAACCTAGGCTGAACCTAATTTATCAAGGATTAAAGAATGTGTGATATGATAGAAATCCCATAAGTGAATTATTATGATTGTGTAGTTCCTCATTATTTTAACTGTTTCTTACACCATGGTTTTTGGTTTTAGTCAATGGAGTGAACTAGAAGAAATTTGGTCAACATTGATTCCAATGGAAAAATTGGTGATTATGAGCAAATAAATTGCATAATGCCTAGAAAGAGAGATATTGTGATTATGCTGAATCAGTCATCGTGATATATGATTATTAATGTAAACCATAGTGGTATTCTTAATTCATCAAATAAAAGGAATATGGAATTTTGTGCATGTTCGCATGGTGAGGAGAATAGATAAAAAAGATTGAGATTTCTAAAGAAGGGAAGAGGATCCTTGATGAATACATCAAATGGAGGGGAATATGTTATCTGTGTGGGGAGAAGGGTTATAGAGTGACAGACTATTATGGAGTTCAATGTATTATCTCTGGAGAACATGGGAATTACCCAACTCAATGCCCTGACCGAAAAGGTTACTTCTAAATTGAGGAAGGACCAATTCCATGGCAATCATTAAAGAGGATGGATTTAAGGGCTTGTGTATTGGAATTAAATAATAATTTTGTTGAGGTACTTTTATGGTATATTGAAATATCTATGTATTGTTCCATTTTGGTTTTCCATAAGAATATGGTAACGGTAACCATGAAATGTAATTGAAATATTTTTGGAAAAAAGATGATATCCGAATAATGAAGGGATAAGGAGAAAATGAAATGTTTGATTGTATTCATGAGCTCATGACTGATATAAGGACAATGATATATCATGGATTGAGTATATAGAAATTTTGGGATTTTGGTATGTGGAAAGAGTTAACTTTTAGCAGCATTCATGTTTCCACTAAGCTTCAATGGGTATTCATTTTTCAAGAGAATACATGATGAAGGTATTCACATGTTTGGAATGTGACCAATAAGATATATCGCAGGATATATGGGGGATATATGATGGTATTCACATGCTCGGTAGATGAAATTTCTAGTAATTGTTTTCTTTATACTATGAGCTTGGACAAAAGTATTTTTGACATGCCTAATGATTTGAAGTGAATTATGTTGGACATAAGTTAGTATTGTTTAAGGCTAGAACTTTTTTCGATATTATTGATGGAATGTTATAATGATGTAGTTTTAGAAAAAGGACAAACTGCAGGATGCGCGACAACCCGTCGCATTGGACATGGTTGCGGGAATCGAACCCACAACCAAAGTGTGACATGCCTTTATCACCTAACACTGGCCTACAAGAAGTCCCTGGTTAGTAGAAACTAGATTTATTTTATTAAGCTGTATGATAGATGAATTGTAATTCCATTTTGGAAATCATATACGATTAACTTCACCATATATGGACTTCTATATATTTGATAAGTTTTACTAACCTTTTGTATGAGACAGATGTAATGACCCATCATTCTATCACATGATCTGATAACACATCAAGAATGAAAAATTCAACTTCATTTATTTAAGAGATAAAGTGGAAATTGTTCAAGGCACAAACAATGGTGAGATTGTACCGAAATAAAGTAAGTATTTCTTCTAATTCATATTCTTTATCTTTAGGGAAATAATCTTGAAAACCAAAAATGTTGTCCTAGTGTCTTCATATTTGATGAATCAGATGGTACCTTAGATCATCACAAATATATGGCTTTGTGATTGTTGTATTTTTCATAGCCATGTTCTCTACCACTCTCCATCATAACTTGATGGTTAGGTTTTTCTTCCATATCCATATTTTCACCTACGTTCTTCTACGTGAAAACCTAGTGATGAGTTAATTTGGGTAACAAATATGTTTCATACTTCACTCTTTAAAATTAAGTTTTAGTATTCCTTTTTACGATGTGGGTTTCTATGAAAGAAACATTCAAGTAGTAAACAATTTATAACCTCGACGAATTTCGAGGGAGAAATTCATTTTAAGGGGGGTAGAATGTAACAACCCGATATTTTATGAGAATTATTCTTTTTAATTTCATTGATGTCTTGTGTTATACGCTACATGAAAATTATCTTGCCCTATACGCAACACCGTATTAGTTTGCGGTATATGCAACACTATTCTTGGCTCGTGTAACACACAATTTCAAGTTCGTTTTGTAGAAATTATTCTACGCAAAATTATGTATAGATTTTGTTTAATGTATAAATGAAATAACTTTTGAATTATGTTAAATGCAACACCGAAGTGAGCTTTCACTACATGCATCCCTGACTTGGCTTGCCTTACACGCAATCACAACCTTCCTCGATAGCGTGTGTAGTACGCAATATAGGGTTTCACTAAACAACGATATATGGTTATAATATTATTATAAACTATCCTTTATGAATAGTATTGACTAAAATTTTAATTTTATGACATTATAATTCATCTAACACATTTTATAGAACATGTTATGAGAATAAAATAACATTTTTGGGTAAAATAAGTATTTATCAAAATTGCAGTTTTGCCGCCTTTTGATTGTGCAGCCACATTAAATCTAGTTTTTACATGTTTATAAGTTAAATTTGACAAAATAAAATTCTTACTTGTGATCAAGATTTAAAAATTTACTTTGGATAAATTTTTCATATTATTCTGATAACTTTCATATTTTAATGAATAGTAAAAACACGCTATATTTTAATTTGAAAAACTTTTTTCATCACAATAATTTATATGGTAAAATTATAATATTGATTGGTTTTAAAGTATAAATAGAATATATTTTTACCATTTAATATAATTATGTCATTACCTTTAATTTTACATTAAATTCATAGGTAAAAACATTTCAATCTTTGGCAATGTTTTAACTTTTAAAACACATTTTCTTAACAACGGGATTAATTTCAAATTAATTTCTAAAACTTCAGTGTGTTGAATTTTGAAAAATGGATTCCATATTTTAATTCAGTGGGTCCAAATTTTTTTAATAGGTTACTTTTATTTTGTTTTTCATATTATGAATAGTAACTACGATAATTTTTATTTACTGTAGTTAAAGGTAAATCGGGTAATTAAGTGAAAAATAAGATTATAAAATTACCCTGAATCCTTCCAAAATACTATTGGATAAATAAAAGTCGACTTATATCACCTAAGGGTCGGAATAGATTCATTTTATGGACTTTTGACCATGAAAATAATTTAATTATTATTTAATCCAAAGAAAGTGACAACATGTCACTCTCTTAAATCTTGTAAGTATAATAATTTTAATTTAATGATAGACTTCATGAAAATTAGAAAATGATTAGTATTTAGAAATATAATAAAATTATCTATATCATTTAATTTATTTAAAAATTCCTTGGGATTAAATAATTATCATTAAAGGTGACACAATATTGATGTTGAAATTATTTTATTGATTGAAATATCAAATAAACGGTTTTAAAAATTTTAAAATAAATATTATATAAATTATTTAATGTGATCCACTAATTTTCTAGATAAATATGACATTATATAAATCTATTAAATCTTTTATTCCTAACATATATGTTGTGTGGATTTTATTTAAATAAAAATAAATTAATAGTGTGTAAATTGACACTATTGTTATTTTATAAAAATAACATAATATAAATTTTTCTAAAAATCACAAAAATATTTAAAAATTATAAATTAAAATTTATATGGTCGAAAATGTAATAAATTTTCCAATTATGTAAAACTCAAAATACATAGATAATTATTTATAACAATTTTAAATTTAAAATCTTATTACCACAAATAAAATTAAATAGATTAAATAAGGATAAATCAAGTTGATATGGTTTAAAATAATTTTCCAACAGGTCTAAATTTTATTGGTTCATAAGATTACAACCCTATATAATCTAATATTCTCATATGAGTTTTTTTTGGAGGTTTTTAAGTGGGATTTTATTTATTATAAATTAATATTTTTGAGGTTTCCAAAGGTGTCCCTCTCCTCCCTTATAAAAGGGCACCTCCTCCCTCTCCTCCACACCCAAATTTGAGCCTTAAAGATCAGAAAAAACCAGACCATTTCTCTTATCCAATACCTTAGCAATATTCTGGAGGTTCTGTTCTTCTCAATAGACCAACTCTAGTCCCATAAGAGGAAGCATAAAAGAGGTGTGTCAAATAAGAGGTAATCTCTTCTACCGATTCTTTCAAGTTTCTTTCTTCTTCAAATTCCTCTTATTTAGTTGTTTCATTGTAAATTAATACAATTATTATCAATAATATATAGATATGATATTATAAATATGAAACAACCCCATCTCACCTTCTATCCATCCTACATAAAATGAAATCACCGCGCGTGCGTATGTACGGAATACTGTCTCCACGTCGTGGTGTAATCAATTTTTCCACCGCAACCTTACATGGATGGGTATAATGATGTAAAGAATAACAATATATTGTTATTATAACATCATAATTATTATTAAATATTATATCATACACTCCAATTCCATTCAATAATTATGGTAATGTCATCATCGCTCTTGCGTACATATGGATTACCGTCTCCACGATGCGATGAGATTCATTCTCCATGTTAACCATTCAAGAATGATTATAAAGAATATATAATGAATAATAATGGTATATATAACATAATAATTCTACTTTATTTATGTATATATATATATATTTCATCTACTTACTTCGATTCAAGTCGATAAGGAAAGGAAAACAATGGTCATGTGTACGTATAGTCAACCGTCTCCATGAACGATGTGTTTCATTTCATTTATCTATCTATTATATATATATATATACTGAGTATATATGATATATAAATCATGTTTTAAATTCTGGAAGTAAGTAAATCATGATATAATTAATAATAATATCAAGAACAACAAGTCTAAACATGTACGATAAATGAAACGATTTTACCGAAAATGCTACTTTTACATGGAATTTACAAAAGAAAATGTAATATAAAGTCATAAGTGAACAATATATGTTATCATAACAATTAATATGATTCATTAATAAGTCAATGAAATTATTTAAATCATTATATAGGAGGTTCAGATACATACGAAGCATATCAGCCATGAGGTAAGGGATAACATTTCCAATCTCGTTTTTATCCCAGATTGTTTATTCGCAAGTATTTACTATGGTTATATTTATCATTCATGTCCCTATTTTCTAAAAATTGTTTCATGTATGTTTAAAGTCATTTTTAACGATTTTTTTCTTTTACTACATGGTATGTATGGAATCTTTCTTTTGTTTACCATATGAGGTACTTTTTGACTTTTCCGGCAAAGGTATGAGAAGAATGTTTTTTTTATCTTATACGACATGAACGGATTTTTACGGTTTCATAAAGCCTTATTTTTATGAATCATACTCCAAAAAATTTCATTATTATTTTTAACAAAATCCTTTTCTTTTAAAATTTCATGGCATTTTTTTGACATGATAGTGATTTTGAAGAAGAAAGGATATTTTCCTCAAAAATTCATTTCAAGTGTTTTGTCAAAAGTATTTTCCATCTAGGATGAAATTATTTAGTATGATTATGTTTCAAATATAATTCCTATTTTATTTACATGGTTTCAATTTTCTTATGATGAAATGATATCCATTTTTTTTATATGGATTATGTTATGATGAGATGATGTTTATGAAACCCATTTTATTCGTTGGGTTATGACGAATGATTTATGTTTATGTTGTGGCACATTTAAGAATGATTTTATTATGAGATGGGTGGGACCTATATCTCCCTCAAATTTATTGGGTAAATATTTATATCTCATTAGATAGACATGGCTGGAATGGAAAGTTAATCTGGTTCAGTGATACAGGACGGGAATGAGGAGTGAACTCGAATCAGTAAGGGACTTTGTCCACAAAGATGGTCTTGGCAATAATGCCTTGGATACTATGGAAATAATATCAAGTGATTAATGGTTTTCCAAAATTACATGTTTTATTACCATGCTATTTTATCATGATTTATGTTCCATTATGATCTATACCTTATGTACTGACATGATTTATGTCATTGCTCAAGATTTTGATGTTTAAACATTATTTTCATGTTTTTAAGTTCAAATGTATATGGTTTGTTTTATTTTCTCCATGAATACCCTTAATAAACATTTGATCTCACCCTTTATATGTTTTTTTCCCCAGGATATAAAGAAATTTTTTATCTAAGAAAACCAGAGGGAAAGATCTATAAGTGAGATTTTGAAGATCGTTCACCATTATTAGAAGATTATGTTCCGAGTTTCCAAAGACACTAAACTTTGGCGATACTTGAGTGTTGTTTTTTGTTATGTATTAAGTATTCCACAATATTAATGTAATGTACATGTACTTCAAGATTTGGGTCTCTACAGTTGGATTCAGAGGAAAGTTTTAGTTAAACTTTGGAAACTAGGATCAGAAAAACTTTATTGTAATCCCTAGAGATATTTCTAAGGTATGTATAGGGATGTACCTAAGGATTAGTATAACAATAGGTTATAGTACTAGAATTATTTTGATGATCTAGAATAACATAGGGTGAACCTAAGTTGTCAATGATTAAATAATGTGTGATATGTTAGACATCCCATTAGTGACTTTTTATGATTATGTGGTTCCTCATTATTTTAACTATTTCTTATACCACGGTTTTTGGTTTTAGGCAAAGGAGGGAACCAGAAGAAATTGGGTCAACATTGAATCCAATGGACAAATCGGTGATTATGAGCAACAAAATTGCATAATTCCTAGAAAGAGAGATATTGTGATTATGCCGAATTACTAATTGCGATATAGTATTTATAAGGTGAACTTTAGTGGTATTCATAATTCATCAAATAAGAGGAAGGTGGACTTTTATGAATGTTCACATGGTGAGGAGAATAGAGAATGGAAGATTGGGATTTCTAAAGAAGGGAGGAAGAACCTTGAAGAATACATCAAATGGTGGAAAAGATGTTATATGTGTGGGTAGAAGGGTCATAAAGTGACAGACTGTTATGGAGGTCAATGTCTTATCTGTGGAGAACATGGGCATTACCCAAATCAATTCCCTGGCCTAAGATGATACATTTAAATTGAAGAAGGACCAATTCCATGCCAATCATTGAAGAGGATGATTTTAAGGGATTATGTATTGGAATTCAAGAATAATGTTGTTGAGGTACTTTTATGGTAAATTGAAATATCTATGTATTGTTACATTGTGGTTTTTCATAAGAATATGGTAACGGTATCCATGAAAAGTAATTGAAATATTTTTGGAAAGCAGATGATATGCGCATAATGAAGGGATAAGGAGAAAATGAAATATTTCATAGTATTCATGATATCCTGATTGATATAATGACAAAGATATATCATGGTTTGAGTATATAGAAATTTTGGGATTTTGGTATGTGGAAAGAGTTAACTTTTAACAGCATTCATTTTTTCACTAAGGTTCAATGGGTATTCATTTTTCAAGAGAATACATTTGATGAAGGTATTCACATGTTTGGAATGTGACCAATAAGATATATCGTATGATATATGGGGGATAAATGATGGTATTAACATGCTCAGTGGATGGAATTTCTAGTAATTGTTTTCTTTATACTATGAGCTTAGACACAAGTATTTTGGATACGCCTAAATATTTTAAATGGATTATGTTTGACATAAGTTAGTGTTGTTTATGGCTAGAACTTTTTTCGATATTGTTGATGGAATATTAAAATGATGTAGTTTTAGAAAAAGGACAACCTGCAGGACGAGCGACAACCTATTGTGTTGGACAAGGTTGTGGGAATCGAACCCCCAACCGAAGAGTGACAAGCCTTTATCTCCTACCACTGGCCTAGATAAAGTCCCTGGTTTGGAGAAACTAGTTTTATTTTGTTAAGCGGTATGATAGATGAAGTATAAGTCCATTTTTGAAATCATATACGATTAACCTCACCATATATGGACTTATGTATATTTGAAAACATTTACTAACCTTTTGTTTGAGACAGATGGAATGACCCATCATTCTATCACATGATCTGCTAACACTTCATGAATTAAAAATTTATCTTAATTTCATTAAGAGATGAATTGAAAATTGTTCAAGTCACGAACAACGATGGGATTGTACCGAAATAAAGTAAGTATTTCATCTAATTCAAATTCTTCAACTTCTTGTAAGTGATCTTGAAATCCAAAAATGTTTTCCTACTATCTTTATATCTGATGAATCTGATGGTACCTTAGATCATCACAAATATATGGCTTTGTGATTGTTGGATTTTTCATAGCCATGTTCTCTACCACTCTCCATCAGAACTTGATGGTTAGGTTTCTCTTCCATATCTATATTTTCACCTATGTTCTCCTATATTGAATCCCAGTGATGAGTTAATTTGGGTATCTTATTTGTTTTATTCTTCACGTTTTAAAATTATGTTTTAGTATTCTTTTTTACGATGTGGGTTTCTATGAATGAAACTTTCAAGTAGTAAACCATTTATAACCCTGATGAATTTCAGGGGAGAAATTCATTTTAAGGGGGGTAGAATGTAACAACCCGAGATTTTATGACAATTATTCTTTTTAATTTTATTGATGTCTTGTGTTGTACGCTACACGAAAATTATCTTTTGTTATTCGCAACACTGTATTAGCTTGTAGTATACACAACAATATTCTTGGCCCGTGTTACACATAATTTCAAGTTCGTTTTGTAGAAATTATTCTACGCAACGTTAAGTATAGATATTGTTAAATTTATAAATTAAATAAGTTTTGAATTATTTTATACGCAACACCAAAGGGAGCTTTCACTACACACATCCTTGACTTGCCTTTCATTACAAGCAATCACGACCTTTCTCGATAGCGTGTGTAGTACGCAATATCGGGTTTCACTAAACAACGATATATGGTTATAATATTATTATAAACTAGCTGTTATGATTATTATTTCCCACATTTTTTAATTTTATAACATTATAATTCATCAAAAACATTTTATATAACATGGTATGAGAACAAAATAAATTTTTTGGGTAAAATAAGTATTTTTCAAAAAGTGCAGTTTTGTCGCCTTTTGATGGCGCACCCACTTTAAATCTAATTTTTTGCATGTTTAAAGTTTCAATTTGACAATATAAAATTCTTATTTGGGATCAGGATTTAAAAAATTTACTTTGGATATATTTTTCATATTATTCTGATAACTTTCCTATTTTAATAAATAGTAAAAACATGTTATATTTTAATTAAAAACAACATTTTTCATCACAATAATTTATATGGTTAAATTATAATATTGAATGGGTTTAAAGTATAAATAGAATATATTTTCAATTTAACTTAATCTATGTCATTACCATTAATTTTACCTTGGATTCATAGGTAAAAACATTTCAATCATTGGCAATGTTTTAACTTTTAAAACCCGTTTTCTTAACAATGAGATTAATTTTAAATTAATTAATGCCACTTCTGTGTTTTAAATTTTGAAAAATGGATTCCATATTTAAATTCAGTGGGTCCAAATTGTGTAAATAGTTTACTTTTATTTTTTTTATAATATGAATAGTAACTACGGTAATTTTAATTTAATGCAGTTAAAGGTAAATCGGGTAATTAAGGGTTAAAATAAGATTATAAAATTACCCTAACACCTGCCAAAATTTTATTGGATGACTAATAGTCGACCCATATCACCTAAGGGTAGGAATAGATTCATTTTATGGACTTTTGACCATGAAAATAATTTACTTATTATTAAAACCAAAGAAAGTGACAACATGTCACTCTCTTAAATCTTATAAGTATAATAATTTTAATTTAGAGATAAAATTCATGAAACTTAGAACATGAATAGTCTCCAGAAATATAATTAAATTATATACATCATGTTAATTTATTTAGAATTTTTATGTATTAAATAATTATAATTAAATGTGACACAATAGTGATGTTGAAATTATTTTATTGATTGAAATATCAAATAAATGGTTTTAAAAATATTAAAATAAATATTATATGAACTATTTAATGTGCTCAAATAATTTTATAGAAAATTATGACATTATATAAATATATTAAATCTTTTATTTTGAACACATATTCTATGAGGATTATATTTAAATTCAAATAAATGAATAGTGTCAAAATTCACACTATTGTTATTTTATAAAAATAACATAATATAAAATTGTTTAAAAATCAAAAAAAAAATTAAAAAATTATAAATTAAAATTTATATGGTCTTAAATGTCATAATTGTTCCAATTATGGACAATTCACAACACATTAGTAAGTATTTATAATAATTTAAAATATAGAATCTTATTACCACAAATAAAATTAAATCGATGAAATAAGGATAAATCAAGTTGGTAAGGTTTAAAATAATTTTCCAACGTATATAAATATTATTGGTTGGTGATATTACAACCCTATATCATCTAATATTTTAATATGAGTCATTTTTGGAGGGTTTTAAGTGGTGTTTGATTTATTATAATTTAATATTTTTGAGGTTTCTGAAGGTGCCCCTCTCGTCCCTTATAACAGGGCACCTTCTCCCTCTCCTCATCAAACAAATTTGAGCCTTCAAGGTCAGAAACACCCTTAATATTTATCTTATCCACTTACCTAGAAACATTCTCGAGGTTCTGGTATTTTCAAAAGACAAACTTTAGTCCCTTAAGAGGAAGCTTAAAAGAGGTGTGTCGAAAAAGTGGTAATCTCTTCTATCGATTCATTCAAGTTTATTTCTTCTTTAACTTACTATTCTTTAGTTGTTTCATTGTAAAGTAATAAAATAAGAAACACTAATATAATGATATGATATTATAAATATGAAACAACCCCATTTCACCTTCTATCCATCCTATGGAAAATGAAATCATTGCGCGTGCGTACGTACGGAATACCATCTCTACACAGTGGTGTAATCTATTTTTCCACTACCACCTTACTTGGTTAGATATAATGGTGTAAAGAAAAACTATATATGTATATTATAACATCATAAGTATTCTGATATATTATATCATAAACTCTAATTCATTTGAATAATTATGGGAATGTTATCGTCGCTTGTGCGTACGTACGGATTACCGTCTCCACGATGCGATGCGATTCATTCTCCATGTTAACCATTCAATAATGATTATAAAGTATATATAATTAATAATAATGGTTTATATAACATAATAATTCTACTTTATTTATGAATATATATATATCATCTACTTACTTCTATTCAAGCCAATAAGAAAAGGAAAACAACGTTCATGTGTACATACGGCCTACCGTCTCCATTAACAGTGTGTTTCATTTCATTTTTCGGTCTATTGTATATATATATATATATACTGAATATAAATGATATATAAATCATGTTTTACATTATGGATGTAATTAAATCATGACAGAAGTTATAATAATATCAAGAACAACTAGTCCAAACATGTATGATAAATTAAACGATTTTAGCGAAAACGCTAATTTAACATGGAATTTATAAAAGAACGGGTAAGATAAAGTAATAAGTGAACCATATATGATATCATAATAATGAATATGATTATTTAATAATTCAATTACATTATTTATATCATTATATAGGAGATTTGGATATATACGAAGCATATCAAACATAAGGTAAGGGATAACTTTTCCAATCTCGTTTTTTATCCAAAATTGTTTATTCGTAAGCATTTACTGGGGTCATATTTATCATTCATTTCCCTTCTTTCTAAAAATGGTTTCATGTATGTTTATAGTCATTTTTACCCATTTTTTACTTTTACTACATGGTATGTAAGGAATCCTTCTTTTGTTTACCATACGAGGTACTTTTTGACTTTTTTGGAAAAAAGTATGAGAAAATGTTTTTTTAACTGATATGGCATGAACATATTTTTATGGTTTCATAAAGCCTTATTTTCATGGTTCATACTCCACAATATTTCATGATTATTTTCAACAAAATCCTTTTCTTTTAAAATTGTGTGGCATTTTGAGAAAAGAAAATGATCTTGAAGAAGAAAAGATATTTTCCTCATGAATTCATTTCAAGTGTTTTGTCAAAACTATTTTCCATCTAAGATGCCATTATTTAGTATGATTATGTTTCAATTATAATGTCTCTATTATTTACATGGTTTCATTTTTCTTATGATGAAATGATATCCATTTGTTTTATATGGATTATGTTATGAGGGGATGATGTTTATGAAACCCATTTTATTCTTTGGGTTATGATTAATGATTTATGTTTATGTTGTGGAACACGTAAGAATTATTTTATTATGAGATGGATGGGAAATATTTATCCCTCAAATGCATTGGGTAAATATTTATATCTCATGAGATATACATGGCTGTAATGGCAAGTTAATCTGGTTCAGTGATACAGGACTGGAACAAGGAGTGAACTCGATTCCGTAAGGGACTTTACCCACTAAGATGGTATTGGTAGTAATGTCTTGGATAATATGGAAATAATATCAAGTGATTAATGGTTTTCCACAATTACATGTTTTATTCCCATGATATTTTATCATGATTGATGTTACATTATGATCCATGCCTTACGTACTGCCATGTTTTGTGTCATTGCTCAAGGTTTTGATGTTTAAACATTATGTTCATGTTTTTAAGTTCAAATGTATATGGTTTGTTTTATTTTCTCCATGATTACCCTTCATGAGCATTTTAGCTCACCATTTATATGTTTTCTTTTCCCCAGGATATAAATAAAGGTTTAAGGTAAAAAACAAAATGGGAAGATCTGTATGGGATATGTTGAAGATCATTCACCATGATTAGAAGATTATGTTCTGAGTTTCCAAAGACACTAAACTATTATGATCCTTGAGTGTTGGTTTTTTTATGTATTAAGTATTATGAAAAATTAATGTAATTTCCATGTACATCAAGCATTGGGTCTCTACAATTGGTATCAGAGGAAAGGTTTACTTAACCTTTGGAAACTAGGATCCGAAAAACATTAGTGAGATCCCAAGAGATATTTTAAGGTATGTCTAGGGATGTCCCTAAGGATTAGTATAACTATAGGTTACAATCCTATAATTATGTTGATGATCATTAATAACCTAGGGTGAACCTAATTTTTCATGGAATAAAGAATGTGGGATATTTTAGACATCCCATAAGTAACTTTTTATGATTATATGGTTCCTCGTTATTTTAACTCTTTCATTAACCATGGTTTTTGGTTTTGTCAATGGAGGGAACCAGAAGAAAGTTAGTCAACATTGAATCCAATGAAAAAATTGGTGATTATGAGCAATGAAATTTCATAATTCCTAGAAAGAGAGATATTGTGATTATTCCGAATCAGTCATCGCGATATATGATTAACAAGGTGAACTTTAGTGGTATTCCTAATTCATAAAATAAGAGGATGATGGGATTTTATGCATGTTTTCATGGTGAGGATCATAGAGAAATAAATATTGAGATTTCTAAATAAGGGAAGAAGAACCATGATGAATACATCAAATGGAGGGTATGAATGATCCAAGATATCACACATTCAACCTTATGAAATTTGACCCTCAAAATTTAGTTACATTATTCCACATTATGAAATTTCACCCTCGAAATTTCGTTTCAAATTCTAATACATAAGGAGATGTGGGTGATTATATTTTATTTTATCCTCCACTTCTCATGTTGCCTCTTTATACTTATGGTTCCTCCACAGTACTTCGACATGGTGATTAGTCTTGTTATATAGCAATTTATCTCTGTGATCCAAGATCTTCACGAGATGATCCTTGTAAGAATGATCCGCCTCAAACTATATCACATATAAAGAGAGTACATGTGAAGGGTCTGGTTTGTACATCCGTAAGAGGGATACATGGAAGACATCATGTACTTTCAATATGAAAGGTGGAAGTTCAAGTCGATAGGCCACAGATCCAACTTGATCAAGGATCTCAAAGTGGCTGATGTACTTGGGTCTTATCATTACCTTATTCCCAAATCTCAACACTTCTTCCATTGAGATATGCATAGAAATACCATGTCTCCAATATTGAACTTAATTTCTCATCAATTATTTTCAGCATAAATCATTTTTCAATGTCGGGTTTCTTTGATATACTACTGAATGGTTTTCACCTTCTCTACGATTTCTTCTACCATTCTATGTCCTAGTAGCTTACTCTCACCAACTTCATCACCAAACACACATGTTCTTCACCCTTTCCCAAAAATGGAATCATATGGTTCCATCCGAATGCTTTAGTGGAAACCTTTTTTGTATGAGAATTTGACTAGTGGAAGATGTTTTTCATATACTCTATTAATCACCATAGAAAATGATCTCAACATATCATCTATTGTATAAATAGTTTGATTAGATTGGTAATCAGTTTGAGGATGATAGTTCGTATTGAATTTTATTTTAGTGCTTAGTGAATGTTGTAGACTTTTCCAAAACATCAATGTGAATCTTAGATCTCAATCGGATATAATAGATTGTGGTACTTCATCCAGACTTACAACCTATTTTATATATATCAGTGATTGTTTATCCCATGAGAAGTCCTCTAGCATTTTGATAATGTGATTTGCCTTTGTCACAATGAGCCATATTGATTTGCTTCCTCTATATGCCAATGGAAGTTCAGTGACAAATTCCAAGGTGATGTTCACCCACTACCATGTTGGTATGGGTAGTGTATACATCATCCCTTAAGACGTTTTTCTTTTAGCCATCTGACACGTTCCTGTTGTGGGGTGTGGAAAAAACAAATATAACCTATGTTAAAATGTATTATAGTGGATTACCTAGGTTGTCTCCAGAGAGTAGTGCACAACAATTAAGATGTCACCTTAAAATAGAATGAAGTGAGGTTGTTTTTAGAAATTGTTTGATTTAGAAAATACAAGAAAGATACTAAATAAAGTAAAGTAATTAAGTGAATGTTTTGAAACAAATTGAAAAATGATGTGATTTAAATCAATGATATGAAATAGTGATCAAGTTAGGGTTGGTTTTCCAATTTTAATTCTATCATTGTTCATTTTACCCAATTCTCCTCTGCTAATTCGTTAAGAGTGAGAATCCAAAATTGTTTCTTATCACTCCGTTGGTCAATTAAAAATGTGAGAATAAACCTTACTAAAATCTAAGGTTGTTCTACACTCCTTCCAATGTGTAATAGAGTTGTAGAAAATACCCCCAATTATCATAGGCAATTCCCAATCGGGTCTTGTTTATCCCAAGTAATCAAGAACATTAACTACTCCTCACACACGTACTGGTGATCAGCGAGAACTTCACCACTATGTCATGGTCTACTAAATAGTTTATAAACAAGAACCTAGTGGAGGGAGATATTAAATATAAATGAACAACATAATATAAGATCAAATACAATCGTATATGATAATAAAAACTGTTATAGGAAATTGAAACTGATTCACAAAAGAGAATATGATTTCAAAACATTAAGATAAGGAACTCATGAAATACAACATGGAAAACCTATACTTCCCCAATCACACAGACGTTTAACCCACCATGGTAAGGTTAATTGTTACTAAGGGGAAAGAATAACACATTACAAGACTAAGAAGTGTAAAACAAAGAACAGAAAGAACAGAAATTTGATCCTTCGGAATCTATCCTCCAGAAGATTGCCTCTATTCTGCCCACCAGATGGCCGAAAATCACTGATTTCCCTTCTTATAGAATGTTGGAAATGAAGTTTTTTATCAACCCTAAATATTTTAGAGTCATTGGACAGGTGTAATGAATGATATGTCTGAATCAATGACCATTACCTTTCTGGCCGCCAAACACTATTTCACCCACTCCACGTGGACGCACCAAAAAGATGCCTTAAAGAGATTCATATTTTATGAAATTTAATATGAACAGTCCCATGAACGTCCTCTGGAGACACCAGCTGGAAGCACCTCATTCTAAGGTCGGAGGAAGGAGATATTCTATATTTAATGCAGTAGGGTCTATTCTGCCTGCCAAACTGATTTCTCCACTTGATTGAATTTTCTGTACCATTGGGTTTCGAATTGGTTCTTGGTCCACAAGGCACATTTGAATCCCACAAGAATATTAATCCTACAAAAAATGGATTCACTTCAATTGGTCCCATATTAAAAATGTTATGCCCAAAAAACAGAATCTATATAAAACTGCCAATTTTACAGAATTACCCCATTTTCACATTTAAACACAAAATACACCAAAAACATATAAATGATGAAAATACACTAAAATTGAATAATTGGGAGGGATTAAATAATTGAAAACATATAAATAATAATGAAAATATTAACTCTATCAATTCCCCCATACTTATCACATGGACTCTTGGACAAGTTAGAATCAAAATAAGATCAAAGTAAATTCAAAACACATATCCATGAGATCCACCAATTTGAAAACAAGAAACAAAATATATAATACCTCCTAAAACCCTATTATTTCATGTTCTTAATTTAGGATCATTCAATAAATTTACTCTTCATTTCTCCTCCAATACACACAAAACACTTACCTAACTTTCATTATATCTCATTACACAAATCTCAATTTTTTAGCAATGTATTTCTCATCCAAACTCATACAAGGGTCACCATAGGCTTGATAAATTCCTACATATCCGTCCGATGTGAGTTAAAGACATATTTTTATCATGAGTACTTATTAAGGCTGTTCTGTGGCTTTAGGTTAGTAAGATTTATATGTGAAAATTCTGAGGCTGAATGATGAGGGCTTGGATCTTTTTGAAGCATAATTTCATTACTCTAATTTTCACAAAAGTATGGTCTTCTCATCACCCCCTTAGTAGAAAATAAACTCCTTCTCCATGGAATATCAAGGAATGTTCTCATAGTTCATCATTTCAGTAGCAAACATTTCAATATTCTCAAGTATAATATTTCATGAAAGCTCTAGAAAAGGCACAACTTCCATTTTACATTAGAAGCTCCAGAAAGGCACAGCTTTTCTAATCATTATTGCTCCAGAAAAGGCACAGCTTTTAGCAGAATGATATTTTTTTGTAGCAATAACATCTCTTCAACATTGTTTTCACCCAATATATCCCAAAAAAAGGTATTACAATACAAGACATATTCCCCCCACAATTATGTTCAAATAGATCATGGAATTTCACTTCAAGAGCCTGATGGATAGGGAATATTGGCTTGTAATGTGGCTAACCTAACAGGATGTTCATGGATTATTTGGGATACAAGGATTAAATGTTCATGGAAGGTCATTATGAAAGGTATTATCTTGAAAAGGGGGCTTTCAAACCAAAGAAATGCCTCAATCGTTTAAAACACAAGTACCTCAAACCCTCACGTTTTGACAGGAATAAATCAAATTATTGTTAAATCAAGCATGATTTGGTTCTCTCAAGAAGTGAGGTGAATGTAAAGAATATAAAAATAATAGGTTTAGAATATAAAGACAGTGATATGTGGCATGGGATTAAAAAAAGTATTTTTTCATGAAATTCCGAAAGAATTGAACTTGAAACAATGTCATTTTCAGCATTCATTTAAGCTCAGTTTCAAGGAATAAATTATTTCACTCATGGACATGGGTTTCAAAAATATCAATGATAATCATTTCAGCTCAAAAGTTTCAAAAACACAGAAAAATTAAAAAATAAACACACAAAATTTTAAACACACGCATGTTTTTTAAACAATTATGAAAACAAACAACACATAAAAATCCTACACTATAAAGGTTCCCTCCCCCACAATTAAATGATGCAGTGTCCATAATGCATTAAAATGTATTTAACATGTAATAATATTGGAAATTTAATCACAAAAATCATGAAAATATAAAGGAGAGGTATGACCTGATGGAGTTTATTGATAAACAAGTTGGAGGAGTGTGATCTCCTCCATTGGCTCTAATGGCATGGTCCCAAGGAATTTCTTCAATATTTTCCCATTAATAGTGAATGGATCCTTTGCTCCATCCTTCACAATCTCCACAGCACCAAATGGATATAAATTAGTAACTATAAATGGTCATTCCCACCTGGAACTAAGTTTACCTGGCATCAGCTTAAGTCTTGAATTGAATAACAACACCTTGTCTCCCAGATGAAAGTCTTTTGGTTGGATCAGTTTGTCATGAGCCACTCTTGTTCTCTCTTTGTAAATCCTAGAATTTTCAAATTCTTCCATTCTAATTTCTACTAGCTCTTGTAACTGCAATCTTCTCTCTTTCCCAGCACTTTCCAGATCCAAATTAATCTTCCTCATAGCCTAGTATGACTTGTGTTCCAATTCCATAGGTAGGTGACAACTTTTCCCATAAATCAGCCTATATGGACTCATTCTAATTGGGTTTTTGTAGGTTGTCATGTAATACCATAATGTGTCTTCTATCCTTTGGATCCAATCCTTCCTATTTGGAATAACAGTCTTTTCCAAAATTCCTTTGATTTCCCTATTGGACACATTAGCTTGCCCATTAGTTTGTGGATGATAGGGAGTTGATGTTTTATGATGCACCCCATACCTTTTCAACAAATCTTGCATTCTTCTGTTGCAAAAGTGAGTCCCTCGATCACTAATGATGGCTCTAGGAACTCCAAACCTACAAAATATGTTAGCCCTGACAAAATCACAAACAACTTTAGCATCGTCAGTCCTGATGGCTTTTGCTTCCACCCATTTGGAAACTTAATCAACAACAAGCATAATATACGAATTTTCAAATGACATTGGGAAAGGTCCCATAAAATATATCCCCCAAACATTAAATATTTCAAAAAAAAATTAAACAGCTTTTGGAGAATTTCTTGTCTCTTTGAAATATTTCCTGTAAACTGAAATTTTTCACACCGTTTACAAAATTCATGAGAATCTTTGAAAAGTGTTGGCCAATAAATTCCAGATTCTAAAACCATCCTTACTGTCCTCTGAGGTCCAAAGTGGACTCCACAAGCTAATGTGTGACAAAACCTAAAGACTGATTCAATTTCATTTTTAGGAAAACATCTTTTTATCATTAGGTCATTTCAAATCAGCCAAAGAAATGGATCATCCCAAATGTAATATCTAGATTCAGCTTTCAATTTGTGAATTTGGTGATAATTTAAATGAGATGGGACCTGAGATGCTAACAGATAATTGACCATGTCAGCACACCAAGGTACGTCTCCTTCAATCAAGTACAACTGTACTCATGGAAGGTGATCATTTAGGTGATTTAGGGTCTGGAATTTCATCTTCAGCGGTGTTGGGTAGTCTACTTAAGTGATCAGACAATTGGTTCTCAGATCCCTTTGTATCTTTGTTTTCTATGTTGAACACCTGTACTAGTAGCGTCCATCTCACTAGCCTTGGTTTTTCTTTAGCCTTCTTCATCAAGTACCTAAGAGCTGCATGATCAAAAAACACAATGACTTTAGTTCCAAGCAGATACGATCTAAATATTTCTAAAGCGAAATCAACTGCTAAAAACTCTTTTTCTGTTGTTGTTTAGTTGAATTGGGATGCATCTAAGGTTTTCGAGGCATATTCATTGACTTGTGGCCTGCCCTCAATTCGCTGAGAAAGGACAGCTCCAACTGCTTGGTTTGAAGCATCACAAAGTAGCTCAAATGATTCTTCCCAATTTGGTGGCTGCATCACTGGTGGTGTAATCAATCTCTTCTTTAACTCATCAAATTCTTCCCTACATGAAGCTTTGAGATAAAAATCAGTATCTTTCAAAATTAATCTAGAGGAGGGAGAGAAATCATACTGAAATCTTTTATAAACCTCCTGTAGAATCTTGCATGTCTTAAAAATGATCTAACATGTTTCACACAAGTTGGGTAAGGAAATGAATTTATCACTTAAATTTTTTATTTATCAATTTCAATGCATTTCTGAGAAATGACATTCCCATGGAAAATTCCCCTCACAACCATAAAATGACACTTTTCAAAATTCAAAACAATTTTTTTTTAATGCTTGTTTTCAAAACTTTTTCCAGATTTTTCAAATAATGGTCAAAAGAATTTCCAAAAATTGTGAAATCATCCAAGAAAACATCCAAGAAATCTTCAATGTGATCAGAAAATATACTTACCATACACCTCTAAAATGTACCTAGAGCATTACACAATCCAAATGGAAACCTTTTGTATGCAAAAGTTCCGAAAGGACAAGTAAAGGTAGTATTCTCTTGATCTTCGGGAGCAATGGGTACCTGAAAATAACATGAAAATACATCCAAAAGGAAATAATGATTTCTATCTGCCAACCTCTCTAGCATCTGGTCAATGAAAGGGATAGGGAAATGATCTTTTCAAGTGACCTGATTCAACTTCCTAAAATATATGCATACTCTCCAGCTATTCTAAATTCTCAAAGGGATTATTCATTCTTTTCATTTCTCACAATCGTTAGGCCAGTTTTCGTTGGGACTACAAGGATGGGGCTAACCTATTGTGAATATGATATAGGATAGATGATCCGAGCTTCTAATAACTTCTCAATATCATTTTTCACAACCTCTATCAGGGTAGGGTTCATCCTTCTTTGGGGTTGTTTGATAGGTTTGGAATCTCCCTCAAGAAAAATTCGACGTGAGAAAAATTTTGCGTTTTTTCCAGGTATATCACCTAAACTCCACCCTATTGCTTGGAAATTCACTCTCAAAATCTCAATCAATGATTTTTCTTGAGTTTCAGATAGATTATTAGCAATTATTACGGGTAATTTCTATCCCTCCATAAGGTAAACATATTTTAAATCAATGGGGAGTGGTTTTAATTCTAGATCAAGAGGATGCTTAAGAGATGAAACTAAATTGAGGTTCTCCACTTCCAATGGTTTAAATCCTGCACATAGGAAATCATATCATCTTCATCATCATTTAACAAATAATCAAAGAAATCAGATTTTACCTTTTCTTCCAACATGAAATCGGAACCTCCAAAAGTTTGGGAATCCATATGTTCAGTGATATCTTTAATAGAAAAATTCTCTCCTAATGATAAAAATTCATGAAACATACATGATTCTTCAATTGGTTCTATGTCATCTTCATGGGAGAGTGCGAAGAGTGAATGATCATCTGATGGGTGCCTCATGGATTCAAAAATATTGAAGTGGACGGTGCTGTTTCCAAACTCCATGGTAAGTGTCCCTTTATGGAAATTGTTAATGGTTTTGGATCTCTTCAAGAAAGGTCTCCCCAAAATGATGGGTGAGTGTGATGGGATCCTATCATCTTCCATATTTAACACATAAAAGTCAGCATTGAATAAATGATATTTGACTTTTACTAGGACATCCTCCAGAACTCCTACTGGGAAAACTGTTGATCTGTTTGCAAGCTGGACCACCACTCTTGTGGGCTTCAACTCTCCCATCTGCAAAGAAGTATATACTGAGTGAGGCAATACATTAATTGATGCACCTAAATCGCACAAAGCATTAGTGATATTTAATGAACCAATGGTGCATGGAATAGAAAATGTACCTAGATCTTTACATTTGGTTGGCAATTGTGGTGTGATAAGGACTGAGACACTTCTTCCCAAATTGGTCCTCTAATTCCCTCGAAGCCTACTCTTCTTTGTGCAAATATCCTTCAAAAATTTAGCATACATTCGAATTTGTTTGAGTTCTTTAAGCAGAGTTATGTTGATTTTGACTTTCTGGAAGGTGTCCAGAATTTCTTTTTGCAGTGATTCTTCTTGTAACCTCTTTGATTCAATCATCCTTGATGGAAATGGTGGTGGTATATATTTCATCTCCCTTTGATTCCTTTGAAATGGTGTTTCTCATTTCTTCCTTCTTGTCCTATAATTATCATCCTCCTCTTTCTTATCATCTTCCCAATGAATTTTCATAGAACTCTCATCATTTCTAACTTCATTCTCACCCAGATTAGTTTTTCATGTTTCAGCTTCAATGGTGGATGGTGGTTGGAGTTCTATTCCACTTCTTGTAGTTATAATACTAACATTCTCTTTTGGGTTTGGGACTGTTTGGGAAGGGAGTTTACCTGGATTTTTGGTTAGAAAGTCCACGAGACATTCAAACTTGTTGGACAAATCTTTAACAGTGACTTTTAGTCCTTCAAACTCAGATTTTTGTTTGTTTTTAATTGGAGGTTGGGCACTAGTGGATGGTTGCTCATATGGTCTTTGGATATTTGTTGGTTTTTGGTATGAAGGATGGTTATAATATTGATTTTTCTGAAATGGTGGAGGGTTCTAGAATTGATTCTGGAATGGGGGTTGGTTTTGAAACTGATTTTGGTACGGGGGCCAAGCTTGATTCTGCTGATTTCTAAATCCATATTGGACTTGGTTAGGCTCTCTCCATCATTGATTTTTCTGGAACTGCCTTGGTTGAAAGGTTGCTACACAACTTTCCATTCCCTATATTTCAGCACGCTAGTCAGTGAAATGATTAGGAGATGAGCATAAACCACATACCTTAGCTGGCACTCGTTGGTCACTAACTTGCTTTAAGGCCATCTGTCTCACCAAACTAGTAAGCTCATCAATCTTAGTTTATAATAAGGGTGATGGATGAGATGTGCATACCTCATGAATACCTTTGGTTCTAATACCTCTTGTTCCAAATTGCTGTGAGTTTTGGGAAATCTTCTCAATCATGCCCTTGGCTTCTTCTGGTGACTTGTCAATCAGTGCACCTCCAGATGATGCATCAAGAAGGTTTCTATCATTGTCCAGTAGTCCTTGATAGAAGAAGACAAGAAAGTGGTGTTCCTCAATGGCTTGATGCGGAGAGCTGGCACATAGCTTCTTAAATCTCTCCCAGTACTCGTAACGGGTTTCTCCATATGATTGTTGTATGGCATAGATTTTCTTCCGGATGGCTGTGCTTATAGAGGTGGGGAAGAATATTTGTATAAAACATCTTACTAGTTTATTCCATTCATGTACATCTCCTGGTTGTAGGTCGTACAACCATTCCTTTGTAGCCCTACCTAATGAAAACGGAAATTCCTTCCACTTTACCTGCCCCTCAGTAATTCCACGGGGTCTGAAAGTTGAGCACACATGTGTGAACTCTTTAATGTGTTTTTTTGGATCTTTCCCTACCAAACCATGAAACTTTGGAAGCAAAGGAATCATGTTAGGTTTCATTTAAAAATCATTTTGTAACACTG
Organism: Viscum album; assembly: GCA_963277665.1. Classification (NCBI taxonomy): domain Eukaryota; kingdom Viridiplantae; phylum Streptophyta; class Magnoliopsida; order Santalales; family Viscaceae; genus Viscum; species Viscum album. Next base: position 1,040,647,117 of record OY728165.1, read on the forward strand.
GCATGACAATTTGATTGTTTTTATTAAGTAATTGTGGTGCACATAGGTCTCTAAGTGTTTGGTTTTGATTTTCAGCCATGATGACAGGCTCAGAGTGAACACTTGAATTTTCACTTGAGTCTACTAGGGGAACTTCCACAAAATCAGATTCCAAATTATTGTTTCTAAGTCTATTCAACAAGGTTATTTCAATCTCAGGGTCTATGGGTAATGGTTCAGTTTTTGAGGTTCGAGTCATGCAATTTTGAAGAGAAAAGATGAAAAGAGAGAAAAGAAATGAAAAGAAATGTTGGCGCTACCTCCCCGGCAACGACACCAAGTTTTGAAACGTGCCTGTCGTGGGATGTGGAAAAAACAAATATAAACTATGTTAAAATATATTATATTGGATTACCTAGGTTGTCTCCAGAGAGGAGTTCACAACAATTAAGTTGTCACCTTAAAATAGTAAGATGTGAGGTTGTTTTTAGAAATTGTTTGATTTAGAAAATACAAGAATGAAACTAAATAATGTAAAGTAATTAATTGAAAGTTTTGAAACAAATTGAAAAATTATGTGATTTAAATAAGTGATATGAAATGGTGATCAGGATAGGGTCGGTTTTCCAATTGTAATTTTATCATTGTTATTTTATCCAATTATCCTCTACTAAATCGTTAAGATTGAGAATCCACAATGTGTAATAGAGTTGTAGAAAATACCCCCAATTATCTTAGGCAATTCCCAATCGGGTCTTGTTTATCCCATGTAATCAAGAACATTCACTACTCCTCACACACGTACCGGTGATCAGTGAGTACTTCACCACTATGTCCTGGTCTATTCCATTGTTTATAAACCAGAACCTAGTGGAGGTAGATATTGATCATTAACCAAATATAAATGAACAACAGAATCTAAAATCAGATACAATCGTATATGATAATAAAAACTGTTATAGGAAATTGAAACTGATTCACAGAAGAGAAGAGGATTTTAAAACATTAAGATAAAGAACTCATGAAATACAACATGTAAAACCTATCCTTCCCCAATCACACACAAGTTTACCCCACCATGGTGAGGGTAATTGTGACTAAGGGTGATGAAGAACACATTAAAAGACTAAGAAGTGTAAAACAAAGAAAAGAAAGAACAGAAATTTGATCCTCCAGAATCTGTCCTCCAGCAGTTTGCCTCTGTTCTGCCCACCAGCTGGCCAAAACACACTAAGGTCCCTTCTTATAGAATGTTGGAAATGAAGTTTTATATCGATCCTAAAAATTTTATTATCATTGGACAGGTTTAAAGAAAGATATGTCTCAATCAATTACCATTACGTTTCTGTCCACCAAACAATGTTTCACCCACTCCACTTGGACGCACCTAAAACATGCATTAATGAGATTCATATTTTATGAAATTTAATTTTAACCATACCTTAAAAGTCCTCTGTCGACACCAGCTGGAATAACCTCATTCTAAGGTAAGATGAAGGAGATATTATTTATTTAATTCAGTGGGGTCCATTCTACTTGCCAAAGTGATTTCTCCACTTGATTGAATTTTCTGTACCATTGGGTTTCGAATTGGGTCATGGTTCAGAAGGAACATTTGAAGCCCACAAGCATAGAAATCCTAAAAATATCATTCACTTCAATTGGAACCATGTTATAAAAATTATTCCAAAAAAACAGAATCTATATAAAACATCCAATTTTACAGAATTACCCCATTTTCACATTTAAGCCCAAAATACACCAAAAACAGATAAAGATGCAAATATACTAACATTGAATAATTGGGAGGGATTAAATCATTGAAAAACATATAAATAATAATGAAAATATTAACTCTATCACGATCACTTGTTGACATACCTAGAACTTTGATGTATAGTCATTAATCTACTTCTTCATATTGTCCCACCAAAAGTTCTCCCGAAAATCTTGATACATCTTTGTTCTCCCTGGGTGAGTAGAGAAGGTTGAGTTATGTGTGTCATTAAAAAGTACCTTCATTATCTATGGATTAGATGGTAAAAATAATCATTAACCAAATATTACAACTCCTTCCTCATCAATCCTGAAATGAGAGGATTTTCAATTTTTAAGGGCTTCAACCCTTTTTTAAATTTCCTCATCTTTTCATTGAAAATACTTTATTTTCTATAAGAGGGATGGTTGAAAACTCATTTGGGAAATGATTGATTTTTTCTTCCCATAACGATTCACATGTCCAGCCTCTTAAAATCTAATAATATTGGATAATTTTCTATTCTCATCGTTTATAAATATGTAGGATTTTTTTTTACATAGAGAATCTGCCAACTTATTTTCCTTAACATGATGGTGTGGATTGAGCAGTCATAATCCTTGATGAGCTCTATCCATCTTTGTTGGGGCATATTAAGCTCTTTTTATGTGAATATATATTTGAAACTCTTGTAACTATTATATATATCAAGATAATACCCATAGATATATTGTCACAACATTTTTAACGCAATGATCATAGTTTCCAACTCCAGATCATGTGTGGGATAGTTTTGCCCATGGATTTTCAGCTTCCTTGAGGCATAGTCTATCACATTATCATTTTTCATCAAAAAAATCGTATTCCCTTCTTTTAAGCATAAGTGTACACCACAAAGAGTTCTCCACATTATAGGATTTTGAGTATTGGCGCAGTGATAATCCTCTATTTCAACTACTTAAAGTAGTCTTCACATTCTTGAGTCCAGAAAAACATCACTCCCTTCCATGTAATCTTGTTCATTGGGTTTGAAAATTCGGAGAAGTTCTTCAAAAATCATTGGTAATACCTAGCCAGACCTAGAAAGCTGTGGATCACTGTTACTGATGTTTTTGTGGGCCAATCTTCAATTACCTTTGTCTTGGAAGGGTCCACGAATATCTCTTTGATGGTGATTACATTCCCTAAGAATGATACTTCCTCTATCCAGAATGAAAATTCTCTATAATTTTCATACTTCTTTTCCCTTCTCAAATTCTTTAATATAGTATTCAAATGCACTTCATGTTCCACATTTCCCGTGGATTATATCAAAATACTTTCTATAAAGACTACTATAAATTTGTTGAGGTAATCTCTAAAAACCCTATTCATTAAATCAATTAAAATTGATATAGCATTATTGAGTCTGAAGGGCATAACTATGAATTAATAGTGTTCATACCTCATTTAAAATGTATTATTGTCAATATATTCCTTCCTCTTCATTAATTAGTGATATCTCGACCAAAGGCCGACCTTAGATAAATAACTATCCCCACAAAGTTGATTGAATAAGTCATTTATCTATGGTAAGAGATACTTGTTTTTTATCTTGATTATATTGATCTCGCGATAATCAATGGAGAGGAGAATTAATCCATCATTATTCTCGATGAAGGGGACTGATTCACCAATTGGTGAAGCACCCGGGCATATAAAACACTTCTCCATACTTTCATGTAACTTATTCTTCCTCTCCTCCAAATCTATGGTGGCCATTCTATAAAATGTCTTTGATAAAGCTAGCTATCCAAGAATAAGTTCAATTTATATCTCAAACTCTCAATCAGGAGGAAGACCCGTCAATTATTTTGTAACACCCCAAGATTTCATAGTACGTTATCTCATTAATGTAATTCAATAGCTTGCACTACACGCAACATCGAGTTCGAGAGCACCACAACTTTCCAAACTAGCAGTTCAAAAAGCGGTTATAAATGTTATTAACTGGATTTTTAATCTTATATACTCTATATAATTTTAGCATCAATATTAGGTGTTTCTTAGACATAATATAAGAACAAATTCATTTTTCAGATAAACGAAGTATTTAAAAAAATGTAATTTTACCACCTTTTAATGGAGAACCCTTTCTAAATCCAATATTTGACACTTTTATATATTAAATTTGACAAACTAAAAATTCTTATTTATAATTGGGACATAAGAATTTACTTTGGATGACATTTTGGCAATTTTCTAAAAATGTTCATTTTTTATTGAATAGTGAGAAATACTGTATTTTAATCAAAAAATGCATTTTAATCTAATTTATTAATATTGTTAGACTATGTTTTTAATTAGCCTTTAAGTTTAATAAGATTATATTTTTACCATTTAATACAATTTTGGTCATTGGATGTAATTTCACTTTGAAATTGAACATAAACAGGTGTCAATATTTTGATAGTTATTATTTCATAAAACACACTTTTTGGTTTTGACAATGGGAATTAATTTTAAATTAATAAATGAAACTTCTATATTTTTAATTTGGTAAAATTTAATTTATTTTTGAATTAGTAATATCAAAATTATCTTAGGGTAATTTTTTGTTATTTTTCTGAAAACATACAATTTATGATGAATAGTTAAAAAACTGCGTTCTTATTTAAAACCGGATTTTTATTTAAATAATTATATATTTTATTTAAATATATTTTAATCCAAAATAGATATATAACACCTATATAAGTTTAATGTAATTCATTGGAGTCATTTTATAATAAAATTAAATGTATAAAAGTTTATTGATCTTTTTAACGTTTTTTACCTACCTTCTAAGAGCATTTGATTATTTTCATAAAACATAATTTTTACACTTATGTGAGTTGAATTTCAAAAATAAGATAGAAACAGTTGGTAATATAAATTCAAATGTTTTTCAATAAGATTAAAACATTTTTTTGGTGAATAGTAACTTTTGACTTTTTTTTACTGTGGTTAAAATTAAATAGGGTAATTAAGGGTAAAATGATATTATAATTACCCTAACCCATGTCATAATTCTATTGTATAAGTGTAATTTGTCTAAAAAAAATCTTATAAATAAAATATGATCCTCTTTGGTCCACTTGGATTAGATTTGGACATTTATTATTATTTTATTTAAAGAAGAGTTTAAATTGTTAAATTCAATGTTTATTTACTAAACCATTTTTAATATAGGGTTATACAAAAGATAAATTCTACTATAAATATTCATTATAAATATAAAAATATTTCCTACAAAATTATATTTTATATATAGATTTTTGATATTAAATAATTAAATTTATTTATGACACAATGATGATACAGTAACTACCATATTAATGAAATATTAAACTAATTGATATTATAAATATCCAAATAAATTTAATTTGAGACTTTTAATGAATACACTAATTTTACAGCTTTATATTACATTTTATTGTTGATTATATAAATTTTTTCTAAGTGATAAGGTTTTTATGACTTTCAAAAAAACAAAATACCAAATAGTGTCAAAATTGACATAAATTAATTTTTAAAACAAATACTACATTATTGGTTGATATAATATTATTAAAAAATATAAGAATCAACCAAAGTGATTAAATAATTTTATTTATTTCATTAATGATCCACTTTAGGTTCTCTTTTAAGTTTAGTGTATTTTTATAAACCATATTGTGTAATTATACAAGAAGACACGGTAAAAGTTAAACTATTTAACTAAGAGTTGAATCTAAAAGATAAGGTTAAAATGGTATCCTATGCTTGTAGAAAACCTATTGGTTGAAATTACATAGACCCATAACCACATAAGGCACGAAATAAATTCATTTAGAGCCATTATAAACCAAATATGATTTTATAATAAATTAATATTTACATCTTTTCCTAAAGTGACCCTCGCTCCTTTTATAAAAGGGCACTTCCCCTTCACTAAAAATCACACCACAAAAGCCATTTCTCTTGGACAAACCCTTACCATATATCCTCCCAATGTCTCTAAAATTATCCTAGATTCCATAATTTATTTATAAAGCCAACATAATGATCCCTTTTGATCAACTCAAAAGAAACTCCCGAAGAAGATGTAATAATTTCACCAACCACTTTCAAGTTCTTTCCTTCTTACACATCCTATTTATTTGCTGTTTCCATACCAAAATAATAACTCAAGTACCTCCTACATACTGTGATGTTATTATAAATATGTCACAACCAAATTCTTTATTATATTCATCCTATAAATGACTATTTCACCATATGTGCGTATGTACGGCTTACCATCTTCACATCGTGGTGTAGTTTGTTATTCAAACACTTCATTATATGGATGAGTATAATAATGAGTATAACTGATGTAAATAATAAATATAAAATGTTAATGTATCTGTATATATGATATACCATCCAATTACATACGATTTCACCATCAATATAAGGATATTTTCGCTTGTGCGTACGTACAGATTGCCATCTCCACGACATGATGAGATTCATTCCCTCGTTCATCATTCAATGATGATTATAAAAAAATATATCATTATAAGTATGTAATATATGAAATAATAATTCTAATATATATATATATATATGTATGTATGTATGTATGTATTTATGTATGTATTTACTTACATATATCTTATTCACTTACTTCAGTTCAATACGATATGAAAACAAAAACAACGTTTATGCGTACGTACAGACTACCGTCTCCATAAATGGTTCCTTCCATTTAATATATAAATATATTATAAATATTTATATAATAAATCTATATGATATTTAAATCAAGTATTATATTCTGGAAGTATTTAAATATTGATCAAAATTATTCGATCAAGAATAACAAGTTAAAACATGTACGATAAGGAAAGAGATTATTACACAAAATGATAATTTAACATGGAAATAATTATTAAATGGGTAGTATAAAGTCATAAATGAATGATGTATGATATAATAAATATTAATATGGTTTTTTTATAATCTAATAACATACTACGGTCATTATAAATGTGGTTAAATGTACCCTTGACCAAAGGAAAGTGCAAGGTAAGGGTTAATTTCACAATCTCTTTATTATTCGAGGTTGTTTTTATGTATGTATCTTCTGGGACATATTAATTATCCATGTCCATGTTTCATAAAATAGTTTTCAAAGGGATTATTTTTATGAGACTTTTTTTACTAAAACATCATTTTAAATGTTTTAAAGATTTATTCTTCTAAGCCTTATTCATTAATGTCTATGATTTCAAAATGGTTTAGAGGATTTGTTTATATGGACATGAATGTTTAAAAATGTTAATTCCTTTCAATAGTTTAATAGTGGTATGGGACACTTTGATTCAAAACTATCTTTTAAATGAATTATTTTATAAATTATATGACTTTTAAATGATTTCATGAAAATGGAATATTTCTCTCAAAGATTCTTACTGATCATTTTCAACTATGCCAACATCCTTTACGGGATTTTATTCTTAATCGAGGTTGATTTATTATGATACAAATCATCCCTATTGTATTGAAGGTTTTGTGATATATTTTACTATGGATGTGTTATTTTTAAAACCATTTATGGTTTGGGGTTAAAGTATTGACATTTATTATGATAGTTCTAATATGAATGTTTATGTTATGTTTCAACCTTTTCATGTGAGGAATGTATTGGACATAGTAAGTGATGGGTGGAGCCTGTTATAGCTCCTCGATTCATCGGTAGGTCTCATGAGACAATTAGAAGTGGAATTGGTCGATGCCTTTCCCAATTTGATATATGGTTTTGGTCAAGGCCTTGAAAAATTGTTTTAGAATGTATGACATTATACATTCCCTCATTATGAAAATAATATTGATGGTTCATGTGGTTATTCGACTAGTAGAATGCCCAGGAATATGTTTTATTATGTCATTATTTAATCATCTCATATTTCTTCCATAAAGTGTTCATGTTTATTATTTTTAAAGGAATTTTTTTTCAATTATTCACCATGCCTATTGTTTATGTTATCTTCTGCTAAATTGTTTACCCTTACTGAGCTTCTGAGCTCACCCCTTTCTTATGCTTCATTTTCCCAGGATTTCCAAGAAGTGTATTATGATTGATAGGTAGGGTTATGCTAAAACTGAATAATGTGTTTCTCAAAGAACTATCTATGACATATTTTATGTTTGAAATTGTAATGTGAAGTTGATGTATGTAATATATTTTCAAGACTGCATAATGGATCTGTCTTTCAGGACATGATTTCCTTGTATCATGCCAAAGCTATGGAGTAAAGCACCAACTCTGGGTAATTGGGGTCGGGGAGTTATAAATGGTATCTGATTAATTTTATAAGAAACCATGGAAATAGATTTAGATAAACTCTGATTAGAGAAAATTACCCTAAGATAGACTTTGAGGATTAGTATAGAAGAACATCCTAGAATTTTGGTAATGTATAGATTTTGTGTATTTTTCAAACAATACATTCCTGTATGGATACGAGTAGGTAGAGGCAGCTCTGGAAAAAATGTACCTAGGATTGAAACTCTGAAAAGGTGTTTCGGGCTTAACTCGGGGTATCCTGGTACATGAAAATGGGTCCTGATGCACTCTTGGTTACGACACTCCTGGGAGATATGCTTATGATAATTCACATTTTCATTACAAGCCATTATGAAGGATTTCGAGTAAATACTTCCTTAGAGAAAACATTTTATGATTATATATTATATGCATAATTTTTTAAATTTACGTTATGTATTTTACAAGATTAGAATTATGCATTATGATTCATAAACTAAACTACTTTATGCCATTATTTATAAATGGCACCTAGTAGAAGGAATGCGAATTCTTGCAATACGCGTGATCGAAAGATTAAGAAGGATCATATATTTCATGGTATTAATCCAACATTTAGAAAGGGAATAGTATCCTATGTATTATCATCATATAAAGGAATTGTATCATGTGTTAATAAGATAAGTAATGAATTATTTGTGTCCTATGGCATTGAAGGGAAGTCAGAGAAGAATAGGATGGAAGAGATAAAGATAGTTATAGGGAAGAGGGGAAAGATGAATATTCCCATTTTTGATAACTGTGGAAAGAATCACCTTGGTAAATGATTGAAGGGAATTGGATTTTGTCAGAAGTGTGGAGAAAAAGGACATCAATTACGAGAGTGAAAGGGAAAGAAAAATGTTTCAAATTTACAATTCTTCGTCTGTTAATAGTGGGGACACTATGCGAGGCAATGTCAAAATCGTCAGAGTATGCCCCAAATGCTGCTATTGGATAATAATCAAGTTATGATACTACTGAAGATGAAGGGTAGTGTTTATATTTCATATGTTGTTATTAATGTATTGTTTCATTTGAGTATTGCATTAATGGTGTACATGTTATAAGAATGATAGATTATAAAAGGATTTTACTGCAATACTATTTCATTAAGGACTTGAGATTGTGTAGAAACAAGAAAAGTGACTCAATAGTAGGTTAAATGTTTTGGAAAATATATGGTTGAGAGAAAGATAAACCATAATACAGTTCTGATACCGCGGTAGTGATTTTTGAATAATATATGATGGATTTGGATAAACTATATTGGATATTCTTGACTACCTTGAAACTGGTTAATGATTTGTATATTCCATCATTGATAGAGTTTACAAAATTTTTAGATAGAAAGAGTATATCCAATATTATAAAAGGAATAAGGGAGCATTAATGTAATCAATAATGTTTTATGTTAATTTAGGGTGTTATAGTGTTTTAAAAAATTACCTGATGAATGTATTCACATGTTATTGCAGGGAAAAAAGAACCTTCATTGTGTTTACCTTCATTATAAACTTTGGACAGTGAATTTGGACAGAATTATTTTGGATTAGTATAAAGGTTGGAATGGATTAAGATTGAAATTGGATACCATTATTAAGGTTAAAGCATTTATTATGATTATTTTTTGGATTATTATCAAAGGACAACCTTGAGGTCGGGCGATAACATGTTGCGTCCGACAAGGTCGCGCGAATTAATCCGACAATCGAAGGGTGAAAAGGGTTCACTACTACAAATAGGGATTATAATAGCACTAAAACCGCCTTTAACAGCGCTAAAAAGGCTTTTTCAATCTCGGTGAAGATAAAGGGGGGTCCCCTTTATCTGTGCTAAAAATAGCGCTGATAAAGGGGGACCTTTATCAATTCTAAAAAAGAGGTGATAAAAGTCCTCCTTTATCAGAGCTATTTTGAGCGCTGATAAACACTACATTTATCAGTGCTCAAAATATCACTGATATATTATCCATTTATCAGTTCTTAACAAGCGCTAATAATGGCCAAAGGTTTGGTGCGAAACCAAAACCTGCACACATGACAACACCTGCAGAAATCACAAACAACACCCTCTCACAAAGAATAGAAGAAAAAAATGCTACATAGATTTACATGAAATCATGAACACAAAACAACACACTACTATATACATTTTAGAAAATGTTTAATTTCGTTACAATTACAATTATCCAACAAACATTTAAAAAAAATTGATGTTTCATCCTTTTTCATCCATCATCTATAAAAAATTGTTGTCCATGGCGGTGGATTCCGAACAAAGCATTCGATCTTAGGAAAAAGATTTCACCTATATAAGAAAACAAATATTATGTTAGTAATACAATATTGAAATAAATTTTACATTAATATGAAACAATACATTAATAAAATTTCAATTGTTACCTATTACAACTTTTATTTTAATTAGTTCATAGGTCTATGAGAGATGACTACAGAGCGAGAGTTCCTTCCCCATTGTGATGTGATGACCTGGGTAGGTAAATATTTGTGGGATGGTTTGTGGATTGTGGGGACTTTCATGAGGATTTTAGGGTATGATGACACATAGGGCGCCCAAGAACATTCCCAAGATATATGAGCTCATGTTAGTCTATATAAGAAATGAAAACCACTCATGAAACGGGACCCTTATTTACTTAGATTGCTAGAAAATTACCAGGATGCCTATATAGTAGAAGAGGACTCACTCTAGTAATACCTAGATGATGGTTTCATCCTTCTTTCAGCTAATATTGGGGTATGTACATCCTATTAGATTCAAAAACAGATTCTATTCCAAAAGAGATTGTATAAAAAGATTGGTGGATACTAGGGGAGAAGTCCTACAAAGTAAATGAACTAATTAATGCCTATACAAGATAGCATAGAGAAAGAAGCACCAGGACTCTTACAAAATCATTTCAATACTCAGATCGGTGGGTAGGGAAAGACCTCTATAGCTAGATACCTAGATAATAGAAAGGGAAGCACTTAGCATACATAAAGGATTCACCTCACTGTATTCTTAACAAGCGGCATGAGAGGGAGGACTTGGGGAGCTCAGTTGGGATCATAGGGGAAATACCTCTTCTACTAAAAAAATAGTTATGGACTCAAATATAATGCTCATACATATATTGATATTTCCATCTGGAAGAGACTCCTTCTTGTAAATATACTCCATCAGAATACCAGCTAGAAAATGACTCCATTTATGCATTTTGTAAGGTCTACCCCTTATAGAAGGATGAAGTCTTTCAGCACCTGATTTTAGACTAACCATTGGAGGGTCTAAGGAGAGAATCCTCTCTAATATTCTTACAGCACATAAATACTACCTAACCTAATGAGGATATAAAAAATTATATTTTCAATGTTTAAGAGAGACCTTAAGGAACTATAAAAGAGAAGGCGACTAGAGAGAGGATGATAAGTTGATGTTGTTGATCTCTTCTAGGTAGAAAAATACACATGGTTGGGCCTAGATCAGAAGGAAAGTGTTTACAAGTCTATCTGTCACAAGGGTCCTCCCTCAATCTCACTAGAATAGAGATGTAAATGATTCCCCATTCGGGCTCTTTAGGGGGATCCCTTCACTCAATGTGCTATTCAAAAATCTATTATCTTATAATAACCACTGAAATCATATTGTATCCTTTAAAAGGACATCAACCAGACTCAAAAAGTAAAAAAGGATCCTTCTGATGCTCAAAATATTCCGGTTTTTTTGGAAGGAGGAAACTCAACTAGAACCAATATTATGTTCTTTATTTAGTCCAATGGATCCTACTTCCTGGTAGGAATAAGATTGATCTCCCAGTTATCTAGACTTTCTCTTGGCAATATATGTTGAATGGTGCTGCTTTATGACATACTAGGGAGTGTCTGGATCATAGCAACCAATTCTTATTGAGAAAACACCCACTGTAAGACTTCTTCTTGTACTTCATCATAGTAAAATTCCTCTCTCATGTCTAGGGGAATGTTTATAAAATTTGATACCTCAATGGTTTCTCCGGGATCTGGTGTTGAAGTTTCAGGTTGGAGGATAAAGGTAGGCATAGGGGAATTAATAGAAATGGGAGGCACATATCCCAAACATGTCATGGTAAGTTCATTTCTGACATTTTTTCTAGCTTCTTCCTTTGGGATGCACGTTTCCTATCATCTTTGGTTAGCTCATACCCTAGAATATGGGGATAAACGGGTTCACTATGTGAAGAATCCCTTGTTTGATATCCATCCTCACCTTCCATCAACATGCCTCAAATAGGGTTTTTACACTATGTAGGAGTTTAATTTCCTTTCTTACTATTGTGTCTATCTATGTAGAGAAGCCCTATGTAAGTACGGAATGACATGGGTATACCTATTAGGAGATCACCTCCTAGGGGAAGAAACTACCTGAGATATTTAGGATGTGAACCACCTCGGTCATAATAAATGATTTATGATGGTTCAAAATTGTCGCTCGACGGGATAAAATGTATACCCTATATATCCATACCTCTAACCACCCTGTCTCAGGTTGAACTGGAGTAACCTCCCCCTCACTGTGTTCCTCTAAGAGATCCCATTCAGTAACCATCATCGGCACTTCCAAGGCCTTCACCCTGCCAAAAATCGCCACAATTCCCTAGACATCCTCGACCAACTCTCTTCTGACCTCATCCCACTGATCAGCCACAACTGTAAGTTGAGCCATTCTGCCACTTCCTTCTCATCTTTCTTCCCGTAGAACAGGTACCGCCCTCGCACCAACCTCCAACACCTTACTCAGGACATATCATTTTTCTCGAACAGAGCCAAGACCAGCCACAACCTGCATTCTCCAGTCCTCAAACAGTTTCATTCCACCACCGGGAGTTGAGGCTCCTTACCCGCACCTTCAGGTCCCGTTTGCCCCTTTCATGGACCCGCCCCCGCACCAGCCTCAAAAGACCTTCCTGAAGCACCTCCTACCCTTCGGGTAGACATCTGGGGATCTGAACAGCGAGCCTTCCAGGGCCCTCCCTTATTGAAAGCCTCCACTGAATGACCCAAACGGTGAAAAATAGAACAATAATATGTCCAGTCTTCATAAACCACCTGCTGCTTTCACCTATAATCTTCTCCAATTGTAATCCATACGTGATTAAATGGTATCTGGGAAGCATCCAATTCTACACAAACCTGGGGATTAACCGGGTGACACACAACTTTCGTTCGAGAATCAGAACATAAATACCTTCCTACAAGATTACCTAGCATGGGAATAACATCCGAATTCTGAAAAGGTAGTGGAATACCCCACACATCTTCACCTCCAATGGTAAGAGAGTAACCAAATCCAATATATGGATATAGATAATATTGAAATATATTTACTTAGTTAGAATAATCCCAAATGAGATGGTAATGGCAGTGTTATTAAAGGTGCACGCATCCCCAAGCGGCATATGCGCCTTATTGCGCTGTGCGCCTTTGAAAACAATGGGTAAGGGGATATCCATCTTACAGCTCATTCAAGGATGAAGAGTAGCCAATAGTTCCAAAAGTCCCTCAACGATACCCATTATCTCATGCATCTACCTAGAAATAATTGTGCAAGTCAAACAACAACACATGTTCTCAAATACAAGTTCAAACAAACAAGATACAGAACATTGAAATTTTTTAAAATTGAACTAAGGGTTACACGACATATGAGAGGAACCAAATGGTGTATGGTAACACTCCACCTATGGACCATGTCCATGGGGCTACATGGAACCAATTGCATGTAGTAGTACATGTTGTACATGTGGAATAAATGGCGTGTCCAAACTAACAGGGACCCGGTCGTGTGTTTCAGGTCATGTGCTGCTTGTCGTGTCCATGTAGGTGGGTATGTAGGCGTGTACTTCCTCATGGGATCCCATCAATGTGATTCACCAAATGCGTTGGAATATAGGGGAAGGGGTACACGATGTGTTGGAGAACTACATGAAACTCCATAATTATGATTTCCTGAAACCCTATCCACCACACACCCTAGGATACACACCGTGTGTTCATCCTTCTACACAGCCTGTAGTCGTGTTTTCTCCAGATTCTCAAATACTATCCTTTCATGTTGAATATGATCCCTCTACTTTAATTTATTCAATATATATATTTAGGCCCTATATATAACTAAACATGTTGGATATAGACTATATTTGTTGTTTCCATCCATAGTTTGTTGGAAAATGGATTTTGTTGATCCTCAGTGGTTTTGTCATTCACCCCATACGCACTGCACGCCATCATGCCTTAATTCAATATTTATTTGTTCAAAGATCAATAATATGAATCTGGGGATAGAAAACATTGAGTAATAAATTAATATTTCAATACATTAGAGCATTCTCAATCCATAATTGATACATATCCATAGAAGGGATCGATCTGTTCAAACTATTTAATCAACAAGGGTGTAAACATAAATTTCAAGATTCCTACTCGGATATTGGATCATTTTTCATAAAAAATCATGCTATCTAATGATTGATGGAAGTCATTGTGTTAATTGTATCTCGATCTTCTCTAATATGTCATTTCTTGGTCATCCAAGGTTATTCACCAAAGAATGTTGGAGGATAATCAATGATCATATATAGATAACATAAGTAGTAGGAATTCACCTTTATCCTATTTATGTACAATCTTCCTTCAGGTATGCTCCCTATTCGTTTCTAAACACATCTATATCATCTTCTGAATATTAGTTTTGGTGATAGTCATGGTAGTACTGAAAAAATATAAATACACTAAGGATTAATAAATATTTTAAATGAACTCATAATTATTTTCAAAAATACCTCATTAGGGATTCTAGTTTGTTGATGAAATACGATCTATTTCATAAATTTACAAACTTAATAACCACAGTCCTTTCCTTTTGTTTGTTTTGGACACTACAAGAAACATTGAAAACAATAAGTAATTTTTTTTGATATGTGTTTGGATAGTGCAATTTTTTATATATACTGGGATACTTTTCCAGTTGTAGATCGTGTAAGTGTTCTTATCCTTAGGACATGGATTCATTCCATGCATTTGACAATACTGATGCACCACCCTTTCATAATAGAATCCTCATTAGAAGATAACATAAATTATATAACCAGATTTTTAGTTTTAAAATGTGGAATCTAGTGTATTAAAAATTAACAAACACCATCATGTGTGGTCGGTTTATTGGATATCCATGCATTGAATCTAGAAAATAAATCATTGGAGTATCCAAACTGACTGCAATCAGCATCCAATGGTTCCTAAAAAATAAAAAAAGGAATATTTAATGAAAGAAATGAAAATATAGTTGATATGATTAAATTTTAGTGTTTTACCCCTGCATCGTTAGTATTAAAAAGTGTCTTTCATCCTTAATTTTGTTTTCAAACAATTTGAGTAGGGATTCCATTATTGCAGCCTCTTTATCAAAATCTATTTCGTCTTCTGAAGAGGTGGTGTGAGGACTAACGAGTCCAAATTTTTGTTCATGGGGAAATCCCTTTAATTTTTTTCATATATACGTCTGCGACAAATATAAAATGTATTTAGTCATAATTATCAGAGTATATCAGCTTTTGTAAAATCAAATCATGAAAACATACCTCATGTATTCATTTACAACTGAGGCACCTATACATTCATACATGTGGAGTTCATTTACATTTTCAGCACTAACAAAATCTGATGTTTCCTCTCCATACAATTTTTTTTTCAAAATCAACTATGTGAGTATTTCCTTCTTTCAACATTGTATCCACATGATCCTGCAACGATATTAACTGTGGATATAGAACATGCGGGGTGAAGGTGCTCTTAGTAGACCGTTTCAATCGGTTGGTTGATCCATGCGATAGTTTTGAGCTGATATTTCATTTCACCCACACTCCTTGTCGTTCTGTAATAAAATTCATTGGTTCAGACTTTTTTCATTAAATGTAAAAGGTCTAGAATAAAAAATAAATTGGAAATGGATACCTTTTTGTCGACATGTTTTTTTACAAGAACTATCGGCCATGCGATGAATGTTCCAACAACTTTTCCAACCGTATGAATGTCGTCATCATCATTTGGAATAGCTATCTCGTCACTCGGCTCATTATCTACGTTAATTGACACTCTGGAATGATCTTTTGGAAGTTGTTTGTTGTGTGGCATGTTGTTTTTCTTATTGAACACATATCCCATGCTACAAGGTGATAGGTGGGAGTTGATAGATATAAATCATAGTCATTTTCACCCTATAGAATATTAGTACAGGAAAGGTTTCAGTGTCTATGTAAATCACATTTCACCGAAACAATTATTAAAACAATGATTACCTCATCTTAGTTATGTTTTTTAGGGGAATGTCTCACCTCAAAGCTATTGGGGGGTGGGGCGGGATCGTTACACAAGGGTTGTTGTTGAGTTTTTTTCTTCTCATTGCCTCTCCCCCATCAATGTTGCTATAATCTCTCTCTAGTATTGTAATTCTTCATGAAAATTAGATAATTTTTCTTGCATCTTTTCGATTTTTTCATTATGATCCTCCATTTTTTTGTTTTTGAAAATATGTTCGGGGTGTCCCCCCAAAACCCACACCTCGGATTCACCCATACTGTTCTAGCTGCTTCAAGGCTGTTGAAAGTATGTCTGCATCTGGTGTGGTTGTTATTGATTTTTGTGACTATTTCAGATAGAAAATAAAGACATATAAGTAGTTATTGTAATGTAATAGCGATTTAAAGCAAATAAAATTTATATTATGTCATACTTACACATGTTTCCCAAACTATTTGTGTGTTTTCAACTCTTAGTATCCCCTCTTTATTTACACAAGCCTCCTTTTATAGCACATGGCATGTGATGGATATGGATTTCGATTTTGATTCATCAATCTACATATAAATAGAGAATCATGGTTATGGTGTTGTTTTATGTCACATACAAGTAGTACGGTAGATATAAAAGACGTACCAATTTATTCTCAAGTGTAGCGTACCCCATCCATTCTTTACAGTAAGGGTACGCTGGTTCTGTTGTTCATTTTCTATTTTCAGCACTCAGTTGCAGTTTCTTAAATAAAAAACTGTCATTCAAAGTGATGAATACAAGAAAACATCAAACAACGTATTACCCCACAAAATGTACCTAAAAATTCTTCTCCCCTTGATGATTGCTAAACACATCCCATTCTCCTTGGGATATCAAGTGTGCGTAAAGATGAGGTGGGTGTGGCTTGATTTTCCCTTCTGCATCTTTAAGATGGTATTTTGTTAAAATTGTGAAAAAACCTCTTGAATCCTTCTTGCAACTCTTAATACAGATTCTTTGTGCGACGCATATACTATAAATGCACTCTGCAATGGATGATGAAGAGTAAGTCAATTTTTTGCTATTTTATTTTATTTTAATAAATTAGAAAAATGATATCAGAATGTTTATGTAATCTCTTCCCACATTAGTGTCTTCAGCCCAGTGACAACATGGTTTCATGACTGTACATCAATCGGCACGCATTTCCGAGTGAGGATTCCAATGTAGCTACTAAATATGGCCCGGTTGGGGTTAACATGTTGGCATCGCTTATTCCATCCCACCTCAAATTTGATTCCTTTTGATTTTTCCATAAGGATTTTGGCTAAAACTGTCAAACTACGACACTCTTGTTTTTTTTTGCACTTTCTGTGTTTTATTTCATACCATTTCCTCAGAAGTAGCATAAATATGTTCCCTCGAAGCGCAAGCATCGGCACTGGGACCAGCATCAGCGGGTTGGGAAAACTATTGTACCTCAGCACTGAGACCAGCAACAACAGGTTGAAAAACTTGTTGTTGCTCTACACTAGGACCACCAGCATCTGGTTGAGAAACCAATTGTTTCTATACAATGGGTCCACCAGCAGCTGGTTGAGAAACATGTTGTTGCTCTACACTAGGACCACTAGCTGCTGGTTGAGAGACATTTTGTGCATCGGGATTGGGTGCATCAACAGGTGTAGAAGTCATTATCTGCAGATGTGGTTTAATATTTAATTTAGATTACATAAAAATAGCAACGAATATATAATAACATAATGTAACACAATTTATATTAAGATAAACAAATAACCTGATTATTGTACTCTCTCTTTTTCATTAAAGTCTGAAGAGATTTGACTCCTCTATCGACTATGTAAATCCCTTCATTGTTGTCTCCTCTAACATACAAAATGTCATCTCCATTGAGACCACTGCGAAATGATTGTGAGGTCCCTATAAAATGGTCAACCTCTATTGAACTTTCATATGAGCCTTCAGTTGTTTTGATCGATAACAAAACAATTGACCAATTTCGGTTTGTGGGGTCTTGAACATAAAATAATTGTACACTCTGTGATGCAATTATAAATGGTTCATCTTTCTCCCTATCCATAATAAAATCAACATTCACGAATCCTAATTAATTTATTTTAATAGCACTCCTATTATCAACACACTTTCATTGAGAAATCTTCACTTTGAATTTTGTATAATCCAACTCCCATATTCGTTTGATGATTCCAATGTATGACATATTCGCATAAATTGGATTTTTGTCCCTAGCACCAGAAACATGCATCGCCTCAGCCACAAGTGTAACCCCACTATTTTTCATGGTACTGTCTTCATAAAGTTCATTAGTATAGAATGTATAACCATTAACTACGTAATCATTGTAAGATAATACGTACACACTTGATTCTATGGCTTTCCATCGAAGTCGTTCCTAAATTGAGTCTAGATTTCTATCTAACTGCATAAAAATATGGTCTCTAAACCATCCTATAAACTGTCGATTATGTGTATCTGATATCAATTTTTCAGCCCTAGAATTATTCAAAAGCCTAAGAATTTTTTTGTGGGTTTGAAAATATATATCGACGTCGAAACTATTATGAAAAACGTAAAGGTGGGCCAACTCCCGATCTGTAATATTGATTGTGACAACCTCTCTTCCAGAAATTACATCACCCTCAAGCCGCTCAGTGTGACGATATTTCAGTAGGCCAAATATTTACACACCAGACAGGTATTCGGTACAAAATTCAATGACTTCCTCAACAATATATTTCTCCACAATACAACCCTCTGGCTGACTTCGGTTTTTGACATACCCTTTCAAAATATTCATATACCGTTCAATGGGGTACATCCATCTATATTGTAAAGGACCACATAGTTGAATCTCTCTCACCAAATGAACCATCAAATGAACCATCATATCGAAAAATATTGGCAGGAAGAACATTTCCAATTCACATAATATGACGACAATTTCTCTTTCTATAGTTGGTAATTTTGCCGGGTCTATAACATTGCTGAATATATCTTTGAAGAAGAAATAGAGCTTCGTTAATGCATGGAAGACATTCTTGGTAAAAATTCAACGTAAATCTATTGGAATTAGATCTTGCATCAAAACATGGTAGCCATGTGATTTCAAAACCTTTAATTTTGAATCTCCCATTGACATGATGTTCTTGATATTTGATGAATATCCCTCTAGAATCTTTATTTCATTCAAGAAGTTGAAAAAGTAATATCTCTCCTACCTAGAAAGAGTGTAAGCAGCAGGAGGAAGAAATGTTCATTTTTCACCCTTCACTGGTGCCAACTCTTCTTGTATTCCCATCTCAACCATATCCAATCTAGCCTTAATTCCATCCTTTGTTTTTTCGGGTGCATTAAGAAACGTGCCGATGACACTATCACATACATTTTTTTTTTCAAAATGCATAACATCAAGAAAATATCTGACATATAGACAATTCCAGTATTGTAATTCAAAAAAAACTAATTTCTTTTTCCAACAAGTTTTTGTACGGTTTTAGAAAATGGTTTAACAAAAGTAATTTCCAAATATTTTACTCTCTCAAAAAATTGATCACATATTAGTGGAGTTGGTGATGTACGTTCTTCTGAACTTCCATCAAATGATGTCATCCAAGATCGATACTTCTGTCGTTAGGGTATAAATCTGTGATTTCCTAGAAACATGGTTTTCGATGAATGTTTCAACCTAATTGAATGTGTACCTTGTTCACAAACAGGACACCCTTGTGTTCCTTTAATGCTATATCCTAAAAAATTTCCATATGCAAGACAGACATTTATCGTCCCGTACAACATGGATTTCAAAGTGAAATATTAATTTTTTTAAGCATCATACAACGTAACTCCTGAAACCCACAATATTTTCAAATCCTCGATCAATGGGACAAATAAACATCAATATCATTACCCAATTGTTTTGGTCCGGATATAAGCATAGATTACATGATGTATTTTTGTTTCATGCATAACCACAGTGGTAAGTTATAGTTTACCAACATAATCATCCATGTACTGTGACTACTGCTTTGAAAACCAAAAGTATTCACCCAACCTGTAGATAATGCCAGATAATGGTTTCTCGACTCGTTCCCAAATT
The DNA here is from genome assembly GCA_963277665.1 of Viscum album. Lineage (NCBI taxonomy): Eukaryota > Viridiplantae > Streptophyta > Magnoliopsida > Santalales > Viscaceae > Viscum > Viscum album. The sequence continues at coordinate 1,040,667,651 of OY728165.1, forward strand.
TAGGATACTTGTGATCAATTCTCTTCTATTGAGGAGAGTCTTCCGGGTGACGTAGTTTCCCATCTTTAATTTTTGTATCTTTATGCCATGTCAATTGTCCTACAGTCTCCTCACTTTCATATAGGCGCCTAAACCTTAGAATGATTGGTATGTAACATACAACTTTCGTAGAACTAGAATCATAATTCTTGTATCGAGAAGCACCACATTGGGCATTCTTTAAGTGATTTGTGGTCCTTGAGAAACAATATACAATAATTTGGGAAGGCATGTATTCTTTCAGAGATCATACCCATCGATCATAGCATTCGTTTGTCATCGTATGTTTGGCTTGGGAGTTCATTATCTTCTGGGAGCATGTCATTCATGAGAGCAAGTAGTTCCGTAAAACTGGGGTCACTCCACCCGTTGCCTGCTATCAAATTATACACCTTCAATTTTGGCTGACAATACTATATATTTAGTGCAACAAGCATACAATGGAGTTTTTTTCACAACTCTTTAACTTCTCAAACAATTTTGTTCAATCATGAAGTTCATCTTCAGCTATCCTTACCATTTCCTCAATACGATCATCATCATCATTCACATCTGTAATCACACCCTCCATACGATCATCTTCACTGTTCATGCTTGTAATCATATCAGATGATCTATAAAATGTTGTGTTATATGATCCACTACCTACATTCATTTTTTCCCCGTTTTTATTCCAACATGTATAACTTTGATATATTCCATGAAAGACCAGGTGTTCTTCCATCTCCTCTAGACTAATTTGTCTTCAATAACAACAGCGTAAACACAGAAAAAGGATTTGAGAAGGGTCACATGCATGATCTTCTGCAAACTTCATAAACTCCTTCATGCCATCTTCATACTCTATTGTAAACTGGTTGTCATTAATCCATTCTTTATTCATATTCATCGTCTTTGTGGGTTCGATCTGATACTTTCCTAATATTATGTTTGAATTAATCAGATAGCATTGTTTGGGTTTTATAAAAACAAATCATGGTACAAATTCCTATAAACTCTTGTGAAAGCCATATACATGGTGTGTCCAGTAAGGTGAACATCGTGTATGGATAAGATACCTGATTTAATATGACATATATCAAATTCATTCCATGGTAGTCTTACAAACACTAAATGATGCCTTTGAAAATACATGAAATTTAGGACAACATGAGCTAAAGGCATGTACTTTAGACACATATTAAGTCACCTCACCAGCTATGCATCACATGTTTGTGGAATACATGGTTTGTAGTCCTTACATGACCACTAGAGTTGTATAGTCTATACACATCAAGTTTATATGATATCTATACATGGTGTGAGTGAAGTAAATCACATGTCATATGGTTCTACCATTATTTCATTTCTTGTACATGGTTTCATGATGAATTATATGTCTTGGAGATACATTGTGTGTGACCTAGGTTCACATGACATGTAACATTTAAAATGAAGCTTATTACAAGTTTGAGTTAGATGATAAGTCATGTGGTGTAAATTTTGGAGATAAATGTTGTGTGGAATTAAAATCTATATGAAATCCATGTATGGTGAAGCATGTTCAATTTAAAAAGACTATATACCATGTATTTTAAAGTGTCTTATAGATTCCTCTAGAAGTGGTTTTCTATAATTCAGTGGAATTGCACTAGTAACATAGTGGTGGTGCCATTAAAATGGGTAATGTTTGGATTGATATTCACTGGTGGAAGAACTAATACATGGAAAAAAATGGCATATCAATCATTCCAACAACCATAACACCATACAAAAACACAATCGTGATCACAATCGCAACACCATACAAACCAAACAATCACAATTTTAGATTTTACAAAACATCCCTTATTCAATTTTGTTTTTTAAATCAGGTGTTATCATTGAAGTTTTATCATCCTGGGGTGTTCATTGATAATTCAAGTATATGTAAATTACTAATTTTTATATTCCAATGTTCCACAAGAACCAACCAATATTTAATTCATTTAGTGCGAAAACAAGGACCACTAACGGCCACGATTTTCAGTGGGGCGTTTATCCCATAAATTTCAAATTATAACCATCAATATCAAACAGTAATAACATTTGAACAAGAGGAAACCAATGAGTAACATGATAAAAATCATCGTGAATGTGTCGTTAGGCACACGGCAGAGGTGCGTTCATGGAATATGAGAGGTGCACAGTAGAGGAGATTTCCAACTGAAAAGAAAACATAAAATAGGGGAATCCCATGAGAATAAAATAATCTAAAACTGAGTACACCATTTACCACATCCCACAAATCCCAAGATCCCACTAAATCCAAAATTAACCCACACCACGGTTAAACAAACCTTAAGATAACATGAAATTATAGAACCCACCTTCGATAGAACGAGGTCAATATACTTTTAAAATATAAAATATGAACATACGATGGGTAAGTCATGACTAATAGGTCCTCCTTATTAGGTATAATCCCCATGTTTTTTCTAGATAGTATATCCCAAATGAGTAATCCCAGATCAATCCTCTATTATCACACCTTTCACGACATGCCCTATCCTAATGATGGTCATTATTAAGAACACCACAGTCCCACCCTCATAGCGGTTGTTATCCTTAGATGATGGAATGTCCCTACCAAATTGTTTGACACAATTAGATAACACATCACCCTTGCATGAAATTCTCCCACCTCATCTTATATATGATGGATTCTTGACCCATGCATGTTCTACAGGTAATTCAATTACATAAAAAATATACACTATATAAAGTAATAATATGGAATATCAAGAATAGTCCACAAGGGGATATAAACTAACCATTATATCATATATAAAGAATTAGTTTCAAGGTCTTCTCACACTCTTGCAAACAATAAAATCATTAAAGGGAATCAAGCATAAACCATTACATTAACATTAGAGGAACTCACAAAACAACCAATGGGATAAAAATAAACTCCCATCAACACTAACATACTAGTCCGGTCAAGTTCAACCATCAACATACTATTCATCACATCATCATTAGAAGATATATTCACTAATAAAACCTAAGAAAAAAATCATGTCAAATACACATATTAAACCCGCAAATATTAATCTTCTAATTGGACACAATCATAGGTGAAAACTACAAAATCCTAGAATTTTTTTTACATACATCATAATGGTCCTATTAGCCTGTTCGACTTTCCAAATATCCATAGCCTTTTACATCACTAAAAATTTTTGAAGGGTTTTTTTTCTTTTGAAAATAAATCTATGATCCTGCCACTCAAATCCTGCATGCTACTTTTTCATGACAACCGTATCCCACAATCTACTATTAGGACCTTCTAACATGAAGGGGGAAAATTTCACCTTAAGAAAATCTTGAATCTACAAGTACTCATACAAAATCTTTATCATTCTACAAAAATAAATATTAACTTGAGGATCATTATAATCGTTTAAATATAGTGTCTTTTGGAAGAGTAACTCATAAGAAATATTCCAAGATTCATCCCTTCAATGTTCCAAAATTGGTGACTCATTGTGAAGGCCTGAAGTTGCTTATACCTATGTTTAGACAACACAGACAATAATATCAATATGATGACGGCCCATATAATTATTATCCCATTGTGTGACATCAAAATATTATTCATAAATCATATTCATGGGTCTTGTTAGAGGAATTATGCAAAACAACATTAGAAAAATCATTGGTGACATCAAAATATTACTCAGATTAACAACTCAGACTAGAGAAATGGTAAAATAAATCACATTACATAACACAACCAGATTTGGATTATTAATCTATCACAGTAAACAATAACGGAAATTTATAAATTTATATCATATTATTTCTACAGTTTCCTTTCCCAAACTACCCTAGTCAATTAAGGATAATTATGATGAAACCTAGATAAATAGTTGCTAAAAATTACCTCATATTCCCTCACAGGATATCCAAAATTTTATACTGACTTCAATGTAAGATGATGAACCTATAACTCTATTACAAATTCGTCACAAAATAGATATGATACCCTAGTTCCTATATACCTGAGTTGGAACTAACAAATCCTTGTGGGTGTCCCTAATACGCATTTGCTGCTGACTAGAATTTGGCACCATTAAATATAATAGTGTGAATCAATTTTCCAAAAAAATATCGAAAGGTATAAGATACATATAAATATTCCCAACACACAATTGGAAGAATTTTCCAAAAACCAAATAGGCATAACAATACCCAAAAAAACATAATCATAGTATTCAAAAATAATAATAATATCCCAAAGTAAGAATCAATCCAAGAAAAATGGATCAAAAACAACTACAACCTCCACTTGGAACATTCTCTTTTTATAGACCAATATAAATAAAATCAACATCCTATGAATGGAAAAAATTGAAAGTGACCTAAAAACCATGTAGGGTTTCACCAAGTGTTTCATAACTGATTAAATAATAAAAAACAAAATCACACGTTCAATTCAAGCGCTAGAAAAAAATTACATTAAAATGAATATCAATAATGGTACCGGTGGAGGTGGAGGAAGCAATGGAGGCGAAGGCGGCGGCAGTGGCAGAGGCAGCGGTGGTCACGGCAGTGGGGGCGGAGGTAGCAGTGGAGGAAGAGGAGGAGGAGGAGGAGGAGGAGGAGGAGGATGAGGAGGAGGATGAGGAGGAGCAGAGGTCATGACGGACGAGGGGTCGGGTTTAGCTTTCGCTAAAGCTTGAACACGTGCGATCGAGGAGGGCCTGATAGGGTTATTAAATAAAAACCGATGGAACCTTTATCAGTGCTTTTTTTAGCACGGATAAAGAGATACCTTTATCAGCGCTTTTAGCTAGCACTGATACAGGCATACACCTTTATCAGCACTTTTTGATTAGTGCTAATAAAGGGCAATGCTTCCCTTGCCATGTTTTGTGGTAGTGGTGTATCACCTACCATTGGCCTACGCGATGTCCTAGTTTGTATAATGTAGTTTTTTTATATGGTCTGATAGATTAATTATAAAAACATTTTTTTGGGAAACCTATAAAATTAGGATAAATATAATATTTTTGAATTCTATAATCCTTTACTGTGAAAGATTATTTTGTGGTAGGAATTAGTTGAATGATGAAACTCTACTTTTCAAGTCTAATTTTTGCTTTTATTTTATAAATAAATTAATTCATAAAAATTAGGGAAGTGATCTTAAAACTAAAAATTTTTTATCCTTAAACCTTATGTTTTGATGAACCGATGATATTTTAAATCATCATAGATTGATGGATTTGAGGCCCTTAATTTTACAGTTGCTTGTGATTGATGAACTCAACCACTCCCTATAAATATTTATGTTTTTCTTCTAATTATGGATCTCTAATTTCCACCAATGTTTTCCTAACTGAGATCAAAATTGGGTGGTGAATTTTTCATTTCCCTTTCCCTCTTATTAAGACTAAATTTTATTAACCCAATTTCCAATGTGGGTTTTCTGCAATGGTATTTTTCTATTTTTAACCTTTTATTTTCAAAAAACAATATAAAATTGTGAGGAAGGAATTTATTGAAGGAGGGGAGAATGTAAAAACCCAAGATTTCATAGTATGTTATCTCATTAATGTATATCAATAGCTTGTGCTAAATTCAACACCGAGTTCAAGAGCAGTACAACTTACCAAACTTTCCGTTCAAAAATTTGTTCTAAATAATTTTAACTGAATTTTGAATCTTATATACTCTATATAATTTTAACATCCATATTATGTGTTTTTTAGACATAATATAAGACCAAGTTCATTTTTTCATATAAAAGAAGTAATTTTCAAAAAATGCAATTTTACAACCTTTTAATGGAGAACATTTTTTAAATCCCATATTTGAAACTTTTATAATTTCAATTTGAAAAAATAAAATTCTTCTTTAGATTTTGGACATCAGAATTTACTTTAGATGAAATTTTGGAAATTTTATGATAACGTTCATTTTTTAATGAATAGTGAGAAATACTTTATTTTAATCCAAAACTTACTTTTAATCTAATTTATTTATATGGTTAGACTATATTTTTAATTGGTTTTGAAGTGTAATTAGATTATATTTTTACCATTTAATTCAATTATGGTCATTGGAAGTGATTTCACTTTGAAATTGAACATAAACAAATGTCAATCTTTTGATAGTTATTATTTCTTAAAAACAAGCTTTTTGGTTTTGACAATGGGAATTAATTTTAAATTAATAAATGAAACTACTATTTTCTGAATTTGGTAAAATTAACTTCAATTTTGAATTTGGAATATCAAAATTATCTTAGGGTAAATTTTTGGTATTCTTCTAAAAACTTTCAATTTTTGATGAATAGTGAAAACACTACGTTATTATTTAAAACCAGCATTTTATTTAAATAATTATTTATTTTAATTAAATTTATTTTAGTCAAAATAGATATATAATACCTATATAAGTTAAATTTAATTCATTGGTGTCATTTCATAATAAAATTAGATGTAAAAATTTTTATTGATCTTTTTAACATTTTTTCCCCAAGTTCTAGGAGCATATTCCAATTTGCATAAAACATAATTTTACCAATTCTATGAGTTGAATTTAAAAAAATCCAAGAGATACAGTTGATCTCATTATGTAAAATTTGTTTCAATAAGATGAAAACAATTTTTGGTGAATAGTAATTTTTGACTTTTTTTACTGCGGTTAAAAGTAAATTGGGTAATTAAGGGTAAAAATGATATTATAATTACACAAAAAATGTCCTAATTATAATGGAAAAGTTTAATTCGACGAAAAAAATCATAGGAACAACATATGATCCTTTTTGATCCACTTGGACTAGATTATGACATTTATTATTATTTTATTTAAAGAAGAGTTAAAAGTGTTAAATTCAATGTTTATTAACAAAACCATTTTTTATATAAGGTAATACATAAGATAAAATCGACTAGAAATATTAATTAGAAATATAAAACTATTTCCTAATGAATGGTATTTTATTTTTAATTTTTAGACATTAAAAAATTAAATTTATTTATGACCCAATGATGATGCAGTAATTATCCTATTAATGAAAGATTAAAATAATTGATATTATAAATATCCAAATAAATCTAGTTTTGAGACTTTTAATGAATTAAAATAATTTTCTAGGTTCATATGACATGTTATGGTTGATTAGATATTTTTTCGAAGTGATAATTTTGTTATGAATTTCACAAAAACAAAATACCAAATAGTGTCAAAATTGACAAAAATTAATTTTTAAACAAAATACTATATTATTGGTTGATATAATATTCTTAAAATTCTATGGTTCAGAAAAAGGGATTAAAAAATATTATATATGTAATTAATGAACCACTTTATGTTCTCTTGGATGTTTAGAGTAATCTTATTAACCCTATAGTGTAAGAATAGAAGAAGACACGGTAAAAGTTAAACAATTTAACTAAGTGTTAAATCTAAAAGTTATGGTTAAAATGGTAACCTAAAATTTTCTAAACCCTATTGGTTGAAATTATTTAGACGCATAACCACTTAATTATCGAAATAAATTCATTTCAAGAAATTATAAATCGAATATTATTGTATAATAAATTAATATTTTAATCTTTTCCAAAAGTGACCCTCACTCTCTTATAAAAGGGCACTTCCACTTCTCTCAAAATCCTACATCCAAATCCATTTGTCTTGGCCAAACCCTTCCCAAAAATCCTTCCAACTTCCCTAAAATCAACCTAGAGTCCTTAATTTATACATAAATCCAACCTAAATATCCCTTTTGAACAGCTCAAAATGAAACACCCGAAGAAGTGGTAATAATTTCAACACGCTTTTTCATGTTATTTTCTTCTTCCACTTCCTCTTTATTTGTTGATTCCATCCAAAAATAAAAACTACTGTACCTCATTAATATTTTTATGTTATTATATATATGGTAAAACCAAATTCTTTATTCTATCCATCCTATAAATGACAAAGTCACCATACGTGCGTACGTACGGCTAACCATCTCCATGTTGTGGTGTAGTTTGTAATTCAAACACATCATTATTTGGATGGGTATAATAATGAGTATAAATGATGTAAATAATAAATATAACATGTTAACTATTCTATATATATGATATACCATCCCATTACATATAATTTCACCATCAATATAATGATATTGTCACTTGTGCATACGTACAGATTACAGTCTCCACAACACGATGAGATTCATTCCCACGTTCACCATTCAACGATGATTATAAATATATATTATTAATAAGTATGTAATATATGTCATAATAATGCTACTGTATATATATATATATGTAGGTATGTACATACATATATCTTATTCACTTACTTTCATTCAATACGATATGAAAATGGAAACAATGTTTATGCGTACGTACGGCCTACCATCTCCATAAACGGCGACTTCCATTTCATATATATATATATATATATTAAATGATTATATTCTAAATATATATGATATATAAATCATTTTATATATTTTGTAAGTATTTAAATCATGATCTAAATGATACGGTCAATAATAACATGTTAAACGTGTACGATAAAGAAAGCGATCAATACCCAAAATGTTAATTTAACATGGAAATCATTATTAAATTGGAATTATAAAGTCATAAAATAATCATTTATAATATAATAAATATGAATATAATTTTGGTATAATTTAATAACATAATATTATCATTATACAGGAGGTTAAACGTACCCTCGACCAAAAGAAAGTGCATGGTAAGGGTTAATTTCACAATCTCTTTATTATTCGAGGTTGTTTTTATGTAATTATCTACTGGGAAATATTTATTGTCCATGTCCATGTTTCAAAAAAGAGTTTTCAAATGGATTATTTTTAAATAATTTTTTACTAAAACATCATTTTAAATGTTTTAATGATTTATTCTTCTAAAACTTTCTCATTAATGGCCCTGTTTTGAAAATGATTTAAAGAGATTGTTTATATGGACATGAATGTTTTAAAACATTAATTCATTTCAATAGTTTCAAAGTGTTATGGGACACTTTTATTCAAAACTATCTTTTAAAGGACACCCTTTATAAATTTTGTGACTTTTAAATGATTTCATAAAAAATGGATATTTCTCTCAAAGATTTTTACTGATCATTTTCAACTATGACAATATGCTTTACGGGATATTATTCTTGATAAAGGATGATTTATTATGATACAAATAATCCATATTTTATTGAAGGTTTTGTGATATATTTGTCTCTAGATGTGTTATTTTTATACCCTTCATGGTTTAGGGTTAAACTATTGACATTTCATATGCTAGTTCTAATATGAATGTTTATTTTATGTTTCAACCTTTTCATATAAGGAATGTATTGGACAAGGTAAGTGATGGGTGGAGCCCACTATATTTCCTTGATGCATCGGTATGTCTCATGATACAATTATATGTGGAATTGGCAAAGGACATTCCCAATTTTATATATGGTTTTGGCCGAGGCCTTAATCATTTTTAGACGTCTTGGAAAAGGCCTTGGAAAAATGATTCAGAATGTATGGCATTATACATTCCCTCATTATATAAATAATATTGATGGTTCATGTGGTTATTCTACTTCTAGAATACCCATGACTATGTTTTATTATGGAATTATTTACTCATCTCATATTTCTTCCATAATGTTTTCATGTTTATTATTTGTAAATGCATGTTTTTTCAATTATTCACCATGCCTATTGTTTATGTTATCTCCCACTAAATTGTTTACCCTTACTGAGCATCTATGCGTACCCCTTCTTTATGTTTAATTTTCCTAGGATTTCCATTAAGTGAATTATGATTGATATGAAGGGTTAAGCTAAAAGAGAATAATGTCATTCTCAATGAACTATATATTCTGTATTTTATGTTTGAAATTGTAATGTGAAGTTGATGTATGTAATCTATTTCCAATACTACTAAATAGATCAGTCTTTTAGGACATGATTTCCATTTATATTGCCAATGTTATGTAATAAAGCACCGAATCTGGGTAACTAGGGTCGGGGAATTACATATTTGGGGAATAAATCAATGTAATTGATCACGATTGACATATTTTCGAGATAGATTCTCTCATTTGTATCAATCATTTGGGTTGTCATTATTTCCTCACAAAGAATTAATATCCACACTTGAGACAATGATTCTATAGAATATTCACCTACCTCCATAAACTTGTATAGAATTGGAGGATGCTTTGGGATGTGAAGAGTGATCTCCCATTCCTGACAGCTGATGTTGGATTTTTATAAAGATATTCAATTCATGCCCAAGTTAACATTTAACTCCACTAAAGGAAGTATGACATGATTATCTAAGAGGTTGAGGCCACAAACATTTTTCGGTAGGTGTTATAAAACATGGATGCAATAATTTATCCATTCATTGTTCTCACTAATAATATATCCTCCAAAATACGAGGTGGTGTTTGAATCGATATACTAAACCTGAAAAATATGAATGAATTTGTTGAAAAATAATCAAATAGTACATTTTCTATTCATGATTGATTAAATAGTGTACCTATTACCACATTGTGGTCTATCTACACATCAACAGTAGTGATAGAATAAGTCCTTCCTTATTTCCTTGTAGGTTGTTGTTGATTGCCTATTTAAATCATTAACACAGAGAAATTGTTCTCATAATGACCATGCTCCATAAATTTTTAACAATGAACTACATGTTATGTGTTGATATCATAAATTATACATATATATTTTTTATTTAAATGACACTTTTATGGAAAAATTGTGAAACCAAAAAGTACAACCGAGCCATAAAACACTATAGCACATTATAAAATTGTTAAAAATCAGCTTGAACCCAATGGACATAATTTCCTTAATCTATTTCCAAGAAAGATTTGTTACTTTTTTATTGGGTTGTCCCTAATAATGTCTTTTATATGATAATCCCTCTTACCCCACACTCGAAAGAACTCCTCCTCAATTATTTTCTTGTTGTTGAACCCTCTGATTAGGAATAGGTGTTGTTTGTCAATCCACTCACTTTTTCTCTTTATTCGCGTCTTCTAGAATCGATCTTTCTTGGATACATTCTATACCCTCAGTAGAAGCGGGAATGGATACCACCTTCTCTACCATCTCTTCCTCAGATTGTAATAGCAACTCCCATATATATTCCATGATCACAACCTCTACTTCCGGCTCACTAGGCATTCCCTCTGCTACCACATTTTCAAGTGAGACTGGTTCCCTCATGTGCACCACCACCCCCTCTGCACCAACCATATCAATTGGCCTGGTTCCTGCCTCCCACCACGAACCAGGGGAAGTAACATCCTCCACCAACAGTCTCACCTTCTCTGTATGCAAGGGAATCTCCTAATGTTGATCTTTTTCCTATGATGGTTCATTATCTTGCTCATGTGACTCAGATACCAAGATTTACTGACCTTCCACTCCCTCCACTAGCTTTATCTCGAGCTCTCTGTGTTTCCCCTTTTTTTGGTCGACCAGGTATCCACCAGTCTAGGAAGGTAAGAGTAGTCTTTGCGCCCCTTCATATTGGACTTCCTAGAAACAATGCAGCACCTCTGGTCCATATTATCTTTGTTCCCTTTCTTATGTCTTGGGAAGTAAAAGCCTTTTCCCACCCCTCCCAACCCATTATCATCGAATATTTGTTCATCACCCTCAGACTCATCCTCATTAGGACCCTTGGAAATTCCCTTAGACTCTCCCTCATTTCTCAAACTTCCAAATTAGTTGTTGAGGGAAATGCATGAGAGATATCTCCTCGAGTTTGTGTCCTTCCTGTTATCTAGTGGCCAACATACCCTATGTGAATCCTTCTCCCACTCATGTCCTACCACTTCCATAACATAAGAGCATGGATTTCTCTCCTCTACCCTAGATGTTGGGACAGCAGCTCAAACAAAATCCTCTAGAGCCTGAGTAGGTCTAGAGAGTGTGTCCAGGATTGCATCAACAACCCCATTGGCCTGAGTTCCCCCTTCCATAGGCTTGTTGCAGGGAGGGATAGACAACTCACTCCTTAACCTTTTGAATACATTCACCACACTAGGTCCTGGAGGAAAGAACATATCTAGTTATTTCACCCTTTCTCCACCTGAGCACTACAACACCTCCGATGCAACCATGTACACCTTTTCTTGATCATCCCTACCATCAAAAACCCACACCATCTGGTTCGTAATATGTTCAGTATGAACCACATTCCCCTCAATACCACTGATCTCAACATGATTAACCATGTGCCCGCGAGGACAGTCGTAGACCGAATTTTCTAGTTTGTGACACCCTTGGCAGAATGTTGGCCACACTTCGAAGATGACCCTTTGTTTCCAGCCAAACTCTTCTCCAATCAAAATTTACTACCACTCCATTGGGGCCTTTGAAACATTATCCTTGAAACCTGTATGAGGGGAGATTGGGTGACTTACAAATGACATCTGGATATCAGAGCACAAGTATCTACCAACCATATTTCCCAGTATTTAGATAACTGAGTATTGAATTAAACCTTCCATTCTACTTCAACATTAGTGGGATTATTCATATCTAATTGAATGTTTTAACCAAATTTCCCAAAATTAAACATTTGAATCCATTATTGGTTCCCTTTATATAGTTCCCATGATGCTTCTTCCCAAAACAATTGTGCATGGGACGATCGAGCTTCTTTTTTTCATGAAATTTATTTTCGGAACCACCAACATCATATTACATTATCCTCTTTTTTTGGGCCCACAATACCACTGAATGTATCTGACCTCCATTTTAACCTTATTATCACAACAGAAAATCTCCTAATAGCTATCAAAGTCTCGAATCACCAATTATTTTTGTAATGTTGACTTTAGTCCACTAAAGAAGAAATACACCTTGAATTTAGTGTTCATGACAAATCCAATGGAGAACCTTGAAATCCTTGTAATGTTTTCTTCATACAACATGATCGAATCATCTTTTTTTATAGAGTATGAGGAACTCCTTTTCTATATTGAGACAGCGGGTTCAGGGAAAATATTTGTTTAGATAAATTCTCTTAAATTCCTCCCAATACATCGAAACAATTTCCCCTTGGTGCTTCATATTATTAACTTGTGTCCACCACTGATCAACTTCCCCATCAAAATGATAGACCTCCAGTACAACATTATCTTCTTCCAGGCATTGGAGGATATAGAATATATTTTCAATGGAGTTAATATACTATTCTTCAAGGAGGGGATCAGAATATCAACTAAACATGGGTGGCCCTGTCCACATGATAGATTCAATTATAAATTTCTCTTTCCTTGGAGTAGGAGGGTGTTTCACTTTATGCATGTTATTATTCACAACTTGTGACAGATATGAAAGTACTTTCATGAAGTATTGAGAACATGTTCCCATCATATCACGAATATCATTTGGGAAGTCAGTACATTCCCAATCACATTGATTGTTGTCACATGTTCTTATATTTCCCTCCATTAACTAATTAAAATAACATACAACTAGAGGGGTTTAATACTTAGTTATGGATCATGAAACTGAAACATTCAACAAAAAAGTATAAATGTATAAAGGAGTATTATATCCTAACATATGAATATAGGTTATCCTTGATCTATTCCATAGATTATATTCTTATGGACTCTTTTTTTATTCCATTAGTAATGGTTTTTACATGTCTCATGAATTTACCATAGAATATCCCCTAGTATTGTCAAACCAATAGAGGAGTAAAGCCCATTGTCATGCACCAGTTCCCATTCGAGTCTAGCTTAAAGGGGTGTTTTTAGGTATTACACCCAGATACATATGTTCTAGAGCCACCCCTATCTATTTGTATCCATATAGTGATGTACATTCTTGATATACCACTTACACTATAATTACATAAACTTAGTGGTGTTTTCTTATACATAGTCTCATCCTTAAGGTTCATAATAATGTTCTCTATTCATAATCTCCAAATTAACTAGAACATGCCTTTTATACCAAATGAAGTGACCCTTGCCTTTTACATATAAAATTAATGATTTTAATCATAATTATAATCAGCGTACAATCTAAAGATAATAAAGTCTAGTGTCTTGGAATACTACGTACATAAAATTGAAATCATGGAACTAAATAAAACATTTCTTTATTTTATCTTCAAATTGAGCTCATAAATTCTTTTGTGCTCAAAAATTTTCATAGGGTACCCTAGGGAAAACGTGAAGAAATTGATGACCTAAATAACCTTGTAAAGGAATAACTATAAGAACAAAGTACTAGTACATGGGATAGAAGGCTTGATATGATGATATAAAGAGGAATGTTACATAAAGAATCATAACATATAAACATGAAATAATATTAAAATGGAGTCATAGTAATGTGTAAGAATCATAAAAAATGGATTTAGATTGATTCTAGGATAACAACTAAGACTATTTCACATGGTAGTACTAGGCAAGACTAACTAACAAGACCATCACCAATGGTAGCACACGCCAAGGAAAACTGCCAAGACCATTGCACATAATGTCTCATTAAACTCAATATTAGCTAATTAATTGAAGTTCTATCAGGTAATACCTATCTTAGCTATTCATTCACATGTTCTGCACATACAAAATGACATATTATAATTTCAATATAAACAAAAGGGTTACCCATAGAAATAATGGGGTCCATTATCATATCATAAAGCACAACAAATGGGCATATCATAACACAATACATGAAATAAAGGAACTAAAATGTACATGTACACTCATAAATTAAAATAGTAATGTATCATGGTAAGTGATTTCATGTATAAGTGACATCATGTAATAAATGTATTTAATAAATTTTATCATTAAAACATTTTTGTGAGGTTTTAAAGAAAATACTATAGAGCCATTAAATAGAAAAGGGAACAATCCTTTATATAAAACCTGAAGTGAACCATGAAGGATTTCATAATAAAAAATACTGATTTTATAAAGGAAATGGTTTCTTAAAATATAATATATGGTGAACTAAAAATTAGGTCAGAATTCGGGATGTTCCCTCAAAACAAGTTTGTTGTCGTGAAGTATATTGGATGGAATCACTTAAAAACATGTATATCCCCGATATAGAATGATGAAAGGGTTTTGATAAATTAATTTGTAAAATTTAAATAGAATTTATAATATTCACATAAAAATATAAGATAAGAACATTTTGGTAAATGAAATATAATGCATCCCGAAGGAACTATGGAGGTTCGGGTGGAATCCCTTACTGGTTATCGGTATGGAATTAGGTGTACATTATAGGGATTAATGGGAGAAAAAGGAGTTTATAATCAATTATAGGCCATGAGTTAAATTTGGGGTGGTTCTAAATCATAACCCATTTTTATGAATCACACATAAAATTGCATAATAAAGACGACATTCTTGAAAAAAGTGAAATAGAGCGGATCCCTTACCGTAAATGTGATGGTGTTTTTCACTTGATATTAATGTACTAAATAATAAAATTAGGTTCATTAATTAATAATTATAGAACATATTATATATGTTAAATATATATAATAACCTTTTTAAGTTCATACTTGACGTTTTTGATGGGTAAAGTGGTTCAATTTCATTGTTCGATTGTGTTTGTTTTCTTGTTTTTCTTGGATTGGTTTACATATTTTCATGAATAGATAACCATATAAAATGGGAATGGTTGTATAGAATTGGAGTTATTTTTTATTAGGGAAATCCAAAATATTTCATGTTTGTAAATTTAATTTGGATACTTAGAGTGTATGGTAATAGTTATATAAACCATTAGTGATAACTTTTTGGGTTAATTGGCGGGTTTTAATCACTACAAACTCATTCTGAATTATAATTTAATATCATTTGTTAAAAAATATTAAAGAACCATACATAGGATATATTACCTAACAATATGATTCAACCATAAAAAATAAGGCTTCATGACCAGAATTTAAGATGGTAAAAGAAATTGAAAGCCCATCGTCCATCAATTTAGTAAATTAACACATCTCAGATGGTGTATTACTACTAGTATAAAAGTAAGGTAAAAGAGAGATGATAATAACTTGTTTCATTATCATAAAAAAAATCCAATACATTTATGTTATATTAGTTTTCATAACATTTGTATGAGGGTAGGTAAGGATTGAGAAGAAAACAAATGAACTTGAAAAGAAAGTAAAAGAATGGAAAAGTTGAATTTATCTCTTGAATCAATCTTCCTTGAGACCATATTAAGGGGGGAGGATTTGGTATTTTGGGGAGTCTAAGGGATGTTGTAAATGGGATAGGGACTTGGAAAGATATTTGGAAAGAATTTAAGAAAGGCACGATGCTTGAGGGGAGTGAAGATAATAGGTAAGGAGAGGTGGTATTTATTGTAGAGGAGAGAAGGTTTTTCATAATATTTAATTCCATAGTTTATTAATTTTCCTCAAGACAAGAAATAAGGATGATTACAATACCGAAAATAGTAATAATTTCATGTGAGTTATAACTGATTGCTCTTACATCATAATAATGTCATCCATGACACTATAAATCATGTATTAAGCTTAATTGGAAAATTATTTTATTTTCTTATTCATAAAAAATTTCATTATTTTAGAAAAATTCCCAAAATTTACCCTAACCATTTTTCGACATATAGAATACATAAATTAAATCCATTTTCCAAAAATAATTTTCTATGAATGATTAATTAAATACATAATTAAAATCATAATTTTCTTAAAAAATAAATATTTTAAAACTATGACGGATTTTATAATACTTTCAAAAATGACACAAAGTATTATTAAACTGTCATAAAACTAGAGGACATAAAATTGTTAATTTATGAACTCATTTTCGGAAAATAAATTTTCATCTAAATTAATTAATTAATGTTAATTATTTATTTATGACTTATAAAAATACCAATACTTTTACTATTCACTGAAAATTATGTTTGTTACATCAAACCCCAAAAAACAACCTATACGCAACTGTTGAAGTTAGATTTTCGAAATTCAAGACACAAAATTGGTAAAATTATTGTTAATGGTCATAGAGTATTTATTATCATGATATTTCATTTCTAATGTGATTATACAATAAGAAATAAATATAAGAAGAGACTTCAATTGATAAAACATTCGGTCGTTACATTATTCCACCCTTATGAAATTTCTCCCCCAAAATTTCGTTTTACATTCTAGTTCGTAGACAGGTGCATGTACTTCTCCTTCATTGTCTCCTTTACTTCCCATGTTGCCTCTTTGTAATTAGTATTCCACCATATTACTTTGAACTGGTGAGTAGTCTTGTTACGTAGAACTTCAAACCTATGATCCAATATCTTTACTAGATGCTCCTCATAAGAAAGATCGTTCTCTAACTATAACACCTCTAAAGTGTGTACATGTGAAGGGTCTAGTATGTACTTTATTAATAGTGATACATGGAAGACATTGTGTACTTTCAATGTGGTGGGTAGAAGTGCCAATCGATAGGCCACAACTCCAACTCAATGAAAGATCTCAATGGGGTCGATGTACCTGGGACTTAGCTATCCTTTCTTCCCAAATATCATCACCTAATTCCACGTAAAAATGAGTAGAAATACTATATCTCTAACATTGAACTCACGGTCTCATCGATGATTGTCTACATGAATCAATTTTCAACTTTGGGATACCTTGATATGATGATGAATGGTTTTCACCTTCTCCACTATTTCTTCGACCATTTCATGTCCTAGTTTCTTACACTCACCGACTTCATCCCAACATGATCGTGTTCAACACCATTTCCATAAATGGCTTCGTATAGTTCCATTTGGATGCTTGAGTGGAAAATATTGTTGTAAGAGTATTCTACCGGTGGAAAATATTGGCCCCATCCTCCATTAAATTCTATTGAACATACACTAAACATATCTTCTAGTGTCTAAATATTTCACTCAGATATACCATCTATTTGAGGATTATATGGCATACTGAAGTTCATTTCAGTTCATGGAGCATGTTGGAGACTTTTACAGAACATCGTGGGTCATCTTTGATCTTGATAAGATACACTAGATAGCGGTACTCTATGGAGCCTTAACACCTCTTTGATATATATATGTGAAATTTTATCCAATGAGAAGTCGTCTTTTAGGGGAATAATGTGATATGAATTTGTATGATGATCCACAATGACCCATATATTGTTTTTCTCTGGACGTCCAAGGATATCGAGTGACAAAGTCCCTGGTGATGTTCTCCCACTTATATGTTGGTACGGGTAGTGGTGGAATCATCCCTTTAGACTTCTATCTTTCAGCCTTCATTTGTTGACATACCAGGCACTTCAATGTATACTCAATAATATTTTTCTTCATATTGTCAAACCAATAGTTCTCTAAGATATCTGGCTACATTTTTCGACAACCAAGGTGAATAGAGAAGGTTGAGCTATGTGGGTCGTTCAAATGATCCTTTTTTATCTCTAGATCGGATGGTACTGATAATCATGAACTAGATCTTTTAACTCCTTCATCATCAATCATAAATTTAAAGGATATAACATTTTTAATGGATTCAACCATTTTTGGAACTTCTACATCTTTAATTTTAGTATCAATTATTTTCTCCATGAGGGATAGTTGAGAAATCATTTGAGAAATTATTGATGATGTTCCTCCCTTAATTATTCCCATGTCCATCCACTACAAATCTAAGAAGATTGGATCCTTTTAAATTCTATTCATCTATAAATATGAAATGTACTTTCTACTTAGAGCATCTTCCACATTATTTTCCTTATCGGGATGGTAGTGGATTGGGTAGTCAAAATCATTGATGAGCTATATCCATCATCACTAGCGCATATTAGACTCTTTTTGTGGGAATATATATTTGAGACTCTTGTGCTTAGAATATTTATCTTAATAATCCCTATATAGATAATTCCACTGCATTTTTAATGCAAAGATCACTACCAAAAATTCCAAATCATGCATAGGATGGGTTTGCTCAAGGATTTTATGCTTCCTTGAGGCATAGGCCATCACATTATTTTTTTCAGCGCACTAACTCAGACATTCTTTGAAGCATCAATGTACTCCCCCAAAGAGTTATCCACTTATCGGGAGTGATTATTTGTGAAATTATAAGCCAATTTTTCAACTCCATTAAGTAGTCTTCACATTCTTGATTCTAGAAAAAACTTCACTCCCTTTCGTGTCAGCTTTTTCATTGGGTTTGAAATTGTGAGAAGTTATTAAAAAAATATCAATAATACCCAGCATGACCCATAATGTTGTGGATATCCATTACAGATGTTGTCCTGGGTCACTATTCAGTTACCTTAGTCTTGGAAGGGTCCACATATATCCCATTTACAGGTGATAAAATCCCCAGGAATGATACATACTACATCCAGAACATTCATTTATTGTATATTGCATAAGGCTTCTCTCTTAAAAACATATTTAAAATAGCATTCAAATGATTTTCATGTTACTCCTTTATCATGGAGTATAATAGAATGACATTGATAAATACTACAAAAAAATCAAGGTAAAATTTAAAGAATCTTCAAATTAAATCCACTAAAATTGTTGGAGAAATATTGAGTCTGAAGGGCATCTCTATTAATTAATAGTTTCCATACCTAGTTCGAAAGGCAGTCTTGAGAATATATTCCTTCCTCACCATTAATTGGGGATATCCTGAAACAAGTTCCACCTTAGAAAAAAACTGGCCCCATGAAGCTTATTAAACATGTCATCTATCTGTGGAAAGAGATACACCTTCTTTATCATGATTTTTTTAGATAAATATAATCAATGAAGAGTCACATTTATCCATTCTTCTTCTTTATGAAGAGGACTAGCGCACCCCATAGTGAATCACTTGGGCATATAAACCCCTTCTCCAGATTCTTTTGTAGCTGCTTCTTCAGCTCTTCTAGCTCTATGCTGGTCAGTCTATAAACTAACATTGATATAGGTAGAGATCCAAGAATAAGTTCAATTTAGAACTGAACATCCCAATCAATAGGAAGACCATGAAACTCTTTATGGAATACATTAGTGTAATCCCTCATGATGGAAATATCTTCGAGCAAGATTCTCTTTATTTTCTCAATCATTTAGGCGAGAAATTATTTATCATACTAAATTAATATCCACACATGAGAAAATGATTCTAAAGTAGATTAAACTTCTTCCTTGAACATGAATAGAATTGGAGTATTCATTTGGATGAGAAAATTGATCTCCCTTTCTAAACAATTGATGTTGGATTTCTATAAAGATATCCAATCGATTCCCTACATAACATAGTACTCCACTAAAGGAAGAATAAAAATATTTTATAAAAGGTTTAGTCTAAAAACATTTACTAGTGAGCTGTTATAAACCTTGGATGCAATAATTTTTTCCAATCATTGTTCTCACAGATAACTTATCCTTCAAATTTTGAGTTGGTGTTTAAATTGTTCTACTAAACATTAATGACATGAAAGAATACGTAGAACAAGAATCAAATAACATGTTGACTATTCATGAATGAATAACTAGTGTACCTATCACCACATAATTGTCCAGATCCACCTCATTAGTAGTGATACCAAAATCCCTTCCTTATTGCCTTGGAGATTGTTGTTGATTTCCACCAACAACCCCAGGATTTGAAAATTTGTTTTCATAATGCCCATGCTCCATGTTGTTGTAACACTACACAACAAGTTGAGTTTCAATCTGATCCTTCCTTTCTTCCTCTGCTATAATAGGACTCTTCCTATCCCATCAGCAGTTTTTAGCCAGATGACCCTACTTTCCACATTTGAAGTAATTCCTTGTTCCCTTTATATAGTTCCCATGATTCTAATACCCATAATATTCACATGTGGGATGATCGAGCTTATTTCCATCAAGAAATTTATTTGCATAAACTCCAACATTAGATTCCACATTATTGTTTTTTTGTTGGTCCCATGATACCATTGGGAGTCTCTAAACTCCATTCAACCATAATGGCACAATGGAAAATCTTCTCATAGCTGTCGAAGTGTTGAATTGCCAATGTTTTTCAGGGAATCGACTTTAGTCCACTAAATAAGTGATCCACCTTGCATTAAGAGTTCATGATAAATCCAGAGGAATAACTTTTAAGCCTTATAATGTTTTATTCATATTCCCTAGTTGACTTATCTTCCTTCGTCTTGAGTTCGAGGAACTCTATTTCCATCATTAGACGGATGGGTTTAGGAAAGTATTTATTGAAAAACATTCTCTTAAAATCCTCCCAATATATGTAATAAATTTACTTCCAAGGATTCGTATTAGTGATCAGTTTCCACCACTGATCAGCTTCCCCATCAAAATGATAATCAACTAGTAAAATATTCTCTTCTTCTGAGCACTGGAGAACATAGAATATCTTTTCAATGGAGTTAATCCACTTTTCTGCGAGTAGTGGATTAAATGATATACTAAACATGGGTGGCCTTTTCTGTATGAAGGATTAAATGACATATTTATCTTTCCATAGAGGATAAAGGTATTAAAAATGATTCAAGATATTATTCATAACTTGATCCAGTTAAGCAAGTACTTTCATGAAGTTTTGAGAACCGATTCCCATCATATCATACATATCATTAGAGAAGTCTTCATATAACCTAACACATTGATTGTAGGAACGTCTTATTCTATTTTTCTCCATTATCTAATGAAAACAACGTACAATTACAAGGCTTTAATACTATGTTATTGAGAATAAAAAAGGAAACTTTGAACAAACAAGGATAATATTATAAAAGAGAAATATATAATAACTTATGAATATAGGTTATCCATGATCTATTTCATATCTTATATTCTTATGGGATAATTTTTTTATTCCGTTAATAATATTTATACTCATCTCATGAATTTACCAAATCATATCCACCAGGAGTGACAAAACAAGAGTGCATCAAGTCTCATTGTCATGCACCACTTCCTATTCGAATTTTTCTCAAAGAGGTGTTTTCAGTTTTTACCCTTAGGTAAATCTATGCTGGAGCCACCTCTACATGTTTTTATCAAGACCGGTATGTATTTTATTAGTAAACCACTAACTCTATATTTACCAAAATTTAGGTGTGTTTTCTTATACTTGTTATCATCCTTAATGTTTTTACTAAAGCTTCCTATTCTTAATCTCCAAAAATATCTATACCATGCCTTTGATACCAACTATTGAGACCTTGTACATTTACATATGACATTAATTGATTTTACGAATGATTATAGATTAGATTACAATCCATGGGTCATAAAGTATAGTGTCTTGGAATCCTACGTACATAAAAATGAAAACATAGAACTACATAAAAAATTCATTATTTAATCTTCAAATTGAGCTCCAAAAATTCATTGTTCCCAAAAATCTATATATGGTACCATAGGAAAAAAGTAGACATCGGGATGAAAACAATATCCCAATATGGGAATAACCATTAGAACATAGCATTAGCACATGGGATTGAAGGCATGCCATGATGATATAAAAAGGCATGTTACATATGGAATCATAAAAAATAAACATGGAATCCTACAAACATGGATTCATATTACTATTAAAGAAACAAAAAAAGGACTTTAGCATGAGTCAAGGATACCTTCAATACTATTGCACAAGGTAGCACAAGCCAAGGATAACTACCAAGGCCGTCGCACAAGGTAGCACAAGGCAAGGCTAACCGCCAAGACCGCCGCGCATAAAGTGTCATGAGTCTCAACATTACCCAATTCATTAGAGAAATATCTGGTTACAATGATATTAAAATTTTATTAATATGTTTTACAAATAAATAATCATACATAATCAATCATATATATACATAACGATTACCCATGGAAAGAATTGGGTACCATAATCATGCCGTAAAGCATAAAAAATGGCCATATCATAAAAGTGTCCTTGAAAGAAAGGAGAAAAAATATAAATGGACATTAATAAGACAAAATAGTCATGTATCATGGTATGCGATTTCATGTATAATTGACAACATGTAAAAAAATATTTATGAAATTTTAGCATTAAAACAATTTTGTGCGGTTTTAAGGGAAAAACAAAAGAGACTTTAAAATAAAAAAGTGAACAATAAATTATATAAAACTAGAACTGAACCAAAAATTTTTTCATAATAAAAAATACTGATTTTTTTAAAGACAATTTTTTCTTAAAAAAAATATAAAGTGCACATGAAATCGGGTTAAAATTTAGGAAGCTCCCTCAAAACTGGTTTGCTTACCATGATGTATTGAGGATGAACTCACTTAAAAACATGTATATCCCCAAAATAAAATGTTGAAAGGGTATTTATAAATGAATTTGGTAAATTTTAACATAATTTAGAATATTCACATAAAAAGATAATTTAACTTCATTTTAGTAAAATAAATATAAGGCAACCCAAAGGAACAAAGGAGGTTCGGGTGGAATCCCTTACGGATTATCAACATGGTATTAGGTGTACTTAAGAGGGATTAATGAGAGAGAAATGGGTTTCATAAAACATATACATAATGAGGGAAGTATGGGGTGGTTTTAAATTATACCCCATAATTCATTATCACACATAAAATGGCGTAACATAGAGGACATTCTTGAATAAAAGTAAAATAAAGAGGATCCCTTACCTTAAGTCTGATGGTGTTATCCACTTGATATTAATGACATGAATAATAAAATATGGTTCATTATTTATAATTACAGATCCTTTAAAATATTTAAAATATTTAGTATTATCTTTTTATGTTCAATCATACCCTTTTTGATGGATTATGTGGTTCAATTTAATTGTTTAGCTCCGTATTGTTTCTTGGTTTTTATGATTGGTTAACTTTTTTCGTGAATGGGTAATCATTTAAC
Source organism: Viscum album (assembly GCA_963277665.1). Lineage (NCBI taxonomy): Eukaryota > Viridiplantae > Streptophyta > Magnoliopsida > Santalales > Viscaceae > Viscum > Viscum album. The sequence continues at coordinate 1,040,691,587 of OY728165.1, forward strand.
ATGGGGATGTTTTTTCAGAATTGAATTTATATTTCATTAGTGAACATACATAAGGATACATGGTTGTAATATTTGTTTTGTTACATGGAGTTATATCGAATCATTATATAAAACATTAGTGATAACCTTTTGGGTTAATTGGCAGTTTTTGATCACTACGAACTCATTTTGCATTATAATTTAATATGATGTGTAAAAAATGAATATAGACGCTTAAATAGGATATATTAAATTATAATTTGGTTCAACCATAACAAAAAACGTTTTCATGACCAGAAATTAAGGTGGTAAAATAATTTGAAAACCCTTCATCCTTGAATGTGGTAAATTATCACATCATGGATGGCATCTTTTGAAGTAGTATAAAAGAAGCGCAAAGGAGAGATGATAATAAATCATTATATTATCATAAAAAAATATTGTACATGTATGGTAGTAGTTTTTTAACAACATTTAGATGAGGAGGGATAAGGATAGAAATGAAAACAAAAGAAGTTGGAAAGAAAGTAAATTAATTGAAAAGAGGAATTTACCTCTTCAATCAATATTCCTTGAGAGACTCATAAGGGGAGAGGATTTTTTATTTTGAAGAGACTAAGGGATTTATGAAAATTTGGAGGAACATGTGGAGAGATTTGGGTAGATTTTAGGCGAGGAAACATTCTTGAGAGGAGTGAAAAGTAGTGGTAAGGAGGGGGGGTATTTATTGTGGGAGAGATGAGGGCTGTCATAATTTTTAATTCCTTAGTTTATTAATTTCCATGAAGACTAGAAATAGTGACAATTACATTAAAAAATATCATAATAAGTGCATATGAGTTTGAAAAAACTTATATTACATCAGGAGAATATCATCCATGACTCTATAAATCATGTGTTTAGCATAATTTGCAATTTATTGTATAGTACTATTCATCAAAAATTGATGTATTTTACAAAATCCCAAAAATTCACTCTAACCATTTTTCGACATGTAGAATAAAAAAATGAAATCTACTTTTCAAAAATTAATTTCTATGTATGATTAATTTAATACTTAATTAAAATAATAATTTCTTGAAAAATACAAATTTTAAAACTATGACTGATTTTATAATGATTTCAAAAATAACATAAGGTAGTATAAAATTATCTTAAAACCAGTAGACATAAAAATTATAATTTATGGATACCTTTTAAGAAAATAAATTTTCTTTTAAATTAATTAATTAATTGTAATTATTTATCTATAACATACGAAAATAGCAATACTTTTACTATGATCATATTATCACTTATAAGATGCCTAAATTTGATTTATACATTCATGGGTGAGGTTTCTATTATTTTTAACTATTTAATATTCATAAGAGATATATTACTATTCATAAGTGTATGTTACTAACCATAAGGGTAGGTAAATATTCACCAAAAATAATGTTTGTTCAATGAGACCCCAAAGAACACCCAGAATGTAACCATTTAAGTCAGATTTGTGAAATTCAAAACACATAAGTGGAAAAATTATGATTAATGGTCCGATAGAATTTAGTATCATGATATGTCATTTATAATGTGATTATACAATAAAGAATATGTATAATAAAGGAATTCCTTTGATAAAACATTGGGTTGTTACAAATTAGAATGAGATACCCAAATTTTATATTTAATATTTTAACCATACACAGTTACGAGGAAAGATTATGAAAAATACACATAAAATGTTTACTAACCACTTCCTCCCAAAATCCTTCATATGGTTGGCTCAAACAGTTTGACCAACCATCCCCCAACCATGTTTTCCCTGTATTCAAAATTTTATATACAACATTGGGTGAATTTACAATTTTGAAAAAACTATATTCCTTACCTTGAGCCTTCAGAAGTCCCACTACCGCACATTGTATGGTTATCTATAAGAGTTATATAGCTTTTATTCATCATTCGCAAATCACGAACCTCCATAAATTCCCAAAAAATTCCAAATTTAATAAAAAAAATTCCAAACATCAGCAAAAAACATTACACACATATAATACATTATGAAATGTGTACTTAAATAAAAATGGTGTTCTAGAACATAAGTGGGGACCAATTATAGGTTTTCCCTCGATTCATCGATAGTCTCATGATAATAATAGGCTGAAAAAATATATTGCTATTTAACATGTAGTTTTAAATTATATTGATGATAAAATTATCATGTTACTATGAAATAATATTTTCAATAACTAATCATTAAAATCATTGATAATTCAGTTATTATTATTATCCATGATATTTTCACTTTTATATTATCTATTGGTGCATTTCATTATTAGTTTATTGATTAGATATAATTTTTGTTCAGTTTCATACATTTTCATATTGATTCTTCCTTATCTCAATTTCAAATTCGTGTTATTTAAATGATTCTTGTGTTCATTTGTTTACCTTTCTATTGTGGTTATAATTATTGGTTAATTATTCATTCAATTGTATTTAACCTTTAAAGGAAATTTAATCTCACCCTTATTTTATTTCCTTTTCCCTAAATTTGAATAAGAAATAATTGAATGAATTTTAAAGGATTTAGTTCATTCAATTTTTTATGTATTTGGTTTTATCTTCTATTACAAATGTTAAATGGGTATCATGTATGTATCTCATACTCCAAAATTTCTAATTTGATCAGTCTGTTGGGATTTGATTCCTTATGTCTATGAAAATGTAATAAATTAAGATGTTGGGTATGGCCTTTTGGGGTCAGGTTCACTAAAATTATCTATGAAAATAAACATAAAAACATATAATTAATTCTAAAAAAATTATTTCATTACTGACAATTATTTTATACATTATATAAAGGTCAAAATCAATATTCCTTTTACATTTTTGGTATGAACCAAAAGGGATATTTTTTTAGAAAATTTCATGAAGATTCAATTGAAAACCATTTGAAAAAAAATTATAAAATGATAAATTTTTTTATAATAAATAGTTTTTTCTATTTAAAAAAACTTTTTTGAAAAGACATAAAAAACTTATTTTTTGAAGAAAAATGAGATTTCATCCTAGAGATAAATAAGAATGATTTTTAATAAAAAAATACAACTAAAATAATGAGTACATAAATAGGGGAAAATTTTGGAAAACTTATATTCTCATGACATAACTAGTGGAGAAGATAATTCAATAGTTTCATGAGATATGTATCATGATCGTTTATTATCAAAAACATGATCATAAATAATCCAAATAAACAATAGGATTGTAACTTAAAATATTTACTATTTTGGTAGCATTTAATAGTAAGAACCATGCTAGAATAAAATTAAATTAAAAAAATAACATGATAATGTTTAAATTCTTGATATTATATTTCAATGTGGTTATATATAAACCACATAAAATAATACGGGTGAATAACATAACATATATATCATAGAATTTTAATTGGGACAAAAAATCACTTAACTCTTCGATATATTTTTAATCGTAAACCCTTTGAAATATTGATACTTAATTCGATATTAAAATGTTTTTTTAATAGTATCATAAAAATTTAAATTATTATGATGTATATGCACCACATAAACGTAATAAGTGGTGAACTTGTCATATATCTGCTAGAAGTAAAAAGTGAGGGGGAAATATCTTTCCCTAAGTCTTGAATTATATTTCACACATTATAAGGTCATTTATAGAAAATCTTATTTTATTATAAATATTTAATGTACCAAAATTATTTTTATCATACCATATATTATTTTCTTATGAACATATATTACATATTTGTTAAGAATTCAATATTAATGTCCCATTTTGTGTAATAACGATGTCTTTTGAGTATGTTGATTTGTTATTTTTTCCACTTACTTTTATCATTCTAAAATCATATATATAATTTTAAACATGATATAAATATAAAATGTATTGATTGTATATGTTTATATAGTAATCCATAAGACATGTATGTAGAAAATTAAATACAAAGTTCACGAAGATGGTAGGCCATACGTATGAATGAACGTCATATCTATTTTATGAATGGGTTTATATAATAAATGTGATATAATATATTACTATTAAAATATATTCTTTAGGACATATATATAAAAAAATTTCATTAAATGAATTTTTATTTCCTTCCATGTAACGTGGGAACAAATTACATTGTTTTGTGAGGCAATAATATGCCCTAAAAACAAGCAACATTATTGTATTCCCAAAGATTAAAATGTAGGTTGGAATATATCATATAATAATTCCATATTTATATTAATATCATAAATATCATATATAAAAATTCAATCCATCATTATATCCATTTGTAAGAGGTGGTAATGGAAAATGAATAATATCGGTTTGCAAGGAGTTAATCTACCGTACACATGAAGGCTGGTTTTTTATCCAACTCAATAGAATAGGACATAGTTCTAGTTAATTACCATAAAATAAATACATATTTTAATATCTTATATAATTGTTTTTGTTTTATCTTCATTTTTTAATAATAAATTAAGGTGTAATATGAATAAATAAAATAAAATTTTTGTTCATGTGTGTTACCTCTTCTTCAGAGAACATATTTTTGTTTTGAAACAAAAGAATTCATGTCATGGATTTATAACCAAAATAAGGATTCTAGGATATTATGATGGAATTAATGAAGTCATTTTTTAAGCTATTGTATGATCCAAAGGGTTCTACATGTGTGTAGGTGAGAGGAGATGGGGTTTCCTTTTATAAGCGAGGTGAGTGAAAACCATGTTTTTTTAAAATAAAAAGGTGTACTGGGGTGTTTATAATTCTATAAGGCAAAAAAATGGACCATTATTGAATATATAAGATTTATGTTCTCAATATTTCCATCCAATGTGATTTTTTACATTTATTGGGTCATTTTTAACCATTATCATTTTATATTATCAATTGATAAACCCATTTTTACCTTAACTATGAAAAATAATTTCTACTATTTTTACTTTTTAATATGGTAAGAAACATTTATGAAAATTTTAGACACTATAGATAATTATAATTCCAAATATGGAATTTATTTTTCCAAATTATATTCCCAAAAGTGGAAAATTATAATTTAAAATTATTCTTCTTGACACGATGAAAAAGAAGTTTTCAATAGAGAAAATTATCATGTAGTTTTTAAAAAAAATAATTAATATGATAATTATTACAATCAAATAAATTAGATTAATTGATATATAATTAAACAACTATAACTTTTCAACCCAGTTTGAAATTTAAAATAACCAAATAAGTTCTTTAAATGAAAGAACAGTTTCCAATAAAACTAACATTCTTCACTACTCATTATAATATTATTATCTTAATAAAAATCCCAAAAAATTAAGCATTAATATTTTGACATGATAATTTAAAAATTGAATTATATATTTTTATATTTATTTTCAAAAAATGTAATATATTAATTTTATTTTTCCCAAAATTTAAATAATTTTTTTAGAAAAATTATTATATTTGAAACATATAAATAATTTTATAATAATTAATAACTTTTTATCATTACTATTTTTATATAAAAACTTTACACATAATATTCAATTTTTTCAATAACTTTCATATATATTTGTTTTAAGGATAGGTTATAACTATCATGTTTAAATAATAATAATATAATTGATTTTTATGACCCTTTAAAACTTAGTGTTGGGTGTAATGGATGATAAACATAGCATTACATGAAATGAATGATATAAAATAAGTAAAATTTATATGAAAAATAATTTATTAATAAAAAAAGTGAGGTTTTAGAACATTTTAATTGTAAAAATACATTATTTAAAATGTAAGGGTCATTCTAAAAAATGGTGTTCTATTTAATTATAAAAGAGTTACATCCCCTCCATTTCAATAATAAACATTCCTTATAATCTATCCCAAAAAACTATCACTTTTTCCATTGAATAAATATATCTCACCACTATATTAATCTTTTCACCATTAACTTTTTAGGGATTTAAACTCAATTGATATTTCCAATAAAAAATTAAGATCTCGTCATGTGTTTTACTTTTTATAAGTCTATATTTTTTCTCTAATTAGTTCCAAATCATCTCCACACTTATTAATTTTTTGAAATATGTTTCATTTATATACACAAAATTAAATAAATGAATGGTAAAGTAATAATTTAATCATTTACATTAACGTCGGAAAAAATAAAATAGTTTTAACTATGTGTTGTATAGACTACTACCTCCACAATGTAACATTTTTCGTTTTTCATCCTATTTTTCATTTAGTGTGAAAAAAACATAAAATTAGATTCCAAAACTAAAAAAATATGTATATTATCATTATTTATTTATAATAATAATTCTAAAAACATCCTTAACCATAATCCCCTATCAAGATATAGCATGTTCATATTTTGGATGATTTAACCACCAATTTGAATAAATGCTTAAAATAATGTATTATGGATGGATGTGGGAACATAAATACTTATATAGTTATAAATTAAAAATAGTTTAAATATTGGTATTTTTGTTTTAAGGGTAATATTATTCTTTAAAACTTTACTAAAACATACTTTTTGATAAATACAATTGCCATAATTTGATGATAAAGATTCAATTTTTACACCAATAATAAATGAAAAATAACATAACAAAGTAAAAAATGATAATACCATTTCTATATTAACATAATTATATAATAATATGGTTAATAATAATGTAAAAAATTTTAATTTTATTATTTATGATGTTGAGTACATGCATATATGGAATCATTAAAAAGGTAAAGGTTTCATCTCAAAATTTTCATTCCTTAAGACACATTTTGATTTATAAAAATTATTTTTTAAAATTGTTTAATAAATAATATTTGATGTATAATAGTATAAATTGTAATAATTCATGGTATTTTAACATAAACATCATGTCTTTTTCTTCCAATGGATTTTTATTATAATTTTTCATAACCCAAATGGGTGTTTATCCCAATTTCTTTTCATTGAGACAATTTTTTACGCTATAAATGAATTTTTTATTTCTATGTTGTATATACATACTAATAATTTATTTTGGTATACGAGGTGATTTAATTGAATTTATTCATATATCCATAATATTTTAAAAATTAAAATGATTTATGGTGACAAAAAAAATTCTAAAGATATAAGGGTTTTTGGTATGTCAATTAGCTTTCATTGACATATACTCTTGTTTATTGATACTTATTGTAAAATGTTGGCTCTAAAAAACTTATAATGAAATTAATATATAATAACTATTTATATTTTTTGGAATTATTTTTAATATCTATTTATTCTTCCATAATGATTTCATTAATAATGTGAGATATTGTAAATAATAATTCTTGAACAATATAATGAACCTTTTTTTAAATGTACACGTTTTCCTATTCTTAAAAGATTTTACTTCTTATTTGGAATGATTTTATATTTTATATCCATCGGACTTTATATTTCCCTTCATTATTTTAAATAACAATTTGTAAACTATTTATATAATGTTGGCCTCAAAAAATTTATATTTTTTTGATATTAAAATGTTTTATGATTCAAGATGTTAAATTTAATCTTTTAAACCATATTTTATTATGGAAAAAATATTATTATTTAATGATTATTTATTTTTAAAACATTTTTAAAATATAGAATACTAATTTCTATGTTTTTTTATTATTTAAACTATTTTTTACAAATAATTTACATAAGAATTAATGAAATACTTCTTAAAGAAGTATCACTTCTAATTTCTTCCTTTATTAATATGATTTTCCTCCAATAGAATATATTTTTATGATTAACACTATATATTCTCTATAAATTTATTTCATTTGTGTGAAATTTATTGGTGTAATATTTTTTGTAGCAATTTTATGAGATTCCTTTTTATAATGATATGAAAACTATTTTCATCCCATAGGTTCTTTATGATTTGATGACTTGGAAATAACATTCAACCCATATTAGTTATATGGAATTATTTATTATATTATTATTTATTTCAAGAGAAGTATATATTTATTGATTATGTGCTGATAGGAACCTATATCTCCCTCTAGTGAATTTTATTAATGTAATATATCTCAAGAGTTATAAATGTGATATTAACAGATTAGCGGGTTGATAGGTTCACAAGTGAGGGTGTGATTGTTGATAGTTTAGTGAAAAATATCCTATTAAAAAATCATGGTAGGATCCCATGTTCAAAAAGATTGGAAATACTATGTTTATAAGTGTACCAATTTATTTTACTTTGATATTTTTAATGGATCATTATTAATGTCTCATGTTTTTACATTTTAATGAATTGATATGTATTTGACCATTTTTGATTAAATTTATATCACTTATTATTATGTAAAACACTAACAGATTCATATTCTAATTACATAATCATTCTAATTCATGTTCCTCTTATTTTTAACTCCCTTTTAGGGAAATTTATATGTTATACCTTACTATAAATTTGAGATCACACATTCCATTTTTTATATTCCATAGGTTAAAAAGATGACACTAACATATGAAATGTAAAAAATAGTGTTTAAATTATGGAGAAACTTTCAAAATGGTGTAAAATATATTTTATATTTCTTGGATAAAAAAATAAATCATTTATTTTTGTCATGTTTTGTGAGAATATTATGTATTGTAAGGATGATATTGGGAATGATTTATATAAAATAATTTTATGATTTTTAGTATCTATTGTTGGTAATATATAAATGTTTAGTAAATTTTTTTCATTTTTTGGGAAAATTAGATTAAAATATATGGAAATTTCTAAGGGATAAATATATATATTTGATAACATCATGAAATTTTCATAAAATATAGGTCTTGTGGTTTTCATTGATTATACATCCCTAACTCATTACTGGTAAAAGAATGAAAGGTCTAGAATTGTCTTACCCAAGGTTAAGAATATAGAAGCCAGTGTGTTTAGTATTAATACAAATATTACATGGTTCATGATAATGTGGCCTAACTACAAACATGGATAGAAACTCCTAGGAGATATTCATTGGATGATCATATTCTCATTACAAACCATTATAAATGATTTATTTCTTAGTTAAATTGAATGATAAGGTTGATATGTGTAATATATCCCAACATAGCGTAACCTAGGTTAAACTTATATTGATATAAGTTTAACTACTTTAATTATATTCCTATATAATAATGTAATGTAACAAGACATTTTTAGGTTGAAGTAATTTTATGATTATGATAATTCTCCCATATTGTAAACATTTCATCACCCATGTCAAACAATTGGGTGTTAGTAATGGATGAAACTATAATGAACCATAATTGAGAGGGACAATGTAAAGAATAATTCAATTCGAAACCTGTCAAAATGGGAGATAGAATGAGGAAACTAGTAATAAATCTAAACTACATGTCCGAGAATATGATTAATAATGTGAAAATATTGGATGTCCTATAACCTATAAGAAAGATAATGATGGTGTCTTATGATAGATCGAATTATGAATATGCTGATGTAAATAATTATCAAATTTCTATGTGACAATAATTTAGAACGAAATGAAAATGGAATTATGTCAAGGGGACTCAATGATTTTTTACATATGTAAATTGGGTCATCGATCACCAAACAACCATAAAAAAATGAAGATTCCGGTTAAAATTATAGGAGCATAAATAGTGAATAAAACTTCTCCATCAATAGTTAGATTTCTTATATATGGAATAAAATTAAATGTCCCTTGTTTATTTTGTCATCCCTTGGATGATATTGATATTTGGTATGATTAAAAAAAATAATTGGTATTTTCATCAATGACTACCAATGTGATAGATTTTGGAGGCTACATCCTGTAATTTAAAATTATGAATATGGGATCATTATTTTAGAAACAATTTGTTTTCAAGTTCTTTTATTATGTGTACCACCATAATTTTTTTGACCAAGTAAAAGATCATTTTTACAATGTTTTAATTTATATATTTATATTTTTGGGAATATAAATCATAGTATATGTTAGTTAGTCATATTTTAAATATGTATAAAAATGGATTAACTATATTAACATAGGCACCATATTTTATGATCTTGGATAGATTACCAAAGACATCCTCACTTGAGGAAAATTGTATAGTAATAAAAACAACAACCAGCTACCACTACAGATAGATCTTATTGTCACTATAAAAAAAGTTGACAACAACATATCATCTTCATCATCATCGATCTATATATTCATAATACATACATTCCATAAGGTTTCCAAATAATTTTAATACACAATAAAAATATAATGTTATCAATAATCCCCACCCCCACTAAGTATTCTTTTGAAAAATAATCCAAATGTTAGTGAAAAGGTGGTGTCGACTAGTAACCATGGGGATGAAAGAATTTCATGTCACTGGTTCATTTCCTTGGAACATGTTAGAAAATATAGTATATTAGTGAAATAATAAATTTCTAGGAATTCCATATATGTCCACATGAAGACCCACATAGGTCCAACATAGAGGGGAGTCCATCCCCTACTATCCATTAACTGAGATGGTTTATTATAATAGGAAACACACGGAATAGTGTAACAAGTGCATGAGGATATGGGTAGTAATATATAGAATCAAGTAATGTTGGATATGGATAATATGGGGAGAAGGTAAACTGGTGAATAAAGGAAGAAAATATAAAACGGTCTGTGAGGTCTCTATGTAATGGTCTCAATGGGGAATCAAATGACGAGGAAGAATTTTTGTCAACATTATCTTTAAACCACAAATTTCCACTAACACCACCATATTGAAAAATCTAGTGGAATGATTGATACAGTTCTATTGTTTAACTATAATATAAATAGTGAATCATATTTCAACCATTATATTAATTTATGATAATCCTTCATTTTGGTATGAACTATAAACTCCGGGAAAAATAAAATGTCTTTTAACAACAAACCATGAAAGATACGTAACTATAATGGTTAATAATAAATATAAAATTGGTACTAGGCTCAATATATGTGAATATATGTGATTGATATTTTATTATTAAAATAAAATCATGAGTTATATTATAGATAGAAATAGTTGATTCTGTTAGTGAGTAATAATAAAAAATTATCATGAGGAAATTTTTTTAAGGGATGATAATGTAATAACATAATATTTAAATATCTATTCCCTTTAAATTAATAATATATTAAATAGCGTGTTTCACAAACAATACAAAATTTAATCAAAATAAAACATTGATTTTTTTGAATATTAAATATAGTTATTAAAAAATACCCTTTGAATTAGCTGGAAAACATTAATATAACTATATTAAAAAATCAATAAAGAGATAAAAAATGAAATGTAATCCAAAAGGATAACACTTCTATAAAAACATCTAGTGGATGTTGGAAGGTACATATCTTAATAAGGGAATTCCATAGACTATTCCAAAGCCTAAAATGAGAAATTATATCACTAGTGAGATCATTTATGGGAAGTTTATATGAATATACAACATTAAGTGAAATCCATGGTTGATAAATCACATAATGTGCATCCCATACTGGTTATATTACTCGAAGATATCAAGAATAAGTTATATGTGGTTTTATAAGTTTTAATTTTTTGAATATGAACATGTGTTTTTTATCTAAAAAACTAAATGATTATAATAATATAAAATACAATTGAATATTAATACCCTATTTTTTTACGAAATAATATATAAAATGAAACTATTACTATTTATATATTATTATAAAAAATATTTTTTCATCCATTGAATATATATTTTTTGAAAATAAATCAAAATACATTCAAATTATACATAAAGATACTTCTTTATTAAATTTTCTATTCAATGATCTGCGCATTTATATTTCAAGAATAAATATGACTTTTTGATATTAAATCTAGAAAAATAATTCAATTTTTAATTCACCAAGTCAAAATATACTAAGTATTTATATATTAATTTCTTTGGAATGGAATTATTTTGAGTTTGAAATTTTAATTTTTACAACAAGTACTGTTTTTTATGATAAAATTCTATAGGAATATCATAGAAATTTAAAACCCATTTTGAGTAATAAAATACATATTTAAGGAATAAAATTACTCATTTTAAATATATATTTTTTTCTTTAAAAAAAGTATGTTCAACATTTTTAGAGTTAAAATAAAATGATTTCTTACTGAAAATTATTTTTTGTCTTATATTTAAATCAATAATTTTACAACTGAGATGTTATTATTTATTCCCATAAAACAATCATACCATGTTATTTTTTTAATAATAAACAAATTTATGTCATGTTACATGATAATTTTAATAACTCTGGCTTACATTTATGTTTTATTCATAAAAATACACTTTTTCTAAAAAATATTTTTTCACGATTAAGTGAGATTGTTTTAAAATTAAGTTTTCCCATACATATAAATTTTATTTTAAAACATGTATTTAAAATTTTAAATTCAATTGATAAAATTAGTTCAAATGGTAAATATAATAACTGATCATTAAAATTATTTACTATATCTAAAAATTAATTACAATTCAAATGTAAACAAGGGTAAATGTATAAAAGTAAAATGAAAAATCTCTTAAATAGTAATTTTATTCTAAAAAATTTAATTTTGATGTGATTTTAGTACAATACTAACCTCTAACTCCGATTTTTTACTTTTTTCCTATATTATAATTGAATAATAACTCTATATTCATGAAAATGTGAGAGTTTCTCCCAAAACTGACATACTGGTCAATTAAAAATTAATAAAGCACCATTCACATCATGACTCACATTTCATTATAATTTTTAATGGAATTATTCCCATATTATCTTTGTAGAACCATCTTCAACTATCATATAATTTTATTAAAATTATTTTCTTCTATGAATTTTACTTCAAGGATTTTCCAAATAGAATACTCATATTTCTAACATGAGTTTTACTTTCTCTTATCCATTTTTTACTATACTTATTTCTAAAAAATCGATATAATTTTAGATATAATTGAATAATAATTAATATTATATAAAAAATCATTATAATAATATGAAAACAATTATTTACTCCTTTTTATCCATTGAGAAAAAACAAATGAACATTTATTACTTGTTGTGTGGATTACTTCAACCACAAAGTAATATTTTTATTTTTTCACCTGACGCATATTTTTAAAAAAAATTAAAAAATATTATTTAAAAATTTAAATATAATAAATAATATCATTATAGTCATTATTATTGTATTACAAACATAACTATACTCACCCATCAATATTTATAGTGCTCAAGTTGGTTATTGTTTACCAACCTTCCTAAATAAATGTTATAACACTATATCATGGATGAATATATGAACTAAACTAATAATATAATTATATTTTAATAATAATTTAATGTTTTTTTGGAATTTTTATATTAGTTATTTTAGTCATCATTAAAATATAATCATTGTTAACTAAAATTAAAAAATATACTGCCATTGATTCAAATTTCAAACAAATAAATGAAACAATTATAATAAATAGATATCATTTGATTATAGCTGGTCCATATTAAAATCGATAAAACTAATAATGATCTTATAATGCAATATATTAAAAATAATTTTTTTATTTAGGATGTTAAACGCTTGTGCAGAATGAAGACATATAAATATAAGGTATTTATATAAACATTTACAACTTTGAGACACATTTTTATAAACCAAAATTTATTTAAATGGTGAGTACAATACCAATTGGTTATAAAATATAATTAATTATCTCTAATAATTATATTTTAACATCATATTCAAGGTTTACCTCTTTATAGGGTTTTTAAAAATGTATGTTAATTTGTAATTATTTTTTATTAACAATACATCTTTATTGGGACATGATATAATGTGGTAAAACCAACCCAAATGTTGTTGATTTTTGTCTTTAGTTTTTGATAATACCACTTTTTTTGGTTAAGTGGGAACCCTAAAATTTCTCATATTCCCATTAGAACATGTTCCATTACAAGACCTAAACTCCAAAGGAACAATACATATTACATGACATGAAGGCCCTAGAACTAAAAAAAATAACTACCCCTCCCTATCATCTACATAATTGAAGGCATATTTCTCACCACCTTAAATGTCTGGTCAGCTAGCATATCCTAATGTAGAGTTGCATGGTGCCTAGTATAGATGGAAATTTTTTAACATTATCATCCTTCCAACCTGGTCAGCATTGAACTAGTTGATTATACATTCTATAATTCCTCATCTTGGATCTACTGTAATGTTATCTAGATAATATTCATCTAGTCGTTTCTGTCTCCTATGCTCAAGGTCCAATGGGGCTATGATAACTTGAAGGCCCAGTGGCCTGAATGCCTTTGGTGTTTTGAAGGCCTTGTGACCCATAGGACGAAACCGGTAGCCTCAAGGGCCAAATAACACAAACAGTTTAGGTTGTAATTGTACAACACAATAACCGCTATAGTTGTGCCATTTTATACAAAATTCACCACCACCTTCATTTTATCTTTGGTATTTCATTTGTCGACCAGAAGCCTCTACCACTATGGTATATTTTAATTAGTGACATGATCTAATGTTATAAACCCATTTCATAGGTCTATAGTGTATATAATTTCAATAAATTTATTATTTAATACAATTTTATTTAATCCATGGAATATATAGATCCATATTATTTTAAATATTCCATAATCTATTGTTTCAAAAATTACTAATTCCACAAGTATTTTTTATAACTCAATTACATATAAAAGAGTTATATTCATCTTTATTGAACATTATTGTTAATGTTTATCGCAAAAATCCGTATAAATATATTATGATATTATATGTATTTTTTCTATTGAATTATTTATTATATTAATTTCTTATTTGACTATGATTGCATTCATATAGTTTGAGATTTTAAATAATAATATAGGTATTCTCAAATGAACCTTTTATGAATGTCTAATTTTTTTTAACATTGATAAATTTTTTCATTTATGTTTTTAAGGATATTATGTTTTATCTTATATAACCATCATATTTATCTTTACCAATTTAACATAATGTTTATCGAACATTTCATTGATGTGGGATTCACCAAATATTTGTATTTTTTATATAAAAGGGTTTTTAATTTCCACTTTTAAAATTTTATCTCTCAATGTACATTTTCTTTTATATAAAAAATTATTAATTCCAGATTATTTATTTATAAAATCAATTTTAAATGTGTCTTCAAAAATTTATTAGAAGTATTTTTCATGTAAATTTAAAATATGTTTTATAAAAAAATTTGAACTGTTTTAACGAAATTCTTCTCTAAAATGTTTCACATTATATTTCATATATGTCTCTAAATGATCTATATTTAATAGAGTTATATTTAATGATTCATCTTATATTTTCTCTTATAATGTATTTAAATTTTTTGAGGATGTTTTATGTCCTTTTTTTATTCTTCATAATTTTTTTTCTTGAGAAACCAGTTGATAATTTTATGATTCACATCTCCATTCCATTTTTTCTTTATTACTCGATGATTTGGAAGTAAAACTGATCCCATCTTCATTCGATGGGTTATTTTAGGATACTATTATTATTTTAATATGGATAAAACATTTATGGATTATTTGATGGATGGGACCCACATCTCCCTATAATGAATTGTGTAATTCTTCATATCTCATGTGATAAAACATCAACTGAACAACTTCGTGAGTAGAAAGGATTAAAATGGATTTTTTATGATGAATGATATATAACCCAATATTTATGTGTGAACATGTTTTAAAGAAATCATGTTTACAATGTTACTAAATTATATGTCTATAGATGATCCACATTCTTTTCTTACATCATGTTCCAATGATCAGGATTAGTATCTCATGTAGTTTTAAATATTATTCCATGGTTGAAGATTGACCATTAATAATTAAATGAATATATTTTATGCATATAGAAAAAAATTGACTCATGTTTTAATTTGATAATTATTCTTCTTCATGCTCATCACACTTTTCAGAACTATTGTCTTTACTTTTATATGTTATTCTTTATTAGAAATTTTGGCTCATCACATCCATTGTTTTACTATCCTTATGGTATGTAGATGAAAATTTCATGTAAAATTTATCAAAATAGGTTTTGGATTATAGAGAAGATTCAAGTTGGTTGGATAATTTTTTTTATTTTAGTTATTAACGTCACTAAAACCTTATGGTCATCAGGGTTTTATAGTATATTTTTAATGTTATATCTACATTGTGGATGATTTATGTAAAATAAATATGAGTTTATCATTGATTTCTACGAATTCCAAATAATGGAAAACTGAATCCAAATTGGATCTTATTCTGATATGGGATGATATAGGATCAACATACATTAAATTAATAATATTTATACACATTTTATTTCATTTTAAACCTTATCTCAGTTGTGGAACCCTTCTTTAACTATTTAATAAATTATTGAAGTAATGAATTATTACCTATATTAATATTTATAATTAAAAAAATGAAATTTATCTTGTTTTTAAATTTATAAATTATCATCAAAAATATAGAAAATATTTTATTATATTAATTTTTTATGATGTATTAGATAATTTAAAAATATTGTCTCAAAACACATTGAAACCCATTTTTTAATAAAATAATTTTAATCATAATATCAAATTAATTTCCATACCATTATTTGTAAAAGAAATTATATAATTACCCATAAAATAGATTAAATATAGAATAATATAATTTATTTAAATCTTTTTCTAATATAGATTAGTTTAATTTATTATCTAAAAATAATTGAAAAATACTATTTTCTAGGAATGAAATATCTATTTTCACAATTAAATAGTGATTTCATTATTACTAACCATTTATTAATTAATGAAAAAATGATCATAAATTTATTAAAAATCAATAAAAATATATTTCATAAAAATATGATTTAAATAATGATCATTACACATAATATATAAGATATTTAAAATACATTCAATAATTAAATTTTTAATGAAAACAATATTATTTTTAGAATATAAAATTGAGTTCATATTCCTTAATAATTAAAAAATAATTCTAAATGAAGAAAAAAATTTATAAATTATATTTAAAATTTATTTATTCTTATTCATAACCACTAATCCAACATCTAGAATAGGATAATCACATTTAATAATAATATTTCAATAGTATATCACAATTTGATTATGCTAAATATTATTTTTCTCACAAGATTTAAAAAAAATACAATTTACATAAAGTGGAATGTATAAAAAATATATGGTTGTTACATTCTTCCCCCATTATATAAATTTCACCCTCAATATTCTATCAGAAGGATACAAGAAATCGAGGATGCATCTACCTTATCGCATTATCAGGTTCTCATGTTGCTTACTCAAATTTTTTATTCCTTTGAAAAAATAGGGAGATTAGTCTTTTTCCATAACAAATTATATCCATAACCCAATATTTACACTGATTGATCCTTATATGAAATTTCTTACTTCAGTGGCCCACATTCTGTGTTAACTACATAGAAGTATTAGGTTATTACTCCCTTTAATGTAATACATCAAAAAATCATGAACTTGAATGACTTTTTATGGAAGAAAGAATCTATAATTTATCATGTTCATATGATCATGAGACTAAAAGGGGATAATAAATATAGGTATCATCATTTACTTCTTTATTAATCATTTAAACTTCTCTAAATGATATATTAATTGGAATACATTTTCACAAACATCAAAATCTAGATCTCAACTACTATTGACAAAAAACATTTGTTGACACTCACATTACTTGATGTGATTTTGATTATATTTTACATTATCATCCATTAATTAATATATATAAGGTACCGATAACATTAATTCTCCACATTCAATCCAAAAAATTTGATTTCATTAATTCTTTTTATATATTGATTCATAAGCATCCATCTAAATTCATGATTGAAATATATTGTTGTTAGAAAAGTCATCTAGAGAGATGTGATGATCTCATTCACCCTTGATATATATAGAACATTCCTTGAAAATATAAACAATTTTTTTATTATCCTAAAATACTAAAGTTCTATCAAAGTATATGATAATGTTCTCAATATGTAAATATCCATCCATAGTCAATACACATTCTAGAAATTGCAGTCATCCAAATGGGGAATTACAAAAAAAGATCAAAAAATATAATGTAAAACACGAACAAGGATCACCAAAAAGTTACACAAAAGAAGAAAGAGAACATATTCATAATTCTAACACATTCAAGATAAATAATATAAACCACTGAGATAAAACACATGGGACCATAAAATTCTCCATGTGACCTTCTATAACCACCAATCCATCCTACTATATTGATGGAATCCAACAAGTGAAATTAGCACGAGAAAAAAATTCACATACCTTTACTTTATTCCTTCAAATAACATCAACAAATACCCAAATTAATAATTAGGGTTCTATTAGAAATCCCTGCATGATTCCACAAATGAATATTTTCATCGTCTAATATAAAAATTCAATAGATATTTATTTTAAACAAATCAAGATTTCAATGAATCACTCCAATATCAGACAATTTTTTAAAACATTAAATAGGATTTCATAAAAGCTCACCATATTATCCAATTCTAGAAATATTTCATTCTTTAATGAAAATATTTAAGCATCATAAAACCAAGTATTTATACATCATATGATAATAATGTGAGAATATAACCATGAAAAAACCTTCAGATGATAAACCAATTATAAATGAACAAGAACATTTTATAGTCTATAAACTATGGGTATATGTTTTATAAATCAAGGAAAATACCAAATCCAAGCCTATGTAGGACCTAACCAATATAATATTTTCTAGTATTTCAAACACAAATGTGACATAAATACTCATGAGGAATTACACACACAAAGAGTGACAGGTCGATTTATTAATACACATAATGTTACCTAATGTTATATGTTTGTTAAAATATATTTAAAAAACTATGATTACATTTATTGAAGGATTTTAACATTAAATAGTTTGTGATTCAAGGATTTTAGATCTTTTTCAATACATAAACCATCTTTTAACATTTTCATCTCGAAAACGGTGTGGAAATGATATTTATATAGAAAACCCATTTAAAAACATGTATCTCTTACAAACATTCCATTCCAATATTAAAACATAAATTTACATTACATATACAAATTGAATTGACATGAACATATATAATTTAAATATGTTACCACTTTTATAGGGAAACATACCTCAATATTGGAGGAAACATAGGTCCCTTCGACAATGATGATTAGAAACAAGAATATCATGCAATGAAAGAAAATGCATGAGGGAAAACATAAAAGGACAAATATTAAACAAAAATTAATCCCAATATGATCATCAAAAATATAAAACATCACTAATAAGAACAATGGAAATTAATTATTTTAAATAAATAAAAAATGGTGATTTTATGTATCCACTATAGGTATTCAACACCAAAAAGAGTGATTTAGAAAGAGAGATAAAAACGAAAATAATATTTTCAGATAATATGTTTTGAGAGGGAGGATTGAATGTCAAAATGGATAAAGAATCAAACTTGAGGTGTAAAAAAATTAATTGACTCCAAGTATTCAGATCATGAATCCCTTTCATGTCATGACTTCTACAAGTTACATATATATTGAAAAATAAAATTAATCATCTTAAATTATCTTGACAAAATCTTTCATATGGTGATGATATTTCATGAATTATGAATTTTCATGATCTAAACTGGACTCAATACATCTTTTTTACAGTGTATTCAAGTTTCCAAACCAATTCAAAAAATAAATGTGTATTGTAGGAAATAATTAGTCCATATTCTATATCAAATACCCCACATAACTATTAATCCCTCCAATACCATGAAAAATAACTTAACATTAACCTAGATTTTACCTTTACCCTAGATGTTACAATTATACACACTATACAAAATATTGTCCCATGAATATTTTCAAGATACTTGAATGATAAAAAGGAAATTTCATGGTTTCCTTATCAAAAATTACTACACCCATGTATCATGGAAATATTTTCCATGATTCCATAGTACAAATACCAAGGGAATTATTTTACCATGGAGTTCCATTTTTTGGTGATCCATAAGTTTATCTACCTCTACTAATGCAACAGTATTTAAATGTGATAAAAAAAATCCATTTTCATTGAATAAATAACTTCTTAAAAAAAGGATATGATTAAAATCCAAAAAAAATATTATTGATAGAAAAATCTTGATAATGGAACACTTTATCGGAAATATATAAAGCACCAAAAAATGTGTCCTCTATTAGCTCTTTTTTTACCAATGATGTATGACACATTTATAATGCTAAAAAAGATCTAATAATGGTATAATTGACCAAAACTATGAAAAGATCTTATAAAAGATCATTTTATGACTTCTTTTAGTTGGTTAGTGAAATGTACATTTATAATTTCTATTATAATCCCTAAAAATGGGGAATACAACAACAAAATTCATTAAAAATATGAACACTACAACCAAAAAATAGCAGTAAGAACTAAAAATACTGGTTGAAAATTACTATTTTAATTTAATTACCAGTTATAGTGAAAATAAAATAAAAACACACTGTATTATATATATTTCCAAAAAAAATTTATAGTTACATGAGTAATAATTATTTATCAAAGAAATTATAAAATATCAAGGTTTTTTGTCTTTGGTCCCCAAACCCCGGACCATTCTATTTCCAAATAAACCCTCCCATCTTAAAAAATTTCTCTATATAAAAAACAATAATTATGATAGTATTATGGTAAAGAAATAAATTAATCACAAAGTGTTAATTTTAAAATAAAAACACATTGTTTTATTCATACCTGGAACACCATGTGTGGGATTTATTTGTTGTTTCTTATTACACATCAAACCATTTATTTATATTCTAAAAAATTAGTACTGTAAAATTTTATCTCATATTTGGATATAAAATAATTAATAGGGATTTGATAAAAGTCCAGATTAATTACTTTTTGGGAATATTCGTTCCATGGGATCACCACTTCACATTTGTCTTCTGGAATTACATTTTTAAGATTAACTAAATATGTCTATGATAAAAATGTTGTCAAAATTAGTTATGTAATTTTAGATAAAATTAGGATAAATTAATCTAATATAATGTTCTCATTTTATGTGATATCAAGTGTATCATAAACTGATATGGTACTTATATGTTTAGAAAATGCATATTGAGTCATATCGACCACAACATCATTCAGATTAACATGAAGTCAATTTCTATTTAGAAAATGAATTAAAGATCATCCTTAATTATCATGACAATATTAGTGTTTTTTGTTAGTAGTTTATAGTGAGTAACATGCATTTTAATATAACTTCCAATTTGAAACTAACAATGAACACTTTAATTCATAATGGGAACATCATGTATGAGATTAAGGTGAAACACTTTCATACACATCAAAATTGAGATATGGATATTTTTTATAAATTATAAAAATAATAGGAATTCGTTTCCTTGATTTTTTGTATGTGACAATTAATTTCAAATAAAATTTCAATTTCAGATAAAAACAACACAGTTTGTGTAATAGTGTCACACTATATGTTAGATTGTGGTTAAGAAGACTCTTATACATAATGAATGGACTATTGATCATTTTATTAATGTATAAAACCATCGACATATATTTTATTGGATTGGAGTATGTCACATGTGTATTGTAATAAAATATCATTCTAAATAGAAAAAACTCAATTTGATTCATACTGATCACATTGTGTGTTGGTTTTAAATGAAAATTATTCCCAAAAATTAGAAATGAATTATGAATCATTATCAAGAATTATCAAGAAAATATTGGGGTTCTTGATCATTTTTCATTAAGTGACACACATTTTTGACTAAAATTTAAATTTTAAAATGATAATGTACACTTTGATACATAATTGGAACAACGTGTATCGAATTAATTTGTATATTATTCCTACAAATATAAAATGACTTATAAATTATCTAATCAATTTATCAAAACAATATAAATGTGTATTATTAGTGTTAGTATTATTACTAAAATGTCATTTTGAACTAAAATCATAATGGTCACTCCATGTATCGGATTGAGGACCACCCGATGAATAAAAGTAAAAAAATGGCTTATTTAAAATTTTACAAGAGTATTAAAACAATTCTAATGTTTTTCTTCATTTTGAAAATGTAATGTCTCATAATTTGATTGTAATTATTTTAATTAAGTGGAATTATTTCAAGATAACACACTTTAATGGAACATGAATCTGAGGCTCGTAGTGTCTACAATGTAATTTTGAACTTTTTTAAGGTATGTTCTTTAAATGTGTGAGTGGGATTTTCTAACTCTTGAATTGGTGCTCATATCAAAATTTTGAGGCACCGTTGAACTTGTAGCATCAGGATTCACCTATAAATGACTTAATCTCATCCAGAAAGGGCCCAGTGGAAATGTTTCGTTTCGGATTTTTTGAGAAAATTAATAAATTAATTTATAGTAATTATTTTATTTCTTTTATTATCATTGAGTGGCGAACGTCGATGTTGCAGTGCAATAATGAGGTTGCGATAAGGCATATTAATTGTGGGTAAATAATGGCTCATTTGAAACCACAACACTATTATCTTAATATCTCATTTAATATGGCTCATTAAATGGGGATCATTTAATGAGCATCTTTCATGGGTGCAACATCGATGTGATTTTTATTTATTTTTATAATCCTACATTTTGGAGTTTGGTAATTAACAAACCCGGGGAAAACACTGACGAACCATCAGTAGAATGCCTCTCCAATGAAGAACAAAGAACAAAGAAAAAAATGTTGGAGGATCAGATCCCGAGGTTGGAAAGCAGCAATGAATGCCGACGCCCATGGATTGACGATAATGGGAATCACATCGTTATTCATCAGAAGATCCAAAAAATCCAAGTAGGGGTTTACACGTTCATAGTATTTTATGATTTCTTCCACATTCATGAAAATTTATGATGAACGTGGATCAACATAATAATGAGTTGATCCATGAATATATTGTTTATGCAGTTGGATATTGTATAGGTTATTGTTTTGGAATTTTTCAAGCTATGTATTTTTATCGTGTTTATCCCCATGATTAAACTCTAACGCAGAGGGTGAAGGTCGACCCAAACAGGGCTCGGTCCCTCTGCCATATTTTTTCATGGCATTTTCATAAATTTTTACCAGTAAACTTGTCATCAATGTGAATTCGATGGCTTCGTGGTGATGGTGGTTCCCTACAGAGACTGTAGGTGTAGACGGCTCCAAAAACATACCATTGGAGTGACTTCGGTGGCCCGTCGAAGGCATCTGCAGTGCACCAGTGGCCGGAGGCAGCCCGTAGCAGCGACTGCATGTGTAGGAAAGTGGTGCGGGGTGATGTGGTGCCAGTTGGCATAATGTGGGGGGTGTGGTCCGCATCTAGGCCACCCGGCTGCGTTGAGCCATGGTCATTTGACTGTGGCAGGGGAAAAGCCCTACACCACGCAAGGCCAGAGGAGGCCTGAAGCTGCTAGAGGATGCATCCCTGGAACAACCCACAAGCCCCACCACATGACCGGTCTTTTTATGGTGAGCCATGGATTGTCAGATACTATTGGAGGTGTCCATATGTCCACGAGGATAGCAGGGGGGGCCAGACGGGGTTCGACTACCGTGTCCCGACTGTACGACACACTACTGGAAGCCTTAGCGGTCAGCCCTTGTGCTGGAGAGTCGCACCCCCATCCAGTGAGTCGGACCTGCTCTCTGCGGGCCATACCCACTCTGAAAGGCCAAACTCATGCTCTTCGGGTCGGTCCAGACGAGACCGAATCGATGGGGCACCCAAAGGACTGGACCCTCTTCCAAACCGGGGTGGGTCCAGTGAGCCTCTTTGGGCCAGACCCATTGGTTAGGCTGGACCAGATTGACCCTGAACCAAACCAGATCAGGTCGATTCAATCCAATTGAATCAAGGTATTTGGGGACCCCTTGGACGAGTTCTTTGGGTTGGTCCGACCGAGTCGGACAGGGCCGAGACACAACCGGCCCCCTGATTTCTAAAACACCCATATCTCTTAAATAGGGCATCTGATTGACGTGTCGTCAGTGGAAGTAGGACCCTCTCGTTAAGTTCGTCCTTATGAAATACTATATGTAATTTTTGTGAGAAATTTTCATACGGCTTGGTTGGATTGGACTCAAATCCAACAGGTCCCTTTTAAAAAACATGACCATATCTTACAGACTGGGCATCTGTAGGATGTGTCTTTTATTGAGTTGGGACCCTTAGGACAAGGAAGTCCTTTGTGTAACGCCTATTTGAGACCTTTTGGTATTTTAAGTATGATTTTTGGCTTGAGGAGTGTATCTATCCATAATGAAGTGAGCTAAGTGCGGGAATCCAATGGCTGGCTGTGACGTGAAGAACAAATAGAGATCCTATGTGGTTCAACACCTAGAGATACATTGTGGGTCAGTAAATAGGGATCATGCATGGGTCTAGACCAATAATTACTGCATGGTTCAGTAACTAGCGATCCTATGTGGGTCAGCACATAGAAATCCTATGTGGGATAGCACCACACGACCCTATGGGGATCTGCAGCTCGGCCTCTCAACAGAATAAGATGATCTAGATTTATGACTAATCATCATTACATTTGTAATTATTTTATACCTAGTGTTATGTGTGAATTTTACTCAATACAATATTTTTGAGATCTTTCTTGGTGCAATTACCATAGTGGTATTTTTCCATTTTGGTTTTTTCCCTTGTGAATTACTGAGAGACCTTCGGGGGTCTTAGGGTCCCTACTAAGTATTTTTATACCCATCCATGCATGGGCTTCGCCCACACCAGTTCTTTCTTGTGCATACGACAGAAAACTTTGACTGGGACATTGGGCAGACTAGACTAGATAGTTCTCAGAGGTGGATCGATAGATGAGGTGTGTTGTAGTGACAACTAAAACAGATTTGTACCTACCCTCTAGGTATGATCCTTGGTGGATGATCTATGGAGATTGTACTTATTTTTATATTCTTTCCTTATATTTGGGCTTGTAATCCGGCCCATTTACATTCATTTTATGCACTTTACTCTTAGTAGTGATTCTTTTTGGTGGTTTTACTACTTTATTTCCTTCATGGTTTACATTGTTTGGTATTCCATGTTTGTGTGTTTACATTTTTAAATAAAATTCATCCCCTGATTTTTTAGATTCCCTTATGATTCCAGTCACAATCCCCTGGCCTATGGAAGGCAGGCTTTGTTTAGTCATGGAACAAGCTTGGGGGACACTTCGTGACCAAGTGGTATCAGAGAGTGGTCGATCTACTAGAAGAACTATGAGTCTATATTTTTTCCATGGGGGAAAGAGTTTTTAGTGTCTTGAATTCGTCTTTCAGTCCAGGGTGATTAGTGTTAATTATGTGGCCGATGTATCCATACCCTAAGACACTAAATTCTATTTTCCAACTTGGTACACGAAAACACTAGTTGCATGTGTTTTAGAAATTTTTGTCTCTTCATTGTTTTTGAGTCAGTTCACCATGTATAACTTCATAACCATGGCACATCAGTTTCTCTATAGGATGCATATATGAACACATCCAGCACGGAATCCAGTGAGAGATCATGATTATGGACCACAAAGAAATGAGGTGTCGGTACAGGGACCACATACGGTGGTATCACCTTCACGTGGTGTACGAGAAACACCACCACCTAGAGAGCAGCAGTTGCTACCAGCCCCACTAGCAAACAGTGCACGTTGACTGAGTGCACATCATGAGTTCCAGAGACAGGGGAATTATAGGATTCAAGGTGAGTTGAGGATTGGATTTTGGTAGTTACAAGGTTTTGTATACTAGTATAGACACTGAAAGACCAGATGGTGTTTCTAGTTTCTAGCCTTTTTTAGGTCACGGTAGGAAGGTGGTGGGGCTTAACACTAATGAAACATGAGGAGGTGACCCTTTTCGGGTCATACTTCAAGGGTTTCTTTAGGGTGGAGTTCGTACCAATGACACTATGCTCAGTTCAGATTTAGGAGTTAATAAACCTACAACAGGGTAGCATGAATGTGTCATAGTACTTAGTGAAGTTTTCCGACCTCTCCCACCACTCCACCGACATGTTATGGGACCATTTCTCTAAGGATTAGACCTTTGAGTAAGGGATATGATGGGAGATTAGAGCATCAATTATTTCTCTAAATATCCTGTTGTAGGATGGAGTGATAGAGATAGCACTACTGGCGGAGATCATCCAAGCCGAGCAAGCACCAACATTGAGAGACACCAACAGATGAAAGGTGGATGAGTCATCTACAAAAGTTAGTAGGAAGAAAATGCAGAGGTCCAAACATGAAAAACCTTTCATAGGACGACGCCAGCCCACAGGGTCAGAAGTGTAGAGCTCGTGAGGTATAAAAGTTCATCTGAGGGATATATTTTATTACCCTTTTGGAAGATGGGCTAAAATGGATCGTGAATGTCTGACTCCCCACATAGTTGACAAGAAGGCAGTCGAGGGACTTCCATGATAGCAACAAAGGTTTTATTTAGGAGGTCCGTAGGGAGGTAGACATGGTGTGGAATATGGTTGAGCAGTAGGCGGTAGACGACAGATTGAGGTACTAAAACCACCACCCCCAGGAGGTCCACAATGTGCTCCAGGAGTTGGTGTAAATGGGTGAGACCAGTATTAGGAAATGGAGGCCTACAAACATTGTGCTCTGAAATTTATTAGAGATACGATCTGTGTCTACTCCAACTTCAGTGTAGTTCTTATTGACATAGGTTCTAGTCACTCTTTCCTTTCTATAGACCTCGTTAAAGGATCCAAGATTTTGGTGGAGCCGTTGGATTGATCATTATGATTAGAGACTCCTATGGGAGGGGATTCGAAGGTTTCACACTGGTATCGGTAATGTGTGATTACTATAAGAGGAGATGACTTCATCTAGGATCTCTTAGTAGCAGTGTCGAGGCCTTACGACATCATCTTGGTTGTGAAATGGTTATCCATAGTTTCATGCTCAAATTGACTTTCTTAGGTGAGAAATGTGGTGTGTCCATGAGGATGAGACCAGGTTTTCATTCATAAGAGTGAAGGGAATATTTGAAGCATAGTATGGATATTATCAGAGGAGGGTATAATCGATCACTCACTAGTTGGCTAGCCTCCCCCTTGGTATGGTGGATGAGGGGAGTCCGAGATTTCCTATAGTGGTGTAAAAGTATGAGGATGTATTTTCAGAATATGTCCCTGGAAAACCTCCTCACAGAGTGGTATAATTCTATATTGACTTGTACGCAGGAAGAAAACTGATATCTACACCTACATATCTTATGGATCTCATAGAACATAGTGAGTTGAGGGTACAACTTGAGGACATGCAGAGGAAGTGGTTTCTAAGGACCAGTGTTTCTCCTTGGGCAGCCTCGATGTTGTTGTCCATGAAGGCATATGGGAGCTTGAGGCCATGTGTAGAATTTCGACACCTGAACCAGGTGACCGTAGAGAAAAACTATCTTCTTCTGAGGATTGATGACCTCTTCGATCAGTTGAATGGATAATGGTGATTCTCCATGATCGAGCTCGAATCATGTTATCATCAACATCGATTATAGGATGAAGACCTACCAAAGAAATCCTTTAGATGCTAGTACGACCACTATGAGTTTTTTGGTTATTAATTTCTACATGAAAAATTCCCCATCGAGGTTCATGGTACTCATTAACAAGATCTTCCAGCCCTACCTTGATCGTTTTGGGTTAGTCTTAATTAATGAATTGTTTATGTAATTAGCATCCAAGGAGGAGAACACAACACACCTAGAGATATTCCTAGATTAACACCGAGAGAACTAGATTTATGGTAAGATCTTAATGTGCCAGTTAATGATCTGGGAGGTCCACTTTTTGGGACACATCATCTTAGAGGCTGGAGCTATAGTGGATCTAGCGAAGATAGAGGCAGTTCTTGCTAGGGATCTAACCAAGATCATGACTAAGCTGAAGAGTTTTCAGGGGTTTCTAGGGTACTACTGAAGGTTCATACCCGACTTTCCCAAAGTAGCAACACCCATGTCATATTTTACAAATAAGGGAAAACCCTTCATGTAGAAATGGAGGTTCTAGCAGAGTTTCTGGGAACTGAGGGGGGGACTGACAAGTGACCCCATCTTGAGAATACTAGGAGAGTGAGATGGTTATGTAGTCTACTATGATGCATTAATGACCAGACTGGGGTTTTTCATGATATAGGGTGAGCAATTATCACCTACGGATCATAGTAGTTGAGGCAGCATGAGTAGAACAATTTGGCCCATGAACTGGATTTTGCAGTAGTGGTTTTTTCCATGAAGATGTAGCAGAACTACTTGATGGGTGAATAGTTTACCATCTAATTCTACCAAAATATTTTCAGTTATATCTTCTCACAGAAGGACCTGAACCTGAGACATCATTGTTGGCTAGAGTTCCTCTAGGACTATGAATTTGAGATGGTCTATACTTATGGGAAGGGGAATGTGGTGGCAGACGCACTGAGCAGGAGGTCTAGTTTACAACTGATAAATGAGGTGACAAAGAAGCTGGCCACAATGTAGATATCCATCATGGATAGTGATGGACTAGCTTACCTAAATTCTATGATTGTCACTCCCTACCTCTTATAGTGATTTAGGGAGGAACATTTAGTGGATGTTGACTATGAGGCCCGACATGCTCATATATCCTCAAGTCATGCTCCTGATATATTTTTGATAGGTGTGGAGCATTTCAACATTTTCAAAGGATAAACTGTAGCCCCAGTGATTTCACGAGAGGTGGTGTTGAGGGAGTTCTATACATCTCCTTTGGCGGTACATCCTGCAGTGGCGAAGATGTGCCAGGATTTATAAAGTTAGTACTGGTGGCTTTGGATAAAGAAATTAGTGGCTGAGTTTATTTCAAGATGCATCACTTTTCCACAAGTGAATCCTGGGCATCTAGTTCTAGTAGGCTTAGACCAACCACTCAAGGTAATAGAGTGTAAAAGGTATAGTATCTTGATAGAATTTGTGATTGGTTTACCACATACATCCAGGGGCCAAGACTCTATATGGTTGATCGTGGACCGACTCACCAAGTCGGTTCCCTTCTTACCAATCTAGGAGTAGGGACCACTAGAGGGATTATGATGCCTCTACGTTTAGGAGATAGTGTGGTCTAAAAGGTGACTTTGAGGATTGTCTCAGACCATGATGAATAATTTTTATCTTGGTTGTGGAAGGGATTGTATGAGGCATTCAAGACTTAAATTCATTTGAGAACACTTTTCACCCCCAGATGGATGGTCAGACAGAGCGAACCATACATACCATGGAGGAAATTCTTCGTGCTTGCATCATTTATTTTGGTCGCAGTATGGATGACCATCTACCATGGATGTAATTTTCTTACAAAAACATCTATCACACCACTATTGGCATGGCACCGTTTGAGGCCTTGTACGGGTGGCCTTGTAGAACACCCCAATGCTAGATAGACCTAGGGGAGTCGACACATATGGGTCTGGAGTTGGTACACGCTTCCACTGAGAAGGTTAAATTCATCCAGGATTAGATGAGGACTGTATAGAGAAGGCCTAAGTCTTATGACAACATGATACAGAGACCCTTGGAGTTTAAGGAGGGTGATCATTTGTTCCTTCAGGTGTCACCATGAAGAGGATTATAGAGATTTGGTCGTGGAAGAAATCTATCTCCACGGTTCATCAGAACATTTCAAATCCTGAGTAGAGTTGGCGAGGTGGAGTTCCATCTTGCTCTTCCCCCATAGAATCACTAGGTGCTTGATGTTTTCCATGTTTCACAGCTAAAAAGTTACATACATGATCTGTCACGTGTCATCCACTACGGCGAGATTTATATTAATGATGGAGAAACATTTGTGGAGTTTTCAGTGGTGATAGAGGATCGATAGGAGTGGGTCCTTCAGGCATTTTTTATTCCCCTAGTGCACATTCTGTGGCATCATGGGAACCTCTAGGAGAGAACATGAGAGAAGGAGGCCCGGATTCATGCTCAGTAGCCCCACAAGATTGATTAGCACTTGTTTTGGATTTCGGGGACATAAATCCCTAAGGTTGGGTGAATGTAATGTCTTTGAATTTTAGTGCAGTTTTTTTAATTACATGGTATTATTTTGAGACCGCACGCTTTGAAAAAAAGTGATTCCAAGGCCCATAGTGCTGAAAATAAAATTTTGATCTTTTTTAAGGTACTTTAAGTAAACATGCGAGTGAGTTTTTCTAAATATTGAACCATTGATCTAATAGAAAATTTGAGGGAACCATTGAACTCGGAATGCCTGGATTTTCCTAGAAATTACGTAACCTTGACTGGAAAGGGTCGAGTGGAAAATTTTTTTGGGTATTTTATAGAAAATTAATAAAATAATTTAATGGAATTACTTTATTTCTTTTCTTACCATTGAGTGGTGGATGGTGGTGATGTGGTGTAGAGACAATGCGGTGACGAGGTGCGTTAATGGAGGGTCAATAATGGATCGCTTGAAACCACAATTTTGTTATCATAATGGATCATTAAATATGGCTAATTAAATGTGGCTCATTTAATGAGCAACTTTAATTGGAGAAACATCACTATGATTTTTATTTCTTTTAATAATCTAACGTGTTGGAATTTGGAAATTCACAAACATGGGAAATATCTGAAGAACCTTGGTAAGAATATATCTCCAATGAAGAATGAAGAATGATGTGACGAACTTTGGAGGATCGTAGATGGAGGTTTACAAGTTGTGACGAATGCTAACAACAATATATTGACGACAAAACGAATTGAATCCTTCATCATCAGTAGATTAAAGGAATCTAGGTAGGGGTTTACATGTTTTACTAATTTGATGATTTCTTTCGTGTTCATGAAAATTTTGACTAATGTGGAACAACCGACTAATGGGTTTATCTGCAATTTTTTTTCTAATAGGTGGATATTTTTCGAGGTTTTGTTTTGGGGGTTTTTAAGCTATGTGGTTATCATTGTGTTTATCCCCATGATTAAACTGTATCGCAGAAGGTGCGGGCTGAGCAGAAAAGGCCTGGTCCCTCTGCCATAGTTGTTCTTGGAGAATTATTTGAAGTCAACCAATCAACATACCAGTAATGAAAATTCAAAGGTTTCGCGTTGATGGTGGCGCACTACAGAGACCATAGGCATAGAAGGCTCCAAGAAAGTACCACTAGAGAGACTCTAGTGGCCCATCGAAGGCATTTCTAGCATGCCAGTGGTCCAAGACGGCTGATAAGCTGTGACATCGTGAGGTGAGATGGTGCTAAGAGGGAACCGCTGGGTTACGCGATGCTAGGAGCGAACCACGTGGAGGGGGTGTCCTACAACCGGGCCACCCGGACGCACCGATCCACGTTTGTTTGACCACGGCCGGGCAAAGGCCTCGCATAGTGCAGGGCCAGTGGAGGATGAATGTTGTCAGATGTCCCGTCCTAGGAACTCTCCACTAGCCACACCAAACGAGCAGAATTTGGTTGGTGAGACATGTTTCGTAGACCACGGCTGGAGGATGCCCCACATATATAGGGCCAATAGAAGGTCCGGATGAGGAGTGGCTTCTAGGTCCCAGCTGGACGACGCACCACCGGACACCCAAGTGGTTAGGCCTCAAGGTAGTGGGATGCGCCCCTAGCCATCCAGTTGGTCCGGAAAAGGATGGGTCTCCGTGCAACCCGGCGGGCTAGACCCTCAGCCAAACTGGGCCGGGTCCAGTGAGGCTGGTCGGGCCTATCCCACTGGCCCGACCAGACCATACCGACCCCAACCTGAACCGGTTCAGTTTGAGTCAATCCTATTGAACGAGGCAATTTGGGGACCCCTAGGCTGGGTTGGTCGGGACTGTCCGACCGGGTCAGACCAAGCTCAGACACAATCAGTCCCCTATTTAATAAAATGCCCATATCTCTCAAACTCGGCGTCTGATTGACGTTATTTCAGTGTTAATGGGACCCTTTAGATGAGGTGGTCCATCCGATTTAATCTATGTGAGTTATGGAGGAAGTTTTAATATTTCTAGGTTGGGTCACAATCAAATCCAATTGGTCCTTTTTTACAAAAAAACACCTATATCATACTGGTCGTGCGTCATTCGATACCTCGTCTGTTGCGTTGGGACCCTTATGACATGACAACCTTTTGGGTTACTTCTAAGTGGGACGTCATGGTGGTTGAGATAATACTGATGGATTGAGGAGTGGATTATCCTAGAATCAAGAGTTCTAAGTGTGGTAATCCAGTGGCTGGCCGTGAAGTGAATAACAAATAGTGAGCTTATGTGGGTCAGCACCTAGTGATCCTATGTGGGTCAGCTCATAGAGATCCCGCATGGGTCAACACCTATAAATTCTAGGTTGTTTATCACCGAGTGATCCTATTTGGTACATCACCAAGAATTCCAATGTGGGTTAGAACCTAGCGAACTAGTGTGGATCAATAGTGGAGCCTCTCGACTGAATAAGATGATCTAGCATTACGAAAATTCATCTTTACTTCTGTACTTATGTTATACCTTTTGTGAGATTCTTCTTTTACTATGTGATATGTGTTTGAGATCGTGATGGGTGGTATTACCTCAGTCGTATTTTTCCTTTGTGGTGTTTTCCCTCATGGATTACAGAAAGGCTTTTAGGGGTCTCAAGTTCCCTACTGAGTATTGTTATAGTAACCCCTACATGGGATTCGACCACACCTATTGTGACTTATGCAGACGATAAAACATTTGAATAAGACTTTGGGGAACTAGGACTAGACAGTGCTCAGAGGTGGATCGATAGTCGGGGTGTGTTGCAGTGATATCCGAGAGGGAGTTGTACTTACCCTTTAGGTAGGATCCTAGGCGGATGATCTCTAAAGATTGTATTTCTATTTTTGTACTTTCCTTTTAGTTGGGCTTGTATTATATCCCATTTACTTACAGTTTACGCACTTTACTCTTTATAGTGATACATTGTGGTGGTTGAAATACTTTATTTCCTTAGTGGTTTACCTTGTGTGGTATGCCCTATCTATGTGTGTACATGTTTAAAGGAAATGCATTCCATTTTTTGGGATATGACTTTCTGGTGCTAGTCACCAGCCCCAGGCTTATAGAAGGTGGGCTTGGTGTAGTCACAGCACGAGCCTCGAGGGATGGGTCATGATAGGGAATATCACTTTTATTTTTTAAAATCATGTCATTTTATATATAAAATAAAAAAATGGAGTCACAACAATCATGTCACATGTCAGTTTTATGTGTTACTGATTACTTCACATCATAAATTACATTTGGAAATTTTAATAAGTTATAGATGATATTATAGCATTTTTATATTTTTTGAGCATGTGACCCACATTTTGAACTAATATTTGAATTTTAGAATTAAAAAAACACTTCTTATTCACATAGGGAAAACTGTGTATTATATTAAGGTGAGGATGATCCCTACCTGACAAAAATGACTTTCGGATAATTATAATAAAGAATAATAACAATCTGAATGAATTTGATAAGATTTATGTATATCAAATTTCTTTTTTACTAAAATGAAAATTTTAAATAATAACACATAGATTGAGATATACTAGTCCCATCGTGTGTCAGATTAAGGTATGACTAAATCTGAAATGTTATAAATGGCATATGGATCATTATCTTAAACTATCAAAAAATTCTGAAATCATATTATCAGTTTTGATTTTGTCTGTTGTTTTTTATTTCTATAATTTCATTTTAATCTAAAAATATGTAATTTTCATCATACTAGTCACATTGTGTGTATGTATGATGTGAGAAGATTAATAAATATCACAAATGAAATTAGAATTGTTTCCCTAAATTATGAAGTCAACTTCTGTTGGTTTTCATAGTTTTTAGTCAGTGACAAATGTTAGGAACTAAAATTTCTAATTAAGACTGATAATGGACATTTTTAGTGACATTGGGATCATGACGTATCATATTAATGAGTGACTATTTTATACAGATCAAAAATGAAATTTAGATAATTCTACTAATGTTTTAAAACAATCATAATGTTTTTTTATCAAATTGGTTATTTTACTAATCATTTTTTCTTATATATAATTTTTTAAAAAGTGATACACTTGTAGTCATACATGTCAAACCGATTTTCATATTGTGATGAGGCTAATTTGTACACATCATAAATTACATTTGAATAATTTTCCTAATGTATCAAAATAATATTAATGCATTTTATTATATTTGAGTATTTGATTTCATTAATCGAATAAACAATAAATTATTAACAACATAAATACACTTCAACTCATACCAATCATAATATTTATTGGATATAGATACAACTAATTGGGCTAGTTTTGATTCCTACACCATTCAAAACTATGTTCACAATAGAAATTTTGGTTGCAATACTTTTACTTCAACTATTTGAAAATCCCTTTATAGATTCAAAACTATGGTATACTTTATGTTTCATGAAGGATGGGGTTTTCCCTCTAATTTGATTGGAATATTTATTCCTTTTCTTGATTTGTTTCTGATAGTTGTCAAAAAAATATTACCTCCAAAATGAAATATTAAAACTAAATAAGTATTACATAAAAATGATAAGTAATATTAATAAAAAAATTGGATAAATTGGTGATAGTATTAAATAAATAAAAACTAT
Source organism: Viscum album (assembly GCA_963277665.1). Classification (NCBI taxonomy): domain Eukaryota; kingdom Viridiplantae; phylum Streptophyta; class Magnoliopsida; order Santalales; family Viscaceae; genus Viscum; species Viscum album. Next base: position 1,040,726,375 of record OY728165.1, read on the forward strand.
AAATTCACCTCTTCATGGTGTTTTTAATAATTTTTAATACATTTCTAGGTTTCCATTATCTTAGTTGCTACCTTTATTTCGACTCTATCATAAGAATGTGAATATTAAAAAATCACCCAAAATTGGAAAAATTAATCTACCTATATAAGAAAACAAATCATATGTTAGTAATATAATATTGAAATAAAATAAACATAAATATGAATCAATAGATTACTACAATTTCAATTTTAAAATAGAAACACTCAATTTATGTTTTACATGAATCATCATGTATGGGTTTGAGGTGAGGCTGATTCCTACATGTCCTTGAGGAGTTCTACCTCATTTTCCTATAGTATAAAAAAATATGTATATGTATACATGGTTTTAAAATTTTACTTTTTATCTAAAATATAAATATTATATAAAAAGTCACATTTGGTGTCATACATGACACACCATTCATCGGATTGAGGTGTCTCTGATTCCTAAACATCATAAGGGAATTATGGATTACTGTAAAAAAATAAAAATCATTTGGATGTATTTTTTTGAGTATGTCACTTGTATTTTTTATTAAAATTTCATTTTAAACATAAATCATACTCTTTGAGTCAGAACAGTCACATTGTTTTTTATCTTTGTTTAAGACTAATTTATACATGTGAAAATGACTAATGAATCATTATTCTGAACATTCATGAAAATCAGAGTATGCTATCTCTGTATTTGCTTCTTGACAGATGTTATGAACTAAAATTCCAATTTCAAACTAATAATTGATACTTAGATTCATTGACGGAAAACCATGTATCAGATTGAGGTGCGGTTAATTTATATATATATATAATGAAATAGGGACCACTGTGATAAAGTATCAAAACAATCTAAAGCTTCTACTCAATTTTTATTATTTGACATGTGTTTTCAACTAAAATTTTATTTCAAAATTAATGACATAAACATCAAGTCATATCGGTCATACTGTACATCCGATTCTGGTGTGAATTATTTATACATGTCAAAAATGACTTTTATACCTTTAATGTAAAGTATTAAAATAATATCGATAGGTTTTTTCAATTATGGGAATTTCATTTTTGGTTTTTATTAAAATATCATTGTAAGATAAAAAATAAAAAGTTGGTGTCATATCAGAAACAATGTGTGTTGGATTGGTGTGTGGTGTATCCCTATATGTAAAAAATGTCTTATAGATATTTTCTATGAATTATCAACAAAATATGATTTTTTTATCAACATTAAGGATTTCATGCGTTTGTTTTTTAAAATTTCAATTTTAATGTCAAACCACACAATTTGAGTAAAATGAGAGTTTTCATTTAAAACACACACTTCATGTCATACTAAGATCATAAATTATTAGATTAACATGGGGTTGATTCCCCCATCTGAAAAATGAATTCTATACCATGGGCCTAAAGATTAAAAACAGTATAAATATATATTCATGGTTTTGATCATGTGACGCGTGTTTTAGACTAATGTGTAAATTTTAAAAAAAATTAGATACAAATGAGAAGGATATTAACTAATACATTATGGATAATGTTCAACAAATTAACTAAATAAGTAATGGGACGTCATGTGTTCATGATGTAATTATGCATTCTAACACAATGACTTTTTTTCATTCATTTATAAACAAAAATATTTTTTCCACTATTAGTCACCTTGATAAAATGACCAAAAACAATATATAGGAATTATTATTATAGTGATTCGCATACTTAGTGTATATCTATGTTCATAGCTCATACTAGGTCACAAACATAATATGTAATCACAAATTTTTTTTTCCATCATACATTGAGACACAATTTATTCTACCCACTCTCTAATAATAAATTTTCATATTATTTTTGAGTATGCATATTGTCAAAAATATTCATAGTGCTATTAAAAAATGGAAGGAAAAATTATCAGAAAACATTTTTAATGAAATTGTAATTAGTTTTAGAAATTAACTATTCTAGGATACCTATATTTTAATAAAATTTGATATATTTCATAATTTTAAAATCATAATATAAACAATCATTGACGTTATCTTTGTTATGAAAAAAAGAAACCTTTAAAAAAATTAGAAAATTGTTTTGAAATATTTTTTAAGTAGATAGATAATTCTATATATACATTAACCTATTTTATTTTGATCTAATCTGTAGGATTCTTGTTTTTATCCACTGTCCTCATAACGAGATTTATCTTATATTTACATACCTCTCTATTATAACAAAATATTGTTGAAACAAACAATGAATTATATAATTAAATTTTAATCTATAAAATATTGATTTCAATGTAATAATAATTCACATTACACATCTTTTGTCATCAGTTAGATGGAAATCCAAGCATTGTAGCTAAAAATATAATATTTAGTGTATCTCTGTAGATTTCAATAACATTATAGTGCTTTCAAAAAAGAAAAAACAAATATGTATTGAACAAAATAAGACAATGTCTTATATAATTAGACTATAGTGTTATACTCTTATATTATAGGAATCAAAAACTGTCTCCTATGTGTTATTTTATTCTCAAACTCCTCATTTATCTCTTCTTTTTTTCCTATAAATTTATTTAAAACCCAATGAAATTACATACATAGATATGATATAGGAATTAATGAATCCGAAACTTTCTTCAATGTGTTTTCCCATTATATAGTAGTCATATTAATTCCTTTAGAAAAAAATAGTTTTTAACATTAATGAACAAAATAGATAATTTTTTATAATGTACTATAAAAATGTACCTTATGTATATATTCAGAACTAGTACTCCCAACCATTTCAAATTTGAGAATATCAATTATTCTCAGTATAAAAGTTATATATATAATGAATGTTCCAATAATTTCTTCTTGGTATGGAATTCATGACATATATTTATCTTTGTATTTTGTGTCTTGGGGAAGTTTTAACGATTATAAATGTTGTTGTGGAACTGACAGAGAGAAGATACTCATAGAAGGTTGTTCTATTTTTTATTTTGATTCCCTAGATTTTCTGGATCCAATAATAAATGTCCACTGTTTTTATTCATATATAGTACCATATATCACATCAGTCCTTTTTCACATATTGTTATATGTTTTCCATTGAGAAAATTTGTTAAGGACACACCTCACATTTCATTATATGACTAGACAACTATGTTATGATATATAAAATAAAATCATTGACCATTGTTTTATCTGTTTCATCAATTGGAATAAGAAACCTTGTTCTCAAATCATAATATACATGAATCCCCACTCTCATGTGATCTCTTAAGAGTTCTTTGTTGTGTAACTTATCTCTCAAGATCTTGTAAACCATACCGCTCGAAACAAGGTTTCATATGGGATTTAATAGATATAAATCACATAAAAGAGTATCCTATATATTTTTTGTCATATCAAATTTTGTGTAGCACCAATAGATTTTAAAATAAGAGCATTTTGTATGATATCATAGGTGAAAATCGACACTATGATTAAATAAACCAAAAAATATTGTTATATAAAAGTGACTATTATTACCTAGATGTTAAATATGTAGTATTTAATAGTATTAAAAATATTATGAAATATAAAATGGTCACACTCCATTTTCATTTATTTTTTTATCATTATAAATAAGACCTCAAATTTTTGTAAACCCATAATATTCATCAAAAATACCATTTATTCCAAAATGATTTTTATTTATTTTTAAAGGGAAATAATTTAAAGAAAATTTTCTTATTTGAGAAATATTATTAGATAAAATTAAAATTATTTTTGAAATTATCATATCAAAATTATCGTACAAAGAAATTTTCAGTTTTTTTAGAAATGATATTTCCCATTGAATAGTGAAAATAATTTTTTTAATGAAAACTATATTTTTAAGTCAACCAATTGAGAGGTTCATTTTTATTTAAAAATGGAATCAATGTGAAATTAGTTATATTACATTATTAATAATACAATAATATTCATGGAACCAATTTCATGGATGAATTTGTTTGAAAACATTTTTGTAGTATTGTTCTAAAAAATTGTCTTTCATTATATTTTTTCAAATTAATATAAAATTACATTCTTCAACTTCTATGCTTAAAATTTTTATAATTAAAATATATTTTTGGATATAAAAATTTTAATTTCATACAATATGCCTTTTTTTGTAGATAGAAATAGTAACAGTGGTGATTTTTGTTACCATGAGAAAGGGTAAATCAAATAATTAATGACAAGAATGAAATGATAAGGAAAAGAAAATGACCCTAAAAAATTAATAAATTTTATTTTATGACTTAATTTAGTCTATAATAATCCAAAATTGAGTTACATATAATTAAATATCTATTTAGATGACATTATAACATTTAAACTATTTTATTTCAATAAAAAATTCAAACATGTTACAATAATGTTTTTAGTAACTATAATATTTTTAATATTCTATTATCAAAATGAAATGCTTAACATTGAATAATAATTTGAAATAATTGTTTTTATATACATCAATTATTATTTTTAATATCTACTGAACAAATAATTACCTTAAATGATTACATATTGTTGATCGAGTAATTATTCAATTAATAGAATAATCAAATAAACGATATTAAAAATATAAAATGTAATATTCATTTAATTAATTAACATGATACATGAATTTTATAGATGAATATTACATAGTAATAATGTATTAATGTATTTGGTTCAATGTTATCCTTTTTAATTGATATTATTAAATTTAAAGTAATGAATTATTTTAAAATTGACACTAATGAAATTTTAGCAATATAATATATTATTAAATGATTTAAAACTCTTAAAAATGTTAAATAGTCACAATTTGGATATGATATGGAATTAAATTTCACACTAATTGAATTTATAAAAAAATTTCTTTGGATTTTGATCTACAATAATCATGTAATTTTAAAATTTTGTTAGAAATTCAAAAAGTTCCCCTCACCTCTAATATAAAAGGGAACCCCTTCCTTAAATTCATTACACAACCTTGATTTGACTATTTCAACCAAACTTATCAAATTTATGTTATCATTATACTGATAAATGTTCTAGAAGTTATGGTTTATCCAAATTTCTAACCCTATATACCTGAAGCAATATAAAGGATATCTGTTGAAGAAGTAATAATTATTTCAACTGACTCAATGAATTTTATTTATTCTTACACATAATTATAATGTGTTTTTTCATCAAAAACTAAAACCTAAATTATCATATATATAACGATATGTTTTTAGGATTATCATATATCCATATTCCACCATTTATTATTCCTATGAAAAATGTAATAGTCACTCGTGTGAATGCATCACTAACTCTCTCCACAAAGATGTGTAATTATTTTCATAATAAATTCACATGTACCATTATAATGCTGAAATTAATTACTATATAATACTATAATTAAATTTTATTGATATAGAAAAATTAATATATCACTTATTTCCCTACCAATTAACCATTATGTGAATGATACCTTCACTGGTGCATATGTACTGCCTACCAACCCAAAAATGAGATGTGAATCATTTTCAATATTCATCTTTCAAAATTTTTTATAAATATGTAATAAATCACTAAATATTATTCTTATATTATTAATAAAATTATTGATATGATGAACCTATATCAAAATACAATCAACTAGATCTTATGTGACAAAACATGCATGAAATAATGAGGTAGTTAACACCAAAGACAATAATAATAAAAAATATTTTTATTGAACATGAGGTAAGAAGTTATATAAGGATTGTATATGATATAATAAATATTAGTATGGTTTTGTTATAAATTAATAACATTATATAGATCATTATAAAGGATCTGAAAACCTTCATCTAAAGGAATGTAAATGTAATTGGATTTTCATCTCACTTTTATTTCTCCAGGGAACATGCCATATTCACCCCTTATATCCTTTGTTTGGTGTAAATACTATCATTTTGATATACTATTTGAAGAATATATTTTTATTCGTGGTTTTTAATGATTAATTGGATTCTTTTTCAATAATGGGGCTTACAATTGATAAGATTCCAAAGTGGTAAGTGTAAATTTCACCGTCCCTTATTTTTTGAATATTTTTTGTTGTACAATCCCTAAATATTTATTTTCTATAATGAACAAAATTTTATAAATAAATTTTTCTTCCTCAAATAAATCAAATATAAAACCAAATAAAAACATTATTCTTATAAATTAATAAAGATAATTTATCTAACAAACAAACAAAAAATAATTCCAAATTTAAAAGTGAGACAACAAATAGAAAATAGGGTTATTCCAATGAGCTTGTACCCAAGCGGTACAATTTCCTTGTTGGCATCCAAAAGACCTGAGATTAAATTCGGGTAGGGAAGAATCAATGGGGTACTGTAGTAGTACTATAGCAGGGTACTGTAGCAGTACTGTAGCAGCAGAAGAACTATAGCAGCGGTGGCACTATAGAGGCAGAGTCACTATTGCAGGGTACTATAGTGGCGACAGTACTGTAGCAGCGTGGGTAATGTAGTAGTACTGTTCACCGAGGGGTCTTTTGGGCCAAAATGGGATTTCAAGCCTTGTATTCAGGCCACTTGGCCTTGGGCCTTCGGGCTATGTAATGGGTCTCCCTCTACCCACACTAAAGAGGTCATTGATTTAAATAATAAATTGAGGATTCGGCCCCAACCTTTTAAAAAAGAATAGAAAAATATGGATCCTCTAGATCCACTAGAATGAGCGCACTCATGAAAAAATTTGTAAAAATAAAACGTAATTATAATTATAATTTATTCATTTAAAATACTAAAGTCTATGTAACATTGGGATAAAATACATGTGATGGATGAATGAAATGAGAGGCATCTATTAGAAGTTGTAAACCCTTATGTCCTTTAGAAATTATTCTATTTAAATAGTGAATTAAGCATTGGAATAATAATATGATATTTAGGAATTATAATATTGTTTTCATAACTGAAACCTAAACTGTGAAATTAGAAATAAAATAAATGAATCTTAATAATGAATGTAAGTAATATTTATATCACAGAATAAGAAATTATATTTTTTAAAATGATAAATTAGGTGTATCTATTTTTGTGAAGTGAAAATGTTTATATAAAATTTTATAATAAATATAATTATGTAAAAATAAATTTATTTTCATAAAATAGATTCATAAATTAATATTTATTTCTATTATATTTATAAGTCAATTTTATGAGACCATAATTATTTTTTGAGGTGTCCTAAAATCAATTATAATATTGAAAATGTTATTTTCCAAATAAATGATAATTATTATTAAATATAAAATTTTTCATATTCAAAAAATTATTTTCATAAAATGATATCCTTTTTTGAGATTGACATGTATAATAATGTTTTTGGTGAAATTTTTGAAATTTTTTAAACAGTTGTATATTTGGTGGATAATAATAAGATAATTTACAAAAATTACTATTATATTCTAATATATTTATTTTTGATTCATGGATTATATATAGATAATGTAACAACAAATTATTTCTGTCTCACATGATCTATTTAGTGAATTTGGTCAAATTAATAAACAATACTAAGATTCTTGATCCAAAATAATAATCAAATGTATAAAATAATCAAAAACACCACTTTCCACCCTCTATAAACACCACCCCTTCACATCACACATATAGAGCCATTTATCGTGCCTAAATTCTTCTTGATTACCCTTTGAACCCTCTTCTACACGTCACGATACTATTTGTAACACCCGAGACTTTTATGTTATATAAATCATCAAAATAATCTTTCACTACACACTTGCTTGGCTTACTTTACACGCAATTGCGACCTTCCTCGATAGCTTGCGTCGTACGCAATACCGAGTTTCACTAAACAACGATATGCTATTAAAATATTATTAAAACTAGCTGTTATGAATAGTAATAACCACTTTTTGAAATTTTATAAATTTTATCTTTCAAAATGGACTTCATTTTTGGATTCGGAATACCGAAATTAGCCTAGGGTGAAATTTTGGTATTTTTCTGAAAACTTTCAATTTTTGATGAATAGTGAAACCACTAAGTGGTAGGTTAAAAACTGAATTGTGCATAAAACTTCATTTTACCGCTTCTGTGAATGGAATTTTGAAAATCCGAGAGACACCGTTGATATCATTAAGTAAAATGTGGTTCAATGAGATAAAAATAATTTTTTGGTGAATAGTAACTTTTTACTTTTTTTACCGCGGTTAATAGTAAATAGGGTAACTAAGGGTAAATATGATATTACTATTACCCTAACACATGTCCTAATTCTATTGGATAAGGTTAATTCGACCAAAAACAACCATATGAATAAAATATGACCATTTAGGCCCACTTGGGTTAGATTAGGACATTTATTATTAATTTATTTAAAGAAGGGTTAAAATAGTTAAAATCAACGTTTAATAAGTAAATCATTTTTAATATGGGGTTATACATAAGATAAATTCGACTATAAATATTCATTAGAAAGCTAAAAATATTTCCTACATAATGGTATTTTATTTATAATTTTTAGACATTAAATAATTTAATTTATTTATGACACAATTATGATGCAGTAATTATCTTATTTATGAAATATTGACATAATTGATGTTATAAACACCAAAATAAATGTAATTTGAGACTTTTTATGAATTACAAAAATTTTCTAGGTTACTATGATATATTAGTGTTGATTTAATAAACTTGGTTCGAACATATAATTCTGTTATTACTTTCACAAAAATCATATATCAAATAGTGTCAAAATTGACACAAAATAGTTTTTAAAACAAATTTTATATTATTAATTGTTATTTTATTCCTAAAAATCTAAGGTTCGGCCAAATGACATAGATAAGGATATATATATTAATAATAAACAATTTGGGGTTCTTTTGGCATGTTATAGTAAGTGTATTAACCATATAGTGAAACAAAACAAAAAGACATGGTAAAAGATAAATTATTTAACTTAGAGTTAAATCTAATTGATAAGGTTAAAATAATACCCTAAACTTGTCTAAATCCTATTTGTTGATAGGATTTCGACCCTTACCCACTTTAGCATCGAAATAAGACCCTTTGGAACCATTATAAACCGATTTTGACTTTAATATAAAATAATATTTTGAGATATTCCTAAGGTGCCCCTCTCCTCCCTTATAAAAGGGCACCTCCTCCCCCTCCTCCTCACACCAAATTGAGCACTCAAGCTCGGCCAAACCCTGCCATTTTCTCCTCTCCACTTCCCTAGAATAATCCTAGAGGTCATGGTCTTCTTCAAAGACCAATATTAGTTCCCTAAGTGGAGGATTCAAAGAGGCGTTCCAAAGAAGAGGTAATATCCGTTACCGATCTTTTCAAATTCTTTCTTCTTCAACTTCTTCTCCTTTAGTTGTTTCATGATAAAGTAATAAAATCAGTATTACTTACATACTGATATGTTATTATAAATATGAAACAACCCTAATTCACCTTCTATCCATCCTACGGAAAAATGAAATCACCGCGCGTGCGTACGTATGGAATACCGTCTCCACCCCGTGGTGTAATCTATTTTCCACCATCACATTACAAGGATGGGTATAATGGTGTAATGAGTAACTATTTATGATTATTATAAATTAATATTGATACTGAAATAATATATATATACTCCAATACAATTCCACGATCATAGGAACAATATCATCACTTGTGCGTACGTACGGAATACCGTCTCCACGATGTGAAGCGACTCGTTCTACATGATCATCATTACATAATAATTATATAAATGAAATGAATGAATAAATATGATATATGTTACACTAATAACATTCTGGATATAAGTTATCTATAACCTTAAAAGAAGAATAAGAATTTATTCAGCAAAACACGCATAAGAACAAAAGGCAATAAAGACCCGAGTAACAAGTAACAATGAAATATTACTAACAAGAAGCTAAGAATATGACCATATATGATATCATATCAATATGTATGATTCTGGAATAAGTCAATAACATTATTTAAACCATTATACAGGAGCTTCAGACACGTACAAAGCAAATCGGACCTAAGGTAAGGGAAAATATCACAATCTCATTTTTATCCGAGATTGTTTTTACTTTGGCATTTACTAGGGTGTATTTTATCATCCACATCCATGTTCCTGAAATATTGAATATGGTTTCCATCCACTTACAATAGTTTAAATCCAATTTTACCCTTCGGTGAGTTTTTAGTAATGAATATGAAAGGAATCTTTTGTCGTTTTTTTTTGGACGAGGTACTTTTTGACTTTTCCGACAAAGGTACGAAGAATGTTTTTTTTAACTTATACGGCATGAATGGATTTTTAAAACATTATTTCCAAGAAGATTCCTTTACAAGTTTTCAAGTTTATTTTTAATCAACTTCTTTTAGTTTATAATTGTATGACATGTTAAGAAAAGAAAAGTGTTTTTGAAGAAGAAAGGATATTTTCCTCAATAATGGAGTTCAAGTGTTTTATCAAAATTATTTTCCTTCAAAGATAATAAAGGGTTCTATTTTTATCCCTATTATTACATTGATTTGATCATGTTGTGATTGAATTATTTTTATGAATTCCTTTATCTTGTATGAATTGTTTTATGATGTCATGATGTTTAAGATTCCAATTTGTATTACATGGGTTATGCAATGATGTATGATTTATGATTATGTGGCACAAATAAGAAAGGATTCATTATAAGATGGGTGGGACCTATATCTCCCCCCAATGAATTGGGTAAAGATTTTATATCTCATGAGATAGACATGGCTGGAACAGAAGGTTATTTCGGTTCAGTGATACAGGACTGAAACGAGGAGTGAACTCGGTTCAGAAAGGGACTTTGTCCACTAAGATAGTCTTGGAAATGAGTCATGACTAATAAGAAATTATTTTCCATGATTATGTGTGCATGTCACAAAGTTTAAAGTTTTATGTTATGATTATGGGGATCTCATTTTCACTTCTATGATTTATTCCATGTTAAGATATTATGATCTCTTTTGCAGGTTATGATTTTCAAAAAGATATGATATGATTTTTATTTCCTTTATTTGCCCTTGCTGAGCATTTGAGCTCACCCTTTTATGTTTTCTTTTCCCCAGGTCAGGAAGATGGATATTAAGTAGAATATGCTAAAAGGGACCCTAGATATGATGAAATAAATGGGAGACACTGTAGAAGATTTATGAACCAGTTGTTTATGTTTCCCAGTTTCGAAAGACACTATACCTATACGGTCCTTTGTGGTTTTGTCATATGTTGTAATAAGTGTGCTTCAATTTTGAAGTATTAACAATGTATGTAAAGTATGGGTCGTTATAGTTGGTATCAGAGGAAAGGTATAGTCAACCTTTGGAAACTAGGATGTGAAAGCCTTAGTAAGAACCCTAAGGATAAGTATAAGCATAGAACACAATCTTAGTGTTTTAGAAATGGCCATGAATACCCTAGGATAAAACCTTAAGTGTGAAATTTTATCCTTGATTATGTGGTTTTCCTATTATAATTAGTGTTTCTCACACTATTCTTCTTGGTTTTAGTCAATGGCTGGAACCCGAAGGAACCGTGTTAATGCGGAATGCGATGGGCAATGCAATGATTGTCCCCCTGACAAACCAAACGATATGGGAGATGGAATGCAAAATCTTGTAGCCATGCTCACACAACTTTCTCAAGCTATGAATCATGCAGGACTTCCAAACGAGCAAAGGATGGAGCAACATTCCGTTGAATCCTTCATGAGGCAGCGTCCACCTTCTTTCAGCGGGTCTACTGATCCATTAGTTGCTGAACAATGGATTAGTACTACTGAAAAGATATTTTCCGTTCTTCAATGTTCTGAACATGATAAAGTCATCCTAGCAGTGTATCGTTTGGAAGGAGATGCTGATCAATGGTGGAATCTTATTAAGAATATGAGGCAAAGGGATGAAATTGAGTCTATGGAATGGGACGAGTTCAAGAACTTATTTTTCAATAAGTACTTCCCTCGTATTCTCCGAACAAATATGGAGAAAGAGTTGCTTGAACTGAAGCAAAGGGATGATGAATCTGTTGGTACCTATGAAGCAAATTTTACAAGACATGCAAGGTACGCTTCTGGTATTATTATCCAACTTGAGAGTAAGATCGATCGATTCTTTAGTGGCTTAAAACCAAGTCTTCAATGGGCGTTAGCTATAAGGGACTTCAATAGCTACGAGGAAATAGTTTGATGTGCTCTCAATGTCGAGATGGAGATTGGAGTAACCCATCAGTCACATGGGTTTGATAAGAAGAGGAAGATGGAATTCAAAGGAAAATCTAAAGATCACACTGAAAAGAAGATGAACTTTCCCTTATGCTCAAAGTGTGGAAAGAAACATGGAGGGAGTTGTCTTAAAGGGACAAGTAAATGTTTTAAATGTGGAAAGGAAGGTCATCGGGCATTTGAATGCCGCGATAATGGGAAGAAGATGTCTAATGATGCAAACAAAGGAAGGGATACACAGAATGAACCTACTACACTTCAATGTTTCAAGTGCAAGGAGATGGGGCATTATGCCAATCAATTCCCAAATCCAAGGGTTGATGATGATGGTCGACGTCAATAAAATCTTAAGGCTAAAGATAAAGGAAAGTCACATGTAATTTCTATCAGTGATGTGGAGTATGATAACGAAGTGGTGAAAGGTACACTTACCATCCACTCTAAAGTAGAAAATGTTTTATTTGATTCTAGATCCACCCACTCTTTTATTTCTGAAAAATTTTCTAAGGGTATCACCGTATTACCTCAATAATTAGATGTTGAGTTAGCTGTGACAACACCTAATGGCACAACAGTCGCATAAAAAGTTTATAATTCTTCTCTGATCGAAGTTTTTGGGAAAGTGCTTCCTGCAAATCGTGTGATCCTTCCTTTAGTGGAATTTGATGTGATTCTTGGAATGGATTGTCTTTCTCTACATGGAGCTCATATCAATTGCCAAAGAAGGGAAGTCACATTTCATATTCCAGATCAATCTACGACCGTCTATCAATGCAAGGATGAACATAACCTTCCAGTGGAAATTTCTTCCATCTTATGGGTATTGATTCCACTAAATGAAGGTTATTTATCTCAAATGGTTGGTGAGAAACTCACGATTAAGAATATGCCCATTGTACGGGAGTTTGATGATGTATTTCCGGAGGAATTACTGGGTCTTCCACCAAATTGTGAAGTTGAGTTTTCAATAGAACTCATACCGGGCGCTTTGCCAATTTTAAAGAAACCTTATAGAATGGCCCCAATTGAGTTGCAGGAATTGAAGAAGCAACTCCAAGAGAATCTTGATAAGGGATTCATACGCCCTAGTGCGTCACCTTGGGGAGCACCTGTTCTATTTGTTAAGAAGAAAGATGGATCAATGAGACTTTGCATTGATTATCGAGAACATAACAAGATCACTATCAAGAGAAAATATCCTCTCCCAAGCATTGATGACTTATTTGACCAACTACACGGAGCTCAATACTTTTCCAAGATTGATATTGGTTCAGGGTATCATCAATTAAGGGTCAAAAGGGAGGATATACCAAAGACGGCTTTCCGTACAAGGTATGGACACTATGAATTTATAGTGATGTCATTTGGTCTTACTAATGCCCCTGCTATCTTCATGGATCTAATGAATAGAGTCTTTAGAGACTATCTTGATCAATTTGTGGTAGTCTTTATAGAAGATATTCTTGTCTATTCAAAGAGCAAGGAAGAACATGAAGATCACTGGAGAATTATATTGAAGTCCCTGAGAAAGGAGAAGCTTTATGCCAAATTTACCAAGTTTGAATTTTGGCTTCAAAAATTTGCATTTTTGGGTCACATAATCTCAAAAGAGGGGATATCTGTGGATCCAGCAAAAACAGAGGTTATCGAAAGATGGTCAAGACCAACAACAGTAACTGAGATCCGAAGTTTTCTTGGTTTGGCTGGATATTATCGACGTTTTGTAAAGGATTTTTCACGATTATCTAATCCACTCACCAAGTTGACTCGGAAAGGAGTTAAGTTTGTTTGGACAGAGGAATGTGAAGAGAATTTCAAGGAGTTGAAAAGAAGGTTATCCAGTGCACCTGTGCTCACACTGCCTTGTAGTGGAAAAAGGTTTGTGATCTACAGTGATGCATCCAAGAAGGGATTGGGGTGTGTTCTTATGCAAAATGATATGGTGATAGATTATGCCTCACGACAGTTGAAAATCAATGAGCAAAATTACCCAACACATGATTTGGAGTTGGTTGCGGTAATCTTTGCATTAAAGATTTGGAGGCATTACCTTTATGGTGAAAGGTGTGATATTTATACTGATCATAAAAGTTTAAAGTATATTTTCACACAAAAGGAGTTGAATATGCGTCAAAGAAGATGGTTGGAGCTGATTAAGGATTACGACTGCTCAATCCATTACCACCCTAGGAAAGCAAACAAGGTGGCAGATGCATTAAGTCGACAAGACCATGCTAGTTTATCCATGATGAGGATCACAAAGGATCCAATATTTACGGATTTACAAAGGATGGATCTTGGAATTATAATGGAAGGGGAAAATCTTATCTTTCTCCAATGAATGTTCAACCATCAATACATGCGAAGATTAAGGAGGCACAGAAAGAAGATGTCGAGTTACAAAAGAAGGTGAGAAATGTTCCTGAATTCAACCTTGATTGTGATGGGATAATAAAGTTCAGAAATCGGGTTTGTGTTCCTCCCATCCCCGAATTAAAGAAGGAGCTGCTGGATGAGGCTCATAGTTCTTCATTCTCTATTCATCCTGGAAGTAGGAAGATGTATAGGGACCTGAAAGAGTACTTCTGGTGGGATGGCATGAAAAGAGATGTTGCTGAATATGTCTCTCGATGCTTGGTTTGTCAACAAGTTATAGCTGAGAGACAGAAGTCTAAGTGGATGTTAAAACCATTACCCATACCCGAATGGAAATGGGCAAACATCACTATGGACTTTGTCACAGTACTTCCTAAAACATCCAAAGTCAATAATGCTATTTGGGTCATAGTTGATCGTCTTACAAATTCTGCACACTTCATTGCTATTAGAGAGGATTTCTCTCTAGATCAGCTTGCCAGGATATATGTAAAGGAAGTGGTAATACTGCATGGAGTACCACTTTCTATTATATCTGATCGGGATCCGAGATTTACCTCGAAGTTCTGGCGAAGTCTTCAGCATACTCTGGATACAGAGTTGAGTTTCAGCACTGCTTATCATCCCCAGACAGACGGTCAGTCTGAGAGAACAATTCAAACCCTAGAAGAAATTTCGATAGCTTGCTCTATGGATTTCAAAGGAGGTTGGGATCAACACCTACCTTTGGTGGAATTTTCTTATAATAATAGCTTTCACTCCAGTATTCAGATGGCTCCTTATGAAGCACTCTATGGAAAGAAATGCAGGACTCCAACTTGCTGGGATGAAGGTGGGGAAAGAAAGCTGTTAAGACCTAATCGCGTTGATGAAATGGCAGAAAAGGTCAGATCTATTCAACAACACATAAGAGCAGCTCAGAGTCGACAGAAAAGTTATGCCGACAACCGAAGAAAAGACCTAGAGTTTGAAGTGGGTGATAAAGTGTTCTTACGAATATCTCCCTGGAAGAGGGTTATGAGATTTGGAAAGAAGGGGAAGTTGAGCCCTAGATATATCGGTCCTTTCGAAATACTGGATCGTGTTGGGAAGGTAGCTTACCGATTGGCGCTTCCACCGAATCTCTCTCAAGTTCACGATGTGTTCCATGTATCTCTCCTGAGAAAGTACATACCTGATCCTTCACATGTACTCAGCTCAGAAGTTGTACCGCTGGAGCAAGATCTTTCATATGAAGAACAGCCGATAGAGATTCTGGATCGTAGAGAAAAAGTACTACAAAATAAGACCACTCGATTGGTGAAAGTTTTATGGAGGAACCACCAACTTGAAGAAGCTACATGGGAGCTTGAGGATATGATGAAGGAGAAGTATCCTCATCTGTTTGTTACAAAGTGACGAATTTCGAGGGCGAAATTCTTTTTAAGGGGGTTAGAATGTAACACCCGAGACTTTTATGTTATATAAATCATCAAAAGAATCTTTCACTACACACTTTCTTGGCTTACTCTACACGCAATTGCGACCTTCCTCGATAGCTTGCGTCGTACGCAATACCGAGTTTCACTAAACAACGATATGCTATTAAAATATTATAAAAACTAGCCGTTATGAATAGTAATAACCACTTTTTGAAATTTTATAAATTTTATCTTTCAAAATGGACTTCATTTTTGGATTCGGAATACCAAAATTAGCCTAGGGTGAAATTTTGGTATTTTTCTGAAAACATTCAATTTTTGATGAATAGTGAAACCACTAAGTGGTAAGTTAAAAACTGAATTTTGCATAAAACGTAATTTTACCGCTTCTGTGAATGGAATTTCGAAAATCCGACAGACACGGTTGATATCAGTAAGTAAAATGTGGTTCAATGAGATAAAAATAATTTTTTGGTGAATAGTAACTTTTTACTTTTTTTACCGCGGTTAATAGTAAATAGGGTAACTAAGGGTAAATATGATATTACTATTACCCTAACACATGTCCTAATTCTATTGGATAAGTGTAATTCGACCAAAAACAACCTTATGAATAAAATATGACCATTTAGGCCCACTTGGGTTAGATTAGGACATTTATAATTAATTTATTTAAAGAAGGGTTAAAATAGTTAAAATCAAAGTTTAATAAGTAAATCATTTTTAATATGGGGTTATACATAAGATAAATTCGACTATAAATATTCATTAGAAATCTAAAAAGCTTTACTACATAATGGTATTTTATTTATAATTTTTAGACATTAAATAATTTAATTTATTTATGAAACAATTATGATGCAGTAATTATCTTATTTATGAAATATTGACATAATTGATGTTATGAACACCAAAATAAATGTAATTTGAGACTTTTTATGAATTTCACAAATTTTCTAGGTTACTATGATATATTAGTGTTGATTTAATCAACTTGGTTCGAACATATAATTCTTTTATCACTTTCACAAAAATCATATATCAAATAGTATCAAAATTGACACAAAATAGTTTTTAAATCAAATATTATATTATTAATTGTTATTTTATTCCTAAAAATCTAAGGTTCGGTCAAATGACTTAGATAAAGATATATATATTAATAATAAACAATTTGGGGTTCGTTTGTCATGTTATAGTAAGTGTATTTACCATATAGTGAAAGAAAACAAAAAGACATGGTAAAAGTTAAATTATTTAACTTAGAGTTAAATCTAATTGATAAGGTTAAAATAATACCGTAAACTTGTCTAAACCCTATTGGTTGATAGTATTTCGACCCTTCCCCACTTTAGCTTCGAAATAAGACCCTTTGGAACCATTATAAACCGATTTTGACTATAATATAAAATAATATTTTGAGATATTCCTAAGGTGCCCCTCTCCTCCCTTATAAAAGGGCACCTCCTCCCCCTCCTCCTCACACCAAATTGAGCAGACATGCTCGGCCAAACCCTGCCATTTTCTCCTCTCCACTTCCCTAGAATAATCCTAGAGGTCCTGGTCTTCTTCAAAGACCAATCTTAGTTCCCTAAGTGGAGGATTCAAAGAGGCGTTCCAAAGAAGAGGTAATATCTGTTACCGATCTTTTCAAATTCTTTTTTCTTCAACTTCTTCTCCTTTAGTTGTTTCATGATAAATTAATAACATAAGTATTACTTACATACTGATATGTTATTATAAATATGAAACAACCCTAATTCACCTTCTATCCATCCTACGGAAAAATGAAATCACCGCGCGTGCGTACGTACGGAATACCGTCTCCACGCCGTGGTGTAATCTATTTTCCACCATCACTTTACAAGGATGGGTATAATGGTGTAATGAGTAACTATTTATGATTATTATAAAGTAATATTGATACTGAAATAATATATATATACTCCAATACAATTCCACGATCTTAGGAACAATATCATCACTCGTGTGTACGTACGGAATACCGTCTCCACAATGTGAAGCGACTCGTTCTACATGATCATCATTACATAATAATTATATAAATGAATTTAATGAATAAATATGATATATGTTACACTAATACCATTCTGGATATAAGGTATCTATAACCTTAAAAGAAGAATAAGAATTTATTCGGCAAAACACGCATAAGAACAAAAGGCAATAAAGACCCGAGTAACAAGTAACAATGAAATATTACTAACAAGAAGATAAGAATATGAAGATATATGATATCATATCAATATGTATGAATCTGTAATTAGTCAATAACATTATTTAAACCATTATACAGGAGCTTCGGACACGTACAAAGCAAATCAGACCAAAGGTAAGGGAAAATATCACAATCTCATTTTTATCCGAGATTGTTTTTACTTTGGCATTTACTGGGGTGTATTTTATCATCCACATCCATGTTCCCTAAATATTTAATATTGTTTCCATCCACTTACAATATTTTAAATCCAATTTTACCCTTCGGTGAGTTTTTAGTAAAGAATATGGAAGGAATCTTTTGTCGTTTTGTTTTTGTACGAGGTACTTTTTGACTTTTCCGACAAAGGTATGAAGAATGTTTTTTTTAACTTATACGACATGAATGGATTTTTAAAACATTATTTCCAAGAAGATTCCTTTACAAGTTTTCATGTTTATTTTTAATAAACTTCTTTTAGTTTATAATTGTATGACATGTTAAGAAAAGAAAAGTGTTTTTGAAGAAGAAATGATATTTTCCTCAAGAATGGAGTTCAAGTGTTTTATCAAAATTATTTTCCATCTAAGATAATAAAGGGTTCTGTTTTTATCCCTATTATTACATTGATTTGATCATGTTGTGATTGAATTATTTTTATGAATTCCTTTATCTTGTATGAATTGTTTTATGATGTCATGATTTTTAAGATTCCAATTTGTATTACATGGGTTATGCAATGATGTATGATTTATGATTATGTGGCACACATAAGAAAGGATTAATTATAAAATGGGTGGGACCTATTTCTCCCTCCAATTCATTGGGTAAAGATTTTATATCTCATGAGATAGACATGGCTGGAACGGAAGGTTATTTCGGTTCAGTGATACAGGACTGAAACGAGGAGTGAACTCGGTTCAGAAAGGGACTTTGTCCACTAATATAGTCTTGGCAATGAGTCATGAATAACAAGAAATGATTTTCCATGATTATGTGTGCATGCCACAAAGTTTAAAGTTTTATGTTATGATTATGGGGATCTCATTTTCACTTCTATGATTTATTCCATGTTAAGATATTATGATCTCTTTTGCAGGTTATGATTTTCAAAAAGATATGATATGATTTTTATTTCCTTTATTTTCCCTTGCTGAGCATTTGAGCTCACCCTTTTATGTTTTCTTTTCCCCAGGTCAGGAAGATGGATATTAAGTAGAATATGCTAAAAGGGACCCTAGATATGATGAAATAAATGGGAGACACTGTATAAGATTTATGAACCAGTTGTTTATGTTTCCCAGTTTCTAAAGACACTATACCTATACGGTCCTTTGTGGTTTTGTCATATGTTGTAATAAGTGTGATTCAATTTTGATGTATTAACAATGTATGTAAACTATGGGTCGTTATACTATTAGTCACAAAAAAATAAGAATTATAGGTTCTTCAAGGAGGTTCTCATTGATATGATATCGAAGATGTAAAATCATCCTTAACTCATTTATTTTCATTTATTTTCTTATCCTCCTATAAACTCCCCTATCAAAAAAACATGATAACTAAATTATAATATATATAATGGGATCTTATTGTGTTAATTTAATATCAATGATCCACTATATTTTCTTCTCTTTATATTCTGAAAATGAAATCTTTTCCAGTGATGTGTAAATCACCCCCTCCATTGATGAAGAGTTTTCCTTTTTAATTACCACCTTCAAGGATGGTCATAAACCAAATTTATGGTTAAATAATATGATTAATTGTATATTAAAACTTATTTCATTTTCTATAAGCACTAAATAATCATAATATTATATAAATTGATACTAGTTCTAGATGGTCGTAAAAACCAAAAAAATAAACTAATCATTTTTTCATTAGTGTTTTATCAAATAAATCGTTATCATAAATGAAAAAAAATTATTAATAGGATTGTTTAAAAAATGGAATTATATTAGTATCATTTCATTAAACATAAATATTTTTTCATTAATTTTACACGAAATTCAATAATTTTACACAATTAAATTTACCATATATTCCCTAAAAAGAATGCTCTTGGAACGGAAAAATAAATCATTATAACCCATCCAAGTGAAAATAAATAAAAATAAATAAAATATATATGGAGAGATTTATTAATTAAATAAATAATTAACTAATTTTATTATCCAATAAATTAACTGCAAGTGTAAAAGACATTAGGATATAAGGTATGTGATCTATATGGACCTCAAAATTACCTGTGGGATATTCTTACTCTTTAATTACACCAATGTATTTTATATTCATTCTAATTAAAAAAATTAAATTCTATTTACAAGTTCCATACTTATGTATCCAGATCAATTCATCCTTCTTTCATGGGGAAATATATTTCTTAAAAGTTCCCTTTTTAATTTCTCCTGATAAGAAAGGCTGATTTATAGGAACATCTCAATTACATACAAATTTTAAAGTACATCCCATAATATATTTTAATCCAACATTTTTTTTATAAAATCACAAATTTTATCATGAAAATATATCTTAGTTCATTTCTTGTTTTAAAAATCAATCTTTTTTTATTTTTAATTCCTTTTTAATAATTTACCATAATCTGTACTTATGTGGCTCAATTATAATATTTATTAACTATTTTTTACATGATTTCACTTGACTTGGAAAAAATATTTGATGGTTTATGACTATTTTTTCTTATTAATTTAAATGTATGATTTAAATGTATTATTTCAAGGAACCTATTACGATGAACCTATTTATTATTCCGTATGACATGATTACGATACCCATTTCATTAAATGCGAAAGCTATATGTTTATTCATTATGCTTTATTATTTAGGTGCAACAAAGATGAATGAACATGTTATGGTGGGTGAACCAAGATAGCACTCTAATGAATTGCACAATGATTAGTCTCATGATACGTCATGTATGGGATTAGAAAGTAAACCTAATCCATTATGGGACTCTTTCCACCCTGGGATATAGTCTTAGAAGATAAAATTTAATCATGTTTATGTCTTTTTATATGATTATTCCTAATTCCAATGTTTTCTTCACTACATGATCCCATGTTCTACATGTTATGATTCATATAAATATTTAGGTTCCATGCTTCTTTATTTCATCATGTTATTCCTTATAACCCATGTACCATGTTATATTCCTATTCTTACTACCTTACATAGATTTTTAGATTAAACTGTTGTTCATTTATTCACCATTATATACTATACATATTTAAGATCATGAAGGTTGTTATGAGCTCATTATGGATCTTAAAAAAGTTTTTTTTATTTTGGATTCAATCGTTTAAATTATGCACTTTGTCTTCCAAGGTACTAGAAATTACAATCATTGGATTGTATTTGTTAGTTAATATTGAATAGAATCATGTAATATGAATGAAAATGGTTTGGGACATTATAGTTTTCATCAGATGATAGTCTATATATTTTTAGATATTACAGCTGCAAAATATTAGTAATAACCATAGTGATAATTCTATTACCATGGATAACCACGATAGTAAAACATGGTATAAAATTATTTGATATAAATTTAATATATAATTTTTATCCTTAAATGTTCTAATTTTTATTTTTTATATTCATATTATCTATGTATTCAAGCCCTCCCCATTTTTCACATTAGTATGTATAATGAAATTACAAGGGAAAAAGATCATAAGGGGGAGAATGTAATGACCCATAATATTATTAATGAAATTACCATTATTATAATAAATCACATAGAGAACCAAATAAAAATTATCCTCTTAAATTAACAATGATAATTATTTCAGAAAAAACCCAATAGGAATGCCAAAAACTACATCAGGATAATAAATAGTATATATGTTTACAAAATAGATAATTTTGGATCTTCCAGATCTTCTTGATTAAACTCACTTAGGAAGAAAGTTTTAGGGGTAAAACACAATGTTAATAATAATAGATTCATTCAAAATAAAAAAGTATATATAACCTTGTTATGGAAATGGATTTATATATTAATGAAATAATAGGCATTTATTGGAAGAAGTAAACCCTTATGACTATACTAAATATGAAAATTGGAATAGTACTATGATCGTTGGAATATTGATGTGCTAGTTACAAATGAAAATATATTTTTTTAAATAGTAACTTCACCTATGAATTTTTAAATAAAATTTAGGTATCTTTTAAACTAATGTAAGATCTATTTATATCATGTAATGATAAAATAAATGTTTTAAAAATGATAAATTATGTGTTGGTATTTTTGTGAAATGAAAATGTTTATTTAAAATTAAATATAAATATAATTATTTAAAAGAAAATTTATTTTCATATAACTGTTTCAGAAATTATTATATAGTTTTATTATAATTATATGATAATATTATGGGGCATTAATTAATTCTACAATGTTTCATAAAAATGGTTATAATATTAAAGTCAGTATTTTTAAATTAAATTATCATTTTAAATAAATAAATAATTTCACAGATTTGCAAAATAATTTTTATAAAATGGATCCAATTTTTAACTTCAAGAGGTTAAATATTTATTCAAGTGAAATTTTTTAATTTCATGAAAGTAGTTGAATTTTTAGTGAATAGTGAAATACAGTAATTTACATTATTTATCATTATAATATAATACACAAATCCTTGAGTCATGGATGATGTATGGATGATTTAATCGCCTATTATTTAAATGTCAAATTATATAGTTGTTTTCATTAGTGACAATTATAAAAACTATTGATAGTCTTGGCCCAAAATAATGAATAAATAAATAAAATAATAAAAAAAACCTTACCCCTCCCAATATAAAAACAACCCATCACCACCCCTTATCCTCACACCAAAAAATATATATTTTCATAATTATTACAAAATCATCTGCCAAGTCTCTTCATAATGTTTAATTCTTTTCTGGTCTCAACAAAAAAAATTCTATTTTCTATAAGGAGGTTTTCAAGGAGAAGATATTCGAGAGGCAAAATCCAATTTGTTTATCTTTTAATTTCTTTTATTTTATTTTACTCACATAAAATTCTCTATCCAAAATATAATTATAACTCCAATGAAATATTTGTAATTTAATTTTATGGTCTAAATGAAATATTCATCATTCAATATCTTCCCTTATCCTTTTATTCTAAAAATTATAACATCGTCTGTGAGGTTTCCATTCACCAGGTGATGGGATTTCGTTTCAAATTATCACCTTCTTAGATAGTGATAAAAACATTATTTTTTTAATCAGACATCAATATGAATATTATATCTTATTTCTTGTTCAGAACCAATATATAAACAAAATGTTAAATAAAATGGTACTAGTGTGTGTTGGTATTATAAAACAAAAAAATATATATTATTCAATTTTTTATTCACATTTTTTCTAATAAATCATTATCAATATGAAATAAAAAACATATATCTGATACTTTTAAATTAAGGAAGTATATTAAATCATTTTATTATAGTTCATTAGTTTTTCATTCATTTTAATTGAACATCCATAAATGTACAGAATTAAACGGAACATGAAATCTATGAAATGAAAACTCCAAAATGACAAAATTAAAAATTATAACTCAAAAAAATGGAAAAAATTGAACCTAATAAAATTATTAAAATTAAAATACAAGGGTATAAGGTTCTAACTTATATAATTATTCAAACTATTTTAATTATCATGTACATTAATTGCATGTGAAGAACACATGAATACATAAGTTAAGGGATCTCTTCGAACATCCAAATTACCTTCGAGAAATGCATACTCTTTCTTTAAACCAATGGATTTCATCCTTTTTCTTATTTAAATATTGTGAATTTAGTTTATATGCTCCAGAATTATGTATCCAAACCAATTTATCCTTCTTCAATGGGGAAATACATGTTTTTAATGGTTCATTTCTCCAGTCCACCTGATAAACATGCCCTATTTAAGGGAACTACCCAATTTCTTACACATTATGATGTACATCCAATAATATAGTTTAATCCACAAATATTTATTTAAAATCCATCATTTCATCATGAAATACTATCTTATTTAATATCTTATTTTATGCAAAAAAATCATCTAATTTCCTTTTTATTATCTATTAAATATTTTCCATTAAACCACACTAAAGTCACTTATTTATAATGATTCTTTAACACTATGATTACATGATTTCACTTGAGTCAGATGTCATTTATCATGATATATTCCTATTTTCCCTTATTAATCTCATTTTATGATTTAAATTATAACATCCCACCACTCCAGATTGGCTTCAGAAGGTGGGAGTATAATAGTTGGCCTTAAGAGACATCCCCTAGATTCCAAACACTTGAAATAGATGCTAAGGGATTCATTAAAAGATGGGGGATTATTTTCCCTTTGAAAAAAACAAACATGCCATAAATCAATAACCACTAAAAAATGCATGATAAAAATTTAAAATGACTCAAAGAAATACCATGGTAATAAAAACCAATCTATAACCAAGTAACAAAGAAGAATACTATAATATCCTATATATAGTGGAAGAAAAAACCAGAAAAACATAATGAATTGAAGGAAATAACTCTAATATATTAAAAACTACAAGTTATAACTATAAAAAATGCCATATAACATGAATATCCACTAAATAATGGAGATTCTTTACCTTTACATATGTCATGGTAAATATCATATGAAAAATTCCTAATATTACATATATGGTTGAGTAATGAAACTCAGAAGGTTTTCCCCAAATGATTAACCACTCATGCCACTAGGATAAAATAAATTATCACATTTATATAAAATAATTTACATAAGGGATGATTTTAATATTGTTCAACAATTTATGATATAATAATTAATTCATTAAAAAATACTTTTCTCAAATAATCCAATTTCCATGTAAAAACCCCATCAAGACATTCTAATCATTTCATGAATTCAACAGGAATTAATGAGTCTATATTTTATATATAATGAAAATCTGATATTAAATATTTTTGTTAATATTTACAATGGATCTTTATATCCATATTTCATCCCATTGATAATTGTACTTCCTGATCAAAATACATCATATTCCACACATGCATAACAATTTATTCCCTCGAACATGTAATTAAACCATTAAAAATTAAATTTAAACGTTTCAATAAAACCATATTTTAATTGAAAACATGTTACATTCAAAAAAAATAAAATAACAATTTTAAAATAATCTTTTTGAAATCAAGTTATCATTCTAACTTTACCCCCAACACACCAAATTAGAAAATTCCATAATCTGACCCCAAAGATGGTATCAAGAAAATTATTTAACAATAATTCCATAATCGATTTAATGAAAATAATCTAATTTGAAATCAAGATTTGTGTTCTAAATGGAGTTGTCGAGAGTGAATCCACCTACCTTAGAATTTATGGTGAAAATGAATAACAACTATAAAAGGCTAATTCAACTGGGTTGAATCCCTATAAACCCACCGTATGTCTCATACAATATCACCAAAATAGAAAAATATAAACATGATTTGATTTGATAACCTTATATCTATCTGCAGAAGGTTATATCCAAGAATCCAAGATATTGGGAGAAGTATATCTTGGAAAACCTGCCAAAAACCAACATAAATGAAGACTTATGATAAGAATAAAGATTCATGCCCAAAGAAACACATTTAAATCACTAAAAAATAATTTTAGAAAGATTCCATACCCTTGGGGAGGGAGAAATCCTTAGTTAGGTCCAAAATGTATAAAAAATATGAGTTAAATTCTAATCCTGACATAGATCCAATTTTTTGATCTTGTTTTTAAATTGTGCTTTGTTAGTCACACGGTTAGTTATTACATGCGCTAACTGCATGCCAACATCTGCCTCAAGAAGGAACCTCATACAATTGCCCTACTTGTTTAGACAAATCATGCTCCTATAAGAAATATTCACAATGTATGATTATTCAACATTTATCTTAGGTAGCCACATCATTTGGAAAAAATTTACACCTGCTAGTGTGCCTTCCTCATAGCCTATGTATCACTACGCATGATTTCTTGTAGGAGTTTCATGGTCTCAACAAACAGATTTGAAACCATTCACCTATAGAAAATCCCCAAAATCATTCCAAAATTATTCCGAACCATCCTATACATCACCCAAACAATTTATATACATAAAAAAATAAATTATGGGTTACCTACCTAAAACCAACAGTATTACATTCTCCCCACCATTGGTCATTCCATCCAAGGAAGGTAGGAAACCATCATTGCTCTTAATGAATTTTGGCCATTTCACTTTAATTTACATCCCCCATTCTCAAGTGTCTTCTAGAATATGATGATGTTTTCACAAAATCCACACTAGACCAATGATTTTCTCATATAATATATTATTTTACCTTTCCATAATCATTATCATCGTAAGTGAAAAAAAATCATCAAGATCTTGTTCAACCTGATCCCATTGAATAACATGCTCAATAACAAGTAGAAACTTTTTCAACTAATATACGTGAAACTCATTTTCATTACACAGAACTATGGTGGTAATGAAAACTGATATTCCACCTCATAAATCAATTCACATATCTTAAAAGGGAATATGTAAGTTTGAGATATCATTCCATGATTACTGGAATAAAGATTCACAATCCTTGTAGAGATCCTAAAAAAACATGATCACTCACAACGAATGAAAATGGTCATCGATGATGATTTTAATATTATTTCGGATGACTATATGTCATTTACTTATATATCCTGATCAACTAAATCTTATTTTTCCTTGCTAGGACAAGGATCATACAAAATAGTGAAGTATCACCAATTTCCACCCAACAAAGAAGAGAGAAAAATGGATTCCAATAAAATTCTTCAAAAGTACCTATTTTTATCAATGCCTGATAGCTGTTGAAATATTATAACTCCACTAATGGTTTGTTCTCTTCTCATGATCCATAAAAATGCATTACACAGGGCCACAACATGTATTCCAACATTTCTATGCCATTCCTTTAGATTTTCCCATCAATTTTAGGATGATACACTATAATCATAGTCAACTGAGTACCAGGATATTTCTTTATGGATTTCCCAAAATGATACATAAAACCTTGAAATCTTTCTAATAATCCCAAAATAGGTATTTCATTCCTCTTTACCACTTCTCAGATATAGTTTTTGAACAATTCATCTATCATAAGTTATTAAATAATATAGATGAAGTGAGCTGAAATTGTGTACTAATCCACTATCAACAATATGGAATCATGTTTATGTACAAGTCATGGGAGACCTATTACAAAATCCCTATTTATATGATCAAATTTCCAAATAGGAAAAGTTAAAGACTGCAGAATACCTATTACTCTCTGACTCTCTTCTTTAACTTGTTGACAAGTTAAGAATATTAAAATAACTCAGCCACCTTTATTTTCATACCGACCCACCGAAACTATTTTTTCATTGATTTATACAAAATTTTTATTCTCGGATGAACAACCCATTTTGAATGGTTTTATGTATGAAGTATGTATTCTTGACAATACCTTATTTTTTCCATTCTACCTTCAAACCACAAAACTAAACTCCCATAATATTTTCAATCTTCATTGGTCTCCCCACCAGTGAGTTTTGAGCTCATTGGAACACATTCTAAATTAGATGTCTGTTCTTATTTAAAATTTTCAATTAAATGTGGAATAAAAAAACTAGAAATAAAACTGCTATATTACCAAAAGATTCACAATCCATGTGCATGTTGGATATGATAGCCATCATTTTCCACTCATCTAATGCTTATTTTTCCAAATGAACATATTTATTTTTGTTTTATGAATATGACACTAAATTTCAAACTCCCACTATATACATCAACTCAAGGTCAAACATTTGGAGGTACTCTATCCATATTTTTTGTGTCAGATTCAAATCCCTTTCTGATAGAATATGATTCTAAATCATATGATCTATAAACATAATAAAATTTCCACCAAAGAGGTAATGGAGACTTGTCTTCAAATCATAGAAAACAGTAGATAAATACAAAACATTTGTTGGGGATTTATTCACATGAATCATTGATATTTTTTGAGCCATATGAAACAATATGATCTCTCCAAATTTTAAGACATACCAACCTTGATTCCAAAGAATCAAAATACACCACACACCCTTGAACTAATTCTAAAAAAATCCAGATTATTTCTAATGTGAGGAGAAATTTAAGCTTGTGGAAATGCATTTGACATTCATAATTTCATTGGAATTGATCATTATTTCCTGTCAAATCTATCATTGGTGAATATGGTCTTCATAAATCTTAAAAAAAGCATCGGTAATAACTAGAAAGACTAAGGAAACTTTTTATCTCAATGAAACTCTTTGGTTGTTTCCATAAGATAATCGATTCTATATTTTTTGGATCCATAGAATCAACTCATTTTGAGATTACATGCCCATGGCAACATACTCCTTATATAAAAATCTCATATTGATAAATTTTTAATTCAAATTATGATCCCACAAGATTCCCAACACTTTCAATGAGTTTTCTTCATTCTTATACATTTTATATGAATACACTTATATGTCATCCAAACACACCAGCATAAACGAATATAGATATATTTTAAATAAATAATTAATCAACTCTATAATGATCACTACTACATTTATAAGACCATAGGTAATTACAACATATTCAAATGATCTATATCTAGACCAAAATTATGTATTTTGTATATCTTTCTTTCTAACAAACAATTTGTGATATCCTAGTCAATTTTTTTTGAGAAGCACTATGGTCCACCAAATTCATCGAATAGATCATCAATTCATAGATGTGGATACTGAATAATTTACATAACTTGATTAAGATTACGCTAATCCAAAACAAAACCAAATAGTTCCATACACATTTTTGACAATAGGACCAATGATCCCATAGAGACGTTATCAGACAAATGAACCATTTTCTTTCTAGCTCATCGAAATCCAAATTAAACTTCATTATCATTGGTTGTGTCATATGATAATAATGAAAGGAAATAAAAATGATCCCTAGATGGATATCTATTGCAAACTACACTTCTCTTGTGGGCTGCTACCCTTAGAAAGACTCGAGAAAACATCTAAAAAATAATAATAAAATATTAGAAAATTATTATCCTCAATATCTTAAATATATTCCAAATTCAATACTTCAAACTGGTATGAGGTCATTCCAAATACTGGTTCCAACAAGATCATTTCACCTACCATTACATTTTGGTCTCCTCTAAAGATATTCTTGAAACCATCATAAATTATAAAACTAAACTTTCCCATGTAACAATTGATGTGAGACATTAAATATAGTCATCCAATCCATACTATGGATTATATCATATAAAACCATATCAAGTACATATAGATCCCATATATACCAGCACCATCAATAATTATTCAACATACTATACACATAAATGCTCGACATTATCATTGAAAAACTTGATTTTGTAGTTTCAAAACAAAAGGATTTATATTAACAATTATATCTAAAAGATAAAAACATTGAAAATAAATAAACTAATGGGATGAACACATATCAAACAATGTGTGTGTAATGGTAGAAAATAGAATAATAGTACCTTTTAGCATTGATGGTCTCGACTGATCATCGATAATAACTTTCTCAACTCCATATATTTTATTTCATGATACACTTTTTTTATTTCATCCCTGTAGACATTGTATAGCTTATTGAGTCATGGTATTCCTAGAATCACCATGGATATCTATGTTCTACCGGTGATAAGTATTATTTTTCCCACATCTTATCAAAGCATATGATACCTATGGCACCTGAGAACTATCCCATATAGTCAACCTTGGAGTACTATGACAATAGCTATAAATAATTCTCATTTTATTTCAATTGTGTAATTTACTAGGTGGTTCCATAAACATTCACTTCATGTGGTCCAAAGAACCCCACTGGAAACATCATGACTGGCTCTTGGGTTTTGGAAGAAGGTTTTCTAATTTATCTATTTGATTGTAAGCCAATCCACTACATTGGAATTATGTGTCTTTCTTTAATTTAACCCAAAATTATAGTTAGAATTATTTCCCATTGGTATCAACATGCTCCCCCCTCGTATCTCATGATATGTCCCTTACATCTACTATCTCTCTGTTGAACATCTCTTTATAAGCTGTTATACATAGCAGAAAAATCTCGGAGAAAATTACCTACCTCATCCCTACCTAAAAGTTGTGTGGCTTCATGAACACACTAGTAGAAGATTCAGGTGAAATAAAGACTAAATTCATGAATTTAACCATGCATTCAATCATTGTGTTGCTCTCCTACTTCAGGAAGAAAATGTCTATTATTCGTGTGATTATGAAAGTACGAGGAATGAATTGTTTATTGAACAATTCTTAAAAATTGTCCTAACCTATTCCATGGTATAATTCATCTAGAATGGTTGAATCCCCCACTCGAGTGAAAAATCCTCTATCATATAACTAACCAACATGAATTTCAACTTTGTTGGTGTGCCAATGAAATAAAATATCCCATTCAACTATTCCAGCCAAAAAAATCATGATCTGGTTCTAAATCACCCCAAATGATGTGTGGATTATCCCTATGGAACTAGACATAGTGATACGCCTTCCTTGTTTCATTCCACATGTCCCCTCTATCCACAGCCAGAATGGTGTGGACTATACTCTGAACCAGCTATTTGTTCACCTATGCCTTGGGCGCAACTACATTCTTAGGATCTTCTCCAATTGGTTTCTACGAAACCTACTTGATTACATTTACTATTATCATAACAAACTCCACAAGTCTCAGTCTATAAAAAATATAGGCTTAGCAATTTCAAAATCGACCATATCAGCAATCCCTATAAGCCTTTCGAATATTTATCAATTTCCACATTCAACCAGTTTTTTTAAAAAAAAATCCACTATGATTTTGAAACACATACCATTATCAAAAAATAAGAATAATTATCATATTGGAAATATCACATTTAAAAATGATTGGAACTTTTTCTAAAAAAATCAATAGTTTTTCACCAAATCATATATCATTACTCAAAATGAGATTTGAACCACTAGTTGGAAGATGTTTTTATAAAGAATTTTTTTTCCTCATTGGATTAACCCATCATAATGAAATTCCAATTCCTATTAGTGTATCTATAAATCTTATATAACCAAATATCTATTAAATTTACGTACAAAAAATACTTTTCTACATCTTTTTTATGCTCTATACATCATGCCTTGAAAATACCACTCCATTCTACCATCCTAACATGAGGAATACACAGAAATAAATTTCAACTCAAAGAATAAAATAACCAATGACCCCTTGTTTGTAATGGAAATAACAAGATGATACCAATTGTAATATAACATCCCTATACATTGGCTTGAGAATGGGGAAGTATATCACATGCCCATAAGGAATATCCCTAAGATTCCTAAGACTGGAAATAGATTCCAAGGACTTCATCAAAATATGGGGGAAAATTTTCCCTTTTAAAATAAAAAAAATCAACAAAACAAGACACACAAAACTATTAAATACATAATTCATGATAAAAATTTAACACAACTCATGAAAATACCATTGTTATAAGAACCAAACTATAAATTTGTACCACATTGTAAGACTACAATATCAAGTTCACAACAGAAAAAAAAATTAAATGAATCCTAGGACATTACTCCAAACTCAAACATTCACCATGATCCAACTCCACAAAACATACCATGTATCATGAAGCACCACTACAGTATTTTGATACTTTACCATTGAATTTTTCCTGGTAAAAAGAAATTGAAAAGTCATAAATGTGCCAATGTAGGGGTGAGTAATGGAACATAATAGGTTTCACCCAAAGGAATTCCCTACTCATGACACTAGGATATAAGAAGTTATAAAATTTATATAAATAAAATTATATAAAATAATCATTTAAAATAGTTTACCAATTTATTGAAACCAAATCCATTCCATGCCTATCCAATTTTTTCAAATAAACAAATTTCTAAGGAAACAAATAATCCATGTTGTTCCAATCATTTCATGAATAAAATTAGAATTACCCATTCAATATTATACAAACACATACACCCATATAATAAATCTTATTTTTACCATTAATAGTGGAACTTCACATCCATAACTTATCCCTTTCATGGTGGTTCTCATGACCATTATCCATACCATTCTATACATGATTAACCATTTAATCCAACCATATGTAAATTAAACCTTTATGAAATCAATTTATCCATTACAATAAAACCATAATTTTATTAAAAAAACTTATCAATTCCTATAAATAAAATAATCATTTTAAAATAAACATTTTAAAATTATACATCCATTCTTATATTCCACCAAAACAACCCATTTTGAAAAATTCTGTAAACTGTCACCAATGAAGGATTACAAAAAACTATTTCACTGAAATTACAATATCAATGCTAAGAAAATAAACTAATTTTAAATAAATAATTGCATTTATAAATAGAATATTTGAGAGTTAATCTTTTTACCTCATAATTTATTGTGAAAATTATGAATGATAGTAAAACACCAATGAAACCGGGTTATATCTCAAAAACCCACATTAGATCTCTTCCCCAATCATTAGAAAAGCCAAATCTCTACATTATTGGATTTAACAACCACATTTATACCAATTTAGGTAAACATATAAGTAACCAAGATATATATAGTAGTATATCTAATAAAAGCCACCCAAAACCCACTGTAAAAAATGACATACCAAGATAGTCAATCTTGAACAAACTATAAATACCTTCTTATCAGATTCAAATCGATGGAGAATTGCTCAATAGAATTTGGTAGGGAGAAAACCAAAGTTAGGTCCAAAATGGATCAAAAAATAGAGGTTAACTTTTAGGACCAATTGGGTCCCAGATACCCTAATATGGGTGAGGGGGTCAATTAGGGTATGTATATTCTATTTAAAAATTCTTCCCACCCCACTAGATCATGACCTCTATATTCAAATTGTCACATTGTTTGATCTTATGTGGTTTAAATTTAACTTTTTTATTCCTTATTTATCTGTTAATGATGGTTTGGATGAAATATAGGAAATCAGGAAGGTAGACAAATAGATTTTTACATGGTTCTCCCTAACTGGGATACGTCCAAAGAGGATACAACAACGATGTGCCACTATACCAAATCTACCAATTCTCACTTCCAATTTACAATGTTCGGGATAGATCACTTTTATTCCTAGTATCAATGCCTTTACAATGTTTAGGGTCTACTCAAATCATTCCCAAGGTACACCCCTCGTTTCTCTCTCTCTAACTCACTACCAGTGGAGAGGATCACATTCTTCCTCTTCCTTTGATCACTACTCTGGAAAGGATCCCCTCATAAATTATGGACTTATAGGTCCCTTCATTATCTCAAAAGAATGAATATTTATCTATATGTATATGATCTATTGACATCAAACATTCACCAACTGATTAATCTCACTTTTCACTAAAGGTAACATGCAATTATCCAACTTTCATGCAGCCCTAGAGTGACTGGAGCGCTTCACTATTCTTGGTTCACTTCACTAATGCCTGGTGCACTTCTCTATGATTTGAAAGACTTCTCCAAGATTTTTTCACAGGGGTCACCTAAACACTTTCATAACACTACATTATTCAACACAAAACTTGGGAATATCACTCCCTTTTACGCCCAAACCAATGTTATCGCACAACTATCAACTAGCACACAACTTCTGAATATCTTTATACTTGCGTGACCAAACAACCATTTGTGCGCCCAAAGAACATGTGTGACAAGATCTATAATTTTTTTTAAGTGTTGATCATCACCAAACATTATGAGGGTTATCCCTCTATTTATTGTAATTTTGGGTACCCTGAGCGCTGGCGTGCAAGTCTCATTCTGGTGCACAAGTCCAGTCGCCCTAGTCTCTATCGCCCTAGACACCTTGCGCACCCAAAACAAAACATGAGTTCCCTTCTTTTATTTTCAATATTTTGATGTTATTATTTTGAAAAAAATATGGCACAAAAGATTCCAAGAATCCAAGACACCATCATGCAAGTCCATTTTCCATAAACACTCTTCTCCATTTGTCGATTTTGATGCCCAAAAATATGTCAAACAATAGAAAACGACACCGCCTTGTATCTGCTCTTTTTGTGCCACCTCCAGATCATGCATTCCTTTTTCTAGGTTCTTTATTAAATCATGTATTTTTGAAAATATCCCTTGAATTTGACAACTCACAATGTAAACCCCCTTTGTCAACAAAGTTTTTCATCGTGGTCTTCTTTTCCAACAAACACAACAC
This sequence comes from Viscum album, assembly GCA_963277665.1. Lineage (NCBI taxonomy): Eukaryota > Viridiplantae > Streptophyta > Magnoliopsida > Santalales > Viscaceae > Viscum > Viscum album. The sequence goes on from OY728165.1 coordinate 1,040,761,068, forward strand.
GGAGGCTGACATTATCAACAAACGCAATCACCTCAAAATGCTTCAATGGTACCTTGAGGGATTTTTTTACAAAATTAACTTTTAATAATTACCCATATACACCTTTTTTGGAAAAAAATTTCTATCCTTTCATGATCACTCACATAGTTAGGAGAACCATACAATAACAATGTGTAAGCTTCTGGCTCAAGGAGGAGCCTTGAACTGCTGGACTCCATGGTTAGAAAAACTGTGAAGAAAATATGAAAGAAAAAAAATATTTGAATTTTCATCATTTCTCCTCGATATCCACATGGTATGAAAAAATATTGCACCTACCCTTGTGCCTTCCCCATATCCTCTCTCTCACTATTCACAGTTTCCTATATGAGTTTCTCGGTTTCCCAAAACCATGATCAAACTATGAACCAACATAAAATTCCCAAAAAAACATTCTAAATTTATTCTGGTCCATCCCAAACAATACCCAACCACTTTATATACATAGACTACATAAATTATGGGTTATATACTTGAAACTAAGGGTTCTACATTAATCCATTTTATCATGGACACTTTTATGATATTCCTTTTTGTTATGCCTTAATACATGATTATGATACCCATATATTTTCATGGGTAACCTTTATATTTTTTCCATATTTTTGATTATTTATGAGGAAAACATATGCATGATTTTGTTATGATGTGTCCATATAGATAGAACTCTAATTCATTCCATAATGTTTAGTCTCAAGGGATATCTTGTATGAGTTTAGGGATTAAACCTAGTCCATGATTTGAATTTTTCTTCTCTGTGATATAGTCTTTGAAAATACCATTGAATCAGGTTTATGTCTTGTTATATGTTTTTTCTCCATTACTACGCTTCCATGAATACACGATCTTGTCTTCTACATGTTATAATTTTCTGTGATTATTCATGTTTCTTGTCTTTTGATGTTATCATGTTATGCCTTCTAACCCATGTTCTATTATTAATTCCAATGTCTATTCACATAATAGGATTTTTAGTTCATCCAATTTTTCTTATATTCTCCATGATATATTATATATATGTAATAGATAGAAGTATTTTAGGATCTCATTATTGAGATTAAATAAATTGTGATTTTATTCTGGTTTTATGATTTCGAATTATTTACCTATTCATCTAAAAAAACTATAATTGTTGATCCTTGGTTTGTATTTAATGGTTAATTATGATTAAAATCATGTAATAATTGTGTAAAAGGTTTTGGTCCTTATACTTTCCATGTCCATGTTTTCAAAATTTGTTTTCAAATTATTTTTTCTATCCTCTTAAAATTACATAAATTAATTTTTACCCATGTTTTGGTTTTAAAAAATTTGATTGAAATAGATATTTTTGTCATTTTCCAAATGAATTTTTTCATGATTTATAAAAAAGAGTTTGAAATGATTTTTTTTTATCATATAATGGATGATTATATTTTACCACCAACATTTAACATTATTTCTATAAACATTCATTTATAATTTTACAAGATTATTGTTGAATAATTGTTTCCCTTCTTATTTTTCACGATTTTGTTTAAAAGTGAATTTCAATGTAAATGAAATATTATTCCTCCCAAATGTTTTTAATGATATATTTATTGTACATATATTCATAAATGGAAAAAACCATTATTTTACTTTTTCTTTAGTTATATGTTTTAATGATATCAACATTTTAAATATTAACTTACTCGTGGTCATTTTATATTACATTTTAATTAAATATCCATATTCTTGTGTTATGCTGATTATTATTTCCTAAACTATATAAATGCTTTTCATACAGTTTTACTTTTAATGTTATTTAATTTATGATGAAATAATGATAGTAGTTTTTCATTAAAAAATATTGATATATGATGATAAGGATCATTGTTTATTAGTTAAATTGATTATTCGATATATGGGGAATGCATTAGAAATAAAAGACATAAGTGGGTCCCAATTAATGATATCCCCTTGATGCTTCGGTAGTCTCTGGGAAAAATAATTATGCGATCATGGAATTGAATTTCCAAAATCAATGGGTTTGGACTAAGTATTCTAAAATAGAATTTGAAGGGTCTTGACAGTAGAGGTGTCAAGAATATGAAGAGCATAAAACCCAATAATTTAGTATTGTCTTAATTAATATTTTTGTTATCATTATCCATTATATTTTTATAATGATAATATATCTAGATGAATTTGATTCAATGTTTATTAGTTAAATTGGGTGTGTTTTTATTTGTTTACCTTTCCATATTCATTCTTCGTTATCTAATTATGATATTCATTAAATTTAAATCTAATTTATGTTCAGCTGTTAACCTTTCCATGTTGATTGTGCTTATTGATTTAAGATAGCTTCTATTGTATATATAATTATAAATCATATTATTTTATGCCTTTATTATGGTTTATTATACACAGGATATCAGGAAGTGTTTGATGTTTGATATGAAGGGATATGATAAGGGAAATAAGGGTGTTATAAATGAAAATAATCTCTCTATTTTGTGTTTAAAATGTAATTTGAAATTTTATGTATGTATCTAATTTACTAATATAAATAAAATATTTAGTCCCATAGGATGTGATTCCTTTAATCAAGTTATAATGTGAAAATATAACAAATAACTTTTTGATACTAGAGTTGGGGACATTATAGTTGGTATTAGGTTAGGTTTAGTAGAAACCTTGGGAACCTAATTTTGGAAAACAAGTATCAGGTAACCTAACCATATGACTGACTTTGAGAATTATTCCAAAGAAAATAAGTTTGTGACTCAGATGTAGATTTTTTAATATTTTTAGTCACTATCATGGTATAATAACCCAAAGGTTCATCATAAGTTCAAAGAGTTATACACCTATTTTTTCAGTTTAATTGATTCATTTTGAAGATATTAATGATATTTTTGGAGATATTATTTAGGAGAGTAATGATATTCTGTAAAATTATTTTATGGTTAAATTATTATGGATTTTATTGCTGTATTATCATTAAGAGGACCATTTGCATTCTTTCATGTAATAATTTCATTGATATGTTATTGAATATTTTCCTACATATTAAGGATAATTCATCTAGATGATAGGAAAATGATATTTTCTAAACTGATTATCCCTACTAGGTGATTTAATCACCACTGTCATAGAAAAATATAGTTCAAATTATTTTTAATGATTTATAAAAATGAAAATCATTTTCAAGGAAATATATGATCTATTCAATACATTTTCCGTTCTCTAAAAAAATAATCAGTCATGGTGTCTCTTTTATATGATTTCAAAATATTAATTTTTCTATCTCATTTGATATGGGAAATACCACAAAGTACATGATTGTTTCTTTTTTAGAGATATGGAATTCATGATGGAAGATAAAGAAGCTATTAATAGTTTAAAAGAAGACATCGTTGTCCATATTTAAGGTATGATTGATTTTATTATAATCTATGTATAATACTTTTTTTATATTGATGAATCAAAATGATATATTTCATTTAATATGTTTATATAAAAATATTATTAAGGAATAATAGAAAAAATCATGGTCGTTAGTTGGAGATGTTTGTTGAGTGAAGGGCCTGTTTATCAGTGGTATTTATTCATATTATATATATTAGAATAATCATGTAACTTCTAAATGATATTTTAAAGGAGTTTTTGTTTTCATAATATAGAAACCTATGTTAGATAGAATCCATAACATTAAAAAGTGGTGTAGTGAATGGTGATATTATAAAGGTTATATTTATTCAGATTTGGTAAATTTTTGAGTTATACATAACCCATAAAATTATAATGTGAAATGGATTTTTAATAATAATGACATTATATTTTTTGGGACATAAAGGTAAGGATAACTATTAGTGTTTATTTGATCGTTGATTTTAAAGTAATTAAGGGTTATTATATTTTTGGCACCAAAAAAAGAAAAGTGTGAGATAACCTTAGAGTTTAAACATTTTCAAAAATATTTAATGTATTATGGTTATTTTTGAGGTTATTTATCAAATTTTTAAGAGTTTTCTAAGGATTATATTAATATTAGAAAAAAACAACCCACTAGTAAGGTGATAACCTAGAACAACTGAAAAGTCCATAATTCTTGAACCCACAACCAAAGGGAGACAAAGTTGAATTTCCTACCACAAGACTACGTGATGTTTTAGTTTGTATAAAATTTTTTTTATTAACATAACTGTTATGATAGATAGAATATATTTTAATTTTTTGACCATCTATTTTATCATATATAAAACTATAGGATTAGAAATTGATTTGGTTTTATGTGATGTATGTTATTTTTAATTATTATTACTATTATGAAAACCCTATATGAAAAACATAAAAATAACATAATTTCATTTATGTTGTGTAATAAATGATTAACTTTTTCTTGAATTAATATATGATTTTATTGTGGATTAATGGTGAATAATGTTATTTATAGGAATACATAATGTATATTGGAGATTATATGCCTACAGTGTGATGATTTTTTGAGATAAATATCTAATTTAATTTGGTTGAATAAGTTTTAAAATTATTCTTATTTAGGGATTTCAAACTCATGCTAGAATATTTTTATTGAAATTTTTGAATAATTATTTATTGAATTACCTAAGAATAATTTAGTGTATTAATATTTAATTTTTGGTGATTAATGTAGTCTATATTAAATTAAGGATTATTTTTTGGGGAAATTATATTAACGCATACAAACAATATTATTTAGATTAATGTATATTTTTGTTATTAAAATATGTTGGTTCTAGTGAATCAGGCTTAAATAAATTCATACCCATAATTTGTAGAAAAAAATGAGTTTGTGTTGTAAATTGATGAAACACTACCTATCAATTAATTATATTTCTTTATGTTCTTTCTCTATATATAAAAATAATTCTCTAACTCATGGAAAGGGATTTAGAATAAAAAATTTATCCTTTTTATTTTTCTAACCATTATATAAATAAACATTAACCAATCATAGATTTTTGATTTTTGTTAATTAACATTCTCATGAACATGTTATCTACCACTCTATATAAATAATTGGGAGTTGCCTTTTTCATTAAAAATAAATGTTTCAAATTTTTACAAATGTTACCCTATAAGGAAACATATTAATTTTTAATCTACATGCACATCGTACTTCAATTTCTCTCTTTTCATGTGAATGATTTATTGTAACTTTTTATGATGTGGATTATAATAATAGTATTTTGAATATTAGAAACCTAGTTAACATGTGTTAGTTTTAATTTTGATGAAAAAATTTATTTAATATGGTTAAAATGTAACCCAAATTGATTATTTTGAAAATATAATTTTTTACAATGTCTCATGTGACACTCTATAATAAGAATAAACAAACAAACAAAATATTATTATTTAAAATTAATAGTTATAAAATAGTTGTTAAATATTATATAATTAATGGTAATAATATAATTAATATTAACATAATGGGTATACACATTTCTTATGTATTAAATAGTATTTTGTAAATAAGAACTCTAATTTCTTATAATGTCATTTTTCTCTTCAAAAATATGGTTCTGTCAAAGATAATTTTTATTAGTTTTTATAATCAAATAATATAATTAAATTTTATTCATATTTAGAAAACATGTTTGATAAAATTATATTTAATTTTTAAATAATCATATCAAATTTATCTTATGGTAAAATTTACAAATTTTTCCGAAAAAAATTGTTTTCTAGTGAATAATGAAAATTATAGATTGTTATAAAAAAATATATTTTTATTACTACCATATGCACATTTACATTGAAATTTAAAATTGTTTGGAAGTGAAATTAATTATATTATATTAATAGTAGTCATATAATTCTCATATCAATCACTTTAATGGTTTAATTTAGTATAAAAACATTTTTTATAGATAAAAGTCTTTTTTACTAGTTTTCATTGGGGTTTCTTAGTAAAATTTTAAATTAATTTTTATCAGTTATGTGTATTGAATTTTAAAACATGGATTCTATTTTAATATTTTTAAACTCAAAACTCATTAAATACAATCCTTTTTGTTGTGGTCAATATGAATATTAACTATGTATATTTTTGTTACCACAGTAAAGGACAAACAGTGTAATTAAATATGAAAATAAAATTATATAGACTATAAAATGAACCAGAAACATGCCTATATTTTATTTAATGAGATAATTTAGTCCATATATAATGAAATTTTTCTTATACATAATTTTATATTCATTTGGATGAGATTATGAAACTTAATGTATTTAAATTCAAGAAATGTAAAACATATTCACTCATGTTTTTAATGATTATTTTCTATTTAATTTTCTGTTATCAAAAATAAATACTTGATTTTAAATATGTTTTTTAAATATAAAATGTTCTTATATATCATGTTAATTCATTTTTAATTTTTAGTGATGAAATAATCACATAAAATGATTAAAAATCACAATGGAAAAAATTAATCAATTAATGGGAAAATCAATTAAATTGTATTAAAAAATTAAAAGTATTATATTTTTTATTAAATTGGGTTTTACATGAATTTTTTTTATTAATATAACATATTAGTTGTTTAATAAAATTTTATTTTCTCCTAATTTTTCTTATTTTAATTGAATTATTAAAGCAAATGTAATAAATAATTTCATATTTGAAAATAATATTATCTTATGAATATAAAATATTATTAAATTATTTTAAAATCATAAAAATGATTTATAATGAAATATGGGATAATATATGTTCTAAAATGTAATACATTATGAATTTATATTCAATTTTAATGATTTTTCTCTATAATATAATTTTCATATGTTAATATTTCTAGAAATATATAAAGTTCCCCTCACATCAATTATAAATTTGAACCCATTATTTTAATTATTTACACATCTTTGAGGCATAAAGGTTGGAAGAATTCTACCCATTTCTCTTATAAATATATTTGTTGATGTTATAATGGTTCTAATTCTTCGAAAAGTCCATCCCTATAAACCATAAGGAGGTATTTAAAAGAGGTCCACTAAAGAAGAAGTAATTGTCTTCAAAAACTCTTTCAAGTTTAATTATTCATCCACATCCTATTAATTAGATTATTTGATCAAAAATTCATAAATATAATCACGTATATATAATTATATATCATTACAATTATTATACCACTATATTCAACCATTTATTCATCCTATAAGAAATGAAATAACTGATCATGTATATATACAACATACTATGTACACATAGCAATGTAAGTCGTTTTCATCACCACATTAAATTGATTGTTATAATACTTTAAATATTGGATATATATGAAACATATAAAACTATATTATCACTTAAAAATTAATATATTCCTTATCTCATTACCCATTCACCATTAAGGGATTGATATCGTCGCTCATGAGTATGTACGACATACTGGCTCCCAAATATATGATATTCATTTATCACATAAAAGACTCTATAATGGTACTAAAAAAATATAAAATTATAAAATATATATTTATTCAATTAAAAAAAATATGGAGATTATTACCCTATATCCCAATCCCATGAATAGGATCTTATGTAAGAGAAAATGTGTTAATGAAATTAGGTAGTTAGCACCCAAAACTAATGTACTAATGAAATTTTATTAATTAATGGGTGGTAATATGTCATCAAAGGATCCTATATGATATAATAAATATGAATATGATTATTTTATTAATTGATAACATGATTTAAAAAAATATAGGGGGTTAAATCATGTTCAACAATAGTAAATATCAAGATGAGAGATTTTCATCTCACTTTTATTTCTTTATACAATTTGTGTTATTAACTACTTATTTACTTTATTTTGTGTATATACTAAATTTCATAAATATTATATAATTTATTTATTTTTTTATAAAATTTAATATTCATTTGATGTTATTTCATTCATGGTGCATACAATTGATAATATACCAATTTATTAAAAGTTTATTTAACAATCTAATCATTATTTAGGAATTTTTTTTATCTCTCCAATTATTTCTCTTCTATTTAATTTTTTTCTAAAAGTTTTTTATAAAAGTTTTTTTATATTATCATAAAAGGTTTAATTTAATTTTTACAGATTTTTTATTTTTTACAAAATGGTTTGGCATGAATTTTTTTTCATTTTCTAAATAATGTATTTTGTAAATTTTCTAAAAAAAAATTGGAAGGAGGTTTTTAAAAATATACATAATTAATCTATTCTCCAACTATCCTGATGCTCAAATATTGTAAAATATCATTTACATATTTACAAGTATTATTAGAAAAATTTAATTTCTTCAGTTTCTTTATAAAAGTGAATGTTAATGTGAAAAAGATATTTTTCCACCAAAATGTATTTGGTGGTCTATTAATGGTACTTTTATTAGTAAATGAAAACAATATTTTAGTAATTTACCATTCTATATTTATTATTCCTTTTATTATCATGATATTAATGAAACTTAAATTGAATGTGTGTTTATTTATTTACCTTACCATATTTATTATTCATATTGATTCATGAAAGATTCATTGTATATAACCAATATATTTCATTTCAGATCCCCCATGTAATGATTTATTTTCCCCAAGATTCCATGATGTGTCTTATAATTTAAATTAAGGGTCATGATGGTGTAAATAATGGTGTTATCAATGAAAATACTCTCTTTATATTAGGTTGGAGATCTAATGTGAATTTTCATGTATATAACTATTTTACCAAAACAACACAACCATTAGGTACTTCGAAAGTGATTTCATGGATCTATTTATAATATTATAAAGTGTCCATTGAATCTGGTCTACTTGGGTTAGAAAATCTACATTATTATAAGATGTTTGATTCACATTTCTGAGTATGTGTAATGAACAAATTCAATACCTTGGGTATGGTATGATTCTGTGAGGAAGGACTATTCTCAATGCCAATGGGGTCATTAGGTTTTTAATCAACTGATATTTGTTCCACTATTTTTTGGAAATGATATTTTTTGATATATTGATCTTCTAAACTAGATTAGAAAATAATATATTACAATTCATCCATTTTACTCTGTAATCCTTTAAATATATAGTATATATCAGCATGAGGTTTTTTAATCATAATATATATGTGAGGAGTAACATCAAAACCTACACCTCTTATGCAACTATATTGTTCATGTGACTTTAAAGAAACAAGATGGGTTATTTCTTATGATAAATTAATTATTGTTTATTGTTTCTAAAATTTTTAAAAACACATGAACATAAATATACATTTTAATCTAACATTTTTATAAATAATAAATCAGTACTATTATACCATACATATTCATATTTCTCATACTTCATTTTCTTTTCATATAATAGTTTACACTCATTATTTACTCATGAATCAATATATAACACCTGATTTGGGATTGAAGTGACATCGTATTTTAATTCATCAATCAATATATAAACAATGTAACATATTTTATTTATCATACAATAATGATTTAATTTTTTATTTAAAATATATTCTATTTTCTTCTCCAGTGAAGAGTACTCCATCCAAGATTTACGATTTGGGTTCAATTTTTTATGCACATTATTTATTTTTCAGCATGCCATTTTTATTTCCTAAATTATGTTTTTGGAATTTAATTGGATAAAATAAATAATTGAAAAAATAAATATTATTGAACTGAATGAACACAAAATGTTTTCTATAATAAATGAGGGATAAAGGAATATTTTGTTTTCCACATTATAATGTGTGCATAAGTAACTCAAGAATATGGATTTAATTTCCCCGCTTCATCACTAAGATGAATCAGGTTTTGAAAACACTAAATGCCTATATTTGAATTTCTAGAGGTCATTAAGTTATATTTCTTGAAAAATTTCTCTATAAAATCACAATGAGAAATAATAAAATGTAAATCAATGATTCCTACGAAACTTTTATTTTAAAATAGACAAAGTATATTATAACCATAGATTTATATCTTCCTAATGGATTTCCATTGTCAAAACGTTTACATTGCACCACAAATATATCTCATGTAGAAAATTCAAACTTGTTGGTATCCCAACTCATCTACTATGATATGACTTTTAGGGGTCAAAAGGATGGCCTCATTGATTCTTGCTAAATTAAAAATTTATAACATTACATATTGAATTGATAATTTCATTCCACAATGTGATGCTATGGTAATCTAATTTTTATCATGAACATGGTGTTGATCACATAATAATTCTTCTATTTCATCAAAAAATTCTTGTTCTTCTCTGATATTGGTTACATAATCATGTATCAAAGTCATTTTCTACATGATTAGTCAAATATTTAATTTATATTTCATAAATATAGTAGAGAAAAAAATATTATATTGAAAATAACATTATATTACAAAATAGTTTAGAATTCTCATTCAATTCTCATTTTTTTCATTAAAGGAAGAATTTATTTGGATAATCCATTGTAAATAAAAATTACTAATTTGTGCTCCCATATACCATTGAAGAAGTACTATAATTTGGGAATGATTTTATATTTTTATGATCTACTAATGAAATAGAAATCTATGATGGAATTCTCATTTGACACTATAATTTTTTTAGTTTGCCGTATGAAAATTGACTAATTATTTTTTATTGGATACAAGACATAAAATACATGCATATCTTGTGATATATTATGTAATTCTTATCCAATTCCCAATCCACATATTAATTCACAACCATGAAGCATATTTCATCATCTTTGATTTCAAACCTATTGTAAAACCATTTTCAATAAGAAATCATCACATTAAATGTTGTTGAATCCAACAAAAATATCTATTATATTATTCCAAAATCACCTATATTCAAAAAACGTATTTCTATCATTGTAAACAAATATGTTAATAACATTTACAACAAGAATAACTCCACTTTTTATCAAAACACAATGGTCAGTTTGTAAATTTATACTGAATGTATAAACATTAATTACAAAAAGATAATAATATAAAACATTTTCATTGAATAATGTGGATATCCATCAATGTAATTTAACGATTGAGATCGAATATTAAAATATATACTTATAAATATGTTATAGGAATATTCCATAACCTGTAAATTATGTGTAATTTATAAGCATCCTTGTGCTCATGATGGCTTCAAATTTCAAATAATTACTTTGCGGGTTTCAATTTATAGATGAAAATCATCACTATTATGGAAAATAAAAATGTGAGCTTTACCCCAACCTTGTGATGGTAATTATAACAATATATATACTTAAAATCCATTAACCTATAAGGATCCCACTATAATGGAACTTTGGGTGACCGATTCTATTTATATTATATAGGTAATCGATAAAGAAATTCAACTTCATCTTCAATAATATATCATTATGAAATAAAACCATATTGAAAACTTCTATTCATGAAGTATCCTATTAAAATCATCATATACCATTAAATGGGGATCATCTATTTGTAATGGACAATACCACATAGTTAAACCTCTATATAGAATTCTACAAACCGGTGGGCCATTAAACTAATGATTAAAGATTGAAATAGAATCTATAATTCACATAATATGAATTTAACCTCATTATTACTGATTTGAATCTTATTTGGGTCTTTAAAATTACCACATATAGCTTTAAATAAATATGTAGATTCTGGTTAATTTATGTCACACATTTTTTTGGCAGGATGATACTTAAAGGAACAAGCATCAAATATTTCATCATAAAATTACAGTCATTTTATTTTAGTCCTAGTAACTTCAAATTAATAATTGACATGACATTATTGTTATTTTATGAATAACCCTCTATAAAATTTACACCATTATAGAAAATTAAAAATTAAAAAATTTCTTTTTTTGGATAGAGTGTAATTTGTGGTAGAAGAAAAAGATGAAATTAAGTCTTCCCCAATTTTAACTCTTACCTTATCCACATGTATGTAATTTATAACCTATCATTGATTCAATATTTTGTTTTACCATAATAATTTATAAACATTCCAACAAAAGTATCAAATTCTTTCTTAAACATACATGAAATCGTGAATATATATAACATAAAAACAGATCCACTTTGAATATTAAATAAAAATAGATATATTTATCCAACATGATTCTATTTCATTTTTTCAAAATGATTTATCCAAAGTAGTTTCAATATCATTTACATTTTCAAACATTATATCACCCGTTATTCGATATTGTGTTATACACATTTCAGTATTCCCAATAAAAACTATCATCTATGATTAATATTTAATTAAACACCATTTAAATTATGATGTCCTAGAAACATGGTATTTCCGAATTTTTAACTAAACTGAGTGTGTAAATTCTTCACAAATGGGACACCCATATATTTATTTACTGTAATATACTAGAAATTTTCATTAAGAATTAATTTCATTTATTATCCCATAAAACATGAAAATCAATTTAAATTATTTAGTTCTATGAGAATCAAAAATTGAACCCCATATATCCCACATAAATTTTAGAACACAGATTAAAGGATCCAAATAGACATCAATATCCTTACTCGGTTGTTTTGGTCCATATATAAGGAGAGACAACACAATGTATTTTCCCATGATGTAAAACTATGGAGTGAAGTAATAATTTAACCAAATAAATTTTCATGTTCGATGAGTTCAACTCTATGCACCAAAAGGATATATTGCATCTATAGATAACACAAGCTAAATGTTCATAGCTCATTTAAAAATTTAGATAATCAACATCAATTTTCTTCCATTGAGGAGTGTCTCTAGATTAGTTAGTTTCTCATCATTAATTCTTATATATTCATGTCATGTCAATTGTCTCATGGTTTCCAAACATTTTTAGAGTCTTTTATACCCTGAATTGATAAAAAAGTACCAAAAATATTTCAAAGGACATGATTACTCATTTTCTAATAAATTATTACAACACTTAGGTAATTTAATGACTGATTCATGGCCCTTGAGAAACAATATGAAATAATTTGAACAAGTATGTAAATTTTTTAGATATCATGCACATTTAATGTAGAATTCACCTAAAGTCATATGTTCTACTAAGAATTTAATTGTCTTCTTGTAGAACATTATTAATGGGACCTATTAGTTCTGTACAGAAGGTTCCCCAACATCAACTACATGCTTTTAAATTATATAACTTCACTACATTTGAATTTTTTTTGTATTTAGTACAGACGGTTTACACTAGTCTCATTGCCCACTATTTACTTTCTAAAACGACATTTTTCAATAACAAAGGTAATATTCAATTACCATTTTCTTTTATTTTATACAATAACCATCATAATTTGCATTAGTATTCATATCAAATGATATATAAACAATAATTTCATCCTAATAAGTGATCATATTTAGTTTTTTACCATGTATAGTCTAAAATTTATAGCTCTCAACTATTATGATAAAATCAAATGTTCTTCTAACTATTCCAAACTACTCTATCATGAATAACAATAAATTATTCATGGAAAAAATGATTTTATAATGGTTGTATTCATACACTATTGAAAACTTGATGAACTCTTTAACTCTATCATTATAGTCTATTTTGATACAATTAGTGTGAAAAAATTATTGATTCACCTTCATCCTATTTGGTTGATAATGTATTAATTTTTACCAAAATATTTAAATTCTTATAATATATTCATAGTCAAAGTATAATTCCACAGATAAATTTAATACGGGTAACCGAGCATTTCAATTTTATCGGCTATGATTCATAACATGTTATCATTTTACACAAGGGTGACATGAAACTAAAAAACCTATAGAAAACATGTGGTTTTGCGTCTGGGTTCTCTATTTTATGTTGTGTGGAAAAATAGGTGGTAATAGATATGTTTGTAAATAAATTTAAATTATTATTGGATGCAAGACTTCCCTTTCAACTTTTTATTCTTTATTTTCATTTAATCTTGACCTAAATTTCAAAATTTGGGTAATAATATCTACCCTCAAAACATATAAGGTCACATAATCACAAAACATTTACATAGGTTCAAGGATCTTGGAATTTCATGAAATGAATTGAGAAATAATTTATTGACAATTGATGTGAGGTTGGATTCCATGTTACTTATTTTTTTTGTTATTATAGACCATGTATTATTGTAATACCAATAAATATATTTTCACTATAACCCACTAATAAACCGCTATTTCAAAAATAGTAAAGTTATAAATGATGGGAAAATCTCACATATCCAAATATATACAAATCCTATATTAAATTTCCATAAGAAACTTCAAATACATTAAATTAATAAATATTCCAAAAAAAATCAGTTAGTTTGTATTTCATATAATTGAGATAATAAAATCCAATTCTACCGCTATTAAAGACAGATTTCACAATAAGCTTTCTCACACATCTAGAATTCATAAATTTCACATGTATTTTCAAAATATTATATTTATTCGTAACAAAATCCAAACCACATATATGGTTAATAGAGATTATAATAATCTTTAAAAATTTATTCCACTATCTTATAATCCAATATCTATATGAGATAAAATTATATAAATTATAAATTTTTACAGGTGTCACTCAATCCATTAATAATGATGCATAATATATTAAAATAATAATAATATTGTGTATAAGGATTCTATGTAAAATGATTTATACATTTTAAATAAAACATCCATATTCTATTTAAGTAAAAATTAAACTAATGGAAATTAAAAATATAAAATTCTATAAAAAATAATATATCATAAATTAATAATATAAGAAAAATTTTCTAAATTTTTATAATGATATTTAAAAATCAAAAAAGAGAAAAAAAGTTAAATAATAAAACCCCGTTTAATAATAAATTTTTAAATGACTATCCCATAATATCATATTTAAATTGTGTCCATGATGATACAATATTTCATTATATTTTGGATGTCAGAAAATAAATAAAATATTGAAATATGAAACTTTAATTCTCATTAAAAATGACATACACAAGTAAATTAAAAGTTTTAAAAAGACATTGTTCATTTAATATATGGGATAAAGAGGGATAAAAGGAATAAAAGCTGAATGATTTTTTTATTTTAATTCATTGGATCGTTATGAATACCTAAAACAATGAACATATTACCATCAGTGCACCACAAAAATTGTTTCCACACATCATTGGTAGTCACCACCTAACATAATTAGGGGGATGCAATTTTTTTTTTGTTTTACAACTAGGATATCAATGTAATAAAAGTGAGAAATAATTATTAATTAGGGGAAATTAATGTGATGGAGATGGAGGTCGAACCAAAAATTATTCAAGGAATGAGATATTGGGTGGATAATTAATGAGGTATAATGAGTACAAAAAAGATCACTTCTTTGCATGTTATTCAAACATTTTGGGAATGTTAAAAAAAATATGTTAGAGTGGGAGAAGTAGATATCAAGTGATCACATATATTGATTTTAATATATCGTTATAATTTCATGAAAAAAATTATATGATATTAAGTCTAGGACAAATACATGGAAAATAATTTATTTCTAAGGAAACCATTTAATCCAAGTAAAAAATGAAATTTCTTGCTTCAAAATCCATAAAACCATTTTATTTTGAATTGAAATTCACAAATATCAAATTTTTCCACAAATATAATGTATAAACACTTCACAACACTTTAAATTATCTCGTCCAATAGATTTTTTTACATAAAAAATATTAATCAATTTAACGTATGAAAATTACACTTTATTCACTAATAATTATTTCCCCTCCCTTTTAAAATAAAATTAATAATGTATCTGAAGAAACAAAGTACATAAATTCTTTATTTAAATAATTTCTTTTCATAATAAGATTCATTTTGTAAATCATTATTTATCTTTCATACTAAACAGTAAATATTTTCGAAATTCACTTTTATATATACCAATTTAGCCTAATATTATGACATTCAAAATTAATAAAGAATTAAATTTTTTTTCCTTTCAACTAAAATTTTAAAACACTTATTCGTTCATAGAATAATTATAATAAATTGAATATTAAATTCATTAAAATCATAGAATTTAAAAAAATTCATTAAAATTTCCCATTTTATTTTAGATATTTATTATATGGTTTTGAATTTTTGTTTGGAAAAAAAATTCATCAAAAATTTTAAATATCAAATTTTAGAAAAAAAATAATTATAAAATAACTCATTATATTTATTCATACAGATAATTCAGGGTTTAGATTAATAATTGAACTAACCAGTGATCATGCATTTCATCGAATAAATAACGAAATGATGTAAAAATAAATCAGGAAATGTTTCAATCTATTTGATTATAAATTATAATCATTATGGAAAGCACTAAATAATATCATCCGGTTTTACAAGTGAAACACACACAAAAACATGATTTTTACGTACATCTTTGATCGGTTTTTTATGTTATTGATCTTTTTAGGTTTTTATATATTTTTTAGATTTCCCCCTAGTACTTCAATATTTTCCCAAAATATGAAAACAAATTTTCTTACAAGTTCATTGGAAAATAAAAATTAGTTATTACCTACATTAAGCTAATAATGTTGTGGTAGGGTCATTTCCCATGATAAAGGGTGGATGTGTTTTATGATTTAAAAAATAGAAAAGAAAAACAAAACAATATTGAAATCAAGTGAATATATTGGTGAGAAATAAGAGAAAAAAAAGTAAAATAAAAAAAATGGATCTTACATAAAAATTGATGAGTCATGGGAGAAAAAATTGAAACTGTGGTGAATTGTAGTTGATATTAACATCTCATAATTTGAATAACTAACATTCGTACTATTTTGTTCTATTAAAATGATTTTTTAACCATTATTTCACCCATGTATTAATAATTAGTATAGAATATGAAGGATCAATATTTTCTAGTTAATGTAATTAAAATATCTCATATTAGCTAAAATTATTAACTTATCATCACTAATTGGTACATGAAATAGTAGAGAATAAATTAAAATTAAATATTTAAAAATTATAATATATTATAAAGAATTATCACTTCCATTCACCTAATAATCATTATATCACAACATATTTTTTTTGAAAATGAATAATTTGTTAACAGATAAAATGATATTTCTTAATCATTATCATGAGATAGTTTTATAGTGAATCCCACAACCTCACTATCCAAATCCAAGACATTAAACCTATAGATTATTCATGATGTGGAATCCCATGTCATCAAGATAAACACATAGGATGTAGTGTAGATGATGATTCAAAGGTTGCGTACCCAACTCCCTGTGATGTGTCGAACCTCACACATACCCAATCATGAAAGGGGAAAATGATGTAGAAAATGATATAAGATTTTTATATGGTTCATATTAATAAGGGTCATAAGAAAAAACATAGATTATATTTGAGAGTTGATTCATTCGAGACAAGATCAAAAGAGAGAGTTGAAAAATATTAACTTCTCTGAGAGCTTGAATAACGTGATGAAAATTGTTCAGTTATTGTTAATTTTGTATGATCATGAAGAGTTTTATGAACTCATCCAGAAAAGTGTTGATAAATATGGATTTTATCAACATAAAAATAACAAGCGATGATAAATATTTATAATTATAACTATAAATAAATACATTTAAATATATTTTTAAATAATAATAAAAATATTAGTATCATTATAGATATTAATATAATTATATATATTTATTTAACAAATATATATAAACATTAATATAAATATACTAAATATATTTATTCTCCAAATATATTTATTAAAATATTTTAATTATTTTATGAACATAATTATTTATTTATAATTTTAAAAATACATTTTTTTGAAAATTTATATTTATTTATTTTTAAATATAAGTATATAATATTATATGTATAGTAAATATACATTTTTAATTTATTCATAAATAAATATATATGTAAATATATTTATAATTATTATCTTTTAATTAAAAATATATTTATATCAATATATAAAAATCATTATATATATAACTATTTAATTATATTTATATATATCTAATAAAAAATATAAATATAAATATAAATATAAATATATTAATTATATTAATATATTTATTATAATTTATTAATTATAATTTTTTTAATTTTGTATTTTAAATCACATAAATATTTCATTGAAAAAATTATATTTATTTATATATAACTATATATATCCAATTTTATAAATATTTTTTATAAATATGCTTAGATAAATACAGTTAAAAATATGTTTAAAAATATATATAATTTTATATAATTAGTAAATATATAGTTTTAAAATATATATATTTTTAAAAATTTAATTAAAAATATATTTTTGTCATTATTAATTAATATATAATCTTAAATACAGGAATAATAAAAATTCATGAAATTGATTAATTAAAAATGTTAAAATTTATAGATTATAAACATAATGTATATAAATATATTATGTTAACAAAAATAATTATAAAATTAAATTTAAAAATTGAATAAATTATAGAAATATTATGATTATATATTGGTAGGTTATGTCTCGCAGGAATTTTGTGGTGTCCTAGGCCCATGTAGGCTCGTGGACACGTAAGTGTGTGTCTAGAACGTATACAGGATCTCATCCCTACTACAAGAATTTTATCTTATGTTGTGGTAGAATCTTATATATAGAACTGAATTAATATCCACTATTATGATATGGGACTCACACATGTGATCAATACATTTATCAATGAAAGAAAATACACAAATAAAGGTTACCATTTATTAATGCTAGAAAAAAGATCTGATAATGGATTACATTGTATATTATTTGTTTTCTTTGTAGTGTGCTTTCTTTACCATAGTATTTTCAAACACATTCTCAACATCATCCCAATTAATAACATGGAATGTTTCTGGTTGATAATTTCTCAGCTGGTAACACTCCATATGTAATGGATGCAAGTCAAATGAGATGGCATGTCTAACCAACACACCACCATTGCATGATGCTCCATAATCTCAATGGTATCAAAAAAAATTGATGTCATCTTAACCTTCCATTCCAATAAAAAATATCCCATGTGAGGTGAAACTTAG
Organism: Viscum album; assembly: GCA_963277665.1. Taxonomy (NCBI): domain Eukaryota; kingdom Viridiplantae; phylum Streptophyta; class Magnoliopsida; order Santalales; family Viscaceae; genus Viscum; species Viscum album. The sequence goes on from OY728165.1 coordinate 1,040,780,157, forward strand.
ATAAAATCCTTGTACTAACTCTGATTTTACATGTATTATTTTTGGATACTATATGGATTGTTTTTTAGATGATGTGTTAAGATAGAGTGCGACTCTAAGGCCTGGTTTTATTAGAAAAAATGGTTGAAATATATTAAATATATTAATTTGAAAGGGTTCATAGTTTACATGAAAAATTAGAATAACATCTATATTTTGGCTCAGAATATCAATTTGAGGACATAGTTGAGATCAAAATGTGGGTATTACCCTAGGCGTGATACAATCCTGAGATGTGTCGGCCTTTTGGATTGAAGCTTTATTGTGGGAGTATATTTTATAAAAAATTAATTTAATAAATTAATTTGTTTAATTATTCACTAGTCCTAGTAATCCATATATAAACATGATTTTTGAAAATTTCAAGGGTTAACTACATAATCTTTCAAACCATGGACTGCCATTAAATATTGTTGGAGGAATTCCATTGGAGGATGACGACCTGAATTATTATTAATGATGGGTGTGATATGGAATCATAGGATATCACCAACGACAAACAAATAACTTCATTCATCTTTAGAGATCAGTTAAAATTGAGGTTGGATGGTTGTTTTGTTTTGATTAATTCCCCATTTATTATTTTTATGAAGAAAGGGAATCAATATACTAACGAATTATGAATAATGAGAATCAATATATCAACAAATTGATTTGTGGAACATGCATTTGGTGGGATGGGATAGATCAATTCAGGAATTGGGAGAATTTATTCATGATTATATTTAATCTTTTTATTAATCATTTGAACTGAAAAAATCTAGGCCAACATGAAAATTGGATGAGGTTTTCGCATTCTGATTGTGGTTTGTGAAATTTCTCTCGCATTTCTCACATCATCATGATTGGTCCCATGGCCCCCAATTTGACCTAAATACTGACTAATCGATAATTTCACAGTTTTGTATTGGTACAATGATCCAATATCAATGATCTGGTCTCAATAATGATTGGGGATCATGTGAAAGTAGTTGGAGTGAAAGAATCATACTTGATGGGAGTCCTATGGATTCTGATGGTGTGTGTTAGGGTGATGAGATTATAATGAACATGAACTTATTACCAAGTGAATTTGGTACCCAAAATCTAGAAAATGACACTAATGAGCTCTGGCCTAAGTAGATCTATGATTTCTAGTAAGATCTAATACAAAATATTTGATGATAATGTTATGAACATATACAGAACTATGAAACAAGATTTTTAGAAAAACCTTATCAACGTAACATGTAATTTGTAGCTACATTCCATTTTGTACCCCTAGAATTGTCTAGTGTTTGGGAGGAAGTTATGGATCACAGAACATGTGACCTTGTAACACGGCATGTGACCTATCCCCAATAGCTTGGTGTGTACCTCATATGGTACACAGATGCGGCATGAGGTACAAGGACACATGAACGACATGTACGACCACATGTAACTGACCATCAATGATGTACATGGTAGCATCCATATATTGGTACACAGGTAGAAGTACATGGGTGGCTGGACACTATGTACTTCTCTACAGACATGGGCATGGGACCTTTATACAGGAATGATCTAATGTCGATGGGTAACGATGTGTATGCCTAAAACATGTGGTCTACTCATTAAATTTTTTCTTGAATCCCTTTTCATCTACATCTTGGATGGGGTTTTTAGGGTGTGTTCCCCATATCCATTCTCTGCGGGTTGGTATTGAATCACATCCTACGCATATAACAACAATCCCTTTCATGGAAGTACATATATATTCTATTTGTAATCCTTTATTGAGGGTGGGATTGAGATCCTCTATTTATATTTGTTTTCAATTTTAATTTACTACTATTTTCCTGATAAAAAATCCACGAGCCACAAACCTATACATAGTAGGTTAATCGGGGTATATTTTTTGCTATAACCCATTGCATTGAGATTGATCCTCATCTGTGTATCATATCTCTTTACACATCCATCGTATACCTCTAATGGTGAGACTTGATTAGAACTAACTCTTTAACAGACGACATCAGTGCTATCAGCCTTTTGTAGTGCATTATCTCATATGAGTATATGGAACATTCAAGTTGGAATCCTATGATGGTATTATATTAGTGAATTTATCTTTAAACTGTGATTATTTATTGATTATTTTTTGATATCCTTATTATTATTTTGTATACATATACATGTGTTGAGTTGTCTATTATTTGTTTATGTTCTCTACGGTTATGGTGTGTCCTACTAGTATATTTATACTCACCCACGTTTGTTCTTTACCCGCACATATCATGCCTTATGTAGATGAATGACCATTTTAAAGAGTTATAAAAGAACTATAAACCATGGGTTCGTTGTGAGTCTAGACATATAGAGGATTCTTCTTGTGGTATCATGATAGGATCCGCCATCTTAATTTTAAGTTGGACTTGTTTTTATACTAAATGTGGTGGGATTGTATTTTTCCCTATTTACATTAAATTACTTATTGTCGTACTCTGGTTTTCTGATTTAGATGAATTCCTGAATGGTTGTTCCATTGTTTTTACATTTAAACATTGCATGGTCTTGTATATGTGTGTGTTTGTATAGTTACATTGGCTAAGGCCTCCTATGTTAGTGATATTCCTACTCGCCACTAGTTGTGAGCCCCTGACCTATTGCAGGTGGGATTAGGGGATTTCCAAATGGTTTCCATTGGGATGGGTCTTGAGAGAGTGGTATTAGAGAAGTCGGTTCCACCTTAGGACTGGAGTATGCGCGATTGGGTTGGAGATACATTTTTTATTGTTTCTTGTTCATTTATAAGATGAGGGATTCTAATGTAGTTTTGGGGGCTGATGTATCCAAATACTAAGATACTAATCACTTACTTTTCAACTCATTACATGAAAACACTATTTGTAGGGATCTCAATGGTATATGCATCACAGTGGAATGGGTTGTGGTTTTAGTGCCCTTATTGAGTTAGATATTGATATATACTCATTGACCATAGTACATTTTTTTTATTTTAGGAATCCTCCACCCCATATTCCTGATAGGATTATGCATCTGAGCCAGGAAGATGATCACCTCAGTGATGAGGCATTGATAAAAGGACCATCTCTAGATGTGTTACTTCCAAGTGGTGTACAGGATATACCACCACCTATAGAGATGTAGATGGTACATGTAGAACTATTATAGAAGGTGAATAGGTTGAGAGGACATCACAATTTTAAGAGATATAAACCCCTCATGTTGTGATGTTAGCTCAACCCACGGGCATATGAGGATTGGCATGAGGCAGTGATGCGATTTTTTTGTATGGTCATGATGCTAGAAAATTTTAATGTTGTCCTAGAAGTTATCCTTATTCATGTATTATCATGGAGATGGTGGTGTATAGTGAATGAGTTTTGTGATGAGGAGACTCTATTATGGTTAGTGTTTGAGTATCTTTTCATAGAGTAATTCCCTCTATATATTCCAAGGTCTATAAATATATTAGAGCATCTACATCTTCTATAGTGAATCATGACAGTTTATGATTGTTCATCATGGTTCTCCAACCACTCTAGGTACTAGGTAGATATTGTTCAGGATCCATTCATCCATGGTTGAAACATCAAGTGAGGACTAGTTCAAGACATCAGATCCAATGTTATATATATATGGATTCCAAACTACAATGGGGGATGCTAGAAAAAAATTTGGGGGTTGAGAGTTTCTTGGCTGAGTAAACACATGTAGTGGTATTCAGTCATGGGAACATAAGAGTAAATACCTTGTAAGTAGGGATACAATGCAAATTTTAGGGACCAAGAAATGAACAAATTTTTTGAAAATGGTCCAAGGATAGTGGTTTTGTGATTCTGGGATCAACTGATCTTCGTAGTCATCTAAGTTGGGGGAAATTGATACTCATGCGATGACATGGGTCATCCTACTAGATATTGTGTGACCCCAATATTAGAGATTGATATACCATGGATATGACTCATAAGAAGAGGTAGTATCAAGGGATGACAATCCCATTGGAAAGAATACTTGTAAGAGAAGGTAGTAGAGTATCTGAAGGTGGTATATGGATTATCCTATTACACCAACAACATCAGGTGGTCCACAAAAGTCTCATGGAGCTAAGGGAAAGTGGTGGGGCTATCTATAGGCTATAGAGGATTAAGAATCAGAGGATCCATGAATGATTCAAATTAATTTCAACATATTTTTTACTTTTCTATAATTTTAATAGAAACAAGTTCTATTTATTCATTTATTTCCATCTATCTGGTTCGAGACATAAAGATTCTGGTTGAGCACTTCACCTGAACCTTATGATGAAAGACCCTTATTAGATATGACATTGCAATCACACACTTGTTTCGAACATTTCACCTAAATTAGGAACATGATATTTTCTATTGAGATCTATTTATAGAAGAAATGAGGCCATACAGTATAATCCTGGGTAGGGAGTCACTATCTACAGTTCACACCTTGATTAACTATTTCCAGAAGATGATGTTGTGTGCATACAGTGAAGGAATAAATTTTTCCTCTGAGGATGAAAGGGAAACCCATATTGAATATTATCCACTCATGTGTTTGACTGTGAACTTGATTTCTCATTATTTGGATTGCATGATCATTAGTGTGGTTGATGTTGTGAGTTTCTATCTCCCTACAGTGGTGGTGGAGTATGAGGACACCTTTTTTGACAATATTCCAATATTACCTCCTCACCCAGAGATATACTTCTTCGATGATCTACACCATCGTAAGACAAAGATATCTATGGAATAATATCATATGGCTCGCATAGATCTTCATTTAATGAGGGTGGTGTAGGTTGAATTGTAGAAGAATGGATTTGTTTAGCCTAGTGTTTCACCCTCGGTATACCCAATTTTGATCACCAAGAAGGTGAATGGGATATTGATTTCGTTTTTGGAATATGTATGCTTAAACTAAGAGAACATGAAGAACATGTATCAAATATAATGTGTTGATAATCAATTTGATTAGTTGAGATGGAAATGATGGTTTTTGAGGTTTGACCTCCGATTAGGCTCTCAGTAGTTGTGAGTATGAGAAAATGATATACCAAAATGAAATTAAAATGTCCCTATGGTCATTATGATTACATTGTAATTCTTTTGGCCATGAAAACACCCAAACAATGTTCATGGAAATCATGAACCTCATCTCTCTACCTTTCTTAGACTAGTTGATAGTAGTCCTCATCAATGATATCCTGGTATACTCATCGTATGAGGTGGATCACATGAGACACATCATGATGGTTATGGGTATACATTAAGAGCACCATCCCATTAGGAATCTCTCAATATGTTAGTTATAGATACATGGGGTCCACATTTTGGATATGTTATCTCAGAATGTGGAGTGAAAGTGGACCAGACCATGGTCAAGATAGTGTTCACTTAGGAGACACCCAAGTGCGTGATGGAGCTGTGGAGCTTCCTTTGATTGGTAGGATATTACCCTATATTCATACATTATTTCTACATGATATAAACACACATGAAAACATTTACACAAAATAGGAAACATTTTATATGTACTGAGAGGTTCCAAAAATATTTGTAGGATTTGAGGTATATATTGAATAGTACTCTCATCTTGAGATTAACAAAGGTGGTTTTTGAGTAAGCAGTGTTGTTTGATGCATCGGGAACTGGGCTTGGTTTTTCTCAGATGCATAGGAAAATATTGATTGAAAATGGTTGACATTATTTTCACCACATGAGTAGAACTATGCGACCCCTGATATTGAGTAAGAAGTAGCATTCTTAGCAATAATGATGCAGTGACAATACCTAATGGGTGACAAGTTCATCATCAATTCTGATCATAAGATTCTCAAGTATATATTCTTTCATAAGGATATTAACTTGAAATAGAGTCTATGAATAGAGTTCTCTAGGACTATGATAATGTGATTTTCTATTGTCCTATGAAGGGTAACATGGTAGTAGACCATCCTAGTATGATATGTCGTTTGGTGTTTTTAAATGAGGCATCCAAGAAGTTTTCCCCATGGATGATTTCCTTGGTGTCTAGGGACAATTACGGGATTTCATGAGGCTCCCAGGACTTCGTTTTGTTGGATAACAACGTTTCACCCTAATAATGATGTCCAGATAGAGCATACCATTCATGTATTGGGGGACATGTTATAGGTTTTTATGTTGTACTTTTTCCATAGGTGGAAATATTACCTAATTTTTAAGGAGTTTTTTTACAAAAAAATCAATTACACAATCAAAATTTCACTATTTTAGGAATTTAATGGGTTACACTATATGTCTCCACATTAATGGACTGGACTAGGTCAATCTTTTATTATGGACCCAGATTTTGTCCAAGTTACAATAGATAAGGTTCATATCATCTAAGAGATAATAAGACTATACAGATCCATCATAAGTCTTTTGATGACTAGTGAATGAGGGTATAAGAGATTGAGGAAAGAGATCATGTGTTCTTATGGGCTTCACCAATATGTGTTTAATGGGTATTTTCTAAGATGATATTTTATCTCCAAGATTCATTCTCCCATTAAAGACACTTCGTATAGTTGGCAAGTTGGAATACTACTTAACTATACCTCCATTATTAGACCATGTAAATGGTGTATACCTTGTGTCACAACTAAGGAGGTATGTTCATGAAAAAATCACACAATATCAATTGGGTGATCATGACATCAAGGATAGAGAAACCTTTAATGAGTACCCTGTAGAGATAATGTATTGATAGGATAATATCTTTATTGGGATAGATATTCCACTATTTCTTGTTTAGTGGAATCATGATAATTATTTGGAGACAACAAAGGTTCATGAGGCTTAAATTCATACTCATTACTAACATCTCTCTATGTAGCCATTTTTTTGGGATATTCAGGATTTTAAACCCAATTTGAGGAGAATTTAGCAACTTGGTTTTCCACGTATTATTTTCTAATACAATATAGATTATTTTATAGGACAAGCCTTGAGCTATCCAGTGACTCTTAAGTCATTTATGCATGGAATATATGTTTGAAAGATATTAGATGAATTTTATATCAAAAAACTATATTTTTCCAGAAAATTTTATTAATATAAATGTAGCATCATAAAATAAAAATTAATGGTCACCTTCGAATTCAGAAGGTGGGTTTTACCCATGATATGATATAATCCTGTGATGAATCAGGGATTTGGATTGAGACACTATCAAGGCTGAATGTTTTAAAATAAAAAATTTTAATAAATTAATTTTTTAATTATTCACCCAACCTAATAATATTTATATAATAATTCTTGTGGGAAATTTTTAAGCTTATCCACATAACCATGAAAATCATGGAGTGCCATTGGATAGAGTTAGATGAATTTCATTAGTGGACTATGATTAAATCAAATATCCATGACCAACGTGAGAGAGAATAATGGGATCTCACCAATAAAAATGATATAGAATCATTATTTATTAAATATTGTTCCAAATTGTGGTAGGATGTCTATTTTTTGGATTTTCTCACAAGTTATGATTCTCATGATGAATTTGAATCAATCAAATAATGAATTCATTCGGGGATTGTGTGTGTTTTATATTGGGATAGTTCTATTCTGGAATTGAGTGAATTTAATTCTGATTATATATTTACTATTTTTTCATTATTATAATGAAAATTAATTTAGGAGAACAGAAAAAATTATGATGCTCATTCTTCATCATTGGGGTTTGTGAAATTTATCTCCCATTTTTTCATTAATCACGTGTGATCACTTGGCATGCGGTTCGACCCAAAGTCCAAGGAATCGATCATTTCACACCCATTTCATGCTACAAGGATCCAGTATCATATATCTAGTTTCATTTTTCATGATAAACATGAAAAATTTGTGGTGGTGAATGAATCATATCGGATTAGAGACCTCCAGTTTCAGATGGTGCATGCGTTGACGACAAGAATGAACATTAATTAATGTCTATGTGAATCCGGTGACCTGAATCTTGTGAACACTGATGGATAAGGATTTCTAGATTTTATAAATTATTTCTTGCAAGCTTGAGGCCAAAATACATAGTGGTTGAGGAGTGGGAAAATAGGGAAGGAATATCTAAGGTTTCGGGAAAACCCGATAAACATGATATATACGTTAGAGTTACATGAATTGTGGGACCCCCTTAACGGTGGCTAAGATTTAATAAAAAATTAAGGATCCCATAGAGTGTTACCCTATCATAAGGCATGTGACCCATCATCAATGGATTGGTGGGTACCTCAGAGGGTACGCAAACACATATTTATGAACAGGTCTATGATCATGATGTGTACCACTACACGAACATGGCCATCTAGGATGAACTTGGTATAAGACATTTATTGGTACTTGGAAATAAGTACATCGGAACAACCATGTCATTTACTTCAACATGTACATGGGAGTGATAAATTTACACATACATGAATAAGTGTTGAAGCAACATGGCATGCACACCTACTACATATTGTTTACTTATTAACTGTCGGCTTTGATTTTCTTTCCTCTACATCATGGTAACGTTTTGTTTCAGTGACTTCCACATATCCATTATCTGAGTGTTAATATGGAATCATCACAAAAAAGTTAGTGATCCCTTTGGATAGTGTTTTTGGAAAACGTATGTGAGTCCTAGAGTGAGATACTATATTCATCTTTATTCCCTAGGAAGAGTTCATGGTATCTTCATGACAACCCTTACATGGGTTATGATCCTTTACATAGTGGGATAATCCAGATATATATTTTGGTATACACACATATCATTGTAGTTATCCCTATATTTTTATCATATCTCTTCATACATCCATTATATAGATCTAATAGAGAAACCTGATGATAAGTACCTCTACGAGGGACATCATGAGTATTATCTGACCTGTGGAGTGTTTTTTCCAAAATGATCGTTATGTAGAACTATCGATTCGGAATCCTACACTTATATTACTAATTTGAGTTTACCTTTATACTGAGTGTCTTGGTTGAGTATATATGAATATTATTTTCAAATATGTTTTAGACCTATACATATATAGATTTAAATATTATTCTTTTATAATATGCCTCGTTGTTTTAGGGTTTCCTAATAGATATACTTATACTCCCCCAGGCATGGGATTTTCCAACCTGGGTCATGTCTTTTGAAGATGATCATACTTTTTATAGAGAGCTAGAGAGACCAAGACTAGGCGGTTCATTTTGAGTCCAAACAGGGTTTGTTATGGTGGTATCTTGAAAAAAGTCCCCATATTTATTTTAGGTCGGACATGATTTCAGTCTCATTATGGTTGTATTGTATTTGGGAATTTTTACATTCCTTTAATTTTTGTCATACTCTTGTCATGGTTTTTAGTTGTTTGAATTAATGGTTTTTCATTTGTTTTTTGATTTCATCATTGTATGGTCTTAGAATGTGTGTGTGTGTAGGTACTTAGGCTAAGGCCTCCCATGTTTGTGATTTTCCTACTCGATGAATGTTTCTAGACCCCTAGCCTATTAGAGGTAGGTTTGTGGAGTAGCGACACAAGCCCCACTAGGATAGGTCATGAAAACCCTGATCACAAACCTCAATATCTAGTGACTAACAATGACATCATTCAAATGATATTTAATGAATATTAACTTTGATAAACCAATTGATTATTAACTATACCATATCATTTGTTTTCTCAACATGACCCATCCCAATGAAGTACACTCTCCCTACATTACCCAGCTTATGGTAGATCAACATGGACACCCAATGAATTACTAAAATGGGTCCATCATAACCAAATCCTCATAACTATTATAAAATGATAACTCAATCGGTGGAATATTATGCTCCCAAGAATCAAAAAAATCAATGACATATTCTGAGAGCATATCATCAAGAAGATGGATAATTGTCACATTATCTCTATACATCAATGCATGAAATTCCATTTTCAATATCTACTAGGAACCCATAAACTCTATCATTCCATTCTATAACCTGGATTTAAACCACCTGTCAGTATTTGATACAATCATTGATTGAAACCCATAATGTCTCACAATCTCTTGGACATACAAATCCTTGATCTACTCTACCTTAGTGGTCTACTTTATAGGGTGGAAATTCACTGATTTTTTTTGTTGATCATTGATCACCAAAACTGAATTCTTTGAACTATAATTATATTTAATACCAATAATGAAATCCATTTTATTTTCATTTTATTTTCATATAGATATGGGAAAGGGTTGTAATAAACTGATATGTCTATAGATTTATGAATTAAATTTTAGACATTTAATAAATTGTGATGCAAAATTTGGAATCACCCTTAATAGATCAGAACACTAATTAAAATCATGAGTCATATTTTTAGTTATAGGGTTCATAGACCAACAATAAAAATGTTCATTATCCATCAACTACGTCCTCAGAGAGAAGGGAACAAAAAATGTATTTCATAATAAAAAACTTCCCCTAGGATTCTGATACCACTCACTAGTGTACTCTGCACCCTTTGGTATTTTACTATAGGAATAGAAATTAGTGTCAGAAACATTTGCAAGATAAACCTCTTCATTAAAGGATGAGTTATCTTTTATTGAATCAATGCACACCTTCCCACTATCTTCTTCCATTCCCATGCTCATCTCAATGAACAGTCTTGTCAGATATCACTCTTCTATTGATTACATCATTATTAGTTTTTGAAATTTTAAACTAAATGAATTGGAAACCACATTACCAATATACGCATTATAAGAAATATGAATTTAAAATGTTTTCAGATACTCAACCTTATAATATGAAAACATTAATAGAATTATTAATAAAATTTTTATATCAAATTTTTATAATATTAATTAAAATAATTAATTTTTTATTTCCAAACATTTATAGAAAAATAATGATAATAGTGTGTTGCGTAGAATACCACTTCCTTGAAGTAACATTTTTTTTCATCATGAAATTAATTCTTTATCCAAATCAATTAAAATTTTATTCAATTACAAAAACACACATATACATAAACAGACACACACATATATTATTATTTTATAATTATATTAAATACTTCCTTCCCCATAGGAACCCATCAAGATACTGCATGTTCACACTTTGGTTGGTTAAAATACATACTTAATAATTCTTTAAAAAATATCTTGGAAGTTAATGGTAACTTAAATATTAACTTTATTATTGATTAATAAGAAATTAAATAGATTTTTTTTTGTATAATTTTTTTTATATGTATTTAACTTATTATTAGAATATCCTATGTAGTCACTAAAATCATTAGAATAAGATGACACTGATTTAATTTTAGGAGAAACATTTGAAAAAAACATTTAGTAAATAACTAAAATATGATAATAAATAGTATATATTACATATTTTTTAGAATAATGATGAAAAATGGTTTTTAATTGATATTGATTTATTATTAAAGATGTCAATAGCATGAAAATAATTAATCTTGAACATATGAAGGGATTTTCATCACAAATTACATCCATTGAGACATTTGTTATAATATAGACCTACTTTTATTTCACAGGTTCAAAGACTCCCTATTTTAAATATTGTATCAGAAACATTATATTAATACTATTATTTAATTTTTAATTATAAGGCATATATTTGTAGTGGTTTTGATTAAAATTTTTCTCTTGTGGGAAAGATTATTTTTACCAAACTATTACTCAATCAAATATATTATTTTAAAACACATTGTTTTTTTGACATTTTTATTACAAATAAATTTATCATTATCATATATAATTATTATTCATGGTATATAATAACAAAATAAATTCATTTTCATCAAATTGAATTTAACATAATTTTACCCTAGTTGTATGGGTTTTCTGCAACTCAAAATTCATTCATTAGGATTTATTAGTTAAAATTAAAAATTTAATGTGTTCTCCCATCAAAATTTTGTATTATATAGTATTTTATAATTCTACTTGTAAAAATTATGTGTTGAAATAATTTAACTTCATACTATTTTGGTTTTCAAAATGTTATTTAAATTTATTAAAAATGTTTATTTTTTTGTATAAAATGTTTTATTTTTGGATCTACAGTTCCAAATGAAAACATTATCAAGTTATCAATTATTTGTTTTTGGAGATTATTATTAAAATTAAATATAATCAAATTATATCACATGACATCATAGAATTATATTCATGAATTTGCATTGAATGTTTTAATTTTACATCAATGTTATTAATGTTTTCTAAAATATATCTTATATTTTCACCTGTATTTTTATTTTCATATTCAAAATAATTTACACTCATGGGATTTATGTCACATGATTTACTATCTAGTATATATACATACATATATATATATATATCTTGAGGGATGGAACTATCTATATAAAATAATTTGATTTGTGATCTCTTCTTATAAGATTCTATTCATGTATTTTTTATGGTTGTTTTTTATCTATATCAACATCCATCTATATTCCTCTTATTATATTACTAATATGTTATTTAAAAAAATCTTTTTATTGTTTTATTATTTAGATTTATTTTTTTATCAATTATATGATTCATCGAGTCCTTTTTACTTATATTTTCATCCGCCATGAATTGGTATATGTTTTATCCATTGTTTTTTCTATAGGAATCCTTTATTTCTTATTCCATAGATTGATTGGTGTTCATAAAGATTCCATATTTCGACTGATGAATAAAATTATTTACATTACCACATACCAATACACCAATGATTTTTATCCATGAATGATTACTATGTATAATTTGATCATCATCCATCTTTCTGTAGAAGGGTTATGATCATGTTATCCCTTTTATTTACATTGGTAAAAGTAGTCTTATTTCAAAGGTTTTTTTTCAATATAGATGAATATTTTAATATTTGATTAACTATTTTCTAAAAATAATTCCATTTGATGAATGAATTTTTCATATACAATTGGTGAGAGGGGACTGACATTGTATAGACCCATAATTCCTTATTAGGTCTCATGAGAAAATAATATATGGGTGTTTTGGGGTATGACTTCCCAGGATAAGTTATTTCTTAAACATAAGGTCTTTATGATAATTTCATGATGTCTAAGATTATTATGTGTTTTATTAGAACATGGAATTAACATTCTTACATTTTTTATTTCATCACAATAGAACCAGTTACTATAATTCATCAGATCAATATATATTCATTTCAATCCATGGTTATATTTTTATCTCAATTTACGTTAATTATAGAGTTATTATGATTTTTTATTCCTATAATAATATTTATTCGACATTTATTCCATGACTTATTTAGTCTCATATATTTTTTACTGGTCATTTTATCCCATAATTTCTTATGAATCCATTTCCTGATATTATGTTGAAATTTTTTACACATGATATCTCAAATTTTATAGTTTTATAGAGAATTTATGGGATATTTAAAGAATAATTATGTATTCAATAGTTTCATATATACTAGAAAAAATATACATGATTTTCGAAAGAAAAATGATTTTTTAGTTTATTTTTTTTCGAAATCTCTAAGTCATTAAACATAAAATGCATTTGGAATTAAATTAAAGAATAAGATTTCTATTTTATGTAACTTTTATATATTTATATGTAAGAATATATATTCAGTATCAATTTTATTATTTATAGTCTATAATTTAGGCAATGGATTTAGGATTGAGGGTTCGAGGTTTCATAGTCCTATAGTCCATAAACCATAACTCTCATTATTTAAGTTATAGAGAATACCCATAATTGGTTAATGTAACAATATTTTACCTTGGTATGAAATTTCATATTAACATATAAAAAACCATATATAAAAACCTTGATTAAAAAAATCTAGAACCAATGGTAAATTTATTTCATTGAATTAACATAAAAGGTATCACATCATAAAGTATTGATTAGTTCAGTGGATATGACTAACTAGATACAGACATGAATCCCAATTTTTTACATTTTTAATAAAATATAAAAGATTGAAATAAAAAATATTATTTGTACTTGAACTCATTTAAGTAATTATTGTTCATATCATATATAAAATAAATAGAATTAGGGTGATCCCAATACTTAGTATGGTTTACGTGTAATATTGGGTTTCATGTGTAAATAACATATTACTAATATAGAAAGGAAAATAACTGAAATGAATTCTATTAAGTCAATAACATGATCATGACATGAATATATGTATAATATCTATTAAATAATATCATGGATGGTAATAAATAATTTTTAGTAATGGAAATTCATAATACTGGATATCATGATCTTATACATCATGATATTTGTACCATCAAAGCCTTGTTCTATGATAATTCAATGGATGTGTTGGTATGTAGTTGAAACCCATATAATAATTTTGGAATGATGATTTGACCCATGATACCAATTTCTGTATCTAGGGCCTATCTTTAATCATGGCCCACCCTTTATGGAATTTCCAATTCATTATTCATATATAAAATGACCAATTCATTTCACAAATAATATTTTGTATCAATAAATATCTATATTGATTAAAGAATAAAAAATATAAATATTTTTCTAATAAATAAAATAACAATAAAATTAAACATAAAATATATAAATTAAACATGGTTTACGATGTAATCAAAACCATTATATAGATAATATGGATAATTCAAAAAATTAAATGACTAAATATCACAAGAAATTGAATATTTAAAAATAAATTTAACAGCATCAATTCTAAGAATAGATAATATATGTTTTTTTATATATGAGTGTATTTTTGGAAATAAAAGAAAATATAATAAAAACATTAAATTAATATTTTTAAAAAGAAATTATATGTTTAACCATTTAAATCTGGTAGATGATTCTAAATTTCATAAAATTGTTATAGTTGGGGAAAAATCTATTGACACCGTATATATTAAAATTATTATTTTTATTGAAATTTTAATAAGAAAATAAAAATATATCATTCATAATAAAACTAAAATAATCAGTTAAAAACATTTAAAAATTCGTAGAAAACATATAATATCATTAATAAATCATTTTAGAAAATAAAAATAACTTTTGTAAAATATTTTGATAAATATTGTCAAGAAATAAAAATTCATCTAATCAAAAAGATTAATTAATAAACTATTATATCGACACATTCATTAGTTTATTCAAGTGTAAAAGAGGAGTAATTAAAGAAGGAAATAATGAAACAAAAAAAATATCTATGTGATACCAAATTATATGTATTTAATGAAGAATATATTTTGTGATTACTTCAACAAAAATTAATGAAATTTGAAAAAATGATGTTGTAAAATCAATATTTAAATATTTACTAACATTAAAATTTTAACCCATTGAAATATTATAAGAAAATAAAGTTATTAATCCAAAATTGACAGTTATTAATATTAAATATATCAAATAAATTCACATAAACCATATTAATATGAATGTATACAAAAAAATATAATGTACAAATAGAGTGTAAATAGTGATGAAATCCCTTACCTCTTGATTCTCATTATTTTAATATGGTATGACCTATTTTAAATTTTATTAAACATGATTAAAATTTATAATATAACCATATTCATAGTTATGACACCATATATTATCATTTTATAAAATCATATCACCTATTCTTTAATAGTATATAATTTTTCCTATTATTAAATGTGTTAATTACTTCATTTTCTAAAACTTGTTTATTAATTTCCGTTCATGTTCAAAAGATATAGTTAAATAATATATAAAATTCTATTAATTTCATAAATATAATATTTATTAATTAGATACATATTTATGATAATACACAAAATTTATACAAGGAAAATGAATCATTTTTCTTCATATAGACAGTAGGCCCTACATACACCTGAGAGAAATTATCTTATTCCTAATGGGTGTAAAATAAATTAATAGGATTATATATCAATTTTAAAGAATAAATATTATTTTATAAGTAATACATATATATATATATTATTTACATCATTGGGACTATCAATGTAGGTTGGTGATGGAAAACAAATTGCATCGGTGCGTGAGGTGGGATTCCTCCGTACACATGAGGGGTGGTTCTGTTTCCCATTTGATGGAGAAAGATTGGTATAATTATTATTACATAAACATAATAACAGATAATTTTTTTATATAGTTATTTTAATATATTTGAATATTAGTACATAAAATATGGTGGTAAAAGAATAAGTAAATAAGAAAGAATATTGGGCAGAATACCACCTTCTCTTAGAAAAAACTTCTATTAGATATATCAATAAGAACCCAAGGGATGGAATTTTTGAAATAATAGTCTCTCTAGAACGTGGGTAATAATTTTTGGGTATTTTTTCTTCTTGATAAATTGATTAAGATTTATTAAGAAAATTTTGAATGTTGTTTCCGTTTATAATTGAGGTGAGTGGCGCACCAGTAATGTTTCAAAGTTGTAAAGTAATGGAAGGTAACATTCATAGAATAATCCACCAAAATGGATAATGCTTCAATGTAACATGGTTAAGGATAAAAAAATTAAGTCAAAATAGGTTCGAGTAAGTTTTTAGTTAATTTTAACACCTATCATTTTAGACTAACCCCCAGTAAACCAAATTTGATCTTAATTATAATAAATAATTTTTACTATTTTTAAAATTAATTACGACCCAAAATTATGTAAGAATTATTTACTAATATAAATTATACAAATTATGAGTACTTAATTTTTTTTCTAAAATTAAATTCACATATATTGATGAATTTAATTTAATTATATACTAGAAAAACACTTCGAAAATGGATTTTCTAGAAATTCATTTTCAAGCATTATATGATCTTACATTTTTATAAAGCTAATAATAATAATTATATGGTTTTAAATTCATATATTTTTATATTTAATATATAAATTTATGTTATATAATTTATCATCAATGAATATATTAAGTATTAAATTGGAAATAATCTATCATTTAAAAAACATTTTTAAGAAAAAAATCCCATTTTCCTCCAAATAATCTTGTCATTAAATTTTTCAAATTGATAGAAAATTTCATGTTAATTATAAATATTAAAATATATTATTAAAAATTAAATAGGTAATATTTAAATAAAATATTTTAAATTATTTATGAGAGCTTATTTTAATGGGAAAAATTTAAAAAATCAATCAATGCTTATTTAGACAAAGTATGTTCAAATTAAATATTTTTCCTATCCAATTACTAATTATGATCCATGAAATACTAAAATCTGAATAAAAATATATATTTTTAATATAATTTCTACTGACTATAATTTATATTTATTAATTATATTCTTCTCTCATATAAAATGTTTTTCCTTAATATTTTTATGGATTCTAATTTCTAAACAAATAAGGGTAGACGCACTTCATTGAATCCCCTAGTTCCTATGTTGCCTCCCCCATTTTATGATTTTTCCAAGGTACCATAACTTTTCAAGTGGTTTGATTCTACAACACAATATTTATATTATAAATAATCTATATTTTCTCTTCATAATAAGATAGATTCTCTTTCAATTCTATATATTTAGTGGTGATAAAATGTGTTGGGTTTGGCATGAATATTCATAAAAATGTCATATGGAATACATCATGTTCATAGAGATGATTTATTGAATATCCAAATTGTAATAAAATACTCTAATTATTTTAGGATAATAAAATGGTCCAATATAAAAGGGGATTAGTTTCCATTTCTTACAAAACATTATAATACATTCCCATTGATATAACTTCTAGAAAACATTATCACCCTATTGAAATTCCACATATTCCCTTCAGTTATTAGTATTTATAGTTTCCCTCATTGATATGATTTAATATGATCCTTGATAGTTTTACCTTTTACACTTTCTAATCAACATGTCTTGGACCTACATGTTTCCATTAAAAAACTTCGTCCTAATAAGTTGAATTACGATATATCTTGACATATATTGAATCATACAATGCCATTTGAATTAATGAATGAACGATATTATTTTAGGAAACACTACATATGTAAAATAATGACCCCAAATAACATGATTATTATGTGATCATGATCTCAACTTGTATTCTAATTTTTAATAGTCATTTCATAATTTCAATTAGTTTGAGGATGACAGGAAGTGCTCAATTGATGTTAGGTATCAGATTATTTCTAAAAACCATTAATGAATTTTTTTTAAACTAGGGATCATGATTAGACGTAATGGAATGTGAGGCAACTTGAATTCCAAAATATTCATTAATATAGATTCATCCAAGGAACTCAATAGTTAAATATTCTCACATATGAAGTAAACATAATGATTTGGTGAGGTTATAAAAACCCAATATTTCATCATTAATTATGGGGTTGTTTGGTAATTTAGTTAAAATTTTAGATGTAATTTCATCCCATTCCCACATAAGAGTTCATATAAGTTTCCTTTATAATATCTCATATTTTCTCAAATACATATCTCCTTTATATATTTCATAAAATCATTTGTTTGTCTTTTCCATTGACTTTTATCCATAGTGTTCTAGTTTCATTGAGGATGGAGAGAATATTCTATATAAAATAATCTACAGTTTGGGGTTGTAGGATTTTTTGAATGAAATGATTCTTGGTATTAACATGTTAAAGGAGATTATGAAGATTTATCTCGAGTTTGGATGGATTTGGAAGTTATTCGGGATCTTTTATAAAATATGGGATAAAATTTATATACTGGTAACTTATAAAATATTTAAATGAATAAAATCAATGGACTATTTGTGGGTATATTTATTGAAATATATTCATTCCGTGAAATGAATACATTCCATGATCTTGGTAAACAACGCGTATTGTTTGAGTTTGGTAATTTTATCATCAAGTGATGTTATTTTCAGTGAAACTCATAAATTGAGAATTATTCTTTGGGTAATTTGTTGGATCAAAAATTTTAATTCCATTATGTACATGTAGTTTCATTCCATGAATATGAAATCATTCGTCTCTGGAACACTAGACGATTTCAAAGTTATTTTTTATCCCTTCCTTCACTTCTAGATTTTAATATCAATAAAACCCTCTATGATGAGTTGTTTTTTCTGGTTTTAACCTCAATTTATGCTTGTTTCTCAATATCGTGGTGTAATCATTTTTCCACTATAGAAGAATTAGTTTTCTTTGATCAGGATGATCATGTTCTAATTACAATCATCCTCACATCCACCTTTTACTAGTGGTTATTGTTAAAAGCATTACATTGATCACCTGGTTAAATTTAGGTGCCATAAAAGAAATACCAATAGTTTAATAAATTTTAAGATATGTGTAATATTTTTATTTTTAATGCACACGATATTCTTATATTAACCAAATCATTGGTAAATAAAACCAGGTTATTATATTATTCCATGGATCTATTTGGATCCAATGGTATTTCAACCTCTCTTGTGGCCAGTCATTGAGCGATATATCCCTTTAAGTAAAAGTGAATTGTCCAATAGACTAAAGTATGTGTTAGAATGGAAGTATACCTCATGCAATTTAATTATATAGAATCACCTTGATAATGGGTTATTGTTTATTGAAATAAACTATGATAAAATGATATAATACTGATTGGTTAATTGAATGGAAATGGTAATTTTAAGAAGTAACCACTAAGGATTATGATATTATACTATGATATCTATTATATTATCACATCTAGTGATTCATGGAATACTGATTACATACTAGGATTGGACCTGTTTCATTAATTTACTATTATATATAAATCTCGGTCCAGTTTCATACTTTAATTCTTATATAGCATTCCTCGCCCGTTTTGGTGATGAATTTCTCTATAGATTTCTTTGCCTGCTTACTAACACTCTAATATAGAGGGCCTATCCAGGATGATAAATTGATTGTATGGAATTATTTTTCTTGTTATGTGATTCTTCCATGGTTGGTGGTTATGGTTATCATGGTTATTCTATACAATAAGAGATACTCCCGAACGGTGGAAAAGCCAGATGATTTATGAATTTTACTAATTAGCTAATTAATTGAGATTTTTATTACATTATTGAATTCCCTTATTATTGGAAGGATTTGGTTTAGAAATTGTGGTTTCTTCATACATATTTCAATCACACACTATTTGTTCAACCATTTAGTGGCCAATAAAATTATATTTATGTGGGATTTGACTAGGGGAAGATAGCATGTAGTTGATTATTTTCAGCTGGACGGGTTTTATTTTGGATACATAACCAACACAGGTATCAAGACTGGTGTATTTGAGTTTATTTTTTTTCACATTGGTATTATATATATACAAGATTTAGTTTTACATTTTGATACATTACTGATAAATATTACATTGTTTATTAGTTGAATTATTAGTTCTTAGTTTACATCCAGTTTTATGTTGAACTATTTTTTTGATGTCAATTACTCTTATTTGTTATTGAAATATTACATTGTATTATAAAAAATTAACATGGGTATAGTCTCCCCACTATATACTTCTCTCTCATACTCTTAGTTGTAATTATCCATTATATTGTGAGGAATGCTTCAGGTCTCATTAAAGATTACTTGGAAAAATGAGGCAGTTCCATATCAGGGGATGTTGGAAAGTGGTATAAAAGGTGCATGTTTTTCCTTTGAATTAATTTAATATTTTTGGAATGGTGTAATTAATACTATAATTATTTGGTACATGGTAAAGTGATTGGGAATTGGAGTATCTAACATAAGTATGGGTGAAAATAAGAGTTCCCACTGACATGGTTGTTTTTCATAATGATTTATTGTTATGGTATGATTTTAATTCTCCTTTTGAAATTCAAATGTTGTATGATGTGATTGTTTGTTGATATATATAGTTATAGGCTAGTATGGAATGATATTTGTATTTGTGTGTTAGGAAAGTCTTGTAGGGATATAAGTTTACATGCATTATTCATGATTAAAACATATTTATTTCATGTGAAATATTTTTCCATCAGAATTGTGAAATTATAAATCTAGTATATCATAGAAAAGAAATGATAGAAATATTATATCATGAAAAAAATTTGTTTCTTATTTTTATAGAGACCATGGTCCATTGTTTATCGGTTTTTGTCACTTATTGAGGTCGATATTGTCTTTATCCAGTGTTCGTAGGGGTGTGGTTTCCTTATATAGAAAATCAGCAATGTTTTCTTTCAATTCAGATTCGGGAGAGTGGAAAAATAATTCTACTGACATAGATAAACCCAATATTATTATGGCTTTTAATTATTATAAGTATATTATGAATGATGATATATTCCTTAGGTCCATGTGATACATGGAGAGGAATAATTTTCTTATTATGTTAATAATTGATGTTTTTAATAGAATTTCACCCGCAACATATGCCCACATTCACTGGGGGTGGAGGACCAAGAAAAGCAGATCTCTATAATGATTCAATATAGACTGTCATAATTAACATCAAGAAACCAACATATAAATTTAAAATATTTCTACATACTTACATCATGGACCATCCAAAAATAAGTGAGAACTTCTCCATCATTCATGTAAAAAAGTGGGGTTATATTGCAATGACATTGAGGTGAAGTTCCTATGGAACTTCTATCTTGAAACACTTAGGGATGAGATGACTCTTGATTTCATGTACCTATCATACAGTAAAATATAAATGAAAGGCTAAGTTTAATGTTTCACTAATTTGAAGCACTTTTATCATCTTTAATAGCTGATGAGATATCCTAGGAGAGAAATTATATTAATGGGCTTATGTATAAGAATAGGTCACAGGTGAATGTATTTCTCTTGAGTATCATACTGGTGGTGATAAATCTTGAACTCAAAAACAAAAAAAAATCTATGATACTCCCCATGTAAAATAATGGCTCTTTATAAAGGGAGAATATAGATGTTTTCTCTGTGAAGCAAGAAGAAGTCCTCCAATAGTCACCCCAAAGGAACTAGTAGGAAGAGTAGTCTAGGATTTGGATAGCCATCTCAGACCAATGTTTCATTATATTATTATCAATTTAAAATTTTAGTAAACAAGAATACTTGGAGTTAGAACCCTCTTATAGAGTTCCATTATTGATTGAGGCTAGGTCACCTGCAAAATTTTCTTTAGGGGATTGAAGCAATTGTGTACTAGTATGGGTTAATGAATGGAACCAATATATCAGAAAGACTTATCTACAACCCAGTAGGTTGGATGCTAGAGTTCCAATGCGTTTTTAGGTCTAGATAGTGGATGAGGTACCCTTGTGCAGAATATGTAGTACTAAGTAGAAGGAATTGCATAGTGGATTCTAATTGGAGTCCAACATTGTAGGGAAATTGAGTTGTATGATGTGTAGTATACTCTGACTAGTGTGGATACATGAAATTATATCGTCTGATGTACAATTTTATTACCATCTACCCATATATTCATTTTTTAGATATAGTAAAACCATATTACATTTTATCTAAACATTTTTCAAATGGGTTGGGATTGGTCATGGGAATAATGGATAGGGTTTTCACTACTAATACACCATTGAGAGTGTGGTTGAAAAATATAAAATGTTGGAAGGAGTGTTTTATAGAAAAAGGTGGTTACCATTTATATGGTAACAATTCATGATAGTAACGATATGTTTTTTAGATCCTTTTTGTGGATTGGATAGTTATATACCTTTATCATGTCAATTGTAACTAGAGTAGAGTTGCATTTCAATATCAAGATGGGTGAAGCTATTCTTCGCCAGGTTCAATGGAATCATCATGATATTCATGTAAGAACCATTCATTATAGATTTTATTTCCTCATTTCTTAGATAGAATAAATTTTTATGGATGATGGTGCAATTTACATAATACTTTTCCATCATTATTAGACCATTTTATTAATTTATTTTCTAGTTAGTTATATGGATTACCCCATGAGTGTGGGATAATGATCATTATTAAGTTGGATTTAGGGTGAGAGATAGTTTTTATCCCTCCATGCATAATGGAACTAATAGAGTATCAAGGAATGAATGTTTTGTTTGATGACCTAGAAGCTAATTTATTCATATGTCCTAGTAAATCTCCATGTATTTCTCCATTACATTTCACTATAATGGAGGATGGGACTTTTTTTTGTGTTTAGATTATCATATATTGAACTAAATGATGGTAATGAATTGATATCCCCTTCTACATATAGAGAATATCTTCAATTACTAGAAAGGTGATAGGATATTCTTCAAGATCAATTTTATATTTGAATATCACTTGTTGAGGGTGATATCATCCTGCAGACTTCATACTACATTTAAGAGTGTAGATCACTTGTATGGGTTTGTAGTGATGCTGGTTGGTTAGACGAATGTATACTAAGTATTCAAGGACTTGATGAATCTGATTGTTCATATGTTTTTTTGACTATTCTATGGTGGTTACATTAAATATAATATGTGTGTACTTCCAATAGATATAAAATCATTCCATATATCATGACAACTTCTTGGGTACACTTCAAGATCATTGTTTATACAATAAGCTAACCAGCAGCAGTTTCAAGATTAACAATGTTCACATATTTCATAATTTCGTCTTAGTGTCTATAGTATAGCTAGACTTAGGGAATGTTTTAATCATGGTATATTGTGATCAAACCAATAATGTCTTTGAGATTCGGTGTTTTCTGAGAATATTAGGTTGTTATGAGTGCTTTATAATATAATTCTATCAGTTTGACATAACCGCTATTAGAAATAACCCCGAAGGGAGTGAAGGTTGTTTGTATGGATTCATATGAGAGTTATTTTTAGGAGATAAATGGAATAATGACCAAAGAATGTATATTCACATTACTTATTAAAGGTAAAGAATATACCAAGTACTACAAAGAATTTATAGTTGGACGTGGATTAGTTATAATGTAGGAGGATCAAATGGTTACTTATGGATCCAGATAGATGATACCATGTTTTTGAAATTATCTTACTTGTGATATTGAGATTTTTTCTATGGTACATGACTTGAGATGCAATATACATTACCTTATGTTTAATAGGATTGTGGTATACATGGACCACAACAGCCTCAGTTACATATATTAATAGTGGGACCTGAACATTTGACAGAAGAGATGGGACAAGTATATGAAGTCATTTTACATCAAGTTTTCTATTAATGTATCCAAGGGAAAAATCGTTTCCAAATAAATGAGCCGAAACATGTAGATTGAGGAAGTGAGGGAGTCTTTTTATAGGTGGTGAATGATGGAATTGTTTGCAGACATGCATCTAGTTGTTAGGATCCCTAGGGATGAGTATATCAATATTTGAAATCTATCCTACCCATTATTTTTTTACTGGATTGAGACTGATCTATTATATGATGAAGACTAATTTGTTAGGAGGGATAGGATATATACTAGGGAGAAAAAAATCAGTATTTTCCCTTGATAATGGACATTCTCTTAATTTTTTAATCTGTGTATGGGTTCTTATAGGATTCCATGAAGAGATGATAAGAAATTTACATGCTTCTAGATCAGTGGTACATCATGGTATAAAAAATATGGATCATGGTCTATATAGATAGTAAAGGTGTCCAAGAATATAGAAGGATGTAGTGGATTTTTTTAAAAATATTTCACCAGTTAGCTAGTAAAGCCAAGCATTAAAGGCATGCTATGTTGTCCTGCCTCTACAAATTCATTACTAGAAATAAGATGATGTCTCTTTGGATTTTGTGATTGGATTACCTTGGATAACTAGAAACAATTATGTTGTGTGGGTTACCATATATTTAATAACTATGGTATACCAATTCATTTTTATTAGAGGGGCCTTCACTATATAGGATATGGATAGTCTCATCAATCACAAGATAACGCTTATGCACAATGTTATAAACAATATCACATCTGATAGAGAACAATGTTTCACAACACTTTTCTTTAAGGGTCTTCCAAAATATATGTTATTTTTTTATCTTCTAATTATGGGATTTGTTTCATAGACTAGTGGTCAATTTTATTAGACTATTATTATTATGGAGTATATATTATGAGCTAGTGTTTCCAATTTTTATGGTTAATGGTAATAGTATTTATCACTCATGAATATTTTGTATAATAAAATATTCTAATAATAAATCAAAAATAGAACCATTAAATGTTTTGTATGGTAAACCATACAACTCACTTCATTATTGTTTGGAAGTTGGTTACTCAGTGCATGTTGGAACTTATATCAAGTAATATAGATATTAGTATGTTTAGTTGATCATAAGGCATTTAGTAGCCATGGAATGTTGGAAGAAATCATTTACTAACCATCAGATATGAGATCATAAATTTTATATTAGTCA
This sequence comes from Viscum album, assembly GCA_963277665.1. NCBI lineage: Eukaryota > Viridiplantae > Streptophyta > Magnoliopsida > Santalales > Viscaceae > Viscum > Viscum album. The sequence goes on from OY728165.1 coordinate 1,040,805,523, forward strand.
TAATGTTTTCAATCAGGTGTAAACTAGGATGGGGAAGCACAATATCAAGAAACTAGGAAAGATAGAACTCGTGATCTTGGGAATTTTTGGATAATGGAAAGGGTCAATCCAGTGGAATACCGATTACCACTTCTCTAGAATGAATATGTAATTCAGAATTCATTTGACATTTCACATACTTAGAGATACAATACTAACCCTTCCAATAAGGTATTGGTTTTTGATTTCACTCATTGGGTATATTTTTCTTTGAGAAGAATTATATATGAATTTTGATTCATAGTGAGATGCATCTCTGGGTGAGGACTATACCGCTTGTTTGAGTGTCATGAAAGCATGATGTTTTTAGGGGGATACCTAGGAGAGGTTGTCTAATATGTAATCACAATGCGCATACATGTTTTCTAAGACCCCATAGTGATCCATGGAGAAGCTCAGGTATGATATTCTTTATGGTGGGGAGGTTATATGTTTCCTTCTTTTTCAAGTCATGTCCCTCGAGATTTTAATTGAACATATATTTTTTATGGTTTTCCTTTATCATTGAACATTGGTTGTAATGTTCATTTGGGTTTAAAGAGTATTTTCATTGGAAAATGACTTGATTTTTGGGGATATTTTTAAAATTAATAGAGTCCTTATAAAAACATGTTCAAGGTCGTTGTGTTGGTTTTTGTTAAGTTTAGAAGGCTTCAGAGGTGGTTTATGTCCTCTTATAGAAGATAGTAATAACGCACTTTACAGGGTATTTACCAACCGTGTAAATGAATATATTATATGTAACTATTTCCTGAAATATGATGTGAAATAGGTTCATAAAGTGAAATAAATACATTCTATGATCCTCTTTAACTTCATTTATTACTCGAGATGGGTAATTTTAGACCAAGGAGATGCATTTTTTGGTGTAACTCATGAAGCAAGAATTACAAACCATGTAAATTTTAGACATCATGTATTTCATGGTATCAAAAGATTAAAACCCATGATACACATTTAATTCCATTCCATCCTTTTTCTAGTAAATCCTCTCTCGATCCCTACACAATTTCTAAGAAATTTTGGATCCTTTTCTTCCCTTCGGAACATTGTAATCGGGAAATCAATATCTGGAGAGTGGATTTTTATTAGGTTTCTCCTCTCTTTCCTCTGATTCCTCATTGTTGTGGGGTAATATTTTTATAGCTATGGAATCATGTTTTGTTCTTAATTAGGGGAGATCCTGCTCTTATTTTGATAAAAGTACCCTTCGTTCGTTGTTTGAATTTTTTATTGGAAGCAATTAATTCATACTTGGATAAAGATAGGTGGTCTAAAATAAAAAGGTATGGTCTATTAATACTTTTTGTATGTATAGTATTACTATTATTCCAAAAAAATGGTTCTTTTACAAAAAAATAATTGGTAAAGAGAACCAAGTGATTGGATTATTCCTTAGAAACCATTGGATGCAATGGTGTTATGAGTAGTTTTATGGCTACCCATTGGATGAGTGAACCCATGAATATTAATTATTAGGATAATATATTAATGTATGTGGTATCATTAAATGATATATTTCACGACATAGATTCACCTTGGTAATGGCCTATTGTTTATTGAAATGACCAGTGATATATTGATATAATAATTCATGTGTAATTAAAATAGAAATAGAAATTTTCATAATTAACCATTGATTATTATAATATCATATTATGATACCCTTAATGTTATGACTTGTGGTGATTCTTGGTGTAATGATTATATAGCAGTATTGGCCCTTTTTCATGCTACAATTCTTAGTTACAGTGCTTGGATTTATTTTAATTCATATTTATTATATAATAGTATTGGAATAGTATGATACTAAAATATCTTATATAGAGGGATTATCCTAGATGGAGAAATGTTTATATATAGGGCTTGGACTATATGATGAAATTCTTATGAAAATCAATTTTATTTTCTATGTGTTAATCCAAAGGTTTTTTTGTTGTGGTTTTCATTGTTATTTTTCCTGATCCGAGTTATTAAACCATGGTTCCAAAGTATGTTGATTTATTTAATGTATTAATTAGTTAATTAATACACCTAGTTAATAAATTATTTCATGCAGTTTTTATCGAATTATTTTTTGTTAGAATTTGTGGTGTCAACCTTCTATTTCATACTCACACCCTATTTGTTCTATCATTTATTACCCATGAAGATTTCATGGATGTAGTTTTGTACTAGTATAGGGGACCTTGTAGTAGATTTTTTCTTTCTAGATAGGATGGAGAATTGATAAAGGATCAACCTTGGGTTTAAGACTGGTGTATTTGTGTTAATAGTTTTTCAGTATGATATTTTATTTTCAAAACATTCAATTTTTCATTTAGATATATTCATTCATAACATTAAATTGGTTATTTTATAATTTATTATTTCTTCCATTAAATTCTAGTTGTATGCTGAACTATTTACACTATATCCATTACTCTCATTTTTATTATTGTTTTTTAAATATGTTGTATTGTGACACTATTCTAGGGGGTATAGTCTCCACACTATATCATTTACAACCCCACATCAAGATGAAATCCTCTAGTGTATCGGAATTCACACTTTAGGTCTTTTAACAAACCTAATATGTCCACATTAGAGAGTACGAGATTGGGGGGCGTTATAACACGACTCCTTTGGGATTATATATCTTAGCCTTTAACTACTGAAAAATTTGTTCCTTGATACAAAATCTGAAAATTCACACTTTATATTCCCCCCCCCAAAGAATATACCCACAAATCCATAAACATCATGTTGATATCATGGTGTATAGAAAAACGAAATCTATAAATTTCATACAATTAATAAAAAAATCTTAGTTCATGATGGTACACATACCCCTTTGCAAATATCATAACTTGATCTTCATAAATGATGTCGGAAATTTTTTAATAATTCATGGAATTGTTATTATATTGAAAATGAGTATCATAAATTAGAGAAAACGTTTTGTTTTTTTAATAAATATGGGTTTTGTAAAATTTGAAAATGTAGTTATATCTCAACTCCCTTAATAATTCAAATATCCATCTTTTCAAGATACATGAATATAGGATCCATGGCAATCCTCATATTTTTAGATCTCAATGATCCTTTCTGGTTAAGGAAACCACTTCCTTATTTTTCATCCCTAGGTTATAGTGTATTGTGAAATAATAAACCTTGACTATCTTGAGTCATTTATTTTTTTCTCATTTAGATATCTATCTGTGAAGAGATATATTTGAAGATGTTGAGATCTGTGTATATGTCACATCAGTCACCATATATATAATGTATCCATAACATCAAAAAAATTATATCTTATAAATCAAAATCTTGGTTTTGATATTCCAGTTCATGAGTATTTAACTTCCTTGATGCACATGGAATTACATTATCATTCTATATAAGGATGCAACCAATTACCTTCATTTCAACCTCAGTATTTTTAAAAAATGAAACATTTTTTATTTTAGAGTTGAAATTGGATATTTGAATAATCTCCTCATCATTTCATCAACGAATTCATTAAATTACATCAAGTATACTAAGATAACCTCTTTATATTAAATATTGGTTAATGGGTTTCCTAGGGAAATGTTTTGATCAAACTACTAATAGTAACTGGGGAAACCAATGAAACTAAATACCTCAATTTTGTTCACTGGTGAAGCCACTCATTGATTAACTTTGTATTCATAGGATCAAAGGTTATTTAATCATTGGTGACATCATGGACTATATAATAATTGTTTTGAATCTATAATTCAAAAATTCAAAATTCTCAATATGACTCTTTTCCTAAGGATTATCATAAATACTCTACAAGTGATTCTAATGGTCCTCATATATTTTATAATAAAACAAGATATAATCAAAATATACCACAATATAATAATGTATATATTATTTTAATAACTTATTCATTATATCTGTAAATACATAGGGTTTGTTGGTTTAACCTAACAACGTTATTGTAAAGTGATATTATCAATTCATTATTCAAAATTATGTCTTCAGAATATCATCATTCTATATTCCCAACTGAAGATATAGACAATGAATTGAAACCATTGAAAAATATTGAGCTACATGTAGTTTATCAAAGAATTCATCAATTCAGTATATATGATGCTTTTTTAATATTTTATTGTCATTAATTTTTCTATAATCAATGAATATATTCATAGATTCATAAATACTCTTAATGAAATTAATAGTGTATCCCCAAGATTTAGCAATGGGCATATAAATCCATTACCTCAAAGCTCTTATATTATTTTCTAAAAATCCACCATTCCACATTGGACATCCTATACTGATTCATTGATATTTCTCTTTAATGAAAGATTAAATCAATGAAAATATACACCTCAAACTCTAGTGTATGTCCAGGTAATACCTCTGAAAATACATCAATGTATTCCGATAAAATAGTTACATCCTCAATTGGATGATTTTGGTTTCCATACATAGATTTTGTATATTTTAATTCCCCAAGAATCTTATTCATAAGTTATATTTGGTGTATATCTATAAATGAATAATTTGATGATGTATCCTATATATAGATAACTTATTCAATATCTTCATCATGAATTGTAATTTTATTCTCTTTGCAATTTTTTTTAATATATTTTGAAATACAGTCTATACCAATTATTATATAAAATCCATCCATATGTATAATAATAATGATGGTAAACAGGGTATGTTTAAGTATCCTAATGTGATCATCCAAAAACAACTCTATTGATGTCAGATTTTATATATTAGTATTTAATGATATCTTTCTTATAATTTTCGTGGGAATATATAATTATCATGGTAAAATTGAAGATATAATGGTGTGTGAGTAACCAAAGTCAAATAAAGAAATATATATATTAAAATATATTACAAATGTAAATTCCTCCATATATTTAAGAACATGATCCTCATTTATAATGATTTAATATCCTTGTCATTATACCCCAAGACACTTCTTTGACATGTTCTGTTAATTTTTTGGGCATTTCTATCATCAATTATCTATTTCACAATGGTTCATGAACATGATATCTTTTTATACGTTAGTCATTTACATTCATTAAACAAATTACCCTTATCTCTGCACATGGAATAAACTGACTTTCCTATCAAGCATTTTTTTGTAAAAATTATTCCACAATTATCAAAAGATGTATATTTAATTATTTTCTTATTCATACTCAATACATTCCCTTTTTATTGGTGTTTATCTAAACTCTTCTTCTATTGATTTTCCATGAATATTTTTCATCTAGAAAACACTTTTATTTTTATTATCTGTAAAACTATTTAATAATATGATGAAAATGTTATAGAATGCAGTGCACTATAAATACATTGCTTACATCCTTTAATCAAATGGTCAATGTTACATTTTGTATCACATGTGTACTCAAAAGAATACATGGATTATCTTGTAATGGTAGTATTAAAATAAAAAAAATTCTTATTCATTTCTTATTATGATGAGGATCCTTATATTTATTTACATATAGTTCTATGGATGGGAATTTTTTCAAAGAATACTACATAAAAAACATACATTCCAAGTATTCTATTTGGTATTCCTTCTTATTATTCTAGATCAATGAACACCATCGATCAAATTCTATTTTTAGAAAATATACTTAATGTACAACATTATTTATTTTATCTCATCCCATGGCAAGAAATATTTTTTTAAGGGAGTTAATTATTTTCTTGGAAACCAATGGATTAGTAGTTATAAAAATATATTGAGGCATATATAAATTGAAATTATCAAACATAAGTGAATCACATAATGAAAAATAATGTGGTTATATATGTGAAAGGTTATTAATACTTACATGGGTCAGCTACCCTAATATAGCCATGATCTGTTGAGCAGAAACACCAGTTGTATTTCCTTACTTAGTTGGATTATTTATACATTGTCCATGAGTATTGATACATATATTTATACCATAAATAATTTTTAAAAAATGGAATATAAAAAATTAAATTATATCACTATAAATTTCAATTCATAAAATATTACTCTAAATATTATATAAAAATTAACATAAATTTATTTTTTGGCATTCTTAATCACAAAATTAGAAACATGTTTTCATTGGGAAAAATTTTTAGGGATATTAATATTTTCATATATTTCACAATTTTTTATAATTAAAATTTGATTCGTCCTAAAAATATAAATATCAACCCTATCCTTTTAAACATATCATTACATGATTTTAGGCGTAAAATACTATACTACAATCCATGGATGATGGAGCCTTGTGTCTAAGAATATTACATACATTAAACTAAAAACATGGTACTGAATTTTTTTCTTAATTTAATATCCATAATAATTCCTTAACTTCCATTGTTCACATACATATTCATAGGAAAACCTGAGGATAACATGAAATAATGGATGAGATGAAAGCCGAGTAAGGTAATAAGAATAATAATAAAGCTTTAGAAGATGGGTTAGAAGGCATGACATAATGATGTAAAAAAGCATGGAACATATGTGATCATAAAATATAAACATATGACCAAATAAATATGGATTCATAATAATATATAAGAATCATAAAACATGACTTTTTTTATGATTCAAGTCTAGTTGTATGAAGAGGATCACAAGTAATAGTTAATCATCAAGACCATTGAACATGGTAGCATGAGTCAAGGCTAAGCGCCAAGACAGTTGAACATAACGAATCATGAGACTCAAATTACCCAATGCATTAGAGCACTATATGGTAAAACACATCATAACATGTTCATGAATATTCTTGTCTCATATATAATAATACCTAGTCAATCATACATAAAGATAAGGGTTTCCCTTAGTAAGAATTTGGTATCATAATCATTTTAAAAAGAATAAAAAATGGTAGTATCATAAAAATTTCCATTAAGGATGGTAATTAGATCATGATTGAAAAAACAATAGGTTAGAAAATGCATATTTCATTGTAAAGACCCATAATTTCCATGGAATTTTTTTAAATGGAAATTTTATGAGTCCGCGATAATTGACAACACGTGATTCCGATGCCCGGAGTGCCCATAATGAATTTCCGAACTTTTTTTCGGGTACATTAAGTAAACATACGGGCAGGTTTTTTTTTAACTTTGGAACCAGTGCTCAGAATTGAAATATGAGAGAACTGTTTAACATTTAGTGCCAGTATTCGCATAAGGGGACCTTCACCTCGACCATAGTAGGTCGATGGTGAAAGATAGAATTTTAGTTTTTCATGAAAGAATAAAATAAAATAAAATTGGGTAACATTTTATTTTATTTGGAACTCTCATGTGAATGTTGAGAGGTGGGGACCACCATAACTAAACCTACCATGTGAGGTTATGGAGGTGGGGACCACCAAGCTTAACCTCCCATGTGGGTTATGGTGTTGGAGACCAATCGATGTTAAAACCCCCTTGAACTCCCCTCTTTATGGAAGATAAACCTCTCAACTCCCTTCCTTAATTATGATAACTCTACCTTAATTAATTAAGCTAATTTAAAATTATTCCAACAAACTAAATATAAAATATATTCTATTATGTTGGAAATTTTGTTTGGTAAGAGGGTTGGATAGGCGCTTGGGATAGCTTGGAGAAAGTCATCTCCAACAAAGAACATCACCTCCTAATGAAAAACGACCACCAGATATCTTAGAACAAGGAAACCGACCCCAAACTGGATCGAAAGCACCTTGTAGAGGCAACCAATGTAGGATGTCCTCGATGACAATGAACTAACAATATCGAAAACGCCAATGCTACTAATGTATGTTCTTTCCTCCTCTTTGAATTCAACAAATGAACGAGGTAGGGGTGTGTTTTAATTTGATCAATATTAAATTCCCTCTCACATTGAATCATTTTCCTTGAGCAGTATGCTACCGCCCTAATGCGGAGGGTATGTGCCAAACAAACATGGCCCGATCCCTCTGAAAATCTCATGGATCTTTGTGTGATCTTCACGATGGTGACGAAGACCGGTTCTGGCGGTTGGCACTGGTGGAACTCGAGAACCGCGACAAAGGCAATGAACAAAAGGTGGCTTGTCAAGCCATCCACCGACGAAGGCACGGTGCTATGCAGCCCCGCGGCCTTGATGACCCGTGACATGCCACGCCGCCTTGCAGCCTCACCGCCCCGCGGCTTCACCGACCCGCAGGCTGTCACGCCACCCTGCTACCACGCCACCCCGAGGCCTGTCGGGCTGCCTCATGGCCTCGCTGACATGTGGCATGTCGTGCCACTCCGCGGCCTCACCGACCTGCGGCCTACCGTGCCGCCCCGCCGCCTCGCGGCCTGCCACGCTGCCATGTGGCCTCTCCCCGTTATTTCATTTCGTGCCGCCCTGCCACCTCACCACCCCGCGGCCTATCGCACCTCCACGCGGCCACCCACAGACCCCACTGGCGGCTTCCGCAGTTCTCGTGGCCCCCACACCGCACCGCGCCGCTAGGTCGGGCCGCCCTGCGTGGGCCGGGCCACTCAGCGTGGGCCAGGCCGAACCCAGTAGGCCTGGCAAAATAGTGGGTCGGGCCGGACCTAGCGGGTCTGGCCGGGTCAACCCAAGCCGGGTCAGTCCAACCAGTTCGGACCGGACTCGAACCCACTTCGACCGATTACACTATTTTGGCCATAACTTTGGCACCATGCATCCGTTTGATGAATCGTCAACAACACAGTAATCCTTAGAGAGATATTTCTCATTTGGTATACCCAACTGGATTTTTGGAGGAATATGGGGAATGGTTGGGTTGGATCGAGCACGAATCGAACTGGTCCCTTGGGACTAAAAGTCTAATAACTTACAGACCGGGCATCTAATTGACGCACCATCTATTGCATTGAGACCCCTATGACATGGTGGTCCATTGGGATAATTCTTTGTGGGACCTCTTAGCAGTTGGAGTATTGACCAGTGGCTTGAGGAGAGGACCCTTCCGAAGACGAGGAAGCCTAGTATTGGAACCCTGTAGCTGGCTGTGACTTGAGGAAGAGATATTCGTGGGTCTGTGATTGAGGGTCCCATATGGAACCGCTCTAGGATTCCTTGCTGGACTACCCGAGAGGTACCGTTTGGGTCATCACCTAGAGATCTATTATTGGTCAGCATCTAGCGATCCTTTGTGGGTGAGCACTGACCAATCCTGTGTGGGTGAGAACCGTGTGATCCTGTGTGGGTGAGCACCGAGCGATCCTATGTGGGTCAGTACCATGCGATCCTATATTGGTCAGCACCTAGAGATCCTATGTGGGTCTGATGATGATTAGAGATCCTTTATTGGTCTGACTATTAATAGAGTAAGATGATTCAGTAGTTACATCTAATCATCTCTACTACTGTACATTAGTTATACCTAGAGTGAGCAGAGTTTGTACTTGTGTGGTACTTTCCTTCATGGTAATACTTTGGTGGTATTATTCTGTGTGGCGTAACTGTGTGGTACTGGACTTCGTGTTATTATTTACTTTATTGAACAGTAGATCTTTGGGCTTTGATTTAGACTCTATGTTATCCTTATTATTGATATCGGTATACTTAATAACATTGGTATATGTCTTGGCATATACCCAGTTTGGGTTGTCAGTTGACTTTAATTGTGTTGTTAATCCTTGGTGGATTTTGTGAGACCATGAGGGTCTTAAGGACCCTACTTTGTATTGTTATACTCACCCCTAAAAGGGTTATGCCTACACCCTATTGTGATTGGTGCAGAATACAGATATCTCTAACTGAGGACAAGAGTACCAGGACTAGAGGTTGCTTGGAGGTGGACGTTAGACGAGACGAACCGCATAGACGGTCGTTCGTGAGCTAAAACTACCCTTCAGGTAAGAATCGTGGTTGATAATCCAGGAGATGATTTTTATCTATCAGTTGTCTTATACTTCCCTATTTTCCTTGTACTTTCCAGCTGGGTTTGCATTATGGCCCCTTTTTACTTACTGTACTCACTATCTTTACCATTCAGTTTACAAGAGCTCGTATGATACTGTGTGATTGGTTGTCTGTCATACAAGTTATATAGGCAAAACCTTCCTAGTTTTAGCAAATACGCCTTTAGTGCTAGTCGCCAGCCCTTGGACTAGGTAAGGTGAGCATGGGTAGTCATGGCATGGGCCCCGGGGGACGGGTCGTGAAAAATCGGTATTAGAGCAGTCGGTTCTACCACAGAACATAGGACTCTGATATTTTTAACAGAAATAGTTTTAAGAGTAGTGAGTGTGGTTATCATTTTAGGGAATCTAGGGTTGGTGCGGCGGCTGACGTATCCATAAAATAGGATCCTGGATTATGATTTACTGACTCAGTGCACGAAAACACTGATTGCGTGTGTGTTTTCAAGAGTTTTATTTGTGATCTCTTCAGTAAGATCACCAGGTTTAACTTTTTTACCGTTGTGAACCTGTTTCGTTTTAGGATACCTCCACACAAATATCCAGCAATGGTTCCGGATATAGTACACACTGATAGCCCAGCGAGAGACGAGGCCTCAATGCAGGGCCCTCTTCCAGTAGAGGCACTAGAAAAGGCACCAGCGGAGGCACCAACAGAGGCACCAGTGGTACCATTACCCGCTGGGACACCGATTCCACCATCCTTAAAAATAGAGGGGGCATGCTGCTTGAGTCCATTGCACAAGTTCTAGTGCCATAGGCCACCCAGGTTCAGGGGAGAGATGGATCCACATGCAGCAAAGGATTGGCTGGAGGATGTGGTGAGAGTTTTCCTACTGGTAGGGACCCCAACTGATCTCATGGTGATCCTTGCCACTAGCCTTCTACAGGCAGTAGAAGGATGATAGTGGAGCTTGATGCTCTTGGATCATGATGAGGTGACACTTCCCTGGGCAGATTTTGTCCCAGCGACTCTTCACGCAGTGCGCATACATGAGCTTCTTCATCTGCAGCAGGGAAGTATGACTGTAGCTCAGTAATCAGCGAGGTTCACTAACCTCTCACACTATTCCACTGATATGGTGCATGACCCATTCTTCAAGGCCTGAACCTTTGACCAGTGACTCATATGGGAGATCAGGGCTTCGATGATCACAATTAGCATCCCGAGACAGGAGGGGGTGTTAGAGAGATCCCTCTTAGTGGAGATATTCCTTGCTGAGCAGTCACTAGTAGAGAGACCCCCTACTAGTCATCACATAGTGGAGTATTCTGAAGCTGGAAGTAGACATATGACACAGAGGTCCAAAAGGACCATACCTACAGGTGGACAACCATAGGATTCAGGATCAGTTGTGTGGGGCACTCGAGGCAGATCCAATCATGCAAGGAGCAGGAATTGTTATGCATGCGGCGGGTAGGGTCACATGGCTCGTGAATGTCTGGACCACCGTAGGGATGATCAGAAGATGGCTGAAGGACCACCCAGGCAGAGACAGAGAATCGACTGAGGAGTTCCGCATGGAGTAGGCGGACATGGAAGAGGAGCTAGTCGTGTAGTTGGAAGTGGTCGACGATTCGAGATGTTAACGCCACCACAAACATGTGGTCCACCCCGACCACAGGGAGCAGGAGTACAGGGAGGATCATAGCTGCAAGAAGTTGAGGCCTACGATCATGGCGCTCTAGAGATGATACGAGGTACGATCTGTGTCTACTCCACCTTATCTGCAGTACTTATAGACACAAGTGCCAGTCATTCTTTTACTTCCACTACCCTCGTTCGGAGCTCAGAGATTCTGATGGAGCCATTGTCTTGATCCTTATGGATAGATACTTCTACAAGAGCAGATTCGACGATTACACACTAGTGCCAGCAGTGCGAGATTACTCTAGGAGATGAGAGATTCGGCTGGGATCTCCTAGTAGCAGCGTTGAGGACTTACGATGTCATCTTCGTAATGGACTAGTTATCTACATTCCATGCTCATATTGACTGTATTAGGCACAAATTGTGGTGTGTCCACATGGATGGGGCCATGTTTACTTTCACCGGTGAGAAGGGAGCCTTTTCAGCACTGGATAGACTTACCCGGAGGAGAGTACAGTCGATCACTCCTCAGTTGGCTCGCCTTTCCTGCAGAGCAGTTGATGTGGAGAGTCTGAGCTATCCTATAGTGATGGACCAATACATGGATGTATTCCATGATGATGTTCTAGATCTACCTCCTCATAGAAAGGTGGACTTTTACATTGACTTTTACCTCGGTACGTCGCCGATATCTACACCAGCGTATTGAATGGCTCTCGCGGAGCATCATGAGCTGACGGTACAGTTGGATGACTTAAAGGGGAAAGGGTTCATTTAGCCCAGTGTCTCTCTATGGGCAGCCCCGATTTTGGTTACCAAAAAGGTGGATGGAGCTTGAGACATTGTGTTGACTACCGGAGCCTGAACTAGGATACCGTGAAGAACAGGTACCCACTTCTAAGGATTGACGACCTCTTTGATCAGCTGAAGGGAGAATGGTGGTTCTCGATGATAGAGCTCATACCAGGCTATCACCAGCTCAGAGTACGAGATGAGGATGTGAAAAAGATGGCTTTCATATGTCGGTACATCCACTACGTGTTCTTGGTTATTCCCTTCCGTGTGACCAATTCTCCAGCAGTGTTCATGGGACTCATGGAAAGAATCTTTCAGCCACACTTTGATCGCTTTGTAGTTGTCTTCATCAACGACATTCTAATCTACTCACCTACTGAGGAGGGTCATGCCTACCATTTGAAGGTAGTACTGGACACCCTCCGAGAGAACCCGCTTTTTGGTAAGCTCACAAAATGCCAGTTCTGGATCCAAGAGGTTCACTTTCTGGGACACGTCATCTTAGTGGCTGGAGTTGCAGTAGATCCAGTGAAGATTGAGGCAATTCTTCCTTGGGATCCACCAAGGTGTGTGACGGAGATACGAAGTTTCCTAGGTTTGACTAGATACTACCAGAAATTTGTGGCAGATTTTTCTAGAGTTGCAGCACCTTTATCAGCGTTGACGATGAAGGGACAACCCTTCGTGTGGTCGGAGAGATGCCATCAGAGTTTTCCGAAGCTGAGGAAGAGGCTAACTAGTGCCCCCATCATGAGGATTCTATAGGAGGGTGTCGTCTACGTAGTCTAATACGACACATCGAGGACCAGGATCAAATGTGTCCATATGCAGGAGCAAGAAGTGATCGCATATGGTTCTCCATAGTAGAGACAACATGAGAAGAACTATGTTACCCATGACCTGGAGTTAGCAACAGAGGTCTTCTCCTTGACGATGTGGCAACATTACTTGATGGGTGAACGTTTTACAGTGTAATCTGATCCCAGGTGTCTCAGGTAAATCTTTTCCCAGAAGGACCTAAACCTGAGACAACAATGTTGTCCTGAGTTCCTCCAGGACTATGACTTAGAGATAGTATATACTCCCGGGAAGGGGAATGTTGTAGGAGATGCACTCAGTAGGAGATCTGGTATACACTTTCTAGGTGAGGCGATTGAGCAGCTGGCTATTTGCCAGATATCCTTTATGGATAGGGATAGATCAACTTCTTTTTTGTCTCTTACAATCACTCCCCCACTTCTTTAGAAAATCAGGGAGGCACAATATGGTGACGCTGATAGCAAGACTCGATGTGCTCAGATCTCCACAGGGCAGGAAACTGATTAATTTTCTGAAGGTGGGGAGCACTTAATCCTCTTTAGAGGACATACCATGGTACCAATATCACATTAGGAGGATGAATTGATGGAGTTCCATGCATCCCCTCTAGTGGTACATCCAGGAGTGGCGAAGATGTACCAAGACATCCGACTACAACACTGGTGTGTGGGAATGAAGAAAGTAGTAGTAGAGTTTGTCTCTCGGTGACTGACATTACAGCAAGTGAAGGAAGAGCATCAGGTACCAGAAGACTTAGTTTAGCCATTAGTGGTCCCAGAGTGGAAGTGGTATGAGATATCCATGGAATTAATGATAGGACTTCCACGTACATCCAAAGGTCCTGACTCTATCTGGGTGATCATAGACTGACTCACCATGTTGGCCCACTTCCTACCGATCAAATATCAGGGTTTAGTATAGAGCTTGGGATTCCTCTATGTGAAGGAGATTGTGTGGCTACATGGAGTACCCTCGATGATTGTCTCTGATCATGATACAAGTTTTACTTCTGGGCTATGGAAAGGGTTGTAGGAGGCTTTCAAGACGCAGCTTTGTTTGAGTACCGCCTTCCATCCTCAGACGGATGGCCAGACAAAGTGGACCATTTAAAACCTCAAGGACATGTTTCATGCTTGCATCCTCGACTTCGGTCGTAGATGAGAGGATCACTTGACTTTGGTGAAGTTTTCATGCAACAATAGCTATAACTCCACCATTCGGATGACACCTTTTGAGGCATTGTACGGGCAAACATGCAGATCACCTTTGTGCTGGACTGACCCAGGGGAGTTAGCACTTATGGGACCAGCGATAGAACGAGCTACCACAGAGAAGGTGAAGATCATCTAGGAGTGGATGAAGACTGCACAAACAGGCAGAAGTCTTTTGCCGATAAGAGACTGAGACCTCTAAAGTTTGAGGATAGTGACCACGTCTTCCTACGGGTCTCACCCCGACGAGGTTTTTAGATATTTGGACGAGGTGGAAAGTTATCTCCTAGGATCATTGGACCCTTTCAGTTCATTAGCTGAGTTGGCAAGGTGGCTTTCCGCTTACCTCTTCCACCTCAATTGCACTGGGTGCATGACGTCTTCCACATATCCTAGCTAAGGAGTTACGTGCATGAACCTTCTCACATCATCGAGCACGGTGAGCTGTACATCGATGATGGGGAGACTTTTATGGAGGTTCTAGTAGAGATTGAAGATTGATAGGAGTGGGTCCTTCATTGGAAGTCGACACCTCTGGTGCGTGTTCGTTGGTAGCACGATAACCTCCATGAGAGCACATGGGAGCGGGAGCCTCAGATTCATACTCAGTACCCCCACTTGTTTTCTTTAGTTTTAGTTGTGGCATATGGGGATAAAAATCATTGAGGTGGGGAGTATGTAAAGACTGGGAATTTCTATGTATTCTTTTTATTAAATGAGAATTTTACGAGTCTGTGAAAATTGATTGCATGTGATTCCGAGGCCCGGAGTGCTCGGAATGATTTTCTGGAAAAAAATTGGGTACGCTCAGTAAACGCACGAGTGAGTTTTTTGTAAATTTTGAACCGGTTCTTGGAATTGATATCTGAGGGCACTATTGAACTCACAGCGGTAGTATTTGCATAAGGGGACCTTCACCTTGACTGTAGTACGTCATGGTTAAAAGATAGAATTTGGGTTTTTCATGAAAGAATAAAATAAAATAAAATTGTGTAACATTTAAATTAATTTGGAAATCTTATGTGGATGTTGAGAGGTGGGGATCACTAGAACTAAACCTCCCATGTGAGGTTAGAGAGGTGGGGACCACCAGGATTAACCTCCCATGTGGGTTATGGTGGTGGGGACCACCCGAGTCTAAAACCCCCTTGAACTACCCTCTATATGGGCGAAAAACCACTCAACTCCCCACCTTAATTATGACAGCTCTCCTTTAATTAATCATGCCAACTCTCCTTTAATTAACTAAGACAATTCTAAATTATGTCCACAAACTAAATAGACAACATATTCTATTATGTTGGTGATTCTTTTGTTGGGAAGAGGGTTGGAAAGGAACTTGGGAGAGCTTGGAGAAATTCATATCCAATGAAGAACATCAACTCCCAACGAAGAACAACCACTGAAGATCATAGAATGAAGAAACGGACCCTGAGCCAGATCAAAAGCACCTTGAAGAGGCAACCAATGTAGGATTTCTTCAACGAAAACGAACCGACGATTGAGGAAACGCCGATGCTACTGATGTACGTTCTTCCCTCCTCCTTGATGTCAAAAATCGAATGAGGTAGGAGTGTGTTTTAATTTGATCAATGTTAAATTCCATCTCACATTGAATCATTTTCCTTTAGCTGTATGCTACCTCCCTAACGCGGAGGGTATGGGCCAAACAAATATGGCTCGACCCCTCCGCAAATCTTGCGAATCTTTGTGTGATCATCGCGATGGTGACGGTGACTGGTGTCGGCGGTTGGTACTGGTGGAACTCACGAACCGTGAAGAAGGCGATGAATAGAGGGAGGCCGGTCAAGCCAGCCACCAGTGAAGGCACGGTGCTCCGCCGCCCCATGGCCTCACCGACCCATAGTCTGCCACACCACCCCGTAGCCTCGCCACCCCACAGAATTCTACGTTGCACAAGGCCTTGCTGACCCATGGCCTACCATGCCGCCAAATGTCCTCACCACCCCTTCACCTTCCGCACCACCCCACAGCCTCCCCAACCCACGGCCTGCCGCACCGCCCTGCAGCCTCGCCGACCTGCGTCCTATTGCGCCGCCTCGCGGCCTCACCGCCTCGCGACCTCGCCGCCCCATGTCCTCGTCGACCCGTGGCCTGCCACACTGCCCCAGGACCATCCCCGCCTCCCCGTAGCCCCCAACAACCCCCTAAGGCCCCACTGGCTCTCGCGGTCTCCGTGCTTCCCCACGCCACCAGGCCGGGCTTCCCAGGGTGGTTTGAGCCGCCTAGCGCGGGTCTAGCCATGCAATGGGCTGGGCTAGACCTAGCATGTCAGGCTGGGTAGACCCAATCCGGGCTAGCCCAGGTCGGGTCATGCCGGGTCGGTCCGACCTGGTCAGACCTGACCTAGACCCGCTTCAACCCATTTGACTCTTTTGGCCATAACTTTGACACCTGACATCTTTTTGATTAACCGCCAACAACACTGTAAACCTTACAGCGAGATAGTTAGTTTGGTATACCCCACTAGAGTTTTGGAGGAAGTTGGGGAACAACTGGGTTGGATAGATCATGAATCCAACCGGGACCTCAGGACTAAAAGGCTAATAACTTACGGACCGAGAATCCGATTGACGCAACATCTGTTGCGTTGAGACCCCTATGTCATGGCAGTCCATTGGGATACTTCCTCATGGGTATTCATAGTAGTTGGAGTATAGACTAGTGGATTGAAGAGAAAACCCTCCCAGAGATGAGCAAGCCCAGTGTAGGAACCTAGTAGCTGGTTGTGACTTGAGAAAGAGATCCTTCGTGGGTTTGGGATTAAGGGTCCCACATGGAACCGCTCATAGATTCCTTGCGGGACTACCCGAGCAATCCTGTGTGGGTCATCACCTAGCGATCCTGTGTAATTCAGCACCTAGCAATCCTGTATGGGTCAGCATCGAGCGATCCTATGTGGGTTAGTACCGAGCGATCCGGTGTGTGTCAGCACTGAGCAATATTGTGTGCGTCATCACCTAGAGATCCTATGTTGGTCTGATGATGATTAACGATCCTTCATGGGTCTGCCTCTTAACTAAGTAAGATGATTCAGTAGTTATATCTAATCATTTATACCAGTGTACTTAAGTTATACCTGGTGTGAGCTGAGTTTGTACCCGTGTGCTACGTTCCTTCGTGGTAATACCTTGGTGGTATTCTTCTATGTGGTGTACATGTGTGGTACTTTCCATAGTGGCATTCTTTCCTTTGTGGAACAATTGATCTTTGGTATTTGAGTTGGACTCTATGTTATAATCATGATTGAGATGGGTATACTTGATAACTTAGGTATATATATGGAAATATTCCTAAGTAGGGTTTTCAGTTGATTCCATGCTATGTGGTTAATCCTTGGTGAATTTTGTGAGACATTGAGGGACTCAGGCTCCCTAATGAGTATTGTTATACTCAACCCTGCATGGGCTATGTCTTCACCCTATTGTGTTTGTTGAAGATGACAGACAACACTGACTAAGGATGAGAGTACCTGGACTGGAGGTGGCTCAGAGGTGGACGTTAGATGAGATGAACTGCATAGATGGTCGTTCATGATCAGTACCTACCCTTCAGGTAGGATTTGTAGTGGACGATCCAGGAGATAATTTTAATCTATCATTCATCTTTTACTTTCTTGTTTTCCTTGTACTTTCCAGTTGGACTTTTATTCTGGCCCCTTTTTACTTACTGTACTCACTCTGTTTACTATTCAGTTTACTTGATTTCATATCTTTTTGTGCGCTTGGTTGTGTGTGTTACAGGTTATATAGGCTACACATTCCCAGATTTTGGGAATATGCCTTCGGTGCTAGTCGCCAGCCCTTGGCCTATGGAAGGTGGGTTTGAGGTAGTCACAGAATGGTCCCTGGGGGACGGGTCATGACAATCATGAAAATTATTTAATCTTGACGTAATAACATGTAAAAAGAGTACATAAGAAAAATTAGGATTAAACCACTTTAGTGTAGTTGAAGTAAAATATCAATGGTCGTTTAAAACATATAAGGGAATAATATTTTATAAAAACCCGTAAGTTATCAAAATAATGTTTTCGTAATTGAATTTATGGTACTATAAAAATAATGGTGTCTTAAAACAGATTTTATAGTGTTCTTGAAAATGTGTAAGAATTTAGAAAGTTCCCTTAAAATGAGTTTTCTTTTCAGGAAGTATTGAGGAGGAAACCACTTAAAAACATGTATATCTTAAAAGGTAAATTATTAATGGACCATGATACATGAGTTTGGATAATATATACAGAATTAAGAATATATTCATTAAAATAATATATAAATTCATTTGGAAAAAAAGAAATATTGAACAATCTAAAGAAATAATGGATGTTCGGGTAGAATCCCTTACCTTAAGACTAAAAGTGTCCTTAAATTGTTATAAATTTCCTAGATAACTAAATTAAATTCAATAATTAATATTTTCATGACCCCTTGTATATATATTTTATTTAGTAGAACCTAATTATGTTCATACATAAACATTTTGTATGGTTAGAAGGTTCAATTTCAATGTGTGGTAGCGTTTGTTTCATTGGGATTCATGATTGGTTTACTTATAATCATACAAGGATAAATATGTAAGATGAGAATGTTTTCCCAGAATTTAAGATATATTTTATTAGTGAATATATAGAATATTACATTGTAATAATTTTTTTTGTTTATTTGGAGTGAAGATGAATCATTAATGATAACTGTTTTGGTTAATTGACAGTTTTGGGATCACAACGAACACATTGTGCTTTATAAATTAATATCATGTGTGAAAAGGATTACTGAACATTAAATAATACATAATACATATATTTTACTCTATTTAAATAATAAAATGATTTCAGGACCATAATTGAATATGGTAAAAGAAAATGAAAACTCGTCGTCCTTGAATGTGATAAATTTACACATATCGGGTGGTGTTTTCATTCCAAGTATAAAAGGATGGTAAATAAGAGATGATGACGAATTATTCCATTATAATAACAAAATTCTATTACATGTAAGGTACTTGAGTTATCATAACATTTTCATGAAAGGTGGCGAGGGAAGAAAAATAATGAAAGGAACTAGAAATAAAATAAAAAGAAAGAAAAGGGAAATATACTAGTTGAATATATCTTCCATGAGAACCTCTTTATGACAGAGGATTTGAAATTTTTAAGAGACAATGAGATTATGGACGTGGGATAGAGGATTAGGGAGATATTTGATCAAAATTTGGACTAGGTGCAAGGATTTATTGGTGTGACAAGAGGAGGTAAAGAAGAGAGGTATTTATAATGGGGGAGAGGAGGGGTTTCCCATTATTTTAATCATTAGTTTAATATTATTTTCCCAAGAAAATGAATAGTTTTGATTCTTGTAACAAAAAATAGTAAGTGGGAATTTCATTTTGATATAATGGCATTACATCAGCCATACATTAGTTGATGACATCCTAATTCATGTATTTATCATTTTCAAAAATTAATGTATTTCACCATTCATAAGAAATTATGGTATTTTAGAAAAATTTGGAAAATTCCCCCTAAACTTTTATTGATGTGTATAATTCAAAAATAAAATCTACTTCTGGAAAATAAATTTTTAAATATGATAAAGTAATTTTTTTAAATTAAAATAATAATTTAAATTACAATTTAAAATTTTAAAAAATTAAATCTATTTTTCTAATACTTTGTAAATTTAATTATGTTCCCATAAAATTATGAAATCATCGTAAGACAGAAAAATAATAATTTAAAAATACATTTAATGAAAATAAATTTTCTTTTAATTTAATATATTAATCAACAAATTGAAATTAAATATACACGACTTATAAAAATAAGAACACTTAATCAATAATTTTTTAACTATTCATTTACTTATACTAAGATATAATTTAACTATATTGAAACTTATAAGATGGGTATATTTTATTCATACATTCATTGGCGAGGTTACTATTACATTGGTTGGTTACAATTTATAAGGGAAACACTACTATTCCAAAGGTCATGTTATTATTCCTTAGGTTAATGTTCCTTAACTTCAAGAGATACTTATTATTTCACTTATTCCATATTTATAGGGTTTTTATTGTGTTCTATAAGTTGTATTATGTGATTTTACTATAATAAATAATTATAAGAAGGGTTTTCCATTGATAAAACATTGGGTAATTACAATATCCCTTAGTATTATCAAACTTATTTCATAGTAAAGTCCCACTCACTATGAAACATAAGGACGGTTGAGATAAAATGAAACAACTATATTTTGGGTGATTACCCTTTGATTCATCTATTCCAAAACCACGTAAACTTGTATTCTCCAGATAGGAATTTATTTCTAGGGATTAAATATAAGATGTAACTTAAATAAATGTATGATAATATCCATAAATTAGATATATGCAGAATGTTTTCATAGTGTTATATCTTCTAATATATGTTTTCCAAAATATAGTTCATAGTGTTTCAACTAAACGTCCTCTGATAAAAACTAATAGAACCCCAACATTAGTAAACTATATCTATTTTATTCATTATTACAATGGAATATTATAGAAGGGATCACATCATAAATAATCCATCAATTCAGTAATTTTGAATAATTCGAGACATAGTGATTCCAATGTTCTCATTTGAAATAAATTATAAAACATAGTAATGTAAAAAAATCAACATTCATGTACTCATTCAATGAATTTTTAATCATATCTTGAGGAAAATAAATAAAAAAATGGTGAGATAAAACTCATATTAATGGTTATGTAATGAGGAAACTATCATGTGTAAATAAGGAATAATATATAAATAATATTAAATAACTAAAAAACATTCCATTTAATTAATAACTTGATAATGAAATTATGACATGGATAATATATATGAAATTATATAACGGATAATAATAAATTTAATCTCGATGAAGGAAAATCATAATATTGAATTTCATGATTTTACACATCATGATAACTATATCACCATGCCTTATTCAATGACAGTTTAATCGATAGGTAGGTATTCACCAGAAACTGATTTCTAAATTTTAGCTAGATAAAGGTAAATACCATAAAACAATGATGTTGGATGGAAATTTTATTAATGTTGTATATGTTAATATGAAACAAATATTTTGACATTATGGAACTAAAGTAAAAAATAACTTCTATAGAAAAAAATATAAATATTCAATTGAAACATTATAAAAATTAAACGGTATAATAGAATATCCATAACATAATATTTTACTAAATAAATTTAAAATTTTAATTTTATAAAAAAATAAGGACATAGAATACAAATGTACCTGATCAAAATGTTAATTAAAATCATCAGTTAATTCAAAAAATTCATTCACGAATTCAATTTCTAACCTGGGGAAATTTTCAAAAAAAATATTTAATATCCAGAAATATCATGTAGATAAGAATATATAGGGAATTTAAGAATAATGGATAATGACATTACTTTAATGAAAATTAATACAATCTTAAAAATGGTATTTAAAAATATATCCTTACCTCTTTCGTAAATTTTAAATTGTAATACCATGAAAGAATAAAATTTAACGGAAACATTAACCATCTTGAATAAATAGTTATTTGGGTTTAATATATAAATGCGTCAGTATATACACCACATAAAACTGAATATGTGTGTAATAAAAAATATGTCGCAGTTGAGTGCAAATTGAGATGAAATCTCTTACATCATGACTCTATTAAGTTAAACATGATTTAACCTCATGTATATTAGTTTGAAACAAGTTATTAATTTATTAATAATACATATTCATATTTATAATTTCATATATAGTCCAATTAGAACATATTATCACCCATTTGTATATGATATTTCATTATTACCATTCTTATGGGTCTTAACTACTTCATTTTTTCATTGACGTTGTTTCAAGGTTGATTGGTTCTTATTAATACTATATGTCTACAATCTCTGAAATTATATTAATTTATTATATAATTTTTTTGAATCATTCTTGAAATTCGTACATGGAAAATAAATCACATCGCTTCATGGAAACAGTAGGTCTTACAAACGTATAAGACACATGATCATTTCCTTAATGGGTGAATGGTTATGGAATAAGATGATATATTAATTTTACATAAACAACATTATATGATAATTATCATCTATATTTATCAATTTCAACATTATAAATATCCATGATAGATAGTGATTTATTACAAATTACATAAATTCACATGGCAGTAGTCTATCATACACACAGGCGATGGTTCTAATTCCAATTTGATGGAGAAGGAGATGGTTAAAAAATATCCCATAATCATAATAATATCTTAGTATATAATATAATTTATTTATTCTATTGTAATTAATATTATATAATTTATGGTTGTAAATGTATAAGTATAATAGAATGATCTTGGTGAAGATGATGATTATTTTTTAGAAAAATCATCAATGGATCTCTCATTTAAACCCATATAAAGTTTCTTATGAAAAGAATTTGTAGAACATGGTAATGGAATTTAGAGAGATATTTTAAGCATTGTACGACCTAATGGGATTAAGATGCGTGAATAAATATTTAGAGGAGTTTACCTTTTATTTATGAGGAGAGTGGAACACTGTAATCTATAAATGTTTTAAAATAACCTCAAGTAAATTTTCATGAAAAATGGCTCTGAAATAAATCATTTTAAAATTTTATAATTTTATGCTTGATATAAATTCCAAAAATTAGGTTCAATAATGTAAATTTTTCATTTAAACCCTTTTTCATTTTATAATAACCCATGGGAATCTAGTTGTGACCTTAACCATGCAAATTAATGTTTACTGTAATTGATATTAATTATAAACAAATATCATATTAATCATATTACCTGATATTAAATGTTCTAATTTAAAATATGCAATATTTTTATCAAAATAAGTGTATGAATTTATTTTATAAATTATCCCACAAAACATGTCAAAAATATTTTCTCAATAAATGAAATTTTCTAACAATTGATGATCTTACATTAAATATATGTATAGTAATAATAATAGACTGGTATACATTATTACAGTTATCCGTATAATCTATAAAATTTATTTAAATAATTATTAAAGTATTTTTATATAAAATTAATTTTAATTTAATGACATTATTCTTTTAAAATATAGATTTTGAAAAATCCCCATGTTTACATTAAAATTATATTATAATTATTTCTATCGAATTGATTCAAACGATATGGTTAATTCAACAAATTATAATATATTATTAGTAATAAATGGGAGAATAGTTAAATTCTACCTCTTCAGTTATTCATAAAATCATATTTCTAATTGAATATTTCTATAACTCATTCCAGAATTTTTTTCAAAGTACACATAAAATTTATATCCATACTTTGAAATTATAGATTTCATGACATAGAATATAAATATGTTTATTTCATTGTTGTTTTATTAAAATATATAATTTATTTACTACAATTTAATCCCATTTGTTACATTGTTTGTCTAATACATTATTCAATTCACATCACACTATTCCCCCATAACAATGTTGTGGAATTAAAATCTCAACACTAGCCATATCCACAGACATACCCCAATTATTACCGACAATTGGGAAGTCATAGACCTAGTATACCCTTTATAAACCATTCATTATGACCCATAAATTACACTCAATTCTATCCAAAATTAAATTTCCAACCCATGGGTCACCCCTCATAGATAACCTACAATCCCCTAATGTTACCAAACAACCCATTCACTTGACTCACCAATCTCCCACAACACATGTATAAAATAATAATAAAATATATAACATATTACTCAGTGACTATATAATTATCTAAATGATGGAATAAATTAGTTGGTTTTAGTTTTATGAAACTCCAAAATATCTCATTGATAAGACAACCAGAAACATCTTTGTGATCAAGGAATAAAACATGGAGAAATTTTTATTAACATAATTGATCTCAAATATTGTTCCGCATATAAAGGAATATACACTAGTTCATCCTCGATTTATTTATAAATACATAACAATTTTTCATAACAGAATTGTTTTATTGTATAGATGGAAAATTTACATTAGTACCTCCAAAATACAACATGGAGGAATTACCTTTTAGGTGATGTCTTTAGAGTAATGGTATGCCTCCATCAGTCACCATAATTTCATAATACATTGATCATTAAATATAAATTAAATCATGAAACAAGGAACATATATTCTATGGAATACATAAATACCTAATACATGAAGAATCATTAAATGTTAACATAATTTAACCAAATAATTTGAACTAAAATTGATGTAAGATG
Organism: Viscum album; assembly: GCA_963277665.1. Taxonomy (NCBI): domain Eukaryota; kingdom Viridiplantae; phylum Streptophyta; class Magnoliopsida; order Santalales; family Viscaceae; genus Viscum; species Viscum album. The sequence goes on from OY728165.1 coordinate 1,040,830,205, forward strand.
AGGAATAATACATACAGTAATACACCTCATGAAAAATATGTTGCAACCATGGGAGTTCATATCTCCTCAGTATAATCTAAAATAGGAATATAAATTCACCATATTTCACACATAATTGCATTATTATCTTATGTGATATTATACAAATCCATAAACCCATCCACCAAAAATTATAGGAAAATGAAATATAATAAAGAGTAGAAATGAAAGGGTATCATTTACCTCAAATTGATTCACTAACACATGTTAAACAAAAATGAATCCACAAGGATCAGGAGAATAAAAAAAGGATAGAAGGTATGATCTCAAAACCTCTATTCCCTATTAAATGATCCTAATTTGTGAATTGTTTTCAAAGGAAAATTCTAGAAAAATACCAGACATCCCACACATTAATAGGGTTTTCATAGGGACACAATAATTTCATTTACAACTAAACATCCTTATGGTGGGATCCCAATATAATTCTAATTTATGATAGTTGTAGTCACTATGGTTTCATCATTTCCCTAATTTATAAATTATAACATTAGTATGTTTTTAAATTATAATTTCTCATTGAAAATCTTGGTTTTTCACACATGATGTTTCTCAAATCTCACCCTATCACATATGAAAAAAATTATATTTTCACCAGCTTTAGTTTTTCATGATCCCAGTTCATCATTACGCAGAACTAACACATTGTTCTGTCAGGAATTTAAATATAAAAACCTATAATTTTTCATCCAAGACATGTATCCTTATTTTTATATTCTGATATATGGAGATCAATGATATATAAATCATAAATTTATTCCTAAACATTATCATGTTTATGGTTTTTTCAATAAATTATATGAACAAGTAAAACAAACCAATATTTTAATCTATATCTTTGTAGTACAATTTATTTTCTATAAATTGTCTTCATTAAAAATCTAAATGGAATAAAAACTAATCCAACATTTAAAACAAATGAATTAATATAGTTAGACCCATTTATAGACAGGCTAATTTTTAAAAGTCCACCTCTCTCACAATAGAGCATTAATTAAATCACCAAATACGTGAAAAAGTTTTGATAAAAATGAAATTAATGTTTTACCGCATCACCAATGTTATAATACCTAGATTGGTGCCTCCAGTTTTTTATGACCTGATTTTTGATTAATGATGTGCAAAATAAATACTGGGACATACAAACAAGAAGTCATTTTCACTTCCTTGAGACTATTTATATCACATAGACCACCAGTTTTTAAAAATGAAAATTCTAATCCTCCAAAAATTATAACATTCTCTAAATCATCCACTATACTTGTTCATTTCCTCAATTATACCCTTTTTGAATTTCTAAACATACTTAAATTATATTAACATTGGAAATTAACACCCTTAACTAGCAATACCCATATCACTAGACACATTGTAGAATATTGTAATTAGGATTTGGTGAGAACCCATAACTTAAACTAGTTAATATTTTTCACTATACATCTTACACATTAATCATTATATCAATTAATAATTTGGTTAAATAATAAATAAATTCTTATTATTCTCTATATTATTGTATTTTGCTTATTCTCAATCACTGAGCATAGACTACTATAATTCATTCATCATCCAAACAATCTCTCTCAAGAGTTATCATAGTGATAACATAATTGAACCATCAAAAAGAACTCACATGAGGATCTATAGTCCACATGGTTCTCTATAGTGCCATGAATTTTTTTCACCATTGATACATCACAAAAAAACCATTGTACTGATTGGGTAACCATTGGAAAAAAACGGAAATTACATCTATGATATTGTCATGTAATAAAAATTAATGGATTTATTTATCCCACCTGATCATAAACAATGGTGGCGCCTAAATTTAAAACCATGTGGAATTATTTATGTTTTTCAATACTATCTTGTCATATTATTTCTCACACTATTCCACTAAAATTATTATACTTGACATTAATATTTATTTTTATAAGAATATCCAAGATCTTTACCCACATGAGTTGACCATGTCACTTTATTCATGGACCTCATAAACCCTCTTTCATTTTAATGTCAAATGTTATATGAAATGTGTTGACGAGATAATAAATGGGGTTATTACTAGAGTGAACAATATTTTGATTATTCCTAATTATTTTTATTTTTATATTATTAACATCTTGAACTTCATAAAACTCTCAGACTCGCCAAAGAAGAGAGGGATTGAGTTTTCTAAGTGCTCGGTTAGTGGATAAAAATGGGGAAATTAGACTCAAATTCATATATTTTTAGAATATGGAGATAATTAGCCAAGGTAATTAATGAATGAGATGAGAGGATGGTTTTTTGGAGAGAATAAGGGTAATGAGTAAGTAATTTAAAAGGGAAAATTTAATGTTTAGTTAATACAGTGGATGAGAATTATGGGTTACCCATGAAATTAGCAATGAGTATATTTTTTAAATGTGGTATGTTTAGAAATTATAAAAATAAATTTCAATGGGTGAAATCATGTGATGAAAATCAACATGGTGATATGAGTAATAGTTATATTGTAGATGATTAAGAGAATATGAATGACAATAAAATGTATGTGTAACTTCATGAGATTTTGAAAAATATATTATTTCAAATTAATATAAATTCATTGATATATTGAAATGTACATAATTCATAGTTTAAAATGTGATAAATAAAACAAAAATTTTATATTTATTTTCATTAAACATTCAATATCTTTGATAACATGTGTTACACAAATGAAAGAGTTTTATAGAAACAATATAATATTATTATTTAAAATGATAGTTATCCCCTAGACATTGGAATGATGGCAATTAATGAGATTGGATAAATTATTAAAATACTGATTAAAAAATTTTATAAATAAAATTATGTTGGTAAAAAAATCCATCAATGTGTCCTCTCAGGGTTTTTGGGGTGTGATTGTGTTTTTTGAAAATGCCAGATGACCACGAATGAGTTTTGTTGGGGTTTTCTGAAAACATGGTTTTAAGGTGGCATAGTTTCCCTATGTTTACCTAATTTGTGGGCCTAAATATTGGGAATTTTTGTCTAAAAATATATGATTTTATTCATAGGAATGAATAGTGTGAATAATTGAAAAGTAAATTAGTAAAGGAAGAGAAATGTGGAGTCCAAGACATGGGCCACGTACCATGTCCGGGAAGGGTTCGTGGTTTCATACCCGATAGAGGAAATGGTACGTGGAAGCAATTCGCGAAACTGAAAATGGTTCATGGCTCTAGATAGTGGTACATAGACTACGTATGAAAAATAGTTCATTGGAATGCTTGCAGTTCACGGTGGAAAAAGTGGTATGCGGTGTAGGTATTGCTAAATCAATGATTTGGTAAATTTTGTATTAAATGATTTTTCAGATATCCTTTACATTATAAGGGTCAATAATCCCACCAATTAGAAGATATAGATAATATTATTAGAGAACATCTATTTTCTCTTGGAATTCGATGAGGTCTCCAAGTGGTTTGCGTGAAGCAATTCTGTAAAGGTTGAAGAAGTTCACAAAACATTTTGAAAAAGTGTTTTTTTGGATGTTGTAATTCAGAAAGGAAGAAAATTATGTTGAAGAAGAATAAGTTATGTATAGGGGGATCTATGATATGTGGAAGTAAAGGAAGTATGTGAATAGAAAATAGTTCACGAAGAGAGGTGGGTTTGTAGAGGATGTTCGCGGAGTCAGTACGCGAAGGCATTACGCGACAGTGAGGGAAGAGAATTTCAGGGACCGAGGACTATTTATGGAAGCTATAGCAGTACATGGAGGATTTTATCCACGTACCATACCTAGTACACAGTACGTGGAAGATAAAGGTGGTTTATAGTATGCACAAGGAAGATTTCACAAGCCCCAAATCAGTTTGTGAATGTATTTTCTAGTCCCTAGAAGTACCCAAAAAGGTGGATTTCATCTGTGGGTGAAAAGGGGAGTTCAATAGAGCATCTATATAATGTTTAGGATGTAGGAATTACTGAATATTAAGGGACCAGGATTTCTATAAACTGTGTTTGACCTAAATTTCAATAAACTGTGAGTGGATTCCTTTCTAAGAGCAGAGAGCGACGGAATAGAAAGATGGTGACCCATTCCACCGGCTGTGAGCCAATGAAAGAGGCTTAGGGAGTGACCCATAAGAATATGGAGATTCTTCCCTAAACCTTATAAAGGCATTGATCTGTGTCATATAAGATCTAGTCCAAATTATGTACTTATTATTTTCATTGAGACTTAGTGAATTTGCTACATCAGAACACCGTTGTTTTATGCTCCATAGATGTATCCCAGTGAGGGTGAACCAAGAAAATAATTGTTATGTATCGTGCATGATTTACATTATTTTCATACTTTGAAACATGAATTATAGAGTGGGGAGTTTTGTTTAATTATGAAAAAAGTTCTGAAGGGGATGAAATTTAAATCTTCCATACCCTGATTCAGGCCCCTCCCCCCTCTCAAGGTATTGAACAATAATTATTACTAGAGGTAAAGGTTTAATGTGAGTGATTCTCTCTTAGAAGAAGAATTAGAGGTGGTAAATTAGAAAGGAATTATAATATTTAAAGGAAATAGTTTTAAAATATGGATGAATCGGATGCAGAACTACTTTCGATTAGTAGGGATGGATGCCTTTCTAGTAGTTATGCATGGAATATCAGATAACATCTATAGTGTTTCTTTATCTGAAGCTAAAATAATGGATTTTTATGTTGATTCTAAAGGGATAAATGATTTTGGGTGATCCATATAAAATAAAATTTATACAAATATGATGTCTTGTAAAACATCACATGCTTTGTGGGAAAAGTTTTGAACATTAGTGAGGTTTAAACAGAAGTCCAAGATGAAAAGATGCATGTTCTTTAGAACATGAATGTTGATATCCGAAAGAACCCCAATGAGATTATTGATTCATTATTTGATAGGTTAAATGTTATTGTGAAAGGCATGTGGGTTCATGGAGATTTCATTGAAGATATAAATATTATGAAATATGTCTTCAAGAAACTTACATTGTGCTTCAATTTGAATGTTTTCATGTTGGAAGAAAATTACATGAAATAACAGACAAATAGATAACCCAAATTTTACCATTGGGTCATATGAAATGAGAAATGATGATAACGATGTATTAAAAAAGGGTATTTCCAAATAAGTGGAATTCAAGGACATAAATAATCTCTCTATTGAAGATAAGCATGATGAGGACAATTTGAATAATTTCATTCTATTTCTCTCATTAAATATGCAAAGGGGAAAAGGGGAATTTCAAAGGTAAACATCCATTTCCATTAATGTGATGAAGAAAGATTTGGAATATTTCAGTAAAATTTCATAAGAAGATTGATGATGAAAATGAACACAGTAATGAAATTCCCCAAAAGAATTATTCATCAAATGTGAAAGCTAGGATATGCACTAAGAGAAATTGCATAAAAATACCAATCTTCTTTCAAATGAAGATGGAAGTTCATAAGAATCTCAGGTAGAATTTTTAGAGGACTATAAGGATCATAAAGTAGATACTATGGTTGATGTTTTCAGAAATTTATTAACTAGAGAAGAAAGTGACAATGAAGATGTAGATATTAAAGGATTAGTTGTTCATAAAGATGAATTTGAAGCTTCTCTTGAAGAGGTAGATATTTTGAGAGCCAAAACAAAGTAATCTAAAAACAATTGTGATGCCAATCTCTATATGCAGTAGTACGAAGAAGAGACATCTGAACATAAAATAGAAATTGTAAAGTTGTGGTCTTCATTTCCAAAATACTCAAAAAAGGTGGTTGTGTTCAAACACAAAATTGAATAATAGAAAATAGAAATTTATAGATTAGATGAAACTTGAAAATATAAAATCAAATGTATCAAAGAACTAAAAGAGAAATTTGTCAGTTTGTGATGAATAGTTAAAGATCAAGAGAAACTATTAACTCTAGGATCCACATCAGTAACGAAGATCATATATGAAATAGGGGAGATGATATTTGATTAGAGTGGTCCAACATAACAAGAGAAACAATCAACTATAAATGAAAAGGTTGGTATGGGGCTTCATTAAAAATAGAAATCAGTTAAGGTTCAAGTCAGAACACAAGTACCCACTCGATAATTGAATATTGATTTGGATTCAATGAAAAATCAGAAGATTTAGATAACCCATGGAACCACTTGTGGTTAATCATTTCCAAGAAGGAATGAACCTCACGTAAGGTGTTATTATTGTCGTAAAATGGGACACTACCAATATGTATGTTACATAGAAAATAGGTACCAACGGGAAAAAGACAAAAATATGTGGTTTTACATAACTCAAATTTCCAGGTTATCATTTTATGGTCATTGTTTCAAGTTTAAAGGACATGGACATATTGAAATATATTTCACATCAACAATTCATAGAAATGTTACAAGGCACAATGAATTTATTCATAATAATCTGTGAAATTTATCGTCAAGAGAGAAAATAATTCAAAATCAATTTTCATCTCTATAAGTTGAAGTAGGTCTTCCATATAATAAGGAATATAAAGATTATCATTCTATTCCAAGTATAAATGCAACGACTTGGGTTAAGAAGAAAAGGTATGAGTAGGCATTGGTCATAGAAAATTCTTTCAAGGCATCAGATCACACTGCGATATGCATCATTGCTAGTGGATGCACTTCCCATATGATGGGAAATAAAGATCTACTGACCATAATCAGGTATGATAAAGAAAGTATATTAATATTTGGTAATAATTTGGTCTTAAAAATTCTAGGGTCAGGAAAAAAAAATTGTAGGAAAATACATGAGACATGAAGATGTCTTGGTTGTTAATGGGATTAGTCACAACCTGATTAGTGTTAGTCAATTGTGTGACTTCAGACATGCCATAGTTTTTTCCCAAACATTATGTATAATCAAGTCAAAAGATGGTGTTCTTTATATTGGAATGAAAGAATGAAAAAATTAATCTCCACCTCGTGATTAGAGAATAAGATATGTTCTTTCTGTTAAATAATGAAGAAAACAAGATATGACATAAGCGTCTTGGCCACATGGGCTAAGAATCCTTGGAAGAACTCGTAAAAATTGACGACGCTTGAAATATACCTAGATTATCATGATATCATAATCATACATATGATGCCTTCCAATAAGGGATAATCATTCGAAACACATATTAGTCAAAAGAGAAAAAGTCCAAAAGATCTCTTGAGTTTGTGGATATTGATGTGTGTGAGCCAATTTCATCGAGGGGTATTGATGGGAGGAGATATTATGTTCTCTTCATTGATGACTATAGTAGAAATGTGTGAGGATCAATAATCACCCACAACCCTGAAGTTTTCATTTTAATTATCCGATATCAATGAGAATGTGGAAATATGCTTGGTCAGAAAATCTAGACGATGCAAAAAAAATAATGGAACAGAGTTCACAAATTGCCAAGTTGAAGATTATATCAAAAAACATGGGATAAGGAATCATGTTTTAGTAGTAACAACTCCATAGCAGAATGGAGTATTTGATAGAATAAATCAGATTTTCAACAACATGTATAGAACAATTCTCTTTGAGAAAGGCCTTCTAGAGTAATATTGGGAAGGAGAAATGATGACAGTAGTCTACACATAAAATAGAGGTTTACATTTTCTGAAAGAAGATATGACTCCATACGAGTTATGGAATTGAAAGAATTTTTCATTGAAGTAAATTCAAGCCTTCATAAGTAAATGATTCATTCCTAATAAGAAGAATTATATGATGTTTTAATCCCATGGGGATGATGGGATGTTAATTTGATACTCAAATAAAATAAAAGCATATAAATTATTTAATAAGAAGCTAGGAAAGATATTTGAAATTAATGATGTAACTGTATTGGAGGATTAATAGAATATTGAGAAAATACATGATCAGTATAAATAGGATAATAATGATGAGATGAGTAGGTCAGGAGAATCTCTATCTTAATAGGTTGATTTTGAAGAAGACACAGATGATGAGAATAAATCAGTGTCCACTCAGAGACCTACAAGAAGAAATGAAATTGAAAGGCAGAACATAATTAGTGATCAGACCGCACCGGTGTAGATGAGGATGAAACCTTTACAGCAAGCTACATACTTATCACAAGTGGAGACTAAAAACAATGATGAAGCATCTGGAGATGAGAATTGGGTTCAAGAAATTAATGAAGACCTTGACCAGAATGATAAAAATCAAGTGTGGGAAATTTTTTCAAAACCAGCAGACAAGAATGCCTTCATGAAAAAATGGTTCTTTCACCACAAAATGATTAAAGATGGTGTTGTGAATCCAAAAAAGCATGACTTGTGTGAAAAGGGTACTCCAAAATAGAGGGTATTGATGTTTATGATTAATTATCACTAGTTGAAAGTCTAGATACAATCATATTATTCATGCTCATAGTAGTTCAAATAAGGTTTAATGTTTCTGATATGGATATCAAGTCAGAATTTCTAAATGGAAATCTAGTAGAAGATGTTTACATTGAGTAACCAGAAGGTTTTCTCATTCCGGAATATGGGAACAAAGTTAGTAGGATGAAGAATGATTTATACGGTATAATGTAATCAACATGAGCATGGTATTCATGGCATGAAAATTTTCTATAGAAGCTCAGTTTCAAGGGTGGTGGAGTTGATTACAATCTATATATCCACAATGGAAGTGGTCAATAGATGATGGTGATGGTTTATGTCAATGTCGTAATATTTGATGGATCATATGGTGCACAATGGAGATAGTTTTCTGAATTCATGAAAAGTGTGTTTGAAATGTCGATGATGGGTAAGCTGACATTTTTCCTTGTCTTACAGGTGATGAAATTAAGGAATTGAACTTTTATTTATCAATATAAATTTGACAACGAGGTTTTGTGAAGTTCTGGAATGGATAATTCCAATGAGATTAAGACTTTTTTTGATACCCTGTTGAAACGGTCATGGGATGAGGAAGTAAAGGTAGTTAATATCACAGAATATACGAAAATCATTGGAAGTATATTGTAACTGATAGTGAAAAGGCCTGATATTTTATTTTCTATATTCCATGTAACAAGATATTAAAGCAATCCTATGTATATCCATATGATATCAGTGAAAATAATGATATGGTATATCAAATTAACCATGAATTTTGGTTGAATGTATAATGAAAAATCTCATCCAGAGTTATTGGGATATACAGATGAAGATTGGGTAGGTTTAGCAGATGATAGGAAATCAATGTCTTGAGGTGCCTTCTTTGTTGGTGTATTCTATATTTATTTTTTGATAAAAAAAAAGATATAATTTCATTAAACATTTCATAATATGAGAACATTGTGGCTACTCAAGAATATTCACATTTACTGGTGATTAACAAATACCATGATGATATGGGAGTTTAAGTGAAGTCTCTAATCAGAATTCATTGTGACAATTCAAGTGATATAAATCTGATAAAAAATATAGTACATCACTAATTTATAAAGTTCAATGAAATAAAATGTAATTTTATCAATGTGAAATTGGAGTAAGGGATTGTCAAGTGGGAGTATGACCAAACAGAAAATCAAGTTGCATATATTCTGACAGAGGCCTTACCCAAAGAGGTGTTCAAACAACATTGACAAGATTTGGGAGTGCAGTCAACTCCATGAACATGAAAAAGTGTGGATATGGAACCCCTCTCTCTGAGAAATGGAGTATTTTTCCTAATTTACTAATATGTGTTCTTTACCCTGTTGTAGAAAACCTATAAGTTTCCTTCATGTTCATCGACAAGGGGGGAGAATGTGTGACTATTCAGGGGTTGAAAAGACATGGGGAGAAGTTGTTAAGTGGAGCAGTGAGATAGGGGGAGTTGAAGATGAGATGAAATGTTTTGGAGGATCTGTGATGTATGTGGAGTAATAAATATTATGATGCTAGAATTGGTTGATTAAAGACTACATACCATGATAGCTAAGGTTCATAATGAGAATAAGTGATTGGTTTCAAGAATCTGTGTCAGGAATGAAGTGACACATTGATGAACTTTGCATTATACTATTTTTCTCAGACTGATCATGGATCGTGTGAGCATTTATTTTTTGTTAATAAAATCCTTGATCATTATCTTAGTCACATGAATCAAATGGTGGATGATCTTGGAAGGCGTTTTAACGAGGTATCAAAATGTGAAAAAATATTACGAGAACAGTTGTCAAAAAAACCCAAAGGGGGAAATTATTTGGAAATAATCCCCCAATTTTTCCTCTTGGTATGTTTTTGAGTGTTTTTTTACAAATCTAGATGATAGTGAATGACTATAGTCGGTATTTTTGGAATACATGCTTTGAAGGTGATGTAGTTTTCTAGTGTTTGCCTAATTTTTGGGGCATAATAATCGAGAATGTGTGTTTAGAAATGTAATGTTTTCTACATAGAAATTAAAAGTGTGAATAATGGTGAAAAAAAATTTCAAAGGAAGAGAAATGTGGATCCCTGGACATGGACCACATACCATGTTCTAGAAGGCTTTTCGGCCACGTACCAGGAAAGGATAATGTTACACGGGTTCTATTTTTGGAACTAAAGATGGTTCACGGTGATAGTTATCGGTGAAGGGAGTGTAGTATACATAAGTCTTGATGGTTCATTGTATGATAGAAGAGAATGAATCCCCATATAATCCAAAGAAGTACGTGGACTGCATATGAAAAATGGGTTGCTGGAAGGCTGGCCGTTCGCGATGGCAGAAGTGGTATGCAGTGAAGGCGGTGTTGAATCAGAGATTTGGTAAATCAAGGATTAGTAGATTTTTGAAAATATCTTTTCCTATATAAGAATTGATAATCAAATATATTATATGAGATATAGAATATCATTAGATGACATATCTTTCCTCTATGTATTCATTGATGTCCAAAAGATGTTTACGGGAAGTGATTCTACAAAGGATGAAGAAGTTCACAGAATAGTCCACAAAAGTGTTTTTACAAGACGTTGTAGTTTACAAAGGAAGAAAATTCTGGGGAAGGAAATCACATTAGATGTAGTGGGTTATCTGGTACGTGGAAGAAAAGGCAGTCTGTGAATAGATAACAGTTCATGGAAAAAGGGTAGTTCGTAGAGGAGGTTCATATAGTCGTTACGTGGAGGCACTACATGACAGCAAAAAGAAGAGAAATTCATTAATGGATCAATCTTTTAACCATAACAAGTACATAGTATATGGAAGTAAAATTGGTGCGTGGTTTATAAAAGGAATCTTGAAAAATCATCAAATTAGTTTTTAAACATATTTTTCAGTACCTATCAGTACCCAGGAAGGTGGATTTCACCTATGGGTGAAAAGGGAAATCAACAGGACATCTACCTAAGGTCAATGATGTAGAAATTCATGAAAATTATGGGACCCACAAGTCCATAAATTATATTTTACCTAGATGTATATATACTGTTATTGGATTATTTTCCAAGAGAAGTGAGTGAAGGAAGAGGAAGATGGTGACCCTTTCCACTAGCAATGATCCAAAAAAAGTGGCATTGGGATGGACCCTTGTAAATGCTGTCAACAGACCCTAAAACTTGTAAATGTAGTGATCTTTGGAAATGAAGATCTAGCTCAAACATTGTACTCATTATTGGGAGTGAGCCTTAGTGATTTTGGTACATTGGCACACCACAGTTTTTTGATCCTTGAATGTAGCCCATTGAGGGAAAATCAAGTAAAAATTGATGTGTCTCGGGCACGATTTAAATTATTTTTATACTTTTCAATTATAAGGATAGAGAAGTGAGTTTTGTTTAATTTCAAAAAAAGATATGAAGGGGAATAAATGTTAATTTTTCATACCCTGAATCACCCCCCTTAGAGTATTCGAACTAGTGGACACAAAAAATACATTAGATACTAATTAATTGGAAATTAAAATAAATAGCAGCTGAATATAAAGAATTTGATTTTTATTTGTAAGTCTAAAATGTAATGTTATCATAAAAAAATTAAATTAACCACTATTAGTGATATAAATTAATTTTTCTATGTTATATATTCATTAATTATTTCTTATATTGATCCAATATGTTTCATAGGCATCAGATAAGAATAAATCCAATTTTAATAATCAAATCTAAATTTTTATGAAATGTTATCTTTCTACATTTTAATGGATGTCTATATTTAAAACAATATTTCTAAAATTTCACAATTTTTTATTAAAAAACAACTTTCACTTTTCTTATAGGAATAAAAATATATACATTGGGGGAATTTAGGGTATTTTATTGAGATGTTTCATTTTTAGATGGATAGTGAAAAATATAGAATTATAATTGAAAAATGCATTTTAATTTAATTTATATATGTGAATAAATTATATATTTAATTGTTTTTAATGTATAAATATTCAATTATGATTCAATAAATAAATATTTGGTCATTGGAATCAATTTTACAAATAAATTGGATATAAAAACATTTCAGACTTTTGAAATTATTACTATAAAAACTTGTGGTTTTTTCCCATCAGTGGGATTAATATTAACTAAATTTATTACACTTTTTAGAATTTAATTTATAAAAATGGATTCCATATTAGGAATTAGATAATTCTATAACTTCTGATATGTTCAACTTAATTTTTTTACCGACAATATTAGTGTATGAAATTAACCAAAACATATAAAATGATGGATTCAAATGTCCAAAACCAATTGGCTAGATATATTTCAAACAAAAACTCATTTTTATCTAATTTGGGTCATTATAGGTGGAACATGATGTAAAATATAGTTAATGTTTTATATAACTCCAAAACCCTCAATTTATCAATCTTTTTTCACATTTCGTTTGGGTTTGTTTCTAGTAGAAAATTTAAGAATCACAAAATTTTTTGGCTAGTGCATGGTTTGAACTGTGCTGACACATGGTTATCCAAACCTTGTGGTATGCTCTTGGAATGTGTAATATTTAATACATATATCTCTATACATATTTCTCATGATTATCCAATTAGTGTGTCCCCATAAGAGAAATCATGCAACCCATTTATAATGGGTGCGTCACTTGTGCACTCTTTGTCCAAATTGTGTTTCGTTTCCCATTAAATAATGTGGATGAGATTTTAAGAGATCCAATTTTTTATTAAATTATCCTAAACCATTTTTTAGGTCATTAATGGGCTTCATTCAACCCAAATCTCTTTCTCTCAACCTTTGAGATCCCAAGGAGGATTCTTGGCCCCTTAGACCCCTCCATGAAGAAACTAATGCAAGGGGAACATCGATCGATCCACTTACTGTTAGTTTCTTCTTTCCAATATCTTTCTCACATGATCTCTCTATTTCTCACCATGGTCTAATATATATCATTATATTTTTGGAGGATATAATACAAAATCTTAGGTATCTAATGCTTTATTTGATTACTGTTTCTCCTAGATTTTATTCTTTTTGTTCTTCATTGATGAATCTTGGCTAGGGTATCGTGACTCGAGATCTATTAGACCCAAGGTAGATTCTTCCATTAAAATTCCAATATTATATTAATTCTATTTTCATTATTTAAATAAAACGTTATTTAATTTAAATGAAATTATTTGTATTGGGAATATAAGTCTTTCAATTAGTTGTGGAAAACCCCCAATACCGAGGAATTAGTTTTTTAAGAAAAATGGTTTTCTTGAATTTAATTTGAGATTGGTGAGATTTAAATTATTTAATTTAAATTATGACTTTTTATGGAAATTCAATCAATTAAATTTATGAATTTAATTGAATAAATTTATTTGATGGAACGTTTGTGAAAAAACCCAATTCTAGTGAATTAGGGGTTTGTAATAAAATTGATAGTAATGTTTTTAAATTATATTATGATTATTAATATTATAATAGATTATAAACATTCCTAAATTTATTTAAAATACATATTTATGAAATATTTATAAAAAAATGTTTTTATGGAAACCTACTGGTTTCACCTTTTTATAAAAGTCATGTTTTTTATTAAAACCTAATATAGTTTTTAATTATAAAATTGGTATATTGAAATAGAGTATGGGATTTAATTTTATCTTAACCATTTTTAAAATGAATTTCCAATATTTTTTTCCATTAGATCACATGAAAGCCTTGGGTAGTTAGCTTTTTATATTAGATAACAATTCATGACTTACAACTTTCTAAACATCATATCAACGCATCTCATTTCTTAGGTGATGGTGATGAATAATATTTTCTATTGTTCAAGAGATTTATGTACATATTATTTTGAATTCACATTGTTGGGTCCATATATACTAGAATTATCATACTAACGTGGATCATGATCATGTTTCCTTATCATTTATATCTGGGATGTGTATATATATATATGCCATTATTGTAAAATATTTTACAAGACATATGAAATTTTTTAAACTATTTCATATAAAAGGTTTTATTTAAGATATTTGTGAAAATATACCTTATATAAAGAATCCTCTGATTAATGGTAAATTCCATCTCTTGAAATGTATTTCCATCACTTGAAATTTAAATTATGAATTGTTAATCTATTTCCATGTTTTAAACTGCAAGGAATGGTTTGTTTATATATGTTTTTATTAAATTCCAAACTTATTTATTTTAAAATTTAAAGAAAAATGTTGGTTAATTTTATATTGGAATATTTTTATGGAATTATTCATGAAATACTACTAGTATTTGGCTCAAACCCAACTTACACCTTCAGGTGATTGTAAATTATCTCCTTCAAGGTTCGATCAAGGGGAAAGGTTCTTTTGGAGGTGGATCTAGTTGTTGAACCTTGCACATTTTCAATTACTTCTATAGGGACATGGTTTATTTTCCATGTTTTGTACATGGGATGTATTACTTTGGTCTTTAGGTTCATTTTTTACTTCGGGTACATTAATCCTAGTAGTGCTACATTTGACTTGAATATTGAAATGATTTTGTTTACTTCTATAGTGTTTGTAGAAAATATTTTCTACCATCCAGATTCTATGATGGTGGGTGCCAGTCACTGACCCATGAGGATCAATAATTTCCTTTGAGATGTGTCAGGACCAGCTTGTTTATTGGGATACACAACTATAAAAAAGGCATATTTTCGTGGTTCAAAACCGTTGTAATATGCCACAATACCGTGGCCATAGTCCAAGGCCACAGCTTTGGCCAACTGTGGCTACTATCGTCATGGTAGTAGGTCCTAGCCTATTTAAACTACTGTAACTATGGAAATTAGCCTCAAATTATTCTAAAATTGAGGTTGAACTATAGCCACGGTTAAAACTGGGGCAATTCACCTCGGTAAACCGTGGAAATTGCCTAAATAAAAAATTCCACAGGCGAGTTTCGATCCCAGCACCTCCCCTTTGCGTCCCAGCGTACTCACCACTACACCATGTGGAAATTCCTGTGTTTATATATATATATATATATATATATATTATGATATATATATTAACAAAAATTGTGGGAATAGCCTCAAAACCATAGGGGTAGGTGTTCCTGCTAAATATTTCCTGTGGAAGCACGAGAACGCTATAGCCACAGTTTTAAAATCATGGTTATATGCCACAGAACCGTGGATATAGGTTTATGGAAGTGGCTTAATTTTCTAGTTGTGTTACTAAGGTAACCAGGTGGGTTTGTGAAAAAGTGGTATCAGAGTTCTGTATTGTGATTTTTTTCTTGAACTTAGTATGCATATATTAAAATTTGTCAGGAATTATGAGGTATTTTTGATTGAGTTCCTAGAGATATCCCAATGAAATGAACATTAAATCACCATGGGTTGTGTGGTAATGACACCTTGTATATTAGGTTTGTTCTATTACTGTTGGTTCCAAAATTTGAGAAGAACAAGAATGATCGGACTAGATTAGGAGATGCCTTGTGAAGAACAATAGTTGAGCCCCTGGGGCCCCGTGACCGGCGCCCAACTCTTCCTTCATGAACCCCCTGCAGAGTTAAGAGGCATGATGCTATGAAGACATATTTTTTGTTCACAAAACCATTGTGGGTCAAGGAGGTGGGATTCTCCATAAACCCCTTTGATGTTCATAAAATCTCCATGGATCAAGGAGGCCAGATGCTCTGCAAACCCCATTGATGTTCATGAATCCACCATGGAGCGAGGAGGTAGGATGCTCTGTAACCCCCTTTGAAGTTCGCAAACCACCGTAGAGTGAGATTTGGATCCATGATGAGTGATATGTGCTCTACGACACCTCTTGCCTATAAATACCAGGCTCCCCATAAGGCTAATGGATGGATCCTCTGACATATCCCCTTCTGAGCTCCCATTTCACAAACATATTTCTTCTTTTTCGAACCATGATCATTTCAAGTTACTTTTGCATCGCGACATGCCTTCCCCTTTGCATAAATTCTTGCACCTCTCCATAGAGGGATGCCCTTCATGTAGCCCACATGCATTAGCAAAGGAAGAATATCCTCAATGGGACTCGGGCCTTCACAGAGCACTCATGATTCATGAAGCCCCATTCCTGCACATGTGACCTATATGATAAGGTAGGGTCACTATGTCTCACGAATCACATTGCGTCACACTGATATGCTTCACAAGGAACCCTTACTGGAAAAATCACTAAACCGCTAATTCCTTTCCACTGCACGAAGCACCTACCATATGACCTATTCCCTATTCCTAGGCTTCACCACTTCACTTCGCGAAGCACCCCCTTCACGAATACTCTTCCACTACATGGAGAACCAGAGCTTCACTAGGCTTCTACATATAAACCCATTTTCTCTCCAACTCCTCCTCCCATGTGGCCCCTCGGGTTTGCACAAATCAATTTCAAAGTCCTTTGGGTGGTGATTCCAATTGTGTTGCTTCGCCTCGTGCTTCTTTGCATAGGCACACTAACAGTTATTGTTTCTTCGCATATACATGCTAATGTGGACCTCTCAATGGATCTATCCACAAATCCCCATCACCATGGAATTGCTGATGCCTTCCCTTCCACATGGGGCCGGAGGTATCAGTGATGTATGTCCTAGTGGTGGGGAGTGCATCCCTTTCGTCCGAGGTGCATGACTTTAAACATCCAAGCTCTATCATCCTTAGCACATGACGTTAAACTGTGACCTCTCCCAAAGCGTTGTACGCTGGGTTCCCCCACATTGGATATTCAGCACACCCACTGGTCTATATGGGAATGAAATCATTCTTCAAATGGAATGAGATACTTTTTATTGAAGTGGCATCTATCTATGGAGAACGAGAAACCACCTTGGTGTATGCCCAAATATTTTCTTGAGGAGGTAGCACCCCTTATCCTCATCTCTTCTTTGGTGCTAAAGCCCTCTCTCTTTGGGCTTCGTCACTACCTAGGCCTCCACCCTTTAGTAAGTCCCAATCGCCATTACTTCGGGCCGTAGACCACGCATAATCCCATGTTTCCTCTTTGGGACGCTAAATACGTTTAATCCCCTCTCCACTTACCATAAATGCACCTTTCGCATTGTGATCATCAGGTCTCTAATTCCTATTTATATCTTACAAAAAGCATGACTCACATGATCTTAGAGTGAGAATCGACCATGACATCCTCTATGGGAATCCTAGAGTGTAAGCCCCAAACCCCATCTTTAACTACATGGACTTTGGTCCGTGCTAGGGCATGGTATGTAGGAATCCTCTCTAAGGGTCAAGCTGTACAGCCATTGGTTCTGACCCCCCTTCATGTCAGTTCCCAATCACCCCAAACTATGTGGACTTTGATCCTTTCTATGGCTAGGTATGTAGGAAGCCCCAATGAGGTTCAAGCCCAACAACCATTGGTTCCAACCCAGCTTCACGTCATTTCCCACTCATCCAGAACTATGTGGAATTTGATCCTTTCCAAGGAAAGGTACATAGGAAGACTCCTTGAGGTTTAATCCCAACAACCATTGGTTCCCACCCCCCTTCATGTCGGTTCCCACTCATCCCGAACTACGTGGACTTTGATCCTTTTCAAGGAAAGGTACGTAAGAAGCCTCCCTAAAGTTAAATCCCAACAACCATGGGTTCCATCCCCCCCCCCCCTCACGTTAGTTCCCACTCATCCAAAACTACGTGAACTTTGTTCCTTTCCAAGTAAAGGTATGTAGGAAACCTCTATGAGGTTCAAGACCAACAACCATTGATTCTGACCCCCCTTCATGTCAGTTCCAACTCATCCCGAACAATGTGGACTTTGATCCCTAGAAAGGAAAGGTACGATGGATGCCTCCCTCAGGTTCAAGCCCAACACCCATTGTCCCAGACCATCTTCATGTCGGTTCACAAAACACCTACTGAACTACGAGGGATTTGATCCTTGTCTCCTAGAAAGGTTACTTAGGAAGCCTATATGTGGATCAACCCCAACCAGTGGTAATCCGTTGAGACCCCAACTAGTGGTAAGCCATTGTGACCCCAATCAATGATAATCCATTGTCCACCCCAATCAACGGTAAGCCATTGCCACCCCAATCTGTGGTAAACTATTGTCACCCCAATCAGTGGTAAGCCATTTTCAACCCCAGTCAGTAGTAATCCATTTTCAACCATATTCGACGGTGAGCCGTTGTCAACCACATTTGAAGGTAAGCTATGGAAATCCCCCAATCGATGGTTAGCCGTTAAATTCCCCAATCGATGGTAAGCTTTCGTGAGACGAACTACATGGAATTTGATTCCCTACCACGAGGATACGCAGGAAGCCTATTTGTGGTTCAAAACAATCACTCATGACTCATCATGATCAGTCCCGCAAGCCTATCTATTTCATTAATTTAATACCCCAACCCAGAGGATAGACTTCCTTCAGGTCCCATCTATGCATCCATTCTCATAGGCCACCTCCTTAGGTGTCCCACCATCCCATCGAACTATGCTGACTTTGATTCCCTACCACGGGGATACGTATGAAGTCTCTTAAAGGCTCAATTCCAATATCACTATTTTCCTCACATTAGTTCAATCTCATTCTCTCTCCACCTAACTCAACTTTCCATCATCCATCCTGATTCTTACCCAAGCAGCCACATCCTGGTGGGATCTGGCCACCTCATTCCCCATTCCCCTTAACAACAGTCGGGTAGCTAACCATGTGTTAGACCCAACATCAATATTCCCTCTAGTGGTTACACCCATATGATCCACTCTAATCAATGTTCTAATCAGTCCCATCTGTCTCTTATAGATGTTAATATCAGGTTATACACTATGTTAAACATGAGAAGCTGTGGAAAATCTCAGATACATGCCTATGGAATATAATTCCCCACGTACGACGCGGGATTCCATGGGCTTCCGGGCCCTTGAGAAGCCCTACAATAAGGGGAAGAAACCTAGACATGATATTGTTCTAGCGCCCAGACATACCAGTGATGTCCAATGTGAAAAATCCCCCGACCAATGGTTTTTTCCCTGACTAACCCCTTGGAATGTCCTAAAAGAAGTAGTGTAAATAACCGGTATCAATGAAGATATGGCACTGGGAAGAGTTTCACAAACCACGATGTAATATTTAAGGGATATCCAGACTAGGTTTCAAGTTCCGGGGAGGAATCCACGGAAGGAAGAACCGACATCCCATCATCCCATTTTGATCAAGGAGAAAACATTCCTGAATAAGCGACGGATGCCACCCGCCTTTGTAAAGCGGGAATGCAGGGCAACAACTATGTTCCCTCCACGGATGGTCGCATGCTCCCTAGTGAAAGCTTCAGAAATAGAAATGGTTAACATGGCATAAAATTATTCTCCTCAAGGGATTGGAATGTCACCAGATCAGCGGATTGGCGTGTCACCAGATCCAGTCATCCGACATCGGGTCCTGCCAAGCAAGTTGCGGGCCTGGAATGGAACCCGCCAGATGTTGGGGCAGTCAAAACATTGGAAATAATGGTCTGCGATGTTGGTAGAATGGATATTTATTACCACCCATGGGATATTGAATGGAGTTGGGGCACGAGATGTCGATTTCTTTGTTTTAGCAAGAATGGCTTAATCTCCCTGCTTTTCAAGAACCAAGCTACTACACCAGGAGACCGATCGTCACCCACCCACATATGCAGGGGTTGGGGAAATCCTAACACGATAGTCCAACCCTGCTCCACCGCTTTAGTGACAATCTCCACAACCATAGCTGATGGGCTCCCATGCCTCGTCTCTCGGTTTGAATTCATTCAGTAGAGGGTGATCAATGACCCCATACGTTGATACAAGGAGTATGGGATTTTCCCAAATTGATATATGGATTTCTAGGATCTATAGGCCTTTACACCTCATCACAACATCCCCCCCAAGGGCCACGCAGAGATCCACTGCTCCCCACTTCAATATACAATTGTTTCAGAAGCCTCTCCCCGAAATGCCTCGATGACTTTGTCCCCTACGTTGACATGGTAGAGAATATTTAGGCCAGTCCAGTCGGGATATCGTTTCTAGGGCCTCCAAGGAGAGATCCCACTAGGTCATGCTGGCACCGCCATCTAGTCCCATGAGTTGAGGAGTAGGTAAGTCGTGTGCCTACACCACTGGCCCCAGTCCGGTTGACCTGACACTAGCATCAGAAACAGGCCAAGGAGGATTTGATCCTTGGGGCGTCAATGTCAAAAACTATTATGGATCATGCCACCAATAACTTGTAACATCAGCCTACTCCATAAGCTGAGTATGGGTACATGTATACGCGACCCGAATTGAGGTCTCAATCGCCCCCCGGGTAGGCTGGGTCGACTCTCTCAGCCGCCGGTGCAGGTAGTGGTCACCACTAGTATGGAGGTCCTCCCCATACCACCGCCATGGAGAACACAGGTGTTCCACACTACCAACATCAGCGTGGTGGTCTACCTCGTGCCATCTTCATTCAAAATGAGGGACCTCCCCAAGATGGTGACACTTATCAGGGAAGCTTCTCTCATGCTCATTACATCGTTTATGGAGTCATTCTTCCTAGCAGAGACCATCGAGGTGGGGAAGGTTCAAATCTAGTCAATATTTAGCATGGGGTGCCTCCCCATGTCCTCCCAACAGTGGGATAAGGTCCTCCTCGCCTCAACAATTAGATGGTTAAAGGCCAGATTTTCTTCACATGCACCCAACATGGAGGTCCAACCCTTGTTCGACATAACCAATACGAGGATCCTCCTCGCACTGGTAATGCTAGGGAAAACAAGCACGGGGGTCCCACCCATGCTCTTATCAGCTCCATCGGAGTTCATACTCACTCCAACATTCCACGTGGAGATTCCCACTACACATTATTCAGTGGACATAGAGGTCCTCCCCATGTTCCATTCGATATATCTCTTGGTGAACCTCACTCCCCTGCTTACTCTGGGGGAGGTCCACCCTACCCCAGCACCACTATGACTGAAGGACCTCCTCATGCCAGAAATATACCCTATCCTGAAGAACCATCCTGGCGTAGGAGGGAGGGTCACCGCCACTATAAGAAGAACGTTGAGAAGATTCAGACTGAGATCAAACCATCCCTCTTCTCACATTTGGCAATAGAACCCTCTCCTAGATCCTTCGTGTCATGGTTCAGGTCAGGAACAAGGCATATCTTCCTAATACTTCTAGAATGCAAGGTCCATCAGATTACCACCTCCCTTCTTAGGTATATCTAGGAGGACAAAAATATGGAAAATACACATGTTACAGTCGTGCAATCACCACCATACTAACCAGAAGCACTCTCTACCTCAACTAGATATCACAGAGAGCTATTCTGAGGACCAATGGTAGACGAGAAATAGTGTGGTACACTGCTAGCAGTCGTGTTCTCCGTGTCGAAAACTTCGATCGTCAGCCTGTCTTACCGTGATGTCATGTCTAAGTCACTACACTCTTCGGAGGATAGCTCGAGGTGCAACGGTTTGTTAGCTCACTCACCATATTCTCCACCATCCAGCCTACCATCCTAAAAGTCTGCTTCGATGCCACTATTGGTTACCCATATTCCTCCAGTATATGAGTGGGGTAATGAAGGGCCATACCCTGAATCGGAACCCAGGAGATTATGGGACAACCTTGCAGTAGAACACTTCCTTGAGGTGTTTTGGCCAATTGCAGTGCCGTATTTTTGTGTACCAAAATCCCTCACCCAAGAGGAATCTGAGTGTTTTTTCCAGACCCTCTAGGAAACTCATTTCCATCTTCATCATCAATGAGTGGTTTATCCTAAAATCCAAGATCATTTCGAAGACATTGGAGAACAATTACGGATGGGTGATTTGGTTTCACTCCCTGTGGCCTATCTCCATGAGTCACCAGGCCGTTGTAGGGCCCTCCAGAAATGGCATGTTCCGAGTTTTAGGGTACTCCGTAGGATTATCAAAAAATCATTCTCCCCCCCCCATGTAGATCTATGGAAAAGGGGTAGCATTATACCCTCCTTTTCAGTCTTATCTGGCGACAACCCGATTTTCCAAGAAACATATAGGATATGCCTTCAGTCTGGGTCATGGATCACACGGTCCACCCACTGCAGGGTGAGACCAAGTTAAAGACTCTTGGAGAGATCCTACCCCCTGAGGGAGTTTCACACTTTATGGATCCATCATGAAGTATTACTCATAAAATATGGAATCTAATGGGTCTTCTTGTGCCCACTGAGGCACTAGTCCTCAGCCAGAATCCCAACAAGGGCAAGGAACTCCTAGGAGTTTTCAACCCCTCCGACCCATTTTCTCAGTACAGAAGGAGTAAGAAGACCCTAAAAAAGTTGTGCCATGTCAGTAACTCACTAAAGAGATGAAGATGTTCGACAAACTCCTTGTTGAATATGTTGTAGAGCAATGGCAAGACTATGGTGATCCTCTGTGGAAGTAGCAGGTCAGGCACATCTTTCCCTCAGAGAACTATCTCTCGGTGACCCTAACTATCCTACCCATGTAGCATGGGTGAAGCTAGATGTTATGGAATGTGGGTGCAGTATGTCTCACCAAATCCTTCTGAACAATGTGACAATCCTCAAGACCCAGCTCAGGTTCCCCCAGCTGCTCCATAATTTGTTCCACTAGCCTCTCCATGAGACAATGGGCATGCTTATTGTGTTGAAGAAACCTCCAATGTACCAGTGGTTAGGGATCCCCGTCATGACATGAACCCCCTCCCAGATGATATAATAGCGGCACTCATCGCCTGCCTTGAAGATTTAGAGACTCAACAAGTGGAAATCTTGCCTGATGGCCAGAAAAATCTATCATGGGTGAATGATATGCTAGAACCCCTGGGTTTCATAAATCCCACCTTTTCCCCCTTCAATCGGATGGGGGAAGAACCACAGCACCTTACCCACTTTATCTCAAGGTGAGACCCCATGTTGGGAACTCCAGTGTAGCCAGAAGCTGCCAAACTCCGGTGTTTCATACAGACGTTGGAAGGATTGGTGTTTGTGTAGTACAACCGGCTACCCACCGGGTCAATGGCTACCTAGGAGGACCTCTGTAGGAAATTCCTCAACTATTTCAGTTCCACTACTCAGAAGAAGAGTATAGTAGACCTCTTTAACTGGAAGAAGAGGCCCGATGAGAACGTTGCTAACGTTGTCACCCGGTGGAAAGAAGTCACATACTCTCTTGACATGCCACTAACTCAAGATCAATTGCTAATGATGTGCATAGGGAATTCCAAGATGGATATGGTCCCCTCTTTGATCACCCATAACTACCCCTGGGGATTCTGATACTTCTCTAATAAGGCCCAACGCCTAGAGTAATCCTTATAGCAGGCTAAGCAGGCACGTCTGTGACCTCCCGCAATCCCCACAAGAAGGGCCAACAAGGTCGAGCCTATCATAGTGGCTCAGATAGAGGCCCCCAGGTAAGTAGAGTTGTTACCACTGGAGATGCCTCCACAACCTCATAGAGGCCCTCCAACTCAGGCACAACCACTGACCCAACAGTGCCCACCTCAGAATCACAGGGTGCCCCCGCGTAATGCACTAAAATTGCCTAGGCACGATAACCAGCCTCCACCTCCTGGGCAAGATCCTCTAGCCCGGCGTCAGGGTCTAGCTATTATTCCCTCATCCTGAACAGGAGTAACCAGACCTACTCATTCAGTGAGGCCCAAGTCCCTAGTTATTTCTGAAGTTCCCTAGAGTAGGGGATCATACGTTTTCCTATGTGTAGAAGGTCGGAAGAGGTGAACCTCACTGATCACCCTAATTACTTCCCCTACCACCAGATCCTGGGGCACACCCTCAAAAAGTGATATGTGTTAAATTAATAGCTTCAGGACCAAGTGGATAATAGCATAGTCTGGTTGGGCCTATCTCCGACACACATGGTATGTGTCTTTGTAAGGTCAGATAGTGGCAGTGACAGTGAAGGTGAGTGGTGTCACGTTTCTAACTCCGGGTCTCACAAGTATGATTACTTGAAGGCTTCTAAAACGGTCACTCAAACCCATGGTGTTATCTGTGCATGCCTAAATCGGCTAGAGCCTTCAGAGGCCACAACTACTACTTCTGAATTGTCATCTCAATCATCCTCCTCCTAGAAGAGAAAACACCGACGATGTAAGGGAAAGCAATGTCCCCCACCAATGCCTTTGTTATCACATACACTCGAGGACTTCATTCCCCCGGAGATAGAAATACCTCCTAGAATCCATCCAGTAGTGGATGACTCTTTGAGTGATGGTGAAGGGTATGCCTCGTTTAACACCGTAGAGCTGGTAAACCCCTACATGATTTCTGATGATGATGGGCACCAGGAAGACCCTCCCAATGTCCTAGGCCATCGACAGCCTCGATGGAGCCATGACTATGTGGTCTTTCAGAGTGCCTTAGTCAGCACTTCCAGCTAGGTTTTACATGATACCGAAACCATGAATCATGCTTAGCGCATAGCTCAGCATGCGAAACCTTCACATCTGGTGACATCAATACTTCCTTTGCCGCCTTTGGTGTTATTGGATCAGGCAGAGCCACCTCGACTGTGTCATGACCAGCCACGCTCTACTACAGGTCGGCTCAGTTTTTTATCCCTCAACCAACAGTCACTCTATATTCTTAGACAAGTGAGAAGTGAGATATTACCAGTACTAGGCAGTCGCCGGTCCAGTCGGTAGAACCCATCATACATCATATCATAGGGAGACCTCCTAAAAGAATAATTTCATGCCTGGCATGGATGTATGATTTTATCAAACATCTTGCCATCATTCTAGAAAATATCTCTATCCTATAGGCCCTTTTCCTGTCATCAGATATGCGTAAGGACCTTTCTGAGGCTTTAAGAAACCCCCTCCAGTTTGAGATGGAGGTAGCAACCGAAGATTCCTTTAATGTAGAGGTGGTCAAGAATGATGAATTTTAGGCCATCATTTCATTCTTTAGAAAAGATGAAGGCCCTCCCATAAAAGGGAACATTCTCCCACTATACATCAAATTCCAGTTTAGTGACATGGAGGTTCATTACTGTCTTGTAAACACGGGATCTGAAATCAACCTAATCATGACTCAGACACTAAAAAAACTGGGATTGTATGAAGATGATCTGAGTCCCTCTGACCAGATAATCCAAGGTTATGATAGGATAGATCAGACACTAGTTGGAAAGATTCATTTGATGACCCAGTTCAGTGGCCTACTTTCTAGCACTAACTTTATTGTTGTCTCCCAGTACACCGCCTACAATGCATTAATGGGAAGGCCATGGCTCCACCTACATGAGGTAGTTCCCTCATCATATCGCCAATGCCTCAAGTACTCCCATAATGGTCGAGTAGGCGTGCTTCAAGGTGATGTGTATCCCTTTGCCTCTTGTGAAGCCCACTATCTGGATGTTGACTACTACAAGAGAAAAGACAAGAATATTTAAGCTAAAAAGGTTGAGCATGTCATGTTTGCCACTGGTTGCACCCAAATTTAC
This sequence comes from Viscum album, assembly GCA_963277665.1. Classification (NCBI taxonomy): domain Eukaryota; kingdom Viridiplantae; phylum Streptophyta; class Magnoliopsida; order Santalales; family Viscaceae; genus Viscum; species Viscum album. Next base: position 1,040,856,102 of record OY728165.1, read on the forward strand.
CCTCTAGTAAAATTGGTCGTTGAAGTAATAGCAGGGATCGAATCCATAGGGACCAGAGAAGAAACCTTGAGACAATCAAATATGTTTCAGGATTGGCTATGAAGTGGCCAACATTGAGGTAGATTTTAATTGGAGAACTAATGATAAAATTTAAATAACAGACAAGAAAAATGATGTGAACAAAACAATTATTGATGATGGGTTGATCTTAGGGTTTCTCTTGGGGTAGATTGGATAAATTTCTTTTAATAAAAATTTCATGCCATTAATTGGAGACGTATCCAAAAAACAAGATAATTCTCCCAAATCATTCACCAATTTAATCCCTACACAATTACAAGGCCAATCACTAATACACTTTGAGGATCACATTACTGAGCACACAAAGGAAATAGATCGTACTAGCACTCAAAATGTGTCATCAATAAACTTGGAAAAGATGGAGAAGAACATACTCATTGAATGGAAATCTTAAAATACCAAACATATTTAAAAATTAAAGTACATGAAATAACATCAATTCCATAACCTTGATACTCCCTTGGATCAACCCTTAAGTTTTTAGCCCTCCATTGATGCTATTCTACCATTGGAAGTGGGATGTAGACTTATGGGGGTGTAATTGAAGAAGATGAAAATTATTAAAAGAATGAACACTCCACCGTTTTGTGATTGAATTCACAAGTGATGGTGTGAATAAATTCACACATTGATTCAACGGTATCAACGTGTGAAGAAAGGGAAAAGAATAAGTGAAGAAGAAGAATAAATGTTTTTAAAATAATAAATATGAAAGAAAAACATACATGGGAAAACTTGATGATGCCATTAAAAATTGAAAGCAGGAAATTACAATTGAAAGAAATACAATGGATGAATGAAAAACATGGATTCAAAGAAAAATGTTATATGATAATTCCTTTCACAACCATATCCTTATATAGGCATATTAGGAACCTTAGATACACCCCATCATAATAAATTCCATCACCATTAATTTATAGAGTCGAAAGGAGGGTGAGAAAATTAAGGGAATTTGACGTTTTGAAGTTGACCTAGAAATTTCGTCCAGATTTGTCCACCATATTGATGTGTGAATTTGGAATTGAAGGAGGCCGAATCATCAGTGGTCATACATGAAAAAATATCTTCTACCATATGTCCTCTATCCTCTTTCCATATTTCAGGTCATTTGGCACAAACTTTTGTATGTTATGGTTGCAATGGTGGGACGACTTTTTGTGCATTAATGTCGGGCTCATCATTTAAATCTCAACTTCAGATCCCTTTATCATCATGAAAAATTCAGAATTAGCTCTGGCCACAGTTGTATAAAATGATCAGAATATTTTTATATTTATACTGTAAATTATTGAGCTTAATTGGGCTTGGTGTGTGGGCCCCACATTTGTTTTATGGACCTTAGGCCCATTATGCTTTCTCCAGCAAATTTCTGCATTCAGGTGCAAAAATATCTATCTTCCCATGGGATTCATCCATCAGAACTAAAAGATAAAATGTTCCGAACAAAGTTTTAAATCATATCCCTAAATTTCAAATTCAGAAAATGAATATAATGTTGTCCACAAACAAATGATGATTGGGACCAAATTTGCATTTTAAACATTAATTGCATTTAAGATGAGAAATGAAGTTCTATTTATGTAATGAACTAAAAACAATGTTTATGGACTTTGAAACAATGAATATAAAGATATTAACAATTAATATTAGCCACTTTCAGTGACTAATCACACACCCCAACTTGTGTTTTTCTAGTCCCGAGCAAAATATATTAAAAATATGAAATTCAAATCCCCTTTTCCAAAAACATTTTAATACACATTGCTCACCCAAATACCTCATACCTAAAACAAAATAAGAAACCCATCAAAATCATTTAAAACAACCTATGTTCATAAGCATATCTCAATCCCAAGATCATTCAATTTTTCAAATTCATCGCCACATTTCATCCAATTTCAATTAGGCATAAAAAAGTGGTGTGCATCATAAAAGATATAGGGCCCATTTTATTGTTCAAGGGGAAAAATGGAAGCGCTAGGTGGGAATCTTATTAAACCTTAAGATGACTATTCAATTTTTTTTGGATTTCATTTTTTGATGATTTTTTTAACCATAATAGATATGAAAAGACTTACTCTAGGAAAGAAAACTATGGATTCACGATACCCAAGTGCCGGACGCCACACATATTGTCAATTTCATGCTCTACAATAGTGATATAAATCCTAAATCTGGGCAAGAAAACTATGGAGTCACGATCTCCAAGTGCCGGATGCCACACATTTGGACAAAACATTACTCTGTGTGGTAAATTTTTGATTTGTTTTTGTTTTATTTTTGTTTTGATTTTTTTTGATACTCAAATTAAACTAAAAGTGACCCCAGAACCCTATGCTATAATGAAAGGGACCCAAGAACTCAAATTTACACCCACGATCCAGTATACGTACATTGTGGCATTTTTATTAAGAGGATGAAAATCTAAACCTTGAAAAATCACATCGTACAAACGCACGTTCTGAAAACTATGCTCATGAACTTAAACTTGCATTAAAATAACAATCAAGGCATCCAAATTTTTTCTATATACAATTTCATAGTTTGCAATGTATGTTATCATGTTCAAGTTTAGTGGAATTTTTCTTTCCATGCGTGTTCTTATAAAAAAATCATTTTTTAATTTCATCTCTCCCCAACATAGAATAACATTTCCCCCAGTGTTTAATGAAAACAAATGTTAGAAGGGGGTAGGAGAGGAGTTCATAGTGGAAATTTAAAATGATAAACACGGAACAAATTCACCGGGTTTTTGAAGTTGAAGTTCATGATGCTCTAGATTAATCATTTGATCTCTTGGGGGATGTAGGCACCACCTTGATTGACCATGTATCACCCAAAATAGTTCTTGAACCATAAAAAGAATAAAAAAGTAGATAAAACATACAACATAATGATTTATTTAATTCCAAGTATCATAATTTCTATGATTTTTCATTTTTTATTTTTTAAAATCAAACTAATGATACATTGTCTTCTTTTAAATTTCTCTGTAAGGTATTACTCAGGGATCAAACCGTGTGACACTGATAAATAAGGTTCTCCCCTTTCATACCCATCCATACTCATAAAAGAAGAACAGGTCAAGAGTCTAATTTTTTTAACCTACAAAAACCTAAATAAAATAAAATAAAACTGATGATAGATTGTCTTCTTTTAAATTTTTGGGTAAGGTATTACTCAGGGATCACAGCGTGTGTCACGGATGAATACAGTGCTCCCATTTAATACCCATCCTTACTCATAAAAGAAGAACATGTCAATAGTCTATGGTAATATATTATATGAAAAATGAAAATGATTCAAAATGATTGGAAATTTGAAAACCATGTTTTGCCTCCCATGCAGCACTTTTGTTGAACGTAGTTAGCTCGACTTGAACCCACCCAACTTATCCAATTCCATATTTCAAAATTTTAATTAAACCATCTTTTTCCAATTCAATAAGATTGAGATTGATTTTTTTTTTGAAATTTGGTTCGTCTAAAATCCTATTTTTGACCATTATTGGTAAAATCCATGGAATATCTAAAATGGTTGATCAAGTTGTTTCTATTGTCTTGCCTAAGACACCATGTATCATTCCTACATTATTTGTTTCCTAATATGGATGAATGAGAACAAAAAGGTCTTTTTGTACCTAATAAAGGGATAATTTAGTGGGGATGAAAGGTTAATAATTCTGTGGTTGGGTTGATTGAATTTTCCTAACAAAATTTGGAAATTTGAAAAATAACTTTCTTCTTCAAAAAATTTAGAAATAATCGGTTCATTTTGAAATTGTGATTCCTCTTGAAAATTGACGAGTTGAATATTAGGTATGTGTATAGATTCAATGTTTGTGATTTCTCCTAGTGGTTCAGTGAATTGTTGCTTCTCAAAATTTATTAATGGAGTTATATTCAAGAAACTCAGTCCATGATGTTAAATTTTCCTTTTTTGAATCCAAAAAATCAATTTCCCCTTGATTTAAATACAGTTCAAAAACTCATCAATCCTCTCCAATTAAACCAAATATTAAGGTTGGTTCTTCAATAAAGGGATGAGGGGTTTGTGTGTTATAGGATTCTTCTATCGATATTGAGGAAGATATGGTTTGAGTGGGAATGGTGTCCACACAAATTTTATTGCTTTGTAGTTCTATTCTAAAACATGATACCTCTGAATTCATTTTTTCCATTTCTTCGCACAATTTTTGAAATTTTTTTTCTGGATTAGGATTGATAGATGTTTGGACATCATGTAAAACCTCAATATTTATCTTTTCAATCATTATTGATAGGTATGGGAATTTTTCTTTTAAACATTCATCATCAAAAAGATCATTCATGTTATTGGGTGTGGTGTATTCAATCAAAGTTTGATCAAAGTAATTAAGAAAAATTGGTGATTCCCAATGTTGATTTTCTAATTGATTCTATCCGGATTTTGTGAGTGGATATTGTTGATTATACTCCATTGGATTCATTTGGAAATTTGGAATCGTAATTTTCGGGAGTCAAAAAAAATAGAAAGGGGGAAAGAGAAGAGAAATGGGGATGAGAAGAGAGAAATGAGGGAGAATAAAAAGATGTCCTAAGGTGACTTACTTGGTCCCCAACAACAGCGCCAAAATTTTTTTGCGCCCAAATTTACCATACTGGTAAAAGCAGTCGTTGAAGTATAAGTAGGGATAGAATCCACAAGGACCGAAGAAGAAACCTTGAGACAATCAAATATGTTGCAGGATTTTCTATGAAGTGGACAACATTGAGGTAGATTTTAATTGGAGAACTAATGATAAAATATAAATAACAGACATGAAAAATGATGTGAACAAAACAATTATTGATGATGGGTTGATCTTAGGGTTTCTTTTGGGGTGGATTGGATAAATTTCTTTTCATAAAAATTTCATGTCATCAATTGAAGACGTATCCAAAAAATAAGATAATTCTCCCAAATCATTCACCAATTTAATCCCTACACAATTCCAAGTCCAATCACTAATACAATTTGAGAATCACTTTAATATGAACTCAATGGAAATAGATCGTACTAGCACTCAAAATGTTTTATCGTTAAACTTGGAAAAGACAAAGAAGAACATACTTCATCGAATGCAAATCTTAAAATAACAAACAGATTTAAAAATTAATGTACAAGAAATAACATCTTATCCCTGACCTTGCTACTCCCTTGGATCAACCCTTACATTGTTAGCCCTCCATTTATACTATTCTACCAATGGAAGCAGGATGTTGACTTATAGGGGCGTAATTGAAGAAGAGGAAAATTATTAAAAGAACGAATACTCCACCGTTGTGTGATTGAATTCACAAGTGATGGTGTGAATAAATTCACGCCTTGATTCAACAGTATCAACGTGTGAAGAAAGGGAAAATAATAATTGAAGAAGAAGAATAAATTTTATTAAAGTAATAAACATGAAAGAAAAACTTACATGGGAAAACTTGACGATGCCTTTATAAATTGAAAGCAGGAAATTACAATTGAAAGAAATACAATGGATGAAAGAAAAACCTGGATTCAAAGAAAAATGTTAGATAATAATTTCCTTCACCACCAGCTCCTTATATAGGAATTTTAAGAGCCTTAAAGACACCCCATCAAAATAAATTCCATTCCCATTAATTTAGAGAGTCAAAAGGAGGGTGAGAAAATTAAGGGAATTTGACGTTTCGAAATTGACTTGGAAATTTCATCCAGATTCTTCCACCATATTGACGTGTGAATTTTGAATTTAAAAATGTCAAATCATCAGCGGTCGTAGCATAAAATATCCTCTTACATGTGTCCTCTATCATCTGTCCAAATTTCAGGTCATTTGTCGTATTCGTTCGTATGTTATGGTCGCAATGGTGGGATGACTTTATGTGCATTAATGTCAGGCCCATCATTTAAATCATAACTTCAGATCTCTTTATCATAATTAAAAAATCAGAATTAGCTCCGGCCACATTTGAATAAAATTATCCTCATATTTTTATATTTATACTTTAAAAATTTTAGCTTCATTGGGCTTGGTTTGTGGGCCCCACATTTGTTTGATGGGCCTTAGGCTCATTATGCTTTCTCTAGAAAATTTCTACATTCAGGCCCAAAAATATATATCTTCCCTTGGGATTCATCCATCAGACCTTAAAGATATAATGTTTCAAACAAAGTTTTAAATGATTTCCCAAAATTTCAAATTCAGAAAATGAATATAATGTTTTCCACAAACAAATGATGATGGGGCCCAAATTTTCATTTTAAACTTGAATTGCATTTAAGATTAGAAATGAAGTTCTATTTATGTAATGAACTAAAAACAACATTTATGGACTTTTGATCAATGAATATAAAGATATTAACAATTAAATTTATCCACATTAAATGACTAATCTCACCCCCCCCCCCCAACTTGAGTTTTTCTAGTCTCGAGGAAAATATATTAAATATACGAAATTCAAATCCCCTTTTCCGAAAACATTTTAATACACATTTCTCATCCAAAGAACTCATACCAAAAACAAAATAGGAAACTCATAAAAATCATTTAAAACATGATAGGTTCATAAGCATATCTCAAGCCCAATCCTATTCCTTTGTTCAAATTTATCGCCACATTTTATCCAATTTCAATTAGGAATAAAAAAATGTTGTGCATCACAAAGGATATGGGGCCTATTTTATTGTTCAAGGGAAAAAATGGATGTGCTAGGTGGGAATCGTATTAAACCTTAAGATAAGTATCCAATTTTTTTTCTTTTTTTGATTATTTTTTTACCAAAGTATATATGAAAAGACTAAATCTGGGTAAGAAAACTATGGAGCCATGATCCCCAAGTGCCAGACGCCTCACATATTGTAAATTTCATGCTCTAAAATAGAGATATAAATCCAAACTCTGGTCAAGAGTACAAAGGAGTCATGATCCCTAAGTGTCAGATGACACACATTTAGACAAAACATTGCTCTATTGGGTCATTTTATTTTGATTTTTCTTTATTTTTGTTTTGGATACTCAAATTAAACTAAAAGTGACCACAGAACCCAATGCTATAATGAAAGGGACCCAAGAACTGAAATTTACACCCATGATCTAGTAGACTTGTATTGTGGAATATTTATTAAGAGGATGAAAATTTAAACATTGAAAAATCACATCGGACAACACCAATTTCCAAAAACGATGCTCATGAACTTAAACATGCTTAAAATCACTATCAAGGCATCCAAATTTTTCGATATAAAATTTCAAAGTTTGCAAAATGTGTGTTATCATGTTCAAGGTTAATGAAATTTTTCTTTCCATGCATGTTGTTATAAAAAATTATTTTTTTATTTCATCTCCCCCAACATAGAATAATATTGTCCCCAATGTTTAAAGAAAAGAAACGTTAGAAAGCGGTAGGAGAGGAGTTCAAAGAGGAAATTGAAAATGATAAACAAGGAACAAATTCACATGGTTTTTGAAGTTGAAGTTCATGATGCTCTAGATTACTCATTTAATCTCCCGGGGGATGTAGGCACCTCCTTGATTGAACATGTATCACCCAAAATAGTTCTTGAACTATAAAAAGAAGAACAAAGCAGACAAAACAAACAACATAATGATTTATTTATTTCCAAGTATCAATATTTTTATGATTTTCCCTTTTTTATTTTTTAAAATCAAACTAATGATACATTGTCTTCATTTAAATTTCTGGGTAAGGTATTACTCAGGGATCACACTACGTGACACTGATAAATATGGTGCTCCTCTTTCATACCCATTCATTCTCATAAAAGAAGAATAGGTCAAGAGACTAATTTTTATAACCTACAAAAACATAAATAAAATAAAATAAACTGATGATACATTATCTTATTTTAAATTTTTGGGTAAGGTATTACTCAGGGGTCATACCGCGTGACACAGATGAATACATTGCTCCTCTTTATTACCCATACTTACTCATAAAATAAAAACAGGTCAACATTCTATGGTAATTTATTATATGAAAAAGAAAAAGAATCAAAATGATTGGAAACTTGAAAACCATGGGTTGCCTCCCATACAACGCTTTTGTTTAATGTCGTTAGCCCGACTTGAACCCCCCCAACTTATCCAATTCCATCTTTAAAATATTTAATTAACCAATCTTTTTCCACTTCAATAAGATTGATATTGATTAATTTTTTGAAATTTGTTTCGTGTAAAATCCTATTTTCGACAATTATTGGTAAAATCAAAAGAATATCTGAAATGGTTGATCGAGCTGCTTCTATAGTCTTGCCTAAGACACCATGGATCATTCCTACATTATTGGTTTCCTGAGACGGATGAATGAGAAATGAATGGTCTTGTTTATACCCTATAAAGGGATAATTTAGGGGGGACAAAAGGTTAATAATTTTTAGGTTGGGTTGATCGACGTTTCCTAAAAAAGATTTGAAATTTGAAAAATAACTTTCTTCTTCAAAACATTTCGAAATAATCGGTTCTTTTTGAAATTGTGTTTCCTCCTGAAAATTGTCCAGTTGAATGTCAGGAATGGGTATAGACTCAATTTTTGTGATTTCTCCTAGTGGTTCAATGATTGGTGCTTTTGAAAATTTATTATTGGAGTTATATTTAGGAAACCCAATCCATGATGTCAAATTTTCCACTTTTGAATCCAAAAATCTATTTCCTCTTGATTTAAAGACCCTTCAAAAACTCCTCGATCCTCTCCAATTATCTCAACTCCTAAGGATTTTTCTTCAATAAAGTGATAAGGGGTTTGTGTGTTACAAGATTCTTCTATCAATATTGAGGAAGAGATGGTTTGAGTGGGAATGGGTTCCACATAAGTTTTAATGCTTTTTAGTTCTATTCTAAAACTTGATATCTCTGAATTCATTTTTTCCATTTGTTCGCACAATTTTTGAAAAAAAAATTCCTGATTAGGATTGATAGATGTCTGGACATCATGTACATCCTCAATATTTATATTTTCAATCATTCTTGATAGGTATGGAATTTGAACTTTTAAACAATCATCATCAAAAATATCGCTCATGTTATCGGGTGTGGTGTATTCAATCAAAGGTTGATAAAAGTAATTAAGAAAAATTGGTTATTCCCAATGTGGATTTTCTAATTGATTACATCTGCAGTTTGGGAATGTATATTGTTGAGTATACTCCATTGGATTCATTTGGAATTTTGGAATCGTGATTTTCGGGAGTCAAAAAAATAGAAAGGGGAAAAGAGAAGAGAAATGGGGATGAGAAAAGAGAAATGAGGGAGAATAAAAATATATTCTAAGGTGACATACTTGGTCCCTTACAACGGCACCAAAATTTGGTTGTGCCCAAATTTACCCTACTGGTAAAAGTGGTCATTGAATTACAAGTAGGGATCGAATCCATATGGACTGAAGAAGAAACCTTGAGACAATCAAATATGTTATAGGATTGGCTATGAAGTGGCCAACATTGATGTAGATTTTAATTGGAGAATTAATGACAAAATTTAAATAAAAAATATGAAAAATGATGTGAACAAAAAAATTATTTATGATGAGTTGATCTTAGGGTTTCGCTTGGGGTGGATTGGATAAATTTCATTTCTTAAATATTTCATGTCATAAATTGAAGACGTAGCCAAAAAACAAGATAATTCTCCCAATTCATTCACCAATTTAATCCGTAAAAGTTCCAAGGCCAATCACTAATTCACTTTTAGGATCACTTTACTGAGCACTCAAACGAAATAGATTGTACTAGCACTCAAAATGTGTCATCTTTAAACTAGGAAAAGATGAAGAAGAACATACTCGTCGAATGGAAATCTTAAAATAACTAACAGATTTAAAAATTAAAGTACATGAAATAACATTTAATCCATGACCTTGATACTCCCCTGGATCAACCCTTATGTGGTTAGCCCTCCATTTATTCTATTCTACCAATATAAGCGGGATGTATACTTATGGGGGAGGAATTGAAGAAGAAGAAAATTATTAAAAGAACGAACACTCCACTGTTGTGTGATTGAATTCAAATGTGATGGTGTGAATAAATTCACACCTTGATTCAACGGTATCAACATGTGAAGAAAGGGAAAATAATAAGTAAATATGAAGAATAAGTTTTATTAAAATATTAAATGTGAAAGAAAAACGTACATGGGAAAACATGATGATGCGATTACAAATTGAAAACAAGAAATTACATTTGAAAAATATAATGGATGAAAGAAAAACATGGATTCAAAGAAAAATGTTAGATGATAATTTCCTTCACCCCCATCTCCTTATATAGGCATATGAGGATCCTTAGAGACACCCCATCATAATAAATTCCATCCTCATTAATTTAGAAATTCAAAAGGAGGGTGAGAAAATTATGGAAATTTGACGTTTCGAAGTTGACCAGGAAATTTCGTCCAGATTTATCCACCATATTGACGTGTGAATTTGGAATTTAAGGAGGCCAAATCATCCATGGTCATAGCAGACAAATATCTTCTTCCATGTGTCCTCTATCACCTGTCCAAATTTCAGGTCATTTGGATCATTCTTTTGTATGTTATTCTCGCAATGGTAGGACGCCTTTATGTGCATTAATGTCGGACCCATCATTTAAATCACAATTTCATGTTTCTTTATCATCATGAAAAAATCAGAATAATCTCCATCCACAGTTGAAAAAAATGATCCTCATATTTTTATCTTCCTACTGTAAAAAGTTGAGCTTCATTGGGTTTGGTTTGTGGGCCCCACATTTGTTTGATGTACCTTAGGCCCATTATGCTTTCTCTAGAAAATTTCTGCATTCAGGTGAAACAATATTCATCTTCCTATGGGATTCATCTTTCGGACCTAAGAGATAAAATGTTCCAAAAAAAGTTTTAAATCATATACCAAAATTTCAAATTCATAAAATTAATATAATTCTGTCCAAAAACAAATGAATGATTGGGCCTAAATTTTCATTTTAAACATGAACTTCATTTAAGATGAGAATTGAAGTTCTATTTATGTATGCACTAAAAAAATGTTTATAGACTTTGGAACAATGAATATAAAGAAATGAAAAATTAATATTAGACACTATTAGTGACTAATCACACCCTCAAAACTTGAGTTTTTCTAGTCCCAAGAAAAATATATTTAAAATATGAAATTCAAATCCCTTTTTCCAAAATCATTTTAATACACATTTCTTATCCAAAGACCTCATACCTAAAACAAAATATGAAACCCATAAAAATCATTTAAAACAAGCTAGTTTCATAAGAATATCTCATTCCCAAGCCCATTCCTTTGTTCAAATTCATCGCCACATTTCATCCAATTTCAATTAGGCATAAAAAAGTGTTGTGCTTCACAATGGATATGGGGCCCATTTTATTGTTCAAGTGGTAAAAATGGAAGCGCTTGGTGGGAATCACATTAAACCTTAAGATGAGTATCCAAATTTTTTTGATGATTTTTTTAACCAAAATAGATATGAATAGACTAACTCTGGGCAAGATAACTATGGAGTCATGATCCTAAAGTGTCGGACACCACACATATTGTCAATTTCATGCTCTAAAAAAGAGATATAAATCCTAAATCTGGGAAAGAAAACTATGGAGTCACGATCCCCAAGTGCCGGATGCCACGCATTTGGACAAAACATTCTTCTTTGTGGTCAATTTTTTTTTGTTTTTTTGTTTTTTTGTTTTCTTGTTTTTGTTTTTTTATACTCAAATTAAACTAAAAGTGACCCCATAACCCTACGATATAATGAAAGGGACCCAAGAACTCAAATTTACACCAACGATCTAGTAGACAGGAATTTTGGAATTTTTATTAAGAGGATGAAAATTTATACTTTGAAAAATCACATCAGACAACCAAACTTTCCAAAAACTATGCTCATGAACATAAACATGCAATAAAATCACAATCAAGGCATCCAAATTTTTCGATATACAATTTTATAGTTTGCAATGTGTGTTATCATGTTCAAAGTTAATAAAATTTTTCCTTCCATGCATGTTCTTATAAAAAATCATTTTTTTATTTCATCTCCCCCAACATATAATAACATTGTCCCCAGTGTTTAAAGAAAAGAAACGTTATAAGGGGGTAGGATAGGAGTTCAAAGAGGAAATTGAAAATGATAAACATGGAACAAATTCATCTGGTTTTTGAAGTTGAATTTCATGATGCTCTAGATTACTCCTTTGATCTCTTGTGGGATGTAGGAACCTCCTTGATTGAACATGTATCACCCAAAATAGTTCTTGAACCATAAAAAGAAGAACAAAGCAGACAAAACAAAAAACACAATGATTTATTTAATTCCAAGTATCATCATTTTTATGATTTTCCATTTTTTATTTTTTAAAATCAAACTAATAATACATTGTCTTCTTTTAAATTTATTGTTATTGTATTACTCAGGGATAACACTGTGTAACACTGATTAATATGGTGCTCAACTCTCATACCCATCCGTACTCATAAAAGAAGAACAGGTCAACAGTCTAAGTTTTTTTAACTTACAAAAACATAAATAAAATAAAATAAACTGATGATTTGTTGTCATCTTTTAAATTTTTGGTTAAAGTATTACATAGGGATCACACCGCATGACACAGATGAATAAATTGATCCCCTTTAATACCCATCCTTACTCATAAAATAAGAACTGGTCAACAGTCTATGGTAATTAATTATATGAAAAATAAAATGATTAAAAATGATTGGAAACTTAAAAACCATGGGTTTCCCCCTATGCAACTCTTTTTTTAACGTCGTTAGATCGACTTGAACCCCCCAACTTATCCAATTCCATCTTTCCAAATTTTTATTAACCCATCTTTTTCCACTTCAATAAGATTGAGATTGATTATTTTTTTGAATTTTGATTCATGTAAAATACTATTTTTGACAATTATTGGTAAAATCCAAGGAATATCTGAAATGGTTGATTGAGTTTCTTCTATAGTATTTCCTAAGACACCAAGGATCGTTCCTACATTATTGGTTTCCTAAGATAGATGAATGAGAACTGAAAGGTCTTGGTTGTACCCTCTAAAGAGACAATTCAGTGGGGATGAAAGGTTAATAATTTTGAGTTTGGGTTGATTAAAGTTTCCTAAAAAATATTGGAAATTTGAAAAATAACTTTCTTCTTCAAAAAATTTAGAAATAATCGGTTCATTTTGAAATTGTGATTCTTCCTGAAAATTGTCCAATTGAATGTCAGGAATGGGCATAGACTAAATGATTGTGATTTATCCTAGTGGTTAAATGATTGGTTCTTTTGAAAATTTATTAATGGAGTTATATTCCGGAAACGCAATCCATGATATCAAATTTTTCTCTTTTGAATCCAAAAAATCAATTTCCTCTTGATTTAAAGACCCTTAAAATACTCCTCGATCCTCTCCAATTATCCCAAATCCTAAGGTTGGTTCTTCAATAAAGGGATGAGGGGTTTGTGTGTTACAAGATTCTTCTATCAATATTGAGGAAGAGATGGTATGAGTGGTAATGGGGTCCACACAAGTTTTAATGATTTTTAGTTCTATTCTGAAACATGATACCTCTGAATTCATTTTTTCCATTTGTTCGCACAATTTTTGTAGAATGTTTTCTGGATTAGGATTGATATATGTTTGGACATCATTTACATCCTAAATATTTATCTTTTCAATCATTCTTGATAGTTATGGAAATTTATCTTTTAAACATTAATCATCACAAATATCGTTCATGTTATCGGGTGTGGTGTGTTCATTCAAAGGATGATCAAAGTAATTAAGAAAAATTGGTGATTCCCAATGGGGATTTTCTAATTGATTCCATCCATAGTTTGTGAATTGATATTTTTTATTATACTCCATTGGATTCATTTGGAAATTTTGAATCGTTATTTTTGGGAGTCAAAAAAAATAGAAAGGGGAAAAGAGAAGAGAAATGGGGATGAGAAAAGAGAAATAAGGGGGAATAGAAAGTTGTTCTATGGTGACTTACTTGGTCCCTGGAAACGGAACCAAAATTTGGATGCGCCCAAATTTACTCTATTTGTAAAAGCGGTCGTTGATGTATAAGTAGGGATCGAATCCATAGGGACTGAAGAAGAAACCTTGAGGCAATTAAATATGTTGTAGGATTGGCTATAAAGTGGACAACATTGAGGTAGATTTTAATTGGAGAACTAATTATAAAATTTAAATAACAGACATGAAAAATTATGTGAACAAAATAATTATTGATGATGGTTTGATCTTAGGGTTTTGCTTGGGGTGGATTGGATAAATTTCTTTTTAAAAAAATTTCATTTCATTAATTGAAGACGTATCCAAAAAACAAGATAATTCTCCCAAATCATTCACCAATTTAAGCACTATATAATTACAAGGCTAATCACTAATTCACTTTGAGGATCACTTTACCGAACACTCAAAGGAAATAGATCATACTAGCACTCAAAATGTATCTTCATTAAACTTGGAAAACACGAAGAAGAATATACTCATCGAATGGAAATATTAAAATAACAAAAAGATTTAAAAATTAAAGTACATGAAATAACATCCAATCCCTGACCTTTCTACTCCCTTGGACCAACACTTAAGTGTTTATCCCTCCATTGATTCTATTCTACCAATGGAAGCGGGATGTAGACTTATTGGGGTAGAATTGAAGAAGAAGAAAATTAATAAAAGAACAAACACTCTACCATTGTGTGATTGAATTCACAAGTGATGGTGTGAATAAATTCACACAATGATTAAATGGTATCAATGTGTAATGAAACGGAAAATAAAGTTAAGAAGAAGAATAAATTTTATTAATGTAATAAACTTGAAAGAAAAACATACATTGGAAAACATGACGATGCGATTACAAATTGAAAGCAGATAATTACAATTGAAAGAAATACAATGGATGAAAATGACCATGGATTCAATGAAAAATGTTAGATGATAATTCCCTTCACCACCAGATCCTTATATAGGAATATTAGGATCCTTAGAGACACCCCATCACAATAAATTCAATCCCCATTAATTTAGAGAGTCAAAAGAAGGGTGAGAAAATTAAAGGAATTTGACGTTTTGAAGTTGACCCGGAAATTTCATCTAGATTCGTCCCCCATATTGACATGCGAATTTTGAATTGGAGGAGGCCATATAATCAGCGGTTGTAGAAGACAAATTTCTTCTTCCATGTGTCCTCTATCATATTTATAATTTTCAGGTCATTTGGCGTAGCCGTTTTTATGTTATGGTCACAATGGTGGGATGAATTTATGTGCATTAATGTCAGGTCCATCATTTAAATCTCAACTTCAGATCCCTTTATCATTATGAAAACATCAGAAATAGCACCATTCACAGTTGAATAAAACAATCCTCATATTGTTATATTTCTTCTCATTAAATTTGAGCATCATTGGGCATGGTGTATGGGCCCCAAATTTGTTTGATGGGCCTTAGTCCCATTATGCTTTCTCCAGCAAATTTCGGCATTCAGGCGCAAAAATCTCCATCTTCCCTTGAGATTTATCCATCCGACCTAAAAGATAAAATATTCCAAACAAATTTTAAATAATATACCAATATTTACAATTCATAAAACGAATATAATGTTGTCCACCAACAAATGAATGATTGGGACCAAATTTGAATTTTAAACATGAATTGCATTTAAGATAGGAAATGAAGATCTATTTATGTAATGCACTAAAAAATGTTTATGGACTTTGGGAAAATGAATATAAAGAAATTAAAAACCAATATTAGCCACTTTCAGTGACTAATCACACCCCCCAACTTGATTTTTTCTAGTCCCGAGAAAAATATATTAAAAATATTAAATTCAAATCCCCTTTTCCAAAAACATTGGTATACACATTGCTCACCCAAAGACCTCATAAATAAAACAAAATATGAAGCCAATCAAAATAATTTAAATCAAGCTAGGTTCATAAGCATATCCCAATCCCATGCTCATTCCATTGTTCAAATTCATCGCCACATTTCATCCATTTTCAATTAGGCATAAAGAAGTGTTGTGCATCACAAAAGTTATGGGGCCCATTTTATTGTTCATGGTGAAAAAATTGAAGCGCTAGGTGGGAATCACATTAAACCGTAAGATGAGTATCCAAATTGTTTTTTGATTTCTGTTTTTGATGATTTTTTTAACCACAATAGATATGAAAAGACTATCTCTGGGAATGACAACTATGGAGTAATGATCCACAAGTGTCGGACGCCACACATATTTTCAATTTCATGCTATACAATAGAGATATAATGTCTAACACTGTGAAAGACAACTATGGAGTCACGATCCCCAAGTTCCGTACGCCACACATTTGGAAAAAACATAGCTCTATGTGGTCTTTTTTTTGTTATTTTTTTGATACTCAAATAAAACTAAAAGTGACCCTAGAATCCTATGCTATAATGAAAGGGACCCAAGAACTCAAATTTACACCCACGATCCAATAGACGTGCATTGTGGCAGTTTTATTAAGAGGATGAAAATTTAAACCTTGAAAAATCATATCGGGCAACCGCACTTTCGAAAAACTATGCTCATGAACATAAACTTGCATTAAAATCACAATCAAGGCATCCAAATTTTTCGATATACAATTTATTAGTTTGAAATGTGTGTTATCATGTTCAAGGTTAATGGAATTTTTCTTTCCATGCATGTTCTTAAAATAATCAATTTTTTATTTCATCTCACCCCAACTTAGAATAACACCGTCCCCAGTGATTAATGGAACGAAACGTTAGAAGGTGGTAGGAGAGGAGTTCAAAGATGAAATTGAAAATTATAAACATGGAACAAATTCACCTGGGTTTTGATTTTGAAGTTCATGATGCTCTATATTACTTCTTTGATCTCTTGGGGGATGTAGGCACCTCCTTGATTGAACATGTATCATCCAAAATAGTTCTTCAACCATAAAAAGAAGAACAAAGCAGACAAAACAAACAACACTGTGATTTATTTAATTCCAAGTATCATCATTTTTTTTATTTTCCCTTTTTTATTTTTTAAAATCAAACTAATAATATGTTGTCTTGTTTTAAATTTCTGGGTAAGGTATTACTCAGGGATCACACCACATGACACTGATTAATATGGTGATCCCCTTTCATACCCATCAATACTCATAAAATAAGAACTGGTCTAGAGTCTAATTGGTTTAACCTACAAAAACATAAATAAAATAAAATAAACTGATGATACATTGTTTTCTTTTAAATTTCTGGGAATGGTTTTACTCAGGGATCACACCAAGTGACATAGATGAATATAGTGATCCCCTTTAATACCCATCCTTACTCATAAAATAAGAACATGTCAACAGTATATGGTAATTTATTATATGAAAAAGAAAATGATTCAAAATGATTGGAATCTTGAAAACCATGGGTTGCCTCCCATGCAACGCTTTTGTTTAACGTCGTTAGATCAACTTGAAGTCCCCAACTTATCCAATTCCAACGTTCAAAATTTTAATAAACCCATCCTTTTCCACTTCAATAAGATTGAGATTGATTATTTCTTTGGAAATTTGTTTCATGAAAAATCCTATTTTCAACAATTATTGGTAAAATCCAAGGAATATCTGAAATGGTTGATCGAGTTGCTTATATAGTCTTGCCTAAGACACCAAGGATCATTCCTACATTATTGGTTTCCTGGGATGGATGAATGAGAACTGAAAGGTCTTGTTTCTACCCTATAAATTGATAATTTTTTTGGGACGAATGGTTAATAATTTTGAGGTTGGATTGATTTTATTTTCCTAAAAACGATTGGAAATTTGAAAAATAACTTTCTTCTTCAAAAAATTGAGAAATATTCTATTCATTTTGAAATTGTGATTCCTCCTAAAAATTATCTAGTTAAATGTGAGGAATGGGTATAGACTCAATGTTTGTGATTTATCCTAGTGGTTCAATGATTGGTGGTTCTAAAAATCTATTAGTGGAGTTATATTCAGGAAACTCAATCCATGATCTCATATTTTCCACTTTTGAATCCAAAAAATCAATTTCCTCTTGATTTAAATACCCTACAAAAACTCCATGATCCTCTCCAATTATCCAAAATCCTAATGTTGGTTCTTCAATAAAGGGATGAGGGGTTTGTGTGTTACAATATTCTTCTATCAATATTGAGGAGGAGATGGTTTGAGTGGGAATGGGGTTCACAAAAGTTTTAATGAATTGTTTTTCTATTCTAAAACATGATACCTCTAAATTCATTTTTTCCATTTGTTCGCACAATTTTTGAAGAATTTCTTCGGGATTAGGTTTGATAGATGTTTGAATATCCTGTAAATCCTCAATATTTACCCTTTCAATCATTCTTGATAGGTACTGAAATGGGTCTTTTAAACATTCATCATCACAAAGATCGTTCATGTTATCAGGTGTGGTGTATTTATTCAAAGGTTGATCAAAGTAATTAAGAAAAATTGGTGATTCCCAATGTGGATTTTATAATTTATTCCATTCGGAGTTTGTGAATGGAAATTTTTGATTATACTCCATTGGATTCATTTTGAAATTTGGAATCGTGATTTTCAGGAGTCAAGAAAAATAGAAAGGGGAAAAGAGAAGTGAAATGGGGATGAGAAAATGGAAATGAGAGAGAATAGAAATATGTTCTAAGGTGACTTACATGGTCCCCGACAACGGTGCCAAAATTGGGTGTGCCCAAATTTACCCCATTGGAAAAAGTGGTCGTTGAATTACAAGTAGGGATCGAACCCACAAGGACCGAAGAAGAAACCTTGAGACAATCAAATATGTTGCAGGATTGGCTGTAAAGTGGCCAACATTGAGGAAGTTTTTTATTGGAGAACTAATGATAAAATTTAAATAACAGATATGAAAAAATATGTGAAAAAAACTATTATTGATGATGGGTTGATCTTAGGGTTTCTCTTGGGGTGGATTGGATAAATTTATTTTCATAAATGTTTCATGTCACTAATTCAATATGTATCCAAAAAACAAGATAATTCTCCGAAATAATTCACCAATTTAATCCCTACACAATTCCAAGGCCAATCACTCATGCACTTTAAGGATCACTTTACTGAGCACTCAAAGGAAATAGATCGTACTAGCACTCAAAATGTGTCATATTTAAACTTGAAAAAGACGAAGAAGAACATACTCATCGAATGTAAATCTTAATATAACAAATATATTTAAAAATTAAAGTACATGAAATAACATCCAATCCCTAACCTTGATACTCCCTTGGATCAACCATTAAGTGGTTAGACCTCCATTTATGTTATTCTACCAATGGAAGCGGGATGCAGACTTATGGGGGCAGAATTGAAGAAGAAGAAAATTATTAAAAGAACGAACACTCAACCGTTGTGTGATGGAATTCACAAGTGATGGTGTGAATAAATTCACACCTTGATTTAAAGGTATCAACATGTGAATAAATGGGAATGAATAAGTGAAAAATTAGAATAAATTTTATTAAATTACTAAACGGGAAAGAAAAACTTATATGGGAAAATGTGACGATGCAATTACAAATTGAATGCATGAAATTACAATTGAAAGAAATACAATAGATGAAAGAAAAACATGGATTAAAAAAATGATAGATGATAATTCCCTTCACCAAAACTCCTTATATAGGAATATTAGGATCCTTATAGATAAATCATCACAATAAATTCCATCCCCATTAATTTAGAGAGTCAAAAGGAGGGTGAGAAAATTAAGGGAATATGACTTTTCGAAGTTGACCCGGAAAATTCATCCAGATTCGTCCCCCATATTGTTGTGTGAATTTAGTATTTAAGGATACCGAATCATTAGTGGTCATAGAATACACATATCTTCTTCCATGTGTCCTCTATCATCTTTCCAAATTTCAGGGCATTTGGCGTAGCCTTTTGTATGTTATGGTCGCAATGGTGCGACGACTTTATGTGCATTAATGTCAGGCCCATCATTTAAATCTCAACTTCAGATCCCATTATCATCATGAAAACTTCAGAATTTTCTCCTTCCATAGTTAATTAAAATTATCCTCATATTTTTATATTTATACTGTAAAAATGTGAGCTTCATTGGGTTTGTTTTTCGGGCCCCACATTTTTTTGATGGGCCTTAGGCCCATTATGCTTTTTTCGGAAAATTTATACATTTAGGCACAAAAATCACCATCTTCCCTTGGGATTCATACATCGTACCTAAAAGATAAAATGTTGAAAACAATGTGGTAAATCATATCCCAAAAATTCAAATTCATAAAATGAATATAATGATGTCCACAAACAAATGAATTATTGGGGATAAATTTTCATTTTAAACATGAATTGAATTTAAGATGAGAAATGAAGTTCTATTTATGTAATGCACTAAAAAAATGTTTATGGACATTGGAACAATGAATATAAAGATAATAAAAATTAATATTAGCCACTTTCTGTGACTAATCACACCCCCCAACTTGAGTTTTTCTAGTCCCGAGCAAAATATATTAAAAATAAGAAATTCAAATCCCCTTTACCAAAAACATTTCAATACACTTTGTTCACCCGATGACCTCATACCTAAAACAAAATATAGAACTCATAAAAATCATTTAAAACAATCTAGGTTCATAAGCATATCTCAAGACAAAGCCCATTCCTTTCTTCAAATTCATCGCCACAATTCATCTAATTTCAACTAAGCATAAAAAATTGTTGTGCATCACAAAAGTTATGGGGCCCATTTTATTGTTCAAGGGAAAAAATGGAAGCGCTAGGTGGGAATCAAATTAAACCTTAATATGAGTATCCAATTTTTTTATTTCTTTTTTTGATGATTTTTTTAACCACAGTAGATATGAAAAGACTAACTCTGGGAAAGAAAACTATGGAGTCACGATCCTCAAGTGGCGGATGCCACACTTATTGTCAATATCAAGCTCTAAAATAGAGATATAAAGCCTAAATATGGAAAAGAAAAATATGGAGTCACGATCCCCAAGTGTCGGAAACCACACATTTGGAAAAAACATTACTCTATGTGGTCAATTTTTTATTGTTTTTTTGTTTTTTTGTTTTTTTGTTTTTTTTGGATACTCAAATTAAACTAAAAGTGACCCCAGAACCCTATGAAATAATGAAAGGGACCCAAGAACTCAAATTTACACCCACGATCTAGTAGACATGCATTGTGGCATTTTTATTAAGAGGATGAAAATGTAAACCTTGAAAAATCACATCGGACAACTGCACTTTCCAAAAACTATACTCATGAACTTAAACTTTCATTAAAATCACAATCAAGGCATCCGAATTTTTCGACATACAATTTCATAGTTTGCAATGTGTGTTATCATGTTCAAGGTTAATGGAATTTTTCTTTCCATGCATGTTCTTATAAAAAAATCCTTTTTTATTTCTTCTCCCCCAAACATAGAATAAGACTATCCCCATTGTTTAAAGAAAAGAAACGTTAGAAGGGGGTAGAAGAGGAGTTCAATGATGAAATTCAAAATGATTAACATGGAACAAATTCACCTGGTTTTTGAATTTGAAGTTCATAATGCTCTAGATTACTTCATGGATCTCTTGGGGGATGTAGGAACATCCTTGATTGAACATGTATCCCTCAAAATAGTTTTTGTAACATAAAATGAAGAACAAAGAAGACAAAACAAACAACCCAATGATTTATTTAATTCCAAGTATCATCATTTTTATGATTTTCTCTTTTGTATTTTTTAAAATCAAACTAATGATACATTACCTTCATTTAAATTTCTGGGTAAGGTATTACTCAGGGATCACGCCGCGTGACACTGATGAATACGGTGCTCCCCTTTCATACCCATCCATACTCATAAAAGAAGAACAGGTCAAGAGTCTAATTTGTTTAAACATACAAAAACATAATTAATATAAAATAAATTACTTATACATTGTCTTCTTTTAAGTTTCTGGGTAAGGTATTACTTAGGGATCACATCGCATGACACAGACGAATACAGTGCCCCTCTTTAATACCATCATTACTCATAAAATAAGAACAGGACAATAGTCTTTGGTAATTTATTATATTAAAAAGAAAATGAGTCAAAATGATTGGAAACTTGAAAACCATGGGTTGGCTCCCATGCAGCGCTTTTGTTTAACGTCGTTAGCTCGACTTGGACCCCCCAACTTATCCAATTCCAACATTCAAAATTTTAATTAACCCATATTTTTCCACTTCAATAAGATTGAGATTGATTATTTTTTGTAAATTTGTTTCGTGTAAAATTCTATTTTCGACAATTATTGGTAAAATCCACGGAATATTTGAAATGGTTGATCGAGTTGCTTCTATAGTCTTTCATAAGACACCAAGGATCATTCCTACATTATTGGTTTCCTGAGATAGATGAATGAGAACTGAAAGGTCTTGTTTGTACCCTATAAAGGTATAATTTATTAGGGATGAAAGGTTAATAATATTCAGGTTGGGTTTATTGAATTTTCCTAAAAAATATTGTAAATTTAAAAAATAACTTTCTTCTTCAAAAAACTTAGAAATAATTGCTTCATTTTGAAATTGTGATTTTTCCTGAAAATTGTCCAATTGAATATGAGGAATGCGTATAGACTCAATGTTTTTTGATTTATCCTAGTGGTTCAATGATTGGTGCTTCTGAAAATTTATTAATGGACTTATATTCAGGAAACTAAATCCATGATGTCAAATTTCCCTCTTTTGAATCCAAAAAATCAATTACCTCTTGATTTAAAGACCCTTCAAAAACTCCTCGATCCTCTCTAATTATCAAAAATACTAAAGTTGGTTTTTCAATAAAGGGATGAGGGGTTTTGTGTTACATGATTATTCTATCAATATTGAGGAAGAAATGGTTTGAGTGGGAATGGGGTCCACACAATTTCTAATGCTTTGTAGTTCTATTATAAAACTTGATACCTGTGAATTCATTTTTTCCATTTGTTTGCACATTTTTTGAAGAATTTTTTCTGGATTAGGATTGATAGATGTTTGGAAATCATGTATATCCTTAATATTTATCTTTTCAATCATTATTGATGGGTTTGGAAATTGATCTTTTAAACATTCATCATCACAAAGAGTGTTCATGTTATCGGGTGTGGTGTATTAATTCAAATGTTGATCAAAGTAATTAGAAAAAATTGGTAATTCCCAATGTGGATTTTCTAGTTGATTCCATCTGGAGTTTTTGAATGGATATTGTTGATTATACTCCATTGGATTCATTTGGAAATTTGGAATCGTGATTTTCGAGAGTCAAAAAAAATATAAAGGGGAAAAGAGAAGAGAAATGGGGATAAGAAAAGAGAAATGAAAGAGAATAGATAGATGTTCTACAGTGACTTACTTGGTCCCCGGAAAAGGCACCAAAATTTGATTGAGCCCAAATTTACCCTACTGTTAAAAGTGTTCGTTGAAGTACAAGTAGGGATCGAATCCACTGGGACCGAATAAGAAACCATGAGACAATCAAATATGTTGCAGGATTGGCTATGAAGTGGCCAACATTGAGGTAGATTTTAATTGGAGAACTAATGATAAAATTTAAATAACAGACATGAAAACTGATGTGAACAAAACAATTATTGATGATGGGTTGATCTTAGGGTTTTTCTTGGGGTGGATTGGATAAATTAATTTTCTTAAAAATTTCATGTCATTAATTGAAGACGTATCCAAAAAACAAGATAATTCTCCCAAATCATTCACCAATTTACTCCCTACACAATTCCAAGGCCAATCACTAATTAACTTTTAGGATCACATTACTGAGCAGTCAAAGGAAATAGATCGTACTAGCACTCAAAAAGTGTCGTTGTTAAACTTGGAAAACATGAATAAGAATATACTCATCGAATGGAAATCTTGAAATAACAAACAAATTTAAAAATTGAAGTACATGAAATAACATCCAATCCCTGACCTTGATACTCCCATGGATCAACCTTTAAGTGTTTAGCCCTCCATTTATTCTATTCTACCAATGTAAGCGGGATGTAGACTTATGGGGTCGGAATCGAAGAAGAAGAAAATTATAAAAAGAAAGAACACTCCACCATTGTGTGATTGAATTCACAAGTGATAGTGTGAATTAATCAAAACATTGGTTCAACGGTATCAATATATGAAGAAAGGAAAAATAATAAGTGAATAAGACGAATAAATTTTATTAAAATAATAAACTTGAAAGAAAAAAATACATGGGAAAACTTGACGATGCGATTACAAATTGAAAGTACGAAATTAAAATTGAAAGAAATACAATGGATGAAAGAAAAACATGGATTCAAAGAAAAATGTTAGATGATAATTCCCTTCACCACCAGCTCCTTATATAGGCATATTAGAAGCCTTAGAGACACCCCATCAAAATAAATTCCATCCACATTAATTTAGAGAGTCAAAAGAAGGGTGAGAAAATTAAGGGAATTTGAAGTTTCGAAGTTGACCCGGAAATTTCATCTAGATTCGTCCACCATATGGTCGTGTGAATTTGGAATTTAAGGAGGACGAATCATCAGCAGTCATAGAAGACAAATATCTTCTTAAAATTTTCCTCTATTATATTTCCAAATTTCATGTCTTTGGCGTAGCCGTTTGTATGTTATGGTCGCAATGGTGGGACGCCTTTATGTGCATTAATGTCGGGCCCATCATTTAAATCTCAACTTTAGATCCCTTTATCATCATGAAAACATCAGAATTAGCTCTGGACACAGTTGAATAAATTTTTTCTCATATTTGTATCTTTCTTCTGTAAAAATTTTAGCTTCATTGGGCCTGTTTTTTGGGCCCCACATTTGTTTGATGGCCCTTAGGCCCATTATGCTCTCTCCAGAAAATTTACCCATTCAGGTGAAAACATCTCCATCTTCCCTTGGGATTTATCCATCGGACCTAAAAGATAAAATGTTCCAAACAAAGTGTTAAATCATATACCAAAATATCAAATTCAGAAAATGAATATAATGTTGTCCAAAAAAATGAATGATTGGGCCCAAATTTTCATTTTAAACCTGAATTGCATTTAAAATGAGAAATGAAGTTCTAATTATGTAATGCACTAAAAACAATGTTTATGGACTTTGGAATAATGAATATAATGATATTAAAAATTAATATTAGCCTCTTCCAGTGACTAATCACACCCCCCAACTTGAGTTTTTCTAGTCCTGAGAAAAATATATTAAAAATATGAAATTCAAATCCCTTTTTCCAAAAACATTTTAATACACATTTCTCACCCAAAGACCTTATACCTAAAACAAAATATGAAACGCATAAAAATAATTTAAAACAAGCTAGGTTCATAAGAATATCTCAATCCCAAGCACATTCTTTGTTCAAATTCATCGCCACATTTCATCCAATTTCAATTAGGCATAAAAATGTGTCGTGCATCACAAAAGATATGGGGCCCATTTTATAGTTCAAGGGGAAGAAAGGAAGCACTAGGTGGGAATCACATTAAACATTAATATGAGTATCCAATTTTTTTTATTTTATTTTTTAATGATTTTTTTAACCACAATAGATATGAAAAGACTAACTCTGGGCAAGACAACTATGGAGTCACGATCCCCAAGTGCAGGACGCCACACATATTGTCAATTTCATGCTCTACAAAATAGATATAAAGCCTAACTGTAGGCAAGACAACTATGGAGTCATGATCCCCAAGTGACGGATGCCACACACATGGACAAAACATTTCTCTATGTGGTCATTTTTTGTTTTTTTTGTTTTTTTGGATACTCAAATGAAACTAAAAGTGGCCCCAGAACCCTATGGTATAATGAAAGGGACCCAATAACTCAAATTTACACACACGATCTAGTAGACGTGCATTGTGGAATTTTTATTAAGAGGGTGAAAATGTAAACTTTGAAAAATCACATCGGACAACCTTACGTTCCAAAACCTATTATCATTAACTTAAACTTGCATTAAAATCACAATCAAGGCATCCAAATTTTTTGATCTACAATTTCATAGTTTGCAATGTGTGTTATCATGTTCAAGGTTAATGAAATTTTTCTTTCCATGCATATTCTTATAAAAAAATAATTTTTTTATTTCATCTCCCCCCAACTTAGAATGACATTGCCCTCAGTTTTTAAAGAAAAGAAACGTTAGAAGGGTGTAGGATAGGAGTTCAAAGAGGGAATTGAAAATGATATAATGGAACAAATTCACTTGGTTTTTGAAATTGAAGTTCATGATTCTCTAGATAACTCCTTTGATCTCTTTGGGGATGTAGGAACCTCCTTGATTGACCATGTTTCTCCCATAATAGTTCTTGAACCATAAAAAGATGAACAAAGAAGACAAAACAAAAAACACAATGACTTATTTAATTCCAAGTATCATCATTTTTATGATTTTCCCTTTTTTATTTTTTAAAATCAAACTAATGATACATTATCTTATTTTAAATTTCTGGGAAAGGTATTACTCAGGGATCACACAGCGTGACACTGATTAATACGTTTCTCCCCATTCATACCCATCCATACTCATAAAATAAGAACAGTTCAAGAGTCTAATTTTGTTTAACCTACAAAAACATAAATAAAATAAAATAAACTGATGATACATTATCTTATTTTAAATTTTAGGGTAAAGTATTACTCAGGGATCACACTACCTGAGACGAATGAATATAGTGATCCCCTTTAATACCCATCCTTACTCATAAAATAAGAATATGTTAACTGTCTATGGTAATTTATTATATGAAAAATAAAATGATTCAAAATGATTGGAAACTTGAAAACCACGGGTTGCCTCCCATGTAGCGCTTTTTTTAACATCGTTAGCTCGACTTGAACCCCCCAACTTATCCAATTCCAACATTCTAAATTTTAATTAACCTATCTTTTTCCACTTCAATAAGATTGAGATGTATTATTTTCTTTAAATTTGTTTCGTCTGAAATCCTATTTTCGACAATTATTGGTAAAATCCAAGGAATATCTGAAATGGTTGATCAATTTGCTTCTATAGTCTTTCCTAATACACCAATGATCATTCCTACATTATTGGTTTCCCCAGATGGATGAATGAGAACTGAAAGGTCTTGTTTGTACCAAATAAAGGTATAATTTAGTGGGGATGAAAGGTTAATAATTTCGAGGTTGGGATGCGTGAATTTTCATAAAAAAGATTGGAAATTTGAAAAATAACTTTCTGCATCAAAAAATATATAAAGAATCGGTTCATTTTGAAATTGTGATTCCTCCTGAAAATTGTCCAGTTGAATGTCAGGAATGGGTATAGACTCAATGTTTTTGATTTCTCCTAGTGGTTCAATGATTGGTTCTTCCGAAAATTTATTAATGGAGTTATATTCAGGAAACTCAATCCATGATGTCAAATTTTCCTCTTTTGAATCCAAAAAATCAATTTACTCTTGATTTTAAGACCCTTTAAAAACTCCCTGATCCTCTCCAATTATCCCAAATCCTAAGGTTGGTTCTTTAATAAATGGACGAGGGTTTTTTGTGTTAAAATATTTATTCAATCAAAATTGAGGAAGAGATGGATTGAGTGGTAATGGGGTCCACACAAGTTTTAATGCTTTTTAGTTCTATTCTAAAACTTGATACCTCTGAATTCATTTTTTTCATTTGTTCTCACAATTTTTGAAGAATTTTTTCTTGATTAGGATTTATAGATGTTTGGACATCATGTACATCCTCAATATCTATCTTTTCAATCATTCTTTATAGGTATGGAAATTGATCTTTTAAACATTCATCATCACAAATATCGTTCATGTTATCAAGTGTGGTGTATTCATTCAAAGGTTGATCAAAGTGATTAAGAAAAATTGGTGATTCCCAATGTGGATTGTCTAATTGATTCCATATGGATTTTGTGAATGTATATTGTTGATTATACTCCATTGGATTCATTTGGAAATTTGGAATTGTGATTTTCGGGAGTCAAAAAAAATAAAAAGGGGAAAAGGGAAGAGAAATGGGGATGAGAAAAAAGAGATGAGGGAGAATAGAAAGATGTTCTAAGGTGACTTAATTGGTCCCCGACAACAACACCAAAATTTGGTTTCACCAAAATTTACCCTACTAGTAAAAGCAGTTGTTGAAGTACAAGTAGGGATCGAATCCACATGGACCAAAGAAGAAACCTTGAGACAATCAAATATGTTGCAGGATTGGCTATGAAGTGGACTACATTGAGGATGATTTTAATTGGAGAACTAATGATAAAAATTAAATAACAGACATGAAAAATTATGTGAACAAAACATTAATTGATTATGGGTTGATTTTAGTGTTTTTCTTGGGGTGGATTTGATAAATTTCTTTTCCAAAAAACATAAATTCATTAATTGAAGACGTATCCAAAAAACAAGATAATTCTCCAAAATCATTCACCAATTTAATCCCTACACAATTCCAAGGCCAGTCACTAATTCAATTTTAGGATCAGTTTACTAAGCACTCAAAGGAAATAGATCGTACTATCACTCAAAATGTGTTGTCGGTAAACATGTCAAAGACAAAGAAGAACATACTCATCGAATAGAAATCTTAAAATAACAAAAATATTTAAAATTAATGTAAATGAAATAACATCCAATCCCTATCCTTGATACTCCCTCGGATCAAATCATAATTGTTTAGCCCACCATTGATGATATTCTACTAATGAAAGTAGGATGTAGACTTATGGGTGGAAAATTGAAGAAGAGTAAAATTATTAAAAGAACGAACACTCCATCATTGTGTGATTGAATTCACAAGTGATGGTGTGAATAATTTCACACCTTGATTAAATGGTATCAATGTGTGAAGAAAGGGAAAAGAATACGTGAAAAATAATAATAAATTTTATTAAAATAATAAACGTGAAAGAAAATCTTACATGGGAAAACATGACGATGCGATTACAAATTGAAAGCAGGAAATTACAATTGAAAGAAATACAATGGATGAAAGAAACACATGGATTCAACGAAAAATGTTAGATGATAATTCCCTTCACCACCAAATCCTTATATAGGCATATTAGAAGTCTTAGAGACACCCCATCACAATAATTTCCATCCCATTTAATTTAGAGAGTCAAAAGGAGAATGAGAAAATTAACGGAATTTGACGTTTCGAAGTTGACCCGGAAATTTCGTCCAGATTTTTTCACCATATTTACGTGTATATTTGTAATTGAAGGAGGCCGAATAATCAACGGTCATAGAAGAAAAATAAATTATTCCATTTTTCCTCTACTATATTCCCAAATTTTAGGTCATTTGGCACATCCGTTTGTATGTTATGGTCTCAATGGTGGGACAACTTTATGTGCATTAATGTCGGGCCCATTATTTAAATCTCAACATCAGATCCCTTTATCATCATGAAAACGTCAGCATTAGCTCCAGACAGTGTTGAATAAAATGATCCTCATATTATTATGTTTCCTCTGTAAAAATTGGAGCTACATTGGGCTTGTTTTGTGGGCCCCTCATTTGTTTGATGGGCCTTAGGCCCATTATGTTTTCTCCAGCAAATTTATAATTCAGGCACATAAATATCCATCTTCCCTTGGGATTCATACATCATACCTACAAGATAAAATGTTCCAAACTAAGTGGTCAATCATATCCTAAAATTTCAAATTCATAAACTGAATATAATTCTGTCCACAAACAAATGAATAATTGGGCCCAAATTTGCATTTTAAACATGAATTGCATTTAAGATGAGAAATGAAGTTCTATTTTTGTAATGCACTAAAAACAATGTTTATGGACTATGAAAAAATGAATAAAAAGATATTAAAAATTAATATTATCCACTATTAGTGAATAATCACACCCCCAACTTGAGTTTTCCTAGTCCCGAACAAAATATATATAAAATATGAAATTCAAATCTCCTTTTCCAAAAACATTTTAATACACATTGCTCACCCAAATACCTCATACCTAAAACAAAATATGAAACCCATCAAAATAATTTAAAACAAGCTAAGTTTATAAGCATATCTCAAGACCAATCCCATTCCTTTGTTCAAATTCATCGCCAAATTTCATCCAATTTCTATTAGGCATAAAAAATTGTTGTGAATCATAAAAGATATGGGGCCCATTTTCTTGTTCAAGGGGAAAAAATGGAAGCGCGAGGTGGTAATCTCATTAATATTTAAGATGTGTATCCAATTGTTTCTTGAATTCTTTTTTTATGATTTTTTATCCATAATAGATATGAAAAGACTAACTCTGGGAAAGACAACTATGGAGTCACGATCCCCAAGTGCTGGATGCCACACATATTTTCAATTTCATGCTCTACAATAGAGATATAAATCCTAACTCTGGGCAAGAAAACTATGGAGTCACGATCCCCAAGTGTTGGATGCCACGCATTTGTACAAAACATGGCTCTATGTGGTCAAAAATAATGTTTTTTTATTATACTCAAATTAAACTAAAAGTGACCCGGAACTCTATGCTATAATGAAAGGGACCCCGAAACTAAAATTACACCCACGATCTAGTAGACATGCATTGTGGCATTTTTATAAAGAGGATGAAAATGTAAACTTTGAAAAATCACATCAGACAACTGCACATTCCAAAAACTATGCTCAGGAACTGAAACTTGCAATAAAATCACAATCAAGGCATCCAAATTTTTTGATGTACAATTTCAGAGTTTTTAATGTGTGTTATCATGTTCAAGGTTAATGAAATTTTTCTTTCCAGGCATGTTCTTATAAAAAATAATTTTTTTTATTTCATCTCCCCCCAACTTAGAATAACACTATCCCTAGTGTTTAAAGAAAATAAACGTTAGAAGGGGGTAGGAGAGCAGTTCAAAGAGGAAATTAAAAATGATAAAATGGAACAAATTCACCTGGTTTTTGAAGTTGAAGTTCATGATGCTCTAGATTACTCCTTTGATCTCTTGGGGGATGTAGGCACCTCCTTGATTGAACATGTATCACCCAAAATAGTTCTTAAACCATAAAAAGAAGAACAAAGAATACCAAACAAACAACACAATGATTTATTTAATTCCAAGTATCATCATTTTTATGATTTTCCCTTTTTTATTTTTTAAAATCAAACTAATGATACATTGACTTCTTTTAAATTTCTAGGTAAGGTATTACTCAGGGATCACACCACGTGACACTGATGAATAAAGTGCTCCCCTTTCATACCCATCCAAACTCATAAAAGAATAACTGATGAAGAGTCTAATTTTTTTTAACCTACAAAAACATAAATAAAATAAAATAAACTGATGATAAATTGCCTTATTTTAAATTTCTGGGTAAGGTATTACTCAGGGATCACACCGCGTGACATGGAAGTATACAATGCTCCCCTTTAATAATGTTCCTTACTCATAAAAGAAGAACAAGTCAACAGTCTATGATAATTTATTATATAAAAAATAAAATTATTCAAAATGATTGGAAACTTGAAAACCATGGGTTGCCTCCCATGTAGCTCTTTTGTTTAACGTCGTTAGCTCAACTTGAACCCCCCAACTTATCTAATTCCAACATTCAAAATTTTAATTAACCCATATTTTTCCACTTCAATAAGATTGAGATTGATTATTTTTTTGAAATTTGTTTCGTGTAAAATCCTATTTTCAACAATTATTGGTAAAATCCAAGGAATATATGAAATGGTTGATCGAGTTGCATTTATAGTCTTTCCTAAGACACCAAGGATCATTCCTACATTATTGGTTTCTTGTGATGGATGAATTAGAAATTAAAGGTCTTGTTTTTACCCTATAAAAGGATAATTTAGTGGGGATTAAAGGTTAATAATTTTGAAGTTGGGTTGATTGAATTTTCCTAAAAATGATTGGAATTTTGAAAATTAACTTTCTTCTTCAAAAAATTTAGAAATAATCGGTTCATTTTGAAATTGTTATTCCTCCTGAAAATTGTCCAGTTGAATGTCAGGAATGGGTATAGACTCAATTTTTGTGATTTCTCCTAGTGGTTCAATGATTGGTGCTTTTGAAAATTTGTTAATGGATTTATATTCAGGAAACTCAATCCATGATGTGAAATTTTCCTCTTTTGAATCCAAAAAATAAATTTTTTCTTTATTTGAAGACCCTTTAAAAATTCCTCGATCCTCTCTAATTATCCCAAATCCTATGGATGGTTCTTCAATAAAGGGATGAGGGGTTTGTGTGTTACAATATTCTTCTATCAATATTGAAGAAGAGATGGTTTGAGTGGGAATAGGGTCCACACAAGTTTTAATGCTTTGTAGTTCTATTCTAAAACTTGATACCTCTGAATTCATTTTTTCCATTTGTTTGCACAATTTTTGAAGAATTTTTTCTGGATTAGGATTGATAGATGTTTGGACATCATGTACCTCCTCAATATTTATCTTTTCAATCAGTATTGATAGGTATAGAAATTTATCTTTTAAACATTTATTATCACAAATATCGTTTATGTTATCAGGTGTGGTGTATTCATTCAAAGGTTGATCAAAGTAGTTAAGAAAAATTGGTGATTACCAATGTGTATTTTCTAATTGATTTCATCCAGAGTTTGTGAATGGATATTTTTTATTATACTCCATTGGATTCATTTGGAAATTTGGAATCGTGATTTTTTGGAGTCAAAAAAATAGAAAGGTTAAAAGAGAAGAGAAATGGGGATGTGAAAAGAGAAATGAGGGAGAATAAAAAGATGTTCTAAGGTGACTTATTTGGTCCCCGACAATGGTACTAAAATTTGGTTGCACCCAAATTTACCATACTGGTTAAATCGGTCGTTTATGTACAAGTAGGGATCGAATCCACAGGGACCGAAGAAAAAACCTTGAGACAAACAAATATGTTTCAGGATTGGCTATGAAGTGGCCAACATTGAGGTAGATTTTAATTGAAGAACTAATGATAAAATTTAAATAACAGGCATGAAAAATGATGTGAACAAAACAATTATTGATGATGGGTTCATCTTAGGTTTTCGCTTGGGGTGGATTGGATAAATTTCTTTTCTTAAAAATTTCATGTCATTAATTGAAGACGTATCCAAAAAACAAGATAATTCTCCCAAATCATTCACCAATTTAATCCCTACACAATTCTAAGGCCAATCACTAATTCACTTTGAGGATCACTTTACTGAGAACTCAATTGAAGTAGATCATACTAGCACTCAAAATGTGTCGTCGTTAAACTTGGCAAAGACGAAGAAGAACATACTCATCGAATGGAAATCTTAAAATAACAAACAGATTTAAAAATTAACGTATAGGAAATAACATCCAATCCCTAACCTTGATACTCCCTTGGATCAACCCTTAAGTGGTTATCCCTCCATTGATTCTATTCTACCAATGGATGTGGGATTTATACTTATGGGGGCGGAATTGAAGAAGAATAAAATTATTAAACGAACGAACACTCCCCCGTTGTGTGATTGAATTCACAAGTGCTGTTGTGAATAAATTCACACCTTGATTCAACGGCATAAACTTGTGAAGAAAGGGAAAAAAATAAGTTAAGAATAAGCATAAATATTATTAAAATAATAAACGTGAAAGAAAAACTTACATGGGAAAACATGATGATGCGATTACAAATTGAAAGCAGGAAATTACAATTGAAAGAAATACAATGGATGAAAGAAAAACATGGATTCAATGAAAAATGTTAGGGGATAATTACCTTCACTATCAGATCCTTATATATACATATTAAGAGCCTTAGAGACACCCCATTAAAATAAATTCCATCCCCATTAATTTAGATAGTCAAAAGGAGGGTGAGAAAATTAAGGGAATTTAATGTTTCGAAGTTGACCCGGAAATTTCGTCTAGATTCTCCCACCATATTGACATGTGAATTTAGAATTGAAGGAAGCTGAATAATTATCAGTCGTATAAGAAAAATATCTTCCTCCATGTGTCCTCTATCACCTTTCCAAATTTCAGGTCATTTTCTGCAACCGTTTGTATGTTATTATCGCGATGGTGGGACGACTTTATGTGCATTAATGTCGGACCCATCATTTAAATCTAAACTTCATATCCCATTATCATCATGAAAAATTCATAATTAGCTCAAAAAACAATTGAATAAAATGATCCTCATATTTTTATCTTTCTACTGTAAATATTTGAGCTTCATTGGGCTTGGTTTGTGGGTCCCACATTTGTTTGATTGGCCTTAGGCCCATTATGCTTTCTCCCACAAATTGTTGCATTCAGGCGCAAAAATATCCATCTTCCCTTGAGATTCATCCATCAGACCTAAAAGATAAAATGTTCCAAACAAAGTGGTAAATAAAATCCCAAAATTTCAAATTAATAAAATGAATATAATGCTGTCTACAAACAAATGAATAATTGGGCCCAAATTTTCATTTTAAGCATGAATTGCATTTAAGATGAGAAATGAAGTTCTATTAATGTAATGCACAAAAAACAATGTTTATGGACTTTGGAACAATGAATATAAAGATATTAACTATTAATATTATCCACTTTTATTGACTAATCAGCGACCAACCCGTGGACATATCTAGATGATGCCTATATATTTCAAATCCACCAATTGGAGGCTCTGACCCTAGACCTAGGACAATGATTTGTTGTTTCCATAACAAGGGGGAGGACTTTCCCAAGTATAAGAGATACCAGAAGATTACTTCATACTCCTACACAAACCAGGCTCAGGTAATCATAGAGCATCTTACTCCCATAAGGTATCGGGATGTCCACCCCATGGCAACGAAGATACATCATAACTGCTTGTTTCGTCAGCCTGGAATTAACCAGCTCAAGCTGACGTGCCACTATTTCTTCGATATCATCACGTGTGTCCCCTTGGGCTGAATACCAGATGAGATTGGATCAATACCCTTAATCATTATTGTTGCGGTAGCACAGGGGTGCCTCGAAGCAGTATCCACCACCGCGCAGGCTGGTACCGGCCTCCAATTGGGAGCTGCCAACTCAAAAGAAGCTCCTCCCACCGAGGATTACCCCTCCACAAGATAGTAGGTGGATTTAGAGGATTCACCCATGTCTTTGTAGATACTATCTCCACCACGAATGATGTCTCGGTATAGGTGAACCTCGGTCACGAGGTAGACCTGAAACCCACATTGATCAGTGATGCCATGCCCCTCGAGGAGAAATAGAAGTACATAGACATCTTGAAACAACATCGTGATGTATTCTCCTGAGTTATGATCAGAAGCCAGGGATAGATCCTCAAGTATCCATCCACCGCCTCGGTCTCCCGATAAATCATCGCAGGTTCAAGAAGCCACCCCGGAAGATGAACCCTTCTAACAGTGCCATGGTTGGGGAAGAAGTTGATAAGATCATCAGAGATAATTTTGTTAAGGAGGTCCAGTCCCCCAAGTGGATGAGAAACATTATTCCATTAAGGAAGAAGAACGGAGAGATGTGAGTCTTCATCGACATCCGAGATCTCAACCATCACTATCCCAAGGATGATTTACCCCATCATGTGACAAAATTTTTGATCGCCGCTACAACTAGGTTATAGGCACTCTCCTTCATGGATGGGTACTCCGGGTATAACCAAATGTGAATGGCCCCTGAGGACGAGGAGTTTACAACTTTCAGGTAATCACAAGGTACTTTCTGCTACCATGTCATGCCCTTCAGTTCAAATAATGCAGGTGCCACCAATCAGCAAGCTGTGCACCACATATTTAAGCCAATTCTCAGAATGTTGGTAGAATGTTGCATGGATGGCCTAGTGGTAAAACCTCTCTATCACCAGGACTATCTCAAAGACCTTGAGAAGGATTTTGGCTTCCTTCGTTCCTGTCACCTGAAGATGAACCCATGGATGTGTGCCTTTGGGGATACCTCTAGAAATTTTCTCATGTTTTTTGTCAGATAAAAAGGCATTGTGATTGACCTAGAGAAGATCAATTCCATTAGTCAGATGTCTCTTCTGAGCAATATTCTAGAACATTGAGGATTTCAATGCCACTTAGCCTACATACACCGATTCAACGCAAATTTTTCCGGAAAGTGTCTGTCTTTTTCTCGGCTCATGATGAAAGAGACTGTCTATGTGTGGGACAAAGAGTGTCAGACTAATTTTGAGGAAATCAGGAAGTACCTTCTCCAGCCTCCGGTCTTAATGCCACCCATCTCTGGAAAGCCTTTGTTCCTTTATGTGACCCCCCTGGAATGATATCTCGACACCCTTCTCACCCAGAAGAACCACTAGAGGACCGAGAACAGCCTATACTACCTCAGCCACATGCTCCTCGATATGGAGACTAGATACTCCCCTATCAAGAAGAGCTTCCTTTCCCTTGTATTCATAGTACAGAAGTTGCAGCTTTACTTACAGTATCATGAGATTCAACTGGTGTCCCAGGTATATCCCCTGAAGTTCATCCTGAATCACCCCATGTTGACTGGCTGAATATCATGGTGGGTGGTAATCATCCTGTAGTTTGATATCAGGTTAGTTCCCCAGAAGGCTATCAAAGGGCAAGAATTGTCGGAATTCCTTGCTTCCCATACAGCTCTTGTGGACTTTTCCCTGGACCTCAATTTTCTTAATGAAGTGATTCTCTCGGTTGACCAATCTATGTCGTTCTGGAAAATGATCTTTGATGACACTTCCCAATGCCCCATATAAATGAGGATCAATGACCCGATACTCGATAGAGTAGGCCAATGTATCATTTTCATTACCGAGGAACGAGACATCTTTCCATACTCATTCTTGTTGTTAGAAGGAATCAACAATAATTTGGCAGAGTATCAGGCTCTCATCACTGGCCTCGAGATGGCCCTTGAGATTGATGTGCCCCATTTGCATGTGAATGGGGACTCTGAACTAGTCATCAAGCAGATCAATGGTGACTATGTCGTCAGTAATCCAGAGCATGTACCATTGTTAGGGCGCACTCTCCAGCTAATGGCCCAACTCCCATCTCGGCCAGAAGTTACTCATGTCCCTCAATCTCAGAATGGTCGAGCTGATTCCCTGACCGGCCTAGCTATATCACTTAAAGAGCCTAAGTAGGATGATCTGATTATCCATGTGGCACAATGGAGAGTCATTGCTCATGTCACCCCATATGATGATGATGACCTTCAGGTGGCCCACCATACAACCAGCGCCTCCATGGCAGGACCTCCAGGTCCCCTAGATGCAGTGATTGAAGTGACTCCCTACTAGAGAGGCCCCTTTGTATAGTATCTCTATAATGGTAATCTCACAGAATATCAGGCTAAGCGTGATAAAATTCGATGATGCATATTATAATTTACCATCCATGATGGTTCTAGTCAAGAGCATATCCTCTACAAGCGCGGGGTTGATGGGTTTATCCTTTATTGCATTCATGGAGTCAAGATTTCCCAATTCATGCAGAAGGTTCATGTCGGTTCCTACATGGATCATCAAACAGGGCCAAAACTATCTCACCAGATCCAGAGATTGGGATAATTTTGGCCCTCTAGGATCCATGACTGCATCGAGTTTTCCAAAAGGTGCCATGCGTTCTATAATCATGATAACATCATGCATCGGCCACCAAGACTCTCCACTTCACCAAGTACTCTTCTCCATTTGTGGTATGGGGACTTGATTTCATGAGATCATATCCACAGGCAATAACTCGCCAGTGCAGATTCATCCTGACTACTATAGATTTCTTCTCCAAGTGGCCTGAAGCAGTCCCACTCAAAGAGGTCACAGTATGTTCCATCATTGAATTTGTGATCTCCAACATCATCTATAGATTTGGAATCCCTCACGCTGTCCTCACCTATAACAGTACAAACTTTCGAGTAGCTGAGCTAATGAATTTGTATGCTAAGTACAATATCTATTCTAACCTTACCTATCTCTATCATGCGCAATGAAATGGGAAGATCAAGAAGTTCAAAAAACACTCTCTAATATTCTGCAGAAAATTTTTGTACATTATAAGAAGATTTGGCCAGACAAGCTCCCCAATACCCTCGGGGCTTATCGGACAATGACTTGTAATTCCACTCGGGTGACTCCATATTCCCTAGTATATGGGACATAGGTTGTCCTGCCCATCGATATTCAATTTCCCTCATTGTGTACAACTTTCTATAATCAGAAAGTTCCAGATAAAGTAGTTGAAATCCGTCTGGATGAGTTGGAAGCGCTCGAAGAGAATAGGATTCATGACCTACACAATCTGGAAAGGCATCATAACAAGATAGAAATAGATTTCAACAAAAAAATTCACCTATGTTCCTTCTTGAAAGGCGACTTGGTATTGGCCTTGTAGACACCAACGGTACCCGGCAAGAAACCACCCAAGCTGGAGCCTAAATTGGAAGAATCATACATTGTTCACAGGGTTTACCCCAATGGAGCATACTCACATGTTATAATGGATGGTGAGCTCACAACTCCTCCCACAAATTCGAACATCCTCAATAAATACTTTTCATGAGACCCCATGGTATTGCATGACCTTTAACTGTACGGTCTTGCATGACCTCAAACTGTCTTGTCCCACATGAACCTAAACTTTAGGGTCCTCCATGACCTTAAACTACCCAGCCCAACATGACATTAAACTAGGTGTCTTCCTGCCAGATTTTAAGTTCATCTCAAGAACAATGTATGGCTTGATTCTAAAACTCATGGGATATATAGGAACACTCTGATGCCTCATCTTAATTCTAGCCCCGGTTTCCGCTTTGACTATCCCCGTAGGGGCATAGTTCTTTTGGAGGATCCTACATGGCATTGCATAAGCTTATTTGGCCCCACTCATGTAAGGGTTATGATGATTGCACCATGTTCCCTCCCTCTTTCTTCTATCCTACTATGTCCTTACCACATGACGTTAAAGTGCATGGATCTTTCAGAACTACGTATGTATTGATTCCCATCCTCATGGGATACGTAGGACCTCCCATACATTTTTTCCATAGGCCCAGCCCCAAACATTGGGATCTCCCATTGGGACGAAGCACATTATGTGGTGCAGGCTTTTTCCCTCATTCACGTCATGTTCATCATGTTATACCTTGTATCCCTACTCCCTGAAGATCCCCACCTCTTCAACTACACGACATGACTTTAAGTTTTACAGGCACATGTCACACGATATAGATGTTTTGTTTTGAATTTGGTCAACATCCATCCTTTTTCATTTTCACCACCCCCATATGTCCCAAACAAAGAGTGTTGTGGTTTATTCTGCCCCGTAGTCTTCCAAACCTCAGTCTTCCTTGAGAAGGGGTGTAATTATAGATTCCAGACCCTTCTGTGATGAGGATATACTATTCCTACTCCTTGTTTCCCACACTACACAATACTCACATGGGCTTAGGATCAATGATGAAGTAATGCCCGCATGAGAGGACGTGTGGCTACAGTTGACTGGACACCCAACATCAGGTCCTTCGACCCCTTCGGCCCCTGGCTCGAGTTCTCAATTGAGATTGTGTGGTGTGGTACAGACTCTTGTCCTTATTCACGTCGGTATATTTTGCGAAGCCACACATATCCCCTTGAGACATCACCCTCTTCATTTATCTTCTGTCTCACGAGCACCGGCACTGCCATGCCTCGCGAGCCCCGTCATCTGGGTTTCCATCACCTTCTATATCCAAAAGGGCCCCTAAATGGCATAGATGCTCGACCCAAGGGCCCTCCAACCATTACGGGCTGACATCCATTAGGATTGAAAGGTGAGAATTGATTCATGTCCCATGTTTCAAATATGATCAATGGTTGAAGTTAAATTGTTTTGCCTAAACTCCAATCATGCAAGGGTGGATATTGTGTTGCGAAAATCTTCTCAACAGTTGTCCTCTATCATCATTGTCGCTTTGTCGTCTTCCAACGGAATACTGATTCAACCTTGGTGTCCCATTAATATGACAATAAACTAGGCATCTCGGTCAAAGATCTAATACCATAAACTAAGATCATCATAGTCCTTACTGCAAGACGTTAAACTGCAAGCTGGATGTGACATTCTGCCCATTTCCCAGCCTTAGGATCCTCAGCATTCTCGTGCTCCTAGCCCGAGTTATCACATAGGATTGTACAGTGTGATGTGGGATTATATCCTCATTCACTTCGGGTTACTCACCATGTCGTAAAAATCCCTCATTGGGTATCATTCCCTTATTTGAATCATCATCACATCTAGAACTACGTGTGCCTTGAGCCCAATCCACATGGGATACGTAGGACCGCCCGAATGTCTAGTGTTTTTAGTCCAACCCCATCTCTTAGAAACCTCCCTATCATCTTGGCCCCATGGCCTGTATTCTTTTAGAAGAGGGGTAAACAGTGTGGTATGGGATTATGTCCCCATTCACGTCAGGTTTATAACAACCATGCCACATACCTCTCTCTCCTTAGTGTCCTTTTCTCCCTTTTCCTACTCTCGCCTCTTTGAATCAGCTACCATTAAGTCAGGTCCCTCGGCCCTCTTTAGTGATTCACCAATTGGCCCATGAGTACTCTAGTCTAGAACCAGGAGTGTGAGATTATACCTAGACATGATTTCACCCATCTTTTAAGCTTCATGTTCCCCTTCATTTCAGCATCCATTATATTTCACATATGAAGGGACCCCCCAAATGGCATGGATGCAACGCCTAAGGGCTCTCCTATCATATTAGGCCAATTTCCTCAAGGATCTTGAATGGAAAATTGATACAAGTCCTACGTTGCGAATATGGTCAGTGGTCGACACTAATTTATTGTTCTCATTTCAGGTCACATTATATGGTTGATGTGTTTCGAACACGGTCTACATTTATCCTCCATCGCCACACCAACCCCGTCAAGCCTCGACACTCCTGAAACTATCCCTCAGTGCACATTTTCATGTTTGGAGGACAAAGCCACGGGAAGGCATCATAAGGGGCTCCGCACTGACTTCCCTTTGGTGTGTGTTCCATGTATTGAAAAAAACTCTTTCGCCCTTGTTTCCCACACCGAGTTTGACCCACATGGTCTTAGGAATTGTATTGAGGTATGCGCATACATGGAAGGATTCCACCTCTTCATGGTTTGAGCTCTATGACCTTAAACAAAGATCACTTTTATAACTATATATGGCTTGATTCACATTCCCATGGGATATGGAGGAATCCCCATACATCTCATCTATGGGTCCTGCTCGAGTTCCACTAATTTCTCTCTTTTGTTCCGCCTTCTAGTCCCCAACTCTTATAGGACCACGTGATGTAGTGTGTGTGGGATTATTCCTTCATTTTTGTACGGCCTACAATTTCCACATTACATACTCCCATCCCAGGATCTAGTCCCTCCTATCTCCTTCCTCATATTCTCTTATCCTTTTATACCCCCCCAGGCTTGAGGTTTCTTCCATTGAGTTTCATGCGCTGTGCTATTGGATTATGTCCTCATTCAAATTGGGTATGATTTATCACATTATGTGAACGCCCTTTATGGCTGAGCCATATGACTTTTAACTATGCTTCCTAGTCCCACATGACTTGAAATTGTGGCAACTATACTACACGATGCTAAAATGCATGGATGGTCCCATAACATGACCCAAAACTATGATATTATTGTCCTGGCCAGACGACGAAAAACGGTTATGCTACATGGTGTCCTCATTCAAGGGGACAACATTTTTGGTGTCTGCCACACACCATACCATTTGTCAATGCCTGCACATGACCTGATTCTTATGGTGAGGCCTAGACATTCTATCACTAGGTCCATCGCTTCACAAAAAAACACTCATTCATCCAAATGAAAAAACAATATCTATAAAATGACGCTTCTTTTGGTGCAAGGGCCAGACCTACACAACATTATTATCTTTTGGACTCCTATCTTATCGTGTCATTCCTAGAATTACATTGGGATTGATTCCCATTTCCATGGGATATGTAGAACAGCCTGGACATTTTTTATTCGGGTCCATCCATGTTTCTTGGAAACCTCATTATTTTCTTGTCCCCTAGAATGAGTCCTCCAAATGGGAGGGTATGTGGTATGGTACATGATTATGTCCTCATTCACATCAGGCTTATAGCTACTGCACCACATAATACCTTCCTGGGATCCCCCCATTCTTTCTGGATATTCATATTAGTTTCTCACCCCCCCCCTCGAATGCTCGAAGCTTGGTTTGCACTCTCACATTTGAATGAAATAATAAGGTGGGAAACCATTGTTTCTCACATCGGGCACGAACCACGTAAGCTTAGGAATTGATTGTTGGACGCTCCACAAATATGACAAGAGTGGAGTAAACAAATACAAATAAAAAAAATTCATGCATGTAGCTGGCATAAAATGATTGAAGCATGAAATCATGTTTGAAGGTTTGCAAGTATTACAACACCAGATGATCAGTCCCTCCCATAGACAGGTTGACCCCGTCAAAAGAAATTTGCAGCTCCGCCACCCTCTGGATTATGGAATCTAGGTTATGCTTCCAGTAGATCAGTTCTCGCTCCACCTCGGTAGTGATGGGGCACAGTTCGTCAGCCAAAATATGGGCCCACTTCACTTCAGGCTGGATAATAGTAATTTCATTAGAGGATTGCTTCATGTGCTCCAAGGCCTCTTCCAGTTGGGCCTTCAATCCCATTATTAGCTCTGATCGTGCATTGAGGGAGGCTGAGTGCTCATCACCTCAGACCTGTAGCTATGGACTCTCATATTCAGCCTCCTGGAGCCTCTTGATCTTCACCGCTTTCCCCCGCTAGTAGCCCACACCAAGGCCATGGTCTTACTCCTAAGTCTTCTCCTCCATGAAATCACGGACGAGCATGTAAAGATGCTGAGCATCTACTCCCTCAGCGCACATTTTGTGTAGTCATGAACAACGTATCTCCATCTGGTATATCCATTGTTCTTGAGGAGTTTCATCGATAAAGTGATTGATCTGCTTCCATGACTGGAGATAGACTATCTTGTTATCCTCTTCATCAGAGGCTGTTTCGTCCCAGTCTATGGGGTAGGAAGGCTCATACCTAGGGAATTCCCCCATGAATTCGTTAGTAGGGTCTGCATCTTGTGTCTAATCAGGTATGGGGGGACCTGGGCTATCCAAACAATCTTTATCGTCGGATCCCGCTTCAATGATCGC
This sequence comes from Viscum album, assembly GCA_963277665.1. Lineage (NCBI taxonomy): Eukaryota > Viridiplantae > Streptophyta > Magnoliopsida > Santalales > Viscaceae > Viscum > Viscum album. Next base: position 1,040,899,336 of record OY728165.1, read on the forward strand.
AGGCACAACCCTACCAGTGGTCCCACCAGTGGCTTAGAGCGTCGTGGCTTGGTCAGTTAGGATATCTGCCTCAACGATCACCACCATTCCCCTGATAAAATCACTACCTAGAATACCAACCAAACTCTAAAAGGAATCCCACGTCATTTAAAGAACTGTACATTCCAGAAAGGCATGGATGTTAGTTATCCTGGTCAATAGGTGGAAGTCATGAGTTTTGTAAGAGATACATACAGATATCAAATTCTCGGTCTCGATCTTGGGTTGTTGTTGTAGCGACCCTGAGGCGTGGTCGTCTGTATATTATCAAAAGGTTTGAAATATCTATAGAATCCACCTCGGGTATCCTATCCCCACTGGATGTGGTAATATCCATTGTAGTGGGTGCATATATTGATGTCCCTGCATCTACATCCACTGAGGGACGATAATGGGTTCTGTTCATGAGGTCCTCCTAAACATTTCAAATGATTAGTAAGGAGTCCAAAATTACCTAGAAGCAAACCCTGAGGAAGGAGATTTAGATTTTACCTCAAGGGCCTCTGCAAAGTCTTCATGATCTGGGTCATGAGCACCAACTTCACCCTCCTCCAATGGGCTCCCTCTACCGGCCTCCTCCTCCCAAGAGGAATCGTTTGATTCTTTCGACAAAGGGAATCACACTCTCAGTTCAGTAGCTGACAACTTTGGGGGAGCCATTCTATCCAAAAACACCATCACCTGATCTTTCATTGGAATTGGAACACCCCAGGAGTGCACGAAGCCCTCCAACTCGGCCAGGTATTGCTCTACCTCTTCATGGGACACCGCAAAGCTGGCCTTGATAGAGCCTATACAAGGAAAGTCCATCCCAAGATGGTTAGTGTGTTTCCACATCTCAGAAAGGCCAAGGAATTGCCTTTTGACCTCCCGGATGTCACATGCCTCTAGGAAGAAAAAATTCTCTATCATTTCTATGTGTCTTTGCTGCTTCCCCAGTGCCTGGGTGGATATTATACAAAATCCACTTATTGGTCTCCCCTCTGGATAACCATATTCTTCTGGGACTGTCAGGTCCGCTGCCATTTCTAGATCTGCTGCCACTTCCTACCCCTCAACCGGTATGGGACTCGCTGCCACGACATCCCCACCACCACATGATGTACTTGCCACCATCCTACCCTGGCCTCCAGGCTGGGGAGGCGCACCATCACTGGCACGAATAGTTGCCTGCTTCCGCATCTCTCCTGGGCAGGCCACCTCCCATCTTTTGGCGTACTCCTTCACCAACCTAATCATGATGGTGGACGAAGGTAGAACATTTTGAATCTTCCCATATTCATGTGTGAACATTATCCATATCTGCCTGATAGCACAGAAATGATCCTCAGGGTGCACCTCTAAATAGACCCGCGAGGTCAATCAATGCATACACCAAAATTGCCTAGAAAATCAGTGTGTGGTGTACGGCTCGTAGAGAGGCTCACATTCCACACTTACAACCAGGACTACACCTAGAAATTCCTGGAGATATGACCAGTTCTCTTTTTCCCCTTGGATATCATCAATAAAAGTACCTGTTGGCAGCAAGAATGGATGAAAATTGAACTCCTCTACCTTCCAGACATGGTTCAATTCTACCCGCATGGTCAGCTAGGCCAGAAATATCCCAATGGAGATTAGGATAGATGGGTGGAAGATCAATACCAAAGGAGATATGGGTTTAAAATTTTCATAGACTCCCCTGACGTGCACCACTATCCACCCATACAGGAGCTAGAACAGCTCAAATATCCTATGTGGCATCTTCCCCTCACGGATATGCCATAACATCTTATACAGCTTAGAAAGCATTGGGTGTCCAAGGTTTATGCTCCCACATATCGCCAACATGGATTCCATGGTAAATGTGTTTGGTCGCATTCCCATGTTTCTATCCCACACTGGCAGGATGCAATCGAAAATGAGAGCTGCAATAAATGTCGTCATCCTGACGAAATGTTGTTGCTTGGTGCTAACACTGAATCCCCAAGTTTTCTACTAGATGTCCTCCAAAATCCTCTATTAAAAGTTCTCCTTTCCCCCATTGAGCCCCTTTCGGGCTTGTTTGAGGCCTAACCGGAAACTGCCTGTCTATCGGGAAGTTCAGGAACAACATGAACCACCATCTGAAGTGGATGTCTCTCAATACTTCCTTGTCCTCTCTCGACACAAGCTCCATCAATACCATCGCCAGTAGAGGCATTTTCTATGGATCCTCCCACGCACCCAAAATAGGTAGGAATTCCTCATACATTTCACCCAGTATCAGGATCCCTGAAATCTGATTCATATCCCATAAATTGATGTTGAACTCCCCATGGTGTAAGTGGAAGGTATTGGTCCTTGATGAAAACCTGCTAAACAACATCGGCATCATCTACTTCATTTGATAGATATAGAATTGGGAGGCCCAATCCGCCTCATACAGGCCCACTCTCCTTAGCTCTTCCCTGGAGTTTTCACATGAGGCAGCTACACAGTAGGCCCAGGCCCAATCATCTATAAAGATGTCACCCTGATGTAGATCCCACTCATTGGACCATCCCTTCCCCGGGTTCCTCAGGGTTGCCTTAATGATCGTCTGGTACAGAGTGGGGGGATGAATCTAGCTGAAATTACTTCCCATCTACATTTTTTAGATGATTGTATAGGCAATCATCAATAACAAGCGTGAATTCCTCCCGAGCATGGCTGTCAGCCGCCCTGAACCACTGGCGCTGGCACGACGTGCTACTAAAAAAGTAAGATGGCTCATCCCTACTTGCTTCAGGGATGAAGACATCATCCCTTAACCCAAATCCATATAGAGGAAGTCTCTTACACATCATATTGTTCCTTTGGATTTATGATTGCAAATTCGTCAGTGAATCATGGTCAGAGTGGATCTGTACAAACTCCCCAAGATCCAACCATTTCACCATTTTCTTCCTTTGGGCAGTGTCCACATGGACCCCCCTTGAAGCTTCTTGGTGAGACATTTATTTTTTAAAACTTGGAAACTTTTCATCCCAGTTCACAAATTCATTTTGTGGAGTTCATTCATGGAGAACATTATTGAAGCTCGGTACCATCAATGAAATCATGATGCATTGCACTGACCTTCGGATGCTAGCAATAGAGTGCATCGTTATGGAGTCAAAGACTCACTGTGTGTCGTGAAGCGAAGGCCCGATTCATAGAGAGAAATTGTAGAGCACACAGAGCTTCATGAATCTAGAGTTCTAAAAGACAAAATAATGGAGAAAGTAAAGGAAAAAAGAGGGGTGAGCTCCCCTAGTTATAGGCGAGGACCCTTGGTGCTTCACAGCGGGTCAAATCGCGGTGAACTTCACGATGTGCTCAACCTTTCCATTCCCTCTCCCCTTTTTAATCCCCCATCATGAGTCGTCTTAGTGATGGATGAGGGATATTTGGGATTTACCCTCAAACATTGACCCTCACTTTCTCCTCGTCTCCCAGTCTGAGGGGGTCATTTGTTGGTATCAATCATTTGGAAGAACAAGAATGAACGGAAAGAATTAGGAGAAACCTCGCGAAGAACAATCGCAGAGCCCCTTGGGCCCCGTGGCCAGCACCCAACTATTCCTTCGTGAACCCGCCATGGAGCAAAGAGCTGGGATGCTCCATGAACCCCTTTGATGTTCGCAAACCCACCACAGATCAAGGAGGAAATATGATCTGAAAACCCCTTTAACATTCACAAACCCGCCATAGAGCAAGGAGGCGGGATGCTCCACGAAACCCTTTGACATTCTTGAACCCGTCGTAGAGTGAGAAGGAGGGATGCTTTACAATCCCCTTTGAGGTTCGCAAACCACTATAGGGAGAGATCTGGCTTCGCGCCAAGTGATCTCTACTCCACGACACCTCTTTCCTATAAATATCAGGCTCCCCTCAAGCCTAAAAGAAGGTTCCTCCAACCTTTCTCCTTCCGAGCTCCCATTTCACGAAGCAATTTATGCTCTGAAAACCATGAGATTTTTAAGGTAATTTTTCATCATGAGGTGCCTTCCCCTTTGCATGAATTCCACCCCTCTTTAAAAAGGGATTCCCTTTATGGATCCCATAGGCCTCCATGAAGGAATAAGATTCCTAGTGGGACTCATGCCTTCTCGGAGCACTCGTGCTTCGTGAAGCATCATTCCTATACATGAGACCCACATGCTATGTCGTGGTCACTATGCCTCGTGAAACATATTTCTTCACACTACTACGATTCACAAGGCACCCTGTATTCGTGAAGCACTGCTCTGTGAATGACTTTCCAATTTGCGAAGCAGCATCTATATGCACCTATTCCCTATTCCTAGGCTTGGCCACTTCACTTTGTGAAGCACCCCCTTCATGAAAGCTCCTCCACTACATGGAGCACTAGAGATTCGCAAGGATTCTACATATGAACCCCTTTTATCTTCAACTCCATCTCACATGCATCCCCTCATGTTATCAGGAAGTAATTTCAAGGTCTCTTGGGAGGTGTTTCCCATTACGTTGCATTGCAACATGCTTCTTCTCAGAGGCAAGCTTACAGATATTTATTCATTGCATAGCCACACTAACATGGACCCCTCAATGGATTGCTCCAAAACACTCCATTAATACAGCATTTTTGATGCCTTCCCTTCCCTAAGGGGCATGATGTATCATTTATGTAAGTCTCAGGAGTGTGGAATGCATCCTTCTTATCTAAGCTACAAGACGTTAAACTGCCAAGCGCCATCATCATCACCACATGACGTTAAACTATAATCTCTCCCTGTGCGACGTATGAATCATTCCCCCACCTTTGATATTTTGCATTCCCACAAGTATCTACAGGAATGAAATCATTCCATACATGGAATGAGATAATTTTTATTTGAGAAGTGTCTGTTTGTGGGTAAGGGTAAACGACATTGGTGTAAGCCCCTACGTTTTCTTGCTGGTGGTAGCACCTCTGCTCCTCCTCTCTTCCTCAGTGCCAAAGCCCTCTTTCATTGAGCTTTGTCACTACCCAATCCTTCACCTAGGAGTAAGTCCCAATCCCCATCACTACAGGCCGCAGACCATGCATAAGCCCATGTTTCCTCTTTGGGCCGCTAAATATGTGTAAGCCCCACTCCACTTCCCACGGACTCAATTTTCACGACGTGATCATCAGGTCTCTACTGCCTCTTGTTTCTCACACCAAGCATGAATCATGTGAGATTAGAGTGAGCATCGACCATGATATATTCTATGGGAAGCCTAGAGTATAATCCCCAAACCCCATCCCGAACTATGTGGACATTGATCCTTTCTTAGGCAAGGTACGTAGAAAGGCTACCTGAAGTTCAAGCCCAACAACCATTGGTTTCGACCCCCCTTAACGTTAGTTCCCACTCATCCCAAACTACTTGGACTTTGATCTTTACCAAGGCAAGGTACGTAGGAAGCCTCCCTGAGGTTCGAGCCCAACAAACATTGGTTCTGACCACCCTTCACATCGGTTGCCTCTCATCTTGAACTACATGGACTTTGATCCTTGGCAAGGAAAGGAACATAGGAATCCTACCTGAGGTTCATTCACAACAACCATTGGTTCTGAACCCACTTCATGTTGGTTCCCACTCATCGCAAACTACATGGTGATTGATCCTCACCAAGCCAAGGTACCTAGGAAGCCTTCTTGAGGTTCAAGCCCAACAACCATTGGTTCTGACCCCCCTTCACGTTGGTTCCCACTCATCCCAAACGACGTGGAATTTTATACTTTCCAAGGGAAGGTATGTAGGAAGCCTCTCTAAGGTTCAATCTGAACAACCATTGGTTGTAACCCCCTTCACGTCAGTTCTCACTCATCCCAAACAATGTGGACTTTGATCCCGGCCAATGCAAGGTACGTAGGAAGCCTATGTGAGGTTCAATACCAACACCCATTGGCCTCAACCATCTTCACGTCAGTTCACCAAACACCCATTGAAATACATGGGATTTGATATTTGTGTCATAGATAGGTTACATTGGAAGCCTCTATGAGGTTCAACCCCAACCAGCAGTAAGCCATTATGACCCCAACCAGCGGTAAGCCATCGTGACCCTAATCATCGATAATCCATTTTCAAACCTAATCAGTAGTATGCCATTGTCACCCCAATCAGTGGTAAGCTGTTGACACCCCAATTAGCAGTAAGTCATTGTCAACCCCATTTATTGGTAAGCCATTTTCAACCACATTTTACGGTAACCCATTGTCAACCACATTTGACGATAATCCCTTGAAATACAACAATCAATGGTAATACATTGAAGTCCCAAATCAAGGGTAAGATGTCATCAGAAGAACTATGTGGACTTTGATTCTTGGCCACGGGGGTATATAAGAATCTTCAATGAGGATTAAGAACATCACTCATGACTCATCCTGATCTCTCGCTCGAGCCTATGTGTTTCAGGAAGGTTATGCCCCAACACGGAGGTTCAACATCCTCTGGTTCCCTTATATGCGTCTATTCTCATGGGCCGCCTCCCCATGTGTCCCATCATCCCACCAAACTATGATGAATTTGATTCCCTACCACTTGGATATGTAGGAAGTCTCTTCAATGATCAACCCCAATATCACCGTCTTGCTCACATTAGTTACATCCCATTCTCTCTCCACTTAACTCAACTCTCCATCATCCATCCTGATTCTTACTCGGGCCGCCACATCCCAGTGGGATCAGGACACCTCATTCCCCATTCTCCTTAACAACATTTGGGTATCTAACAACGCATTAGCCCTAACATCAGTGTTCCCTCCAGGGGTTACACACATATGATCCACTCGAATCAGTGTTCTGATCAGTCTGATCTATCTCTCCTAGAAGTTAAACTTGTGGCATACCCTGTGTTAAACATGGGAAGCTGAGGAAAACCACAGATACATGCCTATGGCATATGATTCCCCGCATACGACGCAGGATGCCATGGGATTCTACGCCCTCGATAATCCATATTATAAGGAGAAGAAACCCAGACGCACTAGTGTTCCGGCATCTAGAAACGCCAGTGATGTCCAACGTGACTACTCCCCTGACCAATGGTTGCTGCCCTGACCAGAACCCTTGGAATGTCCCGACAGAAGCAGTGTAATTAACCAGCATCCATGAAGACATGACACTGGGAAGAGTTTCACAAAACAAAACTTAATAATTAAGGGAGACCCAGACTAGGTGATGAGTTCCGAGAAGGAATCCATAGAAGGATGAACCGACATCCCATCATCACGTTTTGATCAAGGAGCAAACATCCTTGAAGAAGCGACGGAGGTTGCCTGCCTTTGGAAAGTGGGAATGCGGGGCAACAGCTGTGTGCCCTCTACGGAGAACTGCATGCTCCCTAGTGAAAGAATTAGAAACAATTACCGATATTAATTTAGATAGGTTGATATACAAATCCTAATTTTCTATCTGTTGGGTATGACTTCCTTGGAGCACTTTTCTATATTTTTGGACACACTCGACGGAATCAAGGTAAAATATTCCACCATCATGCTAGAAGAGCTAAGAAAGAGATGGTGGTACGCAATGGTAATGATGAATTAGCATGAGGGATTATATTAAAAATACATAAAAGTTCTTTTCACTAACAATTTCTAGCTAGACATGATGTTGTTATCCCAGTTCACAGAATTTTTTAAACTTGAGTAGGATAACAAGACTATTAAAAAGTAGGAAACTGATTTTACTATCCTCATGAACTTCACAGTGATGATAATATTGAATTAGAGGAAGAATTCAAAATGAATCAAGTTATGACTTCATCAAGATATTCATTCTCAAGTTTTCTTTTGGAAGCCTTATTCTTAATTAGACATGATGGATTGATATCTAATGTTTGAAATAGACCTGGATGGAAAGTCATGGTTATAAGGAGCTTCTTTCACTGTTAGTGAAATCACGAATTACATTATGGGAAAGAGGAAGTATGATGATTTCCATGGATGTTCTAAAAAGTATGGTTGTTATAATTCTCCTATAATACCATGGAAAAGTCCTTTGGTTTTCTACTAGTGTGTAAGGGGATTACATTAAAATAGGGTTTTCACTAATGTACCAAAGAATCATGGCTTCTGCAGACTTTTATGGGACAATAAATGATTCGACCATATTTATTCCACTCTGAATAGTGGAATGGTATAATAAAATCCTCCTAAAACATTAGGGAAAACATATTATTCACATGAAAAAGGGATCTAACTATATCCACATAGAACGAAGCTTATTTATAAAGTGGATGACTCTTTAGAGGAAGTGGATACAAGTCCAGGGACTATGGGAGGTATCATTACCAATGCTTCATCATTAGTGACTAAACTATTTGATACCGGTGCATATTATTTATTTATTACAACATTTTTTTTAATATAATAAATTTTCCTATAGTGAGATTATTTTGTGAAATAGAAATTATACACCCTTTGGTATGATGAGAGAGCAAGGTCTTCGTTGTCCCGTGTTTTTCTTCTCTCTCCGATGTTGAGATTCCTTGGAGTTTTTCAGATTATTGTCATGAAATTTCTTGACATAATTTTTTTGATATATTGGATCATTTATAATAAATCATTGAATTACTGTTACCTTTGACAGGTCTCTTTTACTACATCCAGTGGTGTGTTCCAAGACTTCTAAAGAGAATGGAAGCCTAGGTCAAGAAGAGATATAACTTCTTATTCAGAGTTTTGGAATGTGATATATGTGTATTCCATTGATCGTGGGCGTGAATAATTTACTATTGATCTACTTCATGTTGTTTTCAAGTTTCCCAATTTTTTTCCTTCTAACTTCTAAGGTTTTCCACCAGTAAAGGAGGTTGAGTTTTTCATTGACTGGATTCCTAGTACTCAACTCGTTTCTATTCCATCTTACCACATTAATCCAGTAGAAATAAAAGTGATGACATCATATTTGGATGATCTTCTTGAGAAATAATTTATCTTATTATGTGTGTCTCCTTGGGTGGAACCTATTCCCTTTTGAGAAGAAGGCTGATGGTTCATTTCCTATATGAATTGATTTTTAGAATCTCAATCGACTAACCGTAAAGAAGATATATTAATTTAAAAAAAAATTGACGATCAATTTGATCAGATGAAGAGGGATAAGTGGTTTTCAAAAATTCACCTTAGATCAGGTTACCATCAGTTAGGGATAAAAGAGCCTGTCATTTTGAAAACCTCCTTTTAGAGTAGGTGTTTGCAATATGAGTATATTTTCAGGAAATTTTGTTTAACCAATGCTCATGTAGCTATCAAAATATTTATGAAAAATATTTTCCATGAGTATCATGATACATTTATGGTAGTCATTTTCAATATCATCTTTATATACTCTATGGTCAAGTAGGATCACATGCATCATTTGATAATAGTTCTATGTTTTCTTGATAAATCATAGAAAAATTTCCAAGATTTCAAAATGTGATTTCTAGATCTGGGAAGTAATATTATTAAGAAATGTGATTTAGGAATAAATATTATCAATTGATCCAGAAAAGGTGGTGGATGTTCTAAATTGGGAGGAAACACGAAATAAATTCGATATTTGAAACTTCACAGGCTTGGTAGGATATTATCACAGGTACATAAAGGACTTCTTGAAGTAGGATTCTCAGATGAATATAGTAACTTTGAAGGGAGTTGTGTTTTTCTATAATGATAAATGCCATTTTTTAGATGAAGCATATAGTTACGATGATGTAGCTATCGACTCTTCCAGAGGCCAGGAAAGGTTATGGGGTCAATAATGAAGCATTAGGATAAGGATGGGGATGTGTTCTTAGGAACTATAACCATGTTCTTTTTTATGGATTTCATCAACTTAGGTCACTTGTGAAGAATTATCTGACCCATTACCTTGAAAATAATGTATTTATGAATGTGCTTAAAAGTTGGTGACACGACCTTTATGTAGAATGGTTTACCATGTATTCTGAAAATAAATTATTTCTTATATATCCTCTAAAAAATATTTTAATTTCCATCAGAGGTGTTGGGTGGAATATCTTAAATCTTTAGATCTTGGCATTTCCTATACCCTGAGTAAAGAGAGTTTCATTGCAAATTTTTGGAGTAGGAAACATCTGACCCATGATGTTATGGAATCTTCAGATTTGTGGAACTCAATGGATCTCTTTTCACAATTGTATATTGTAGTTCAGGAAAAAGGGGTCATGGCTTCCTTTTCTAGTGTTCATTATGCATATTATATTCTTAAATTGATTCTCCAAGAACAAAATCCAGATGAAGAGTTCCATATAATTAGATACACTCTTTATGGTGGGGAGGTAGTTTCCCAATGGTGGTTCTCCAAATCTGAAATTCTAGGCTATCAAAATAATTTTGTGGTACTATATATGTTATGGAAAGCTGTGACGGGGGATTTAAATAGTTAATAGTTATAATTTAACCAAGAAACCATAGAAATATTCTATGACAAGCAGTGGAAGTTCTGGTGTCCAGGTATGAGATTAGGAATTGATGATTTTTTTTCTTTTTTTATACATGCCAACAGGTTAAGGCAGAGCACCAAAAACATTCGGGTTTTCTTCAGCCACATATAGTCCCTACATGGAAGTGGGATGAGATATCTATGGAATTTTGGGTTGGGTTTTGATATACTCAGATAAATAATAATTAGATATGGGTTGTGATCAATATGATGATGAAATTGGATAACTTTTTCCCCATTTTTGATATATCCAAAGTTAAAGAGTTAGGATGTATATTTGTGATAGAGTGTTTTCATTTTCATAAGTTTCAACTTCCATAGACTCTGATAGGGATTCATGGTTCACTTCTCACATCTGGAGAGTCATTCAGGAGGAACTTGGATCTCTTGTTTGATTGAGTAAGATATACCATACACTGTCATATGGCTAGATATAAAGAGATATATAGATTCTCGAGGATATGTTCTGTTCTTATGTTCTCAACGTTGATGGAGCATGGGATGACCATATTGGGATGGTTGAGTTTTCCTATAAATATAGTTACAAGTCCACAATTTAGATGGCTCCTTTTGAGGCCTTATGTGGTCAGGCTTGTAAATATTTATTGTGTTGGTTGGATATTGGTGAGAGTTCCTTGGTCGGACCATGTTTGGTGCAAGAGACAACGGTATGTATCCAGTTGATTCAACCAAGGGTATTAATGGAAAAAAGGTCATATAAATCTTATGCTGACCATCACTATATACCATTGGATTTATCAGTTGGTGACCATGTGCTCTTAACGGTTTCACCCTGATTGGTTCATCGATTGCATTAGTAAAAAGGGAATATTTATCCTCATTTTTTGGTTACTTTTGAGTTAGTTGAGAATGTGGGGAAAGTTGTGTATCATTTATAATTACCACCACAACTGACTTTGATACAAAATGTGCTTCATGTATCTCATCATCAAAAGTTTTTATTTGATCCATCTCCTGTTTTGAGTTTGCGTGATCATGAAGTAGAACCTGATTTATCTGTGAATCAATGACCAATGAGGATTCATGATTCTGAGACCAAGGTACATCAGGGTAAGATGATACCTTAGGTTTGTGCTCTATGGAATCTTATTTATGATCATCATGAGACGTGGTAAAGAGATTCAATAATGAGAGAGCAATGGGATAGTCTTTTTGACAGGGATACTTCTTCAAAGATTTTCTAGGGACTTAATGTTTATATGGTGGGGAGGGTACAACATCCATTTACTATTTTATTAAACTTATAAAACCACTATTTTAATAATATTTTTATATTTTGTTTTTGGTTATTTTTGGTAGAAAATTTAAGAACCTTAAATATTCTTGGCTAGTGCACAGTTTTCGTATGATTGGAACATAGTTATCCAAACAATGTTCTCTACTAAAGTAAAGTTGATAATTTTGGATAGAGAGATCCACAAAAATTTTCCATGGTCAACCAATATACTCATCACCATAGTAAAAACCATGTGCCAATTTACAATGGGTGCACAACCGGTGCAAGGTCTAAATTGTGTGTTGTTTCATAAGAAACCATGTGGATGAGATTTTAAGAGATATGATTATTTACTAAATTTCCTCGATAAAGTATTATATTATATATGGAACTCCTTTGACATAAATCATTTTCTTCTAACCATAGATCTCTGAAGAGGGATTATTGGCCCCTTGGATCCCACCCGGAAGCTATCTAATGCTAGAAGAATGTCAATCGATCCTCTTATAGTTAGTTTACTCTTCGTGATATCTTTATCCAACAATCTATCTCTTTAAACCAAGGGTTTTATAGTTCTCATAATTTTTTTGGAGTCTTTTATACCCACAATTATGGATCTAAACCAATGTTTGATTCTCGGTTCTCCTTGATTTTGATGTTGTTGTTCATCATGGACAAATCCCATCTAGGGTTTAGTGAATTGAAATCCATTGGTCCTGAGGTATGCGGTTCTGTTATGAATCCAAAATTATAATAACCCAAATTGGTTTTTTTATTTTTTAATTATTTCAATTTAAATTCAATTCTTTTATTTGGAATATATGGTTTTCAATTGGTTATGGGGAAAAACCAATTCGGGTGAATTGGGGTTTTTTGAAGAGAAATGGGTTTTTGGCATGGAATTAGAAGTTGGTGAGTTTTAAATTGTTTAATTTTAAAAATTTATATAAATTGAATCAATTAAATTGATGAATGCATTTTTAGAATATTATTTGATGGATACATTTTAAAAACCCACAATTATAGTGAATTCGGTGTTTGTGATGAAATTGATGGAATTTTTTGTAGAATAAATTGTTTATTTAATTTTTTAATAGATTGTGAACTTTCATGAATTTGTTTCAAATAGTTATTTATGAAAAATAGAATAAAAATGGGTTTGATGGAATCCCAATGGTTTTATCTTTTTGGAAAAGGTTTTTTTATTAAAAACCTAGGTTGGTTTTTAAATGGAAAACTATAATATTTAAATAGTGTATGGGATTTTATTATATTCTTATCAACATTAAAATGAATTTATAATATTTTTTATATTATATCACATAAAATCCTTAGGTTGTTAGTGTGTTATATTGGAGAACAATTCATGACATACAATTTTATAAAATATCATATTAGTACATATCATTCCTAGGCGATGGTGATGAACCATCTTTCCATTTTTCAAGGTATGCATGTATATACATTTTTTATTCATAGTGTTGGATCCATATTTCCTAGAACTATCATACCTTCTTGAAACATTACCATGTTTACTTCTTGTTTATATTTGGAATGTATATATATTCCATTCTTGTATACTATTTTACCTGTATTGTGATACTATATAATCTATTTTATATAAATGGGTTTATTTGATCGATTTTGTGGAAAATAACATTGTGTAAAGAATCATTTTTTTACAATAAAGTTTCATAATTTTAAATGTATTTCCATTAGTTTAAATGTGAATCATTAATTGATAATGTATTTCCATTGTTCAAATTTTAAATCATTGTCTGTTTAAATACTCTTTTATTAAATACCAACCCTATTTTCTATAAAATTGAATGAAAATTATTGGTTAATTTGATATTGGAATATTTTTTATGTAATAATTAGTGAAATACTACTAGTATTTGTCTCATACCCTACTTATGACTTTATGTGTTTGTAGATTATCTCCTTCCAGGTTCGAACGAGGGGAAATGATCACTTAGAGGTGGATCAAACTATTAAACCATAGACATGGCGAGTTGTTTCCCATGTACATGGGATATTTTATCCAATTCATAAAAAGTTTATAATACCTTAGTATTTTAGTTCCTATTTTACTGATGGTATTTTACTCTTAGTGGTGGTGTATTTGATATCCATTCTTCCATTATTCTTTTAACTTCTCAATTTTTTGTGGAAAAAATAGTTCCCACGTCCTATTTATATGATTCTAGGTTATATTAATTGACCCATGGGGATCAATAATTCCTTAGAGACATGTCAATAAAATCTAGGATATTGGGTTACTAGTGTACATGTGTTGGTTCATGAGACATGATGTTGGGTTTACCTACCAATAATGGTTACCTTTTTATATTTACAATAATGGCACTCCCCCTCCACTATAAAAAGGCACCCCTGTCACTTTTCTAAACCTATAAATCCTTTAATATCATCACAAAACATTCTATATAATCTCCCAAATCCCTCTTCTTATAATTGAATCCTCAATTTGGGCATAATGAAATCAAAGGATGTCTATTTATTAAAACCAATCAGAGGTACCTAAAGATGAGGTAAAATTATTCAATAAGAACTTTTGTTTTATTTATTCCTCCACCACATTATTTATTCTAATATATGTACTATGTAATTAAATAATTATCCTCACTATATTGATATTTTGATATGTTATGGGTTTGACGTAAACCTACACACTCTTCCATCAATTGGGTAATGAAATCATAGTTTGTGTGTACAATGGACCACCACTTCACTAAATGATGTCATTATTTTTTTCTTCAACACCTCCCATGGATTGAAATTATTATGTACATACTATTATTATATGATATTTATGATATTTATTATTACTTAATACTTATTTTATTATAATATTTGATATACCTACATTCTTTCCTTTTTGAGGGAATATGATAATATTGTTTGTGGACATGTGAATTATCTCTTCCTCAATGTGATTTGATTCATTCATGTTTTAAATTTAATGTATTATGGATTTTTTTAATAAATATATATGATATAAATATAATATTTTTTATTATAATAAAATAATTATCTATATTTATATTTGACATATCATTTATTCGTTAAATTTCTCATACTATAAAAGTGATAACGTCATTTGTGGATGTGTGGACAACAACATCCTTGAGGCGATGTGATTCATTATTTTTCATCCCCACAACTAAATAATGATATATATATATATATATATCTTTGTGTGTGTGTGTTTATATAATTACATATTATTTTATTTATGAAATAATGGTCACTAAAGAGATATAAATGTTACATTCCTTCTTTCAATAATGATCGTTGAAAAATGGAATGTTACTCATGTGTACGTAACACCTACCGTTTCCTAGATCACAATGCTGTATCATTTTTTATAAAAATCTTTCTAAATGATTTTATAAGTTTAATTGGTGTAAACATGACTTCATTGACCTTATTTTTCCTATGAAAGTCAGTTTTGACACATAAGGAAATTGTTGTCAAAACATAAAACTATTAAATTATTGATTATGTAATTTTATTTAAATTATATATAAGTAAAATTAAAGTAATAATAAACTTGGAAAAGGATAATAAGTATGTAAATAATTAGTATATAATTATTATTCACGAATATAGAGGACAATTCTAGAAAATAAGACTCAAGGTATTGGATTTTATAACTCAATTTACATTCATTAGTTTAAATTTTTATTGTCACTGATTCTTTCATGCTAATAATACATGAAAAATGACCTACAATTGTATTATTATTTTTTAAAATTTTTATTTAATGGATTTACAATTTTTATGAATTATTATTTCATTTATTCTCACTCCAATGATATGATCTTTGTAATATATTATCATATCACTTTTCACATGTGTGAGATAGACATCATATTCACCACTTACTTATTTTGTTCCATGTATCTACTAAATATTATGATATATTATATCATGAATTACATTATCTTCATGTTATCTAAATTTTTTATATATGATTAATTATTGTTGGATTTCCAAATCATGTTTTTCTCAATTCGTAAAGGATTTTCATCTATATTTTTACAACTATGGGATAAATGTAAAATTTTAAAAAAACATATTTTATGTGCTCTATATGATTCCCATTTTGAAATATTAAGTAATGAATTATTTTATCACTATATTATTTAAATTTTTCATTTTTCTGTTTTTACTTTGGGGGATTATAATTCATATGTTACCACAATTGTAATGGGTTTCGTCTCATTTACATTCCGTTGATACTTATTTATATTAATGAACCTAATTAATTTTACATGGGGTATATAGTGCCATATGACATGTAATATCATTAATTTCATCAATTAAATGTTATTAATAGTGTCTATTGATGATATTATTTCAAAAATCTCATAATTCAAATCTTACTCAAGTATTAATGGTTATCTCTAATAATATATATTTTTGTGAGAAATATTTCAAAATCATCGTGTATTTTGTTTGTGGTGTATATACTAATAATGAATGTATTTTATGATTCTTATTATTACATTTATAGGGTTTTAAATATCCATTTTATAATCTCTCATTCGTGGGGTTTATAGTTTCTATGTTGTTAAAGTGGTGATGCATTTTTTCACAATTTTCATTCCTTGAGATGTTTCATATTTATAAATCCGTATTATTTTTTGAGGTCTGTATACTACATAATTGACACATTATATAATGAACCTCTTTATGATCATGTTATTTTTTTTAATTTAATGTTATTCTATTCATGGGGATTTTTATTCAAATGTTTCAAATTGGTATCAGGTAAATTGAAATGCTTGATTATTATTTTCCCCAAGAAGGATTCTATTGATCTTTAATAGTATTTCCATTCATAAATATTAGAAAAACATGTTGATACTTATCCTCCTATGTGGATATGTTGTATTAATACTATCACAATTCTTTCTGTAGATGGATTATGATTGTTTCAAGGATATTTTAATGAAAACAATCATTTTTAGAGGTTAATAACGTTTAAAAGATATTGTTTTAGAACCCATTTTTTCTGTGGGTTAATCACTTTTCAAAGATATTTTCTTATAACCCATTTATTTTGTATTGGTTAATCATGTTAAAAATAGACATTTTAAAAACCATTTCGTTTCCATGGTATAATCATGTTTGAAAGAGATTATTATTGAACCCATTTCTTTTTCATGGTTTAATCATGTTCTAATGATGTTTTTATTGAAAATTTCTCTTCCATTGGTTAAACATGTTTCCAAGATATTTGTTTGCACCCCTTTTAATTTCATGGGATTACCATGTTTGGGGATATTTTTATGGAACTTATTTACTTTTCGTAGTTTTACCATGAATCAATGTGATTGTTATGTAACAGGTATACTTTCCACTTGTTAATCATGTTTTGAAAAGAATAATGGTACTTTGAATGATTTTTAATGAATTCTCTATATATTACGTTCATAGAAATTGTAAATTTTGTTTGTATCCAGATAAAATCAAGTGATCTCATTATAGATTATACTAAGGGTGTATCTTGATAGTTCTCTGATCAATTTGGCAATGATTATTTTTTATAGTTATTTATATTGGAATTCATCCGTATGGTAATTCGAATATGTAAGGATTATATAAGGATTTAACATGACAATATCCGAAGATACCAACATGTTTTATCTATTCTTTCTATGGGTTTATAATGTTTCTCATGATTGGTATTAATATAACAAGGCTCACATTACTGATTATAATGACACAATACGCTTCCATGTTATAATGTTTGATGATCTAGGTATTGATGGATATGAATATTCATATGTTATAGTCATGAATTTTGATTATATAATCAAATCATCATAATCATAAATTGTTCACTAAAGAAATTCAGTTGTTAATGATTACATTTTACCTTACTGAGAATCTGAGATCACCCTTATTATGTTTCCATTTACCCGAGCATATAAACAATGAGGTTGAATTATTTTTTTATATAAGTGATTTCAGTAGGATGATGTTGGTGACATACTATTAAATAAGAATAGATTGGTTAAATGGGATAAATATTCACTTGATGAATAATGGATTTTCAATTGATTATGTAGAAGTTTTTCCTAATTCTATAAAACTCTAAATGAAAAATGGTCATATATAATGAATGAGATCAATGTTTTTTTATTTTATAAGGTTTTATGGAAAAAACTGGGTCTCAATTATCAGCATCATAGGGAAATTTAATGTTATATATTTTAGCATCAGATCTTGGATTGTGGGTCTCTAGCTACTATAGTATTGTATGTTCTAATAGTATAGTTAATATTAAATGTAAAAGAATGATTACATTGTGGTTGATGAATGTTAAAAAATGATTCATAGTTAATATTAAAGTAAATAGGTATTAAGTAATGAGATGATGAAGCATAGTTAATGTTTTATGAATGAATTGGATTGATTGATATGTTTATATGTTGGATTACAAGAATTATGGTCTGTGAATCATGAAATATATATGGATTTTAAAAAATATATTGAATGATACTAATGAAATTTAAATTTTATTTAATAGATATGTGATATTATATGGAATATATTTGATTAAGGGAAGATAATACTTAATATGTTCCTAATGATTAAAATATGTGGTTTAGTTTTGGAAAATCGTTGATTGATATATATATACTAATTGTGAAAGTGTTTAGGAACATAGAAATGAAAAATTATTTGTTGAAAATGTTGTTTATATTATTATTTATAGATTTTACATATTTTTTGTATTTAAGGAATACATTTAATATTTTTATTATTATTTAATAAAATGGGAAACATGTATGACATCATTGATATTTTACTATAACACTGTTTATTATCATGTTTTCGAAGAATATTTGAAAAAATTAATGATAAATTTTTTATGTATACGTTTTTTGATACTTTACATATTTGGGTAAATAATGATAGGCTGATGTTAAAAAATTTAGGGACCTTGTTTATATATATTGAATTTTGTATTAATAACAAAGTTAACAATTAATGGATTAGATTATATTGAAACTTGGATGAGGTTTTAGAAAATGAGGGATTATTTCATCATATTATGCTTTATCCATATTGGATAATATATGAGAAACATTATTGATTTTATTATTGATGGAATGAATACTCATTCATTTATATATATTATTTTCGATTTTATGTTAATTTTAGTGAATCGAGAATAAAAAAATTATATTGAATTTTCATTTCAGGGAGTGAGAGATGAATTGAAAATTTATTGATACTTATGAAAAGGATGATATAATACTAAAAATATAATGGAATGTTAAGCCCAATAATTATTGGTCTATTTTTAAATTCATAATAATACCAGGGTCATATATTATTTATTAGTGGATCTACCCAACCACTCCCTAGTTCACAAAGTTTTTCATGTGTCTCCCATAAGAAGTAACTAACTTATTTATCAGATATACTGAACTCAGAGGTCATACCACTAAAATTTTATCTTTATTAAGTGGATAAACCAATGGGGAATCATGATCATAGAGAGAATGCTCTACAAAATTATAACGCTGACTTGGTTACTATTTTTTAGTGAAACCACGAGCTCAAGGAAGCTACATGGGAATATACTGATGCAATAAGGTAGAATTATCCTTAGATATTTTTTCATAAGTGATAGAATTTTGAGGTATAAAATCATTTTAAGTGGGTAGAATGAAAAAACATGATAATTAATGATTCATTTGTCTAACATTTATTTTTTTGAATTTTTTTTCTACTTCAACACCAAGTTTTAAAAAAACAGAACATACTATTAAAATATTATTTTTTAATGTGATCATTATCACCTAGAAATTTGAATTGATTTTATGAATAGGATTGAAAAAACTATGAAAATTAATCATTTATACATTTATATAAAAGAATTATTTTTTTGTCAATTAATTATTAATATAAATCGGAACTATTTGGAAAAAAATGAAATTATTTTCTAAAAACCAATTTTTATACACAAAATCACATTTTCCGACATTAATTTTGAAAAATTGAAATTGGTTGTTATTTTTAATTAATTTTAAATATTTAATTTATGTATCATATATTAAGAAAAATTAAAAAAACTATTCTTAAGTTTTTTATATAGAGAGGATAATAATAAATCCAATTTTATGCTTTAAAATTGTATTTTTTTCCAAAAAAAATATTTTTATTACTTTTTTTAGAATTGTTATAAAAATAATATTTAATTATTTTAAAATATTTAATTATAAAAAAAAATTATTTTGATAATCACAATATAAAAATTATATATGAGTATAATTTTTGAGAAATTTTTTAAAATGTATTTTTTTCAATGAATAGTGAAAATAGTTGATTTTCTTAAAAAATACATTTACATTCAATGAATTCAAAATATAAATGTTATTTTGATATGGATTGAAAATTTAAATTAGTTCAATTATATATTAATTATTCTATTTTTTCCAGAATCAATTTCATACAGAATTTTTATATGAAATAGTTTTTATCGTTTCAAAAATAATAGTAAAAAATATTTCCCATCAACTCAACGAGTTTATTTTTAAAATAACTTATTCTAAATATATTTGTAAAATTTTGGAAAATGTATCTCATATTTTTAATTATAATAAATTATATTATATAATATGTAAAAAATTATTTTTTGGCCAAAACTAATTGTAAAAATAGTTAAAATTAATTATCACGATTATGTTTAAAACATGTTTACTTGGGGTTCAACAGAAATGATAATGTCTAAAATGACTTTGAGGG
The DNA here is from genome assembly GCA_963277665.1 of Viscum album. Taxonomy (NCBI): domain Eukaryota; kingdom Viridiplantae; phylum Streptophyta; class Magnoliopsida; order Santalales; family Viscaceae; genus Viscum; species Viscum album. Next base: position 1,040,919,835 of record OY728165.1, read on the forward strand.
TTGTAGAAAATGAATTTTACGAAAATTTATAGACTTTATAATCTCTAATTATAGATAATTATCAATTTTTTTTATCCTTTTTCATGAAAAAAATTTGGGTGTAATTTATTATTTTCCAAAATTCCTTGTTTCTCCTCTCTCCCACTTATAAAAAGACATCCTTCTCCTCTCTACTTCACACTTCCAAAACCCTTCAGTTGAGACAATTCATTGCCAAATAAATTCCTTATTTTCATCTCAATGTCCTTTATTACTTATTATGATAATTAATTCCTCTTAATTATGTTATATGGTTCATTATATAGAGGTTCTCTAAAGGTGGGGTATAGTCCTTAAAATTGTATTTTATTTTTATTTATCCCTATAAATAAAATATTCTTTATATATTATGATGATATAATATAATAAGTTTATCTAATATACTTAGATATGTTTTTTTAAGTTGAAAACCTATATAGATCTCATATTTCATCAAATGGGAAAAGAAACCCTCGAATATGTGCATGGCGGACTACCAACTCATGTATCGATGTTATTCGTTTTCCATCACCACCCCTCAAAGATGTATATAATGATGTCTTTAATTTCTATATAATATATGGAATATATTATTTTACTTATGGAATTATAATATCACACATAACATCTTACCTTCGATCCCTTTAAAAACAATACCACTACTCATGCATACGACATATTACGACCTCACAAACTGATATCATTTGTCTTTTCAGTTATATTTTACATAGATTGTAATTGGTATATATTAAATAAATATATAATATCTTTTTAAAATTCTTTTTCTTATATTATTAATATATCACATATAACACCATACAACCCATTCTGTGGGGGATATTTGTAACACCCCATGTAAATAACGAGTAAGCCATTTTCATATTTATTAATATTTGTGAATTAAATATTAATTTTACTTTAAAGGGGACACAATGATTCGATGGAATACCTAATACGCAATAATGGGTTTATTTGAAATTTTATGTTGCACACAATGCTGAGTCATACTAAAAAAATAATAAAATATTATTATTATTTTAAATTGTAGTCAACGCCTTTTCATTGTAATGGAGGGAATGAACATACTAACTTCAATATGATTATAAATGTTTGTTAATTTTTATTACATTTATCCAATAAATTATTGATCCTTAAAATAAGAAAGAATCTAATTTTAAGCACAAATACACTAATATTCTTTAAAAGGTAGATTTACCGACTTTTAATGGATAACCCTCTTTAAATCAAGTTTTTTTTTCACTTTTATATGTTCTATTTGACAAAATAAAATTCTTATTTAGATTCGGGACATCAAAATTTACTTTGGGTAATTTTTTGGTATTTTTCTGATAAAATTCATTTTTTAATGAATAGTGAAAATAATGTATTTTAATTCCAAACTACCTTTTCTTATAATTTATTTATATAGTTATATTATATTTATATTTTCTTTTAAAGTGTAATTAAATTATATTTTTACCATTTAATCCAATTTTGGTCATTTGAGTTAATTTCACTTTGAAATTGTACATAAACAAGTGACATTAACAAATATCTTTTAGTATATTAATATTTACATTGGGTTATATAAGTTATCATTTCAACTATAAATATTCATTGGAAGTATAATAATTTTTCCTATATTATGGTATTTTTTTATAATTTTTAGGCATAAAATATATTAAATTATGTATGACATAATAATGATACAATATTTACCACATTAATAAATTATTTAAATAAATAAGATTATTAATATTAAAAAATATCCAAAAACTGTCCAATTATTATAGGAAAATTTTATTTCGAACATGAGGCATCATATATTCAACGATAATGCATTTTAAACCTTTAAAAACCGAAGATAAGTTTATAATAAAATAACATTTTTAAACTTTTCTAAAGAAACCCTCCGCTCCCTTATAAAAGGACACCACTTCTAACCCATTCCTCACACCTCTCATGCCCCATGGATCATCCAACCCCTACCCAAATAAGATCTCAAGATCCCTATCACTTTCCTATAATCCTTACCTTACTTAGAAAGAACTTCAATAAGTCTTTATGGTTCAAACCATAGTTGGTTACCAAAATTAGAGGTAACAGTTTCTCTTAACTTATTTTCTATTATTTTACTTCTCCAACCACTAAACTCATTTTATTCCATTATTTTATAAAGAAAAATTATCCTCAATATACTAGGATGTTTTTATGAGAATTATTATAACTACACATACACACACCTTCATCTAATGGGTGAATAACATACTGTTTCTGTGGATGGAACACTAACGCCTCACGAAGCGATGATTGTTGAATTAGCTCCTACCACCTCTCACGGTGGCCATTAATATAGAAATTTATTTATATATTATTTATATTATGTTTATGTTATCTCTAAATTTATGTAATTTTTATTTACAAACATACCTTTATGATTTCCAATATGTGTAACCACGAAAATTTCATTTGAGGAAATGCCGACTACGGCCCCGTCAAGGTGATATGATTCATTTATAACATACATGAAACATATAAAATAAGGATTTAATGAAATTATGTAACATATATATCATATTATATTATACTTTAATTATAATATACCTATTTATTATTATGTTTTCAACCCTTTAAATATAAAATATAAATGAAAGTAGTGTTCATGCGTACGTACGGCTTACCGTCTCCATGAACGGTGTGTTTCATTTCTTAAATCCAAATGATATGGAATATTATAAATACACTTAAACTTAATATATATGATATATATGACATATAAATCATTAATATCATTTAGGGGATAATATAGTTTTGACCACATGAAAATTTGTAATTAAAACAAGTTCATTTTTTACTAAAGTTCCAAACATCCACCAAATGTCTTATATGAACTCAAATAATAATTAGTTTTTATAGAAAGGTAATAAGTAATATAAAAGGAATAATAAAAAATAAAAAATTTCTTCTGGAATTATAAATTAACTTATGTTTATTATTCATGAAGAACACGGAACATACGAGTCAAGTCAGACACAAGGTAAGGGATTTCTTATCTCACTTTTAATTCCGTGAGATTTCCATTGTTCGCTAGTTATTTATTTCATGTGGTGTATTATTTTATTCCATTTTATATATAATATCAGGATTCTCTTTATATTCTTGGTATTCTGTGATTAATTTGGGGGTTATAAACTTTTGGTCATATGGCTCAATTGAATTACAATGTGGTAAGGGGTTTTCATCTCATTTTTCATTCCCGTGAGATTCGTGCAAGATTTTCCACTATTTCTTTTTGTGTGGCATATGTACTGACCATGATTGTATTAATTGTGTAATATAAATTAATTTATTGGTATTTAAATATTCTTTGTATTATCCTTCTATCATGGGGTTTATGTTTCATAAGTTACCAAATCGGTAAGGGAACCTTTCGCCCTATTCTTTTTAAAAGATTTATTTTTTTGTTTTTGCCTTCTAATTTACATATTCCGATATTGGGATATGTTCTTATATATCTTTATTGTTGTAGATTGTATGTCAATGTGATTAGATACACTTTTTCTATCACATCAACTCATTTTCAAAAATTTTATGTGACGATGTTAGGCTATCGAATTTATATAAGGGAATTTATTTACCCAATTTCAATTTTGCGGGTTAAACTTCTACTTATTAATTTTGTCGTGTTATGAATATGTGTGAATAGACTCTGATAGTTTTACACGTAATATCCACTTATATTGTTTGTATTATTATTCTTCAAACATAATTATTTCATTGTTTTATCCTTAATCTAAGGATACCGTCTTTATAAAGGATTTCGTCTCAATTTACATTCCATTGAGACTTAAATGTTGTTATTCACCAATTCACGCTTATATAGTGTATATACTGTCCTTTGGCATATTATATCATGAATCAATTTATACTCATGTTATTATAAAGTTTTGATTAAATGTTATTCCTCAATTATTTGTATGCAAGCATCTCTCACTTTATTAAAAACTATTAAACTAAAATATCGTTTTAAATGTCTAAATGATTTATTCTTCTAAATATTTATCATTAATGTACATGGTTTAAAAATAGTTTTAATTATTTATTTATATGGATATTAATAGTTTCAAATTTTAATTATTTTAAAAGCTTCAAAGTGGTATGGGACACTTTCTTTCAAAAATCTCTTCATTAAATGTTTTAAATAGTTTTGAAAATGGTTTGATAAAGCATTGATTATGTAAATATCTTGAAATGATATATTGCAATTTCAATGTGGAAATGTTACATTATTTTATGATTGTTTTACATGTTCTGAATATGTAATGGATATTCGGAATTGTTTACGTATATGGGTGGTTCCATGATAAAGTTAGGGCGGGTGAGCCTGAGATAGCTCTCCACTACATTGGATAACATGATGGAGGTAAACGTGATGTTTATCCTTTATGATTTATGGAATATACTATGATGGGTATTCCATGTGTAACTCTCTATGTAGTTGTGATTGCTACAATGTATGTTTGATATGGATTCCATAAGTTACCTTTATGATTTCTGATTTTTGTGTGTAATTCATAAATCTTATGATTTCACGTTGTATGTGAGGATTGAAATGTATGGTTTCTTTGATTTGTATTTATTAACGGTCTAATGTTTTCTTTCCTTATTTATAACCCTTGATGAGCTTTTTATGCTCATCTCATGTTTTTGAAATGTTTTTTCACAGGGTATAAGGAAGGGTAAGAGAAAGAACTATTCAAGAAGATTTATCTCAAGAAAATAACTCTTGTCTTATTTAAAGATTTTTATTTTTGTGAAACATTGGATTGAGTAGAAGTGTCTACATTGTAATTTTTGAGATGTAATGTAAAAGTTATGGCCGAATTCTTTAGAACTCTAAACCTGAACAGATTCTCATTGTCAATTCTTGACTTAACTCAAGATTATATAATGTTAAAGGTCAGGTCCTTATAGTAGGTATCAAAGGTCGGTTTATATAACATTAGAGGTTAGGGTATTATTCAAGAATAAGTGACATAACTATAATGTTTATCATATTATAAAGAGTTATGGTTATTTTAGATAAATGGATTAAGTTTAAGATAATGTGAATAAGTATATCTTAGTGTTTAACCTCCTCATAAGAAAATATATGATGATTTTATGGATAAACTCACACTAACATTTTTGGTTTTACTAAATGGTTGGATCTAGAAGGAACCAACATAACTATAGGTGTCGAAGAAATTGTAGTGGTTTTCATAATGAGATACTGAATGAAATGAGAGCTGTAATGTGAACTCTTGAGGTTAATTCCTTTCTATTTGAATTGTAGCCTACCGAGTTTAATGGTGCCCTCAAATTTTCGATCCTAGCAGCGGTTCAAAAGTTAGAAAAACATGATCGCATGTTTACTTAAGTGAACTAAATTAAAATTAAAAATTACATTATAGGCACCCCATGCCTCGAAATTAGGTGTCGTCTATGTTTGAGTCTCAAAATAATTCCTTATAATTTAAAACAAATTACACAGTAATTCTGGGACATTACACTAATTAACTTAGACAATGGAAGTGATGGAATCATCTAGTTGAGTTGTGCCCAATAATTCTCATTTATTAGAATGTTCAAGGGAGATTGCATTACAAATCCTTGGCATCAAATATTCCCCTAATGAGATCCAGTAACTAAATATTTAGAAAAATATTTTATGGGATAAGTTCAAGCTCATAAAGATCATGACGCAATCCATGTATGCCGAACCACCCCCATGAATGTTACATCATCATGAAACATTCCCTTAGAATTTTTGAAGCATTATTCAAGGGTTAAATATAAAATTACTAATATAATGAATAAGTATATTTTATAAAATAATTAATATATTTTCATTTTATTATTATTAATATATAATTTATTTTGAAATTTAATCTATAAAATAAAAATTTCATTTCTGGATAACATTCAAATTCAATAAAATAATTTATTTATGGATTTATTAAATAAATAATATTTTAATAATATTATTAAATAATTCATATTAAATATAAATGGTAATATAATTTTTATGAAGTAAAATGTAATATGTATAAGGGTTAATAAACTATTGTGGTAAAAAACCCATCATTTCTCAATAAATGTAGATTCTTATTTTAAAATAGAAAATAAAAATATTTATATATTTTTTTTATAAAATGAATATTATTTTTGGAATTAAATCTTCAATATTATCTTATAGTAAATTTTTCCGAATTTTCTATGATAGTCTATTTTTTGGGTAATAAATATATACCATATAAATATATAGTTTGTATTATAAAATTGTAATGAAACAAAAGTGATGTAATAAATAATATAAATGGTATCAATGAAAAAATATAAATTTAAAATTTAAATTTAGTTTAGTTTATTTTTATTTGATTAAATTTATAAAGACTTTATGAATCCACCAGAACAATTAATATATTTTAAGGTTTAAAATCAATCCTTTAAGAGTATGACCCACTTCCACATCAGTAATGGTATTATTTTTTATATTATTCTCGTATGGTAATAAAAAAATGGAATCGAATCCCCATTAACAGAAACCATGGGAAATTTTTTTTTTTTTTTTTATATATATATAGATCAAAACCTATGTTTGAGAAATGATAAAGGATTCACTTTCATTTACTATATTTAACAAACAAATCTCCCATTTCACTTCACTAAAAATCCTTATAGAACATCATTAATCAGACATCCCCTATCAAGATTCCTTTCTATATTCCCCCAATATTTCAATATCCACCACCCAATAATTCGAAGTCAAACATTTTGGGTAAGGGTTATTTTCATTCTCCACTTTATTCAAGATTATTCATTATCTTACAACTTATATTTCCATTTTGTTTTGTTGGGAGATGTTTTTTCATGTCACTATTAATATACATTTTTTGTAAAAATGATGGTAGATCCCTTTCTCCCTCATCAAACCATTTTACAAATTTTTATGTGATGTCTATATGCTTCCAAAATTCCACTACGATTTTCCATACCAAACAATTGTGTAGTGAATACTGATACTCATTTCCTGTCAAGGGTGTTCACTTTTATTAACTTATAATTATTTAATGGGGAACTACATATATTTGTCATACACTCCATAATCATGGAATAAAATGTAATGGTAAATGGTCCCATGTTGTATGATCTATGTGGCACACATAAGAATGAGAATGAAATGAAAATGATGGGTGCGACTATAATATTATAGTGCTCCAATGCATTGGGTAATGTTTTTTCTCATGAGACATCATGTTGGGAAATGGAATAATCATGATTTCTTCAAGGAAAATTTTCCATCATTATGTATTTTCAGTTAGACTTAACCTATGTTTATGATGGAGTGATTCATGTTGTTCCCATATTTCCCATGTTTCCAATATGTTAGGATGTTATATCATGTGTCATTTTTCTTGATTATGATTACCACTCCTTTTAAGTACCATTGATATTCCCATTTCCTATCATGTATTAATTTATTCATATTATCCCATGTTTACACCCTTAGTGATCTTTATATCTCCCCCAATTCTTATGTTTGTCACCAGGTCATCCCATGCGATGTTAAGTATGAAAAAATGATCATGTTTAAGAAGTTTTCAATATAGATATTATTTTCCCTATTTTATGTTGATATGTATTGTGCCTAATTCCAAAAGTCACTAGTCATATTTTTCATTCACCTTGTAATATGTCTAATCCTATTTAAAAAATCATGAAATAAAAATAAATAATTAGTTAGGTATTCATAGTTGGTATAAAATGAAATGTTATGTTATTTTTCAGATTATGATTAGAAAAAATCTATAGAATGCCTTAGGAAGAAGACAATATATAATACAAAATCCCAAAAATTTTGTACATATTTATTAAGTGGATTATCAAGAATATACATCCATTTCTGGATACTACAATTGGATGTGGATGTATCATAGATATACATAGTGGTAAAACACGAAAACACCGCATTGAACTAGACACGACCAAGAAATGATGCATTGAAATGGGATTGGTTTCCCACCTGTTATGACACTCCCAGTGGATATTATTTGGTAAATTAATAATCTCATTATCAACCATTATTAAGGGAACATATATTACCCATCAGAATATATCTTAAGAAATAGATCATTAGTAACACAGATTCAAGCCCGTTAATTAAAAAGTTAAAAAATACATGTAATTTATATGTTATATATTTAATTTCATTAGATTACCATTTATTTTAATATTTCAAAAATACTCATCCATAATATTCCCTTTACACTATTAAATGGCTGGAAATAGGAATAATCGGTTAAACAATCAATGTTACTAGTAATCTGTGTAAATTACCAATGAGATGCCTAACCTAATTTGAGTGGGAATTGAAAAAAAAATATGATGATATTATATTATATGTATTAGTTTATGAATAGAAAACATGATATGGAAGAACTACCTAATCCCCCACAAAGTAACAAGCTTCAATAAAGATATATATTTTATAAATGACCATGACTTTAAATGGATCATCAGTTCCCTTAATAGCAGAAAAAAAGATCAAAAACATTGACAAAATCATCTCCATCCTTAAATTTTCTAAGCAAGAGATGGTGTTACTGGTTGGTAGTACAATGGAGCTAGATCTTTATCAGTGGTGTAAATTTATAAAAAATATGAATCCTTAGGAAGATAATGATGTGATGAGGCCGAAATTGTTTTTTTGATAAATATTTTCTTTCACTCACTCACATAAAATGGAAAAGTATATATTTGACCTCAAGAATAAAGATGATGAATCTATTTGGGTGTATGGGGAAAAATTGCCAATGATTTCACAATACCCTTTAGTTTTTTTGTTACCCCAAATGTGAGGTTGATCACTTCTTTGGTTGTATAAAACCCATTATATAAAATCCATATCGATCCATGACATTGATAGATATGAGGAAATATCTGAATGTTCACTCAATGATGAATTCGATATCGGAGAATATCAAGGTTATAATTGGTTTAATAAAAAGATAGTGGAGTTAAAATTATGGTGGGGAAATGGAGAAATTTAATGGTTCCGGGAAAATTCAACATCGCACTTGAAAATGGTGCATAAAGAGGAACCCCAAAATTGCATATGGGGTTGAGGGAATGATTTAGGTGCAAGATGGAATGGAACCTAGCAGTAAATTACTAATAAGAAAAAAACCCAAATGAATTTGTGAAGAGTAATGGAACAGTACACCCTCAACACATTGTTGTTTTTTTCAACTACATGTAACCCCAATACTTTTCAAGCCAATTCACCATGTTGAGGGTTTTCAGAGACAAAAAAGAACCTACATAGAAGAAAGGGTGATATTTTTCTCTTAAAACCATAGAGGTGGATCCTAAGAATAATTTTGTTATAGGTATGATATTTATTTATTCAAGAATAGTGAACATTATTTTGGATTCTCTTTTTATTCAATCCATTGTATCACAAAATCTTTTAAGGCAAATTCAAAGCCCACCACAATCATTGACTTATAGCTGTAAGTAATGTTTAAAAATGTGGAAATTATTTCTACATGGGTATATAACTCCTCCCCTTTTGAAATATGAGTTATGAACATGCATGTGAATGTTTTCATAACCCCTTTGGTGGAATTTGATGTAATTCTGGGTATGGATTAGGTTTCCCTATATAAAGCTAACATATATTTTCATGAGAATGAAATCACTCTCTGTATAACGAATCAACCCTCAATTCAGTACAAGTGTATGGAGGTTGATGAATATTATTTAGCACAAAAATCTTAAGGATGTATATTATTTCCATAAAAGAAATCCTGTATAGATCAAATGATTGATTATATATAATGAATCATCTCTACGTACATTCTAGGTTTGCGGGAATACACTAATGTACTTTGTGAATACTTTCTTGGTCTTCCTTCTAGTCGATATGATGAATTTTCAATGGAGCTTATACCTAGGGTGTTACCATTATCCAATAATCAATATAGAATGGATTTTTTGGATCATTGGGACATTAATAAACAACTACAGGAAAATATGGAAGAAGGATTCATACATTGAAGTGCTTCACCATACGGTTCACCATTCCTCTTCATCCAGATAAAGGATTGGTCAGTGAAAATTTTCATTAATTATCATGAACTCAATAATATCATGATTAAGAAAAAGTATCCTCTACCACATGTTGATGAGTTATTTGATCAAATATGTGGAGCACAATACTTCTCCATGGTTTAATTTTGGTTGGGATATTACCGTGTTAGGGTGAACAAGGGGGATATACACAAGACTGATTTTCATATATTTAACAATTACTATGAGTTCCTAGTAATTCCATTCAGACTCACTATTTATTGATCAATTATAATTTATTTTATGAATATGGTCTTTAGGGATTAACTAGAATTTTTTTTGTAGAACATATAGATGATATTATAATATAATCCAAAATCAAGGAGGAGCATGTGGACATTCCGAACATTGTTCTGAAGATGTTAAAAAGGAGAAGCTTTATTCCATGTATAGTAAATGAGAGTTATGGTTGAAGGAATCTCCATTATTTAGTAATATCATCACAATAAATGGGATATTTGTGGACCCTTAAAAATAGAAGAAATTGGAGGACTGATGAGGCCAATATATGTAAAATATATCTGTATTTTCAATGGGTTAACATGGTAATATTGTTGATTTGTGAGAAATTTACCTAAATTTTAAAATCCTAAAACAAAGGTAAATCATGAGGGAGTAATATTTTCATGGAATGATGAATGTGAATAGAGAATTAAGGAATTGAAAATGACTCTTAAAACTTCACTTGTACTCACCCATACCAAAAGTAGAGATCTTTTTATGGTATAAAGTGATGATTTGAAGAATGTATAGGGTTGTGTGTTAATGAAAAATGAAAAGGTAACATACAATAATTTAAGGATGTTGGAGATTCATGAACATAACTACCTAGTTCATGAAATATAGTTGGATTTAGTGATCTTATCATAGAAAAAATGGTGTCATTATCAATTTTGGTATATGTTTGAAGTATATATAGTTCAAAAAAGAATCATGTATATATTCTCAAAGAAAGAGTTGCATATGTTCCAAAAAGGTTGGTTATATCTGATCAAGGACATTGATTCTACAATTCATAACTTTCATAGGAATGAGAATATAGTTAAAGGCACTCTATGTTGAAAGGATCCAAAAATTCAATCATGGAATAGAATTTGGAAAGATAAAAACATTATATATTTGAAAATGATATAAAAGGGAATATTTAAGGTAGGAAATTCATCAATCATTTCAAAAATTATTGCTCATTGTTCCCTTATAGAGAAGATAATAAATTCTCACTGAGTTGATTTGGGATTTCAGAAGAAATCTAAAACTATAAGAAAAGTTAAATCATTGAAGATTAATTTTAATGAATAAGGTGTTGTATGATTCGTTTCATGAATATGTGTCACATAACTTCCGGATTTAATGAAGGCCCTGTTAGATAGCACATAGCTTGACCATCACCATCCATCCAGGAAGCACAAATATGTACCGAGATCTCATAGAGAACTATCAGTTGGAAAATATGAAAAATGGGATCACAAAATATACATCATGAGGTCTTTCATGTTAGTTAGTGAAGGTAGAAAAGAAAATATCCAAGGGGATGATTCAACCATTACATATACCTACATGAATATAGGAAACAATTACCACAAAATTTTTCAATGGTCATTTTAATGCATCAAGAGGAAATAATTCTATATGGGATGTGGTGAATCATCTAACAAATAATACACTCATAATTATGATTAGAGGGTACTTCTATCTCAATAAACTTGAAATGATATAAATTAGATAAGTGGGGAGAAAATATGGAACATTGCTATAAATTGTATCTGATTGAGACCCCTGATTTACCTCCATGATTTGGATGAGTCTACACATTGATCTAAATATTGAGTTGAACCTGATAAATTCCTTATTAATTTCAAATATAGGGACAATATTAGAATACAATCTAGAAACATGAGGACATGTTGAGACCGTTCTCAGTTTACTTCAAAGAAGGATGAGATCAACATCTTTCTATGGCCAACTTATCATACAATGACCGTTTACACTCAAGAATACAAATGGATCTATATTATCTTATTTAAGGGAATATGTGTAGAACACTAGTATGTTGGGATTAAGTAGGGAAATAAATACTAGGTCTAGTAATGGTTGAGAAATTGGTGGAAAATTTTAAGACCATTCAGCAGCACATCAAAGCTACATAAAGTTGAAATAATTGATATAATAACAATATTCGATAAGACCTAGAGTTTGATTTTGGATAGGTTTTATTCCACTAAAATTATCAATGTAATAGATTCATGATATTTCGGATAAGGGACAACCAAGTCCATGAAATATTGAACCCTTTTCAATATTTGACCACATCAGAGATTGGATATCACTCCCATGTAACCTATCTCAAGTACATGATATATTTGATGTGTCTCGATTGATGAGGTAAACAAAATACCCAACACATCTACTCAATTTCAATGTGGTATAATTGGTTAATGACCTTTCCTATTAGGATCGCCTGGTGAAAATCATAGATTATATAGAAAAATTTCTACATAATAAGGCAATTCACATGATCAATGTTTTGTGGAGTAACCACAATATTGAAGAAGTGATATGGTAAATTTATGAGGTGATGGAAAAAAATTACGTCATCTTTTTTAGTGTGGGAAACGAAAAATTTCTAGGATGAAATTTCTGATGGGGGGATAACTATAACAACCTGAACATCTATAAATTTAAGTCCCCTTGAAATTTAAATTAAATATATTACTATGTATTATGGTTATAGAAAACACCTGAACATTTTTTCGTATATCATATCAGATACAAAATACTATTATGATTCATTACTATCCATAATATATCTGATGAATAAGGGTCATATGATTAGTATAAATATAGGGCTTTGGAAAATACCATTGACCTAGAAAAAGGAATTGATGTCCTCAACCAATAGTATCATAAACTATATAGCCCATTTATCAATGATTTTGATGTATGTAGCATCATTGAGATTTTCCTTTGACTAATCCCAATATGAGATCGAAAAACCTAAGCATGAGAGAAACTGTTTATGGGATAAGTTAACGAAAATTGAGATCACGACCCATACCATGTATATTGAACCACCCCTTGATTGTATCAAATTCACACAATTTACCCTTAGGCCATTTTAAGATGTATTAAATGGATATGTATCAATACCCCTATAATATGAATCTAGATATTATATATAATAAATAAAATATTTTCATCCTATTATTATTACATTATAAATGATTTTGATTTTTATATAATAATACAGTAATTGTATTTTTGCGAAATAATCAAATTGAATCAATAAAATTATGAATTTATTTTTAAATAAATAATATATTATTGTTATTATTATATAATATTTATTAAATACTAATGGTTATATATTTTTTATTAAGTCAAATGTAATTTTTATAAGGGTTTGACGACTGTTATTGTAAAAAACCCATCATTTCTCAATAAATAAATATTACTTTTTTAAAAGAAAAAATCCACTTCTTTAAGAAATTATTTTGATAAAATAAATATTTTTTGGAGTCGTAAATATTAAATTATCTAATGTTGTTTTTCTCACAATTTTTGGAGATATTCTATTTTTTGGCAAATATTAACAACCTTATAAAAATACAGTGTGTACTATGACAATATAATAACCCAAAAGTGATGAAAAAATAATATTATAATAGGTATAGATGACCAAATATATTTTTTCACTTTAAAATAATGTTATTTTATGTTTAGTTTATTACTTATATAAATCATTTATGATTCATCCCAAACCACTAATATATTTTATTGTTATAAAATCATTCATATAAGAGTTTATCAAAAGGTGTGTTATTTTATTAAGTTAGTTACTTTTTCTTATAAAATAATATAAATAACTCCACATTTGTAGAAACCATGGAAAACCCCATGGGTTGTTTTGTGTTTTTGTTAACATTATTATATAGAGTCCAAGACCATTGTTTGAGAAATGATAAAGTATTACCCCTCATTTCCCATATATACCCACCAAATATAGCAATTATATTCACTAAAAATACATTGATCACATCCAAAATATTCCCTCCATCTATAATGTCATACCAGAGTTCCATAAAACTCTAAATAATCTCCATCCATTCAATTTATGTCACACTCTCAAAGTAAGGGTTCTTTTCCTCCCCCCCTACATACCAGTTTCTTCATTATCTTATGCATTATATTTCCAATTCCTATTATTAAGATATGTTTGAAAATATTGATATTAATTTCCATTTTAAATAATAATTATGAGATACCTCTTAATCTTTAATAAAACCATTTTATGAATTATTAAGGGATGTGGTTGTGGTACCAACATTCCATATCAATTTTCCATGCCAAACAATAGTGTGTAGTGAATAACAATACCAGTTTCTAATCATGCGTGTTCTCCATTATGAACATATACATATTGATTGGGGTCATACATGTATTAATTACACACACCATGATATACGAATAAAAAATTATTATAATATATTTGATTATTTGTGATATATGGGAAACAGTAATTCCTGATAATAAAATTAATGTGATGACAGCGTCCTGAACAACATAGCACTACAATACATTGTGTAATATTTAGTCTCAAAAGATGTCATTTCTGGAAAGGGTGTAACCAGATTCCATTTTGAGAATTTTTTTTCATGATGTATTTGACGTTATACTTCACTTATTTTATGATTTAGTTTTTTATTTTGTTATCGCATTTCCCATGCTTCCTTTATGTTATCATGTTATATCATGCCTCATTGTTCATGTTTATTATTGTCACACATTTTTTCCCATTGATATTCTTGTTCTACTACATTTATTACCTTTATTATTTTATTATATATTTATTCACTTTTTGGGATTTATATCTCACCCATTTATTATGTTTTCACTTCATTACCCCATACATTTTTATGTATGAAACAATAATATAATCAGGTAATGGATGATTTCAATAAATATAGTATTTTCCAATTTTAAACCATTATGTAATGTAACTAATTAACATTTAAACTTGAAATATCAATATTATGGTTTTAATTATGTGTAATATTTTGAATAAATCAGTAAAAATATTTAAAAAAATTGTAAATTTGTCATATTTCATTCAAATAATGATTATTTTCTTAATGAAGAGGCATCATTCATCAACTATCATTTTTTTGTTAGTTCATACTAAAACCTATTAAATTGTTCTTTATATAATTATTATTCAATAAAAATATTTCATTAAATTTAATACTTTTTTATGTTATTACCTTAAACACTATTCACATTCATAAAATTAGATATGCGGTCATCATTCATTTGTATGGTGGACTCCCGCCTCATGAATTGATGTTCATTCTTCAATTAAGACCCATACATAATGGGAATAATGATTTAATTGAATTTTATATGTGATATATATGATATTAATTATTTATTTAGTCTTATTAAATAATTATATAACACATACCATAATGAATTCCATTTTTTAGAATATGAAAACGTTGTCCGTGTGTATGGAGGACTACCACCACGCGATGTGATGTGATTCATTCATGATTTACATGAAAATTATTAGGGATGGGTGTAAGAGTAATAAGTTAAATATGATATATAATAATTCTACTAGAATAATATATATATATATATAATAATTTTTTTTCTTCAATACGACAAAAAATTGGAAACAACCTACATGCATACGTACAACCTACCATGTTTATAATGATTATATTTATTTTCCTTGTATAATATATTATAAATTATTAAAAAATATATATTTACTAAATATATATTATATTTATGTCTTTTTTAGAATTATGTAAATAACTAAATCATGATCAATATATTGTGACCAAAAATTAAAAGTCGAAACATATAAAAGAAAACTGGATATTAACTAAAATGTCACTTTAACATAGAATTGTTAATAAATGGGTAATGTAGAATCTTAATAAAATAATATATGATATAATATATATGATTATGGTCATGTGATATATTTATTTGAAAATTAAATTTATTATACATTATCATTGAACAATAATGATAATAGTCATTACTTATGGTAAGGGGATTTCTAGTCTCACTTTTACTTCTATGAGAGTTATGCCAGATTCACCACTCAAATATTTTGTGTGGTATATATACATAACTAAAAAATATTATATTATTAATTTCTTTTATTTAGGGGTAATAAAAGTTTAAATTTAATTTATTTTTTCTTGTATCTCATGATTAAAATGTTACTCAAGAAGTAATGGTTTTTCTCATCTCACATTTATTTCTCTGAGATACATTCCATATTGAACAGTTATTTTAATTTTTTGGGTTATATACTTCCCATGAATGTATTTTATGATTATCATACCTAAATTTATGTGTTTCTACATATACATTTGATTATATCTCTTTCATGGGATTTATGGTTCAATGCTACAAAACAGAAAATTAATTTTTTTTCACATTTTTTGTTCTTTGAGACTTATGTATTGTTATGCCCTTATCTTATTTTATGTGGTGTCTATAAATAACCTTTTATAAATAATATCATGAATTTATTTATTTTAATGGTATTTTATGTTTAATTTAATGCATTTCTTTCACTGGGATTATGATTCAATGTTACCAAAGAGGAATGATTTTGATATTAAAATCTCATCGGATAATAAGATTGTATATGATTATGTCTCTAATGGTGAAATATTATAATATACTCTAATAAATTCTCATGAAATTTCTTTTCCTTATGATATTTCATGATAATATGTGTTTTTACTCTATTTTACTTTCATTGTATACTCAATAGTTCAAAATGGTTTTTTTATAAAAAAAATAATTTTTTAGTTAATAACACTTTTCATTCAAAAGAATGATTTTTAATTATCTTAAATTTTTTTAAAAAAAGTGTATTTCAAATCCAAAAGGATATTTTATTTAATAAATAGATTAAATGATTTTAAAATATTTTTTTATGTTCGGATGGTTTTTTTCAATGAAAATGGTTTTTAAAATGGATTATGTTTTTCAAAATGAAAAGGACACTGTCCCCAATAATATATTAATGATATTTTTCAGCTATTTAAATTCATCAACATTAATAGCCTTTATTTTTTATTTATTTTCAACAAGAGATAGTTTTTATTTATACCACCCTCATTGTTTTCTAGATGGATAAATATTATTTAAATGAGATTGTTATGGATAGTGTTTCTTTTCCATGGGTTAAAAATGTTTCAAATATATTGTTATAGAACACGCTTCATTACCATGGGTTAATAATGTTATAAAATTAATAGTAGTTATTTGTTTAATTTAATAATTAAATTAATGTCTTTTTGTGTTTTGATTATGTTTTGGTACTTTGAAATTTGATGTGTGGTTACATTATAAACCAATGATGGGTGGTTCCATAATAAACTATTGGCGGTTGGTTCTATGATAATCAAAGGATTGGTGCGTCCATGATATCCCTCCAATGCATTGGATATGAAATTATATTGTATTGTTATTCTATTTTTATGTGATTTCAAGAGTGTTGTGAAAATAATGCCCCACATTACATGAATGTATTCTTTATTATTTTATGGGTTTATTATGTTTTTAATGATCATTATTGATATCACATGGCTTATGATTATTGATTATGATGACTTTTTTACTCCTCTATGTTTTCATATTTTATGATTTAGGTATTGGTGGGATTGTGTTCTTTTATGATTATCTCATGAACTATAATTATGTCATCACACCCATATGCACTCTTATTCGAATTGATGAAATTCAATTTTTAATTCTTATGTTTACCCTTGTTGAATATTCAAGCTCAGACTTCTTATGATTCATTTTCCCCAGGTTATAAAAAAATTGTATTAATTATTTATGTATGTAATTAATTTTACAAGTATAATGTTTATTACCTAATGATAAATAGGATATTCTGGGTATAATGGGAGATGATTTTTACATATATGAAATTGTTTTTTGTGAGGCCATCTTGATATATGGTGGCACTATTTTTACAATAATCTAAACCTAAAAGGCCCTTGATTTTGTAAATGATCGAATATTTAGTTTTTTTATTGTATTGTTTGGGTAAAATATTTCATTCACAATTATTGGAGTCAAATCCAAAAATGTAAAGTTTATGATTTATATGTAGGACCCAGGTGTGTAGGTCTTGGGCTGTTATAGTTGGTATCAAAGGTTCATTTAGATAACTATAGAGATTAATATATTTTTATATGGGGATATCATAGGTGTTATGGATAATGTCATATGTCTATAATTTTAAGTATGATCAATTGTACAAATTCATCAACACCCTATTTTCATTTTAAGTGATGAGTTGTTAATGTTATTATTGATACTTTTAGAAGATTTTTATTGGTTTCATGTAACTGTAACCACTAGGATCAACATGGAATAATTTTAGGGATTATTTAATTTAATTATTAAATTAAGGGGACAACCCATAATCTCTGTGAAAATCCATCAAATTCTCTATAGTGGTGGGGATCAAACCCATGAATGAAGGATGATATGTGTTTCATGCCAACCGCTAGCCTACATGACTTTCCTGTTATCACACCATTTTTATAGGTAAATATTAATTTTATTTCGGAAACATATTGGATTTTATTTGATAAATATTTGTTTATATACCATGAAAAAATATATGATCAAATCCTTCGAATCAATGGGATTTGAACATTGTGAGGAAATGTTTAATTAATTATATATTTAGTTATTTTTGGAATAATATATTTTTAAATTTATGTATTACTCATTATTTTTTATTATTGGTGTATCATATGAAGGATTATTAATTTTGGAAATTATCTTTCCATTTGAAATCTATTTTTTGGTAAATGTTTAAATATATATGTAATAACTTGTTATCAATCTTATGGTCATGTTGTCTTTGTATTTTGATTTTATTACTTAAACAAAAACAAATTTTCCTAGAATACTCATTATTTAGAGAAAAAAGAGGATATTATGGGGGAAAATTACTAATGGATGCAATTTTGCAGTATTGTAACTTTATTTCATTATGTTTGTAGTCCAAATGGTGAATAAAACTCCTTCAACATTAGAGAAAGTATCCTTAAATAAAAAATTTATCCTAGTACTATATTGTAACAACCCAATATTTCATAGTAATTTATATATTTAAAATAATTCAATATCTTATGCTGCATGTAACACATACATGGCTTGCAATATACGCAAGATTAAGTTTTTGTGAAACAACACATTAGTATTATATTTATTTAAATAATATATTTACTTATCAATTAACTATTTTGAAATTAATATTAAAAAATAATTTTTTATAGTATTTTATAATGTTTTTACATTAATAAAACATATTTATAATGAAATGTATATGTTTTTTTAAAATAGTAATATGTTTAGAAAAACTATTTTCTTAAAAGAACCACTTTTTATGTTATTTTATGACCAATAATAAAATTAGAATTATACACTCCTAATAATTGAATTGGGTAAAATAGACTTCATTTTTGGATTCGGAATATCAAAATTATCTTAGGGTGAATTTTTGGTATTTTTTTTAAAACTTTTAATTTATGATGAATAGTGAAAAACATTGCGTTATTGTTTAAAACCTACTTTTTATTTAAATAATTATTTATTTTATATAAATTTATTTTAGGTAAAATTAGATACATAATACCTATATAATTTCAATTTAATTAATTGGGTCATTTTATAATAAAATTAGATGTATAAAATTTTATGGAACATTTTAACGTCTTTTACCAACCTTCCATGCACATTAGCTAATTTGCATAAATGAAAATTTTACCGCTTCAATGAATTGAATTTAAAAAACCTGATAAACATAAATGTCATCATTAAGTAAAATTTGGTTCAATAGGATGAAAATATTTTTTGGTGAATTGAAACTTTTGAATTTTATTTACCATAGTTAAAAGTAAATAGGGTAATTAATGGTAAATATGATATTATAATTACCCTAAAACATGTACTAATTCTATTGGATAAGTATATTTAGAACAAAATGTAACACCCGAGATTTTTATGAGTAATATTTTGTTTTTTTATATATCATCAAAGGAATCCTTCACTACATACTAGCTTGGCTTACTTTACACGCAATCACGACCATCCTCGATAGCTTGCGTCGTACGCAATACCGAGTTTCACTAAACAACGATATGCCATTAAAATATTATTAAAACTAGCCGTTATGAATAGTAATAACCACTTTTTGAAATTTTATAAATTTTATTTTTCAAAATGGACTTCATTTTTGGATTCGGAATACCGAAATTAGCCTAGGGTGAAATTTTGGTATTTTTCTGAAAACTTTCAATTTTTGATGAATAGTGAAACCACTAAGTGGTAGGTTAAAAATTGAATTTTTCATAAAACTTGATTTTACCGCTTCTGTGAATGGAATTTCGAAAATACGATAGACACGGTTGATATCAGTAAGTAAAATGTGGTTCAATGAGATAAAAATAATTTTTTGGTGAATAGTAACTTTTTACTTTTTTTTACCGCGGTTAATAGTAAATAGAGTAACTAAGGGTAAATATGATATTACTATTACCCTAACACATGTCCTAATTCTATTGGATAAGTGTAATTCGACCAAAAACAAACCTTATGAATAAAATATGACCATTTAGGCCCACTTGGGTTAGATTAGGACATTTATTATTAATTTATTTAAAGAAGGGTTAAAATAGTTAAAATCAAAGTTTAATAAGTAAATCATTTTTAATATGGGGTTATACATAAGATAAATTCGACAATAAATATTCATTAGAAATCTAAAAAGATTTCCTACATAATGGTATTTTATTTATAATTTTTAGACATTAAATAATCTAATTAAATTATGACACAACGATGATGTAGTAATTATCTTATTTATGGAATATTGACATAATTGATGTTATAAACACCAAAATAAATGTAATTTGAGACTTTTTATGAATTAAACTAATTTTATAGGTCACTATTATATATTAGTGTTGATTTAATCGACATGGTTCGAACATATAATTCTGTTATAACTTTCACAAAAATCATATATCAAATAGTTTCAAAATTGACACAAAATAGTTTTTAAATAAAACATTATATTATTAATTGTTATTTTATTCCTAAAAATCTAAGGTTCTACCAAATGACTTAGATAAGGATATATATATTAATAATAAACAATTTGGGGTTCGTGTATTAACCATATAGTGAAAGAAAACAAAAAGACACGGTAAAAGTTAAATTATTTAACTTAGAGTTAAATCTAATTGATAAGGTTAAAATAATACCCTAAACTTGTCTAAATCCTATTGGTTGATAGGATTTCGACCCATCCCCACTTTATCTTAGAAATAAGACCCTTTGGAACCATTATAAACCGATTTTGACTTTAATATAAAATAATATTTTGAGATATTCCTAAGGTGCCCCTCTCCTCCCTTATAAAAGGGCACCTCCTCCCCCTCCTCCTCACACCAAATTGAGCACTCAAGCTCGGAAAACCCCTACCATTTTCTCCTCTCCACTTCCCTATAATAATCCTAGAGGTCCTGGTCTTCTTCAAAGACCAATCTTAGTTCCCTAAGTGGAGGATTCAAAGAGGCGTTCCAAAGAAGAGGTAATATCCGTTACCGATCTTTTCAATTTCATTCTTCTTCAACTTCTTCTCCTTTAGTTGTTTCATGATAAAGTAATAACATCAGTATTACTTACATACTGATATTTTATTATAAATATGAAACAACCCTAATTCACATTCTATCCATCCTGTGGAAAAATTAAATCACCGCGCGTGCGTACGTACGGAATACCGTCTCCACGCCATGGTGTAATCTATTTTCCACCATCACTTTACAAGGATGGGTATAATGGTGTAATGAGTAACTATTTATGATTATTATAAAGTAATATTGATACTGAAATAATATATATATATATACTCCAATACAATTCCACGATCATAGGAATGATATCATCACTCGTGCTTACGTACGGAATACCGTCTCCACGATGTGAAGAGACTCGTTCTACATGATCAACATTACATAATAATTATATAAATGAATTGAATGAATAAATACGATATATGTTACACTAATACCATTCTGGATATAAGGTATCTATAACCTTAAAAGAATAATAAGAATTTATTCGGCAAAACACGCATAAGAACAAAAGGCAATAAAGACCCGAGTAACAAGTAACAATGAAATATTACTAACAAGAAGCTAAGAATATGATCATATATGATATCATATCAATATGTATGATTCTGGAATAAGTCAATAACATTATTTAAACCATTATACATGAGCTTCGGACACATACAAAGCAAATCGGACCTAAGGTAAGGGAAAATACCACAATCTCATTTTTATCCGAGATTGTTTATTCGTAAGTATTTACTAGGGTGTATTTTATCATCCACATCCATGTTCCCTCAATATGTAATATTGTTTCCATCTACTTACAATAGCTTAAATCCAATTTTACCCTTCGGTGAGTTTTAGTAACGAATATGAAAGGAATATTTTGTAGTTTTTTTTTGTACGAGGTACTTTTTGACTTTTCCGACAAAGGTACGAAGAATGTTTTTTTTAACTTATACAGCATGTATGGATTTTTAAAACATTATTTCCAAGAAGATTCCTTTACAAGTTTTCAAGTTTATTTTTAATCAACTTCTTTTATTTTAAATTCGTATGACATGTTATGAAAGGAAAAATGTTTTTTGAATAAGAAAGGATATTTTCCTCAAGAATGGAGGTCAAGTGTTTTATCAAAATTATTTTCCATCTAAGATAATAAAGGGTTTTGTTTTTATCCCTATTATTACATTGATTTGATCATGTTGTGATTGAATTATTTTTATGAATTCCTTTATCTTATAGGAATTGTTTTATGATGTCATGATGTTTAAGATTCCAATTTGTATTACATGGGTTATGCAATGATGTATGATTTATGATTATGTGGCACACATGAGAAAGGATTCATTATAAGATGGGTGGGACCTATATCTCCCTCCAATTCATTGGTTAATGATTTTATATCTCATGAGATAGATATGGCTGGAACGGAAGGTTATTTCGGTTCAGTGATACAGGACTGAAACGAGGAGTGAACTCGGTTCAGAAAAGGACTTTGTCCACTAAGATAGTCTTGGCAATGAGTCATGACTAACAAGAAATGATTTTCCATGATTATGTGTGCATGCCACAAAGTTTAAAGTTTTATGTTATGATTATGGGGATCTCATTTTCACTTCTATGATTTATTCCATGTTATGATATTATGATCTCTTTTGCAGGTTATGATTTTCAAAAAGATATGATATGATTTTTATTTCCTTTATTTTCCCTCACTGAGCATTTGAGCTCACCCTTTTATGTTTTCTTTTCCCCAGGTCAGGAAGATGGATATTAAGTAGAATATGCTAAAAGGGACCCTAGATATGATGAAATAAATGGGAGACACTGTAGAAGATTTATGAACCAGTTGTTTATGTTTCCCAGTTTCTAAAGACACTATACTTTTACGGTCCTTTGTGGTTTTGTCATATGTTGTAATAAGTGTTCTTCAATTTGAATTATTAACCATGTATGTAAAGTATGGGTCGTTATAGTTGGTATCAGTGGAATGGTATAGTCAACCTTTGGAAACTAGGATGTGAAAGCCTTAGTAAGAACCCTAAGGATAAGTCTAATCATAGAACACAATCTTAGTGTTTTAGAAATGGCCATGAATACCCTAGGATAAAACCTTAAGTGTGAAATTTTATCCTTGATTATGTGGTTTTCCTATTATAATTAGTGTTGCTCACACTATTCTTCTTGGTTTTAGTCAATGGCTGGAACCCGAAGGAACCGTGTTAATGCGGAATGCGATGGGAAATGCAATGATTGTCCCCCTGAGCAACCAAACGATATGGGAGCTGGAATGAAAAATCTTGTAGCCATGCTCACAAAACATTATCAAGCTATGAATCATGCAGGACTTCCAAACGAGCAAAGGAAGGAGCAACATTCTGTTGAATCCATCATGAGGCAGCGTCTACCTTCTTTCAGTGGGTCTACTGATCCATTAGTTGCTGAACAATGGATTAGTACTACTGAAAATATATTTTCAGTTCTTCAATGTTCTGAACATGATAAAGTCATCCTAGCAATGTATCGTTTGGAAGGAGATGCTGATCAATGGTGGAATCTTATTAAGAATACGAGGAAAAGGGATGAAATTGAGTCTATGGAATGGGACGAGTTCAAGAACTTATTTTTCAATAAGTACTTCCCTCGTATTCTCCGAACAAAGATGGAGAAAGAGTTTCTTGAACTAAAGCAAAGGGATGATGAATCTGTTGGTACCTATGAAGCAAATTTTACAAGACTTGCAAGGTACGCTTCTGGTATTATTATCCAACGTGAGAGTAAGATCGATCGATTCTTTAGTGGCTTAAAACCAAGTCTTCGAAGGGAGTTAGCCATAAGGGACTTCAATAGCTACGAGGA
This sequence comes from Viscum album, assembly GCA_963277665.1. NCBI lineage: Eukaryota > Viridiplantae > Streptophyta > Magnoliopsida > Santalales > Viscaceae > Viscum > Viscum album. The sequence goes on from OY728165.1 coordinate 1,040,944,563, forward strand.
AATTGTTCGATGTGCACTCAAAGTCGAGATGGATATTGGAGTAACCCATCAGTCACATGGGTTTGATAAGAAGAGGAAGATGGAATTCAAAGGAAAATCAAAAGAGCACACTGAAAAGAAGATGAACTTTCCCTTATGCTCAAAGTGTGGAAAGAAACATGGAGGGAGTTGTCTTAAAGGGACAAGTAAATGTTTTAAATGTGGAAAGGAAGGTCATCGGGCATTTGAATGCCGCGATAATGGGAAGAAGATGTCTAATGATGCAAACAATGGAAGGGATACACAGACTGAACCTACTACACTTCAATGTTTCAAGTGCAAGGAGATGGGGAAATATACCAATCAATGCCCAAATCCAAGGGTTGATGGTGATGGTCGACGTCAACAAAATCTTAAGGCTAAAGACAAAGGAAAGTCACATGCAATTTCTATCAGCGATGTGGAGTACGATAACGAAGTGGTGAAAGGTACACTTACCATCCACTCTGAAGTAGAAAATGTTTTATTTGATTCTGGATCCACCCACTCTTTTATTTCTGAAAAATTTTCTAAGGTTATCACCGTACTACCTCAACAATTAGATGTTGAGTTAGCTGTGACAACACCTAATGGCACAACAATCGCATCAAAAGTTTATAATTCTTCTCCGATCGAAGTTTGTGGGAAAGTGCTTCCTCCAAATCTTGTGATCCTTCCTTTAGTGGAATTTGATGTGATTCTTGGCATGGATTGGCTTTCTCTACATGGAGCTCATATCAATTGCCAAAGAAGGGAAGTCACATTTCATATTCCAGATCAATCTACGATCGTCTATCAATGCAAGGATGAACATAACCTTCCAGTGGAAATTTCTTCCATCTTATGGGTATTGATTCCACTAAATGAAGGTTATTTATCTCAAATGGTTGGTGAGAAACTCACGATTAAGAATATGCCCATTGTACGGGAGTTTGATGATGTATTTCCGGAGGAATTACCAGGTCTTCCACCAAATCGTGAAGTTGAGTTTTCTATAGAACTCGTACCGGGTGCTTTGCCTATTTCAAAGACACCTTATTGAATGGCCCCAATTGAGTTGCAGGAATTGAAGAAGCAACTCCAAGAGAATCTTGATAAGGGATTCATACGCCCTAGTGCGTCACCTTGGGGAGCACCTGTTCTATTTGTTAAGAAGAAAGATGGATCAATGAGACTCTGCATTGATTATCGAGAACATAACAAGATCACTATCAAGAACAAATATCCTCTCCCACGCATTGATGACTTATTTGACCAACTACGCGGAGCTCAATACTTTTCCATGATTGATCTTCGTTCAGGGTATCATTAATTAAGGGTCAAAAGGGAGGATATACCAAAGACGGATTTCCGTACAAGGTATGGACACTATGAATTTATAGTGATGCCATTTGGTCTTACTAATGCCCCTGATATCTTCATGGATCTAATGAATAGAGTCTTTAGAGACTATCTTGATCAATTTTTGGTAGTCTTTATAGAAGATATTCTTGTCTATTCAAAGAGCAAGGAAGAGCATGAAGATCACTTGAGAATTATATTGAAGACCCTGAGAAAGGAGAAGCTTTATGCCAAATTTACCAAGTGTGAATTTTGGCTTCAAAAACTTGCATTTTTGGGTCACATAATCTCAAAAGAGGGGATATCTGTGGATCCAGCAAAAACAGAGGTTATCGAAAGATGGTCAAGACCAACAACAGTAACTGAGATCCAAAGTTTTCTTGGTTTGGCTGGATATTATCGACGTTTTGTAAAGGATTTTTCACGATTATCTAATCCACTCACCAAGTTGACTCGGAAAGGAGTTAAGTTTGTCTGGACGGAAGAATGTGAAGAGAATTTCAAGGAGTTGAAAAGAAGGTTATCCAGTGCACCTGTGCTCACACTACCTTGTAGTGGAGAAAGGTTTGTGATATACAGTGATGCATCCAAGAAGGGATTGGGGTGTGTTCTTATGAAAAATGATATGGTGATAGCTTATGCATCATGACAGTTGAAAATCCATGAGCAAAATTACCCAACACATGATTTAGAGTTGGCTGTTGTAATCTTTTCATTAAAGATTTGGAGGCATTACCTTTATGGTGAAAGGTGTGATATTTATACTGATCATAAAAGTTTAAAGTATATTTTCACACAAAAGGAGCTGAATATGCGTCAAAGAAGATGGTTGGAGATGATTAAGGATTATGACTGCTCAATCCATTACCACCCTGGGAAAGCAAACAAGGTGGCAGATGCATTAAGTAGACAAGACCATGCTAGTTTATCCATGATGAGGATCACAAAGGATCCAATTCATGGATTTACAAAGGATGGATCTTGGAATTATAATGGAAGGGGAAAAATCTTATCTTTCTCAAATGAATGTTCAACCATCTATACATGTGAAGATTAAGGAGGCACAGAAAGAAGATGTCGAGTTACAAAAGAAGGTGAGAAATGTTCCTGAATTCAACCTTGATTGTGATGGGATTATAAAGTTCAGGAATCGGGTTTGTGTTCCTCCCATCCTCGAATTAAAGAAGGAGCTGCTGGATGAGGCTCATAGTTCATCATTCTCTATTCATCCTGGAAGCACGAAGATGTATAGGGACCTGAAAGAGTACTTCTGGTGGGATGGCATGAAAAGAGATATTGCTGAATATGTCTCTCGATGCTGGGTTTATCAACAAGTTAAAGCTGAGAGACAGAAGTCTAAGGGGATGTTACAACCATTACCCATACCCGAATGGAAATGGGAAAACATCACTATGGACATTGTCACAGGACTTCCTAAAACATCCAAAGGCAATAATGCTATTTGGGTCATAGTTGATCGTCTTACAAAGTCTTCACACTTCATTGCTATTAGAGAGGATTTATCTCTAGATCAACTTGCCAGGATATATGTAAAGGAAGTGGTAAGATTTCATGGAGTAACACTTTCTATTATATCTGATTGGGATCCGAGATTTACCTCGAAGTTCTGGCGAAGTCTTCAGTATACTCTGGATACAGAGTTGAGTTTCAGCACTGCTTATCATCTCCAGACAGACGGTCAGTCTGAGAGAACAATTCAAACCCTAGAAGATATGTTGAGAGCTTGCTCTATGGATTTCAAAGGAGGTTGGGATCAACACCTACCTTTGGTGGAATTTTCATATAATAATAGCTTTCACTCCAGTATTCAGATGGATCCTTGTGAAGCTCTCTATGGAAAGAAATGCAGGACTCCAACTTGCTGGGATGAAGTTGGGGTAAGAAAGCTGTTAGGACCTGATCTCGTTGATGAAATGGCAGAAAAGGTTAGATCTATTCAACAACACATAAGAGCAGCTCAGAGTCGATAGAAAATTTATGCCGACAACCGAAGAAAATACCTAGAGTTTGAAATGGGTGATAAAGTGTTCTTATGAATATCTCCCTGGAAGAGGGTTATGAGATTTGGAAAGAAGGGGAAGTTGAGCCCTAGATATATCGGTCCTTTCGAAATACTGGATCGTGTTGGGAAGGTAGCTTACCAATTGGCGCTTCCACCGAATCTCTATCAAGTTCACGATGTGTTCCATGTATCTCTCCTGAGAAAGTACATACCTGGTCCTTCACATGTACTCAGCTCAGAAGTTGTACCGCTGGAGCAAGATCTTTCTTATGAAGAACAGCCGATAGAGATTCTGGATCATAGCGAAAAAGTCCTACGAAACAAGACCACTCGCTTGGTGAAAGTTTTATGGAGGAACCACCAACTTGAAGAAGCTACATGGGAGCTTGAGGATATGATGAGGGAGATGTATCCTCATCTGTTTGTTAGAAAGTGACGAATTTCAAGGGCGAATTTTTTTTAAAGGGGGTAGAATGTAACACCCGAGATTTTTATGACTAATATTTTGTTTTTTTTATATATCATCAAAGAAATCCTTCACTACATACTAGCTTGGCTTACTTTACACGCAATCACGACCTTCCTCGATAGCTTGTGTCGTACGCAATACCGAGTTTCACTAAACAACGATATGCTATTAAAATATTATTAAAACTAGATGTTATGAATAGTAATAACCACTTTTTGAAATTTTATAAATTTTATTTTTCAAAATGGACTTCATTTTTGGATTCGGAATACCGAAATTAGCCTAGGGTGAAATTTTGGTATTTTTCTGAAAACTTTCATTTTTTGATGAATAGTGAAACCACTAAGTGGTAGGTTAAAAACTGAATTTTGCATAAAACATAATTTTATCGCTTCTGTGAATGGAATTTCGAAAATCCGACAGACACGGTTGATATCAGTATGTAAAATGTGGTTCAATGAGATAAAAATAATTTTTTGGTGAATAGTAACTTTTTACTTTTTTTTACCGCGGTTAATAGTAAATAGGGTAACTAAGGGTAAATATGATATTACTATTACCCTAACACATGTCCTAATTCTATTGGATAAGTGTAATTCGACCAAAAACAACCTTATGAATAAAATATGACCATTTAGGCCCACTTGGGTTAGATTAGGAAATTTATTATTAATTTATTTAAAGAAGGGTTAAAATAGTTAAAATTAAAGTTTAATAAGTAAATCATTTTTAATATGGGGTTATACATAAGATAAATTCTTCAATAAATATTAATTAGAAAGATAAAAAGATTTCCTACATAATGGTATTTTATTTATAATTTTTAGACATTAAATAATTTAATTTAATTATGACACAACGAGGATGCAGTAATTATCTTATTTATGAAATATTGACATAATTGATGTTATAAACACCAAAATAAATGTAATTTGAGACTTTTTATGAATTACACTAATTTTATAGGTTACTATGATATATTAGTGTTGATTTAATCAACTTGGTTCGAACATATAATTCTGTTATAACTTTCACAAAAATCATATATCAAATAGTGTCAAAATTGACACAAAATAGTTTTTAAATAAAATATTATATTATTAATTGTTATTTTATTCCTAAAAATCTAAGGCTCGGAAAAATGACTTAGATAAGGATATATATATTAATAATAAACAATTTGGGGTTTTTGTATTAACCATATAGTGAAAGAAAACAAAAAGACACGGTAAAAGTTAAATTATTTAACTTAGAGTTAAATCTAATTGATAAGGTTAAAATTATACCCTAAACATGTCTAGATCCTATTGGTTGATAGGATTTCTACCCATCCCCACTGTAGCTTCTAAATAAGACCCTTTGGAACCATTATAAACAGATTTGGACTTTAATATAAAATAATATTTTGAGATATTCCTAAGGTGCCCCTCTCCTCCCTTATAAAAGGGCACCTCCTCCCCCTCCTCACACCAAATTGAGCACTCAAGCTCGGCCAACCCCTGCCATTTTCTCCTCTCCACTTCCCTAGAATAATCCTCGAGGTCCTGGTCTTCTTCAAAGACCAATCTTAGTTCCCTAAGTGGAGGATTCAAAGAGGCGTTCCAAAGAAGAGGTAATATCTGTTACCGATCTTTTCAATTTCTTTCTTCTTCAACTTCTTCTCCATTAGTTGTTTCATGATAATGTAATAACATCAGTATTACTTACATACTGATATGTTATTATAAATATGAAACAACCCTAATTCACCTTCTATCCATCCTATGGAAAAATGAAATCACCGCGCGTGCGTACGTACGGAATACCGTCTCCACGCCGTGGTGTAATCTATTTTCCACCATCACTTTACAAGGATGGGTATAATGGTGTAATGAGTAACTATTTATGATTATTATAAAGTAATATTGATACTGAAATAATATATATATATACTCCAATACAATTCCACGATCATAGGAACGATATCATCACTCGTGCGTACGTACGGAATACCGTCTCCACGATGTGAAGCGACTCGTTCTACATGATCATCATTACATAATAATTATATAAATGAATTGAATGAATAAATATGAAATATGTTACACTAAAACCATTCTGGATATAAGGAATCTATAACCTTAAAAGAAGAATAAGAATTTATTCGGCAAAACACGCATAAGAACAAAAGGCAATAAAGACCCGAGTAACATGTAACAATGAAATATTACTAACAAGAAGCTAATAAAATGACCATATATGATATCATATCAATATGTATGATTATGTAATAAGTCAATAACATTATTTAAACCATTATACAGGAGCTTCGGACATGTACAAAGCAAATCGGACCTAAGGTAAGGGAAAATACCACAATCTCAATTTTATCCGAGATTGTTTATTCGTAAGTATTTACTGGGGTGTATTTTATCATCCAAATCCATGTTCCCTCAATATGTAATATTTTTTCCATCCACTTACAATATTTTAAATCCAATTTTACCATTCGGTGAGTTTTAGTAAAGAATATGAAAGGAATATTTTGTCGTTTTTTTTGTACGAGGTACTTTTTGACTTTTCTGACAAAGGTACGAAGAATGTTTTTTTAACTTATACGGCATGTATGGATTTTTAAAACATTATTTCCAAGAAGATTACTTTACATGTTTTCAAGTTTATATTTAATCAACTTCTTTTATTTTAAAGTCGTATGACATGTTATGAAAGGAAAAATGTTTTTTGAAGAAGAAAGGATATTTTCCTCAAGAATGGAGTTCAAGTGTTTTATCAAAATTATTTTCCATCTAAGATAATAAAGGGTTCTGTTTTTATCCCTATTATTACATTGATTTGATCATGTTGTGATTGAATTATTTTTATGAATTCCTTTATCTTGTATGAATTGTTTTATGATGTCATGATGTTTAATATTCCAATTTGTATTACATGGGTTATGCAATGATGTATGATTTATGATTATGTGGCACACATAAGAAAGGATTCATTATAAGATTGGTGGGACCTATATCTCCCTCCAATGCATTGGGTAAAGATTTTATATCTCATGAGATAGACATGGCTGGAACGGAAGGTTATTTCGGTTCAGTGATACAAGACTGAAACGAGGAGTGAACTCGGTTCAGAAAAGGACTTTGTCCACTAAGATAGTCTTGGCAATGAGTCATGACTAACAAGAAATGATTTTCCATGATTATGTGTGCATGCCACAATGTTTAAAGTTTTATGTTATGATTATGGGGATCTTATTTTCACTTCTATGATTTATTCCATGTTAAGATATTATGATCTCTTTTGCAGGTTATGATTTTCAAAAAGATATGATATGATTTTTATTTCCTTTATTTGCCCTTGCTGAGCATTTGAGCTCACCCTTTTATGTTTTCTTTTCCCCAGGTCAGGAAGATGGATATTAAGTAGAATATGCTAAAAGGGACCCTAGATATGATGAAATAAATGGGAGGCACTGTAGAATATTTATGAACTAGTTGTTTATGTTTCCCAGTTTCTAAAGACACTATACCTTTACGGTCCTTTGTGGTTTTGTCATATGTTGTAATAAGTGTGCTTCAATTTTGAAGTATTAACAATGTATGTAAAGTATGGGTCGTTATACAAAATATGCATTAGTAATGCATTATAATCTTCTTTTGATCCACTTGGATTAGATTAGGACATTTATTATTATTTTATTTAAAGAAGAGTTAAAAGGGTTAAATTAAAATTTTAATAACAAGATTTTTTTTTAATATGGGGTTATACATTTGATAAATTTGACTATAAATATTTATTAGAAATATAAAACTATTACCTAAATAATGGTATTTTATATATACTTTTTATACTTTAAATATGTAAATTTATATATGACACATTGATGATGAAATAATTATCTTATTAATGAAAGATTAAAATAATTGATATTATAAATATCCAAATAAATTCAAATTGAAAATTATGATGCATTAAACTGACTTTATAGGTTAATATGACTTGTTATTATTGATTTAATGTATTTTTTTCTAATTAATAATGTTTTTTTGACTTTTACAAATACCAAATACTAAATAGTGTCAAAATTGACCTAAATGAGTTTTTAATAAAAATATTATATTATTAATTGATATAATATTATTACAAATCTACAGTTTAGCTAAAGGAATTAGACGAGGTTGGATATTTCAATAATGAACCACTTTGGGTTCTTTTGGATTTTTATAGTTTTTTTATTAACCATTTATTATAATAATACAAGAATACTTGATAAAAGTCAAATTGTTTAACTAAGAGTTAAATCTAGAAGATAAGGTTAATATAAAGCCCTAAACTAGTATAAAACCAATTGGTTGGGATATTTTCAACCCAGACCCACCTTATCCTCAAAATAAATATTTTTGGAACCATTATAAACCTTATATGATTTTATAATAAAATTATATTTCATGCTTTTCCTAAATTGACTCTCTCGTCTCTTATAAAAGGGTACTTCCCCTTCAGTCAAAATCACACCTCCATATCCATTTTACCCAGAAAAAAACTTCTCAAATATCCTCCCAACTACCCTCACTTCAACATATAGGACTTATATTTATCATAATTTCCACCTATGGGGATCTTTTTATCAAATCAAAATGAATCACTCAAAGAAGAGGTAATAATTTCATCACCTCTTTCGAAGTTCTTTTCTTCTTCCACTTCCACTTTCTTTGTTGTGTCTGTACCAAAATAATAAATCCAGTATGTTATACATACTATGATGTTATTATAATTATGGTACAACAATATTCATTATTCTATACATCCTATGAATGACAAAGTCATCATACATGTGTTTGTATGACTTAACGTCTCCACGTCATGGTGTAGTTTTTTATTCAACACTTAATTATTTGGATGAGTATAATAATGAGTATAATTGATGTAAATAATAATTATAACATGTCAATAATTCTTTATATATGATATTACATTAAATTACATATGATTTCACCATCAATATAATGATTTTATCGCTCGTGTGTACGTAAATATTACTGTCTCCACGAACGTGATAAGCTTTATTCCCCATCATAACCATTCAGGAATAATTTTCATTTTATGATTTAAAATAAATTTTAAGAACTTAATATCATTAAGGATATGAATAAAATACATCCTATCCATAACAAACATTACTTATGTAACAAAACATATATAAAGGAAAAATAATCACTTAACACCCGAAAGAATGATACTAATGACATATTTTTATCAAAGAAATATTAAAAGATCATATATGATATCATATTTTTGTATGTGGTTATTGTATAATTTAACAAAAATTATTTAACTATTATACAAGAGTTTAATGTACCCTCTATTAAGGAAAATTACAAGGTAAGGTTTATTTTTAAAATCTCTTTATTATCCGAGGTTGTATATACGCGAGTATCTATTGGGTCCTCTTTATCATCCACATCCGAGTTTCATAACAATTTATTTCAAAACATTTTACTATTTACTGGACTATGGGATTAATTATTTTTAACTTTGTTTTACATTTTATAATTATTTTTAAAGTAATATTTCCTTCACTTTCCAAATAAAGTACTTTATGACCTTTTCGACCAATTAAGGTAAGAATGTTTTTTTACTTATACGGCGAGTGCGGCTATTTTCTGCCGTTATAATTCCTTCTAAGATTACATTACAAGATTATAAGAATATTTTGAAAATAAATTTTTTCTTTTATAATTATGTTAATTTTAAATGATTTGAACATATTAATAGATATTTCTCCAAAATAGTTTTGGTTTCATCCATGTCAACGTCCTTTGATGGAATTTACACTTGTTTGAAGTTTATTTATTATGATAAAATCTTTCATATTGTATTTAAGGTTTTATGATATGTTTTAATGTGGATGTGTTATTTTTTAAACCATTCATGATTAGAGGTTAATGTATTAATATTTTTATGCTAGTTTTAATAAGAATTTTTATGTTATGTTTCAACCTTTTCATATGAGGAATGAATTGGACATAGTAAGTGACTGGTGGAGCACCCTATAGCTCCTTTATGTAGCGGTAGGTCTCATAATACAAACTAGTGTCTTAGTACAAGGCCTTGACAAAATTTTATTTGTATTCTTGGCACAAGTCCTTGACTATGTGGTTCTGAAGTCCGATATTATGCATTCCATCATTATGAAATTAGCTATTGATATTACATGTGATTATTTGAAAAGTAGAATATCAATGTGAATAATTAAATGAAATTATTTGATTTATATTTTCCATATTATATTGAAGTTTAATTTTAAAATCCATGTGTTTTAGTCTTAAACATTTCCTAAAATATATATGCTTATTTATGATAGTTTTAGCTATATTGTTATCCTTATTGATCATCTGAGCTCACCCATTTCTGATGTTTTCTTTTTCCCATGATGTGAAAAAGTTTATTATGATTGAAATGCAGGGATAGGCTAAGGGATATGAGTGTGCTCAAAGCGGACATAATGATTTTTTTTATTTCATGATGTAATGTAAAACTTATGTATGTATTTAGTACTTAAAAGGCAACTAAACTAATTGGTCTTTCAATACATGATCTCTTATGATCAATCCAATGTTATGTAATAATGCACCGAATATGGGTAACTAAGGTTGGGGTGTTGTAGTGGGTATTATTGGATGTTTAGTAAAATCCATGGAATCTATATTTTGAAAAATGCTGATTAGAGAACATTACCCTAAGATAGAATTTGAGGATTAGTATAGAAGAAATTCCTAAAATTTAGTTAATGTATAGATTTTGTGTATTTTCTAAGAAATAGATCCTTTTATGGATATGAGCAGGTAGAGGCGGATCTGGAACAGATGTACCAAGGACTGGAAACTCTAACAAAGATTTTTAGGCTTTATAATGGGTACCCAGGTACACGAAAATGGGTCATGCTACACTCTTGGTCAATAAAATCCCGAGGGGTATGCTTATGATAATTCACATTTTCATTACAAACAATTATAAAAGATTTATGAGTTAATACTCCCTCAAAGAGAACATTTTTATTATTTTACATTATATGCATAAACTTTTCAATTTACTATTGGTATTTTACAAGTTTGGAATTCTGCATCATGATTCATAAAAAATCCTACTATATTCTATTGATTATAAATAGTGCCCAGTAGAACGAATGAGAACTCCAACAATACGCATGATCCAAAGAGTAAAAATGATCATATATTTGGTCTTATGCCAACATTTAGAAGGGAAATAGTCTCTCATGTATTCTCATCATATAATGATATAGTATCATGTATTAATATGATAAGTAAATAATTCTCTAAGTCTGATTGCATTGAAGGGAATCTAGATAAGAAAATCATGGTAGAGATAAAGATAGATAAAGAGAATAATGGAAAGAAGAATTTTACCCTATGTGATAACATTGTAAAGAATAACATTGGTAAATGATTGAAGGGGAATGGGAGTTTTTTATAAGTGTGGAGAAAAGGGACACCAAGTTCGTGATTTCAATGGTAAGAAAAAGGTTTCAAATAAATAATGCTTCATCTGCAAGGTGTTGGGACATGATGTGAATCAATGTCCCAATCATCAGAGTATGCCCCAAATGGTGTTATAGGATAATAATCAAGTTATGATACTACAACATATGAATAGGATTAATTAGTGTTCTTATATTTTTATTATTAAATTATGCCATTTTAGTGTTTTATCAATGATGTAATGGTTATATTAACTATGGAAATAAATAAGGATTCTATTATCGTAATATTTCATTGAGAATTTGAGATTATATGATACAAAAAAAGTTACTCAACCGCAAGTTAAACTTTTTAGATAATAAATGGTTGATGGAAAGATAAACCTTAATTTGGTCTTGATACCGAGGTAGTGATTTCGGAATATAAGATGGTTGATTTGGATAAATTACATTAAATATTAATTACTACCTTGGAACTGATTAATGGTTTGTTTATTCCATCATTGTTGGAGTATTAAAAAAATTTGGATATAAAGAATATATCTAGTATTCTACAAGGAATAAGAGAGAATGAATGTAATCAATACGGTTTTATCAAAATTCATGGTGTTACCATGTTTTAGGAGAATACATGATGATGGTACTCACATGTTATTAGGTGGGAAAAAGAGATCTTAATTAGGCTATGTTGTCATTCCTTATAATGTTTTGGACTATGAGTTTGGACACAAATAATTTAGATAAGTCTAAAGGTTAGAATGGATTATGTTGGACATTGGATACTATGGTTTAATGTTAAAACATTTCATAAGATTATTTTTGGATTTTTATAGAAAGGACAACTTGAAGGTCGGGTGACAACCCGTCATGTCCAGCAAGCCCGCAAGACTTGAACCCACAACTGAAGGGAGACAAAGGTGCATCACCTACCATTTGCCTACATGGTGTCCTTGTTTGTATAATGTAGTTTTTTAAATGATCTGATAGATTAATTATACATTCATTTTTTTTATAATCCTAATAGTATTAGGATAAATAGAATATTTTTGAGTTATATTATCTTTTGAAGTGAATGATGTATTTGTGGTAGAAATTAGTTAAAGGATGGATCTCTACTTGTCATGTAGTTTTTTCTCTTATTATATGATGAAATTAATTCTTAAAAATTTGTGAAGGGATCTTAAAACCAAAAATATGTTATCCTAATACCTTATGTTTTGATGAACCAATGATATTTTACGTCATCATAGATTCATGGATTTAAGGCCCTTAATTATCTATTTATTGTTCACTTGTTTGTGATTGATGACCTCAATCACTCCATATAAATATTAACATTTTCCCTCTAATTATGTGTCTCAAATTTCAACCAATTTTATCTTGTATGAAAACCTAATTTGGTGGTGACTTTTTCATTTCCCTTTCTCCATTATTAAGACTAAATTTTATAAACCCTATTTCCGATGTGGGTTTTCCGCAAAGGTATTTTCTATTTTTTACCTTATATTTTAGAAGAACACATTAAAATTGTGAGGATGCATTTTATTGTAGGAGGGGAGAATGTAACACCCCAATATTTCAGAGTAATTTATATCTTTAAAATAATTCAATAGCTTATACTACACGTAACACCAACTTGGCTTATGTTAGACGTAAGATTGAGTTTCCGCAAAACAACACATTAGTATTTTAATTATTTAAATGATATATTTATTTATCAATTAAATATTGTAATATGAATATTAAAAAATATTTTTTATCGTTATTTATATTGTTTTCACATAAATAAAACATATTTATAATTAAATATATACAATTTGTTAAAATAGATATATATTTAGAAAAACTATTTTCTTAAAAGATCTACTTTTTAGGTCCTTTTGTGATAAATAATAAAATTAATATTCGACACTCCTAAAAATTTATTTGGTAAAATAGACTTAATTTTTTGATTTGGAATATCAAAATTAGTTTAAGGTGAATTTTTTTTAATTTTCTAAAAACATTCAATTTTTCATGAATAGTGAAAAACACTTATTTATTGTTTCAAACCTACTTTTTATTAAAAATATATATTTATTTTATTTAAATTTATTTTAGTTAAAAATGTATACATAATACCATTTTCGGTCAAATTTAATTCATTGGATTAATTTTATAATAAAATTAGATGTATAAAAATTTATTGAACATTTTAAAGTCTTTTACCCAACTTTTAGGTACTTTTGAAAATTTGCATAAAATGTAATTTAATCACTTCTGTGAATTGAATTTAATAAATCTTAGAAACACAGTCGACATCAGTAAGTGAAATTTTGTTCAGTAGGATGACAATATTTTTTGGTGAATAGTAACTTTTGAATTTTATTTCCAACCTTTAAAATTAAATAGTGTAATTAAAGGTAAAAATGATATTATAATTACCCTAAAACATGTCCTAATTATATTAGATAAGTGTATTTCAATGAAAATAAACCTCAGGAATAAAATATAATCTTCTTCGATCCACTTGGATTAGATTATGACATTAATTATTATTTTATTTAATGAAGAGTTTAAAGTGTTTAATAGAAATTTTAAAAACTAAATCATTTTTAATATTGGGTTATAAATAAGATAAATTATACCAAAAATATTCATTAGAAAGCTAAAAATATTTCCTATATAATGGTATTTTATTTATACTTTTTAAACATAAATTAATTAAATTTATTTCTAACACATTGATGATGCAGTAATTACCTTATTAATGAAAGATTAAAATAATTGATATTATAAATATCCAAATAAAAGTAAATTTAGACTTTTGATGAATTCCACTAATTTAATATGTTAATATGACATGTTAGTATTTATTTAATTTATTTTATTCTATGTAATCGAGTTTTTTTACTTTCACAAAAAGGAAATACTAAATAATGTCAAAATTGACATAAATGAGTTTTTAAAAACAAAAACTATATTATTAATTGATTTAATATTCCTAAAAATATATTGTTCAGCCACAGGACCTATATATGGTTGTATATGTCAATAATTAATCACATTGGGTTCTCTTGGATTTTTACAGTATGTTTAATAACCATTTATTTTAATAATACAAGAATACATAGTAAAAGTTATACTATTTAACTAAGAGTTAAATATGAAAGATAAGGTCAATATGGTAACCTAAACCTATCTAAAACCTATTGGATGAGAGTTTATCAAACCATTCCCAACATATCCTCGAAATAAATCATGTTTTATCCATTATAAACTGAATATTATTTTATAATAAAATATTATTTCAAGCTTCTCCTAAAGTGACCCTCACATCTCTTATAAAATGGTACATCCCCTTCCCTCAAAATCACACCTCCAATTCCATTTTTGTTGGCCAACCCCTACTCAAATATCCTCCATGAATCCATAAATTCATCTTAGAGGCATTAATTTTATCATAAATCCAACCTATGGATCCCTTTTGATCAAATCAAAAGGAAGCACTTGAAGAAGAGGTAATAATTTCATCACCTCTTTCAATGTTTTTTTCTTCCTCCACTTCTGCTTTCTTGGTTGTTTGCGCACCAAAATGAAAACTCCAGTACCTTATACATACTATGATGTTTTTATAATTATGTTACAACCATATTCATTATTTTATCAATCCTATGAATGAACAAGTCACCACACTTGCATATGTACGGCTTACTGTCCCTACGTCGTGGTGTAGTTTGTTATTCAACACTTAATTTTTTATATGGGGGTAATAATGAGTATAATTTACTTAAATAATAAATATAACATGTTAAACATTCTTTATATATTATATACCATCAGTTTACATATGATTTCACTATCAATATAATGATATTTTCACTCAGGGGTACGTACGGATTACCATCACCACCAACACGATAAGATTCATTCCCCTTCGTAACCATTAAAAAATAATTTTCTTTTTATGATTTAAAATAATGTTTTAGAACTTAATATTATTATGGATATGAATAAAATATATCCTATCTATAACAAAACATCACTTAAATAACAAAACATATAAAGGAAAATGAATCGGTTAACACCTGAAACAATTATACTAAAGAAATATTATTACCAAATCAATATTAGATGATAATATATTAGATCATATTTATTTCTGTGGTTATTTTGTAATTTTACAAAAATTGTATAACTATTTTAAAATAGGTTAACTTACCCTCAAATATGGAAAAGTACAAGGAAACTATTAATTTTATAATCTCTTTATTATCTGAGGTTTACTAGGACCTCTTTATCATCCACATCCATGTTTCTTAAAAATGTATTTGAAAACATTTTAACTATTTAAATGACAATGGGGTAAAGTCTTTTATTCCCTTATTTTACATTTTATAAAATTCCTTGAAAGTAATCTTTCTGTCACTTACCAAATAAGGTGTTTTATGACCATTTCGAAAAATTATGGTAAGAATGTTTTTTTAACTTATATGGTGGGTGCGTCTATTTTCGGTCATTATAACACCTTCGAAGCTTCCATTACAAGATTATAAAAAAAATCAAAATAAATTTTTTCTTTAATAATTATGTGACTTTTAAATTATTTAAAAATAGAAAGATATATTTCTATCAAATAGTTTTTATTTCATGTATGTAAACATCCTTTGATGGATTTTACACTTGTTTGGAGTGGATTTATTATGATACAATCTTCTATATTATATTAAAGATTTTGTGATATGTTTGAATGTGGATGTTTTATTTTTATACCATTCATGGTTTTTTGTTAATGTATTAACATTTTGTATTATAGTATTAATATGAATATTTATATTATTTTTAAACCGTTTCATATGAGGAATGCATTAGACATAGTATGTGATGGGTGGAGCCCATTATAGCTCCTTGATGCATCGGTAGGTTTCATGAGACCGACGAGATTTGTGACACTAGTCCTTGAAAATATCATAATTTTAGTCTTGGAACGAGGCCTTGAGTATATGGTTCTGATGTATGAATTATGCATTCCATCATTATGAAATTATCTATTAATATTATATGTGATTATTAGACTAGTATAATATCAATGTGAATATGTAAATGACATCATTTGATTTATCTTTGCCATATTATACTGAATTTTATGTTTATAAGGATTGTGTTTTAGTCCTATACATTACCATAAATGTTTATTCGTATTTATGATAGTTATTTCTATATTGTTACCTCTACTGAGCATCTAAGCTCACCCCTTTCTAATGTTTTCTTTTTCCCAGAATGTGAAGAAGTATATTACGATTGACCTACTGGGATTGGCTACGGGATATGAGTGTGTTCAAAGGGGACACACTCATGTTATTTTTTATTTCATGATTTAATTTAAAAATTATTGATGTATCTAGTACTTCCGAGGCTACTAAACTAATCAGTCTTTAGAGACTTGATATTTTGTGATCATGTCAATGTTATGTAATAACGCACCAACTCTAGGTAACTAGGGTCGAGGCAATAAATATGTTCTGATGATATCAATGATTTTTTTCACACTTATTAGGATTTTGGTTTTTATTTAATTAATATCATATTGATAACATTTTTTATCACTCTTTATTAGTCCATGGTAAATAGTTTTCCCTTCCAAATACATCTTTTTATTCCCAACTATTTTCTCCAATTTGGAATCCCAGTGATATGTTATCTAGTATAAAAATTTTACAACCCTTTATATGTTCATAATAGTATGTGTTATTAATCATTTTCATCATTATGGTTTCTATGATTCAATTATCAGAATGTTAAACCATTGATAAACAAGATAAATTTCTGGGGGAAATTAAATTTTAGGTATGTAGGATGTAACATACCATAATTCTATGGAATATATTATTTAAAACTATTCTATATTATTTTATAAATTTTTTATATGAAATAAAATGTATTTATTGTTTCACACACAACACCATGTCTATATTTTTTTTCATGAAACACCATCTTTATTTGATGAATTGTGTTACACATGAGACCATGTTTTATCGAACATCAATGTAGTATTAATGTTATTATTTGATATGATTATTTTCACCCAAATGTTGAAGTGGATAAAATTAATACAATTAAATATATTATGAAAATATTGTATACCCATTCATTTGTAATTAATAATATTTTTTCAAATTATTTATAAATTAAATTTAACCCCTTTTGAAAATAAAAGGAATTCATTTTTTGAAAATTAATTTTAATGAGAAAAATTATGTTCTATAAAAATGAATTAAAAAAACATTCATGTTGGTTTATATTAATTAACAAAATATATTATAAATTCAATCATATTTTTTAAAATTCATCAAATATATTTTATAGCCATGAGATTAGAATAAATCCAATTTTAACCATAGAGAATGTATTTTTATAAAAGGTAGTTTTGTTGTACATTAATGGATCACTTGTATAATAAAAAACAATGAAATTTTTATAAATTTTATTTTAAAAAATAAACTTTATTTTTTAAATTATAATATAAAAAATTACTTTGGGAGAATTTTTTATATATTTTTGATATTTTTCATTTTTTGATGAATATTAAAAAAAATATAATTTTATTAAAGGATAAATTTTCATCTAAACAATTTATATTATTAAATTGTTTTTAAATTGTTTTAATGTCAAATTAGATAAATTATACACATATTAATCTAATTTAGGTCATAAAAATAAATTTCATATTGAAATTTGATATATAAACATTTTAAATATTTAAACCTTTCCACATTAGAGACATAATTTTACATCACGTCTAGGGGATATATTTTAAATTTAACCTTTCCACTTATGTAAAAAAAAATTAAATAAAAATATTTAGATATTTGGAATCATAATTATTTATAATTTTTAGTATGTTTAATTATGTTTTTTACCAAAGATGGTTGTGAAAAAAAATAAAAAATAATTACAGTGCTTAAGGTAAACAAGAGTTTTCTTATTGTTAAAAATTAATATTAATGGTCCAAATGACTTTGAATTTTCTAAAAAACACATTGTAATTAAATATTTAGACCATATATCCTATTAAATTGATTATAATACATTTTTTGAGGGGCAATATGTAAGGATACCTCAAAATAGTGTTTGTTTTTCAGTATTTAGAAGAATATGAATCCTCCTCCATTATAAATAAGCTTTCACTCTACCCCATTCAACAAACCAGTCACACATTTTGGATCATAAAAACTCTTAAAAAATAAATTCCCAAATTCCGTCATATCATCAAATAATATTGTGGTTCTTCATAAATAAAAACAATTAAGTCATTTTCCTCAAAAAAAGGAATTAGTCGATGATGTGGTAATATTCATTAATGACCATTTTTTTTATTTCCTCATCAAACATATTAAATTATATCTATATCCTGAATATATAATAATATAATTATTATAAATATATATAGATGCAGTTATGTGAAGTTTACTACCTATAAATTTATAGACTTCCATTAAATGGGATACATAATCATCGTTCGTGTGTATGGCGGACTACCTCCTCACATAATGATGTCATTTTTTTATGATTTACAACCTCAAAAGATGTAGAATAATGATAAAATGATGCTTATATGTGATTTATATGGTATTTATTGTAAGAACCTGGGCCTTATTTTCAGGTATGTTTTCTTTCTTTTGGTCGTTTTTGAGAAAAAGGGGAATTTCTGGATATTTCTAAAGTACATGTCGGGTACTTTATGAGTACACGCCGTGTACTGGGTCACTGCAGTAGGATGTGTACTGGATGTGTGATGGCCACACACATGGCCATGTCGGGGTGACCTGGAGGCCACCTAAAGCAGATTACGGAAAAGGCAAGTACACGTTGTGTACTTCAAAAGTACATGACATGTATTTTTTCATTATACGTACCATGGTTACGTTTAATCACCAGAAAGTTCTTCTTCTAGGTTTCATTTGGCCGAGAGCTCACATACGACTTTGATCTTCCTTTGAGCCCCCGTTTGAGCATCCAAACTCTGATTTGACCACCATAGATTGCGTTGGGATCACCTTTGTAAGCTCTCTATTCTTCTTGAGCTTCATTTCCCAATTCCTCCTCCTTCTCAAGTTATTATTTGTTGAACGTTTTAGATTTTTTATAGTTCTTCAGCATTCTAAGGTGATTCAAGACCTGAGACTCAAGTATATTGATCTCCCAATGTCATGGTTGGTGGTTTTTTCCTTTCTGTTAAACGTATTTGATTTAAATTTGCAATTCTGTCCAATATCCTTGAACAGGGTACTTAATGTTTACCATTTTAATCCTTTTGATTTCCTTATATGCTTGTGTGAATAAATAGTGGTTAATTGGATGTGAATAGGGTATTTTTCTATACCTTATATGTGTTTGCCCATGCATGTTCTGTTTACGGCCGTTTGGTCATGTTCACCCATTAGGCTTCCATGATGTTTCCCATACCATGTACATTAGGATGGAGTGATTATTTTATCTTACATGCTTGAGATGTTGTATACTGTTTAAATAAGTACTTCTCGAGGTTTACATTGGTTTTATTTAATTTCTATGCTCATTTGACTTACACAGGGCCATGAGAACCTGATGTAGTAGACTATAAGGGGAATTGACTGTGTGAACATCCTCAGAGAGACATTATCGCCTTGATTATATAAGGAATTGACCATGTGAGATTTCTCAAAGAGTCTTTATCACTTTTGGCTATAAGGGGAATTGACCGTGTCAGCTTCCTCAAAGAGTCTGTAACACTAGGAACTATAAGGGGAATTGACTAAGAAAGCTTCCTCAGAGAGTCTTTGTAGTATCCTTGTTTTGGTTGAACCAGAGGGGTTAGGATGAGAGAATTACCCAAAGGGTTACCTGCTATTTTTTCTATTTTTGATATATGAAACAAATTGCATTGAAACTGTAGGATTGGTTACTGTTGAATACATCTTTGATTACTTATTTATTTAATTTATTACCTGCCATATATTCACTGAATGTTAGGTATAGATCTTGAGGTGATTACCTACTGGGATTTAGTCTCACACCCTGTTTGGGATATGCATTTTGGCCCAAACATATTATATTTTGCTAGGTATAGAAAAGGGAAAACGCCTTTCTACTTCAGGTACATGATTTTTTTGTGGAGATGGATAGTGTGGGACTGAGGTAAGGCTTGCGATGCAAAGGAGTTGTTTATTTATTTTATTTTGTACTTGGGATTTGTAAATTTTTTATTCCAGCATTTTGATTTATTTGGCTATTTTACTAAACACATGTAACATTAATCATTTATATATACGTGTTCTCCAGTTTAGTATTTCTTGTCTTCTTCTCTTTACTTTTATATGGCTTATTATTGATTCCATTTTTCCTTTAGTTTACTTCTACTATGTTACTCTTCCAATGATAGAATAGTTTCCCCACTATCACACCCAAGGCCCCCATTGCTTGTGAGCATCCTCTATTGTTAGGGAAAATGTGCTTGAGGCCATGTAACCAACCGGGTACGGGGCGACTCTGGGTGGATTCCGGAATCGGGACGTTACAAAGTGGTATTAGAGGAATGTTTTTCTCTTCACTTACTATTTGGAGCATGTAGTTAGGGATAGGATGGAATAGGTACTTGGTAATAAGATGTGCCTAGGAGGAGCTAAACCGTGTACAGGGAAAAGCCAATCTACCTCATTTGTTGCAATTTTTCTGGTTTTGCAACTTTATGGTTGATCTGATTTTCATGGGTGGGTGACTCACATGTATTGTTGATGTTATTGAGGTTATATTTCTATTCCAACCCGATGATATGAGGTTATTCAATCTCATGCATCATATAGGAACTTTCTAGGGAACACATGTTATGCATTCATACCATGCCATATAGGGTGCATTGGCGACTGCAAGTTGTTGTGATAGGTGTTGTGCTAGATATTCATGCTGTTGTGATAGATTCCTTGATAAAAATACCTTCTGCTTGATAGGGTATTTTTTGTGTAAGGTTTTGTTTGAATGAATGCCAAACTTTGGTTCTTGAGGTGTTATGTGCCCTCATGGACCATAATTTGGTGGATCATTGCCCTGTTTTGCATGTTATAACATGTATAGGATACCAAGACTTGATTCTCATGGAGTATGGGCCCTCACGGATCATAATTTGGTGCATTGATGTTTGTTTAGGTGTTTTTCTGGGATCTGGAGTGCTTTTTGAGGATTACTATCCGGAAAAACCCCAAATACACACCGTGTAGCTTTGACTACATGCCATGTGTTCTTATGTTTGGGAAGAAATTGTTTTTCTTAAGTAAATTTTGGGTACCTTATGTACACGCTCTGTAGTCTCTAACAATGTCATTGGCCATGTGGGTAGAAATACGGGATAGGTAAATTCTTTTGGGAACACATAGTGTAGCGGTTGTCCACGCCGTGTCTTCTTGACCATGTGTCTGCATGTGTGACTAACAATAAGGACAGAGAGCTCCTAGGTTATACATGCTGTGTCAGTTATAAACACGACGTGTAGTGTAATATTGGAATTCAACCGTGTAACTAACAAAATAGGTCGGTGTTATCTTATCTAGTACACGTCATTCCCATCTATAAGACACATTGTAGTGTGAGCCATGCATCCGGCCGTGTCACTCACAACACAGTTTGGTAAGGTTCATCTAGTACACATTGTTTTTGGAACTAAAATGCCATGAAATATCGTTCTAATGGGAACTGTGTGGCTTAGCCTTGTACAAGGACTGGAGCAGGAGAAGACAATTCAAGTACACACAATGTGTAAGGAAAACACGCCGTGTGTTTGGGGTGTTACACGACCAGTTATGGCAGAAGTACACGCCCATGTGAAAGGCTTAAGGGAATACACCGTGTAGTCTTGTTTTGTAAAACTATAATGTTTTATTTCTTCTTTTCCCTTCTTACGCTTCTATTTTTTAGTCCATGATAATTTTTTTCTATGGTGTGCATTTGACCTTGCAAAGTCATGCCACCAAGACGTCCTCCGGTTGTCTGCCAGTTATAGGGAAGTGATCAGACCCTGGATATGGCTGATCAAGGACAGCCGGAAGATCCTCCAGTTGTTCCAATCTTAGCACCAACAGTTATACCAAACATAGGTGCCGATGCATAGTTCCGGGAGGGCTTTCTGTAGATGATGAAAGCCTTCCAAGGAACGCTGCCTCCTGCCTCATTGATGGCAGAATTGACGCGGGTCTCTCAGCAGCACCATCCTCCCACATTCACGTGGGAAGGAGGACCTTAGGCTACTGATACATGGCTAGAATCCACGTTGACGATCTTCAAGCATCTGGAGATGCTTCCAGATAGGAGGGTCTATCTCACTACGTACATGCTTTGGGATTCTACCAAGGGATGGTGGGATGTGATCTCGCAGGCGGGATGCCACCATAATATGGCATGGGTTGAGTTTCAGAACACCTTATATGATTACTTCTATCTAGAGACCTTTTGGGCAGATCTATCCCAAGATTTTATGAGTTTGAAGTAGGATACTCTTTCTGTTTTGGAGTATTCCTCTCGCTTCACTGATCTGCAATGCTTTACACCCTTTCTAGGGGGAGATGAGTTTTCCTTTCATGAAAGTTTTAGGAAGGTCTCAGGAATGATATCCGATCTTAGGTGAACATATTCATGTTGACTTCGATATCTTCTATATTCAACTAGGTACTGATCACCGTGTGAAATCTGAGGGATTCTAGAGCTGTGAGCCGGGGCGGTTTGGCATCTAGAGTTAGTGCTCTGCCAGCTGATAGCAGGATGTGCCATAGGGAGACTGCTCGAGGAGATCAGAGTAGGTGGGATGCATGTTTTGGTAGCCAGGTGGTATGCTACCATTGTGGGAGGAGCAGATATATGAGGGAATATTACCCGAGGGACCGAGTGTAGTGCTGATCTTGCGGCAAGTTGGGTCATCTTCCGCACTTCTGTCAGATCTTATCACTAGAAGCTAGTGATAGGGGTTCTTCTATGACTCCTCATTTAGGAGTAGCACCACCAGTTTTCCACCAGTATAGGAACTAGATTTCTTCCCGCCATCCAGGCCAAGGTGGAGGTCGTGGTCGTGGTATCCAGTCACCCGGTTTTCAGTGACAACAGGGCAGATCAGCTCAGAGTGGTAAGGCATGGTCACATAGCCGTGGTACAAGCCCGAATTTTGTTTTGGAGCACACCCAGCATGAGAAGGATCCTGGACCTTCTACAGTTCGAGGTACGATCATAGTTTACTCTGTTTTATCTTCTGCTCTTTTTGATATAAGGGATTCCCATAGCTTTATATCTATTGCAATTGTGGAGAGCCTTGGGCTCCGCATCTTTTCTTCTGCTGATATCATGACACTAGAAACTCCATTGGGGAATAGAATGATGAATCTTGTCAGTACAAGTAGTTCCCTCAAGAGGTTGGTGGGTTTCACTTTTTATGGGACCTCTATGTTCTAGAGATGACGAGCTATGATGTCATTCTCAGAATTGACTGGTTAGTTACCTTCTCGGGAGTCGTCAATTTCTATCGTTGTAGGGTGAGTTTCACATCACCCAAGGGTGGATATTTTCTTCATAAGGGAAGTGGGATGTCCATGAGAGCAGAGCGGGACCTGAGCATCATGTGTTAGGAGGAGTTACAGCCCAGATTGTTAATCTTTAGATAGATGTCCAGGAGATTTCAGAGACGGACATTCCTCCTATGGTGGATCGTTTTAGAGATGTATTTCCAGAAGGCATTTCAGGTTTGCCTCCGGTGTTTGAGGTATAATTTTATATTTAGCTTGTTCCAGGGGAAACACCAGTGTCAATTACACCGTAAAAGATGACTAAACTAGAGTTAAAGGAGCTCAAGAGGCAGTTGGAGGAGTTACAAGAAAAGGGTTTCATCTAACCCAGTACTTCTCCTTTGGGTTTGCCTATGCTTTTTGTGAAGAAGGCTGACAGTACACCTAGGCTTGGGGTGGATTATTAGAAGTTTAACCTGTTTAGAGTCAAGAACTGATATCCACTACCGAGGATTGATGATCTATTTGATCAGCTTTGTGGAGCCCAGCTGTTCTCGAAGATTGAAATGAGATCTAGTTATTATTAGTTTCACATTAGACCATCTTATATACCTCATAAAGCCGTACGGATCAGGTATGCTCTATATGATTATATGGTTATGTCGTTCGGTCTCACAAAAACGCTTGTACTTTTAATGGAACTGATGAACCGAGTGTTCCATCCATACATGGATTATTTCGTGGTAGTATTTGTGGACGGTATCTTGGTGTACTCTCGTACTCGACAAGACCATACCACACATCTTGAGATCATTTTGAGTACACTGAGAGAGAATCAGTTATATTCTAAGCTCCCAAAATGCCAATTTTTTATGGACCAGATTCCCTTCTTGGGTAATGTTATCTCAGAGACAAAAGTATCAGTAGAACGAGAGAAAGTGAGAGCAATAGTTTCTTGGGAGCAGCTGAAGAAAGTCTTTTAGGTAAAAGTTTTCTAGGGCTTTTCTGAAACTACAGATGATTCATTCAGGACTTTTCATGCTTAGCAACACCACTGATGGGTCTGACTATGAAGGGTGAAATGTTCTTGTGGTCATATTCTTGTAAGTCATCCTTTTAAGAGCTGAATGGAGGTTGAATTCAACACTGATACATGTCTTTCCAGATCCAAGAAATATCTATACTATGTACTTTTATGCTTTAGGTATCTGACTGGGAACTGTACTTATGCAGGGAGAAAGAGTCATTGCATACGGTTCTTAGTAGTTGCGGCCACATGAGAATAATTACCCGACATAGGATCTCGAGTTGGCTGCAGTTGTTCATGCCTTATGTTGTCGGGGACATTAAATTTTGGGAGATAATTTTGTGGTTTTCACTGAACACAAGAGTCTCAAGTACATCTTCACTCACTGTGATCATAATTTGACATAGAGAAGGTGGGTTGAGTACCTTTAGTCTTTTGACATTGAGCTTTCCTATAATCTTGGGAAAGGCAATGCAGTGGCTGATGCGTTGAGTAGAAGGAATCAGATACAGGCTATTAAGGAGGGTAGTAGTGAGTGGAAGCTTAGGGTTCTATTCTCTAAGATGCATTTGGATGGGTATGATAGATGGGGGAAGACTTTTCATTCTTCTTTGGATGTATCCTCTACTATTCTTGATCGAGTGCGAATGAGGTAGCTATCAGATTCGTAAGGACTAGTCCTAAGGGAAAGTGTGTCAGGAGGGGACCCTATTCCTAGATGGACTATAGGCAAGGATGATATATTGCATTTCCAGGGGTGCATATGGGTGCCATCATACATATGAGAGGAGTTTATGTGGGAATTTCATTCCTCGGTTTGGGAAGATAATCCTAGTGTCACCAAAATTTATCGTGATCTACACCGTTAGTATTGGTGGCCAGGTATGAAGAAAGATGTTTCTGGTCTTTTCATGAGGTATTCCTCCTCTCAGTAGGTGAAGGCGTAGCATCAAAGACCAGTAGGGATTTTGCAGCAGTTACCCATTCTCGAGTAGAAGTGGAATGATGTCACGATGGATTTAGTGACAGGTTTACCGATGTCGCCTCATGGGAATGATGTAGTTTGGGTTTTCATTGACATACTAATTAAGGTTGATCACTTATTGCAGATCAAGGAGACTTTTAGTGTTGATGAGTTGAGAAGGTTGTACATCCACGAGATTATACGTCTATGTGGAGTTCCATACTCCATCATTTCAGACAGGGATGGCCATTTTACTTCTCAGGTCTGGCATGGGATTTAGAAAGCTATGGGTACATAAGTACTTTTGAGTACAGCTTACCATCCCCAGACAGATGGCCAGTCCGAGCGTAGGATTCAGGTGCTTGAGGACATGCAGCGTGCATGCATCCTGGATTTGGGAGGTTCTTGGTAGAAGCACATACCTCTTGTGGATTTTTCTTACAACAATAGTTTTCAAGAAAATATTCATATGGCACCTTATGAGGCTTTGTATGATAGGCCATGCCGATCACCCTTATGTAGGCTGGAGGCAGGAGAGGCAGTTATGCTAGGACCTCATCTTGTTCAGGAGACCTCAGAGTAGATTGAGTTGATTCGGAAGAGGATGGATATTGGACAGTCTCGACAGACGTCTTATGATGATCGGTAGAGACGGCCTCTGGAGTTGGAGGTCAGAGATCAGGTTTTCTTGCATGTCACACCATGGTTGGGGCATAAGAGGATTAGGAGACAGGGTATGCTTTCGCTAAGGTACGTCAGGCCGTTTGAGGTGTTGGAGAGAGTTGGGTCGGTTTCCTATCAGTTGTAGTTACCTCAAAGGTACCGGGATATGCTTGATGTCTTCCACGTTTCTCATCTTCGACGTTACTTCTCAAACCCGTCTCATGTCTTCCAACCCGAGGAGGTTCGTTGGAAGTGGATTCATCATTTGAGGAGCATCCTCTCCGGATTGTTTATCGAAGTAAGAAGGTTCTATGTGGCCAGTTTGTCCCTCTGGTATGAGTGATATGGCATCACGGACAACTACAATATGATACTTGGGAGAGGGAGGCTGATGTATGAGCACAGTAGTCGGATCAATTCGAGGTTTCTTCTTCTACGCCACCTGGCTAGGGAAATTCAGGTAGAGATGTCTTTAAGGGGGGAAGTTTATAAGAACTCGGATCTTCTTTTCAGTTATGTTTTCTTTCTTCTAGTCATTTTTTAGAAAAAGGGAAATTTTTTAAAATTTCTAAAGTACACGCCATGTACATCATTTGTAAATATTGTGTATTGGGTTACCACAGGAGGCTATGTGCTGGCCGTGTGAGGGCCACACACACAGCCATGTGGGGGTGACCTAGAGGCTGCCTAAAGTGGAGTACATAAATGGAATGTACATGCTATTTACTTAAAAAGTAGGAACCGTGTATTTTCTTTTTTTTAATTAAACATACTAAGGTCACATCCAATCATCAAAAAGGTATTCTTCTAGGTTCTATTCAGCTGAGAGCTCATGTACGACCGTGATCTTCCTACGAGCCCCCGACCGAGCATTTGAACTCCGATTAAAGTGTCGTCGATTGCGTTGGGATCGCCTCAGTAAGCTCTCTCTTCTAATTGAGTTTCATTTCTCAATTTCTACTCCTCATCAAGTTATTATTTGTTGAAATTTAAATTTTTTTGTAGATATTTGGTGTTCTGAAGTAATTCAATCCATGAGTCTCTAGTATATCGATCTCCCAATGCCAAGGTATGTGTTTTTTCCTTTTTGTTGAATGTCTTTGAGTTATATGTGAAATTTTGTCCAATACCCTTGAATGGGGTATTGTGTGTTTACCGTTTTAACCCTATTTATTTCCTGATATGATGGTGTGGAAAATAGAGGTTAATTGGATGTGAATGGGATTGTTTTATATGACTTGGATGTTATTTCCCATGCATGTTCTGTTTACGACCATTTTGTCTTATTTAGCCATTAGGATTCTTTGATGTTTCCCATACCTAGTATTGTAGTATGGAGTGATTATTTTATCTGACATGCTTTAGATTCTATAGACTATTTAACCATGTAGTTCTTGAAGATTATGTTGGCTGTATTGCATTGCTATGATCATTTGACTTACAATGGGACGTGAGAACTTGGTGTAGTAAACTATAAGGGGAATTGACCATGTGAGATTCCTCATAGAGTCTTTATCACTTTTGACTATATGGGGAATTGACCATGTGAGCTTCCTTAGAGAGTCTTTGTCACATTACTATAAGGGGAATTGATTGTGTGAGCTTCCTTAGAGATTTTTAATTCTTGGGACTATAAGGGAATTGACTGAGAGAGCTTCCTCATAGTGTCTTTTTAGTATCTTTGTTTTTCTTAAACTATAGGGGTTTGGATGAGAGAACTACCCAGAGGGTTACCTGCTTGTTTTTCTATTGTTGATATATGGAACTAATTGCATTGAAACTGTTGGATTGGTTACTACTGAGTACTACCTTGATTATTGCTTTATTTTATTTATTACCTACCATATACTCACTGACTGTGAGGCACATATCTTATGGTGATTTCCTTCTGATATTTAGTCTCACATCCTGTTTGGGCTATGCATTTGGGCCCAAACAGATTATATTGCTGTAGGTATAGGTAAGGGAAACACCCTTCTACTTTAGGTATTTGATTTTATATGGAGATATAGAGCATGGGAGCAAGTAGAGGCTTGTGATTCTGAGGAGATGTTTATCTGTTTTCTTTTGTACTTTAGCTTAACACTATTTTGTATTCCAGCATTGTGATTTTTTTGGATTCATTGATAGACATATGTAACATGCATCATTTATATATACTTTTGTAACACCCCAAGATTTCATAGTGTGTTATTTGTTCAAAATAATTCAATAACTTGCACTACACGCAACACTGAGTTCAATTGCACCATGACTTACCAAAAAAAAAGCCATTAAAAGAGGTCATGAATAGTATTAACTAAATTTTAAACTTTGTATAATCCTTATAATTTTAGAATCCATATTATGAGTTTCTTAGTCATAATGCAAGAACAGATTCATTTTCAGTATTGCACTTTTATCAACTTTTGATAGTGAAACCTTTTTTTAAATACAATATTTTAAACTTTTTGACTAAATGGAGACATCAAAAAATTTAAAATGAAACATCCCAAGCTTCCACGGTACGCTTTCCTTTGAATAAAACAGTAGCGTGTGTTGTACGCAACTTCGAGTTCTAACACACCGTAACCAATCAAACTAGCTGTTATGAATAGTAATACCTACTTTTTGAAGTTATATATATTTTATATTTTAAAATGGACTTCATTTTTGGATTCAGAATATCAAATTTAGCCTAAGGTGAAATTTTTGTACTTTTCGGATAACTTTCATATTTTGATGAATAGTGAAAATTACTAAATTTTAATTAAAAACAACTTTTTTAATCAAAATAATTAATAGTGATAAATTATGAATTTGAGTGGTTTTAAAGTATATTTAGAATATATTTTTACTATTTAATATAATGTTGGTCATTGGACATAATTTTACAATTAAACCGAACATAAACAAGTGTCAATCTTTTGATAGTTATTATCTCTTAAAAACACGCTTTTTGTTTTGACAGCGAGAATTAATTTTAAATTAATTTCTGCCACTTCTGTGTTTTGAATTTAGGAAAATGGATTCCATATTTGGAATCAGGATGTTCAAATTGTGTAAATAGGTAACTTTTATTTTTAGACATTTTGAATAATTACTGCGGTAAATATTTTATTTACCATGGTTAAGGGTAAATCCGGTAAATAAGGGTTAAAAAATAATATTATAATAATACTAAATTACCCTAAAACGTGTTTTAACCCTATTGGTTGATACATGGTCGACCATGGGCATCTTTGTGTCAATTTTGGGACCCCATGGATCCACTTGTAAGTGATAATGACACTTTATTTTAATTAAGTCAAAATGAATACAAAAATGACACAAGCATATATCTTTTAAAAAAACAATTGTTACATAGGGTTATATAAGTTGGATTTTAGATTATAAATATTCATTAGAAAGATAAAAATATTTCCTACATAATTATATTTTATTTATAATTTTTAGACATTAAATAATTTATTTTATTTATGACACAATGATGATGCAGTAATTACTATAATAGTGAAAAATTAAAATAATTGATATTATAAATACCCAAATAAATATAATATGAAACTTTTAATGAATTAAACTAATTTTTTAGGATAATATTATATATTAGGATTGATTTAATTGACTTTGTTCGAAGTAATAAATCAGTTATGAGTTTCAAAAAAATCAACTATTGAATAGTGTCAAAATTGACATAAAAGAGTTCTTAAAACAAATATTATATTATTAATTGATATTAAATTCCTAAAAATCTAAGGTTCGGCCAAGAGACTTATATAATGATAGGTTCATCATTAATGTACCACTTGGGGGTCTCTTGGATGTATATAGTAAGTTTATTAACCATATTATATAAAAATACAAAGAGACATTGTAAAAGTGAAACTAATTAACTTAGAGTTAATACTTAAAGATAAGGTTAATATAAGTACCCAAACCTGTCTAAATTCTATTGGTTGAGTGGTGTTAGACCTATACCCACCTTAACCTTTGAATAATAAACTTTTGAGCCATTAGAAACCGAATATGAATTTATTATATATTAATATTTCTAGCTTTTCCAAAGGTGCCCCTCACCCCTCTTATAAAAGGGCACTCCTCCTTCTCATTTCTTCACACCTTAAAAGCCTTTTGGTTTGGCCAAACTCTGCCCAAATACTCTCCCAACATCCCACACTACAACCTAGAGGCCTTAGTTTGATCAGAAAGCCAACCTAAGGTGCCCTTTTGATCAAATCAAAAGGAAGAACCCGAAGAAGAGGTAATGATTTCACCACCCTTCTCCATGTTCATTTCTTCTTCCACTTCTTCTTCCTTTGTTCTTACCATTCTAAAATAATAACTCTTGTATCTCACATATACTGTGATGTTATTATAAATATGGTACAATCATATTCATTATTCTATCCACCCTTTGAATAACATGTCACCATACGTGCGTACGTACGACTTACCGTCTCCACGTCGTGGTGTAATTGTTATTCAATATAATATTATTTGGATGTGTATAATAATGATGTGTAACTCATGTAAATAATAAATATAACATGTTAATGATTCTGTATATATGATATACCATCCATTTATATATTATTTTAATATCAAAAGAATGATATTGTTGCTCGTGCGTACGTACGGACTACCGTCTCCACGAACGCGATGAGATTCATTCTCCATCGTATCCATTCAAGTATAATTATCATTTGATGATTTAAAAATGATGTTTAAGGACTGGATATCATTCTGGATATGAATAAGATACAAAAACCATGGCTTATGTAACAAAACATATAAAAGAAAATGAGTAAGTTAACTCCCGAAACGACGATAATTCTAAGATATTATTAACAAATCAATGTTAAAAGATCATATATGATATCATATTAATATATATGATTCTTGTATAATTTAATAACAACTATTTCACAATTATACAGGAGGTTAAACTACCCCAACCAAGGAAAAGTACAAGGTAAGGGTTATTTCACAATCTCTTCATTATCCGAGGTTGTATTATACGTAATAATCTACTGGGATCTCTTTATCATCCACATCCATGTTTCTTCGAAATGTATTTCAAAACATTTTTACTATTTACAAGAATATGGGTTAAAGTCATTTATACCCTTGTTTGAATTTTTATAAGAGGTTTATAAAGGAATCTTTCCATCGTTTTCCAAACAAGGTGATTTTTAACCTTTTTCGACAAAATTAAGGTAAGAATGTTCTTTTAACTTATACGGCGGCTGCGGCTATTTACCGCCGTTATAAAATTTTAAAAGCTTCCCTTACAATCTTACAAGGATATTTTCAAAGTAAATGTTTTATTTTATAATTATGTGACTTTTAAATTATTTCAAAATGAATATTTTAAGAATTTTGGAAGCGTACTCTTTATCAAAATCAGAATTTTAAATGTTTTAAAGATTTATCTTTCTAAATATTTTTAATTAATGTCCATGTCTTCAAAATGGTTTTTAAGGATTTATTTATATGGACATGAATGTTTTTAAAATGTTAATTCCTTTCAAAAGTTTCAAAGTGGTATGGGACACTTTTATTTAAAATTCTCTTTTTAATTACTTCTTTTATAAATGTGTGACTTTTAAATGATTTCAAAAAAAGAGATATTTCTCTCAAATAGTTTTGATTTCATCTATGTCAACATCCTTTTATGGATTTTACTCTTATTTGAAGTTGATTTATTATGATACAAAACTTCTATATTGTATTGAAGGTTTTGTGATATGTTTGACTGTGGATGTGCTATTTTTATACCATTCATAGTTTATGGTGAAATTATTGACATTTCGTATGCTAGTTTTAATACGAATGTTTATGTTATGTTTAAACCTTTTCATATGGGAATGCATTGGACTTAATAAGTGACGGGTGGAGCCCGCTATAGCTCCTCGATGCATCGGTAGGTCTCATGAGACAAACTAGTGTCTTGGCACAAGGCCTTGAAAAAATCTTATTTGTAGTCTTGGCACGAGGCCTTGACTATGTGGTTATGATAGTCTGGCATTATGCATTCCAACATTATGAAAGTGGTTATTGATTTTTGCATGTGATTATTCGATTAGTAGAATATCTATGTGAATAAGTAAATGGCATTATTTCATTTTTACTTTTGCCATACTATGTTGAAGTTCAAGTTTAAAAGGCTTTTGTTTTAGTAATGCATTGCCTTAAATGTTTATTCTTATTTATGAAAGTTTCCGCTATATTGTTATCCTTACTGGGCATTTGAGCTCACCCCTTTTCTATGTTTTATTTTTCCCAGGATGTGAAGAAGTAAGTTATGAATGACCTGCAGGGATTTTATGAGGGGTTAATAGTGTCGATTGTGGAAACATTATGTTGTTGTATTAGTTTTTCATTTTATGATGTAATGTAAAACTTATGAATATATCTAGTGTTTCCAAGGCTACTAAACCAATCGGTCTTTCGAGATTTGATCTTTCTTGTGATCATGCCAATGTTATGTAATAATGCACCGACTCTGGGTAACTGGGGTCGGGGCGTTACAGTTGGTATCAGAGGAAGTTTAGTACAAACCTTGGAAGCTAGATTTAGATAAACTCTGATTAGAGCACGTAGACCTAAGATGAAATTTGAGGATTAGTATAGAAGAACTTCCTAGAATTTTGGTATTGTAGAGATTTTGTGAGTTTTCCGAGCAATACATCCTTGTCTGGATATGAGCAGGTAGAGGCGGCTCTGGCACAGATGTACCTAGGGGTAAAACCCGAAAACACCGCTTTGAGCTAGACTCGAACGGGAACTGGTGCACGACAACGGGCCTTGCTGCACTCTTGGTTACGACACTCCCGGGGGATATGCTTAGGATAACTCTCATTTTCTTTACAAATCATTTTGAATGGATTATGAGTATATACTTCCTCAAAGAAAACATTCTTATGATTATGGATTATATCCATAAATAGTTCAATTTATGTTAAGTGTTTTATAAGTATGGGATTATGTATTTTGATTCATAAACTGATCTAGTTTATGCCATTGTTTTGAAATGGCGCCCAGTAGAAGGAATGAGAACTCCAGAAATGCACATGATTCAAAGAGAAGGAAAGATCATATCTTTCATGGTCTTAAGCTAGAATATATAAGAGAAATAGTCTCCCATGTATTATCATCATATGAAGAAATAATATCATGTGTTGATAAGATAAGTAAAGAGTTTACTGAGTCCTATGGCTTTGAAGGGAAGCAAGAGAAGAAAAGGATAGAAGAGAGAAAGATAGATAAAGGGAAGAGGGAAAAGAAGAATTTTCCCATATGTGGTAACTGTGGAAAGAAACACCCTGGAACTTGCCTGAAAGGAATGGGAGTTTGTTATAAGTGTGGAGGAAAAGGGCACAAAGTACATGACTGCAAGGGTAAGAAAATGGTTTCAAATGTACAATGCTTCATTTGCAAGGAGTTTGGACACTACACGAACCTATGTCCCAGTCATCAGACTATGCCGCAAATGATGCTATTGGATAATAATCATGTTATGATACTACCACAGATGAAGAGGAATGATTAGAGTTATTATGTTGATTATATCAATTGAGTGTTGTATCAACAATGTACTTGTTATAATAATTATGGAGTATATAAGGATTGTACTGCAGTACTATTTCATTAAGGACTTGAGATGGTGTGGAACAAAGAAAATTGACTCAGTAGCAGGTTAAATGTTTGGAAAATATATGGTTGAGAGAAAGATAAACCATAATATGGTTCAGATACCGATGTGGTGATTTTAGAATAATACATGATTGATTTGGATAAATTATATTGGATATTATTGACTACCTTGAAGCTGATTAATGATTTGTATATTCCATCATTGTTGGGGTTTAAAACATTTTTGGATTAATGAAGTATATCCCGCATTCTATATGGAATAAGGGAACATGAATGTAATCAATAAGGAATATGGTAATACATGATGAAGGTATTCATATGCTATTACGGGGTAAAAAGGATCTATATTATGTTTACCTTCCTTATAAATGTTGGACTATGAGTTTGGATAGAAGTATTTTGGATAGTTCTAGTTTGGATTATTTTGGATTTCCATAAAAGGACAACCCGGAGGTCGGGCGGCAACCCGTCGCGTCCGACAAGGCTGCGAGACTTGAACCCGCAACCAAAGGGCGACAAGGGTGTATCACCTACCACTGGCCCTCGAGATGTCCTGGATTAAATAATGTAGTTTTTATTAAAAGATCTTGTAGATGAATTATAAATTCCTTTATTTTGGAACCCTATACGAATAGTGTAAATAGAATTTTTTTACATTCTATTATCTTTTAGAGTGAAAGATGAGTTTGTGGTAGAAATTTATTAATGGATAAAACTCTAATTATAAAGTAAGTATATCTCCTTATGATCTTAGCCAATCTCATAAATAAATTCCTCAATATTAAGAAAAGCAACTTAGAACAAAAATGTTTTCCTAGATGGTACCTTAAATCATCACTAATTTATGGATTTGGGATTGTTGGCCTTTTCATAGCCATGTTCTCTACCACTCTCCATCAGATAATTGATGGTTAGATTTTTCTTCCATATCCATATTTTCCTACATGGAACCCTAGTATGAGTTATTTTCGGTAATCTTCATACTTTCGACTCTTTATTTTAAATAGAGGCCTCATTAATTCATTTTTCGATGTGGGATTTCAACTAAGATATTTTGAAACGTCAAAAATGTGTTATCCTAATATCCTATGTTTTGTTGAACCGATGGTATTTCAAATCATCATAGATTGATGAATTTAAGGACCTCAATTATACACTTGTTTGTGATTGATGACCTCAATCACTACCTATAAATATTTACGTTTTTCCTCCGATTATATGTCTCTAATTTCCACCAATGTTCTCCTAATCGAGATCATAATTTGGTGGTGACCCTTTGATTTCTCTTTTCCTCATATTAAGACTAAATTTTAGTAACCCAATTTCCGATGTGGGTTTTCCCACAAATATATTTTCTACTTTCAACCTTTTATTTTTGAAGAACAATTTCAAATTGCGAGGACGCAATTTATTGAAGGAGGGGAGAATGTAACACCCCAAGATTTCATAGTGTGTTATTTCTTCAAAATAATTCAATAACTTGCACTACACGCAACACTGAGTTCAATTGCACCATGACTTACCAAAAAAAAGCCATTAAAAGAGTTCATGAATAGTATTAACTAAATTTTAAACTTTATATAATCCTTATAATTTTAGAATCCATATTATGAGTTTCTTAGTCATAATGCAAGAACAGATTCATTTTCAGTATTGCACTTTTATCAACTTTTGATAGTGAAACCTTTTTTTAAATACAATATTTTAAACTTTTTGACTAAATGGAGACATCAAAAAATTTAAAATGAAACATCCCAAGCTTCCACGGTACGCTTTCCTTTGAATAAAACAGTAGCGTGTGTTGTACGCAACTTCGAGTTCTAACACACCGTAACCAATCAAACTAGCTGTTATGAATAGTAATACCTACTTTTTGAAGTTATATATATTTTATATTTTAAAATGGACTTCATTTTTGGATTCAGAATATCAAATTTATCCTAAGGTGAAATTTTGGTACTTTTCAGATAACTTTCATATTTTGATGAATAGTGAAAATTACTAAATTTTAATTAAAAACAACTTTTTTAATCAAAATAATTAATAGTGATAAATTATGAATTTGAGTGGTTTTAAAGTATATTTATAATATATTTTTACTATTTAATATAATGTTGGTCATTGGACATAATTTTACAATTAAACCGAACATAAACAAGTGTCAATCTTTTGATAGTTATTATCTCTTAAAAACACGCTTTTTGTTTTGACAGCGGGAATTAATTTTAAATTAATTTCTGCCACTTCTGTGTTTTGAATTTAGGAAAATTGATTCCATATATGGAATCAGGATGTTCAAATTGTGTAAATAGGTAACTTTTATTTTTAGACATTTTGAATAATTACTGCGGTAAATATTTTATTTACCATGGTTAAGGGTAAATCCGGTAAATAAGGGTTAAAAAATAATATTATAATAATACTAAATTACCCTAAAACGTGTCTTAACCCTATTTTTTGATACATGGTCGACCATGGGCATCTTTGTGTCAATTTTGGGACCCCATGGATCCACTTGTAAGTGATAATGACACTTTATTTTAATTAAGTCAAAATGAATACAAAAATGACACAAGCATATATCTTTTAGAAAAACAATTGTTACATAGGGTTATATAAGTTGGATTTTAGATTATAAATATTCATTAGAAAGCTAAAAATATTTCCTACATAATGATATTTTATTTATAATTTTTAGACATTAAATAATTTATTTTATTTATGACACAATGATGATGCAGTAATTACTATAATAGTGAAAAATTAAAATAATTGATATTATAAATACCCAAATAAATATAATATGAAACTTTTAATGAATTAAACTAATTTTATAGGATAATATGATATATTAGGATTGATTTAATTGACTTTTTTCGAAGTAATAAATCTGTTATGAGTTTCACAAAAATCAACTATTGAATAGTGTCAAAATTGACATAAAAGAGTTCTTAAAACAAATATTATATTATTAATTGATATTAAATTCCTAAAAATCTAAGGTTAGACCAAGAGACTTATATCATGATAGTTTCATCATTAATGTACCACTTGGGGGTCTCTTGGATGTATATAGTAAGTTTATTAACCATATTATATAAAAATACAAAGAGACATTGTAAAAGTGAAACTAATTAACTTAGAGTTAATACTTAAAGATAAGGTTAATATAAGTACCCAAACCTGTCTAAATTCTATTGATTGAGTGGTGTTAGACCTATCCCCTACTTAACCTTTGAATAATAAACTTTGGAGCCATTAGAAACCGAATATGAATTTATTATAAATTAATATTTCTAGCTTTTCCAAAGGTGCCCCTCACCCCTCTTATAAAAGGGCACTCCTCCTTCTCATTTATTCACACCTTAAAAGCCTTTGGTTCGGCCAAACTCTGCCCAAATACTCTCCCAACATCACTCACTACAACCTAGAGGCCTTAGTTTGATCAGAAAGCCAACCTAAGGTGCCCTTTTGATCAAATCAAAAGGAAGAACCCGAAGAAGAGGTAATGATTTCACCACCCTTCTCCAAGTTCATTTCTTCTTCCACTTCTTCTTCCTTTGTTCTTACCATTCTAAAATAATAACTCTAGTATCTCACATATACTGTGATGTTATTATAAATATGGTACAATCATATTCAGTATTCTATCCACCCTTTGAATAAGATGTCACCATACGTGCGTACGTACGACTTACCGTCTCCACGTCGTGGTGTAATTGTTATTCAATATAATATTATTTGGATGGGTATAATAATGATGTGTAAATCATGTAAATAATAAATATAACATGTTAATGATTCTTTATATATGATATACCATCCATTTATATATTATTTTAATATCAAAAGAATGATATTGTTGCTCGTGCGTACGTACGGACTACCGTCTCCACGAACGCGATGAGATTAATTCTCCATCGTATCCATTCAAGTATAATTATCATTTGATGATTTAAAAATGATGTTTAAGGACTGGATATCATTCTGGATATGAATAAGATACAACAACCATGGCTTATGTAACAAAACATATAAAATAAAATGAGTAAGTTAACTCCCGAAACGACGATAATTCTAAGATATTATTAACAAATCAATGTTAAAAGATCATATATGATATCATATTAATATATATGATTCTTGTATAATTTAATAACAACTATTTCACAATTATACAGGAGGTTAAACTACCCCAACCAAGGAAAATTACAAGGTAAGGGTTATTTCACAATCTCTTCATTATCCGAGGTTGTATTATACGTAATAATCTACTGGGATCTCTTTATCATCCACATCCATGTTTCTTCGAAATGTATTTCAAAACATTTTTACTATTTACAAGAATATGGGTTAAAGTCATTTATACCCTTGTTTGAATTTTTATAAGAGGTTTATAAAGGAATCTTTCCATCATTTTCCAAACAAGGTGATTTTTAACCTTTTCGACAAAATTAAGGTAAGAATGTTCTTTTAACTTATACGGTGGCTGCGGCTATTTACCGCCATTATAAAATTTTAAAAGCTTCCCTTACAATCTTACAAGGATATTTTCAATGTAAATGTTTTATTTTATAATTATGTGACTTTTAAATTATTTCAAAATGAATATTTTAAGAATTTTGGAAGGGTACTCTTTATCAAAATCAGAATTTTAAATGTTTTAAAGATTTATCTTTCTAAATATTTTTAATTAATGTCCATGTCTTCAAAATGGTTTTTAAGGATTTATTTATATGGACATGAATGTTTTTAAAATGTTAATTCCTTTCAAAAGTTTCAAAGTGGTATGGGACACTATTATTTAAAATTCTCTTTTTAATTACTTCTTTTATAAATGTGTGACTTTTAAATGATTTCAAAAAAAGAGATATTTCTCTCAAATAGTTTTGATTTCATCTATGTCATCATCCTTTTATGGATTTTACTCTTATTTGAAGTTGATTTATTATGATACAAAACTTCTATATTGTATTGAAGGTTTTGTGATATGTTTGACTGTGGATGTGCTATTTTTATACCATTCATAGTTTATGGTGAAATTATTGACATTTCGTATGCTAGTTTTAATACGAATGTTTATGTTATGTTTAAACCTTTTCATATGGGAATGCATTGGACTTAATAAGTGACGGGTGGAGCCCGCTATAGCTCCTGGATGCATCGGTAGGTCTCATGAGACAAACTAGTGTCTTGGCACAAGGCCTTGACAAAATCTTATTTGTAGTCTTGGCACGAGGCCTTGACTATGTGGTTATGATAGTCTGGCATTATGCATTCCAACATTATAAAAGTGGTTATTGATTTTTGCATGTGATTATTCGATTAGTAGAATATCCATGTGAATAAGTAAATGGCATTATTTCATTTTTACTTTTGCCATACTATGTTGAAGTTCAAGTTTAAAAGGCTTTTGTTTTAGTAATGCATTGCCTTAATTGTTTATTCTTATTTATGAAAGTTTCCGCTATATTGTTATCCTTACTGGGCATTTGAGCTTACCCCTTTTCTATGTTTTATTTTTCCCAGGATGTGAAGAAGTAAGTTATGAATGACCTGCAGGGATTTTATGAGGGGTTAATAGTGTGGATTGTGGAAACATTATGTTGTTGTATTAGTTTTTCATTTTATGATGTAATGTAAAACTTATGAATATATCTAGTGTTTCCAAGGCTACTAAACCAATCGGTCTTTCGAGATTTGATCTTTCTTGTGATCATGCCAATGTTATGTAATAATGCACCGACTCTGGGTAACTGGGGTCGGGGCGTTACAGTTGGTATCAGAGGAAGTTTAGTACAAACCTTGGAAGCTAGATTTAGATAAACTCTGAGTAGAGAACGTAGACCTAAGATGAAATTTGAGGATTAGTATAGAAGAACTTCCTAGAATTTTGGTATTGTAGAGATTTTGTGAGTTTTCCGAGAAATACATCCCTGTCTGGATACGAGCAGGTAGAGGCGGCTCTGGCACAGATGTACCTAGGGGTAAAACCCGAAAACACCGCTTTGAGCTAGACTCGAACGGGAACTGGTGCACGACAACGGGCCTTGCTGCACTCTTGGTTACGACACTCCCGGGGGATATGCTTAGGATAACTCTCATTTTCTTTACAAATCATTTTGAAGGGATTATGAGTATATACTTCCTCAAAGAAAACATTCTTATGATTATGGATTATATCCATAAATAGTTCAATTTATGTTAAGTGTTTTATAAGTATGGGATTATGTATTTTGATTCATAAACTGATCTAGTTTATGCCATTGTTTAGAAATGGCGCCCAGTAGAAGGAATGAGAACTCCAGAAATGCACATGATTCAAAGAGAAGGAAGGATCATATCTTTCATGGTCTTAAGCTAGAATATATAAGAGAAATAGTCTCCCATGTATTATCATCATATGAAGAAATAATATCATGTGTTGATAAGATAAGTAAAGAGTTTACTGAGTCCTATGGCTTTGAAGGGAAGCAAGAGAAGAAAAGGATAGAAGAGAGAAAGATAGATAAAGGGAAGAGGGAAAAGAAGAATTTTCCCATATGTGCTAACTGTGGAAAGAAACACCCTGGAACTTGCCTGAAAGGAATGAGAGTTTGTTATAAGTGTGGAGGAAAAGGGCACAAAGTACATGACTGCAAGGGTAAGAAAATGGTTTCAAATGTACAATGCTTCATTTGCAAGGAGTTTGGACACTACGCGAACCTATGTCCCAGTCATCAGACTATGCTGCAAATGATGCTATTGGATAATAATCAAGTTATGATACTACCACAGATGAAGAGGAATGATTAGAGTTATTATGTTGATTATATCAATTGAGTGTTGTATCAACAATGTACTTGTTATAATAATTATGGAGTATATAAGGATTGTACTGCAGTACTATTTCATTAAGGACTTGAGATGGTGTGGAACAAAGAAAATTGACTCAGTAGCATGTTAAATGTTTGGAAAATATATGGTTGAGAGAAAGATAAACCATAATATGGTTCAGATACCGAGGTGGTGATTTTAGAATAATACATGATTGATTTGGATAAATTATATTGGATATTATTGACTACCTTGAAGCTGATTAATGATTTGTATATTCCATCATTGTTGGGGTTTAAAACATTTTTGGATTAATGAAGTATATCCAGCATTCTATATGGAATAAGGGAACATGAATGTAATCAATAAGGAATATGGTAATACATGATGAAGGTATTCATATGCTATTACGGGGTAAAAAGGATCTATATTATTTTTACCTTCCTTATAAATGTTGGACTATGAGTTTGGATAGAAGTATTTTGGATAGTTCTAGTTTGGATTATTTTGGATTTCCATAAAAGGACAACCCGGAGGTCGGGCGGTAACCCGTCGCGTCCGGCAAGGCTGCGAGACTTGAACCCGCAACCAAAGGGCGACAAGGGTGTATCACCTACCACTGGCCCACGAGATGTCCTAGATTAAATAATGTAGTTTTTATTAAAAGATCTTGTAGATGAATTATAAATTCCTTTATTTTGGAACCCTATACGAATAGTGTAAATAGAATTTTTTTACATTCTATTATCTTTTAGAGTGAAAGATGAGTTTGTGGTAGAAATTTATTAAGGGATAAAACTCTAATTTTAAAGTAAGTATATCTGCTTATGATCTTAGCCAATCTCATAAATAAATTCCTCAATATTAATAAAAGCAACTTAGAACAAAAATGTTTTCCTAGATGGTACCTTAAATCATCACTAATTTATGGATTTGGGATTGTTGGCCTTTTCATAGCCATGTTCTCTACCACTCTCCATCAGATAATTGATGGTTAGATTTTTCTTCCATATCCATATTTTCCTACATGGAACCCTAGTATGAGTTATTTTCGGTAATCTTCATACTTTCGACTCTTTATTTTAAATAGAGGCCTCATTAATTCATTTTTCGATGTGGGATTTCAACTAAGATATTTTGAAACGTCAAAAATGTGTTATCCTAATATCCTATGTTATGTTGAACCGATGGTATTTCAAATCATCATAGATTGATGAATTTAAGGACCTCAATTATACACTTGTTTGTGATTGATGACCTCAATCACTACCTATAAATATTTACGTTTTTTCTCCGATTATATGTCTCTAATTTCCACCAATGTTCTCCTAATCGAGATCATAATTTGGTGGTGACCCTTTGATTTCTCTTTTCCTCATATTAAGACTAAATTTTAGTAACCCAATTTCCGATGTGGGTTTTCCCACAAATATATTTTCTACTTTCAACCTTTTATTTTTGAAGAACAATTTCAAATTGCGAGGACGCAATTTATTGAAGGAGGGGA
Organism: Viscum album; assembly: GCA_963277665.1. Lineage (NCBI taxonomy): Eukaryota > Viridiplantae > Streptophyta > Magnoliopsida > Santalales > Viscaceae > Viscum > Viscum album. The sequence goes on from OY728165.1 coordinate 1,040,987,018, forward strand.
GAATGTAACACCCCAAGATTTCATAGTGTCTTATTTCTTCAAAATAATTCAATAACTTGCACTACACGCAACACTGAGTTAAATTGCACCATGACTTACCAAAAAAAAGCCATTAAAAGAGGTCATGAATAGTATTAACTAAATTTTAAACTTTGTATAATCCTTATAATTTTAGAATCCATATTATGAGTTTCTTAGTCATAATGCAAGAACAGATTCATTTTCAGTATTGCACTTTTATCAACTTTTGATAGTGAAACCTTTTTTTAAATACAATATTTTAAACTTTTTGACTAAATGGAGACATCAAAAAATTTAAAATGAAACATCCCAAGATTCCACGGTACGCTTTCCTTTGAATAAAACAGTAGCGTGTGTTGTACGCAACTTCGAGTTCTAACACACCGTAACCAATAAAACTAGCTGTTATGAATAGTAATACCTACTTTTTGAATTTATATATATTTTATATTTTAAAATGGACTTCATTTTTGGATTCAGAATATCAAATTTAGCCTAAGGTGAAATTTTGGTACTTTTCGGATAACTTTCATATTTTGATGAATAGTGAAAATTACTAAATTTTAATTAAAAACAACTTTTTTAATCAAAATAATTAATAGTGATAAATTATGAATTTGAGTGGTTTTAAAGTATATTTAGAATATATTTTTACTATTTAATATAATGTTGGTCATTGGACATAATTTTACAATTAAACCGAACATAAACAAGTGTCAATCTTTTGATAGTTATTATCTCTTAAAAACACGCTTTTTGTTTTGACAGCAGGAATTAATTTTAAATTAATTTCTGGCACTTCTGTGTTTTGAATTTAGGAAAATGGATTCCATATTTGGAATCAGGATGTTGAATTGTGTAAATAGGTAAATTTTATTTTTAGACATTTTGAATAATTACTGCGGTAAATATTTTATTTACCATGGTTAAGGGTAAATCCGGTAAATAAGGGTTAAAAAATAATATTATAATAATACTAAATTACCCTAAAACGTGTCTTAACCCTATTGGTTGATACATGGTCGACCATGGGCATCTTTGTGTCAATTTTGGGACCCCATGGATCCACTTGTAAGTGATAATGACACTTTATTTTAATTAAGTCAAAATGAATACAAAAATGACACAAGCATATATCTTTTAGAAAAACAATTGTTACATAGGGTTATATAAGTTTGATTTTAGATTATAAATATTAATTAGAAAGCTAAAAAGATTTCCTACATAATTATATTTTATTTATAATTTTTAGACATTAAATAATTTATTGTATTTATGACACAATGATGATGCAGTAATTACTATAATAGTGAAAAATTAAAATAATTGATATTATAAATACCCAAATAAATATAATATGAAACTTTTAATGAATTAAACTAATTTTCTAGGATAATATGATATATTAGGATTGATTTAATTGACTTTGTTCGAAGTAATAAATCTGTTATGAGTTTCACAAAAATCAACTATTGAATAGTGTCAAAATTGACATAAAAGAGTTCTTAAAACAAATATTATATTATTAATTGATATTAAATTCCTAAAAATCTAAGGTTCGGCCAAGAGACTTATATCATGATAGGTTCATCATTAATGTACCACTTGGGGGTCTCTTGGATGTATATAGTAAGTTTATTAACCATATTTTATAAAAATACAAAGAGACATTGTAAAAGTGAAACTAATTAACTTAGAGTTAATACTTAAAGATAAGGTTAATATAAGTACCCAAACCTGTCTAAATTCTATTGGTTGAGTGGTGTTAGACCTATCCCCACCTTAACCTTTGAATAATAAACTTTGGAGCCATTAGAAACCGAATATGAATTTATTATAAATTAATATTTCTAGCTTTTCCAAAGGTTCCCCTCACCCCTCTTATAAAAGGGAACTCCTCCTTCTCATTTCTTCACACCTTAAAAGCCTTTTGGTTCGGCCAAACTCTGCCCAAATACTCTCCCAACATCCCTCACTACAACCTAGAGGCCTTAGTTTGATCAGAAAGCCAACCTAAGGTGCCCTTTTGATCAAATCAAAAGGAAGAACCCGAAGAAGAGGTAATGATTTCACCACCCTTCTCCAAGTTCATTTCTTCTTCCACTTCTTCTTCCTTTGTTCTTACCATTCTAAAATAATAACTCTAGTATCTCACATATACTGTGATGTTATTATAAATATGGTACAATCATATTCAGTATTCTATCCACCCTTTGAATTACATGTCACCATACGTGCGTACGTACGACTTACCGTCTCCACGTCGTGGTGTAATTGTTATTCAATATAATATTATTTGGATGGGTATAATAATGATGTGTAACTCATGTAAATAATAAATATAACATGTTAATGATTCTGTATATATGATATACCATCCATTTATATATTATTTTAAAATCAAAAGAATGATATTGTTGCTCGTGCGTACGTACGGACTACCGTCTCCACGAACGCGATGAGATTCATTCTCCATCGTATCCATTCAAGTATAATTATCATTTGATGATTTAAAAATGATGTTTAAGGACTGGATATCATTCTGGATATGAATAAGATACAACAACCATGGCTTATGTAACAAAACATATAAAAGAAAATGAGTAAGTTAACTCCCGAAACGACGATAATTCTAAGATATTATTAACAAATGAATGTTAAAAGATCATATATGATATCATATTAATATATATGATTCTTGTATAATTTAATAACAACTATTTCACAATTATACAGGAGGTTAAACTACCCCAACCAAGGAAAAGTACAAGGTAAGGGTTATTTCACAATCTCTTCATTATCCGAGGTTGTATTATACGTAATAATCTACTGGGATCTCTTTATCATCCACATCCATGTTTCTTCGAAATGTATTTCAAAACATTTTTACTATTTACAAGAATATGGGTTAAAGTCATTTATACCCTTGTTTGAATTTTTATAAGAGGTTTATAAAGGAATCTTTCCATCGTTTTCCAAACAAGGTGATTTTTAACCTTTTCGACAAAATTAAGGTAAGAATGTTCTTTTAACTTATACGGCGGCTGCGGCTATTTACCGCCGTTATAAAATTTTAAAAGCTTCCCTTACAATCTTACAAGGATATTTTCAAAGTAAATGTTTTATTTTATAATTATGTGACTTTTAAATTATTTCAAAATGAATATTTTAAGAATTTTGGAAGGGTACTCTTTATCAAAATCAGAATTTTAAATGTTTTAAAGATTTATCTTTCTAAATATTTTTAATTAATGTCCATGTCTTCAAAATGGTTTTTAAGGATATATTTATATGGACATGAATGTTTTTAAATTGTTAATTCCTTTCAAAAGTTTCAAAGTGGTACGGGACACTTTTATTTAAAATTCTCTTTTTAATTACTTCTTTTATAAATGTGTGACTTTTAAATGATTTCAAAAAAAGAGATATTTCTCTCAAATAGTTTTGATTTCATCTATGTCATCATCCTTTTATGGATTTTACTCTTATTTGAAGTTGATTTATTATGATACAAAACTTCTATATTTTATTGAAGGTTTTGTGATATGTTTGACTGTGGATGTGCTATTTTTATACCATTCATAGTTTATGGTGAAATTATTGACATTCCGTATGCTAGTTTTAATACGAATGTTTATGTTATGTTTAAACCTTTTCATATGGGAATGCATTGGACTTAATAAGTGACGGGTGGAGCCCGCTATAGCTCCTCGATGCATCGGTAGGTCTCATGAGACAAACTAGTGTCTTGGCACAAGGCCTTGACAAAATCTTATTTGTAGTCTTGGCACGAGGCCTTGACTATGTGGTTATGATAGTCTGGCATTATGCATTCCAACATTATGAAAGTGGTTATTGATTTTTTCATGTGATTATTCGATTAGTAGAATATCCATGTGAACAAGTAAATGGCATTATTTCATTTTTACTTTTGCCATACTATGTTGAAGTTCAAGTTTAAAAGGCTTTTGTTTTAGTAATGCATTGCCTTAAATGTTTATTCTTATTTATGAAAGTTTCCGCTATATTGTTATCCTTACTGGGCATTTGAGCTCACCCATTTTCTATGTTTTATTTTTCCCAGGATGTGAAGAAGTAAGTTATGAATGACCTGCAGGGATTTTATGAGGGGTTAATAGTGTGGATTGTGGAAACATTATGTTGTTGTATTAGTTTTTCATTTTATTATGTAATGTAAAACTTATGAATATATCTAGTGTTTCCAAGGCTACTAAACCAATCGGTCTTTCGAGATTTGATCTTTCTTGTGATCATGCCAATGTTATGTAATAATGCACCGACTCTGGGTAACTGGGGTCGGGGCGTTACAGTTGGTATCAGAGGAAGTTTAGTACAAACCTTGGAAGCTAGATTTAGATAAACTCTGATTAGAGCACGTAGACCTAAGATGAAATTTGAGGATTAGTATAGAAGAACTTCCTAGAATTTTGGTATTGTAGAGATTTTGTGAGTTTTCCGAGAAATACATCCCTGTCTGGATACGAGTAGGTAGAGGCGGCTCTGGCACAGATGTACCTAGGGGTAAAACCCAAAAACACCGCTTTGAGCTAGACTCGAACGGAAACTGGTGCACGACAACGGGCCTTGCTGCACTCTTGGTTACGACACTCCCGGGGGATATGCTTAGGATAACTCTCATTTTCTTTACAAATCATTTTGAAGGGATTATGAGTATATACTTCCTCAAAGAAAACATTCTTATGATTATGGATTATATCCATAAATAGTTCAATTTATGTTAAGTGTTTTATATGTATGGGATTATGTATTTTGATTCATAAACTGATCTAGTTTATGCCATTGTTTAGAAATGGTGCCCAGTAGAAGGAATGAGAACTCCAGAAATGCACATCATTCAAAGAGAAGGAAGGATCATATCTTTCATGGTCTTAAGCTAGAATATATAAGAGAAATAGTCTCCCATGTATTATCATCATATGAAGAAATAATATCATGTGTTGATAAGATAAGTAAAGAGTTTACTGAGTCCTATGGCTTTGAAGGGAAGCAAGAGAAGAAAAGGATAGAAGAGAGAAAGATAGATAAAGGGAAGAGGGAAAAGAAGAATTTTCCCATATGTGGTAACTGTGGAAAGAAACACCCTGGAACTTGCCTGAAAGGAATGGGAGTTTGTTATAAGTGTGGAGGAAAAGGGCACAAAGTACATGACTGCAAGGGTAAGAAAATGGTTTCAAATGTACAATGCTTCATTTGCAAGGAGTTTGGACACTACGCGAACCTATGTCCCAGTCATCAGACTATGCCACAAATGATTCTATTGGATAATAATCAAGTTATGATACTACCACAGATGAAGAGGAATGATTAGAGTTATTATGTTGATTATATCAATTGAGTGTTGTATCAACAATGTACTTGTTATAATAATTATGGAGTATATAAGGATTGTACTGCAGTACTATTTCATTAAGGACTTGAGATGGTGTGGAACAAAGAAAATTGACTCAGTAGCAGGTTAAATGTTTGGAAAATATATGGTTGAGAGAAAGATAAACCATAATATGGTTCAGATACCGAGGTGGTGATTTTAGAATAATACATGATTGATTTGGATAAATTATATTGGATATTATTGACTACCTTGAAGCTAATTAATGATTTTTATATTCCATCATTGTTGGGGTTTAAAACATTTTTGGATTAATGAAGTATATCCAGCATTCTATATGGAATAAGGGAACATGAATGTAATCAATAAGGAATATGGTAATACATGATGAAGGTATTCATATGCTATTACGGGGTAAAAAGGATCTATATTATGTTTACCTTCCTTATAAATGTTGGACTATGAGTTTGGATAGAAGTATTTTGGATAGTTCTAGTTTGGATTATTTTGGATTTCCATAAAAGGACAACCCGGAGGTCGGGCGGCAACCCGTCGCGTCCGGCAAGGCTGCGAGACTTGAACCCGCAACCAAAGGGCGACAAGGGTGTATCACCTACCACCGGCCCACGAGATGTCCTGGATTAAATAATGTAGTTTTTATTAAAAGATCTTGTAGATGAATTATAAATTCCTTTATTTTGGAACCCTATACGAATAGTGTAAATAGAATTTTTTTACATTCTATTATCTTTTAGAGTGAAAGATGAGTTTGTGGTAGAAATTTATTAATGGATAAAACTCTAATTATAAAGTAAGTATATCTCCTTATGATCTTAGCCAATCTCATAAATAAATTCCTCAATATTAAGAAAAGAAACTTAGAACAAAAATGTTTTCCTAGATGGTACCTTAAATCATCACTAATTTATGGATTTGGGATTGTTGGCCTTTTCATAGCCATGTTCTCTACCACTCTCCATCAGATAATTGATGGTTAGATTTTTCTTCCATATCCATATTTTCCTACATGGAACCCTAGTATGAGTTATTTTCGGTAATCTTCATACTTTCGACTCTTTATTTTAAATAGAGGCCTCATTAATTCATTTTTCGATGTGGGATTTCAACTAAGATATTTTGAAACGTCAAAAATGTGTTATCCTAATATCCTATGTTTTGTTGAACCGATGGTATTTCAAATCATCATAGATTGATGAATTTAAGGACCTCAATTATACACTTTTTTGTGATTGATGACCTCAATCACTACCTATAAATATTTACGTTTTTCCTCCGATTATATGTCTCTAATTTCCACAACTGTTCTCTTAATCGAGATCATAATTTGGTGGTGACCCTTTGATTTCTCTTTTCCTCATATTAAGACTAAATTTTAGTAACCCAATTTCCGATGTGGGTTTTCCCACAAATATATTTTCTAATTTCAACCTTTTATTTTTGAAGAACAATTTCAAATTGCGAGGACACAATTTATTGGAGGAGGGGAGAATGTAACACCCCAAGATTTCATAGTGTGTTATTTCTTCAAAATAATTCAATAACTTGCACTACACGCAACACTGAGTTCAATTGCACCATGACTTACCAAAAAAAAGCCATTAAAAGAGGTCATGAATAGTATTAACTAAATTTTAAACTTTGTATAATCCTTATAATTTTAGAATCCATATTATGAGTTTCTTAGTCATAATGCAAGAACAGATTCATTTTCAGTATTGCACTTTTATCAACTTTTGATAGTGAAACCTTTTTTTAAATACAATATTTTAAACTTTTTGACTAAATGGAGACATCAAAAAATTTAAAATGAAACATCCCAAGCTTCCACGGTACGCTTTCCTTTGAATAAAACAGTAGCGTGTGTTGTACGCAACTTCGAGTTCTAACACACCGTAACCAATCAAACTAGCTGTTATGAATAGTAATACCAACTTTTTGAAGTTATATATATTTTATATTTTAAAATGGACTTCATTTTTGGATTCAGAATATCAAATTTAGCCTAAGGTGAAATTTTGGTACTTTTCGGATAACTTTCATATTTTGATGAATAGTGAAAATTACTAAATTTTAATTAAAAACAACTTTTTTAATCAAAATAATTAATAGTGATAAATTATGAATTTGAGTGGTTTTAAAGTATATTTAGAATATATTTTTACTATTTAATATAATGTTGGTCATTGGACATAATTTTACAATTAAACCGAACATAAACAAGTGTCAATCTTTTGATAGTTATTATCTCTTAAAAACACGCTTTTTGTTTTGACAGCGGGAATTAATTTTAAATTAATTTCTGCCACTTCTGTGTTTTGAATTTAGGAAAATGGATTCCATATTTGGAATCAGAATGTTCAAATTGTGTAAATAGGTAACTTTTATTTTTAGACATTTTGAATAATTACTGCGGTAAATATTTTATTTACCATGGTTAAGGGTAAATCCGGTAAATAAGGGTTAAAAATTAATATTATAATAATACTAAATTACCCTAAAACGTGTCTTAACCCTATTGGTTGATACATGGTCGACCATGGGCATCTTTGTGTCAATTTTGGGACCCCATGGATCCACTTGTAAGTGATAATGACACTTTATTTTAATTAAGTCAAAATGAATACAAAAATGACACAAGCATATATCTTTTAGAAAAACAATTGTTACATAGGGATATATAAGTTTGATTTTAGATTATAAATATTCATTAGAAAGATAAAAAGATTTCCTACATAATGATATTTTATTTATAATTTTTAGACATTAAATAATTTATTTTATTTATGACACAATGATGATGCAGTAATTACTATAATAGTGAAAAATTAAAATAATTGATATTATAAATACCCAAATAAATATAATATGAAACTTTTAATGAATTAAACTAATTTTCTAGGATAATATGATATATTAGGATTGATTTAATTGACTTTTTTCGAAGTAATAAATCTGTTATGAGTTTCACAAAAATCAACTATTGAATAGTGTCAAAATTGACATAAAAGAGTTCTTAAAACAAATATTATATTATTAATTGATATTAAATTCCTAAAAATCTAAGGTTCGGCCAAGAGACTTATATCATGATAGGTTCATCATTAATGTACCACTTGGGGGTCTCTTGGATTTATATAGTAAGTTTATTAACCATATTATATAAAAATACAAAGAGACATTGTAAAAGTGAAACTAATTAACTTAGAGTTAATACTTAAAGATAAGGTTAATATAAGTACCCAAACCTGTCTAAATTCTATTGGTTGAGTGGTGTTAGACCTATCCCCACCTTAACCTTTGAATAATAAACTTTGGAGCCATTAGAAACCGAATATGAATTTATTATAAATTAATATTTCTAGCTTTTCCAAAGGTGCCCCTCACCCCTCTTATAAAAGGGCACTCCTCCTTCTCATTTCTTCACACCTTAAAAGCCTTTTGGTTCGGCCAAACTCTGACCAAATACTCTCCCAACATCCCTCAATACAACCTAGAGGCATTAGTTTGATCGGAAAGCCAACCTAAGGTGCCCTTTTGATCAAATCAAAAGGAAGAACCCGAAGAAGAGGTAATGATTTCACCACCCTTCTCCAAGTTCATTTCTTCTTCCACTTCTTCTTCCTTTGTTCTTACCATTCTAAAATAATAACTCTAGTATCTCACATATACTGTGATGTTATTATAAATATGGTACAATCATATTCAGTATTCTATCCACCCTTTGAATAACATGTCACCATACGTGCGTACGTACGACTTACCGTCTCCACGTCGTGGTGTAATTGTTATTCAATATAATATTATTTGGATGGGTATAATAATGATGTGTAACTCATGTAAATAATAAATATAACATGTTAATGATTCTGTATATATGATATACCATCCATTTATATATTATTTTAATATCAAAAGAATGATATTGTTGCTCGTGCATACGTACGGACTACCGTCTCCACGAACGCGATGAGATTCATTCTCCATCGTATCCATTCAAGTATAATTATCATTTGATGATTTAAAAATGATATTTAAGTACTGGATATCATTCTTGATATGAATAAAATACAACAACCATGGCTTATGTAACAAAACATATAAAAGAAAATGAGTAAGTTAACTCCCGAAACGACGATAATTCTAAGATATTATTAACAAATCAATGTTAAAAGATCATATATGATATCATATTAATATATATGATTCTTGTATAATTTAATAACAACTATTTCACAATTATACAGGAGGTTAAACTACCCCAACCAAGGAAAAGTACAAGGTAAGGGTTATTTCACAATCTCTTCATTATCCGAGGTTGTATTATACGTAATAATCTACTGGGATCTCTTTATCATCCACATCCATGTTTCTTCGAAATGTATTTCAAAACATTTTTACTATTTACACGAATATGGGTTAAAGTCATTTATACCCTTGTTTGAATTTTTATAAGAGGTTTATAAAGGAATCTTTCCATCGTTTTCCAAACAAGGTGATTTTTAACCTTTTCGACAAAATTAAGGTAAGAATGTTCTTTTAACTTATACGGCGGCTGCGGATATTTACCGCCGTTATAAAATTTTAAAAGCTTCCCTTACAATCTTACAAGGATATTTTCAAAGTAAATGTTTTATTTTATAATTATGTGACTTTTAAATTATTTCAAAATGAATATTTTAAGAATTTTGGAAGGGTACTCTTTATCAAAATCAGAATTTTAAATGTTTTAAAGATTTATCTTTCAAAATATTTTTAATTAATGTCCCTGTCTTCAAAATGGTTTTTAAGTATTTATTTATATGGACATGAATGTTTTTAAAATGTTAATTCCTTTCAAAAGTTTCAAAGTGGTATGGGACACTTTTATTTAAAATTCTCTTTTTAATTACTTCTTTTATAAATGTGTGACTTTTAAATGATTTCAAAAAAAGAGATATTTCTCTCAAATAGTTTTGATTTCATCTATGTCAACATCCTTTTATGGATTTTACTCTTATTTGAAGTTGATTTGTTATGATACAAAACTTCTATATTGTATTGAAGGTTTTGTGAAATGTTTGACTGTGGATGTGCTATTTTTATACCATTCATAGTTTATGGTGAAATTATTGACATTTCGTATGCTAGTTTTAATACGAATGTTTATGTTATGTTTAAACCTTTTCATATGGGAATGCATTGGACTTAATAAGTGACGGGTGGAGCCCGCTATAGCTCCTCGATGCATCGGTAGGTCTCATGAGACAAACTAGTGTCTTGGCACAAGGCCTTGACAAAATCTTATTTGTAGTCTTGGCACGAGGCCTTGACTATGTGGTTATGATAGTCTGGCATTATGCATTCCAATATTATGAAAGTGGTTATTGATTTTTTCATGTGATTATTCGATTAGTAGAATATCCATGTGAATAAGTAAATGGCATTATTTCATTTTTACATTTTCCATACTATGTTGAAGTTCAAGTTTAAAAGGCTTTTGTTTTAGTAATGCATTGCCTTAAATGTTTATTCTTATTTATGAAAGTTTCCGCTATATTGTTATCCTTACTGGGCATTTGAGCTCACCCCTTTTCTATGTTTTATTTTTCCCAGGATGTGAAGAAGTAAGTTATGAATGACCTGCAGGGATTTTATGAGGGGTTAATAGTGTGGATTGTGGAAACATTATGTTGTTGTATTAGTTTTTCATTTTATGATGTAATGTAAAACTTATGAATATATCTAGTGTTTCCAAGGCTACTAAACCAATCGGTCTTTCGAGATTTGATCTTTCTTGTGATCATGCCAATGTTATGTAATAATGCACCGACTCTGGGTAACTGGGGTCGGGGCATTACAGTTGGTATCAGAGGAAGTTTAGTACAAACCTTGGAAGCTAGATTTAGATAAACTCTGATTAGAGCACGTAGACCTAAGATGAAATTTGAGGATTAGTATAGAAGAACTTCCTAGAATTTTGGTATTGTAGAGATTTTGTGAGTTTTCCGAGCAATACATCCCTGTCTGGATACGAGCAGGTAGAGGCGGCTCTGGCACAGATGTACCTAGGGGTAAAACCCGAAAACACCGTTTTGAGCTAGACTCGAACGGGAACTGGTGCACGACAACGGGCCTTGCTGCACTCTTGGTTACGACACTCCCGGGGGATATGCTTAGGATAACTCTCATTTTCTTTACAAATCATTTTGAAGGGATTATGAGTATATACTTCCTCAAAGAAAACATTCTTATGATTATGGATTATATCCATAAATAGTTCAATTTATGTTAAGTGTTTTATAAGTATGGGATTATGTATTTTGATTCATAAACTGATCTAGTTTATGCCATTGTTTAGAAATGGCGCCCAGTAGAAGGAATGAGAACTCCAGAAATGCACATGATTCAAAGAGAAGGAAGGATCATATCTTTCATGGTCTTAAGCTAGAATATATAAGAGAAATAGTCTCCCATGTATTATCATCATATGAAGAAATAATATCATGTGTTGATAAGATAAGTAAAGAGTTTACTGAGTCCTATGGCTTTGAAGGGAAGCAAGAGAAGAAAAGGATAGAAGAGAGAAAGATAGATAAAGGGAAGAGGGAAAAGAAGAATTTTCCCATATGTGGTAACTATGGAAAGAAACACCCTGGAACTTGCCTGAAAGGAATGGGAGTTTGTTATAAGTGTGGAGGAAAAGGGCACAAAGTACATGACTGCAAGGGTAAGAAAATGGTTTCAAATGTACAATGCTTCATTTGCAAGGAGTTTGGACACTACGCGAACCTATGTCCCAGTCATCAGACTATGCCGCAAATGATGCTATTGGATAATAATCAAGTTATGATACTACCACAGATGAAGAGGAATGATTAGAGTTATTATGTTGATTATATCAATTGAGTGTTGTATCAACAATGTACTTGTTATAATAATTATGGAGTATATAAGGATTGTACTGCAGTACTATTTCATTAAGGACTTGAGATGGTGTGGAACAAAGAAAATTGACTCAGTAGCATGTTAAATGTTTGGAAAATATATGGTTGAGAGAAAGATAAACCATAATATGGTTCAGATACCGAGGTGGTGATTTTAGAATAATACATGATTGATTTGGATAAATTATATTGGATATTATTGACTACCTTGAAGCTGATTAATGATTTGTATATTCCATCATTGTTGGGGTTTAAAACATTTTTGGATTAATGAAGTATATCCAGCATTCTATATGGAATAAGGGAACATGAATGTAATCAATAAGGAATATGGTAATACATGATGAAGGTATTCATATGCTATTACGGGGTAAAAAGGATCTATATTATGTTTACCTTCCTTATAAATGTTGGACTATGAGTTTGGATAGAAGTATTTTGGATAGTTCTAGTTTGGATTATTTTGGATTTCCATAAAAGGACAACCCGGAGGTCGGGCGGTAACCCGTCGCGTCCGGAAAGGCTGCGAGACTTGAACCCGCAACCAAAGGGCGACAAGGGTGTATCACCTACCACTGGCCCACGAGATGTCCTAGATTAAATAATGTAGTTTTTATTAAAAGATCTTGTAGATGAATTATAAATTCCTTTATTTTGGAACCCTATACGAATAGTGTAAATAGAATTTTTTTACATTCTATTATCTTTTAGAGTGAAAGATGAGTTTGTGGTAGAAATTTATTAATGGATAAAACTCTAATTATAAAGTAAGTATATCTCCTTATGATCTTAGCCAATCTCATAAATAAATTCCTCAATATAAATAAAAGCAACTTAGAACAAAAATGTTTTCCTAGATGGTACCTTAAATCATCACTAATTTATGGATTTGGGATTGTTGGCCTTTTCATAGCCATGTTCTCTACCACTCTCCATCAGATAATTGATGGTTAGATTTTTCTTCCATATCCATATTTTCCTACATGGAACCCTAGTATGAGTTATTTTCGGTAATCTTCATACTTTCGACTCTTTATTTTAAATAGAGGCCTCATTAATTCATTTTTCGATGTGGGATTTCAACTAAGATATTTTGAAACGTCAAAAATGTGTTATCCTAATATCCTATGTTTTGTTGAACCGATGGTATTTCAAATCATCATAGATTGATGAATTTAAAGACCTCAATTATACACTTGTTTGTGATTGATGACCTCAATCACTACCTATAAATATTTACGTTTTTCCTCCGATTATATGTCTCTAATTTCCACCAATGTTCTCCTAATCGAGATCATAATTTGGTGGTGACCCTTTGATTTCTCTTTTCCTCATATTAAGACTAAATTTTAGTAACCCAATTTCCGATGTGGGTTTTCCCACAAATATATTTTCTACTTTCAACCTTTTATTTTTGAAGAACAATTTCAAATTGCGAGGACGCAATTTATTGAAGGAGGGGAGAATGTAACACCCCAAGATTTCATAGTGTGTTATTTCTTCAAAATAATTCAATAACTTGCACTACACGCAACACTGAGTTCAATTGCACCATGACTTACCAAAAAAAAGCCATTAAAAGAGGTCATGAATAGTATTAACTAAATTTTAAACTTTGTATAATCCTTATAATTTTAGAATCCATATTATGAGTTTCTTAGTCATAATGCAAGAACAGATTCATTTTCAGTATTGCACTTTTATCAACTTTTGATAGTGAAACCTTTTTTTAAATACAATATTTTAAACTTTTTGACTAAATGGAGACATCAAAAAATTTAAAATGAAACATCCCATGCTTCCACGGTACGCTTTCCTTTCAATAAAACAGTAGCGTGTGTTGTACGCAACTTCGAGTTCTAACACACCGTAACCAATCAAACTAGCTGTTATGAATAGTAATACCTACTTTTTGAAGTTATATATATTTTATATTTTAAAATGGACTTCATTTTTGGATTCAGAATATCAAATTTAGCCTAAGGTGAAATTTTGGTACTTTTCGGATAACATTCATATTTTGATGAATAGTGAAAATTACTAAATTTTAATTAAAAACAACTTTTTTAATCAAAATAATTAATAGTGATAAATTATGAATTTGAGTGGTTTTAAAGTATATTTAGAATATATTTTTACTATTTAATATAATGTTGGTCATTGGACATAATTTTACAATTAAACCGAAGATAAACAAGTGTCAATCTTTTGATAGTTATTATCTCTTAAAAACACGCTTTTTGTTTTGACAGCAGGAATTAATTTTAAATTAATTTCTGGAACTTCTGTGTTTTGAATTTAGGAAAATGGATTCCATATTTGGAATCAGGATGTTCAAATTGTGTAAATAGGTAACTTTTTTTTTAGACATTTTGAATAATTACTGCGGTAAATATTTTATTTACCATGGTTAAGGGTAAATCCGGTAAATAAGGGTTAACAAATAATATTATAATAATACTAAATTACCCTAAAACGTGTCTTAACCCTATTGGTTGATACATGGTCGACCATGGGCATCTTTGTGTCAATTTTGGGACCCCATGGATCCACTTGTAAGTGATAATGACACTTTATTTTAATTAAGTCAAAATGAATACAAAAATGACACAAGCATATATCTTTTAGAAAAACAATTGTTACATAGGGTTATATAAGTTGGGTTTTAGATTATAAATATTCATTAGAAAGCTAAAAAGATTTCCTACATAATGATATTTTATTTATAATTTTTAGACATTAAATAATTTATTTTATTTATGACACAATGATGATGCAGTAATTACTATAATAGTGAAAATTAAAATAATTGATATTATAAATACCCAAATAAATATAATATGAAACTTTTAATGAATTAAACTAATTTTCTAGGATAATATGATATATTAGGATTGATTTAATTGACTTTTTTCGAAGTAATAAATCTGTTATGAGTTTCACAAAAATCAACTATTGAATAGTGTCAAAATTGACATAAAAGAGTTCTTAAAACAAATATTATATTATTAATTGATATTAAATTCCTAAAAATCTAAGGTTCGGCCAAGAGACTTATATCATGATAGGTTCATCATTAATGTACCACTTGGGGGTCTCTTGGATGTATATAGTAAGTTTATTAACCATATTATATAAAAATACAAAGAGACATTGTAAAAGTGAAACTAATTAACTTAGAGTTAATACTTAAAGATAAGGTTAATATAAGTACCCAAACCTGTCTAAATTCTATTGGTTGAGTGGTGTTAGACCTATCCCCACCTTAACCTTTGAATAATAAACTTTGGAGCCATTAGAAACCGAATATGAATTTATTATAAATTATTATTTCTAGCTTTTCCAAAGGTGCCCCTCACCCCTCTTATAAAAGGGCACTCCTCCTTCTCATTTCTTCACACCTTAAAAGCCTTTTGGTTCGGCCAAACTCTGACCAAATACTCTCCCAACATCCCTCACTACAACCTAGAGGCCTTAGTTTGATCAGAAAGCCAACCTAAGGTGCCCTTTTGATCAAATCAAAAGGAAGAACCCGAAGAAGAGGTAATGATTTCACCACCCTTCTCCAAGTTCATTTCTTCTTCCACTTCTTCTTCCTTTGTTCTTACCATTCTAAAATAATAACTCTAGTATCTCACATATACTGTGATGTTATTATAAATATGGTACAATAATATTCAGTATTCTATCCACCCTTTGAATAACATGTCACCATACGTGCGTACGTACGACTTACCGTCTCCACGTCGTGGTGTAATTGTTATTCAATATAATATTATTTGCATGGGTATAATAATGATGTGTAACTCATGTAAATAATAAATATAAAATGTTAATGATTCTGTATATATGATATACCATCCATTTATATATTATTTTAATATCAAAAGAATGATATTGTTGCTCGTGCGTACGTACGGACTACCGTCTCCACGAACGCGATAAGATTCATTCTCCATCGTATCCATTCAAATATAATTATCATTTGATGATTTAAAAATGATATTTAAGGACTGGATATCATTCTTGATATGAATAAGATACAACAACCATGGCTTATGTAACAAAACATATAAAAGAAAATGAGTAAATAACTCCCGAAACGACGATAATTCTAAGATATTATTAACAAATCAATGTTAAAAGATCATATATGATATCATATTAATATATATGATTCTTGTATAATTTAATAACAAATATTTCACAATTATACAGGAGGTTAAACTACCCCATCCAAGGAAAAGTACAAGGTAAGGGTTATTTCACAATCTCTTCATTATCCGAGGTTGTATTATACGTAATAATCTACTGGGATCTCTTTATCATCCACATCCATGTTTCTTCGAAATGTATTTCAAAACATTTTTACTATTTACACGAATATGGGTTAAAGTCATTTATACCCTTGTTTGAATTTTTATAAGAGGTTTATAAAGGAATCTTTCCATCGTTTTCCAAACAAGGTGATTTTTAACCTTTTCGACAAAATTAAGGTAAGAATGTTCTTTTAACTTATACGGAGGCTGCAGCTATTTACCGCCGTTATAAAATTTTAAAAGCTTCCCTTACAATCTTACAAGGATATTTTCAAAGTAAATGTTTTATTTTATAATTATGTGACTTTTAAATTATTTCAAAATGAATATTTTAAGAATTTTGGAAGGGTACTCTTTATCAAAATCAGAATTTTAAATGTTTTAAAGATTTATCTTTCTAAATATTTTTAATTAATGTCCATGTCTTCAAAATGGTTTTTAAGGATTTATTTATATGGACATGAATTTTTTTAAAATGTTAATTCCTTTCAAAAGTTTCAAAGTGGTATGGGACACTTTTATTTAAAATTCTCTTTTTAATTACTTCTTTTATAAATGTGTGACTTTTAAATGATTTCAAAAAAAGAGATATTTCTCTCAAATAGTTTTGATTTCATCTATGTCAACATCCTTTTATGGATTTTACTCTTATTTGAAGTTGATTTATTATGATACAAAACTTCTATATTGTATTGAAGGTTTTGTGATATGTTTGACTGTGGATGTGCTATTTTTATACCATTCATAGTTTATGGTGAAATTATTGACATTTCCTATGCTAGTTTTAATACGAATGTTTATGTTATGTTTAAACCTTTTCATATGGGAATGCATTGGACTTAATAAGTGACGGGTGGAGCCCGCTATAGCTCCTCGATGCATCGGTAGGTCTCATGAGACAAACTAGTGTCTTGGCACAAGGCCTTGACAAAATCTTATTTGTAGTCTTGGCACGAGGCCTTGACTATGTGGTTATGATAGTCTGGCATTATGCATTCCAACATTATGAAAGTGGTTATTGATTTTTGCATGTGATTATTCGATTAGTAGAATATCCATGTGAATAAGTAAATGGCATTATTTCATTTTTACTTTTGCCGTACTATGTTGAAGTTCAAGTTTAAAAGGCTTTTGTTTTAGTAATGCATTGCCTTAAATGTTTATTCTTATTTATGAAAGTTTCCGCTATATTGTTATCCTTACTGGGCATTTGAGCTCACCCCTTTTCTATGTTTTATTTTTCCCAGGATGTGAAGAAATAAGTTATGAATGACCTGCAGGGATTTTATGAGGGGTTAATAGTGTGGATTGTGGAAACATTATGTTGTTGTATTAGTTTTTCATTTTATGATGTAATGTAAAACTTATGAATATATCTAGTGTTTCCAAGGCTACTAAACCAATCGGTCTTTCGAGATTTGATCTTTCTTGTGATCATGCCAATGTTATGTAATAATGCACCAACGCTGGGTAACTTGGGTCGGGGCGTTACAGTTGGTATCAGAGGAAGTTTAGTACAAACCTCGGAAGCTAGATTTAGATAAACTCTGATTAGAGCACGTAGACCGAAGATGAAATTTGAGGATTAGTATAGAAGAACTTCCTAGAATTTTGGTATTGTAGAGATTTTGTGAGTTTTCCGAGCAATACATCCCTGTCTGGATACGAGCAGGTAGAGGCGGCTCTGGCACAGATGTACCTAGGGGTAAAACCTGAAAACACCGCTTTGAGCTAGACTCGAACGGGAACTGGTGCACGACAACGGGCCTTGCTGCACTCTTGGTTACGACACTCCCGGGGGATATGCTTAGGATAACTCTCATTTTTTTTACAAATCATTTTGAAGGGATTATGAGTATATAATTCCTCAAAGAAAACATTCTTATGATTATGGATTATATCCATAAATAGTTCAATTTATGTTAAGTGTTTTATAAGTATGGGATTATGTATTTTGATTCATAAACTGATCTAGTTTATGCCATTGTGTAGAAATGGCGCCCAGTAGAAGGAATGAGAACTCCAGAAATGCACATGATTCAAAGAGAAGGAAGGATCATATCTTTCATGGTCTTAAGCTAGAATATATAAGAGAAATAGTCTCCCATGTATTATCATCATATGAAGAAATAATATCATGTGTTGATAAGATAAGTAAAGAGTTTACTGAGTCCTATGGCTTTGAAGGGAAGCAAGAGAAGAAAAGGATAGAAGAGAGAAAGATAGATAAAGGGAAGAGGGAAAAGAAGAATTTTCCCATATGTGGTAACTGTGGAAAGAAACACCCTGGAACTTGCCTGAAAGGAATGGGATTTTGATATAAGTGTGGAGGAAAAGGGAACAATGTACATGACTGCAAGGGTAAGAAAATGGTTTCAAATGTACAATGCTTCATTTGCAAGGAGTTTGGACACTACGCGAACCTATGTCCCAGTCATCAGACTATGCCGCAAATGATGCTATTGGATAATAATCAAGTTATGATACTACCAGAGATGAAGAGGAATGATTAGAGTTATTATGTTGATTATATCAATTGAGTGTTGTATCAACAATGTACTTGTTATAATAATTATGGAGTATATAAGGATTGTACTACAGTACTATTTCATTAAGGACTTGAGATGGTGTGGAACAAAGAAAATTGACTCAGTAGCAGGTTAAATGTTTGGAAAATATATGGTTGAGAAAAAGATAAACCATAATATGGTTCAGATACCGAGGTGGTGATTTTAGAATAATACATGATTGATTTGGATAAATTATATTGGATATTATTGACTACCTTGAAGCTGATTAATGATTTGTATATTCCATCATTGTTGGGGTTTAAAACATTTTTGGATTAATGAAGTATATCCAGCATTCTATATGGAATAAGGGAACATGAATGTAATCAATAAGGAATATGGTAATACATGATGAAGGTATTCATATGCTATTACGGGGTAAAAAGGATCTATATTATGTTTACCTTCCTTATAAATGTTGGACTATGAGTTTGGATAGAAGTATTTTGGATAGTTCTAGTTTGGATTATTTTGGATTTCCATAAAAGGACAACCCGGAGGTCGGGCGGCAACCCGTCGCGTCCGGCAAGGCTGCGAGACTTGAACCCACAACCAAAGGGCGACAAGGGTGTATCACCTACCACTGGCCCACGAGATGTCCTGGATTAAATAATGTAGTTTTTATTAAAAGATCTTGTAGATGAATTATAAATTCCTTTATTTTGGAACCCTATACGAATAGTGTAAATAGAATTTTTTTACATTCTATTATCTTTTAGAGTGAAAGATGAGTTTGTGGTAGAAATTTATTAATGGATAAAACTCTAATTATAAAGTAAGTATATCTCCTTATGATCTTAGCCAATCTCATAAATAAATTCCTCAATATTAAGAAAAGCAACTAAGAACAGAAATGTTTTCCTAGATGGTACCTTAAATCATCACTAATTTATGGATTTGGGATTGTTGGCCTTTTCATAGCCATGTTCTCTACCACTCTCCATCAGATAATTGATGGTTAGATTTTTCTTCCATATCCATATTTTCCTACATGGAACCCTAGTATGAGTTATTTTCGGTAATCTTCATACTTTCGACTCTTTATTTTAAATAGAGGCCTCATTAATTCATTTTTCGATGTGGGATTTCAACTAAGATATTTTGAAACTTCAAAAATGTGTTATCCTAATATCCTATGTTTTGTTGAACCGATGGTATTTCAAATCATCATAGATTGATGAATTTAAGGACCTCAATTATACACTTTTTTGTGATTGATGACCTCAATCACTACCTATAAATATTTACGTTTTTCCTCTGATTATATGTCTCTAATTTCCAACAATGTTCTCCTAATCGAGATCATAATTTGGTGGTGACCCTTTGAATTCTCTTTTCCTCATATTAAGACTAAATTTTAGTAACCCAATTTCCGATGTGGGTTTTCCCACAAATATATTTTCTACTTTCAACCTTTTATTTTTGAAGAACAATTTCAAATTCCGAGGACGCAATTTATTGAAGGAGGGGAGAATGTAACACCCCAAGATTTCATAGTGTGTTATTTCTTCAAAATAATTCAATAACTTGCACTACACGCAACACTGAGTTCAATTGCACCATGACTTACCAAAAAAAAGCCATTAAAAGAGGTCATGAATAGTATTAACTAAATTTTAAACTTTGTATAATCCTTATAATTTTAGAATCCATATTATGAGTTTCTTAGTCATAATGCAAGAACAGATTCATTTTCAGTATTGCACTTTTATCAACTTTTGATAGTGAAACCTTTTTTTAAATACAATATTTTAAACTTTTTGACTAAATAGAGACATCAAATAATTTAAAATGAAACATCCCAAGCTTCCACGGTACGCTTTCCTTTGAATAAAACAGTAGCGTGTGTTGTACGCAACTTCGAGTTCTAACACACCGTAACCAATCAAACTAGCTGTTATGAATAGTAATACCTACTTTTTGAAGTTATATATATTTTATATTTTAAAATGGACTTCATTTTTGGATTCAGAATATCAAATTTAGCCTAAGGTGAAATTTTGGTACTTTTCGGATAACTTTCATATTTTGATGAATAGTGAAAATTACTAAATTTTAATTAAAAACAACTTTTTTAATCAAAATAATTAATAGTGATAAATTATGAATTTTAGTGGTTTTAAAGTATATTTAGAATATATTTTTACTATTTAATATAATGTTGGTCATTGGACATAATTTTACAATTAAACCGAACATAAACAAGTGTCAATCTTTTGATAGTTATTATCTCTTAAAAACACGCTTTTTGTTTTGACAGCGGGAATTAATTTTAAATTAATTTCTGCCACTTCTGTGTTTTGAATTTAGGAAAATGGATTCCATATTTTGAATCAGGATGTTCAAATTGTGTAAATAGGTAACTTTTATTTTTAGACATTTTGAATAATTACTGCAGTAAATATTTTATTTACCATGGTTAAGGGTAAATCCGGTAAATAAGGGTTAAAAAATAATATTATAATAATACTAAATTACCCTAAAACGTGTCTTAACCCTATTGGTTGATACATGGTCGACCGTGGGCATCTTTGTGTCAATTTTGGGACCCCATGGATCCACTTGTAAGTGATAATGACACTTTATTTTAATTAAGTCAAAATGAATACAAAAATGACACAAGCATATATCTTTTAGAAAAACAATTGTTACATAGGGTTATATAAGTTGGATTTTAGATTATAAATATTCATTAGAAAGCTAAAAAGATTTCCTACATAATGATATTTTATTTATAATTTTTAGACATTAAATAATTTATTTTATTTATGACACAATGATGATGCAGTAATTACTATAATAGTAAAAAATTAAAATAATTGATATTATAAATACCCAAATAAATATAATATGAAACTTTTAATGAATTAAACTAATTTTCTAGGATAATATGATATATTAGGATTGATTTAATTGACTTTTTTCGAAGTAATAAATCTGTTATGAGTTTCACAAAAATCAACTATTGAATAGTGTCAAAATTGACATAAAAGAGTTCTTAAAACAAATATTATATTATTAATTGATATTAAATTCCTAAAAATCTAAGGTTCGGCCAAGAGACTTATATCATGATAGGTTCATCATTAATGTACCACTTGGGGGTCTCTTGGATGTATATAGTAAGTTTATTAACCATATTATATAAAAATACAAAGAGACATTGTAAAAGTGAAACTAATTAACTTAGAGTTAATACTTAAAGATAAGGTTAATATAAGTACCCAAACCTGTATAAATTCTATTGGTTGAGTGGTGTTAGACCTATCCCCACCTTAACCTTTGAATAATAATCTTTGGAGCCATTAGAAACCGAATATGAATTTATTATAAATTAATATTTCTAGATTTTCCAAAGGTGCCCCTCACCCCTCTTATAAAAGGGAACTCCTCCTTCTCATTTCTTAACACCTTAAAAGCCTTTTGGTTCGTCCAAACTCTGCCCAAATACTCTCCCAACATCCCTCACTACAACCTAGAGGCCTTAGTTTGATCAGAAAGCCAACCTATGGTGCCCTTTTGATCAAATCAAAAGGAAGAACCCGAAGAAGAGGTAATGATTTCACCACCCTTCTCCAAGTTCATTTCTTCTTCCACTTCTTCTTCCTTTGTTCTTACCATTCTAAAATAATAACTCTAGTATCTCACATATACTGTGATGTTATTATAAATATGTTACAATCATATTCAGTATTCTATCCACCCTTTGAATAACATGTCACCATACGTGCGTACGTACGACTTACCGTCTCCACGTCGTGGTGTAATTGTTATTCAATATAATATTATTTGGATGGGTATAATAATGATGTGTAACTCATGTAAATAATAAATATAACATGTTAATGATTCTTTATATATGATATTCCATCCATTTATATATTATTTTAATATCAAAAGAATGATATTGTTGCTCGTGCGTACGTACGGACTACCGTCTCCACGAACGCGATGAGATTCATTCTCCATCGTATCCATTCAAGTATAATTATCATTTGATGATTTAAAAATGATGTTTAAGGACTGGATATCATTCTTGATATGAATAAGATACAACAACCATGGCTTATGTAACAAAACATATAAAAGAAAATGAGTAAGTTAACTCCCGAAACGACGATAATTCTAAGATATTATTAACAAATCAATGTTAAAAGATCATATATGATATCATATTAATATATATGATTCTTGTATAATTTAATAACAACTATTTCACAATTATACAGGAGGTTAAACTACCCCAACCAAGGAAAAGTACAAGGTAAGGGTTATTTCACAATCTCTTCATTATCCGAGGTTGTATTATACGTAATAATCTACTGGGATCTCTTTATCATCCACATCCATGTTTCTTCGTAATGTATTTCAAAACATTTTTACTATTTACAAGAATATGGGTTAAAGTCATTTATACCCTTGATTGAATTTTTATAAGAGGTTTATAAAAGAATCTTTCCATCGTTTTCCAAACAAGGTGATTTTTAACCTTTTCGACAAAATTAAGGTAAGAATGTTCTTTTAACTTATACGGCGGCTGCGGCTATTTACCGCCGTTATAAAATTTTAAAAGCTTCCCTTACAATCTTACAAGGATATTTTCAAAGTAAATGTTTTATTTTATAATTATGTGACTTTTAAATTATTTCAAAATGAATATTTTAAGAATTTTGGAAGGGTACTCTTTATCAAAATCAGAATTTTAAATGTTTTAAAGATTTATCTTTCTAAATATTTTTAATTAATGTCCATGTCTTCAAAATGGTTTTTAAGGATTTATTTATATGGACATGAATGTTTTTAAAATGTTAATTCCTTTCAAAAGTTTCAAAGTGGTATGGGACACTTTTATTTAAAATTCTCTTTTTAATTACTTCTTTTATAAATGTGTGACTTTTAAATGATTTCAAAAAAAGAGATATTTCTCTCAAATAGTTTTGATTTCATCTATGTCAACATCCTTTTATGGATTTTACTCTTATTTGAAGTTGATTTATTATGATACAAAACTTCTATATTGTATTGAAGGTTTTGTGATATGTTTGACTGTGGATGTGCTATTTTTATACCATTCATAGTTTATGGTGAAATTATTGACATTTCGTATGCTAGTTTTAATACGAATGTTTATGTTATGTTTAAACCTTTTCATATGGGAATGCATTGGACTTAATAAGTGACGGGTGGAGCCCACTATAGCTCCTCGATGCATCGGTAGGTCTCATGAGACAAACTAGTGTCTTGGAACAAGGCCTTGACAAAATCTTATTTGTAGTCTTGGCACGAGGCCTTGACTATGTGGTTATGATAGTATGGCATTATGCATTCCAACATTATGAAAGTGGTTATTGATTTTTGCATGTGAATATTCGATTAGTAGAATATCCATGTGAATAAGTAAATGGCATTATTTCATTTTTACTTTTGCCATACTATGTTGAAGTTCAAGTTTAAAAGGCTTTTGTTTTAGTAATGCATTGCCTTAAATGTTTATTCTTATTTATGAAAGTTTCCGCTATATTGTTATCCTTACTGGGAATTTGAGCTCACCCCTTTTCTATGTTTTATTTTTCCCAGGATGTGAAGAAGTAAGTTATGAATGACCTGCAGGGATTTTATGAGGGTTAATAGTGTGGATTGTGGAAACATTATGTTGTTGTATTAGTTTTTCATTTTATGATGTAATGTAAAACTTATGAATATATCTAGTGTTTCCAAGGCTACTAAACCAATCGGTCTGTCGAGATTTGATCTTTCTTGTGATCATGCCAATGTTATGTAATAATGCACCGACTCTGGGTAACTGGGGTCGAGGCGTTACAACTTTTGCTCCAGATTATTATTTTCAGCCTTTTGTTATTTACTTTTGTAAGGGTTATTACTGATTTTGTTTCTTCCTTTTCTTTACTTCCGGTGTGATACTCTACCAATGTGGGAATATTTTCCCCACTATCACACCCATGGACATCGTTGCTTGTCGGCAACCTTTGGTGTTATGGGAAATGCACATGAGCCCATGCGACCAACCGAGTACGGGGTGCCTCTGGGAGGCTTTCGGAACTAGGATGTTACATTTATGATGTATTTTTATTATTTAATTATTACATGACACATACCCTCACGATTTCCATTCTGTGAGATTACAATAACTTCATTCATGAATCTGGCGAACTACATTCTTATGAAGCAATGTGATTCGTTTATGGTTTACATTAAATTAATTAATAATGGGTGTAATGGAAATATTTGATATATATTTCATATAATTATAATATAATAATATATATATATATCACTTACTCTTATTTCATTGAATAAGACAATAAAATGAAAACAATGTTACTTCAATTATATGACCAGCCATTTCTATGATTAGTGTATTTAATTTCCTATTTATATCTATTATAGAATATTATAAATACATATAAATATGTTATATATGATATTTATATCATGTTTTAAATTATTTACATTATAAATTCATGATCAATGTTTTATGGCCTACAAATAACATCTCAAAACTTAAACGAAAAACAAAGTGGTTATTACGCGAAATATAACTTTAACAAGAAATTGTTTATAAAGGGAAAATATAATTTCAGAATAAAATAATATATGTTATAATATATATGATTATGGTTATTTAATATATTTATTATATATGATTTTTGAACAATAACGATTAGAGTGAAGACATCATGTAAGGGAATTTCTATTATCACTTTTTTCGGTGTGACTTCTGCCATATTTACCTATTATTTAATTTATGTGGTTTATACAATTCGATATAGTTTTTTATAAAATGAATTTATTTTATATTATTATTAAAACTGTTTCAAATTATTTTATTCATTTATGAATCTCATGATTACAATGTTGCACATGTAGTAAGGGTTTTTTGTTATCTCAATTTTATTTTTATAAGATGAATTCCATATTCACAACTTATTTTAATTGTATAGTTTATATACTAACCAAAGATGTATTTTATTTATATAATACCTAAATTTTTTGATATTTATATATCCATTTGATTATATATATATCATGTGTTTTAGGATTTCAATGTTACCAAAGCAGTAATGGATTTTTGTCACCATTTTCCTCCTTAGAGCCTAATGTAATGTTTTGGACCTATCTTATTTTATAAGGTTTTTATTCATCCCATTTTAAATTTAATATCATTAATTTATTTATTAACATGTTATTTAATGTTTAATTTAATATAATATTTTTATGGGGCTTACAATTCAGTATTACTAAAGGGGTAAGAGTTTGATATTTCAATCACATTGATTATCAGGATTGTTTTGGATTAACTCACCATTGGTGAGATATTATGATATAACTCTAAATAATTATCATTATATTTCTTTTTCTATAGTTATTTCATGAGAAAAAAATTTTCCCCTAACATTACTCTCTACTTATACTGAATATTTCAATATAATATTTTCATGAGAAATCATATTTTCAGTTAATGAATATTTTATTAAAAAATCTTGTTTACTACTAAAAATTCAAAATAGGTTTGTGAATTGTTTTTAAAATAAAATATGGGTTTATCCTTTATAAAAAATTTATTGGATTTTTAAAACTTTTTTTAGGTTTCAAATATATTTAACAAATAAAAAATTTAGTAAAATTATTTTTTCTTCTTTCAAAATAGAAATGATATTTTCCTAAAGAATAGGTTTATTTATATAATAATTGTATTTACATTCCTCAAAATCAACAAACCTTATTGATATTTATCCTCCAATAGGTATATTTTTTTAATATCATCATTGTTATTTTCTAGATTTATTAATATTGTTTCTAATATATGTTTATGGATCTTGTTTCATTTCAATGTGCTAACCATGTTTCGAAGAGATTGTTATAGAACCTATTTCATTTCCAATGTTGAATCATGTTATAAAGGGTATAAAGGTTGTTCCTATGATTTTAGGATGAAATGAAATATTTTATGTTTTGTGATTTTGTAATGGTATGTTGATATTGGATAGGTGGTTATGTTATAAACTGTTGTTTGGTGGTTCTATGATAAACCAATGATTGTTGGTTCTCTAATAAACCAAGGATGGGTGGGTCCACAATAGGCATCAAATGAATTGGGTATTTAAGTCGACCATATATTTATTCCTTTTCTAGGATTGATTATATGATTTCTTTGAAAATTATGTCCCATGTTATGAACATGTTTTATTTATTATGGGTATAGGTTTATAATTTTTCTAATAATTGAGATTGATATCACATTGATCCCGAATATTGATTCTTATGAAAACTGAATTTCTATTTTTTACATTTTTTGTGATCATTATATTAATTGGAATGATTAGTCTTATTATTCTCTCATCTGACCTATTTATGTTTTCATGGCCTTATTTACTCTTATTATCATTGACAATATTCAATTATTAATTTTTTTTACCCATAATGATCATTTGAGCTGATCTTTATTTTGTTTTGTTTTATCCTGGTTAATAAAAATAAGGTTTAATGATTTATTTATATAATGGATTTCATAAGAATGATTTTGATTAACTGATGTGAGAAAAGAAAAGCTAGGAATAATGGGATATGAGTTCAACAATATGAACAAGTTATGTAAGAGTCCAAGTTCATATGTGGTAGTATTAATTACTTAAAAATGTAACGTAAATGGTAATTGATGGTTCATGTGATTCATTTTATTCCTTTTGATATTTTATGATTTTGATAAAAACATTATGTCACAATTATTGGAATCTTAGCTAGAAATTTGACATTTAATATTTTAGTACAGGATTCGGGGTGCCGGTCCAAGGACATCACAGTGGATCTCTCACAATGTATCACATACAATTATAACATAATATAAAAAATTAGTCAATATTATAAATCTATAACACTTCCCCACTAGTTTTCACTATATCCCAGTGTTTTATTTCATTATCCACATCTCTCCAAAAGTACGCCAGCCCAATAAAACCTATGCTGATGTATCACATCACACACCTCATACATCACGTCATGTTATCATCACACGCAATGATTCTCATGAATGACATCATCTCGTCACCCCCTTTTCAGATAATTATATTGTAATAAAGTAGTTTTATGTAGCTACTACAACCTATATGTCATGTATTATACCTCAAGACATAATATACCATACAAGATATACATATAATAATCTTTAGAATTCTATATCTAGTGAAACATGTTTTTAAAATAACCACATGTCATTAAAAACATCTACACACATATATATTTCAGTGCTACCATTGTTTATACCATAAAATAAAAAACAAGTATAATATGTTGGAAAAATCGGGGTAGTTACCCATCTATTCCTCACCCATGTAGATATTGTGAAAAAAATCCACCTTGGGTATATTGTGTGTTAGTTTCCCTATTGAAATGGGTTTTGTAGAGTTTGCAATCAGATAACATACATAATATTTATATAGTTGACCAGAACCATATTATATTCTACATATTCTTGGGTTGAACTAAAAAAATCATCTCATAGACACATGCATGTGATTGTTATAGACTACCAAACCTATATAAACAAAAACATTAAAGAATACACCATTTTAATAAAATTTTTTGTTAATTATTTCTTATTATATTATAAACCAACCAAGTTCATTCCCATCAAGAATAATCCAAAAAAAATTAACACTTTCTAATGATTCAGAAATAAATATTATTCTATCATGACATCAACATTATGGTTGTGAAAATTTATTAATCTTTATCAAATAATAATTATATGTTATCTATAATTTTTTCTAATCTAGCATAAAATAGATGAATAACCTGATAAAATAAAGTTATTCCTTATAGTAGATAAAGGATATAAAAATAATAATAATAAATGTCATACCTTTGTTAAATATTAATTAAAAATATGTGTAATAAATTTCCAAAACAATGGGAAATTCAAACTTTACCCTTTTACATCAGTCATGTTTCCATCACAGACACCACCATGCATATCAACATGCAGCTTTCCATCACAGGAACCAATTTTAAAAATAATATTTGACATCATCAAAGATGTAACCTGAAAATATTATCCATCATAGTAATACATAATATTGTATTTAAAGGATCACATCAAGAGAGAACTTATATGGTTTGAAGAAAATTGTGAAAATAATGAAACTATGCCATAAAGCAATGAAATTCATCATTCATATCCAAATGGGGCTAGTATGCCTGAAATATTTATCTTCATCAAATTAACTAGTTCATTCCATCATGTATTAACATATTCTTTTTAATATTTTTTTACCATAGGTATCAGAAGACATCAATTTTCGATATTTTCTAATTGTTTAAACATAATTCAAAAATAAATTCTAGTTTCATAAAACTATAAAGGGGATAGATTTTAAATAACATGTAGAGACTCTATTTTGGTTGTGTAAGACATTGAAATATTTATATAAATATATTCTGAGCATGGATCTGATACAACGTGTGATTTTTAGCATGTGTGATCCCATTAATAATATTTTAATTATATTAAATATATTTTACATTACGATAAAAAAATTTTTATTACTTATAGAATATGTCATAAAAGGATAATTGGATGAAAATATGTGACCACTTTTAAATCCAATGCACGGGGTTTGACCAAGGGATGAACTAATGTTGGTCATTATGGGATGTTTGGTAGAGGTAGCTATTGGTGAGTGTATTTATATAAAATAAATTATTTATTTATTTAATTCAATTTTATTTAAATAGACTATTTTTTCCTATAAATAAGATTCTATAGAGAATCTCCATGGTTAGCCGCATAAATATGTGATCAATCACAGGAGAATCAACCTGTTCTTCATTGGTGGATTGGTATCATAGAATAATTTTGGATTAGATCATGTACAATCATGAGATAAATGATGAAATCTTCCTGATTATCACCTTCTTCAATGGAAACTATGTTATTTCCCAAAAACGGATCCAATGTCAGTGTAGGACTCATCAATTGTGGTTATCTCCATTTTTATTAAATTGAATATCTTATATTTTATATTCATTTGCTATGTTATAATTTATCTTCTCATGATCCCTAAAATTTATTAATTCAATTGATCCAATATAATTATTCTTTTTTTAAACATGTTATCACCTAATTTATAAAATCACTGTCCAGGAATTCCATGTGATGAATGTTCATTTTATTTTACACTCTGTGTTAGTTGTGTTATCCACCTTTGGGAAATAAGGTTTCGGTTTGAAATTGGAGTGGAATGTTTGATAATTTTTGAACCCATACATTTTTACTATAATATAAATGACCCCTATATCAATGTTTATGGAATGGATTGTTGAATGAGTGGGATTGTGTTTTTCATTAGATAAAATCATTATCGCATTTTTAGTTTTTCAATCTATGATGCCATCATGATGTGATGAGGGAAGAAATGTATCAACAGTGGGTCATGATTGGATCGGGGATCCTCATTTTCTCAGTTGATGTGTAATGATGATGTGAAGTGCAACATGATCATCACCAAATAGAGGTTGTGTGGGAGGTCTCATGGTGGAGGCTACTTAGTTTGGATTTATTTATTGATCAAATGTGTGTGGGACTCTACCCGGTGTGGACTGTGGTCCAGTGAAATCTATGTGTGATTACTGTGAGTTTTTATATTCGTATTATTTTTAATAAAAATGATATTTTCTTATAATTATTATTTTTAGTAATAATATTTTTTTACTCTTCTTTTTATTTTTAACAATGATAACAATAATAATATTAATTATTATAATAATTTTATGTGTAAATTAATTTTAATAAATGAAGAGAGTATGTGGAGGATTTATATCCAGAAATGGCACTACATCATGAGTGGAGAAAGGTTATATGATTGGAGGTAAAAAATTAAATAAATTTAATTTGATTTCATTTCATTAAAGGATGGAGAATGTGAATAGAGTTCACCTTGTGTGTGTTAAACCATGGGTATGTGCATGGGAAAATCCTTTGATATATGGTTTAAAAATGAATTACATAATAATAATAATAATATTTTTATCAAATATTGAATTAATTATTACATTTTTTCATGACATCAAATTGAAAAATTGTATAGAGAAGCATCACCCAGACATTCAAATGTTTATTTCAAGACCAAAGTTGAATACCTTATTTAGGCTTATATCTATAGGCCACAAAGTGTCCAATAATAGTAATATTGTTATTATTACTATTATGGATTCCATTTTTCTAATTCCCTTTATCATACCACGTAATAATGAAGAACATTCTACGACATCATGACCCATGTATTCCGTTGGATGTTTAAAGACAAATATGTTGTTTAATTTGGACTCATTACTAAAGCACACGAATTTTAATTCAAGTTTGATGAGGTGAAATACATTTGTTTCCCCAAAATTAGTATTTGGAAAAATGATTTTCCTATCCCTACTGTTTTTACATAAGGATCAGAACACTATGATTTGGTTGACCATTCATGGACGTTTGTTCGGACATATTAGTGGTTTTTTTATTTTACTATTATACCAAAGATGATCCTTAGGTGTTCATTTAGATTTTTTATAATACATGTTATATAGTACCCTCACATTCCATGTAGTACAATATAGGAAACAAGATGTGTGTTGTAGAAGAAATAGCTAGGAAGAGGAGCATAACCACATTCCATTCCAACCATTACACTCTATATATATCATTAGAATATTCTCTTTCTATTATTTACATCATTTTAATATATATTTTATCATTTTAGTATCCTACCATAATTATTTTCTATATAAAAAATGATTATGTCCTTTGTAGTGGATCTTGAGAAACAAAACAAGATGGTATGAGCATAACTCTATTAGAAAATTCTTAAAGATGGTGCGGATCAAGCATGATCATCAGAGGGAGGATGTGGTTGTAAAACCCCCATTTATACCAGTAAATGGGTCCCCTAGAAACCTTTATCTACATAGTGTCTCCATCCTATCA
Organism: Viscum album; assembly: GCA_963277665.1. Classification (NCBI taxonomy): domain Eukaryota; kingdom Viridiplantae; phylum Streptophyta; class Magnoliopsida; order Santalales; family Viscaceae; genus Viscum; species Viscum album. The sequence goes on from OY728165.1 coordinate 1,041,019,231, forward strand.
TAATAGGGAATAGGTCCTCTACCTACTGAGTTGAACCCTTTTATTTTTATTGGGGAATGGGTCAATTACCTGGTGAGTATAACCCTCTAGATGAGAAAGGGAGGGTTCATATACCTACATAGTGACACCCTTCTATTGTATATAGGCATGGTTCCTCTACCTATTGAGTGGCACCCTCCTGATATCATAAGCTTTGGGTAATTAACCTGCTGAGGTGAACCCCTTTTATATTATGTTATGGGTCTTCAACCTATGGAGTGGCACCCTCCTATCATATTAGGGAAAGGATCATCTAATTAATGAGTGGAACCCACATGTTGTTTCAGGGAAAGTTTCCTCTACCTAGTGTCACTATCCAATCGTATCAGGGCATTATTCCACTACCTACTAAGTGGTACCAACCCCGTGCACTAGGGAATGGTTCCTCTATATTTTATCTAAGTGGTACGCCCCTTATTCACTAGTGTGTGGGTACTATAGAAGGAGATTATGAACCCTTGATTATGTGGAACACTAGTAGAGTGTTGTTACTTTACATAGTTACTTCTTCAAATCAAAACATGAGATACGGAGAAATGGTGATGTACTCTAGGAACTATTAGATGACTAATTTTTATTAGTTAGGTTTGGGAGACAAAAGTCCCCTTTCTCTTTCATTTGGGATTCTTATAGAGAATATCTTGGTTTTCATTATGGTGTTTTCCTTATATACTGATATACATACACTAATTGTGATGATATCACTACTTCTATCATATATTAACTCACATAATATTATTTTTTTGGGTGTACTAATGGGTATATATATATCCAATGCAACATGAACATTTCCCACATGTTTCATATCTTATGAACCAAACAGATAGTTCTGTAGTGTCATTGATAGTGAATATGGAAACTTCGGTGTATTTGACATTGTCTTATGGAAATGAATTAGATATTTGATTGTGGGATATCTCATCATTTAATAATTTATACTTTTTATCTTTATTGTATAATTTTTAAAGTTCGGCGGGTATTTTTACCCTTTAGTATTTAGATTACTCAATCATACTCTTTTATATTCCCTAAATGTTATTACATTCATGTTTTTTATTCTAGATGTTATAATCTTTTATTATTATTTATTTTTACTTATGCATTGAGATAGTTTGGTGTGTGTGTGTGTCTACATTATTAAAATTCCTCCATTTCAATTATCCCTTTCAACACATGTCACCATCCCATGGCTGATTGAGGTAGGATTGAGGGATTTTCTTTATGTCCTTTCTCCAACTAGGTTAGATTTAATTGGTTGAGTGATGAATGATTTGTATTAGAGGTGGTTCAACCTTAGGATAGGGATTGGTGTTTTTCCACTATTTATCTTTGGTTAAGAACATTTCTATTCTATATTAATGTGTCCCGAGTGCGGATTTTAGGCCAGGGATCCCATTGTTGGGGTGGTGTCTAACGTATCAATAAAAAATTTTACTAACTTCCTGTTGACTCGGAATACAAGGAAATCAGTATTAGGGATTAATGCTACGTGCATCATATATGATTGAGTGATTTAATAATTATTATTGAGTATGCTCCCTTGGTATTCATTAATATTGTTTTACCTCTTGAAAACCTTTATGATTACTTCAATATGATAGATTGTTTAGATATTGATATAGTATCGTGATAATGGTTGGTTAATTGATGAGTCCTTGGTTCATTGAAAAGGCCATTAGATGGATTTCTCTAAGGGGGAACAAAGTAGAGATTACACATATTGAGGGGAGAAAGGATCCTTATGTGGATGAAGCATATGGCTATCCATATGTTGAGTATCTAATGGATATAGTATGGTTGGATGATGGTATATTCTAGAATATAAATTTACATGAATTCAAACATTGGAGAACACTAAGGTTCCCTGATGAGAAAGACCGTTACAAAGTACAGGGTTGACTCATGGCATTGGTTCAGGTATTATGGCATGTGTAAAACCTAGCCAATCAGATAGTGGCATTGGAAACATGTCTTCTACCTGAATGTATATTTTGGATCAAGTGTTACCAATAGATGATAGGCCTATGTTTGGGTGACATCATGAGTTTTAGATATATAGATTTCCAATGATTCATGGTGATCCAAACTCCCTTCATATATGGTAGAATATTGGACTGATCCTATAGTGAAAATTTACCAGTTGAATAGGACACCTCCATATGGTGGTCATAGAAGCAATACATTTCTAATGTGATTTGGGGAATTGTTAGAGCCTTGTTATGGATATGTTCAATGTATATTTAACTATGAATAAAAGTGGGATACTTCCCCCAAGCAATTTCATTATTGTGACACAATATAAAACTCTGAAGGTGATTCAGTTTCATCCCAAAGAAGTTAGTACTGAGCTGGGTTGATGAGTGCATTTTCCTTGTGTGTTTGAGGACATTTTGATGCTATATGGTGTCATATCGATCCCTTTTTGTGCTGAGTAAGAGGGAAATGGTATCTATAACTTTAGGTTGTAGGATCGTGTGGGATAGTGTCTTCGGTAATGGTTTGATGTATGACTCTCTTCTCCTATTCTCCACCTATTGTTATATTATAGATTCTTAAACTACTTTTCCATAGATATAGACCTTGATAGAGATATTAGAATACTTGTGGGGTATTTTTCATGACTATTGTACTGGAGTTTTTTGCATAGATGATCGTTAATCACACGTTTTTATAAATTGGGTGACTATACTCTATGAGGTAATAGAGCCTAACCTGAATTCATGCCATAGTGGAATTGGAACCCTATAATGTTTTACTTAGCATAGACTGGTTTTATATCATTTATGATCATATTTTTTTCTACTAGATAATGTAATAGAAAATTTGTTTTTTTGGGATGGAGTTTCCACTCTGATATGGAGTGATCCCTATGTGGGGAAAGATGGTGTTTGTTTATGAAGTTTATAGAGAATTTTTTATCTTTTATCTTGTATTACCCATAGTGAAGTGGATGTTATGATTTTATTTTTCATGTGATAATGGAGGAGTATGAAGGAAAACATTTAGGGTTATCTCGCATAGAGAGTATTATTTCAATATAGACATTAACTTACGATGAATTGATATCTATGCTAGCATAACATAGGACCCATTATAGATAAGAGACCACGAGTTCAGGTGTAGATTAATGTCACATAAATGAGGTGATGTGAGGAAGTGTTTCCACTCCTACATATCATTGAGTTCATAGACTACTGGTTTATGTAGATGTGGTTCTAATAGTTTCATAAAAGGATGGGTTATCAGTAGCTCTTGGTTTGAGAGATTATGTTACAACTCATATAAGGCCCCGGCCTTAAAACTTACTTAATATTGAATTAAATGAATAATTCATATTGAGGGTCTTTTCAGGTTTATAGTTTTAGAGAATTAGATCATAAATCATGAATTACATTCCACATTTAAACAAAGTGGTTACATAAAAGATAGTATTCATTTTTTCCCATCAACGGAAACATATTTAAAATAAAACATGAATTCTTTCTTGACACTTCCTTGACACTATCATCATATCATGCACCTTTCCCATGACCTGTGAAAAACATTTCAAAAACTTGGGATGAGCATAAAAAGATTAGTAAGGGATATAAAATTATGAAAAGAAAACTTTAGTCCATGTATGAAATCATACTTTACTCATAAAACATAATAATTTTAACATACCTCATCAAATCATGAATAAATCATAGAAAAAATAAGGCATAAATGTAACTTGAGGAATTCATAACATTCTTACGTAGGGAGTAACCCTCTTGGTTACGTTTGGAATACCCATCATAGTATATTCCCTAAATCTCTTCGGAGAAACCGTAACATTTAACTCCTTTGTGTTACCCAATGCATTGGAAAGCTATATCGGGCTCACCGCCCTTAGTTTATCACGGAACCACCTGTCTTCATAATAATGACCAAGAACCATAACATAATCGTATCACATAAAACATGTTTAAATGAAACATAACATTTACACTTTTCAATCACAAGATATCAATAAAACACATTGATATAAAAACATTATGAAAACCAATTCCAATACCAAAATAATAGAAGAGTAAAACATGGTATTTATTTTTCATTCAAAAAAAGTTATGGCTTGTAGAGGAATCTGATACTCAAATAGTGATCACGGTGGCTGAGAAGTCGTTGTCGCCACATACATACGACAATAAAAACATTCCTTTTTTTCGTTTAGTAAAATGCTTCGTATAAAAAGATTCCTTTTGAAAAAACGAAAAGTCAAAGGGGTTTATGCACCGTATAAAAGAAATTGGTGTATAAAACAAAATAATTCTCAATGAAAGGAGATTGAGACGATGTCCCTTACAAAGACGACATCCTTGGATTAAGGATAAATCAATTACATAATTATGTGTGACAAATGAATACACCATATGTAAGTGGATATTAAGTTTAAAACAATCAGAGGACATTCCCACATATTCATAGAACTACATGTTCATGGAGTAAAATTTTATCCCAAATAATCAAAATTGGGTTAAGAAGTTCCCTTGCAAAAATTCGACAGCCTAACGGCGTCACATCAAAATTCAGAAAAAGAGTTGATGGGAGATAAAAAGGGTATCTCATCACATGTACATAAAATTCACATCAATAAGGATATATAAGAACATATCCCAACATAATATTATGTTAATTAAAAGACATAACAAAATAAGTCTTTTAAAAAGTGGAGGTTGAAAGGTTCCCTTACCGAATTGGGTAACTTTCGAAACATACACCCCATTGAAGAAGGGTCATACAATGAATATGTAAATACCCATAAATGAAATTATATTACACAAATAGTATAAAAATGGGAAGTACATACACCACTCAATGGAAATGGTGGAAAATGTAGCATAAATCTCACGGGACCAAAAGTGAGATGAAAAATCCCTTATGAGAACTTAGTAGCCTAACGGCGCAACTTAAAACTTCCGAAAATGGATTGATGAGATCAAATGGGGTCTCTCATAATATTAGAATAAAATTTACAGCAAGAGGAATATAAAATAACATCCCCCATAATAACAAAGATGAGCTTAAAAGAAGTGACATAAAGGAGAGTACATAAAAAGAAAGAGAGAGGTTAGATCTCTTATGAAAATTCAGCAGCTTAACGGCGCCACTCAAAACTTCCAAAATGGATTGATGAGATAAAATAGGGTCTCTCATCATATGAACATAAAAAGTACAGTATTAGTAATTTAAAATAACATCCCAATCATAAGAAAGATGAGCTTAAAATGAATGACATAAAAGAGTGTACTTAAAAAGAAAGAGAGCGGTGGGATCCCTTACCTCGTGTCTGACATGACTCGATCGTTCTTTAATCCCCTGAATAATAAAATTTGGTCAATTTATAATTTCATAAGGACCTACATTAAATATTACTATTCAGTTAATATCACATATTATAATGTTATAATAATTGGTTAATAAAGTGAGTTCATATCAGACGTTTTTGTCGATGTTCGGTACATGAGTAAAAATCAAACTTGTTGGAAAAGAACTTTCCATGTAGTAATAGGTTCATCATATCCAGAATATTATTGATATTTTAAATATAATATATATCCAGTATATATTCATTTTATACTATTCCATAGAATTTGGAGATAAAAAATTAAGAGCATCGTTCATGGAGACGGTAGGCCGTACATACGCATGAACACTACTTTCTTTTTTTGACATATTAATTGAATTAAAACAAAATGAGAGATATATATATTATAATTCCATAATTATAAACCTCATTTATATGTAATATATTAAATATATATACATTATATATATGTAATTATAATAGTACATAACATTTGGAGATAAGAAAGAAATGTACCGTTCATGGAGACAGTAAGCCGTACGTACGCATGAACGCTACTTTCATTTCTTCATTTTTTTTTGTATTAAATGGAATTAAATAATAATTATATAAAGTTATATTATAATTATAGTAGGATATCATATTTAATACCATTAATTCCATCCTTTATACATCCCATGTATGGCATTAACGAATCAAATCACTTTGAGGGGGCGGTAGTCCGCACTTCAATAAATGAAGATATCGTGTTTACCCATAATGGAAACCATAAAGGTATGCCATAAATGAAAAATACAGAAGCTTAAGGAAAACATAAACATATTATATATCATATATAAATATAGTGACATCTAAATGGCCACCTTTGAAGGTGTTAAAATAATATTGAACAATCATCGTTTTGTGATGCAGTAATTCGCCATCCACAGAAACAATATGATCATTAACTATTAGATGGAGGTGTGTGAAAGTTTAGCTAGAATACCTCTTATAAAAACATTATATAATATTTATGATACTGGTGTTGTTACAAAAAAAATTAATAAAAATAGTTTATGTGTTTGGAGAATAAAAATAAAACAAAAGAACACAAGGGAAGACATTACCTTTAAATCGGGTAACTCTCTTTGATTTGAGCTCAAAGGCTTCCTTGGAAAAAATTTTCCCAAAGTGAGGCTTCAATGATGAAGAGATGGATGTGGATAGATGAAATTGGCAGGTTTCGGCTGAGCCAAAGGCTTGAGAGGTGTGTGTAAGGTGGTAGAGGTGGGGGCCTTTTATAAGACGAGAGGAGGGGAACTCTTGGAAAGTTACAAAATGTAACTTTATTTTCAAATGAGTTTAGGATTTTAAAGGTCCCAAATTGATTTATTTTAAGGGTAATGTGGTAAGGGTAGAAATACACCAATCCAATAAGTTTGTGACTATTTTAGGTCATATATTTTACATTATATTTTCATTTTCATTAAATCGTTAAATAATGAGGTAATCGCTGCACCATCATGGTGTCATATATAACTTACTTTATTTAGTGTCTAAAAATTATAAAAAAAATATCATGATTTAGGAAATATTTTTAGATTTCTAATGAATATATAGTCAAAAATACGACTTGTATAACCCCATGTAAAAATTGTTTTAGTAAAACAACACATGTTTGTGACATTTTAATTTTAACTTTAAATAAAAAGTTATTTATGTCATTTTCCTACCAATGTGGCTCCATGTGGTCCCTAAGTTTACCCATGGACTGTCTTGGTCGGCCATGACACATCCAATGAGGGTAGTACCTGTTTTTAGGTCATTTCATATTATTAAAGCATTATTTTTACCTTAAATTACACTAATTACCTTTAATCGCGATTAATAAAACTTAAAAATTACAATTCACCAAAAATTATTTTAATCTCATTGAACCAAATTTTACTTCTTAATGACAACCATGTATGTTGGATTTTTGAAAATCAAATCACATAAGTGTAAAAGTTTAATTTAAATGAAAAATCAGTTTCTTTAACTACCACTTAGTGGTTTCACTATTCATCAAAAATTGAAGTTTTTCAGAAAAAAACCAAAAATTCACCCTAAGCTATATTTGATATTCCGAATTACAAAATGAAGTCTATTTTAAAAAATTTAAAACATATAAGTTGCATTAATTAATTTAATAATTAATTCCCACTTTCAAAACGTATAGTGTGTTTTTAAGAAACAATATCTATTAAAAGATTGAAACTTATTTAAGTCCAATGTCAAAGTGAAATTAATTCCAATGACCACTATTGGATTAAATGGTAAAAATATATTCTAATTTCACTTTAAAACCAATTCAAATGATAATATAATCATATAAATAAAATAGATTAAAATTGGTTTTGAATTAAAATACAGCATTTTTCACTATTCATTAAAAAATGACCTTTATCGGAAAAATACCAAAAATTTATACAAAGTAAATTTTGATGTCCTGATTCTAAAGAAGAATTTTATTTTGTCAAATATAGCACATAAAATTGTCAAAAAGTGGATTTAAAAGAGGTTCTCCATCAAAAGGCGGTTAATCGACTTTTTAAAGAATATTAGAATATGTACACTTAAAATTGGATTTATTCACATTTTAAGCCTCTAACATTTATTGGATAAAAGTAAAAATATTTGACAAACATATATAATCATTTTGTATTTAGTTCCATTCATTCCCACCATTACAACGGCTAGGCGTTAACTACAATTTAAAATGATATTTTTTTATTATTAGAGTGCAACGTAAGATTCCCAAACAACTCATTGTTGCGTATTGGGTACCCCATCGAGCATAGCGTCCCCTTTAAAGTTATATTAATATTTTATTCCCAAATATGGATAAATATAAAAATGTCATATTATTTATTTACCTGGGGTGTTACATCCTTCCCCCCTTTTGGGAATTGCGTCCTCGCAATTTTTCAAATTGGGCTCAGAAACATAATTGAATGTACCACATCGGAACAAGAATCAGTAAAACTATCACTTTAAAATAATTAAAGAGAATTTCAAAGGTCACCAGAGTTAACCCATACTATGATTCCATGTAGGAAAACATGGACATGGAAGAAAAAAGAAAGGGTCATGTTCTGAGGGAGAGTGATAGTAAACATGTCTAGGAGAAAGTTAACAAAATAAAATCACGAACTTGTGATGGGTTAAACGGTATTTGATTCCCCAGTAGGAAAAATTAACAGACAACATTTTTTTTATGTTACTTTTCATTGGGGAATTTATTTATGAGCTTAACTAAAACATAAGGAAGCATACTTAATTGTCATGTTGACTTTCAACTTTAACTATATTTCTTACACGAACTCATATTTTTTCCAAAAGACGAGTGTTTAGGATGACTTGTTCACATTAAGAGAGCTATAATCAACTTCTAGAGAATCACCTAATCTAAAAAAGAGAACTATATACTTCCCATGTCTTTATACCTTAACCAAAACCAAAACCAAAATGGTTAGTACAAGATCAGATAATCCAGAAAAGGATAACCCTTTATAAAAAGAAAATATATTCTTAATCTCAAAAATTTGTACAAAAAAACCCAAAGTTCAATGAATACCATTCGATAAACAATTTGTCCATAAAATTATTCAATGTAAACCAAACTAAGATTGAAACCCAAATATTTGAAGGATTTAATCGCATAGTCTTCCAAGGTAACACTTATCTCCAAATAACATCAGTTTCTCTTAAAGTCTCATATTGAAAAGTAATTAACCTAATCACATATCCTCCATGATAGGTTAATAATTTCCATAGATAACCCAAAATCAACTTACTCTTAATTCATAAAATCATATAACTAAAAAGAATAAGTCATACTAACTAGGGACTTCACGTAGTCCAGTGGTATGCGATAAATACCAGTCGCACTTTGGTTGAGGGTTCGATTCATGCAGCTTTTTCCGACGCGACGGGTTGTCACACGGTCTGTGTGTTGTCCTTTTCCCAAAACTATATAATTCATAAAACATTCCCCATAATGAGATAAAATCTTCATAAATAATCATAACATATTTTAACCTCAATTTTATCTCATGCCTTTCATTTTCCATCATAATATATAATAACTCATAATTACCTCAAAAGTATGGATCATATATACCCTAATGGTTACCTTTATAATTATTACATGAACTTCCACATTGATGGGTCATCACATACATGATGCATTATAGAACATAACAAGGTACAAGTGGTTGATCATGACTCCTTGATAGTTGGTTTAGAACAACCATGAGTTTCCTCATTGAATCCCCCATTTCATCCAGTCTCTTAATCAGAGAACCACCACGGTTTCCTTCAAACCTATTGTCACTTTGGTGCATGCTAGATCCATCCATTCACTAAAAACATAAATTTCAGCGTGAGTATATCAACAAAACCATCATGTACTAATGAGGAAGATAAACACTATGATATACTTACTCATTCACTTTATCTAAAACTAGTACTCTTTCCGAAATCCTAACCATTATGGTAATGTCACTTATGCCTAGAGAATACCCTAACCTCTAATGTTATCTAAACTGACCTATGATACCAACTATAAGGCCCCATCCTTAAACCTTACTTAATATTTAATTATATGAATAATTCACATTAAGGATCTTTTCATGTTTAGATTTTTAGAGAATTAGATCGTAAATCATGAATTACATTCCACGTTTAAACAAAGTGGTTACATAAAAGATAGAATTCGTTTTTTCCCATCAACAGAAACATATTTAAAATAAAACATGGATTCATTCTTGACACTTCCTTGACACTATCATCATATCATGCACCTTTCCCTTGACCTGTGAAAAACATTTCAAAAACATGGGGTGAGCATAAAAATCCCAGTAAGAGATATAAAAGTATGAAAAGAAAACATCAGTCCATGTATGAAATCATACTTTACTCATAAAACATAAGCATTTTAACATACCTCATCAAATCATGAATAAATAATAGAAATCATAAGGCATAAAGGTAACTTGAGGAATTCATAACATTCTTACGTAGTGAGTAACCCTCTTGGTTACGTTTGGAATACCCATCACAGTATATTCCCTAAATCTCTTCAGAGAAACCTTAACGTTTAACTCGTTCGTGTTACCCAATGCATTGGAGAGCTATATCGGGATCACCTGCCCGTAGTTTATCACAGAACCACCCGTCTTCATAATAATTCCCAAGAACCATAACATAATCGTATCACATAAAACATGTATAAAGGAAACATAACATTTCCACTTTTCAATGACAAGATATCAATAAAACACATTGATATAAAAACATTATGAAAATAATTTTCAATACCAAAATAAAATAAGGGTAAAATGTGGTATTTATTTTTCATTCAAAAAAAGTTATGGCTTGTAGAGGAAGCCGAAACTCAAATAGTGATCACGCCGGCGGAGAAGTTGTTGTCGCCGCATACGTACGACAATAAAAACATTCCTTTTTGTCGTTTAGTAAAACAATTCGTATAAAAATATTTCTTTTGAATAAACTAAAAGTCAAAGGGGTTTATGCACTGTATAAAAGAAATTTATGTATATAAAAAATATGCCTCAATGAAAGGAGATTGAGACGATGTCCCTTACGAAGACGGTATCCATGGATTAAGGATAAATCAATTACATAATTATGTGTGACAAACGAATACACCAAATATAAGTGGATATTAAGTGTTAAACAATCAGAGGATTTTCACACATATTAATTGAATGACATATTCCATGAGTACAAGTTTACCCCAAAGAATCAAAATTGGGTTAAGAAGTTCCCTTGCAAAAATTCGACAGCCTAACGACGTCACTTCAAAATTCAGAAAAAGAGTTGATGAGAGATAAAAAGGGTATCTCATCACTTGGGAATAAAATTCACATCAATAAGGATATAGAAGAACATATCCCAAAATAATTTTATCTGAATTAAAAGACATAACAAAAGAATTCTTTTAAAAAGAGGAGGGTGAAAGGTTCCCTTACCGACTTGGGTAACTTTCGAAACGTACAGCCCATTGAAGAAGGTTCATACAATGAATATGTAAATACACATAAATGTAACTATATTACACAAAGAGTATAATAATGGGAAGTAAATAAACCACTAAAAGGAAATGGTGGAAAATGTAGCATAAATCTCACGGGACTAAAAGTGAGATGAAAAATCCCTTACGAAAACTCGGCAGCCTACCGGCGCCACTTAAAACTTCCAAAAATGGATTGATGTGATCAAATAGGGTCTCTCTTCATATTAGAATAAAATGTACAGAAATAGTAATATAAAAGGACATCCCCCATCATAAGAAAGAAGAGATTAAAATAAGTGACATAAAGGAGAGTACATAAAAAGAAAGAGAGAGGTTAGATCTCTTACGAAAATTCGACAGCCTAACAGCGCCACTCCAAACATCCAAAATGAATTGATGAGAGAAAATAGGGAATCTCATCATATGAACATAAAAATTACAGTAGTATTAATATAAAATAACATCCCAATCTTAAGAAATATGAGCTTAAAATAAATAACATAATATATTGTACTTAAAAACAAATAGAGGGGTGGGATCCCTTACCTCGTGTCCGACATGACTCGATCGTTCTTTAATATCCTGGATAATAAAATTTGGTCAATTTATAATTTCATAAGGACATAATTTAAATATTATTATTCAGTTAATATCACATATTATAATGTTATAATAACTGGTTAATAAAGTGAGTTCATATAAGACGTTTTTGTCGATGTTCGGTACATGAGTAAAAATCGAACTTGTTGGAAAAGCATTTTCCATGTAGTTATTGGTACATCATTTCCAGAATAGTATTTATGTTTTAAATATAATATATATCCAGTATATATTCATTTTATACTATTCCATATCATTTGGAGATAAAAAATTAAAAGCACCATTCATGGAGAAAGTAGGTCGTACGTACGCATGAACGATACATTCGTTTTTTGACATATTAATGAAATTAAAACAAAATGAGATATATATATATATATATTATAATTATAGAATGATATCCAAAATTTAGATGTAATATATTACATATATATCCATTATATATATGTACTTATAATAGTATATAACATTTGGAGATAAGAAATGAAATGTACCGTTCATGGAGACAGTAAGTCGTATGTACGCATGAACGCTACATTCATTTCTTTTTTTTGTATTCAATGGAATTAAATAATAATGATATAAAGGTATATTATAATTCAAGTATGATATAATATTTAATACCATTAATTACATCCTTTATACATCCCATATATGGCATTAACGAATCAAATCACTTTGAGGGAGCGGTAGTCCGCTCATCCTAAAATGAAGATACCGTTATTACCCATAATGGAAACCATAAAGGTATTACATAAATTAAAAATACAGAAGGTTAAGGAAAATATAAACATATTATATATCATATATAAATAGAGTGACATATTAATGGACACCTTTTAAGGTGCTAAAATAATATTGAACAATCATCGTTTCGTGAGGCAGTATATCTCCATCCACAGAAACATTATGTTCTTTAACCATTAGACGGAGGTGTGTGAAAGTGTAGCTCGAATCCTTATTATAAAAACATCCTAGTATATTTAATATACTGGTTTTGTTACAAAAAAAAGTAATAAAAAGTGTTTAGGGGTTTGGAGAATAAAAATAAAACAAAATAATACAAGGGAAGACATTACCTTTAAATCGGGTAACTCTCTTTGATTTGAGCTAAAAGGCTTCCATGGAAAGGATTCTGCCAAAAGTGAGGCTTCAATGATTAAGAGTGGTATGTGGAGAGATGAAATGGGCAGGTGTTGGCCGATACAAAGGCTTTAGAGGTGTGTGTAAGGTGATATAGTTGGGGGCCTTTTATAAGAGGAGAGGAGGGGCACTCTTGGAAAGTTACAAAATGTTTCTTTATTTTCAAATGAGTTTCGGACTTTAAAGGTCCCACTTTGATTTATTTCTATGATAAGGTTGTAAGGGTTAGAAATCCATCCATCCAATAAGTTTTTGACAAGTTTAGGTCTTAGATGTTACATTATCTTTTCATTTTATTTAAATAATTAAATAATGAGGTAATCGCTGCATCATCATGGTGTCATATATAATTTAATTTATTTAGTGTCTAAAAATTATAAAAAAACTATCATGATGTAGGAAATATTTTTATCTTTCTAATGAATATTTATAGTAAAAAATATGACTTTTATAACCCCATGTAAACATTGATTTAGTAAAACAACACATGTTTGTGACATTTTAATTTTAACTTTAAATAAAAAGTTATTTATGTCATTTTCCTACCAATGTGGCTCCATGGGTTCCCCAAGTTGACCCATGGACTTTCTGGGTCGGCTATGACACATCCAATTAGGGTAGGACATGTGTCTAGGTCATTTATTATTATTAAAGCATTATTTTAACTTAAATTACACTAATTACCTTTAATCGCGATTAATAAAACTGAAAAATTACTATTCACCAAAAATTATTTTAATCTCATTGAACCACATTTTACTTCTTAATGACAACCATGTATGTCGGATTTTTGAAAATCAAATCACCGAAGTGGAAAAGTTTCATTTAAACGAAAATCAGTTTCTTTAACTACCACTTAGTGGTTTCACTATTCATCAAAAATTGATGTTTTTCAGAAAAAAAACAAAAAATTCACCCTAAGCTATATTTGATATTATGAATTCGAAAAAGATGTCTATTTTAAAAAATTTAAAACACATAAGTTGCATTAATTAATTTAATAATTAATTCCCGCTGTCAAAACGAATAGCGTGTTTTTAAGAAACAATATCTATTAAAAGATTGACACTAGTTTAAGTACAATTTCAAAGTGAAATTAATTCCAATGACCACTATTAGATTAAATGGTAAAAATATATTCTAATTTCACTTTAAAACCAATTCAAAAGATAATCTAATCATATAAATAAATTAGATTGAAATTATTTTTTGAATTAAAATACAACATTTTTCACTATTCATTAAAAAAAGAACTTTATCGGAAAAATACCCAAAATTTACACAAAGTAAATTTTGATGTCCCGATTCTAAAGAAGAATTTTATTTTGTCAAATATAACACATAAAATTTTCAAAATGTGGATTTAAAAGATGTTCTCCATCAAAAGGCGGTTAATCGACCTTTTATAGAATATTAGAATATTTACGCTTAAAATTGGATTCATTCACATTTTAAGCCTCTAACATTTATTCGATAAAAGTAAAAATATTTGACAAAAATATATAATCATTTTTTAGATAGTTCTGTTCATTACCGCGATTACAATGTCTAGGCGTTAACTACAATTTAAAATGAATTTTTTTATTTTTAGAGTGCAACGTAAGATTCCCAAGAAACTCGTTGTTACGTATTGGGTACCCCACCGAGCATAGCATCCCCTTTAAAGTTATCTTAATATTTTATTCACAAATATGGATAAATATGAAAATGTCATATTCTTTATTTACCTGGGGTGTTACAATGCATGGCTTCCAAGAACCACCTCAGATTCTTTGAGTTCTTGGTGATACCCTTTGTCATGGTGAACAACCCACAAGAGATAACAAGACATATGAATAAGATACTTAACCATTATTGGTTCGTAATGTGGTATTATTTTATGATGTATCCATAATTCCCTCATCATCATAGTAGGATCTCACGAGACATAGGATATTTATGCTAGTGATGGTTATGAAAAAGGTATAGTTCATCCAAGGGAAGATGAGGACTTCTCAGATGATGTTTGGAGTCCATTGTGGGCTGATGACGAAGGCCTAAAGGGTTTATAAGGAGTTTATATATTACTATTAATTCCTCCATGTCGAGGATCATAGAGATTTGTTTAATATTTAAGGCTATCTCTAAAGATTATAGGCCATTTTTCTTCATGTTATGTTGGGTTAGCGAGGTTTTATACAACTTAACCACAAAAATAAAGTTGTATTGGTCATTTTTTTCTCCACATGTCACATATGAGGTGTAGGATCATGAGATTTTATGAAATATATTGTCTTCTAAATTAATTTAAATTCATTTATAACTTGAGTTACAGACATTATACAGTTTAACTTCACAATAATATACTATGACTAATACCATTTAATTTAATAGTTATTGCCTAGTAGTTATATAAGAGGGTATGAAAATGACTGACTATATTATGTTTACACAAGTTTATAAAATTTAATTATATTCATAAAATATATTTTAAGGACATGGTATAAGAATAAATCCAATTTTATGGATAAAAATTTTCCTTTTTTCATAAATACATGCTTACCGTATTTTAATGATAGACATGTTTTAAAACTATCTTTAGAAAATTTTATAAATTTTATTAGAAAAAATAAAAGATATTTTTTTAAAGAGGCATATAAAAATTATCTTATGGTGTTTTTTTATATTTTTCTATGCAGTTTTTTTGATGATTAGTGAAAATAATGAATTTTAATTGAAACATGATTTTTCATCTAAAACATTTATATTGTTAAATTAAATTTATAATATCTATTATAGTAATATGAGATGAATTATATATATATATATATATATATTAATCCAATTTATTTCATTGGAATCATTTTTATAATGAATTTACATATAGATACATATTAATGTTTAGATAATTTTCACTTTAAAACCCCACTTTCTCGGCACGTCTACATGATTTGATTAGTATATGATTTAGCCACTACTAAGAATTGAAGATGGGAACACGAGGACTATTATTTGGAATAAATATAATATTTATTATCTAATAATTTCAAGACAATTATTACGAAAACAATTTATGAAGAAAATTAAAATAAATTATCATGATTAAGTTAAAACAGGGGTTTGTGCATTGCGTGTGTTTATAATATAAACGATTTTACATAAAAATAAGATTTTTATTAAGGGAATTGTAATTTATATTTAGAATAATTGGGTCTAAATTATCAAATTTAATTATTTGTAATTGTATTCTTATAGTTAAATCACCTAGGTAAACAGAAAGATACAATTTACCATAGAAAAAACTCTAATGACAAAATTGAGTAAACCTAAATATTAAAGAACTAAATGAAAAAGTTTTTTATGTTTTTTGTATAATAAGTTATTATCAACAATTATTTCCCTAATATCAATTATATGTGAACTATTGAGGTACATTTTGTAAGGGATACCTCCCAATAGTGTTTAGCTTTTCATATTTACAAGAATGCAACCCCCTCCACTATAAAAAGGAACACCCCACACTCCTTTACACCTCTAAATCATCTTTTTTCATTAAAACCCTACCCAAAAAGACACCTAACATCCCTAATACAATCCTAGAAGCTTCAATTATAGTATAAATAAATCTGAGGATGTACATCGGTGAAAATCAAAAGGTGTTACCCACATAAAAGGCGACGTTCATCAATGATTTTTTTTTATTTATTTATCCACTCAATAATTTCTAATATTATTTTTCCTATATGATAACCACTTTATAATCAATATACTGATATTTTTTGTTAATTTTTCTATATACACCTAAAAAGTACATAAAATGGTTTACAAAATAACCATTAGTGTGTACAACGAACTACCACCTCACGAAACAGTGTTGTTCATTTTTCCTTAACCACCTATCATGGTTGGTAATTTGGAAGTAAATATTTATGTTATTTGATATATAAGATAATTACTATGATGTTATGTTTTATTATGAATTATATAGCATATACCTTTATGATTTCAATTTTGGGGGAATGCAATAATATCGTTTGTGGACGTGTGGACTGCCTCCTCCTCAATGCGATGTTATTCATTCATGCTTTACATATAATTAATTAACGAAAGGTTTGTTAAAAAATTATTATATAAATTAAATATAAATTATATTATTTATATTATTTTCAATATGTACATATAGCATATCTTTTTATTCTTTCCATATCACACATTGAAAAAGTTATAACATCATTCGTGGAGGTTTCGACTACAGCCTCCCCAAAGTGATGCGAATCTTTTTTTTTCATAACCACATCAAAAGAATGATATATATAAGAATATAAAATTAAATAAAATGGTATTTATGATAAATGTTATTTTATATAAATATAAATGTTACTTACCATATTTTTTAATGTTCATTGAAACATTGGAACATTACTCACCAGTGTGTATGACCAACCATCGCCAAGATCGCAACGTTGGTTAATTTTCATAAATATACATCATATTATAATTTTAATTTATAATTTCTATTGAAATTTTATAATTATTTCTGGATATCTATTATGTATAGGTTTAAATAATGATTCATTTGACCATAGTTGATCTAGAAAATATGTTTTTGACAAAAAAACCGAATACGGTCAAAACACATTATGTAAATATAATAAATTAAGTATTTTAATATAAATATTAATAATTGAAATAATTTTAATAAGAAATTTTAAAAATATTCTGAATCATGAAAATAATTAATATTTATTTATTATTTAGGATGATAATGACACATGTGACATGTTAGACACAAGGTAATGTATTTTCACCTCAATTTTTACATCTGTAATATATATGTCATATTGACATATTTTTTATTTTATATGGTGTATCTACTCCCCATTTTTATATATTATATCATGTGTAATTTTATATTCATTGTATTTTTTTCATTACATTATTCTTACTTTTTGTTAGTATGATTCAGAAGTCACCACAGTTATAACGGGATTTCTAGTCTCACTTTTATTTATATGAGACATATTCCATATTTAAAATGAATTATGTTGTGTGGTATATATACATCCCATGAATAGATTTAATTATTTTTATCCTAAAAATTATGGGGTTTTATATAACTATTTTTTTATCTCTCTTTCATGGGGTTTATGGTTTTAATTATGTCAAAGTGATAAGGTAATTCATCTCAATTTCCTTTTATTTAGAATTTTTTTATGTTATAAAACTATATTATTTTATGAGTAGTATATATAGCCCCTTTGAAATTAAATATTTGGAATTCTTCTATTATCACATTGTTCATTTTTTTGTTAAATTTTATTTCTTCGTAGAGTTTACTCAATGTTTTAAGGTGGTATGGGACAATTTGGGATGTTTTCAAAGTTTCTTACCCATGATTGTTTTCAATGAAATTTTAATGGTATTTAAATTCATTAAAGTTAACTACCATTTTTAACATTTCCATCACAATGTATTTTTTTACTAATATGGTCCTCATTAATTTTTTGATGGATTATGTTTTTTTTTTCAAATATATTTTTATTGAACCCATTTATTTTCCATGGTTTAATCATGTTTCAAAGAGATTATTGTTCAACCCACATAACATGTATGAGTTAATCATATTTCAATGATATTTTTTTTGAACCGATTTCTTTTACATTGTACAAAAACATTTCAAAGTGTTTTTTATGGAGCCAATTTATTTTCCTTGGGTTAATATTTTTTTAATGATATTGACAAGATACACATTTAATTTCAATGGGTTAATAAATATTTAACAGGAAAAAATGATTATTTCCATGAGTTTTATCCATGTTATGGTCTATGGATATATACATGATGGTGTTTCCCAGATAGCACCTAGTAATCATGTTACAGATTGTCCTGGGGTTTCTCATATAGATTTGGGTATGCCAGTTATAACATAACACAGATCGGCCTAAATAACATAGAGAAATACTGTTACAACATAATATTGTCTTTCCTAGATAATGATGAGAAATGATGTTATTGCATAACATGGGGTGGTCGAGAGAACATCGTGTGATCCTATTATAGCTCTCAAATGAATTGAGTAATGATAATGTTGATGTTTTATGTATTGTTATTCCAAATAAAATTTTTTGAAAAGGGTTTTATGATAGTGATTTTCTATATTACCAAAAACTATTTTAATATACAATTATGGGTTTATATTGTTTATCATAATTGATATTGGTTTCACATGGTGCATAATTATTTATTTTAATGAATGTTTACTTTTCCACATTGTCATTTTTGAAGATCCATATATTGTTGGGTATGATTATTCCTTTTATATACTCATCCATTTTCATTATGTGATCATACCCTGATTCTCTTTTTATGTTCAATAATGAAATTTGTTTATTAATTCTTATGGATTACCTTACATAGCATCTGATATCACCCATATTATATATCCATTTTCCCCCAGTGATAAATATTTATATTTAACAATTTGTTAATAGATAATTTCACAAGGTTGGTGTTGGTGACTTACTACGAAATAAGAAAATATCAGATAAATGGAATAAATGTTTATTTTATGACTTTTGAATTGTTTATGTTATAATTTTTAGTCTTTCTCTGTAAATATTAACAAATAATTTCCCACATAATGTAAATGAATAATGTTTTCCTACTATCATTTTATTTATTTATATGAATAAATTGGGTTGAAATTATCAGCATCATATCCATAAATGTAATGTTATTGATTTCATCATAAGATATAGGTGTTTGTGATCTAGGATATTATATTTGTTATAAAATTATAGTTTTGATGACTTTGGATATTATGATTTTTTTATATGAGTTAATCTGAATAGTTATGGATATATTCATAGGATTATAGTCTTAAATTTAATAAATAGTTTAAATTATTGGACAACCCACGTGCAATTTATATGTTGTAAATTTATTGAGGTTGTCAATTATTTTTTTACACTTTTTTGGCTATAGGTATTTATAACCACTAAGATCTAAATGAATTGTTTTTAGGGATGAATTTTACTTTGGATTAAAGAAAAAAAGGAAAAGTAGTATTTTTGGTGATAACTCGTCACATCCAGTGAGGTGGTAGGGCTTGAACCCGTGAATGAATGATGATATGGTTTTCTTATTCTACTACTGAACATTAATATTTCATTATTAACAAAATAATTTTCATGTAATGATTATGTTATTGTAGAATCATATAGGATTTTTTTATGAACAATAGTTGATTTATATTTTATGAATATTATATGAAATCCTTCCAACCATTGGGTTTCAATCATAGTCAGCCAATGATTGGAGAGTTTCATGAATTGTAATTTATAGAATAACTTACATTCAACATTGGGTATTAATTTTTTTTTATATTAATGTCTCATATGATTGTTTACTCGCTTTGGGAATTATCTAACCATGTGACAACAATATTATTTTTGGATATTTTCTAAAAATAAGTTGAATATCTTGAAAAATATCTTTTATGGTATTTTGGTCTTTAAATGTTGATTTTTATGCATTAAGAAAAATAAAATAGATCCTGAATAATCATTGTTTGGAAAAAAGGATGAAATTATTATGGAAATTGGTTAGATTATGGGATTCTTATCAAGTAAGAATATTTCATTATGTATTTAGTATATATGGTGAAATAAATCTATTAAAATTAGGAAAATTATATTGAAATAAAATTTTACATATTTTCATCTTTTTGGATGATATTAATGAACTTTTCTGCAACTATTCAGTTTGTGGACTTTTTTGTCATTGACATCCTCTTGAAAACATACTTGATCACTCTCTATTAATCTGTGGTAATTAATTTTTCCTTATAAATCAATCATTTAATTTCCCAAAAATTTTCACCTTAAGTGGAATCCTAATTATGTATATTATCAGGTGACATTTCTGTTTCTCACATTTCCTTTATAGGATGATATCTTATTAACCTTATTTATGATTTTGATTCAATAGTGGTATAAAAAACAATCTTTTTATGAACCATAAAAATTTCAATAGTGAATTTTTTTTAAGGGGGTAGGATGTATCATTTTTTGATATATAATTTCCTTAAAATTAATTAAAATTCTTTTATAACTTGAATAACATGTAATTCACATTTTAACTGAACAATAATATACCTTTAATATTTGTATTTAATATGGTAGATATCTCCAAGAAATTATATTGGGGGTATGAATAGTAATGTATATATTATGTTTGAAAATATTATAAAATGTTTTTACATTCATAATATATATTTTATAAGCTTAGGATAAGAATAAAACCAATTTTTTGTGTAAAATATGTATTTTCTAAAAGGTAGTTTCACTGCCTTTTAATTGTAGACTTGTTTTAAAATGATTTTTTGGAACTATTAAAATATTTATTTGAATAAATAATCCACAATTTTTTAATTTGTAAAATCCAAATTATATTTCTGTGAATGTTTTTTACTTTTTGAGAAGATTCATTTTTTGATAAATACTAACGAATCCAAAATTTTAAAGAAAATTGATCTTTTATCTAAATGATTTAAAATATTAAATTATTTTTTAAATTATTTTTAATTTCATATTACATAAATTATACATATATTAATCCAATTTTTGTTATTTGAATCATTTTTATAGTGAATTTAGATATAAAAAGACAGGAAACATGTGAACATTTTCACTTTTATAACTCAAATTCCCGCTATCTCTATGAGATTATCATTAAACTTAATTTTTATACTTCTTTGAATTTAAATTATTAAAATATAACTACATATTTTTAATTAGTATATTATATTTATTATAATAATGTAAAATTATTTTTATCAAAAAATATTAGTGAATGCAGTTAATGTCAATTAATACAGTTAAGGTTAAACAATGTTTTTGTGTGTTACATGTGTTTGTATTAAAATTAATTTTACACCCACATAATATTTTAGATTAATAAATATTAAATTATATATAGAATAATTAGGTCTAAATTATCTAATATAATATAATTTTAATTATATTATTAATTAATAAATTACCTAGGTAAATAAACAGATAAAAATTAACTTAATAAAAACAAAAAAGTGAAAATTGAGCAAACATAATGTATAAGGAACAAAATGATAAAAAAGAAATTTTATGGGAGCTATGTTTTTATATTCCATAAATTTACTAAAATCCATTACTTTTCAATTATGTATTTACTTGATTTAATAGAGACCAACCAATAATATATACCTTTTTATAATTACAAGAATGAAAATCCACCTCCACTATAAAAAGAAAATCACCCCTCACTTATTCACACCTTTAAATACTTTTTTATCTTCCAAAAAATTCCCCAATAAAAAAAATCAATCATATTATCTTATAATATTAAATTTAGTTCTAAGGAAGACCATGGAAGTCCTTTGGAGTAATCAAAAAAGAGTTTCCTAAAGAAGAGGTAACATTCTTTATCAAGAACTAGTGTTTTATTTTTATCTCCAACATGATATTTCTTCCCAAATATTCTTATATAATAACCTAATTATCATAAATATACTATGATGTTTTTATGATAAGTTTTATACCTAAACCTATACACACTTTCATCAAATTTGTAACAAAATCACCATTCTTCTGTATGGTGAACTACTATCCCGTGAAATGATGTCTTTTGTTTATCCATTACCACCAATTACATTTTGGAATTACGGTGAAAATAATGTTTCTATTTTATATATATAGTAATTATTATGTCTTTAGGTTTCTATAATTATTATATAACACATAACTATATGGTTTTCATTTTGTGGAACATGATAAAATCGTTTTCAGATTTGCAAACTACCACCTCATCAAATCAATGGGATTTATTAACAATTTAAAAAAATTTATTAATGATGTGTTTTAGAAAAAATATTTGATATAGATAAAATATTTATGATATTATATTTGGAAATATAAAATATCATTTTATTCTTTCTATTTATGACACAAAAAAACGATTTCATTGTTTTTGGATATCGAAACTACTGCCTCCTTGAAGCGACGTAATTAATCATTTCTTATCACCACATAAAAAGAATGATATAAATAAATATACATTATTAAAAAATATGGTGTTTATGATATAAGGTTTATTATATAAATAAAAATTTTACATTCCATATGTCTATACTGATTGATAAAGAATTGAAATGTTACTCATGTATTTCTATAACATGTCATCTCCATTATCACATTGTTAGTTAATTTTTCCTAATTATAATTCCTATTTTATTTTAAAGGTATTATTGATGGAAAAATTTTATAATTATTTCATGATTATTATTCTATATATTTTTAAATAATTACCCATTTGACCATTGTTGACAAACCAAATTCATTTTTTGACGGAAAAACTGAATATTTTCAAAACACCCTATGTAAAAATAGTCAATTAAGTAATGGTATATAATTTTTATGAATTTAAATAATTGTAATGATTAAAATGAAAATTTTTCTTATTAATTTAATTAATTAAAAATGGATTATTATTCTATAACATAAAGAAACACTTGATAATTTGGACTCCTAGTTATGGATTTTCATCTCATAATTTTTCGTTTGTGAGATAAATGTCATATTATACAATGGATTATATTTTATGGTGTATATAATTCAAATTTTGATATATAATAACATTAATTATTTTATCTTCATGGTATTTTAATTTTTCATTTTATGATAATTACTTTTGGGGTTTCCAGTTCATATGTTACCATAGTTGTAAGGTGATTTTTGTTCTCACTTTTATTTCCATGAGCCTTATTCCATATTCACCACTTATATTGCTCTTTAGTGTATATTAGACCCATGAATATATATGATAATTATTATCCTTAAGTTAATTGGGTTTTATATATCCATTTTACTATATGTCTTTCGTGGGTTTTTAGGTTTCAATGTTACAAATGTGGTACGGTACTTCACCTCAATTTTACTTTGTTGAGGAATATTTTGATGTTATACACCAATAATCAATTATGAGTTGTATATAAACACCCATTGAAATATAATATCATTAATTCATTTATTATCTTGTTATTTAATGTTTCCTTAAATTTTATTTCATTGTGGGGTTTATGATTTAAATGTTTCAATGTGGTATGGAACACTTTGGAATGATTAATTAGTAGTTTTCCCAAAAAAAATTAATGGTATTTAAATTCATACATCTAAAAAACATTCTTTTCCTTATCCTATACTTCTGATATTTTTTATTGACATCATCCCCATTCATTTTTGGATTGAATATGAATATTTCAAAGAAAAGTTTCTTGAACCCATTTAGTTTTCATGGGTTAATCATGTTTTAAATATATTATTGGCGAAACCATTTCTTTTACACAACATAACCTTGTTTCAAATATTTTTTATTGTACTCATTTCTTTTCTATGGGTTAATACTGTTATAATTTGATTGACATGAATCCCACTTCTTTTCCATGGGTAAATCAAGTAGTAAAATTAGTAATGAACGTCTACATGAGTTTTATACATGTTTTGATTATTAGAAATAGACATGATTAGGCAGGATAGATTACACTATGTAATCCCATTACAAATTTACATATGGTGGCCCTAATTAAATTGGGTATGCCTGTTACAGCATAACGTGCGGTGGCCGAGATAGAGTTGGAAATCCCATTACATATTAACATGGGTTGGACAAGATAGTTCTTGGAAAACTCATTATAGCTTAACATGGGGTCGCCCAGATCACACTGGGGTGATCCCATTATATCTCTCCAGTGAATTTGGTAATGATAATTTTGTAAGTTATCAATATGGTTATTCTAATTGAAAGGATTTTTAAAGAATTTTTAAAGGAATTTAAGAATGGGATGTTCCGTGTTACCAAAAAGTGTTTTAATTTATAGTTATGGGTTGATAATGTTTATCATGATTGATATTGATGTCACAGGGATCCTGATTATTGATTCTAATGACTCATTAATTTATTGTGCATTTTTATTTTTTAGTCATACACTTATTTATGCTAATATTATGTTTAGTGACGAAATTATTTAGATAATTCTTATTTTTAACCTTATTGAGCATCTTACCTCACCCTTATAATGTTTCCTTGTCCCCCTACTTATAAATAATGTGATTTTAAATTTTATTGATTATAAAGGATTTTATTAGGATGAGTTTTATGACTTACATTGAAATAATAAAAGGTGGGTTAAATTGGAGAAATGTTTACTTGATGACATGTGAATAATTTATCTATTGTTTTTTCCTCGTTCTCTAAAAATAAAAACATAAAAGACCCCCAAAATTTATGTGAGAAAATATTTCCATGCAATTTTGTATGGTTTAATGGATAAATATTCGGTCACAATTATCAAAAGCATAGAAGAAAATGAAATGTTATGAATTTATTCCTAGGATCTTAGAGTGTGGCTTATGCAATGTTATTTGGGGAGGTATGTGAATGAAACTTTTTATGACATTGTCATTAGTTTGGATGTGCCATGAGATTGGAGTTTCCTTTTTCAAGGATACAACGGTTTTGAGATCTTGTAGAGAAATACCTTTTATGGAAAACATTTAAATGATTGTATATTTTTTTTGAAGAACATAAGAATCTATAGGGATATTGTGAGAGTGAGAGAGTTGGATGCAAGTTCAATATCCCCACCATTCCATTTAGATTTTTTTTCATAGATAAAACCCCTTCCAAAATTTAATAATTTATAGAATATTGTTTTCCTATTTATGTACTTGAAATATTTCTGGAAATATTTTACAAGCCAGGCATGAGGAGTGATTCAGAGGCCTAGTATGATTTGAATTAAATTTTAAAAAATATTAAATATATTTCATATCACAAATGATTATTTTCATAAATAATTTAATATTTCATAAATGGAGACTCATCTCAGAAATCTGAGACAATAGTTGGATCTATAGAATTTGGTTTACCATAGGTGTGACCTAGAATTAATTAGTATGGGAAAGCTGGTAGAGAAATCATTTGGCATGTATGTTTAATTAATAAATAAATAATTTATTTACTTTAAATTAAATTTAATAAACCATTATCCTCCCAAAATAATCTAATATGGATAACAACAAGGTTAATCTGCATAACTCTAGGACCATTGATACTAAATTCCACATGTTCTATGTTGGGAGATTATGATTGGAGAATGGTAGTCTATTTTGTCAAGGATAGTATTGAAATGAATGAAGAATACCATGGGACTATCACTTTAATAATTATAAACTACATTATTCACCAATGAACAATCCAATATCAAGGAAGGAGTCATAATTTGTGGGATATTACATTTGGATTAAAATCATGATCATGGATTTTATCTAATTTTGATATGAAATAATTTTTCATTGCATGATCCTCGTAATTTCCTGATTCTATAGATCAGAAAGAATTCATCAATTTCTAAACATATCATCACCTGTTTTATATAATAATTGGAAAATAAAACATATCCAATTATAGTTCATTTTGATCTTGTGATTTTCCACTCTTTGTTCATATCATTCTTACAGTTGGCCAATGAGACAATGGTTTTTTCCTTTCAAGTGTGGGTTTCTAGCACGATCGAACTCCTAGATTTATTTATGTATCATTAATGCTAAGAAGATATAAGGATTGGGGATGTATTGATAAATGAATGGTATATTGTTTTTTGAACAAATAGGATCAGTACAATGTGTGAGGATAAATAATAAATTATGTGATCAAGTTGTGATGACGATGACAATTGATAGATGGTGGTTTGGGATCTGATCTAAGATCCCCCATTTATCTATTGAGAAGTAGAAATGACAATAATTTTGATGAGATATTTTATTAGAGGAGGTGATGATTTATGTATCATGGAATAGGAAACTCAACATGGACATGATAGTGGAACAATGGGGCGAGGGTCACTGCCTACTGTGGTGATTAATCAAAGTTATATCTGGTCCTGATTAACGGATGTTGTGTTGTTGTTGTTGTTGTTATTATTATTATTAATATTATTTTGTGTTATTATTATTATTATTAATAGTTATCATGATGTTTAATCATTATTATTTTAGTAATTATCATACTTTTGTTATTTTTATTTTTAATAATAGTATGAAGCGATTAATTTAAACCAGTGAAGGGAGTATCTAGAGGTGTCATAGCTAGCTGAGGCATTATATGAGGCATAAAGAAATGAGTTTGTGTGGAGTTATAAAATAATTAAATGTGATTTAAAAAAGGTAAAACGAATAATGATGGAAATAGGGTGGGGTCACAGTGTGCACATGGAATGAAAGTGTGGGGGTGTTTTGTGTGTGTAGATAGTCTTTGATTTAATGTTGGAAAATAATAATAATAATATTTATATTTATATTTACAAATATTGAATAGGTCAAATATTTTTCACGTGACATCGTATTGGTTAAATTTATGCCACCTCATAACCCTAACATTGTGATGGTCATTTCTAGACAAATGGTTTATTACTTTTTAGGGCTCATAGTTTTGTTTTATGAAGCACTCAATATTTTTATTGTTGTTGTTATTGTTGTTGTTGTTGGTGGTGGTGGTGGTTTTTTTCTAATGCAACTGTAGTTTTTATTGTTATCAATTAGAGTATTTGATGTTCCTTTTTTCATTATGTGTTTTAATAAAGATAACTATATGGTATCATGACCCTGATATTGAGGATAATGTTTCAACTCCAATATTAGGTGTTTAATTTTGACTCGTGGTTTTCTCCCACGAAACACCATTCTAGTGTGATAAAGTAAAATTATTTTTTCACTAGGCGTTTGATTTGACCAAGTTAGTAGCCTATCCCGAGTATACTTTCATGAGTATCACAAGGTGTGATCAGTTTTACAATTCCTAGACATTTTCAATGACATATTGATTTTTGATGTTTTCAATCCTCCTACTGATGATGAGCCTCATGCGTTCGGTATGATTTTTTCCAAGACACATCATGAATTAACCTTACACACTGTGTAGTAATACATGGACAATAATATATTTTTTTTGTGAGGAAATTTCCTGAAATATAAGTGAGGCCATACAATATACTAGCCCCTTTTAGGTAATGTATTTTTGGAAAATCATATACATATAATATCTCCTTCATCTGGGATCAGATTTTGGTCCATGAGTAGCCTACTCCTAAGTGTTTTTCCACATTGAATGTAAAGTAGACTATAAGAACCAAGTTATTTTTTATGTAGATATCCTTTAATTTCATTTTGTTCTTAATTTAAATGTATAAATTTGGACTAACATGAATTAACTTGGAAGTTATGGGGGTATTGGGGGTGTTTAAGGCTACTTTGGAGCCTTGGACCCATGCTTGGGGATGAAATATGCTAGGTTCATGGTTATTTTAAACACTTTGGGGTGTGATGAACAATATGTTTAACCATATTCGGAATAGGAAGAGAGTAGTCGAATGTCCCATGGTTAGGCCAAACCATGTGATTTGGGACACACGACCATAAAAACACATCTACAATTTTAATAATGGACAATTTTATAGTTTATGCATGCTTAGTCAAACCATTAGGGAAAACTATGAACTATGACCCTTACTATTGAAAACCATGCACGATTGGTGAAATTTTTTCAAATCGCATGCCAAAATTGTGTGACCATGTTTTTTTGGGTAGAATTCCTAGAATTTTCCTAATTGAATTTATATCAAAAAATTTCCTCACTTATCCTATCCAAAAGTAGTGTCCACCAATTTGAGTCACTCTTTGATCATAATCTTGCAATATCTATTGAGTTTTCGTCTGATCTCTGATTCCAGAACCACTTGTCTCAATACATTTTCATCAATTTGTTATCAATTACTTCTTTCCTTTATTTTTTCATATAGATACATGCTCCACTATTTAGATGAAATATAATATTACCTACTAATAGTTTCTTTTCCTATTCTTAAATTTCTATCAATATGATCTGAAATATGAGATGAAACTAGAAAAGCTATCAACTATGGAACATCAATAGTTTGTCTCATTTTATAAAAGTTGAGGTGTATATATATTTCGTAGTGTTAGACGCCCAATTTTAGGGCATCAATTTGAGATATAATTATTTTATTGAGTTGATAGGCATGGCCTATATAATTAATGATTCCTATTAAATAATGTTTATAGGTTTAGAATCATGAATTAACGGAACTACCACTTTAGTTGTGCTAGTTATATTAATATACCACCATGGTAGGTTCTTGGAAATGGACTCCTTTATGTGTGCCTCTTTAACCCATTTCCTTTGGATGTGAATTTTTAATTATATATGAAAAATATTTTGATCAATTTGTTTATGAATTAAATTTTTAGTTAAATTGCGTTATAATATGTGAATTTCATATTGAATAGATTGATGGGAAGGGGAAAATGAACAAGGTACTTAGGCCATACTATGAAAATTATTGGGTAAACATGAATTTCTATTTATCTTTTTTCTCTCACATGAGTTAGATAGATTAAATTACTTGTAATAGGCTTTTAAGTCATGCGAAGCTTGTTATAATGTTTTTACCATGTTATTATTTGGATGAAAATACCTATATATTTGGGAAATGACTTGAGTCACTATGTGAGGTGAGATTGATTTGATATCCACTTGTTGTTTTCTATGAAATAGTTAATTAATATTTTTTAAACGTTACATAATTGCATAAATTCCTATAAGTCATGGGAGACACATATATACAAAGGTTCAATTCCATGGATAGAATCATTTGGCCTTGACCATGCTTTTGATTGAGTGATACTTGGACTCCCTTGAGGACATCCAAGGATTGATTCTGAGTCTTAACTATCGTATTCCAATTAATACATGGATTCAGGTGAGAATGCCATTGACGGACTGAAAGGGATTTTATTTTATATTACATTGTAATACTTGGTCTCCCTTAGGTGACTACAAAGGAAAAACTCTAGTGGTAGTGATGTAATACAAGAACTATAGTTATACTCGGGTTCTTGAGGATATCAATGTATGGGATCATAGTGTGTTTGTGTATATTGCACCTAGAATGATACATGGAGTCAAACAAAGTAATGCCAGGGACATGATTAGGGAATTAATTGAATTATAAATGGAATGGTTTATATGATACATCCACAAAACCAAATCACAGGCTTGGATTCAGTCTTATTTATACTTAATGGATGGCATGTTTATGCATCCTTCCTCATGTTATCACGGGTAATGCTAGTGTAAGTGTCTAGTCACGAGAATTAACATTCAAAAAATATTGAGTGGTTAATTCAAAAAACATATAATGACATATACCTAAATGTAAATTTATTAAAATTCATCTTAAATGAAATTTAATAACATAAGTTGATTGTAAATTTGAACATGGACCATATAGGATGTTAAGTTTTTATTATATCCTTTAAATGTTATATTTTTTCTACACAATGTTGTTATATGTATTCTTTGAGTTATTAGAACGTGAAAATGGGTGGTTTACTACTGGAATTATATCTCACACCATGTTTGTTCCAACACTAGGAACCCAAATAGACTATATGATTGGAGGCATAGATAAGGGGAAGCACCCAACTATAGGTTCATAATGATTTCATAAGAGGAGGGATAATGGGATCATGTTAGGGATTGTGATTCTAGTCGGACATATTCTGGGTTTATTATAATTTTTTTTACATTTATTTTATATCATCCATGTATAATTGTTTTAGATACTTTATTAGAGAGATATGACATGTATCATCTTACCTGTATCTAATATTCTATCTAGATTGTTTATCTATTTATACTATTTATCTA
This sequence comes from Viscum album, assembly GCA_963277665.1. Classification (NCBI taxonomy): domain Eukaryota; kingdom Viridiplantae; phylum Streptophyta; class Magnoliopsida; order Santalales; family Viscaceae; genus Viscum; species Viscum album. Next base: position 1,041,050,196 of record OY728165.1, read on the forward strand.
TTGTATGTATATTTTACTTCTTCTTTTATTTGATTTCTATTTATATTCAATTGTGTTACACTATGGTAAGAAGGTATATTAAGCCAAATGACTCACCCTATTCCCTCACTGCTTGTTGTCAACCTTTGGCGTTTGGGGAGATATTCTTGAGGCTATGTGACCAACCAATATTGGGGCACTGTTGAGTGTCGTATAAGTCTGGGATGTTACAGAGTTGAATATGAGTATTTATTTTCTTCTTTTCATAACTATTTTGTGATAATAGAAAGGGTTGTGAAGGAATATGAGTTTGGTAATTAGTTGTTCCCACGATTAGCTACCCCACATAAAGGAAAAGCCAAATTTCCTCAAATGAAACTTTTTTTCTTATTTTTGGAAATTGTAGTTTATGTGATTCCATGATTTGGTGAAATACATTGATTGGGATGTCAAAATTGATATAACTATAGCTTATATTTTTTTAAAATCCAATGAGATGAGGTTACTCCATCTCATGAATCATTTTTGAAACCTAATAGGAACCACATACCTGGCATTACACCTTGCCATTTAGAATGCATTACTTGTTTCATGTCATTTTGATTGGTGTTTTGACAGCTATTTCTATAGCTCTGATAGATTTTTGTGCAGTGGATAATGAAAGTGATGTCCTATTTCAGTTCATAAGATGTGTGTTCTCTTATGAAATGGAAATTGAAACACATTTTTATTAAATATTTTAAAGAGAATCTGATATTGTGTGAATTATATGGGAACAAAATTTTGATTCATGATATGTATGGACACTTATGTATTAGAATATTGTGAACCATTAGTTCAAAAATTTAGAATCAATTGCGATAAAATGTAAATTAATATTAAATAAATTGAAATGTAATAGTGATCCTAGAAACAAATACTTGAATCATTCCTCACCCTATTAGTGGAAGTGTATCAAGCTTAAATATGATTTGAATGATTCCCAGACCTCACTTGTATAGAAGGAATATTTGTTTGTTCTTATATATAAGGTATTTCACCAATCCAACATAAATACATGTTATTTTGAGCTGAAAATTTTGATAAAAAACTAAAAAAAACATGTTTTTGGAATTTTAGAGACATGAAACCATGACATCCTCATGTCGTATGTTCAGAGTGTAGTGATGATCATACTATAGAGGGGGATGACCATGGCCTATTAGGGTATTCTATAGTAGTGAAAAATGGGGAACTAGTATTGGTATTGGACATAGGTGATAAGTCATAGTTTTGAAAGTGATTTTTATGCTTTATGCAGACGATTTGTGGAGTACTGTGACCTACCCCCACTATGGCAGAGTTAAAGAATGTGATCTAGTAGCGTCATCCACCAATTTTGTTGGGATAATCCCTGGATGGTGTTTATATGGACCTCTAGGATTATTTAAATCACAATATATTTACAGATGACAAAGCCCAGCAATTTTTCTCTAGGAGTAGGGTGAACTATCAGTAATGGATTACCTGGGCCATTTTAATAATATCTGGTGTTTCACACCTATTCTAATGGGCCAAGATATTTCTAAAGACATGTGATCTGTTGATGGTCTGAGGTTTGACATCCGATCAAAGGTAAAATTATTTTGGAATACTACCATTTATAGAATAATTAATTAGGTGCTTATTACATTGTATAACCTGATATTTACTAGAGTTGAGAGCCAGGGTGGTTTGGAAACATTATTTGGTATTTCATTGACCGGTAGTAAGAAGTAACATATGGAGCTTCCACATGGTGATACCCATATCAAGAGCCTAAACGAGGGTATCCAGTTGAGGTTCAACAATTATGGTAGGTTAGGTCATATGAGGAAATATTTTACAAGGGGCCCATTTGGGTGTTGATCTTGCAGAAATATTGGTCACTATAGTGTTTCTATTGAACATTTCCTCTGGAATCTAGGGAAATAGGGTGTAAATAGACTCTAAATTATGGAATAGGTTCAGAATCTTCTCATCATGAAAGGATCTAGTGTATAGCTAATTGGATAGGATGAGGTGGTGGTCGTGGTCATGGTAGTCCGACCCCATTTTCACAATGGAAATAGAGCATATCAACTCAGGGTATCCAAGTAATGTCATAAGATTGTGGTTCAAGCCAGAAAAACACATTGCAAAAACCCATTGAGGAGCAGAATCCTAGCCCTTCTACTGCTAAATATAATATTGTAGTATCCTCTAATTTAGCTTCTGTACTTTTTAATATAGGGTCTTCACATATCATTATATTTGTGCATGTTGTGGAGAACCATGGTCTCAGACTTTAGTTTTCTTATGGTTTTCTATAGCTTTACACTCCATTGGGGAATAGATCAGTGGGTGTACATCAGTGAAGGGAGAGACCCCTTTTGATTGGTGAGTCTGAATTTATATGCGAACTCTTTTTCTCCAAGATGAAACATGTTAACATCATTCATGGGATGGAATGGTTAGTCTCCTTTCTTCCATCATTCATCACTATCATCAGAGGGTGACGTTAACATTGCAAGATGGAGGAGAGTCCACTCAAAGGGTGAATATGGTGTAAAAATATATCATCTAGAGTAATGAATCATGGGATGGGTGGGATGATAGCCTATATTTTTAGTTTGAATATATATTATCTGAGAACTTGTTAACAATATTTATCCCCAATGGTTGATCATTTCATGGATGTGTTCCATGAATACTTATTTGGATTACCTTTAGTGAAAGAGGTATATATTCATCTCAAGATAGTTATAAGAGATTCACATGTACCCATTACTCCTTATAACATATCTACTAGTGACATTCAAGATCTCTATAGGTTTTTATTTGTTTTAGTTACAAATATTTTTCTATAACTATTACATCTATGTGGGTTTCTTCGGTCATTTTTGTGAAAAAGGAAAATGGAACCCTTGAGCTATGTGTGATTATTAGAAATTGAACTAGCTGATAGTTAAGAACATGTATCCTCTTCCATAGATAGATGATCTATTTTAATAGATCATAGGATCTTTGTTTTTCTCAAATATTTATTTGAGATCAAGTTAGCATCAGGTGTGTGGTATACCATCAGACATACCTCACACAACTTTTTGTATAAGGTAATACCAATATGAGTAATTTGTTATGTTTTCTGTTCTCATTAACATTGTAGAAGCATTCACGGAACTGATTATGTTAATTCCAATGAGGTCCTAGATACACTTAGGGGTGAATTAGGGTATGGATAATCTTTTTTAAATTCGTCCCACTGCACAAGATCTTGGCCTCATTATTGTAAGGGTCACATGGTTTTTACTTAAGTGCTAATGCTGATCTTATACATTCCTTCTTTATCTGATGATGATGATTTGAATGTAATGCCTGAATCCAAACACACTAGAACACATATTTTTACTTGGATCGCCCACATTTTGCTACATCAATGGATCATACAACAAAAATGCGTCGATTGTACCATATCCAATAAGGCTCACTACCAATAATGGTGGTTTAGGCTAGATCTATTATATAAGAAATCTCACTACCTTTACAATGATTAGGGTGTTCTCACTGCATTCACATGTTTTACTCCCTATGTCTCTTTCCCTGACACACTACTAGTGGGAAGGAACACCATCTTCCTCTTCCTCTACTCACTTCTCTTGGAAGAGATTCTGTAAAGACCCGTAAAATTCAAGGAAAATTTGTTCATAATTTTCTTCGGGATTTTACATGAATTCATTTTCTGAAGGAACCTAATTCCGAGACCCGATGTTCCTGAAATCTTTTTTCGAAGTTTAGCTCGGGTACGTTCAGTGAACGAATGAGTGGGTTTTTCTAACTTTTTAACCGGTGCTCGGAATCAAATTCCAAGGGCGCAGAGGGAATCGCAGCGCCGGTAATTGCTTAGAAACACCTTTTCCGGAGTTGTGTTTGCTTGGGTGTGGTTTTTAATTTCTTTTTGGGTTATGTAAAGGAATAAAATAAAAATGGTGCGACCAATTTTTATTTTACATAATGTAGTTTAACCTAAGCTAAGTGTTTGGAGTGGGACCCACAATATCCTACCCACTAGGTAGGATATTTGTGAGACGGTGCCCACACGAGCCCCACCGTTTCATTCAACTTTCTCAACCCCCTTTTTAATTATGGTAACACACCCGCACCCCTATTAATGGGAAGTCAACCCATGCGTTTTTCTGTTTATGAAACGCCTCTATAAATTTGGCAGTTTAAACGTTGCAATTACTTCACTTAAATGATTGTTTCGTTTTTGAATTTCAAAATGAACGGATTGAGAAATAAAATAAGAAAAACTCTTATTTTATTAGAGTTGTTGGGTTGTGAGAGGCTTGGGAGAATTTGCTCAAGTTCTTGAAGTTATTTCTCCTCGACGAAGAACGCGAAGAATGCCGACCTCCGACGACGGACGAAGGTGAGAGACGCCTTCCTTGGAGATCGATGACCTGATGCGCATCACCTCGTTCTTTCATTCCGTGTCAGAGGATGGAAAACACCGTTCCTCCACGACGCGACGATCCTCCTTCTTTCGCGGTGATCAATTCTGCGACGTCCCTTTCCGCTAGAACCTCGTTCGACAACTACGCTCGAGGTAGGAGATTATTTTAATTGTTTGTTTGTGATTACTTTTGTCGCTTTCTTCTTTTCAATTTCAGCTTCATGATATCGCAATAACGGGAGGAGGTCGAACCGCACGAACACGACCAACCCTCCTCCCCCTTGTTGGTTTGATTTTTTGCGGCACGTGTAAGGCGGCGCGGTGCTGAAGCACCGCGCGGGAAATATTAAAGGATGGGCAGAGAAGCGTGGCGCTGTCGCGCCGCACCGGAGAATCACAAAGGCATCACAGACGGAGTAGGGTCGCGACAGAGCAAGGAGCGGCGACCGGTTTCAGGCCGCCGGTGCCGGAGCAGGAGGGCGGGACCGTGGGGTCCCGCGGCAGCAGCACGACCGCCCAGCTGGGCCGGCCGGCTTCTAAGAAGCACCGGGGGTCATAACCCCCGACTGGCCAGCAGGAGCGGCCCCCCTCAGGGGGGCCGCGGTTTCGAACCCCCCCCCCCCCCCCCCCCACACCCCCTATGCTCGGCAGTTACGGCCGAGCCACCTGGTCGGGCCGGGTAGGGCCGTGCCAGCTAGGCTGGGCCGCGCCCAAGCGGGACGGACCTGGACCCCGGTCGGGTCGCCCCTGTTCGGGCCGACCCAGGGGGTACCTAGCCTGGTCGGACCGGGCCCGAACCCCCTAATACCGGACCTCTCACGGTCTTTTTCCCATAACATGGGTTTCGGACCTCCGATCAACACACCGTTAGCTGCGATGCGATACTTGGATCGAGACGGTCATTTTAGTATATTACACTCAAGGTTTCAGAGAACTTTGAGTTCAGCCGGGTTGGTTCGTACACGAAACAAACCGGGCCCTCGAAGCAGAAATGCTTATAACTTGAGCTCCAGACGTCCGATCGATGTGCCATCGATTTTGATGGATTCCTCTTAGTAATATGAACCTTTTGGATTCTCCGCTCAAGGTTTGGATGCAGTTGGAGTACGGTCAGGTTAGTTTTGACTAAAAAACCAACCGGGCCCCTGTGACGAAAAAGCCAATAACTCTCAAACCGGTCGTCCGATTGATGCTCCGTCTGTGGCGTTGAGTTCCTATTGAAGATATGGAACTTTTGAATACATAAACTCCCGAAAATGTGTCAATTTATGTATCTGCCCCTTGTCTCATGGAGCGGACCCTCCCGAACGAGCTTGTTGTGTGCGGGAACCATATAGCTGGCTGCAACTGCGACGACGATGACGACTGTACAGAAATCCTCCGGGGATTCGACGGCGACGACTACAACACTCAGCGATCCTACGTGGATCAGTGCTACCGATCCTGTGTGGATCAGATCCTATGTGGGTCAGCGCTCAACGGTCCTGTGTAGGCCAGCGCCTACAGATCCTGTGTGGGTCCATTCATGTGTGGTTCATTGCAGGGGTTATTTACCTATCGATCCTTTGTGGTTCATTGCGGGAGTTAGTTACCTATCGATCCTTTATGGTTCATTACTGGGGTTATTACATATCGATCCTTTGTGGGTCCGACGGCTTAGATGAATCAGTGGCTACATCTGATCATCTCTATTGTCTTACGAAGAAGTATACCCGTGTGAGGTGATTCTCGACTTTCAATTATTATCTTCGATATGATTGACTTGCTTTCCTATGTGGATTGTAATGTGTTGTCCTGTGTGGACGTGATCGGACTTGGGCACGGATGTTGGAGACAAACTTGAATTGATGACTTAGGTATATGTATGGGCATATACCTAAGTGGGGTCGGATGTTACTTTGTGATTGTATCTTTCCTTTTTGGATTATCCTTTTTGGATTCTGGGAGACCTTCGGGGGTCTCAGGGTCCCTACTGAGTAGCTTATACTCACCACTAAATGGGATATGCCCGCACTACGTTGTGTTGGCTGCAGACGATGGAAAACGCTGAACATGGTTGAGGATTTCGGAGCAGGTCGGTACCTGGAGGTGGACCACTAGGTGGGACGTACTCGGAGCGGACGACTGGACCCGAGGAGCTATGGAGGCTATCAGTACCCACCCTTCAGGTGGTACTTATAGTGGATGGCTTGACGTTGCGGTTTTACTTTTCAGTTACTGTACTCCCTTTTTCAGTGGTACTTTACTTCCAGTTTGGGTTTGTATTCTGGCCCACTTACTTTTCTGCACTTACTATTGTACCCAGTTTTTACTTAGTGTTTACTTCTGCTTGCTTGCTCTGTGGTGTTTGTTTACTTTACAAAGGCAATGCCTTCCCTTTTTACCGGTAATTACGCCTTGGTTCTAGTCAACCCGCCCCTGGCCTATGGAAGGTGGGATTGGGGTTGTCACAGCACGGGCCCCAAGGACGGGTCGTGACAAATTGGTATCAGAGAAGTTTGGTTCTACCGCATAACTTTGGAATCTGATCTTTCATCTATGTGAAGCAATAGTGTTAAGGGTATTGGGTGTGGTTATCAGTACAGAGACTCCAGTGTTGGTGCGGCAGCCGACGTATCCATACATAAGGACCCTGACTTCTGTTTTCTGACGTAATGCACGAAAACATTGATTGCATGTGTGTTTTAAGTTTTCATTGTGATTACTTTATGTCAGCTCAAAAGGTATACTGTTTGACCATGGCGCACCTGTTTCTTTTCAGGATTTCCCCACGATGGTAGCCAGCTAGGGTTCCAAGCGTTGTATGTGACGACATCACAATGAGCGACCAGGCCTCGGTACAGGGCCCTTTGACAGCAGAGGCACTGACGGTACTGCTACCCACCGAGCCACCGATGCTACCAGCCCCAGCCGCTGACGATGAATGACGCCTTAGTGAACTACATGAGTTTCAGCATCAACGACCACCCAGGTTCCATGGGGAGAAGGACCCTAAGACAGCCAAGGATTGGCTGGAGGCAGTTGTACGAGTTTTCAGGTTAGTGAGGACACCAGCAGACCTCATGGTGATCCTCGCAGCGATCCTCCTGCACGCGGCAGCAGGCGGATGGGGGAGCTTGATATTCCCGGTGCATGACGAGGCATCTCTCCTCTGGACGGACATTGAGAGCCTCTTCCGCTCGGAGTTCGTCCCATCCACCCTCTGTGCAGTGCGCATCCAGGAGCTTCTACAGCTGCGGTAGGGCAGCTTGACAGTCGCCCAGTACTCGGTGAGATTTACCGATCTCTCGCGCAATTCAACGGACATGGTACGGGACCCATTCTTCCGGGACCAGACCATCGAGCCGGGATTGAGGCATGAGATCAGGGCATCGCTGATCTCTCTTAGCATTCTGACATAGGCATGGGTACTGGAGCGATCCCTTCTCATCAAGAGATTCCTTGCTGAGCCTACATCAGTAGCAAGACCTACCGCAGGGCGGCACGTAGTAGAGTCTTCTGCAGCAGGTATTCGATGGATGACACATGTGTCCCGGCAGACCATACCCTCAGGCGGATGACCTTAGGACACTGGTTCAGTGGTGCGGGGCACAAAGCGCGGAGCCGGTCTTTCGAGAGGCAGACAGTGCTACGCATGCGGCGGGCAGGGCAACATGGCTCGTGACTGCCCGACCCACCGTGCCGAGGAGTAACAGACGGATGAGGGACCTCCCAGGAAGAGGCAGAGGGTTGACCATGGTGGTTCGCAGGGAGCAGGCGGACGAGGAAGTGGAGTTGACCGGGCAGCAGGTGGTGGGCGACGCTTTGACGCTCGACCACCACCACCCCCAGGAGGTCCACCCAGACCACAGGGAGTTGGCGGGAAGAGATTTGCACACCTTCAGGCAGCGGAGGCCTACAACCACGGCGCTCCCAAGATGATTCGAGGTACTATCTGTGTCTATTCACCCTTTCTACAGTTCTTATAGACATAGGAGCGAGTCATTCATTCATAGTCGCTGCCCTTGTTCGGAGCTCGGAGATTCCGATAGAGCTGTTGGCTAAATCCTTACGGCTAGAGACTCCTACGGGAGCAGACTCGGTGATTACGCACTGGTGCTAGCAGTGTGAGTTACTCTAGGAGGTGAGATCTTCGGTTGGGATCTTCTTGTAGTGGCATCGAGGCCTTACGACGTCATCTTGGGCATGGATTGGTTATCTACAGTCCATGCTCATATTGACTGTATTAGGCGCAAGGTGTGGTGTGTATAGACCGATGGGAGCAGGTTCACCTTCACTGGAGAGAAGGGAGCCTTCACAGCATAGGATGGACTCTCGTAGAGGAGAGGACAGCCCATCACTCATTAGTTGGCTAGCCTCATCCTAGGAGCAGTTGATGTGCGGTGTCCTGGTTTTCCTGCAGTGTTGGATCAATATGCGGATGTTTTTCCTGATGACATTCCAGGACTACCTCCTCGCAGAGAGATAGAATTTTATATTGATCTGTACCCCGAGATAGCCCCGATATCCACCCCAGCATATCGGATGGCCCCCACTGAGCTAAGAGAGTTATGGGTACAGTTGGAGGACTTACAGGGCAAAGTATTTATACGACCCAGTGTTTTACCATAGGCTTCCCCGATATTGTTCGCCAAGAAGGAGGACGGGAGCTTGCGACTTTGTGTCGACTATCATCGCCTGATCCAGGTGATAGTGAGGAACAAGTATCCACTACCGAGGATTGATGACCTCTTTGATCAGCTCAAGGGAGCACTGTGGTTATCAAAGATAGACCTTAGGCCAGGCTATCATCAGCTCAGAGTTCGGGATGAGGACATGCAGAAGACGGCCTTCAGATGTCGGTATGGCAACTATGAGTTCTTGGTTATGCCATTCGGTGTAACCAATGCTTCAACAGTGTTCATGGGCCTCATGAACATGATCTTTCATCCTTACCACGATCGATTTGCCGTGGTCTACATCGACGACATTTTGATATACTCGACGACTGAGGAGGAGCACACCAACCACTTGCGGGTTGTACTGGACACACTCCGATAGCACCGGCTTTATAGTAAGCTCTCGAAGTGTCAGTTCTGGATATGCGGGGTCCACTTCTTGGGACACTTCATCTCGTAGGAGGGAGTTGCGGTGGATCCTTCGATGATCGAGATTGTTCTAGCTTGGGAGCCACCCATGAGCGTGACGGAGGTGCGGAGTTTCTTGGGACTAGCTGGGTACTATCTGAGATTTGTGCTAGACTTCTCCAGAGTTGCGACACTACTCTTAGCTTTGAAGAAGAAGGGGAAACCCTTTGTGTGGGCAGACAGATGTCAGCAGAGCTTCCAAGAGCTGAGACAGAGATTGACCAGCGAGCCTATCTTGAGGCTACCAGTGGAGGGAGTTGGGTACGTAGTTTACTGTGATGCATCAGGGACCGGACTCGGATGTGTCCTAATATAAAATCAGGTCGTGGTCGCCTATGGATCACGACAGTTGAGGCAACATGTGCAGAACTACGCTACCCATGACCTGGAGTTAGTAGAAGTGGACTTCGCTCCGAAGATGTGGCGACACTATTTGATGGGTGAGCGCTTTACAGTCTATTCCGACCACTAGAGTCTTAGGTACATCTTCTCGCAGAAGGACCTGAACCTGAGACAGTGGTGATGGCTCGAGTTCCTCCAGGACTATGACTTTGAGATAGTATATACTCCTGGAAAGGGGAACATGGTAGCTGATGCTCTCAACAGGAGGGTGGGCATTCAGCTACATGGGTACGTGACAGAGTAGCTAGCCGCTTTGCAGATATCCTTCATGGATAGCGATGGAGAAGCCTTTATTTAGTCACTCACAGTCACTCCTCCACTACTGCAATGGGTCAGAGAGGCACAGCATGGGGACAACGACTGTGAGACACGATGTGTGCAGATATCCTCAGGATAGGCACCTGATGGTTTTTCTTTAAGAGGACAGCACAGCGTCCTTTTCAGAGGACGTACCATGGTATTTGTTTCCATACAGGAGGAGCTTATGAGAGAGTTTTACAATTCCCCTTTGGCGGTACATCCTGGAGTGGCGAAGATGTACCAGAATCTCAGATGTTAGCAGTAGTGGCCGGGCATGAAGAAGGATGTGGCTGAGTTCGTTTCTCGGTGCCTAACCTGCCAGCAGGTGAAGGCAGAGCACCAGGTACCAGTAGGCTTGGTACAGCCCTTGGAGGTCGCAGAGTGGAATTGGGATGACATATCTGTGGACTTCGTGACTGGACTTCCACACACATCCAGAGGTCACGACTCCATTTGGGTGATTGTCGACTGACTCACCAAGTCGTCTCACTTCTTATCCATCAGAGAGCAGGGCTCAGTGGAGAGCTTGGGACGTCTATACGTTCAGGAGATTGTATGGCTTCATGGTGTGCCATCATATATCATCTTCGATCGAGATGCTCGCTTTACTTCCCGACTTTGGAAGGGGTTGCAGGAGGCATTCGGGACACAACTACGTCCGAGCACCGCCTTTCACCCATAGACAGATGGTCAGATAGAGAAGACCATTCAGACTCTTGAGGACATGCTCCGCGCATGTGTCATCGACTTTGGTTGCAGCTGGGAGGACCACCTACCCTTGTTGGTGTTCGCGTACAACAACATCTACCACTCCACCATCGGGATGGCACCATACAAGGCGTTGTATGGCCGAACTTGCAGATCCCCTCTATGCTGGGCAGACCCTGGGGAGTCAGCACTTGTGTGACCGGAGATGGTCTAGGCCACGACAAAGAAGGTCCAGGTCATCCAGGAGCGGATGAGGACAGCCCAGAGCCGGCAGAAGTCTTATGCTGGCAGGAGGTGGAGGCCACTAGAGTTCGAGGATGGCGACCACGTCTTCTTGTGGGTCTCACCTCAACGTGGATTACGAAGATTTGGATGAGGCGAAAAGTTATCTCCACGCTTCATCAGACCATTCCAGGTCCTTAGAAGGATTGGCGAGGTGGTTTATCACCTGGCTCTACCACCTCAGTTGGACCGGGTGCACGACGTCTTTCACGTATCTCAGCTGAGGAGATACGTTCATGACCTGACGCATATCATTGACCATGGAGAGCTGGACATTGATGATGGGGAGACTTTTTCAGAGGTCCCGGTGGATATTGAGGATCAAGAGGAGTGGGTCCTACGTGGATGGTCGATTCCTCTAGTGTGCATCAGATGGCAGCATGGGATCCTCCAGGAGAGCACTTGGGAGTGGGAGGCTCAGATGCGTGCTCGGTACCCACATTTGTTTTCCTAGTTTTTGATGTATCTTTACGGGGACATAAAGCCCTGAGGTGGGAGTAATGTAATGACCCGTAAAATTCAAGGGAAATTATTTCATAATTTTCTTTGAGATTTTACAAGTATGCATTTTCTGACGGAACCTAATGGCGAGGCCCGGTGTGCCCGAAATCCTATTCCGAAATTTAGCTTGGGTACGTTCAGTGAAAGAACGAGTGGGTTTTTCTAACTTTTGAACCGTTGCTCGAAATCGAATTCTGAGGGCACCGATGGAATCGCAACGCCGGTAATTTTTTAGAAACTCATTTTCCGGAGTTGCGTTTTCTCGGGTGTGGTTTTTAATTTTTTTGGTTAAGTAAAGGAATAAAATAAAAATGGTTTCACCAATTTTTATTTTACTTAATGTAGTTTATCCTAAGCTTACTGTTTGGAGTAGGACCCAAAATATTCTACCCACTATGTAGGATATTTGTGAGGTGGGCCCACATGAGCCCCACCGTTTCTTTCAACTTCCTCAACACCCTTTTTAATTAAGGTAACACACCTGCACCCCTATAAAGTGGAAGTCAACCCTTTCAATTTTCTGTTTATGAAATGCCTCTATTAATTTGGCGGTTTAAACGTTGCAATTAATTCACTTAATTGATTGTTTCATTTTTGAATTTCAAAAAGCATGGCTTGAGAAATAAAATAAGAAAAAATCTTACTTTATTAGAGTTGTTGGGTTGTGAGAGGCTTGGGAGAATTTTCCCAAGTTCTTGAAGTTCTTCCTCCTCGACGAAGAACGCGAAGAACACCGACCTCCAACGACGGACGACGGTGAGAGACGCCTTCCTCGGAGATTGACGACACGACGCGCATCACCTCATTCTTTCTTTCCACGTCAAAGGAAGGGAGACATCATTCCTCCACGATGCGACGATCCGCCTACTTCCGCGACGATCAATTATGCGACGTCCCTTTCCGCAACAACCTTGTTCAACGACTATGCTCGAGGTAGGGGTTTATTTTAATTGTGTGTTCGTGATTACTTCCGTCGCTTTCTTCTTTTCAATTTGAGCCGCCTCATATCGCAATAACGGGAGGAGGTCAGACAACATGAACACGGTCGACCCTCCTCCCCCTTGTTGGTTTGATTTTGTTGCGGCACGTGTAAGGCGGCGCGGTGCCGATGCACCGCGGGGGAAATTTTAAAGGAAGGGCGGAGAAGCGCGGCGCCGTCGTGTCGCGCCGTTGATGACGAACTAAACCGCGGCGCCGTCGTGCCGCGCCGGAGAATCACAAAGGCACCAAGGCCGAAGCAGGGCTGCGGAAGAGGGGAGCAGCGCCGTCGCGCCACGCCGGACGACCAAGGCCGCACCCATAGGTCGTGGCAGAGTAGGGAGCGGCGGCCGGTTTCTGGCTGCCGGTGCCGCAGCAGGAGGGCGGGACCGTGGGGTCCCATGGCAGTAGCACAGCTGGCCAGCCGGGCCGGCCGTCTTCCGAGAAGCGCCGGGGGTCGTAACCCCTGGCCGACCAGCAGGAGAATCCCCCCTCATGGGGGCCACGTTTTTGAACTAGTGGGGGGCAGCGCGCCCCCCCGCACCCCCTACGCTCGGCTGTTATGGCCGAGCCACCGGGCCGCCTGGCCACCTGGTCAGGCCTAGTGCACCCAGGCCAGGCCTCCAGGCCAGGCCGCCCAGGGTCGTGCCCATGTGGGCCAGACCCGGACATGGATCGGGTCGAACCGGTTCGGGCCGACCCAGGGGGTCCCGGGCTGGGTCAGACCGGGCCCGAACCCCCTAATACCAGACCTCTCACGGTCTTTTGCTCATAACATGGGTTTCGAACCTCTGATCGATGCACTTTTAGCTATGATGTGATCCTTGGATCGAGAAGGTCATTTCGGTATATTACACTCAAGGTTTCGGAGAACTTTGGGTTTGGCCGGGATGGTTCGTACATGAAACCAAACGGGCCCTCAGAGCGGAAACGCTTATAACTTGAGCTCCAGACGTCTGATCGACGTGCCGTCGATTTTGATGGATTCCTCTTAGTGAGATGGACCTTTTGGATTACTCCTCTTGAGGTTTGGATGCAGTTGGATTATGGTCGGGTTGGTTTTGACTTAAAAACCAATCGGGCCCCTGGGACGAAAAAGCCAATAACTCTCAGACCGGGCGTCCGATTGACGCGCCGCCTGTGACGTTGAGTTCCTATTGACGATACGGAAATTTTGAATACATCAACTCCGGACTATGTGTCAGTTGATGTATCAGCCCCTCGGCTCGTGGAGCGGACCCTCCCGAACGAGCTTGCTGTGTGCGGGAACCCTAGAACTTGCTGTGACTGCGACGATGATGACGACTGTACAGAAATCCTCTATGGATTCGACAGAGACTACTACAACACTCAGCGATCATACATGGATCAGTGCTACCGATCCTATGTGGGTCAGATCCTGTGTGGGTCAGTGCTCAGCGGTCCTCTGAGGGCCAGCGCCTACAGATCTTGGGTGGGTCTGATCCTATGTGGGTCATTACGGGGGTTAGTTACCTATCAATCCTTTATGGGTCATTGCGGGGGTTATTTACCTATCGATCCTTTGTGGGTCATTGCGGGGGTTAGTACCTATCGATCATATGTGGGTTCGACGGCTTAGATGAATCAGTGGCTACATCTGGTCATCTCTATTGTCTTACGAAGAAGTATACCTGTGTGAGCTGAATCTCGACTTTCAATCATTATCTTTGATATGATTGACTTGCTTTCTTATGTGGATTGTGTTGTGCAGTCATGTGTGGACATGATCGGACTTGGGCTCGGATGTTGGAGCCAAACTGGAATTGAAGACTTAGGTATATGTATGGGTGTATACCTAAGTGGATTCGGATGTTACTTCGTGATTGTATCTTTCCATTGTGGATTATCCTTTGTGGATTCTAGGAGTCCTACGGGGGTCTCGGGGTCCCTAATGAGTAGCTTATACTAATCCCTACATAGGATATGCCCACACTATGTTGTTTTGGTTGCAGACGACGGACAACGCTGATCATGGTTGAGGCTTGCGGAGCAGGTCAGTACCTGGAGGTGGACCCCTGGGTGGGACGAACTCGGAGCAGACGACTGGACCCGAGGAGCTGTGGAGGCTATCAGTACCCACCCTTCTGGTGGGACTTCCAGTGGACAGCTCGACTTTGCGGCTTTACTTTTCAGTTACAGTACTCCCTTTTTTAGTTGTACTCTACTTCCTGTTTGGGTTTGTATTCTGGCCCACTTACTTTTTCCGCACTTACTAGTGTACCCAGTTTTTACTTAGTGTTTACTTCTACTTGCTTGCTTTGTGGTGTTTGTTTACTTTACAAAGGCAATGCCTTCCCTTTTTACCAGGAATTATGCCTTTGTGCTAGTCTCCAGCCCCTGGCATATGGAAGGCGGGCATGGGGTAGTCATGGCACGGGCCCCCAGGATGGGTCGTGACAGATTCACCGATAGTTTATGGTCTTGTAGGTTCTTTAATTACCTCTTTTGAATACATCCTCATTTATAGATGCATGATCATTTTAAGTTCCAAATTCGTCCAATAGATGTATACCACATTAAATAAAATGTACTAGGAAATTACTTTTGATCAAAATTAGAGAAGCAAAATGACTTCGTGAAGTTCCCTCTTTCACAAATCTCAAATAACCTTTCAAGAAGCACCTACCTTCCATGAAGCTCACTTATCCTTTTCAAAGCACACCTCTTTCATGAATCTCTACTAGCCTTAAAAAAACATCCATAATTTATTTAAGGTTACTTATACTTCATGAATTTGTTTACTTTCTCGATTCATAAAACATTAGGTTGGAATATATCCTTCACAAACTTCTTCTCATGAAACATCTTTCGTGATGCTCAGAACATTTGGGTGGATTTTGCAGAATTCACAAACTTCATCACATATCACCATCACAAAGCACCCTTCGTGAACCACCCTTCATCAACCACCCATATGATTCAGGAGCCTTAAGATATCATTAAATCTTAATACTTTCTTAAAGTGGGTAGAAGCCTATTCATATGCATTTCCTCCAATTCTAGAACCTTATGACCAAATCATTTCCATTTATTGATGCTCCCACATTTCAAATATGAATATCCATTTTTCATGAAGCTTAATGGAAATTTTAATTTCTCTTATCTTATGATAATAGTCTGGCTTCTGTCAAAACTTTCAAGCTCTTGTGATCCTCAACTCATGATTCTCCAGAACAGCGTCGTTCACAACGCACTTCATACTCGTGAATCTCACCATAAAAATCTTCAAGACCTTGTGAAACACCCTTCACGAAGACCATTCTTCTAAAAATTCATACATTTTCCATAATTTCATAACCCATTCAAGGAATTAAACTTTTCACAATGTAATCCAAACTACAAATTTTGGGCCCCAAAAATTTGGAAAACACCGGGAAACTGTGTCACCTTCTGAACACAATTTTCTACACACTACCAGGGCATACATTCCACTGTATTGGATCATTTCTAACATTCCTAGACAAAAATATCTCTAAATATCAACAAAATACCTTTCAAACCCTCTTTTTCAAAAAGCATAATCAACACAAAAATACTGCAATGTCACCTTGAGGGATTTTTTCCTAACAGATAAACCGAGTGTTGCATCCTTACCTAGATTCGTTTGTGGTGAATTTCATGGATGATATATTGGTGAATTCACAAAATCCAAATTAACATTCTAAAAAGTATTAGATCATAATGAATACACTGAAGTATAACAAATTAAATTTAATTCTCACAATGATCCACTTCAGGATGGATGAGATTTACCTCCATGTTCACACTATCATAGAGATATGAGTATTAGTTGAAATAAAGAAGGTGAGAGCTATATTTTCCTTAGAGTATCCCAAGAACATTATTTAAGGTATAATGTTTCTTAGGGTCATCCGATTATATTAGTTGTTTCCTAGAGGACTTATCTCTATTAGAAGCACTACATACAAGCTAGACTAAGAAGAGTGTGTAGTTTGTATGGTCGGATTTTTGTGAGATGGCCTTTAGGAGCAGAAAGAAATATTTACTTCAGCACTGATACAATCTTTTACAGAACCTGTAAAGAGTTAGAATGTTTACTGTGATGTATTAGGTATAGGTCTATAAGGATTTCTTATGTGGGGGATATATTTGTGTCCTATGGCTATCAGTATTTGAGTGCACAATTGAAGAATTATCCAATGCATGATCCCGATTTAGTTGCAGTTCATCAAAAAATAGTGTTATTCGAGGAATTACATAGAGATCATTTTTTGGTGTACATAGACCCAAAAAGCCTCATCTATATACTTACACAACATGATTTGAATAAAACAAAACAAAGGTTGAAAAAATATATTATTTTAATTCAATCATTCCAACATGCACTGTAAAGAACATGTTCTGGCTAATTCACTAAGCATGAAGACATTGATACATGTAGTTAAGCATGCCATTAGTGAGTGTAATATCATGGATTTGTTATCTAAGATGCACATGGAGTTTAATTAAAGTCAGGGAAACAATTTTATTTTAACCATAGATGTTTCCTCTTCTCTTATGGATAGAGTTATGATGAGACAATTACCAAAATCTGAAGGCCAAGTCCTACAAGGGAGTGTGGAATGTGTGGACCCTCTTACGGGTTGGCCCATAGGTATGGAAAAATACCGTGTGTCCATTGTCACATATTGGTTTCTTCAGTCATGTTCCAAATTTCTATGAGAGACATTCATTCATCAGATTTGGTAGTGCACCCCAACATACACAACATGAATGAGGATTTACAACATCATTATTGGTGGGAGGGTATGAAAATAGATGTAGTTCATTTGGTCAAGAGGTTTTCCACATATCAGTATGAGAAGGCATAAAACTAGAGAACAACTAGAAATTTACAATAGTTACCCATCCCTAAGAATATTTGGGTTGAGTTTGATATGGGTTTTAGGACAGATTTTCCAAGGTCACTTTGAGGTAATGATACTGTATGGGTTGTTGTTGGTAGGCTTAAAAAAGTTTCACATTTCCTTCCAAACAAGGAAACCTTCATTTTGGATGATCTTTGAAGGTTATTAATTCACAATATATTATAACATCATGGGTTCCCATGTAATACCATATTCAGATAAGTATTCCAGGTTTACTACATGGTTATTGAAAGGTATATAGAGGGTGTTTGGTACATAGTTTCTTCTGAGCAAAACATAACACCCCCAGACAGATGTCTATTTAGATCACATGATTTCGGTGCTCAGGGAAATGTTGTAAGCATGAATCCATGTTTTTTGGGGCTCATTGGATAGTCATATACCCCTAGTTTAATTATCTTACACCAATTTCTTTCATACTACCATACAAATGTCACTTTTTAAGGCTGTGTATGGTTGGCCATGCCAATAAACCTTATATTGATTAGAGGCATGTGTGGAAGCTATGAATGGACCTCATCTTGTACAAGAGAACATAGGGTAGGTGTAGTTGATTCTGAAGATGATTCCTAATGCTATGTATCATCATAAATCATATGTCAACCACCGTATATGACTTCAGGAGCTGATGTTTGGTGGTCATATTTTCTTATGTGTCCCACCGAGGTTGGGGGATATGAGGATCAAGAGAAAATATATGTTTACACCAAGATATATCATACTAGTAGAGATTCTGCAGACATTTGGGTGGGTATAATATCATTTTTAGTTACCTATGAGGTACCAGGAAATGAAATATGACTTCAATGTTTCTCAGTTGCTATGATATTACTCAAATGTATATGAGGCCTTTTTACACGGGTAGATTTAGTAACATGTTGATGCATCCATTGTGGAGAATCCTATTTTTATTATGGATTATATTATAACGATTCTCTAAGGCTAGTATGTTCCATTAGTACAAGTGATATGTTATCACGACCAATTATAGGACAAGACCTGAGAGTGGAAGTCCAATGTATGATCCTAGTGGCTGGGGTTAATCTCAAACATGTTTGACAACCCTTGAGAAGGTAATTTGGGGATTAATTTCTTTGGTGGGGGGGGGGGGTTCTGATCAGAGTTATTATTAAAGGTAATAATATTTTAATTTCTGTTAATTCTCAATTTAAATGAGTAAATGTGGCCTAATATGAATTTTCTTTGAGGTTATGTGGGTATCATGTGTTTCTGGGGATGATTTGGAGCTCAGAACCAATGTTTGGGTTTGAAATAATCCTGGAACGTGGTTAGTTCAAACAGTGAGGGGCATCCCACATGGTCTGATAAAACATGCGAGGAGTCGGTACATAGTAGGGTAAGCCTACATGGTGAGTGAAAACCATGCAATTCCGACTGCAAAGACATGAGGCACCCTATAGAATTTTTTCAGTGGAGAATTGAACAATTTATGAATTGTTAGTAAAACTATGTCAATAAACCATAATATATAACCCTTCATATAGATACTTTTTTATTATTGGCATATGTTTTGTTAAACCATGAGTGAAAACCATTTGACCCATATAATTTTTGGTAAAATGACCAAAATTCCCCTTATTAAAATTCTATCACACATTTTTCTTCTACTCTCTTCCCGACATAGCAGTGGGAACCATTTTAAACCCATCTTTGAGGCTAATATAGGTATTTATACTGAGCCTCCATCTAATATCCTATTCAATCACTGATCACCTCATTAGATCTACATTAGTGAGTTATAAATTAATTTTTTCATTCTTTTTTATTCTAGATATCAGTTGTGATATTTAGTTGCAATATAATATGCCCAATTGATAGGTTCTTTTTATATTCTTCAATTTTCTACAAATATGATATTAATTAGGATATGATACTCTAAAATGTATCAAAATGTTCACACGGTAGGTGGTACCCGTCCATTCATTTAAATTTGATGTGATCATATACATCATTCTGCCGTGTGCCTAATTTTTGAGTGTCTCATTAAGATGAAATTAAATCCTTGAGTCACAAGGCATGGAATATTTAATAAAAGAGGCTACATAAATATTATTTGTAGGTTGAGAACCATGAATTAATAGAACCAACCCTTTGGGTGTTTTGGTTATATTAATTGACCACCATGGATGGATTTTGGAAAATTGACTTCTTTGGGTGTGTCTCTTTTAACCATGTCCTCGAGATCTGAATTGATAATTGATTTGTAAATTAATTTGATGAATTGGGTTATGAATTTAATTTTGAATTTAATTAAAATATGAAATGTTTATTTCATATTGATATTATTAATGGTAAGTGAAAGATGACCAAGGCCCTTGGACCATACATTGTAAACTCTTATGTAAGGAAGAATTTCTCCTTATATTTTTTCACACATGTGAGTTAGATAGAGTCAATTCCATGTAATATGTTGTTTAGGAATGATAATTTAGTTATAGTATTTTTCCCAAGTGAGTATTTAGAATAAAATTCCACTATTCTTGTGCAATGACTTGAGTCACCTTCTGAGGTGAGATTTATTTGAGAAGTTATTAGCAATAGCCTTGACATAGTTAATTGATATTTTTTAAATATTGGTGAAGTTGTTAAGTGTTTATAATCCGAGGGTGATATGTGAATCCAAATGAAGAATTTAATAGATAAACTCTTTTTTACCAAGATTATAATAGAGTGATACATAGACTCCCATGAGGACTGCCAAGGATGGAATATGAGGATTGAATATCTTATGCGGAGTGATACACAGATTATTGAGAAAATATTATGGATGGACTAAAAGGGATTTGAATATACATTCCATGGGTTATACATTGGATCACATAGAAGAATTACAAGGATGCACTCAAGCGTCAGTGTCTTTTTACCAAACCTAGAGTGATTCGTGGGTTCTTTAGGATCCCCATGGGCATGATCATATGGTGTTGTTTTATATTAAACCTCGAGTGATAATTGGATTCAAACATTAAAATTATTAGGATGAGATCATGTTGATAATTGAATTATAAATGGAACAGTTTATATAATGTGTTTGGAAATCCAAATCACATGATCAGATTTAGTCTTGTATATAATTTATTGGGGGCTTCTTTGGGCATTCTTTTTCTTGTTATCATGAGGAATGTCGGGATATTTGTTGGTTCTTGAGATTTAATATTAAAATTATAATGAATATAAAATTAAACATGGTTATAATGAAATGTGAATTACTATTAATCCAAATTCATACATCTTAAATGGAATTGAATAACTGAGCATGATTATAAATGATAACTTGGACCATATAGGATGTTTATATTTGAGTATATCCTTTTCTAATTATAATTTTCCATCACACTATTGTTATTTGTATAAAATGAATAATTGGAACCTGTCAATGGGTGGTTCCTACATTGATTTTATATAAAATCCTTGTAGGGACACCTTTGGGTTCCCCAACATACTATATGAATATAGTTATGAAAATGAAATAGTTCCCTACTATATGATCTTGATGAGTTCTTAGGAGAATTGGAGCATGGGGATGAACTGAGGATTGTGATGCTAGTTAGATAAATTGTGGCCTACTTTAAATTTTGTTCCATTTATTGTATATCCAACTTGTATAAATGTTTATGGATGCTTTATTAGATATAAATAAAAATTATTACCATACTAGTACCTAAGATCCCTTTTTGATTGTTTATGTATTTTTGTTATTGATCGATTATTAGTATGTTTTACTACTTATTCTATTTGATTACTATTTTTATTCCTCTATATTACACACTAGTAAGAGTGAATATTATCCCCACATAGTCGCCCTAGGTTATGACTGCTAGTCAGTAGCCTCTGGAATTTGTGGAGACACACATGATTCATTGTGACCAACCTAACTCAAGGAACTATTGAGTGGTGTTTGGTTCTGGGATGTTACAATGGACTTAATAGTGGATTTTCAAAAATTAGGTGAGATGTTATATGCATGATTATTCATTATAAGGCACTTAAAGATGAAAATAATTAGGGATGATCATCATAGTGAGGTTGGGGATTGAAATCCCCCTCCCATACTTGGGTGTTGGTCCCCCTAACTTCTTTATAAATTGATTGGTACCCTCCCATTGTATCTAGGAATGGGTGCTTTACTAGATGAATTGAACCCATATTATCTATCTTGGAATGGGTCCTCTACCAACTGAGTGAAACCCTAATACTGTGACTATGAAGGGTTCCTGTACAAATTGAGTGACACCCTCGTATGGTATCATGAAATTCAACTTCAACCTACTATGTGGAACCCTAATTATATAAAAGGGCATGGGTCCTCTTCATAATGACTGGAACACTCTTTTTCTAGAAAGGCATAAGACCTCTACTAATTGAGTTGAACCTTATTATCAAATCAGGGTACATGTCATCTACTTACTGAGTTTCACAATCATATTGTATTCGGTAATGATTCACGAAAATACTTAGTTGAACCCTTATTTCATATCTGGTCATGGGTCTTCTACCTAATGATTGGAAACCTCCCATTATATCTGGTCAAAGATCCTTTACCTACTCAGTGGCACCCTAATGTTGTAGTAAGGAATGGATCTTATACGTAATGAGTTGTACCCCACATTATGGACTAGGGAGTGTGTCATATAACAATTGAGTGGTACCCCCTTTCTCTCAAGGTCATGGTCCTTATATCTATCAACTGAGTGGTAGCCCCTTTCTCAATAGGGCATGAATCTTCTATTTGGATGTTTTTCCCCCTCATCTACGTGGAATAGTGTTGAGGCATGGTTACTTCACATGGTTAAATCTTCAAATAGACATGAAAGATATAGGGAATAGATGATGGACACTTTGAACTGTTGGAAGACTCATTGTTCTTTGTTGGGATACAGAGAAGGACATCCCATTTCTCTCTCATTTTGGATTCATTTTTACTATAAATGGGTTTTCGTTTTGGTTTTTGTCTCATATACTTATTTTAACACCTTATCTCTGATGATATTAGTACTTCCATGATGTCATATATCACTCATTCATTAGTTTTTATGGTGTTCGAGTGGGTATGTATATAATCACCCATATAATATATTTTCCTAAATGTGTGACATTATATGCAGATGATGGATATATAAGTGGTGGAATTGGTGGATCATAGAGATATTTTGGTGAATTTGACCACGTATGGTGGTCAAAGATTGAAAATAAATAGATGAGATGTCTCAATACACTTTAATTTCCCATTTTTTGGGATGGGACTTTCATTTTGGTTGAGCATGTTTTCCCCTTTACATTTCAGATTATGTGGACATAAACTTTTACTTTCCATCAAGGTTATTACATGAATTTTTTCAAACATGATCTGATTTCCATTTATTAATATTACAATTGACATAGAAATATAAAGTTTGGGTGTGTTCCTACAGGTGCATTAGTAAAATTAATCCGATATTAATTATGGCATTTTTTTGTTTGTTACCTTCCCCTATCATGTGGAGGCAGGCTTGGCATACTTATAGATTCACATTCCGCTAGCTAGGTGGGCCTAGGTGGGTCATGTTGTGACATGATAAATTATTATTTTTATAATAAAAATTAAAAATGTGGAGTAATTTTAACATTCATCTATATTTGTTCAAAAATAAGAATTCACAACTGCATGTTCTAGATAGCAGGAAATCTATAAAAAACAAGAGGCAAGCCATTAACACTATGGAAACTTATTTGAACACTATAACCAACCCCATGGAAAATATATTCTCTATAATAAACACCTTTATGTCGAATTCTACCCTTATCCATTGAATTAAAGAAAGGTAAGATTATTATTGTCTATATAAAATTTGATGAATCAAATCCCATACTAGGAAATGAAAAATCCTAAACTCTCTACACCAATAACATGGGATAGGTGGGATGATGATACCAATGGATGTATTGATTATAAGGGACTAAATAACCTTTCCATTTTTTTTCATTTTGGGGAAAATGAATTTGTTTTAATCCCATGCCTCAAAAATGACTTTCTATTGTTGAAAAAAAAGTGAAAAAGAAGATATTGGATACTTGTAGAAACATGAACAATGTGTCTTCTACAAGATATAGATTACCCTTCATAGGTCAACGAAAATATTACGGTTCATATGGATTACTAAAAAAGAGACAATTCCAAATTTTTGATAGATCTTCATTTTAGATTTTAGTTTATGAGAATTTCATGATTACTAGATAACGTGTCAAACATTAATTAAACATTAATGAATGTGTCAATTAATTCTTCTCAAAGAGCCTTATTAAAATATTATGCCTTTTAAAAAACATGGATAGAAATATCCTATTTTAAATTACCAATAATTTCAATTAATAATCCTTTTAAAACGATATATCTAAAAAAATAAATATTTTTGTCATTCTAGGAAAAAAGGGAAATTTAAAAAAAAACTAAACCATGAGATCAAACAAGTAGATTCAGACACGTAATGTTTGATTATCCCAATACCCTCAGAACAACCAACTATAACTAGGAAAACATTATACAAAGAGACCGTCCTATTCTATTTGATACTCAGTATACCATCAAAAAACATCATGTTATAGTTGTCACTAATTAGTGCCAAACAGCTACCATTAAATCAACATTATAATATTAGAAGAACCTTCCACTTTCCTTACTATCATGATTAGTCCTTATATAGCTAGAATAGCATGCTTCCATTCGAACAACATGCAACTATGATTCAACATAAAATCCATAGACTAGCCTTTAACCCATACTACTTCCATATGACATGTTTTTTCAGATATAAAAACCTTGTTCCATTATGTCCTGATAAAACCAAAAACATTTTCGGAAACAAAGAACCCATACACCCCTTGTAATATCCCTGATTATGGAAAATATTTTTTATCAATTAAGGTACTACAATTAGGCTTAAGTTATTATTAAAAAGGATAATTTATTGATATCTCTCATTTTACACTTATCTATCATTTATAGTCACCCATTAATATGATTTATTTTTCACATGATATTTACAGAGTTTTTATGTATGATACTTCCTATATGGTAGCTATATTTAATGTGCCCAATGGTCGATGTTGTAAATATTTTATGAACATGATGTCTATGTATCTATGTTTCTAAATATAGTAAACATTTATAGTTTTAGGTTGTTTGTAAGGATATGTATTAAATATTTATCGAATAATGTGTAATATTTTTTTTCAAATTCATTGGTCACCTCACAGGTCTAAAAGTATTCAAAAGATTATGAGTGGTCAACAATTTTAAATGGTTTTCCATATAAAAGACATTACTAAAATGAGTGAAATTTCATTATTGTTGACTAAAATATGACTTATCAGAATCGAGGCATAAAATACTACCATCAATATTTTTGAATGGGATTACACCTATGGAAAAATAGTATAATAAATAATCAAATGATGATGTTGTGAAACTTTCATAACCTATCCACATTAAAATGCATGAAATGTCATCACTACTACCATGGAAATGTAATAGTAAATGGGAAAACATTATTAATCAAATGAGCTAGTTTTTAATAGATTACAAATAATTTTATAAATATTGGTGAATGATTTATCACCTCTCGAAAAAAAAGTTTTTAAAATTTTATATCATTCACCAAGATATTCAAGAATATGAAAAATGATGATGTTATATCATATTATGTATATAAGTGAGTGCATTTGATAAAATTGATGTTTTTTCTTTAACATCATGATACCAATACTATGATTTTAATAACAAGTTTTGAGATTATAATTTCATATCTCTATATAAATTTTTTCCATTACTAATTGATAACTCTTAGAACATTAACTAAATATTAATGTGATGCTCTATATATAATTTTTTTGAATTTCTTGATTATATTGTATACAATAATCTTCTAGAGAAATAGGAACATTAAATTTTATAATTAATACATATTTTATCAAATATAGGAAGATATGTAACCATATAAAAATAATTTTAGTGGGTTAAGGATTTTTTTTTATCTCAATAATGAAAGGGAAAAATTACCATGATTTTTGTGCTTAATTGTTTAACTATTATATATGATGGAATCCTTTTTAAAAGAATTATTTTTTAAATAAAGAAATACATAGGATATTATGGTAAGGGTGAAAATAAAAAAACAAAATCATGAGATGTTGAAATTTATTTAATAGTTAAACATGATATTGTTTCAAAATATATTTTCAAAAAGAACCAATAAGGATGATTTTTATCACATAATAATACTTGATTCTATATTGTATGGAAATTTTCATCAACCATCTCTTCAAAATTGGATATTTTATTAAATATTTTTCAAGAATTGGTGAGTTGTTAGGGAAATATGGTAATGGAGTATAATATAATATGATATCTAATGGTTTGGTTTTCTAATAATGTTTTCATGCCTGCCAAATAAGCACCAAAAAAATCACAAAGGTAAAAAATACATTAATATGGGTATCGATTTTCCCACAAACTTAGTGGAAGATGATGATGGATAAGAATTTTGAATCATGTGAGACTCATAAGGACATGAGATTGCATGAATATTTTAATGTAAATGAAAAGGACTCTATACAAGGAACATTACCCATGAAAAATCCTACGAAGACCCCCCCCCACCCTCAGCAAACTGGCCTACTCTTATGAATTCCCTCTAGGAAATTGATGATCATGCAATGACAACCAAATGTACACTCCAAGGAACATGTTTTTTTATTAGAACTTTCCTAAAAACCAATCTAAAATTATTATAAAAAAGAAAGAACATATTCAAAGAGAGACACCAAAAGTGGTCGTGAAGGTGATGTGACAAACCATCATTGGAAGGAATAAACTTACTTGATGATATCCAAGAAAACTCACAAGACCCCTTTACATTTTGATGATAAAACATTGGGGAAAAGGGGGATGATGTGAGATGAGTTTGTGGTCATTGAATGACATGTGACATGCCCATAACAATGGAGACATGTCTAAATCATCTAGGAAAACCCCTTTGGGTTTCCAACCTCAGCACACGGAAGCCCTAGGGTATGTCTGAGTGACTCTATGACACTCCGAGGATAAATGGATATATTTTTCCACAACATGTTTGTGCACCCTCTATATGACCCATTCTATCCATGTGAGACATCATCAATAAATTGAGTAATTTTCTTATACAATAGTCATAAAAAATTTCATAATCCCTAAACTTTTTGAAATAAAAAAATTAGATGAATGGTAGGAGGATGGAGGTTTCCAAGGTCCCTGAAAGACATATGATGCAACCTTGACAGTCAAAAATACACCATGAGTCACATGCGACACATCTACCTTAGCTCACAAAATCATTTTCGCATGCCGGCCTCGTGATAGAGGATTCATTGGGAATGTCTTGGAAATCATGTATTTCCCCTTTGGATCTTAAATACGAAAACTAATATATGTGTCCACAAAAAGATCATGCATCTCCACGTGACCCATATCGGTCACATGATGCACCACCAAAAAATATAGTAATCGCCCTTAACATAACTCATGCAATTGTGAATGACTCCCAACCTTTGTAAAATAAAACATTGGAAATGAATGTGGGGGGAGGTGGAAGTTAGTCATGGTCATTTAAACACTCATGACACACTATGTAAATCCACAGCACATTATTTTAAGACCCTTGTACAATCCATCATTATTTCACATGACTCCTGGACAATTCATTTGGAATCTTTCAGATGCCTCTTGACATGTACATGTATATTACGAAGGCTCTTTGGCTTGTCAATGTGGAAATATTGAAACCCTTCAACATGTTTACATGATCCAATGAGTCCCCATTAGTTGTAAATATTTTAATAATAAATTAACTTATGATAGAGACTCGTGATCTCTAAAAATCATGAGACACCGTCAGGAGAGGTCCATGTTAGAGACTCATGGAACAGCATGGCGCAATACCCCTTCACCAACTCCATCCTGGAAACATGCTTAATATGATGCAAAAAGTGTAGTAAAATGATGGTATAAATGAATATAAATTATCCAACCTAGCATGAAAAATGCACTAATAATATTCATAAATAAAACGATGGGGACCTTAAAATATTTAACACCTGATCTAAGTGGACCACTCCAAGCTACTGATCACACGACTGGTGATCCTTTCGTCCAGTAATAAGTCAAAGTGAAGTTGGAGTAATCTTGAACCATAAATAATGTACTTAATGTGGTCATTCATAGATCACAATATGGACTTATGTAAAGGTGTATGAGGAACATACCACATGCCCTATAGATAACGTCTGTATCAAAGGAACAGATACTGAATAAATCTATGGCCTTGGAAATACAAGGGTTAGAACCCAGATAAAATGTTAGGGACATAAATGAAAAATATAATTGTTGGCCCGCATGTGCTTCGAGTGAGTCTTACAAAGACACAAAACAACACGAGGACACATCACATAGACCTCACAGTACTCCCTCAATATTCTATTTTGGAACACAAAGCCCTCTATACTAGATAAGGAAAGTCATACGAACATTGGGGATGCAACATTGATCTCACAAAACCTCCTGGTTCTATCACCCAAATCCCAATGATTTCCTTTAGATACATCGTCTGACTCATATAATGGAGTTCATTCATATCGATCATGTCTCGTTGTTGCATCTGGGTGTGATAAACAATCTCTCACAACACCCTCTAGACAGGTTAGCAGAGACTTGCGACATCCTCCAAACATTTCATCCAGGTCTCATGTTGCCTCTCAGGGAAGTTATCAAAGACGTTAAATATCCTTCGTACCATGTCACATTGACTCTCACGACACCACCCATATGTTTCAATCCAACACTCTCAAATGGAACCAAGGTAGGTCACCTGCTTTATTCGACACATACATGGAAAATTCATCCATGTCATGTGATGGTCTCCAGAGGAAACCATCAGTTTCATGCAAAGGGTACAAGGGTTATTCAAGTAGGTTTGGCAAAACCATATAGACAAGTGGTCCGGACCAAAAAGGAATCCCATAAATTGATAGCATTTTCTACCATCATCATGTAAGCACCAATGAAAGGGGAATACTTAGTGTGTAACCGCCAATATAAAGGGAACTATAACAACTCGGATTCTATCCAAACTCATGATATGTAGGATACCTCCCCAAAGGATCGAGCTCCACATTAATCAACTTGGAAAAACTCATCATCCAAGTCACTGATTTAGATAAAAGACATTGATCACTTTCTATTCCTTGTTTCTCACATTAATCATGGATCACATGGTCTAGGTAATTTTAAAGATCATAAAATATACACTATAAACCTCTACAATGGTATAGTGCAGCCTTACCTTGTAACCCTAAAATTAAATAGAACTATGATGAATCTGATTCCTTTTGTAACCAAGATACATAGTACTTCTCTCTAAGACCCGAGTTTTGTGATAAATAACCTCATGGTAGTCTCATCACACGAGTCCCATATCATAAGTAATGAAATGATCATTATACATCCATTTTTCATTACAATGATCATAGCTCTAGTGATCTCAGGGAGAATCGAGAGTTATATCAAACACTCCTTGAGTCTTTCTAATGACACATGTAGCCTCAATATATAATTCCTAAACAAATGAACTACAAAAACTATGATTCTTACTATTCTTGGGAAATTTAGGAATTAACTTCGGTATTGGACCATGGTTATTTGGTGACCTAGAACACCCATATGATTCCTATCCACCTAAAATTAAACTACTTGGGTTAAAAAACAATATGGGTGTTGATTCCTATTATAATCAGGATACGCAGGACTCCTCATACTGGATCAATCCCATCCTCGAAATATTAAATACCCTCATACATGGGAGCACATTTTAAATCACCACGTTATATAGATTTAGCACATACAAGAATCCAACCATTAATGGAAAATGGTCAAGAACCTCATATACATATAGATGGATTCACTATAGAGACCTTAATATTTTGTACCAAAAAGAGAATTTTCTAATAGTTGTTTTGTATGGGTAACTGGACATGTATCATGATTAGAAAGAGGTTCATTAACATGTCTTTAATCTATAATAGATTCTTGAAGTATGAAATATTTCCCCCCAAAAATGGGTGATGTGCCCGGCCTCCCATCCTCTTGACCAATGCGAGTCCCATAGAGTCGATGTGCCAGAAAACCCAGATGACCACCTTCCATTGGAATGAAATTCTATATTAAGATATGGATGGGGAAACTGTTTAGAGTTCCTATGGATAATGAAACTATATGGTGAAAATCAAAAATAAATTCTCAAATATGGGACCTCCTTCGCAAGATAAAAAGGATACACTGCCCAGTCCTGGTCAGACCATTTTGTTCCAGGCATAACCACAAGTATCTAATGAAACAAGTATGTTGAACCTGTTCTGAATCTCTCTAATTATAGAATGTTTAGTTAACCATGCATCAGACTAAATTGTTTTGTAAAACCTATGAAAAAATGTTTGAATACCAACATGATATTATGGATGATCCTCTATAACTAGGGTTCTCATGAAATAAGCCCATCCTCATTTAGATAAGCTCAAACGAGTAGAATGGAAAAACCAGGGAACATCAGGACAATTGTGGTAACCAAGAATATATGATTGAGAAATTTATTCCTATGATATTTTTCTAATTAGTAACATTTTTATTTATTATCTTCATGATTTTAGATATTGAAAACATTCTAATTTGAGACGATCCCTTCATCACCCAATATTTCTTCTAGTAACTCATTAGTTACTGCGAGTCCCATAGGTCGAAAATAGATCTCACTGACCATGAAGATCTAATGTAAGGTGGAAAATAAGATGGTCCATGAGTACCACTGTCATGTTATGCTGCCGAAAATGGAATCTTCACCTAAGATCCTCTAATCATGGAACCTATAGAATCTTGATCACTAGAAAAAGTCTGATGCTATGATAGTATCCCCTATTTCTACAACCATCTACATACAGATTTTATCCATGTAGTGTGAAAAATACCACCTTCCATATCTGATGAAGGTGGAAAGGGAAGAAAAATATTCCTACCTTTTAGTTCAGTTTCCACCGAGGAGGGAACCTTTTAACTACTATCACCAAGGCCATCCCACCAATACCTATCAGTTTCTCGTTGAGGGTACCATTTGACCCACTGATTCATTTAAATCACATGTATGTGATATAAGTAAGACTTGTTAGATGACGAACCCATTGGATATTAATGAGTGGGATGATATTCCTACTCCTGCAGATGAAGCCTACAGGTATACTCTGGTAGAACACTACAAATAGGCTTATATCCCTAATAAATCATAATAGTTCTACATGTATATTCTCCCAACAAGTGAAGAGAAGGATCATATTCTCTCTCATTCTGATGATACCAACTGGTATACTCTAGAAAGAACCACCAAACACACTAATACTATTACAATCTCAAAACATGTCTATGTTCATATTCCCATAGTAAGAATGGGGTAGGAACATATCCATACACAAACACAAGAAGTCCATCGATATAATCTGATATCCTAAAGAGTAAAATGGTGGGAACATTTCTCCACCTCATTCAAAGATTTATTCTAGAAGAGAATGGAGATGGAAAAATTGATGTCTTATATCACAACAAACACTTTTCTAAAATTACAATATATTTTATGAATTGTTGCAGAGCCCTGTCGACATATTCATGTAGTGTTGCAGATAAAGGGACACATGCTTACTTCTATCCCTACATTTAGAACAAATCCACACTTTGATAATTAAGAACAATTGGTTGTACTGGAGAAAGACTATATTCTTTCTCCCTCTAAGGAAGATTATCGGCACATTCTGATGAAGGGAGATGAATCAAACCATTCTTATACTCCCATTCCAATCTGGGATGACCAAGTAATAAAGACACGTACCTTAGTAAAATGGGACATGCCCATAGAAAATATATTGTGGGATATTCAAAAGGCCCATGACTGGGATCATAACTCTATTCTAGCTAGGACACACAACATGAGCGGGGAACAATCCTCAGGACAAGCTTATATTCATATAAAGGATGCTTAGCAACATACATTAAAGGCAAAAGATTGGGCTTCTAACCGTGTTCAAGATGAGGCTAAGCAAGTGATAATGGAACAAGCCTCAAGATAGGATTGACGCACGCCTATCGCTGGGTGTGGACAAAAACAATTATATTTTTTTCCTAGTGCAGCACAGTGGCTGACCAGGGTCGTCTCTCTTGAGGATCCTTCTCAAATTGGTTCACTTACTTTATTCTATATCACCTAATCTATCTCTTTTTGTGGATTTCTAATTATTTAAAACAATGAAATGAAAAGTAAGAATTCTAAATTTATACTTAGATGCAAGTCTAAACAAAATGAAGTTAGGAAGAAAGTATTTGGTTTGGGGTTTGTCCAGGGATTCAATCATTATTCTCCTTTATATGTTTGATTCTAATTTGATAACTCAAACATGAAATCTCATGTTTGAATTAATATTATTTTCCAAAATAGAAATAGCTTGAGTTGCATGTCGTTGGGGACCATCACCCAATCGGGGACATTCGCCTCACCCAAGAATACAACTCAAGTCTATCAAAAATTTAGAATAAACATTAAAGAAAACTCTTGAACTTCTTGACCTCCCCCCCGAGCCAAGCCTCAGGGTCAGCCTCTCATTTCCGAGAGTTGGAGATCACAATGGGGGATGGATTAGGAGAGAGAGAGAGAGAAAGAGATAGAGGAGAGAGGGAAAGAGGAAGATTAAATAATTTATAATGAAAGTGAAAATAATAATAATAATAAAAATATAACTTATTATTATTATTATTACTTAAGAAAATAGTTTTCGAAAAAGGAGAGAAAAAGAAAGTAAAATAATTTGAAATTAAGGTTGAGATATTGTAAATACTGATTATAATAATAATAACAATATTAATAATAGTTTTTAATTATTATTATTATTATAATAATTATAAAAGAAATTAAATGGTGGAAACCAAAATAAAAATGCATGGATAAATTGAAAAGAAATTCAAATTACAAATGAAAATTAAAACTAAAATAAAAATAAAATAAGAATAAAATAAAAAGAAGAAATGAGGGGGGGAAGAGAGGAGCAGCAGCGGCCCATGCCCCGGCGGGATCCCTCCTTGGATTTGGGTGACGAACTGATGATTTTGGAAGGAGGAGAGGGCCTCCTTTTATAGGCCGATTTCCTTCCCCCGAAAGATTTCACGTTGTTGGACCCATCACTGGTCGATTCACGCATTTCTTCCTTCATAAAAGATGTTCATAAATGTGTTTTCTGTCTCCCCTAAGCATTTCAGCACATTTGGACTCCGGATGTAGATGTTATGAATTTTTCATTGAAGGCTTCTGTTTCTGGACGAAGCTTCCAGGAAGGTTCCTCCAAACGTATGTCGTTCAATGGCCTCCTTAATGACCTCCAACATCCACCAAAGTAATGTTACAGTCGGCTCTAGATGTCTTCGTCACATCCTAGGTAGAAACACCTCAGTTGGATGTGTGTAGGATATGTTTTGGTTCCGTTACTTTGCTGCTGTCCACGCTGTCCGCCCGAAACAATTGTCCAACTTCAATGAATTTTCAAGCCCTCTATATGACCGAATCAGCTCCTGGTCCAGAAGACAAAAATGAAGGAAATAAGATAAGTATTATAAAAAAAATTAATCACAAAATTTGGACATATAGTTTATGCTAAATGACAAAAATACCCTTGTGGTCAAAATCTGTCCAAAATCCAGAATTATGCACTTTTCTTCAATTATGACCAATTTCATTATAAAATTAAAATTACCCATTATTTTAATAAAACAATGAAATATATGGGTTTTATCATTGAAAAAAAGTAAAAAATACTCATTATTTGGTCAAAAATATGCACGTAAATTTGCTCTGTCAAATACCCCCACACTTAAACCATGCTTGTCCTCAAGCATAAAATCTCAACATGGAAATCAGAGGACACCAATGTTACCAATATTCAAATTTCAATGCAATAAAATCAAACAAATTTCCATGTAAAATCAAACATTCAATAATCTGCATAAAATATCAATTTAATTTCCCATTTTTCAACGAAAAAAATAATTCACATATTTTACTTTTCCCCTTTGAAAATTGATGGAACTTTTCATTTCATTCATTCAAGCTCCTTGATTCATCATTATTAAACATGCCATGTCATGATTTACCTCACTTTTTTTCTCTCATCACTCATGATATAATTCAAGTAGAGTTATGCTCATATCATGTAAACATGCTTCTTATCCATAGGCTTGTAAATGAACTACTTTCTCCACTTTGTAAAGACAAAAGACACATAAAATCATGAGGACTTGCAATTAAGGTTCAAATGTCTCTAAGGCTTACGGTTGGTAGGATTTGATGCTTTAAAAATTAAGGCTCAAGGATAAGGGTAATCTCTTAAGTACAATTCATGATATCAAATCTAAAAGTGTATTGAACTTCTCCCCTTCAAAGTAGCAACACCTACTTCCCAATACTCAAAGTAAAGGTTGTGATCAAATTATGCATAATGAATGATTTGTGCACCCTCTTGAATATTTTTTTTTACTTTTGTACTTGTTTTTCATTTTTTTTTCGAAAATTATGATTTGATCAATCCTCACATCCATCACCTAACCGCATACAATCAGAAGATCGTCGGTCTGGAAAATGGTGATTTTTGGTTTTCCCAAATCACAACCCATTTTTCTATTTGTTGGATTTTTTTTCATTTTTGTCATTTTTTATTCATGAGGGGAAAACAATAGAGTATCATGAATGATTTCACAACCTTTTGTAATTACCACAATAACACCCCCACAATTCTTCCTTACAATGTGTATCTTCCCGTCCACCATGATTTCCTTTACCCCCACACTTCAACTTTAAATATCATGAAAATACCAAGAGTAGGGTAGGAATGGATAAAAATGGCATGAAACATGGTTCATCCCTATAAAGGTCATTCATGGTCTCTATGGGCTAAAAGAATGATTCATGTAAAGGTGGTATTTTAAGGATAAGTGGCTTTTCAAAGGATGCCTCAATCATTTTAAATGTGTTCTTGTACAGTCATAGCTTTGACAAGTTTCAATACAAGTTCTGGTCAGTTACATGTCCCAAGATCACTCAAGAAATATGCTCAAGAATAAATAGGAAGTACATGGTCTAGAAATCCTCTCAGGAATAAGAAATATAACATTGGACAATCACTCATGGAATGACTAATAATAATAAATCAATTCACATAAATTTCAGAAATTCAATTCATGAAAGATGGTTGGGAAATTTTATTTACATGAATTAATTAGTTCCTTCGAATCAGGAGTCATCATTTCAATATCTATTCTTCATATTTAAAAATTCAATTCTGCATTTCAATCATTTAATCATATCAACCTTGAAATCTAAAACATGGAATCACTGGGTTCCTATGAAACTCATGTCTCCTAGATAAGTCGAGTAAAACATTAATTCAAGTGTGGGCATGCAATTTTATCTTTATAGCTGAAAACATGTTTTGGACTAAAATGTGGAGAGTTTAAAAGATAAAACACTAAAATTGAACTCCCTTTTTTCCAAGAAACATGGTCCTTCACCTTCAATGTCTGGGGATGCCTTCCACCATTATGAACCTATAAAAGAAAACAACCCAATTAAACATAAGGATCATGTCATTTAAGCTCAAAAAAATATAGAAGGGAGGGGCCTGCATGCTGCATTACATCTAGGAAAAGAAAAGAAATTGAAATCTAAATTCCTACAAATCATTTAAAGATAAATCTTGGTACGATCCCCCAAGTGGGACCTGGATTCTTTTACTGCCTCCAGAGGGAAGTACCAGCTGTTATCCAAGGTCTGATGGTGGATGGGGCTTCGTTGACATGAACCACCACATGTGATTTTTCCCAGAATCCACTTCTTCTTTCTTTTTGAGGAGGACTCCAAGGATAGAGTATTCCAGATCCTCCCCCTTCGCGATATGGTACACCTTGGAAGGTGGGGGTAGGATGAAGTATTGAACATCCTCTTCCTTGGTTGCGACTTGTGCAACCTTCTTATCTTCCAGTGCTGGCTTCATGGGGGCTGCATGAAGAGAAGCCTCTTGTCTGATTTTATTAGGCTCAGCTACCTGGATCTCTTGATGGGGATCCTCCAATGCATGTTCATTGAAATCAAGGATCTCCATGTGTTCCTCAACAGGTGTGTGTCCACTGTATTCTTCATCTTCCTCCAAGGCATAGAAAAGAATTTCTGATTCTGTATAATCAAAATAAGAGGGAGTGATATACAAATCTGTTTCAAAAAAATCAGAGGAGATGGGGTCAAAAAAAGGTTTCACTCCCTGAGTTGGTTGAGCTTCAATCTCCCCCTCAGTGGTATGTGCCTTTTGGAGTATGATGGTGGAAGGTGAAGGCAGGTAGTCAGGCTCCTCCACCTCGAGTTTGGCCTCAAGTTCATGGATGTCTTCTGTGAAATCCGGGAAGACAAGTGGCACTTTCTTCTTGGCCTAGAATATTTTTAAGTCTGTTTGATGTTCATCAACCATAGCCATCAAGTCTTTTGGTGAGATCCATGTTGTAATGCCTCTTTCCATCTTCTTGACCATTATCATCAGCGCATCAGCTCTTCGTTGGAGGGCCTCTTCAGTGTACTCGTGTTCTTGTACCTGTGAGTAATTTTCAGTCCATGTCGAATAATAATCATTTGAATTCATCATGGAATGATTTTTTTTTATTTTATAAAAATAAATGAAATCTAACTAAAATGTGAAAATAGAAAACGTAAATGAATAACTGATTGGCTCCCCGGAAACGGTGCCAGTTCTGACGCACGCCTGTCGCGGGGCATGGACAAAAACAATTATATTTTTTTCCTAGTGCAGCACAGTGGCTGACCAGGGTCGTCTCTCTTGAGAAGCCTTCTCAATTTGGTTCACTTACTTTATTCTATATCACCTAATCTATCTCTTTTTGTGGTTTTTTAATTATTTAAAATAATGACATGAAAAGTAAGAATTATAAATTCATACTTAGATGCAAGTCTAAACAGAATGAAGTTAGGAAGAAAGTATTTGGTTTGGGGTTTGGCCAGGGATTCAATCATTATTCTCCTTTATATGTTTGATTCTAATTTGATAACTCAAAAATGAAATCTCATGTTTGAATTAATATTCTTTTCCAGAATAGAAATAGCTTGAGTTGCATGTCGTTGGGGACCGTCACCCAATCGGGGACATTCGCCTCGCCCAAGAATACAACTCAAGTCTATCACAAATTTAGAATAAACATTAAAGAAAACTCCTAAACTTCTTGACCTCCCCCCGAGCCAAGCCTCGGGATCGGCCTCTCATTTCCGAGAGTTGAAGATCACAATGGTGGATGGATGAGGAGAGAGAGAGAGAAAGAGAGAGAGCAGAGAGGGAAAGAGGAATATTAAATAATTTATAATGAAAGTGAAAATAATAATAATAATAATAATATAACTTATTATTATTATTATTACTTAAGAAAATAGTTTTCGAAAAAGGAGAGAGAAAGAAAGTAAAATAATTTGAAATTAATATTGAGATATTGTAAATACTGATTATAATAATATTAATAATAGTAATAATATTTTTTAATTATTATTATTATTATTATAATTATAGAATAAATTAAATGGTGGAAACCAAAACAAAAATGCATGGATAAATTGAAAAGAAATTCAAATTACAAATGAAAATTAAAACTAAAATAAAAATAAAATAAAAAGAATAAATGAGGGGGGGGGGAAGAGAGGAGTAGCAGCAGCCCATGCCCCGGTGGGATCCCTCCTTGGATTTGGGTGCCGAACTGATGATTTTGGAAGGAGGAGAGGGCCTCCTTTTATAGGCAGATTTTCGTCCCCCGAAAGATTTCGCGTTGTTGGACCCATCAATAGTCGATTCACGCATTTCCTCCTTCATAAAAGATGTTCATAAATTTGTTTTCTGTCTCCCCTAAAAATTTCAGCACATTTGGACTCCGGATGTAGAAGTTATGAATTTTTCATTGAAGGCTTCTGTTTCTGGACGAAGCTTCCAGGAAGGTTCCTCCAAAAGTATGTTGTTCAATGGCCTCCTTAATGACCTCCAACATCCACCAAATTTATGTTATAGTCGGCTCTAGATGTCCTCGTCAATCCCAGGTGGAAAAACCTCAGTTGGATGTGTGTAGGTCACGTTTTGGTTCCGTTACTTTGCTGGTGTCCACGCTGTCCGCCCGAAACAATTGTCCAACTTCAATGAATTTTCAAGCCCTCTATATGACCGAATCAGCTCCTGGTCCAAAAGACAAAAATGAAGGAAAAAAAATATGGATTATAAAAAAAATTTAATCACAAAATTTGGACATATATTTTATGTTAAATGACAAAAATACCCTTGTGGTCAAAATCTGTCCAAAATCCAGAATTATGCACTTTTCTTCAATTATGACCATTTTCATTATAAAATTCAAATTACCCATTATTTTAATAAAAAAATGAAATATATGGGTTTTATCATTGAAAAAAAGTAAAAAATACTCATTAGGTCAAAAATATGCACGTAAATTTGCTCTGTCAAGGATCATATTCTTGTCAGTGGATATTCCTAAAAAACTACATATGTCCATGGAATAAAGTCTCATATTCCCACTTCCACTGAGGAATGACTACATCGGCATCATTCCAAGGAAATATAGTTGGATGCTAATATTCCTTCTCCCATTACCCAGGTCTGTAAACATATTTTAGTGGGTAATTCATATTCAAACCATGTTTATATTCCTTTTCAAACTAGGGCTCTTCAGGTGAGAGTGGCATAGGCCTTAGAGCAGGCTCATACACCTACCAAGAAATACTAGTGGCATACCCAAAAGATGCATGATCAGGCTCATACTCTTATCTTAACATAGGCTCACCAACCGTTAATGTCACACTACTTAGAATAGTATCATATCCCTGTTATTAATGATATGGATTTTTTTCATACTCCAACAACTACCCAAAAGTGGGTTCAATCTCTTGCTGCACTTGAGGGTTACATACAAGTTCATGAAACCATCACACAACAAGCTCATATCCCTATAGAACCACAAAAGTAATATCAAAATATTCCAACCATGATACAGAACATGTCCCATTTTCTTATTATATTCAATGATACTATCCATGAGGTCATTTTAGATACATTATAAATATTGAAATGATCTTTTGACTATTCTATCAAAGCATAAGTAGAATATGTTCATTATGATGATAGTTCTGCTCATGGTAGTCTGGAGATGGATCAAATGGACTCTACTTATGAAATCCACATTGGTCAACCTCCCCACTATGACATCTCTAATGGGTAAGGCGATATTCCCCTTATTTAGACACCTCCACATATAGAGTTTAACCAAACTCTAGAACCTTCATACAAAGAGGTGCTTGAAACACCAGGGTCAACAGTATATGGTTTACCACCAACATCCATCAAAACTTTACGCCTGTCATCATGAGACCATTAGAAACATAGTTTTTTGTATAAGTATATAGATTTATGTGATTAAAATGAAGAGGAGTCCAAAATTGACTTATATAGAGTGTTTTCTCGAAACAACTTCCCCATCATGTTCTGGACACTCGCTACCTAAAACTATGAGATACCAAACATGCTAGAATAGGAGGGAATTCATTACCCATGCCAAAATATTTTGACTACTCATCAGTGATTGGAAGACTGATATCTAACATATCCATGATATATGTGTAACCTTCAAACAATAAAGGTACACTATTTTCATCTCAACCTATCTATAATCTCTATACACCGATATACAAAAATGGAAAATCATGTCACAAACCAGCCACATGATTTCTGTCATTACATCAAAATGCTTAGGAAGATAATATCAAAAGCCACATCATGCATCTATATTTTAGGATGTGGAAGAAATAAATAATTACACTTCCCCCCCTCCCGGAATAGTAGAACCCCTCGTATATGGCATCTAATAATGTTATATCCTCCAAAAAATCAGGGGTTGAGGTAATGCTTGGGCTAGTTGGTCACTACAGCAGAATGCACCTGCTTCAATAGTGCCTAGATGCCATAAATGGGGAGATATGAAAGCCAACATGATATCAAAATGGGCCCCATGAAAAAATAATAGTACATTAAAAATAAGTATATATAAGTTTTTGTCACTCGTAAAAATAACAATGAGGAATAATCTTCCTTATTGTGTTCCATCACACCCACCACCCAAGAGAGTAAAACTATACCTTATCACACAAACCACTGTAGAAGAATCTATAATATCTTTCAAGGATAGGACTCAACCTTCTGGGATAAGAGAATACCTACCACTACCTCAATCCCTCAGATCATCAATTCTAGAGAGAATTCAGGACAAATCTGCACTAGCTTTAGGTGGACCCTAGCTAGCTGGGATAGGGGAATTAATATCTCCATCGCAATTAACATGTTCATTGTCCCCTAAAATGACCTTGAATAAATAAAAAGTGATTAATGAGAACACCCACCCAATTGGGATGGGGGCATTTATATCTTCATCTCCATCCTGGGAATCTTCAGGTCCTTGACTACAGCTATTGGATCCAATATAAAATTTAAAATCCATGAAAATGGAATCCCCAAAT
Source organism: Viscum album (assembly GCA_963277665.1). Taxonomy (NCBI): domain Eukaryota; kingdom Viridiplantae; phylum Streptophyta; class Magnoliopsida; order Santalales; family Viscaceae; genus Viscum; species Viscum album. Next base: position 1,041,090,556 of record OY728165.1, read on the forward strand.
GACCCCCACCCCCTTGGAATAGTGTCATTTTCACCATAATCATCACCACAAAGAGAATTATTCTTCTCTAGGATGGGAGGTTGAAATAAATGGTTGGTATCCCTCCTATCCCCCACACAATATGATAAACCACTGTTGATCGGGGCTCACTCGATAATCAGAATTGAAACTCCCTATGTGTCATTGTTCATAGGCTAGCAACATTGGAGAATAAAAAAAAGGCAATCAGACCCCTCCTGAGTCTCAAGCTAAAATGGGCCAATAAGTTCTAGGGCTTGAGTAACATCATCATGGAACCTATGAATAATAAACCTATTGCATAGAAAGAAATGGCACAACCACTATTGATATATATGGCTTTGTGAATTTCATCACTATCTACATGGAATGCATTGATCCAGACATGAATGTAGGGGGCCAAAACAATGAAAATTTTCCCCTCAAGGAGGGTGCTTTGGAAGCACTAAAAGAGGTTTCATATACCTAGAGAAAAAAGAAGGATTCAAAATTTGGAACCATCAAATATTGAACTACCACTTCCTTGGAAGAATACTCTCAAATAAAGAGGGAAATTTTGGAATACATCTCAATTTCCATCCATAGAGGAACCAATTCCAACATACAAGAGTTAATAACTTATCTTTGGAAACTCAATGAGAATATACTCTGGGGAAAAATTCCCACTGATATCATCTTTGGCCAGAGATGAATATTCTCCCATCCATGGACAATACTCCAGCAAGAGTGGTTTTTGAATATCTAGTTGGCTCTGGATCTAGACATCCCTCCAATAGAAACAAGGATGTTTAAAATTTTAAGGATTTACATTTGTTATAGAAGTTGACTCTCCCTCACCAAGGTAATCATTCAGTCATAGGAAAAATTTGGGATCTTTAGAAGATGAAAGAGGGACCACCTCATCAGCCACCACCAGATACATGTGGATGGGAGGAATCTCAATCAATAGTGCCATTAGAGATACATAAAATCATTAAATCAATGGATACATTAATGGAAGCCATGGAATGGTGGCGCGCTCCTATGAGTACTCAAAGGAATCCAAATACTTATTGGTTTGATTATACTCCCCCTCCACCAAATTCTAAAAACCATACATTTCTACCTTTGATAGTGCAGGAGACCTTGAACATCATCTCACACACACTGTATCCTAATGTCTGTTGTTGAAGGCCCTCAAGAACAACAGGAGAACCTATAGTTGAGGTGTTTAGTAAATAATTTGACTGGGCCAACCATTGTTTTTTACACTAGTCACCCAGTGGGATGTTTTATATGATGGGAATACATTTGTCTCCAGTTACTCTATCATTGCAATTCAACACTGAGGAAAAAATGATCATCTTCTTAACGAACTGAAAGAAACGTTACAACATGAGGGTGTCTAATTACATAGCAATGTCAAAATGTTTAACCTCTTAACTTAGCACTCCCCTATCATAGGAAAAACTACCATAGATCTATGCTGAAAATATCATGTTTGATTTTTTGAAACCACTAATTCCCAATGAATTATTCTGGTGGGTTCTGAGAGTTTGCTTAAATGGAACAATATCTTTAATAGGCTATTCAGTGAACCCGATGCAATTCATGACTCTTTCCTGCAACACAGGAAAAAATATAGGGAGATAAGAAGTTCTAGAAGTCAATCTAAAGACCTAAAAAATGATCATCTAAGAACCCAGGTAGGATATGATCCACCCAACACCTCCTGATGAGTGGAGGTAACCACATAATCACCCTTGTCGAAAAGTACAGAGAAATCAGGGTCAACTAATAATTAAGAAATGAGGAAACAATGTATATTATATATGGAATGAACAAGTCCCTGGTTATTTCTTAGCAACAATGGATAATATAATTTTTAGGATTCCACATCCTAGACGTCTTGATGATGTCAACCACAGTGACCATCATTAATATTGCACTTTAAATATAAAGTTGAATCATAACTTCAAAAACCGCTTCATATTCAATGGCATCCTTCAAGGAATGGTCGACACTAGACAGGTGATGCTAGAGTGTTATTTAGAGTAGGTGGATTGCATAACCATTACTTGATCAGAAGAAGAGGATGGTTGGAAGAAATTTATGTCCAGGAAATCTCAAAAGTATGAAAAATGGATGAAACAAATAGTTGATTGATCTCACACCACTTTTCAAGAAACGTTGTGCAAACTCAAGATATCTCCACAATAGAAAAAAGATATGTTTGATATACCTACCATTAGTGGTCGTGACCACAAGATATTTAAAGATTATGATGAATAAGAATCATGTTCTGCTCCATAAAAATCCATTACCATTGTATATTTCTTCTCAGTAACATCTGCAGCACAGGCACCACCCCACCAAATGGAATCCTTGTCAAACGAAGAGCTCATATTTGGTTTTTTCAATGTGATACATATAAAAAATCCTTATATAACTATGATTACTCCCACCAAATATAGGATTCCCACAAATAACATGGTAAAGGGAGGCCACATGCACCAGAGCTGAAGGTGTGTGGCACAACACAGATGTGGTCAGACTCAATATTCTATTCATGTCCCCATGGAAGACATATACACAACAATAAATTGAGGTAATGTTCCACAGAAGGCTCAAAAGAGGTAAGGGGGTTCCTCATATCCCACCAAAAGTGGCCCAAATCCAATTGTCTGGTATAAAAGCATAGCGTGGGTTCAATCCGATCAACCGAGGTAACAGGGATGGCTGATATGACATGTGCCGCTTGTAGAAAATACTCCATCAACCTCCACACAGGCATTAGGTCCATCAACCTTGGATTCTCAAGATCGTAAACTGCATGCCTATGATCTGCCCTATATCAGCAAGCATATACATCTAGAATAAAATTTCAATGTTCTGAAAAATCTAGTTGAATCCCCATCTAAGTTATCAATCCTTGATACCCTCTGTATTTTATAAGAACTCAGGGATGTGCTTATCGAACTCCTATGGATCCCAAAGGAATTCAAGATATAAGTCAATGAAACCGTGGTCTATTAGGAAAACACAATGTCCATAGGATTCCATATTGCCATTTCATTCATTAATCAAGATCAAGAAGAGGCCATCCAATCGAACATGAGACATTTATACATTTTTGGAAAACTGAACAATGTCAATGTTCAAAGGGTGTTGGTTGTTAACGGATCTGGGATCAATCTCATACCCATTCAAACACAAATAAATTTGTTATATTGAGAAGGGGACTTATCCCCCACAATGATAACTATTCCTAGGTTTGAAAAACATGAGCCAAAACCTCTTGGGAAGATCATGCTCAAACACCAATTTAGGGAATTCACATCTGATGTTGATTTTCTGGTTATCTAGGAGGAGACCACATATAATTTTCTTCTAGGAATGACATGGCTCAATAACCACTTTGAAGTACAATCAACATTCCATCAATGTATGAAGTACCCCATCAATGGAAATGTTGTCATACTACATGGGAAAAGCACCCCCTCCAAGAATTTTGGATCCACATATGCTGAAGAAGATTTTTTCAAGAAGGGTGGAAAGAAACCAATGGAATATGATGATATATAGGTTGAAACTTTCAATGGATTGGGGTCTTCCCCTATGAAACCATGGATAATGTTCGATGGTGATTATGTTCTCTCCATATACATGGTCAAACTCATAGATCTAGTCCTAGAAGTTCAAGCCCCTCTGGTCCACAGTGATAATGTAATAAATAACCAGCTCTAGCATCTCTATGTAAAAAAATAGATGGTAGGGGATGATGATGTATATTACAATATCCCCCATCACCCATATATTAACAAAGAATCCCCCAAGTTAATTTCTTCACCTGACAGACTCAAAAATAGAAGGCCTGAGGATTATCTCAGAAATGCCCCTCCATCATTCGAGGATGGTGCATCCACCACCATAAATAAACAAAGTAAGATAATCATATGGATGTAAGAATACTTGATGCCTAATTTAATTAGTATTTTCATGCCCCTAAAATAAAAAGATATGTATATTGAATTTCTAAATCGACACCGATATTTTTTTCTCCAAAAACTATAGAGATATTCTCAGACTAGATCCAGAAGTGGCAATTCACAATCTCAGAATACCTAATGAGAATCAAGGCATCAAGAAAGAAGTCAGGAGGATGCATCACTCTCATTTCCCCAATTTAAAGGAATAAGTTTCCATATTAATTAAATATAACATCATTTGGGAATTAAAATACACTAGTTGGCTTTCCAACATCGCCCACTCTAAAAAAAGAAGAGACAGAATATGCTCTGCATTGATTTCAGAGACCTTAATCAAATTTTTTGGAAAAAGGATTTCCCATTGCCGATCATAGAACTCTTGATCACTGAAACTAATGGATTCAAATCCATTTCTTTCATGTAATGGTACACGAGGTGCAATCGGATCAAAATGGACCATTAGGATGAAGAAGACACCACCTTCCATAGACCATAAGGGATCTTATGCTATCATTTTATTCCCTTTGGATTATAGAATGTTGGTGCCACATATCAGCATACATTGTATCGCATAATTAATACCTTCTAGGAGAGTATAGTTGAGTTCTATATCGATGACCTTGTCATCAAATCCTAAAAATTATGTCATCACATTATGGATCTATGAACAATCTTCAAGAAGCTATAATAGCACATTTTAAATATGAATCTATTGAAGTGTGGCTTCAGGGTAACATCAGTAATGTTCCTAGATTGTGTGTTAGGCAGTCATGACATTGAGGATGACTAAGAGAAGACTAGATCTATTTTATCAACGTTAACCCCCGAAATATCAATGAACTGGGGTGACTCAAATGGAACCTCTTCTACATTTGGTGATTCATATCCAACCTGGAAAGAAAACCTCTCCCATTAACGAGTCTAATGAAAAATGGGGTTTCTTACCAATGGGATGATGAATGTAAAAAATCCACTGAACTTCTCAAGTAGTACATGATGGACCAACTAGTCCTAATTCCTCTAGTGGAAGGTTGGACCCTCATCTTATATGTGGCCACCATGTTGAAGTCATTGGGTTCCCTTATTACTCAGAAGAATGATATGGGAAGTGATAATATTCTCTACCACCTTAGTTGGATATTGTTGGGTACTGAGAAAAGATATTCTGATGTCGATCATAACTTCCTTGAACCCATATTTGTAGTGAAAAAGCTATGTCGTTACTTGAAGCAACATGAATTTCACATGGTCTCTCGTATTGACCCACTAAATTATATACTTGGAAGAAATATTTTAACATGTTGTGTTATGAACTATCCCTCGGGGACCATGTCTTGACTCCCCTATGCCCGCGTTTTGAAGGCCAGTGGTTGGTGACAAGAGCCAAATGCATCAACCTGAAAATAGGATGCATTTTACTGAGTACCTTTATACTCACAGACACAACCATGTCCCAAAAACTAGAAAGGTAAACCATGCAGGCCAGTAAATAACCATTGCGTAAAAGTATATGATGTAGGTTAAATGGTCCAGAATACAAACCTAAAAAATGAAAAATATTTAAAAACTAGAAAGTAAATATCTCCAAAAATCCATCCTCTGAAAACCCCACCTAATGGGTAAGTGTAGAGTAGCTTCCAAAATCCATAGAAGCATGCCACACCTGCCTGATATCACTTGGCATTACCTAGTACTAGGCCAATAAGTCCTCTATCAAGGTGGTGGTCATCTACACCAGACACAATACCTTCAATAAAATAACTTTCATGGTTGAGTAACAAAATACTTAGTAGGAACCCCAAACCACTATAGAAATACCAAAAAGAAATCCACAAATAAAACAATAAAGAATGATCATGAAGCAATATAACTCACACTGGTATAATCTTGGGTATCGAAAGAAAGACCAGCATTCAAAACACCGAACACCTTGGACTACTGGGGTACATCTCCCTGATAAGTACTATGGGTATACTGGGTCACACAAAGCTTCTCCTCACTATGGGGCTATCGGTTCCCACATATCCCTTTCCCACCTTGGTCATTGTACTTAGGAACTCATCCTTGATGAGTAACATGGGTATGTCGAGTCACATAGAGTCTCTACCCACCGTAGGCCTACCAGGTCATACATATCCACTTCCCACTAGGCCATCATAACTGATCCACGTAGGGTTGCTTCAAGATGATCCATACATGGTCTCTTATTAGCAGTCATCGGGTCATAGTCTGCTGCAATATTCCTGCACGTAGTGCAATTGATTCTAAGATAAACTGATCATCAATCCATTATTTTCATTTCAAATGAGACTACTCACCTATAGGGTTACAATTCCACAAAAAAAACCAACATTCAGATTCTTGGTCGGAATGATACTTGAATTTTAGTAATAGGGGGACAGTCGTGTTTAGGACCTATCTGACTTGGTTGGACCGACCCGACCAAGCCATCTCAGGGGCCTTGCATGCCCTTGGTGGCACCAATTTTTTATATAACATGTATTTGTTGTGAATATATTTCAATTATAGTAAAAATAATGTAAATAAAAATTGATTAGAGATTGTTTTAGAAGAAGATATCTAGAGAATGGTTTTGGATTCATACCATCAGATGCAATGATTTTGAAATTTTCCTTGTTGATCAAATCATACAATTGTTGAAATGATATTAAAGTTCAAAGAACATGTATCAAAGAGTGATATATTGTTTAAATCATTGAATAAGAATCTTTTTAAGGATTATTGAAGAGTGTTCTTTGGAATTGATAATCAAAAAAGAAAAGAAAAATAATAAATGTTAAATATGCTTCTTAGACATTGATGTGTCCATGCATATTATTTTATTTTAACATCTATGTTAACAATTCATTCTATATTACTTTAATAAATGTGTCCAACCCACGTGCTAGCTACCCAGCCTCAACCTGAGGCACATTTGAGATCATAGGGTCAACTACTCCCTTGGGGAAGCCAGACATGGCTTGCTTGAAAGTGGAATAGTTGATGTTTCACATGACCAAAGATCTTCTTCCACCATGAAGAAGGGAATGATGGCAAGGACGAAGAGGGTGGGTGTATAGCATGCCCAAAAAAACATGGTATGGGGTGGTACCGTGGAGAGTAGAGGATAATTTTGAGCTTTTATTTGAGAGGATTGATTATTATACTACAACTTCCCGGAGTCTTGGTTTCGATGTGGGATGAAATTTTAAATGATTGGAATAGATCTCATCTATCCATCACATATCATTCCTCGTTTGATCATCTGATCACTCATGAAATCCGATCTTCTAATCCTGGCCACTCATTGTATCCATGCCTCGCATGGTTGAACCTGGACCAGAGATCTCCTAAGGCATCGTATATTCCATGCCATCATTGTCCTCCTCCACCACTACTCAATGACATCACTGCCACTCTACTAGAGATGTTGAAGAATCACATCTAAGATCTCCTACATTATTATTTTGATGTGATGATAATAGTTATATTACAGTGAATCCATGCATTCAAAGCATGATGATCATGCTCACAAAAATCTCAAAGAAGAAGCTTCGGCTGAGGCAAGCAAAGTTGTCGTGGCCACGAGGATTTGTGCTTGACGTGAAACAATATTCATGCATGAGATTCACCACGTGTTCCTGATCTCATGAATGAATAGAGGATCAAAAATTCGAAAAAGAAAAAAACTGAGGATCTCATCTTATCTCATTGGCGGGTTTGAAGATTTCAAAATTCTAAAAATATCGGGCATTCAAATTCACTATCACCACAACATATCATGGGGATGTTGAATGTGGAAGAGAAGATTCCCTCACCTATAAAAAGAGATTCCCAAATCAATAAGAGGCTGCTGCCTCCCACATATTTGAGAGCTCTTATTTTCCAAAATAGAGAATCTCATTGATCTTTCGTTTCATGAAGGAGAATGTCGAGCACCGCGATCCTTCAAGGATTTTCGAAGTAGGGATTCTACAGGCCTTTATCAAGTGATTTCCACTAACTATTGTGCTTTTTGAAGAACCATACTCCTCAAAGAAATGGGATAACACACCACATCTCTTGTGAATTTTCCATGAACTTAGGTTCACAAAACCCTCCTGTTTTGTGAGATACACTCAAAGAAATATGATCCAGAAATCTCACTGCGCATTGCAAAGACCACACACCCTGTGCATAGAAGATCCTTGATTTGAAAAGGGTGGAACATATTGGGTGCAGTGGACCTGTGTATCCCTTGCACGGGGAAGAAGGCATGTAGAGATCTCAGTTCACAAGAAGGATGGAAGTACACACATGCATGCATTCATATTCATGATTTTATGATTCCCAAGGCTTTGTGTGGTTTTTTGAATAAGGAGTTCACATAAGGAAATGGTTGAACACATTTGGGTTTGAACAATCACATATATAAACATAAAGAAACACCCTTTTCAAGGGAATGAAGAAAAATAAAAGATAAGAGGTAGTGTGTGTGTGTGTGCTCAAAGTATTATATCCTTTAGGGTTTGCACACAATAATGTGAATAGGAGAGTGCATTCATGCGTTCATTCACATGAATACGTGAATCCACATAAATAAAAGAATAAAAACTATTTTGTGAAAATATGTAATGAAAAATAGAACTAAATGGAATATTTCAATTCCATATGCATGATTACATGCGTTCATGAATAACAGATAATAATTAACTCTGATTATGCCAACTGATCTGATCCTGATTGCATGACCAATCACATAAGAGTATGTGATTATTTCCAAGAAATAAGAAGAAGAGTTAATTTGGTTTTTCCACTAATGAAGAAAGAAGAAGAATAACTACTAAATTTTGTTTTCAACTAGAGGAGAAAAAAAGAGAAGAATAGAGTTACTTGACTACTACTTTTTAAGTAACCAAGAAGTGGACTAAAATGATTAGAGCAGAACCTACCTTTTGAATAAGTAAGACGACTATCCTAAATAGAATTATAAATAACCATCTAGTATAAGGACAAATCTTAATTGTTTCCCGTTGGAATATGGTTATTTCCCTTCCCCCTCTAAGTGTAGGGAATCACACTAGGAATAGATTATCTCCTTCCCTCCTCCATGTGTAGCGAGCCACATTGACTAGGGGATTGTTTTCCTAGTCAACCACTATAAAATCATATCACTTTATTGTGGAGAATCCTTGTACTAGTCATAACCATACATGGTAAGGGCAAGCTACTCACATAGAGTAGTTAACCTTGTAAATATATCATGTGTGGATTTTTAATTCTTTCTATTATTGCATGTAACAGTGAAAAGAGAATAAGAGAATCAAGATCTTAACAGGTCAGGATGTACAGGGATAAAAAGTTGAAATTGTTTTAAAAATAACCAAACACTGATTCACCCCCTCTCTATGTTATGTATATCCCCAACTGGTCCTCTCAATTGGTATTAGATGGTTAAGTTCACCTATCTTGGATTCTATACAATGAAATTATTCTCTTTCAATGAGTTGAGTTTCTTTCCTAAATAATCAATGAAGTGTAGTTTCAGTGAATATGTAGTTGTCTCTGATTTGATGGTCATATCTACCGAGACGACGATGAATTAGAAAAATGAGGAGAAAAGAAAGCTGAAGAAGAATTCCCATCTAATGAAGTGGAAGTATCAGCATCTCTATGCCTTGGTGACAATAAATATATATCATGCTTATGATGAAATGAGTAGGTGGCTCAAGTTTCCACAAAGAAGATGGACGACCATCATACCTCAAGTGATCTAAAGGTATGTGTTAGTACATTTGGAAATTATACTGATGATGAAAATACTAGCACTAGTGTTGATGATCAATCTACAACCTCCCAATAATTATATGTTAATAAATTAATAATTATTCAAAAAAGTATTCTTGAAGAAAATGCATCCCTGTTTTATGGAGTATTTCAATGCATGCAATAAGATATCACCCAGCTTGAATAAAAAATTTATATTTTGGAGAATGTCTTACAATAAAAAATTGTTGATTGCTTAAATCTCTCCTGATAGGTTGGAGCCTTTGATGAAACAAAAAGGGTATTTGAATTATGTTCTTCAAAGTGGCTCAAAGATGTTGAAAAAAATGAAGGATTCAAAAATACTCTAGTAGAATTGATGATCAATGAAAATGAAGACGAGATGAAAAAGAAAAATGAATTCATGGAGTTATTTTTGGAAGAAAACTTCATGAAGATCAATGAACATGACTATTTGTTACAAAAAAATTGAAGTTACATCAATATGAAGTTGAAAGATTAACAAAGTCTTGTGAAGAGAAGATGACTATGATTGAAGATTCAAAAGTCATCCTCGATATGAAATTTCTAGAATTGGAAGCTCATTTTACTAATCTTGACAATACATATATTAAGACTTCACAAAAGAAGAAAAAATTTGTTACTAATATTCAATGCTCATTAGAGCATTATACTATCAAAATACCTCCAACATGTGATAAGAAAATCTAGGATTCACTCATTGATCTATCACAAGAAGTTGATAAAGTAAAGGTAATATCCATACCAACTTGTACTAATGAATCAAAAACAATTCTACAAAAAGTGATGGTTGTAAGAAAATTTCTAAACAAGTATGGATAAAGAAAAGTGAGGAGAACCCTAATACCGTGGATAGGGTGGATAGGGGAAATCGTTTCAAAGATATCTCCCCACATAGAGTACAACATATGAAGAAGAGGACTCACCAACCCTATAAATAAGATATCAAGTTTTTAGGATTTTTTGGTCAATGTTGGTGTCGTAACATATTTGGGAATTTTGCCCTGGATTTTTGGTACAATACGATAGATGTAAAAGAAAAGAGAAATCCCATATCAAGGAGAAAAAACTTGAAAATAAGAGGATGCATCAACATATTCAGAAACATCTATACACTACAAACAGATTTGGAATGTTAAATTACATCAGTGATGTATGCAATATGATTGGTCATATGAATAGTGAAAGTTCATCTCAACTAGTACCCAAAGATGAAAGAAAAATAAGTTCATATTAAATGGATAAGAATTGAAAAGCTACCTTGAAAAGTACTTAGAAGAATGTTGCAAAAGAAAATGCTCTGAAGAATATTCCAATAAAGTAAAATTGGGATGTCCATGGATTCCAAATCCAAGTTGGTAAATTGTGGTGCGTCTAAACGAATACCTAAGAAGGATGTCACTCACAAGAATCCATATAGATGATCCAATATCTAAGTCTATTTTCATGATGATGTATTAGTTATATAGATAGAATATTTGGAAATAATGAGGAAAATAGAAGATGCATAGGCTACAACTAGTGTAAAAAAAGAAAAAAAATATTCCAAATAAAGAAAAATAAGATCTATGTGTGAGGTAAAACAAGGATGGTCACACTATTAGAAAGTGTTTTAAATTCAATCCTTCCCAAAAAGTATTCCTAAAAAATAATAGTGTTTCACAAAGTGATTCAAGTTCTTTTAAATCTTTGGGAGAAAGAAGATTCACAAACAAATAGATAAAAGAATATTGAGTTCCACATAATCACAATCAGTATTGAAGATCATTTGTAAAAGTTTGAAGAATAAAGAATCTGTGAATAGACAATAATTTCAACATTGTTGTTCACATTTATGGAGCAAGGAGAATCCAAATTATTCCCTTAAATAATTTTGTATTGTATTTTTTATTATAATACAGGGGATTAAAGGTGTAAAAACTCTCAGGGGGAACCTAAGAGTCAATAATGAGAAGTGTTTCCCTGAGGGGGAGACACATGAAGAAGCTTCCAGAGTCATTATCTCAAACATTATCAACATCTATTGGTATACAATTCAATTACACTAAATATTTTATGAATACAATGTCATTGGAAAAGGTATGTCATCTCTCACTCTCTCAACCTTGGTAACTCAAAAAAATATTATAAAGGGAGAGTATCTAAGTCAATCAGTGACATATGAAAATTAGAAGTTTTCCAAGGCCACTTATCCTGCCTATTGCACTTGAAAGTTTCTTATTCATTTTTGAAGTGAGTGAAAGAGTTTAAAGTTGATTTTTTAACATCACACATATTATCCTAATCCTGGAATGAACGTGTAAATACCTTGAAGACAAATACACGAGTTCTCATCTTATGTGGTATCATAATTAATGGATATTGGAAAGCATTGTTCAATAAATCAAATCCTCTTGTTTTCTACACCAAGAATAGGTTATTTGGACTTAGAGGGAAATGATTTATGACACATTGCATAAGTATGGACTGAAACCCTCTCTACCATGAACATTGTATTTCTTGTCAATAATTTAAGGAGAAAGTTAAATTAAAGTTCAAAATTGAGAGATAGAAAAGTGAAGGGGAGAGGGAAGATACTCATTTTAATATTGACACATTCCTTTGAGAGAACTTTTAAGTATTCCGAAAAAATACAAAGGGGGAGATTTTTGGGACCACACTGTGGATAAGTTTTATTTGTTGTCAACAGTTGTCAATAATGGTGAAAATGAAGGAACTCCAAATTGAATGGATATTTGTTGAATTGAATATTCCAAGAGAATGGTTATGGATTCATATCATTGGATTCAATGCTTAGTAAATTCTCCATGTTGATAAAATCATATGATTTTTGAAATAATGATAAAGTTCAATGAACTTGAATCAAAGAGGGATATATTGTTTACCACATTGAAGAAGCCTTCTCTTAAGGATTATTGAACAGTGTTCTTTAGAATTGATATTCCAAAAATAAAAGAAGAATAATGAAAGTCGAATAAGAGTCTTGGAATTTGAGGTGTCCATGAATCTTATTTTATTTTAAAATTTATGTTAACACTTCATTGTGGATTTTATTAAAAGGGGGGGGCAACCCATGAACTAGCTACCCATTTTCAACCCAAGGCATATGCGGGAAAATAGGGGTTGGCCATGCCCATGGGGAAGCCATCCAAGGATATCACGATGGTGGAATATTTGATGCTTTAACATGCCCGTAGAGCTCGCACCGCCATGCAGGGTGGCAAGGAGGGATGGTGGCATTGGGTGGGCACAGAGTGCCCCTGTATAAGATGGTATGTGGCAGTAACGTGGAAAGGGGAGAATAATTATAAGACATTGTTAGAGAGATTTTTTTATTCCATGTCTTCCCCAAGACTCTATTTCAATGTAGCACAAAAAATTTAATGCCATGAACAGATCTCATTAATCCATCATATCTTGCGCCTCACTCGATTATCTGATCACTCATGAAATCTGATCATCAAATCTTGGACACTCATCACATCCATTCCTCACATGTCTAAACTAGTACTATCCATCTCCCAAGGCATCTTTATAAGCCATGTCATCATTGTCCTCCTCCACCACTGCTCAACACCACTGTTTCCTCTCCACTGAAGATGTTGAAGAATCACATCCAACCTCTCCTGCCTTATTATTTTGACTTCATGTGTATCGTTGGATCACACCGTATCCATGCATGAAATGTATGATGATCAATCATGAAAACAATCTTGGAGAAGAAGCATCAATTATGGAAAACGAAGTTTTTGTGGCCATGGGGATCTATACTTCATTCGAAATGAGATTCATACAAGAGATTCATACATGCATTCATGATCTCATGCACAAAGATAGGATCCTGCATTTAAAATAGAAACAAACTGAGGATATCATCATATCTCATCCACGAGTTTTACAGTTTCAAAATGTTGAAAATATCAAGAATTAAAAGACATGATCTCTACAACATATCTTGGAGATGTTGAATTTGGAAGAGAAGATGCCCTCTCCTATAAAAGGGGAGGCATGAGGCAAGAAGTGGCTTCTACCTCCCACATATTTGATATATCTTATTTCAAAAGATATATCATTTCATTGAGATTCCATTTTGTTAAAGATAAATCCATGCACCACAATCCTTCAATGATTTGGGAATTAGGTATTCCATACGCCACCGACCAGTGCATTTCACTCTCTATTGTGATTTTCAAAGAACCACGAACTGAAAAGAAAAGGGACAATGCACCATGTATCCCTTTACTTTGAGATGAACTAAGGTTCATGAAACCCTCCTGGTTCGTGAGTTACCCTCAGATATTTTTAAGCCACTGATCTCACTAAGCATCCTAGAGAATACACACCTTAAGCATGGAATACTCTTTCTTTTCCCAGGGTGGAACATACTGTGTGATGAGGACTCATACATCCATTTCATGTGGTAGGAGGAACATGGATCTCTTTGATCGCATGAAGAAGGGAATTACACATACGAATTCATTCATATGCTTGAATTGGAGAAGTGTGAAGCTTTGTGTGGTTGTGTGAGGAAGGAGTTCACACAATGAATGGGTTTAACCCATTTGGTCTTGAACAATCACATATATGATTCTAAAGTAACACCCTAATAAAGTGAATGAAGAAAAATAAAAGATAAGAGGTAGTGTGTCCATTCTCAATGTATTATAACATTTAGGGTTTGAACACAATAATGTGAAGCGGATAGTAAATTCATGAACATGCATACGTGAAGACACATAAAGGATCAAAAAAAGTGTGTACATATGTGTACACAAGTGTAAAGAAGAAGAATAAATAAAGAGAAGAGTTCAATTCCATATGCCTGATTACATGAATTCATGAATAAGAGAGAATAATTAACTTTGATGATTCTAAGTGAGGAAATCCTCATTTCTTGAGAAATCACATAGTTTTGTGTGATTATTTCCAAGAAAGAAGAAAAATAGTGAATTTGGTTGTTGCACTAAAGAATAAAGAAGAATAAGAACCAATGCAGTAGGTTAAGCACTAGAGAAGAAGAAAGATAAAAGGAGAGTTTCTTACCTATTGCTTTATAAGTAAAGAAGAAGTGGACTGAAAATATCAAAGCAGAACCAGCCTTTTGAATAAGGAAGAAGACATTCCTAGATGGTAGTATAAAGAACCACCAAGTGAAAGGGAATATACTACTTGTTTCAAGTTAGAAGAAGATTATTTCCATTCTCCCTCTGATTGTAGGGACTTACACTAGGAAGAGATTATATCCTTTCCTCCTCTAAGTCTAGGAAGACACATTATCTATTGGATTGTTTTCTTAGTCAACCACTATAAAAGCATATCACTTTATAGGGTAGAATCCATGTTCCACGCATCACCAAAGAAGGAAAGGAATAGCTACTCACAATGAGTAGTGAAACTTGTTAAAATATAGTGTGAATGTTTTTACTGCTTTCAATTTTTTCAAGAGATACTGAAAAAAGAATAAGATGATCAAGATCCTAACTTGTCAGGAGGTATATGGATAATATGTTGGAATTGGTTTTAAAACTCGAAAACACTGATTCAAAACCCCTCTTAGTGTTAGGTATATCCCAAACTGGTCCTCTCAACCCTGGCCTGGTTCAACTAATCCGACCTAACCCAGTTTGGGTCTGGGTCGGCTCGGTCTAGCCTGGCCACCGAGCCAAGCCATTGGGCCTTGATGGACCAGGCTCGGTTCACCTACAGGTACAACCCGCCAGGTTTACCAATGGCCCAGTTCCATCCATCCCATCCCATAATAGGCAGGCTAGTTCATTCCCCACTGGGGCCACCCAACAGCCTAGAATTATATGACCAGATCGGCCCACAGATGCGGGCTGGCTATACTCCATCTCAGGACGCAAAGAAGCGAAGTTGGTGCGATAAGGTCTGGCCCACCTAGAAGGCCGGTCCCCTCCATCCCAGATTTCATGTGGCGCCCGATTCATGCGCATCATGGGAAACTATGCCAACCACTCTTATGGGACTACACGTGCTCCCTGGACTATTTTCTGGTGGGTCTCTGAACCCATGTAGTGCGGGGTTCCCCCACTGACATAGTTGGGTGGCTGCATCCCTGTCTTCCAATCATTTTCCCATTGCAGAAGGCTCCTTCCACAATATCGTGGCCCGAGACGGTCGTAGAACCTCCCTCGGAATGACGTTTTTGGCACGCTAACAACACCTTCCACGGACCATTGGGTCTTCTTTTGTTGTCCTTTCTTCAATCCTTCTATTCATCTAGCCTCCATGGGGTTCCATATTCCCTACTACGGCCTTAGAAAATCATTTCTGTCAAAATGATGGTTTTTCATAAAGAATGCACAAAGGTGGAGGGGATTAGACCTTGTTCGTATCATCCCTCACCCTCCGCTTTATTGTTTAAAATAAGGGTAGGTTCATGATTATAACAACATGGTAACCCTAATTCCAACCTTGTGTATAAACACCCTCTAAAAATATCAAGCACTCCACATATAATCCTTTTTATGGGAAGATCCACATTCGTTGTTTTAGAATAAATCACTAGGAATCTCAAAACAAAAATAACCCCTACCTGGAGAATGTTCTCCGTTCGTGTCAATCCGTTTGATGCATTCAGCATTCGCCATTTACCAGTCACGTTCTTCAAGGTGTGCTAATGTCGCTAGAGATTAGCTGCCGTTTGTTGGAGAGGATTCCTCACTGTCGGTTTGTCAGGGGAGTTCCACATTTTTTATCCCATTTCTCTAACCTGGTTAATCCCTTAAAAGAGAAATGTGTCACAGTGTTTCTATTATGTTGCGTTGTCACGTCATTACATTGCTTCATTTTTGAAACAACGTATCAGTTCCACTTCATCTAAAGAGTTGGTCTATTTTACATTAACAATCCATTAAAGGGATTCATTTAATGTGACTCAACATCACCTCATCGTCTCACCATAGTGCAGACATGTCACTGCTCAATGGTGAAGGAAACAAAAAAAATTACTTTTTATGTTATTTTTATTTTTCTACTGAAACATATATAAAAAATTAGTCGCCCCTCATTGGTCGAAGATTGTTTGTTTCTATGAGAATCCTGACATTTTGATTTGAACAATGCCCTCCTATTTTTGATATGATCACCAATTTATATGATAAAAAATCATGCTCACACGTTTATTTAAAGGAACTTAAAAAGGTTCAAAATTATATTTCGGGCTCACTGTGTCTCAGATTCAGGTGTCATATGAGATTTTTTGTCTTAAAATTATCCCATTAAAATAAAAAATTACATGTAATTTCGACAACATAACATTACCCCCACTATTATGGCTTCACATCCCTATAAGACAAAACAATGTTGAACAATCAAATAGCGGTACTAAGCACGAATCTGATCCTCCCACTCCCATGTTCCCTCCTAGAGATTCATATGCTACCACCGAATGTGCACTAGGGGAATCAACCAACCCTAAAGGAACCACTTCTGTTGATTCTCTATCTACACTGGGAACTCCACAAACATCTCTCCATCCTCAATGTCCAGCTCTCCCTAGTCAATGATGTGTGATGGATCCTGCACGCACCTTCTTAGCTATGACACGTTGAAATCATCGTGCACTTGGTGCATCTGTGGGGGAAGATCTAGGAGGTACACCACCTCAACAACTCTACTCATAATCTGGAAGGTGCCAATGAACCATAGAGATAAATCCACACCATGGACAAATCTCTGCAATCCCTATCAATGTGAGACCCGAATATACACATGGTCACCTTCCTTTAACTCAAAGGGACTCTGTCTCCTATCAGCATTAGATTTCATCTAGCTCTATGTAGTCTTCATCTTCTCCTGGATGACCTACACCTTCTCAGTGGTAGCCTGTTCGAGATTTAGACCCATGAATACTAACTTCTCTGGGTCTGTTCCGCATAGAGGTGATCTGTAAGGCCACTTGTACAAAGCTTCAAATGGTGCCATTCCAATGGTGTAGTGATAGTTTTTCTTGTATGAAAACTCCACAAATGAAATGTGGTCCTCCAAGCTATGAATGAAATAAAGGATGCAAGAAAGAATCATGTCCTCCAATGTTTGTATAGTCCACTCCATCTCACCATCAGTATATGGGTGAAAATCTGTGCTTAAGCACAGCTGAGTCTTGAACGCCTCAAGTAATCTCTTCCACATCCGGGGTATGAAGTGAGCATAAAAATCAGAGACGATAGTCTAGGGAACCCTGTGAATCCGCACTATCTCTTAGACGTAAAGGTATCCCAATCCTTCTACTGATCCATACTCCAGGATGGGTAAGAAGTGATCCGACTTGGTGAGTATGTCAATGATCAACCAGATAGAATCATGGCCCTTAGACATGTGTGGTAATACCATCATGAAGTCCATCGAGAAACCATACCACTTCCATTATGGTACCTCATGTGTTTGTTCTATGCTTGCTGGAACCTAATGCTATGAATTTACTTGTTGACAAGTGAGGCACCATAAGATGACATCGACCACAGCTTTCTTCATCCATAGCCACCAATACTGATGTCAAAGATCCTGGTACATCTTCACCACTCCCAGATGTACCTTTAAGGTGGAGTTATTTAAATCCCTCAAAATATATTATCACAACACCACTAGTACTACTACGAACCCTCTGAAAAGGATGATGTGCTCCCCACCTATCAGAAATCCATCAGGATCCTGTCATGAGGATAAATGAGCATGCTAGGCCTTGCAGTCAACATCCACAATTTGTGCCTCCCAGACATTCTATAAGAGTGGGGGAGTGAAAGTCATCCACTGATGGTAGACTTCTCCATCATCATCCATGGAGGAAATCTGTATCGTAGATAGCATCTTTGTCCCCTCACTCAGTAGATAAAAAAAAATCTTCTAATGAGTGTTTCTACCACCACATTCAACATCCCATGAGTATTGACAATCTCTAAGTCATGGTCCAATAATAAATCCATCCACCAGAAATTTTCAATGTTAGGTCATCTAGGAGAAGATATTCGTGAGACTCTTGTGGTTGGAGTATATGGTAAACAGTTCTCCAATCATGTAGTCTCGCCAAATCTTCAAAGAATGGACCACTAATGCTAACTCTAGGTCTTGGGATGCATAGTACTACTCCTGCTAACTGAAATTCCATAAAATTTAGGTGATCACTTCATGGTCATGCATCAAGACACAACCCAATCTGGTCCCTGATGTGTCACATAAAACAACATAACCAATTGCTTCCTCTGGTAGTCTCAAGATGGGGGCACTCGTCAGTCTCCATCTCAGCTTTTAGATACTCTACTGGCACTTCTCCATCCACACGAAGAGATATCCCATCTATGTCAATGATGATAAGGGTGTTGAAACTATGGAAAATTCTAATATGAACCTCTGGTAGTATCCTTCCAACCCCAAGAAACTTTGCACCTCATTCACACACTTGTGTGGTTTCTAAGAAAGCACTACCACTATCTTCACTGGATCCACTGCAACTTTATCCTTCAAAATGACATGTCCTAGAATGTGGACCTCCAAAATCTTTAACTATAACTTTGAGAGCTTCCCATAATGCTATTTCTCTCAGAGTGTATCATGTACTATC
Organism: Viscum album; assembly: GCA_963277665.1. Lineage (NCBI taxonomy): Eukaryota > Viridiplantae > Streptophyta > Magnoliopsida > Santalales > Viscaceae > Viscum > Viscum album. Next base: position 1,041,109,909 of record OY728165.1, read on the forward strand.
CACAGGTTTGTAGAATTATCCTCCTCTAAGGTCTAGTACACCAAGATGGCATCAATGAATATCACCATGAAACAATAGAGGTAACGCTGGAAGATCTTTTTCATTATTTAAATGAACAATTATGGGGAACTGGTCATGCTAAAGGGAATCACCAAGAACTCCTAGTGGCCATACATGAATCTAAATGTTGTCTTCGGTACATCCTCTTATCGTACCTGAATATGGTGATAGCCTGATCTGAGGTTTATCATTGAGAACCACCTAGATCCCTTCAGCTGGTAGAAGAGGTCATCAATTCTTGACAGTTGATATTTTTTCTTCACAGTCACTTGGTTCAGGTTCTGGTAGTCCACACATATCCTCAAGATATCATCTTCCTTCTTGGAAAACAACATAGGGGATGCCCACGGTGAAACACTGGGTCTCACAAATCCGCTGACCATCAATTCCTCCCTCAGTACCCTCAACTCATGAAGCTCTACGGGATACATCTAATATGATGGGGTAGATATCGGTGTCTTCTTGGGGTATAGATTGATGCATAAGTCTACCTATCTACGAAGATGTATTCCCAGAACATACTTAGGGAAGATATACATGTACTTATCCACCAATACAAGAAATCTCATACTCCTTTTATCCACTGCACTGAGGGCGAGTCTATCCAACTGGTGAGTGATCGGTTTCACCCTCCTATGAGAAAGTTTATCATGTGCTGCAAGATTTCCCTTCTCACCGGTGAAGGAAAACCTTGTCCTATCTTCATGGACACACCGTACTCTATTCATTTGAAAGTCAATCTAAGAATGAACTGTTGATAACCAATCCATGCCCATGATGACATCACAAGGCCTAGAAACCACTACTAGGAGTTCCTAGATGATGTTATCACCTCCAAGAGTATGCTCACACAACTTGAACCTATGTGTAATCATCGAATTTCCTTTTTTAGGAGTCTCTAATCATAATGATCGATCAAACGGGTCCACTGAAATCTCCGGGTCTCAAACAAGGTCCCTAGAAAGGAAAGAGTGACTAGAACCTGTGTCTATAAGAACTACATCTAAGATATAGAAGACATATATTGTACCTATAATTATCTCTAAAGTGTCCTGGTCAAAGGTCTCCACTTTCTGAAAATGAACTCTCCCCTATCCACATACTTCATGAGGCTGTGGCGGACCACCGGTGGGTGGTGGTGTTAGTACCTCGAATCGTCGCCCACCACTTGCTACTGAGCTTTCACCCCTTCCATGTTTACTACCCCTGCATACCTCCTCACTCGAACCTATACCTCTAACTTGGTGTTCTCTTGAAAGTCCTTTGATTGTATGTGTGGTGGATCAGGAGGTCACAAGCCATGTGTCCCAGCCTGCCACACGTGAAGCACAACCTAGCTGCATTTTGACTCCCTCTGCTTTGGGAGCCTCACTATACCGACCTTGAGTCCTAGGGTCGTACCCTAAAAGATATGACCTGCTTGGTCCCCAGAGAATTCTGTCCACTACTCACCACTGAATTCCCTATTTCATGGTGTCTACTAGTGGCTCTAGCTATTGGTTCCTACTCTTCCCGGAAGCTGTCCACCAAAAGGGCTCACTCCGGCACCCTAGACTGAGTAGCGATGCTAAGAGACACCATGGAAACCATGGTCTATTGAATCAATCACTTTTCAAATGCTCAATATTTGATGAATAGATCTCACACCATATATTTAGAGTAGCTGGAGAGGTCTATAAACCTCACATAGTACTCAGCCACAGACAGGCTTCCCCGATGTTGGTGAAGAATCTCTTATATGCACACTGAGCTTAAGGTCACTAGGAAGAACTCCTCTCGTAAAATCCCTTCACAGTCATCCTAGGAGAGGGTCACCTCTTCATGAGTCTGAATCATCAAGATCCACCATCTCCCTATCGATCCTTAATGAAGGCTCCTTCCTAAGATCACCATCGGGTCAAGTGCCATCCTCACTAAGGAAAAGACTCACGTCACCACCTCTAGCATGTATTTAGCAGCCTAAGGATATGTCACTCCCATGAACTTGGGTGGTCTCTATATTGGGAACTCGTGCAAGGCGTTGATCTTGAGTTCATCCTCTTCGAGTAACACTAGTAGTAACTGCTAATCAACATGTGGTGGTAACACTTGGGCACCACCCAGTGGGGCCATCACTAGCACATGTCCCTAAACAGATGCCTCATCACTAGGAGAGTTGTCCTCACGGTCATGAATCAGAATCGTAGCTAGCTGTCTGTGTAGGGGAAACCTAAAACCGATCAATATGTACAAAACTCAATAGATAATAATTGGGGAGATGACCCTAATTAAAATAGAACATGAGGAAACAATCAATTCAAATATGATTCACGCAACCTATTTTATTATATATAGAGCTGAAAAGTAGAATTCATGGTCGTGGTATATGGATACGTTGGCCATTGCACCAACACTGGACTCCCCAAATCTGATAGTTGAACTGGAAACATTTAACATTGTTTCCCAAAAACAAAACAATAGACTCTCAGTATTTGAGGTATAACCAACAACCTATGATACCACTCTGTCACAACCCTTCCCCTGGGGCCTGTGTTGTGACTCCCCCGAGCCATCCTCCCGAAGGCCAGGGTTTGGGGACTAGCACTGGAGGTGTCAACCTACAAATGGGGTTCATTTTTATGAGTACTTTTATTCACACAAAAACTACCATGGATTAAAAAATGGAAAGGTAAAACATACATGCCACTAAATACCCATTGAGTAAAATTATAAGCTATAGGTAAAATGGGCCACAATACAAACTCAACAAAAGACATACTAAAATATAGTAAAGTACCAAAGACCTCTAAAAATCCATCCACTAAAAATCCCACATGATAGGTAAGTGTAGAGTAGATTCCAAAAGCCATAAAAGCCTCCCCTGCCTACCTAATCTCACTAGAAAACACCAGATCCTAGGACACCATGTCCTCCATCAAGGTAGTGGACATCTGCAATAGAAACAACATGTGCATGTAAATCCCATGAATTGGTGAGTAAAAAAATTCTTAGTAGGGACCCCAAACCACAAATGAAATACCAAAAAGCAATCCACAAAGAAAATCACAAAGCATGATCATGAAGTAAGAAAAATCTAACAGGTTTAATCTAGGGTATAGAAAGCAAGACCATTAGTTGCAACATAGATCGGCTTGGGCTAGTAGAGTACTCATCCCTGGTGAGTACCATGGGTAATTTGGTACACACAGAGCCACTCCCCACCATGGGACTACTGGGTCACACAGAGCCACTTCCCACCTAGGCCATCGTACTATAGTACTCATCCCTACTGAATACCATGGGTCATCCGGGTCACACAGAGCTGCTCCCCACCGTGGGTCTACTACGTCATCCAGATCCACTTCCCCATTGGGTCATCATAGCTATTCCACATAGGGTTACTTGTATCTGATCCACACAAGGTCTCTTGTAGCTGATCCATATAAGGATTCTTGTCAGCAGTCTTTCGTCTCAGTCATCCATAGGATTCTAGTGCATAGTGCACATAATTCTGAGAGAAACAGCTCCTCAATCCATTAATTGCATTTCAACGTCCATGAAAACCACCTCATATAATTAAAAAAACAATTTCATTACAATGGTTACAACTCTGCAAACAGATAGTCAATCAAACGTTCGGTTTGAAAGATATTTTTGTTTTAGTAATAGGGGGCCGGTCATGTCTAGGCCCGGTCTGACCTTGTCGGACCAACATAACCAGCTTGGACTGGGGGCCCTGCATTCCCCAACCAATTTTGATGGATCCAAACTGACCCATTTCAGGTCTTGGCTAGCCCGGTCCGACCTGGCCATTGGGCCAGGACCATTGGGCCTTTCCAGACCCGAACTGATTTGGAAGGGGGTCCATCCCCTCAGGTTGCCTAGTGGCCCAATTCCATCCAGCCCGAACTAAAATAGGTGATCCGGTTCATTCCCATCCTGAGCTATCTATTGGCCCATCATTATACTACCAGACATGCCCATAGTAGTAGGCTGACTTTACTCCAACTCGGGAAACGTAGCATGTTGGTTTCCGCACCATAGTCCGGCATAGATGCAATGTGGCATCCAGTTCTTTTACATCATATAAGGTTAAGTCATCCGCACTTTTGGAGTTGTACTCAGTTAGTAGATCACGTTACAGCATGTCACTATGGCAGGCATAGTACGAGACAACCCTACCGATGTGGTCGGGTGGTTGCATCCCTATCCACCAGCCACCGTCCCACTGCTAGCGGCTCCATCCGTCATACTGGGAGCCGATCTAGCCATGATACCTCTCCAGGGTCACCTTCATGGCATGGCGCCACCTATATATTTCCTCCACCATGGGCCACCACCATTATCACCTTCAACAGATCATTGGCTCTGCTCTAGTGGTCAGCTAGTCGAGTTGTATATGCCTCTAGCCTCCATGGGGTACCATCTTCCCTGCTACGGCCTTAAAAACTTCTTACCGTCAACTTGGAGGTTCGACCACAAAGAAATCACAATGGAGGATGGGATAAATACTTGTTCGTGTTGGCCTGCACCATCCAATTTAGAGTTTAAAACAAGGGGGAGGTTCAAGATTATAACAATAAGGTAACCCCAATGCAAACCCCAAGTATAAAAACCATCCCGAAAGAACAAGTGATTTGCAAATCAACCTATTTTGGTGTTGATATATGTTCATTGTTTTAGAAATATGAATGGGGAAAATCATAACAAAAATAACCCCTACCTATAGAAGGATATTTGTTGGTGTCAATCCATTTAAATCAGTCAGCATTTTCCACTCTCCGGTCCCGTTCTTCGAGGTGTGCTGATGTCGCTATCGATTCACCGACATTCATTGGAGAGGACTCCTCATCGCTGATTCGTTAGAGGAGTCCCACATTTTTTATACTGTTTCTCTAACCCCATTAATCCATTAATAGAGAAATGTTCTGCATCGTTTCTATTACTCTGTGTCATCGTGACATTACGTTATTCCATTTATGAAACAACAGATTGGTTATGCTTCATCAAAAGAGTCATTATGCTACTCATTAACGATCCATTAATGGGATTCATTTAATGTGACTCATCATCACATTTATACCACACTGAATTGTAGACATGTCACCTCTCAATAGTGAAGGTGACAAAAAAATTACTTTTTATGTTATTATTATTTTTCTCCCAAAAAGTCTGAAAACTAACTTTTCTTGTTGACCCTCACTGTTAGGCCCTTTCTAGGTGAATCCCAATATTACGAGTTCAACAGTTCCCTTGTATTTTGATCTGAGAATTAGTTTAAAAGTAAAAAACCCCACTCGCATGTTTATTTAAATGAATATAAAAAATGTTTAATATTCTATTCCAATCTCACCGGGCCTTGGAATATGGTGCCGTCTAAGCGTCTGGTCTTGATGTAATCCAATATAATAATAAAAAAATACATGGAATTTCTGGTATATTAGAGGGTTCTTGGATTGATGGGAGGTCATTTTTTAGCCATATAACATTCATTTAATATCATAGAAGTTAGTGAAAGATCAATCCCTAGATGATTTCCTCGCAACACACCCTTCTTAGAAAAATACACTGGAAGACACCAAGATCCTGAATAAAGTGGTATTCAATACCAATGACACTCCCCATAAATGAGAGATGTACATTGATGGAAAAATCATCAGTCTTTTTGGAACATGAATTGAAAATATGAAGCACGAAGGGGTTGGTCTAGGGAATATATTTTTCTCTCCAAAAAAGATGTTTTTCCATACTCCTCCTCACTTTCTAAAGGCTGCAAAAATAATGAGAAATAATTCCAATTCCACATCACTGGATTGAAACATTCCCTACTATTGCACATATCATACCCTAATATCAAATAGGACTTAGAGTTATTGATAAATAAGATCAATGGGTAAAATTCCATTAAAAAGAAGGAACAATACCCTCACACAGTCTACATTAGGGGATTAATGGTAGAATTCCACTTTGATCCCACACTTCACTATGTCCATAGATCACAGAATGCTCATTCCAATTCACTAGCCTACGTAACCTCCATCCTAGAAGACCATGATCTAGAGGTAGAAACATTACATATTACACATAGAATAATTTTCTCATAAATCATCGTATGTGATATAGAGGCAATAAAATGTTTCAACACTACCCCATAGAGTGATGAACCAATAACCACCCCAGGAGGGATGGACCAATTATTGGTTATGTTAAAAACATTCTATTGAATGATTTCACATTATAGGAACATATTTGACATTGGTAAACAAAATTCCCCTATCATGATTGCCTAAATGAGAAAAGAGTACTATATAAATGAAGTTTACACAAAATTCTCCTCATCTGCATAGAAGAAGGTGCCATTTCTAAAATCATGGAGGAATTCCATGTAGGGTACTTCAGTACTAATCAATATGGAACCAAGCTCACCCACCAAATTAGATGTTTTGGGTATTAATAGAAAACCATTATACATGACTACATGGAATTCACCAAGAAATTTCATGAGATCCATATTGATGAAAACATCATCCATCAGCCACATAAATTTCTACATATAGCTAAATATTCATTTCCATTTTCTAGTTGGGCAATGGATATTGTGGGTGCATATCCCCCAACCACCACTATACGGTTCAAGTACATCCTTAATGCTACTAACTTCTTTCCCAAAAGGTATTAGGCAATACCACTCAATGAATTTGGGATGAAGAATATCATCATCTTCATGAAGTACCATATCAACAGGTTTTTAGTCCCTCACACAATATTGACGGACAATGATACCAACTTCTATTTCACAGAATTTAAAAAGATGTACCATGAGTACAACATCAAGTCGAATCACTCATATCACTATAATGCTATAGAAAATGGATAGATAGATTCATTCATTAAGACTCTATAGAATATACTCTAGATGATGATTAATATGGATAATTGTACTTGGCCCGAAAACTCCTCCTTGCACAATGGGCCAATAGTAGCACCACGAGTACTACTACATAAAAAACTCCATACACACTAGTGTACAAGACCAAGGTAGTTTTAAACACATAACTATAGATTCACTCACTCTAGATAGATATTTGTAGAAAACTCTCAGAATATGAACACTAAAAAAATTTTCTAGATGAGTTGGATAATCTAGATGAGAAAATGTTGTGTGAACTAAAAAATTTGTAGATTCATAAGAATCAGATATCCCATGCCTTTAATAAGAAGTATTGACTCTATTCATTCATCCAAGGGGAACTGGTACTAGCTCTCAGAACCCCAATGATACCAGGAAGGAATCCCCTAAAGTAGTAACCCATGTGGGTAGTAACATATGTAATTCATAGGGTTTATCATAATGGAGCCTACTCAATCACCACCAAGGATGGGGAGAGGGTTATCCAACCGACCAAGGAAAGATTTCTTATTAAATACATTTCATAATTTTCGGAAATGGAATCCATATCGAAGTAAGTTCTATCATACATCCTAACCACATAACATTAAACTTTATAGAGAATGTCTTCACCGAATGACATAAAACTACACAGATCCATGATATCCATCTTTATTCACATCGATTCACCCATTTCCTTATTGCATGAAACTAAACTACATGGAAATGCATTTTTTATGCATGATGTTAAACTTCATGATACTTCGAGAACTATATATGGCTTGATATATGTTGGGGAACCATGATCCTATATCATGGTCTATCAACTACTTGATATCAAATTCCCTTTTTGTATTATTTGCAGTCTCTATATTTCATTGATACCCATACATTTCCATGTTTCTCACACAAAGAAAGGATCACGTGAAATTTGGAATTACTAAAAGGACTAAACTTCAAAAGAAAGGAAAAATTTAGAAAATAGGTATACAATGGTCTTGAATGCAATACCATAAAAGGAATACTATGAGTCCTCACTGTATGGTGTTCAACTACACATTCAATTTCCTTACTGCATGAAAATGAACATCGCAGATCCTAAAGAACAATGTGTGGTTTTATTCTCATCATAATTAAAAACCAAGAATCCTACAGACTTCGACTCTTGGGAACAACCATAATTTTCCCATAAATTGAAATTGGTGAACCTCTGTCCTTACTTCATGGAATTAAACTACATGGTATTTCCTGAACTACATATAGCTTGATTCCTAGCATCACTGGATATGTAGCGGCGCCTGGATATCTCAAGCTATGCACAAATACAATGAATGATGGAAATAATACCCACCTCGACATATGTATCAGACCTGTATAGAGTGTTTCCCCTCAAGAACTATGTGTGGTTTGATTCTCATTCTCAGGAGATAAATAGTGACACCCATGCCTACATTTTTTGGGGCCAACTACAATATTCACTTATACATGTTAGTTCAATATTGTCCCCACAGCATGACATTCATCTTCATGGATGTATGTTTTTGTCCCATGATGTAAAACAACACAGGTTTTATAGAACTACGTGTGGATTCATTCTCATCCCCATGAGATACATAGTGATTATCAAACATCCATTATCAAGCCCAGCCTAAACCTTACCGATTTTCATGTCATTCCATTTTCATCATCACCACATGAATTTAAACTACAAATATTTTCATGTACTATATTTGGTTTCATTCTCAACTTCATGATATACATAGTGAATCCTAGACTTCCACTCTTGGACCCAACCATATTGTCACCATTATTTAACATTGGTTCCCATGTCCTTATCACATGATAATAAAATGCATGGAATATGTCCTTAACACATGACAATAAACTACATGGAATATGTCTTCCTCACATGATGATAAACTAAATGGAAAATTTCCTTACCGCATGACATTAAATTGCACAAAAAAGTCATCCCCACTACATGACATTAAACTCTACAGACCATCTCCCATTTTTTATTCCTTATCAAAGGACCACATGAGACATATCTTGGAAAACCAGGGTATGGGGTATATCCACCACCTATTAAGAGTAACTAAATTCATATACCACAATTCATGTCATGAGTGTCTCAGGTATCCATTTTCATGGCCCTAGAAAAGGATATCTGGCTTCATGTGACCATTTATTTGTCTACGCATGTGTGCCCAAAGATATTGCATATTGGCTAATGGTAGTCAACCAAATGCACCACTCTAAGAAAGGTAATTCCAATCCATGTGAGACCTGACACCACTACGGTAGCACTCAACACCTCAGTGAGTCTAAACTACTACAAATATGACATTCCCATATCATTACTCATGACATCAACAAACTAGATCCATGATTTACAACATCTCCATATCCTACAAAAGAAGATGTTTTAGTACTCTTGAACTTGGGTATCCCAGTGAGGATCTTGAGTAACATCTCCCATACTAGGTCCATACTAGTCATGAACCTAAACTGTATATCCGTTGTTAAAGTTATAAAACCTTAAAATCTATCACACAATTGTCCAAATCTACCATACATAAACTACTAATGAAATATATGAAAATCTTGTGAGGGTCAAAACATGCAAAGGGAGACTTGGGAAAAATTTGTCGCTCCACCCGCTGAACTATTCGTCCATAGAGTTCATTAAAAAATCAGGGAAAAATAAAATAGAAGCATAAAGCTCATATGATATACTCTATAGTGCTATAAAATCCAGGCTATTCTCACTAGACACCCTAGTCCAAGAAAGAGTTAGAGAATTTTTTTCATAACTCCTCACTGTGAGAATATATTTTTTAGGCAGTGGCACAACTTTTAGGGTGCTCAAACCCTTCATTGGTATTACACATTTCATAAATCACTCTTCATGATTTTGGTGTATCGGACCACCATAAACTTTTCATGGACCATGGATGAGATATTTGGCTTCACCTGACAATTTCCCAACAATTCATGAATAATTATGGATCAATAATATTATCCTATGGTCGTTAACCAAATCCCTCACTCTTTAAAAAGTAAATTTGGATCCATGTGATCCCTAACACCATTGTGGAAGCACTCAACACCTTAGTATATCTGAACTACTCCTCGTATGACTGTCCCATACCATTCTTTTGATCCAATCATTTTAAACCATAATTTAAAATTCATGAACCAAACTATTCTAAAAAATTAAACAACCATAATGTTACTTATACATTTTTTTCCCTTCATTAAGGATGGGTTGTGACAATTTATTCTCAAAACTTTGATGGACCACACCTTGTGACTGAAAACGATAAGGAAAGGGGCTCCAGCTTTATGATTTAAGAGCTTACTTCATTAGGGTTCCCAAATTCTTCATATGTAGATTTTTTCATGTTTCCAAATTCACCATCAAGGAGTTTGAGTGTTCGTAAATCTTTTATAGCCCTCAAAAGAAGTGGAGATAATATTTTCTTTCCTATGAAACTGATGTATAAGGGGTTGGGCCTGTCAACTAAAAGTTATATCCTCCGTGTCAGAATGGAGAATCTAATCCTTGTGAGCACTGAAAACACCTCAACAGAACCTTTCACCTTAGAGTGTTATAGGTCCTCCCAAGTATATTTTCTCCATCCCATATTCATATACTCAACATTTAGTTTATTATTTACATTACCCACATTCCAACTATATAGATAGGCCTAGTATCCCTAATATTTCACCCTCACCAATATTACCTACATAAATCTTGCATAGAACTTAGAGAATATTACTAACATCAAGAGACCCTTTTCATAACTATTCATGAATGTTTATGCATCCTTCATATGCACCTAGGCCCAGTAACCAAATCATTCACTTTGTAAAAAGGTAATTCCAATCGTCCTGGGCCTCAAATATACTGTAGTATAACCTAGAACCTCATATTGTTTTTGGTCATTCCTGGCATGTCTGCACCATATCCCAAGATCCTACAAACATATTATCTAAAAGACCCTAAACTAAAGTAATAAAAGGTTAGAGGTAAAAGGACCTATTCTAAAGAACAACAACATTTCATCCATAAAATTATTTTCAGTCTCAATATATGACCTTATCATGTTTGGGTTGCATTCTGTTAATATAAAAATTAATCACCCTTATGATCATATCTCTTACATGGATAATCCCTCTACGTATCAGGTGATTTCAGGATATCTAGAACATTTTACACATATATAATCTTATTTCATTGGCCATTCATGGTCATCTTTAAATGGTACCTATCATAATTTCAACATTCAATTCAGACAATGAAGATCATTCAATACGAAGAAAGGGATGGGATTCATTTTCAATGCCTATAATTTCAGATAATGGGGATTCATAATTTTCAATAATATAATGTTTAAAAAAGTTATTCCATATGAAATAATGGATCTCCACATGCTCGACCCTCTCCTATGGAAATAATGGTCAAAATGGTACTGCAACATTTTACAGCCATTATTGAATCTGCTTAGATGAGTCATTAAGATCATCAAATATTTTCTCCAACAAGAAAAATATTGGAATAATTGATTGAAATGATCACCCTCTACATCTTTCGCGTGTTTTAGATCATATTATTTGGAAATTGCATCGAGTCTAGCATTCTCTGCCATGCCCAAAAGTTCCTCATACTCTACCAGTTTCTTTTATAATACCTAGAACGCATACTGAAACTCAGATAGTTATGTTTTAATATGGTATATTTTATATTAAAGGTTATTATTTTTTTCCAGGAGATGGTCAGTTTGAATCTTCCTAGAATTAACTGCATTATGGTGGGCAATGACCTCCGTCATACATTGAGTAGATTCATTCACAACTCTGTTCAAATTTATTGCCGCTAAAGAAGAAGTCTCACTATCTTCCACCCTCAATTAGAAACACCACTTCTATTATCACAAATAGATCACCTTCTTTACACAACAATGAAGGGATGAATATTCCAAAAAATCATATTTGAGGGAGGTAAACATGAATCAAAGATAACCCAATCAATATTTCAGCTGGTCCAGCAGGGTTTCTGACACTAGAATCCAGATCTCCCTCCACATATGTCGTCGCATTGATTGATAAAATGTTTTTGACCCGAGACTTTGGACTTAGTTTACATTGAGGATGGTAATATATTACATTACAAGATCACTCGGAGACATGGTTGTGCCCATGATCTTCGATGATGAGGGGAGAGAGTTGGCCTCCGATTTGGGTTCCCCAGTCAGAGGAACTCCCAATGGGGAAGGCACCAAAGCCTCTGATCTTTAGGGTGAGAACACCACATTAAGGGGTGAAAGAGCATGGTAGTTATAGGATGAATTATTTTGTTCAATCAAAAGTTTGCAGATGTTAGAATGGTCAAAAACATATGTATTTTGGTCTTGTCACCTACAGTATCCCCCACCTCACCCCCATATACATGGTGATATAAAATTCCTTGAGATGAACGTCTTTGTGGTACCACATACCAACTTTCTATAGAAGTACATAACTCTTTACCTTTAAGGACTGAAAAGTATATAAGATAATTTTAGGAGGTATGACCCTAGTAAATAGAATTTCTGACCATGGATAATCATATAAGTTCTATAAAAACTCAACTTCACACCGGCTAGACTAGCGGAAGAATATTTACCTATATCGATACCTTCCAAAAATGTTTTAAACCACACCTAATCAGATTGTAACTTAGATAAAATGTCTATAGAAAGAAGAAAAAATAATTCAACAGGATGCTCTACCATGCTTGTTCCTTGGTGGATCAGATATGGTTCTAGCTGGTCTACTAAGGCCATTGAATGCACATACACATCCATAGAAATTGAAACATGCCCTTCTAAATGAGCCTATTGATGACATGTACTTATTCATAAGATCATGAATTTCTTTAGGATAATATATGATAAAGGCAGGATTCAAATACCCAATTGGCTTAGGGGATCCGGAGTAGAATGGATTCACCAAAAAAATGATTCCAGGTGTTTATCATTTTCCACTCTGAATAATGGCCTCTAGAAGGTGTCAAAGCAAGAATCGTCACCTCAGAAGAAAAAATCGCCACCCTAATCAAATTTTGCATTCTTGGGGACCCTTCCGGTCACAACCTATCCCTCGAGGCCCGTTCTGTGACTACCCCAAGTCCACCTTCCATAGGCCAGGGGTTGGAGACTAGCAACAGAAAAGCATTTCCCTAAAAAGGGAAGGCATTTCCAGAAAACCTATACACACATTGACAGGAATCACTATGCTCAAGTATAGCACAACAGAATAAGAATAGTGTAACCAAAACTAAAGATCACCACTATGTTTAAATGTGAGTACTAAAAGTAAAGGGTCCAGAATACAATCCCAACTGAAATGGAAGTACAACAAAAAGGGAAAACAACTCGTAAAGTCGTCCTCCAAGTTTCTTATTTAAAGGATAGGTATAGATCATCACCAAAACTCTCTAATTCCACTGATCACCTATGTACACCATCTATCAACCACCTCTGAGCACCGTCAATCCTAGACTACTCAAGACTCAGTCTAGTTTTTCATCATCTGCACAAGACACAACAATGTGCGGATGAAGCCCATACCGGGTGAGTATAACTATATCTAGTAGGGTCCCCAACACCCCTGATGGTCTCCCAAAATTCAACAAAGGAAAATCCAAAAAGCGTGATCTCAATCAGAAAACTCAAATAAAAAGACATCTCACACCGGGTATAACTTATGTACAGATGTATAGATGATTAGTCATAAAGATAGATCCTCTTATTCATCAAGGGTCTCTACTTCTGACCCAAACAGGATTTGTCCCACTTAGGATCGGTATGCGCTGACCCACACATGATTGTTGAGCACTGACCTGCATAGGATCTGACCCACTCATGATCGGTATGCACTGACCCACATAGGATCGCTGAGCACTGACCCACACATGATCTCTGAGCACTGACTCACACAAGATCTGACCCTCACAAGATCATTATGCGCTGAACCACACAGGATCATTGTGCACTGACCCACACAGGGTCCGACTCATAGAGGATCGGTAAGCGCTAACCCATGGAGGATCACTGAGTACTGACCCACACAGGATCTTAGCCACACAAGATAGGTATGAACTGACCCACAATGGATCATTGAGTTCTGAACCAAACAGGATCGATAGGTACTAACCCCCAAATTATTACCCTTCATTCTCTACCTCATAGCCCACCAATGGATTCTCGTACGAAGCACCCTTGATTCTGGGAGGATTCTCCCCTCAAACCATCATTCGTACCTCAACCACCATGGATTCCCATGAATAAGTAAACCAATGAACCACCAAGTCATAAGAGTTCCAACACATTAGATGATGTGTCAATCAGACGTCCAGTCTGTGAGTTATAATCATTTTAGTGTCGTGGTCCCAGTTGGATTTGGGGTCGATCCAACCCAGCCATTCTCCAACATAATTCAAAACTCAATTGGTGTTCCTCAAAAGGTCTACCTCTTCCAATGGGTTCTGGATCCATAGAGGGTTCATCAAACAGAAATTGGATTTAGGAAAAATGCCCATTTTAGAGTAACTAAGCAGCAAAAGGGGATCAGGTCTGGTTCAACCTGGTCGGACCGACTTGACCCGACCTGCTAGGCCCATTTCAAAGGGTCTGGGCCTAGCCGAGTTCAGTTGGCCCTAGTTCATCCCACTGGGCTGCATGATCATCCCGTTGGTCATGGGTTTGGCCCGCGGGGCCGCGGGCTCGGCCCACTGGCTGTGAGATGGGCCTGTTGGTCTGCGGGTTTGCCCCGGCTCACCCGGCTGGGCGAGGCCTTCTGGGCCATGGAATCACCTGGCCCATTGGCCGGTAACGGGGGTATGCTCCCCTTCTAGATGGCCCAGTCATTCGGGTCAACATAGAAATGACTCAAGAACGCACTGTACCACCTGGCATGTCCGCTCGGACCAGTCACCTATGGGACTAATGGGTTACAGGTCCACCCTCCTCTGTGGCTTGAAGCCCTGACCTTCCTACATGGCACGCCATCCAAATTCAATGTGGCCTATGATGGATGGATACCCCTTTCCTCTATCATCGCTCAGATCTACGACCCTCCATTGTGGATCTCCACCGTCATCAACGCGGTAGGTGTCAGTCAACCACCCTTGTTTGTTGTGGCACCTTTGGGTGCCACCTCCTCTTTGTGAATAGTGGATATCAGTCACCACCATCCTCAGTTACTAGTGTTACTACGCTAGAGGAGCTTCTGCAGGCCACCGATGAAGCTCATGTGGTGTAGTTTTATTCTCGCATGCGCTTACGGGCTTCCCGTGATGGTGCCTCCGCTGCGCGACCCTTGGTTTCACCTTTCTTCCATATCATCCAGTCACCCACAATTAACACAACCATTACAGATATCAGCGGTTGGTTTAGGCCTTGTACGTTTGGCCCGTGCCCCCGACGTTATCATTGTAATAAGGGAAGTATTTCAAGAATGTACAACTCTTAGTTAAACAATGAAACCCCCCAACCTCATGTTCATTGGAAGTCGATGTGGGTGATGAAAGAGAGTCAACATGCGAGGTTGTTGTAGATGAAGGAGAAGGTTCATGTCCTTTGGTTCTTGTCATTTCCCGTCGTCGAATCCTCTAACTTTCGCCGTATATCCATTATATGTTGGTGGAAGATTCAGTCATTAATTCATCAGATATTCCTCTCTTTTGTCTAGAAACTCATGATCAGGTTTTGTTTAAATAGAATAATAGAGGAGATCTACCCATCACACAATTAATGAGGTTCATTAATAAATTTAATTATTGAACCTATTAATTCTCCCAATGTTGCGGTTACAAAACCAAGTGTATCTAGCCATTAAATGGTCTGACAACCCGGTGGTACCGCCCCCGCCATTCAACAGTTACAAAATGAGATAAAATAACTCATGGAGTTATTTTATTATTTTTTTTTGAATTCCAAAAATTAACTTTTTCATCCAACCCTTTCCGGTCAATGATAAGCTTCTTCTAAGAGAATTCTAGCACTGTAAATTCAACGGTGCCCTTGGATTTTTAATCCGAGCACCGGTTCAAAAGATAGAAATCACAGACCTCACGTTTACTGAACGTACCTCAAGAAAGATCAAAAAAATTATTAACAGTCACCCTTGACCCACACTTGTCGAAGTTAGGCTCTACCTAAGAGGGACATTCCCTTATGAGTTCAATGGTTCTTTCAGATTTTCTATATGATTTACCATTTAAGAGTTAAAGAATTTAACAATAAAATAATTGCTACTTAATTATGTTAT
Source organism: Viscum album (assembly GCA_963277665.1). Taxonomy (NCBI): domain Eukaryota; kingdom Viridiplantae; phylum Streptophyta; class Magnoliopsida; order Santalales; family Viscaceae; genus Viscum; species Viscum album. The sequence continues at coordinate 1,041,126,152 of OY728165.1, forward strand.
TTACAACCAAAAACTAACTTCCATTGTTGCCATGTGTCGACAATGGTTAAGATTTGTCTAAGGAAATAATACCCTTATAAGCTCAACAATGGTCTCATATTTTCAATCCAAGTCACCGTTCATGAGTTATAAGAATTTGAAAAATAAAATATTTCTATTTAATTATTTCATTTATGGTTATGCCATTTTTGGGTTTTCTCAATAGAGGTATGCTTCGACTAAACTAATGTCGCACCTTGGGTAAACCAGCCATCCTGAATGCAACTGTGCCCTCAAATATATGATACGACACCCATTTAAGAGTTATTATACTTTTTAAAAAAAAAATGCACACACCCTCTATTTAAAGCTTACCATTTATTTCAACGGATCATTTCGGGCACTCAGGACATCAATATCATGTACTGTCAAATTTCACGGTCTCGAAATAATTCCATATAATTATATATATGTATATGTATATATATATATATATCGAAATTCTAGGAAAACACACTCTCCCCACCTTAGGGTTTTAAGTCCATGAAAGAAAAAACAAAGGCAAATCAGTCAAATGTGGATATTGAGCATGAATTTGAGCCTCTATCTCCCATATTCTCTCTTGGAGGTTTCTATGCTTCCACCAAACTCGCACCAGAGAGATCAACCATCTAGAAAAGATTCACTCTATTTGATTATCTATCTCAACCATGACATCTTTAAAAGTCACCCCATCATCAAATTACAACTCATGATCGTTGATAACGTGTGATGGATCATGCACACATCTCCTCAGTTGTGACTCATGGAAAACACTATACACATGGTGCATCTGTTGGGGAAGAGATAGGTGGTACTCCACCTTGACAACTCTACTAAGAATATAAAAAGGTCTGATGAACCTCATAGATAGCTTGTCCCCCAACTAAATCTCTGAAATCCTCTTTGGGGTGAGACTTGTAGGAAGACATGTTCTCCCTCCTCAAACTCTAAAGTCTCTATCTCCTGTTGACATAAGTCTTATTCCTACTATGTGTCGTCCTCATCCTCTCCTGGATGAATTCCACCTTCTCAGTGGTAGCCTGTACCAACTCTGGACCCATATTTGCTGACTACCTTGGGGTTTTATAGCATAGAGAGAATCTGTATGGTTTCCCGTACAAGGCCTCAAATGGTGCCATGCCTATGGTAAAGTGATAAGTGTTGTTTTATCTGAACCCCACCAGTGGTAGGTGATCCTCCCAATTGTGACCAAAATCCAGGACACAAGCACGAAGCATGTCCTTCATGGTCTGTATGGTGTGGTCAGTCTGACCATCAGTATGGGGCTAAAAGATGTGATCGAGTGTGATGGAACTTGATGCTCAGCTTTCACTTGCTGGAGAATGAGGCATCATGATATGAACTTTTCCACGTCTTTCTTCATCCCTGGCCACCAGTAATGATGCCAGAGGTCCTAGTACATCTTTGACACACCCGAATATACCTCCAAAGGGGATGTGTGGAAATCCCTCAACACATCCTCTCGTAGTGTCATAGGTACCATGGTGCATCCTCGAAAAAGGATGATGTGATCCCCACCTTCAGAAAATCATTAAGGAGCCTATCTTGAAGATATCAAGTCTTGTGAGGTCTCACAATCCATGTCCCCAAGCTGTTCCACTAGAACTCACTAAAGGAGTGGGGGAATGATAGGGATATACTTGAGGTAAGCTGCTCCATCACTATCCATGAAGGATATCTGCAACACGACGAGCTGCTCTATTTCTTCACTCAGCAACTACAGACCAGACCTCCTGCTGAGAAAGTCTTCCACCACACCCCCCTTCCTAGGTCTATATACTATCTGAAAGTCACAGTGTTGTTGTAACTCAAACCATCAATGTTATATCAACTTCTGAAAAGCCTATGGGAACCCTTCCATCCATACAAACTGCTACCCCTTTTAACTGATTGGTGTGCCATCAACCCTCTGGTAGTGGGTACTCATTCTCCACAGACACTTGGTTAATGTTCCAGTAATCCACACATAACCTCAAACACCAGGTCTTACTAAGAACTTCATCTGTAAGTCTCCCAACTATACTCTCACCTCCTAGAAATCCATGGAAGCCATCCAAAATGCAGTTGTAGATATTGGTGTCATCCATGGGTACAATCCAATGCAAAAGTCCCTCTCCCGGTGGGGAGGTAATCATGGAAAAATCTTTAAAAAGGATGTTCCCAAACACTGCCACTACTTTTGGGAAATGAAAACTCAAAACTCCTACTACCACAAGAGTAAGTTTGGCCGACTCAGGAGTGATTGGTTGCACCATCCTATGCATTAGTTTATACCATGCTGCCTAGGTTTCATTTATCTCCGACTAAGAAAATCCTCATTCCAACACTGTAGATATACAAAATCCTTTTTCCTAAAATAGTAAATCTGAGAAAGAACTATAGATGACCAATACATACCAAAGCAAACATCGTAAGGCCTCGACGCCACCAACAAGAGGATCCAATCGATACTCTTGCCTTATGTTTCAGATCACACCGTCCGCATAAGTTTGATTATTGAGTCTCCTCCCATAGGTATTTCCACACATAAGGGTCAATTCAATGGTTCAACTGGAAAATCTAGGTATTGAACAAGATTCGTGACAAGAAGGAAATATTAGTACCAGTGTTGATTAATACGGAATTTGTTAGTAGACGTAGATCGTTCCTCGAATCATTATTGGAGACCTTGGCTCACACTCCTTGACAGCATGTAGCTACTCCCTTCTCTGGTCCTCTAGCTCCCTATGCTTGGTGGGGACCCCATTTGGGTCGTGGTTGTTACATGTTGAAATATATAAAACCTCAGGCTTCTCTGCTAGCTCCTCTTCCACATCTGCTACCCTATAGATTAATTTGTCCCTCTTCCCAAAACATTTTACACACCCAAGTCTCTGAGACTAGATTTAGTTTCTTGCTTTCCTACAGCTAACATTCACTGGTTGTATCTACTCATCCAAAGAAAATTCAACCACAAAGGTTCTCTCTATCACCATAATATAAGTAGTAATGCATAGATAAATAGTGTCAGCTCGCTTTTACCTAAACACATCTCACTCAGAGGTCCGAGCCCTAAATCACTATTCATATAATATTCATCAAGTACCTGGAATGGTTGGTACACATCAATGGATACTTACCTATCTACATGTTTTCCTCCTGAAGATATAGAAGCTCTTGGGATCACTTACCGCTTATTTTTTAGGTTAAGGGACCCATTTTCATTGGAAGGTTCTCAAGCCCTGTCAGTAGAAAATTTTCCTCATCGTAAGATAATGGTAATCTAAACCCTAACATATCCCTACTGATACATGTAAAATCCCCACTTCTAGGACCACCGTTTGATATAACAGTGTCGTTTCTTGATGGAACCTTGGTCACCACCTCAATCTAGTCCTTAGCTGCCTATGAGTTGGGATCGCCTTAGATCCTAAGTGGTATCTGTCACTGAAAATCTGGTAAGGCACTGATCTTATATGTGTCCTCTACTGGTAGCACTGATAGTAACTGTTGACCAATGGGTAGTGGTATCACTGGGACACTGCCCAATGGTACCATCTCAGGCAATAGTCCTTGTACTACAGCCTCACCACACCATGGACCATCCTCATGGTCACACATTGGAATCCTGGCTAGTTGTTTTCATGGAGGGATTTTGAAAGAGAATCAATATGAACCATGATCAAAAAGTTATACATGGTGACATGAATCAAATGAGTTAAAAATAAAAAAAATTTAAAAAACACACGTAATTAGTGTTTTCGTGTACCGAGTCGAAAAACATAATTCAGGGTCATGGTGTATGAATACGTCTGCCGCTAGACCAACACTGGAATCCTTGGACTGAAATCCGAACTCAAGAAATGTAACACTATTTCCCCAATTAATAAATATAGACTCTTAGTTATTCTTGTTGAACTGATCGCATTTGATACCACTTTTTCAGGACCCATCCCTCAGGGATCGTTTCATGAATACCCCAAGTCAGCCTTCCATAGGCCAGAGGTTGGCGATTAGCACCAGAATGAAATATCCCTTAAAAGGAAAGGCATTACCTCAAAACCTGTACACAAAAAAGTAGGGAACTCGGCGCGCAAGTATAACACAATTGAAGAAGGATAGTCCAACAACAATTAAAAATAACGACTATGTGTAAAAGTGAGTAATGAAAGTAAAGGGGCTAGAATACAATCCCAAATGAAATGGAAGTATAGAAAAAAGGGAAAATAGCTCCTAAGGTCATCTGCCTTGGTTCCTACCTAATGTGTAGGTACAGCTCGTCAACGCATCTCTCCATGTCTACCAGTCACCTCCGTACATTGTCTTTCAACCACATAAAATCACAAATAAGCCCTGACTCCTCAAGACTCAGTCTAGATATCCTTCATTTGCACAATACACAACAAGGTGCAGGCGAAGGATGAGAAGGGGTGTGTATAACAATACCCAATAGGGACCTAGAGACCCCCTATGGTCGCCCAGATTTCCACAAACTAAAATCCACAAAGCATGATATCATTCACAAATCTCAAATCAAAAGACATCTCACACCCGATATAACTTAAGTACATATGTTTGATTGTAAAGAAAGATCATTCTATTAATTTAAGGGGATCTGTTGTTGACCCATACAGAATCTTTCCCACACAAGATCGCTATGCACTGACCCATAGAGGATTGTTGAGTGTGGAAGCACACAGAAACTGACCCACCTAGGATCAGTATGCGTTGACCCACACAGGATCACTGAGCACTAACCCACACAGGATCTGACCCAAATAGGAATGCTGAGCGCATACCCACTTTAGATCTGACCCACAAAGGATCAGTATGCACTAACCCACACAGGATTACTGAGTTCTAACCCACACATGATCATACCCATAGAGGATCAGTATTCACTAACCCACATAGGATCGCTAGGCACTGAACCCCATAGGATCTGACCCACAGAGGATCTGTATGTGCTAACCCACACTGGATCGCTAATCACTGCCCCACACAGGATCTGAACCACACATGATCGGTAGGTACTAACCCCTACGAGATCACCCTTCATTCTCCACCTCAAATCCAGCTACTGGATTCTCTTACGTAGCATGCATGATTCGGTAGGATCCTCTCCTCAAGCCATCGACCATACCTCATCCTCCACAAAGTCCCACGAAGAAGTAACTAGATGAATCGCCCCATCATAATGGTTCCAATGCATCAGACAACACATCAATCAAATGCTCAGTCTGTGAGTTATATGTATTTTAGTGCCGAGGGCCCGGTTTATTTCAGGGTCGATCCAACCCAGCCATACTCCAACATTATCCAAAACTCAAATGAAGTTTCTCAAATGTTTTTCCTCTTCCTAAAGGTCCGGGCATGGTCGACGGTTCATCAAAAAAAAGTCTGATTTAGGAGATACATCTATTTAAGCGTAACTAGGGTGAAAAAGGGGTTCAGGTCCGGTCCAACCCTGTCCAACCGACCAGACCCAGCCCACTGGGTCGGGTTCAAAGGGGCCATGCTCATCCCACTTTGGTTGGGCTTGGTCCATCCCACTGGGATGTGGGATAGGCTCGCTAGGTCACGAGTTCAACCCAACTCACCCAGCTAGGCCCGACCCGCTTGCCGGGCACGGGGGGTCCCCACCCCTCCTAAACAGCTTGGTTATTTAGGTTTATAATGATATGTCTCCAGATGTCTCCGCACCACCTAGATGGTCTACTCATACTAGTCACCTACAGGACCCAGGGGGCGCGGTTCCGCCCTCTGACGTGGCTCGAAGCTGCGACCTTCCTCCACGGCACACTGCCAGATGTCAACACGACATGCGATGGCTGGAAGCCCCTTTCATCTGGTGGGGGTCGGATCCATGGCCCTCCTTTGTGGCCCGCTTCCATGGTGCGCCATAATCATCCATGTGGTCAGTGTCGGACGACCACCCTTTTATGTCACGGTGCCTTCGGGAACCGCCTCCTCTTCGCGGCTGACGGTTGGCAGCCACCATCTAACACGATCACCAGCACCAACGCACTGGTAGAGCTTCCACATGCCCCTGGTGAAGCTCCGTTGGTTCGATTTTATTCTTTCCTGCACCTATGTGCTTCTTGGGAGGGTGCCTACGCTGCACGACCGTTGGTTCCACCTTGATGACATATATTTCGGCCACCCACGAAGAACACAACCATAACCGAGATCAACAGAGGGTTTCGGCTCGTTCGCTCGGCCCATGCCCTCCGTGTTAGCATTATAATAAGGGAAGAATTTCAAAAGTGAATAACTCTTCATTAAAAATTGAAACATTGCTAACTCGATTTCTTTGGAAGTCACTACGGATGAGGAAGGAGTGTCCACATTTGCGGGTGTTTCGAATGAAGAAGAAGGTTCACATCCTTTGGTGCTCGTCATTGCCTGTCATCAAATTCTCCAATGGTCATCGAAGTTCCATTCTACATTGGAGAAGGCTTCATCGTCACTTCGTTGTAGGTTCCTCTCTTATGTCTAAAAACTCATGCCCATGATTTGTTTAAATAGAAGAAAAGAGGAGATCAACCCACCACACAATTCATGAGGTTCATTAATAAATATAATTAATAAACCTATTAATTCTCCCAACAGTGTGGGTACACAACTAAGTGTGACCATCCATTAAATGGTCTGAAAGCCCATCGGTCCCACCACTGCCAATCCACAGTTACAAAAAGTGATAAAATAACTCGTGGAGTTATATTATTATTTTTTTGTAATGTCAAAAATTTAACTTTTTCGTCCAACCCTTGCCGATCGAAGTTAAGATTCACCTAAGAGAATACCAGTGCTATGAATTCAATGGTTCCCTTATATTTTTAATCTGAGCAATGGTTTAAAAGATAGAAATTTCCACCTGTAAATTTACAGAATGTACCTTTAAAAAAGTTCAAAAAATTATTAACAATCAAACTCCACCCATGCAGGTCAAGGTTAGGCTCGGACTAAGTGGAACACATCCTCACGAGGTCAACAGTACTCTCAAATTTTTAATCCAAGTTACTATTGAGGAGTTAAAGAATTTAATAACAAAATAATTTCTACTTAATTATTTTATTTAGAGCCAAAAACTAACTTCCACTTTTGGCATGTGCCAGCCATATTTAGGATCTTCTTAAGGATAGAATACCCTCACAAGCACAACTATGGTCTCAAATTTTCAATCTGAGTCACCATTCATCAACTATAAGAATTTGAACAATAAAATATTTTTATTTAATTATTTTATTTATGGTTATTCCATTTTTGGGTTTTCTCACTAGAGGCATGCACCAACTAATTTATAGTTGAACCAAGGGTAAACCAACCATCATGAACACAATGGTGCCCTTAGATTTCTGATCTGGGTAGTTGTTTAAAAGTTATTTCACATTTCTAGAAAAACTTCTCACCCACGCTATTTAAAGATTAACATTTTTTGAAGGATCATTTCGGGCTCTCCGAACCACAAAATCACGTGTCGTCAAATTTCGTGGTCTCTAAATAATTCCATATAATTAAAAATTTCATCTGTAAATTCTGAGACATTTCACCTCATCACTGGTTCTCTAGTCACCACAAAATTCCACTCATATGACTGTAAAAATAGAATTATATTCAGGACATGGTAGGGATGAGTGATATTTAGAAGCATCCTCCAATTTCCATGCATATAAAAGATATTTATATACTATCAATGGCACTATAGAGTCTTAGGATCCATAAAAGGCTCTGACTCAATGCTTCCTCAGTAGCAGGGTAACCCAATTCATCTGCAACAATATGAAGCATTCCTGGGAGTACCATTGGGTATACTCATGAATAAATAATTATCAAACCTCATTGACTCACTAAAATCAATTAAATATATCAGAGAAAGGCCCTCAATTAATCAGAATGTTCATAAAATGTAATACCACAAAGAGAAAAATTATTTTCAAAACCTTTCGACTAAAGCTATGAGAATTCCATTATTCCCTAGAGAACATATTCAGAATGCTTTGCCTTCTGGATATCCCATTGCGGAGATAAAATAGGAAACATCTGTCAAGATCAATTCTAGTACTTGTGGTAGTAGATTCCACTACTGGTAATAGTAAATTGTTTATTTCCTTATGAGGTCCTATCAGAGAATCATACCTTTTAGAAAACCAACTACTTCCCAGGACTATGATTTTAATAAAAAACCATGGGTCAACAGACCTCACTTACTAGATCAGACAATTTCCCATTGGTGTATGAACAAATCAAAATATCTAAATGGCCTTGGGATAAGATTATTAGTTCATCATGGGGAGTAATGCATATTTCTGCACCGATTCATTCTTCAGTAAACATCCTCCAAAATTAGTGAGCTACCATCGGGTGCCCCTCATCTCTAAAGTATATAGAGAATAGAAACCATAATAGATCCAAAAAAATTGACATCTAAACTAGAATGGTATGTAAAACTCACAATGAGGTCCCCTTTGATATGGGTGGAACAAACCCCCTCATGAAGTGACATCAGATAAGCACATTCTTCAATGCTCACCGTACCATCGTCAACATAAAATCTTGTCAACACAGAACCATATGTACTGAAGGATAAATGTTCATGGAATTTTATAAATTCTCTAGCTTACCAATCCTTTATTACGATGGGTATAACCCCGTTAATTCCTTACAAGTATATTACCAAGATATTATTATGTATTTCTCGAATGTTTAGGTACTCATAACCACCAATACGAGTACCTATCCAACTCCATAGTACATGGATGGGCCTTAAGATTTTATAATGGGCCTCTCCCTTGTAAACATGATACAAGAGGTGGCAGAGCCTTTCTATCATAGAAATTTCTAGTCACACACACTCTTCTCTGGCCATCATAGTTGACATTGTAAAATTGGACACCCTAACTCCCCCTTTATAATTTGTCAGATGTAAGTTCCCACATAGGTACATGGCCAAACAACCAGCCAGTTATACCAATCGATCAACATTGGGGACAACCTCCCAGCACAAATATTTATATTTCTCTCCTTCAACTGTAGACTAGTATGAACCAGATCTCTATGAGAATCCTTTATGGGCTAAGACATTAGATTCCTGACCTGTAGATCAGAGTTAGTCTACATAATTATGTACACTACCCATGTTTTGAAAGGGATATCTTATCCATGAAGTTCCCCCTTTGGATTGGTTTTCATAAACATCTTAATCAACTCTTAGGTTAATGGCGGAGTCCTCATCACATCATCCCAAGCTGATTAAGGGGAAAATAGTTAATCATACATTACGACAAGTATAGGGACACCACATATCTTTTCCATGTCACGTAGACTAATTATAACCATTCCATGTATATGGTTGAAATTGTTCATATCTGGGATCTGATGATTAAGTATATCTACCCAAATATTATTGTTGAAGTTGGTCACTATCTATATTATATAGATAAACTTGTACATTCAAATTTACTTTACCAACCCTTGGAAATTCAGACATAATATGTTGAACCCAGTAGGGCCATACATAGTCTAATCTATAGCTTCCCCCTGATTGGAAGTCCTAACTAGAAAACTATCAAAATGTTTTTTTAGAGGCAGACTATTGTATTATTAAACAATATATAACATTTTCCTTATCAGATGTATGATTACTCCCATTGAAGTCATTCAGCATAAATATCAGTATATAATCATCCTCACAAATCCTTTTATTGAAAATGTTTCCCCTGGATAAATGTTTTCTCATAAATTGTTTTGGCCTCATTGAATCTTGATAGAGGGCGTGAATGAAAACTTCAGTGGATGAATAAGAGCATCATTGGTGAGACCCAATCTTTAATGTGGAAATAATTATTAAATGGGATAGTTTTAGAATCATGACCCCATCAACTTCAATAGAATCTTTTGAAATGACCCATCAGAATAATGGAAAGAGGGATCCAGAGTCGCCACTATAGCATTGCAGTGGGAAATTTATTCCCTTGCCTCCTTCTTCAAAATAATTTCACAAGACTGATGGAAACAAGAATCTATATAAAAATAAGTAAGTTGAACATTTCAGACAAAGAAAACATAAAATATTCTAAAAAAATAAATTAATGAAGGATCCGGTGGCATCATGAACATCGTATAACTTAGAAATAGATTTTTGAACCACATTAGGAGGCCATGAATCTTTTGACTATAGGAGGACTCATGAGTCGAATAACCCCATTAGGGTCTCATATGAATCACATAACTATCTCTACAAGTCATGATTGTGTGGAATGAACATGGTCACGTGAGATTCAAGTGATTGATTGAATGAGACAACAGATCTTGGGAAATCCACACGAGAACCACAACCCTCATAGACAACAACTAATACAACCTGGCCCTTTATTAGCGCTAAAAACAAGCATTAACAGTGCTTGAAAAGCGTTTTTAATGCCAGTGTAGATAACGGGAGGGGGGGGGGGGGGTCACCTTTATCAGTGCTTTTCGGAGCGCTGATAAAGGGCTCCTTTATCAGCGCTCCTCTAACGCTGTTAAAGGTGTCCTTTATTAGTGCTCAAAAAAGTGCTGATAAAGGAACCATCGCCTACACCTGCAAAACAGAACCTACACACCCTGCACACCTGCACACCAGAATACCTGCACAAAGTATCACATGTACAACTGCACAAAATAGCACCCACACATAATATTTTGACCGACAACGGTATATAAATTTACTTAACATCATGAATACAAAAAAACACATTTCTATATACATTCCAAACATTGTTTTACATGGTTACAATTACAATTATTCAACAACAGTTGTAAACATTCATCTTTATCCTTTGATATCCGTGATCCGCTCTCAAAAATTGTCGTTCACAGTATTTGTTGTCGAACAAAGCATCCGAGCTCAAGGAAAAAAATTCACCTATAAAAGAAAAAAAATATTATGTTAGTAATGCAATAATGAAAGATATTAAAATAGTAATATGAAAGAATACATTAATATGGAAATGTGAAACTAAAATATGAAATTTTAAACTCAAATGTTTTCATTCTCATAACAATGAATGAGAATAATGTAAAATCAATATGTTTTTGATTGATTTATCTCATTTAATATATACTTATTCTTAATTTAATAAAATGAATTACCAGTCACACTATGCATTGGATTGAGGTGCGGTTGATTCGTACACGTCACAAATGACTCATGGATCATTGTACTAAAGTTTCAAAACAATCCAAACGTGTTTTCTCAGTATTCCGTATGTCAGTAGTGTTTTTTTCTAAATTTATGTCATTTTCAAACTGATATCAGACACTTTTAGCCATACAGGTCACACCGTGCGTCGGATTGAGGTGCAGTTGATTTGAACATGTCACAAATGACTCATGGATCATTTTCCTAAGGTATCAAAACAAGATGAATGCGTTTTCTCAGTATTCCGTATGTCATTAGTGTTGTTTTCTAAAGATTGTCTCAATTTGAAACTGATATCAAACACTTTTAGCCATACCGGTCACACCATGCGTCGGATTGAGGTGAGTTCGATTCATACACATCAAAAATGACTCATGGATCGTTGTCCTAAAGTATCAATACAATACGAATGTGTTTTCTTGATATTCCATATGTCATTAGTGTTGTTTTCTAATGTTTATCTCAATTTGAAACTGATATCAGACAATTTTAGCCATACCGATCACATTGTTTGTCGGATTGAGGTGCGGTCGATTCGTACACGTCACAAATGACTAATGGACTATTGTCCTAAAGTATGAAAATAATCCTAATGTGTTTTATTGGTATTCTGTATGTCCGTAGTGTTGTTTTCAATAGTTTATGTCAATTTGAAACTGATATCAGACACTATTAGCCATACCAGTCACACCGTAAGTCAGATTGAGGTGTAGTCGATTCGTACACATCAAAAATGGCTCATGGATCATTTTCCTAAAGTTTCAAAACAATCTGAATGTGTTTTCTTGGTATTCTATATGTCACTTACGTTGTTTTCTAAAGTTTATGTCATTTTCAAACTGATATCAGACACTTTTAGCCATTCCAGTCACACCGTGCGACGGATTGAGGTGTGATCGATTCTTACACGTCACAAATGACTCAGGGATCGTTGTCCTAAAGTATAAAAACAATATGAACGTGTTTTCTTGGTATTCCATATGCCAGTAGTGTTGTTTTCCAAAGTTTATCTCAATTTAAAACTGATATCAGACACTTTTATCCATACCGGTCACAACGTGCGTCAGATTGAGGTGCGGTCACTTTATACACATCAACAATGACTCAAGGATCATTTTCCAAAAGTATCAAAATATTACGAATGCATTTTCTCAGTATTCCGTATGACATTAGTGTTGTTTTATAATGTTTATCTCAATTTGAAACTGATATCAGACACTTTTAGCCATACCGGTCACACTGCGCATCAGATTGCGGTTCAGTCAATTCATACACGTCAGAAATGACTCATGGAACGTTTTCCTAAAGTATAAAAACAATCCTAACGCATTTTCTCAGTATTTCATATATCATTAGTGTTTTTTTCTAAAGGTTATCTCAATTTGAAACTGATATCAGAAACCTTTAGCCATACCGGTCACACGGTCCATCGGATTGAGGTGCAGTCGATTTTTACACATCACAAATGACTAGTGGATCATTGTCCTAAAGTATGAAAACAATCCGAACGTCATTTCTCGGTAATCCCTATGTCATTAGTGTTGTTTTAGAAAGTTTATGTCAATTTGAAACTGATATCAGACACTATTATCCTTACCGGTCACACCGTGCGTCGGATTGAGGTTCGGTCAATTTTTCACGTCACAAATGACTCAAAGATCGTTTTCCTAAAGTTTAAAAAAAATCCAAACGTGTTTTCTCGGTATTCCATATGTCAATAGTGTTGTTTTCTAATGTTTATGTCATTTTCAAACTGATATCAGACACTTTTAGCCATACCGGTCACACCGTTCGTTGGAATGAGGTGAGGTCGATTAGTACACATCAAAAATGACTCAGGGATCATTTTCCTAATGTATCAAAACAATACGAACGAATTTTCTTGGTATTCCATATGTCAGTAGTGTTGTTTTCCAAAGTTGATCTCAATTTGAAACTAATATCAGAAACTTTTAGCCATACTGATCACACTGTGTGTCGGATTGAGGTGAGGTCGATTCGTACACGTCAAAAATGACTCAGGGATCATTTTCCTAAAGTTTCAAAACAATTTGAATGTGTTTGCTTGGTATTCTGTATGTCATTAGTGTTGTTTTCTAAAGTTTATGTCATTTTCAAAATGATATCAGACACTTTTAACAATACCGGTCACACCGTGCGTCAGAATAAGGTGCGGTCAATTTGTACACATCAAAAATGACTCAGGGATCGTTGTCCTAATGTATCCAAACAATCCTAATGAATTTGATCAGTATTTCGCATGTCATTAGTGTTGTTTTCCAAAGTTAATCTCAATTTGAAACTGATGTCAGACACTTTTTAGCCATACCGGTCACATTGTGCGTCGGATTGAGGTGTGATCGATTCATACATGTCACAAATGACTCAGGGATCATTGTACTAAAGTATCAAAACAATCCGAATGCGTTTTCTCGGTATTCCTCATGTCATTAGTGTTGTTTTCTAAAGTTTTCTCAATTTGAAACTGATATCAGACACTTTTAGCCATATCGGTCACACTGTGCATCGGATTGAGGTGCAATCAATTTGTACACGTCACAAATGACTCATGTATCGTTGTCCTATAGTATCAAAACAATCCAAATGCATTTTATCGGTATTCTGTATGTCATTATTGTTGTTTTCTAAAGTTTATCTCAATTTGAAACTAATATCATCCACTTTTATCCATATCGGTCACATTGTGCATCGGATTGAGGTGCGGTCGATTCTTACACGTCACAAATGACTCGGGGATCAGTTTCCTAAATTATAAAAACAATCCAAACCCACTTTCTCTATTTTCCGTATGCCACTTGTGCAGTTTTGTAATGTTATGTCAATTTCAAACTGAGTAGTAGGAATTCACTAATCTAAGGATATGAATCATAAGAAAGGGAGATCATAGATGCTCAATAAGTGTAAAGGGAGATATCAATGTCCATATAAAGATAACATAAGTATTAGGAACTCACCTTCATTTTCCTATTTGTTTACATTCTTCCATCAGGTACGTTGCCCATTCGTTTCTAAACAAATTTATATCATATTCTGAATAGGAGTTATTGTGACAGTCATTGTAGTACTGAAAAAATATAAATACACAATGGGTTAATAATTATTTTAAATTAAGTAGTAATTATTTTCAAAAATACCTCTTCAGTGGAGCTAGTTTGTTCATGAAATATGATCTCTTTCATAAATTTAGAAACATTATAAATGTAGTCCTTATCGTTTGTTTGTTTTGGACATTGCAGAAACATCGAGAAAAATAAGTAATTTGTTTTGATATGTATTTGTATAGTGAAATATAATTATATATACCCAGATACTTCTCCATTTGTAGATCTTGTGGGCATTTTGTTCCTTACGCCCTAGATTCATTCCATCCTCTAGACGATATTCATACACCACCCTATCATAACAAAATCCCCATTAAAAGAGAATATAAATTATATAACTAGATATTTAGTTCTAAAATGTTGGATCTAGTGTATTAATAATTGACAAGCACCATCATGTGTGGTCAGTTTGTTGGATATCCATGAAGTGAATCCATAAAATAAATCTTTGGAGTATCCAAATTGGCTGCAATGAGAATCCAATGATCCCTAAACACACAAAAAGAAATATGTACTGATAGAAATGATAATATAATTAATATGATTAAAATGTAGAGTTTTACCCCTACAACGTTGGTATTAAGATGAGTCTATCAGTCGTAATTCTTCTTTGAAACGTTCTAAGTAAATTTGACATTAATTTAGCTTGAAAATCAGAATCTATTTCTTCTCGTTGTGTAGAAATGGTGTGAGGAATAATGAGTCCAAATTTGTATTCATGGGAAAATACCTTCAATTTTTTTTTCATATATACGCCTATGAAAAATATGAGATGTATTTATCCATAATTATCAAAGTATATTAGCTTCTGTAAAATCAAATCATGAAAACATACCTCATGTATACATTTATAACCGAGGCGCCTATCCAGTCATATGTGATGATCTCAACAACAATATCTGCACTAACAAAATCTAATGTTTCCTCTCTGTACATATCTTTTTCACAAACAATTGTATGACACTTTCCACCTATCATTTTCGTATCCACGTGAAAATGCAATGATATTAAATGTGGATATAGAACGGGAGGGGTGAACACGCTCTCAGTAGATAGTTTTGATCGATCGGTTGATCTTTTGGAGCTGCTCTTTCATTTTAGATCCTCCATTTTGTCCTTCTGTAATTACATTAATCGGTTCAGCCATTTTATAATTTAATGTTAATGTTTCTGCTTGAAAAATGAATTGGAAATGAATACCTCCCAATCGACATGTTTTTTACAAGATTCAATGACCATGCAACGAATGTTCCAACAGATATTTCCACCGTATGAATGTCGTCATCGCCATTTGGAACGGGTAGCTCGGCACTCGGCTCATGAGCTACGTTAATCGATAATTTGACATGACCAGTTGGAAGTGGTCTGGGGTGTAGCATGTCATTCTGCATATTGAACACCGTAGCCCTCGCTACAAGGTGATGGGTGGGAGTTGACAGATATAAATCACAGTCATTTTCACCCTGTAAAATATCATTACATGAAAGGTATCAGTGTCTATGTGATTCAAATTTCACAGAAATGAATATTAGAACATTTATTTCCTTAGTTAAGTCTCGTCTTTGAGGGGAACAGATCGCCTCAAAGCTGGTGGGGGTGGGGAGGGATCTTCTCGCGCGGGTTGTTCTTGAGTTGTTTGTTCTCTTCACCTCTCCTTTATCAAACTCTTTAGCATCGTTCCCTAAGTTTTGAATAGTTCTTCAAGGGTAGCTACTCTATCTCTCATTACATGCAATTATTTAGTTTGTTCATCTTCTTGTTTTTTTTTTCTGAAAATATGCTCGGGGTGACACCCCAAAACCCACACCTCTGACGCGACCATACTGTTCTGGCTGTTTCAACACCGCTGAAAGTATGTAGGCATCCGATGTGGGTGTTGTTTATTACTATGACTGTGTCAAATAGAAAATATGGAAAAATAAGTAATCATCGTTATGTAATAGTGATTTAAATAAAAAAAATTATATTATGTCATACTTACACATGTTTCCCACACTTTTTGTGTGTTTTCATCTACTATTTTCTCCTCTTTATTAACACGAGCCTCTTTCCATAGCAAATGGCATTGAATGGAAGTGTCTTGGGATTTTTCTTCACCAATCTGCATATAAACAGAGAAACATGGTTACAGTGTTGTTTTATGTCACATAAAATTATTACAGTACTTTCAAAATACGTACCAATTGTTTTTCAATTGAAGCGTACCCCAGCATTGCTTTATGGTAGGGGTACGCTGGTTTTGCTTCTCATTTGTTATTTTCAGCACTCAGTTGCTGTTTCATAAATAAAAACCTGTCAATCAACGTGATGAATACAAGCAACGTTACACAACGTGTAACCAAACACAATGTACCTGAAAATTCAGTTCCACACGACGGTTGGAAAACGCATCCCACTTTCCTTGGGATATCAAGTGTGCATAAAGAGGAGGCAGGTGTGGCTTGATTTACCCTTCAGCATCTTGATTTACCCTTCAGTATCTTTCAGATGATGTTTTGTTAAAATGGTGCGAAAGCCTCTATGGATCCTTCCTGCCAGTCTTAAAACATATTCTTTGTGCGAATCATCTAATATAAATGCACTCTGCAAGAGATGATGAAGATTTAGTCAATATTTCAGTATTTTATTTAATTTTATTTTAATAAATTAAATAGATGATATTGTAATGTTACCGTAATCTCTTCCTACATTTATGTTTTCAACCCGCCGACAGCATGGTGCCACGACTCTACATCAATCGGCACGCGTTGTCGAGTGACGATTGCAATGTAGCTACTAAATATGGCTTTGTTGGGGTTTACATTCTTGCCTCATTTATTCCATCCCACCTCATATTTGATGCCTTTTTCTTTTGCCTTAAGGATTTTGGCTAAAAATGTCAAACTACGACGCACCTGTTTTTTTGTGTCGTTGGGGTTTCATCGCCTACAATTTCCTCGATTTCTACATCATCATTATGTTTCTATGAAGCGCTAGCATCAACATCAGGACCAGCTGCAATAGATTGAGAGACATGCTGTACCTCAACAGTGGGACCAGCTGCAATAGGTTGAGAGACATGTTGTCTCTCATCAGTGGGACCAGCTGCAACAGGTTGAGAGACCTGTTGTGTCTCGGTATTGGGTGCATCAGTCAGTAATGAAGCCATTATCTGCAGAACTGGTTTAACATTTAATTTAGATCACATAAAAGCAGCAGTGAATAGATAATAACATAATGTAACACAATCTATATTACAATAAAAAACCTGATTATTGAACTCTCTTTTTTTAAAGGCTGAAGGGATTTGACCCCTCTATCAACTATCCATATCCCTTCATTGTGGTCTCCTCTGACATACAAAATGTTGTCTACATTGGGACCACTGTGAAATGATTGCGAAGTCCTAATGAAAGGGTCATCTTCCGTTGAATTTTCATCTGACCCTTCAGCTGTTTTGGTTGATAACAGAATGATTGACCAGTTTTGGTTTGCGGGGTCTGAAACATAAAATACTTGCACTGCTTGTGATGCCATTATAAATGGTTCATCTTTCTCCCATTCCTTACTGAAATCAACTTTCATGAATCCCAAATCATCTATTTTAACATCACTCCTGTTATCAACCCACTTTCATTGAAATATTGGAACTTGAAATTCCGTATAATCCAACTCCCATATTTTTTTGATGATGCCAAAGTATGAAATATTCTCATAAATTGGATTTATGTCTTTAGAACTGGAAACATGCATCGCTTCAACCACAAGTGTAACCCCACTATTCTGCATGGTATTGTCTTCATCATGTTCATTAGTATAAAATGTATAACCATTAACTACATAAGCATTGTAAGATAATGCATACACACTTGGTCCTCCGACTAGCCATCGAAGTCATTCCGAAATTGACTCTGGATTTTCATCTGACTTCTTAAAAATATGATCTTGAAACCATCCTATAAATTGTCGATTATGTGTATATGATATCCATTTTTCATCACTAGATGGATTCAAATGCGTAATAATTTCTTTGTGGATTTCAACATATGGGTCAACATCGAAACTGTTATGCAAAACATAAAGGTGGGCCTTCTCCCGATCTGTAATATTAATTGTGAAAACCTGTCATCCAGAAATTCCTTCACCCTCAAGCCGCCCAATGTGACGAGATTTCGGTAAGCCAATGCTTTCCACACTAGGAAATTATTCGGTAAATAATTCAATAGCTTCCTCAATAATATATCACTCTGCAATACAACCCTCTGGAAGTCTTTGATTTTTGACATACCCTTTCAAAATCTTCATATACCGTTCAATGGGGTATATCCATCTGTAATGTATAGGACCACATAGTCGAATCTCTCTCACCAAGTGGACCATCAAATGAACCATCATATCAAAAAATGAAGGTGGGAAGAACATTTATAATTCACATAATATGACGGTAATTTATTTTTCCAAAGCTAGAAATTTCGCCAAGTCTATAACTTTGCTGCCTATTGCTTTGAAGAAGAAACACAGTTTTGTTAATATATGGAAGTCACTCTTGAGAAAAATGCAACGTAAAGAAATTGGAATGAGATCTTGCATAAAAAATAACAGTCATGTGATTTCAGACCTTTTAACTTCAATTCACTCATTGACACAAGGTTACTGATATTTGATGAATACCCCTCTGGATCCGTTACGTCATTCAAGAAGTTGAAAAACTGATATCTCTCTTTCCTAGAAAGAGTGTAAGCAGCAAGAGGAAGAAATGTTCATTTTTCACCCTTCACTGGTGCCGACTCTTCTCGTATTCCCATCTAAACCATATCCAACCTAGCCTTAATTCCATCTTTTTTTTTGCCAGATGTATTTAGCAACGTGCCGATAAAACTATCAAATACATTTTTTTCTACATGCATAACATCAAGAAAATGTCTTATATACAGACAATTCCAGTATTTTAATTCAAACAAAACAGATCTTTTTTTTCCAACTGATTATCATAATGTTTTTCTAAGCCGTTTTACCAAAAGTAGTGTCCGCATTTTTAACTTTCTCAAACAATTGATCGCCTGTTAGTGGAGACGGTGTTGTACGTTCTTCTGAACTTCCATTAAATGATGTTGTCCAAGAACGGTACTTATGTTGTATCGGTATAAATATGCGATGTCCTAGAAACATGGTTTTTGATGAATGTTTCAACCTAATTGACTGTGTACCTTCTTCGCAAAGGGGACAGAGCTGAGTTCCTTTAATGCTATATCCTGACAAATTTCCTTATGTAGGGAAGTCATTTATCATCCCATACAACATGACTCTCACAGTGAAATCTTCCTTTCTGTAAGCATCATACAATGTAACACCTGAATCCTGCAATAATTTCAAATCGTCGATCTGTGGAGCTAAATAAACATCAATATCATTACCCGGTTGTTTTGGTCCGGATATAAGCATAGATAACATGATGTATTTTGGTTTCATGCATAACCACGGTGGTCGGTTATAATTTATCAACATAACCGTCCATGTACTGTGACTATTGATTTGAAAACCAACAGGATTCACTCCATCTATAGATAATGCAAGACGAAGGTTTCTTGACTCGTTTCCAAATTCAGGATACTCAGGATCGATTCTCTTCCACTGAGGAGAGTCTGTCAGGTGACGTAGTATCCCATATTTAATTCTTGTATCTGCATGCCATGTTAATTGTTTTTCGTTCTCCTCACATTCATATAGGCGTCTAAACCATGGAATGATTGGAAAGTACGATAAAAAATTAGTAGGACCAGATTCATATTTCTTGAATTGAGAATCACCACACTTTGGGAATTATTTAAGTGATTTGTGGTCCTTGAGAAATAGTATACAGTCAGTCAGGTAGGTGTGTATTCTTTCAGAGATCATACCCATAGAGCGTAGCATTTGTTTGGAATTGTATGTTCAGATTGGGAGCTCATTGTCTTCTGGGAGCATCTCATTCATGAGAACAAGTAGTTTCGTAAAAATGTCGTCACTCCACCCGTTGTATGATTTAAAATTATACAGCTTCAGTACGGTTGACAATGCTGTATATTTAGTGCAACCAGCATACAATGGAGTCTTTGCACAAAATTTTAACTTCTCAAACAGTTTTGGGCAATCAGAAAGTTAATCTTTGACGGTCCTTGTCATTTCCTCAATATGATCTTTATCATCATTCACATCTGTAATCACATCCTCCATACGGTCATCTTCACTATTCATGTTTGTAATCATATCAGATGATCCATAAAATGCAGTGTCATCCCAGTCACTACCTACATTCGTTGTTTCCCCGTGTTTATTCCAACATGTATAACTCTGATCTATTCCGTGACAGATCAAGTGTTTTTCCAACTCCTCTTAACTAATTTGTTTTGAATAACAATAGCGTAAACATGGACAAAGGATTTTTGAAGAGTCACATGCATGATCTTTTGCAAACATGATAAACTCTTTCACGCCTTCTTCATACTCTTTTGTCAACCGATTGGCATTAATCCATTGTTTATTTATATTCATCCTATTTGAAATCCATAGGATGAGTATATAGGTTAGGGGAGAAGGAATGTGAGTATAAGTTAGATAAAAAACTAGATACTTCAAAAATGGTAGCGACGTCCTCATTAATAGAAAATCTTGGGTGGTTCTTGGGATTCAACCAATCTCTTTCTCTCTTCGATCACCCCTAATGAGGGGTGGTTCTTGGGAGTTTATATAGCGTGTTAGTGAGTTTTACCATCATACTTCCTCCATTACTAATATAATTTATTTTCCTATGATTTGGGATGATTTTAACTATGATTTGTGTGATGATTTCACTATTTCATCTTCAAATCAATTCAGATGATGTAGATTTTGATTGTATTGGCTATAGAATATCCTTGTATGATGAAAACACCATTATTTGTGAGGTAGGTGAACCCTATAATACAAAACCATGTTCCAATTTATGCATGATTGTGCATTCATGCATGAGTATATGTGTTCCAGTGAAAGTGATTGGAATCAAGAGCAACCAAGGTAAATAAATAGGGTATTTTTGAGAGATAGAGTGAAGGTTATATTGAATGTTTGTGATTTTGTGATCATCCAGAGATTATGTATCCATGGATTAGTTGTGTTTATTAAAGGATCGGGTTTGGTATGAGTTTTGTATAGCCTAGTTAGGTTTTCTAAGGCTATTTGATTAGAGTCTTAGGCCTAAAGAAGATGGATCATTGTAACACCTGAGTCTTTTATGAGAAATATTTTGTGTTTATGTTATATAAATCACTAAGGGAATATTTCACTATATACAACACTAGATTGTCTTGCTTTACACGCAATCACGGCCTTCCTCGATAGCTTGCATCATACGCAATACCAAGTTTCACTAAACAACGATATGCTATTAAAATATTATTAAAACTAGCCGTTTTGAATAGTAATAACCACCTTTTGAAATTTTTTAAATTTTATTTTTCAAAATGGACTTCATTTTTGGATTCGGAATATCAAAATTAGCCTAGGGTGTAATTTTGGTATTTTTCTGAAAACTTTCAATTTTTGATGAATACTGAAACCACTAAGTGGTAGTTAAAAAACTGAATTTTTCATAAAATATAATTTTACCGCTTCTGTGAGTGGAATTTTAAAAATCCAAGAGACACGGTTGATTTCAGTATGTAAAATGTTGTTCAATGAGATAAAAATAATTTTTTGGTGAATAGTAACTTTTAACTTTTATTTACCACGGTTAAAAGTAAATAGGGTAATTACGGGTAAAAATGGTATTATTATTACCCTAAAACATGTCCTAATTCTATTGGATAAGTTTAATTCGACCAAAAACAACCTTATGAATAAAATATGACCATTTAGGCCCACATGGATTAGATTAGGGAATTTATTATTAATTTATTTAAAGAAGGGTTAAAATAGTTAAAATCAAAGTCTAATAAGTAAATCATTTTTAATATGGGGTTATAAATAAGAAAAATTCGACTATAAATATTAATTAGAAAGATATCAAAATTTCCTATATAATTGTATTTTATTTGTAATTTTTAGATATTAAATAATTTAATTTATTTATGACACAAAGATGATGTAGTAATTATCTAATTAATGAAATATTGACATAATTGATGTTATAAATACCCAAATAAATGTAATTTTAGACTTTTTATAAATTACACTAATTTTCTAGGTTAATATAACATGTTAGTATTGATTAACTTAACTTTTTTGAACTAATCATTCTTTTATGATTTTCACAAAACTCAATTACTAAATAGTGTCAAAATTGACATAAAATAGTTTTTAAAACAAATATTATATTATTAATTGTTATTTAATCCTAAAAATCTATGGTTAGGACAAATGACTTATATAAGGTTATATATATTAATAATAATCAACTTGGGGTTCGTTTGGATTGATATAGTATGTTTATTAACTTTATAGTGTAAGAAAACAAGAAGAAACGGTAAAAGTTAAATTATCTAACTTAAAGTTAAATCTAAATGATAAGGTTAAAATTGATACCTAAACTTGTCTAAATTCTATTTAATGAGAGTATTTTGACCCATACCCACGTTATCTTAGAAATATATCAATTTGGAGCTATTAAAAACCGATCTTGACTTTATAATAAAATAATATTTTTAGTTATTCCAAAGATGCCCCGCTGCTCCCTAATAAAAGAGCACCTCCTCCCTCTCTTCCTCACACCACATTGAGCCTTCAATCTCGGCCAACCCCTGCCAAGTTCATCTCTCCAAATCCCTAGAGACATCCTAGAGGTCTTGGTCTTCTTCAAAGACCAATTTTAGTGCCCCAAATGGAAGTCTCAAAGAAGCGCTTCAAAGAAGAGGTAATGCCTGTTACCAATTCTTTCATCTTAATTTCTTGTTCCAATTATTCTTCTTTAGTTGTTTCATTATGAAGTAATAAAATCAGTATCACTCATATACTTATATGTTTTTATAAGTATGAAACAACCCTATTTCACCATCTATCCATTCTATGGAAAATTAAATCACAGCGCGTGCGTACGTACGGAATACCGTCTCCACGCCGTGGGGTAATCTATTTTCCACCGCCACCTTACTTGGATGGGTATAATGGTGTAAATAATGAATATATGTTATTATTGTAAAGTGATATTGATTCTTAAATAATATATATACACTCCAATACAATTCCACAATCATGGGAACGATATCATCACTGGTACGTACGTACAGAATACCGTCTCCACGATGTGATGCGACTCGTTCTACATGATCTTCATTGAATAATTATTATATAAATGAATTTAATGAATTAATATGATATATATTACACTAATACAATTCTGGAAATGAGGTATCTATAACCTAAAAAGAAAAATAAGAATGTATTCGACAAAACACACATAAGAACAAAAAGTAATAAACACCCGAATAACAAGTAGTAATGAAATATTACTAATAAAAAGCTAAGAATATGACCATATATTTTATCATAAAAATAATAATGATTTTTTAATAAGTCAATAACATTATTTAAATCATTATACATGAGGTTCGGATACTTACGAAGCGAATCGGACCTAAGGTAAGGGAAAATATCACAATCTCATTTTATCCGAGATTGTTTATACTTTGGTATTTACTGTGGTGTATTTTATCATCCACATCCACGTTTCCTCAATATGTAATATTATTTACATCCACCTAAAATTTTTTAAATCCAATTTTACCCTTCGATGAGTTTTTAGTAAAAGATACGGAAGGAATCTTTTGTCGTTTTTCGTACGAGGTACTTTTTGACTTTTCCGTCAAGAGTACGAGAAGAATGTTTTTTAACTTATACGGCATGAATGGATTTTTAAAACATTATTTCCAAGAATCTTCCTTTACAAGTTTTCAAGTTTATATTTAATCAACTTCTTTTAGTTTATAATTTTATGACATGTTAAGAAAGGAAAAGTGTTTTTGAAGTAGAAAGGATATTTTCCTCAAGAATGGAGTTCAAGTGTTTTATCAAAATTATTTTCCATCAAAGATAATATAGGGTTATATTTCTATCCCTGTTATTACATTTATTTGATTATGGTGTGATGGAATTATTTTTATGAATTCCCTTATCTTATAGAAATTGTTTTATGATGTCATGTTGTTTAAGAATCCCATTTTTATTACATGGGTTATGCAATGATGTATGATTTATGATTTTGTGGCACACATATGAATGGTATAATTATGAGATGGGTGGGACCTATATCTCCCTCCAATGCATTGGGTAAAGATTTTATATCTCATGAGATAGACATGGCTGGAATTGCAGGTTAAACCGGTTCAGTGAAACAGGACTGAAACGAGTAGTGAACTCGGTTCAGAAAGGGAAATTGTCCACTAAGATAGTCTTGGCCATGAGTCTTGACTAATAAGAAATGATTCTCTATGATTATGTGTGTATGCCACAAAGTTTCATGTTTTTTGTTATTATTATTGGGATTACATTTCACTACTATGATTTATCCCATGTTATGAAATTATGATCCCTTTTGCAGGTTAAGATTTCCAAAAGTTATGTTCTTATGAATAAGATGTGATTGATATTTCTTTTGTTTACCCTTACTGAGCATTTGAGCTCACCCTTTTGTATGTTTTCTTTCCCCAGGTCAAGAGAAAGGTTATTAAGCAAGATATTCCAAAAGGTACTATAGATATGATTAAATAAATGGGAGACAGTGTAGACGCTTTATGAACCAGTTGTTGATGTTTCCCAGTTTATAAAGACACTATACCTATACGGTCCTTTCCTGGTTTTGTTATATGTTGTAATAAGTGTGCTTCAATTTCTAAGTAATAACAATGTATGTAAAGTATGTGTCGTTATAGTTGGTATCAGAGGAAAGGTATAGTAAACCTTTGGAAACTAGGATGTGAAAGCCTTAGTAAGAACCGTAAGGATAATTATAAGCATAGAACACAATATTAGTGTTTTAGAAATGGCCATGAATAACCTAGGATAAGACCTTATGTGTGAAATTTTATTCTTTATTATGTGGTTTTCCTAATATAATTAGTGTTTCTCACACTATTCTTATTGGTTTTAGTCAATGGCTAGAACCCGAAGGAACCGTGTTAATGTGGAATGCGACGGGCAATGTAATGATTATCCCCCTGAGAAACCAAAAGTTATGGGAGCTTGAATGCAAAATCTTGTATCCATTCTCACACAACTTTCTCAAGATATGAATCATGCAGGACTTCCAAATGAGCAAAGGAAGGAGAAAAATTCTATTGAATCCTTCATGAGGCAGCGTCCAGCTTCATTCAGCGGGTCTACAGATTCATTAATTGCTGAACAATGGATTAGTACTACTGAAAATATATTTTCAGTTCTTCAATGTTCTGAACATGATAAAGTCATCTTAGCAGTGTATCGTTTGGAAGGTGATGTTGATCAATGGTGGAATCTTATTAATAATACAAGGCAAAGGGATGAAATTTGAGTCCATGGAATGGGACGAGTTCAAGAACATATTTTTCAATAAGTACATCCATCGTATTCTCTGAAAAAAGATGGAGAAAGAGTTTCTTGAACTGAAGTAAAAGGATGATGAATCTGTTGGTACCTATGAAGAAAATTTTACAAGACTTGAAAGGTATGCTTCTGGTATTATTATCCAACCTGAGAGTAAGAACGATCGATTCTTTAGTGGCTTAAAACCAAGTCTTCGAAGGGCCTTAGCCATAAGGGACTTTAATAGCTATGAAGAAATCATTCGCTGTGATCTCAAAGTTGAGATGGAGATTGGAGTAACCCATCAGTAATATGGGTTTGATAAGAAGATGAAAATGGAATTCAAAGGAAAATCTAAAGAGCACACTGAAAAGAAGATGAGCTTTCCCTTATGCTCAAAGTGTGGAAAAGAACATTAAGGGAGTTGTCTTAAAGGGACAAGTAAACATTTCAAATGTGGAAAGGAAGGTCATCAGGCATTTGAATGCTGTAATGATGGGAAGAAGATTTCTAACGATGCAAACAAAGGAAGGGACACACAGAATGAACCTACTACACTTCAATGTTTCATGTGCAAGGTGATGGGGAATTATGCCAATAAATTCCCTAATCCAAGGGTTGTTGATGATGATCGAAATCAACAAAATATTAAACCTAAAGGAAAAGGAAAGTCAAATGCAATTTCTATCAGCGATGTGGAGTACGATAACGATGTGGTGAAAGGTACACTTACCATCCACTCTAAAGTAGAAAATGTTTTATTTGATTCTGGATCCACCCAATCTTTTATTTATGAAGATTTTTCTAAGGGTATCACCATATTACCTCAACAATTAGATGTTGAGTTAGCTGTGAAAACACCTAATGGCACAACAGTCACATCAAAAGTTTATAATTCTTCCTCGATTGAAGTTTGTGGGAATGTGCTTCCTGAAAATCATGTGATCCTTCCTATAGTTGAATTTGATGTGATTATTGGCATGGATTCGCTATCTTTATATAGAGCTCATATCAATTTCCAAAGAAGGGAAGTCACACTTCATATTCCAGATCAATATATGATCGTCTATCGATGCAAGGATGAACATAACCTTCCAGTGGAAATTTCTTCCATCTTATGGGTCTTGATTCCACTAAATGAAGGTTATTTATCTCTAATGGTTGGTGTGAAACTCATGATTAAGAATATTCCCATTGTACGGGAGGTTGGTGATGTCTTTCTGGAGGAATTTCCAGGTCTTCCACCAAATCGTGAAGTTGAGTTTTCAATAGAACATGTACCGGGTGCTTTGCCTATTTCAAAGACACCTTATAGAATGGCCCCAATTGAGTTGCAAGAATTGAAAAAGCAACTCCAAGAGAATCTTGATAAGGGATTCATACGCCCTAGTGAGTCACCTTGGGGAGCACCTATTCTTTTTGTTAAGAAGAAAGATGGATCAATGAGACTCTGCATTGATTATCGAGAACTTAACAAGATCACTATCAAGAACAAATACCCTCTCCCATGCATTGATGACTTATTTGACCAACTATGCGGAGCTCAATACTTTTCCAAGATTGATCTTCATTCAGGGTATCATCAATTAAGGGTCAAAAGGGAGGATATACCAAAGACGACTTTCTTTATAGGGTATGGACACTATGAATTTATAGTGATGCCATTTGGTCTTACTAATGCCCCCTACTATCTTCATTGATCTGATGAATAGAGTCTTTAGAGACTACCTTGATCAATTTGTGGTAGTCTTTATAGATGATATTATTGTCTATTCAAAGAGCAAGGAATAACATGAAGATCACTGGAGAATTATATTGAAGACCCTAATAAAGGAGAAGCTTTATGCCAATTTTACCAAGTGTGAATTTTGGCTTCAATGAGTTTCATTTTTGGGTCACATAATCTCAAAAGAGGGGATATATGTGGATCCAGCAAAAAACAGAGGTTATTGAAATATGGTCGAGACCAAGAATAGTAACTGAGATCCGAAGTTTTTTTGGTTTGGCTGGATATTATCGACCTTTTGTGAAATATTTTTCTCGACTATATAATCCACTCACTAGGATGACTCGGAAAGGAGTTAAGTTTGTTTGGACGGAGGAATGTGAAGAGAATTTCACGGAGTTGAAAAGAAGGTTATCCATTGCACCTGTGCTCACACTTCCTTGTAGTGGAGAAATGTTTGTGATCTACAGTGATGAATCCAAGAAGGGGATGGGGTGTGTTCTTATGGAAAATGATATGGTGATAGCTTATGCCTCACGACGGTTAAAAATCCATGAGTAAATTTACCCAACTCATGATTTGGAGTTAGCTGCGGTAATATTTGCATTAAAGATTTGGAGACATTATCTTTATGGAGAATGGTGTGACATTTATACTGATCATAAAAGTTTAAAGTATATTTTCACACAAAAGGAGCTGAATATGCGCCAAAGAAGATGGTTAGAGATAATTAAAGATTACGACTGCTCAATCCATTACCACCCTGGGAAAGTAAACAAGGTGGCAGATGCATTAAGTCTATAAGACCATGCCAGTTTGTCCATGATGAGGATCACAAAAGATCCAATATTTATGGATTTACAAAGGATGGATATTGGAATTTTAATGGAAGTGGGAAAATCGTATCTTTCTCAAATGAATGTTCAACCATGTATACTTGTGAAGATTAAAGAGGCACAGAAAGAAGATGTCGAGTTACAAAAGAAAGTGAGAAATATTCCAGAATTCAACCTTGATTGTGATGGGATAATAAAGTTCAAGAATCAGGTTTGTGTTCCTCCCATCCCAAAATTAAAGAAGGAGTTGTTGGATGAGGCTCATAGTTCTTCATTCTCCATTCATCCTGGAAGCACGAAGAAGTATAGGGACCTGAAAGAGTACTTCTGGTGGGATGGAATGAAAAGAGATGTTGCTGAATATGTCTCTCGATTCTTGGTTTGTCAGCAAGTTAAAGCTGAGAGACAGAAGTCTAAGGGGATGTTACAACCATTACCCATATCCGAATGGAAATGGGAAAACATCACTATGGACTTTGACACAGGACTTCCTAAAACATCCAAAGGCAATAATGCTATCTGGGTCATAGTTGATCATCAGACAAAGTCTGCACACTTCATTGCTATTAGAGAGGATTTCTCTCTGGATCAGCTTTCCAGGATATATGTAAAGGAAGTGGAAATATTACATGGAGTACCACTTTTTGTTATATCTGATCGGGATCCGAGATTTACCTCGAAGTTCTGGAGAAGTCTTCATCATACTCTGGATACAGAGTTGAGTTTCAGCACTGCTTATCATCCTCAGACAGACGGTCAGTCTGAGAGAACAATTCAAACTCTAGAAGATATGTTGAGGGCTTTCTCTATGGATTTCAAAGGTGTTTGGGATCAACACCTACCTTTGGTGGAATTTTCTTCTAATAATAGCTTTCACTCTAGTATTCAGATGGATCCTTATGAAGCTATCTATGGATAGAAATGCAGGACTCCAACTTGCTGGGATGAAGTTGGGGAAAGAAAGCTATTAGGACCTGATCTTGTTGATGAGATGACAGAAAAGGTCAGATCTATTCAACCACACATAAGAGCAGCTCAGAGTCGACAGAAAAGTTATGCCGACAATCGAAGAAAAGACCTAGAGTTTGAAGTGGGTGATAATGTGTTCTTACGAATATCTCCCTGGAAGAGGGTCATGAGATTTGGAAAGAAGGGTAAGTTGAGCCCTAAATATATTGGTCCTTTCAAAATAATGGATCGTGCTGGAAAGGTAGCTTACCTATTGGTACTTCCACCGAATCTCTCTCAAGTTCACAATGTGTTCCATGTATCTCTCCTGAGAAAGTATATACCTGATCCTTCATATGTACTCATCTCAGAAGTTGTACCGCTGGAGAAAGATCTTTCTTATGAAGAACAACCGATAGAGATTCTGGATCGTATCGAAAAAGTCCTAAGAAACAAGACCGCTCTCTTGATGAATGTTTTATGGAGGAACCACCAATTAGAAGAAACTACATGGGAGCTTGAGGATATGATGAGGGAGAGGTATCTTCATCTGTTTGTTACAAAGTGACGAATTTCGAAGGCGAAATTCATTTTAAGGGGGGTAAAATGTAACACCCGAGACTTTTATGAGAAATATTTTGTTTTTATGTTATATAAATCATCAAAGGAATCATTCACTACCCACAACACTAGATTGTCTTGCTTTACACGCAATCACGACCTTCCTCGATAGCTTGCGTCGTACGTAATACCGAGTTTCACTAAACAACGATATGCTATTAAAATATTTTTAAAACTAGCCGTTATGAATAGTAATAACTAGTTTTTGAAATTTTATAAATTTTATTTTTCAAAATGGAATTCATTTTTGGAATCGGAATATTGAAATTAGCCTAGGGTGTAATTTTGGTATTTTTCTAAAAACATTCAATTTTTTATGAATAGTGAAACCACTAAGTGGTAGTTAAAAACCTGAATTTTTCATAAAACTTAATTTTACCGCTTCTGTGAGTGGAATTTCAAAAATCCGAGAGACACGGTTGATGTCAGTAGCTAAAATGTGGTTCAATGAGATGAAAATAATTTTTTGGTGAATAGTAACTGTTTACTTTTATTTACCACGGTTAAAAATAAATAGGGTAATTAAGGGTAAAAATGATATTATTATTACCCTAACACATGTCCTAATTCTATTGGATAAGTGTAATTCGACCAAAAACAACCTTAGGAATAAAATATTACCATTTAAGCCCACTTGGATTAGATTAGGATATTTATTATTAATTTATTTAAAGAAGGGTTAAAATAGTTAAAATCAATGTTTAATAAGTAAATAATTTTTAATATGGGGTTATACATAAGATAAATTCAACTATTAATATTCATTAGAAATATACAATTATTTCCTACATAATGGTATTTTATTTGTAATTTTTAGACATTAAATAATTTAATTTATTTATGACAGAAAGATGATGCAGTAATTATCTTATTAATTAAATATTGACATAATTGATGTTATAAATACCCAAATAAATGTAATTTGAGACATTTTATGAATTACACTAATTTTCTAGGTTAATATGACATGTTATTATTGATTTAATTAACTATTTTCGAACTAATAATTCTTTTATGATTTTCACAAAAATTAATTACTAAATAGTGTCAAAATTGACATAAAATAGTTTTTAAAACAAATATTATTTTATTAATTGTTTTTTTATTCCTAAAAATCTACGGTTCTTCCAAATGACTTAGATAAGGTTATATATATTAATAATAAACAACTTGGGGTTCGTTTGGCTTTATAGAGTATGTTTATTAACCTTATAGTGTAAGAAAACAAGAAGACACGGTAAAAGTTAAATTATCTAACTTAAAGTTAAATCTAAATGATAAGGTTAAAATTGATACCTAAACTTGTCAAAATTCTATTGGATGAGAGTATTTCTACCCATACCCACCTTATCTTCGAAATATATAAATTTGGAGCTATTAAAAACCGAACTTGACTTTATAATAAAATAATAGTTTTAGTTATTCCATTGGTGCCCCTCTCCTCCCTTATAAAAGGGCACCTCCTCCCTCTCTTCCTCACACCACTTTGAGAATTCAAGATCGGCCAATCCCAGCCAATTTCTTCTATCAACTTCCCTAGAGACATCCTAGAGGTCCTGGTCTTCTTAAAAGACCAATTTTAGTGCCCTAAAAGGAAGTCTCAAAGAAGCGCTTCAAAGAAGAGGTAATGTCCGTTACCAATTCATTCATCTTTATTTCTTCTTCCACATCTTCTTATTTAGTTGTTTCATTATGAAGTAATAACATCAGTATCAATCATAAACTGATATGTTATTATAAGTATGAAATAAACCTATTTCACCATCTATCCATCCTACGGAAAATGAACTCACCGTGCGTGCGTACGGACGGAATACCGTCTCCACGTCGTGGTGTAATCTATTTTCCACCACCACCATACATGGATGGGTATATTGGTGTAAATAATGACTATATATGATTATTGTAAATTGATATTGATTCTGAATTAATATATACACACACCAATACAATTCCACAATCATGGGAACGATATCATCGCTCGTGCGTACGTACGAAATACAGTCTCCACGATGTGATGCGACTCGTTCTACATGATCTTCATTGCATAATGATTATATAAATGAATTTAATTAATTAATATGATATATATTACACTAATACCATTCTTTAAATTAGGTATCTATAACCTAAAAAAGAAAATAAGAATTTATTCGACAAAACACGCATAAGAACAAAAAGTAATAAACACCCGAATAACAAGTAGTAATGAAATATTAATAATAAGAAGCTAAGAATAAGACCATATATGATATCATAAAAATAAGTATAATTCTGTAATAAGTCAATAACATTATTTAAAACATTATACAGGAGATTCAGACACTTACGAAGCAAATCAGACCTAAGGTAAGGGAAAATATCACAATCTCATTTTATTTGAGATTGTTTATACTTTGGTATTTACTGGGGTGTATTTTATCATCCAAATCCATGTTTCCACAATATTTAATATTATTTCCATCCACCTACAATTTTTTAAATCCAATTTTACCCTTTGGTGTGTTTTTAGTAAAAGATATGAAATGAATCTTTTGCTGTTTTTCGTACGAGGTACCTTTTGACTTTTCCGAAAAAAGTAAGAGAAAATGTTATTTTAACATATACCGCATGAATGGATTTTTAAAACATTATTTCCAAGAAGATTCCTTTACAAGTATTCAAGTATATTTTTAATCAGATTCTTTTAGTTTATAATTTTATGACATGTTAAGAAAGGAAAATTGTTTTTGAAGTAGAAAGGATATTTTCCTCAAGAATGGAGTTCAAGTGTTTTATCAAAATTATTTTCCATATAAGATAATATAGGGTTCTGTTTCTATACCTATTATTACATTGATTTGATTATGTTGTGATGGAATTATTTTTATGAATTCCTTTATCTTATAGTAATTGTTTTATGATGTCATGTTGTTTAAGAATCCCATTTTTATTACATGGGTTATGTAATGATGTATGATTTACGATTTTGTGGCACACATATGAATTGTATCATTATGAGATGGGTGGGACCTACATCTCCCTCCAATACATTGGGTAAAGATTTTATATCTCATGAGATAGACTTGGCTGGAATGGCAGGTTAAACCAGTTCAGTGAAACAGGACTGAAACGAGGAGTGAACTCGGTTCAGAAATGGACTTTGTCCACTAAGATAGTCTTGGCAATGAGTCTTGACTAATAAGAAATGATTATCTATGATTATGTGTGTATGCCACAAAGTTTAATATTTTATGTTATGATTATTGGTATTACATTTCACTACTATGATTTATCCCATGTTATGAAATTATGATCTCTTTTGCAGGTTAAGATTTCCAAAAGTTATGTTCTTATGAATATGATGTGATTGATATTTCTTTTGTTTACCCTTACTGAGCATTTGAGCTCACCCTTTTGTATGTTTTCTTTCCAAAAGTCAGGAAGAAGGTTATTAAGTAAGATATTCCAAAAGGGACTATAGATATGATGAAATAAATGGGAGACAGTGTAGACGCTTTATGAACCAGTTGTTTATGTTTCCCAGTTTCTAAAGACACTATACCTATACGGTCCTTTCCTGGTTTTGTTATATGTTGTAATAAGTGTGCTTCAATTTTTAAGTAATAACAATGTATGTAAATTATGGGACGTTATAATCATATAGTTTAATATATCACGTATGATGAGGAACACCCTCTTAAGGACATATAAGAGTCATGGTGTGATAATATGATGCGAGATATAGAAATGGGGATATATATAAACCAAATAGAGCACACAACAAAACCATGAGGATCCATAAGCATTGAACATAAAGAATACATAAACATGACCCATATACAGAGTCATCTGAACAAAAAATAAACTAAAAATAGTGATAGAATAAATCAGAACCCGAACAGATAACCTCATGACCTTTGGGTTACCACTAACTATACGACTGACCAGCTTTAAATGAAACCTAAAAAAGAAACCCAAACGTAAAAATAACTTGGGTATACTGATGCCAAGTGTCACATGTAGGGTGTGAGCATAAAATAACTTAGTAGGTAAGCACCACATAATCCATACATTACCTTTCGTGAAATAATAGAAAAACACTAGTTTGAAACACATTTATAAAATAGTTTTTTATCATTTAAAGAACCAACACATGTTTTTTAGAAAATCCATTTTAAAAACAAATCATGACTTTCCTTTTTAAAATAGATATCTAGTTTAAAAAGTGAATTAAAAATTCAATATAAGAATACAAACAAGGTGATCACATAGCCATGATGAAATTAATTAAAATAATAAAATTAGAAAAATACTAGAAAACTATATAACCAATGTGCTGAAAAATAAAGATGAACATATAGATAGGTAATCATTAGAATTACCTAAACAAACCTAGAAGAAATCCCTAGACTTACTAGGTTCTGACTCACCTGCCGACATATGGTGTACCTCTATAGTGAACAACCAACATTGATGCTCCATTATAGTAGTATACCAGAGAATGAAGAGGTCATCACATGCACGATATAAACCAATAACACACAAGTGC
This sequence comes from Viscum album, assembly GCA_963277665.1. Classification (NCBI taxonomy): domain Eukaryota; kingdom Viridiplantae; phylum Streptophyta; class Magnoliopsida; order Santalales; family Viscaceae; genus Viscum; species Viscum album. The sequence continues at coordinate 1,041,160,623 of OY728165.1, forward strand.
CAACCGGGACAATACATCACATGAGTTTCAAAACCATTTTCCAAAACACCACAAAATACCAATAGATATTTAAAATTTACAAATCAAATTCCATTTTCAAAACCAAGGGGAAACCCCTTGTAAGCTCTGAAAATTCCAAATGGGCCTTTATGCCAATTAGAAACCAAAACACACCTAAAGAAGCCAAACATAATTAATCTCAATAATGACAATAAATTCAAACATAATTAATTCATGAAAATTCAATTTTACTCACCTTAAGGAGGAGGACCTAGTGGCGGAGGAGAAGGAGGCATCGACAGTGGAGGCACCAGAGGCAGCAGAGGCAGCGCAGAGGTAGTACGGAGGCAGGGCGGAGGCAGCCGAGGTAGCAGAAGCATCTCGGAGGCAGCGGAGGAGGAGGAGGAGGAGGAGGCACCAGTGGAGGAGGAGGAGGATGAGGCCGTGGTGGAGGAGGCGCCGGTGGAGGAGGAGGAGGACGAGGCCACGATGGAGGAGGAGGAGGAGCAGGCGCAGAGGAGGAGGAGGATACGGCGACTGGAGGAGGAGGAGGCGGTGGCTGGAGGAGGAGGACAAGGAGGAGGCGGTGGCCGCGACGGATGAGGAGGAGAAGGAGGTGACGACAGTGGTGGTAGCGGCGCAGAGGAGGGATTCTGCGAGAGCTTGATAGGGTGCAGGGAGGAGGAAGAGGACCCGCAGGATTTTATCAATCCAGCATGGACCTTTATCAGCGCTAGTAAAAAGCGATGATAAAGGGTGTATTTATCAGCGCTAAAATGAAAAGTGCTGATAAATACCACCTTTATGAGCGCTTTTTTAGCGCTAATAAAGAGTGACTTTATTAGTGATTTTTATTTTAGCGCCGATAAAGACACTCTTTATCAGCGCTTGTTTAGCACTAATAAATATGTAGTTTATCAGCGTTAATAAAAGCGCTGATATATGTATCAAGTAAAGAGTTTATTTATATTATTATAAATTTATTTAACACTAAATATATATATCTCTATTTATACTTATAAAATTATTTGAAAGGTATATTTATATATATATCATTGAAAATATAATAAAATATATATTTATTTTATTAATATAATTTAATTTTAATTATAAGTGTATATTTTTTATAACATATATATTATATGGGCAACATAATGAATTATAAAATCTATAAATTAACCATATTTAATATGCACATATATATACGCATGTATGATATATTCATTGGAAAACACATATATATACACGCATGTATAATATTCATTGACACCAATTCATTGGAAAACACATATATATATTCAATTATTTCAATTATAGTACATATATATTAGAACACATTATATATTTATAAATAAAACAAATAAAGTAAATATAAATAAATATAATAAATATATATTAAATATAATGAATTGATAAATCTAATAAAAATAATGAATTAATTAATTTAATAAATTAATATATAATAACATAATAAATCTATAATAAATATATAAATAATTAATAAATCTAATAAATATATTTATTATTTATCTTATAATTATTTAATTATATATATATGTATATAATTATTTAATTATATATATAAATATGTAGTTTATCAGCCCTAATAAAAGTGCTGAAAAATGTATAAATTTAAGAATTTCTTTATATTATTATATATTCTTTTAACTCAAAATATTTATATCTCTATTTATACGTATAAAATTATTTGAAGGTATATTTATATATATATCATTGAAAATATAATAAAATATATATTTATTTTTTAAAAATAATTTAATTTTTAGTATACATTTAATTAATATATATATATATATGGGTAACATATTGAATTATAATCTATAAATGAACATTATTCAATATGCATATATATATATATATATACGCATGTATGATATATTCATTGTCCCTAATTCATTGGAAAACACATATATATTCAATAATTTCAATTATACATATATATTAGAATGCACTGTATATTTAAAAATACAACAAATACATTAAATATAATGAAATATAATAAATATATATTAAATATAATAAATTAATAAATCTAATAAATATATAATGAATTAATAAATCTCATAAAGATATTATGAATTAATAAATCTAATAAATATATATTGAATTAATAAATCTAATAAATATATATTGAATTAATAAATCTAATAAATATATTTAGTTTTAATCATATAATTATTTAATATATATATAGTTATAACATGAGTTTTTTATTTAATGTATACAATAAATATTATCAGAGCTAATAAAAGCACTAATAAAGGGATATTTAAAGCGTTGATAAAGGCAGGCGCATGCCTTGCCCAGTTTTGTGGTAGTGAACATTCGAGAAATTACCAAAGTAGAGTTTTGTGACTTGGTTGGATGATCACCTGAGCAGAAACCTATCTTAGTGAAATAGACTTGCGGCATGGACTCACGAATGGGACTCACAATCAGAGGTCAGGATGTGATCTTGTGATAGAGAAAAAAGATAGAGCACTCTATGGGAGTAATTTCCAATGAAATGAATCTCATTCCACCCCCACCTATATATAATACAATTCATGGAATACCAAACATCGCCTGATAGGATAAACATCACCTAAGTCACCAGTTCATAACACAACCAAAGACTTTAGTGAGCATTTTTTTCCTTAGAACGATGTCCTTATTCTTACAGAGGTCACTCCTCGGGGGTGGGGGTTATTCCCACCCTATATGAATTGAAAAAATCGCAAAGAGATAAATACCTGAATATGGGTAACATTTTTCTCACACAAGAAGAGGATGTAGAGGATGTCCAGGACATGTGAATTAGAGGAGCCACAGAAGAACTCACGATCATGTGACCATTTCAAAGTCACAAAAAGGACTACACACATTTCACACAACTCAAGGAAAATCCCACAAATACCCCACCTATTTCAATAATCCTAAAAGATCATAAAATGAACCTCCAAGAATCTGAATTCCATGAAATGAAAACCGAATGAATGCTCCAGGCCGCATGGTTTTTCATAGACATGTTCTTGAAAAACCATCTGAAATCCTTAGAAAATAAAAAGTAAAATATTAAAAGGGAGATAACCATAGGGTTCATGAAGCTGATGCACCAAACCGTCATTGGGAATAATAAAATTATATGATGACATCTAAGAAAACATGCAATAACCCTAAACCTTTGGATGATAAAACAAATGAGATAAAAGTGTATAAGGTGAGGGGTATTCGTGGATGCTAAAGGACATCTGACACACCTAGGGAATCAGTGAAATGCTGTAATATCTTAGAAAAATACAGTTTCCTTCTCAAATTCACCACACAGAAGCCCTCAGGTATGTCTAGGAAAGTCATTGACACTCCAAGGAAAAAATGTAGGATTTTTCCATAAAATACTTGCACGCTCTCCAAATAAAAAATATTTGTGAGGAGAGGTATCATAAAAAACTATGTAAATATCTTATACTATAATCTTCCAAACTCACATAATACCTAATATTTGTACAGTAAAATAAAACAGATTAATGGTAGGATATTGGAGATGTATGTGGTCCTAAATGATATGTGATGTGCCCCTGACTATCTGCAAGACACTACGAGTCCACTTTGACATGTCTGCCTTGGCTTACGAAATATTTTTTTCATGTCAGCCTCACCACACAATAGTAATTGGGTACGTCTAGGTAACCCCACACTTCTCCTTTAGATATCAACAAAAAACTAATAGATGTATCCAAAAAAATTCCATGCACCTCTACATGTCCCATATGTTTCTTGTGATGTATGAACAAATAATTGAGTAATCATACCTCAAATTACATGTGCAATCGCACATTAATAGAAGAATTTGAAAAAAAACAAATGAAATAAATGTGGGAGGAGTTGGAAGGTACTCAAAGTTGTAAACATTCTTGTAACTCACTTAGTGTCACACCCGGATTTTCAATTCCATACTTTGGTTCAAATCTTCTTACGGTTCTTATATTTCTCTTGGTTTTCAAGTGTTTTGGGTTTTAAATTTTGGTGTCTCTTATGTTATGGATCAATGAACATAGTCTTGTTGGTATTGGAGGGTAATTGGACACCTCTTTTTTCATAGGGATGCTGCTAGGTTGTGGTGATTTGGAGTTGCTTTTGTGACACTCCTAGTGGCACCACTTGTGGGGTAAGTTGTTGAGGTGGATTGTACCAATGAGTTGGATGAGTCTTGGGGTGAAAAGGTGGGTTTGTTTTGGGTAATATTTCCCCCTATTCTTGGGCTATCTTTTCCCCTTGTTTTCCCCCTTGTACCCTTTTGAAATTGGAGAAGAAAGGATTGTTTTTGTGTGGCCAGAACATGATGTACGGTTTAGCTGTATGGTTCCAAAACGTGCAGCCAAACCAGGCATGGGTGCCCAAAAAATTAAAATTTAATCTGTTTTGATCATTTTCCCTTCCATAAATAAACAAAATCCGCCCAATACATTCCTATTTCGTTCCCTACTTTCATGGACAACCTTCAAGGTCACTCGCCCTCTCTTGGACCTCAATTTTTAAGGGATATTTCATGGGGGAAACTTCAAAATTATGAAAGTAAGTCATTCTTCCATTAATTTCATCCATTTCCTTAGGGTTTCTTTCACTATTTCTTGAGTTATAAATTATCCAAAAACTAGGGTTCTTAACTTGGGTTTAATGTCATATCTTTTGGGTGAAATCTTGATATTTTCGGTTTCTTTTATATCCCTTGTCGTGCGGTGAAGGTGCGGTTGTGGTTTCGCACCAAGATTTAAGGGTTTTGACTCAAAGGGTAGGTGATTCCATGTGTAACCATTCCATGAAAAGTTTTTTTTTGCTTGTCTTATTGATTTTTCAAGTTCCTCATATGTTGTGTGTGGTGTGAAAACCATTTTTTATGGATTTGGTTAAGAATTTAATTTTATAGATACATTTTTGTTTGATGTGTGATTTTTTCCAATGTAATTCTTGTGATATCTCCTTTGGTTATTTTATAAAATGTAAAATGGATTTATTAGTTGTTGAAAGAAGCTGAAAATTCTATTTTTCTTAAATTCCTTAGTGTAATGCAGGCCTTGGGATGGTGTTTTTAATGGGGTTTATGTGTACAACCTTATTATACTTCTTGAGTTTATTTTATGAATATGTGTGTTTTCATTTGTATCTTTTGTGGTGTTATTAGAGGTATTTTTATGACACTTGTGAGTGGTTTAAAAAAGGTCTCTAGGGCTTCCAATTCTATTTTGGGTTGGTATTGGTGTGATTTTGTCTTGGAAAGGGTGTTTTGAAATGAGTTTCATGTGCAATGATTGGGTATACACTATAGAATTGTTTTATGAAAGTTTTGAATGGTTTAATGATTTATGTAAGAGGTGAAACCATATTGGAAAACTATTTCAATTTGTGTATATTTTGAAATGGCCCATGTTAAATGTGAAAGTGACTATTTTATGATGTTTTCCATATAGGAAATGTTTTATAAATTTTTTTAAAGGATTTACTAAAGTGGGAAAGAGATGTGAATGTTGTGTGGGCTGTTTGGTGAGGGTGTGATGTGAAAAATGAATTTTTTTGAATGGAGTGTTATGTGACATGTGTGAGGGATATTATGTTATTTTAACTATCTTTTAATGGTTTTATAATTTTTTTTAATGAATTTGTGGAAGTGTTAAAGAAATGTGAAAAGTGTTGTGGGCTATTATAGTGTGAGTATGATTTCAAATTGCATTTGAATAAAAAGTGGATTTTGTGAATTTTATGATTAAAATGTGGGATGTTTGGTGAATAAGTGATTTTGATATGATATTTTCATGTGAAAATTATGTTTCATATCTAGTTGAACTTGTTTGAGAAAAAGAAGGTAACCCGAGTATCTAGGTGTGTGGACATTTTCTAGTGTGTTATTGATCCTGTGGGGTTTGCCTTAGTTTCACATAGAATGATTTAATCGTACAACACTAACTAAACTTTTATGATGATGATGATTGGGGACCACTAGGTTATGTATATGTTCCCTACTAGTGGATCGTGCACATGAATGAACATTTATGATGGTTACTTTCACCAAGATAAGAGGTACCTGAGACTCACAACAAACCAGTGCATATGAGTTATTTCCCATTGGTTATGATTATTAGATTATTTGTGCTTAATGTCAAAAAATGGTATTTTTGGATGGGAAATTCAGTATATTTGTCATATATTTTAAAAGTTTTTATTATTTAAATTATCCCACTTGAAAACTATTTTTGTTTAAAGTTGCATCTTTTAGAAATTGTAACTAGCATTCTGTGTTTATGAAAACTTGCATTCTTTTCATATTTGAATTATTATCACATGGAATATATTTGTGCTGGTATCCTTCTGGGATTTTCCTCACTCCCTACTTACACTTTTGGGATTATGTATACTTGGTTATTATTGTCACAAGTTTGGGTACAATTTTTAGTGTAGGTTTTTCGGGTTTCTAGTGGTTCTTCTTGGTGCGGTGTTGTGGAGATGGCTTGAGGGCGGTGCCTATTATAATGTGGAGGTTCCTGGGCTGTCATTATAGGTTTTTACCATTGTATTGGTCTTTGAAAAATGTTTTAAATTGTGTAATTCTATTCTGAATTTTTTTAAATGATGATTTTGTTTGAAAAATCCAGATTTGTTTTAATGGATTCGTTTGTTGTTTTTTTATAGACTTGGATAAATCATTACCAATTCATAGTATGTGATACACAGGCACATGTTCTAGACCATGGGGATTGGTAACTCCCTTCGGGCCTTTTCACGGGCTGGGTTTCGTGCCAGTTTTGATGAATATAAGATTCAGTTCATGACAAAATGGTATCAGAGGCGGTTCAGGTTAACTCTTTGGGTCATGTTATTTGGGGAACAGTCGGGATAGTTCTGAGTTAAGTTTTTTGGGACTTGAAATTATTGTTATTGGTAGTGTTCCTGATCACCAATCCAAATATGAGCTTCAATACCTTAAGCTCGAACAGAATCGCTTATATGAGAATTGGAAGTTGATAGATATTACCACCCGAGCGATGTTATCCGAGCCACACCAAGAGTCTATCACCATCACACACCTTACCCTTTAGTCATATGTGGGTATTATAAGGGGTTATGTCATAAGACCTTAGCACTATTATAATGTTCATTATTTTTGTATATAATAAATAATATACATTCATTTTATTATTGTTACCTTGTAAATGTATTTTTAAATCCCCAATAGTATCTTTAATTAATATTAAATTAAGAAATATGTTTTGAATAATTAATGGATTTTTTAATTAAATAATATTTTAATAAATTATTATTAGTAAATTAATATTTATATATAAATTACTGTATAATTTTTAGGAATACAATTGTAATTATTATTATGGTTTGAAAGTTGTTTTTGTCAAAACCCATTAATTTTGGATAAATGGCATTTTTTATTTTAAAAGTAAAAATTCACATATTTAGAAAATTATTTAGATAAAATTAATATTATTTTTGAATTAGGACCTCCAAATTATCCAATGATGATTTTTTCATAATTTTCTAAGACTGTTGAATTTTTAGGTAAAAAATTTAATTATGTTTAATAATATAATGTGTTTTAAGATATCATAATGACCCAATAGTGATGTAATAAAATACTATATGTGGGATATTAGGCCAATATATGTTTGAATATTAAAATAATGTGACTTTAGGTTTATTTTATTTTTTTACAAAGCCTTATTAGACCCTCTAAGACTTATAAAACATGTTATCTTTTTTAAATAATTTTTGATAATGTGACTCACCTACACATAAGAAAGAAAAATATTTTAAGAAATTATGCCATTAGAATTATAAAATATTATTTTTGAATACCGTTTGAAAAAAGCCATGTGAAAAAACCATTGGCTAGTTTGTGGTTTGGATTAGTTTAATGTGTGGAGCCCAAAACCTAAATAATAAAGAATTCCCTCACTTTTTTCTATATAAATCCGCCCAATCTCCCACTTCCTCTTCACAAAAAGCCATTTGAGATCGAAAAAACTCTTCCCTCATATCTCTAAAATCCTCCCAAGACTCCCCAAGCTCCCAAGAAGCCACTCTCAAGCCTCTCCCAAGCCTTTGGGATCACACTTACAAGTAAGGGATTTCTTCATTTCTCATTTTTCCATGTTTCTTTATGTTGTTATACCATTTTAATTTAAATTATAATTATTGGGGTATGATTTCACAGATCCCATATTCTTCCATCTTTATGTTTTAATGATTATATACCATTTTCACTCTCATTAATTCCTTCCATGTACACCTGTTACCATGCCGAAATTCCATATGGGATTTCTCTCTCCTCATTTACATCCAAGAAATTATTTTGTTTGGTGAATCTAAACTCCATTACATATATCGGGACATGTATCTATATGACACCCATACTGTCTATTTGATGCACAAATTATGAGACACCCTTTTCACTCTCATCAACCATTGTTATGAATTCTTATGTTATGCCATTATGCTACCGAAATTGCACAACGATTTTCCAAGAAAAAGACATTGTGTAGTAGATACCATGCCCATTTCTCTATCATGGGTATTCAACTTTATTCCCATTTACTTATTGATTAAATAGTTTCATGCATGTATTTCACATTCCATTATCATTGAATAAATTATGATGTTGAATTATTCCATGTTTTAAGATCTGTGTGGAACACTTATGCATGAAATGATATTATTAAGAAGGGTGTACCCTGATAGCACTCCGATGCATTGGGTAAAGATTAGTATCATGATACATAAATTTAAATCAGTGTTTACTCTTTATAAGTCTTATATAATGTATGTTTACTCATTATCCATGTGAAATGGGCCTTGGATCATGATAATATCATGTTAAATTTTGTTTCCAAATTTCTATGTTATGATAATCATGATATATCATGCCTTTATGTTCATGTTTCTATGATGATACATTTATATGACTATTATCTATCATGTACTGTATTCATCATTTTATTCCTTTTTTACACCCTTAATGGGCTTTATATCCCACCATTTTCTTATGCATGTCCTCAGGTTATCCCATGAAATGTTAAGTACGAAAGAATGTGGTGGTAATGTTAACGAAGATTTCAATAAAGAAGTTGTGTTTTATGTTCTAAGTTGTTATGTAATGTTCCTAATCACCCAAGAAATTAGACCTCTCAATCTTCTATATTGGATCAAGTGAATATTTTATGTAATTAATCACATTTAATTGTGTAATAAATTGTAGGGTTGTTATAATTTGGATATGAGACAATAGAAAAATATGAATGACCTATTTCATAGGATTCTCATGGAGATAGAATTTTTTCCATTGTTCATTTTCTTATACATTTATTATCTAGTATTTCCTAGTGATTTTAATTTTTATATACATTAAATAATAACATGTAAATTTATAAATGTTTTATTTAGTGTTTATCACCATTTTTTATTTTATTCATTTTTTTAGTAAATATTATCTTCTACTTCATTTCATTTATAATGTTTCTTTTGTAGATTGGTTTATTATACTATAACAATGTTCCACTATAATAATGATAGTATATTATCCCCATAAAAGCAAATATTTGAACTTAATGCTATTAAGTAGTCCATGACATACTAGATGGTATGTTTGATGACATGTGACCAACTAGTGAGGGAACTATTTTAGTGGATCTCAGGTCTAGATTTCACTATGTGGTATAGGGAAATTTTTCTCATTTTCTTAACTATTTTGGGATGGTATGCATGAGACTATGAATATGTCGATGGTTGGTAAATATCCATGTCTTGGAGTGATGAAACCTAATATGGGGAAAAGACCGTGTGTCTATGTATAGGACTATTTTTCATGATGTTTGTTATTACAGTTGATTATTATTTCACCTTGAGTGGTTGGTGTACTCTCTGATGCTCACTGATTTATTAGAATAATGGTATTATACACTTATTCAGTATCTAAAGGGAGTATTGTTAAATTCATTATTATATTTACATTTAGATTGAAATTACATGTATATTCCATGCCATATAGGTTGAATTGATTGACTAATAGATACATGTATGATGCAACATATGTGTTTTAGTATCATGTTTATTTGAAAACCTATTTCAGTTATTATTTAACATGAAAGTATATATTCCATGATTCTATGATATCCAGTATATATGTTCGGATTGGTTACTTATATAAGATTTATCATATTGATATAATTAATTATAAAATTTGTTATTAAAGTGTTAATGTCAAACTGATTGGTGTCTTCCCACAAATAATGAAGGTGGAACTTTAATTAAACAATCATTAAATTTTTTACCCATGAACCATTAGATTCATGGGATGAAATATTAATTATCATAATTAAATAGTATCCAAATGTCTAATTTGTAAACTGTATTGGTCATATTTGATGAGAGAATGGTAACCCATATAAATGAACCATTATAAGTTATGTGTTTTAATTACATAAATGGAAATTGTTAATTATAAAGTCAAGTAGCTTTATAACATGGGAATGGTAACTAATCTAACTAAACCTTGTTTCAAATATATATATTCTGACATTTTATTCTAATGGAAAATGGTTTCCCATATAATGGCTTGTACCACTACTACATGGGTATAATGTCATATAAGGGTAAACTCAAAAATGAACAACTAGATTTAAGTAGGTTTGTTGGGGAAATTGGTATATTATTAACCCATTAAATTTATTTCGGAATTTCAATACCATGAATATTATGGGTTTTACTTATCATAGAATATTTTGGATTGGAAGAACCCTTTACAGATTCTTTTTTTGATATTACTTGTGACATAAACCCATGGAGGTATGCTTGAGATAAATTTTGGATGGTTATTTATGGTTTTATAAGACACAGATATAGGGTTACATGAAAATGTAGGGTCACATATAACTTAAATGGTTCCCTTTAGAATGATAAATGTCCATTTATAATCTATTGAGATTTATTGTTATGGGTATTTAGTTAATTAGAATCCCAATTAAAACAAAGAGGGTATTTTACCATATATTTAGGAATTGATATTTTAATTAACTAATCCTAACAAGGAGAGTCCTTATGGAAAATTAAATTGGGTAAATAAAATACAGAAGAAAAATTTCCATTTTATGACAACATGTTAACACAATAATAATGATTAAAATGAATTTTGAAATGGAAAGTGTATTATCATTGGGTAGCGAGAAAAATAAATTTCCATGAACTTTGTTTTATGATTGTTAATTGATTTTATCATAATTTATATAACATTATAGCTTATATAAACCCTTAATGGTGTTCATAACATAACCCTCATGTTAGGGTATTCAAATCCATTATTTATTTTTTTCATTAATGGGAATATGGGGAATTCTTTGTAGAATTATTAGTTTTTTAACATAAGAATATAAATTATAGGTGGTAGATCCTAGTGACCACTTTAACTCTGAATATCATTTCAGGAATGATTACTTGTGTTAAAAAGGATGGTGCTATCTTATTAGAGGTATCACCCTCAGAACATAAAACCATAATTAAATCATTATAATGATTCTGAACATGATGTGTCAATTGTATGTTGTTTATCCTATTGAGATATATTATATTATGAAATGACACATGGATTGAAAGGTTGATCATGTGGATAATTGACACTTATTAAGGGTGGGAGCATCATATAATGATCTATTTCAATTGTTTAGAAATTTCCACAAGAATAGTTAGATGCATAATAGGTCTCATGACCCTTCTTTATATTATCTAGTAATGCTTGACTCAATAATTCATCATCCAGGAAAATAGTCATTTGGGATTTAGGACTCTCAGATAAATATTTTACATAGAAAATATGAAAATGGGATTAATAGGGTTAGCATGTTTGTGGATATTATCAAACCATTTACTATTGTGTTGATGTAATCTCAGGGTAGTCTGTGTGGAAAAACATGATGCCTATCAAATTGATAAAATGGTAGAACACATCATATGAGTTTGGGATAAATTTTTATGTCTTGATCTTCTATGTATTAAGAACAAACTATCTCTGAGGTAGAGTGATTTGGGTTTTAAAGGAAATCTCACTCACACAAGTGCATGGAATTTTTTTATAGAATATCATGTGTTGTAACACTAAAGTTAAATTTATTTTTGGATTATATGTCTGATACTAATAAATTGAATGAGTTATCCTCAAGAAGGTTTCAATAATACACCTATATAGAAATATTACCATGTGTTATTTTATATGATTGTGTTTCTATTCCTTTCAATTATAGATTTCTAAAATAATATTGGACACATCCATAAACTATGTTCAGTAGTTGATTGTGATTACACTATAGAATGAGTTTGTTTGATCAGTAGATTTTTATTAGGACACTCCAAAGGTTGGGAGATTCACATGGATAATGGAAAAGCACATCCTTCCAAGTAGATGGTTCCTAACCATAAAATACCAATTTTGAGTTGTCAAATTTTATTCTAAAAGCATCTTTGGTAAGTTGTCTGGGATACCTATTCCTTGATATGATACTCATAATAACTTCTAATTATGGTTTTGGAACAAATTAGGATTTTAGAATCAGAATCCGAGAGCATATGCAAATAATGAATGTAATTATTCTAATCCATGTTAGTTTGGATTAGGTAGTAGGATGAATAAATAGTTGTTTCTACATGAATTCTTAGGCACACTATTATTTATTTTTTTATTCATTTATTATTTTTTAACGATTACATAATTCATCATTAATAAAGCCATTATGGTTTGTTAATGATGGATCATCAATAACTACAACTGATATCTTTTGAAGGAGGTCAGACAAAAGTTGTTTGATAGTTATTTCCATTGTATTGTTGTGTATTGTTACATGTAAACCATATTATGAACTTTTTAATATTTAATATGATAGTATCTCAACCCTTAATTGAAATAATTAATATCTTCTTAATGTACTCATGGATTAGTGAGGATCATGTCCCCTATCTTGAGAGAGTCCATTCTATATTACGAGATAATGAGATATACACTAACCCAATTTAATGAATTATTCTCATTTATGTCTTGATAAATAAAATCCTTTTAGAGATACACTCAAATAGAACGGATAATCACAGATATGTGGACATTCTAGAGTGATTTGGGGGATCCCATTTATGAATACAATGGATGGAATCATATACACCAACAGGATATTTGACTCAACCATTAGGATATATACAACTTTTGGGATTATTTAGTTTTATCATTATATGGTCATCTCGAAAATGTTGTGAATTTTCATTTTTAAACTCCTGATAATGGAATAAATTTGATGAGTTGATGGAATTCTAGTAGTCGATTCTGATTTATATCTGGAATGTTGTTAGGATTGGTAGATATGTTTCAGTCTGACGATCAAATAGTGATTGATCATGTGAGAAACTATGTTCAAATATATGCATGATGAGTTAAATGAAATGTTTAGGTAAGAGGAATCACTAGTACTCAGTTACAAGATTTAGTTAATGTGATCATAATAAACTAGGTTAGCTTTAAAATAAGGGAATTTTAATATGGGTTTGGAATTGTCAGCTACTAATGTTGAGTGTTGATAGGGATAGTAAGATGGTAGTAGCATGAAATTATTTACTCTTTTTTCGTTGATTGTTATTTATGGGGAACTGAATTAGAAACATTATCAGGATCAAAATAATGTAGTTCATGGTCAAATATTGATTTTTATTGTAAATATAGCAGGCCATGCTAAATTTTGATGATTGGGAGTCGATTACTCTATTAGAAGAAAATCATTGTAGGATAATTCTTAAAACAAAAAATTAATGATTACATATGAAATTACAATGGTGAATGTACCATGGATCATAATTGGACATTACTATTTTGATCCAGTGGTTAGGTTCCCCATAACTTGGCTGCTAGACATTATCGTGATGAGATTCTTTCTTAAGGTAGGCAGGCTCAAGTTTGGGTCATCTCTATTTTTCAATACTATATATGATCATTTTCTCATGTAGTATTAGTATATGTACCATAAACATAAAACTTATTCATGTTGGGTTGTTTTGAGTTTAAAATTAATTACATCCATTTCAGTGGAATTTTCACGACGCATGTAGGTTGGGTGATGTATCATTGTTTTACCCAAATATTATTGGGGATGAAATTTTTTTATGGTGAGGAGGTTATAAGATCCTTTGTTTTCAAATCAAGGGAATTTTATAAAGTAATTGTAAATTTAATTATAGTTGATGGTCCATTTCATATACAAAGATTTGAAATGTAAATATAATATTTGAAACACATAAATTGTTTTTTTCAGTCACAGTTTAATCCCTGAAAGGTTATATAGGTGTTAAAATGAGTTTTTGGAATCAGACCATAAAAGTACAGTTTATAGGGAAGACTATCTGGGCCCATAGTTGGAAAATAGATAGTTATAATGATGTCACACAACCATAGGGATTACTTTTGAGTAGGATAAATCATGTAAAAACCATGTGTATAAAAAGAAAAAATAATATAGGATGGTCCAATGGATTTGGGTTGTCTCACAGCTTGATCTAATGATGAAATAGGAGATGAATGACCATGTGAGTTCATATATAGAGAACTATAGAGGGGAGAATATAGGACACACAATATTTAAAAAATTGTAAACCTATACTAAATCCTTAGTCAAACATAGGTAGTGGCACCATATGGTTGGAACATGGTTAATCAGTCCTTGTTTCCCTACCAAGTAGTTCATTTAAGAGGGTGATTTAAAAATTTTCCCCTCTCTTGCATAAGTGTTTTACTCCCTCTTTCTCACTCAATTACCATACAAAACAACCTAATCGATATACCCATTGGAACTTCTCTTATGAATTGAGAGATATCTGAATTTTGAGCCACAAATGAAATTCTATTAGGCACATTAGATGTGTATAAAAAGTATATTCAATCCTCTTTATTCTTATTCTATTTTACCTCTCCATTTGGAATGATAAGCTATGTGATATGTTTTTCCATATATTAAACAATTTTATCATTTCATTGACTTCTCATGAACTGAATCAAATATTAGATATTTATTAGATGAATGAAGAATCTTTGGTAGATGATAGCTAGTCTCATGATTTTCCGTTAAATTTTAAAAGCTTATAAATTATGCCATTATACCATGAAACATAATTTCCATGCATCCCCTAATAAATTTGAAATTTGATACATAAATGATTAATCCCAAATTTACATTACCCAATTCTTTTAAAATTATTTATTGGAGACTGTGCACCTCAACTCAATCCACCCCTTTTGTTGTGTTGAATATATTCTATGACCCTCATATTTAGATTAAAATTATATTCACCATTTGATTATGTTTTAATAATTTTCATTGTGTGAAATGGATAGACAGAATTAAATGCACTATACATGTTTTGGGTGTCTCACATAGATTATGGTAATTATTTATAATATTCCAGATCTGTCATTCCTAGAGTAAATTTATTCCTATAATTTAGTTGTGTGATTAGTGTAATGATTTACCCTTTTCCATGATAAATTTTTTAAAAACAGTGATTGACCTAATCACTCATAAGTGTAGAAAATAATTAAATTTACTAATTTTTTGTAATGGGAAATCATGTGGAGTTATTTGAGATGATAAATGCAATGAAATTCAAATGGAAATCAATATTTTTTTAAAATTAAACAACTAATATTCTATAATTTTGTTTTGATATGGCATGTATTTTCTCATGGACATTTTTATATTATCAAATGAATTATGGACACATTCAGTGATACTCTGGGTCCATTTTACTTAAGTCCTTAGATTGGATTATAATCTATTTGAGAATATTTTTTGCACGAGTAATACTAGTTTATTTATTATATAATTATTTGGATGGGATAATAGGATACCTAATATACCTCATGATCTAACTGAAACATGAGTTTCCTTTTTATGGAATGCCTTTGATAGACTTATAGCACAATTAGACATTACAAGGTATAATTGGTTTTGTTCATTGTGAAATGAAATGGTCAGGATGACTGAATAACTTAGATTATGTTACTTCATATGATATACAAGGGTCCATCATTATGAAACACTTTGGATAGGATCATATGAATAGTGAATTACATCATGATTAGTTATTGAAACATATAGTTAGTTTACCTTCTTAGGATGATTGAAATACTTGGACGCTTTGGATTTTTCTTCATGTCCTTGAAAAACTAATGTTCTACTATTTAGATATATGTGACTTTATTGAATCTATCCACGATTTATAGTCACTAATTATATAGGGATGTCATGGTATTACCCTAGGTCTTATTAAACTATTATACATTTATAAACATGGGTATTTTCCCTAGTTAGGTTGTCTTAGTTGATTCTCTTAATTAGATAAATGATACTTATGATATAACTATAAGGATTCAATTGTTTAAAACCTTGTATCCTCACAAGTAAATATATATATATCTGTATATATGATTTTTACATATATTCTTCTATAAACATTTCTAAATGATCAGAGATGTTACATCATAGTAACAATAAGGTATGGTTGGCTAGATGTTCTTAAGGAACATGAGCCCAGGTTGTTCTCAATTATTAATTTTCTTCCTTATTGATATTTTTTTCGAACTATTGTATTTTATTCTCATAGACATGAAAGAAAAGGACTCCATTTTTGGGAGAACTTACTATATCACAGTCTCTGTTTGAGACTCCATTACATAGATGTTCCCTAATAGACATCAAGATTATATTATCAGTTTTATGGAATGTTATTCATACTAAAGTATTTAATATGGGATCATAGGATCACAAGTTTCATCTAGCTCACATGCTACTTTGGGAGATATCAATTGGGACTTTTTTTTACAATATACCACTATTTTTATGTATTTACTAATGTATGATTTTTTTTACTTTTTAAAAAAACATGGAAATTCATGAATGTATCCTTGGGAATTTACAGTTTATTATTTGGTTTTGATTTATCAGTTATTGTTATCTTCTACTACCTATCATTTACACTACATCCATTATTGATTGGTTTATCATATTATAACACTATGAAGCTCTGATAATTAAAGTATTATATCCCTAAAATACCTTTATTGTATGCTTTATGGTAGTTCAAATCATATATCATATAGGGAGGCAAGATTTAGGACTTGTAACTCACCTTCTTGAGGAATAATTTTTATAGCTCCAAGTTCAGGATGTTATAGTCAACCATTATGTTTTATTATTGTGACTTTATATTTAAATTTTAGTTGTTTCTAGTGATTGTATGCCATACTCATCTTCAGTTGATCTATGGGTGACATAATATATATTCTTGGAGTGTGGTGAAAAAAGTATCTTTTGGTATGGAACACACCTCCATATGATGAAATTTTAACTAAAAAACCTTTTATTTAATCTGTATCTGTATAGGTATAAATGTGTAATAATGTGTTTTTATCATACTCAATCCATTGTCAATAAAACATTTGATGTGTTGATTTCTTAAATAACATTTCATACAATTGACTTACTTTAGAATCATATAAAAAACAGAACTACTATCACAATTTTTTGTAAAAATGACATCGAATATATTAAGATTCCAAAGGGATATTCACTATTTGATTCACACTCCATCATTTTTCATCAAATTAAAACATACCCAAAAATATAAAATGAGTATAATACTCTATATATTTCTCAAATAAAATCATTTTACGTAACCCATGTAGACATTTTTTGTGACCAATATATAAGGTATAATATATCAGGGACATGAAAACCCATTACACTCTCATCTAATTTATAATTAAAATCTAATAATGTTTCTTCATTTTAATGAAAATTCAATAGATGATTCCACATCATTTATTTTAAAAATAATATCATTAACATACATAATTTTAATGAATAAATCTTTATTTTCTCCCCTAAAATAGATATTTGAATCCATGTAGCCTATCATGGATTAAATTAACATTAGGAAACTAAAATTCATTGAATTCCAAGCCCATGGTATTAGTTTTATCCAACATAATACATAATTTATCTTTTATACCATAGAACCATAACCCTAAAGGATAAACAATTTAGGTTATTCAATTTAGACTTATTCCCCATGATCATCATTTAAAATAACTGATTTCAATTCTAATTGGAATACCATATATTTTCATTGAGTAAAAATATCAAGAACGATAATATTTCAAAACATTTGATTATGGGATTTTTTATCCATGTTAATAAATTCAATTTAGGAGTATGTTTTTCCAAAAAACTATCCATTATATTGTTATATTAAAACATTTTTATTTTACTTATTTTGAAACACAAACTTTTTACATATATTATTTTTTCTTTTGGGATGTGAAAAATATTCCAATGTTTCATTCATCTAAATGATATTTATCTCTTATAACATCACTTAAATATTCTTCTAAAATTTATTCCTTCATAATTACTCTTTGGATCAACATGCTAGACAAAGATGTCATGTTAACTAATTACCGAGATTCTGTATGATTAAGAAAGCTTTCTTCAATCTAGAATAACTTTTTTAGTTTCAAAATATTTTGTAAGTATTTAAAAGATAATATTTCCCTTATTTGAGATTTATTCATTAAATATATATTTTTTGAATATTAGATATTCAAAAATATACTCATTTATCCAGGTTACTTACATACTATACAATATTTTTATCATTTTTAAAATCATCAATAGTCTTTGATACCTGGAATGGGAATATATTTTCAAACAAAATTACATCAAATATCAAACCATTTATTATTAATGAATAATAAAAATATTCATTATGGTTTATAAAAAACATACTATATTCAACTCTATCATTGATATTTTAAAATATAATTTCATTCATCTTGATAAATTATAAGATACTAAAAACCTATAGGAATTTTAATCATTCCCTATTCACAAAGAATGACTCATTCAATGTTTTGACCAATTTGTTTTCTATGAAGGAACATTTTTAGAATATAAATATCCATTTTAGTGGAATGTATCTAAAAATATATTGATCAGTCATGATCATAAAAAATTACTCTTCCCATTACCACCAACATCTAATTCATCCTTATGATAACCTTATTTTAATAGTACGTGTATTTATCAGTATATTCATGTATGATACCATGTTTCCCATGATATGCCTCAAAATAATTATTCATTTATTTAGATGAGTGATAAATTTAATCATTTAATGAAATTTCATTATTATATTATCAATAATATTTATATTATTTTAAATAAACCATGATCTAATGATTTGAATTACATAAAATTGAAAAACTTCCTATGATTAAAAACATCCATATAATTTATAATTTACATAACTACATTGGTTGAGTTTAATCACCCTGTTATGCACGTATTAGAGTGTACTAATTATAATAGTTTATTAAATTTTATTTCCACTAACTTTTGGATGTTGTCTACCATTTCCCCCTATTATATTCTACATATGTGTAGTCTTTCAAAAGATATCATTAATTTATTTTTTATAGTTATATAAATGGGATGTTTAACAGTATATTTTACACAAAATGTAAATTTCTTTTATTCTATTTCATGTTCTCCATCTTTTGGTACTTAAAACTTGTATTTTTTAATTATATTAAGTAATAAATAAGTTAATATTTTTTCTAATCCAATATAATAATATTGTAATTTATTTTTCATTTTATGAGACATATTTTGTTTTGAAATATCAACTAATCCCCATTTTTAGAAACATTGGAATCACTGTAAACATTGTTCCACCACCCATTGAAAAATATTACAACTATAATTTTTTTAATAAAAATCATGATTTTTCAAACACAATATAAATTTTGTGATATATTATTTATATTGGAGAAATATTTCTCAACATACTATTTGATAACTCTAACAAAGTTATTGATTATATAGGATGAGAAACCATGTTCAATATTCCATGGAATCACTTCTTTCCCAACCTGGTAAGATAAATCAACATCTATTGGATGATCTCGAATATTCCCCCCAAAAAATTATTTAGAAACTTCATTTTTTCTTGAACTATTATTTTAGAAAGTTGAAACAAATTAACAGGTATTTTGGGCTCATCATACTCCCAGAAATATATTTAATTGAATCAATTTAATTTAGAAAAAATAATTTCTAATTTGACGTTGTGTTGGAATTACATTTATAATTTCTTATTTAACAAAAAATTATTCAAAAAATAACATTGATTTATTGTTGAGATATTATAACATCAAATTAATTCATGGTATCCAAAGACTATATAATGAGAAAGTATACATTAATATCAAAATATCGTTAGATAAAAAATAATTATTCAAAATCTCATTAGTCATTTTCATTATGGTTTATAATATGATATTATTTAAAATTATTATAATTTTTCGGAGCATTTTATTTTTCCAATACATTTCCATTCGGCTGTTTTTTTATTCGTCTCTATCAAAAGATATGTTCAATTAGAATTTATATCACACTAATTTTTTATACAATGGTATTGTTACCTTTTTAGACGATATAATCACATTAATAATTTCATTCTAATTATTAATATTATATATCATGTATGATAAAGTGTTCATAACAATATTTTATTTCACCATAGAACTATCATAGAGATACACAGTAGAATTAACTACATTCTCTAATAATTATGTAGCATTATCAAACCACATTGGATGAATTTCTAAAATCTAAAAAATTTGATTTCTTTAAATAGTTTTTAGATTCTAAAAAAAGTTAGTCAAAATATATTAACACCTTATTAAATGAAATATCATAATTACATATAATGTATAAAAATTTAATATTTCATCATGAATTAGGATGAGTTTTCCCTTATTTCAATTGATCTCAATTTTTATCTCTACAATTTCATTTAAAATTATATAATTATGTGATTCTATTGATGAATAATTCTATATTTTAAGCCATTATTTTATTTTTGTTGTATTGCATTCTTTTTAAATAAAACCATGAGCATTAGTCTATGTTGAAACACCTTTGTCTTATCCTCAACCCTGATTTATTATTCACTATTCTGTTCATATTTTTTATGCAGTAGAGGAATAATCTTGATATTTTAATTTTAAATAAATTATATTTTCACATCATAATATATGTTGTATTACTCTAATTAACATTACTCATTAAATTTTATGAAGTATTTGTGTGATAATTTATTTTCTTCTATTTTTTGAATTTTTTGCCCATTTTCGTTTGAAGACTCAACCTCAATTGATACTACAATCCATCAACCACATCCTATGTAATATCATTGATAAATCATCCATTTCCAATTCATTTTCCATATTATGTTAACTTGATATGAAACAAAAATCAACCCATAATTAAAAAATTTAAATGGAATATTGTCTCTATATATATACCTCTTCCTCACTACCTGTCTTTTGATAATAGAGTAATGAAACCTTCATGGTTAATGGAATCATCGTTTGAATTAATTTATTACTTATGATATTTCATTAAATTAAATTTTTTTAGACATATGAGGTATTTAATGTATTCTATTTCTCTATTTTTTTCATTCATCATTACATATATCCCTCATATCATCTAAATGTGATGAATAAGATATTGTATTTTTTATTGGTCCACTAATACAAGTCTTGATTGTAAAGTGATAAACCCATTGAATTTTTTTCTGAGGATGATTATCATCATCTTCTTCATGATGGTAAAAAATTAAATAACTTAACTATAATATTAAATAGAGTGGAATAAAAATAACCTAGAGACATAATTATTTTCCTAAGGAATATTGTTATATTTAAATATCATTTAATTGAGCCTGATATGTTTGTAGATATGGCTATTTCACATTCTTTTCTCCTTCATGGATAAAATTGATTTTTCTTTAAATTTTGATAACTTTTTTAATTCCCATATATAATTCCATATCATTATTGAATATTTAGGAGTATAATTCTTTTAATTCCCTCCCATCAGCATTCATATACATTATGAAATTAAACAACAAGCTATTGAAAAAAAATTAATACTTAAACTATTCATGGTGTTATTATGAATGTTTGTAATGACTGATTGATGATTGGTAAAGATAATATATCTCTAGAGCTACAATGAATTTCCCTAAAACACAAGGGCTCCATTATTATGATATATATTTTTAACAACACAAATATCATTTAGAATAGGTATATAGAATTCAAATAAAACATAGATTTGTTGGAATGTACTTGGAAAAATACATAAGAATTATATGATAACTATTTCAATGTATCCGGTCATCAATGAATAGAAAAATGATACTATATAATTGTTACAAGGATGAAAATTTAATGTCTCTGGATATTATAATACATCTATATAGTGGGGTAGGATATGGGGGGCTTGGGTCAACGACCCCCAGAACATAAACTCTATATATTAATTTTCCCCTCACTATTTTTTTGAATAGGACCTCCATAGAGATAATGTGAGGAATAAATATTGTGAAATAAATAATACATATATTAATAAGGTTTTTTTAAATGATTACCCCACCATTATCATAATGTTTATAATCATTGGTGTCTATCTATTGTGATCGCACTACCAGTGTTACTATTTATAATGAATGGATCAATGGATAT
The DNA here is from genome assembly GCA_963277665.1 of Viscum album. Classification (NCBI taxonomy): domain Eukaryota; kingdom Viridiplantae; phylum Streptophyta; class Magnoliopsida; order Santalales; family Viscaceae; genus Viscum; species Viscum album. The sequence goes on from OY728165.1 coordinate 1,041,183,298, forward strand.
AGTAAGTTGTTTTCATGAAAAATAAATTATACGGGGCATAATGAGCATTAAGAAGTTTCATGGTATTTTATTCTCATAAATCATGTTCCATGAGAATTTGTAAAATGTATAGAATATTCATCTTCACATCATGTAATATCCCACAAGGAAATATATTTATATCACTAAGAGTCTTTTAGTTTTATCACACTCACTTTCTCCAATCATGTTAATAAATTTATTGAAATATGACGTGCATTATTTAATTACACTAAATGAATTTACATGAACAATATGTTTGATATTAATGTAAAACCAAATACCAATGTACATAGAGTATATTTTAAAAATTTTGAATGAGTCCAATATATATCCATTTGAATATATCAAATTTTTTTATTTTTGTAGAATAGATATTTGAATGTTATATTATAGAGTAAATATCTATGATGTGGTCCATGTAATACATCATGGTGAATCTTGAATATGAAAATCAAATAAATCCTAAAAAAATCCCCAAGGATGGAGAAACATGGATTCATCTATTATATCATTGGCCTCTTCACATAATCACTCGTTGTGGTATGAACTATCATACACTAGAAAAGTGCCACATGTCTTTTAATATGGATAGACTAAAAAATCAATATAACTATTCTCTGTAGAATAATATACTCTAAAAAAACCATAGACTATTCACACATTATAGATATTGTGTGGTCTTTATAATATTATAATAATTCACTTATCATGACATAATAACTCTATAATATTTGATTCTCGTGTGGAGATTAGCTTAATATCCCATCTGTATCATCCTTAAAAAAAGAAAAAACCTATTTCTTTATTTTGATACACCATATATTAATTAACTTATATATGATATTAATTTAATATAACATAATGTATATTCATTATCACATAAGATAAACCAAATTTACCATTTACATGGTCATTATCCATCAGACCATAGTTTTTTCATGCCCATAAAAACATACTGAATTTCATTTCATTTCATATACTTTTACATCGATGATCTTAAAACAATTTCATTAAGAGGTTTCAAATTATCAATATGTGAAAAACTCAATGTGTAAGAATAAAATTCATAAATAAATAGGTTATCATAAGCCTCTAACACAAATGACATGTTAATACCATATCACTGTGTATAATGGTGATTTTAAAATAACTACATCCATATGAGTTATATAAATACAATTTTCACTAAGTGCTGATTTATATAAACTCATTTACCACATTTTTAATTAAATTAATTTAGTTCTTCAATTAATAATCCTTCAAATGTACATTCAATTTCCTATAACAACAATTACCTATTTTAAAAATATATCATAAAAATGAAAGCATAGTATGTATAAGAATTTAAAATATTTTATATTCTTATTCGTGTAATATTTTTAGAAATATTTTTATAGGTGTTCTTAAATCCTACAAGAATATTTTTAATTTCATACCCAATGGAAACATATTAATCCATTCTTAGTAAATTAATCAATAAATTTTATTTGATACTTATATTCTACAGAAAATATTGTATTTATCTTCTAGTGGATTTTTCCCTAAATAATAGGAGTATTAGTTATCAATATAATACTTCTATAATTCTTTCCCAAGAATACCCTTTTTGTTGAAAAATAATTATATTTTTTTAAAACATATACTATATAGAGAAATTATAAGTGATTTACATCATTGGACATGTTGTTTAATTAAACATTGAAATAACATGACTTTTGGAATACGTCTAGACCCAATCCAACTATTGAAATTTATTATTATATATATGGTATTAATATTATTTATCATTAAAAATGTTGATTGAGATTAAAAAAATATAGGATAGGCATGATGAGTTGATGGTTACCTTCAAAAAAGAACTTCTATAAACCCATATTTATCTAATACATGTATTTAAATATAGCATAGATAAATTATATCATATGTTACAGAATTATCAAAAAATCATAATTAATGAACTGATAATCTAATGGAATGTTTTTTATATTTTATAAAAATATATTTATCTTAATTCATAATTAAAACTAAGATTATTTCTGAATATAATAATTTTTTGGAGACTCTTTTTTGTTATATGGTTGTAAATTTTTTTATATTAGAATTGATATATTCTATCATGGTAAACTATAAGGTAGTTTGGGAAGGACAATTAGTCTCTACTCATGTGGAGTCCAAGTGAAAAATTTATTAAATTTTAACACTCTATGATAATTGTCTATTAATGGAGATTCTATCATTATCCCTTAGAGTGATATTAGAGAATAAGGGACTCAGTGTTTAGGGCAGTTCATAATTAATAAGATGAAATGTTCATGTGGTGGAAGGATGTTATAATTTGACAACAAATTTTAATCTTTGGTATGATATATTGAAGTAATCAATATGAATTTTGGATTTATATTCAATCAAACCTATTGGGTTATAGATTTTTTATGTTGGATATCTTATAAAATGGAAAACAATTGGTGGAACAATTTGGGTTTATAATGATATAGATATATATTGTTGAGGTATTGTTGAAGAATCATAATGATAATGCATATTATGGCTCATTTATGGTTAGGTTTTTAATATAGATTCACGATATACATTATTTCCCTAATATCCAATGATTGTTTCTATGAAAATGAGGCAATGAATGATTTTATTTTCAACATAAATATTTCTATTGTAAACAGTTGTGAGGATAATTGACTAGAGATAAATTATATTTGGGATAGGAGAAGAAAAAAGGGTGGGTGTTATATTAAACTAGAGCCCCCGTCCACCTTTAGAATTGTTAAATTGGGGATTAATCCGGGTAGGTTATCCATTTTTACTATATTGGAATATAGAAAATTGATCATTTCAGAATAATTCAATTAATTTTTTTAATTAAGTGATTTGTATAATAATATAATGAATTATGAGGTCCTCCATATTTAAAAATTTATTATTTCAAATAATCTAAATTATTAATAATATCATACAAATATACATTGTGGAAATGACTACTCATTTTCACCCATGTATATAAATGAAAAATAATTATTTTTCATGATTGTTTCCATGATATTTATATTATTCATTCAAAAAATATAGTATATATGAGTGTTTTTGGTATTTTAAAAAAATATTCACTATGATTGACTATAAAATTACCCATAAGCATTTTAAAAGTATAATTTTTATTCATTTTCATTATAATATTATAATATTTCCCCCTATATACATAATTACATATCTTATGAATATAATAATTGAAAAACCAATAGAATAAATATCTCCATACCAATAGACTAAATATGATCATTCTGGTATATTAGATTTTATCACAATGATAGACTAGATATCATCATAGTAATATATTATGTTTCTTTATTAGGATATATTAGATATATTTATACCTATATTAGTGATATTTTCATAATTATAGAATGAATTTCATCATTCCGATAGACAAGATTCTGTCATTCTGATAGACAGGATTCATTCATACTAATATACTAAATTTTTCCACACTGATAAACAAAATATATTATAACCTGCTAGATTGGACTTCAATTAATCAAATTGACTTGAATTTTTTCAATCCATTGGACTGGACATCTATCAGTATAGTGAATCATACTTTGATGTACTGTTTATTTTTATTATGTTAAGATATATTTCTATATTCAGAAAAATATGTTTTTTATAAAGAAACATTATAAACACCTAGGAAATATTATATAACTAAATTAAATTTTTATGAGTTTATTGTGATTTTCAAAACTATGGATATAAATCGTAGAAATAAAACTGTTTCCTCAACAATATCTCCCTTTTTAAAAATCATAAAATACATTATGTAAATATAAAAACAATAAACATGAAAAAAAATCCCATTATTGAATTTGAAACACATATCCATTTTTTATCATCACCCACATTATTTATGACTCCTTTTATTTAACATTCAATTTTTGGAATAACAAGATAAAATAACTTCTTAAAAAACCACCCCTAAATAGGATCTTCTTTAATAAAAAACATCATAATTATTATCATATTCAAAGGATTCTCACAAATGATAACATATCCATTGGAATTAATTACCCCCTTAAAACTTCTCCCATAATATATCCCCTTTTATGATAATCAAAAATAGATATGGAGGTAGAAATTACCTGAAATATTAGTAATAAAAAATCTGTGAAACAATTTATGATTGATACAAATTCATCCAAAAAATAATATTGAAAGAACATTAATCTGACCAAAATTTTAAACAAATAAATAAAATATTTAAATGAAATAACATTCCAGAATTTATATATTCAAAAATAGTACTTTGAATATTAAAGAATCAACATTTCATAAAGTAAATCATTTATTATTTTGATTTTTAAGCAAAATGACATTCATTTTCCAAAACTCTTCTCTATTATTACCATTCTTTAGATCCTTTTCCTTAATTATTTCAATTCATTCCACTATACCATAAAATATTTGACAATATATTATTACTATTGGAACTTCTTGTTAAAGAAATTGGGGTTTTTTATTCTTATATTTTAACTTTCTGAATTCTTCTTTCGTAAAATGATTCCCAATAATCTTAGATAACAACTTTATAATTTCTTCATCAAGTAATAATTTATTATATATTAGTTCTTCTATCACTCTATCTTCATATTCTTTTAGAAAAAATATATTTCTAAACCATTTCAAATTCAACAACAACTTGTGAGGAAAAAATCTAAAAAAAACCTACTATTTCTAATGAAGTTATCTTAAAGATATAATTTTTTTCATATCTAATAAAAATATCTCACTCTATGCATTTAATAGATTTAATGATATATTTAAATAATACTTTTTCATATTTTAAATCATATTTGAGATCCATAAACTCTAATTCATAATGTATAACATTCACAACCAATTTATTTAGATATTCTAATTTCTATAAAATATGTAACCTTATCTTAATGTGTTTGAAATGTTAATTTATATTCATATGGAATGGAATAGAATCCACCAAAATTTTCAAATAATCAATAGAATATTTAAATATTGACACCACTATATAACTTGATCTTGATTATTATTAATCAATTTAGTCACCAGAAACAATACATCATGAAGGTCCACTAACAACCTTCTCCTTATCAATATTTAAAACAAATACTACATCTACATTTCTATCAGAATCATTATTATCTAAAACTATAGTATAATATTTTTTATTCTAAAAAAACTAATTAATCTAAACATTATCAAAAAAACAACTAATTATATATCCTCTTTTGATTGAGTTATAAAGAGATATGTTTATTTTGAACTATTTTCTATTTATCTCCCATGGGTTTCTCTTCTAATGTTGTTTTATTTGTTACCTCTTCCATTTATTCATCTAATTTCTTTACCACATTAGCATGAATTATTTATTCAACTTTATGTTGATTTATAAAAATATTATTTGAATTAACATTTAAATGATCTATAACAACTTTTTCAACATCAATTACTTTTTGTTTTTGTTTCTCGAGTAGGAACGAAACATTATATGTTCCACAATTTTTTGTTTCGAAACAGATTGATCAAAGATAACTGGAACCTACTGAGTTAGTTTATGAATAAATTGATAAAGTATATGTTTAATGAATCTACTAAATTTCATCTCTATTTGATTACTAAAAATCCTTATATGTTGTTTCAACACCTTTTATTAAGAATTCATCTAATTTATCATCTTAAAATCATTTCGTGTGTTGTAATTTATTTCTACACCATCTTTCAACTATTCTTCAATTATTTGTTTTAAAGCTAAGGATTCATATTTTTCTAAAACAAATTCCATATATAATCTATTTTTCACCATTAATTTTCATAAATTCAATATAATACTCATCACTTTTATTTATTAAATTTGATAAAATAATCTTAATTTTATTAATTCAAAGTATCAAAGTTATCCTATATTAGTTTTTTTGGTTTTTTTCTAAAAAAACATCATTTTTGGATGAATAGAGATAAATACTAAATTTTAATTCAAAAATTATTTTTCATCTAATTTGTTGATATTTTTAAAATATATTTTAATTTGTTTTTTAAGTGTAATTAGAAAACTTTTACATCGATTAATTCATTTGGGGTCATTGTAATTAATTTTACATTGATATGGGTTATAAAAACGTTTCAATCCTTTAAATATTTTGACTTAAAACCCCAACTATATCTACACATCTGTTGTTTTAATTTTAAATTAACATAGACAACTTACATATTTTTATTTTGTAAAAATGGATTAAATATTTTGAAGAGGAAAAATTTATAAAATATAGTATGGTCATTTATCTTTTAAAAAAATATTATTGAAATTTATTAATATTACTTATAAGGATTATGGAAAAATTTAGTCTACATAGTGGTTTATCAATAACAATACTAGGAAAAATGACATAAAAAATTGTCCAATATCTATTTTCTGACAATATTTAGACTTATCCCATATTGGTTATAATTCTATAAGTTACTATGAAATTTTTTCATGAATGTGACCCATATAATTAGTTAGGTAAGGAAAAATAAAAAAAGAACATTTCTTTCCCTAAACATTTATAATGTATTGAGATATGAAAAAATACACATTCATTTGGTTGTACGGATTACATTGAAATGTAAATTTTTTTATTCATAATATTTAATTTTTAGAGATGAAATGTATAAATTTACTTATTGTGGAATGTAAGACGCGATAATTATTTAGTTGAGAATTAACTAAAATAAACTATTATAAAAATATTATTAGTGAATTAAATTGGTTGATTTTTTGAATTTAACTTTTAAATTAATATACTATTCTATATAAGTCTTAAATTAACAGATTCAAAATGATGATTTGTCTTTATATTTTTAGATTCAAATTAAATATATAATGTTAAAATTTACAATACCATTATTTTGTAAAAAAAGATATTTTATTAAAATATTTATGATTTAATAAAAATAATATATTCTAAAAAACTAATTTTATATGTTAATAAATATTAAATAAGGTATATTAGTGGACCAAATTATCATAAATATTTAAATAATTGAACTCTATATATATAAAAAAATTCTTAGCATGGTTCAGGTTAAAGTAGTGTTTTTGTGCGTTACGTGTTCTTGTTTTAAAATAAATTTCAAGAAAATGGATTTTTTAAATTATATATAATATTTATAATTATGATATTAGACATTCTATAATAAATCTCTATTTAATTTAGTCTTAATGGTAAAATTATATAGGTTATAAAACTATTTACCTTAATTATATCCAAAATGATAAAAGTGGGAAAACATTGAAGTTACATAACAAAACTATAAATATTAACTAATTTATGGGTGGTATAGGTTTTTCAAGACCATAATTACACTTTTATACATTATTTTTCGGTTTTAGAAGCACACTAGGTAAGGGAGGCCTCTAAATAGTGTTTACCTTTTTTTATTTACAAGAATGCCACTCCTCCCCCACTATAAAAAGGGAACTCAACCCCAACACTTCCTCACACCTATAAATCCCCTTTATCTCATCCGAAAAATGCCAAAATATTATCCAAACATACCCCATTCATCCTACAACCCTCCATTTGGGTGTAAATCCATCCAATGAATCCCTTCAGAGAAAACTAAAAGGAGTTTCCCAATGAAGTGATAACACCTTTCCACTAGATCTTTTGTTTTATTGTCATTATCCCCCACATCAATTATTATTAATATATAATTATTTAACAAAATCTAGATCATCTATATTCTGATATTATGTTATTCTATTTTTTTAACCAACACCTACAAAAACTACCCTCAAATGATTAACGAACATACACTTCATGTATATTGTGGACTTCCACCTTTAGAAACAATGCAATTCATTTTTCATTTTTCACCTCTCATGATTGGGAAATATGATAGAAAGACTATTTTTATGATATATATGTTATATATGATTTATTTATATTTATTTAATTATTATCTAAAACATACCTTCATGAATTTAATTTTTCGGGAATACGATACCTTCATTATTGGACATGTGCACAACTGCCTCATAAAAGTAATGTAATTCGTACACACATTACATCGAATGTAATAAAGATGGGTTAGTAAATATATTTTAATTATATGAAATTATAATATTACTATAATTATAATATATATACATATTTTCCATTTAATGTCTTTCTTTCAATAAGAAATGACAATGGAGACAACACTAACGTGTATGTACAACCTACCATGTCCAAGAAGAGTGTATTCCATTTCATATTTAAATATTTTATATATTATTATAAATATTTATAGACTGAATATATTTGACAATTATATTATTTTTTACATATTATGAATCAGTATATCCTGATTTATGTTATATGATATAGAATAAAATGTCAAAACATATATTAAAAACTAATGAGATATCATGTGAAACATAACATTAACATGAAATAATTAATAAATGGATTATATAAAGTCATAATAAAAACATATATGTTTTTGGATATAATAATAAATTACATTTTCATATTTACAATAATCATATGATTATATTATTGTAGTTTTTAACGTATACGAAGAAACTCAAGACTTAAGGTAAGGGTTTTCTCATCTCACATTTATTTCTATGAGATTTATGCCATATTCACAACATTTTTTTATTGAGTGGGGTATATAAATACCATGTATTTATTATTATATTATTATAGATTAATTTATGGGAATTTACCTATACATTTTAAGGTCTCTATTTGATGGGGTTTGTTTTTCAAAAGTTATAACATCTGTAATTTTTTTTCTTCTGAATTTGACTTCTTTTAGACACATGCTACATTATGAACATATATTCTTGTATGAGGAATATACACTACCCTTTTAAATGTTATTTAATTAATATATTTCTTTTCATGTTCTTTTATGCCTAATTTAATTCAATTTTATTACAATTTTAGTATGAATCAACATTACGATGTTGTAAGAATTTATTCCAACAATCTCATCGATTTTCAAAAAAATGATTATTCTTTAATTTATGAAATATTATGATTCATCTATCAAGAAAAGTCATGAATTTTATTGAATAGTAGTTATTCATGATATACCCATATAATGGTTCCATTTTTGGAATATTTTTTACTAATGATAATTTATATTTTTATAATAAAACATGACTTTATTTCTATTTTCAGTCAAAAATATGTGTTCTTCCAAAACGATTATTCTTCAAATGTTTTTAAAAATGTTGAAATTTTATCCAATTATTTTTGAAGTGATATTTTACCCTTGTTTTACCTTTTTACATATGTTTTTAAAAGTAATCTTCTTATCTTTTTTTGATCAATGATCTTTTTAAAATAATACTACATGAAAGTAATGTTCAACTTTTAAAGATTTATCTACAATCATGAATACCCTTCCATTGATGTTTCCTTTTCAATTTTAAATGATTTATTTTTTATGAAAATATATTTTCCTAATATTTTCTAAATTCATTATTCTTAATTTGGGGCTCAACTAAATGGTTTTAAAAAATCTTTTATATTGAAGATGTGTTTTAAATGGTTTTTAAACCATCCTTCAAATGTTTTCCAAAACATTTTCACAGAAAAGGGTTTTCAAAATGTTTTGAAGCTTTATTTATGAGTTAAAAAATATATTATTATTGAAAATAGAATTCATAATAATTTTAAAAAATAAATAAATTTTAAAGTGGAAAATATATTTTCCTCATGAAATTTTTTAAATTAAATTTTAATAATTTATTTCTTAGAAAACAATTTTTGGAAACACTTTTCGAATATGATATTCATTGAAAGAATTATTTTCATTAATTAATGTTCCAATTATTATATCAAAATCCATTTCCATCTGTGATGGCATACTATGATATATTTTAAGAGTTATTATAGACATGATCCAAGAAAACAAGTCATATTCTTTGTTAAATGGTGTATTTAATGATGGTGTGCTGCTTATGACACATGTTTCTCATCCAAAGGTTATATGCTTATGATGCCAACTTATTTTCAATGGTTATTATTTTATTAATTGATCATAAAATCTAACTATTTTCTAAATGTTATGAGATTACATGTTCAGGATACCCATTTAAGGTCATGGATTATGGTGTTGTGTTTTTGAAACCCATCTATTTGTATGGGACATCATATGATAATATTTTTTATCTTGTGGTACATGTATATATGATTTTATTATGTGACAGGTGAGACCTATATCTCTCTCTAATAAATTTGGTAAATACTTATATCTTATCCAATAATTATGGTAATCAAGCCGACCGACCAGATCTACAATGAATGAGGGGGAAACCTGATCTAGTATTGGAAGGCGGGGAATCTAATACACTATGGGATGATGGAGAAAAATGTTACAATATGGGAAAATGAGGAAAATTGATCCCATATAAACAATTACTATGACTGGGTAGGGTGGTGTATCCCTCCCAGTAGGTATAGTCCACATGAATTATTTTGATATGTTTTGGAAATGATCCTTAAATTATAGGGAATGTTTTTATATGATTCTCTGTATGCTAATAGTAATTGTATTATTCATATGATTTTATCTCATGACTCCAGTATATTTATTTTCTAATTATTCATTTCTTATTAACTACCAATCATTATTCCATGAATCATGTATATGATATTTGTAGCGAATTATCTTGAAATATTATTTTCATGTTGGAATATAATTATACTCATGTAATTATTAAGAATCTACTTTATTTACCCATAAAGAGCATCTAAAATCAGACATTATTAGGAATACATTACATAATATTTGAATAAAGGTTTTAAGTGGATGTACTAAATGTGAATATCTTCATGGGAACCATTTAAGAGATTTCAATAAGTTAGAATATTTTTTTCCATGTTTCCAAAGGTACTAAGCTATTATCGTTCACAAGAATGTACATTTTTAATGTGTAGAATATTCATTGAAATTGATGTAATATCCATTTATGTTAAGGATGAGTTATTATGGTCGGTATTAAATGAAAATTTTAGTAATCCTTTAGAAACTAGGATGTGACAACATTATTGATATCCAAACTTATATTTCCAAGGATATGTATAGGGATATCTCTAAGGATAAGTCTATGGTGTCCAATATTTAATTGTACGTGTCTTTATTTAAAAATAATATAATATATTTTTCATGATTATGTGTTTTTCTACTACATTAAGTTCTTTTCACACTATTTTTCTTCTTTTAGTTGGTCGAATTAACCTGAAAAAATAGGGTTATCCTTTAATGTGATTGGAAATTTTTTTATGAGAAGTCAAAGTTGAAGAAAAATGGAGTGAAGGATAATATGATCAGGACTAATTATATTTCATGAAACATAATTAACAACTTGTACCTTATCAAACCATTGACGTCACCAATGTATAAAATGAATGATTTGGATGAGATTTTCAGTAATGGAGAACATAGATGAAAGAAGATTAAATTTCTATTATTTCAATAATGTAGAATGAATCATCCAAGTTAATGTCTTAGAGGAAAAATATCATTTTTTGATTGTGGATAATAAGGACACAAAGAAGGTAACTATAATGAAAATTAATTAATTGTTCTTCTAACAAAATGGATGTGAATTTTCACCTCCCTAAGACATAATCAATGGTTAAATTTTATAAGTGTGGAATGAACGACCATTATGCAAATAAATGTCCCATGTGGAAATAAAATGAAGAGAATTATAGAGGTGGTATGATTAATGGATATCTTTTTTATGATGATGTGACTATAGGTGAAATGTGAAAGGAAATAATTATTAAGTAATAGGATGAGGTAAAATTGTTAATGGATTAAGGATAATGTAAAATAATAATAGTTTTCTTGTATTTTTATTCAATAATTATATATATTAATTTTAAACATATGTTTTTTCCTATATATTTAAAAGAATATGTTGAAGGATTCTGTTGGACTAGAAAATGTGATTTCACAGTGACGCAATACTCATGGAGGAACACATAATTAATGGAAAGATAATCCTTAATATCTTACTAATGATATGATAATTATGTTTAGATAAAGTAAATTGGATGGTGTAGATTACATTGGTAATGATTAAATATTTTTATTTTAATGTTTTTTATACTATCATGAATTGAGTTTAAAGAATTTTTGGATTCGAGGAATATTTACAAAAAGTAATATTAGGGAAACATGTATATTTTTAATAAGTATTTGTGGTAATTTGGGATATTACAGTGTTTTGTAAGAATATATAATGAAGGTATTGACATGGATATTATGTGAGAAATAAGTGATAAATTTTGATGTATAGGGGGATCAATGATAAGATATCTTCGATAAATTTAGTGTCCTTAATTCTAATGTTTTTTACTTTCATCTTTAAGAAGGTCTATAAGATTAACCAGTTGTAGAGTGGATTATGTTAAAATATAGAATTGGTTTTAATATTTAATGTATAATATCACTATATGAGTATTTATGAATATTGGATTACATGTTATATCGTTTTTTGTGGTAAATATAGACGGAATGAAATTTCCTTTAATTTATTGATCACATGATTTACTAATACTTATGGAATGAAAAATTAGGCTTCCTTTCATGGAATAAGAGATATAGTGAAAATTTATAAAGGTATAAAAATGGTTGCGGTTTTCCTGAAATAATGAAGTTATATATTCCAAGGAAATTTCTTCAAAATTATAAAAAAGTTTCTTGGAATAAAAATAATTCTACTTATAAACACTTTTTTATATCAATTACCCTTTTCAAGAATCTTTCGGATATAGATTTGGGATTGTTATATTTTTCTTTTCCTTCTTCTCTACCACTCTCTATAAAAACATGATAGCTACATTTATCTTCCATGTCAATGTTTTCACTTGAATAATTTGTTCTCATATGTATAAACCACGTTTTTAGTTTCTTTGGGTGATCGTTATGTTTCAAACATCCCCCTTTTGAAGAAAGTTTTAGTTTTATTTTTTTATGATATGGGATTCTATGAAAGGAAAATTGATTTATTAAACCTTTTATAACCAAAATAAATGTAGAGGGGGTAATTCATTTTAATTAGGAAGAATGTAAGACCCTAAGATACTGTGATGTTTTTTAATTAATTTAAACTTGTTGATATTTTATATTTCATGATTCATTGAATATAGACTGTGTTATATGATAGAACCAAATTATTCATACATTGAATGCTTAACCAAGTAAAGAATTATTTATACTCTACACCTAGATATATGTATGCTATATGAAACACCAATCTGGATTGCGTTATAGGCAATGTTGAGTTTTAACGATACAACATTTTGTTATTATAATAGTTTAAATGAGATAGTTATAACATAAAAGTTAAACAATTTAACATGAATAAATATAACAGATACGTAAATATTATTTATAATTGTTTATAAAAATAAAAAAATAATAAGAAAAAAATAAATAATTTCTTATAAAGTCATTATATGTTTGGTAATGCCATTTTCTAAAAAAACTAATTTTTATTTCATTTTGTGAATAATAAAAATATTAATTTTATAAACTTTTAGAAATTTATTTGATAAAAAACCATTTTTTAATTAATAATATCAAAATCATATTAAGTTAATTTTTGGATTTTTTTAAAAAACATCCTTTTTATGAATAGTGAAAAATATGGACTTTTAACTGAAAACTTATTTTTCCTCTATTATATTTCTATTTGTGAATAATAGTTAAATTTTAATTAAATATTTAATTAAATAAATTTTAAATAAATGAATCTATCATAGGTTATTATAACAAATTTACTAATGAAATGGGATATGAAAACATTTCAAACTTGTATACATGTTCTCTTAAAAAACATCATTTCAGACATGTTTATAGGGTTAATTTTAAATTTATTTTTTGATATTATATTTTTATAATTTTTATAAATTGATTTCATATTTTGAATCAACACAATTTATAATTTATAGTATGGTTAAATAGGTATTTGACCAAAAATATACTAAAATTCAATTAAATTAATTATATAGATTAATGAAAATATTAGTTTACATAGTTGTTAAAAATTAATGTTAAGGGAACAAATGACATAGAAAAATTTCGAAAAGACATTGGATGCCCATTTTTATACGATAACCGCTATTTTTTTATGTTTATGAGTTATTGGGTCACTATTTTATGAATTTGACCTATATAATAAGATAAGTAATTAAAAAGGCAGGTAATAAAATTACTTAACATTAGTTTTTATAAAGCATTGAAATATGGACCAAAAACAGTAGTTGTTTAGTTACATACATTATATATAAATTTAACAGAGTTTTTGTCATCATATTAATTTATATTTATTTTTTATAGATGGATTATTTTTATTAACTACCTATGAAATGAAAACTACTTTAATTATTTAGTTAAGAAATAAATAAAATAAATGATATTAAAGATAAAAAATATTACATTAAATTGATTGAATTTATATCTATAATTTCATTAGAAGAATATTTATTTTAAAAATGTGAGAAATTGATAAATTCAAATTACTTATTTGTACTTATATTTTTATATTTAAATTACATAAATAATGTAAAAATATAAATTAATTTTATTTTATAAGGGAATGCTATTTTATTAACAGTTTTAATATTTATTAAAAAAAATTATACCAAATGATATTCAGATACTAATAAATATAAAATATGTTATATTAATATAAAAAAATATTATTTAAAATGAACATATTTACTTTAAATAGAAAAAATTGTTATCACCATTTGGGTTAACGTAGTGTTTTGTGCGTTACATGCTCTTGTCCTTAAATTAATTTTCAACACCTCAAAGATTTTTTTCTGTAAATTAGATATCATATATATAACTTAGTTATAATATATTATATTTAATCCCACATTAATGTATTCTAAATGGATAAATTATATATGTTAGAAAGCAAATTACGTTAATAAAAACCAAAATGATAAAAGTGGGGAAACATAGTAGTCAAAGAACAACATTTTAAAAGTGCTCCTGTTTTTGTGTTTTAGATGTCTTTAATGACCATAATTAAACATTAATCAATTATTTTTCCTTTCTTATTTCACATGAGGTAACTTAGATCTCGCAATAATCATTACATTTTCGTATTTACAAGAATTCCACTCGTCTTCCATAATAAAAAGTGAAATCACACCCCTCAATTCCTCACACTTCTCAAGACCCATTGGATAGACTAATACCTACCCAAATAAGCTCACAAAGTCCCCAAATTCATCTTATAATCCTCCCTTTTGAAATAAATCAAATCAAAGATGTGTGTCGGTTCTTACCAAAAAGAGTTTCCCAAAGAAGAGGTAACACCCTTCCACAAGCTCTTTTTTGTTTTTATTATCCACGAGCTAAATTGTTATTTTCCATCATTAAAATATATCCTATTTATCTTAATTATTTTGAGATTATTTTATTCTATGTTATTTACCTATACCTATACACACTTCCATCAAATGGGTATCAAACTTACCATTCATGTATATGGCATACTTCCACCTCACGAAACGATGTCGTTCATTTTTCCATTACCTTCTATCCTAGTTAAGAATTTTGATGTACATATTATTTTTATTTGATATATATTATATTGATTATGTCTTTATTCTTATCTATGTTTTTTAAAAAACATACCTTTATGATTACTATTTTGGGGTAATACATTAACTTCGTTTTTTGATGTGTGGACTACCGACTCCCCTAAGCGATGAGATTCATTCACACATAACATTGAATGTATTGAGGATGGGCTTTGGAAACATATATAATATATATTAAATAATAATTTTAAATGAATGATATTATTTACAAATATATTTTATTTACTTTATTTCTTTTAATTTTATAAGAAAACCGAAACAACGTTCATGCGTACGTATGACCAACCATCTCTACAAATATTGTATTCCATTTCATAATTATATCATATATAGATTATTATAAATTTTAATATAACAAATATATTTGATTTTTATATCATTTTTTATATTTTTTAAATAATTATATCATTATCTATGTAATATGATAATGAATAACAAGTCATAAGATATTTGAAGAACAAAGAATATATTATTTGAGACATAATATTAAAATATAATTTTTATTAAATTGGTAATATAAATTCATAATAAAATAATATGTGGTATTAGATATAATAATATGGTTCAATTATAGATATATTATAAACTTATATTTATTATACAAGATGTTTTAATGCGTATGAATAAATTCAAGACTTATGGAAAAACTTTTCTCATCTCACATTTATTTCTGTGAGATTTATCCCTTATTAACCACTCATTTATTTATTTTTTGGTGTATATAATGACCATGAATATATTTTATTATTAGTATCTTTATATTTATGTGTATTTATATATCCATTTTATGATCTCTCTTTCATAGTGTTTATGTTTCAAAATTTACCAAATCAGTAAGGTAGTTTTATCTCAATTTTCCTTATTTGAGGAACATGCCATGTTATAAAGCTATAATCATCGATGAGTACTATAAAATGAAATTTAACCTATTATATAAATAATATCCTTATTTTCATGAAATTTTAAGCTTAATGTAGTGAAATTGTATTACCTATGGAGTATTAATCAATGATACCAATTTGTAAGTGTTTATTACAAAAATCTCATCGATTATCAGGACTATTTATAACTATGAATTCATTGATGAAATCTTATGATCCATATATCTAGAAATAAAAATAAAATTATTAAACTTTTTATTCCTTATATAATCATTTAATGGTTCCAATTGTCCACCATTTGGTAGATATGACAATTAAGAAGGTATTGTTAACAAAACATGTCATTATTTATCATTTTGTTCAAAAATATATTCTCTTTCAAAACCATGATTTCTAAAAATGATTTTAAAAATGTTCTAATATATTCCAATGTTTTTTATATGAAATTTTTAAACCTTTTTACCTTTATGTGTATTTTTTTGAAAGTAATATTCTTTTCATTCTTCAATCAATTAAACATTAAATACTTTTACATAATAAACGGAATGTTTGAAATGATCTGATTTATCTATCATCATGAAAATATTCCATTAACGATTCCTTTTAATGTTTTCAAATTTTTTTTTTATGAAAAATATTTTTCATGATATCCTGGACATTAAATTTGTTTAATGTAGTTTTCAATGGAAAAGTTTTTCAAAAAATTTATATGTCCATGAAGTGTTTAAAATTATTTTCAATTCAAACATATTTTTTTCAAAGATATATTAAATGAAAATAAGTTTTCAAAATGTTTTTAGTATTAAATTATATGTTTTCAAATATATTTTAATAGGAAATTTTTAAAAACAGATTTATATTTTAAAAATAATTTTTCAAAGAGAAAATGATATTTTGTTAAAGGAATGTTTTAAATTAGATTTCAATGATTCCATTATATAAAATGGATTTTTGAAATTCCTTTATAAAATGGATTTTTAATGAATGTCTATTTTCCATAGGAAATGTTACAAGTTATATTTCAAAATACTTCTCCATATAAGATGGATCCTTTGATATTGTTTATGTTTTATTTGGGACATTAACCAAGAATACCATCCATATTTTTTTCAATGGTATATGTTTTGATGTTATGATGATTATAAAACATGTTTCAATTCAATTAGTTAAATGTTTATGAATCTCGGATCATTTCACATATTATTATTTGATGAAATGATCATGACACCAAAATTTTTACCATATGTTGTGATATGAGGACATGTTTATAATACCCAGTTCATTTCATAGGTTATGATATGATATTTATGAAACCCATATCTTTTTATGGGTCATCATACGATTACTTTTTTATTATTTTTTGGGACCTTGGTATCCCACTAATACATGTGGTAAGGATTTATATCTCATGATATAATGATGGGAATCATGTCTAAGGGATTAATTTACCATAGAATATTGGAAATTATGATCCACTATGGGAAGATGGGGAAACTAGATCCACTATGAAAATATTTGGAAACCTGATACACTCTGGGAAGATGGGGAATCTTGACCCCTTATAAGAAAAGGACTACGAATATGGATGACAATGTGTCCCTCCCAATTATTACAATCCCCATGAAGTTCCTTGATAAGTATTAGCAATGAGTCTTGACTTATATGTAATATTTTTATATCATTATGTGTATTCCATAGTTCAATGTCTTATTCCAATGTTATTATCTTTAGACTCATGTTATTTGAATTCCTTTTGATTCATGTCTTTTTAAATAAATATATGTATTCAATGAATAATGTATATGATCTTTTTAGGTAATGATATTGAACTGTCATTCTCTTGTTCTCATACCCTTGTTTTCATGTTATGCTTATGTATCTCCATTATTTACCCATAATGAGCATCAGATATCACCCTTTTTTATTTTTTTTATTTTTGTGGTCATGAATAAAGGTTTTCTGTAGAAGTAAAAATGGGTTGGTTTTTGTGGGAAACATTTAAGATATTTAAAAGAAGTTAGAATATTATCTTTCAAGCTTCAAATACACTAAACTATTACTATCCTAAGGCATGTACATTTAAAATGTGTGGAATATTCATATAAATTTATGTAAAATCCATGTATGTTAATACAAGGTTTCAATAAATTGCATGGATAATAATATTCATCATAGACATGAAATTTTTCGACATCTTGTCGATAAATCAAGGAAACTAAAGAACCCTAAACCTTATATGGCTCTTCTTGATAGTCCCAAATAATAGGAAAACAAATTTAACCAATTTTATTTTCATCATGTGCATTAGAAAATACATGAAATAGATATCAAAAACAAAAAATGAATCTGTTAACCCATTATAGGTATTTGGTAAAATTTAATCAATAATATAATTACCCTTTTGACTGGTTTCAAATGGTATACCGTTTTAAATTCTCAAATATTTTAAATAAATAATATTTTTTTTATATTTTAAGAAGTTCAAAGCATATTTGTTAGATTATGTGTTACTATAAAATATTATCCATTCAATTTAATATCAACCAGATTTTATAGTTTTTATATGTTTAATCTAAACTTCTAAATAAAAATAATTAAAATTACATCTTCCAAATTACCTTCCATAATAAATTGAGATGATTAATAAAATTATTTAAAAATAGTTTAGTAAGGAATATAAAAATCATGCATTTCTAAAAATATCATCTTACAACACTAAAATCAGATTATCCGGTTCTAAAAGGGATTGGTCTTGTCATACAACATCTTCTCTATTTGTATTAACATCAAAACTTCTTGGATAGAAATGATTTCTGAATTAGGCATCTTGAAATAATCAACTGACTAAGGAGTTATATATTATATGAAGAAAAAAAATTATGTTATGAACTATAATAAATTTTTATGTGGTGGAATTTAACAACTGATAGTCTACAATAGTTTGATAAACTAGTGTTTGATGTGGTAACCCATTATTGCATTTCGAAGAAATAGGCAACAAATTAATTTACAAAGACTTGATGGCTCAGTTACACACCCAAATATGATCCAATAGATGATATTTTTTCTAAATATATATAAATATAGTTCTTAACTCTTAATATTTAATTTTAGATAAATTTATTGGACAAATTCATTGTCTATAAATTATAATTATAATGTTTGTTAAAATATTTGGAACATAATAAAATGTAAAAAGAGAACATTAAATATTAAAACATACTAATTACCATTCATTGTGATGATATAGTTTTCATTTTGATTCTCATGATGGTAAACTATTCTCCTTGGTTTTCTATAAAACATAATCTTTCTTGAAGTCAAAAATATTTCAATAATAAAAATTTAAGTAATATGGAATTTTTTTTATTTTTGTAAAACCCAAAACATATGTAATATCAATTTGAAAAGTATTTAATTAATATTAAGATTCAAGTAAACATTATTTTTGATCATTTGATATTGAACATATATTCTATTTAATATATCCAAATCATCTTAAATTATGGGATTTATTTAAAATGTAAGCAATTTGTTCTTATATTAAGATGAATTATGTAATTACATAACTTTTTTGTGTGTGATTCCACATAAAATGGGGGCTTATATCAAATTTTTTATCATGATTTATGTTTTTTTAATTAATGAAATTTCAATTATGTTATAAAAAATAGTTTTACATTAACTACAGCCATATACGGTGTGTTTTTGTGTTTCAACCACAAAATAATTGAATATAAACTTCTAGGTTCATGATAATTATCTCTATTAGTTTAATGTATGATAGATTATTGTTTATTAAAAGATCAAGATAATCAACCATCCTCGAAGAAATGAAAATTTCTAGAATTTATTTTTATATCCATTTAGATCCACAAAAGTCAGAATCCAAAAAACAGTTTAACACATAATATTTTCCAAAAGAGTAAAATAATCCTAAATCAATAGTTCCCCTAAGATTACAAAAAATTATTTTTCACCACTTTAAGTGGGATACATTAAGTATTTTCTTAATATCTCTCACACTATAATATAGAAAATATAAAAAATGTATGACTAACTATTACATATTGTAAACTTCTAATCATTCTATTAAAGAACAATTGATCAAATCAATTCCAAAATTCACCAATACCTAATTTATTTGAGGTTCTAATAAAAGTACTTGTAATTTTTGGATTTTCATATATCAATTTATACATAAGATATATAATGTACATATATTGATATATAATTATTCCATCTAGTTTTAATGATATTTGAAATCTTATAAAATATGTGATTTCTTCTATCATGCTTATATCAAAGATAGATTTTAGATGATCCTCAATGGAATATGTTAATTGTTTTAGTTTAACAAAATATAATTCCATTGAATTTAATTTTAACATTGATGATGTTTTTTGAAAAATAATTTATAAAAACTTTTAGGTCCACAAATACCATTAAAAAGTTTATTTATAACAAAAATCTAGTTAACCTATAATACTTGGGTATATTCCCTTTCGATATTTATAATGTTCCTTAGTATTGTTTTCATAATCCTTGCCCCGGAGCCCATTCCATGACATAAACCAAGCCCACCTCATGAAGGATATGGGTTGGCAACTAGCACCCAAGGTGTCAACTAGCATGTGGGAGGAATTTTCCTGGGAACATGTACATATACACACACAACCATGTCCCAAAGATGGAAAAATAAACATGCATTACACTAAACAACGACTGAGTATTATTATAAACTGTAGGTAAAATATGACAGAATAAAAACCCAACAAAAGATGAACTGAAAACATGAAAGTAAAAGTAATCTATGCAAGCTATTTACTAGAAAACCCCACCTAATGGGTTTTTTGTATAGAAGATTCTAGAAACTGTAAATGTATTCACCACCTGCTTTGTCTCAATGGGCACCACCGGGTCCTAGGCCACCATGTCCTCCATCAAGGTGGCGGTCATCTGCATTAGAAACAACACGTACAGGTAAATCTCGTGCATGGTTGAGTAACAATGTACTCAGTAGGTACCCCAAACCAATAAGGAATGACCACAGAGCAATCTACAAGAAATCAAGAAGTATAATAACGAATCATGATTATAAAGAAAGGAGGATCACACCAGGTATAATCTACAATAGGAAAGTAAGGCCATCAGTCATATCATAGAACAACTTGGGTTGTTGGATAACTCATCCTCAATTAGCATATTGGGCATGCTGAGTCACAAAGAAGCAGCTTCCCACTAACCTTGAATTGAAGTAGTACTCATCCCTGATAAGTACTTTGGGTATGATGGGTCACATATAATCGGTTCCCCACCGTGGGCATGTCAGGTCACATAGAAGCCACTTCCCATATTTTCCATACTGAGGTCATCCTCCTATCGAGTACCATGGGTGTGCAGGGTCACACATGGTCACTTGTCAACAGTCTTTATGTCTCATCCAGCCATAGGATTTTCACTGGTAGTGTGCCTAATTCTAAGAGAATTGTTCCTCAAGCCAGTGGTCAAATTTCAATATCCATAAAATCCTCCATAGAGCACTCCAAAATATCTACCTCATCGTGAGGGTTCCAATGCCGCAAATGGATCATTAATTAGACGCTTGGTCTGATGGAGTTTGGAATTTTTTCAAAAAGGTGTTGGTTGGGTCTGTGTCCGGTTCAACCCAGTCAGACTGACCCAACCTAGTTGGACTATCCCAACCCAACCCAACCCATCATTCATCGACCAAACCTGGACCCAGCCCGATGGGGTGGGACCAAACCACTAGGGCTACCCATGCCCAGCCTGGTTGACCAGGCTGGGACACAGCTGGAAGCTACGTCTGACACCACAGGTCCCGTGGGTTGTTCGCAGGGCCAACTATTCATTCGCAGACAGGTGGAAACATTCACTTGCTTTCAGCTACTGGAATGGAGGCCATAGGGTACTTCCACTCTACCATGGCCTGAGCCGGCCATAAAGATTATTTCTAGTGTGCCGTCGTGGCGCACTGACAGGTTCATCTGCAGACCACTTGGTCCGCTCTGGTGGTCCATTCTTCACATTTCTTGTGTATTTGGCCTCCGGGGGATGCCCTCTTCCCTACTATGGCCTCATATCCTCTTTTTCTTTGTTTCAAGGATTTTACCATGAAGAATTCACAAGTGTATGGGATCAGGCCTTTTATGTGTCAGTCTGCACCATCCGTTTTAGAATTTCAAACACTAGGGAGGCTTGGGATCACACTTCTATCAGATAGTTATCCGAAATGTTGCAGAAACCCCTAAGTAAAACACCCTTCCACAGGAAGAAAATATCCTCAGATCAACTTGTTCCTGGTATGATCCTCATTTTTTGTTTTATAAAAACAATGGGCAAATCATAAAACAAAACCCCTGCATCAATGGTATTCGTTGCTGAAACAATCTACTTGGGAGGAATCAAGTTCTATTCAAAGCCGTCAGCACTCGTTCCCCTCTGGTCCCATTCTTTGAGGTGGGTTAGCATCACTAACGATTCACTATCATTCATCATTTGTCATTAGCGCGTATTTTCTCCATATGTTCATCAGGGTAAATTCAACAAATTTATTTCCCCAATGTGTTATCTCATTAATAGAGAAACTCTTTGCAACATTTATAATATTCTTTGCTACCATGTTGGTACGCTATTTCATTTAATAGAATAGTGTACTCCGTTCTTATTTGTTGGAAAACTTTTGGGCTACAACGATTTGAAAATCCATAAAAATTAAATGAACAAGTTTATATTATTTTTAAATTTTTATTTAAAAAGTATGAGAAAATAACTTTTTCCCTATGTTACCTACAGTCGATGATAGGTCCATTCTAATATAATTATATCGTTCTGAGTTCAATGGTTCCCATATATTTTTTATCTAAGCATCATGTTAAATGTTATAATAACCTGCTTACATGTTTACTTAACTGAACATAAAAAAGGTTCAAAATTCTGTTCTGGGATCATCAGGACATGGAATCAGGTGTCATAAGAACATATAGACTCAGAATAATTCTATATAATTTTAGAAAAATTATATTGAAATTCATGGAAATTATATTACTTCCCCACTATTTGGGTTTCACGTCCTCATAAGCCAAAATAAGGCTAAAAAATATGGGGGGTACATAGCCAGAATCTGAGCACCCCACTCCAATGTGCCCTTGTGGTGGTTCCCAGGCTACCACTGAACACTCACAATAAAATTTGACCATCCTCAAAGGACCCACTTCCGTTGATCCTCAATCTCCACCGAGAACTCTTCAAATTTCACTGCATCTTTAATGTCATGATCACCCTATTCAATTAAGTGTTATGGATTTTGAATGTACCACCTCAGCTGTGACACATGAAAAAAATTGTGCACCTGATGCGTCTATGGGGGAAGACCTAGGTGGTACGCCACCTCACCAACTCTTATCAGAATTAAATAATGGTTTAATGGACATTAGAGATAGATTTTTTCCCAAGACAAATCTCCAAAATCCTCATCTGGGTGAGACCCAGAGGAAAAAATGGTCTCCCAACTCAAACTCCAAGGGTTTCCATCTCTGATAGACATAATATTGTTGTCCTCTTTGTGCTTTCCTAATCCGCTCCTTGATGATCTTCACATTCATAGTGGTAGCTCGTACTAACTTTGGACCTATGAGTGCTAAATCCCCTGGGTCTATCTAGCATAGAGGTGATCTGAATGGCCGTCCATACAAGGCTTCAAATGGTGCCATGACAATAGTGGAGTGATAGATGTTTTTGTATGATAACTCCACCAGTGTAATGTAGTTCTCCCAACTACGACCAAAATCAAGGATGAAAGCATGAATCTTGTCCTCCACGGTTGGTGTGGTCCACTCTATCAGACCATTTGTCTGTGGGTGAAAGGAATTTTTCAAGTGTAGTAGAGTTCCAAATGCCTCTTATAATACCTTCCATAACTGCGATGTAAAGAATTCATCACTTTCTGAGATGATCATCAAAGGTACCATGTGAAGCAACACTATCTATTAGTTGTAGAGGTGTCCAAGCCCTATACTGATCACTACAATCAAATGGGTATGAAGTGAGCTGACTTGGTGAGTTAGTCAATGATCACCCAGATAGAATCGTGGCCCCTGGACGTGCATGGTAACCCCATAATGTGGTCCATCGAGATACCATTCCATTTCCACTCCAATTCCTCAAGTGGTTTGGCTAAGCCTGGTGGAACCTAATGCTCAGCTTTCACTTACTGACAAGTGAGGCATCTTGAAACAAACTCTACTACTACTTTCTTCATCCCTGGCAACCAGTACTGACATCAGAGGTATTATTATGTATTCACCACCCCATGATGTTCCACCAAAGTAGATTTATGGAAACCCCCCAACTCCTCCTATTGCAACCTCACTTGTACTATGATGCATCCTACGAAAAGGGTGATGTACTCCCCCTATAGAAAATCCATCATGTTATTGACCTGTGGATAATTTTGCACGTCGGGCCTCATAGTCAACATATTCATGTTTTGTATCCTTAAATTACTATATGATTTGTGTATTTATAGTCAACAATTGAAGGTAATTTGTTCCATAATCATTGAAAAATGATATCTTCATTGTGGATAACTGCTTCGTCACCTCACTCAACAGTTTTAAACCAGACCTTCTACTGAGCGCATTTTTCACCATATTCCCCATCCCAGGAGTATAGAATATCTCAAAGTTATATTCCTAGAGGAACTCCAACCATTTCCACGGTCTCATGTTTAGGTTCATATGCAAGAATATTTACCTGATACTCTTGTGGTCTAAGTAGACGGTAAATTTTCCCCCATCAATTAGTGTCGTTTCATTTTCATGGAAAATACCATTACTACTAACTCTCTATCATGGGTTGCATATTTATGATAATGTTGACTATACTTCTATGATCCATAGGTGATTATGTCTTTCTCCTGAATTAGGACACATCCCAGTCTGGTCCCTGATGCATCGCAGAAGAATACAGACCCAACACCCTCTTATAGTAGTCTCAAGATAGGGGAATTGGTCAGTATTCAGTTCAACTCCTAGAAACACTTCTAGAACTTCTCCATTCACACAAAGGGTTGTACCTTTCATGTCAAGGATGATAAATGTTTTGCTACTCTATAAAAGTTGTTCATGAACCAGTTTTATTACCCAGCCATATACAAATAAACTTTGTACCCCAGTCACGCTCTCAGATGTCTCTTAAGATTACAATGACTCTATCTTCACTGGTACCACTGCAACTATAGTCTTAGAGATGATGTGTCCTATAAAGAAGACCTCTTGAATCCAAAACTAGAACATTGAGAGATTTCCATAAATCTGTTGCTCTTAGAGTGTATCTATGACTATTCGTAGGTGCGTAGCATGGGCCTCCTCTGATGCTGAGTACACCATGATGTTATCAATGAAGAAAACCACAAAACGATCGAGGTAGTGTTGGAAGATCCAATTAATAATTCCCATGAAATATTTTGGGGGAATTGGTCATGATCAAAGGAATTACTAAAAATTATTTGTGTCCATACCAGCATCTGAAGGTTGTCTTCAGTATGTCCTCATCATGTACCTGAAGCTGATGATAGACTGGTCTGATGTTGATCTTCGAGAACCACCTCTCACCCTTCAAATGGTTGAAGAGGTCATCAATCCATGACATTGGTTGCTTTTTCTTCATGTTCACCTTGTTTAGGCACTAAAATTATATACATATCCTGAAGGATCCATCTTTCTTCTTGGAAAACAATATTGGGACAACCCATGGTGAAATGTTGGGCCTCACAAAGACCTTCTCCTACAAGTCCTCCAAATATACTCTCAATTCATGAATCCCCATTAGAGGAACCTGATATTCTAGTGTGTATATCAGTGTCATCCCAAGGTACTTTTTGATACCAACGTCTACCTCCCAATGAAGAGGTAGTCCTAGAACATTCTCAAGAAATACATCCTCTAACTATTCCACCACAACAGGAAATCTTGGACTACTCTTTTCCACCACTCCAAGGGTGAGGCTAGCCAATTAGTGAGTTATCATCTGCACTTTCCTTTAAGAAGGTCCGTCCTACGATGAAAAAGTTCTCTTCTTTATGGTGAAGGAAAACCTAGTCTCATCCTCGCGGACACACCGAACATTGCACCTAAGACAGTCAATCTGAGCATGAAGTATGGATAACTAGTTCATACCAAAGATGAAATCGTAAGGCCTCAATGCCACTAATTGGAGACCCAGCCAAAGCTATCACCTTTTATATTAAGCTCGAACTGCTGGAACCAGTGTGTAATAATCAAATCAACTCTCATAGGAGTTTCTAACCATAAGTATTGATCCAACAGATTGACCAGAATCTCCGAGCCTCAAACGAGGTCCATGGAAAGGAAAGAGTGATTGAAACCTATGTCTATATGAACTACATATAAGGTGGATAATACCTAGATATTATCTCTAATAATCTATAGAGTGTCGTGGGAATATGCCTCCATCACTTGATGTTGGACTCACCTATGTCCACAGACTCCCTAAGCCCGTGGTGGGCCTCCTAGGGGTGGTGGTTGTAGAATATCGATCCATCGTCCACCACCTTCCCCTCTGGCTGCTCCCCTACCACATATTCCACTCTACAGACCTCATCACTCAAACTTCTACCTCTTCCTTAGTGGTCACTTGACCATCTTCTGATCATCTGTGCCGAGGGTCAAGCAGTCACAATCCATGTGTCCATGCCCGCCGCACGTGAAACACATCCTATTTCCCTATTGAATCCTTATACTCTGGGAGCCCCGCAATACCAGCCCTAAGTCCTGGGGTTTTCTTCTAAAATATTTTACCCTCTTGGGTCCCCTCATCTACTTAATTTTTCTCACCGTTGAAGACTATTTCTCCTGATGTATGCTGGTGGCTTCGAGTGTCAATGCATTCAATTCTAGGAATCTCTCTACAAGAAGGGCTCACTCTATCACCCCTGCCTGAGTGGGGATGATGAGAGGCACCAAGGATGACATGATCTTCTGTCTGAGTATCTGATCAAATATTCAGGCCCTAAATAAAGGGTCCCTCACCATGTATGTGGAGTAGTGGGATAGGTTTGTAATCCTCACAGATTACTCACCCACAAATATTTTTCCATGCTGTTGGTGAAAAAACACCTATATGAACACCAATTGCAAGGTCGTGGGGAAGAAATCCTCCTAGAGAATATGCTCTAATTCAACATAGGAACGAATCAACTCATCATGAGTCTGAATTTACAAAAACTACCATCTCCCTTTCATTCCCTAAAAAAGGCACGCAGATAATATCACCATCTAGTCATGTGGAATCCTTACTAAGAAGAAGACCCACATCACCACCCCTAGACAGTCCTTAGAAACCTAAGGATTTGTCTCTCCCCTAAACCTGGGAGGTCTCCATATGTATAACTAATTCAAGGTGTTAAGCCTACGTGTGTCCTCTTCCAATTACACCAGTAGTATCTACCGATAAATGGGGGGTGGTAACACTGGTGGACCACCTAGAGAGGCCATCTTCAGTACTAGTGCTTGAACCGATGCCTCATCACTAGGTGGGATGTTGTCGTGGTCACACATCAGAATCCATGATGGTCATCTACATGGAGGCATCTTGATATTGTTCATGATGTACCATAGTCAAAAGATTATAACTGTTGAGCTAACTCTTAATCAAGTTAAAAATAAATAAACACTCAATTTCAATAAGATTCATGAAACTAATGTTTTTATGTATAGAGTCAAAAAGAATAATACATTTTCTTGGTTTATAGATATGTCGACCACTGCCCCAACATAGGACTCCCTAAATATAAATGTTGAACTCGAAACATTTAACATTGTTTCCCAAAAACAAAACAACAAACTCCCAATATTTGATGTAGAACTGACCTCCATTGATACCACTTTGTCACGACCCATCCCCCGGGGCCCATTCCGTGACATACCCTAATCCCACATACCAATGTTCAGGGGTTGGATACTAGTGCAGAAGGCGTCAACCTACAATTTCAAATAATTTTTCTAATTACCTATATGAATGCACACACAACCACATTGCAAAGCTGGAAAAGTAAACATGCATGACACTAAACAAACATTGAGTAAAATTATACACTGTATATAAAATGGGATAGAATAAAAACCCAAAAAAAGATGAACTGAAAATAGGAAATTAAAAGGAATCTCTCAAATCCCACTAGAAACCCCACCTAATGGGTATGTGTAGAGTAGCTTCTAGAAGCTATAGAAGTACGCCCCGCCTACCTGGTCTCATTGGGCACCACTGGGTCATGGGATGCCAAGTCTGTCATCAGTGCCGTGGTCATCTACCCCAGACACAACATGTGTAGGTGAAGCTCATGTAGGGGTGAGTAACAAAGTACATAGTAGGGACCCCATACCAATAAGAAAATTCCACAAAGTAATATTTAAGAAACCATGAAGTATCATTATGAAACATGATTAAGAAGCATGGACGCATACACCAGGTATAATCTAGAATAGGCATGTAAGGCCTTTAGTCATATAACCGAACACCTTGGGCTTCTGGAGAGCTCCTTCTCAATGTTTACAGTGGGCCTATCGGGTCACAAAGAAGTCACTTCCCACTATCCTTAAACTGTGGTGATTTTTATCCTTGATAAGTACCATAGGTATGGTAGGTCTCACAGGAGTCTCTCCCCACTGTGGGATTTTTGGGTCTTAAAAAATTCACTTCCCACCTTGGCCATATTGAGGTACTACTCCCGTCAAGTACTGTGGGTATATCAGGTAACATAGAGTTGCTCCACACTGTGGGCCTTCCGGGTCACAAAAATGCTTCTTCCCACTGGACCATAGTAGATAATACACAAAGGGTCATTTGTCAGTAGTCTTTAGGTATCATCCAACCACAAGGTTTCTGCATGTAGTGTGCCTGATTCATGGAGAACCGCTCCTCAAGCCAGTCTTCGAATTTCATCTTCCATGAAAGCTTCCATAGGGGATGCCAAAAGATCCTCACAATCACAATGGTTCCAAAACTGAAAATGTATGGTCAATAAGACACCTGGTTTGAAATATATTGTCATTTTTCTAAAAAACGGGAAAGTTGGGTCCAGGTCTATTCCAACCCGAGCAAACCGCCCTTATCCAACCCGTCCGGGGGTCCACCGACCAGACCCGGGTCCGCCAAACTGACCCAAACCTGGACCAACCAAGGTTTGTATGGCCCGCTGGGGTGGGTCTGGCCTACCAAGGTGGGTTCGGCCTGCACCCTAGAAATTCATCCATAGGTGGACCGGTTCCCCCTGGCTGGAATGCGGCTGGAATCCATGTCTGACACCCCACAACACCACATGTCGTTTGCGGGGTCATCTCCCCTGCTGTGACAGATTGACCACAACTTTTTTGTATGTGACGTGGTGCAGTGTCATGTGTGTGGTGCACCGATGTGGTTGGGTGGCCGCTTACACCCATTTTTAGCTTCCAGCACGAAGGCTGATGACTACTGTCACTCCACCTCAACCCAAGAGAGTTGCGGCAATTCCTCCCGGCATACCATCGTTGCACGCCGCCGCCCACCCACTGATGCTGCCGTTAGCATTTCCGCACTGGTAGTTTCATTCATGGACCACCGGGTCCATTCCTATGGTTTGTTCTTCACGCCCCTTGCGCCTATGGCCTCTGGGTGATGCCCTCTTCCCTAAAACGACCTAAAATCATCCCTGTCTCCATTTTGTTGATGCATCAACAAATAATTCACCAGAGGAGGGGCCCGATCCTTGTTTGTGACTGACTGCACCCTCAACGTTAGATTTTTAAAAACATGAGAGGCTTGGGATCATAGTTCTATTGGATAATAATCAAACCCAATGCAAAAAACCCACAGAAAACACACTCCCGCAAGAACACTCAATCTGTGGGTCAACTTGTTCATGGGTTGATACGTGTTCATTGTTTTACAATAAGAACAAGAAAAACATAAAATAATAATCCCCTACCACAAAGGTGTTCATCGTTGAAATGATTTCTCTACAAGGATTCAAGTTCCATTCAAAGCTATCGTCGTTCATCACCCTCCGGTCCCATTCTTCTAGGTGCATTGACATCGCTAATGATTTTCCAGTGTTTTTAGTTCTTCATTAGAGTGGATTTTTGTTGTATGTTCATCCGAAAAAAATCCACTAATTCATTTCCCCTGCATGTTATCTCATTAATAGAGAAATGTGATCAGCCTTTCTATTTCACTACATCGCTAAGTCGTTACACTGTTTCATTTAATGAAATATCATATTCAGTTTCGCATGGTTGAAAAACCATTGGGCTTCAACAATTTGAAAATTCAGAAAACAAAAATAAAATATTTTATTTTATTTTTATCTTTTTCTTTAACAAGTCCAAAAAATTAACTTTTTCCCTTGACCCCCATGGATCGAGGTTAGGTTCATTCTAGGAGAATCCCGTCGTTCTGAGTTCAACAATACCCTCAGATTTTTGATTTGAGCACCTGTATAAAAGTCATAAAAACAAACTCACATGTATACTTGTCTGAAATTTAAAACCGTTCAAAATTATTTTCTGGTCTCACTGAGCCTCAGAATAAGGTG
Organism: Viscum album; assembly: GCA_963277665.1. Lineage (NCBI taxonomy): Eukaryota > Viridiplantae > Streptophyta > Magnoliopsida > Santalales > Viscaceae > Viscum > Viscum album. Next base: position 1,041,214,464 of record OY728165.1, read on the forward strand.
TCATCAGAGGGTTTTGTCTCCAAATAATTCCATATAATATTAAAAAAATAACAAAAATTTTTTTTGACATTACATTTCTGAAAGAAAATTATAGATATTTTGTATTTTCAAAACATGGGATTATTCTACATTAACTTCCACTTGTATATATCGTTTATGAAATGAAACCTTCACATCCATTTGAAATAGATTGAAATTAATAAATATCGTATTTTCTATTAGAATATTAATTGTTTCATGTCTTGCAAATGAAGAATATGTTTGATTATAATATATGCACTATTTTTGATTCCATCATCTAGAAATAAGTGTATATTTAGTAGTAACATGTATTCCATTTGTAACAAACTTTTCCTAAAAATACACATCTTCCTCAAATAAGGAATGTATTTTAAGCCATTCAAAAAAATTCCAAACATGATTCCTCTAAAATTCTTTGATTATATCTTGAATGGATTATATCTAGATATTTATTAAATAATTATTCTTTATAAGTTTTAGATATTATGTGTGATAAAAATCTAGAAAATCTCAATTTCATTTATAATGGAACTTCTAGTTCTAACTAGTTGATCTATACCACAAATGTTTTTACCACTAGTATGATTCCTATGAATCGAAAGATTTCTTGGTTTAAAAGAATATTTTATTCAAAAGAAATTTAAATTATTATTGAGGTATAATCTAAGAAATATATTCATACTTTTTTTCTTATGAGGATAAAATTCCAATATTTGATGAAAATTAGTTTTAGAAATAAAATATGAATATAAATGTTAGTGAATTTTTGATGAAAAAAGTTCATTTTAAAAAAAATTAACATGTAATGTTTCCTCAATAGTACCTCTAATTTTATTAAAAACTTTATATGTTTTACTAGTTATAGAGTAACATAAAAATATCCCTACATTGGATTTTGGAGAAAAAAAAATTTATGTTTTATTTTTTATTCAGAACGAATACATTGCATCCAAAAACAATGAAGTAGGAATGTTTCTGTTTCCATCTGTTCCATATTCTATAAGGTGTTTTATTAATAAAAGGTCTTATAAATATACAATTTATATTATAATTAGTTGTATTGACTACTTCAGGATTAAATTTTTTTGTAACTAAGTATTTACACAGAATAGATCTAATAACCACATAATGATTTATATTTTATCGTTATAATACGCCATTTTTCAATGGAGTAGTAGGTTATAAAATGATATGTATTATACCATAATTACTACAACAGCTTCAAAATCAAAATTAAAATTTCAGCATTATGATCAAAATGAATAGTTATCAAGGAGATATTTCTCTATGTTATTACTCATAAAAAATTATTGTAAAACATGAAAAGTATATGGACATATTTTCAAGAAAATAAATCCTAGTATATATAGTATCATCGTAAACTAAAACATATAAATATTTTTTTCGATCAACATATACTATTTTTAATGGAAAAACAAGTCTATGTGTGGTAATAATAAATAATTTCAATTTGATACTTCACTAATATATTTAAAACATGACATTTGATTATTTTTGAAATTATAAGGATCAAATTATTTTGAAGTATCAAACATATGTTTTCGTAAATCATTATGTAGTCATTTATTAAATAGGTTAGAAATATTTCTATCTTTTCCCTATACAAAACTTCAATTACATAACCAAGACTTATCTTTTAATTCACATTTACATGGTACATCATGGATCATAATATATTTTATGATGAGTTTATAAACATTATAATTCCGATTAGTGGAAGAAATATCTTAATCTTCTTAACAATTAATAGTAATCTTCTCATTCCTAAAGTTAAAAATATTTCCCTTATCACATAATTGAATTATGATAATAATGTTTTACTTATAACCTTTGAAAAATAAAACATTCTAAATTAAAAAATTTCAAATAATAATAGTATTACTTTTTTTGATGATTTATACTTAAGTATTTTAAACAAAGGTTACATTTCTACAATTCATTTTAATAATATTCTATATGTAAAAATTGTTTTCATTTATATTTATGGAATAAACACTATCCATGTGACATATCTTTTTGTTGGTACATTTCATGTCATTTTGAAATCAAAACGATTAGTTTTTTCAGAAGCCAATCCTACATGGGTCTTGGATTAGAATTTTTATTTTTTGCAATACAAGTTTTCTAAAATATTTCCTATTGTATAAATTTTAATTCATTTCAAAAGTATGTCATATTAAAATTATATTATTGAATATTAATCAATGAAAATTTATTTTCATTGTAACCACCACATTGATATTTTCTACAAAAAGAGAACCTTTTTGAAAAATGTATTTATTATTAAATATATGTTTTCTTTTAGTAAAAGAAATTCTAAATATATCACAATGTGGCCTAATTTGATTATTCAGCTTCACAAATATTTTCTTATGAGTGTTAATCTTTGATAAAATATTTTATAGACAAGATATTTATATATTAATTTCTAAACTGAGATTCTTATACTCAATAGTATTTTTATTCAAAATATGTTTTTCAAAATCCTTTGATAAACTATTTATCTCAGAATTAGACATATCATGTTCTTTTAAAAGTTCAATTTTATAAATATTATTATTATCTAACTCTTGGTAAATATCTAATATCTCATTAGTAACACTATAAATAACTAAATTATATTTATAAATTTTACCTTCAAAAATATCATGTTTTCTTATTTATATTATAATTATTATATTATAATAATATTTTAAATAATGATTCACCCTTATAACTAGGAAAATAATTATTTTCATCAGATGAAGAAGATTCTATATCAGAATAAGTATATGTAACATTTTCATCAATATCTGAATATATTGTATTAAAAGAAATATTTGTTAGAGATTATTCATTTACCTCTACCAAGATGAATTTTATAATGTTCATAATCTCAACATAGAATCTTATATTATTTTTAGCTTTACATAAATTATAGATAGAAAATTATAATAAATAATATCTACCACTACCACTCCACCTATGAGAATCTTTTTGAATATTCTTATTCTTGTTCTTTATGTACTTCTTATAAATATTTTCTGAATTCCTATATTTCTTATCTTTTATTTTCATCTTTAGATTGTATGAACCTATATTTAAATCCTTTTTAAATTCATTTCAAATAACTTATAATGAATCCTTTTTATCACTTATTTACTTGTTATTATTCTTATACCTATATTGTATATCCATATTTATATCCATATTGTTCACTCTCTTCATAATATTAGATAATTAATAAATAGATAGTTCAAAAGAATTATTTTATGATTCAACATTAACATTATTCTTATTATAAAACAATGAATCTTTTTTATCTAAATGAACTTTACTGGTAACACAAGATGTTGTAGAAAAATAAACGTATCCACTATTCATATTTTTCATTTTATTATCTATTTTCAATCTTATCTTTTATTATATTAGGGTTTTAATCAAATAATTCATATCCCGATGTGTACTTCTTCTAGTATCATCCAAAATAGTTCTCTTAGATACCCATTATCTAGGCATTATTTCTATAATACTTTCAAGTAATATATCATCGATATGTTATTTATTTATATGTGATAGAATCTATTTAAAAGATTCTTGTTTCATTGGTGAATCATTACAATAGTTTCACTAGGTAGTAAAAAATGAATAATAATTTGCACATATCAATTTTATTCATGTTTTAATAAATAATGAAGATAAAAAATGAGTTACATACATTGTAATATGAATAATATTAAAAAATTAATAATATTTTATCTAAATATAAAAGTTTCTTGAAATAGAACATAACATATCATTTCTTACATTATAATTTTTCTGATGTTCTCCCCTCTCTTGATTTGTTACAATAGAATCATCCTTCTAAAGAATATTATAGTTTTTAGTGAACATAAAGAAATTATAAGCATTAATATTTATAAGAAACATCTCTATTTTCCCCTTTAATACTCATAATTATCCCAATAAAATATTAATGGTATATTACAGTTTATATTCTTGCATGTTACAAAATTTAGACATTCTATATAATATAAAAAACTCATTTTTAAATTAACATTCTTATGTAATTAATTTTTATAAATAAAATGTTTAATTATATTTTGTAAGAACTATAGAAACAAGGAGTATATTAAAAAACATAATGATAAAGTATTAGAACCTTCTTTGATACCTATTAGTTCGTCGTATGACATTTCATGGCTATAACAGTGGGGGTAAATTGTATTTAATGAAAATATGAACTATTCAGGACCCCTAAATTTTCTTATCCTAATGATCATGTGATAATGATAAGATAAATTTTTGTTAATGTTGGAGTTTTTGTATTTCATTTTATATTAAAGTTTACTAAAATAAACATTCTTAACAAATTGTAGAACAAAAAATTTTACATGTAAAAACATTTCAATTTTAATCTTAATATTAAAAACAAGAATGACTCTATTAATATTTATAAAATTTTATCTAACTCATTGACCATAAGTGTAATGGATGTTAGTAAACCTTGAATGTTAAATTATATTGGTTAAACCAAATGGTTGGGTATGTATTTCTTCAAAATAATTCCTTTAATTACTCTGATCAGAATTTGATTTGTCTTTCTGTCCTGAGAATACCTCTATCATCATGATTGGATATATTCATCTTACTATTCAAATAATCTCTTTGTTGTAAGATTTATTAGACAAAGAATACAATTGAAAAAAAATCATGGGACTTTACAATCCTCATAGGGAATCTATAGGACATAAACCACTATAAAACATTAGAAATTAAATCATAATAAGTAGTAATGGTAGAGAAATATCGACACATGTTGAGTTCGCAAAATCATTATCTCCTATATCCTTGAATTCACTCCTATTTTTATTTATTCCTCCAATGGTTATGTTTTCAATGATTCTGGGAGTTGGATGTTGTGTCCTCAGATGTTCTTCACATGAAAGCTTTGTAAATACTTATCCATTTGATGTTGTTCTCGTAGCACAATTATAATGAAATTAAAATATATTATGAAAATTATTAATAATGAAAATTATAATTATAAAATTATTAATATAATGGAATTAAAATTTTAAATATAATGAAATATATGCATTCCCATTGATAGATTAAACATCATTATAACAATATAATAAATATCACAACACTCATATATTTGATATCCTCACACCAATAATCTTTATATAATCTTACTAATAAATTATATATCATAATACAAATAGATTAGATATCATCAGACGAATTTATTGAATATCATCATAGTGATATGTTATATTCATTCATAAATATTGAGTACACTTAGTCATACTGAACGACTAAATTTTTTCATATTGATGAACTAAACATATGTAAATCAAATTGATAAAACTTTTGTCAAACCGATGGACTAGAATTCGATAACTATGAATGAATAGTATTTTGTTTGTTCAATGAATCAGACTTGGGTGGAATTTTTTTATTCATTTAGTTAAGATATATTTTTATGTTTATTAAAATAATTTTTTTCTATAATTTTTCTAAAACATTTGAAATATCTATTTTTGTAAATCAATATTTAAGAGTGAGTTGAGATTTTCAAATCTATGGATAGAAAGGGTATAAATAAAACATTTGAATTAACAATATATATGTTTATTTAAATTATTCATATTTTATTTATGATATAACTATAATTCTATAAATATAAAATAATCCTTATATACTTTCCATCATGATTATTAAAAATTGTAAATTTACACATGCATTCATATGGCCTATCATATATATGATTATATTATAAATCAATTTTCATCATAATATATCATTTATAGATTTAATATTTTATTTTCTATAAATAAATTATTATTTATGTATGGATTTGTATTCTTGAGAAAGCAGAATAATGATCTTACTGACCATAGTCAACCTTTCTAACACATTTTGGACATATGAGCCATATACCAAAAAAACATATACCATGTAATTAATTAATTACGTAATTTTATATAACATGGTAATAAGTAAAATTAATGGTATAATAAAAATGGAAATGTTTTTTAAGAATTTAAATAAATAACAAAATATTAATTTTCAGGATGATACAAAACACACATGATGAGTCAAGAATAAGGTTAATGGCATTATGTTTTTTAAAATAAATCATGTTTTAATGTATCTTATGCAACTATATTTATTCAATTTACATGTTTTTCTAAATCAATCAAAAAAATTATATATTATTCAATGTATGATAATGGTAATTTTTTACTTTATTTTAAATTGTTTTGATAATTTTTTAAAAGTAATCTTCTAATTGATTTACATAAAGGGGAATATTAAATTTGAAAAATTGTTCTAAATTTTATAAAAAAATGTTTTCTAAATCATTATTTCCCATGTACATATTAATAAAATTATTTTTTAATTTATTTATATGTACATAAAATAACTATAAAAGAGAATTATTTGTTTTTTATAACTTTTATTCAAAAAATGTAAATATGAATATTTTTTACTGATTTTTTTCCTAATGTTTTTGACATTATTAAAAACCTAAGAAGAATTATTTTACTTTAATATATATGTAAACAAAATATTTTTCTTCCAAAACTACAATTATTTTAAATTTGGGTTTTTTATAAGTTTAATCTTTTTCCTCAAAAAAACCAGCCACTTTTTCTTATGTATTTTCCAATTTTTTTTAAATATAATGAATATTTTTATATCAAGAATTTTTTTTATTATATTTGTTTGTCATCTCTTTAGATAGCCCTATTCATTAGGTTATGACAATGTTCTCCCTAAACCATTTGTTTAATCCATTTTTAATTATATATTTACAATAAATATGTATATGTGTCTCTTACCAATCTTTTTAACTCACTACACATTATTTTAATGGGTTAATTCATACCTCATGATCATTTTTCATATTAATTTTTTATGAAATATCTATTAACTATAATATTTGGAATTATAATGAAAACTATTTCATTACATGGTTTGTTCGTATTTTTATGACTTCTTAATGATTTATTGTTTAAAGAAAACATAATTGTGATAATGTTATTATGGGTGCACATAGATAAAACTACCAATAATTGAATACAAATTCTGTTTCATTAGATGTTATTTATAGTATTAGGTACTAGGCCTAATCCACTATATATCTCTATCCACTATGTGATTTTTTTCTTAGTATTTAGAATGGGATTATGATTCATTCATGTTTTTTAGTCTACTACATTTCCTATAGTTCTACAGTCTTATAATTCCATTTTCGTTACATTAATATCTTATGTGTTTACTCAAGAATATTTTTCTAAAGGAAAGTATATTCTACTTCTTATGGATGAAATGATTAATTTTTTGAAAAATATTTCTTAAATTTTTAATGATTTCAATGGGACAATTATGAAATTTATGTTTTCCTTTAATATTTGTTATTAAATATATTATGAAATAATTTAGGAAGAAAATTTTATTTCAGGGGCAATAAAAAATTTAATTTTATAATAATAATTAATATTAAGAATATTCTAATATGATTCAAAAACTAATAGGTTTCATTATTTATTATTTTATGTTCTCAAACGATCAGTTTTTTTTATAATCTCATGTTAATTAAAATATAAAATAGGGATTTATGGTTGAGTAGGGGCAAGTATGAGTAGTTACAAGGGATTATATCAAAATTAAAATTGGAATTTTGTTTCATGAAAAGATAATATGTTACAAGTTAGAAGTTCTTTTATTTTAAAAATGGGTACTATGTAGAAATTTATAAATTTTGATGTAAAATTTATTTATATAAGGTTGATGGATAGATATTATAAAGCTATAAATTATAATATTCTCTCATTTAATAGATGTGAGGCTTGAATTAAAACACAAATTTATTTAAGGATTAAGGATAGTTTTTTATACCTGGTATTAAAGGAAAGGGTTACATAAATTTATATATTTGATTGTTTTAATTAGAGGATAGCATAAGAGTTATTTGTACCATATTTTATTATAATTTTATTTATGATCATAAGCTAAAATTCAGATACACAACTACTGTGTTTTATGTTTTGTGATTTTAAAGTCATCAATGAAAATTTGGAAAACTTATTAGATTAAGGTAAATAAAATTTTGTTGGATTTTTTGGAATAATGATTTAATTATATTTAAAAGAATATATAATTTTAAAATTTTTCGATGATGATACAAGTTATCTATAGAAATAATTATCATATTTCTATTTTTATTGGATTTGGAAATATAGATTTTTGTTTATTTTACATTATGAGTGACTCATGTTAATTAGAGATAAAATTTAAATTAATCTCAGCAGAATATGTGATCAGATCTTTTTGGTTTTTAGTTTTCTAACATGTTGAGGAATATTTTGATTAATTGTTAGGTCATATATATATAAAATTATCAAAGATGATCATTTTGTGTTTTTGTTAGGGATTATGAATTAAATATTTTATTTATTCATATAAAGGTATGTAGTTTTGTAAATTATGTTAAATTGTACTATCAATAGTTTTTTTTGTTATATTAAAACTATTATAGGTTTAGATTATTATTATTTTGTGGAATTATGTATTCTATTAGTTGTTGATTTATGTTATTTATGAATGAAATAGTCATCTTGAATACTCTCTATTTAGAAAAAATGATGCTATTTTGGAGTAAATGAATAAAGGAAGAAATTTTATTTATTAGATAAGTATATTCCATTATTTTCATAAACTATATGGTAAAGTATTCTTTCAAATATATAAAAAAGAACATAAATTTTTTTATTTTATCACCATTATCTCTAAAAAATGTTGTTCTTTTTCATATCTCCTAGGATAATAATATTTTTTTCATTATCATTCTCATAGTCATTCACATTATTTTTATGATTGTTTTATGTCTCTCTCCATCCTTATTTTTAACAATAATGATTCTTCAATATCCATATTTTCACTTCCCACTAATGTTCTGAAATTTGAAACATAGTACATGTTATTCAGTCTGACCATCATAACTCCCCTTTCAATATTTTCACAAATATTTTAATTCACACCTATTATGATGTGGGATTCCAAAAAACATACTTCAATATTCAAACCTTCAATTACAAATCTCAAATTCAAATTTATAGATTGAAATTTTTGAAATTAGGTTTGAATGTACCGCCTTGAAATTTAAAAAGAAACATATTATGTTATATACCATATACGACACCCAAAACTATATTTAAACAAAAAAATAAATATTATTATTTTAATATGACTATTATATCTTAGATGTTGAACTGGTTGGTATGAATAGTAAGAACCACATTATGAAATGAATATATAAATATCATATTAATTTACATTTTACTGATTATTTACTAATAAATAAGAAATCTATTTGTTGGGAAGCCATTTTGTATCCAAAATATATGTTTCCTTTAAAAATGTTTGTTAACATTTTTTGATATGAGATAATAAATTTAATTTTTACCTCATATGGAAATTTTATTTTATAAATATGATATAATTTTTGGAATCATCATGTCCAAAAAAATTTATGCATAAAATTTCATATTTTTCTGATAATATTGATTTTTCATTGAATAATGAAAAATAAAAATTATATTTAAAAATTTTGTAATGTCCCAGATCTGGATTCCATAGGAAAGGTGCCCCATACCTGGTTGGCCACATGGCCTCAAGTTCATTTCCCAAAATGCCAGAGCCTACTAACTTGTAGTGAGGGCCTAGGGTTTGATAGTGGGGAAAATATGCCCTCATTGGCATAGTATATCACAACAGAATATTAATATAAAATAGCAGAAACAGTAAAACAACCGAAAAATAAAAATAACAGTTCGAGTATGATAAGATAAATAACCAAGAATCATTCTATAAAATCTTTATGAATCATGTAACATGTTCTAGGAATGAATCCAAACGAGTATATTATAGTAATACACAACATATATCACAAAACCACCAAAGAAACAGAAGTGACTATAAATTATCGCAAGCCTCGTCTCGGTCCCATGCCCTCTGACTCCTAAGAAGCACATCAAATACTTATAATCGGGTTCTTTCCCTGATCAAGACCTACAATCATACAATCTCTTTGGGTCCCAAAGCATTACCCAAACATGGTGTGAGACAAAATCCCAGTAGGAAACCACAGAATTTTTGTACCAGTCTTTCAGTCAATATCAGTGTACAATAGGAAAACAAATGAATAGTACATTTGAAGAGTAACCATATCATATTTATCAGAAGGGAAAGCAATCGAGTATGATAAATATTGAATCCAATATTGTGATTAGTCTTGGTGGACATGTCACTAGTCATTTCATTTCATTATTCTATTTGTAATTGAATCTTGTCCGGACATCCTAATATGAAAAATCATGTTTTGCTTCTAGATTTTTTAAATGAAACCATATATCCAAGGTATAACATGACACCAAACTAGATCAAAACCAACTATATAATCCTTTCAGCAATCAATCAAAGTCGAAACCTAGTTTATAAGAATTTTCGCATGTGTTAGCGTCAAAACCTAGTATATAAGCATTTTAGCTTGTATAAATTACAAGCCTTATGTATAATCATCTCATCACTCAATCAACCCCTTCCAATTTAAGTAACCCAAAAAATAAATCAAAGGCATGTTCACGACATCCTGGTCCAAATTTCCAAACATCGGTGTTCCACGGGAGAACGCACCATCGGGGTGGCCTTTGATCAAGTCAAACAATCTCAAACATGATTTAGTTTAATTAATCAATTACCAAATCAACATTATGAAATAACATGAGTCAATTCCATTCATGGAGACACCCTATACGTGGGTGTGTGGCACTATGACAAAAATAAGCAACATGAAAATTCACTAAAGGCACAGGACCACATACCTCTTCGTAGTATGACTCTCCTCGTCAAGTGTCAGGCTTTGATCCACCCTAGAATTAATTAGATCTATAGAAAGGATAAAAATGTTAAATGATTGATAACTCAATATAGATAAAAAATCATGTAGAAATGATGTTGGGGGATTGAGAGCATACCGATTGGAATCTAATGGATCTGACGATGTTTAAATCTGAGATTGGACAATTAATCGGGAGTTGGACCCCTGTTCATATTTTTCTAGGAATTCAAAATGTCAAAGGTGAGTCATATATGTCCGTTTGAAAAAATGACATGATACAAGACTTATTAATAAATTAAAACAAATTACATGGAATGTACATTAGATTACATGGAATGTGTATACAATTTTATGGCCCGACGTTTATGTTGTTCTGTACTGGGATTACATAGGGTGTAGCCTTACACACACGACGTGTAGTTACAAGTCACATCATGTAATAAGACTAATCCTAGTCCCTTGACTTTTTTTCCCACATTTCCTTAAGTAAAACTAGAAAATAAAAGATCTATACCTCAATGGAATAATCGGGTTCTTACAAAACTCCCCATTTAAAGAAATTCGTCCCCATATTGACCTTCTAAGGGTGGTGAAGAAAAATCTGAGAACAACTCAGGACACATTGATCAAACATATGCCTCCCTCCCCCAATATTATTCCTACACCCGGCCGTGCTTCCATAGCACCAATACCAAGGCACAGACTGGACAAAGTGAACCTTCATGCTACAATCCACAATACAAATGTGATTCTCCTCAAATGATGCATCTTCCTATAACTACACTTCCCTAGGAAGAAAGGTTTGAGATGGTTCCAAAAATTAATGTCACAAATGAAAAACATGAAATAAGTTGTGCATAGCCCCATAACTCTTAGGTAACTAAATTCAATAAGAAACCAGTTCGACCCTCTCTAGAATCTCAAACGGACCAACGTAACTTGGTGAAAGATTACCCTGTCTCATAATTGTATTGTGTCTCATCCTCGCTACAACATGCAAGAACACTCGATCCCTGACTTTGAACAATAAAGGTAATTTTAAGTGATAAATATAGGATTTATAAAGAGACTATGCAATATCTATTCACTTCAGAATCAATTGCACCTACTCAGAAGTCTCTTGCATGAGGTGTCGTCCCATTAAGGCTACCTCACGTGCCTCCTTCCAGCATCGAGGTGACCGGCATGTCCTACCGTACAAAACCGTATAATGTTAAATCTCTATAGTCACCTAGAAATTTTAATTGTGGGAAAATTAAACTAGGGTAATATGCTTCTCCCATGATCCACCAAAGTCTAGGACACATGCTCACATCATGCCCTTCAGAACATGTATCATACACTCTAACTGATCATCAGTATGATGGTGGTATGTTGTGCTCAGAACCACCTATGTACCCAGAGTCCTCTAAAAAATCTTCTAGAAACAAGATTTAATGTGGCCATACCTATCTGTAATGATAGAAGGAGGGACCCCATGAAGTCGTACCACCTCCAAAATAACACAATTTCCAAGCTCATCAACACTGAAGGTCTCCTCTATTGGTAATAAGTGAGAGACCTTCACAAGTCTGTCAACTACTAACCACATAAAATTTTTACCTCTATGTGACTTTGGAAATCTGGTACAAAAATTCATCATGAAATCATCCCATTTTCACTCTGGAATAGATAACTACAATAAAATATTCACTGGTCTTTGATGTCTTGCCTTCACCTACTGACCGGTGGGAAACCTTGTAACAAAACCAGAAACCTCTATCTCTTCATATCATGCCATAAGTACTAAATGAGATAGTAAGAGTACATCTTGGTAACTTCGGGATTCACTTCCCTAGTAGAATCATGAAAATCAAGCATCAACTTCTCACATATGTCCACTATAATCCAGACACATCCATGGATACACAAGATCTAATCATCACCTACCATCCAACTAGGAGGTGGATCCTTACCTGCTACACTCTCTCACAAGACTAAAACCTCAAGATATGATACTTGTCTCATCCTTACTCTGACCAGTTAGATAGAATTTACAGATATAGAAGAAAGGAATGTCTATCCCTGACTGTTGTGCACCTCTACATGCATCTCAGAGAAGAACACCATAAGCCACCGCTCAATACTGGCCACAAGCACAACCTTCATCTGAGTCCTCCCACTTAGTGAATGAACCACTACAATACCCTTTCTATATATGTAGGAAATCTTGAAATTTAATGACTAAAGGCACTCTACCCACCTTCCTGCCTTAAATACAGATCACGATGAGTAAAGATGTACATTAAGAATTTTTAGGTATCTGTTCAGATAAAAATTCTCCCCAAATAAGTAATATCCCCAATATCATAAATCATGAAAAACCATGTATAACTCGAGTTCATGTGTTAGATAGTTCCTCTCATGTGGAACCACCTGCTAAGAACTATATGCAATAACTCAATCCTTATAAATAAGCATGGATCCTAGCACGATACCTAATTCATCATAGTACACAATATAACTCCTTCCCTTCTCTATAAAAATCAGTATCAATTCTAACATAAATCTTCCATTATTATTTTGAAAGGCCGTATTTCAAGAATATTACAATACATACTTCACGCCATTATTTTTCATTACCTTTAGCGGCACTGCCAAGCGTGACAAGTCCTATATGAAATTCTTGTAGTAACCAGATATACTAAGAAAAGTACAAAATTCATAGACATTATTAGGCTTATCCCAAGTAACTAATGCTCCCAAATTCTCATGGTCCACTAATACTACTGTCTCCGATATGACGTGACCTTTGAAATTAATTTGATCTAGCCAAATGTGTCACTTTGAGTGCTCATCATATAACTGATGATCTCTCAGTGTAATAAAAAATTATCATAAGATGTGTGGAACGGTTGTGTCGATTATGAGAATATACCATGATATCATCCATGAAAATGCCAAAAATAGAATCAAGATTGAGATGGAAGACTCGGTTCATCAGTTCCATGAAAACCAATGGAGTGTTCATGAGACCGAACGTCATAACCACATACTCATACATACCATATCTACTTCGGAATGATGTGTGAGGTATGTCTGATGATTGAACACACACATGATGAAAAAAATATCTCAGATTGGTCTTAGAGAAAACCCTATATCCTTGGAGATAATCAAAGAGATCATCTATTCATGGAAGATGATACCGGTTCATTACTGTTAACTAGTTAAATTTCCGATAATCCACGCATAGCCTGAGGGTACCATCCATCTTTATTTCAAAAAAGATCGGTGAACCTCAAGGAGATGTATGGGGTTAGATGAAACCCTTAGCCTCAAAATCCTCTAACTTCCTCTTGATAACAAGAAACTCCATCAAAAAATCCTATAAGGAGGAATGGATATTGGCACTGCTCCCAGTACTAGCTCGATAGAGAATTATACCTCTCTTATCAAAGGTGAAACTGAAAATTCTTCTGGGAAGTCCCCCCTAAAACGATCAACCAATGGAGTAAAATCTATTTTATGAGTCCCTGGGTCATCCACATATAGACATAAAATCTATGATGTCATCCCACTCAACCCATGATTCACATGTATAGCTCGACTCACCTGGACATCCCATTCACCATTGTGTAGAAATGATCTATCCTTTGGTGATGTAAAACTCACCCTACTGCAATAACAATCAATAAAGTCTTGAAAGTACAATATCTAGTACATTTTATGGATGAAATGAAATCATGTCATCTCTAAGACATAGAAATTCCAAACCAAGTGACACCCAGCAGCCTTAATGGGAACTCCTTGCACTATCGCACACCTACCATTCTAATCCCAAACAAAGTATCTAGTTTCACAATGTTATATGATGTTTTAACATAGAGCCCAAGGCTCTTCAAAATAGGAAAAAATAATAAATTATGTGAACATGATATTTCAAAAATTGCAGAAGCTGAAACGAAGGTGACTAGAATATTACGTATGAAAGTAGGAGGTCACGAATTCGGTTCCTACTGACCCTGTTTCACTTCAAAATTATGGCCTATACTATGGCCTTGTGAAAAAACTTGGTTGCACTATGTTGATCCCCCCTGTTGTCTCTGAAAAACAGTGGTATGGATACAACGACCATGACCACTCCCTCATCCTAAATGGCCAGTTGTATTCTTGTTCCTCCACTGGGGGGATGTTGTTGGCCCTAATTTAGAACACGGAGTCTGTGTAGATCCTATCTCACTAGCTACCGGAGGAAAAGTCCAGAAGATGTGTTGTAGATTACTCATCTTGTGGAAAGCATAGAATTCGAATGGGTCCATAAGGAAATAAGGTTTTCTATGCCCATAGTTTCTGTACTCGTAGAACCTCACATAGCTACATGATGAAATGTTCGGACTACTAGGTTTTCCACAAGAAATCTCTAGATGATGCTTTCTATTACTTGTCAAGAAGGTACCAGATCTCGGTGCCGAACCGCCATGTTTTTCACCTCCAAATTCCCTCTATTTCCAATCGATAATTAGTTCCTCATTCACTATTATAAATATAGTAGTAATATGAACTATATTCACATGGGATTGGATTTCATACCTTCGACAATCCTTAAATCTCTTAGCCTGTGAAAGATCGTCACCCATCAAAACGGGTGTGATGTGTTGGAGCTCAGTAAAATGAGATGAGTAATATATAATTGATAGAGCACCCTACTATAGATGCATGAACTCCCAAGATTTTTTAGACCTCAATGTCTTAGGATAAAAATAGATATAAAAGAATCTTTGGTAGTCTTCTCAAGAAATATCTCAATGATTCCCCTTATGAGTAACCACATCCCACCATTTCTTAGTAGAATCACACAACATATATGTATCTAGCTTGACAATACGCTTAGGAGGCAGCTCCAAATTCTCAAAGATAAAAAACATGGCCTCTAGCCGTAGATCTATAGCATGAAATTCTCCATTCCAAGAAAATGTGGTAGGATATTTCTATTAGAACACTCTAGTCGTCTTATCCCTAGAAGTGGTAGGTGGAGGTGCTACAAGAAGAGTCTACATAAAGCACGTGAAGCTGTCACATGACTATGCATCAACACCTACATCTAGAGCTACCACTGGTTCCACAACTGGCATGACTGGAGGATCCACTTTTTTCCCATTTCCTACCACCTCCGGTGTATACTCGTCTCCACACTCCAGGCATACTACTAGAGGATGCCGTTGTCGCATTTCTCTGCAATTTCCAGCACATACACCTCAGTATAAGATTATACATCGAGGTATGTAGTTCAAGAGAAAAAGAACTAAAAAGGAGAAAAAATAACCAAAAGTTCACAAAATATGAGTTCACAGTATATAGGAATAATAAAACGTGTGTAAACTTGAACCCTTACATGGTCATGTACTCTTATCGGTCTGGGTTTGTAAACACCCTAGGTATGTGACGTGTCGTCCCAACACATGACGTGTCCCATTAAACTCTCTCATGGGTGTGTTACTCTACCCTTTTAGTCATGTAAAGGTCATAGGTACATGGAGTGTCAAGTATACACATGGTGTGTACTCAGGTCTTCCCTCCAGGTCATGTAGTTTTACATGGATAGATCCACACGAGTATGCCTTTGTAAAACTACACTAGTTGTACTTATGGTACGTGGTTTGTTCATATAAAAAATCTTTAACCAGTGTTCCCTCTCACACAACTTGTGACACGGTCATCTACAAAATGTTGTGTACTCATAATACAAGATGTGTAATTTGAGAAGTTATGTTCTTTTCAAACAAAAGAACTCATGGCATGGATTCAGATAACCACAGGTCGTGTTGTCTAGGTTTTCACAGAGTAAGCCTCAAAAACTTCCATAAAACAAATTTTTTGAAAACTAATGCCATAGTGTTCTAAATTTCAATCTGTGGGGGCCCATACTCCCAATGAATCATTACATGAAATCCAAAAATAATGCATAACAACAAAATTTAAATCCTATGGCCGAAACATGATTCACTAAATTCCGATCCAAGAGGACCCATACTCCACAGGGATAAAAGTTTTTCATCCATCAAATTCAATAAAAACACGCACCAGTACACCAATCACAATAGAAGGAATATATATCATGGTATCTATCCCAACAACATGCATATCTAGCAAGAAATGTATCTCAACATCATGAAATCCATAATTCCCTCTAAATGGAATGTCAATAATTCATAGTATGTGATTTTTAACAGGTAAATATATGATGCATGAGATGGAATACCCTCATTTCCTCTGGTTATAAAAAGATAGAACCACAATGATATGAAAAATAACAACACAAAGCAATTGCATCACATGATGGTGAAATCAAATCAACTTTAACAGGTTAAATTAAAAAAATCACAATTTAATTCGAGGTAATTTTTCTTTTACCAATACATGAGGTTGATGGTCCTGGGCACAACTAATTACCAAATTCAATTTCCATTATATCATCACCAAAAAACAAATAAAACTAGCAATGAATTCTCTGATACCACTTTGTAATATCCTAGATTCTGATGTCGCTCAACTGGTGCCTCGTACCCTGTTGGCCACATGGCCTCAAGCGCATTTCCACAAACGCTAGAGGATTTTTGGCTAGTAGTGAGGGCCTAGGGTGTCATAGTGTAGAAAATGTGCCCTTATTGGCAGAGTGTAACATATTGGAATATAAATATACATTAGAGGAACGAGTAAAATGAAATACTACTAAAAAGAATAGTGAAAGTCTAATATGATAAATAATCAAGCATCATTCAATACAAATATGACACAACATGTCACGTGTTATAAGAAATAATATAAACAAGCATATTGTAGTGATGCACAATATATGACTCAAAATCAAAACAGAAATAGAAGAAACTAAGAAGATTCACAAGCCTCGTCTTGGTCCAATGTTCTCCGACTCCTATATAGCATATCAAGTATGTGTAGCAAGGCATGTTCCCTGATCAACACATGCAATCATATAATCTATTATGGTCTAAAAGCATGAACCAAATAGGGTGTTAAACTAAATCCTAGTAGGAAAACACCAAAGATTTGTATTGGCATGTCAGTGAATAACAGTGTACAATAAGAGAAGAAATTAAAAGTATGTACTAAAAGAAAACAAATTAGATTTCTCAGAAGGTAATGTAATCAAGTATAGTAAATATCGAATCCAATCTTATTATTTCACATGGTAGATGCATCACTAGTCATTTTGTTTCATTATTCAATTTGTAACTGAGTCTAGTCCTGACATGATAATGTTTAAATTCAAGTACCACTACTAGTGTGTTTAACCCAAACCATATAACCATGGTATAACATAATACCAAATTGGATCAAAACCAACTATATAATCATTTTCGTAGCCAACCAAGGTCGAAACTCGAGGTATACTCATTTTATCATGCATCAGGGTCGAACCCTGATATATAAGCATTTTAGAATTTATCATGTCCAAGCCTTCTCTATAACAATTTCATCATTCAATAAACACCTTCCATTTTAAATAACCTAAAAAAGAAATCAAAGGCATGCCCATAGGCAATCTTGGACAAATAGAGAAATGTCAGTCATCCAACGTAGAACGCACCTACAGGGTGGCCCTTGATCTAGTCAAATAACCTCCAACATTCTTTAGTTCAACTAATAAATTACCAAAAATATATTAGGAAATACCATGAGTCGATTCCATTTAAGGTGACACCCTATACATGGGGGTGTAGCACTCAGGCCCAAATCAGTAACATGAAAATTTAAAAAAGACACAAGACCACATACCTCTTCATTGTTTAACTATCCTAATACAAATTCAGTCTTTGATTCACCCTAGAATGGAGTAGATATATAGAATGGGTAAAAATTTTCAACCCTTGAAAACTCAATCAAGAGATGAAATCTGGAAGAAAGGTTGAGGTGGAATCGAGGGCTTATTGAGGGGAATGCAATATATCCTAATGTGTGTAAATCAGAGATTAGAAAATGAACCAGGATCCAAAACCATCATTTGGATTTTTTTGGGTGTTCCATACATCGAAGGTGAGTTGTTTCTATACATTTGTTAAAAAGACATACAACATAACTTGTTGATTAATTTAATAAAAGTACACGATGTGTATTTGAGATTACACGTCTTGTCGATACTTTTTTTGGCCCGGCCATTACATGGTTGTGTACTGGGATTACATGGAGTTTGGGCATTTATACACGACATGTATTTATAAGTACAAAACATGTAGTTCCCATTCACATTGTGTAATAGGCCAAAAACTAGCCCCTCGACCTCTTGTCCCTCATTTCCTTATGTACAAATTGAAAAGGAAAGATCCTTTACTCAAAGGAAGAACTCGGTTCATAAAAATTTAATGAGTTTAAAAATCCATATAATATATTGGTTTTTTTAAATTTAATAGTTCTTTATGACTTAATATTATAAAATTATTGCTCATGTAATTAATTTTAAACAAGAATTTTGTATGAAAAAATTTATACCAGAAAATACTATTTTATAAAAAATGATCATTTTTCATCATGTTTTGCAGGTTTAGTTTTTTATTAATTTCTTAAAAATATATAAATTCAGAATTGAAAACAAATTATATAATTTTAATCATAATATAATTTTTTAAAAATTTTCCCTCCAATTTTTTGTCATTATAAATATTTACATTAGTAAATAATAATCACCATAGTAAGGGTCAATCTAGAAATTATCGTTAAAAATAATATGATAAGTTCTTCAATATTTCCACTTGTGTTCATTTTTCATTAAATTTTAACATTATAATATTAATGTATTATATAAATTAAAATGTTGTAATTTTTTTAATAACAATTATATTTTGTGATAATGATTAAAGAAAATTATTTCCAGTAAAAAATAATCATTAGGAACAAAATTGATATTTTTTATCCTGGTAATTTATCTGTAATTTTTAGAAGATCAATAATTACCTTATCATATTGTGAAACACTCACACATATTTTATTTATTTAATATAAATATAAAATAAATTATCCAAAAACAATTCAATGTAATATATTGTAAATTAATAGTAGGGTTCCATGATTTTTTACATAAATATAACAAATTAAGAAAGTGTGAAAATATTATAATAGTATTCATTAAATTTCATGTTGTTATTCATTACAAATTAAATGAAATGATCCAAAATTAAAATTATTGATAGTTTATATTAACTATTATATTATTAAATGATTTAAAATTACTAAGAATCCCAAAATTAGCAACATGATAAGGTATATAGTATTAAATATCAACCGTGTTCCATTTATAATACAGTTTTTCTTTTATATTATCCATAATGACCCATATGGTGTAAAACAATTCTTATGATGGTAATAATGAAAAGGGGATAATAATGGTTAAAACATAATGATGAGGATCAAAAAATCAACAATACTAGTCCAAAAAGTATTGTATTATATTAGTTCAACACATAATAATATTATATTTAAATCATAATATTTTGGATCTTTTTTTAGTAAAATTAAAATTTTCATGATATTATAAATTATGACATTATTGGTGTTCATGACCCATTAAATATAAAAAGGAACTCATGCTCCTAATTTTAGCATAAATAATAAAACTTCTAGATCATCCAAGAACTAAAAAAATATCAACATAAATATTCACTCATGATAAATAATCATTATATAAATTATATACTACTTATTTGATTGGATAATTTTTTTTTGAAATTCCTTATAAAAATATATAATTAATTTCATAAAAATTAATAATCCTGTCGGTGGAAAATTTATTCCTTCCATGGATCTCCCAGTCATGAATTCTCATACCCATTCCTCTCAATGCCCAAATCCCCAATTCCACTACCTTAATTTAAATTATTCTATATAACAAATTATTGTTTCCAAGAATCATAAAATTTTTTCACCATAAAAATATTAACGTATACATTGATATCATGTTTATAACCATTTTCAATTATCAAAACTGTGAATATATTTTATCTTCTTAGTTTCAATACTAAATAACAGAAGGTTTTTGAATATAGTGGAATAATACATCAATAATGTCCCTTCATGCACCAAGTGTATGAACTCACATGCTTAATAACTCATAAAGAATATGGAGAAATGTTATTAACAAACCTAATCATATAATCTTTATATTCCATTATCTCATGTCTACAAACCTAGAAAGGCATATAACACTTGTTTTTCATCCCCCTGAGAATGTTTCACCCTATATTCACCTTATAACCATATCGTGTCTCAATATGATAATATAATATCCCAACTGACAAAAGTGATAACATAGTTTCCATACATACTCCCTTTATGTTATATAACGAATAATGATATTATTCAAACTCCATAGTAAGATATTCGATTAATAAATCATATCCCTAAGTTATATATCAATACTTATAATAAACTATATCAAACAAAATATTGATTCATCTTCAAAATTTATCATAGACTAAGAGAATGCTTGAGTTCCCTCGAATCATTTTCATGAGCATCATTATCATCCTTAACCGTAGGGGACCCAACTGGCTAATTCCATAGTTGAACTGTGTCTCATCCCTCTATATCCCCCAATAGAGGTTATTGATTTTTATTGTCATTGAAAATTAATAAAACTATATATACTTGTAATGTAATAATCGTATATTTTCAAATAAATATAATATGTCTAATAGTGTTTATGACATGAAACACCAATTTTAAATAATCCACAAAATATTATAATTTTAAAATGATAATTATAATTTAAGTATTTAATTGTATGGTATTCATAGTAATAATAAATTATGAATTTAAATAAATATCCAACATAATAAAAATGTATTAATAGTGCTTAGGAAATTAGAAGACAATTTTTGGTAAAGTAATTTTAGATTCCGAAAATACCGTCACTCGAGAAAAAATATTTATATTTATTTTTTGGGTGGGTAAGAAAATAATTTATTAATAATATTGAAGTCGTATTTTTTGAAAAGGATATCAATATTTAAATTATCAAATCCAATTTATATTGGGGTTATATTTCAAGGCTTTTTCGAAAAGTTAACATTTTCAATGAATATTGAACTATACTGATTTCTATTGATAAAATTATTATCAATTATAATGTATATAAAAGAATATTTTTTTTATTTTTTTTTATTTTTAATAAATTATTATTGACGAAATAAAATCTGATCATAGTTGTTAGAATGAATTTTATATATTTATTTTGAATAAACTGTATTTTATACTTAAATAAGTATTTTTTTGGAAAACCATTTATCTTAACATTATAAGGGTTTAATTCTAATTTAAATTATGATAAAAATATGATTTTAATATTTAATATTGAATAGAATATTTAGAAATTTTTTGTCCTAAATTGGTAATTAGTTCAGTTTAATTTATGGTCATTGTGAATGGTAAAAATAGGAAATGATTATTACCACGGTATGCTTAAATTTGGTAATTAATGTTACAAATAATGAATGTGATGTTTCAATGTGATTTTTTAAAATAATAATATTCAATTTATTTAACTAAATTTATATTATAGGTAATTTTGATTGTCAATACAAAAAATTATTATTTTTGTGGAATACATAAAAAATATTGTTTATTAAAATTATGAGAACATTTTATTAGATATTATTGGCCATGGTAATTATTATTTTTTATTTTATTAATATTTAAATAAATTAATGATGATAAATAATATTTTTATTATCGTTTTTTATTTTTAGTTTAAATTACTATTCAAATGGTCAGGTTAGTATTCCCAATGGTCAGGTTATTAGTCCAACTATCACATTAATATTTCGACAGTCACATTACGACCTTTAAATATGACATTATTCTTTCACTCAATACTCAATAAAATTATTTTTAATGTTATATATTTTTATTTTATAATATGGTGATTGGTTTAAAAATATTTTTATTATTTTCTATAATGTTTTTAAGAGAGTGATTATTCTAGAAGAATGTGTTGGCCCAAATATTCCTATTATAGTTTTTCTTTTTTCCATTTTCCCCTTGTAAACATTGGGATTTTAATATTTTTGTTAATTGAATAATTAAACTATTTCAATTATTGAATATTTTTCTGATATGTTTTTTATATTTATATTAATATACAATATATTATAATTTGTATTCATTTCCTGAAAAATATTATTTATAACCTCCATGTTGTTACATTATTACCCCATTTAAAAATAGAATCCTTGAAATTTCAAATCATATTCACTGTTGAAAATTGTTTAGGGTACATATTTTTCATCATTTCATCTAGTTAAAATTTGTCCACATCAATATTTTAGTCCCTTAACAACACTTTTATGTGGTGAGTTTTATCGTTTCATAGAAAATTGACTCAATGGTAAAAGATATTCCATGGCATCTCCTCATATGAGTGTTCATTCTTCAGTTGTACCACATCTGGATTTAGTACATGGGAGAGATTAATTATATAATTCCTCATGAGAGAGACACACAACAAATCATGAACATGAGACATAATTGTTTAAAAGTGAAATATTTTAGACCACTGAACCTATTCAATTTTTACATCTTAGTTATAAAAATATAATTACTGTGTTATGTAGTGTATAAAATATGCCACATAAAACTAAATTGAACAATTAAATACTATTATTTAAATGATACCATATTAACCTTTGCATTAGAATGGGGGGTATGAAAATTATTAACTGAATTATGATAATATGTGTTACACATTAATATATAATTAATTATTTGGTGGAGAATAAATTATAACTGATAATACGAACCTTTTTAAAAGAATGTTTTTTAGAAAAACTATATAAATGGCAAAAAAGTGTGTTTTATACCATTAATTAAATAGATCACCCTTGTGGGATTATATTAATTATATTCATAAATAACATATTTGATCTATTTTTTAATATTTATTATATGTATTTTATTTAAATTATGTATGAATAAATCCAATTTTACGAATAAAGGATGTATTTTTCATAAATTTCATTTTTTCTGCCTTTTGATGGGACAATAGTTTTAAATCTAGTTTTTAAGACTTTTATAAATTATATGGGAAAAACTAAATTCTTTTTTGATATAGTAATTTAAAAATATTCATTGGTTAATTTTATCATATATTTATAATAAGATTCATGTTTTTATAAATAATTAAAACTAATACTTTATAATTGAAAATTGGGTTTTCATCATAATAATTTATAATGTTAAATGATATTTTAAATTTTTATTAATTGAAAATTAGATCTATAATACATACATTAGTCTAATTAATATTATTGGAATATTTTTTTTTAATTTGGATAGAAAAACATTTTATTTTTTGAATGTTTTCACATTAAAACATTTTCTTTCATTCCACAAATGGGATTAATTTTAAAATAATTTTATCCAATTATTTTTTATTCAATTTTTAATAATTCATTTTATATTTTTAATCATAATGTTAATATTTATTAACTGGGAGCCTTTATGTTTTTCCTATATAAATATTAATATTAGTGATTTTTATTACCTCAGTTAAGGGTAAATTAGATAATTTGATATAAAAATAATATTATAAATATTATAGAATTACCCAAACACTTGACCTAATTTTTTTTGATGAGTTATCTTTGAATAAAATAATAATATTATGATTTCATGATGTATTTATTCCACTTTTAGGACTTTAATCACATTATAGTATTTTAATTTAGGAAAATTCAAACATATCATACTCATTTTTGTAGATGTTAAATATATTTAATATGAGCTAATATAGTGTTAAAATTAACTATAAATATTATTATGAAAGATAATATATTTCTATTCATTTTAATATTTTATTTTTAATTTTTAGGGATAATGTAATTAAATTAAATACTTTCACAATGATGATGGAGTAATTGTTTAATTAGTGCGATCATAAAATAAATGTTTTTAAAAATATTAGAATAAATATAATTGGATGTAATTAATGACATAAGTTATTTTTAGGTGAATTGTACATTTTATTGATGTTTTATAATTACTAGTTTCAATTTAACTTCTTATTTTGAATTTTTTGAAAGACAAAATAATGAATAGTGTTGAAATGGGCATTAATTATATTCCAAAATAAATAATATTTTATTAAATGATTTAAAAATTAATCAAATATACAATTAGTAACAATTATTGTGATAATTCTTTAAACCCCGTAAATTAATCATTTAATGGTCTTTTTTTCATATTATTGTAATTATATTAACCCTCTATTTATAAATTATGTGATATAATGGCAAGAGTTAAAGAGGTTTAAAAACGGTTAAAACAAAATGATAAGGATTAATGAAATAATCCAAACATGTCCAATTTTCATTGTATTAAGCTATTTCGACCAATAATAGTACTAGAATTAAAATAAATTACATTTTATCCATTAGGAATTGAAAATTCATTTAAATTAATGTCATATTTTGATGAATTCCAAGAGTTCCTCTCCCCACTCTTATAAAAGGGAACATCGTCTTCTCTTTTCATTTCACTTACAAACCTATTTTTCAGATCAAATATCTACCATAATCTCTTTCTATAATCTATATACACATTCTATGGATATTATTTTATGAATAAAACAATCCTTAGTGATCAAAATGTGTTAAGAAAAGCAGGTCATCTGAAGAAGTGGTATTGTTTTAGTCAAGTCTACATATTTTATTTCTTCTTAATTTTCCTTGAAGTCTTATTAATTCATGATTAAATAATAAATCCAATATCCTAAATACAATGAATTGTTATTATGTTAAAATTATTACCTAAATACGTATGAAATTTCATTAATTGTGAAATGAAGTAATCGTTCCTACGTTCATCGGACTACCACATCGTGAACTGATATAATTTGTTTTCTGTCACCATATATCAAGGATGGTTATAATGCTGAAATTAATTAATATATTTTATATCCATAAAAAATTAATCATTTTTGAAACATAATCTATCTTTAATGTTCTTACCTTTTCATTTACATAAAAATTATAACATCTTTCATATGTACGTGTGACCTACCACCTCCATAAAGCGATGTGAATCAATTTTCTTATGAACATCACATGGATATTATATATAAGTATATTTAAATTTTTAATATGATATTAATTATATAATGATCCTTTCATAAGTATAAAATAGTACTTTCCTTCATTCCATAATGATCATTTATAAATGTAAACATTACTCATGTGTGCTTACGACCTTCAATCTCCAAGATTAAAATGTTGTTCCTTTATAATAACCATATATAATGGTTTTAATTAAAAGTATAATTTATGAATAAAAATTAAAATCATGTAATTAATATTATTCTTAAGATGTTGGGAGGATGATAACATTGGCTACTGACATCATACAAAATTCATTTTGGACTCAAGTGTCAAATATTGTCAAGATATCCAACATAAAATTAAATAATAGTTTAATTTTTATAACATGATAATAATTTATATAAAAGGGGTAATAAACAATTAAAAGAACTGAAATATATTAAATAATTATCCCAAGTTTCTTATTTAGGAAGATTAAAATTTTACATGATGATTCAGATTAAAGATATTTGAAATTATTTTAGAAACCTATTTTAATGTTACTCTTTTAATGATTTTTACAATATGGAAAAATATTGTTATTAACACATACAACTTGAATGGAATTTCCCACTTTCATGAATCTTTAAAAAAAATTATTTCCTTTTAAAATTTGTTAATTTAACATTCGAATAAAATGGTTTCATTTATTAGTGTGTGGCTTTGTAAAAATGGAAGGTGATTTCAAAATAGAAAATTTATTTTCCTCAAGAATGATTCTTTTAAGAATTATTTTTATGTCATGAATATGTTGTGCCTAGGGGGTATTTTTGTGAGTAGTTTTTGTTCCATGAAACAATTATGGTTGTTGATCCTGTTATATCTCTCCATTGCATTGAGTAATAAGATGGAGTTAACTGGTAGGGTTTATTCTATGATATGAAGGGAATATGCTGCAGTGGTTATTCCAAATATAACCATGAATTTTACTCCCTATGTATTCAAGACATATATAGTAAATAAAAGAGTGATATAGAAATTATTTCACGTGTAATATTTTTTATTTATGATTTCCATGTTGTTTTTTATTGAACATAAAATTTCATGAGATAATTTAAAAATAATATGTTTTGTGAGTGAAAATTATAACTATTTTGAAAAACATTCCTGGGATTATAACTATTAATGGATTAAATCATTTTTTATTTATTTATATATCCCTTATTGACATTTTTTTCTCATCCTAGGTTTTAAAATATTTTTCATAGGGTATCATAATTAGTAAGAGAAATGAGGAAGTAAAGTTGAATGTGGTGAACATTTTCATAAAGAGATCCCATGTATTATTTTGAACAGATTTTATTTAATGGAAAAATGGCTACTTAATATATGTTCCCAATTTTAATGTGTGGGTTCACTTTGTATAATTTTATCCTAATTACCAGAAACTCTAAACTAAAAATATCTTCAATGTGAAAGAGAGTAAATTTGTTACTAAATCAAAATACTATGTAATGTTTAATGTCAAGACCTTAGATTTAGTATCATAGTAGGGTTTTGATGACATTAGATGTTAGGATTCTATTTATTCCTAATATACAAGTCACATATAACCAAAATTATAGGATTGTTTGTAAGAGTCATAGTTCTTTTTGGTAAATTGAATGAGTTTGAAATAACATTAATAAGAATATTTTTTTTATCATCCTCATAAGATGTTATATTATGATTTTATTACTCACAGTAACCATTTTGGTATTATGTAATGGCTAGATCTAATAGAAACCAATGTAACAATGGATGTGAATGAAAATAAGAGTATACATGAGTAAGAAACCTGGTGAAATTGGATCTTAAATTATAACTTTGGTGGTTATTCTAAAAAAACACTCAAGAGTAATTATTTACCACTATAACCTTTATGAGTTTTTAGTTATTCATGTAAGGGATAAATGAATCCATGTGGAAGTTCATGTAACAATGATCATAATGATAAATATATTAAATGATATATTTTTAGAGGGTGTGGAATAAAACAACTAAAAAATTTATTAAAGGCCTGATAATAAGTTTTAAATGTGTTAAAAGAGATGATAAAACAATAATCATCAAAGTAAAAAAAATAAACACGTAGTTGACTCCATGAAATGGAAATAAGTTCTTCCTGAGTTATAAATTGAATTTTTTAAATCATGTGAGTACATTCAGTAAGAAAAATTATGTCTTAGGAAGAAGTCTACGGAAGGGGGATCCTCAAGAATGTACATATATCTATTTACAAATAATATATTCTGTTACAATTGTTTTCTATAAAACTAAAAATTTTATATAAAAGGTAAGGATTATTTATTTTTTCATGTTTTAACATTATTAATTCTCTAAATATGATTTATATTTTTTACGAAATAATTATTAATGAATAATTTAAAAAATAATATTTAATGGATTATAAATAATCCTAAATGATTTATATTTCAACATATAAAATATTAAATAGTTATTTTGGATCTAAGGATAATGAAATACTTATAATTATTAAAACACTTTTTATGATGGGATTACTTTGGAAGTATTTTTTTTTAGTTTTAGTTAGTTGTGACCCTTATGTTTTTTAGGAGAAATGTTATTTGTGGAAGAATTTTCTTTTCTTTTATGAACATAATTATTTCACAATGGAATATATGTACGGTTTATATGATCTTTGATTTTGATGTAATTTGGGGATATTAATTTTTTGGATGAAAAATGAATGGTACAAGATAACATTTGAGGATAACAAATATTAAAGTTATTCTTAAGGGGGTTTCTCAAATTTCTAGAATTTTTATAATTATTATATTAATATATTTTGACAAAAATGATTACTTGTGAACCAGGTGACAATCCATCACATTATAAAAGGTTTGGGAATTGGACCCACAAATAAAGGGAGACAACAGTGCAACACATACTACCGGACTTCATTATTTTCTGGTTAGTATAAAATTTGTGTTCATTATTTAATATATCTAACAGATAAAATTTAAGGTCAATTTTGGAATATATTTTTTATAGATAACCATGGGATTGGAAAATTATTTTGTGATTAAGTGAATAATTTTAATTTGGAAAGTTATTTCCATTTTTGGTATTGTATAATAATAAGGTAAATAGAATGTTATGATGAATAAATGTTTAATTGTATTTTTGAGAAGAATATTATTTTATTATGTAAATATGGCGATTCAGGTTATTAGTTGAAATGGAAATGATATCATAGATATTATGTGATTTAGGAAATAAATTTCTTGGTATGAAACATTATGTCTTATTGTTTTTATTTGGAAGAAAAATTGATAAAATATTTCTAACTTTTGGGTTCCAATATTAGTATAGAATATTTGTGAGGAAATATAGTTATTTGAGGAATTGTCAATGTTGAAATTTTGGTATTACATTATAATTTAATATATTTAATTATTTTTTCATCATATAATGGTTTTTTGGGTAATTATCTAATATTATCAAAACCATTTTGTTATTGGTTAATTTATATAGATAGTAGGAATAAATA
This sequence comes from Viscum album, assembly GCA_963277665.1. Classification (NCBI taxonomy): domain Eukaryota; kingdom Viridiplantae; phylum Streptophyta; class Magnoliopsida; order Santalales; family Viscaceae; genus Viscum; species Viscum album. The sequence continues at coordinate 1,041,244,012 of OY728165.1, forward strand.
ATATCATTTCTGTGAATTTTTTGAACAATAAAAGTTGATTCCAATTCTTTAGGAACGAACAATTCATCCTAAATACTCGTCATTTCAATCAAAATTGAGTTAATGGTAGAAATTTATTAAAGTAAGAAACATTACTTATCAAGTATTTTATTATCTTACGATCTTAGTCTTGGGAGTAAAATAGTTCCTTAATTAAATGAAAAGGATATCAAAAAAAATGTCATCAGTTTATTTTTTTTCTACTAAGAAATCAATGCCCCTTTAACCCATCACATATTTATGGGGTTGTGATTGTTAAATTTTTCTTGAAAATGTTCTCTACCACTCTCCATCAGAACATGATAGTTTTTTTTCTCTTTCGTGTCCATGTTTTCTTACATGGAACCCGAGTATGGGATATCTCGGGTGACCTTCCAATGTCCCTTTCATTCTATTAATGTGGAAGTTTTATTGACACTTTTTCTTATGTTGTATTTCAGTAAAGTTATTTTGAAAAGTTGAACCCTAGTTACTATGTATAATTTCAAATTATAATGGAAAAATTTATTAAGAGGTGCTGGGAGAATGTAACAAATTAGGTTTTCAAAAAATTAATGACTATGTTATATATTATACAAAATACCCAACATCATGTTTAAACAAAAAATTAAATATTTTTATTTATATTTAATTATCATAAAATATCAATTATAATGGAGGATAATAATAGTATTAACAAAATTATGATAATATTTTTTACACATGTATATATAATTAACCAATTGGAGACCAATTGATTATAAATGAAAATAAAAAACATTTTAAAAGGAAATGTTTTTCTGAAAACCATTTAACCGTGAACAAGTAAGTTTTATACCAATAAAAAATAATTCATTTTGGATTATATTAATGAATTTTTTTTAATATATTCTATCAAATTTTTAAAAATTATTCTATTTGTTTTGTAGACATGATATATAAATATATTAAATTTTATGCATAAAATACTTATTTTTCTATGTTGTCAGTTTTCCCACCTTTTGATAGTGGAATTGTTTTAAATCTATTTATTTGACCAATTTATAAACTATATTTTACTATATAATATTCTTCTATGATAGTGGTAAATTAAAAATCAAATTTATTTATTTTTATGGGTTTATTTTGGATAAGTTTGAAGTCATAATCAATAGTGAAAAGTACTACATTTTAATTGAAAATAATATTTTCTTCTAAATATTTTTTCAAGTTAGATAATATTTTAAATTTTTTTAATGTAAATTTATATTTTTAGTACATCTATTAATACAATTAATGCTAATGAAATACTTTTATTCAGAATTCAGATATAAAAGCAATTCATTCTTTTGAACATTTCCATTTTTAAAAAATATGTTTTCTCATTCAGTCAATGGGATTAATATTAAATTAATTATAGGAAATAATGTGTTTTTAATTATGATAAATTGATTATATATTTTCATTTATAATATCCAATTTTATTAAATAGTCCCCATATATTATTTCCCAATATGAATAGTAGAATTACGGATTGTTTTACCATAGTTTAGTGTAAATCACATTTTTATTCACAAAAATAATATTATAAATATAATAAATATTATAAATATTATATATTTACCCAACCTATTTTCATAATTTAATTATATTTGTTATTATTGATGAAAACCATCCTTGGCCCAATTTTATGCCACGTTTGAGTCACTTGGACGACTTTAATCCCATAATAGTATTAAAATTTAAGAAAAGTGAAACTTATCATACTCATTTTTTAAAATTTCAAATATTTTCAATTAGATGTAATTTAGGAGATATGAGAGACTATAAATAGTATTTTGATATTTAAAATATTTAATTTCATCGTTACATTTTTTTAATTTTTATGATTTTAGAAAATTAAATTTAATTCATAAACAATTATGATGTAGTAATTGATTAATTAATGGAAATACCAAATAAATAATAATAAAAATATTAAAATAAATATAATTTTACATAATTAATGTGCTCCAAAAATTTTAAACTCCTTTGAAATTTTATTAATGTTTTATAAGTCTTTTATTAAATTTATCTTATATTGATAATTTTTCATAAAAAAATAATAAATTGTGTCCCAATTGACATTAATGATATTTTAAAATAAATAACAATTTAGTAAATGATATAAATTTTTTAATATTAAAAAATTTTCCCAAATTATTTTCAGAAGTCCTGAAATTTTATACATGGGTCATTTAAATATTCTTCGGCATTTTATTGTTTTTATATTTCCCCTCATAATTTAAATTATATGATATCATTTTAATAGTTAAAGTGCTTCAAAAAGGATTAAAAGAAAAAAATAAGGATTTAAAAAATAATCAAAATTGGTCTAATTATCATTGAAAGAATTTAATTAGAACCATACTAATGAAATATTCAAATTTACTCACTTTGGATCCATTTTTATGTGAAATTTAATGTAACGCCTCGACCCCAGCTACCCAGAGTCGGTGCATTAATTACATAACATTGGCATGATCACAAGAAGATCAAATCTCGAAAGACCGATTGGTTTAGTAGCCTTGGAAACACTAGATATAATCATAAAGTTTTACATTACATTTCAAATTGAAAAACTACTACAATAACAAAGTCTTCATATCCACACTATTAACCCCTCATAATATCCCTGCAATTCATTCATAATTTACTTCTTCACTTCCTGGGAAAAATAAAACATAGAAAAGGGGTGAGCTCAAATGCCCAGTAAGGATAACAATATAGCGGAAACTTTCATAAATAAGAATAAACATTTAAGGCAATGTATAACTAAAACAAAAGCCTTTTAAATATGAACTTCCAACATGGTATGGCATAAATAAAATGAAATAATTCCATTTACTTATTCACATGGATATTCTACTAATCGAATAATCACATGCAAAAATCAATAACCACTTTCATAATGTTGGAATTCATAATGCCAGACTATCATAACCACATAGCCAAGGCCTCGTGCCAAGACTACAAATAAGATTTTGTCAAGGCCTTGTGCCAAGACACTAGTTTGTCTCATGAGACCTACCGATGCATCGAGGAGCTATAGCGGGCTCCACCCGTCACTTATTATGTCCAATGCATTCCCATATGAAAAGGTTTAAACATAACATAAACATTCGTATTAAAACTAGAATACGAAATGTCAATACTTTCACCATAAACTATGAATGGTATAAAAATAGCACATCCACAGTCAAACATATCACAAAACATTCAATACAATATAGAAGTTTTGTATCATAATAAATCAACTTCAAATAATCTTAAAATCCATCAAAGGATGTTGACATAGATGAAATCAAAATTCTTTTAAAAGAAATATCTCCTTTTATTTTGAAATCATTTAAGATCCATATAAAATAAAACATTTTCTTTGAAAATATTCTTATAAGTTTGTAATGGAAGCTTTGAAGATTTTATAACGGCGTAAAATAACCGCACCCGCCGTATAAGTTAAAAAAAACATTCTTACCTCAATTCTGTCGAAAAGGTTAAAAAGGAACTTGTTTTGAAAACGACAGAAAGATTCCTTTATAAACCTCTTATAAAAAGTCAAACAAGGGTATAAATGACTTTAACCCATATTCTTGTAAATAGTAAAAATGTTTTGAAATACATTTCGAAGAAACATGGATGTGGATGATAAAGAGATCCCAGTAGATTATTACATATAATACAACCTCGGATAATGAAGAGATTGTGAAATAACCCTTACCTTGTACTTTTCCTTGGTTGGGGTAGGTTAACCTCCTGTATAATGGTGAAATAATTGTTATTAAATTATACAAGAATCATATCTATTAATATGATATCATATATGATCTTTTAATATTGGTATCTTAGTATTATCGTTGTTTCGGGTGTTAACTTACTTGTTTTCTTTCATATGTTTTGTTACATAAGACATGTTTGTAAAGGATAGGTTGTATATTATTCATATCCAGAATGATATCAAGACCTTAAACATCATTTTTAAATCATCAAATGATAATTATACTTTAATGGTTACGATGGAGAATGAATCTCATCGCGTTCGTGGAGACGGTAGTCCGTACGTACGCACGAGCGACAATATCATTCTTTTGATATTAAAATAATATATAAATGGATGGTATATCATATATACAGAATCATTAACATGTTATATTTATTATTTACATGAGTTACACATCATTATTATACCCATCCAAATAATAATATATTGAATAACAATTACACCACGACGTGGAGACGGTAAGCCGTACGTACGCACGTATGGTGACATGTTATTAAAAGGGTGGATAGAATACTGAATATGGTTGTACCATACTTATAATAACATCACAGTATATGTGAGATACTGGAGTTATTATTTTAGAATGGTAAGAACAAAGGAAGAAGAAGTGGAAGAAGAAATGAACTTAGAAAAGGGTGGTGAAATCATTACCTCTTCTTCGGGTTCTTCCTTTTGATTTGATCAAAAGGGCTCCTTAGGTTGGCTTTCTGATCAAACTAAGGCCTCTAGGTTGTAGTGAGGGATGTTGGGAGAGTATTTGGGCAGAGTTTGGCCGAACCAAAAGGCTTTGAAGGTGTGAAGAAATGAGAAGGAGGAGTGCCCTTTTATAAGAGGGGTGAGAGGCACCTTTGGAAAAGCTAGAAATATTAATTTATAATAAATTCATATTCGGTTTCTAAAGGCTCCAAAGTTGACTATTCAAAGGTTAAGGTGGGGATAGGTCGAAAACCACTCAACCAATAGAAATTAGACAGGTTTGGGTACTTATATTAACCTTATCTTTAAGTATTAACTCTAAGTTAATTAGTTTCACTTTTACAATGTCTCTTTGTATTTTTATATAATATGGTTAATAAACTTACTATATACATCCAAGCGACCCCCAAGTGGTCCATTAATGATTAACCTATCATAATATAAGTCTCTTGGCCGAACCTTAGATTTTTAGGAATTTAATATCAATTAATAATATAATATTTGTTTTAAGAACTCTTTTATGTCAATTTTGACACAATTCAATAGTTGATTTTTTTGAAACTCATAACAGATTGATTACTTAGAACAAAGTCCATTAAATCAATCCTAATATATCATATTAGCCTAGAAAATTAGTTTAATTCATTAAAAGTTTCATATTATATTTATTTGGGTATTTATAATATCAATTATTTTAATTTTTCACTATTATAGTAATTACTGCATCATCATTGTTTCATAAATAAAATATATTATTTAATGTCTAAAAATTATAAATAAAATATCATTATCTAGGAAATCTTTTTAGCTTTCTAATGAATATTTATAATCTAAAATCCAACATATATAAACCTATGTAAAAATTGTTGTTCTAAAAGATATATGCTTGTGTCATTTTTGTATTCATTTTAACTAAATTAAAATAAAGTGTCATTATCACTTACAAGTGGATCCATGGGGTCCCAAAATTGACACAAAGATGCCCATGGTCGACCATCTATCAACCAATAGGGTTAAGACACGTTTTTAGGGTAATTTAGTATTATTATAATATTATTTTTTTAACCCTTATTTACCGGATTTACCCTTAACCATGGTAAATAAAATATTTACCGCAGTAATTATTTAAAATGTCTAAAAATAAAAGTTACCTATTTACACAATTTGAACATCCTGATTCCAAATATGGAATCCATTTTTCTAAATTCAAAACACAGAAGTGGCAGAAATTAATTTAAAATTAATTCCCGCTGTCAAAACAAAAAGCGTGTTTTTAAGAGATAATAACTATCAAAAGATTGACACTTGTTTATGTTCGGTTTAATTGTAAAATTATGTCCAATGACCAAAATTATATTAAATTGTAAAAATATATTCTAAATATACTTTAAAACCACTCAATTTCATAATTTATCACTATTAATTATTTTGATTAAAAAAGTTGTTTTTAATTAAAATTTAGTAATTTTCACTATTCATCAAAATATGAAAGTTATCCGAAAAGTACCAAAATTTCACCCTAGACTAATTTCGATATTCCGAATCCAAAAATGAAGTCCATTTTGAAATATAAAATATATATGATTTCAAAAATTAGGTATTACTATTTACAACGGCTAGTTTAATTAGTTGTGGTGTGTGTTAGAACTCGAGGTTGCGTACAACACACGCTATCGCATTATTCGAAGGGAAACGTACCGTAGAAGCTTGGGGTGTTACATTCTCCCCTCCTTCAAATAATTGCATCCTCGCAATTTCTAGGGTATTACTGCATAAAAAGACTCGGGTGGTTCTTCATCATAAGTTCCTCGTGTTCCCACGTTGCCTCTTCTATCTTATGATTCCTCCACAAAACTTTTACCAGACGCGTCGTCTGGTTTCTCAGCACTTGTTCTCTCGTATCAAGAATCTTGATGGGCTCTTCGCAATAAGACAGATCGGGTTCCAGTTCTAATTCCTCATAGGTGAGTACATGCGTCGGATCAGGCATGTATTTCCTCAATAGAGATACGTGGAACACATCGTGAACTTTGGAGAGACTTGGCGGCATTGCCAATCGGTAAGCTACAACCCCAATTCGTTCTTGAATTTCAAAAGGTCTGATGTACCTGGGACTCAATTTAACTTTCTTACCAAAACGTATGACTCCCTTCCATGGAGATACCTTCAGAAAAACATGATCACCGATTTGAAATTCCAAATCCTTCCTTCGATTATCGGCATAGCTATTCTGCCTACTTTGAGCTACTTTGATGTGATTTTGGATTACTTTCACCTTTTCCACTGCTTCCTCCACCAGTTCTGGGCCTACAAGTTTTCTTTCACCAACGTCATCCCAACAGGTTGGTGTACGACATCTCTTTCCGTATAACGCTTCATATGGTGCCATCTGAATACTCGAATGGAAGCTATTGTTATAGGAAAATTCTACCAGTGGTAAATATTGATCCCACATACCCTGAAAGTTAAGTGAGCAAGATCTCAACATGTCTTCTAAGGTTTGAATAGTCCGTTCTGATTGTCCGTCTGTCTAAGGGTGGTAAGCAGTGCTCAAATGAAGTTCTGTATCCAGGGATTTCTGAAGACTTTTCCAGAATCTTGAAGTAAAACGGGGATCACGATCAGAAACAATTGATAGGGGTACTCCATGAAGTCTCACAACTTCATTAATGTATAGTCTTGCTAGACGTTCCAGGGGTAGATCTTCTCTTATAGCAAGAAAATGTGCTGACTTGGTAAGACGATCAACAATAACCCATATTGCATCGTTCCTTCTAGGAGTCTTTGGTAGCCCCATGACAAAGTCCATCGTAACATTGTCCCATTTCCACTCTGGTATGGGAAGAGGTTGCATGACTCCTCCAGGCTGTTGCCTTCCAGCTTTCACTTGTTGACAAACCATACATCTTGACACAAAATCAGCAATCTCCCTCTTCATGTTGTCCCACCAAAAATGTTCCTTCAAATATCTATACATTTTGGTGCTCCCAGGGTGTATAGAGAAATTGGAACTATGAGCATCATCCATCAATTCCCTTTTTAGATCAGGTATATTGGGAACACAAAGTCTCTTCCCGAATTTCAAAATTCCATCTTCATACACAAAGTCTCTCAATCTCCCATCATTCACAGCTTTAATCTTCTTTTGGAATTCGTCATCATCGGTCTGAGAACTCTTAATCCTTTCTAGTAAATATGGTTTGGCAACCATTTGAAAAAGCATTGATGTTTCACCTTCCCTGGTTATTCCCATGTCCATTTTCACTAGATCCATGAAAATTGGATCCCTTTCAATTCTCATATTGTTCAAAACTCCATGGTCTTTTCTACTCAAAGCATCTGCCACATTGTTTGCCTTCCCTGGGTGGTAGTGTATCGTACAATCATAATCCTTGAGTAATTCAAGCCATCTCCTTTGCCTCATGTTGAGTTCTTTTTGTGAGAAAATATACTTCAAACTCTTGTGATCAGTATAAATCTCACATTTTTCACCATAGAGGTAGTGCCTCCATATTTTCAAAGCAAATATCACTGCTGCTAACTCGAGATCATGAGTAGGATAGTTTTGTTCATGAATTTTCAACTGTCGTGATGCATAGGCAATAACTCTATCATTCTGCATAAGGACACAGCCAAGTCCTTTCTTTGATGCATCACTATAAATAACGAACCCATCATTCCCTGATGGTAGAGTCAATATAGGAGCATTGACTAATCTTCTCTTCAGTTCTTCGAAACATTCTTCACACTCTTTTGTCCAAACAAATTTAACCCCTTTACGTGTGAGCTTCGTTAATGGGTTAGCCAATCGGGCAAAATTCTGGACGAAACGTCGATAATAACCTGCCAAACCAATAAAACTACGTACCTTAGTTATACTCGTAGGTGCTGTCCATTCTTGGATTGCCTTGGTCTTAGAAGGATCAACAGAGATTCCATCTTTAGAGACAATATGTCCAAGAAAAGAAATCTCCTGAAGCCATAATTCACACTTGCTAAACTTTCCATATAATTCATGCCTCCTCAGAGTCTTCAAGATAATGCGCAAGTGATTTTCATGATCTTTGTAGGTTTTGGAGTATACCAAGATATCATCAATAAATACCACCACAAATTCATCGAGATACTCCTTGAAAACTCTATTCATCAGATCCATGAATACAGAGGGTGCATTAGTCAATCCAAACGGAATTACAGTAAACTCGTAATGCCCGTACCTGGTTCGAAATGCTATTTTCAGAATGTCTTCCTTCTTTACACACAACTGATGATATCCAGATCGAAGGTCAATCTTTGAAAAGTATTGAGCTCCATGCAGTTGGTCAAATAAATCATCAATACGAGGTAGGGGATACTTGTTCTTTATCGTTATAGCATTGATCTCCCTGTAATCGATACATAACCTCATAGATCCATCTTTCTTTTTAACAAAAAGAACAGGGGCTCCCCATGGAGAAACACTAGGGCGAATAAATCCCTTATTACTCAATTCCTCTAGTTGTTTCTTTAGTTCGACTAGCTCTACAGTGGCCATTCTATAAGGGGTCTTCGATATAGGCCTTGATCCAGGAATCAAATCAATAGAAAACTCAACTTCTCGTTCTGGAGGATGTCCAGGTAAATCTTCCGGAAATACATCTACAAATTCTTTCACAATAGGTACATCCTCTATTTGAACATTCCTTTCCTCACCGACAGTTATTTCATTCTCTTCCTCCCTAATAATTGAATTAAGTTGAGCTACAGGGGGTGGATCTAAATAAGAATTAGGTGGTGACGATTCTGCTCTAAAAATAAGGTGCTCCTTATCATTATCATCAAGAATCGTAACCTCTTTCTTCTTACAATAAATCTTCGCATCATAGTCCGAAAGCCAGTCCATACCGAGGATTATATCAAACTCAATCATAGGTATGACGATGAAATCAGCAGATAAAGAAAATTTATGTGCTCTAATGGGGACTGATTCACAAAACTTTGTTGCAACGATACTTCCCTTAGGAGTTTTAACCGACAACTCCCTTATTAAATCAAATTGGAAATATCTAATTTTCTTAGCAAACTGGGAAGATATGAAACAATGCGATGATCCAGAATCAAATAATGCATTTTCTAAACTTGAGGAAACCATTAAATTACCTGCCACCACGTCTTTCGGAGCTTCTACCTCAGCAGTAGTGATAGCATAAGCCTGGCCTTGATCCCTTGGCCTTTTCTGAGGTAAGTTCTCCTGACGCTTAGGACATGCATTTGCATAATGCCCCATCTCCCTGCAATTGTAGCACTGAACGTTGGTAGCTTCCTTCTTCCCCTTGCAATCATGAGCTTGGTGGCCTTTTTCACCACACTTGTAACAGACTCCCATTCCCTTCAAGCAAGTACCAGGATGTTTCTTCCCGCATTTACCACAAGATGGATATTCAACCTTTCCTTTCTTCCCCTTATTTCCATTCCCAGATTGATCAGAAGGTCTCTTCTTCTCTTGCTTCGCTTTAAAGTCATAAGACTTAGAGAATTCTTTTTCGGTCTTGATAGCACATGAGACAATGTCTTCGTACGACGAAAAGGATTGTGAGACTAATGCTCGACGGAGAAATGGTTTTAACCCATCAAAGAAACGATCAATCTTACTTCTTGGGTTGCGAATATAATCTCCAGCATACCTCGCTAACCTTGTAAAGTTAGCCTCATACTTTGTGACATTCTCATCCTCCTTTTGTCTCAGACTCAGAAATTGTCTTTCCATATCTGCTCGATGGTCGCGAGGAAAGTATTTTTCTAAAAACAGATCTTTGAACTCCTTCCATTCCATGTTTGATACTTCATCATCTCCCTTCATGTTTTGAATCAATGACCATCATTGATCAGCATCTCCAGTGAGGCGGTAAACTGCCATGGTGACTTTTTCCCTTTCACTACTCCCCAAAGCCTGAAATATTTTCTCTAGGGAAAATATCCATTGCTCAGCTACTAAGGGATTTGTACTCCCATTGAACGTTGGTGGTTGTTGTCTCATGAATCGATCTAACATTGATCCTCCACCCTGCGGATCAGGGTGCTCCATACGGGTAAGGTTATTATTCATAACCTGAGTAAGTTGTCCCAGTACGGTGATTAGCTGATCAGCACCAGTTGCATCGCCAACCCCACTATAATTATCTTGAGCAGGAGGGAAATCCCTACATGGAGTGCGTGCATTGATACGGTTTCTATTTCTTCCACTAGGCGCCATTTCTAAACAATGGAATAAACTAGATCAGTTTATGAATCAAAATACATAATCCCATACTTATAAAACACTTAACATAAATTGAACTATTTATGGATATAATCCATAATCATAAAAATGTTTTCTTTGAGGAAGTATATACTCATAAACCCTTCATAATGATTTGTAAAGATAATGAGAGTTATCCTAAGCATATCCCCCGGGAGTGTCGTAACCAAGAGTGCAGCAAGGCCCGTTGTCGTGCACCAGTTCCCGTTCGAGTCTAGCTCAAAGCGGTGTTTTCGGGTTTTACCCCTAGGTACATCTGTGCCAGAGCCGCCTCTACCTGCTCGTATCCAGACAGGGATGTATTGCTCGGAAAACTCACAAAATCTCTACAATACCAAAATTATAGGAAGTTCTTCTATACTAATCCTCAAAGTTCATCTTAGGTCTACGTGCTCTAATCAGAGTTTATCTAAATCTAGTTTCCAAGGTTTGTACTAAACTTCCTCTAATACCAACTGTAACGCCCCGACCCTAGATACCCAGAGTTGGTGCATTAAATACATAACATTGGCATGATCACAAGAAGATCAAATCTCGAAAGACCGATTGGTTTAGTAGCCTTGGAAACACTAGATATAATCATAAAGTTTTACATTACATTTAAAATTGAAAAACTACTACAATAACAAAGTCTTCATATCCACACTATTAACCCCTCATAATATCCCTGCAATTCATTCATAATTTACTTCTTCACTTCCTGGGAAAAATAAAACATAGAAAAGGGGTGAGCTCAAATGCCCAGTAAGGATAACAATATAGCGGAAACTTTCATAAATAAGAATAGACATTTAAGGCAATGTATAACTAAAACAAAAGCCTTTTAAATATGAACTTCCAACATGGTATGGCATAAATAAAATGAAATAATGCCATTTACTTATTCACATGGATATTCTACTAATCGAATAATCACATGCAAAAATCAATAACCACTTTCATAATGTTGGAATGCATAATGCCAGACTATCATAACCACATAGCCAAGGCCTCGTGCCAAGACTACAAATAAGATTTTGTCAAGGCCTTGTGCCAAGACACTAGTTTGTCTCATGAGACCTACCGATGCATCGAGGAGCTATAGCGGGCTCCACCCGTCACTTATTAAGTCCAATGCATTCCCATATGAAAAGGTTTAAACATAACATAAACATTCGTATTAAAACTAGCATACGAAATGTCAATACTTTCACCATAAACTATGAATGGTATAAAAATAGCACATCCACAGTCAAACATATCACAAAACATTCAATACAATATAGAAGTTTTGTATCATAATAAATCAACTTCAAATAATCTTAAAATCCATCAAAGGATGTTGACATAGATGAAATCAAAATTCTTTTAAAAGAAATATCTCCTTTTATTTTGAAATCATTTAAGATCCATATAAAATAAAACATTTTCTTTGAAAATATTCTTATAAGTTTGTAATGGAAGCTTTGAAGATTTTATAACGGCGTAAAATAACCGCACCCGCCGTATAAGTTAAAAAAACATTCTTACCTCAATTCTGTCGAAAAGGTTAAAAAGGACCTTGTTTTGAAAACGACAGAAAGATTCCTTTATAAACCTCTTATAAAAAGTCAAACAAGGGTATAAATGACTTTAACCCATATTCTTGTAAATAGTAAAAATGTTTTGAAATACATTTCGAAGAAACATGGATGTGGATGATAAAGAGATCCCAGTAGATTATTACGTATAATACAACCTCGGATAATGAAGAGATTGTGAAATAACACTTACCTTGTACTTTTCCTTGGTTGGGGTAGGTTAACCTCCTGTATAATGGTGAAATAATTGTTATTAAATTATACAAGAATCATATATATTAATATGATATCATATATGATCTTTTAATATTGGTATCTTAGAATTATCGTTGTTTCGGGTGTTAACTTACTTGTTTTCTTTCATATGTTTTGTTACATAAGACACGTTTGTAAAGGATAGGTTGTATATTATTCATATCCATAATGATATCAAGTCCTTAAACATCATTTTTAAATCATCAAATGATAATTATACTTTAATGTTTACGATGGAGAATGAATCTCATCGCGTTCGTGGAGACGGTAGTCCGTACGTACGCACGAGCGACAATATCATTCTTTTGATATTAAAATAATATATAAATGGATGTTATATCATATATACAGAATCATTAACACGTTATATTTATTATTTACATTAGTTACACATCATTATTATACCCATCCAAATAATAATATATTGAATAACAATTACACCACGACGTGGAGACGGTAAGTCGTACGTACGCACGTATGGTGACATGTTATTCAAAGGGTGGATAGAATACTGAATATGGTTGTACCATACTTATAATAACATCACAGTATATGTGAGATACTGGAGTTATTATTTTAGAATGGTAAGAACAAAGGAAGAAGAAGTGGAAGAAGAAATGAACTTAGAAAAGGGTGGTGAAATCATTACCTCTTCTTCGGGTTCTTCCTTTTGATTTGATCAAAAGGGCTCCTTAGGTTGGCTTTCTGATCAAACTAAGGCCTCTAGGTTGTAGTGAGGGATGTTGGGAGAGTATTTGGGCAGAGTTTGGCCGAACCAAAAGGCTTTGAAGGTGTGAAGAAATGAGAAGGAGGAGTTCCCTTTTATAAGAGGGGTGAGGGGCACCTTTGGAAAAGCTAGAAATATTAATTTATAATAAATTCATATTCGGTTTCTAAAGGCTCCAAAGTTGACTATTCAAAGGTTAAGGTCGGGATAGGTCGAAAACCACTCAACCAATAGAATTTAGACAGGTTTGGGTACTTATATTAACCTTATCTTTAAGTATTAACTCTAAGTTAATTAGTTTCACTTTTACAATGTCTCTTTGTATTTTTATATAATATGGTTAATAAACTTACTATATACATCCAAGCGACCCCCAAGTGGTCCATTAATGATTAACCTATCATAATATAAGTCTCTTGGCCGAACCTTAGATTTTTAGGAATTTAATATCAATTAATAATATAATATTTGTTTTAAGAACTCTTTTATGTCAATTTTGACACTATTCAATAGATGATTTTTGTGAAACTCATAACAGATTGATTACTTATAAAAATGTCCATTAAATCAATCCTAATATATCATATTAGCCTAGAAAATTAGTTTAATTCATTAAAAGTTTCATATTATATTTATTTGGGTATTTATAATATCAATTATTTTAATTTTTCACTATTATAGTAATTACTGCATCATCATTGTGTCATAAATAAAATATATTATTTAATGTCTAAAAATTATAAATAAAATATCAGTATGTAGGAAATCTTTTTAGCTTTCTAATGAATATTTATAATCTAAAATCCAACATATATAACCCTATGTAAAAATTGTTTTTCTAAAAGATATATGCTTGTGTCATTTTTGTATTCATTTTAACTAAATTAAAAAAAAGTGTCATTATCACTTACAAGTGGATCCATGGGGTCCCAAAATTGACACAAATATGGCCATGGTAGACCATCTATCAACAAATAGGGTTAAGACACGTTTTTAGGGTAATTTAGTATTATTATAATATTATTTTTTTAACCCTTATTTACCGGATTTACCCTTAACCATGGTAAATAAAATATTTACCGCAATAATTATTTAAAATGTCTAAAAATAAAAGTTAACTATTTACACAATTTGAACATCCTGATTCCAAATATGGAATCCATTTTTCTAAATTCAAAACACAGAAGTGGCAGAAATTAATTTAAAATTAATTCCCGCTGTCAAAACAAAAAACGTGTTTTTAAGAGATAATAACTATCAAAAGATTGACACTTGTTTATGTTCGGTTTAATTGTAAAATTATGTCCAATGACCAACATTATATTAAATGGTAAAAATATATTCTAAATATACTTTAAAACCACTCAAATTCATAATTTATCACTATTAATTATTTTGATTAAAAAAGTTGTTTTTAATTAAAATTTAGTAATTTTCACTATTCATCAAAATATGAAAGCTATCCGAAAAGTACCAAAATTTCACCCTAGACTAATTTCGATATTCCGAATCCAAAAATGAAGTCCATTTTGAAATATAAAATATATATGATTTCAAAAATTAGGTATTACTATTTACAACGGCTAGTTTAATTAGTTGTGGTGTGTGTTAGAACTCGAGGTTGCGTACAACACACGCTATCGCATTATTCGAAGGGAAACGTACCGTAGAAGCTTGGGGTGTTACATTTAATTTATATTAATTTAATATATTCAAAATTCTAAGAGTTCCCCTATACTATTTTATAAAATTAAACCTCTTATTATATTTTCACTACACTTTATAACCTATTTTTCGCTGCTAATATCTACCCAAATTCTTTACTAGAATAACTACCCACGTTCTAGTGCTGTCATTTTTAGAATAAGACCATCCTTAAGGGTCATAAGGTGTTATGAAAAGGATATCATGAGAAGAAGATGTATTGTTTTAATCATGTATTTCTATGTTATTCCTTCTTACTTATTCTTAATATACTCTTCAACCATGAAGAAATAATAACTCCCATATCCTAAATATACTTATATTTTATTATTCTAATATCATAACCTATATATATCTACAAATTAATCAAATGAGAAATGAATTAATAGTTTGTTTGAAAGGCGGACTACAACCCCACAAATAAATATAATTCGTTTTTCATCACCGATACTCAAAAAATGGCTACAATGATGAATTTAATTTTAATATGTTATATTAATGACATGCTTATCGTTATTAATTTAATATATTAATTATGTTCTTACCAATACATGAACATAAAAATAATAATTTCGTTCATGTGTACATGTTAACTATCACCTATAGGAATCGATGTAATTCATTTTTCATCACCACATAACATGGATGATATATATGTTTATTTAAATATTTAATATATATATTAATGATATTGTTTTCATTATGTAAATATAAAATAATACTTACATTTTTTCCATAATAATTATTGAAAAATGTAAATGTTACCCATGAATACGTACAACTAACCATCCCCGTGATTATAAAATAGTCCATTTTTCATAACTATGACTAATGATTTTATTTAAAAGTAAAATTCATTTTTAAAAATGATAATAATGGAATTAATATTGTTTTGAATATGATGGACTAATGACCCTAATGAATTTTCACATCATACCAAATTCATTTTTAACTCAAGTACCAAATATCATCAAAACATCCACCACGAACATAAATAATTATGTAATTGTAAAAGATGATAATTAGTGATATCAACAAAATAATAAAAAATAAAAATTATATAATGAATTTTAATAATTAAAATATTTTTATTATTCCTGAAGATAAATATTTATTGTGATGAGTTGGACTCGGGGTAAGATACATTTTTTGAAATACCCCTTTTTATATTAATAATTCATATATACTTTCAAAAGACCAATCAAATTTTTTATCATAAAAGGAATTAATTTAATTAACTTGTTTCACAACTCATTAATGTTTTAATGTTTCCTTTAAATGTTTAAAATTTTTCATCCAAATAATAATTTTCCATTTATGAGTGCATGTCTTTGAAAAAATGAAATAGGATTTGATAATGGAAAAGTTATTTTCATCATGAAAGTTTATTTTATGAAACAATTTTGTGTTATGCTTATAATACGATTCATGGGAACAGTTTATGAGTAAGGTTGGTTCGTTGATAAACCAAAGGTTGGGGAAACCATTATACAAATCCAACTAATTAGGTAATGAGATGGATTGGAATTGTAGGTTCCTCTTGAAATATTAATGGAATATGATGTGGTAGTTATTCCAAATGTAACCATAAAGGTTACTCCTTATGTAGATGTGATAGCTATACTATATTCATGAGTTATATGGAAATTATGGCATAAGTAAAATTTATGATTTATGTTTCCCATGGAGTTTTTTTAGAAACTTTTTATTCAATGTGGTAATCTAAATATATGTATGGTTTCTCACATTTTCCTTAAAAGTGTTTTCATAATAAAAAACAATTTTCAGTCATAATATTTTCACTCGGTATAAAATCAGTAATCGAATAGAGTATGTCATTTTGAATGTTTTAATGAATTTTCATAAATATATACCATGTTTTATTTAAAAATATTTTCTTTAGTGGAAAAAATGGATACAAATTATAATAGTACACTTTTAGTTTATGGTTTAACATTATAAGAGTTCATCCATATTCTCTAAAACTATCACAAAAAAAGATCCTAAATTTGAAAGAAAATTAATTTTTCACTAAAACATGATATTATGTAATGAATAAGGTTGGGTCCTTAAAAAAATCAAGGATATTGAAGGATAAAGTGTTCCTAAGGATAATCTTCCATTTATTTACAAACAACATGGCTCTATTCGATTTTTACATTTTAAAGAAATAATTGTCTTCAAAATCTAAATCCATGTAATATTGATGGTTATCATAATAACACATTTTTTGGACAGTAAGTTGATTTTATATACTGTAGGAGGGATGGAACCGTTTATATCATTTTTTTCACAAGATCATGTCTAAGATTCTTTCTTTGGAAAACGTCATCCCACGAAGATAAATTTATTCATTTATTACCATATAGATCCTCATATGAATTCATTTTAGTGCTTGACTATAATATATTATTTTATGAGAAGTCAATGGATAGGGGGAATTAATCCTATCAACCTTTAAATTCCCCTGAGTAAGCTCTGAACATGTCCCCATGTGTCTGAATAGTATATTCATATTTTCTCTCATCTTGGGGATGATATGTTGTAGTGAATTTCCTTTTATGATTTAAATTGTTTTGAGGAATTCTATAGAATTTAGAAGAAATTGTAGGATTGTGATCAGATGTTATCAAAATAGTAACCCAATTCATCATCAACGCTTCTTGGATGTTTAACTTGGAGCATTGTTACAGTAAGAAATATGCATTAATGTTGATAAATTGTTAAGTTTTAGTGGATCTATTTACCACAATCCATATCACATTGATTTCTTTGGATTTTTTTGGTAGAGCAGTGACAACATACATGTTGAAATTATCTCATTTACTTAGGGTTATGGTAAATGGTTTTAACATACCATTGTATATCAATATCCTTGATTTAACATGATTACATAGGAAACACGATTAGATATACTCTACATCTCCCTCACCATGATTTCACACCCCATGTTCTCTCAATTATCTTGTTACTTCTTGGTACATTATAGATGGATAGAGAAAGATGATCTATGTTCATTATATTATAGAAACTTGTCTATCTCAAGTGATGAAGGAACACGATTTCTAGTTCCTTATAGAATAAAACCATACTCAAACAAGTTGAACTCATGTATCTTTCCTTCTTTTACTACTTTAACATTGTTTTGAATATCCAGATCATACCTTTTTTCCTGTATAATGTTCTATTGGATATATTATTGGGAAATAATTTAGTCAATTTAGTTTGTATTCCCTGATGTTTGGATTTCTTGATCCACCATTTACATATCCATTAAGATAGAGTATCGATCAATATGTATCATGGATAAATTAGCCATTTTGATTTTTCTAAAAGTAATAGCTATGATGTTAACCATTCTTTAATGAAATTGAATAGAGAAATTATTTTCCTTGGTTAACTCTAACCATATTCGGTGACTAATGTTGATTTCCTACTATGTAAAAATATATATTAAACAGTTGTGATTCATATAAATGTATCACCATTTCTATAGAGGTAGTTCGAAAAAAAAACAATGAAAATATCACAGATAATACCTCAATATCATGCATTGGGTAGTTTTTATGGTCTTTTAGCTCTCACGAAGTATATGATATCCCTTTTTCATTATTTATGATTACAAATCCAATCCCTTTATATTAAGAATAGTTATATATTAAAAAAATCCCACTTATTTGTACTTTTCTTAAAACTACCGTGACGTTCCTCTTATTGAGTTCCTCAATCATTTCTCATATTATTTTGTGCATACATACTTTACACATTTTTATGTGGACATAGTTATTATTCTAAATAATCATGAGAAAATCATAAAAAATATTCATAATACCTAGAAATGCTATGAAAACCATAGATTTCTAGGAAATTAGGATATCTTAGACATTACTCAATTTCCATTTTCATTGAAGGGTGTAAACAAATTCCCTCACATATGATAGAATTCCCCAAGAATGTAACTTTCTAAAATCCAAAAGTAAAACTTATTATGCTTAGAATATATTTTCTCCTAACTATATATTTCCACAAGAATCCCATGATTATCTGGAAGTTCCTATTTCATACTAAAATAAATGTGAATATCATAAAACCATAAAATAGATGCCAAGGTAGTCTCAAAAAAACACTATTAATAAAATACATAATGAAATAATGGTAATTAGAAAGTCTAAATGGAACTACTATGAATTCAATGTTCCCATACCCTATAAATAAAATATTCATATAAATATCATCCTTCTTCACCATTATCTGCTGATATCCAGAATAAAGATCCTATGATGAGAAATATTGAGCTCCTTGTAGTTGATCGATCAAACCATCAATCATAGGTATAAGATACATATTATTTATGGTGATCTAGATGAAATATTGGTAATTTACACACAACTATATCAGTCCATACTTTATCTATAAAAATATAACTTGTGCACCCCATGGTGATTCATTATAACATATGAAGCATTTTCCCAAATTCTCTCTCATATACTTCATTATCAAATCTAATTCGATTGAGTCCAACATGTGGGGGTATATAAATATATGTGCACCTCCATATATATGTTATTTTCATAAATCATTCTTATAATCTTTTGAATTTCAAGAAAACACTTCGGGGTAAATATTAGTGTATTCCATCACAATGGACAATTCCATATGTTTGATACCATCCATATTATCAACAATTTGGGAGAGTTATTATTATTCATATGGTATCAACACCCCAAAAGATGAGGTATTTTCAAAATTAGATTCATGATATTCTCTATGCTTTCAAATAATAATGGTATGGTTTGAAATATGAAAACATATTTTGTGTTCCTAAAAATTGAAGTGTGCTCTATAAAATTAGATCCAATCTATGTCAAATATAGGGTTGAATTACACCAAGGGAAGTATTAAGAGATATACCAGGAGAATATTCCCACATTCACTTATATGAGAGGATTATAAGTTGTGGGTTACATTGATCACATCATTATGTGTTTTTATAAATATTTTACTTCATGGTTTTATTGATTTTATTCAATATTTCTAGATGAAAAGAAAGATATAAATCACTATGTAGAAATACAATCAAATAAAAAAATTTCATTCTTGAGTGAATTAGATTTATACCTTGTATGAATTCATATTTTTGAGTAAATATCACTCAACCTATCATTATATAATTTTTTGAGGTGATTGTGTTTGTTGAAAAAGAGGCCATCTGTGTTGTGTTTTTTGACAAAGGATACCACGATGTACAAATTTGATGAAAATGGGGGTTTACAAGGTGAGTTATAGATTTCAAGTGATGTTTTCAAAAATCCACGATTGATTTAAGAACCTCAAAAATGGAATGGATGATCTGGAGGTGGTGCAAATAGATCAGATACAAGGTGGTATCGTTTTCCAGTGTTTGCCAAATTTTTGGGCCTCAAAATCGACAAATAAAGAAGGGTGTTTTTGGAAAAGGGACTTGTGCACCAGTGTCTTGGATTCTTGGAAACATGTGTGCCATATTATTTTCAAGATCAATATAAAAAAATATAGAAATGGAAAGATGGGCGCCCAAGTTTTAGTTTGGGTGCTCAAGGTGACTAGGGCGACAGAGACTAGGGTGGTTGACATGCGTGTCAAGAGGAAACGTTCACAATGGTGCTCAGGGTACCCAAAATTCCAATAAATAGAGGGATAACCCTCCTCTTTTTTTTATGAAGTTCAACACTTAGATAAAATTAGAGCTCTAATCGCACAGGTTGTTTTGGTAAGCATGTGGTGGTTTGGTCATGCAAGTATAATGATATTCAGAAGTTGTGCACCAATTGATTGTTACATCCCAATATTGATTTAGGTGTAAAAGGTATTGGGTCACCCAAGTTATAAGTTGGTGAAGGGATTTTTGCACAAGAGTTTCAGTGACAATTGTGCACCAGTCTTGGAGAAGTGCGCTAAATAATAGAGAAGTGTGCCACTCTTAGAGAAGTGCTCCAGTCACTCTAGGGTTGTGCGAAATTTGGATAATTTCTAGTTACCTTCAATGCAAAGTGATTTCATCTATGGGTGAAATTTGGACGTCCAAATATCATTTACATATAGAGAAATATACATTCATTTGTGATAATGAAGAGACATAAACATCCATAAACTGTGAGTGTATCCTTTACGGAGTAGTGAGCAAAGAAAGAGGGAGATGGTGATTATCTCCACCGACAGTGATATAGAAAGAGAGAAACTGGGAATGACCCTTGAGAAAGGTGTGAGCTAGCCTTAAACATTGTAAAGGTAGTAATCCTTTCCATAGAAGTGATCTAGACTAAACACTGTAAATTGGATTTATGATTTAGTGGATTTGATACAGTGGAACATCACTATTGTATTCTCTGTAGACGTAGCCCATTGAGGGTGAGTCAAGTAAAAATATTTGTGTCTACCTTCCTACATTCCTACATTGCATCCAAAGAATATTTATCATATAAGTAAGGAAATAACAAAATAAATTCTAACAAAATAAGATCAAAAAAATTTACCCTTTTAATATAGAGGTCAAGATCTATTGGGATAGGAAGAATTTTGAAATAAAATATTGATACCCGGATTCACCCCCCCCCCCCCCCCCCACCCTCTCAGGGTATCTAGGACCCTTTTGGTCCTAAAAATTGGTATCAAAAATAAGGTTTATTTTATTTAATTTGTTTTCTCTGAAATGGGTTAGTCATTTTATGTGGACAATGATTCAGTCTGCACTTATCTTTGTGTGCCATGTCAAAGGGTAGAACGTCAATGAAGAAGAAGAATTCTTGTGAAATTCCCCAGTGTGGAAGTGTCAATGGAAAGTGTGTGATACGGTTAAAGGAGTCATGTAGTGAAAAAAATAATGGTTTGGATGAATCCTACAGTTAAAATAGTTACTCATTCAATGATATTGAAGGAATGAGTGAAGAACCTGATATTCCAAGTGATGTTCGAACCACTGATGAAGAAGAAACTCCAAGAAGTCGAATAGTGGAAGTTTTCCACAAGGAAAAGGATTTGGATATAAAATTTAATGAAGAGATGAAATATGAAGAAATCCTTTTCTAAGTAATGTAAATTAAGGTTAACAAGCTAAGATGATTAAATAAAAGGCTTATTGATGTGGCCTCTAATCTAGGAGAGAAGAATGAATCTCAAGTTGAATAATTTCAAAATATATCTTCAAATAGAGAAAAACAAAAAGCTACTTACAAGGGAGAGAATCAGAAGTCATATTTAATTAAAATCTGAAATCCAAAAATGAATATCTTACTGAACAACTATCTAAACCCATTCAGGAGAATCAAAGGCAGCAATAAGAGAATTCATGTTTTTCTTATTCTGTTGCTCAAGAAAAATTGAAAGCAAAAGGGAAAGGTGACATAGTAGATAAGTTGACATGTGAATTAGAAGATGATATCAGTAGATGGAAGCATCTCAAGAGAGAACATGATACCCAATTTGAATCAAGGGATATAAAGATTCAAAAGTCGGAATAAGAAATATAATCAGTTAAGAATCAAATGGTGAAATAAAATTACTAAAACAATCCCATGTTTAAGGTTAACTTGCACTTACTATTATATTATCCTTAGGCGGGTGATGATAAAATGAAATCTGAATATGATATATCAAAGGAGAAGCATGAATGGATTGTATCATCCCAAAGTCCATCCATTTTGGGAAAATATAGAATTTTATATGATGATCCCACTCCTATGAATGATAGGAAAAGAGGAGTGAAATTCTATAAAGATAAGAAAAACCTTGTAGGTGAATGAGATAGACCTAAAAAAGGATTTTACAGGAAGTAATGATAGCATGTTCAATTTTTGTGGGATTCATGGCCATACATCAAGCTTTTATTCAAAGGCTCAAGAATACATTTCATGCTGTGAAAATATAAACTTTACTAAATCTAATAATAAGAATAAGTGTCATGAGAAATCAGAAATAAGAGTATCTCATTGGAAATCATTCGTCAAATTCTATTACTATGGATGAATGGGACACACCATTAGTATGTGTTAGGAAGATCAGGAGCTCAATGTTAGAGGAAGAACTCAATCTGTATCAACATCTCAATAGAGAAATGATGAAATGAGATATTTCATCAATGGAAATGATTTATATGTTATGATTATGGCCATTTCTCAATACATTGTAGTAAGAAGAATGCAGGGAAGAAAAGTGGGCTCGAAAGGAGATTCTTGACTCCCACGATGCATAATGAGAAATTATACACTGGGACACAAAGTGGTATATTGAAGAATATGCTTAGAGCCTCATGGGAATCATAAAGATTTGAACGAATGGTTTATCAATCACATCCTCTTTCATACTCTCAACATCTCTCCTATAGAGAATGTGAACAATCCGAGAAGATTAAGGAGAGATTTACTCTAGTTGTGAGAACGAAGAATGTTAAATCAATAGAGAACTCAACACTAACAAGAAAGGGTGGCATGATTCTAATAAATGATAAAATCAAAATGAACAAAGAATGCATTGAGAAATTCAAATGTCATGTTCCATGGAGAAAAGTGGATAAAAGAGTAATATCCTTGCAATGGTGGAAGAAGCAAATGGAGTTGAAAATCAGAGAGATTCCTACCCAGAGATGGAATTAAGGGAAGTAGCATATTAGTGGATCATCAAAGAAAAAAATGTGTACTTGTGGGCTTAAACCATAAATTGTGACAAATTCCAAGATTGGATAATCTACATATCAGAAAAATACTCATCATGTGGGTAATTAATGATTAATAATGTGGCCATAGCATTTGAAGTTGGCTAGGAAGCTAGAAGAAGCATTGAAGGAGTGTGATGCTCTATAATAAATAGTCAAAGGAATGACCCATTAGAATTAACCAAAATCCTCACATCGATGATTTTAGAAGATCACCTCTCCCTATTTATATAAATGTTAATAACTAATAATTCATGTCTTTCGTGTTTTAGGGAGATTCGATCCAAGGTCAAGAGGAATTGATATATTCAAAATGAACAAGTTATATGCATCAGAGTATCAGTTGATTCAAATCAAGGACCAGACATGACGAAGAAAGGGAAAAACTGAGCACAATAGAATGTGATTGTGTCATTAACATTGTCTATTGTTTCCTACACTGAGTTCTAACTCATTAGGCTTAGAGATTTTTTTGATGGATCACATACAATTGGGAGATGAGAATAAATAATTCCAGAGGATAAGAATGATTATGGGTCTAATCATTGGGCCTAACTGCAGGAAGTGTTCCATAACATAGGGGGAGAAAGAGTTGTCATGGAAATAATTCAATGGCCTAGCTCTGTTGTTGCCTATCAAGAGAATATTGAGAGATTACATATTGCATGAGAAGCTGCAACATTACTGTATTACATATTTATCTATTTAGTTCTAACATTATTGTATCAACTGAAAATTTTTAGGATACCAGGAGGTTGCGATAGAATATCAATGGTGTTTCAACAAGAATATGAGAAATGTAGTTGAAAGAAATGATTTAATTGAACAATGAAATAGTGACATGTTTTCTGTTAGAATAGATGAAGTGGTAAAGGACTTAGGGGGTTTAGAAGTGAAAAATTCTAATTCATATGTAGACACACATAATGATCATGAGGATGGAAGATTCATATCTGCATGAAAGTTGAAGTGTTGAGCTGAAATTTACTTGAATGATATAATTGCTAATAAGATAGTGCCAATGCAGACAAGGATGATGGGGACACTACGAAAATATTAATACTTATCATAGGTAGAGCCAAAATGTTTTGAAGAAGGAACTCATGATGAAATTTGGTTGAAATCTATTTGAAGAGCATGACCAGGTTAAGAAGAATCAAATGTGGGATATTGTTTTGAGGCCAACATATAGAAATGTAATTGGGAATATGTGGGCCTATCATAATAAGATTAATGAAGATGGCATAGTGATTTGAAAAAATAATTACTAGTGTGCAAAGGATATTCTCAAATAGAGGGAATAGATGTTGACGTGACATTTTCACAGGTTACAGATATGGAGGCAATCAGATTATTCCTTGCAATTGTAGTGCAACAGAAGTTCATAATGTTCTAGATTTATGTTAAGTCCTCATTTTTTAATGGGGTTCTGGAAGAAGAATTTAATATTGAGCAGTTGGAAGAGAAAGGTATTTGATTTTGTTTAAGTGTTTGAAGAAGCTCAATTTCTTATGAATCATAGTGAAGGTGGTTTTCTCAAATAAGAAAAGAAGGTTCTGAGGGGATTTGGATTTGGAAATTCCAAGGAGTTGAAGAATCCAGTTTCTGAATATATGAGAGAGTCATAGGATGATGATAGAAAGGTAGTTAATGTCATATCATATAGGCAAATCATTGGATGTTTTTTGTACTCGACTATGACAAGGACTCACATTGTATTCACCACATGTCATGTTGCATGATATCAAAGAAATCCCGAGGAAAGAAACATTATTGTAGTTAAAATATTATTTTGGTATATCAAGGGAACAATGGACTTGGGAATGATATATAGTGACATTTCTATGTTAGAGTTATTGGGATATACTGATGCAGATTGGTCCGGTTTAGTGGATGACAGGAAATCAATGTCAGGAGGTGCTTTCTATCTTGGAGGATTGTGTATTTCTTGGCTAAGCAGGAAGCACGATTAAATTTCATAGAGGACTACAGAATTTGAGTATATTGCGGCCACTCAATCATGCACTCAGTTATTGTTGATGATGCGACAACATGATGATATGGGAGTTGAAGTGAAGTATTTGATCAGAATCTAGTGCGATAACTCAAGTGCTATAAATCTCATAAAAAATCACATCCATCATTCAAGGAAAAATAACATTAAGATATAGTATCATTTTATAAAGGAGATGGTTGGGAAAGTAATCGTGATGTTGGAGTATGTGTCTAAAGAGAAATTGGTTGCAGAAAATCTGATTAAGGCCTTACCCAAGGAATCTTTTGAGAGGCATCGACTGGATCTTGGAGTTCAGTTAACTCCCTGCACTTGAAAAGGGTGGATGGGCCCCCTCATCTCCTAGGAATGGTGTGTTTTTTACTGTACTAATCGATGTTCTCTACTCTTTTGAAGACCACAAAGGAGTGACCTTTGGGTTTGATTACAAAGGGGGAGGAAAAAGTGACTCTTATAGGGGGAGGAAATATGTCTAGAAAAGGAAGAAAATGTACCTTTCAAATACATGGGGAGAAACTGACATGTGGTGCAGCGAGATAGGTGGGGTTTATCAAGATTGGTTATGAAGCTGATAGGGGGAGCACCTTGATGAGAGTATGGGGTGTTCAAATTGCTCATCCAGATCTTTTCTTGTGAAACATAAGACCCAAAAAGTGAATAATGATAGTATTAAATCTGACCATTCTAAAAGTGATCAATCCAAGAGTATATATCACGACAGCTATGGATCGTGATAAATATAGAAGAGTGGCGTTGAAATGGTGTTTGAGGGTTTCCAGTGATCAATAATTGGTATGAGTTTGGAAATTAGTATCAATTTTGTGTCAATGGTTGGTGTTAGAAAGAAAATGATTAATTGATGAAATTTTCTTTTATTATTGTTTCTCACACCGAGCATTGCTCATGTGGATTAGAGTTTCTACAATGTAAATCCTTGATCACTATCTGAATTGCAAGAGGTGAATGGTGGTAGAGGTTGGATGAAGATTTAATGAGGTATCAAAGTGCAGAGATATTTTATGAGAAGAGTATTCAACGAACCCAAAATGGGTGATTGTTGGTTAAAAATTCCTCAAGCTATCATTGTAAAATTTTTGAGGTTATTGGGTTTGTTGAAAAAGCGAGCCTCTGTGTTGTGTTTGTTGACAAAGAAGACCATGATGTGTAAATTTATTGAAAAGGGGGGGTTTAGATGGTGAGTTTTTGAGTTCAGGGGATGTTGTTAACAATCCATGATGGATTGAAGAACCTCGGCAAATGAATGGATGATCTTGTGGTGGTAAAAAAAGAGAAGATACATGGTGGTGCCATTTTCTAGTGTTTTCCAAAAACTTCGACCTCAAAATTGACTAATTGGGAAGAGTATTTTATGAAAAGTGACTTGTGTACTGGTGTCTTGGATTCATGGAATATTGTGTGGCATATTTTTATCAAGATCAGAATATCAAAATATGGAAAAAGAAAGAGGGGATCCTATGTTTTTGTTTGGGTGCACAAGGTGACAGGGGCGACAGGTACTAAAATGGATGGACTTGCGCACTGAGAGGAGACTCACACACTGGTGCTCAGGGAACCCAAAATGCATATAAATATTGGGCTTCCCATCCTCATTTTTTATAGAGTTCAACACTTAGAGAATATTAGAGATCCAGTCGCATATGTGGTTTTGGCATGCAAGTGGTGGTTTGGTTGCACAAGTATAATGATATTCAAAATTTGTATGCCAATTGATAGTTTCACACCAATATTGATTTGGGCGTAAAAGCGGTTGGGTTTTCCAAGTTCTATGTTTGTGAAGTGATTTTCGAGCAAGTAGTTAGGTAATAGTTATTCACCAATCTTGGAAAATCATTCTAAAGAATAGAGAAGCGCGCTGGTCTCTCTAAGGCTGCGCAAAAGTTGGATAATTGCCTAATACCTATGGTGAAATGTGAGATTCATCTAAAGATGAAAGTTGGATATCAACCGAGAAACTACATACAGAGAAAGATAAATTCATTTTTGACAATTAAAGGTTCTATAATTACATAAACTGTGATTGGATCCTTTCCAAATCAGTAAGCAATGGAAAATGAGAAATGTGATCCTCTCCACCAGTAGTGAGAAAGAGAGAGAAAGAGAAATAGTGACAGAACCTTGGGAATGTTGTTAGCTGACATTATTCATTTTAAAGGCAGTGATCCTAGGCATAGAACTTATCTATACCCAACACTATAAAGTAGAAGTGAGCTTTGTGGGATTTGGTACAATAGAACATCATTGTCGTATGATACTTCGACGTACCCCAGTGAAGGTGAACCAAGTAAAAATATTTGTGCCTACCTTCCTAATTTACATTATTGCATCCAAATCATCATTACCAGATAAACAAGGAAAGGAAAAGATAAACTTTAACATCATAAGAGAAAAAAAGGTGACCCTTTTAATATAGAGGTCAAGATCCAATGTGGTTGGAAGAATTTTGAAATAGAATATCCATACCCTAATTCACCCCCCTCTCAGGGTATCTAGGCCCCTTTTGGTCCTAACACATTTTAATGCTCAAATTTAGTATTAGTGATGTAATAAGATTTCCATTACTCCTTTTTATTTGGAGGTTGTTGAAAATGAGAACCCTCATGGACATATGGTCTAGTGCACTTGCATTCAAAATACCCTTTCTAGCTACAGTTGATTCATTTTGCAATGGGTGGTGCATAAGGATGTTCCTTTCAATCCTCCAACATATTGGTCATCTTTTTCTTGTCTCCTCAGCATTCATGAATTTTGTGGCCTTCTCTCTCAGACTTAAGCATTATGGAAAATAAGTAAATTATATTTTAATCAAGAATTTATGAAATTGATTAATTTTTTTCCAAAACAATATTTATATAAATAATGAGTTATTTATTAGAACATGAATAATGAAATTTAGAAAATATCAGTTATGAGAAAAACTATATTTTTTCTATTCACCTAAAAACATAAGTATTTTAAAAAATTACCAAAAAATATCATTGGACAATTTCGACATGATGATTTAAAAAGTGATATTCCATTTATATAATTAAATTTATATAACAAGTAATTTTAACATATATTATTTTTTTTTATTTTTGTGAAACAAAATAGAATATAGTTTATTAATGTGTTTTTATTTTTATTTAGTGGTTTGATCATGAATTTTTGTTTCATTATAATATTTATATATAAAAAATTAATCATATAAAATATTTTTTATATAAAAATATATTATTTGGAGGGTAAATAACTATTTAAACGGTCAGGACACTATTACCAATAGTAAGGTTACTATTCCCAAAAATTATATTACTATTAATACTATCTCATTATTATTATAATGGTCATGTTATATTCTTTAAAAACAACCTCATTCATTCACTCAATATTCACTAAAATTAATCTAATGGTTAGATTTTAATATAGTTTTTTGACTTGTTTTCTAATTTTTTTTTTCTATAGTTTTTTTGTTGGAAGGATGATTCTAGAATATTGTGGTCATCCATATTTTTGCATTATAGTTTTTTGTTTTTCAATTTTCTGTCACCCTTCAATTATTTATATTTTAATGGGTTTTTTCATTAAATAATCTTACAACATTCATTAATGAAATAATGTGTTATTGGTTTTTCTATGTGATGTATTAGAATTAAATATTATAATATAATATAATACAGATTCATTTATGAAAAAAATATTTTTTATAAACTATAGGTTGTTACACTAAGAGGTTATAGGTGGGATACTATAGATGTTGTATATTAATATGAACATTTTTGGAAAATATAGTAGTAAATATTAATTAATAAAATCAATAATAAAACCAAAAACATATTACTCAATATGTAAAATAAATTTATTTAATATAACAATATAGTTACATGAGAAACATGGATCACCAAAGGTGGTTCAATATTATATTTGTCAAAATGTACAAAAAAATAATTAAAATTAATCTCAAATGGTATTCAATTTATGTCCCCAAATATTCCATTAACATCATTCGTATGCATCCCTAAATATACAATTTAGTTTTTCTCTAGTAGTATGACCCTTACCCATTCCATGTTTGGGAATAATAATTTCTACTCACATCCCAGAGTGTAACACCCAAAAATTTTGAAAATAAATTTAATATTAAATGCATGAAACCCTGATTCTCTAAAAAACACCACTCATTTATATCCTAGCCAGTAAACAAAATTTGACCACCCCTATTATTTGAATTTCATAAATCTAACATACACGGTTGTGATTAGTAAGTTATTTCGAGAATGATATGACCAATTTAATTTTTGGTGAATAGTAATATACGTTTATGAATAGTAATGTTACCCCTATGAATAGTGAAATACCATTATGAATAGTAACCTCACCTATGATAGTATATATGTAGGATTTATGTGATATTATGATGTGCCTATGTTTTGGAATAAGTAAATTAATGTTTTAAAAACTATATTTTTCCAGTATGTTTTGATTTTAATTAAAAAAATAAATTAATCATATTCATAAAATTATTTTTGAAAAATAGACTTCAATTTTGGATTCTATATGTCAAAAAATGGTTAGAGTGATGTTTAGGGATTTTTATAAAATACATGAATTTTTGGTGAATAGTAAAATATGATAATTTAAATTAAATGCTAAATAATTGATTTATTTATTCATTGATGATGTTCTACTGATGTAAGCACCAATGGATAGAAATCACATGAAAATATTACTATTTATTATAATGGAATCATACCTATTTATTGTCTTATGGATAAATAATAAACTAATGATTAAAATATTAAGAACCCCCCTGATTATAAATACCCCCACTTCCACCCTCTTTTATTCACTCTTATCAACCCTTGTGACCTATCCAAAAATTGTGGAAACCTCCTCCAAAGATCCACCCCCATGACCACCATCCCTTGGCCTCCTAAAAAGACCCTATCATTTTCGCTTAAGAGGCTCTCAAGGATGGTTACATCAAGAGGTAAAATTCCTCTTTTCTTTTCATACATTTTCATGTTCCATTGTTCTATTTTCTTTCCTAACCTCTCCTCATCCAAATGGTATGAAAACTAAATTACCATACATTTATATGAATTTTGTTATGCTAATGGGATAATTCATATTCACCTCTCCTTTCCCTTTCATTTATGTTAAGAATGAAAGATTGTCTAAGATGTGTTGATTTATCACATTCAAGGACGGTGATGCTTATGACTTGATTTACCTTATTCAGATATAATCAGGAAAAAAAATCTATGTCTGAAACATACTATTATATATGTATTTTATATTATGTAATGTCCTGGAATCCTTATGCACTCATGATGTAAAATAATAAAACAAAACATGGTAATTGTGAGAAAAATTACCAAGTTAATCTTAACATTTATGAAAAACATTTTATATAATGAGTCACCTTCACTAAAAATAAACAAATTAGTTTTATAACCATTTAATATTCAAAATTTTCATTAATAAAATATAAAATAAATTCTCAAATTCAAATATCATCTTACATGAACTACCACACTCTTTTATTAGTGAGGTGATCATGAAGATTATAAAAAAGAGCACTCACGAAATATTAAATTAAATCCCTTCACCCATATAAAAGTACATGAATTATCTTAATAAAGTCATAATAAACGAAATAAATATATAAAGGGTTCTGTAATTGTTAATTAATTTACCTAATGTGGTTATTCATGTCATTAAGATCAAGTGAAGAACACCCTTTGATTTAAGGTAAGAGATCATCTCTCTCACTTTTATTCAAGTATCACACTTATGTTGTGTCCTTTTATTTTTAATTTCTAATGATGTGGTATTTTTTATCCCCTCCCCCATAAAAAACATATGATATATAAATGAGATGATACACCTTTACATCTCATTAATCCCTCATAATAACACTCACTACCTTTCTGAAATGTTTTTAAAGGTTTTCTACCTGAAACTCCATTTCCTTTTAGGTTACTCTTATTCCTTACATACCTCAATACAATTATATATTATTATTATTTACTCTTCATAAATTATGTTTTAATGTTCTATATAATTTTACTAACTATAATCCTTCCTTATTTTATTTAATGTTACATGTTTTAAAATAATCATTGAAAAAATAGTTCCCAAATGCAAGCCTAATTCGAGGACTACTCGAATTCTTACCTATTTTGAATTTCACTCTATAATATGTACTAATCTATATTTATCTCTCAAAAATAAAAAATTTTAACATGAAATCAAACATTCCATTTCACATTAAATTCCTTATATATTTTCCTTAAACCACACAAAAAGTTTTATTTCTAAATTATCTATAAAAACTCATTTTAAATGATTTAACCTCAATAAGATGTTATTTGTCACTCAAATATAATTTCAATGAACATAACTTTTATTTTTTGATATATAAATGTTTACAATCTGATATCCTATAAAGTAAAAAGGATTTAACAAAAAACTCTTCTTTCCAAAGAAAAAAAGGATTTTTCTGATCTCACAGTAACATTTATGAGATATATGTCTTGTTAACCAATTATTTATTTCTAGAGGTGTATTTACTTCTCTTTGGTAAATCATATAAAGAGACTCTTTATTATAATGATATTATAAGGGATTATTATTTGAATGTTTCAAGGTGGTATGGGACACTTTGGCATATTTAAGGATTGTTTCCTCAAAAACATTTCAATGGTCTCATTTAAAAGTATCTTTATTTATGTCAAGATCATTTGATGAATCTTGTATTTAATATTGATTTATAAACTATGATATCAACTAAAAAATATGGTGTTTAAGGTTTTCTGATTAGTTTTAATGTTGATGTTCTATCTTGATACCACTCACTATATTACTCTGAATGGTTAATGATTATGTTTAATGTTTGGGGAAAGTTATTTTTATTTCATATGTTAGTTTCAATTTTGATGTATATTTTTTTATGTTTAAAATAATTTAGAATAGGAATAAATTGGACTTATTATGTGATGTGTGGGGCCCAATATATCCCCTTGCTGCATCGGTAGGTCTAATGAGACAAACTATGGTCTTGTCATGGGGACTTTACAAAACAGATATTTATGGTCTTGGCACAAGGCCTTGACAGTATGGTTATGATGTCAGGCTTATTCATTTCCCTCATTATGAAACTAGTTATTGAAATTTCATGGGTTTATTATACTAGTAGAATACCAATGATCAAGCTTTATTATGTCATTATTTTTTCATCTATTATTCCTACCATAATTTTTTCATGTTTATTTTTAAAGGCATTTTTTTTAGTAATTCACTCTGCCTAATGTTTATGTTTATGATATATTCTGCTATGTTGATTACACTTACAAAGAATTTGAGCTCACCAATTTCGTTTATTTTCCTTCCCCAAGATATGAAGAAAAGATCATTTATTGAGTTTTCAAGGATGTAGTTTAATATAATTTTTAATGTATCTTATTTTTTCCCTTTTCCAATGTAAAATTGGTTCCATGTTTGTATATCATTTCATCAAGACTACTAAATTTTTCAGTCCTTCAGAATTTGATTCCTTGTAATCATGAAAATGTAATAAAGTAATGAACCAGAACTGGGATTCTGGGCTTGGGGAATTATAGTTGGAATTAAGGATGTTTAGTATAAAACATGGAAACTAGATATAGAAAAAATAGATTAGTGAGCATAACCATAATATGAAATTTGGGGATAAAAATAAAAGTAAATCATAAAATTTTGGTAAGGAATATATTATGTGGATTATCAAGAAAATACACCCCTTTTTAGAAATGAACAATTAGATGGGGCTCTGGCACAAATTTTTCTATGGTTAAAACCTGAAAAAACCTCTTTGAGCAAGACATGAATAGAAACTGGGGCATGGAAATGGGCCTTACTATATTCTTGGTTCGACACTCCCAGGGGATATTATTTGGTAAATTCATAATATTATTATAAACCATTATGAAGGATTTATTCCTCCAAAGTAACCAAAGTGTATTAAACTAGGATTTATGATGTGTAAATTTATGTTATGTGTTATACCATGTTTAGAGATATAGAGAGATCATAATTTTATAAGCTAATATATTATATAGAATTTATTTGAAATGGAACCTACAAGAAGGAATGATAACTTCACCAATGAACATGATGCGAAGGGTAAGAGGGATCATATCTCTAAAGGTCTTAAGCAATCATTTCAAAGTAATATTGTCTCCCAAGTATCCTCATCATATGTATTAATAATATCATGTGTTAACAAGGTATTTAATGAATTCTGTGAGTCCTACGGAATTTAAGGGAAGAAAATTAAGAAGATGATTATCGAGAAAAATATAGATAAAGGGAATTATGGAAGGAAGGGTTTTCCCATATGTCATAACTTTGGAAATAATCACATTGATAAATGCTTGAAGGGAATGGGAGTTTTTTATAAGTGTCAAGAAAGAGGACACCACATTTTTTATTTCAATGGTAAGAAAACTGTTTCCAATGTAAAATGATATAATTTCAAGGAGCTGGGACACTATGTTAATCAATGTCCCAAGGATCAAGGGAAGATACCACAAATGATGTTTCTGGATCTAGATAATGTTATGATACTAACACAGAGGAAGTGGAATGATTAATATGCCAAGTCAAGAACCGTGTATTTTTCATGTTTTATCAGGAATGAACTAGTTATAAGAATTATGGAATATATGAGAATTGTACTACAATACTTTTTAATTACGGATTTGAGGTCATATGATTAATGGTACTAATGAAAATTGACTCAGTTGTAGGTCAAACTTTTGGAAAATATATGGTCGAGAGATAGAAAACCCTTATTATGTTCATAATACTAAGATATTAATTTCAGAATATAAAGATGATATATATGGACGATGTAAATTGTATAGTTTGAACTACCACAGTATTGATTCTAAAGTATTGGATGTTGATCTTTTAGAATGTGAAACCATTTATGAAATGGTTTAAATTTATCATTGTATTAGGTTTTAGAGGTTAATGACACCAAATGATGCAACTTTTGCTAAGAGATTAAGTATAGGTTGTTCAAGGAACAATAAAAGGATATGATCTTTCTTATGAAATATAAATTTGTATTTATACACTTATAGAGTGGAATAATCCCCCAACTCTATGAAAAGATTCTTAAATGATGTTCTTTTATCAAAATATTTGAATATATTAATGAATTTTTTTCATAACTGTTGTTTATGGTTTGGTGGTAATCTACATTCATATAAGAATATTTTTATCACTATAAATTCATTTTTTGGTTTTTCTTTTATGCCCAGGTTTTCAATCCCAATCAATGTGACTTCATTTGAAAGGATTATTTATTTATTTATTTATTATTATTTTTATTATTATTATTGACCACCTATTTCTCCTTAACCATTTTATAGAGGATATACTACTAACACCATTTTTGATATAAGGTTTTTAAAAGGAAATTTCTAAGTAACAACTCATAAAGTTCAATGTGAAATATCAAATTTTAAGTATGAAATTTTATGTAAGGAGGGGATAATGTAACACCCCAATATTTTAAAAATAATTGTAATTGTGAATGCATGAAACACTACGTCTCTAAAAAACACCACTTTATTATAAACTGGATAGTACACATAATTTTACCAGCCTTGTGATTTGAATATCAAAAATATGACATACACGGTCGTGATCAGTAAGTTATTTACAGTCTGAGATGACCAACTTAATTTTTGGTGAATAGTAACATACCCTTATGAATATTAATGTTACCCTTATCAATAGTGAAATACCTTTATGAATATTAACATCCCAAATGGTAGTATATATATAGTATTTAAGTGAAAGTATGACGTACCTATGTTTTGCAACAAGTAAATAAATGTTTTAAAAATTGCATTTTTCATGTTAATTATGATTTTAATTAAAAATTAAATTAATAATATTTATAACATTATTTTTGAAAAATGGAATTCATTTTTGGATTCTACACATTGAGAAAATTGTTAGGGTGAATTTTTGGATTTTTTTGAAATACTTTATTTTTTGGGTGAATAGTAAAATATGAAAATTTACAAGAAATGATAAATAATTGATTTTTTGAGTGATTAATGATGGTATGATCATTTAAGAACTAATGGTTTGAAGTAAAATTCATGTATTAATATTTATTCTCATAGAATCGTCACTATTTCATGTATTATGGGAAAATAATAAACTAATGATTAAAATATTAAGAAAACCCTCTTCCCCTCC
This sequence comes from Viscum album, assembly GCA_963277665.1. Lineage (NCBI taxonomy): Eukaryota > Viridiplantae > Streptophyta > Magnoliopsida > Santalales > Viscaceae > Viscum > Viscum album. The sequence continues at coordinate 1,041,280,007 of OY728165.1, forward strand.
ACTATAAATAACACCTCTTATACCCTCTTCTATTCACTCCTATCAAGCCGTGTGACTTCTCCAAATTATAACCAAACCTCTTCCCAAGATCCTCCCCCAAGACTAAAAACCCTTGTTCTCATGAAAAGACAAAATCCTCTTCCCTTAGAAGCTATCAAGTAAGGTTAATTCAAGAGGTAAAATTCATCTATTCTTTTCTTTCATTTTCATGTTCCTTTGTTCTCTTTTATTTCATAAACTCACATCATCCAAATGTTATGATATCAACAGTACCATAAATTTACAATAATTTTTTTATTCTAATGTTACAATTTAACTACATCTCTCCTTTAACACTTATTAATGCTAAAAATGAAACATCCTCCAAGATGTGTTGATTTTTCACCTTCAAGGATGACTATGCTTTAAATTTGATTTTCCATCTTAAAATCTAGTCATGAAACCATTTATATGGTTGAACCAGAAAATTATATATGTATTCTATCTTATTTAATTTTTTTAATCCTTATTCACTCATGATGAAATATAATAATACAAAACAAGGTAATTGTGAGCAAAATCGCCATGTTAATTCAAGCCTTTATCATTAATGCTTTATATAATGATTCACCATAAATAAAATTAACCAAAATAATTTTATAACCATTTAATATTCTAAATTTACACTAATAAAATATAAAAACAATTTCGGACATCAAAACCCATCTTACCTGAACATCCATTCTCTTTTATAAGTGAGTTGATCTTGAATATTTTGAAAATGAGCACTCACAAACAATGAAATTGAATGACTTAACCCATCTTAAAGTCCATTATTTAACATAATAAAGTTATAATAAACCAAATTAAGGAATAAAGGGTTATTTAATTGTTAATTAGTGAAACTAATATGGTTTTTCCGGTCATTAAGATAATGTGAAGAACAGCCTCAGATTTAAGTTAAGGGATCCTCTCTCTCACTTTTATTCAAGAATGCCCCCTATGTTGTGTCCTTTTATTTTAAATTCATAATTATATGGTATGTTTTTTTACCACCCCATAATTCCTTTATTATATATAAATTATTTTATTCCCCTTTACCACTCATTAATCCCTCACAAGAACACATGTTACCATGCCAAAATGTTTTTAAGGGTTTATTACCAGAATATCCACTTCATTTTAGGTTAATCTTATTCTATACACACATTAATAAAATTATAAATTATTATTATTTAATCATCATAAATTGTTTTTGAATGTTCAAAATAATTTTACTAACCATAATCCTTCTTTATTTTATGGGGAGTTAAATGTTTTTAAATAATCTTTAAAAAATAGTTCCAAAATGCAAGCCCAATTCAAGGAACATCTTGAATTCTTACCTATTTGTAATTTCACTCTATAATATGTTTCAAAACACATTTTTATTTATAAAATTACACATTTTAACATGAAAAAGTTGGTTCATTCTTTGTTTTATGAAATAAAACATGCCTTTGCACTTTAAAGTTCTTCTATATTTTCCTTAACTGCACTGAAATGTTTTATTTCTGAAGCTTCTTTAAAAACTATTTTTAAATGATTTAACCTAAAAAAGACATCATTTAAGACTAAAATATAATTTCAATGACCTTATATTTTTTTTCTAGGATATTCATATTTACAATTGGATTACATGAAAAATATAAATGATATTCCAAAAGAACTATTCTTTCCAAAGTAAATTGGATTTTTCTCGTCTCAATTTAACTTTTATGAGATATATGCCTTGTTCAGAACTTATTTTTTTCTTTTGGTGTATGTTAATCCCTTTTTATATATTATAATGAGTATCCTTATTTTCATGACATTCAATGGGATTATTATTTGAGTTTTTCAAGGGGTACAAGACAATTTTGAATGTTTAAGGATTATTTCCTCAAACAATTTTAAATGGTCTCATTTAAAAGTATCTTTATTTATGTCAACATACTTTGATGAATCCTATATTTCATAGATATTTATCTTCTATGATATATTCTATAAAATAAAGAGTTTAATGGGTTCTGATTAGTTTGAATGTGGATGTTCTATCTTTATATCATTCACCATATTACTCCGAATGGTTAGTGTTTATTGTTTAATGAGTGGGAAAAGTTATTTACATATCATATCTAAGTTTCAATATGATTGTATATGTTGTTTTTGTTTATCCTAATTAATAATAGGAATGCATTGGACATATTATGTGATTAGTGGGGCCTGATATAGCCCCTTGATGCATCGGTAGGCCTCATTGGATAAATATTCTCTTGGCATGAGGCCTTAACAAACTGGATATGTATAGTCTTGGAACAAGGCCTTGAAAATATGGTTATGATTTATTGAATATGAATTTTCCCAATTATGAAACTAGTAATTGAATTTTGAAGTGGTTATTTTACTTGTATAATACCAATGATTTTTATTTATTATGGGATTATTTATTTAGCTCTTATTCCTACCATAATATGTTGTGTTTTATTTTTAAACGAACGTGTTGTAGTTACTAAACATGGAAATTTTTTGAGTTTATGATATCTTTCATTGTGTTGCCTACCCTTACTGAGTATTTGAGCTCATCCCTTTAATTTATTTTCCTTCCCCATGTTATTAAGAAGCGATCATTTATTGATTTTTCAAGGATATATTTTATTAGATTTTGTTATGTATCAATTGTTTTTCCTTTCCCAATGTAAAAAAGGCTCCATTTATATTTATAGATTATTCAATAATACTAAAATAATCATTCTTTTTCTATTTAATTCCTTGTAATCATTCCAATGTAGTAATGTAATGCACCATATCCAGGCTTCGGGGGTCCGGGTGTTACATAGAGAACCTATAAAAGTTATAATTAAGAATATATTAGGCCAACACCATTGGTTACATATATTAAATCAAAATATCTTTTAGTTTATCCAAAATAAAAGAAATAATAACAGGTATAGTCTACCAAATCCCATTGTCCACATTTTTTAGAATCCTTGAGTGAGAAATCTACTAACATTACACAATTCCAGAGTGTTATAATGCACCAAAGTTATATAAATATTTTTATGGATAATGATATACCCCAACTCATCCTATAATAAATGAATTATTTCATTATTAAACTGATTTCCCATAGTAAATAGTTTATTAATAAACTAAAATCAAATAACCATTTTCTCTTCACATCCAGACTCCAAAAATCTATAAAATACTAAACAAGAAGAGAATTATATATGCTATACCATAAACATTACCATATGATAAATAAAATAAATAAATAATATATTTCATTAAGAAATTGAAATCCATTCATGTATGGAGTTTTAAAGAATAAGGTAAAACAATATCTAACAAATTGTATGTGATTTAAAATTATTTTACACTTTTTCATCTATATAAACAACTTCTTAGACCATGATAAATACAAAACATCTCCCATAGAATTATATAAGTCTATCTAAGAAATAAATAAATAAATATTACATCACTATGGTTTAATATTGTATACATTTCATAATAATACACATCCCAGAACAATAAAAGTTTAGTTTAATTGGAGGATAGATATATAATCAAATTATTTTATAACAAGTCCTTAATATCCCCAAAAAATTCATTTCCCAACATACCCATCATAGACTTACCAAATTAAAAATCATTCCTCATAACTTGTGGAATGGAAGAATAATAAAGGGGAATCCCAATTGATCCTAATCACAACAATAGTAAATATAAATGATAGCAATCAGTGATCTTATGTGAGTGTAAGGTAACCATATTGCTATTAAAATAAAATCATAAATTATGAAATTCATATAAAATAAATCTATTATAATTAGTCATTAGTCAAAGAATAATTCATTGTAATAATTAAATATAGAATTTATAAGATTGAAAAATCATAAATTACTAATCATGAGAAAAAATAATATATAATATGCATAATACACAAATTTTTGGACAAGGAGAAATCAGAGAAAATAATTTCAATTTCTAATTCTTTCTACCAAGACTAGAATATTGGACATAGTCCCACATTAGATTAGGTTCACACCATATTCAATAATTTCTTTGTCATGGTTCACTATTATGACTAGTGTATGGATAATGTCCATTAAAAAATATGTTCACCTCTAATTCTAATCCAAATTATCACATTAGATATCAATAATTTCCCAATGCATTATAGGGATATATAATTTTGGAAAAAATAATTATATAATTGAAACCTTACATATTTGGGACATATTATCATAATTACATTCATCCTAACAATATTTTTTGAAATGGGAAAACTAAATAGTATTTATAAATATCATATCATTACATAATCATAAGGCTCAAGATATAGGATTTAAAGACCCATAAATTTCAAGGAAATTTTTTCTTAAATTCTATGGAATTTTACGAGTCCGGAGTTTCTAACGGAACCTAATTCTGAGGCCCGGGGTACCTGGAATAATTTTCTGAAGTTTTGTTAAGCTTAAGTTAACACGCGTAAGTAGTTTTACTGAAAAAGTGGAATAACTCTTAAAAGGTTACTCAGATCAGATATATGAGGGCACTATTGCACTCAGGATGACAGGATTACCCTAGGCGCGACATAAGTTTAGTCGGCATGTGTCTCCTGTGAGAAATTCCAAAAATGGTATAACCGTTAATAAAATAGTTAATTAAATTATTTTATTTTTAAAATACATATAACTCACAAATGGTAGCTTGGATTAAAAATCTGAGACCACTGCTGAACTCTTGGGGGCATGCATTATTTAAGAAGATATTATCGTTGGCCGGCACGGGCCACCAGAAAAAGTTAGTTTTTGGCCGCAAATAAAATAATTAAGTGGCAATTATTTTATTGTAAAATTCATAACATCTATATGGTAACTCGGATTGAAAATCTAAGAGTATCAATGGGTTCATTGGGGCATGTTTTACTTAGGCAGATCCTAACCATGACCGGCGCGGGTTGAGGGTGACTGATAATAATTTTCCAAACCTTTTTTCGGGTTCATTCGGTAATCGTACATTCAGAATTTTATATATTTTGAACCGGTGCATGGAATTGAAATTTGAGGGAACTGATGAATTCACAGTGCCGGTAATTTCTTAAGGGGACCTTTACCGCATTTTCATTTTATACGGGTTATAAATTAAAAAATTGGGGTTTAGTTAAGAAGATAAATAAAATTGTTGGGGCAATTTTATGTCTTTGGAAGTTAATCCCTCCCATGGGAAGTTATTTTTGGGGCTCACCCCCACATAACTTCCCATGTGTGGATTTTTGTAAGGTGGGGCCCACATGAGCCCCAACCTTTCTTCTCCCTTGAAACCCGCCCCTTAAACTCCCTTGCATTTATTGTGACAACCATTCTCTTTATTAAGTTTGTTAACCTCTCCACCTTCCTCCCAAATAAATTTCCAACACATTATAATTAATTAAGGGGATTCTCTAATTAATTAATTATAGTATTTGATTCTTAAATCAATTGTTGTGAGAATAAAATAATAGGAAGAGATATTATTTTAGTTGGGAAATTGTGGTGTTGGAGAAAACCTAGGAAAGCTATGGAGATTTAGATAATGGAAGTGTTCTTATCTTCGACGAAGAACGCCTCCAACAAAGGACGACCCACCTCCCTTTCTTCTCTCCTCGATGTCGTTATTCGCGACGCCATCTACCGCGGCGTTCATCTTCGACAGATCGATGACGTGCAACGTCTTTGCGAGGTAGGAGAATATTGTATATTTCTCATTTATGTGGTTTATACTCTCGAGCTTGAGCATTTATTTGTAGGATTTATCTTTTTGTATTACTTACCCCAGTTTAAATTTCTCATGATGAACATGTATTAAATAAATTAATTTACGGATTGATAAACAATTGATTGAATTAATTTTCTTCTTGTTTATCTTGAATTTGAAATTATTGATGCATGATAAATATTTAATTTCCAATTCCCAATGTTCTTGATTCTCAAAAATGATTGCTAAACTAACACGGCTATCGATACGCACTCTGACCGTGATATTTCCTTATTCATTGTTCGTGCATTCTTCGTGTGTACTTCATCACCAAATAATTAAGCGTGCTGCAAACTCAATGTTTCCCTGAGCGCGACATACATACGCGAAGATCTCGACCCGAGTATCATGGATACACGTTCGTATCTTTTTTCCGAGTTAAATCGAAGTCGGAATGGACTGCGGAAGGATATCCTGGCGCGAGTAGGGCAGTTTGGCGGAGCAAGCTTGGTAGGCCAAGGAGAAATCCATCGATGCAGCATGTTGGGGCGCTAATTTGGAGAAATAAGTCGTGAATATCATGGGAGAAGAGTAAGATTGGAGAGAGAAGAAAAATATATTAATGATGGTATAAAATAAAAGATAAGATTAAATGAAAAGAAAGGAGAGAAGGAATCCAAATGGGTGTGTTGGCCATGTATGAAGAAGGGAGTGAGGCACACCAAAATTGGAGAGAGGTGGTGAGTGACATGGCATCCTTCAAATAAATCAATTAAAAATAATAATATAATAATCATATTATTATTTTTGTTGATAAAACACTTTTTCGACCGTAACTTATTCGTGCAACATCGGTCTCATGAACCGTCTACGGCAGTGCGACCCAGATTCTGAGATGGACATTCCAAATATAATATTGGATGTCTTTTCTTGGTTTTTAAATCGGGTACCCGAAGCACTAGGAAAATAATTGATTTAATAATATTATTAAATCTTCGACCCGCCACAACTCATGCGTGCGATGTCCGTTTGGCTTGCCGTCAATGGCGATGTAACCCTATAATTAATATTGCTGATTCAAGTCTAAAGTTGGATACTAAATTTTGGTTTGTGGATCAGGCCCATGAAACACCGAATAATAATATTATTATTATTATTATTGGATCTTGTATCAGACATATCTCTCTCATATGGTGTCGGAAGGATGAACTGTCTGCGACGTTAAGACCCTAGAATTAATATGGATGTTTCAAGAACAATTTTGGATATTTATGTCAAGGTCGAGGCGCGGGCCCCATGAGGCCCGGTTCACGCATGTTGCGTTGAAAAGAAACTTTTTCACCAGCTATCTGTTTTGGACCAATGGGTAGTCCATCTCGTGTGTTTTTCGGTATGGATCACAATGGTGTGACCGATTTGGTTAACTGGTGTCATTTTAAGTACGACCGGGTTGGATCGAACCTGAAACCAACCATGACCTCGGAGTGGAAACGCTTATAACATGAGGATCGGACGTCCGATTGACGTGTCGTCGACTATGTTGGATTCCATTTAATGAGACGTTTTTTTGCTATACTACACCCGAGGTTTGGACGCAGTTGGAGTATGGCCGGGTTGGATTGTACCTGAAATCCAATCGGGCCCATGGAATGGATAGGCTAATATCTCACAGACCGAGTGTCCGATTGATATGTCGTATGTTGCATTGAGACCCCTATGATGAGGAGTCCCATTGATATACTTCTAAATGAGACTTTGTGACACCTAGAAGTAACTACTAGTAGATCATCGAGTAGACACTCCTAGAGATGAGCATACGGAGTGCGGAGACCTAATAGTTGTAGACCTGATGACTGGTTGACCGATTCGACTTAGATTGACTTGTTTAGCACAGTGGTCGGAGCGCGTAGTATTTGGCGGTAGAACCACGGTGGATGGAGCGTCTGGTAGTTGGCATCAGACCTGTGGTACTCGAAAGGAGGAGTACCTCGGTAGGCTATTAGGGGGAGTGCCCTGTATTTGGCGGCAGACCCACAGCGGATGGAGCACCCAGTATTTGGCAGCAGACTCGCGGTACACGACAGGAAGAGTACCTCAGCAGTCTAAGGTTAGTGAGCAGTGCCTCAATGCCGTGACAGGGTCACTGTACTCATCAGAGGAGGAGCTCTTCAGCAGTTGTGGTTTAGATATCCTTAATGAAAATCTTTTTTTCAGATAAGTCAATGACCTTTGTGTTTTCCACATGATTGAGATGGGTTACTTGATAACTTAGTTATATGTAAGGCTATATACCTAAGTAAAGGTTATCTGTAGAGATATTTCTTTGTGGTTTCTCCTTGTTGGTTTTAGTGAGACATTGAGGGTCTCGAGGTCCCAACTGAGTATCGTTATACTCACCCTTGCATGGACTATGCCCGCACCACGTTATATTGGATGCAGATGACAGACAACACTGATCGTGGTTGAGGTTTGTAGAGCTGTACGGTACCTGGAGGTGGAAATCACGATGAGACGATACCCAGAGGGAGACTTCATGATGAGACAGTACCCGAAGGTGACATACGGACATAGAGAGATGAGGTGGCCATCTGTACCTACCCATCAGGTATGAACATCAGAGGACGATCTAGGAGCAGCTTGTCACCTTCCTGCTATTTTGTATTTTCATTGTACTTTACTGTAGGGCTTGTATTTTCGGCCCCCTTTGAACTTTAAGCAAACCTGTTACTTCTTTACTTCATGTTTACTTCCACTTGTACTCTGGTTGTGTGTGTGTTTAAATTTTATAGAGGAAATGCCTTCCCAGTTATAGGGATTTACGCCTTTGGTGCTAGTCACCAGCCCCTGGGTTATGGAAGGTGGGCTTGGGGTAGTTACAACATGGCCCCAGGGGACAGGTTGTGACAAATTGGTATCAGAGGATTTGGTTCTACCGCAGAAATTAGGACCCTGATATTTTCTTTCTGTGATGTAATAATGTTAAGTGTACCGAGTGTGGTTTTAAGTTTAGGGAGTCCAGTATTGGTGCGGCGGCCGACGTATCCATACACCAGGACCCTGACTACTAATTTCTGACTTAGTGCACGAAAACATTGATTGTGTGTGTGTTTTCAAAAGTTTTCATTAAGGTAGCTCAACCAGGTCAGCTCACCAGTTTTAAATCTTTTGACCGTGTCGCATCTGTTCAGGATGCCTCCATGCAAACAGTCAGTTGGAGTTCTGATAGAGTAAACGATAACGGCCCACCGAGCATTGAGGCTCCGGTGCAAGGCCCACTTTCTATATTGGCACCTTCGGGTTGTGTACCAGCAGCACCACCACCCATTGGGCAGTAGATGCCACCAGCCGTACTAGTGGATAGTGCTCGCTGATGAAGCGCATTGCACGAGTTCCAGCTACTGAGGCCTCCGAGGTTTCGAGGAGAGACAGATTCCCAGGCAGCAGTGGACTAGCTAGAGGCGATTTCTAGAGTTCTACACCCAGTTCAGAAACTTGTAGAGCAGATAGTGATCTTAGTTACTAGTGTTTCTCAATGAGTGACCATGAGGTTGGTCCACATAGAGAAGAGGCTTCGGTACGTGGATCGATGCCTGAGATAGTACCTTCTGGTAGTGTGCCAGCTATGTCACTATCTGATGGTCAGAAGTTACAACCGGAAGTACCGGTAGATGACGCATGTATGCTGTCACGACCCGCCTTCACCAAAATGAGGGAAAGGACAACATAGTGCTAGGCCCTTCCTTCTTTAAGTTGAAGGAGAGATAATGACCCCTGAAACCCGCCTTCAATAGGTCCCGGTGTGGTAACCAGCACCAAGGGTATGAAATCACACACTAAATGGAAGGCATTACCCTTATTCTTTCGATAGGATTGGGAGATATGATAGTAAATCCCACAAAACCAAAACTGAAAGTTCAAATACGACTAAAAAAAGTAAAAATAAACCATTCCCACATGCATGTTAAAAGTTAAAGATACAAGTCACAAAAACCAAAGGTAAAAAGTTACCAAGAAAGGGGAAACAACAACTGCAACTGCCCCCAAAGGTCCAAGCTAGTATGGTCCCACGTGACCCCCGAAGTCCTCTAGGAAACCTCAAAGCAGTTCTATATACGTAGGGTGAGCATACAATTATACTCAGAAGGGAAAACCAAATACTCTCGTGCATAAGTTGGGAGGCATACTAATGCACTGTGAGAAAGGAGATAACCAAGAACCTAGCAAGGAAACTAACCACCCATGCCTCACCAAGGCACACACCCCAAATAATGCAATTCAAGTAATATATAGTAATATCGCATCGATGTTTGGGTACCCTACGCCACTTTCCCACTGGTTTTTGAAGACATCCTATGCATCGGACCAATCCTTCCATTCTCACCGCAGTCCCACTGCCATACCCCACCCACATACTCATGGACCTCAACCACAAGTCCCGCCCGCAAACTCCTGGGCCACAACCACTAACCCGCCGATAGACACCTGGGCCACAACGGTCACATGTAACCATGCTTGTAAACAGATAGGCCAGAACAACCACTGCCACGCCCGATGACACCTAGGCTAGAAGAACTACTGCCACGCCCGAAGACACCTAGGCCTCATCCCAAAGATACTTGGGAAACCACCTGCCCACACACACCAGGGCCAACCACCGCACCACCCTGCCCGAATATTCATGGGCTAATAATGGACTTCAGGCCATCACATCCTACCCAAAGATACATGGGCTATCCGGGAAAGGGAGTATAAAAGGAGCTAATAGCCATCCACTCATAGAAGTGTTGGAAAAAACACCCTCCCCTATGGTGTGGGGGTTTTCATCACTAAGTTCTCAACTTGGGTGGGTCGCGATCAAGAAACACACAACTACAAGTATATGTATAGATAACAAGCACTCACCAAAATCTAGGATTTTCCTCATCCATCCTAAAGAACACAATATGCACCCATGACCAAGTCACAACTCACACCAAAACAAAACCCATTTTTCACATCCTTGTTCCATGTTCAGTAATAATGTTTAAATAAGTTTATGCACCTACTTAGGCAACTAGCAAGCATAAGCAGAAGCCAAGGTAAGAGTACAGTCAAATCTCAACTTAAACATTCACAGCCGGTTCTCTTGTAAAGTCACAACAACGAAGGGATAATTGAGATCCCCCTAAGTACTGGAACCAAAGAAAACCTCAATACACATCCCCAAGTCACCAAGATCCAAGAGCCCACGATTTCTCAACAATAGAGGATCCCACCCCAATTCGTGATATAACCAAGTAACCACACATCCTCAAATTCAAAACCATCGAATCCATAACAATATGGGATCACATCCCCACCCACATCACCCAGAAATCAGCCCGTGAATGAAAACAACCAAACCACTTACACCAACACAAAGCAGGCCCATTCTGGTATTTTCAGATTTAAAATATTTAACACACTCCATGATTCCAATGCCACTGTACTTTAACCGGGGTTATCACAGAAAAGGATTGATCCTGGTGCTTTCAATTTATTTAGCCGAATATATGTAATTAACCAATTTCCTCTACATGACCAACATGAGAAGTAAGGGTTTATTAATGCATTGAGAAGGACCACCAACGACCATGATTTTCAGTAGGCATAATCTCGCACAATCCAAAAACCATTAGTCATGAAAGAAGATGAAAAAATAGAAGCATCATCGGTCACAACCCTCCCATTCGTTCTTTAGAATCCATTTATTATCTTCTTAATGATTGGTTCATATAATTCTACAGAAGAAATAGCGTACCCGCCCCGCAAGATACATAGAAAGGAGAGATGAAGGTGAAACCCTACCAGATTTATCAACGATTGATGTTTTTCTCCATGCCCTAGGAACAGGGGACATGCGACTTGCAGGGATTCAGCACAGGTGCACCACATGCCTCGGTAACAAAGGACATAAAACCCACAAGGAATAAGAGAGAAGTCGGACAAAAAGGGAAGAAGGGGGGGAAATAATAACTTCTTCTACGATATATAGATAAAATCACGTTGTTATGGAATAAGAGATTTGAATGCCTTGGATGTCAGATCGTGGTTATCCAACGCGGTTTTTTAGTTACACACGACTGGATCAATTTTTATTTAATAGGGAGGCTTCTCTGGATTTTTAGATATTAATTATGGCTTAAAAACGGCCTTGAAATGGTTCAAAAAGTAAAAAGGGCCTAAAATTTGGGTTACGGGGGAGGATGTAGGAGAAAAACCCACCAAGGCTGGGTGACACGGATCGGTCACACCGATCGGTCGCGCCGATTGGTCATGATGATAATTTGCAACGGATGGGTTCATGAGGGTCTGGTTCATTACATCAGATACCTCTCAAACCATTCTTTCCCTCAATCATCAAAACCCATAAGGAAAGAGAGGGTCTGAACAACCACCTCGAAAGACACCTCTCAAGAGTGAACCTCATTGTTAACTGAAAACACCTCCCTCCCAAGGACTAAGAAACATACCATGTCAAACTACCCAGTCATATGGGTTGGGGAGTTTTTTCCCCCATGTCAAGATATTTTTCACTTTGGGCGGCACTGACTCGCATGAACGGGTTTATTTGCATCCACCGTAATGCATCTTGATTAGGGGTCGGGTCCTCCCCTCCCCATAGCCAGGACATTTCACACACATTCACAGGAAAGAAAAACCACATATTTCACAGGCAACAAGGTAAAATGCTCCACCCCAACAACTATAAATAGAATAGTACAAAAATAAAAACAACTTTGGGTACTGGGCAGACATCTGTGCTTTCCTCTCCCAGGTACTTTCCTCAAGCTCACTATGTCTCCATAACACACGAACCAAGGGAATGGTTTGCCCACGAAGTACTTTCTCCTTACGATCCTCAATCTTGATGGGTTGTTCTATGATGTTCACATCCTCTTTGATATCTATCCCTTCCCAGTCGAGGATGTGTGAATCGTCATGCAGATATCATCGGAGCTGGGACACATGGAATACATCATGTATCCTCAGTAGTGGCGGTGGTAGTGCTAGCTGATAAGCCACTTCACCGACCCGTCGCAACACTTTTAAGGGCCCGATGAACTTGGGAGAAATCTTACTTCCTCTGCCAAGCCTCTAATGTCCACGTCGAGGGGAGACCATCATGAATACATAGTCCCCGACCTCGAACTCTAAGGGTCTCCTCCTATCATCGACATATGACTTATGCCTGTCCTGATCCACCTTCATCCACTCTCGTATAATCTAGACCTTCTCTATTGTGATATACAACACCTCTGGGCCAAGAACACCTGCTTCCCCAACATCAGTCCAGCACACGGGTGAGCGACATCATCTTCCATACAGAGCTTCGTATGGATCCATGCCAATAGTAGAGTGATGGCCATTATTGTAGGCGAACTCTACTAGAGGAAAGTGTAGCACCCATGATCACCCAAAGTCCAGAATACATGCATGTAGCATGTCTTCGAAGGTCTGGATGGTGCGCTCTGTCTGCCCATCAGTCTTGTGGTGAAAAGCAGTGCTAAGATGTATCTGGGTGCCAAAAGCATTTTGTAATCCCCTCCAGACTTGTGAGGTAATTCGTGCATCCATGTTCGAGACTATGGAACTCATAACTCCATGCAACCGCACTACCTCGTCCACATACAACCGTTCTAGAGAGTCCACTCCACTCGACTCCTTAATCTCTAGTAAGTGAGCCGACTTCGTCAACCGGTCCACTACTACCCATATGGTGTCGCAGCATCCTTGCACATTGTGTAGTCACGTGAAGAAATCCATCGAGTTGTCCTCCCACTTCCACTCGGGGACATCTAAAGGTTGAAACAACCCACCTGGAACATGGTATTCAGCCTTCACCTACTGACACACTAGGCACCTGGCCACAAATCCTACCACTGCTCATATTACTCTAGGCCACCAAAACTGTCTCTTCAGACCCTGGTACATCTTGTAACCTCCAGGGTGTATTGCTAGGGGTGAGTTGTGGAAATCACTAAGGACTTGGCCACTAACGCCTCTGTAACAAACAACTTTTCTCGAAAAAGCATCTGGTTCTGACCATCCTCCTTCCACCCTTCCGGAGCATGGCCCTGGTCAACTTGGTCACGCATCACTTCGCACTCTGTGTCTCCCCACTGAGACTCCTCCACCTGACGTAGCATAGATGACTGTACTATCATCTTATACAGGCAACCTCTACCACTATCCATCCTCACATCCAGGTGAAGGGTAGTCAACTCCTCCATCACCCTCCAAGTGTCCACTGACTCTCAGACCACATCCCTCTACGACTTCCTGCTCAAGTCATCAGCCACCACGTTTCCTTTCCCAGAGCTGTAGGAAATCTCGAAATCGTAATCCTGGAAGAACTCTATCCACCATCGTTGTTGTACATTTATCTCCCTCTAGGAGAAGATATAACTCAAAATTTTGTGATCCGTGAAGACCACAAAGCGTCCTCATATGTGGTAATGCCGCCACAACTTTAGAGTGAACACGACCACTGCAAGCTCCAGATCATGTGTGGCATAATTAAGCTCATGGGGGCGTAGCTTCCTAGACCCATAAGGGATCACCCCTTGCCACTGCATTAACACACATCTGAGGCCCTACCCTGAAGCATCGAAGAACACCTCATATGCCACACCTTCTTCTGTTAGTCTCCGCACTGGGGAACTAACCAACTTCTCCTTCAGATAGCTGAAAGCTATCTAGCATGGCTCGCTCCACACGAAAACCTAGTCCTTCTTGGTCATGGCTGTCAAAGGTGCTGCAACTCGAGAAAAGTTGGGTACAAACCTCCGATAGTAACCTGCTAGACTAAGAAATGTATGGACCTCTGACACATCCTTTGGTGCTGCACAAGAAATAACGGCCTCAACCTTTGATGGGTCTACTGCTACCCCCTGTTCGGAAACTACATGCCCAATTAAGTGTACTTCTCACAACCAGAACTTGCATTTCGACAACTTCACATAGAGATGGTTCTATCGGAGGACCCCTAAAACCGTCCTCAGATGCTCTGCATGGTCCTCCTCAGATCTTGAATAGATCAGGATGTCATCGATGGACACGACTACGAACCGATCCAGATACACCCGGAAGAGGGAGTTTAGAAGCCCCATGAACACAGTCGGGGCGTTCGTAACACCGAAAGGCATGACTACAAACTCGAAGTGCCCATATTTTCACCTAAAGTCCATATTCGAGATGTCGCCCTCTTTCACCCTCAACTGGTGATATCCAGACCGTAGGTCGATCTTTGAGGACCATCTTGCCCCTTTCAGCTGGTTGAAAAGATCATCTATCCTCTGAAGAGGTTAGCGATTCTTAATCGTCACCTGATTCAGCCACCTGTAGTCTATGCACAACCTGAGACCACCATCTGCCTTCTTTACGAACAAGACTGGAGAACCCCGCGGTGACCCACTTGGTCGAACATACCCCCTCTTCATCAGATAATCAATCTGAATCCGTAACTCTCGTAGATCCGAAGGTGACATCTGGTAAGGAGCCATCGAAATAGGACAAGCACCAGGATAAAATTCTATCACAAACATGATATCACGTCGAGGGGGTAGAGTCGTTACCTCCTCAGGAAAGACGTCCATAAACTCTCTGACGATCCCTGGCACCTCCACCATATCAGCATTTACTGACTCTACTGACTGCTCATCTAACAAGAAGAAGAGGGGTTCCTCTCGCCTGCTACCCTTCTGACTGCTCCGCTCACTGGTGAAAGTAACACGCTAGCAGCCCGGGTCTGAGAACACAAACCTTCCTTGGAAGTAGTCGATGACGGAACATATAGAGAAAAGCCAGTTGATTCCTAGGATGACATTGTATGGCTGTATCTATAGCAGCAGTAAATTTCTGACCAACTGATGTGGCCCTATCATCAGTCTGCATCCTCGACAAACATATAACAAGTCGGCCTGATCCCCGACTGGTGTGCTCAGCACCAGGGGCATTGTAAGTCTCTCAGAATCTAGACCCAGAGCATGGGCCATACAGGGTGAAACAAAGGAGTGTGAATCTCCAGTATCAAACTAGGCGTAAGCAAGGGTACTGAACAAACTGATTTTACCTCGAACAACCTCAGGCCTTGCTAGAACTGCTTCCTCCGCAGCGTGAAACTGTCCACGCCCAGATCCTCTGCCCCTCGGCTGTCGGCCGCCTTCCCAACCATGCCCTAGTCGAGGTCCCTGAGGAGTTCCCTGAGGTTGTTCTCCCCCTGCAACGTCGGCCCTCGGGGGAGCGGGAGCTCGCCACCCCTGCTGCTACTGCTGAAAGGGCCTTGCTGGAAGCTGATGTTGAGGCGGGTGTTGGGATTGTCTGCCACTTCCGTACTGAACTCGGCCAGGGCACTGATTCCGGAGATGTCTATGGCTCCCACAGACAAAACACCTCAGTCCTGAGCCTGAAGGTAAAGGGCGAGGACCGGGGGACTGGAACTGGAACTGATGCAGCCTGCTCCCTGCTAGTCGGAGCCTAGAGGGTCCTGATGCTGGAGGTCTGGTGCTGAAGGCCTTTCCCTTTGACTGGCCTGGCTGAATATCCTCTCGTGACACACCGCCCAACATGTGCATCCTCTCCACCACCTTTGTCTTCTTATGGATCTCTAAGTATGTCAGTAAGGTAAAGGGGAAACAACATATTAGAGGGAGGGTCGTAGCGCTTCGTCTAGGAGTATCGCCTGAGATTCCTCATCTAGAAAGAGGTCCAGAGCAAAGTGTAGGAGATCCTTGATCTTGATCCCCAACTCCCTTACCGACATACTCCCCTACTAGAGGATTTGTAACTCCTGCCTATTTTCTGCCTTCATCGTAGAAGAGAGGAATTCGACCAGGAACTCCTTCTCGAAATCATCCCATGCCACCTCAGCCTCTCTCCTATCCCCCAGGTAGAGAATCCACCATTGATGCACTGCTCCCTGCATCTAGCTGATGGCCAGAGGAACCCAATACTCGGTCGGAGCCCGGATCAAGCCGAAGGCTATCACCAGCTCCTCTAGCCCGCCCTCTGTCTTCATGTCAGAGGTGTTGCCCTCATACTTCTCGAGGTTCTATCGGTGGAAGGATCAAAGAGTCTTCTGCCACTGGTCATCCTCCTCCTCCCGATCAGTCCTCTACCGATCAGCCATGTCATCCTCTTGGGCCTCGATCGCCCGTACCACCCGTAGTCGCCTCCCAGGTGCCATAGCTGCAAGGTAAACAAGGAATTCCTAAGCCCAAGTAGTGCAGAATATTGTTCTTAAAATTTCTTAAACTTATTATTGATTTAAATTCCCAAAACACCCATGAAACATGAGAACACAAGTCATTATGATTCATGTACCTTTCCTAGGGTCTCTACCTATAATCAGCAAGGCCTCACTTGGTCGTTGGGTAGGTCTAGAGTCCTTGCATCAGATCACGGGGGGCCCTAAAATCCCGTGTCCTAGCCGGTCTTCCCTAGCCTAATTCACGCACCATGGTCACCCAACACTATCACCCTACCATCCCATTCAATCCTCACTGTGCCTAACTCCAGAATCCATATTATCTCTCAACCCCATGCCTCTGATACCATTCTGTCATGACCCGCCTTCACCAAAAGGAGGGGAAGGTCAGCAGAGCACCATGCCCTTCATTATTTAAGTTGAAGGAGAGATAATGACCCCCGAAACCCGTCTTCAATAGGTCCTGGAGTGGCAACCAGCACCAAGGGTATAAAATCACACACTAAAGGGAAGGCATTACCCTTTATCTTTTGATAGGATTGGGAGATATAATAGTAAATCCCACAACACCAAAACTGAAATTGCGAATACGAATGAAAAAAAGGAAAAATAAACCATTCCCACATGCATGTTCAAAGGTAAAGATATAAGTCACAATACCCAATGGTAAAAAGTTACCGAGAAAAGGGAAACAACAACAACAACTGCCCCCAAAGGTCCAAGCTAGTATGGTCCTGCGCAACCCCCGAAGTCCTCCTGGAAACCTGAAAGCAGTTTTCTATACGTAGGGTGAGCATACAAGTATACTCAGTAGGGAAAACCAAAGACTCTCATGCACAAGTGGGGAGGCATACTAATGCCCTGTGAGAATGTAGATAACCAAGCACCTAACAAGGAAACTAACCACCCAATCCTCACCAAGGCACACTCCCAAAATAATGCAAGTAAAGTAATATATAGTAATATAACATCGATGTTTGGGTACCCCGCGCCACTTTCCCACTGGTTATTGAAGAAATCCTATGCATCGGACCAATCCCTCCATTCTCACTATAGTCCCACTGCCATACCCCACCCGCACACACCTAGGCCTCAACCACACATCCCACCCGCAAACACCTGGGCCACAACCACTAACCCGCACTTAGACACAAGGGCCACAACTGTCATACGTACCCATGCCTATAAACACCTATGCCAGAACAACCACCACCACGCCCGAAGACACCAGGCCTGGAAGAACTACTGCCATGCCCGAATACACCTGGGCCTCATCCCGAAGATACATGGGAAACCACCTTCCCGGACACACCTGGGCCAACCACCGCACCACCCTGCCTGAAGATTCGTGGACTAATAATGGACTTCATGCCATCACAGCCTGCCCGAAGATACTTGGGATATCTGGGAAAGGGAGCAGAAAAGGAGCTAATAACCAGCCACTCATAGAAGTGTTGGAAAAAACACACTCCCTCGTGGAGTGGGGGTGTTTGGAACTAAGTGATCAACTTGGTTGGGGCATGAACAAGAAACAAAAAACTACAAGTATCTGTATAGATAACAAGCACTAACCCAAATCTAGGTTTTTCTTCAGCCAACCTAATGAACAGAATCAGCACCTATGACCAAGTCACAACTCACTCCCAAACAAAAATCATTTGTCCCATCCTTGTTCCATGTTCAGTAATAATGTTTAAATATGTTTCTGCACCTACTTAGGAAACTACCAAGCATAATCACAAGCCAAGGTAAGAGTACACTCATACATCAACTTAAACATTCACACCCGGTTCTCTTGTAAAGTCACACCAACGAAGGGATAAGTGAGATCCCCCGAAGTACTGGAACCAAAGAAAACCCCAAGATATAGCCCCAAGTCCCCAAGATCTAGTATCCCAAAGTTTCTCAACAATAGAGGATCCCACCCCAATTCGTTATATAACCAAGTAACCACACAACCTCAAATTCAAAACCAGCGAATCCATAACAACAGGGGATCACATCCCCACCCACATCACCCAGCATTCGGCACATGAATGAAAACAACCAAACCACTGCCACCAACACAAAGTAGGCCCATGATGGTATTTTCATATTTAAAATATTTAACACACTCCATGATTCCAATTCAACTGTACATTAACCGGGGTTATCACAGAAAAGGATTGATCCTAGTGCTTTCAATTTATTTAGCCGAATATACAGAATTAACCAATTTCCTCTACACGACCAACACGAGAAGTAAGGGTTTATTAATGCACAGAGAAGGACCACCAACATCCAAGATTTTTATTAGGTGTAAACCCGCACAATATAGAAACCATTAATCATGAAAGAAGAGGAAAACAGAGCATCACCATCATTCACACCCCTCCGATTCGTTCTTTAGAATCTGTTTATTATCTTCCAAATTTTTGTTTCATCCAATTCTGCAGAATCAATAGTGTAGCCACCCCCCAAGATACAAAGAAAGGAGAGATGAAGGTGAAACCCTACCTTATTGATCAACGATCGAAGTTTTTCTCCACACCCTAGGAACATGGGACGTGCAACATGCAGGGCTCCGGCATAGGGGCACCACTTTCCTCGGTAATAAAGGACTTCAAATGCACAAGGAAGAAGAGAGAAGTCAGCCAAAAAGGGATGAAGGGGGGGGGAAGAAGAACTTCTTCTGCGATATATAGATAAAATACTACTGTTACGGATTAATAAATTTGAATGCCTTGGAAGTCGGATCGTGGTTATCCCACGCGGTTGGGTGGTTACACACGACTGGATTAATGGTTATTTAATAGGGAGGATTCTATAGATTTTTAGATATTAATTATGGATTCCAAACAGGGTCATGAGGGTCTGTGTCATTACATAGGAATGGTGCCTTGCATGTTTTTTAGCATCAGATACCCCTCAGGTTCTGAGGTGGGCCTGACTCATATGTGGCTGAGGACTGGCTTGAGGAGGTGGATGAGAGTTTTCTAGATCTTTTACAGCTTCAGATGAATGACATGTCGGTAGCTCAGTTTTAGTCGAGGCGTACCAACCATCCTTGGTACTCGATGAAAACGATACAATCAGTACTTCAGGGATCAGACTACTGAGCGAGGTGTGTTTGAAGGACATCTGAACCAACACATTTTCTTCTATGTTTTCCTACTTATGTTAGGGTTCTAGAAAGAACCTTTTTGGTTGATAATTCTTTGGATGAGTGGATATATCCAGTGAAGGTTAGCAGTGGGAAAGCAGGAAACTGGTGCGACTCTCAGAGACTTCGGTGTGTAAAATGTTTCAAGAAGAGGAAGTGTTAAGGACAGATGAATCTACAGAGCAGTAGATGTGGAAGCAGAGCTGGGAGAGCAGCATGTGGTGGTTTACATTTCGACATGTTACAACTACCCGCCTTTGTGGTCCCTGTCATGCTCAGGGAGTAGGAGGGCAGGGGAAGAGAGTAGCTGCATGCAGTCAAGGAGTGTGACCCAAGGGCTCTAAGAATGATTCTAATTACAGAATATGTCTACTACTAGCTGTCATAACAACAGACATTGATACGAATCATTCATTCCTTCCAAGAATCTTGTCCTTGGCCTAGAGTTTCTGGTTAAGCCGTTGACTTCACCCTCATGTTTGGATATACCTTTGGGAGGAGACTCGATAATCACACTTACGCCGATGGTGTGATCTGACCCTTGAGGATAGAGTTTCGGTTGGAACCTCTTGGTGGCAGCATTGAGGCCTTACGATGTTAGTTTGGGTATGGACTTGAAAACCACAATTCATACACAGATTGACTGTATTAGGAAAAATGGTTGTGGTTTACCTACAAGGTTGGAATGGGTTTTTCCTTGATCTGCGAAAATGGGATCCCAGGAAGTACAGGATAAACTCATGTAAAGGAGGGTGCGACTGATCACTCTTGAGTCGTCCAGCCTTACCCTCCTGGTAGCATGAGTTTTGAGTTTTGAGATCCAAATAGGAAGCAGAAGCCTCTAGTGTTCAAGGATGGTGACCACATCTTTATAAGGGTCACACCTCAACAAGGTCTACGGAGATGTGGCCGAGGTGGCAAGTTATCTCTGAGGTTCAACGGATCTTTCCCGATCCTCATAAGGGTAGGCGAGGTGGATTACCTCTTGGTCTCTGCACCTCAGTTGCACCGGGTGCACGACATCATCCACATATCTCAGCTGAAGAGATGTGTGCATGACCTAACCGTCATCATCGACCACTAGGAGCTAGATATTGAAGACAGGGCGACATTAAAGGGGGTTCTAGTAGAGATTGAGGATCGACAGAAGCGGGACCTATGAGGACGGTCGATTCCTCTGGTATGCTTTTGCTGGCAGCACAAGAACTTCCAGGAGAGCACATGGGAGCGGGAGGCTCAGATGCATGCTCAGTACCCTCTTTTGTTTCCCTAGTGTGTGTTGAAGCTTTAAGAGGACGTAAAGCACTGAGGTGGGAGTAATGTAATGACCTGAATATTTCAATGATTTTTTTTCTTAAATTTTTTTGAATTTTACGAGTCCGCAGTTTTTGACAGAACCCGATTCTGAGGCCCGGTGTGCCCGGAATAATTTTCTGATGTTTTGTTAAGATTATGTTAACACACTTAAGTAGTTTTACTAAAAAAGTTGAATAAATCTTAAACAGTTACTCGGATCAGAAATCTGAGGGCACCGTTGTGCTCAGGATGACGGGTTTACCCTAGGCACGACTTAAGTTTAGTCAGCACGGGTCTCCTGTGAGAAATTTCAAAAATGGCATAACCGTAAATAAAATAATTAAATAAATTATTTTGTTTTTCAAATGCATATAACTCACTAATGGTAGCTCGGATTAAAAATCTGAGACCACCACTCAACTCAGGAGGGTATTCTTTATTTAAGAAGATGCTAACTTTGGCCGGTGCGGGCCACCAGAAAAAGTTAGTTTTTGGCCGCAAATAAAATAATTAACTGACAATTATATTATTTTAAATTCATAACTTGTAAATGGTAACTCGGATTGAAAATCCAAGAGTATCGCTAGATTCATTAGAGCGTGTTTTAGTTAGGCAGATCCTTACCTCGACCGGCACGAGAAGAGGGTGACTGATAATAATTTTCCGAACTTTTTTTCGGGTACGTTTAGTAAAGGTACATTCAGAATTTTATATCTTTTGAACCGGTGATCGAAATTGAAATCTGAGGGCACCGATAAACTCGCACCGATAGTAATTTCTTAAGGGAACCTTTGTAGTATTTGCATTTTATGCTGGTTGTAAATTGAAAATTAGGGTTTAGTTAAGAAGTTAAATAAACTTTTTGGGACAAATTTATTTCTTTGGAAGTTAATCCCTCCCATGAGAAGTTATTTGTGGGGCTCACCCCCACATAACTTCCCATGTGTCGATATATTTAAGGTGGGGCCCAAACGAGCCCCAACCCTTCATCTCCCTTGAAACCCACCTTTAAAGTCCCTTGATTTTATTGTGACAACCATTCTCTTTATTAAGTTTGTTAAACTCTCCACCTTCCTCCCAAATAAATTGCCAATACATTATAATTAATTAAGCGGAATCTACAGTTAATTAATTATAGTGTTTTATTCTTAAATCAATTTTTGTGATAATAAAATAATAGGAAGAGATATTATTTTAGTTGGGAAATTGTGGTGTTGGAGAAAACCTGGGAAATCTCTGGAGATTTAGATAAAGAAAGTGTTCTTATCTTCGACGAAGAATGCCTCCAAAAAAGGATGACCTGCCTCCCTTTCTCTTCTCCGAGACATCGTTATTCGAGACGCCATCTACCGCGGTGTTCGTCTTCCACGGATCGATGACGTGCGGTGTCTTTTCGAGGTAGGGAAATATTCTAAATTTCTCATTTATGTGGTTTATACTCTCGAGATTGAGCATTTATTTGTAGGATTTATCTTTGTGTATTCCTTACCCCGGTTTAAATTTCTCATGATGAACGCGAATTAAATAAATTAATTCGCGGATTGATAAACAATTCATTGAATTAATTTTCTTCTT
Organism: Viscum album; assembly: GCA_963277665.1. NCBI lineage: Eukaryota > Viridiplantae > Streptophyta > Magnoliopsida > Santalales > Viscaceae > Viscum > Viscum album. Next base: position 1,041,302,986 of record OY728165.1, read on the forward strand.
TTTTATGTTAAATTTGAAATTATTGAAGCATGATAAATATTTAATTTCCAATTCCCCATGTTCTTGATTCTCAAAAACGATGGCTAAACTAACACGTCTATCGATGCACACTCTGACCGCGATATTTCTTTATTCATTTGTCGTGCATTCTTCATGTGTACTTCATCCCCAAATAATTAGGTGTGATGGAAACTCAATGTTTCTCTGAGCGAGACATACAAACGCGAAGATCTTGACCTGAGGATCATGGATAAGCGTTTGTATCATTTTTCCGAGTTAAATCAAAGTCGGAATGGAGTGAGGAATGATCTCGTGGCATGAGTAGGGTGGCATGGCGGTGCAAGGCTGGCAGGACGAGGTGAAATCCACCGGTGCAGCAAGTTGGGGTGCTAATTGGGAGAAATAAGTCATGAATTTCGTGGGAGAAGAGTAAGATTGGAGAGAGAAGGACAAAATATTAATTATGGTATAAAATAAAAGATAAGATTGAATGAAAATAAAGGAGATAAAGAATCCAAAGGGGTGTGTTGTCCATGTGTGAAGAAGGGAGTGAGGCGCACCAAAATTGGAGAGTAGTGGTGTGTGACATGGCATCCTTCAAATAAATCAATTAAAAATAATCATATAACAATCATATTATTATTTTTGATGATAAATCACTTTTTCGACCGTAACTTATTCGTGCGACATCGGTTTCACGAACCGTCTATGGCAGTGCGACCCAGATTCTGAGACGGACATTCTGAGTCTAATATTGGATGACTTTTAGGGTTTTTGGATCGGGTATCTGAAGCGCTCAGAAATTAATAGATTTAATATTATTATTAAATCTTCGACCCGCCATACCTCATGCGTGCGACATCCAATTGGATTGTCGTCAGTGGCGATGTAATCCTATCATTAAAACGGCCGATTCAAGTCTAACGTTGGATACTAAATTGTGGTTTGGGGCTTAGTCCCACGAAACACCGAATAATAATAAGATTATTATTATTACGGGATCTTGTATCAGACATATCTCTCTCATACAGTGTCAGAATGATGAACCGTCTGCGACATTGAGACCCTAGAATTAAGATGGATGTTTCAAGACCAATTTTGGATATTTTAGTCGAGGTTGAGGCACAGGCCCCACGAGGCCCGATTCGCGCGTGTTGCGGTGAAATGAAGCTTTTTCACCGACTATCTGTTTTGGACCAATGGGTAGTCCATATCGTGTGTTTTTTAGTATGGATCGAAATGGGGTGACCAGTTTGGTTAACCGGTGTCATTTGAAGTATGGCCGGGTTGGTTTGAACTCAAAACCAACCGGGCCCTTGGAGTGGAAACACTTATAACCTGAGGACCGGACATCTGATTGTCGTGTCGTCGACTATGTTGGATTCCTCTTGATGAGACGGTTATTTTGGCATACTTCACCTGAGTTTTGGACGCAGTTGGAATATGGCCCAGTTGGATTGTACCCGAAATCTAACCGGGCCCTTGGAATGGATATGCTAATATCTCACAGACCGGGTGTCCGATTGATGTGTCGTCTATTACATTGAGACCCCTATGAAGAGGAGGTCCTTTGAGGTGCTTCTACGTGAGACTTCGTGATACTTGGAAGTAACGACCAGTAGCTTGTGGAGCAGACCCTCCTGGAGACGAGTGAACAGAGTGCAGAGACCTAGTAGCTGTAGACCTGACGACTGCTTGACCGATTCGACTCGGAGTGATTCAATTAGCCCAGTGGTCGGAGAAACCGGTATTTGGCGGTAGACCCACAGTGGATGGAGTGCCTGGTAGTTGGCAGCAGACCCGCGATACTCAACAGCAGGAGTACCTCTGTAGTCAATTAAGGGGGAGCTCCCGGTATTTGGCAGTAGACCCACAGCGGATGGAGCACCTAGTATTTGGCAGCAGACATGCGGTACTCGACAGGAGGAGTAACTCAGTAGTCTAAGTTTAGTGAGCAGTGCCTCTAAGTCGTAACAGGATCACTATACTAATCAGAGGAGGATCTCTTCAGTAGTTGTGGTTTCGATATCATTAATGAAAATCTTGGTTTGAGCTGAGTCAATGACCTTTGTGTTTTCCTCATGATTGAGATGGGTTACCTGATAACATAGGTATATGTGTAGGCATATTACTATGTAAGGTTATCTGTTGAGATCTTTCTTTGTGGATTATCCTTGATGGTTTTAGTGTGACATTGAGGGTCTCGGGGTCCCTACTGAGTAGCGTTATACTCACGCCTACACGTTTTATGCCCGCACCTCGTTATGTTTGATGCAGACGACAGACAACACTGATCGTGGTTGAGGCTTGTAGAGTTGGACGGTACCCGGAGGTGGACTTCACGACGACACGGTACCCGGAGGTGACAGACTGACGTGGAGAGTTGAGGTGGCCATCTTTACCTACCCTTCTGGTAGGAACTCCGGAGGACGATCTAGGAGCATCTTGTCACCTTCCTTCTATTTTGTCTTTTCCTTGTACTGTACTATTGGGCGAGGATTTCCGGCCCCCTTTGTACTTTTAGCACACCTGTTACTGCTTTACTTAGTGTTTACTTCCACTTGTACTCTGGTTGTGTGTGTGTTTACGTTTTATAGAGGCAATGCCTTCCCATTTATTGGAATTTACGCCTTTGGTGCTAGTCGACATCCCTTGGCCTATTGAACGCGGGCTTGGGGTAGTTAAGACACGGGCCCTAGGGGATGGGTCGTGACATAGGATATAAATGGTATCATAATGAAAGTAATAATCTCATGATAAATTAATTAACCATTATGGATAAAAGATATTTAATAAAATAATACTAATAACATAATAATCAAATGTAATCAATTAAATCTAATTGTCTAATAAGATAATAATCCCAGTGATTCCTATGAAAAATAATAGGATATTGGCAGAAATGAAAAATATGTATGAAAGTACATTCAAACCATTTTTTAAAATAAGGGAAAAATATCAATTTTTATAAAGGTAAAATAAATATATTAATATTAATTAATTTTTTTAAAATATTATAGTGTAATACTTAATTTATTTTTAAAGTGAAATAACATCCGAAAAGGTTGTAAAATTAATTTCATTCAATAAATATTAAATCAAATATTACATTCATATTCTTTATAGAAAATCATAAAAAATGTTGAGGGAAAAAATAAAAATTATAAATTAATACAATGAAAATAATTTAAAATATAGTTTAAATTTTCATTGTTTTATATTTTCATGATAAAAAAGGAAAATTTTCAAAACAATTTAGTGAACATTGACATAGATGAAAAATTATTTCTTCTAAATAAGAAATAATTTTTTCTTTTCATAATAAAATTTTATAGATAATTTTAATTAAAAAATATAAGATAATGAATGGAAAACATAAAAACACAAAAAAATAACTATATGAGAAGAAAATATATGGGTTAAATAGATAATGATTTTATAATTCCATAAATAGAGACTCATAAATAAATAGTGCCACTTAGAAATCAGATTTCAACATAAACACCTTCCTCATGTCTCGAATTATAGCATACACATTAAAACATATTTTATAATAAATATCTATGTATAATATATCAATTGATGATATATTTTTATATATGACATATTATCAATTATTATTTTATAATTAAAAATAAAAATTTATTAAAATTTATTCATTAAGATGACCATTATGGTGAAAACTGGTTTATTTTCCATATATGTTTCAGTTCATTAGTTCTGATCCTTACACTATGTAAATGAATTAATCATCTATAAAATCATAATCATTTCATAATTCACATATTTATTCATTGATTTCACTTTATTACTATTCATATATGATAGTTAAAAAAATAACTTACATCAATTTTTGGAGACAGACGTTCATACATACATACGAGTGATGATTCCACAATTTAATGGATGAAATGAATTAAAGATATATAATAATTCAATTTTTTGAATCATAATAATTTCATTCATATAATATATTATTATTAAATGTATCCTTAATAACATTCACATTAACAATTAACGAACCGTGAATCATGTCCTCTTGGGGAGGTAGTCATCCACAAGTTCACAGAAGCGACATTCTCATTTTCCAATTAATATGAATGAGATATAAAAGGTAATTAACATTAACATAAAATAATATCAGTATAGTAGATATACTTGTGAAATAAATTTGATATAGTTAGATAATATTTTGAGGCAGATTATGAACAATGAAACAATAATTTTTTAATGAACTTATAAATCATCCTAGGGCGTCCACCTATAAAAATAACCTTATAGATTATTGTATGGGTGTTTCAGAAATACCATAACTGCATTTTCATGGAATTGGATTCTAGAAAAGTACGTGGGAAGATCTTAGTCAAGAGGAATGGTCATGATCATGTGTAGAATATAATATATGATGATCCCTTTTATATGCTAGGTAGGTGGCAGTCTTGTAATTAAATAAAAGAATATAATATAATAAATGAATATTCAAGTGAAATTGGTAATTATTATCCCATATTAGATGGAAGATAAAGGTGGTTTGAACTCTATTTTACTAATTCAATTTATTCAAGTACAAATCTTATTTTAATCCTTACCTTTTAGTTTACCCACTAACTAACACTTTTTTAACATAATCGATGTAACAAAATTTTAACATATTTTTTACTCACTCAGTAAAAAAATAAAAGTTGACTCATTTAAAAATTGTGAAATGATAATTAATAATTTTGAATCGAATTTATGAAAATCGTTTTTTGTAATTTGGATAAAAATAATATAAAAATAATTCCGTAAAACGCTACAAAAAAATATTTTAGAAAAATGAATTTTATGCGTAACATTGAATTTAATCCAGTTACATGACATGTATAATATGAATATATGAATTTAATTAATTTTATTAAATTTATTATAATTTATATTAATTAAATTCATTCATCAATATTGATTAATTTAATTTACTATTATAAAAACATTTTTTGTGAAAAAATGTTGTTTTCAAAAACTATATATATATATTACTTTCATTTTTTTATTTTCATTTTGTAAAAATTTAAAGATAAAGAAATAAATTCATAAATTCATTAAAATAATTTATTTATATGACTAATACTTTATTATTTTTTAAAAATGACACATATTTGTAAAAAATAATGATCATAAAAATTACTTGAAACAAATATTTAGGATCAATATAATTTCCAAAGTGAATTCATAATTAATCATGAAAAATATATAACATTTAAATCATGTATAATATAAATCATTATATAATTTAAAATAATTACTCACATAAAGTATGTGTTTCATTCTTAAAAAGATATAAAACACATTTATTTTTTAAGAGAAATATATCCGAAAATATTTTTTTATTTTACATTGTTATAATAATATCATTCTCAAAATTTTATTACTCCAAAATAAAAAACGATACTACTACCTCATCACATAAATGTATTCACATGTTTCTTATCAAATTTTTGGTTTTGCCTCATTACATTGAACATGTGAGTGGTCCTATTCGGAGATACTTTATCAAAACAATCATTGACTTCCAATAGATGTTTTCCAAAAGAATGTTCTTGATATGTTGCTAAAAATTATAATTTTATTACATGAAAGAATTTTATATTTACTTGATCAATATTGAAATGTAAAGAATAATTTATACTTAATATAGGTTCAACGGAATCTCTAATACATAAGAAACCCTCTAAATGTGATCAAAATTCTCAAAGGTAATGATAAATCTAGGGATTAGATTTCCTATCATTCCAAATATAAATAAATTATTCTTTGTTGATATTCATAGGATTTCATTCTCACCAACATCAACCACTATATCTCACTGATGATAATTAGAACAACACTATTTCGACTATGAGGTTACTTTAGGTGCATATAAATGACTCTAAATTTCACTTCCATTTCATTATATAGTAGGGGTACCAATTGATGTATTTCTCTAAAGTTATCACATCAAAGTGGGTTTCTAATCTTATTACATTTTTGTGATTGATAAGGGTCATATGAATTATTGAGTGAATAATATTTTTGAAAGATAAATATTCTATTGTTTTTTATCTTCTCTTCCATTGAAATACACAAAATAAACCATTAAAATATCTTCTAATATTTTTGTCATCCTCTCGGTCTGAAAATGTTTCTTGGGAGGATAGTAAGTACCAATCATAATTTTTTATTCAATTAGATCAATCAATTTCACTAGAACATTAATATAAAATTAGGATAAAAATTAGATACCATATAATTTATTACCCTATGTAACCTTTCAAAACTTGTATTATATATCATGTAATATTTTTATGAAATAAATAGTCTCTAATAGAAATTATAGTTATTTATGTTTAAAGGATATCAACAATAACCCAAATTACATTATGTACATTACATGATTTTGGGATTATGACGATGATATCCATGGTGATTTATTCCCATGAAACCTAAATACTTCCACTGGATTCCAACTATATAAAACAACCACTATATAGGTTCCCATAATCACAGTGATGTGTTATAATATCATCATGGGATATATGATTAAAAATATAACACCACATCCACACAAAGTATGTTGTAATCCATTAAAGAAGATAGTCACAGTATCCTACAACTTCAACAAGGGAACATAAGGTTTATTATTAAACCCATCATGAAAAATATACAACAACTTAACTCCCTAAATGACCGGTATTTGAGATGAAATATCTATAACCAATACCTTAGTCAAATTCCAAAAAAACTATCAAACATATAGTGATAGAACTTATCCAGATTGGTATATAAATCCAAGGGAGATATATGGAACACAGGTAGAATTTTCACATGTATCACCAAAAAATGAAAGGGTCTTGTAGAACACCACATTATATTGAAAATAATCAGACCATACCTTTGGATAATGTAATATCTCATTACCTTTATTAGATACTCTTTCCCTTCTATTTTACATTTTTTTAGCGTGAGTTTTTTAGATGTTGGTTTCTATATTTTCTTCAGGCTGATGAAGATTTTGACACCGAGTAACTAGGATATGTGAAATGTAATGGTTGTTGGGTGCATGCTGTGAGAAGGGTTTATGCTGTGAAAAGTTACATGATCTGATTATATTTTACACATCATGAGTTAATTAAATATTTAATTTTAAACGGAGGTTGTGATGTTTTGAGCGTTGTTTTTCATTTTGGATTTTGTGAAATTTAAATGAATTACACATTATTTAATTTCATGAGAACATATTTTAGGGAATCATACAGGGTTTTAGTTTCCATTTTAATGCAGGTTCTACTTTTCTATTGACCAAGGGTATCTCACCTATGATTTTTGGAGAATATGTTTCTAACTAGTATATTACTTTAGCAATTTATTTTCATTTGAATTGTAGTGAGTCTCTCTTGGTGAGTGACCTTTATGTATATTTGTTTCCATTGATCATGGTAGCTCCCTTGAGTTGTGTTATCGAAATTATTGGTCTAAATCGGTGTTTCTTAATTTATTCATTCAAATCAATTTTGAAATGTCATTTCAGAGTCTATCACTTTTTTTTAGTTTAGTTGGTGTACATTCTTGTGTTATATAGTGTTCATTCTTTTACACTAACCCTATTTCTCAAGTGGATCAATTCTAAGATCTGTAGACTGGGTTCTAGGGCCATCATTGGCGTCTTTAAGGTTTCGTTGTTGGTGGAACCCATTGTGGTCATGTGGAACCTGAGCATCAAGGTAATTGGTTATATCTATAGCCTATGTTTATGAACATTATTATTCTTTATTTATAAAGTTATTTATATATGGAATTTTCAATATCTTATTCAATTTATTAAAAAGGATTTTTTTTAAATTAAAATAGGTTTCCTTGGTTTTTGATATAAGAAAAGAAAATGGATATTTGCAAATTATTTAAATGTATTTGTGAAATGGTATAGATATGATTTTTAAAATCATTATAATTAATTTTGAAAATGAGAACATGGGTCACCTTGGGTACATAGGTGGAAGGTTTATCTTGAGGCCATTATCCATTTGTTTTATTATCGGGAGGTTTGATCATGGGGATTTCCTCTATTTCCAATGGTCAATGTTTTAGGGGACTAATATTGGCGTTTTTAGTTTGTTTTTTCATGGATTATTCCAATGCTTCCTAGGCCTATGTTCTAGGAACAATATTTTTCACTTGATTGACTGTGGTATGATTATTCTTTTAGTATGACCTATAGTTATTTTGGTGTTGGTACTTATTCTTATGTTTTGTGACTGACAGGATTTGTAGTTTTATTGTTGATATGCGTGTTTTTTCTTTTGAAAGATGATTTGGAAAATGTTCTTTGAAATTGATATACCTGATATTGTTTAAGAACTATGAAAAAGGTAAATTTTTACCATGTTTTCTTTAAAACTACTTTAATGCTTATCATGCCATGTTTTATTAAAATGATCTTTTTTTCAGAGACTTGTTATGGAACACATGGGTGGTATTATATTGAGATTGTTATCTCACACTATGTTGACCCCTTAGGTGGATTACAGACCTATATATATCTTCAAATGTAGGGAAAGGATTGGAGACATAGTGAGGTGAAGAGGGTTCAAGTTAAATGAGTTGGGAAGCTAGTGGTGTTATGGTGGGATTTCATCTATGCTATCAGATGGAGTATATGTTTGGTTTTGGTCCCTTGTTGATGAACTTGTGTCTTATATATTTTGGCTAATTTTATAGTTTTTTTATTTTTTTTGTGTTCTTACAGTTACGGAATATATTTTTAAGCTTTGGGATATCCCTTTCTATTATGGCTATATATATTCCATGTGTTTGTTGAGGTTGGGATAAATATTTCCCTTTTCATTTTTGTTCGATGCACGAGTTCTTGTTGCCAGCCCGTGGTGATCGGGAACACCCTTCTGATATTTTACCGAACATATCAGGTGCCTAGATTGAGGGTAACTCTGGTCGGTTCATTATAATCTGGTATCAAAGGAGGTATGTACTCATGTGTTCATGTCTTGTGATTCCGGTTAGATAGGATATATGATTTTTGGTACATGATAGTTATATTTCGATGAGTTCCTGGCTACCACATATGATGGAGAGACTCGTGTTTCTATTAGAATTTGTGATATGTGTCTCTTGAGTTGGTTTTTTTACATCTTAGTTTCTACGTAGGGGTTTTTTGGGTTGAAATGAGATTTATTCTATTTTTTTATTGTTATTATGTTTTTCTGTGAAACAACATGTCTGCAATACATATTTTATCCGTTACTCACAATGTTGTCGTAGATTCTCCTCATTGGAATCCACATATAGCTCAGAATATCAATGAGTATATAGTAAGAGTGGTTCATGTTGTTGATCAAGATGTACCATGAGTTTAGAACACTATTGTTGAGGCGTATCCATCAGTGAGATGAGAGAGATATTGGTCATGGTAATTCATGAATGTGAAGCCACAATCCTTTAATGTAATGACAGAACCTATAGTGGAATAGAACATTATATATAGGATCAATCATATCATTGACATTCTGGAGGCACGTGAGAATATCTAGGTAAAATTTATAGCATTCATACAAGAGGGTTTCGATAAGCGATGGTGGTATTCCATAGTTCCGGAAGATAGGAACATGGACTTGGATTGAAAGGGTTTCAAAAGCCTTTTCTTCCAATAGTTTGGTCTAATGTCATTGATTATAGAAAAATTACTAGAGTTACTATCTTTGATGTAGGGAGAGCACTCAGTGTTGGTAGACACCAATCAATTTCCTAATCTTGATTGTTTTTCTCTAGATGTGGTAAATATTGACAATTTAAAGTCTCTGAAGTACTTGTAGGTTTTTAAATTAGATATCATATCACATATATTTATGTTACAGTTTTCTACCTATGTAGAGATGGTAGATAGATGTAACGTCCCGGTTCCGAAAGCCACCTAGAGGCGCCCCATACCCAGTTGGTCACATGGACTCAAGTGCATTTCCCCAAACGCCAGAGGTTGCTGACTAGCAGTGAGGGCCTTGGGTGTGATAGTGGGGAAACTATCCCCTAATTGGTAGTGTACAAATCAGAAATAAATAAACATGCAGTAGCGGAAGCAGTAATTAACAAACAATAATAACAGCAGAAAACTAAATCAGCAAACAAATGGAGCACATATTTATATATCTGAAATGATTCATGATACATATCTAGGAAAGCATCAAAACAAGTCACAATTCTGAAAATTACAATAGTACCAAAACAAGTACAAAAGAAAATAAACATCTCCTCAGCATCACAAGCCAAAGCTTATTCCAATGCTCTCCTTCTCCAAGCAATCATGTACCATAAGTCGAAGGGCACTTTCCCTTGTATACACCTGCAACAGCATAATGTGTTTGGGCCCAAAAGCATGGCCCAAATAGGGTGTGAGACTAAATAACAGTAGGCAACCACCCAAAGATCTGTGCCTAATAGTCAGTGAGTATATGGTAGGTAATAGTACAAAACAGTAAACAATAGCAGCAATAGCAGGTAATAATCAGTAAGCAGTAAACATGATGATATACAATAGTAATCAATCCACATGACAACAAGCAGTAGTGAAGCAATCAGCTAACTACGCCAGAAAACCCTCTGGGAAGTACTCGCAGCCATCCCCTCTAGTCTTATCCAAGAAGTACAACAACCCTCTGGGAAGTACACTCAACCTAACCCCTATGGTTGGTCATACGAATTTATAAGACTCTCTGGGGAAGCTCACTCGGCCAATTCCCCTTATAGTCTAGGGTAGTCAGGGACTCTCTGAGGAAGTTCATGTTCTCTAATCGTCTTATCCCCAAGGTCTAGAGACTCTCTGAGGAAGCTCACTTGGTCAATCCTCTTATATACTAAGTTATACCACATACTCTCTGAGGAAGATCACTCGGTCAAATTCCTCCTATAACATGGGATGGTTTTAAAGACATTTGAACAAGATAAAGACTCTCTGAGAAAGCTCACTCAGTCTACCCTCTTGTAGTCTATAATAACTAAGAATTTCTTGAAATCTCACTTAGTCTATCCCCTATAGTCTATAATGTGCAAGACTCTCTGAGGAATCTCACTCGGTCTATACCCGTGTGGTCTATAATATCTAATACTCTTTGGGAGGCTTACTCGGTCTATCCCTTATAGTCTATAGCACCGGGTTCTCATGGTCTCATTCCAGTCAGTGCATAATAATGATATATGGCCTGTGTACAGTTATAGAGCTACTTGGCTAACCAAGGTACACCTATTGAGCTACGTGGCTAAACAGACTACAGAGCCACAAGCATGTTAACAACATCATTCCGACCTACGATCACAGGGCATGGAAACATGTACAATGGCCAAATGCTAACAAGAACCAAAGGTCGTAACAAGAAAAATGCATGGGAAAAATATCCAAGAATGATAATTATCCACAACATGATCAATTTACCTCTACACAAGCATGCAAGAAAGTCAAGAATAAGCACAAGGGAAAAAAGGTAAACATGTAATTCCCCATTCACGTGTATTGGTGGAATTTTCACGTAAAACTAAAATACATTGAATGGTAAGGCACAAACCACCTATCTTGATGCTAGGAGATCGATATAATTGAACCACAGGGCCTGATTCTCCTCAGAACGGAGTATATCTACAAAAAAGCACGAAATGTTCAACCATCGATAACAAAAGAAGGAGGCGGAATTGGAAAAATAAGCTCTAGGAGAAGGAAGAGCTTACCGATGCAATTCGAACACAATCGATGGCGGTCGATTTAGAGTATGGATAGAGGATCGTAAATCTAGAGACATTTTGCAGCCGTACGAGTTCTCTCGGATGAAGAACCTAGAGAAAAAGAGATTTTTGTATGTCAGGCACGACCCCTATCCGTTTAATGAAAAAAAGAAAATACACGGCGTGTACTTCTTGAGTACACGACTTTTACTTTACTTTTTCGTACTCCGATTTAAGTGGCCTCTACCTCACCCCTACACACCGTGTGTGTGGCCCGGACACGGCCATCACACGGCCTGGCACGGCAAGGGAGTACACATCATGTACTCATAAATTACACGACATGTACTTCAAAAATTTCTAGAAACTCATCTTTTATAAAAAACTCTAGAAAAAGGAAAATACATACCTGAAACAAAGATCCGGGTTCTTACAAAATTCTCCCCGTAAAGATATTCATCCCTGAATTTCCCTAGAGAGGCGTAGAAGAAGGAACCCCGCACATCTATGGCCACTGCGATCGTACATCTGACTCCCTCTCACAAGTCTTTTCTTGTACTCGCCTATGCTGTCATAACACCCATACTAGAGGAACAGACCAGCCACGGAGAGCCTTCATAGTATTATCGACAATCTGGATGGGATGCACCTCAAACGACGCATCCACATCAAGCTCAACCTCCTCAGGTTGAAAGATATGAGATGGGTCTGAAAAGTAACGTCTGAGCTATGAAACGTGGAAGACGTCATACATAGCCCGGTACCTATGAGGTAACTACAACCGATAGGCAACCAACCCAACTCTCTCCAACACCTCAAACGGCCCGACGTACTGTGGATAAATCTTACCCTATCTCTGAATCCTCTTGTGTCCCAGCATCGGTGCGACACATAGGAAAACTTGATCCCCGGAATCGAACTCTAGAGGCCTTCTTCACCGATTAGCATAAGACTTCTACCGAGACTGTGCTGTAGGCATCCTCTTCCGAATCAACTCCATCTGCTCTAAGGTCTCCTAAACAAGATGAGGTCCCAGCAAAGCCGCCTCTCTTGCCTCCAGCCAGCACAATGGTGATCGGCATGGCCTAATGTACAAAGCCTCATAAGGTTCCATATGATTAGTCCCCTAAAAACTGTTGTTATAGGAAAAGTCCACAAGTGGTTTATGATTCTCCCAAGAACCACCAAAGTCTAGAATGCAATATCAGAGCATATCTGCAAGCACCTAGATCGTACGCTAGGACTGGCCATCTGACTTTGGATGGTATGTTGTACTCAAAAGTACCAGTGTACCCAAAGCCTTCTAAAGTCCCTGCCAGAATCAAGAAGTAAAAAGTGCATCCCTATCTAAAACAATGGAGTGTGGAACTCCATGTAGACGTATAATCTCTCAGATGTACAACCATCCATGATCATCAACACTGATGTTATCCTTGATCGGCAAGAAGTGATCATCCTTCATAAGCTTGTTGACGACAACCCAAACAATATCACTTCCTCGAGGTGACCTCAGTAACCTGGTCACGAAGTCCATCGCGACATCATTCCACTTCCACTCAAGAATGGGTAACTACTGTAATAGCCCTGTTGGTTGCTGATGCCCCACTTTCACCTGTTGACAAGTAGAACATCTCATTATGAACCCAGCAACATCTCTCTTCATACCAAGCCACTAGTACTGGTGGCGTAGATCACGATGCATCTTAGTGACGCCAGGATGAACTTCCCAAACTGAAGAATGAAAATCCTGCATTAGCTCCTTGTGTATGTCTGTTGGAACCCACACGCGTCACTAGAAATGAAAGATCTCATCCTATCCCATTGACCATCCATGAAGAGGGTACTCTCCTAACACACTCTCCCGTAGGACTAAGCCTTCTGAGTGTGATAGTTTCCTCATTCGTACCCAATCACGAAGGGAAGAGGTAACATCTACAAAAGATTGGAAAGTCTATCCCTGTCTGTCGTCCACCTCCAAGTGAATCTCAGAGAACAAATCCATAAGCTGCCACTCACTTTTGGCCTCTTGAACTGCCTGAATCTGAGATCTCCTGCTCAACGCATCAGCCACTGCGTTTCCCTTTCACAGTGTATAGGAGACCTTGAAGTTGAAAGACTGAAGATACTCGACCAACCTACGCTGTCTCAGATTCAGATCATGCTTAGTGAAGATGTTCGTGAGACTCTTGTGGTCATTAAAGACCACAAAGTTCTCTCCTAGAAGGTAGTATCTCCAACAACAGAAGGCGTGAACAACAGTTTCCAACTCTATATCTTGCCTTGGGTAGTTCCTCTCGTGTGGCCTCAACTACTGATACACGTACACAAAAACTCCATCACCCTGCATAAGCACAACTCCCAGCCCGACACTTGAAGAATCATAGTAGACTGTATACCTCTTTGCCGGCTCTAGCAAGATTAATATCAGTGTTGACATCAAACTCCCCTTCAGCTCCTGAAAGGCTAACTCACAGGAATCTGACCATAACAACATCTCCACTTTCTGGGTCAGACCTATCGGCGGTGCTGCAAGGCGTGAAAAGTTCTATATGAAATGCCTGTAGTAACTAGACAGCCCAAGAAATCTCCGCACCTCTAAGACATTCTTCGGCTCCTCCAAAAAAACTACAACACTCACTTTCTCTGGATCTACTGATACTCCGGTCTCTAAGATAACGTGACCCAAGAAGTGAATCAGATCCATCCAAAAGTGGCATTTTGATAGCTTTGCATATAACTGATTCTATCTCAGTGTACTCAGAATGACCTCAAGATGTGTGCAATGGTCGTGTCGAGTGTGAGAGTACACCAAGATGTAATCCACAAAAACCACCACAAAGGAATCTATGTACTGATGGAACACTCGGTTCATTGGTGCCATAAAAATTGATGGCGCGTTTGTGAGACCGAACGGCATGACTGTATAATCGTATAGACCATAAATTCTACTGAAGGCTATAAGAGGTATATCTGATGGTATAACGTGCAACTGATGATAACCGTACCTCAAGTTGATCTTCGAGAACACTCGGGCTCCTCGAAGCGGATCAAATAGGTCATCGATCCTCGGAAAGGGATATCGGTTCTTAACCGTCAACTGCTTTAGCTTCCGATAATCCACGCAAATCCAAAGGGTGTCGTCTGCCTTCTTCGCAAATAGGACAGCAGAACCCTAAAAAAAGTACTGGGTTGAATGAAACCCTTTTCCTGCAACTCCTCCAATAGCTTCTTGAGCTCCTATAACTCAGGTGTAGCTATCCTATAAGGAGGAATAGACACAGGAGCCTCTCCTGACATGAGCTCAATAGAGAATTCTACCTCCCGCTCTGGACGAAAACTTGATAAGTCCTCTAGAAATACATCCCTGAAACGATCCACCACTGGAGGAATGTCTAACTGTGAAGTCCCCTGGTCATCCAGATAATGATTGGAAATCTGGGTTGTAACTCCTCCTAGCCCATGATGCTCTGGTCCAGCTCTACCCGCCTGGACATCCCACTCGCCTCTATGATGGAAGTATCTGCCCTCTAGTGATATGAAATTCACCCTACGATGACAGAAATCGACGACTGCCTGGAAGGGAACCAACCAATCCATCCAGAGAATGACGTCATAGCCCATCATCTCTAGGACATAGAGGTCCCATAAGAGGTGACACCCTACAACCGCGAGAGGAAAATCTCTACACTGGCGTACGCTAGATGTCCTTATTTCCAAGGGCGCATCAAGAGTAAACAAGTCGGCAGACGAAAAGATACAGAGCCCAAGGCTCTCTACAACTACAATAGAGATAAAACTATGCGAAGCACTAGTATCGGAAAGAGAGGAAGTTAAAACAGAGGCTACTAAGATTGTACCTCAAACTGTAGAAGGGCTAGGATCCTTTTCTTGATAGGTCATCTCCATGGAGAAATAATGGCCGACACCGTGATCCTGAGTCCCTAACAGACCACTCTGAGATGATACACTCTGCTATCGATGATGACCTGGTGACTGAACACCACGTCCGCGACCTCCACCTCATCCCGATAGGCCCGAATATCTCCAGTTCCCAGACTGGTGAGAAACTGGTGAAGCATCTCCAGAACACTGGGTCATAGTGGAACCCCTACCACTATCTGAAGGTGAGAAGATTTGACCGAAGCGCTGAAGATGGCCCATCTTGCCGCAAGATCGGCACTCCAGCAGATCTCTCTGGCACTGAGGCCAGGTGTGCCCACTTCTACCACACTGGTAGCATACAACCTGGATTCCAGAAGACACATACCGCCTACTCTTATCTCCTCAACCAGACCCTCTATGGTGCTTCATACTGTCTGTAGGAGGAACACCAGCTCTGGATGTCGAACTGCCCTGGCTCACTACTCCAGAATCCCTCAGGTTGCGCTCAGTGATCAGCGACCGGTTGACGATAGAGGAAATTGAAGTCAACCTAAAGATACTCACCTGGGAACAGATCTCCTACCTGAGACCATCCTTGAACTTTCTTGAAAGGAAAAACTCATCACCGGTTGGGATCGGTGTGCAACACTACAGCTCAGTCAAATAGGACGAGTACTCCATAACAGAAAGAGTACCCTACTGAAGACTCATAAACTCCTGGACTCAGTCGGCCCTCAAGGTATCTGGGTAAAAGTAGTCATAGAAAGTGTGGTGAAACTCATCCCAATACATACTCTGTTGGCATCCCGACTGTGAGATCACATCCCACCACCTCTTGGAGGTGTCTCGAAGCACATAAGTATCCAGCTTCACCCTTTTCTCTGGGGGTATCTCCATATGCTCAATGATCATCAGTGTGGCCTCTAACCATGAATCTACAGCCTGGGGTCCTCCATCGACTGAGAAAGTTGAATAATTATACTACTGAAAGACCCGCGTCAATTCGGCCATCGACGGGGCAGGAGGCGGTGCTCCCTGAAAATTCGGTATCATCCTCAAAAAATCCTCCCTGAACTACACATCAACACCTACGACGGGTATGACTGCTGGTGCCAAGGCTGGCACAACAGGAGGATCTGCAGGAGGTCCCTGGTCGGCCATATTCGTTGTCTGATCACCGTCTGGTAGCTGACGTACAAATGGAGGACATCTCGAAGTCATAGTTCTGAAAGATCAAAAGCACCCCTTAGATCAGGATTATCAAAGACTGAGAACACAAGAGTACAAAATGGGAATAGGAGAAAGAAACATTCATGTGTTACAAAACATTACTACACGACGTGTTCACTTAATCCAAAGACATGGGTGTGTACTCCTGCCACCTCTGGTCGTGTAACACCCCAAATACATGGCATGTTGTCCCCACACACGGTGTGTACTTGAACTCTATTCCCCTGCCCGAGTCTCCTTACATGGCTAACCCACACAGTCCACTTAACCCTAGACTACACGACATGTTTACTAAGAACACGGTGTGTACTAGACAAGGTTTCAGCAACCCATGTTGTTAGTTACACGGCCGGCTACACGGCTGACCCTTACACGGCGTGTTCCAAACAAACACGGCGTGTATAGGAGAAAATAACGTCGACTCGTGTTGTTCATGACACGGCCGGGTACCTGGAAAAAGACTACACGGTGTGTTCGTTACCAACACGGCGTGTTCTACTTGAGCTTCCCCAACCCGTGTTGTTAGTGACACGGCCGGGTACACAGCTCTATATTACACGGCGTGCACCTACCGTACACGGCGTGTTACTAAAGACATTTCCTCAACACCGTGTTCCTTCTCACACAGTCAGTGACATGGTCTGAAACTACACGGCGTGTAGTCATAAAGTACACGCCGTATATTCTGGGTTTTTCTGGGAAGTAGCTCAAAAACTGCACCAAATCCCAGAAACACAGAAAAACAAGGCATCAAGGTGCCAAATTCCGATCCGTGAGGGCCCATACTCTCCACAAATCAAAGTTTGGAATCCTATACAGTCATATATAAGGAAAAACATGTTAACGATCCACCAAGTTCATATTAAAGAGGGCCCATAATACCTCAAGAACCAAAATTTTGGGTATATTTAAGAAAAGTACAATACAAAAAATTTCTCTACCAAAACAGCAGGGATTCTATCAAGCATCTATCACAACAGCATTCATAATCTACACAAAGTCTGTCATAATAGCATTCAATCACTAATTCACCCTAGATGGCATGGCAAGAATGCATAGAATGCGATTTCTAAAAAGTGCCTATATGGTGCATGAGAAGGCATACCCTCATCTCATTGAGTTGCGACAGAAACAGAATCGCAATAGAAAAACAATAACAATGCAAAGCATGTGAATCACTCTAGGTGAAACCATATCAGCCGTAAAATCTCAAAACCATAAATCTTCCATAAACAAGGTAGTATGGCTTTTCCCTGTAGAAGAGTTAGCTACTTCTGGGCACATCGTTTCACAAAGTAATGAATCCATCCTATCACTGGATAAAGGCTCCAAATATTAAGTCAATAGAAAATAATCCCTTTGATACCACTTTGTAACATCCCAATTCCGGAACCCACCCAGAGGCGCCCGGTACCCGGTTGGTCACATGGCCCCAAGCACATTTCCCCAAACACCAGTGACTTCCAACTAGCAGCAAGGGCCTTTGGTGTGATAGTGGGGAAACAATTCCCTCATTGGAAGAGTACACAGCGGAAATTAATAAACATGCAGTAGCAGAAGCAGTAAATAACTAACAATAAATACAGTGGAAGACAAAATCTGCAAACAACTAGAGCACATATGTATATATATATATATAAAATGATGCATGATACGTATCTAGGAAAGCATCCAAACAAGTCACAATGATGAAAAATTCAATAGTACAAAAAAAAGTACAAAAGAAAGTAAACATATCCTCCGCATCGCAAGCCAAATCTTGATCACATGCTCTCCTGCTCCAAGCAATCATGTACCAGAAGTCGAAGGGCGCTTTCCCTTATGTACACCTGCAACATCATAATCTGTTTGGGCCCAAAATCATGGCCCAAACAGGGTGTGGGAATAATCCCTGTATGAAACCACCCGAAGATCTGTGCCTAACAGTCAGTGAGTATATGGAAGGAAATAGTACAATAAGTAGTAAACAGTAGCAGAAACAGCAGGAAGTAATCAGAAAGCAGTAAATAGGATGATATACAACAGTGATCAATCCACAGAACATCAAGCACCAGTGAAGTAATCAGCAAACTACGATAGGAAACCCTCTGGGAAGTACTAGCAGCCATCCCCTCTGTTACTATCCAAGAAGTACCACAACCCTATGGGAAGTACACTCATCCTAACCCCTCTGGTTGGTCATACGAATTTATAAGACTCTCTGGGAAGATCACATGATCAAAGCCCTTTATAGTCTAGGGTAGTCAAGGACACTCAGAGGAAGATCAAGTAGTATAACCCTGTTAGCCCAAAGGTCTTGACACTCTGTGAGGAAGCTCACTCAGTCAATCCTCCTATAGCCTCTGGTATACCACTGAATCTCTAAGGAATATCCCTCAGTCAATTCTTCCTATAGCCTGGGAAGGTTTTAAAGACATTCAAACAAGATAAAGACTCTATGAGGAATCTCACTCGGTCTACCCTCTTGTAGTCTATAATAACTAAGACTCTATGGGAAGCTCACTCGGTCTATCCACTATAGTCTATAATGTCCAGGACTCTCGAGAAATCTCACTTGGTCTATCACCGTGTAGTCTATGATATCTAAAACTCTCTGGGAAGATCACTTGGTCTATCCCTTATAGTCTATAGCACCGGGTTCTCGTGGTCCCGTGCCAGTCAGTGCATAATAATCCTATAATGTCAGTGTACACCTATAGATATACATGGCTAAAAAAATTACACCTATAGAGCTACTTGGATAAATAGTTGTTAGGTCCACTAGGCTGAATACCCTGAGAGGGGGGGTGAATCAGGGTATGACTAATTAAAAATTAAAGCCCTTTCTGATCTTGTTTCGCTGTTAAGCAAAACACTCTTCTCTCTCTTTCCTGCTGCACAATATAAACAGAAAGTAAGGCAAGCACAGGACACAACAATTTTACTTGGTTCACCGCTAAGGGCTACGTCCAAGGAGCATACGCCGACAGGTTGCCGGTCGTACCAAGTCCACTAAACTTCACTAGCTGTGGATTACAATGTTCGGGCTAGATCACTTCTATGCCCAGGCTCACTGCCTATACAAGGTTTAGGGTCAGCTCACTGCTTTCCCAAGGGTCACTCCCTGTTTCTCTCTCTCTGGCTCACTGCCGGTGGAGAGGATCACCTTCTTCCTCTTCCTAAGCTCACTGCTCTTGGAAGGGATTAACTCACAGTTTATAGACCTGTAGGTCTCTTCATTTGCATGAATGAATGCATCTTTCTCTGTATGTAGATGCTCTGTTGAAGTTCAACTTTCACCCGTAGATGAATACCCCTTTGCCACTATCCACTGGGCAAACAACCTTTGGAAAGACCTTCGCAAAGCACCCTACAATGCGAGGCTCCCAATTTCGCGAAGCTCAAACAAGCCTTCGCGAAGCTCCTGACTTTTCGCGAAGCTCACTCGCGAAGCTCCTTCGCGAAGCACTCTCGCGATGCTCAAGCCGTCGCAAAGCAACAACCCTCGCGAAGCTAAGTAAGCCAACGCGGAGCTCGCAGGTTTCGCGGAGCTACAATAGCCGCCGCGAAGCACCTCTTTCGCGAAGCACACTGGCTCCGCGAACCACCTTCGCAAATCGAGAGCAAAGTATTTTCTCTGAAAATTCTCTCTGCTTCGCCTGAAGGGGTCGGCCTCTATTTATAGGCGATTCCACCGACCCTCGTCCCTTCCGCGCGAAGTCAACGCCACGTCATCTCAAATCGCGAAGCTCTAAAGTGTCTGTCGGAATTCTGTCCAAATCGCGAAGCTCTACGGCCATCTTCCGTTCGCGGAGCTTGACGTAGTCGCGATGAATCACCGTCAACTTACCTTCGCGGCTCGCGCCTTCGCCGCGAAGCTCCCTCGCAAAGCCCAACATTCCTTCGCGCCTTCGCCGCGATGTTCTCTCGCAAAGCCCTTCTCCGCCGCGATGCGCTTCAGCCTCTGCCGTTCGCGAAGCTTGACGTAATCGCGAAGCATCACCGCCTCCATTCTTCTGGTCTTCGCGATTCCCAAACCATGCATCCTATCTTCGCGGAATTCATGCCTTTGCCATATAAAATTATGCTCTTCATGGAAATCCACTTTTCGCGATGCTCACCAAACTCCAAATTTTGGACCCCAAAAATTTGGCAAACACTGGAAAACGGCGCCACCTTCTACTGCTCTTTTGTACCGCCTCCAGATCGCCTTTTCCTTTGTCATCGTTCTTTGTCAACATGGCATGTCAACAACTTCTCGGGAACTCGACAATTCTCCATGAAAACCTGCTTTGTCAACAAACACAATCAACCCAAAAATGCTGCAATGTTACCTTGAGGGATTTTTGCCCAACAATAGTATACATAGCAATAAGCATGTTAACAACACCATTCCAACCTACGATCACAAGGCACAGAAACAGGTACAACGGCCAAAGGATAACAAGACCCAAAGGTCATAACAAGAACAAAGCATGGGAAAAACATCAAAGCATGACAATTATCCACATCATGATCAATTTACCTCTACAAAAGCATGCAAACAAGGAAGGAATAATCACAAGGGAAAAAAGGTAAACATGCAATACCCCGTTCATGGGTATTGGTGGAATTTTCACATATAACTCAAAGACATCGAAAGGTAAGGAACAAACCACCTACCTTGATGCTAGGAGATCGATATACTTGAACCATGAGGATTGATTCTCCTCAAAACGACATAGATCTAAGAAAACACACAAAATGGTCAACCCTCGATAACATGAGAAAGAGGAGGAATTGGAAAAGGAAGCTCTAGGAGAAGGAATAGCATACCGTTTCAGTTCCAACGCAATTGACGATGATCAATTCAGAGCACAGACAAAGGATCGGGAATCCGAAGAAGTTTTTCAGCCGTACGGGTTCTCTTGGATGAAGAACCTAGAGAAGAAGATCTTTCTGTCTGTTAGGTGTGACCCCGGTCCATTTAATGAAAAAAAGAAAATACCTGGCGTGTACTTCTTGAGTACACGGTGTGTACTCTACTTTTTCTTACTCTGCTTTAGTGGCCTCCACCTCACCCCTACAAACCATGTGTGTGGCCCGAACACGACCAGCACACAGCCTGGCACGACAAGGGAGTGTACTTAGAATGTACATGACGTGTACTTCAAAAAATTCCAAAAACTCCTCTTTTCTAAAAAACTCCAGAAAAAGGGAAAAAACATACCTGAAACGAAGATTTGGGTTCTTACAATAGAGATATGATGGAATATATAATATGGTAGTCAATGTTTGATTTTCCTCTTATTCTCTTCCATCTAGTGGTAACTTCAGTGGAACACATGTGAATAATGGGAAGCGGAAAGATCTTCGTAGAAGTGTTGGAGGCATGCATTAGAAATGATCCTCCTATGCACTGTCTTCTATAACTAGAAATGTTCATATGACGTTATATCAGTGTTAATGTTTGTTTACACAAGTCATTCTTGTCTTATTCCCATGATGACATGAAAAAAGAGTGGATTCATTGAACACAAAAATCAGTTTTATCACTCTATGTGGATGCCTCCTTATGATTGGGGTTCATAGTCTCTAATCTCTAGTATGAGGTAGTATGATCCATAAAAGACTAATGGGATCCATCCAAGGGCTGAAGGAGTGATGAAATTTCATGCAGTAGACTACTTCCCTGCAGAGGTCGATGCAGGTCTGGAAAAAGTGATATGAACTAACTTTATTTCATCTTCTATATCAATTTCGTTATTTGATACAGATTCCTCCCACTCATTCATATCTTCATGTTTCTTGGATATTATTAAACATCCAATGAAACATATTTACTTTATAAAGGATTTTCCAATGACTCTTGGTAAAAGAGGAGGGGTTTTAGGGTCCTTGTTCAGTAAACATAGTAGATACAGAGTTGAATTGGGATTTTCTCATTCTTGATATGAATATATTTGATGTCATCATCAATATGGATTGGAAAGTTTCTCATCAAGCAATGGATGATTGTTAACATATATGTGTTTTGTTTCATTATACTAGAGGTAACTCTCGCGTGTTTCAGGGGTATTGGGACCCAAGGTCTGGCTATACATGACCTTCTCGCCTAGAGTACATGAGTCTTTTATCTACTATTGTGATTGATCCTAGTGACGTTTCATCTGTTGTTGATCTTCCCATTGATGTTTGAGACCTCTTCAGTGTTTTCCTAGGAAAATTTTATGGTCATCCAACAATGAGTGTGGTAGAGTTTACAATTTACATGGTTCTATTTACACAACCAACATTGATTCCATCATATCTTAAGAACCAGAATAGATGAAGGAGCTCAAGATTTAGTTGGATGTATAATTGAAAAAAATGTCTTTCTCTCCCTACTGTTTCACCTTGGGCATCAACTGTGCTCTTTGATAATAAGGAAGATGGTTCAAATCAGTTTTGTGTGAAATATAAGAAGTTGTACTGGGTAAAAGTTACGAACTAGTATCCTTTTCCTTGTGTGGATGATTATTTTGATTTGTCTAAGGGGGACATTTTTTTCAAAGATTAATCCTTTGTCAGATTATTATAATATTAGGGTTTCAGAGTATGATATACCAAAGGAAACTTTTAGAAGTAGGTATGACCATTGTGAATATCATATGATGCCTTTTGGTATGAGTAACACTCCAAAAATTTTATGGTTTTGATGAATCAGATATTCCATCAATATATTGAAAATTTTGTGGTAATTTTCATGGATGATATTCTTGTTCACATGAAATCAGAGCATGATCCGGAGCACCATCTGATGTTGGTTTTGAATATTTTGGGAAGTAAACGTTTGTATTGAAATCATTTTAAATGTAATTTATAGATTTGATAAGTGATGTTATTAGGGAATGAGATTTCAGAAAATGGTGTATTAGTTGATCTGGAGAAGGTGGAGGCTATATTTTTCATGAGAGAACCAGAAAATGATTTTGAGATATAGAGATTATGTGGTCTTTATATATACTATTTTTGGGTTGTTAAGGATTTCTCCAAGACGGTGTCACCACTTCTCTAATGAGGAAAGATGTTAAATCAAAAATATATGTGAATATTTAGTCATCTATTTATGAACTGAAGTGAGTTATGATATATTCTCATATTCTAATATTACCTAAAAATGGTAAGGGGTGAGAAATATTTTGTGGTGATTTTGGTGTTGGTTTGAGATGTGTTCTTATGAAGGATAACCATGTGGTAGCTTAAGTATTTCATTAGATTTGGCTTCATGAGATTAATCACCACACTCATGATTAATATCTTGTTATAGTTTTCCTTGTGCATAAATGTGGTACACTATATTTTTGGGGAATGGTTCACACTATTTTCTAAACATAAGAGTTTGAGTTATATATTTTCTCATATAAACATTAATCTATGGCAGTGATGAGTGGTAAAATAACATAAGTCATTTGTCTTTGATATCACCTATATCCTAGTGATGGTTAATGTTTTTGCAGATGCTCATAGATGGAAAGTACCCTGACAAGTTGTTTTGGAATCCGTGGATGAGTAGATTCTGAGGGGTTATTTCCCTAAATTGAACCTAGATTCTAATGACGATGTTTCAATTGTATTTCTTACCATTCTTTAGTTATCATCATATCTCTTGAAGTGTATTTTGCAGAGTCATCAATATGATTATGGGTTTAGTAGAATTTGAGAAAGCCTTTATAGTTGGGAAACCATTTCTGGTTGGTATCTATCATTAGATGGTATGCTCTACTTTAGTAAGTGGGTTTGCATGCCAGAATATGTGAGGAGTTTATTCTTGTTTAATTGTCACATATATTTATGTTCCATTCATCTAGGAACTATGAAAATGTTTTATGATGTGAGATAATTGATCTTAAGGTAGGGTATGAAGCATGAAATTTACGATTATGTGTCCCACTGTTACACCATCCAAAGGATAATGGTAGATTAATTGAAAAACTATAGTTTGATTCAACTTCAATCAGTTTCAATCTATAAATGAGATGATGTATCTGTGGATTTTATTTATTGACTACCATAGACTTCTGGAGGGAGAAATTATATTAGGTTAGTTTTCGATTGAATGGTAAAGTCTATTCATTTCATTATAATCAAGATTAACACTCTGGTTGATGATCTTGGTAATGTGTATGTGATGTATATTTTGAGGATACATGGGAGTCTTTATACCATTTTTTAGGGATACTAGGTTTACCTTCAGGTTCTATAAGAGTTTCCCTGAGGATATAGGAACCTTCTTCAAGTTGTGCACAACATATCATCCACACACAAATGGTCCGACAGAGCGGGTGATTAAGATCATAGAAGATATGCTTCAATCATGTTTCATAGATTTCATTGGATCATGGGATAGCCATCTAGGATGGGATTAAATTGTTTATAACAGTTGTTATCAATCGTCAATAAGAATGGATACCTTTGAGTTTTTAAATGTTCTCACTTGAATATCACCACTTTGATGGGACGAGGTGGGAGAAATAGCTTTGGTTAGAACCAGTTTGGTTAATGAGACATCATTGAATATTCAAGATGTAAATTGACATATGGTTACATACAAGATTTGACAGAAATGGTATGTGGATCGGTGGTGTCATACTTTGGATTTATCTATTTGTGATGCGGTTTTCATGAAATTTTCTCCTCAATTAGGTCACTATTATATTTTAAAATCATGAATGTTGGTCCCAATATATGTTGGACCATTTTAGGTCACAGTGTGTCTAGGGGAGGTTGTATAACAGTTAGAATTTCATGTTTTGTTGACAGTTACTCATGATGTTTTCCACATATCTTAGCTTTGGTAGTATCATCCTAATTCCTCTCATGTTCTATGTTAGGAAGAAATTTAGATAGAGCTAGAAGTTTCTATTTTAGAGAAAACAGTTGATATTTTTGACTCTCAAGATAAGTAATTTCATGGGAGGATGATACTATTGGTCATATTTTAATGGAAACATAGAGAAAAATCTCATGAGACTTGAGAACACGAGTAGTTAATGGGGGAGATGTGGCATCAAAATTTTCTAGGGGTTACATATGACAAATTTATTCTCGTTGACTGAAGGTATTTATAGTGTGGAGTTTGCAACATCCCATTACCTTGATCAGGTACCTTTTCCCTCTCTCCAAGTTCCCTTTTCTAATGGGATTTTTAGAGGTTGGTTTCTAGTTGTTCTACAGGGTTTAGGAGATTTTCACAAATTGTTACTAGGTTACATCTCATGTAATTGTTCCTAGGTTCATGTCGTGAGAAGGGTTATTACCATGAAAGGATACATGACATGAAACAATTTTACCTATTGTGAGTTAATTATAAATAGAATTTTATTCTTAGGTAATGGGTTTTTATCTTTATTTGGATGTCATGGATTTCATGATGTTTAAAGGCACAAAACATCATCTAATTTCCCATGCATGGATTTTTATGACACTATAAATTGTTTGAGTTCCCATTTGGCTACTGGTTGTTTTTTTCTCTCAATCGAGGGTCCCTTTATAGTGATTTTTAGAAGCACAATTTTTTCCTGACCGATTTTTTCAGTGTTAGATCTTCATTAGAGTCGCAATGCCTCTCTCTACTGGAGTGACTTATATACTTCTTCATTTACAATGATCACAGTAACACCATTGAGTTTTTTTATCATGTTCACTGGTCTTAATTTTGGTTTCATCACGTATCCTTCATGATATCTTATTAAATATTATTCTAGAATCCTTCCCTATATCAGTTGTGGTGTGAAAAGTGTTTTTTCTTAAGGTATGTGGTGTTGCCTCTTCTTTACTGAACCTCTTTCTCAGTTGGATCAATAATTAAATTTGTTTATTGGGTTCTTCGTTTTTCACTGATATCATTGAGTTTTTCACATTGGTGGATCTAATTTTGGGAATGTGAAACCCGTGTTTCGATTTAGGTGGTTGTGTCTCTATCCTTTTATGATGAAACATATTTTTCTGGATTAATAAATTAAATTATACATAGAATTTTCCTGGCTATTTTGTGTGTATTGAAAAGTGTTTTTAAATAAAAAGGGGTTTCCCAATTTGTTTATAATTGAAATAATTATTATTAATTTAAAATAATTGAAATGTATTTTTGAAATATTTTTGAAACTATATTTCATATAATTAGAATTAATTGTGAAAACAAGAAATTTTTTAACCTTTGGTATTAGGTGGATGGTTTAGCTTGAGGCCATTGTCAATTTTTGTAATTATCAGGAGGTTTTCCTTTCGGGATTTCCTTTGTTTCCTTGGACTATTATTCTAGGGGAATGATATTGAAATATTTATAGGGTTCTACTCATGGTATATTCCTATTCTTCTTAAAAATGTGTTCTAGGAACTTGATTATGCACTTGATTGATTGTGGTATGAGTAGTCTACTAGTCTCAACTATAGTGATCCTTGGTGTTGATACACGTGCATCAGTTTTTCAATTTCATAGAATTTTTTATATATTATGTGCATGATTATGATTATGAAAGAAGATATAGAAAATTTTATTTTAAGTTGATATACTTTCTTTGGTTATAGAACTTTGAGAAAGGAAAATTCTTACCCTATTTTCTTTGAAAATAATTTACTGATTATCATAAGATGTTTTATTTAAATTATTTTACATGAATTTTTATACATATATTTTTATGGTAAACCTAGTTGGGATATTATTGAGCATATTAGCTCACACGAGTATCACCACTTCTGTGGTGTGCATGCCATTGTATTTTTTCTAATATAGGGAAAGGAAAGGTACCACAGTGGGGCGGAGAGGTTTCCTGTTAGCCTAGTTTGGTAGATGGGGGTATTATGGTGGGATTTCATCCATTATATCACATAGAGTAACTATTTGGTTATGGAACCTTACATTTGGACCTATCTCTTGAAGATTTTTGATTATTTTATAGTTTTTTTACACTATCTCTTTATAGTTTTGGATTATATTTATTAGATATCCATTGTTCCTTCATGCCCTATATATATATATGACATGTGTTTGTCCTGGTTGGGTGGGATGATTCCATTTTATTTATTGTTCGATGCCTGAGTACTTCTCGCCACACTATTGGGATTAGTAACACCCTTCAGGTATATGAAAGAGTGTGTCGGGTTCCATATTTGAGGGTAACTCGAGTCAGTTAATTACATAACATCGTTATAAAAATCACCATCTCACCAAACCACCACCATAAAATTCCTCATCTGGTGTTTATCAAAATGTTTCATAAAATATGGATGCACAACAATATGATAGATACACCATCATTTATCAACATCACCCATATTATGGTTTATTATGAAGAGATCATCCATCACCCTTCATGTATCACTGGACTCATTGAAAACATAAAAAATTACATTCAAAAATATAATCAAACACATCATTCCCTTTTAAGAGTTTATAGAAAATTTCAATGTCTTAATATTATTATAAATCCATCCACATCAATTATTTCATGCCTACATTTTTTTTGGATAAAACATACCTCTAGGCATTATGGGATGTGAAGACCTTAAAGTGTTAAAAATGAGTTAATATAGACATGGAATCAATATAATCACAATTATAACATGCACAAGATCATAGGTATAATATTTAAGATAATAATTATATAATATTCATGACTGATTAGAGATGAGCACTCTCTGATACATTCGAATGTAACTCATGTTATGAGAAAAGAGTCATGATAAATATAAACCAAAACACTATCCTTATCAAAGATATATACATGGTAACTTACCACCTCCTCCTTTAAATACTAAAATTATGCCTTAAATTAGTTTTTATACACAATAAAATGATCATTACTAGTCAAGGATGTCATAAGACACTAAATATAAGATAACTCTTGTTTCATCCTCCTATAATATATGGAAATAATAAACAGAGTACTCAAAAATTAAATATTCTTGAGGAATAACCACTAAATACCATTCTTAATTTTGAAGATCCATGATTACTCCATATTAGGACAGATAATGCTCCATAAAAGATATATAAATAGCCTAATAAATTCACTTATATAGCTTCTCAAAGAGATAATAATGATGAATAATCCAAAAAATAGTTTTTAGATTCTATTCATGGTCCCCCATAGTCTCATAACACACAATTATGTAAAAAAATAAAAACTATTTTAAATTCGACCAAAATTACCTTGAATGCAGAATTCATCATCCCTTAACAGGCGGAGGGGGGGGGGGGGGCTGGAATTTTTGACATTCAATAATCTTTTCCCAAAATTATAATTTTCTTATTACAATATGAATGTGGTATTCATAATATCATCTTTTTACCACTATTTGATGAACTCATAAACAAAAATCCATATTATAGAACCAAATATCTTTCTTCAATTGATCAAATAAATCAAAATTCTATTGAATGGGGTAATATATGTTTTTTCCCCCAGTTCATTTGATAATAATCGATGCACAACAACCAACTGTCATCCTCCTACTTCAAAAACAGAACTAGTACACCCTAGGTGACATAATATTATGAATAAGAATCATCAACTAATTTTTTTTGTGATAAAACAAATTTTATATGTAATTTAATTGAAATAAACATAAGGTTTGTGATAGCATTCTTATATGAAACCCTAAGTAATTATGAACTATTATATAGTAAACTCATATTTCGTAGTGGTTAAATTGGCATATATTAATATCAATAAAATAATTTTCTAAAATATAATAATTTATTTCAAATATTTAAACATTTTTTATTATCTAAAAATAAATAAGTACTAAATTTTCAATGATGTCATTTTATGCATCAAAAACTTATTTTCTTCAAATGATATGTTAATTTCATTCTATATGTGAAAATTTTGATTATTTTATTCTATTTTAGAGAAATTATCTTTGAATAAATTAATTTAATTCATTTATTCATGATTTCAATATTAAAATAAGCTGTTTTTTTGAGGTTCTTCTTCAATGATTTATTTTTATGTTAATAATGAAAAATACCATTTTTACAAATATACATGACTTTTTAAAATTATTTGTATATAATTGTGATATTTAATATTATGAATCATTTAAATAATAATGAATATTTTTTTTAATTTATAATTTTAAAAATTTAGCCTTTAAATTATACAATCATATTTGAACTATTTGAAAATATTTTATATTCTCTTAAAAAAATAATTTTAATACATTAAAAAAATTATTTTAAAAATTATTTTAATCACTTCTAAAAATTGTTTAAAATAAAATATATTTTAAAATTGGAGTCATTGGATAATAATTATATAATAATGAACATTTTATTTGTCTTATTAGTGTATAAATTCTCAAGGTAAGAACTAGTTAGCATGGTGAAAACCAAAAATGGTAAAATGAGTAACCTAATAGGTAAAAGGAATAACATGTATATAAAATGATTGTATCAAAATGGTGGTGGTATTCCATGAAATAATTTCTCATCCAATCCATTAGTTGAAAATTTTGAAATAAAATTCAATGAATTTGACTTCCCATTATTGAATTTTGTATTTACAAATATCCTACACCATTTTATTTATAAATGGTCTACTCCTCAACTCACTTCCCCCCACAAAATAAAATATTCTATTTATAAATATATGTACAAAAATATCATAAAAAGTCATAAATTCCTTAAATATGTATCTTCATTCTCAAATGATCATCCCTAAAATGTATAATCCCCTTTTAAAAGGGGATAATCTAAGATGTGTCTTATATTTTCTTTACATAGGTTTTTTTTATTCATTCCATTAATTTCTGATAATTTCTCTTATAGAAGTAACATTTAACCATACTCAAATGATAATTTAAATATCTGAATATTATTGTTATGTAATAATAATTATTTAACATTATTAACCATCCAATACGTTTTAATTACAGAAAATCATGAATAATAAATTGTGTTGACTACCACCTCAATGAATATACATATTGTTTTCCTTCACATCCATAAATAGTTTCTTATTATGTTATTTTAAATCTATAAAAATGTTATTTATAATATATTAACAATTAAATAATATTGTATATTATATAAAATTATTTCTTTCCATATATCAAAAAATACAAAGATCACTCATGTGAATTCATTTACTACTGACTCCACAAAGTTATGTAATTAATTTTTCTTTAATAAATTATAAAAAAATTAATTAATTTGAAATGAATATATATAATATATATATAATGATTATAATTTCTATGATGAATGAATAATGGTTAATGTTAAAGGATGATAAATATCAAACTAAATCATATATGAAAAAATGTAGAAATTAGCACCTGAAATGATAATGATAATTTATTAATAGTAATAAAATAGTCATAGGATGTTATAAATAAATAGATAATGGTATTATATGAATGATTAATTTTTTGTTACATAATTATAATAAATTTAACTTTATTTTATGGATGATAGAATGAGTATGATGAATGACATACTTGTTTAAGAGTTTTTGTGTTACTAACCCATTTTTACTATGATTTTTATTAATTAATTTCTATTGAATAAAATATATGATATATATCTCCAAATTTTATTTACATTATTATCATATGGATACTTCATTATAATAAAATGTTTCCTTTCATTTTCCATTATTTATATACTCAATACTACGGATGGATTTTTTTTTCAAAACCATGTGCATTTATATCATTTTCTAGAAATATTTTATTTTATTTCTATGTTTTGTTTAATTTTTTATTACTGTTATTCATATTCTCTGAAGATTTATTGAATTCTCATTTACCCTTGATGTTTTTTAAATAATTTTTTTTGAGAAACCTTTTTTTTATGTTCTAAATGAGATAATTATGTGTGTTAATTGAAAATGTGAAAGGAAGTTTTTATTTGTACACCAGTTGAATGGGTTCCCCCATTATCATTAATATCATTATCTTTAATGATTAAATTATATCAATCCATGGTTATTTTTTAATAAATAGTTTTTCCTTACTATTTAAGATAATATTTTACTTTAAATAATTGATCTCAATAAAAAATGGTATTTTACTCTGGAAGATATTCAATGATGATTTTAATATTTTTTCATTTGATTTTTCTTAATACTTTCTTAGTATATGATAAATTGTTTTAATATTTATTCTTTCAATTTATGGATTATAGTTATGAAAAATTTAGGAATCACTTTTTATTTTCCAAGGGTTAATATTTATTTAATGATTATTTTTGTAATAATCATTTGAGAAAAATATTAATGACTTATGATTATGTAATGGATAGTTTTATCACAAACCAAGGACATGTGTTAACATTATATACCACTAATACGTGGTTACCATACAAACTAAGGATGTTTGTGTTAGTTATATCCCTAAAATGTAGTGGGTAATGTTGAATTAGTTGAGAGACTCCTATAAGATTATTATGTTTACAAACCCCTAAGAGATGACAGAGTTAAATGGATGAAAGTTACTCCATATAAAATATATGAGATTACCGAATAGGAGTCTCCGTAATAGGAATTTTTCTACATTGATAGTTTTGGGAGTAATCCTAGAATAAAGAATTTTTTATCTAGGATTATATTTATTCAAAAAACTTATATCTTACACATGTTATATGTTCTTAGGGATAATGTTTTTTTTTTGAAAATTACAAATATTTATGATTTTTTGTGATTTAAAATGAATTATGTTGTGTAACATATTTATGATATATGAATTGTTGGGTATGATTTTCTAATGTTGATCTCACATTCTCACACTATTGTGCTTATAATATGATCTCTTATGATAATTGATTGATATCTCCCTTATTTACCATTATTGATCATATGTGGTCACTAATTAATATGATTCATTTTCCTTATTATATGAAGTAAGGTTGTTGGTATGAAACATTTAATAAGGATTCTTGTTGTGTATAAATTATTGGGTGATGATTTATATCTTTTATGTTTTATTTTCTTAATAAAAATTCCCAAATAAACTAGACTATTGTGGTTTTTATATGGATTATAATTTTAATTATTGAATTTTTATCCATTAATATGTAATATTTATGTAATTAATCATTGTATATCTATAGTTTATATTAGATAAGGGTTTAGTTAATTTTGTAAATTTAGAGGGGAAACATTTAGTGAAACTATTTAGATAATCCTATATATATGATAACATTATATGTTAAGTTGAATAATAGAGTGTGGTTTTTCTAGAAAATACATCAATTTATTTTTGTTCTATGTGGATGTGGTTTTGGATTTCATGACCGTTGGTGAAACAAATATGAATGGGATATTATTTTATTAACATGATCATAGATTATTCATGATAATTGGGCCTAATAATTCACATTTAGGAATACATTTTTTAGGGGTATGATTAGGTTAATTCACATTTCGTTTATTATCCATTATGAATGATGTGGATAAATAATAAACATTTATGGATTTTAATAATCCAAATGTGTTTTATATTGATGTTATGATTTAATGATTTAAACATGTAGGTGGTGATTTTTCATGTTTGGTCACCCTAATTAGTTATAACGACCCAAATTAAAAATTACATATTCTAGTTTCTTTAAACATTAACTCAATTTCCTTTCCCAAAATATATTTTTATGTTTGTAGTTTTATGTAATTAGTTCACAACTTATTAAAAATAAAACATTGTTTTATAATGTGGAAACATCAAAAAATATCCCTATCTCATAAAATATTAATCCATTAAAAATAAACAAATTTTATATCCATGATAAATCTTCAAAAAATTGATCTTGACACATTAATTATCTTTAATCATCCTTAAAACCCTGTGGAATTGTTTTGTGATAAAACTAAATCTAGTAAAGGAAATTCAATAAAAAATTAATATTATTAGTTAATGAATAATGTAAAAAATCTCTTTCATCATATCATTTGGTATAAAAATAAAAAATTCCATACCTAGAAAAATAAATTATCTGAAAAAAAAATTATATAACATTTCATATGATTTCAAAAATAAAAAATAAAACACAAAAAGGTATATTTTAAGGCATGATAAAATTATGAAATTTTTTCCCAAAATTACAATTTTCACCATTCATATGTTGTAAGTAATTTCATTTAGATATAATATGATTTCTTTAATTTTTTGAAATCATATGATTTTAATAAAAATATATACAAATAATAGATAAGACATAGGTATATTTGAACATCACATTCCATGTCAATCTTACAAATGGAATAACCATATAGTTGAATTCCCTAAAAAATGAATTGTACATCTATCATAGACCCCCACATACCTAGTCTATAATGAAACAACCCATCCTCAATACATAATGTGGCCACCCATCATTGTCTATTAACATAACCAGTCATTTTTGGGTCATAATTTCACTAAACATCATTTTTTCATAATGTAACCACCAATAATTAGCTTATAAATGAACCAACCAACATCATATATAATATCCATGAACCATAAAATAATAATTTCACATAAAATATTTCATTTTTCAACATTACCATAATATAATATTATATTCACCCATAATAAATAATTTAAAGATATTAAAATTTCCATCCCATTTAAAACCACATTAATAATAAGAAAGTAAACAGAAATATAGAATAAGTGTTTTTCATTAATAAAAACATGGATTCATGTAATTCAGTAATGAAATATTATATTGGTTATATGATTTAGAAAAACCATTGTGATTATATATGTTAAAATAGAACATTTAATTTTACTTTTTGTCAAATAAATGCGTACAAAACCTGTAAAAATATTCCTTTTTAAACAAAATTTTAAAGAAAAATAATAATTCCTTTATTATTTTTATATATTCATAAAAATATACCAATAAAATAATTTATACGGTATGAATATATATGAAAAATTTATATAAACAAATCATTAAAACAATTTAAAATAATGTTTTTAATGTAAAGTGTCCCTTAATAAAAACATAAATGGAAAATTTTTAAATAATGTGAAATATAATGATAATTTACCTTTATAATCTATTGAAAAATAAATTATAATTCTATTGAATTCTTTTTAATAACAAAAGATAAAAAAATTTGAAAGTAAAGCTATAAATAAATTTAAATAGAGGTTTTAAGTAAAAGGGTCTCTTACTTCAGATTGGATTCACCATGTACATTATTTTTTTTCATAATAATAAAATTATATCGATTATTTAATTCATTAGGAAATTGATTATCATTTTTATTACATTTTTTTCACATATTATAATGTTATATATAATTAATTAATCAATTGTGTATATATTGGATGTTTTGATGATATTTGTCTTATGTATCCAGAAAAACATTCGTAGGTTTACTATAGTCAAATATAATATTATTCAAACATTTATTTGATAATAATAAGTATATATATATATCTATATTCAAAAAAAATAAATATAAAACCAATCATGAATGGTGGATATAAAAAATTAACTGAGTTATAATCCTTAAGACCATAGATCATATGTACGCATGTGTAACAGTTCCATTTTTTAATAATCAATATTAAAAGAAGTTAATTATTATTTTATATTTTAATAATGTTAATAATATCATAAAAACCATATAATTTCTTTTAATATATTTATATATACATCATCTATGGGATTTTGTGATGGAAAATAAATCCAATCACTTCGTAGAGGTGACAATCCCCACATACCCAAAAATGATTTTGTCTATTTTAGTGAATAAAAAGTTAAGAAAAATGAAATATTATAATTATAAAATAATAAATCGTTCATTAATATAATAATTATTTCCAAAATATCACATATATTCAATTAAATTATCCTTATTACCTTCTAGGTAAATCATTAATGAAAAATCAATCACATTACTTCGCAAGGTGGTTGTCCTCCATGCACACAAACAATGTTATCTTATCCCAAAAAACTGGAATGTATGAAATTATATGGGATATAATAATATAAATAGTATTACTATGTTAAAATTTAACATATTTACTATAAATTAATCATCATAACAAGATATGATAGGCGGGGATGAAAATAAAGTTACA
The DNA here is from genome assembly GCA_963277665.1 of Viscum album. Lineage (NCBI taxonomy): Eukaryota > Viridiplantae > Streptophyta > Magnoliopsida > Santalales > Viscaceae > Viscum > Viscum album. The sequence goes on from OY728165.1 coordinate 1,041,338,851, forward strand.
TCAGTTGGTGTGGTGATAATATGCTTTACACATGAATTAAAGTTTCATATCCAATTTGATAGAGGAGAAGGCATATTTTGGTTATTACACTAAAATAATAACATATCAAAATATATGTGATAATTATTTTATATAAGTTAAAATGAATAATATTTTAAGGATGTTAAAGAATAAATAAATTAAAAATACTCTTTTCATCAAGAAAAATATTCTTCAGACAACATCATAATGTTAGAAACAAGACCTTTAATGTATGTATTTATGATAAAAAAAGGGGAACTAGATAACATATACTTAATATAATTTGTTATTTTTAGGTACTTTATGATTCAAAATTATTTTAAGGTCAGAAGAGGAGAGGATAAGTGGTGGTCATTTATAAGAGAGGTGAGTGGTAGACATGGAATGTTTGAAAAAAGAGATACCTTGTTTTTTCACATTACACGTGGCTAAAAAATGTACCAACAAGATAAATAGATATATAAGGTTGAATTTATTCCATAAAATTTATTTTTGAAATATTTTTAGGTCATTTTAACACTTATCTTTTTAGTTTAATCCCCATGTAAACCTATATTCACCTCAACTGCCATAAAATGTTTTTAATTTTTTTACTATTTAATAGAACCAAAAATTAATTTTTCATTTTATATAATATTAATTATTACTATTCCAAATATGGATTCACTTTTACCAAATTCATTTCATAAAATTTGTAAAATGTAGTTTAGTGTTATACCCATAAATTCCATGAAAAAGATTTTTTTCAAGAAATTTGTTTTTCAACGAAAAGTTGATTTTATATTACCTCTATGACTTATATTAATAATTACATGAATTTAAATTAATAATTATAGATATATAATACATAAACTTAGTTTAAATATTTAATCATTAAGTATTAATTTAATTAATTCAAATAGAGATATATTATTCATTTTAATATACTTTTTGAAAAAACTCATTTATTAAACACAAAAACAAACATATTCTAAATTCCAATATAAATATTCCTAATATATAATTTATTCGATTAAATATAACTAAATAATATGATATGTATACTAACTTATATCATATTAAAAAAATAATTTTATTTTTAAATTATATAATTTATAGATAATAAATGTAATTTTTACCAGAATTCGCATAATTAATTACTCACTAAAAATCATTATTTTTTGAAAAATCAGGAAATTTTGATCATAAGTTAATAACAATATTATTATTTAAATAATTATATTAATTTTATAGAATATTTTTTAATCCACTTCTAAAAATGATTAATAATATTTCTTCCAAAAAAATTATTAAAAACATATTTTTGTTAAATAAAACAACATTAGTAAAAAATGAGTAATTATTTAATGAAAATTTATAATACAATTTATATTGCATAGGATATATATATATATCATAAGTAATTTAGTCCTATTTATTTCAGCAATTCAAAAGACTATGTAAAAATGGACACATATATCACGAGTCGTATAAGCATGGTGATGCATATCGACTGTGATATCAAACACAATTTTTTTCATTTAAAATAATTAAGTGTTTCATCCTAACCCATGTATGAAATTTTGTCCTCAAAATATGTGATTTTTCTTAGTAATAAGTGGTTTAAAATAAAGAAATACCTTTCTGAAATTATCACATCATAAAAAGGGTTAATAAAACATCTTCTTGAAAAGAGAAAAATAGAAGTACAACTATCATCTTGAATAACACATAATAGGATTCCAAATTAGAGATAATTAGATTGGAGTGAATATCTAGACAAGGAAGTAACACACAATTCTAATATAATTATGGATATTTACAAATATCAATTCTCACATGGATGGGAATGATCATGAAAAAGTCATTATCAACAAAATAATAAACCATAGAGGTGTGAAAACGACTGTTGTATCTTAAAAAATAGTATCGGTTTATATTTCAATTAATGAGAATATTTTCCTAAGATTAATTAGTTACTTACAATCTATAAAAATAGCATAAGTAAAAACACTCACTTGATTAGTCGAATTTTATCATTTAATTAATTTCCTCTACAACCTTACCTTTGTACCAAAACGATGTGTATTTAAGTTATATTTTTTCATATGGTTTGGACTAAAATAAATTCTAAAGTAACATAAAACAAAAAAGGGTAAAAATTTATACCACCATTATTTATACATTAAAATAAATTCTAAAATTTTTAGATAGTTTACAAAATGAATAAACCTGCACATAAAAAAATAAAACATTAATATCAGAGGCATCAATAATAACTCATAATGATTAAATTTTTTTGATAATTAAATTAATGTCGTTAAAATTATCTGAAATATTCCTATCTATGACTGATAACCAAAACATAAAAGGGTTTCACCATATATTGTTCTGATATTGATTTGAAATTTATCTCTGAATAACACTAATAAATTTTAATGTCCCATTCAAATAGTGTATATCCCTTAATCATATAAATTACATGAAATACTAATCTTATCAATAGATAACCTGACGTACCTAAAATCAATATTAATAATATAATTCAACATTTATTCTTCAAATAATGTAAAATAATTTTCTATTTACCTTAAAACTATAAACTTCCTTAAATTGTGACCTTAATATAATATAACATTAATAATCTTATCACAAAATCAATTTTCCATATCATATATATCTATATGATAAAACATATAAACCCTAAGTAAAAATCATCATTAACCATAAAAAATAATGACCAAAAATTGATGTCATACTCTCTTAGACGTTACATAGGACACTATTTGACTACGTACACTTATCAGCATTTAGTTGTAGGTTTAATCCTTTGAACATTTTGGATGGTCCGGTTTTCCTTTTTTAATATAATCATAATTTAATTCCTACATATTTCCTAGAAACATGTTGAACTAACTAAAAAATTATTTTAATAATGAAATATCATATAAACACGTGTCGTTTTGATACTATAATATTATATCGAAAACCATTAATAGGAATTATCCCTCAAATTATATTGATACATGTTAAAAATAGGCTTAAATATACCTTAAATATCAATCAATACACAATAAATGTCTCCAACTGTATTCACAACACATAAAACAACAAATTCATATTAATAAATTTAATTTTATGATCATCCTTAAATATAAAACTTCATCATAACCATTAAATACCTCTGTGTAGACAGCTTAATCACTCAATGTTCTTTATAATCTAATAACAATTATTTTCATTAAAATTCCATGATAATTCCGTTATAAAAATCAAAAATATTAATCCTGAAATTAGAATAATTTGTTTAAATACTAATCCATCATATAATGTTTACCATTCATATATCATCCATAGTTATCTCATATTTAACTATAATGGAAATATTAATTTCTCCTCATTTATCTGAATAGCCATTTTAAAATCATATTTGAGATTTTTCTGATAGTTCTGAAACTTTTTATATTTAAAAAATTTAATTGATACCTTGGGTATAATTTTATTCACCTTCATTTTGTTAACATATCAATTTATTTTTCCTTAGAAGACTACATAATTATTACCCAATTTTTTCGTATAAAACATCTTTATGTTATATTAAAACATTTTCATGGGAACTTATCCAAAAATTCTTGTTTCATAGGTCATTTAATATTTTTACCTTTGTTATATTTATCAAGTAAACATCCAAGAATGTCCATTTTCTATTGATTTGTAAAATAGGAAATATACCATTGTTTATGATTTTAATAATGACTTGTGATAAATGGTTAATAATAACAAAAAGAGTTTTCACCATAGTTCCCATTCCATTATATTCATCCTTCAAACAACCACAAGATTTCTGTTACATCCAATATATATTTGGTTTATTATAGATCTAGTCATTTACTAAAAGAAAATAAAAAATGTATTTATCATATCAAATAAACCATAATAAACCATATTATATAAAAGATAAATACTAAGATATCAATAAACATTCCATCATCTATTAAAAATTTTCTATTTATCTAAAAAAACCGTAATTATCCTTATTATATGAACTTTTATTAGTATTGATAATTCCAATCAAAAGAAAAAATATCATCTTATCACTTAAAGATATCTAAACCTTTAATATATTATAAAAAATATGGGTGTATCCATAGACATTACATATTCTAGTGTCTTTAGACTAGAATATTTTTTCATTACCCAATAATTTTCTCAGATTATATTTTATTGAATTTGGTCACAACTTATACTGGTCAAAATATATTTAAAAATGTTGATGCGTCTAATTAGTGTATGTATTTCCCATAATATAAAACTATTATAATGAAACAATGTTGTTTTTTTAAAACATATTCATATTTTTAATAGTTATTTCTTCTTTTCCTTTAATCATTCCTAAAAACATATGTAAGAAATTTTAAATGTTTTGGATGAAAAAAAATCTCAATAGCATGAATGAAATAAAAGAAACTAATTAGTCCATGAATACGTATATTAAATATCATTGATTTATGGCCATGTCATACTTTTTCATACCAATAAAATCACCTACTATGCTAAAATAATTTCATAAAACATTTCATTAGAATCATAATGGAATAATAAAACATAGAATGTTCTATTTTATAACATGATAAACTCATGATTTTTCTCACAAGTATCTGCTTTTAAAACTTAATAAGTATGAAATATGTTCAATTTAATATAAACTCAATTCATAACATTTTTTAAATAATATGATTACCATAAAACCTCAAAAAATGTTAAACAATATAATAATCCTAGAAAATCATATTATATATCACTATTATAAATGAAATAAACATTCAGTTTAATTATATACCCATTTTATCGGAAGATTATCATAGATCCACCCTTTACTATTTACAGTATAACAACATGTACTTGGTTAATAGCATAAACAGGAATCCTTATTTAATAACATTACCACCTGTCATTGGGTCATACCTTAAAAATATATCATTGGTTCATAACAGAACCACAAATAATTTGGTTATAACAGAACCACATGTCATAATAAATTATCTCCATGATTAAAAAAAATCATATACCATAAAATCATAGAATCATCTACATTATAATCATAAAATATTATATTCAGCCATGTGAAAACATTATAGGATATTAAAATATACCTCTCATTTAAAAACCCATTCTCAATATGAAAATATAATAAAAAATAGGTAAGGAGTGATTTTTATTAAGGAATAAATGGAATTTTAAAAATAAATCCAAAAATCAATGAATGTTTTTCACATTTTTAAATGTCATTTCTTCAAAATATATTAAAATTAAATATTCCTTTTTATCATTTTTCAAAATGTTCCATAAAAAACATGTTAAAATATTTATTTGGAAAAGCACTGAACAACAGCAAAAAGAGAAAAAAAATCCTTCATAATTTTTTATATCCATATACAAAAAATTAAAAAAAACTTTTATAATATTTATATCGAATAAAAAAATTATAAATTAAATCCAAAAATGATTTTAAGACAAGTTTTAAAATGTCAAGTGTCCCATAAGAAAATCCATAGAAATATATGTTTTAATGAAAGTACAATATTTTTAAAATAAGCACTATAATACATTGAAATATAAATAAAAAATTTATTGAATCATTTTAAAAAAATCATGGAAAAAATTATTTCGAAATTAAACATTTAAAAAAATTAAATTTTTTTTTAGGAAATTGGGTCTATTATATTAAATCTGATTTGCAACATACATTATATATCATATTGAATTAAAAAAATTGTTAATTATGTACTTTCATAAGAATCTATATCATGTTTATTATTCCTTTTATTTCAACTATTACTATGATATATATAATTACATAATCAACTAAGTTTACATTAGAGGTTTGGATAATATTTGGCTTATATGTCCAAAACAACATCAATGGGTTGATTATCATTAATGTGGACATTATTTTCAAATTTCTAGACTAATAACCATAAAATAGTTATAATTTTTGTACATAAATTATAAATTTATTACCAATAATTAATCATGGGAATGATAATTGAGTTATTTTATATTAATGGAGATGGTAGGTCATACATATGTATGAGTAACGTTTTTATTATCTTGCAATCATTAAATAAAGATGGTAAGAAATGATTTATCATTAAATAACAATAATAATATCAAAAATAACATACCAGGTTTTTTAAATATTCTTATATATACATCATCTAAGTGATTTTGTCATGAGAAAATAATCACATCGCTTTGTGGTGTTGGTAGTTAAGACATTTGCACGAATGATGATATCAATTTCTAATGAATGTATAGTTAAAAAATAAAATAATATATTATTTTTATATAATTATGAAAATTCATGAATGTAACAATTATTTAACATATATAATATATATTAATTAACATTATTCATATTACCTTCCATGTAAATCTATAGTGAAAAAAATTCATATCATATAGTGAGGCGGTCGTTCATCGTACACACGAACAATGTTAACATATCCCTCATGGAGTGGAAAATATAAATTTATATGGGATATCATAATTACAGAAGATTAAATATTATATATATATATATATATAATTTTAATTATCCATCATAAATAGTCACGATAGGTGGTGATTTAAAATTAATTATAGTGGTTCGTGAAGTATTAGTCCATCAAACATAGAAATAATTGTTTTATTTCCAATGTGATGAAATAGGAGATGGATAATGGATATATATTTAATAAAATAACATAGAATTGTAGGAGATATATTGGTTTTTTATATCATAATAATTGAATAATATTTTTATGAGGTGGGAGATGAAATAAAATTACAAATCTCATTTATTCATGTTTTCTCTTTTGTGGAAAACCTTCTTAGGTCAGCACCAAAATCCTTAATATAATGGATTTTGTATGAAAACCTAGGGATATAGGTCTTTAAAATGGAAGTATATATTTTAATTGTTTTATTATTTAATGAACAAAAGGGATATGATTTTGTGAGAGGAGAGAATATGGGGTGTTCTTTTATATGTGTATTTAGAGGAATAATTGAACTTCTTGAAAATAAAAGGGTGTATCCACAAGTTTTGTAGGAAAAAAGGATCCAAAATGAATCATTAATGGTAATTTAATGATATAGGGTCAACATATTTTCATTAAATATTACTTAGAGAAGTTTTACGTTAATTTAATCTTTAGCTATTTCGTTTAACCCATGGAAAACTTGTTTTCTCCTTAACCGCGAAAAATGGTTTTTTCTATTTTCACAATTAATTATGATAGAAAAATAAGCTTAGCTGATTATATAAAATAATTTTTTCTTACTAAAAATATTTAATCAGTTTTTAATAATTAAATTCATTTAATCAGAATAATTTATTACAAAGTTAAACCGTTAGACGCGTTGAAAAAATGGGTTTTCAAGAATGTTTTATTCAAGGAATTAAATATTTTATATTAAAAATATGCATTATATAAATAATTTTATGAATTTTTATTCATATTTATAAATATATAATGTGTTAATAAAATTTGATATCATTTTTAATTAAGTATTATTTAAATTAATTGAAATGGGGAAACATATTTCTCTTTAATAGAGTTTCTAGAAAAATAGTGTTTCTTTAAACCAAAAAATAAACCTATAATAAAATATAATGTAATTATGATTCATATATTATTAAATGGATAAAATATAAATAAATAATACTTATCTTACATTATATTATATAAAAAATTCAATGACACTTTTAAATTACTTAATTTATTTAAAATAAGTACCATTTTTTAAAATATTATTTTGTAGCATTCATCAAGATATCAATATATTTGAAAAAATCATAACATTTCACCCTATATTAATTTTTATATTTTTATTTCATAATTTATGTTCCCTTTTTCACATATATTTCCTAATTATTCTAAAAAATATTTTTTGTATTTTCTCAGCATAAACAATGGATATAATTTTTTAAGAACAAAATAAATTTTTGATTAAAAAATGAATATATTAAATATTTAGTTATTATTTACTAGTAATTTATCAAAAATTATGTTGATGGAAATTATCTTAAATATATATATTTTATAAATTATTCATTCCTATTCAAACCATAAATTTAATGACTGTGTTATAATAGTCATAGATTTAACCAGTCATTTACGCTCAGTGTTTTCTATTGATTATGTTTTAAAACATATTTTACTTGTTTTAAAATCATAGGGTTACTTAACTTTTCGTGATAGACATTCTAACAATTATTTAATGTAATGGATCTAATAATGAACAATAATATTAATATGGGAATATATATTATAAAAAATTGAACTACCTTAGTTGAGATTAGTTATATAACTACCTATATATTATTAAGAGAAATAAGGAATATTGATTCTTATCTATAGTGATTTTATCTAAATTAAAAATTAAAAAAATAAGGGTTTGATGATCACATATCTATTCTATGATTCCTATATATTTTTTTGGGATTTCCTCCCAAAAAATATTCTTAATATCATCCTTGTTGAATTTTATGTGATTTTGAGAAAAATTGGATTTAATTGTTGAAATGTCATTTCAATTGATGAGTAATGGATGTCAAATTTTATATTCTAAACTAAACTATTATTATATAGAAGTTCATAGATAAATATAAACATCAAATAAAAATTAAATATAACACATATTTCTTAATTAATATTCAATGGGTAATTTGTGTTTTATAGATGAGGCGAAAATAAAAATCATTGATTTTCTAATTTTATTAGAGTCTGTTGATATCATTCAGGAATATTTTCCTTTTTTCCTCCAGATGATGATGATTTTTTTAAATCAAATCATACATAATGTTAGACCAATATCTAAGAGTTAACATATAATGGCCCTAATTGTGTTTAAATAATTTAATAAGAAACATCAACATAAAAATAATAAGGGATTCATTCACCAATTTTATCCCCCTAGGGTGAAACTGTCATCTTTTTAAGAAGAATCATGGATCAATGATACTCTAAAAATATTATCGAGAACATATAAAATTATTGATCATTAATAAGTACCCTCCTCCATTTATGGATGAGTTATTCAATAAATTATGGAGAAGAAAATATTTTTCAAATATTAATCTTTCATCCGGATACTATCATTTGAGGGACAAAAGTGAAGACATAACTAAGACAACATTTCATTTAATTTATGTAAATTATGAATTTATAGTAATTTAATTTTATCTTAATAATTCACCTCCTCTATTCATGGATTTAATTACTATATTCCCCATATATTACCTTCATCATCTTATTGTAGTATTTATAAACAATATTCTTATATATTCCAAGATAAAGGATTGATCATGGAGGAAACTATATTATTTTACTAAAGAACCTATTTTAGTATTTGTTTAATGAAAAATATATCATTTATTAATTTGGTTAAAAAAATCCATTTATGGTATTATAATATCAATAATTGGTTTTACATTAGATCCATAAAAGACCTTTTTTATTTAACATTATTATAGAACATCTATTTTGATATAGATTAGGTTTTTTATGATTGGTTAGATATTTTTTACACATTGTATGGTTTTTTCCATGGATATCTAATTTATTCACTAATATAATTCATAAGTGAGTTATATTCCTTTAAACTGATGATTATGAATAAATATTCGAGGAACTAAAGAAAAGGTTAGTCACTGAATCTATTCTCACGCTACCATATATTGGAGAAGGATTTTTTGATATATATTTATTAATAAAAAAGGTGATAGTGTATGTTATTATATGAATGATATGGTTATAGATTATTCAACAAAATAATTGAGGTTCATGAATAATATTACCGGACTAATGATTTAGAGTGAGAAGAAAAAGTCACTACATTTTTGGTATAGAGGAATTATCTCTACAGAGAAATGTGTTACATATATACAAGTCATAAAAGTTTAAAGTATATATTCATTTATAAAGATTTGAATATAATCTAAAGATTTTAGTGAGCATTAATTAATAATTATGACTTCTCAAAATAATACATCCTTATGATGTTAAAATATGAGGATAATTCTATGAGAGAGAAGATCATACTATATTATCTATGATAATAAAAAAATCCAATATTTATGTATATTCTATAAGTAGACATAGACTTATGGATGGAAGGGTATAAATACTATATTTTATAAAATAAGGTTTTATTAATCTATCCAACTAATGAATATAAGATAAAAATTATGATATAGATATAAAAATATAAGTAGAAAATGTGTTAGAGTTCAAATTTTATTTTAATGGAAGGAAAAGAGTCATTAATAGAGTATTATTTTTGAAGAAGGATTTATAAGAAGAATCTCAAAACTCATAATTTTCTAATAATCATTGAAGTAAATAATAAAGATTTAAATGTGTATTTCTGTATAGAAACCATGAATAGATATATGGAAGATTATGTATCTTGATGCTTGTCTTGTCTTCCTGGTTAGTTTTAGAGACTGATGTCTAAGGTTTTGCTAAACCCATTATCCATACCAGAGTGTAAGTAAGAAATCATAAATATGAATTTTGTTTTCATATTCCCGCAAACAACTAAATAACATAATGATATTTGGGTTTCAACTAATCCTTTAATGAGTTCAAAAAACATTCTTTATATCATAGAATATTAAACTCTTTATCCACCTGCCAGGATGTTCAACAAGGATGTGTTATGGTTTCATAGAGCTCCATATCTTGTTGTATATATTTGATTTCTTAGGTTTAAAAAAATGTTTTTGAGAATTCATAATGATTTTTTAGATATAGAGTTTTGTTTTAGTACTAACAATCATTCTCTGATATATGATTGACACGAAAAAATAGTTTAAAAATTAAAGGATATGTTCAGATCTTTTTGTATATATTTTAACATAGTTTGGATCAATACAATATTCTAGTAATGTTTTATTAAATAAATATCTTCTACTCTAAATTTATGATGGATGATTATGAATCCCTATATGGAATAATGTTCTTATCTCTTACAACCTTGGATAAAGATTAATAAATAATGACATTTTTATCGTAACTATTCGAAGAAATTCTATGGATGGTTAAATCCACTAAGCATCCCACGAAGGAGTCTCATGATAGACAAAAGAGTAATAGTGGGATTCATTAGAAGGATCTGAAATTTAATTTTTGTGAGAAGTAATTCCAATAAATCTCAACATGTATGATTTTTAGGTGATTAAATGATAATGGAAATTTTTACCCCTTATATATTATTATTTTTGATATTCTTGTTCGTATTGGGATAGTTTCTTATCTATTTTCACTCCCATTGAACCTCTCTTATGATAAATATGTGGTCCATTTTTCTCTCCAGATTTTGTACATACATATTCCATAACATGTACTAAAAACATAGGTTATACCTTATGAGTTTTCTCTTTCATAGGAATAAAAATTAATGTAGAAAAATATTATAGGGATAATAATCTTTATAATAACTACACGCATCTACATAATGTTATTTGGAGGAATGAATTTTTTTTGAAACTGCATGTAAACCTAAGGATCTGACAAAGAAGATGCATCCCCTTTTTTCATCAGAGTGATGTCATTTTAATGGATACATAAAACTTATTATGGTTATAATGTAACTCCCTCTGATTATATATATATATATCCATTGAAATAAACATTAGGTATTTGATAGCTTTCATTATATGATACACCAATTCAAAATAATTTTGATATATTAAAATATTATAACCTAGAAGTTAAATTATATGTGTTAATTTAAATAACTTCACAAAAAATTAATAATTTTTTTTTCGGATGTGATAATTTATTGATTAATTTAAAATAAATACTAACTTGGTTTTTACTAATGTTATTTTATTCTTCAAACAAATTTTTGTGAAGTTTGTTTTTTTTCGTAATTGAATTTAATAATAAATTTCACCAATTTTGTAAACAATTAATTTTAGAAAATGTGTTTCATTTTTTAAATAATAATTTCACTATTATCTTATGATGAATTTTTGATATTTTTCTTCAAATTATATTTTTTGGTGAATAATGGAAAATTCTATTTTTACAAATAATCCTAACTTTTTAGAATTATTTGTATATAATTATGAATTATAAATTTTTTAATAATTTTTCAAAGAACAAATATGTATATGATAAGTGAATATAAAATTATAATTTTTTTAACTTATAGAACCAAATTTTTAATTTTAGCACTTATGTCGTATTTTAAAAAAATATTAATGTCAATACCATCTACATTTAGTATCTCAAAAATAATATTTCAAAATTTTAAAAAAAGAAATTTAGAATATATTTAAATTTTAGAATCATTATTTATAAGTTATATAATACGGATTTTATAATTTTTGGGCTTAATAGATAAATTATATTGGTCAAAACAATTAGCATTTTTGAAAACAGAAATGGTAAAAGTGATTAACCATAGAGGTAGACATGAATAAAATTGTTAATATATGTTTCAATTTAAATTTTGGATTTTTTTCCGAGATTATTTTTTATCCACTCCATTATTTGTGAATTTTTTCCCAATTCCATGAAATTGACTTCCAATTATTTAAAATGTTTAGGAAATTATAGAATTGTCACTCAATTTCACTTATAAATTGGGTGCTCCTTCCCTCAATTCCGCTCACACCAAAACCAATAATGATTATACCATACATTTTTAAACACTATAATCCAAACTCTTCAACTCCTTAGAGATTTTTTCTCTTCCTAAAATATCATCCCATCATTATTTAATTCTATTCAAAAATAGATAATCTATGAAGTTTGGTATACGTTCTTAACTTCTAATTCCATTTTATTAATTATTTATTCATTTTATTCTACATAAAACAAAATTTCCACATATTAAAATGACAACATCATTATCATTGTTATGCTATTGTGTTATTAAAATAATAGTACAATCATTAACCACAATCTCCATTTACATTATGAAATAAGGAATACTTGACTCGTCTGTTGTGTCGACTACCTCTTCCCCAAATAAACATAATTTTTGCTCCATATACAATCATTGATAATTATTATAATATATTTAAATTATATTTATGAAATTTATAAAATTATATTATTTATTAAAAGGTTGATTAATATTTAAATTTATATTTTTTTATCTATTAAAAAATGGAATCATTGCTCATGTGTACATAAAGATTTCCCTCCCAATGTTGAAATTTAATCAATTTTCTGTGTTTTTATTTATATGAATTGATATAAATATGTATATAATGATTAAATAAAATATTTTAATCATTATAAAAAATATTGATATTAAACATCTAGGTTAAATGTATAAGGAATATAACATAGAAAATAAAACATACCAGAAAAAATAAGTAATTGCCCTCAAAAATGATAATGATAGTGATATATTATTTTTTAATAGATGATAAATGTTATATATAAATTATGAATCTTATTATAAGTATATTTATGGTTATATTATATAATAATAATAAATTTAATGTTTTTATACATTATGAAGGGGAACATATAAAATAATACAGGATTGATGTATGGGTTATAATGTTACATTCTATTTTTATGAATTTTTTGTGACAATTGAATTATATGATATATCTCTCCAAAATAATTTTTTTTTATTTCGTTAGGTTCAATTTTTCATTTCATTTTCCACTATTTCTATACTTTAGTGATTTAATGAATTTTTATAAGGAAAATTAAATAATTTATATCTTTGAGAAAAATTACTTTCATCCATGATAATTATATCATTAAAATATTTTTAATGAAAGTTCTAAATTTTTACTAAATATTTATGTAAATCAATTTAAAAAATTATCAAATTTTAAATTATTATTAATGATTTTGTTTCATCTTCCAAACCATTTAATATTTATTTTTTATGGAAAATATAAAATGAATTCTTTTTAAAATATATTTTTGTGTTGTTCTCCCAACTACCATGAATTATTTTTCCTATGAAGAATACTTTATATGATTCCTTGGAAAATTTAAATGAAAATATATTCATTAATATTTTAATGAAAATTAATATTAAATAATTGAATACAAAAAAATGATTACATTCCTCATCAAATATTTTGGATATTTTTAAAAGGTATATTCTTGCTTTTATATTTTATATAATATACTAGATATATAATATTTTTCAACATATTTATTATTTTATTTTATGGTTAATGATTAAAAAAATATTTTTTGAAACACTTTTATTTTTTAATGTTTAATCAATGATTAAATAATGTATTTATTCATGTTCCTATGAAGTACATATGAATGGATTCCGATTATGTGATGGGTGCTTCATTTGAAAAAAACATGTTGGGTTATTACATCATATTACAACAGTGAGTGGTTATGTTATAAACCAATAATTTTTGGGTCCCTTATATCTAAAAAATTAATTAGATAATGATGATGAAGTTGAGAAGATCATAATTGATAGTGATTTTTATAAACACCTAAGAGATGATAGATTTAACTAAATGTATGTTACTCCTAAGAAAATTTTAGAAACAATAGGGTTAGAATTTCTATTATGGTACATATTCAACATTGATAATAATTGGAGTGAACCTTGATAATAGAAGTTATTTTCTAGTCTTATGTGAATTCTAGAAACTTATAAATATTCATATGATATGTTCTAAGGTATCATGATTTTTTAGTGATGATTCAATATTCCTATGTCATATGTATCAATATTCAAATATAATTGTGGAAGGATTCATATTTTCAATATATTAATTGTTTGGTCTTATTTTAAAATGTTATGCACGTGTTCTTAAGCCCTTATTCATACACTATTATTGATTATGATCAATGAAAAATATCTCTCTTTTTTACTATAATTGATAGTTTGATCCAACAATTTATTGTGTTTCCTTTTCTCTATGATAAAAATAATGATAATACGTGTGACATGTCTAAGAAGGGTTCTGGTTGTGACAAACTTAGTTGGAGATGATTTAAATCTATTATATACTGGTTTTATATATATATATATATATATGATTCCAAATACGGTCATACATTATGTTTTTGAATATATTATAATGTTATGTTATGAATATTCATTCAATAAGATGTAACATATATATGTGTTTAATGTTTTGGTCATTATTGTATTATATATTAATTAAAGGATCTTATACCTAAAAAGCATCCATCTTATTGGAGTGATATTAATATTCAAGAGAGACCCATATGTAATTCTCTCCCAAAACCATGTCATGTATTAATAAAATATCTTGGAATAGTCTTCCAGAATAACATCACTATACTCCTTTACAACCCTTTGAAACACAATATATTGATCCCTCAATAAACACGTCACCAACAATAACATCAAAGATTATGTAGACTCAAAATAACCGAGAACAATCCAATTACCTAGCTCTCAAATAATTCAATAAGGTTTTATATCAGCAAAAAAGAATATAAATTTCCTACTAAAATAATACATGGTATTTTACAACTAAATATCGACATTCCTTATCCAAGGTGATTTAATTTTTTATTTATGTAAATAATGTAAAATAACCCATGATTAATATATTTATTTGATCATCTCATAATCTCTTTATATATTATAAAACATATCTACTTCTTAATCTAATTTTTTTAATTAAAAGGGAAGTGAATGGTACTTCACATAATTTCCCAAAGAATGTACTAATATGGATTTAATAAGTGAGTGTGTAACTCCTAATTCATATAAATATTACACATAGTTTTAATAGAAAATGATACGATGTCCCATAAGATATATATATATATATTCTCACTAGCATCATTAAATATTGAATCTATAACACTAGTATTTTAAGGCACATTATCCTAATCTTATGTATTTTGAGCCTATAAAATGTTTGGATTTAGTTTTGGGAGTTATAGTTGGTTTTTATGGTGATTAAGACATAGTTATCTATTTTTTGGGAATAATATACTATAGATAATTTCCTACAATGTAGGACTTTTGTGGTTTCTATGTAGAGACCCCCAGATGAGGTAAAATGGGATCATCTTGGATTTGATTTTCTAATTCAAATTTTTCCACAACTATATTTTAAGAGGTGGGAATGAATATCACACTCGTTTGATGAACAATGGTTTAGGGGATTCATTGTGTCCCCCTTTAAGGAAAATATGATCTACATCATAGAATAAACTATAGAATTTGTACCCAATTCACTATAAAGACTTCACCATGGTATTGGGGGACTATATTGTGTTCTAGGGGGATTGCACTGTAGAGATGTATATTATGCCATGCTGGGGATCTTTTGAGATTGAAATTGCTTTATGAATTTATTTGTTTTAAAGACCTATGACCATGATTTTTACTATATTCATATATGTTATATATTTTCTCTCTCCTCATAGGCTCATAAAATAATTCCCATTGATGGAGAAACATGTTTCATGAAAATCAATGTTCATATGACAAAAAAATTATCAATATGTAATTATCCCTCCTCATTCATCATTGATCTACTCTACCCCTCTCCCTCATATCCATAGATCTATTCAGATATAAATTTATCTATGTTCTAGGATGTGGGTGTTTATGTTATCTTATTGATTAATTTGAAGGGAAGGAGTTATAAACTAGTATCATGAATGTTTTAGTGAAATTTTGTGTTTCCATCACCCATTGAGAATACGGTGTCTTATCTCAAATTTCCACAATTCTATAACTTTATTGTTTAGTTTTTTAATGTTTTATAGGTTTTTATTTGGAATCATTGTGTGATTTCATAGAGAAAACATGTTTGGTTTTTGTTTTGGAAATATGGTAAATATGGTGAATTTTTAAAAGACACCATTTTATTTATAATATCAAAAATATTATTTTTGAATTATTAAACAATTCTAATGTAAGAAACAAGTTTGATAAAAATTGCTTCAAAGGAAATATTTCTTATGGAGAATTATTTGGTGTGGAATTTGGCATGATTGGGTTAGTGTGTGTTCAGTTTTGGTCTCTTTGGTCGGATGTGCCTCTTTCATGGTTGGATAAATTATGGTCATGGAGTACGAATATTGATGGTAAAATCAAGATTGGGTTTATGGATCTATATATGTAGATTTGTTTATGCATGTGGTGATATGGAAAGATATAGAAATTTTTAATGGATATAAGAAACCTTTTTAAGGTTTTTTCACACTTATTTCTCTTGGGATTTATTTAAATTGATTAACTCCATTGAAAATTTTTAATAAAAAATGTGATAAATAGTTCTTTTCCTAGTGTTGTGTGTTAATAAATGTTTGTGTTATAAATTATTAGTTTTGATCCACCTCTTACATAGGAACTTTTTTGTGTTTTTTATGTCAACTACAATGATACGTGGAAATTGATGATTAATTATTTCACTTATAATGCATCTTGGTAAATTGATCTTGACATGTGCTATTAGAGTTTAGATCTTTTTATAGTTTTCCACGGTATTGTAACGTGATGAAATTGAGTCAAGTTGTCCTTTTTTTATTTCATATTCAACATTCCTAGTTTTTCCCCAATAATTTCAATCGGTTTTCAGATTAAAAATATTTTTAATTTATGATTGATCTCCTTCGAGAGACCAATATTATTATTCTTACATCATATAGGATAGAACTAATGAAATTGATTTAATTTAATGTTCAACTAGATGATATTTAAAGAATATGATTAATTCTTTATCAACCACATCTCCATGGGTAGCAAGGGTTATTTATAAAAATAATGATGATACAAATCATGTAATTTGTGTGGATTATCATAATATTAAAAAATTATGATAAAGAATCAGTATCTTCTTCCATTATTTGATGATGTTTTTACCCATTTAGGTGAAACCAATGATTTTCTAAAATTTAATTATCATCATAATATTACCAAATTCTTGTTGAAATGAATATATTTCAAAGAAAAATTTATAGTCACTATAAACATTACGAATATGTGGGCATTACCTTGCTATTATGAAACAACCAGTGGAGTTAATATAATTTAGGAATTGAGACACCAATAGGTTTCTTGATTTCCTTTTGGTGGTGTTCATTGATAATATTTTGGTGTAATATTGGAAAAAATAGGACCATTATGAACACATGGCTAGTGTGGTCTAAATCTCGTAGGAATATCACATTTATTATAGGATTTAAAACTGTGATTAATGGATTTTAGAGGAAGTCTTATATAGTCATGTCATTTCTAAAAAGGATTTTTTTTATTTCACTACCCATCCACCTATGACCCACCAAGTTAGCAGTAAGATGACTATGAAACCCCAATCATACCTCTAACTTTCCTGTTGTGAAACCCAACGCCATGTTCTGATACCTCACACATTGCAGTCCTTCACCTAATTACCTGTAGACATACACCAATATCTAAACAGTCATACAAGGGTATGAGGTAAATAAAAAATAATTCTAAAATTTAAGAAAAATATATATCTCATAATACATTTAAACATTATTACTAGAATGGAAAAGGTAAATTACAAGCCTATGAAAAATATAAAAATGTTCCAACATACAATGAAATAGCGTACACATTCCAAATGAGACACCAAGAAAGAACTATGTTCTATCTATCCCATGATGCACCACTAGCTCATGGACCTCTGTATAATCCATCAAAAAGTGTTTCATATTTATAATACATGACATTTACTATTAGAGATGATTAAGGGGTGATTATGAAAATACCAATGATGACACCCCAAAATCATCAAACATAAAGCATCAAGAGACTATTCTTCTCATCATCAAATAGTTAATTTAATCAGGATACGAAAAATATAAAGAAGAACATATACATCCAATATATACCAATTATAGACAACCATACTAAAATAGGACTCAACAATACAACCAGCCACTTGATTCTTCTTGGGGATTTAAGGTAACAATTACCTAGGATAACTATCTCCATGGGTTACGTTATCACTGATGAAACTCCTCTTAGAGTTCATACTCGTTAGGCCTCTCAAATTAATAACTCGTTGCATCTTTATAGATAATATCATCCATATAGGGGATAACACCCAACTCTTATATAGGACTCCAAAAACTCTACCTAGAATAAACTTTTTTTTGGGAATGTATGCCCATGTAAGATAGTCATAGCGATTCCACAATCCCCACCTAGGGAAACATAGGGAATGATAGAGGATCCCCCTAGTCTCATAATGGGATATGAAAATATAAATTCAATAATACACCCATTAATGGGATCATAATAATATACTAAGGATAAAACCCAACAATTTACCCTCATATAAATGGACTAAGTGGACACAATCAAATGGTACTCATCCAAACTGAAGGCAAATAGGGCCATAACTTTCCCTAGAAAATTTACATGTCATGTAATGGGACATACAAAATATTTTTGTTCTACCCCAAGTCTAAATGTATCATTCCTTATCCCAACACATTTTTTCCTAAATATACATGGTGTTTTATCTCAGGATAAATGTAATATAGAATTTAGGCTGACACTTTGGGTGTTTTCAGCCTGTTCCTATGTACATCATGTCGTGATCGTGTAAAATGGTCATTCCGATGTTCTAGATCTTTATTTAGAACATGGTCATGATGATGAACTATGTATATTCCCATGTTCCAAGCCATGTGCATTTAATTGTACCCATGGGATAAATAGAGAGCTATTGGAACTAGGTCGCATTGCATATTCCTTAAGTCACATGGTGTGTGACACTATTCTCTGGACAAAAACCCTTTCACTATAGAAAGGGGACAACATTGCATGTGTTAATTATATTATACACCATGAAGTTACTAAATTTATGTAAATATTATATTTTTTCATTGGTTCTCTTAAACCACTCCCAATGTCTTCCCCAACACCAATCAGACATGGTTATCATGGATATGGGGTTGATCAACAATGACATCACATGTGGATGGATTCTGGACAAATTACCTACATGGGAATCATATTGAAATTCACCATTCCACATTCAAAACACTAAATTGAAAATGGGTAACACTATTTTCATCATTATCTACCTTCGATTATCCTTCAATATCTTGGAACCTTGATTTCTCCATCATTAACAAACCTAAATCCTCTGTATCAATATTTTTCACAAAAAGAGGCCTGTAATGATTTAATAATAGGTATTTGTCAAACTACTATCCAAATGTATTATTGGATTTGACCATGAAAATAAAGCTGGTTGAAATGAAGAACCCAAAAGGTTGTATGATCCTCGGCTGTTTTTTGGATTCTCCATTATTTGAATCTATTTAAACAAAAAATTAAGAACCAATAAAATTAAATGAAAAATATCACATAAGGATAACCTCATTATAAAATCATGGATAACCCATGAATCAATTTATATGTTGATTTTATTTTATTTCATAATGGAATATTCATACAAAGAATAAACCATTTTCAAAAATTCCTTACCTTGAATTATGTTCTAATAATGATGAATAATAGATTTGTATTTTCGGAATTATAGATATTCATGAACACCATCGGCATTGGGGACCCATTCCATACTCCGATCAATAATCCATGATCCCAATTTCCACCAATTATCCTCCAGTATCACCTCTATAATCCTAAGAGTTATGTGGAAAACCATATTACATGGTTATATATTAATGTTTATAGAGGATATTAATTGAATATTTTAATTAAAAAAATTTAAATATATAAATAATTTATTTAATAACTTCTCCCTCAATAAAGATAGAGCGAAAAACTTAATATCAATGATGAATATGTCAACCCTAGGTAAAACTATATTCTTTATCCATCGGCAGTCTTAGACTTCCTATCATATATCTCTCTTATGAGTTATTACATATTTATCAAATTCTGCTAATGTGATATAATATATTTAATATTTTTTAAAAATAAACATTGAGAAGAAATGGTCCTCAAAATATGATTTCATCCTAGTGCCTTATTGGGAATATAATCCTCAATATATTCCAAAGTATCAAATGGAATAAATAGGTATTTTACATTCTCCCGAAAACTGGGATTATCATAAAAAAATTAAAAATCCCACTAAACAAATATGATGGGCTCGGGCTCACATCAGGGTCTTGCACTCCCATATTTTCTCGGGAATATTCTTATGCTATGACATGTTGTCACCAAGGGAATCACCATACAATATAGAATATTAACCTATCGATTTGTTACCTTTATCTGGTAATCTGTATAGGTAGATCTATCCTTGATGTATATATCCCCCCAATTGATAACAAGTGATATTTCATGAATGTAAGTCATAGTTGTGACATGTGGAAGATTCCATGTACCCGATCTAATTGTAGTTGCAGGGAAAAGAGGTACACATCTATGATAACTCTATGTAATATCTGAAAATGACCTTTTAATTTCAATGATAACCTTCATACTAAGAGAAGTATTTGAAATCCATGTCAAGGTGATACCTATAGAAACAATTGGTCTCCCTTCTCAAAAAAATTGCCTCCATCACTAGTCTTTATATTTCATATAATGGACATAGGTAGTCTTCATCCTATCCAATATGATATATGCCTTATCTTTCATTGCACACACAAACGCTAGGACTATTGGTGCGTACCCTCTAGATTAGTCAATCCTAGTTGTGACCTCACCACGGTTAGGATATCCTCCCAACTATAGACAAAGTTCAACATGAAGGCTTGCAAAATGTACTCCAAAACCAACATTTGTTTTTCAGTCTCTCATTCAGTATAGGGGTGAAAGGTCATACTCATATGAAACTGAGTACCAAAGTCCTCCTATAATATAATATATAGTTTTGAAATAAAGAGAGTAGGATGATACGAACGAATATTCAAGGGAACTCCAGGAAGTCATAATTTCTCCAACATATAATAGGGTCCCATGATATATAGTAAACCTGGGTCTCTAGTTGTTAGGATGTGGTCCTACCTAGTGATTCAGTCTAAAATCATCCAAATGGATTCTTGTAATTATGACATTCATGGAGGAATAGTCATAATGTCCCTATATATAACATAAAACATCCACATTAGCACCTCATGGGGATTATCTATTCCCAATAGAACATGGTGTTTATCCTTTACATACATACTTGTGAGGAATTAAGAGTCAAAATCCACTACACACTTCTTCATACCTATTCAGCAGAACTATCATTGAAGGGATTGGTATATTTTCACCACACATGGATGTTAAACTATGGGTCTATTTGGAATTTCATCATAACAACCTCACCCAACATCATGAGTACCAATATCAATCAACTAAAAATGGAAATATGATCCCCACCATTAGTCTAACCTATCAAGATCACATCCAGTGGATATATATGTATGTAATGTACCAGAGTCATTATCTCTAATGTGAGCCTCCCTATAATGATAATGAATTATTGGGTTAACATAAATATACTCTAGATATATTCCACCACCCTCACACACTATGGAAAAATTTGATTAGGATAATTAATCTAACACATAAAACAAGAACTTTTAACAAGACTTCATTATAAATCCATCTTCTTCAGTTTTCCCCATTTTATGATTATGTAATATCTCAATGTAATATCATGGAAAAAATCTAACCATTACCTCTATATCAAATTTAGTCCCTTTAGTTAGAAGATAAACTTGAGACTTCAATGGTTAGAATAGATGATAAATCTCTCACCCATAAGGTTTTTTCACAAAATGATTGGGGAGAACACAACCAATATGATATCTAGATCAGGGTCCACATAGCTCTTCTATTATATTCTCAGCATTCAAGACCCACAGCTGATCACATTCTTTCTCTACATCAAAACACAGGGAACCCCAATTCTAAATTAATCATTTAATAGTATGTACTCAATAACCTCCTATGGAAGCATTAATATGGGGTCTCTCATCAACCTATTCCACAACCCCATAATATAATGATGTATCATTTCCATTCACCAAAAAATATTACAATTTTATGTCAATATATTCCCAGATTTTATCATCCTAGATACATCTATCACGAGTCTATAATAGTTTCCTTCCAAATGAAAGATGTTTCACACCTCAGTCACAATATGGTTGGATCAAAATAAAACACTTAATAAAACATAAATGATTCAACTATTACCCCCTCCACTAAGATGAAATGTCCCAAAAAATGACCACTTGAATCTAGAACTAACACTTTGATGGATTTCCATAAATATGTTCCCTCTGAGTATTCTTATTTCCATCCTTATGTGAGTCTTTTTCTCCTCCATAGATAGTGAGTACACTAGAATGTAATATATTATGACCACCATGAATAGGTATTTTAATGCATGAAAGTTATGGTTTATGAGTACCATAAACAATTATGAGGAATTTACCACACCTGATGGAATCACCATGTACTCATAATGACTGTAGTGACACTTGAATGTCATTATCAGAATATCTACATCTTATACTCAGAGATGTTGATAACAAAATATATATACTACTATCTAGAACCATCTTTCCCTATAAACTAATTTAGAGGTCATAAATCATTCCCATTCAATAAATATTTTTCATGATATGAATCAAGATATGGTAATCCAAAACAACCTCACATTTTCGTCTTACATATTATTGAACAACTCTAGGGCTTCCCCAGGTGATACAAAGGTTCTTATAATTCTATTCCTCTATAGGTACTCTAATTTCACCTTCTTGTCATAATGATCTAAAAGATCCAGTTTTTATGATGGTGAATGTATCAAGGCATTCCTTAGGTGAATGTCTATATAGATGTATATCTCTCATTTGGGAGGTATTTCCAACATGTTCTCAAGAATGATGTCATCCTACTCAACCACTACAAAAAGACTCTTAAATCCCATAATATCCACAACTCTAAGGGTAGTAATAGAAAACTGATGAGTAATTAGTTATATATTCTTATGTATGTGATGATTTTTCTCTACGTAGGATTCCTTCTCACCCTTGATGGAAAACATCCTCCCATCACTATAGGCACACAACAACATCCACAATAAATAGCCAGTCTCAGCAGGAATTGTGGATAGACAGTCTATTCATAAGATAATATAAAAATGCCTCAACACAACTAAAAATATATCATAAATTAATCTCCCTCTATTGATAGTTAGGTTATAGCATCCACACATGTTTTTTATCACTAAATCTCATTCGATGCTATTCTACAAGAAAAGGTTGGCACAATGTCTTAGTTGAAATATATTGGTGTCAAATAAGAGATGATTAATGAACATATTGGCTCACACTCACATCAATTAGAACTCAAACTATATTATGTAATACATATACCACACCTATAATTGTCCCCTAAGAATCTAGGTCAAACGCCTCCACTTCCTATACATATCCTCATCACATACCACTAGTTCCCTAATTCATGCATAAATTACATGGTGGTGGTGGTAACAAAAAATCAAAGAGTCTTCCACTTCCAACTACTTTGTAGAATCATCTCCCATATCCACATCTCAATGTAATTCCTTTATATAACCACTATCCCATCCTATAAAATAAATTACCATTTTTCTACAAGAAGAAAGGTGGGTTAGAGTATCCCATGTGAGATTTCCCTGACCATCGAAAAAAAATACCACATGTCACTGGGATTACTAAAACTATCCTATGATTTCTAAAATTTATAACCTCTATCCAAAGACCATCTCATTAATCACCTTGAACACCTAAATCCCTATTTATTCCTTGGGTTACTAGATTCTGAGGTCTAAAATCTTATGTTCCCACTAACATCACTATTTTTTGTGTCTTCTCATCCAGAAAGATCTCCTCCAATAATGAAACCCAAAAAATATAGTATAAGCGGGAAGGAAAATATCAATAAATATAAATATAATATATCATATTATCCCATGATCAATATTAAATTCATAGAAGAATATATTTCAATCAATATCTAGATTGTATCTCAATGGTATAGTGATACATGAGGAATATACTTCCACTATCATGATATCATTCTGATGTTTCATAATCTCATGAATGTGAATCCTTTATAACATGGTTGGATAGAACTCCACCGTATAGAGATTATGTAAAATTTAACATTTTAGATTGGTCACATATAATGTATTAGTCAATATATTACACCATCTTCTTATGGATATTTGAATAATACATTCCTCTACGACCACCATCTTGTCTATAGGGTTTGTAAAAAGGCAGAAAACATGGTTACTACCTCTAGAAAAAGCATGGCTTCATGGGGTTTTAGATCACCCAAAAACCTAGGTGTTGACTCCGCAAAAGCATGGGGATTTAAAAGATCCCATACAAATCCTCAGAATATACTACCGGTGAACCCTACTATATTTTGGGTGGTGGATAAATATTATATAACCCAGTTGTTCCTCCTCCTGTGGAAATACCAACAAAAATCCTTGACATAAGAAGGATCATCACAAAATCCTATTCTGTAATGGCTGCATGTCATTTTTGAAGAATCCAGAAATAAAACAAATATTTTCCATGTTTAAAGAGTATATATAATGATCATTCAAAAGAAGAATATGGAAGTTAAATACCACTCTTATATGATACATGTACCAATATTTTCCAAGAAACCAATTCCTACATATACCGAGTAAACAAGTAGGTTATCCAAGTCCTAGTGAATAGATATGTCAACCACCTTAGAAACACTAGATTACTTATTTTGAAATGAAAACTCAAAACACTTTAATACTATTTCCATAAATCCCTAAAAAAATCACAGATCTAGAAAATTATCAAAAACTGTTCCTAATATAGCTGCTCTGATGTCACAATGTCTCCACCCATCCAGTAGAGGCCCTTATTAGCCATCAATATTAGGATTTTGATTACCCACTCCTACCTATAATATAACAGGGTTGGAATCTAGTGTTTTATAGGAATATATCAGACATGAAACCCCTTATCCAATGTACTTTTACACTTTCACACGTATATAATCATCCATACAATGCTAAATGTAATGTATGATCGATACCATAATGCATTATTAACATTTATCCCCCAATAAATAATGAAATATGTAATGCAGAGCATACATACAATATACAATCCTACAATAAATATCCATAATGAGTACAACATATAAAGGAGGAGACTCCTGTCTAATGAAATCGCTGACAAAAACCATTATTTTTCAGCTCATTTTTCATTTTTTAATCCCTTTACTTACAATACTTCATCAAAAGTAATTTCATTTACAACAAATAAATGTATGATCATAGCCCATGTAGGTGAGAGTATAACAATGCCTATTATGACACCCATAAATCCCAAAACCTAAAAAATCAGGTGAATAGTCATCTAAACATCAGCATGGTTTGTGAATAAGAATATAATACATATCAATAATAATACATATTACCTAGATATACTAATAATAGACTCTAAGTCACAATGTGTTCTAAAAATATACTTCCAACCAGAACAATCTTCCCTAGGATTCATGGTGATGCTTATCTAATAGAACTCACTCCATCATCGATGCAATATCTGACTTTAGTCATCTGAGATGTCATTATCATCAGGTCTCACATTATATGTACTCACTATATCTCCAATGATCTTAATAAAATTATATGATATCATAACTAGTGACCATAAAGGAGATTGAGACCCCTAATTTGAATAACCCACTATGTAGGGGATCAAACACTTGAATAAGTTAGTCATGCCAATTTAACACTTTGGGAAAGGGAGATTTATATTGGATCCCACTTATATATATTGAAGGGATACCAAGAACTCAATATTATACTAAACATTTTTGGGGATAAAATCACATACTAAGGACTTAATGGGACATTATACCCTCTTTAGAATGGTCCAATGGAAATCAATCACCTAATACATGACCCAAATTATGAGAAAGAGGGACACAACATACACTAGAAAATGTATTATTCCAATATTCGGTGGTACATGGTGTTTTTGGTCTTCCCTGGGTCTACCCATATCATATGTCTCAAATTGAATTTTTTATTCCATATACATATATTTTTATATTATAATCAATGGTGTCTATAGGTTGACCTAGAACTTGAGTTCTACAATCCCATACCCGTGTACATCAGGTTGTGCCTGTGTACTATGGTCTCGCCCATGTACAGAGATGTGTCTAAGAACAATGTTGTGGCCACGTAATCTGGTCATGCTTGTGTGCTTGGTCATTTCCATTCCCATATACCCCTTGGGTACATTCCAGCCTTTCTGTAATAGGTTACACAGTTTGTTCCATGTATCACAAGATGTAATAGAAATTTCGTTATGTGAAAGCCCCATAACTATATAAGGAAGACTACATAATATGTATTCATCTGAAAACACATAATTTATTTGAAAATGTTATAGAAATTATATTATTTTTCACAGAATCACCCATGTTAATTCCACTGCATTATCCACCACCAACTGGGTATATAACAAATTAATATGGGGATGACCAACCATACCATCCATGGTATCCATATTCTTACCATTTAACTTAATCTAGAATCTCTTTCCATCAAACTAAATCACACAAAAAATTAAAACTACAAATAAAGAACTCCACTGTGATCTCAATCTATATCTTAACATACTCTATCATTAATAAACATTGATCACCCTATTGATCACATACCAGGTCCCCCCTATACAAATTCATTGTGATGAATAATAGTTTGAGAAAATGGTCAAATATCAGTTATTTATGAAATTCCAGAAAAATGTTTTCTCTCTGGTTATTTTACATATAATCATAGAAGAAATGAACAAAACTAAAAAGTGTAATTAACATGTACTTTTTTGGGTTTGACGTGATCCATTTTTTTAGAATGACAAAAAAGAACAAATAATAAACTTTTAAAGTAAATTCCTCAATATATCATGAGGATAAACTGAACATTAAAGCATTAATAATCCTCAAATCAATGTGTTAGTTTATTTGATTTAAATTTATCCTAGAATATTCAAAAAAAGAATAAACCATGGAAAAACTTCCCTAAAATGACTTGGCATCAATCGATGGTGAAGAAAATATTGTAATTATTGTCATTAGTTATATCTATGAACTCAATATTCATAAGAGATCCATGTGGTAAACTAATCATTGGTATATTGAATAAATTTTCACAACTCGACCCAAGATGTGGACTGAGACACAACTACCCCATGCTCGCCTCCAGGGTCTAGGAGGTGGTGACAAGTGTTGATGGCATAACTAACTCAGGGAGGCCTTTTCCTAAGTACTTGTACACACACAACAAACTCAATGCAAAGTTATAAAGGTAATGAAATAAAAGATGAGAAATTTCTCTAAATAAACCAAACATACATGGACCTCTAAATAGTGTGATGTATGGTAGTGTAAAATGAAAAGAGAAATGGAAAATACATTCCCAAACAGAAATGAATCAGAACCTGACAAAACTAAAAATGAGTAAATAGCAGAGAGATCCTAGCTACTATATCCCACGATATGACCACTCTACATGATCCATAAACCCTGTATCCCTAAGCCCCTATAAATTCATGATTGACAGGTCCACCTTCTTCCAAAGAGAAAACAATTTTGGGGAAAATCCTATTAATGGGTGAGTATATACATACCCATTATAATGCCATGAAAAGCTGAAGCAGTAGAAATAAGAGATACCAATGAAGAGGGAAAGAGTATATAAAACATATTATTGTAAGAGATTACATATCAACCTAACAAGAGTGTTAATGTAAGATAATATAAACACAAGGATCTCTCAATAGTGAGTAGATAAACTTATGATTAAGTCTTCACTACCAATATTTGAAGAGTTGAATCGTCCAACCATGATAATATTGACATGAAAATCATGGTTCATGCCCTATACATCTTCACCTCTCCATGAAAAAGGGTAACATAATCCTAAGGAGTGGGTAATGAAGGAGGATATATTAATAATTGCTCAATAAAATAATCCCAAATGAGAGAGTATGGGGATCTTCATTTAATAGCTCTACCCAAGAAGAAAATTCACAAACAGTTCCAAGGTAATTCCATATATGGTTCTTAGATCCTCATGTGTTTGCCTATGAAACACAAGTATAAGTCACTACACCATGATACTAACCTTTTGGTGTGGAATTGACTTGACCTAATTGTATTAGGTCTCACCACAAGAATATGTCTCGATGGGGAAAGTATCAATCTTTATCATGATCTTAAAGGTATATCAAAACATGTCTCTTCAATATTTCACATAACCAATGGTTTACAAATTTTAGGAAAGGATCTCACACCCTACTACTTTAAGAGGATACTACTATTGTATTCATTGTGGAATTCCTCTGCCAAGTCATACTAGATGGTACCGCTCAATAATTTCACTAGTGAATACCACTATCTAGTCCTACTAAATTACATGCCCGATGAGTCATTAGTGAAACATTGTTTCCCAACATAGCTGGAGGGTTACACCTAGAAAATTTCATCGGAAATGCCACTGCCCAGCCTAGCTAAAGGGTAAACCCAAAACGTCAAGGAAGTCCACCGCCCAGTCATACTGGAGTGAAACTATGAAAGATCATCAAGGAATTCAATGGACCATCCAAACTAGTGGTTAATACCAGAACTGCCACCAGGGTATGACCCTACCCATCCTTGTTGGAGGGTAATCCTTTCACTACTATGTTGATTATGTATGATTTTTTTGGTCATCAGGTAGAGCCTCAACACATTCCAAACATAGAATATGTAACATCATATCATAAAAAACATTTCAGGACACCATCATGTTCTATGTGGAAACAAACATTGGATAGGAATCATGTGGACCAAAATACAAGTTCCAATAATCGAAATATGGATGCTCAAAGATCGTTCGGTAGAGATCAAGTAGAAAAAATTGTTGAGGGGAACCACATGACATGTGATCCCTCTTCACTGTCTGTCCATGTCTCCGGTTAGTAAAAGAGTATTGTCTGTGTAGGGTTACACACTATGTAGGTGGACTAAATTGTGTGTACTACCTATCTAGGGATCCGATCATTTATGTTGGTCATGTTAATGTACTTGGACCTTATGTCCATGTA
This sequence comes from Viscum album, assembly GCA_963277665.1. Lineage (NCBI taxonomy): Eukaryota > Viridiplantae > Streptophyta > Magnoliopsida > Santalales > Viscaceae > Viscum > Viscum album. The sequence goes on from OY728165.1 coordinate 1,041,368,940, forward strand.
CATTGGTACATGATATGTTGGCCTACATAGTATATAGCCTTATGGCCAACCCATATCCCTGTTTTCTTATATAGATTCCCCTCCTATGTGACCCATCACATGGGTCAAGAAACTTGGGAGGGTTTACACATCGTGTGAGGCCAAACTACATGTCTTTTAATCCTTATCATCTCCCAAACCCCGGTGCTATTACTGAGGGGGCTTACATGTTGTGTATTATTCCCACTACATGGTGTGTAGTTAGGTTTTTTCGAGAATGTTCTTCTTTCATGGATCTTCATATTTGATCTGAATTTTTTCAATCCACTTCAAATCCCAATATGATTCTTTTTGATATTTTTGGATCTATATGCGAACCATGATCTCTGGATGTTGTTCATAAAGAATCATCAATAGGAACATTCAGGGGTTTCATTATATTTTCCAAACACCACTGTTCCACTAATCGTCAATGATCCAATCTCCAAAATTTAGATTTACCATCCATTCGTTGGGATGATTCCAGATCTACAATCCACTCAAATAATCATTGTGGTTTTATTGATCTACCACAACTCTGAGTAACCAATCAATCTAGGGATGCCTTACAACTATCGAACTAGAAACCGCAAGGTTCTAACACTGATGAATTGGGGGAATCAAAAGCACCAATAAAATGTGTTTTACGATCATTGGTAAACCAAACATATCCAATTTATCTTTAACATGAAATTAGTATTATAAGGAAACTGGTAAAGAAATATGTAATTAATTAATAGCATTCAGAGGTTTTCAAAAGAAGAATAAATTAAAGATTATTTTTTGATGATCTCGAAAATTTAATCATTATTAAAAAACACCAATTATAGATCCCTTCCTTAGTTTGGATCGATCATTGTTGAAGGATGCACTTTCCAAGGATTTTAGCAGATGCTGCTGCATTTGTTTCACTTTGATACACATTGATTCAAAGTTTTGTCATTCTTTGCCAACACATGAAGAATAATGATCTATCACTAGAGAATGATAGAATATAATACAAACTTTTCCAAATTCCCTTAAACAAATATCTCTAGACCATCATGTAAGTTAATGTTTTATTAGTCAATTAATTAATTAACTAATTAATTAATGTAATTGTACATCCAATAAGTGAGGAGTTTGGTCATATTTTGTCAAGTAATTTTATGTTGTTTCTAGAAAAACAACATGTTATAGACACAATTGTGGTCTCAAATTCCAGATCTGATCAACCATTTAAGTGATATCTTATTTACTTTAATTAACCAAATATGTGAAATATAAAATATATTTAATATTTATATAAAATTAATTTTAAGAACACCAGGCCTTAGTATCACACTTAAACATAGAACTACGCTATGGAAATATAGTTTAAAATATTTTAATGTCTTATATTTAAACAATGTGATTCTACAAAATTCCCTCAATAAATATTTTAATCCAAAAAAAATCAAAAACTGAGAAAACAACTCAGGATATTGAGTCGGCATCTTTCTTTCCTACTCCCAAGAACTCTCCTACATGTTTCTGTCTTTTCTTAACACACGAACCAAAGGGATAGTACATCATATCTGGTTCCTCTCCTATCATTCCTTGATCACCAATCGGTTCTCCGTAAAGTTATCTCTATCCTAGATGTCCAGATCACCCATTTCAATGACATGTGTAGGTTCATTAATGAATTTCTTCAACTATAACACATGGAAGATATTTTTCACCCGGTCTAGATAGGGGGTTATGTGAGGTGTTGGGAAGCCTTTAAAACAGACTGTATGATCTTGAATGGCATGATGACCCTCAAGGATTGCATGCATCCATAGAGAAACCTTCATGTTCTATGTTGGGGGGTGAATCATAATAAAACATGGTCTCTGTGATCTGGATCTAAGGTTCTATGATGATAATCTGTGTTGGATTTAGGTCTAATCTGGGTCATCTTCATCCATTCACAAATGACCAGAACATTCTCCTTTTTCACCTTCACTAGATCAGGTCCCATAGGATATGACTCTCCAATCTCTGACCAACCGATCGGTCTTGGGATGCTTTCCAACTATAGAATAGGGAACCACAAGGTTCTAATGGTGAATAATGGGGGGAATAAAAAGAACCAAGAGAATGTGTTTTATAGTCATTGGTCAACTAAACGTATCCAATTTATCATTAACATCCAATTTGTATTAGAAAGAAACTGGTAAAGAAATATGTATGTAATTAATATCATGAAAAGGTTTGCAAAAGGGGCAACAATTGAAGAATAATGTTTGAACTTATTGAACATTTAACCAAAGGGAAAAAAATTGAAGACCCATTCCTTAGTTTTGATTGATTGTTTCTGAAGGACACACATTCCAAGGATTTGAGGAGATGATGTTGCATTTGTTTCACTTTGATTCACATTGAATTAGAGTTTTTTCATCCATTTCCAACACAAGAGGAAGAAAGATCTCTTACTGGAGAAAGATGGAATATATTCAAACCTTTTATGAATTCCCTTAAATAAATATCTCTAGGCTTGCAATTCGGTCAATGTTTTATTAGTCAATTAATTAATTAATTAATGTAAATGCTCATCCAACAAGTGATGTGTCTGATCATATTTTTTTTTCAGTCATGTTATGTAGTTTCTAGTGAAAACAAAATGTTATAGACTCAACAACGGTCTCAAATTTTTGATCTGATCAACCATTTAAGTGATATCTTGTTTTCATTAATTTACCTCATATGTTAAATATAAAAAATATTTAATATTTTTATAAAATTAATTCTGAGTACACCAGGCCTTATAATCGCACTTCATCTTAGAAATCAGTTCAAGAAATATAGTTTTAAATATTTTAATGTATTATAAGTAAAAAACGTATCTCTAAAATATTCACTTCATAAATATTTTAATCAAAAAAAATTCAAAAACATAGAAAACTACTCAGGATATTGAGCATTTATCTTGCATTCCTATTCCTAGGAACTCTCCTACACTTTCTGTTTTACCCCAACATACAAACCACAGGGATGGTACATCATATCGAGTTCCTCTCCTATCATTCCATGATCACCACTAGGTTCTCTATAATGGTATCTCCATCCTTGATGTCTAGATCACCCTTTTAATGTCATTTTTAGGTTCATGCATGCGTTTCTTCAACTATAACATAGGGAAGATATTGTGTGCTCGGTCCAACTATGGGTATTAGGTGAGGTGGTGGGATACCTTGCCAACCTAATGTATGATCTTGAATGGCCCGATGAACCTCATGTATTGCATTCCTCCCTCGACAAAACATCACATTCCATGTTGTGGGGTGAATCGTAAGAAAACATGGTCTCTATGATCAAGCTATAAGGGTATATGATGACGATCTGTGTTAGATTTACGTCTAATATGGGTCATCTTCATCCATTCCCAGATGATTGGAATTTTTTTCACCATCACAAGATATGATCCCATAGGATGTGACCCTTCAATCCCCATCCAAGACAAGGGTAACCTATTGGGTCTTTCATTGTGGCAACTAGGTCCTAGTGACTGCAAAAACACCCCAACATAACATGGCTGCCAGGTCCTGGCCCACCAGGTACCACTAATTGCCCCACACACACATGGTCCCCTCCCTGAGGCCCACCCACATGCCCAAACGGGTCATATAACTAATGACTGTTCACACAGGCCAACACATGTCATTTCCAATGTGTTTTGTCCTCACTCACACACACCCCGAGAAACTTCCCAGAAGGTCACCCATCCTAATCACTCACACACACCCTGAACCTCATGGATTGCATGCCTCCATCAACAAACCATTACATTCCATGTTGTTGGGTGACTTGTAAGAAAACATGGTCTCTATGATCAAGCTATAAGGGTATATGATGATGATCTATGTTAGATTTAAGTCTAATATGGGTCGTCTTCATCCATTCCCGGATGACTGGAAATTTCTTTTTTTTCACCATCACAAGATATGATCCCATAGGATGTGGCCCTCCAGGTACCATCAATTTCCCCAAAGACACATGGTCCCCTCCCTGAGGCCCACCCACATGCCCGAACGGGTCATATAAGTAATGACTGTTCCCACAGGCCAACACAAGTCATTTCCAATGTGTTTTTTCCTCACTCACACACACCTTGAGAATCTTCCCAAAAGGTCACCCATCCTAATCTATCACACACACCCTTAACCTCATGGATTGCACGCATCCCTCAACAAACCATCACATTCCATGTTGTGGGGTGTTCTGTAAAAAAACATGATCTCTATGATCAAGCTGTAAGGGTATATGATGACGATATGTGTTAGATTTAAGTTTAATATGGGTCGTCTTCATCCATTCTTGGATGACTAGAAATTTCATTTTTTTCACCATCACAAGATATGATCCCGTAGGATGTGAGTCTTCAAAACCCATCCAAGACAAAGGTAACCTATTGGGTCTTTCATATTGACAAATGTGTCCTGGTGACTGCACAGACACCCCAACATAACATGGCTATCAAGTCCTGGCCCTCTGGGTACCACCAATTTCCCCACAGACACATGGTCCCCTCCCTGAGGCCACCCACATGCCCGAACAGGTCATATAACTAATGGTTGTTCCCACAAGACAACACATGTCATTTCCAATGTGTTTTTTCCTCACTCGCACACACCCTGAGAAACTTCTCAGAAGGTCACCCATCCTAATTACAACTCAAGACCAAGCACGATTAATTATGGAGTTCTAATCTGGTAGGCTCTCGAAAAGGAAGGTGTGCCTTGTAGAAATGAGTCATATCATTTAGACATTTATCCCTTTATCATTTGGGGTTGTTGCAATCACTGTACCCCCCCCCCCCGTTTGAAGCACAACATCCTATTTGTGGGACCCACATATGAACACAAACAGTGCAACACACATAAGGATGGGTACCACCTCTAACACTAAATGTGACAACTAAGTCCCAGTGACAGCATATAAACCACGCTATAATAAGGTCATTAGGTCATGGCTGATCAGGTACCCCCAGTTTCCCCAAAAACAAGTGGTCCCCACCCGGAGGCCCACCCACATGCCCGAACGGGTTGTCTAACTAATGACTGTCCCCACAGGCCAACACATGTCCTTTCCATTGTGCTTTGTCCTCACTCCCACACATCCTGACAAACTTCCCAAAAGTTCACCAATCTTGATCACTACTCTGGGACAAGCACACATAACTATGGAGTTTTAATCAGAAAGGCTCCCAAAAAGGAAGGTGCACCTTTTTTACATGATTCATATCATTTAGTCATTTATCCCTTTATCGTTTGGGGGTGTTGCACTCTTATAGGGCCTCAAATTGTTCCATGGTAATGGTAGAGTTGGAGATGTTGTTTTACACAAAATCTACCATGGGAATGTGATCGTATTTGCACTCTAGATGAAATCCAACATGCATTCCCTCAACATATCCTCTAGAACATGTATAGTACAATTCGTCTCCCATTAGTCTGGAGGTGAAAGTTGATATTCATCCGTAACTAGTTCTCTAATTCCTCCTATATGACCTTCCGTAATCATTACGTAAACTGTGTGTCATGATCAAATAAAGTCATTAAGAGTACCCTATGATGGAAAATGACCTAATGTAGATACAGCTACCCAACACTCTCCCTTGAACATTGTTCCCAAGTAGAAAGGAAGTGTGCTGAATTTGTGAGTCCGTCTACTATCACTCAGATGGTATCCATATCCTTCACTGTTAATGAAAGATTTGTGAAGAATCCTATGTTTATGCCATCCCATTTCCACTTCAGTATCTAAAGAGGCTACAAAAACCCCACTCGAACATGGTTATAATCTTTCACCTATTAATAGGTAAGACACTATGAGATAGACTTAGCTATGCTTCATCTCTTTCTAAACCCCCAAAATGGCTACTAAAGGTCCCTAGACATCGTACACACATTGGTATGTACAACTAAGTGAGAGGTGTGGAACTCCCACATCACCTCATCCCACCTAGCAATTGGAACCCCTTTTCACCCATGGAATAATATCTCATGATTCTCTCCTTCATAATTTCCTTCTGGTGCGTCTTCTATGTATATCTATTCATGAAGAACGTTGTGGTCGATTTCATCCAACTGGGAATCTGTCACATGAACTAGGAGAGAAGGATTCAACATTATTGACTATTAAAAAATTTTACCCTCCAACTCCACTAGGGCCAGCTATAGGGAAGCTAACAGCTCCAAAGCATCTTGCACTATGTGAACATGGGAATTACTAGTAAGGGAATCTTATATGACATTCTCCATCCCTATTGTATAGAATATCTAGAATTCGTAGTCCTATGGTAACTCTAACCATCATAGTTATCTCCTGTTCAGGTCACTCTGAGGGAATAAGTACCAGACACATTGGTGGTATGAGTATAAAAAAAATTTCTCTCATAGAAGGTAGTTCCTCCACATCCTCAGGTTGAAGTCGACTACTTCCATATCTAGTTCGTGAGTCACATAGTTCTTCTCATTTGGTCACAACTGATTTGACCCAAACGTGATGAATTCAAATCACTGTATCAACATGTATTCGGGCCCACCACCTGAGGCATTATAATACACTACAAACTCAATACATTTATTTGGTAGTCTCTAACCTAGAGATCTCACCAACCTTAACTTGAACTTCTCGATGGTCTTTTGGAACTACTCAGACTATGTGAACGTCTTTCCCATCCGCATAAGGGTGGTCAAAGGGGTTGTGATTATACATAATTCCACCACAAACCTTCTGTATTACCCAGCCAAACCATGAAAGATATTCATATCTGACACATACCTAGGAGGATCCCAAAAATAATTGCCTCTATCATTATTGGATCCATGGTTAAACCCTGTTCATAAATAACTTTCCCTAGAAAGTTAACCTCATGTTTCAAGAACTAGGACATCAAGAACATTCTGTAGAATTGGTTCTATTGAAGAAAATATTCAATAGTCATCATGGTCTATGCATGATCCTCTTCTATTTCATAGAAATCGTGTATGTTATCAATGAATACAATAAAAAACTGGCCCATGTATGGTTGCATGACCTGGTTCATCAAAGCCGTAAAGATAGTAAGGTATTTTTACACACCAAAGAGAATCACTATGAACATTTTGTGTCCATAGTGACATTGGAATGAAAACATTGGAATATTAGTAATGAAAACCCACAACTAGTGGTAGTTAGACCTAATATTGATCATGGAGAACCATCTCACAACTCCCAACTGATTAAAGAAGATGTAAATCCTTATAAAGAGTTACTTTTTCTTTATTATATCCTTGTTTACGCGATGATAATCCATTCAAATCCATAATCTCTTGTCTGAATTTATCACACATTGAATAGGTGCTTCATAAGGGGACACACTAGCTCTGATGAAATCATTCTAAAGAAGATCCTATAGCTATAACATAGATCTTATAGCTTTATTGGTTTCATCTTGTATTCCAAAAAAGATATATGGGAAGTCCCTAGTTGCATGTTAATGAAAAAATCCATCTCATATCTCGAAGGCAGTCCCAGAACGTCTTTGGGGAAGATATCCATATAGTCCTCCACAACGGAAGGAACCCATATTCTTATAGAGTCTTCTACACCAAGGGTTACTCTTGGTAATTAATGGGTAATAGGTAGAAATTTTCGACTCACTCCATCATCATGTTCTTTTATAATCCCTCTCTCATTGAAAAAGGAGATCCTCATCCAGTCAGTGTGTAGGCATCTGACTAGTTTGTGGTGACAGTCTATCTAGACCAAAACCATGGAAATTCAATCCTTTTCCACATGGAATCATAGGGTTCCACTGTTATGACCAAAATATCCCATGTAAACCTCTCTCCTCCGAATGATTTCTCGCACTACTGGTAGATGAATAATGCTGAATAAGCATTCCCAATACGATCCTCAAGACAATGTTGTTATCGTAGAGTCACTACTAGGAGATCCAACTCCAAAAACAATGGTTGAGTGATAAAATAATGACTAAATCCCATGTATAATAAAAAAGATTATGTAGAAGAATAAACACATATCAAACCTTGAATCATCTCGTGTGATGCTGTATTATAAACATATAAAAATTTCATATGTTCATATCCTCGACTACCATCTCCTTGAGCATAACGTGGACACTCTGGTGGTGGTAGTGGGAGGACATCATAGTTTCAACCCCCACCACAAATTACTCATCCTTCTCTACCATCTCTGAATCCCTGCAGACCACCCCATCCTTTCTTAGGAGATCCATGATCATGGTGTTGTGTCTATTTTGATGGTCCATCATCTTCCTTCCTAGGATACATAGTCCATCTGGTGAGGAAGTCTTGTGCCATGTGACCTCTCCCATCCCAAGCTTATCACTGGCCCTCTGTGGGATTCTTTAGTTCTCTATGCTTCCCCTACACTATATGACCATGTCCTTGATCCTTCTCATGGAAAGGACTCTAGTTTCGAGATCTCTTATACCTATATGCTACAGTAGATGACTCAGCCCTATCACACCCACTTCTAAATCCTACCATCTTGTTCCCTTCTAGAAAATATCTCTATGTCAAAATATCCTTCTTCAACACCATAACATAGGTGGGTATGAACCAAAAAACCACTCTTTCACATAGATATCTACATAGTCCTTTCCAAACCATCTGTGCTCGGATGTAGCCATCTCTGATCATGTTGAGGGAGTAACATGTAAGGATTTTAAACCTATCCATGTACCTTTTCACTGTCATCCCTCCCTAAAAACTATCTAAAAAATCATGAATATTAATGGAGTATAAATAGGAGGTGTAGTACTACTTACAAAATAGCTTTCGAATGTTATCTAGTGAGAGTGTTGACTCATCATGAATTTGGGTAACTATGTACCACTAATTCCAATATTCTCTATGGAAAAGATATGCTTCCAAATCCACCATCTAATATGTTAGTTCCTAGATAACCTTGAATATATAATCCACCAAATCTTGCTAGTAATATACTGCCTAAGTATCCAGTTATCCAAAGAACCTCATTAGCCTTTGACCATGGAACTCATGGAGATCATTCATCCTATGCACATTCTTAGCCTTCTCAGATGGGAACATATGTTTCTCAATAGGTGGAGGTGCCTCTACCCACCCACCTAGAGGAAGGGGATTGTGGGATAAACCTTGAACTGAGGCCTCATCATTCATAGGGTCATCGTTACTAACTGGTGTCGGTATCCTAGCTCGAAATCATCATAGAGGCATCCTGAATATTATCATGGTGTACTACGGTCACATGAACACCCACCCACACACACACATATATATTTATATATCAACAAAAATGGAGATAAAAATCATGAATAATATTCAAAATACTCAATCCGATATGATGCTTATAAAATTTATCACTAAAAAAATGTATCATCATGCCAAGTCGACAAGCATGTTGTCAGGGTCCTTCTGAATGGATGCATTGGCCACTACATCATCACTGGAATCTCTGGCCTAGGATCCACACTCTGTACATATTGAATTTTTTTTCATTAACCTAACCAAATCATTTTTAGGAATCTTATAAACAATATCACAATATTCTAACTAGCTCTAATATGAATCTTTCATGACTCGAACCAAGTGTGGGATAATGTCGTGACTACCCCAAGCCCAACTCCATTAGCCAATGGTGGTAAAAAAGTACTAAAGTCATAAATAACTCAGGGATTTATTTTACTAATAACCCATATGCACACACAAAGAACTCAATGAATAATTGCATAGGGAAATAAATAAAGGATGAAACACTTTAATAAATAAACCAAACAAGTATGGACATATAAATAGTATGAATTACAATAGTGTAAACTAAAAAGAAAATTGAAAATATACACCCCCATATAGAAATTTTTCCCAACCTAAAAAAAATAGAAATGAATAAACTACTAAGAGTAGTCATCTCTTGTATCCCAAGTTACGACCACATTACACAGTCCAAGAACCATGTATCCCTAAGCTTCTTTAAATTAATGATTGACTTCTCCGTCATTTGCAAATGAGATGAAATTTGTTGGGAAAATCCCTTTGTAGGGTTGATCATATAAATACCATGCAGAACACCATGAAAAGGTGAAGGTGAATTAGTAAGTGTTACAAATTAAGATAGATGTAGTTTATATAACAATTTATAGTAAGAGAGTACAAATCAACCCAATAAGAGAGTGGATGTAATATTATCCGAAAAGAAGGAGATATAAAGTTTGAGAAGATGAAATTATAGTCGAGTTTTATCTACCTATAGTAGAAGACTAGACTCATCCAACCATGTAAATATAGACAATGATTGAACATGGAATACCCCACATTCCTTCATCTCTCATGGAAGGAGAGTAACCAAAACCCATGAAAGGGGTATTGCGGAAGGATATATGTACATGCTTAGACAAAGAATCCCAAATGATAGATTATGGGGCTCTCCATCTCATAGATTATCCAATGAATAAAAGTCTCCCAAAATTATAAGGTATGTATATATATGATCCCAAGACCTCATGCATCTACCCATGACACACAGGTATAAGTGACTCAATAACCACACCTTGATACTGTCATATTTGGGTGACACTGATTCTCCTACATAGATTTATGTTATATCACAACAACACATCCCAATAGGGAAATTTTCCATCTTTCTCACGACCCCAAAGGTCCACCAAACCACGTCTTATCACTATGTATCATAGTAGAGTATTTTAAAATTTTTATAATGGACCTTGGCCTTGGTACATCTGGATTTTCCTACTCTTTTAGTCACATAGGAACACCACTCTCCACTCCTACTAGATGGTACCACATAGGAAGTTCACTGGGGATTGCCACTGCCTAATCCTAATGGAGGAAAACCTGTTGAGTGGTCAGGGAAAAACTCCTGCCTATCTTGGCTAGAGGGTATACCTAGAAGATTTCATCGAGGAATGCCATTACCCTACCCAAGTAGAGGGTATGTCCAAAATTTTGTGAAACTAAACTACCCACTCCTATAGGAGGGTAACATAAAAAAGTAACCAGGAACACCACTACCCAACCTAGATAGAGGTTAATCCCAGTACTTCTATGGTGATTCTATATGATTTCTTCCACTATCGAGTATCCTCTCAGGGCATTTTCAACCCAAAAAAATTCACATCGTATCTCTAAATCCAATTTCAAGGGATCCATCACATTACATATAAAAAAACCCTATAACACCCCGACCCCAGGAGCCCATAGTTGGTGCATTATTATGTGTCATTGGCATGAACACAAAAGATCAAGTCTCAAATGACTGATTAGTTTAGTAGACTTAAAAGTACTAGATACATTAATAAGTTTTACATTACATCATAAAATGGAAACCAACATTGTTTCCATAGGCAACATTAAGATCCCAATGACTATCCCTATAGGTCAGTCATAATATACTTCTTCGTATCCTGGAAAAAATATAACGTATAAAGGGGTGAGATCAGATGCTCAGTAAGGATAACAATATAGTGGAAGCATTCATAAATAAGCATAAACATTTAAGTCAATGTATAATACTAATATAAAATCCATTTAAACTAGAACTTCAGCATAAATTGGAAAATATAAAATCAAAATAATGTCATTTACTTACTCACATGGATATTCTACTAGTCGAATAATCACATGCAATATCAATATCCACTTTTATAATGATGGAATGCATAATGCCAGACTTTCATAACCACATAGTCATGGCCTTGTGCCAAGACTACAAATAAGATTTTTTCAAGGCCTCATTCCAAGACACTAGTTTATCTCATGATACCTACCGATGCATCGAGGAGCTATAGCGGGCTCCACTCGTCACATAATAAGTCCAATGCATTCCTCATATGAAAAGGTTTAAACATAACATAAACATTCATATTAAAACTAGCATATGAAATGTAAATACTTTATTCATAAACCATGAATGGTATAAAAATAACACATCCATAGTAAAACATTTCACAAAACCATAAATACAATATGGATGTTTTGTTTTATAATAAATCCACTTCAATTATGCTTAAAATCCGTCAAAGGATGTTGACATAGATGAAATCAAAACCTTTTTTAGAGAAATATCTCTTTCTATTTTGGAATAATTTAAGAGTCAAAAAACTTATAAAGAAAAAATTATTTTAAAAATATACATATGAGCTCTTAAGGGATGTTTCGACGACGTTATAACAGCGAAAAATAGCAGAACCCTCCGTATAGGTTAAAAAAAGACATTCTTACCTTAATTTTGTCGAAAAGGTTATAAAGGACCTTGTTTGGGAAATGAATGAAAGATTCATTTATAAACATATTATAAAAGTCAAACAAGGGTATAAATGAATTTTACTTGTAGTCTAGTAAATAGTAATAATGTTTTTAAATACATTTTTAAGAAACATGGATGTTGGTGGTAAAGAGGTCCCAGTAGATAATAACGTATAAACAACCTCAGATAATGAAGAGATTGTAGAATTAACCTTTACCTTGTACTTTTCCTTGGTTGAGGGTAGGATAACCTCCTGTATAATGGTGAAATAATTGTTATTAAATTATACAAGAATCATATACATTAATATGATATCATATATGATCTTTTAACAATGCTTTGTTAATAATATCTTAGTATTATCGTTGTTTCGGGTGTTAACAGATTCGTTTTCCTTTATATTATTTATTATGTGAGTCATATTTTTATGGATGGGATGTATTTTATTAATATCCAGAATGATATCAAGTATTTAAATAATATTGTTAATCATCAAATGAAAATTAGTCTTTAAAGGATATAATGGGGAATGAATGTTATCGTGTTCGTGGAGACGGTAATCCGTACGTACGCACGATCGACAATATCATTATTTTGATATTAAAATAATATATATATGGATGATATATCATATATAAAGAATAATTTTCATGTTATATTTATTATTTACATCAATTACACATCATTATTTTACCCCTTCAAATAATAATGTATTGAATAACAATTACACCATGACGTGGAGACATTAAGTCGTACTTACGCACGTATGGTGACATGTCATTCAAAGGATGGATAGAATAATGAATATGGTTGTAAAATATTTATAATAACATCACAGTATATAGATGATACTGGATTTATTATTTTATAATGGAAACAACAAAGAAAGAGGAAGTGGAAGAAGAAAGGTACATGAAAGAGGTGATGAAATATTTACCTCTTCTTTGGGTTCTTCCTTTTGATTTGATTAAAAGGAATCCATAGGTTGGCTTTCTGACTAATATAAGGCATCTAGGATAAATTTAGGATAGTTGGGAGGGTATTTTGGCAGGGTTTGTCCAGAAAAAATGGCTATGAAGGTGTGAATTTGAGAGAAGGTGGAGTTCCCTTTTATAAGAGGGGTGAGGGGCACCTTAGGAAAAGATAGAAATATTATTTTATAATTAAATCATTTTATATTTATAATGGCTCCAAAATGAATTATTTAAAGGTTAAGGTGGGGAAGGGTTGAAAACCACTCAACAAATTGGTTTTAGATAGGTTTGGGTCAGCATATTAACTTTGTATTTTAGATTTAACTCTTAGTAAAATAGTTTGACATTTACCATGTCTCTTTCTGTTTTTATATTATATGGTAAATGAACATACTAAAAACTTCCAAGAGAAACCAATGTGGTTCATTAATGATACAAATATCATTATATAAGTCTTTTTGCAGAACCTTATATTTTTAAGAATAGATTATCAATTAATAATATAATATTTGTTTTGAAAACTCTTTTATGTCAATTTTGACATTAGTTGTTATTTTGTTTTTTATAAATTCATAACAGCATTATTACTTCGAAAAAAATTCATCTAACCAACCCTAACATGTAATATTAACCTAAAAAATTATTTGAATTCATAAAATGTCTCGAATTAATTTTATTTGGATATTTATAATATCAATTATTTTAATAGTTCATTAATTAGCTCATTTACGGCATCAAAATTGTGTCATAATAAATTAAATTAGCTAATGTCTAAAAAATATAAATAAAATACCATTATTAGGGAAATATTTTTATCTTTTTAATGAATATTTATTTTAGAATTTATTTAATATTTATCCCTATATTAAAAATGTTTTAGTTATTAAAGTTTGATTTTTACTCATCTTTGAATTAAATAATAATAAATGTCCTAATCTAATCAATGTGGACCAAAGAGGTTCATATTTTATTCCTAAGGTTGGTTTTGGTCGAATTATACTTATCTAATAAAATTAGGACATGTGTTAGGGTAATAATAATATCATTTTTACCATTAATTACACTATTTACTTTTAACCGTGGTAAATAAAAGTAAAAAGTTACTATTCACCAAATATTATTTTCATCTTATTAAACCACATATTACTTACTGATATCAACTGTGTAATAAGGATTTTTGAAATTAAACTCAAATAAGTGGCAAAAGTAACTTTTATGTAAATTTGTAAATGCTCCTAGGAGGTGGGTAAAAGACGGTAAAATGTTCAATAAAATTTTTATATATCGAAAATTATTATAAACTGACTCCAATGTATTAAATTAAACTTATATAGGTATTATGTATCTATTTTGACCTAAAATAAATTCAAATAAAATAAATAATTATTTAAATAAAAATTTGGTTTTAAACTATAACTCATTGTTTTTCACTATTCATCAAAAATTGAAAGTTTTCAGAAAAATACAAAAAATCTACCCTAAGATAATTTCGATACTCCGATTCCAAAAATGAAATCTATTTTGAAAGATAAAATTTATAAAATTTCAAAACGTTGGTATTACTATTCATAATGGCTAGTTTGATTGGTTGTGGTATGTTAGAACTCGACGTTGCGTACAACACACGCTACTGTATTATTCAAAGACAAGAGTATTGTGGAATATTGGGGTGTTAAATTCTCCCATCCTTCAAATAATTTCTGTAACAACCCGAGATTTTATGAAAAATATTCTTTTTATTTCACTAATGTCTTGTGTTGTACGCTACACAAAAAGGATCTTGCACAACACGCATGTTTGACTTACCTTGCATTACACGCAATCACAACCTTCCTCGATAGCGTGTGTAGTACGCAATATTGAGTTTCACGAAACAATGATATGCTAATAAAATATTATTAAAACTAGCCGTTATGAATAGTAATAACCACTTTTTAAATTTTAGAAATTTTAGCTCTCAAAATGGACTTCATTTTTGGATTCAGAGTATCGAATTTAGCCTAAGGTGAAATTTTGGTACTTTTCGGATAACTTTCATATTCTGATGAATAGTGAAAATTACTAAATTATAATTAAAAACAACTTTTTTAATCGAAATAATTAATAGTGATAAATTATTAATTTGAGTGGTTTTAAAGTATATTTAGAATATATTTTTACAATTTAATACAATGTTGGTCATTGAATGTAATTTCACATTTAAACCAGACATAATCAAGTGTCAATCTTTTGATAGATATTGTTTCTTAAAAACACGCTATTTGTTTTAACAGCGGGATTTAATTATAAAATTAATTAATGAAACTTCTATGTTATGAATTTGGTAAAATAGATTTCATTTTTGAATTCGGAATATGAAATATAGCTTAGGATGAAATTTTGGCATTGTTCTGAAAAAACATCAATTTTTTATGAATAGTGAAACTACTAAGTGGTAGTTAAAAAACTGAATTTTTCATAAAACTTAATTTTACCGCTTCTGCGAATGGAATTTCAAAAATCCGAGAGACACGGTTGATGTCAGTAAGTAAAATTTGGTTCAATGAGATGAAAATAATTTTTGGTGAATAGTAACTTTTTACTTTTATTTACCACGGTTAAAAGTAAATAGGGTAATTAAGGGTAAGAATAATATTAATATTACCCTAACACATGTCCTAATTCTATTGGACAAGTTTATCTCGACCAAAAACAACCTTAAGTGTAAAATATTATCATTTAGGCCCACTTGGATTAGATTAGGACATTTATTATTATTTAATTCAAAGAAGAGTTAAAAGAGTTAAAATCAATGTTTATTTACTAAAACATTTTTAATATAGAGTTATACATAAGATAAATTCGATTGTAAATATTCATTAGAAAGATAAAAAGATTTCCTACATGATTTTATTTTATTTGTAATTTTTAGACATCAAATAATTTAATTTATTTATGACACAATGATGATGGAGTAATTATCTTATTAATGAAATATTGACATAATTGATGTTATAAACACCAAAATAAATGTAATTTGAGACTTTTTATGAATTCCACTAATTTTCTAGGTTACTATGATATATTAGTGTTGATTTAATCAACTTGGTTCGAACATATAATTCTGTTATGACTTTCACAAAAATCATATATCAAATAGTGTCAAAATTGACACAAAATAGTTTTTAATTCAAATATTATATTTTTAATTGTTATTTTATTCCTAAAAATCTAAGGTTCGTCCAAATGACTTAGATAAGGATATATGTATTAATAATAAACAATTTGGGGTTCGTTTGGCATGTTATAGTAAGTGTATTAACCATATAGTGTAAGAAAACAAAAAGACACGGTAAAAGTTAAATTATTTAACTTAGAGTTAAATCTAATTGATAAGGTTAAAATAATAACCTAAACTTGTCTAAATTCTATTGGTTGATAGTATTTCGACCCATCCCCACTTTAGCTTCGAAATAAGACCCTTTGAAACCATTATAAACCGATTTTGACTTTAATATAAAATAATATTTTAAGATATTCCTAAGGTGCCCCTCTCCTCCCTTATAAAAGGACACCTCCTCCCCCTCCTCCTCACACCAATTTGAGCACTCAAGCTCGGCCAACCCCTGCAAAAATCTCTTCTCCACTTCCCTAAAAACATCCTAGAGGTTCTGGTATTCCTCAAAGACCAATTTTAGTGCCTTAAGAGGAGGTCTCAAAGAGGCACTTCAAAGAAGAGGTAATTACCGTTACCAATTCTTTCATCTTTATTTCTTCTTCCACTTCTTCTTCTTAGGTTGTTTCATTATGAAGTAATAACATCAGAATCAATAATATACTGATATGTTATTATAATTATGAAACAACCCTATTTCACCATCTATTCATCCTACGGAAAAAGAAATCACCGCGCGTGCGTACGTACGGAATACCGTCTCCACGCCGTGGTGTAATCTATTTTCCACCACCACCTTACATGGATGGGTATAATGGTGTAAAGAATAACTATACATAGTTATTACAACATCATATTGATTCTGATATATTGTATAATCCACTCCAATTCAATTCAATATTTATAGAAATGATATCATCGCTCGTGCGTACGTACGGACTACTGTCTCCACGACGCGATGAGATTCATTCTCCATGTTAACCATTTAATAATGATTATAATGTATATATAAGAAATAATAATGAAATATATGACATTATAAAGCTACTGGATTTATGTATATATATACATATGTATGTCATCTACTTACTTCCATTTCAAGACAATAAGGAAATGAAAACAACGTTCATGCGTACGTACGGACTACCGTCTCCATGAACGGTGTTTTTCATTTTATTTATCTACCTATTATATATATATATATATACTGAATATATATGATATATAAATCATATTTTATATTCTGGAAGTGATTAAATCATGATATAAGTAATAATGATGTCAAGAACAACAAGTCAAAACACCTACGATAAATGAAATGATTTTACCCAAAACGCTTCTTTAACATGGAATTTACAAAAGAACGGGTAATATAATGTCATAAGTGAACCATATATGATATCATAACAATGAATATGATTCTGTAATAAGTCAATAACATGATTTAAATCATTATACAGGAGGTTCGGACACTTACAAAGCAAGTCGGACCTAAGGTAAGGGAAAATATCACAATCTCACTTTTATCCGAGATTGTTTTTACTTTGGTAATTACCGGTGTGTATTTTATCATCCACATCCATGTTCCCTCAATATGTAATATTATTTCCATCCTTCTACAATAGTTTATATCCAATTTTACCCTTCTGTGAGTTTTTAGTAAAAGATACGAAAGGAATGTTTTGTCGTTTTTCGTACGAGGTACTTTTTGACTTTTCCGACAAAAGTACGAAGAATAATTTTTTTAATTTATACAGCATGAATGGATTTTTAAAACATTATTTCCAAGAAGCTTCCTTTACAAGTTTTAAAGTTTATTTTTAATCAACTTCTTTTATTTTAAAGTCGTATGACATGTTATGAAAGGAAAAATGTTTTTGAAGTAGAAAGGATATTTTCCTCAAGAATGGAGTTCAAGTACTTTATCAAAATTATTTTCCATCTAAGATAATAAAAGGGTTCTGTTTTTATCCCTATTATTACATGGATTTGATTATGTTGTGATGGAAATATTTTTATGAATTCCTTTATCTTATATGAATTGTTTTATGATGTCATGTTGTTTAAGAATCCCATTTTTATTACATGGGTTACGTTATGATGTATGGTTTATGATTATGTGGCACACATAAGAAAGGATTCATTATAAGATGGGTGGGACCTATATCTCCCTCCAATGCATTGGGTAATGATTTTATATCTCATGAGATAGACAGGGCTGGAATGGTAGGTTATACCGGTTCAGTGAAAAAGGACTGAAACGAGGGTTACTCGATTCAGAAAGGGACTTTGTCCACTAAGATAGTCTTGGCAATGAGTCTTGACTAACAAGAAATGATTCTCTATGATTATGTGTGAATGCCACAAAGTTTCATGTTTTATGTTATGATTATTGTGATTACATTTCACTGCCATGATTTATCCCATGTTATGAAATTATGCTCTCTTTTACAGGTTATGATTTCCAAAATGTTATGTTCTTATGAATATGATTTGATTGATATTTCTTTTGTTTACCCTTACTGAGCATTTGAGCTCACCCTTTTATGTTTTCTTTTCCCCAGGATATAAAGAAAGGTTTTCGGTAAAAAAAAGGGAAGATCTTTATGGGATATATTGAAGATCTTTCACCACGATTAGAAGATTACGTTCCGAGTTTCCAAAGACACTAAACTATTACGATCCTTGTGTGTGTGTTTTTTGTTATGTACTAAGTATTCCGCAAAAGTAATGTAAAGTCAATGTACGTCAGGCTACGGGCCTCTACAGTTGGTATCAGAGGAAAGGTTTAGTCAACCTTTGGAAACTAGGATGCGAGAACTTTAGTGAGATCCCTAGAGATATTTCGAAGGTATGTCTAGGGATGTCCCTAAGGTTAAGTATACGTATAGGTTATAGTACTAGAACTACGCTAACGATCATAGAGTTAAACCTAAGATGTTAGATATTGAAGGTACTCCCCCTTTTTTATGTTGTTTTCCCTAGCATGATTTTTGCCTCTCACACTATTCTTTTTGGGTTTTAGACGATGGCTGGAACCCGAAGGAACCGTGTTGATCAATGCAATGGACAATGCAATGATTGCCCTCCTGAACAAACAAATGTTATGGGAGATGGAGTGCAAAATCTTATTGCCATACTTACACAAGCTATGAATCATTCTGGACTTCCAAATGAGCAGAGAAGGGAACAATATTATATTGAGTCCTTCATGAGGCAACGTCCACCTTCTTTCAGTGGGTCTTCTGATCCACTTGTGGCTAAACAATGGATCAGTACTACTGAAAAGATATTTTCAGTTCTTCAATGTTCTGAACATGATAAAGTCATCTTAGCAGTATATCGTTTTGAAGGTGAAGCTGATCAATGGTGGAATCTTATCAAGAATACGAGGCCAAGAGATGAAATTGAGTCCATGGAATGGGACGAGTTCAAGAACTTGTTTTTCAGTAAGTACTTCCCTCGTATTCTTCGAACAAAGATGGAGAAAGAGTTTCTTGAACTGAAGCAAAGGGACGATGAATCTATTGGTACCTATGAAGCAAATTTTACAAGACTTGCAAGGTATGCTTCTGGAATTATCATCCAACCTGAAAGTAAAGTTGATCGATTTTTCAGTGGCTTAAAACCAAGTCTTCGAAGGGAATTAGCTATAAGAGACTTCAGTAGCTATGAAGAAATTGTGCGTTGTGCTATCAGGTAGAAATGGAAGTTGGTGTTACATATCCATCTCATGGTTTTGGCAAGAAACGAAAGATGGAGTTCAAGGAGAAATCTCAGAATAATGGTGAAAAGAAGATGAATGTTTCCTTATGCACAAAGTGTGGAAAGAAGCATGGTGGAGATTGTATTAAAGGGACTATAAAATGTTTTAAGTGTGGAAAAGAAGGTCATCGAGCAGCTGAGTGTCGAAGTAATGGAAAAAGGGTTTCTAATGATGTGAATAAAGAAAACACTATAGAGAACGCACCGCCAACACTTCAATGCTTCAAGTGCAAGGAAATGGGGCATTATGCTAATAATTGCCCTAATCCAAGGGTTAGTGATGATCAACATGAGCAACCACTGAAGGCAAAGGACAAAGGGAAATCACATGCGATCCCTATTGGCAATGTTGAATATGACAACGATGTGGTGGAATGATTAAGTGTTTATGTAATGGGATTCCAAAATAACGTTGTATCATTGAGTATTGCAATATTTATTGATGTGGTATTCAAAGTGATTGAGATATTTTTTTGGGAAATAAGATGATATGCGCATAATGAAGATGAGAAAATGAAATGTTTAATAGTATTCATGAGCTCATGATTGATATAAGGACTAAGTAATATCATGGTTTGAGTATATAGAATTTTGAGGATTTTGGTATGTGGAAAGTGTTAACTTTTAACTGCACTCATGTTTTCACTAAGGTATTCAAGAGAATACACGATTAAGGACTTTGAATGTTTGGAATGTGACCAACAAGACATATCTTATGATATGTGGGGATCAACGACAGTATTAAATCTCTGGTAATCGTTGTCACTATATTATGAGAGTGGACTGCAGTATTATGTATAAGCCTAAATATTAGACTGGATTATGTTGGACATATGTTAGTATTGTTTAAGGATAGAATATTTTCGATATTATTGATGGGATGTTATAGTAACGTAGTTTTAGAAAAAGGACTACCTGCAGGACGGGCGACAGCCCATCGCTTCGGACAAGGCTGTAGGAATCGAACCCACAACCGAAGTGCGACTGGCCTTTATCGCCTACCACTGACCTACAGGAAGTCCCTGTTTAGTAGAAACTAGTGTTATTATATTAAGCAGTATGATATATAAAGTATAAGCCCATTTTAGGAACCTTATATGATTAATCTCACTATAGACCGACTTATGTATATAATTTTTGCTAAAAAATTTTTTGAGACAGATGGAATGACCAGTCATTCTATCACATAATCTGCTAACACTTCACGAATAACAAATTCAACTTCATTTATTAAATAGATGAAGTGGAAATTGTTCAAGGCACGAACAACAGTGAGATTTTACCAAAATAAAGTAAGTATTTATTCTAATTCAAATTTTCAACTTTAGGGAAATGATCTTGAAAACCAAAAATGTTGTCCTAGTGATCTTATATCTGATGAATCAGATGGTACCTTATATCATCCCAAATCTATGGATTTGTGATTACTGGCTTTTCCATAGCCATGTTCTCTACCACTCTCCATCAGAACATGATGGTTAGATTTCTCTTCCATATCCATATTTTTACCTATGTGGAAACCCAGCGATTAGTTTATTTGGGTAATCGTTACATTTCATACTTTAGTTTTTAAAGCCAAGTTTTGGTATTCCTTTTTATGATATGGGTTTCTATTAAAGAAACTTTCGAATAGTAAACCATTTATAACCCCGACGAATTTCGAGGGAGAAATTCATTTAAGGGGGGTAGAATGTAACAACCCGAGATTTTATGAAAAATATTCTTTTTATTTCACTAATGTCTTGTGTTGTACGCTACACAAAAAGGAGCTTGCACAACTCGCATCTTTGACTTACCTTGCATTACACGCAATCGCAACCTTCTTCGATAGTGTGTGTAGTACGCAATATTGAGTTTCATGAAACAATGATATGCTATTAAAATATTATTAAAACTAGCCGTTATGAATAGTAATAACCACTTTTTAAATTTTAGAAATTTTAGCTCTCAAAATGGACTTCATTTTTGGATTCGGAGTATCGAATTTAGCCTAAGGTGAAATTTTGGTACTTTTCGGATAACTTTCATATTCTGATGAATAGTGAAAATTACTAAATTATAATTAAAAACTACTTTTTTAATCGAAATAATTAATAGTGATAAATTATTAATTTGAGTGGTTTTAAAGTATATTTAGAATATATTTTTACAATTTAATACAATGTTGGTCATTGAATGTAATTTCACATTTAAACCAGACATAATCAAGTGTCAATCTTTTGATAGATATTGTTTCTTAAAAACATGCTATTTGTTTTAACAGCGGGATTTAATTATAAAATTAATTAATGAAACTTCTATGTTATGAATTTGGTAAAATAGATTTCATTTTTGAATTCAGAATATGAAATATATCTTAGGATGAAATTTTGGCAGTGTTCTGAAAAAACATAAATTTTTGATGAATAGTGAAACTACTAAGTGGTAGTTAAAAAACTGAATTTTTCATAAAACTTAATTTTACCGCTTCTGTGCATGGAATTTCAAAAATCCGAGAGACACGGTTGATGTCAGTAAGTAAAATGTGGTTCAATGAGATGAAAATAATTTTTGGTGAATAGTAAATTTTTACTTTTATTTACCACGGTTAAAAGTAAATAGGGTAATTAAGGGTAATAATAATATTAATATTACCCTAACACATGTCCTAATTCTATTGGACAAGTTTATCTCGACCAAAAACAACCTTAAGTGTAAAATATTATCATTTAGGCCCACTTGGATTAGATTAGGACATTTATTATTATTTAATTCAAAGAAGAGTTAAAAGAGTTAAAATCAAAGTTTATTTACTAAAACATTTTTAATATAGAGTTAAACATAAGATCAATTCGATTTTAAATATTCATTAGAAAGCTAAAAATATTTCCTACATGATGTTATTTTATTTGTAATTTTTAGACATCAAATAATTTAATTTATTTATGACACAATGATGATGCAGTAATTATCTTATTAATGAAATATTGACATAATTGATGTTATAAACACCAAAATAAATGTAATTTGAGACTTTTTATGAATTACACTAATTTTCTAGGTTACTATGATATATTAGTGTTGATTTAATCAACTTGGTTCGAACATATAATTCTGTTATGACTTTCACAAAAATCATATATCAAATAGTGTCAAAATTGAAAAACAATAGTTTTTAAATAAAATATTATATTTTTAATTGTTAGTTTATTACTAAAAATCTAAGGATCGTCCAAATGACTTAGATAAGGATATATTTATTAATAATAAACATTTTGGGGTTCGTTTGGCATGTTATAGTAAGTGTATTAACCATATAGTGTAAGAAAACAAAAAGACACGGTAAAAGTTAAATTATTTAACTTAGAGTTAAATCTAATTGATAAGGTTAAAATAATAACCTAACCTTGTCTAAATTCTATTGTTTGATAGGATTTCGACCCATCCCCACTTTAGCATCGAAATAAGACCCTTTGGAACCATTATAAACCGATTTTGACTTTAATATAAAATAATATTTTAAGATATTCCTAAGGTGCCCCTCTCCTCCCTTATAAAAGGACACCTCCTCCCCCTCCTCCTCACACCACTTTGAGCACTCAAGCTCGGCCAACCCCTGCCAAAATCTCTTCTCCACTTCCCTAAAAACATCCTAGAGGTTCTGGTCTTCCTCAAAGACCAATTTTAGTGCCCTAAGAGGAGGTCTCAAAGAGGCACTTCAAAGAAGAGGTAATTACCGTTACCAATTCTTTCATCTTTATTTCTTCTTCCACTTCTTCTTCTTAGGTTGTTTCATTATGAAGTAATAACATCAGTATCACTCATATACTGATATGTTATTATAATTATGAAACAACCCTATTTCACCATCTATCCATCCTACGGAAAAAGAAATCACCGCGCGTGCGTACGTACGGAATACCGTCTCCACGCCGTGGTGTAATCTATTTTCCACCACCACCTTACATGGATGGGTATAATGGTGTAAAGAATAATTATACATAGTTATTACAACATCATATTGATTCTGATATATTGTATAATCCACTCCAATTCAATTCAATATTTATAGAAATGATATCATCGCTCGTGCGTACGTACGGACTACCGTCTCCACGACGCGATGAGATTCATTCTCCATGTTAACCATTTAAGAATGATTATAATGTATATATAAGAAATAATAATGAAATATATGACATTATAAAGCTACTGGATTTATGTATATATATACATATGTATGTCATCTACTTACTTCCATTTCAAGACAATAAGGAAAGGAAAACAGCGTTCATGCGTACGTACGGACTACCGTCTCCATGAACAGTGTTTTTCATTTTATTTATCTACCTATTATATATATATATATATACTGAATATATATGATATATAAATCATATTTTATATTCTGTAAGTGAGTAAATCATGATATAAGTAATAATTATGTCAAGAACAACAAGTCAAAACACCTACGATAAATGAAATGATTTTACCCAAAACGCTTTTTTAACATGGAATTTACAAAAGAACGGGTAATATAATGTCATAAGTGAACCATATATGATATCATAACAATGAATATGATTCTGTAATAAGTCAATAACATGATTTAAATCATTATACAGGAGGTTCGGACACTTACAAAGAAAGTCGGACCTAAGGTAAGGGAAAATATCACAATCTCACTTTTATCCGAGATTGTTTTTACTTTGGTAATTACCGGTGTGTATTTTATCATCCACATCCATGTTCCCTCAATATGTAATATTATTTCCATCCTTCTACAATAGTTTATATCCAATTTTACCCTTCGGTGAGTTTTTAGTAAAAGATACGAAAGGAATCTTTTGTCGTTTTTCGTACGAGGTACTTTTTGACTTTTCCGACAAAAGTACGAAGAATGTTTTTTTTAACTTATACGGAATGAATGGATTTTTAAAACATTATTTCCAAGAAGATTCCTTTAAAATTTTTCAAGTTTATTTTTAATCAACTTCTTTTATTTTAAAGTCGTATGACATGTTATGAAAGGAAAAATGTTTATGAAGTAGAAAGGATATTTTCCTCAAGAATGGAGTTCAAGTACTTTATCAAAATTATTTTCCATCTAAGATAATAAAAGGGTTCTGTTTTTATCCCTATTATTACATGGAATTGATTATGTTGTGATGGAAATATTTTTATGAATTTCTTTATCTTATATGAATTGTTTTATAATGTCATGTTGTTTAAGAATCCCATTTTTATTACATGGGTTACGTTATGATGTATGGTTTATGATTATGTGGCACACATAAGAAATGATTCATTATAAGATGGGTTGGACCTATATCTCCCTCCAATGCATTGGGTAATGATTTTATATCTCATAAGATAGACAGGGCTGGAACGGTAGGTTATACCGGTTCAGTGAAAAAGGACTGAAACGAGGGTTACTCGATTCAGAAAGGGACTTTGTCCACTAAGATAGTCTTGGTAATGAGTCTTGACTAACAAGAAATTATTCTCTATGATTATGTGTGAATGCCACAAAGTTTCATGTTTTATGTTATGATTATTGTGATTACATTTCACTGCCATTATTTATCCCATGTTATGAAATTATGCTCTCTTTTACAGGTTATGATTTCCAAAATGTTATGTTCTTATGAATATGATGTGATTGATATTTCTTTTGTTTACCCTTACTGAGCATTTGAGCTCACCCTTTTATGTTTTCTTTTCCCCAGGATATAAATAAAGGTTTTAGGTAAAAAAAAGGGAAGATCTTTATGGGAGATATTGAAGATCTTTCACCACGATTAGAAGATTACGTTCCGAGTTTCCAAAGACACTAAACTATTACGATCCTTGTGTGTGTGTTTTTTGTTATGTACTAAGTATTCCGCAAAAGTAATGTAAAGTCAATGTACATCAGGCTACGGGTCTCTACAGTTGGTATCAGAGGAAAGGTTTAGTCAACCTTTGGAAACTAGGATGCGAGAACTTTAGTGAGATCCCTAGAGATATTTCTAAGGTATGTCTAGGGATGTCCCTAAGGTTAAGTATACGTATAGGTTATAGTACTAGAACTACGCTAACGATCATAGAATTAAACCTAAGATGTTAGATATTGAAGGTACTCCCCCTTTATTATGTTGTTTTCCCTAGCATGATTTTTGCCTCTCACACTATTCTTTTTGGGTTTTAGACGATGGCTGGAACCCGAAGGAACCGTGTTGATCAATGCAATGGACAATGCAATGATTTCCCTCCTGAACAAAAAAATGTTATGGGAGATGGAGTGCAAAATCTTATTGGTATACTTACACAAGCTATGAATCATTCTGGACTTCCAAATGAGCAGAGAAGGGAACAATATTCTATTGAGTCCTTCATGAGGCAACGTCCACCTTCTTTCAGTGGGTCTTCTGATCCACTTGTGGCTGAATAATGGATCAGTACTACTGAAAAGATATTTTCAGTTCTTCAATGTTCTGAACATGATAAAGTCATCTTAGCAGTATATCATTTGGAAGGTGAAGCTGATCAATGGTGGAATCTTATCAAGAATACGAGGCCAATAGATGAAATTGAGTCCATGGAATGGGACGAGTTCAAGAACTTTTTTTTCAGTAAGTACTTCCCTCGTATTCTTCGAACAAAGATGGAGAAAGAGTTTCTTGAACTGAAGCAAAGGGACGATGAATCTGTTGGTACCTATGAAGCAAATTTTACAAGACTTGCAAGGTATGCTTCTGGAATTATCATCCAACCTGAAAGTAAAGTTGATCGATTTTTCAGTGGCTTAAAACCAAGTCTTCGAAGGGAATTAGCTATAAGAGACTTCAGTAGCTATGAAGAAATTGTGCGTTGTGCTATCAAGGTAGAAATGGAAGTTGGTGTTACATATCCATCTCATGGTTTTGACAAGAAACGAAAGATGGAGTTCAAGGAGAAATCTCAGAATAATGGTGAAAAGAATATGAATGTTTCCTTATGCACAAAGTGTGGAAAGAAGCATGGTGGAGATTGTCTTAAAGGGACTAGAAAATGTTTTAAGTGTGGAAAAGAAGGTCATCGAGCAGCTGAGTGTCGAAGTAATGGAAAAAGGGTTTCTAATGATGTGAATAAAGCAAACACTGCAGAGAACGCACCGCCAACACTTCAATGCTTCAAGTGCAAGGAAATGGGGCATTATGCTAATAATTTCCCTAATCCAAGGGTTAGTGATGATCAACATGAGCAACCACTGAAGGCAAAGGACAAAGGGAAATCACATGCGATCACTATTGGCAATGTTGAATATGACAACGATGTGGTGGAATGATTAAGTGTTTATGTAATGGGATTCCAAAATAATGTTGTATCATTGAGTATTGCAATATTTATTGATGTGGTATTCAAATTGATTGAGATATTTTTTTGAAAATAAGATGATATGCGCATATTGAAGACGAGAAAATGAAATGTTTAATAGTATTCATGAGCTCATGATTGATATAAGGACTAAGTGATATCATGGTTTGAGTATATAGAATTTTGAGGATTTTGGTATGTGGAAAGTGTTAACTTTTAACTGCACTCATGTTTTCACTAAGGTATTCAAGAGAATACACAATTAAGGACTTTGAATGTTTGGAATGTGACCAACAAGACATATCTTATGATATGTGGGGATCAACGACAGTATTAAATCTCTGGTAATCGTTGTCACTATATTATGAGAGTGGACTGCAGTATTATGTATAAGCCTAAAGATTAGACTGGATTATGTTGGACATAAGTTAGTATTGTTTAAGGATAGAAGATTTTCGATATTATTGATGGGATGTTATAGTAACGTAGTTTTAGAAAAAGGACGACCTGCAGGACGGGCGACATCCCATCGCTTCGGACAAGGCTGTAGGAATCGAACCCACAACCGAAGTGCGACTGGCCTTTATCGCCTACCACTGACCTACAGGAAGTCCCTGTTTAGTAGAAACTAGTGTTATTATATTAAGCAGTATGATATATTAAGTATAAGCCCATTTTAGGAACCATATATGATTAATCTCACTATAGACCGACTTATGTATAAAATTTTTGCTAACCTTTTGTTTGAGACAGATGGAATGACCCGTCATTCTATCACATAATCTGCTAACACTTCACGAATAACAAATTCAACTTCATTTATTTAAGAGATGAAGTGGAAATTGTTCAAGGCACGAACAACAGTGATATTGTACCAAAATAAAGTAAGTATTTATTCTAATTCAAATTTTCAACTTTAGGGAAATGATCTTGAAAACCAAAAATGTTGTCCTAGTGATCTTATATCTGATGAATCAGATGGTACCTTATATCATCCCAAATCTATGGATTTGTGATTACTGGCTTTTCCATAGCCATGTACTCTACCACTCTCCATCAGAACATGATGGTTAGATTTCTCTTCCATATCCATATTTTTACCTATGTGGAAACCCAGCGATTAGTTTATTTGGGTAATCGTTACATTTCATACTTTAGTTTTTAAAGCCAAGTTTTGGTATTCCTTTTTACGATGTGGGTTTCTATTAAAGAAACTTTCGAATAGTAAACCATTTATAACCCCGACGAATTTCGAGGGCGAAATTCATTTTAAGGGGGGTAGAATGTAACAACCCGAGATTTTATGAAAAATATTGTTTTTATTTCACTAATGTCTTGTGTTGTACGCTACACAAAAAGGAGCTTGCAGAACACGCATCTTTGACTTACCTTGCATTACACGCAATCGCAACCTTCCTCGATAGCGTGTGTAGTACGCAATATTGAGTTTCACGAAACAATGATATGCTATTAAAATATTATTAAAACTAGCCGTTATGAATAGTAATAACCACTTTTTAAATTTTTGAAATTTTATCTCTCAAAATGGAATTCATTTTTGGATTCGGAGTATCGAATTTAGCCTAACGTGAAATTTTGGTACTTTTCGGATAACTTTCATATTTTGATGAATAGTGAAAATTACTAAATTATAATTAAAAACAACTTTTTTAATCGAAATAATTAATAGTGATAAATTATTAATTTGAGTGGTTTTAAAGTATATTTAGAATATATTTTTACAGTTTAATACAATGTTGGTCATTGAATGTAATTTCACATTTAAACCAGACATAATCAAGTGTCAATCTTTTGATAGATATTGTTTCTTAAAAACACGCTATTTGTTTTAACAGCGGGATTTAATTATAAAATTAATTAATGAAACTTCTATGTTATGAATTTGGTAAAATAGATTTCATTTTTGAATTCGTAATATGAAATATAGCTTAGGATGAAATTTTGGCATTGTTCTGAAAAAACATCAATTTTTGATGAATAGTGAAACTACTAAGTGGTAGTTAAAAAACTGATTTTTTCATAAAACTTAATTTTACCGCTTCTTTGAATGGAATTTCAAAAATCCGAGAGACACGGTTGATGTCAGTAAGTAAAATGTGGTTCAATGAGATGAAAATAATTTTTGGTGAATAGTAACTTTTTACTTTTATTTACCACGGTTAAAAGTAAATAGGGTAATTAAGGGTAATAATAATATTAATATTACCCTAACACATGTCCTAATTCTATTGGACAAGTTTATCTCGACCAAAAACAACCTTAAGTGTAAAATATTATCATTTAGGCCCACTTGGATTAGATTAGGACATTTATTATTATTTAATTCAAAGAAGAGTTAAAATAGTTAAAATCAAAGTTTATTTACTAAAACATTTTTAATATAGAGTTATACATAAGATAAATTATATTGTAAATATTCATTAGAAATCTAAAAAGATTTCCTACATGATGTTATTTTATTTGTAATTTTTATACATCAAATAATTTAATTTATTTATGACACAATGATGATGCAGTAATTATCTTATTAATGAAATATTGACATAATTGATGTTATAAACACCAAAATAAATGTAATTTGAGACTTTTTATGAATTACACTAATTTTATAGGTTACTATGATATATTATTGTTGATTTAATCAACTTGTTTCGAACATATAATTCTGTTATGACTTTCACAAAAATCGAATATCAAATAGTGTCAAAATTGACACAAAATAGTTTTTAAATCAAATATTATATTTCTAATTGTTATTTTATTCCTAAAAATCTAAGGTTCGTCCAAATTACATAGATAAGGATATATGTATTAATAATAAACAATTTGGGGTTCGTTTGGCATGTTATAGTAAGTGTATTAACCATATAGTGTAAGAAAACAAAAAGACACGGTAAAAGTTAAATTATTTAACTTAGAGTTAAATCTAATTGATATGGTTAAAATAATAACCTAAACTTGTCTAAATTATATTGGTTGATAGGATTTCGACCCATCCCCACTTTAGCTTCGAAATAAGACCCTTTGGAACCATTATAAACCAATTTTGACTTTAATATAAAATAATATTTTAAGATATTCCTAAGGTGCCCCTCTCCTCCCTTATAAAAGGACACCTCCTCCCCCACCTCCTCACACCAATTTGAGCACTCAAGCTCGGCCAAACCCTGCCAAAATATCTTATCCACTTCCCTAAAAACATCCTAGAGGTTCTGGTCTTCCTCAAAGACCACTTTTAGTGCCCTAAGAGGAGGTCTCAAAGAGGAACTTCAAAGAAGAGGTAATTACCGTTACCAATTCTTTCGTCTTTATTTCTTCTTCCACTTCTTCTTATTAGGTTGTTTCATTATGAAGTAATAACATAAGTATCACTCATATACTGATATGTTATTATAATTATTAAACAACCCTATTTCACCATCTATCCATCCTACGGAAAAAGAAATCACCGCGCGTGCGTACGTACGGAATACCGTCTCCATGCCGTGGTGTAATCTATTTTCCACCACCACCTTACATGGATGGGTATAATGGTGTAAAGAATAACTATACATAGTTATTACAACATCATATTGATTCTGATATATTGTATAATCCACTCCAATTCAATTCAATATTTATATAAATGATATCATCGCTCGTGCGTACGTACGGACTACCGTCTCCACGACGCGATGAGATTCATTCTCCATGTTAACCATTTAAGAATGATTATAATGTATATATAAGAAATAATAATGAAATATATGACATTATAAAGCTACTGGATTTATGTATATATATACATATGTATTTCATCTACTTACTTCCATTTCAAGTCAATAAGGAAAGGAAAACAACGTTCATGCGTACGTACGGACTACCGTCTCCATGAACGGTGTTTTTCATTTTATTTATCTACCTATTATATATATATATATACTGAATATATATGATATATAAATCATATTTTATATTCTTTAAGTGAGTAAATCATGATATAAGTAATAATGATGTCAAGAACAACAAGTCAAAACAACTACGATAAATGAAACGATTTTACCCAAAACGCTTCTTTAACATGGAATTTACAAAAGAACGGGTAATATAATGTCATAAGTGAACCATATATGATATCATAACAATGAATATGATTCTGTAATAAGTCAATAACATGATTTAAATCATTATACAGGAGGTTCGGACACTTACAAAGCAAGTCGGACCTAAGGTAAGGGAAAATATCACAATCTCACTTTTATCCGAGATTGTTTTTACTTTGGTAATTACCGGTGTGTATTTTATCATCCACATCCATGTTCCCTCAATATGTAATATTATTTCCATCCTTCTACAATATTTTATATCCAATTTTACCCTTCGGTGAGTTTTTAGTAAAAGATACGAAAGGAATCTTTTGTCGTTTTTCGTACGAGGTACTTTTTGACTTTTCCGACAAAAGTACGAAGAATGATTTTTTTAACTTATACGGCATGAATGGATTTTTAAAACATTATTTCCAAGAAGCTTCCTTTACAAGTTTTCAAGTTTATTTTTAATCAACTTATTTTATTTTAAAGTCGTATGACATGTTATGAAAGGAAAAATGTTTTTGAAGTAGAAAGGATATTTTCCTCAAGAATGGAGTTCAAGTACTTTATCAAAATTATTTTCCATCTAAGATAATAAAAGGGTTCTATTTTTATCTCTATTATTACATGGATTTGATTATGTTGTGATGGAAATATTTTTATGAATTCCTTTATCTTATATGAATTGTTTTATGATGTCATGTTGTTTAAGAATCCCATTTTTATTACATGGGTTACGTTATGATGTATGGTTTATGATTATGTGGCACACATAAGAAAGGATTAATTATAAGATGGGTGGGACATATATCTCCCTCCAATGCATTGGGTAATGATTTTATATCTCATGAGATAGACAGGGCTGGAACGGTAGGTTATACCGGTTCAGTGAAAAAGGACTGAAACGAGGGTTACTCGATTCAGAAAGGGACTTTGTCCACTAAGATAGTCTTGGCAATGAGTCTTGACGAACAAGAAATGATTCTATATGATTATGTGTGAATGCCACAAAGTTTCATGTTTTAAGTTATGATTATTGTGATTACATTTCACTTCCATGATTTATCCCATGTTATGAAATTATGCTCTCTTTTACAGGTTATGATTTCCAAAATGTTATGTTCTTATGAATATGATGTGATTGATATTTCTTTTGTTTACCCTTACTGAGCATTTGACTCACCCTTTTATGTTTTCTTTTCCCCAGGATATAAAGAAAGGTTTTAGGTAAAAAAAAGGGAAGATCTTTATGGGAGATATTGAAGATCTTTCACCACGATTAGAAGATTACGTTCCGAGTTTCCAAAGACACTAAACTATTACGATCCTTGTGTGTGTGTTTTTGGTTATGTACTAAGTATTCCGCAAAAGTAATGTAAAGTCAATGTACGTCAGGCTACGGGTCTCTACAATTTCATCCTTGAAATTTCTAGAGTATTACTGTGTAAAAATACTCGGGTGGTTCTTCGTCATAAGTTCCTCGGGATCGCACGCTGCCTCTTTCATCTTATGGTTTCTCCATAGAACTTTTACCAGATGAGTCATCCAGTTTCTCAACACATGTTATCTTGTATCAAGAACCTTGATAGGATCTTCTCAATAAGACAGATTGGGTTATAGTTCTAATTCCTCATATGTGAGTACATGAGTTGGTTCAGGCAATTATTTTCTCAACAGTGATATGTGGAATACATCATGAACTATGGAGAGACTTGTAAGAATTTCTAAATGGTAAGCTTCAACCCCAATTTGTTATAGAATTTAAAAAGTTCTAATGTACCTACAACTTAATATTCCCTTCTTACCGAAATGTATAACACCCTTCCATGGAGATACCTTCAAGAAAACATGATCTCCTACCTGAAATTCCAAATCCTTCCTTCGGTTATCAGTATAGCTCTTCTATCTACTTTGAGCTTCCTTGATGTGGTTTTGTATTAACTTCACCTTTTCCATCATTTCCTCCACATGTTTTGGGCCTACGAGTTTTCTTTCACCAACATCATCCCAATATGTTGGTGTGTGACATCTCTTTCTGTATAACGCTTCATATGGTGCCATCTGAATACTTCAATGGAAGCTATTGTTATAATAAAATTCTACCAGAGGTAAATATTGATCTCACATACCTTGAAAATCATGTGAGAATGATCTCAACATGTATTCTAAGGTTTGAATAGTCCTTTATGATTGTCCATCAGTTTGAGGGGGGTAGACAGTGTTCAAACGAAGTTCAGTATACAAGGATTTCTGAAGACTTTTCCAGAATCTTGATGTAAAATAGGGATCGCGGTCAGAAATAATCGATAAGGGTACTCCATGAAGTCTCACAACATCATTAATATATATCCTTTTTTGATGTTGAAGTTGTAAATATTCTCATATATCAAGAAAATGTGTTGTCGTGGTAACATGATCAACAATGAACCATATCACATCGTTTCTTATAGGAGTCTTTGGTAGTCCCATGACAAAGTCCATAATAATATTATCCCATTTCCACTCAGGTATAGGAAGAGGTTGAATGACTCCTCCTGGTTGTTTCCTTCCAACTTTCACTTGTTGAAAAACTGTACATCTTGACACAAAATCACCAATCTCCCTCTTTATGTTGTCCGACCAAAAATGTTCCTTCAAATCTCTATACATTTTGGTGCTCCCATGGTGTATAGATAAATTGGAACTATGAACATAATCCAACAATTCCCTTTTTAGATCAGGTATATCAGGAACAAAAAGTATATTCCCAAATTTCAACATTCTATCTTCATACACAAAGTCACTCAATATCCAATCATTCAAAGCTTTATTCTTCTTTTGAAACACTTCATCACCGGTCTGAGAACTCTTTATACTTTATAGTAAAGATGGTGTGGCAACCATTTGAAAAAGTATTGATGTTTCACCTTCCATGGAGATTCCAATATCCATCTGTACTAGATCCATGTGTATTGGATCCTTTTCAACTCGCATCTTGTTCAAAACTCCATGATCCTTTCTTCTCGGAGAATCTTCCACATTATTTGCCTTCCCCGGGTGGTAGTGTCTAGTGCAATAATAATCCTTGAGTAATTCAAGCCATCTCCTTTGCCTCATGTTGAGTTCTTTTTGTGAGAAAATATACTTCAAACTCTTATGATCACAATATATCTCACATTTTTTACCAAAGAGATAGTGTCTCCAAATCATAAGAGAAAATATTATTGCTACAAACTCAATATCATGAGTAGGATAGTTTTTTTCATGAATATTTAGCTGTCATGATGAATAGTCAATAACCATATCATTCTACATAAAGACACAACTAAGTCCTTTCTTTGAAGCATCACTCTAAATAACGAACCCATCATTCCCCGATGGTAGAATCAATATAGGAGCATTGACTAATCTTCCCTTCAATTCTTCGAAACATTATTCACACTCTTTTTTCCAAAAAAAAAAACTAAACCCTTTTCGTGTGAGCTTTGTTAATGGGTTAGCCAATCGGGAAAATTTTTGGATGAAACACCGATAATAACCTGATAAACCAATAAAACGGTGTACCTCAGTTATACTCGTCAGTGCTAGAAATTCTTGGATTGCCTTGGTTTTAGAAGGATCAATAGAGATTCCATCCTTGGAGACAATATGGCCAAGAAAAGAAGTCTCCAGAAGCCAGAACTCACACATTCTAAACATCCATACAATTCATGTCTTCTCAGCGTCTTTAGGATAATACGCAAGTGATTTTCGTGATCTTCATAGCTTTTGGAGAATAAAAAGATATCATGAATAAATAACACTACAAAGTAATCAAGATATTCCTTGAAAACTCTATTAATTAGATCCATGAAGACATAGGGGGCATTAGTCAATCCAAAAGGCATTACTGTAAACTCGTAATGCTCGTACCTGGTTCAAAATTCTGTTTTCAGAATTTCTTCCTTCTTCACACACAAATGATGATATCTAGGTCTAAGGTCAATCATTGAAAAGTATTGAGCTCCATGAAGTTGGTTGAATGAATCACTAATGTGAGGTAGGGTATACATGTTCTTTATTGTTATAGCATTGATCTCCGTATAGTCAATTCACAACCTCATAGATCCATCGTTCTTCATAATAAAAAGGATAGGGGATCCCCATAGAGAAACACTAGGGTGAATAAATCCCTTATTACACAATTCATCTATTTTTTTCTTTAGTTCCACTAATTTCACAATGGTAATTCTACAAGGGGTCTTCGATATGTGCCATGATCTAGGAATTAAATCAATGGAAAACTCAATTTCTCGTTTTGGAGGATGTCCAGGTAAATCTTATGAAAAAAATTAACATATTCTTTCAAAATAATAAAATACTCTATTTGAACATTCCTTTTCTCAACCATAGTTATTTAATTCCATTCATCCCCAATAATTTAATTTAGTTGTGTTATTGGGGGTGGATCTAGATAAAAATTAGGTGGTGATGATTCTGCTCTAAAGATAAGGTGTTCTTTATCATCGCCATCAAAAATAGTAACCTCATTCTTCTTAAAATAAATTTTTGCATCATGGTCTAAATGAAAATACATACTGAGGATTATATCAAATTCAATCATGGGTATGACGATGAGATCAGCAGATAAAGAGCCTTTGTATACCATAATGGGAACTGATTCACAAAACCTTTTTGTGATGATACTTCCCTTAAGATTTTTTACTGACAACTCCCTTGTAAAATCAAATTGGAAATATATAATTTTCTTGGAAAACTAGGAAAATATGAAACAATGTGATGATCCATAATCAAATAAAGCATTTTCAAAACTTGAGGAAACCATTAAATTACCTGCCACCGCGTATTTTTGAGCTTCAACCTCAGTAGTAGTGATAGCATAAGCTTGGCCTTGATCCCTTGGCCATTTATGAGGTATGTTCTCTTGATGCTTAGGACATTAATTTTCACAGTGCCCCTTTATCTACAATGGTAGCATTCAACATCGACAACTTCTTTCTTCCCCTTTCAATCACGAGCTAGGTGGCCTTTTTCACCACACTTGTAACAAACTCTCATTCCCTCCATGAAAGTACCGAGGTGTTTCTTCCCACATTTACCACATGATATATATTCAACTTTTCCCTTATTCCAATTATTTCCATTTCTAGAGTGTTTAGCAGACCCCTTATTCTCTCGATTTGCTTTAATGTTGTAAGACTTAGAGAATTCTTTTTTTGTCTTGATAGCACATGAGACAACATCTTTGTATGACGAGAAGGATTTTGAGACTAATTCTCGACAAAGAAATGGTTTTAACACATTAATGAAATGATTAATATTACTTCTTGGGTTACATATATAATCTGCAGCATGCCTCGCTATCCTTGTAATGTTTTCTTCATACATTGCGACATTCTCATCCTCCTTTTTCCTCAGACTCAGAAATTGTCTTTCCATACCTACTCGATGGTCACGAGGAAATAATTTTTCTTAGAAAAGCTCTTTAAACTCCCTCCATTCCATATTTGATACTTCACCATCTTCTATTGTGTTTTGAATCAATGGCCACCGTTGATCAGCATCTCTAGTGAGGCGGTAAACTACCATGACAACTTTTTCCCTTTCATGACTCCACAAGGTGTGGAATATTTTATTTATGGAATTTATCCATTTCTCAGCTACTAATGGATTTGTACCACCATTTAATGTTGGTGGTTTTTTCCTCTTGAAGCGATCTAACATTGATCCTCCACACTATGGATCAGGGTGCTCCATACGGGTTAGGTTATTATTCATAACCTGAGTGAGTTTTCCTAATATGGTGATTATCTGATAAGCACTAGTTGTATCACTGGCTCCACTATAATTATCTTGATTAGGAGGTAAATCCCTATATGGAGTGCATGTATTGATAAAGTTTCCATTCCTTACACTAGGTGCCATTTATAAACAATGGCATAAAATAGATTAGTTTATGAATCGAAATACAAAATTCAAAACATGTAAAACACTTAACATAAATTGAACAGTTTATGGATATAATCCATAATCAAAAAAAATTCTTCATTGAGAAATTATATACTCATAAACCCATCATAATTGTTTGTAAGGAAAATGTGAATTATCCTAAGCATATCCCCCATTATGTCGTAACTAAGAGTGCAGCAAGGCATGTTGTCGTGAACCAGTTCCTGTTAGAGTCTAGCTCAAAGTGGTGTTTTCAGGTTTTACCCCTAGGTACATCTATGCCAGATCTGCCCCTACATTCTCGTATCCAGACATTGATTTATTTCTTGGAAAACTCACAAAATATCTACAATACCAAAATTCTAGGAAGTCGTTCCATACTAATCCTTAAAGACTATCTTAGCGTTTGTGCTCTAATAAGAGATTATCTAAATATAGGTTCCAAGGTTTGTACAAAACTTCCCCTGATACCAACTATAACACCCAAACTCTATAATCCTAGAGTCGGTGCATTATTACATATCTTTGTAATGATCACAAAAGATCAATTATCAAAAGAGATATTAGTTTAGTGTCCTTGGAAGTACTAGATACATTCATAAGGTTTACATTACATCATAAAATAGAAAACTAAAACAACATTGTTTCCATATAAAACACTAAGATCACACATACTATCTCTACAAGTTAGTCAAAATATAATTATTCACATCCTGTGGAAAATAAAACTTAGAAAGGGGTGAGCTCAGATGCTCATTAAGGATAACAATATAGTGTAATCTTTCATAAATAAGCATAAAAATTTATGGAAATGTATATTACTAAAACAAAAGCCTTTTAAACTTGTTATTCAATAAAATATGGAAATGATAAAATCAAAATAATGTCATTTACTTACTGACATGGATATTCTGCTAGTCGAATAATCACATGCAATATCAATAGCCACTTTCAAAATTATGGATTTCATAATGCCAAACTTTCATAACCACATAGTCAAGGCCTTGTGCCAAGACTACAAATAATATTTTTTCAAAAAACTAGTTTGTCTCATGAGACCTACCGATGCATCGAGGAGCTATAGCGGCTCCACCCGTCACATACTAAGTACAATGCATTCCTCATATGAAAAGGATTAAACATAACATAAACATTTGTATTAAAATAAGCATATTAAATGTCAATACATTATCCATAAACAAGGAAGGGTATAAAAATAACACATCCACAGTCAAAAATATCAAAAAATCTTCAATACAATATAGATGTTTTGTATCATAATAAATCAACTTCAAATAAGCTTAAAATCAATCAAAGGATGTTGAAATAAATGAAATCAAAACCTTTTTTAGAGAAATATATCTTTCTACTTTGAAATCATTTAAGAGTCACATAATATATAAAGAAAACTTTTATTTTTAAAATATTCTTATAAGCTTGTAAGGGAAGCTTCAACGATGTTATAACGATAGAAAATAGCTGCACCCACCGTATAAGTTAAAAAAAGTCATTCTTACCTTAATTTTGTCGAAAAGGTTATAAAGGACATTGTTTGGAAAATGACGGAAAGATTCATTTATAAAAAACTTGTAAAATTCAAAAAAGGGTATAAATGAATTTAACCCATAGTCTAGTAAATAGTAATAATGTTTTGAAATACATTTTTAAGAAACATGGATGTTGAGGATAAAGAGGTCGTAATAGATAATTAGGTATAAACAACCTCAGATAATGAAGAGATTGTAGAATTAACCCTTACCTTGTAATTTTCCTTGGTCGATGGTATGTTATCCTCATTAATAATGGTGAAATAATTGTTATTAAATTATACAAGAATCATATACATTAATATGACATCATATATGATCTTTTAACATTTCATTGTGAAAAATATCTTAGTATTATCATTGTTTCAGGTGTTAACAGAATATTTTTCCATTATATTATTTGTTATGTGAGTCATATTTTTTATGGATTTTATGTATCATATTCATATAAAGAATGATATCATGTCTTTAAACATTATTTTTAATCATAAAATTATAATTATCCTTGAATGGATACGATGGGGAATGAATCTCATCACGTTCATGGAGACGGTAATCTGTACGTACGCACAAGAGACAATATAATTATTTTGATATTAAAATAATATATAATTGGATGGTATATAGTATATATATAATCATTATCAAGTAATATTTATTATTTACATCAATTACACATCATTATTATGCCCAACCAAATAATAATGTATTGAATAACAATTACACCATGATGTGGAGACAGTATACCGTACTTACGCATGTATGGTGACATGTCATTCAAAGTATGGATAGAATAATTAATATGGTTGTAACATATTTATAAAAACATCACATTATATATAAGATATTGGATTTATTATTTTATAACGTAAACAACAATGAAATAGGATGTGTAAGAAGAAAGAAACTTGAAAGATGTGATGAAATATCTTCCTTTTTTTAGGTTCTTCCTTTTGATTTGATAAAAAGGTATCCATAGGATGGATTTATGACTAATGTAAGGCCTCTAATATTAAGTGAGGACAGTTGAGAGGGTATTTGGGAAAGGGTTGGTGGATCCAAGTGGCTTTGACAGTGTGAGTTTGAGAGAAGGCGGAGTGCCCTTTTATAAGAGGGGCGAGGGGAAACTTAGGAAAAGCTAGAAATATTATTCTATAATAAAATAATTTTCGGTTTC
The DNA here is from genome assembly GCA_963277665.1 of Viscum album. NCBI lineage: Eukaryota > Viridiplantae > Streptophyta > Magnoliopsida > Santalales > Viscaceae > Viscum > Viscum album. The sequence continues at coordinate 1,041,409,190 of OY728165.1, forward strand.
TAATGGCTCAAAAATTAATTATATAAAGGACAATGTTGTTATGGGTCTAAAACCACTCAAACAATAGGTTTATACAGGTTTGGGTCATTACATTAACTTTATCTTTTAGATTTAACTATTAGTTAAATAATTTGACATTTAGCATGTCTCTTTTTATTTTTATATTATTTGGTTAATAAACATAATATAAACATTCATGAAAACCCCCAATGGTTCATTAATGATACACCTATCATTATTTAAGTCTTTTTTCCAATCCATTCATTTTTCAGAATAGAATGTCAATTAATAATATAATATTTGTTTTAAAAACTTTTTTATGTCAATTTTGACACTATTTAGTATTTTGTTTTTGATAAATTCATAACAGCATTATTACTTTGAAAAAAATCATCTAACCAACCCTATAATTCCATATTATCCTATAAAATTAGTGTAATTCATGAAATGTCTCAAATTACATTTATTTGGAATTTTATAATATCTATTATTTTAATATTTCATTAATTTGGTAATTAGTACATCATCATTGTGTCATAAATAAACTAAATTATTTAATATATAAAAAATATAAATAAAATAATATTGTTTAAGAAATATTTTTAACTTTATAATGGATATTTATAATCAAATTTATCTTATGTGTTACCCTATATTAAAAATGTTTTAGTTATTAAACATTGATTTTAACTCTTCTTTGAAATAAATAATAATAAATGTCCTAATCTAATCCAAATGGACCAAATAGGTTGATATTTTATTCCTAAGGTTTTTTTTGGTCAAAACATACTTATCCAAAAGAATTAGGACATGTGTTAGGGTAATAATAATATCATTTTTACCCTTACTTTCCCTATTTTCTTTTAACTCGGGTAAAAAATATTAAAAAGATACTATTCCCCATAAATTATTTTCTTCTTATTGAACCACATTTTACTTACTGATATCAACCATGTATCTCTTATTTTTGAAATTCAACTCACAGAAGCAGTAAAATTATGTTTTATGTAAATTTTCAAATGCTCCTAGGAAGTGGGTAAAAGACGGTAAAAAGTTTGATAAAATTTTCATATATCTAAAATTATTACAAACTAACTCCAATGAATTACATTGAACTTATATAGGTAATTAGTATCTATTTTTAACTAAAATAAAATTAAATAAGTTAAATAATTATTTAAATAAAAATTTGGTTTTAATCTATAACTCAGTGTTTTTCACTATTCATCAAAAATTGAAGGTTTTTAGAAAAATACCAAAAATTCACCCTAAGCTAATTTTGATACTACGAATACAAATATGAAGTCCATTTTGAATGATAAAATTTATAAAATTTCATAAATTGGGTATTACTATCCATGACGGCTAGTTTGATTAGGTGTGGTGTGTTAGAACTTGAAGTTGTGTACAACACACGCTACTTTATTATTCAAAGAGAAGCATACTGTGGAAGATTGGGGTGTTTCAAAACCTCAGGATTGGAATCTTGTATTCAAAAATATGAGATCAAACAAATGAGATAAGAACATTTGATTATCTCAGGGAAGACATCATGTATGTCACCACATGTTAGGGGACCCACATGGAGTGTGGTCCCTCTTCACTACTTATCTGTGTCTTTGGTCAGTACATGGGTCCTATCTATGTAGAAGCACACACCGTGAAGGTGGACTATATGGCACGTCTCACCTATTTGGGGATGGGTATTTTTCTACTGTACTTGTCCATGTACTCAGACATCGTGTATATATACTATGGTACACGAAATGTTGGTCCACATGGGATACCACTTGTGTGGCCAACCCATGTTTGTGTTTTCTTATACGGAGTCTTGGAATGTGTGACCAATCACCAGGGTTGTTCCAACTAGGAGGGGCACATATTTTGTGTGGCTATACTACATGTTGTTTCATCCATATTATTTCTCAAAACCTATTACCAGCACCGAGGGAGGCTACATGTTTTGTGTTCTTCCCACTACATGGCGTGTAGTTTGTATTTTTCCAGAATGTTCTAGTTCTCACAAATCCTTATCTGTGCTCTAAATCTGGTCAAAAAACTTTAAATCTCTCCATGATTCCATCTAAAATATTCAAAATCTATCTATAAATCCTACTCTTCATCCATCGTTCTCTAGGAATCATCCACAATAACTTTTGGGACATTTCTTTGAATGTTCTGAATTCCAATGCACCTATGGTCTTAGATGATTTTGCCAAAAACCTTTGTATTTACCATGTATTCATCATTCCAATTCTTGATCTATGCTCCTCTCAATGAATCATTAACTATTCGTTGACCCTCAACAAATTGAGGCACTCGATCGAGCTCGGGACACCTCAAGATGAGAACTATGGGGTTCCAAAAGTGAAGAACACATGGAACAGAGGAAGAAAAAGCACTGATAAAAATGTTTTTATGATCATTAACCAAAATTTCATGGCCAATAGAAAAAGACCAAGAAATTCATATTAGAAAGAAAATGATAATGAAATATTAATGTACTTTGGATCATAAAATGGTGGGAAATAGGGGTAAAGAACGAAGAATAATGTTTGATATACTATAAAATTTAATTATAGAGTGAAAACACCTATTGAAAATACCTACATCAGTTTGGATCGATCATTTTTGAAGGACGTCCTCACCAATGATTTCTAGAGAAGTCGATGCATTTGTTGCGCTTTGATCTTCATTGAATCAGAGGATTGTCATTTGTTGCCAACAGATGAAGAAGATAGACATCTCCCCAGTGAATGATGAAATATGAGATAACCTATGCCCAATTTAAATAAAAAACTATTTAAAAACTTTTAGTTAGGAAAATGTTGAATTAGTAAAATAAATAAATAAATAAATAATTTTCTAAAACACACCGCCAACAAGCAACGTGTCTGGTCAACCCGTGATTACGCATTTTATGCCGCACCTAAGGAAAATGCCATATTCTGGACCCAACTATGGTCTCAGATTTATGATTTGATCAATATTGTAATAATTATCCTGATTTCCTAAATTAAATACATGTGCTCAACATAAAATATATTTAATACTTTTATAAAATTAATTTTGGGCACACTAGGCCTCATAATTTCAAGTTATCTTAGTAAATATCTATGGAAATATTTTTGGAAATATTTCAAAGTCTTAAAAGGAAAAATGGATCTTTACAACAATGTATTCCAATGTTCATCTATACTATATTTTTATATTCTTAGGCTTATGCGGCTAAACCAAGTGTTTTTTAATAAAATTGTATTTATAGAATTTATTTTATTATCACATTTATTGAAAAAAATCAAAAAAATATATACAATTATTTTTTCCAATATGGTGGTCGTACAAAAAACATGACACTGAAAAATAATATATTGCTCATTGGTAGAAAATTAATTCTATATTAAAAGGATTCCTCATGATTTTTATCTGAGAATATTTTCTGGAGTTATAAATTTTTTTAAAAAAAACCATTTATGATATAATATATTTAGTGTTTTTTTCATATTAACACAGAGCCTCACTAGGCCACCAAATCACATGACATCTCAACACCAAACTTATAAAATTTTTCTTAATATATTCTCAATTCATATAAGTAATTAAGAGGTATGTTACAATATTGGTCCTGAAAATATAGAAGTTGTTATCTATTAGAAACCACTAAAGAACATTTTCATGATATGATATATCCTTGGTTTAACTAGATACTATCAATGCTTCAGTCATGATTTTTGACATCTTTACTCACAAATTAAAACGTTTATAAAGAAATGGGAATCTTCAGAATATGATGATGAGTTATGTAAATTTATATAAGATAATAAGGTTTCTATTACATTAGCAACAATCGTTGTGTTTATAGAGTTAAAAATAGTTTATATCATCGATTATGATTTATCAAGACTTTATTTAGGATGCGTTCTAATTTTGGGAGATCATTTTTAGTCTTATAGATCAATATAATTTGTAGTTCATGGGAAGAACTATCTGAAACATGATTTGAAATTGTATTTTAATAATTTTCCTTAAATAATTTGCATCATTTTTTTATTGATGAAATGTTTTTTATCTTTATTGATCAGATGAGAAAAAACATTTTCTCATAATGATATTTGAATTTAATTCCACATATATTGAATGAAATAGTAAGATGATAGAAATTTAATTGATTTACACAATTGTAATAGGAAAATATTAAGGGGATTAATAGAGTAATAATTGAGATAATCAGTTAGCTATAAATTCGATAGATAAAAGAAATCAAGTTTCAATTGTAGTTGATATGATTCTGGAATATGCTGAGAAAGAAAATTTTATGGGTTTGTTTCATGTCTCTATTCTTTTCTAATTGATTAAGTAGGTTGGAAAAAAAATAAATCAGATAAATAATGTTTTCCCACGAGCTAAAAAAATGGTGGGAGATGATAGATTGAGAGACACTATATGGAAGGGTTTTTTAAAATGTTCTAGATAAATTCATGATATCATTTTATTATCAAAAATAGCATCCTTTTTTTCCTCTATCATTATAGATGGGTTGTTCATCAAGGAATCAAAAATATGTATGAAGTACTGAGAGAAATTTTTTGGTGGGATTGGTCAAGAGGAAACTGTATGAATTTATTTTCGATGCCTGACTTTTTTGAATTCCCTAGAGGATCACCTAATTTCATTAGGTATGTTACACTCTTTAATTATTCTGAAATAGAAATGGGATCAAATTTATTTTTTTTCTTTCATTCCATTAATGTTTTGGGGAAAAAGATATCACTTTGGTGATTATATATTTACTCATAAAGTCATATCACTTCATCCCTATTAATGAATCTAATATGAAAGAATACATTTTCCAAACTTTACAGTCGTGATGTTTTAAACATTCATGGAATTAAAATATGTAATGATTCACATATAGAAATGGGATCAAATACATATTTATTTTTTTGACATAAATGCCTTGAATGGTTCAGAAAAAAGATATCATTTTGGTGATTATATTGACTCATGAAGTCAACTCACGTCATCCCTATTCATGAATCCAATATGAAAGAATATTTTTATAAAATGTACATTCATCATGTCTGAAATTATCATAGAATTACTATTTCAATAACTTCTTATTGGGATTACATGTTTACCTGTATGTTATAGAAATCGTAACATTAAGACATTGGAACACAGTTAGGCATGAAAGTTGCTTTTATTCTCTAATAGATTGAAAATATGGGAGGAAAATTAAAATTTTAAATTAAATTATTCATATATATTTTAGGGATATTATAGGCACCTGGGAGGACACAAAATGATATTTATGGTCCCATATAGTAGCATTTATCAGGCTTCGATACATGTTACTCCAGTTGAAGCATTGTATGTCTTTCCATATCGTACTGCTAACTGATGTGTGGAAACCATTGAGACTTCACATATCAGACCCAACCTATTGAATGAGACAATAGAAAATGTTTAGCTGATACGGAAGAGAATTACAATATAATAGAATTAAAAAACATCCTTCATGTATAATCATTGATGACCATTATAATTTGATGTGGATGATAATGTCTTCTTGTGACCTCTTCAGGGATAGAGCATAACCATTTTATTAAAAAACAATTCAATTTACTTAGTATGTTATAATTTTGTGATACAAGAATATATGGATGATCTGGACTATCATTTATATTTAATTTCATGGTTTAATTCTAGGCAAAACATGTTTCATGTATCTCAAATAATGATTTACCAACTTGAAACATAGAAAGTGATTCTAGGGAAACATGTTGATATTGAACCAGATTCTACATTGTTTAATGTTCTAGTATGAATATTAGAAAGGAATGAGATGACTTTTCATTGTAAAAGAATCATTTTATAGTTGGTCTTATGCGAATATGATAATATTCAAGAGTAAACCTGAGAGCATGAGAAGTGGATGTTGGAGAAATATCCCGTAATATTCCATTAAATTACTAGCTATCTAAATTCCGAGAAATGAAAGGAAAACGGTGTGGGGAATGTGACTCCCTTGTTTTCAATTAAATTTTAACTTTTTATACATTTCTATATTATATAATTATTTATTTTAGTTTGGATAGTTTCAGTAGGGTTTGAAGTGGTGTTTAAGGGAGTTATGAATTTTTTTAGAAGTCTACGTTTTCGAGACTAGGACATGGTGTATATACTTGGTGTTGGAAGCATGGAGAAACCTAAGTGTAGCATATGGAGAATCAAGGTGGATGTCCTATACCTTTTCAAAATTCACCACACTATGACATAAGGGTTAGTATATGACATTGATCATTTTGGTTGTGTCGTGGTGTATAGGGTTGTTCTATATCCCCTTTTACTGTAAAAACAATATCTACGATATATCATATTCCATGGTTAATAGATCCATATTACTAGTAATACTACACTACGGCCTTGGGGGATACTCCCAAGTCTATTGGGATAGTGCTATTGTTATGCAGGTTTTCCCATGTGTGGTGATTCTCAACCTAGCCATTTTTATATATTAATTATGTTTAATTCTAAGAGACACTCATTTTCCCCAATTATATTGGGGCCATGACTTCTTCTACCCATTTAGTCTCCCAAGGTGATTAAATTCTTTTTATAAAGACGTTTTGGGAAAAATTGTGTCTTGGTGAACCAAAAACAATTATATTTTCTTCTTATTCCATAGTCATCTTAGATATAATCATACCCTGTATCAAGGATATATATATATATATATATATTCTATTAAAGACAGATCTATATTCATCGATGTGGATCTTTATGAGAACATGATGAATCAATTGAAGGAAAGTTGTTTCAAACCCAAATATAGAAGCTTCTTGTGTCATTAATTATTACCATCACCTGTTGAGTGGTAGTTGGATTATATTTAGTCTTTATTATCCAAAAAATAATGGATTAATAATAAAAATTATTATCAAATTTATATGGAAAATTTTTACGGTTTAGTGGAAGAGACAGATTTGTTTTTTCTGAAAATATCATAAATATATGGATTTTGTAAAACCCTATTTTTTGTTAGTAATTTTAAAATGATTATTTTATAATTGTGAAAGGTTTTGATATAAGAGACATGGTTGATAAAAATTCCTTCAAACTATTTTCTTGTGGAATGTTTTTTTCAGGGAATTTGGTATGTAGTGTTAGAAAGTATTTAAATTTTATGGTTATGGATTGAAGTTCCTATGTCAAGAATAGATGAGTTATTTTCACAGAGTACCACTTTCAATGATACATACATGATTTATTTTATGTATATTTTTTTGTGGATGTGTGTCTGTTTTTTTAAGAACACTGGAAATGTTACTCAAAATGTTAATGGATATAGTAATATTGTTTTCTTCTTATGTAGAATTCTCTTATATATTTTTATAAACTATTTAAATACTATTAAACTATTTTATAAAATTTTTTAACAAGTTCTTTTCCTTATGTAATGATTATGGATGTATTTGGGGAATAAATAATGAGTTATTACTCACCTATTGCATGAGATATTAGGTGTATTTATAGATTTCATCTACCATGATATAGAGAATGGTATGACATATTATTTATCTAATTATTCATATTGTAAATTTTGGTATGGGGGATTGAATTTTATTTGGGATCTTGTTTGGGAGGTACTTTGGAATGTGTCATGATTTCATTGAGTCATATAGACAAATGGATGATGTCATTCGATATTCTATGTTAATTTATCACTAATATTTGATTTTAATATTCTTTTTTTATGTGTTTTTTATTTTTTATATTCATTCATCATATATGAGGATAGGATTTCTATACTGTGTATTGATAGGTTTTTTTATTATATAGGGAATATCATCCCCCAAATATATATTAAGACCAAATAATTTATTTTATATATTTGGTATCTTGGATATATCACCAAATGTTAGTGTCACTTTTTCTCTCCTCAGGACAATGATTTGGGATGGGATGTTATAAAATCTAACCATACTAGTTTCCATGATCTCTCTATCCATTATGTTTACCATTTATATGGATATGATTTTCTATATTTCATGGACTATAAGTCCAATCAAAGGGCTTTTTTATATGAACCCCATCCCCTCACTATTTATTAAAATCTATATCACCATACTACTAATTCTATCATAAATGAAAATATTGCAATTTTTGAGGATAATGAGGGATGCTAGATCAACATTTAATTATGAGGAATATTGGGAGAAATATCTAACAAAATAGAACCTACTGAAAATTCCATATATTTGAATCCTTAATTGAATAAATATTTGAAGAATAAAATATGTGAAAATAAAACAAATACTAAACACTAACATGATTGAAATCCCATTGAAGATAGAATGAACCTCCATCATAAATGTCAATTTTTTAGAAGATGAAATAATTGAAACAGGAAAAATAACATGGACCATATCCCAAAAAAATATAACTTCTCTTTATCCTCATAAAATATTAAACCATAACTATTGAATAGTCTCAAGAGTAATATTGAAAAAAATGGAATCTTATGATCCATTTGAGCCCATATCAAGATGAGAGAAATTTCTAATTATTCTATACAATCCATTTTATCATAATGTAACATATATCCTTCATAAATATTTATAAATTGACACTATATTTATTGATGATTATCCCCCTATGAATAATCATTTTCGATGTCATCCTTGCAGTAATATTTTGGCGAATCAAACTTAACAACATCGGAAAAAACATGGTGTTGATGTTGACCTAGAAGAAAAGAAAAAAGTATTAGAATTTGGGACTCCCAAAACCATGAATATGGTATTAACATGATATATTTATTAATAGCCTTCCTGTTTTTTATCGTCTTACCAATTGAATCTATGATATAAAATCATGTCGTGGGATTCTCAAATATTACTCCAACTTATAGTCATAATCACCTCACATAGTATTATGTGTAAACTTGTTTTTTAGATCATATGGGGACTTATAATCCCATTACATATAATATATCCATTCTTACATCACATGACATAACCTACAAGAAATATTTTCATAGTAACCCATGAAAAAATATTCAGTTCCTATATAGGAACCTAGTTTTTCACTCAGCTGTGGATCCAATGAATTTCCATCTAATTATATATTTTGGACATAATATTGATGCATAATGAGTTATTGAAGGTAACTAGGGTGTATGGGGCTTGTTCAGTGCCCATAACACATCTTTTAGGAAAAAATGGCATATCGCATGGTTATAGAAATTTTTTTTGGGTAGGTCACATGGTTAGATCTTACTATGAAGATAATCTCTATTTCTGGTAGAGAGATATTACATGGTTAGCGCATGGTTTTATTATCTTTGTGGATAAAACATATAGTTCCCCCTATTCCCTATGTACCCATGCATGATTTGGACATGGTTTTTCAAACAGTGTAGAAAAACTGTACACATGCTAAATTTTTGGTAATTTTACTATTTTACCCTTAATGATCTATTTAACCTACCCTTCTTCCATAATCTAATTTCATCCGAGTTTAGATTACATTCCTCTCATTTCAGATCTTTTTAATGCATATGGTAGGGTTCAAGATATCTCCCTCATCTGGGATTCGATCGAGCTCTCATTCATCCTGTTGTTTCACAACGAAAAATACTCGAGTCCTTTTGATCCGTTTGTCGTCTGTCTTTCTCTTAACGTAGTTATCAATGTGTGTGATTTTTTATCTTTTTCAGATATAATTCAATATGAGTCAAATCAGAAGTCAATACCAAAGGAGGATATCTTTACAATCCTAATGTGGCTCATATATAACACATCCCTCAAGATCGTTGATTTTGGTATTATCTTATGGGGCCCACTTATTTCAGAGGGTCCCATTTATTGAATATATATTTCATGATTATAATGATTAGGAACTTAGGGTTACTATCTTTCTAGACACATGATTAGTTGTTATTTTTTATTCCAACAACTACATCCATACCATGTAGGATGTTATTCCGCAATGGTTGTTTTAGTGTTTTGACATGATTAAGCCAACATTCAGGTAGGCCTTTGATTGAGCTTCCTAAGTGTAAGATTTTAAATATTAAATGGATTGATTTAGATTGTAAATTTTATAATTTCATGCACCATGTATGCTCACCACTAGACCTACCTAATGTATGAAATTCCAATAAAAAAAATATTAAATGGAAATTGGCAAGAATACGTTTTACATGACATGGATGTTTTAAATATGATTGAATAATAGGCCCATTGTCTGTAGAACCCCTTACCATTTTAATGGATGGTAGAAAATTGAACTGTGATTATGAAAATGTCTTCATTGGATTAAATTAATGGTTGCTTTCTACATGGCATTGTCACACTAATTAAAGGGATGTCATAAAGCCAAAGGACATATAAATTAATCATTAATTAATTAATTGGTTTCATGCTCAACTGTAATTGACACACTAATGAAATGTAAGGGATTAAACATTATGAATTATATAATACTTATTTATCAAAATTGAAGTGTCCTAACATGAGATCACCTTATATTTCTAACGAAATGCCTTAAGCACTCATGGTCCCCATTCCGAATTCAAGGATATGACATTCTATGGTTGAAACCCACCTAAATCCCGATTTTTATTAACATTGGATGCATGGTATGACATAATTGGATCCCTAATATAGTATTATATGATTCCATGGATACACTCCTTAGATACAACATTGAAAAGTAGGTCCCATTGTTAATTCCCATTAGGAACAGTCATTGATTAGCCTGGTTTTAAGTTATATGAAATCTTTGGAAATGGTTGGTGTCTTATTATGGAATGCCTTAAACTATGCTCCTTAGAGTATACTCATAACCCTACCTAGGATACGAATATTACTGAGATGGAGACCTTTGGGTTTTACTTTTCCTTGGATATTACCTAGGAACATCATTATTAAATATCAATATAGGCTTCTTTATTACATCTTGTAACCTTCACTACTATCAACATGTGACATATTTATAAATTGGTAATAATCAAATAATGAAATGGTTACATGTTCAAGCACCAGTCAAGGGATGAAGCAGGTACTTGGGTATTTAGATGCATTGTACATCTTTACATTATATATGCATTCTTTCTTACTATTGCATTTCCATTACATGAACCAGATGTTATAGACACTATTGGTGGTATCCAATTGAAATTTATCTCACACCATCTCCAAGTGTCATTCGGTATCAGAGGCATATTACATGAATGTGTGTCTGATAGAGGGAATAATATGGCTTCAAACACTTGATTTATTGATATTTAAGATAAAGCATGATAGTATATGACTAAGATAGATATCAGGATTCTTGGGGGAGTCTTTTTATTTCTATTATACTTCAGTGGAACATGGAAATCCATCTTTATTTTATCCATGTTTTCCATTTTTCTAGTGACATGACATATCATCGTCAGTTGTTGTATTCTTGTATGTTATTCTAGTTACTTCATTTGTTGTTGTTGTTGTCCCTATTTTTGGTTGTGCCATCTGTTTACATATATTTCATCCACTATTTACCTATGTTTATATATATTTGTTGCACTACACATGGGTAATGAGGGAATTGTCTCCACACAGACACACCCTAGGTTCTTATTGCTAGCTGAAAGCCTTTGTAATTTGGTAAGACGCACATGAGGCCATGTGGCCCACTAGGATCAGGGAACCTATTAAGTGGAATTCGTGTCTGGGATATCACAATGTGGTATTAGAGGATGGTTCCCTTATTTCATTTCAATTTTAAGATGATAGATTGGTGATGAGGAATGTTTGGGACTTGGTTATAAGTCATTCTTGGGCATCATGAACCTAGGTTAGGGGTAAAGGCCAAGTAACCCAAAATATAAATTTTGTTCTCATATAACTATTACAAATGAAATTATTTCACCACTGTGTGAGGAAAATTCTATATAGAGTTTTTTACTTTTACTCTAATTTGATATTTCTTTCATCCATGGCCTACTGATTTTAGGGAATGAAGAATTGTTACATGTTTCATATCAGGTACCTTGAATTTTCATTTCATGAATATTTTCATTCCATATGAGTGAAATTCCATGATTTTCATTGCTTGATATGCTTGGGATTTTTTATTGATGTTGTGATAATTAGCTTAAGATTTTATTACTCTCGGATGTGATCGAGTGATTTCTTATCTCAATTCATGATGTGTATGGGCCCTCATTGATTGTGATGAGTAATTTACTAAGTCAAGATATTATTCTATAAATTAATGGGTATCATTTTCATTGATGAGGTGTATGTGAACTGATTCAATGGGAATGAAAATCCATTATAAATAGAAACACGACCTCAAAAATTAAATGGTTTCAGGTCCATTTCCCACACATTCGTGATTTTGAAAGGTAATAGAGTGAACGTAGTAATTAAATGTAAAATTAAATGAAAATTATGCTTGATCACATACTAGTGCTTGGATATCTAATCGGGTAGTTGGGATAGTATACCTTGGGTAGGTAGTCCTTCATTTTTTAGCCTCCATAAGTGTTATTATTTATATAGTAAAATCTTGTTATAAGGCATGTACTTGAAATTTGTTGACCAATGTTTCAAAAAAGTAAACATATCATATTCCATAAAGTTGGTGACGATCATGCTCCAAACATGGTGGGCCTTGATCCTCCAGTCATACCACCGTGATTTCCACTTGAGGAACCACCTACTATGCCTGATCTGGGCACTACTTCCCTTGTTTATGTAAGTTTCCTACATTGGATGTAGTCCCTGAATGGTGCTCCATGAGTTTCACATATGATGGATGATCTGACTCATGAGTTCTAGTAGTGGGATCCTCCTATTATCTTAGGGGATGGAAGTCCACAGGCTATTGAGTCTTGAATAGAGGACCTCTTGTCTATCCTTGTTCATTTAAAAATTCCTCCATAGTGGGGGTTCAAGCATGATTCATGCATCCTTCAAGATTTGTCTAAGCATTGGCAGGATGTGGTTACCCAAACAGATTTCCATCAATACATGATATGGTATGACCTAAAAACTATTTTATATGACCATTTATTTCCTCAAACACTGAGATATTGACAACCTAGAATGTTCATGAATTTCGAGTAGGGTTCTATGCCAATTTTTGAATATTTAGTGTGTTTCATTGAGCTACATTGATTTTCACCACTTCTAGTCAGTGATGAGATTTTGCATTTTAGAAGCTTTGATGATTCCGTTATATACTCAATCTGTACATATGTGAAAGTCTATTTCTGGACAACATTTTTTGAAATAGTCAATAAGTCTCTTATCAATGAGTGAAACTTGATGGATTATACAACACCAATAATATATGATTACTACTGCTACATGATAGGAGTTCTCTTAGTGGAAGAAAGCATATACATGAGGTTTATCATTAGGAAAGTGACAACCAAAGTACCTATTTTTATATCTCTATGGTGTTTCTTCAGTGTGGATGATGGGGGAACATGAATCCTCATTATGATATAGACCTAATGGAGTTCCAAGATTCTAGAAATATGTGGTATCTTTGGTGTTTTGTTTGGACCTTTCTACCAGATTCGAGTGGAAAATGATCCACACCATCTCCACCTTCGGTATTGGTTTGTTTTTAACCATGTTAGGAGGGGAGTTGGAATAGAACCGGTAGGTCTAGTCAAGGAGGATGTTGTGTCCATGGTATCCATAACCATGAACACTTGCAGTGCCAACAAATAAGTTATGATCCTGGTAATCCATTTATTACACTTATCCATAAATCAGGAAAATTTCAAACACTACATCTGATACCTGAGGATCATGCTATAGGACCATCTATGGTAAGAGGTACTATTCTTGTGGAATCGACTATAGTATATGATTTATTTGATATAGATTCTTAGAAATATTTTATCTTTGTATCTATCCTTGAATTTTTTAGACTGGAGACATAGTATTATTGTGGTATAGTGACCCTTGATATATCATTTGTACTGAGTTCTAAGGAAATACGACAACGTAGGGATTATAACATTTATGTTGGTAGTTACCCTATCATATGGAACATCTTCATTCATGAGATGGAAGGATTCGATGTCATTATTGGGATGAATTATTTGGATCAGTATCATGATTTTTTAGATATATATCACCACATGGTATCTTTTACATTCACAGAGGGAAATATTTATCTACATAAGTGTGAGTGGGATGTCTAAGACGGTAGAGAAGGGCCATATCATAATGGGTGTGGTGGAGTGACTGCCCATATTTTTAATGCCATCATGGAAGATTAGGTATTATATCAAGTTGATTAACATCCAGTATTTGATCTTCTCAGGGACATCTTTCCCAATTATTTTCCTAGCATACCTCCTCAGAGATAGGTAGAGTTTACAATCGATCTTTTTTTAGATGTAGCAGTGTCCAATCTTCCTTAAAGGATGACACCTACATATCATCATGGGATGAAGAGATAGTTATAGGATTTAAGGGTCAAATGTTTTATATGACCCATTGCCTCCTTTTGGGGTTGGGTCGTTCTTTTCTCCAAGAATATATATGAAACCTTAAATCTATGCATGGATTACAAATGTTTGAACTAGGTTACGATGAAGAATTGATATCCACTGCCTCGAATAGATGATATGTTCAATTACTTTCAAGTATCTACAATCTTATATAAGATTTAACTGAGATTGGGTTATCACTAGGTGCGAGTAAGGCCATCAAACATACCTCATACAGATCTTCATAGTAGGTATGTTCTATATAAGTACCTTGTTATTTTGTTCAGAATTACAAATGTGCCTGCCATTTTCATGGATCTGATGAATAGGGTCTTCTATCCCTATCTATATTATTTTTTCCAGGTTATTGTGGATAACATTTTGGGGTATTATCAGACTCGTTACGACCATTCCATTTTCTTGAAATCATTCTGAGTACACATAGAGATAATCAGCATTATGTTAATATGAATATGTACCACCTATTGATCAAAAAAATTCACTTATTGAGTTATATTATCAAAAACTTAGGTGTAAATTTCATCCCTGAAAAGATTAGTGTTGTAGTTTCATTGGAGAAGACCGAGAACATGTTTGATATATGGAGTTTCGTGGGGATGTATAGATATAATAGAAATTTCATATAGAATATCTCAATCCTTACTTCACCACTTGCTGGAATTGAAAAGAATGTTGTTATGTTTTTATATTCATAAGCGCATGAGAAATCCTTTCAAGAGGTGAATGGGAGGATTATGTGGGCACTTATTCTAACTCTTCCAGTGCTAAGAATAGGTTACATAGTCTTCTATAATGCATCATTCATTGGTCTAGGAGTAGTGATGATATAGGAGGACATATTCATTGTGTGATGATGCCTTTAGTTGAGGCCTCATGAGAGAAACTACTTAACCCATGACCTATATCAAGAATCTGTTGTCCATGCATTATGTTTCTAGATATATTTTTTTTTTGGGTGAGCACTTTGTGGTGTACACAAACCAAAATATCCTCAAATATTCTTTTCATAGCCTGAACTGAACCTCAGACAGTGAATATGGGTTGAATATCTATTGTCCCTCGATTCTGTGCCTATCTATACACCTGGGAAGGGCAATGTAGTCATGGATGCACTGACTCGGAGAACTCAAACACATACTGTGCGAGAAGCAAGTTATAAATAAAAGTTAATAGACCCTTTCTCTATGTTTCAATTGTTATTTAACGATATTCATGTGTAGTATTACCTATCATTTATTATAGTTACCTCTCCACTACTGGAGAATGTAAAGGGTTTATAATTTTCAGATCCTGATGGATTGGTTCTCAATGAACGTATATTAGGAGCCGATCCATCTCTAGTTTGATCTCTGGATATAGATGAATTATTTGTATTCATGGGAAAGTATGGGTTCCTAGAGATATGAGAGAGGATTTCATGTGTGAGTCCCATTATTCTTAGTTTGATGTTCATTCAGGATTCTCCAAGATGTATCAATATGTACGACACCAGTATTGGTGGCCCATGATGAAACGTTAGATTTCAGGATGCATTTCTAGGTGTTCCAGCTATCAGTAGGTGATAGTAGAGCACTAGATTCCTAAAAGATTGTTATAGCCAATTCCAGTCTTGGAATGTAAAAGGGAATATATTTCTATGGATTTCATAGTAGGATTACCTAGGTCACCATGGGGTAATGATTTTTTATGGGTATTTATTGACTAATGAAAAAAATCATCCCACTTTATTCCTATTCAAGAAACATTCTAATTAAATGATATGGGAAGAAAATATGTTCATTTGATCATAAGACAACTTGAGGTCCCTCGTACTATTATTTCTAAGAAGGATTCTTGATTCATGTCATGGTTCCTGAATGCATTTCATAAGTCTATGGGAATTTAAGTGATTCTAAGAAATGATTTTCATCCTCGAACTAATGGAAAATTGGAATAAAAAATATAGATTCTAGAGGAAATTCTCTGAGAATATGTCATTGATTTTAGAGGTTTATGGGAGAAGCATATCCCTCTAATAGAGTTCTCCTATAATAATATATTTCTATTAAAAATTCAGATGATTTTTTTTTCAGGCCATGTATTGTAGGCCATTTTTTTAACCCTATGCTGGATAGAGGTAGGTGAGACTACCCTACTATGTCCTCGTCTCATTCAGGAGACTTCAAAGCTGGTTCAATTGATCATAAAAGGTATGAATACTGCACAGTCAAGGAAAAAATATTTTTATCATCATCAAAAGGCCTCTAGAGTTCAAGGTCAGTGATTTTTTTCCTTCGAGTATCACCTAGGGTAGGTAATACACGGTTATTGAAACAATGGAACTTATCACCTAGTTACATATGTCCATTTTCGGTTCTAGAGAGAGTCGTACCAGTATCCTATCAGTTGCTACTACCTTAGAGGTACCATTCCATGAATGAAGTCTTTAATTTTTAAAATCTTTTCCAATATCATGTTGACCCATCTCATTACATCAATCATGAGGTAGTTGAGTTAAATTCCAATCTTATCATTGAGGAGTATCTAGTATGAATCATTTACCGGAGCACGAAGTCTCTCTAAGGTTGTTTTATCCCCCTTGTATGGGGGTTATGGTATCATAGCTATGTACAAGATGATACTTTGGAGAAGGAAGCTAAAATATGTACCCATTGGGCAATGTTTTTCTAAGATAGTATTTCTCCACACTTTGAAGGTGAACTCTAGGATGAGTTATTTTAAGGGAGAATACTATAAGAACCCAGTTTTTCACCAAGGTATGCATAATTTAAATTTATGACTAATTCATTATTTTGGATTTAATATGGATTCCAAATGAGTGAGAGAAGCTTTTGAGGGTTTATGGGTATTTTTAAGAACAAGTAACCCATCTTTTGTGCAACACTGGACCTGTTTCATGGTTAAGGAAAACCATGTGGTAGGCCTCACTTTTAGATCTAACCATGGAGATGGTCTACATTTCAAGAAGATCCATCTCACATGGTTGGCATATGTAATCTCTAATAGTGCGTTCTAACTGTTATATTCCCCCTCTACCATAGGTAATCATGCACTATTTGTCCACGGTTTTTCAAACCATTTGGAAAAACACTCTAGTGGCTAAATTTTGGGTAATTTTAACATTTTACCATTAATTATCTAGTTTTCCTTACCTTCTTCCCAATTACAATTTCTAGTGGGATTACCATCAATTCCTCTATTTTGGATCTTTTTGAAGTCCTAAGGTAGGGATCAAGAGATCTCCTTGATTTGGGTTCTTATTGAGCTTTTTTTCATCATGTTGGATGCACACCAATAAGTACTCGAGTCCTTTTGAACCATTATTCATCTCTCCTACTCTCATCATAGTTGTCAAGGTAAGATAATTTTTTACCTTTTTCTCATATATACTAATATCTAATCCAAATCAGAGGCTGATACCTTAGATTATATTCGTAAAAACCTAATATGGGTGGTATATAACTCATCCCACAAGTTCAGTGATTTTGGAATTACAATTTGGGGCCCGCCGATTTCATTGGATTCTATTTATTGAATTTATATTACATTCTTATAAACATTAGAACCATATGGCTATTCATATTCCAAATTTGTTATCATATGGTACTGGTTACGACCACAACACTATTCATCGCATGTAGGATGTTATTCCATTGTGGGTTTTTAGCATTTTGACACGTTTTGTCCACCATTCAAGGGTGTATTGTCTTGAACATCATATGGGTAATCTATTTTATATTAAATAGATTGATTAAGGTTTTGAATTTCAAAATGTAAATTACCATTTATGCTGTCTTTTTGACCCACCTAAGGTAAGTGCTTCAATTGATAAAAAAAATTGAAATGAAAATCAAAATGTTTACTAGCTATAGGATTTAGCCGTATTAAATATGATTGAATAATATGTTTCATGTACCCAGCACCCCTTCACATTTTAATGAAATGTAGATAACTAAACCTTGATAATTAAAATGTCTTAATTGGGTTGAATGAAGGGTTATATGCTAATTTGTGCTTTTACACAAATGAAAGGAATGTCTTGAACCAAATGGACCTATTAATTTAGTGTGACTTCATTAAATTTTTGTATTCTAAGTTATCCTTTTAATAAAAATTAACAGTAATTAATTTATCCATAGGAGTTAAGTATGAATTCTTTATTAAAATAAGAGTGTCCTGAACTAATATCCCCTTCGATTATGGAGGGAATGCCTTCAGCACTCAAGGAAACCATTCTAAATTCAAGGATAATATCATTATTAGGTAGAAACTCACCTAGAACCCTATCTTTTTGTAACCATTGATTATTTAAATGAAACCATAGGATCCCACATGTAGTTATAACTGATAATTAGGATACCCTCCTTCAATCCATCATTATTTAGTAGGTTCCATGGTTAAATCACATCGGGCCTAGTAATTTCATATCCTCATTTTACCTTGGATGAACTCCATGGTCTCAGTAGGCATCTTATTATTTAATGCATTGGATTATGATCCTTGGATTACACTCTAACCCCTAGATAGTATGCATTTATTACTGAGCTTCCAACCCTTGAGTTATATGTTTCCTTAGTAATTAACATGTAACTAAATTATTAAATATCATTATAGGTTCCCTTGTTACATCTTAGAACCTTAAATATTGTCAAAATGTGACTTATTTATAAACTGGTGGTAATAATATAATGAACATCATATATGTTCAAATACCATTCATGGGATGAAGAAGGTACATTGTTATTTAGGTACATTATACCACTACACTTTATATATGCATTCTAGCACGCTGTTACATTTCATTTACATGGGCCAGATGTTAAAGTCACTATTGGTGGTTTCCCATTATGATTTATATAACACACTCTCCAAGATTCATTTGTTACATTGGGATGATAATGTGAATGAAAATGTTGAAAAAGGGAAATATACACCTTCAAACACACTTGATTGGTTTCTGTTTAGTATGGAGCTTGATACCAGATGACCGAGACAGACCACATGATGCTTGGGATGGTCTTTTGGTTTCTGTTATAATTTGGTGAAACATGTTATGCATGCTTTCTTATATCCATGCTTTCAATTTATTTAGTGACATGAAATATCATCATCATTTTTATATGCTTCTATGTTAATATAGATACTTTAGTTTTTGATGTTATTACCCTTATTTTCCATTGTGGATTTTGATTACTTATATTGGTTCTGATATTTACCTCTGTTTGTATGTATTTGTTATGACACACTTTTTTAATGAGGACATAGTCTCCCCTAAAACACACCCTAGGCCCTCATTTCTATTCGATAGCCTTTCGCATTTGGGTAGAGGCAGTTGAGCCCAAGTGGCCCACCAGGATCAGGAAACCGATTATGTGGAATCCGAGTCTAGGATGTTATATCCTATCATCTACCTACATTAAATATTTAAACCATAATAATTTATACCACTATATCAGGAAATATCATCTAGTAGTACCCCTTCATTATAGGTAGTAATGATGGGAGTGACCGAAGAGCCATAACTCCAATATTACATTGATTTTGGAATTATCATTCGGGGCCTGTCGATTTCATTGGATTCTATTTATTGAATTTATATTACATTTTTATAATCATTAGAACCATATGGTTATTCTCTTTCCAAATATTTTATTATTTGGTAGTGGTTACGATGAAAAATCCATTCATCGCATGTAGGATGTTATTCCATAGTGGTTGTTTTAGAGTTTTGACACGTTTTAGCCACCATTTAGGTGTGCATTGGCTTGAACATCCTATGGGTACTCTATTTTATATTAAATAGATTTATTAGGGTTTTGAATTTCAAAATATAAATTACCATTTCTGATCCCTTTTTGACCCACCAAAGGTAAGTTCTTCAATTGATAAAAAAAGTGAAATGGAAATCAACAAGTTTACTAACTATAGGATGTAGCTGTATTAAATATGATCAAATAATATGTTTCATGTACCCAACACCACTTAACATGTTAATGAAATGTAGAAAACTGATCCTTGATAATTAAATTGTCGTAATTGGATTGAATGAATGGTTGCATGCTAATTGGTTTTGTCACACAAATGAAAGGTAAGTCTGGAACCAAATGGACCTATTAATTAATTGTGACTTAATTAAATTGTTGTATGATTAGTAATAAATTTCATACAAATTAAGGGTAATGAATTTATTGATAAGAGTTAACTATGACTTTTTATTAAAATAAAAGTGTCATGAACTGATTTCACCTTCTATTTTTGAGGGAATGCCTTAAGGTCTCAAGAAAACCATTCTGAATTCAAGGATAATGTCATTATTTGGTAGAAACTCACCTAGAACCATAACTTTTTGTAACCATGGATGCATGGAATGAAACCATAGGATCCCTCATGTAGTTATACCAGATTATTAGGATACCCTTCTTCGATCCATCATTGTTTTGTAAGTTCCATGGTTAAAGACCATTGGGCCTAGTAATTTCTTATCCCCATTTTACTTTGGATGTACTCCATGGTCTCGGTAAGCATCTTATTATTTAATTCCTTGGATTATGATCCTTGGATTACACTCTAACCCAAAGCTAGTCTGCATTTATTACTGAGTATGCGACCCTTGAGTTCTATGTTTCCATGGTTATTAACATGGAAATTCATTATTAAATATCATTATAGGTTCCCTTGTTATTTCTTTGAACCTTAAATATTGTCAAAAAGTGACTTATTTATAAACTGGTGATAATAAAATAATGAACTGGATATATGTTCATATACCATTCAAGAGATGAAGAAGGTAAATTGTTATTTAGTTACATTATACCACTATACATTATATATGCATTCTGGCACACTGTTACATTTCCATTACATGGGCCAGATGTTAGAGTCACTATCGGTGGTTCCCATTATGTTTTATCTCACACTCTCTCTGAGTTCTATTTGTTACCTAGGGATGATTATTTGAATGAAGATGTTGACAAATGGAAGTACACAACTTCAAACACACTTGATTGGTTATTGTTTAGTATGGATCCTGATACCAGATGACCGAGACAGACTATAGGATGCTTGAATTGGTGTTTTGATTTCTGTTATAATTTTTTGAAACATGTTATGCATGATTTTTGGTATCCATACTTTCCATTTTTCTATTGACATGACATATCATCATCATTTTTATATGCTTTTATGGTATTCTAGCTACTTTAGTTTTTGATCTTATTGCCCATATTTTCCATTGTGGATTTTGATTACTTATATTTGTTCTAATACTTACCAATGTTTGTATGTAGTTGATGTGATATAATTTTTTAGTGAGGAAATAGTCTCCCCACAAACACACCATAGGCCCTCCCTGGTAGTCGATAGCCTTTGGCATTTGGGGAGAGGAACTTGAGCCCAAGTGGCTCGCAAGGATTGGGAAACCAATTATGAGGAATCTGAGTCTAGGATGTTATATCCCATCAGCTACATACTTTAAATATTTTAAACAAAATAATTTATACCACTATATCAATAAATATCATCTATAAGTACCCCTTCATTACAGGTAGTAATGATGGGAGTGAACGAAGAGCCATACCTCCAATATTTCATAAGTTAAGGATTAACACTAGAGTTATAAAATTTATAAAATTTGAATCATGGATATTAACATATATAATAAAATTACAATGATACACAAATAAAACTGATAAAATAATGAAATTTCCAATCCAAATACATTACATGAAATACAATATGAAAAATATATGATGTATACCATCACGTATGTAGTGATCCAAAAATCCACCATCTTTTGAATAACCCTTAATTGAATCTAAATCCAAACTACATTACCTACCATCATCCCCAAACATGAAAAATGATTGTATAAATATAGTTGACTGTACAACTATAATCAATATGTTCCTTAATGAATCCCGTCATAAAATAGTTATAGTCATGCTGATGCTCGATGATTTAATATGGGAAATCATATTACTATAAAAATCAAGTGTAATACATCTCAATATCACTAAGTCACACATGAAAAATAATTAATAGAAGTAGATATCATAATATTAAATGAATTTAGGTAAAATTTAACCCCTAACCACTTTCCAACTTCTTTATCAAACTTATACCCAACCAATATAAAACCTTGGAATAAATCCCGTCCACACCCATACATCCAAAGAATACACACACACAAACCCACACACACAACGAAACAAATATATATATATATATATCAACCCACAAAACATGTGGGTTCGGGATGTACCCAACCTATTGCAAATACTCACAGTGTCAAATGTTATTTTTGGATTCAGTCTGTAACAAACATAATAAAATAATTACCACAACCATGTTTTATCGCATCAAGTAATATTTTAGTGAGACCAAAATACATCACAGGCATCACATCATGCACTATACCTCATGACATAACTTCTAATTTATAGGTGCACCTATATAATATTTCCCACTATATCTATGATACCTGTATATGGTTTAACCATAATCCACCATAACCTTGAATTAAATTTCTTGTAACACTAATGTTCCTCATATCCAATATATACACATACCCAATTCCTTAATAATTCATCATAGCTCATATAGTCCTACCCACCATGATACAATTAATTTTAAGTTGGTGAAGATGGATTATTCATATATTTATTCCCTAAACAACCTTAATATTTAGAAAACACATATAACCCAAATACATTGAAGTAAAGGAATGAATATAACTCTTGAGGAGGAGTGTAATCAACAAAAATAATAATGATATTTTAACATCAAACCAATATAAAGGAAACTATACTATATGATATTCCAACTATAACTAGTATTACACATGAAAAAACTATTTGTAATATCTAGGAAAAATAAATATAATAGTCAACTAACCATACAAGAAAAAAATTTCATCATCATTAATCATCTTGTAAAATAAAAATTAATAATTACATTATCAAAACCAGTTTCATTCGTAGTATAATGAATTAAATTAACCATCCAAAGAGAAGTGGAATTTATAATTCAAATTTCAAACACATATTTCAATCCATTTTACTAGATAAATCATCATAAATAAATTTAGTTTTTGGAATTATTTATTTATTTCCACCATTAACCACCACTCTCATTAATTCAGATAAAATTCATTTACCATTTTATAATTATGTTTATTCATTAAAAATCAAGAGGAGACAAAAAATTATACAATAAAAGTTCATCCAAAAGAAATTTCTAAGATGAAAATAAAGGAAAAATCAAGATAAAAAAATACAAGGATTCCCATCTCTTAACCATTGTTGACCATTCAATCAATATCACAATTAGGATTAGTAGAAACCAAGAAATCTGAAATCTCAACAAACACCAACCTTCCCATCCATTCCTATATTAACATATCTAGTCATTATAAAGGATGTAACATCATATGGTATAAACATTGTAGTTAAAAAATTTATATAATAAAAAAATCAATAGAAAACGAAGTTTATAATATGAGAAAATCTAATATATAGAAATAGCTGATATGATTTAAAAATTTAAACATTTATTCCATGAAAAATCATTATCTCACACCACTTTTAGTTATGTTACGCATTATTTAGTGATTTTACCAAAAAGAATCCTAGTAATTAGTAGGTGACAATAGCTATAATGACTAATAAAGTTCATCAAATACTCAGATAAACCCAATTCATGCACCGCAATTATTATTACCATAATTACTATATAACTATATTATTATCAAAAAATTAAATAATTTAAAGTAATATATGGTAAAATAATAATTAATTAATCATGATATCACACTATCTATAAAATACCATTTTAAAACCATTATAAAAAATAATAATAACATGAAATTAAAATAACATTATAATTAAACTAAATTTTAATAATTATATTCATTATGGTCATTTTCTACCTTTTAACAGCATATGGTAAAAAATTATTCTTCTAAATTTACATATAAATGAAGATTATTTTAGTATTGTCATTCATTTATTTAAATAATTTAATAATACTTTATTGGAAATGATAGACTAGGATTCAACTATTTTAAAATTTTATGGAAACCGCCCTGGGTCCCAACCACAATGAACCATAAAAAACATAGTAAATACTAATAAAAATAAAGTAAAAATAACTTCTATATGCTATGTGGTGGAATATAAAAAGAAATATTCTATTACTCAAAGAATAATAACATAGAATAATATGGAAAATTCTCTACACAATCTAAGGGGTTAAAATTCACTAGGATTGGGATAATAGGAATCCAAGGTGGTGGTGGGGGGGTTATATGGTATAGTGAATTGAAAAAAATGAACATAATTAACCAGACACGTATTATTAGACCATGCTAGATAGAGATTCATAATTTAATGGATCCCTCAATTATATTCATGGATTCTTAGGAAAAATCATGACACAAAACAATTGAGATTCAAATAAACTATCAACCACTCTCCCCATAATTGATTCGCCCATTTAATAATTTATTATATGGATCTAGTATATGGATTTATCCTTAAATATTACATAATATTGAGTTATTTCAACAATTTAAATTCATTTACATTTAGGAACTTTTTTTGTATTAGAGTTTTATAGAATTATGTTAAATCTATTACATGACATCTCAAATAATACAAACTTCAAAAGTCTACATGCTATCCATTTTTTTCATAATAATTTTTTTAATAAAATATTATGTATTTTTCTTGATAAAATTATTCATAACATTAATTTTTTCTTCTTATTTTATGTTAACCATCCTTATACCCTGTGGAAAACATTTCAAAAACTTGTGATGAGAACAAAAAAATTAGTAAGGGATATAAATAAGGAATGATACTATAAGTCTGTGAATATTTTAAACTCATGAAAACATATGATTACTAAAAAACTTATTAGAAATATTAAATAATAATGGTATCTTGTGGAATCCATATCGTGCTTACATTGTATCTTTTAGAACTAGATATGGAATAAGCTTCATTGTTACATTTGGAATACCCATCACTATATATTACCTAAATCTATGAGGATAAACCTTATTTTTTAACACTGCCTCATTAACCAATGCATTGGAGAGATATCATGTGCTCTCACATCCTAAGTATTTCATGGAACCACTCTTATACATAATCGATTCCCAAGAACTATCACATAATTATAACAAATTAACAATCATAAAGGAAAAATAACATTTCCACATTTCAATCACAAGATATCACTACAAGATATTGAAATAATAAATCCATCATCAAAATCATTTTCAATAACAAAATACATGAAAAGGTAATATATTATTTATTTTATTTTTAAAATCACTAAGGCCTATATCAAAATACCAATATCAAATAATGGTCACAATGGTATAAAAGTCATTGTTACCTCACATGTTAAAAAAATTCCTTTTGTTTAGTAGTAAAAACCATTACATAAAAACATCACTTTAGAAAAGTTTTGGTTGAAATTAAAATTCAATGGTGTTATTTATACACTGTATAAAATAAGTTGGTGTATAGTATCGAAATATGCCTCAATGAATGGAAATGGGATATAGTCCCTTACGGTGAGCCTGAATCATGACATAAGATATTTATATTCCTTAATAATAAACTAAGGTTAATCTATAGTTTCTTGAGAACCTTTTCCATTTTTATTAATCCTTTTATATCACTTTTTTACAATGTTATAAAAAATAGATAATTATTTAAGTTTATATCGGATGTTTTGTCAATATTCAGTACTTTAGTCAAAAATGAACTTGGAATAATGTTAATAGTACATTTGGTCATAATCCCATTATCTCCATATTAATAATAATGAAATAATAATAAATTTTATACATAAATTATAATTTTAAATCAAACAATTTATTTATGGTATGAAAAATGAACAATGTTATAATCATGGAGATGATAGGTCGTACGTACGCATGAGTAACATTTCCATTTTTCATTGATCACAATCAATTTATGTTGATTATTATTTTATATTTTAATAATTATCATAATATTAATAAAATAATAATAATCTTTTAAATATACTTATAAATATCTTAAAATTTATTTTTTTTGAATAAAAAATATTCAAATCGCTTAGTGGAGGTCATAGATCACACGTATGCATGAACGACGTTATCACTTTTATGTTAGTGGAAAATAAGAATATATTTGATATATAATTATCTTAAAATGATAAATATGTAATTAAAAACAAATAAAAAACATTAATTCCATCATTAGGACCAATCATGAGAGACAATAATGAAAAAAGAACTATTTTGGTTCATGAGGGTGTAGTGTTTTGTACACACGAAGCAAGTATTCATTTAACATTTGAAGAAATTGGAGTTTAATTTCAGTGGTGATATTAATATAATAACATCTATGTAAATTTTGGAAACTAGATTTATCATTTCCTTATTGATGAAGGATATTTGAAGGAACTTGAAGAATAAATAAAATAGAAACACTTGAATAAAAACATTACATTACCTTATGATGATCACCATTCATAACACCTTAATACCAATAATAAGTGTGATTTTCATTTCCTAAGGGACCCATAAAGTCTGTATGGATTATAGAAAGTTTTTTGGTCAAATCATGGTTGAAAAAATGGTTTTTTAAGTGTGGGTAATAAGGAGGAATGAGTTCCTTTTTATAGGAGAGGGTAGGGGCACCCATGGAATTATAAAAATTATTAAATTAATATAAATTCAATTTCGATTCCAAATGGGTCCAAACTAATTAAGTTCCAATATAGAATGATTATGGGTCAAAATATAATAATAAAATTAAAATTGGACAAGATTTATTATTTTTAAATCCATATAGTTTTTACCCCTTTTAACTCTTACCATTTTATCGAGTAATTTACAATTAGATAGTTAAATTAATGACCAAAAAATGCTGAAAGATCAATTAATGAGTCATTAATGACATTATTAGATTTATCTAATTTTTTTGTTGAATGTTTTATTTTTATAAATTTTATATCATTTGATTATATTTAATATTATTTAAGTTATGAATTATGTAAATTTTGACAAAATTTATTACATTAGATTTTTAACAAAATTTATAACAACATTATTACATTGAAAAAAACTACATTAAAGCAATAATAACATATCATATTAATCCATAAAATTAATTTACAGCATAAATTATTTGAAATTATGTTTATTTTAATAGTATTAATATAATTTATTTTAATCATTCTTTAATTAATTAGTTACAACATTATCATTGTGTCACTATTTAATTTAATTTTTTATTTCCAAAAAATTGGAAATACATTACTGGGATGTAGTTAATATTTTTTTTATTTATAAGGATTATTCATAGTCTAAGATAACACTTATATAACCCCATATTAAAATTGTTTTATTAAAGAGATACATATTTATGAGATATTTTCCTTTACAATAAATTATATGTTTCATATGTCATAATCACACCCAAGTGCCTTAAAATGGTCACAATTTCAGCCCTAGTATGGTAATGGTCGATACTAACTCATCCAATAAGATTAGGATAAGTGTTATAGTAATTTTATAATAATATAATACTAATTTTACATTTAATTATCATATTTACCATTAATCATGGTAAATAATATACTAAAGTAACTATTCACCAAAAATTATTTTGATCCTATTGGACAACATTATTCATATTGAGTACAACAACATATATCCATTATTGAAAATTAAATTTCCAAATGTGGTCAAATTAGTTTTAACACTAATCCCGTTGATGGATTGAGAAAATATGGTTTTTAAGAAATACGTTCAAAAGTTCACATTGTTTTCTATTTTAATTTTAATTTGAAATTTCAGCCAATGAACTAAATTGGATTAAGTGATAACAACTTCATAAAATTATATATTAAAACAATGTAGAAGGATAATCTAAAAATATAAATAAATTAGAATAAAAGGCAGTTTTGAATTAAAATGATGTATATTTTACAATTCATAATAGATGAATATTATGAGAAAAATAGTAAAAATTCAACCTGATTAAATTTTGATGCCCTTTTTCCAAATAATAAGTTTATTTGGTCAAATATAACCCATTAAATCTACAAAATTATTTAAAATGGGTTCACCATGAAAAGGTGGTACATATAAACTTTAAAAAAATTATAGTTTTTTATGCTTAAAATTGGATTTATTCTCTTTTTAAGACTCAAAAGTTTATAGGAAGAAAATAAAATTATTAATAAAAAATTTAAACATAATATTGATGTTCATTTTTATTACCTCCAATACAATGTCTAGGGGATAACTACCATTTAAAATAATTATATTAATAATATAGTATTCTTCAGTATAACTCAGTCTTATGGGTAACATAACATATTAGAGAAACACATTATTGAATGTCATGTAAACTAGAAAACATAAAATATTCTTTAATGTAATATTAATATCTAATTCATAAATGTTAATATATATGAAAATTACTTGTTTTATAACTACTTGATATGTTATATCCTTCCCCCCTTTGGATATTCTATCTTCGCAATTTTATTTACTAAAAAATTAAGTGCTGGTATTTCTGCCTCATAGAATTTTCACATTATCATATTTCCTATTCAACCATATGGTTTTACCAAAAAACCATAATTTTATGAATCACTCTATTCAACAACACTTTATCTCTGTGGTTAAGAATCTGGACTCGCAATTCCCTATTAGAAATATTCTCTTCCAACTGAACTACTTCGAGACTCAAAGTATGAGATTGTTCTTGAATTTAATTTCATAAAATTGAAATGTGAAAAAAAAATTTAATTGGGATAAACATAGTAGTAAAGCCACTATGTAGGAAACTGATCCAACATTCTCTAGAATTTCATAGGGTCTAATTAATAGTGGACTCACCTTCCCCTTCTTACGAAAACACATATCACTAATCCATGGAGAAACTTTTAGAAATACAAGATCACCGACCTCAAAATAACGACCCTTCCTCCGGTTATCGACATAACTTTTATTCCTTCTTATAGATGTCGTTAACTATTTCTAAATAAACTGAACATTTTCTACCACTTATTCGACCAATTCTAGTCACATCAACTTCCTTTCACCTACATTATCACAAAAAAATGGAGTTTGACACCACTTTCCATATAATACCTTATATGGTGCCATCTCTATACTAGAATGAAACTATTATTATAAGAAAACTCAAGAAATGAAATATGTTGATCCCAAATTCCCTATTAGTCTATTGAGAAAGGATGTAGAATACCTTCAAAGGTCTGAATTTTTCATTCTATCTTCCTAATTGATTGTGGATGAAATGTTGTATTGAAATGTATTTCAGTATCCAATGACTACCAAAGGCCTTTATAATATCTAAAAGTTAACCTAGGATCAAAATCAGATACAATGAAGAGAGGAACCCCATGTAACCTAATTATCACTTTAATATACAACCAATAATGTTTAACAATAGAAAGTGTATCTTGAATAGGAATAAAATGAGCATATTTAGTTAATAGATCAACAATAAACAAAATCAAATGATTACCTCAAAAATTATTTTGTAATATCACTAAATATATTTAGATATATTTTATCATTTAAAATCTAGTAATGGAAAAGGATGAAGAATACCTTTTGGAAACATTCATTCTTATTTAACCTTTTGAAAATTCAAATACTTCATAAAATTGTAAGAAATATCCATTTTCATTCCATCCCATCAGCAATACTCACAAATGTCTCCACACATCTTAGTGCTTCTAGGATGAAATGAAAATTGAAAACATCGAGCTTTACATAACTACTATTTCATCAATTGTGAATCACAATGAAAACATAACCAATTCTGAATTATCAAAACACAATATTTATCAATGTAAAATAAAAGAAACTTACCCTTCTGAACCAATTATAACTTTATCTGAAATTCACATTTTCCCTTCTGCACTTGCTTAATGTTTCCAGATATAGATGATTTTATTGACACCTAAAATAAAATAGAGTAATTTCTTCACCAACAACTTCCAATCCAAAATTTACCAAATCATTAACCATAGGATACTGATCCAAATTTAGCATTGTTAATGTTGCGTTATATTTATTACTCAATGAATTAACCACCGTAATTAATATTCTAGGCTAGTAATGAATCGTGAAATAATAACCCTTTGTTACTAATATCCATCTTCTCTATCTAATTTTATATTATTTCTGAGTGAATATATACTTCAGACTCTTTTGGGTCAGTATATATTTCCCATTTTATTTCATACGGACGATTCCTCTAAATTTTTAAAGTAAAAATAGTATCATCTAATTCTAAACCAAGTGTAAGATAATTTAACGCAATATTTCTCAATTAACATAAAGTATACGAAATTACCTGATCATTCCTCTTTAGGAAACAACCAAGTCCTTTCAATGACTCATCACTCAGGACAAAAGATTTACTATTTCTAGAAGGCTAGTCTAGAACTAGCGACTTCACCAAACTTCTTTTTGATTCCTAGAAAAATCATCACATTCTATTTTCCAGATGGAATTAACACATATCCGAGTTGTAAGATTATATTCCTAATATCTATGAATATAATAGATTCATTTTTTAATCCCAATGGAATAAATAAAAATTAATTTTGGTCCTATCTAGTACAAAACAATGTGTTCAGAATTTATGCTTCTATTACATTCATTTGATGGTACCCATACCTCATGTAAACCTTCAAAAAATATTTTTATCTCTCTAAATTGTAAAAAAAATCATCGATATGAGGAAAATTATACTTGTTCTTAACATTGATTTTACTAAAGTCTCTATAATCAATGAAAAGTCTCACTGAACCATATTTCTTTTCAATAAAATGATATGAGCAGCCCCGAGTGATATACTAGGTCATATTAATATTTTATCTAACATCTCTAGAGATAGATAATAAAAATCTGAAAGTTATATTTGATCAATTAGATAATATGTTTTTTGAAGTTAGCTTACCATCAAGAACTAATTCAATAGTAAATTCAACTTCTTGATCAGGAATAATACCACAAAACTCATCAAAAAAACATCTGGATAATCATTTACCACTATCACATTATTAATTTGAAAATTTCCTTTATTTTCAAAAAAACTGAATGGTAACATTCCTTTCTATATTTTAATAGATTCTCATCTTCTTAAAATTTTATCAAAGGTAAGGTTTCATTCATCCATAGAAACTAAATGTCTTTATAAAAAGCGACCTCTTTAGCTCTGTATTCAATCTTAAAATGGTAAAAAGAAATCCAATCCATAACAAGAATATCATCAAACTCTACAAGAGTCCAGAAAACAATGTATATACGTAAATTCATTGAACATAAAAGGAAAATACAATTATTATAATTCCATTTTGAATAAACATAATCCCCAAGTGTTTTTACAATATGTTCTAGATTTATTTCATAATGTTGAATTACTAGTTTACAAGAACATTTCTCAAAAATTGAATAATGTGTAGACCCTGAATCAAAAAACACCATGGCATAATCTTAATAATTTTTTTTACCAGATACCAATTAATTTTATGGGACAACATCTGCTGAAGTCGTTGTAAAGGATTTACCCACACCTTTATACTTCTAGTTTTAATGCTACATATCATTCAATTTCTTCACCGAACACTCATTTTCATAATGACTCATATCATTACATTTAAATCATTTTGATGACTATATAGACCTTTTTTTTTCTTACAACTACCATGTTTTTTAGTGTAGTTAAGAGCCTTATGTCCCATTTTATCACATGGGAAGCACTTTTAATAATTCAAAAGGCATCCCTCAGTGTTTTTTTACCACATTTTTCACAATCAATAACCTATATTTTCTTACCATCACACTTTTTCTAAGAATTATCCCCTTTCCCTTTCCACCTAGAACTCATATTATGTAGTTTTTTCAATGAATAAATGATCATCAAGAAACTCTATTTCCACATTCTCTACACATCAAATGAGTTTTTCATAATTTTTTATCCCATAAGAAGCTAATGTACTTCGATACATTTGATTTAATTATGAGTATGAATGATTCATTTTAATATCAAGAACTTATATGAAATTTGGAGCATACCTTGACAGTCGAGTGAATTTTTCTTCATAATCATCCACTGAGTCATCCACCTGCCTCAATTCCACAATTTTTTTCCATCCTAAGTCATACAGCAAACGGAAAATATTTCTCATGAAATATATTTTTTAATTAATCCTACTCAAGAGAATAAATCTCCTCACTATCCCTAGTATTATTAAACATCAACCCCCACTGATTGTATTCACCTTCATGAAATAAATAGTAGGAATATCTTTTTGATTTTTTAAACACTCAATGACATAAAAAATATTATCTAGGGTTTTAATACACCCTTCATCTAGTACGACATTAAATGATCCTCTATATGATGGGAGATGTTGCCTCATGAAATGCTTCAGTACCGACATGTACCTTTGTGGATAATCAAGATGATCTCATGGATTGATACAACTTCCATTAATACTCAGATTCAAATGAGCCAACACTACAAAAAACTATTCAGTTCGGATTACGACCTTCCCTGGTTTCTGATTCGGGAGTTTTTTTCTTCAAGATGTTGACCCAGCATAGTTTCATTGTCTCCTCTTTACAAAACCATTTTGAATGAACATATCTTATACAATGAAACATGGTAATATTTATTTTTTATATCCTTTAAGTTATAATATAAGGTAAAAATCCTTTATGTATATTCTATTTACAATATACTAACCCCTAAAGTTATCTAAACTCACCTTTGATACCAACTATAGGGCCCCATCGTTAAACATTACATAATCTTGTGTCAAGTCAATAATTTAGATTCATTCAAATTGGGGATCATTCCAGGATTAGAGTTTTGAATAATATAGACATAACTACTAAAAAACATCAAAAATATTATAATATAGACAAGTATACATTCAATCAATTTTATTATAATCTAAAACATTATAAAATAAAATAGTAACATAAATTTCATCATTCAATATTTCTATCAATTAACCATCCATATACCATGTGGAAAACATTTCAAAAACATAGTATGATAACAAAAATTTCAATAATGGATATAAATAAGGAATGGAATCATTAGTACATGAATATTTTTAACCTCATAAAAATGTAAGATTCCCTAAAAAATTATTATCAATCATAAATCATAAAGGTAAGCTTTGGAATCTTTATCATACTTAAACTATAGCTTTCATAGATACATAGGGTGTAATATTAATGGTTTTATTAGGAATACACATCACAGTATATTCCAAAAATATATGTTAAGACACCATTTAATATAACTATGTTTCATTACCAATTTATTGGTGAGCTATCATGGGATCACTCACCCTTGGTTTACCACAGAACTTCCCGTATGCATAAGCAATTCCCATGAATCGTAACATAATTATAACACATTAACATGAATAACAAAAAATAACTTATGCACATTTTACTCACAAGATATCATATCAAGATATTGAAATAATCAATCAATATTCAAAATCATTTTCAATACAAAAATAAATGAAAAGTTATTATGGTATTTATTTTCCTTTTAAAGAAATTAATGCTTATAGAGGAAGGAAAATATCAAATAATGGTCATGACAATAGAAAAGTAATTATTGATGATTTTTTTTAAAAAACATTCCTTTTTTCATTTATTAATATCAGACATAGAAAAATAATATTTTAAAAAAACATTGATTTTTATTAAAATTTATAGGGGTGAATTATACACTGTATAAAATAAGGTGGTGTATATTGTTGAAATATGCCTCAACAAAAGGAGATTGAGAAAAAGTCCCTTACTATGAATCTGAATCATCACGTAAAATCTATATATTCCAAGAAAATAAACTTAGTTTAATTTCAAGTTGATTTATAACATTTTTCAAGTTTACTATTCCATTTATATCATTTATTATAGTGGTATTAAAAATACAGAATTATTTATGTTCATATCGGATGTTCTCTCGATATTTAGTACTTGAGTTGAAAATAAAGTTGGTATGATGTCAATAGTGTATGTGGTCATAAGTAAACAATGTACAAAATAGTATTCATGATATATTAATAAATTTAATAAACCTATTGTACTTATAAATCAAAAAATTATTTATGGAATGAAAAATTAACAACGTTATAATCATAGAGATGGTAGGTCGCACGTACGCTTGAGTAATGTTTCCATTTTTCATTGATCATTTTTGAAATAAGGTAATTATTATTATATATTTAAAAATTAATAATAATTTTATTAAAATTATAATAATAATTTATATATAAGTATATATATCATAAATGTGATGTGGTGAACAAAAAAGATTCACATCACTTCGTGGAGGCAATAGTTCACACGTATGGATGAATGGAGTTATCATTTTTATGTGCATATAAAGTAAGACAATAATTGATATATTATAATATTAAAATTATAATTATATAATTGAAATCATCTAAAAACATTATTCATTCATTGTGACCAGTCTTGATAGATAGTAATGAAAAATGAACTATATCGGTTCACGTGGCAGTAGTCCTCCATACACTCAAAAAATGACCATTTCTCCTTTAATGAAATCAAAGATAGATTAGGGTGATGATATTCACATAATAAAATCTCAATATATTTAGGATACTATATTTATTAGTTCCTTCTAGATGAAAGATATTTAAAGGAATTGGAAGAATAAGTAAAGTAGAAACACTTAGATAAAAACATTTCCATTCCTTCAAATGATTGCATTTCTAAACACCTTAGCACCTCTAAAAAGGGTGGAATTGCAAAAATAATTCCTCAATAATGAGTTTAGGGTCTCCAGAAAGTATTTTGGGAATATACTGGCCTAACCATTTTTTTGAAGAGTTCGTAATAGATATGAATGAGTTCCTTTTATAGAAGATGGGAGGGGCACCCATGGTACTATTAAAAGTATTAATTTAATATTAAATCAATTTATATCCTAAATGGTTTAAAACTAATTTAGTTAGAATATAATATGATTATTTGTATAACTGTAATCATCCAATGATAATTATAAAAGTTTTAGTATTTTTTAATTACTGTCATTTTGTTTTTACCTCCTTTAAATCTTATCATTTTATCATGTATTTTACACTAAGAGGGTTAAACTATTTACCAAATCATGCCAAACAACAAATAAAGGGGTCAATAATGAAATTTTAGAGATATATAATCTTTTTTGGAATCAAGGATTTTTATAAATTTTTTATCATTTAAATATATATTTTTTAATTTATGTTATTCGTTATGTTTTTTGACACTATTAAATCCATACCTTTTTAAAAAAATCATTACAACTTCATTAATTAAAAAAAAGTAACTCAATAATAACATGTCATAGTCATCCATAAAATTCATGGATTGCATAAATGATTTAAAATTTTATTTAGTTTAATATTATTTATATAATTTATTTGATTCATTCTTTAATAAATCAATTATTGCATCATCATTGTGCCACTATTTAATTTTATTCTAAAATTTCTAAATATTGTAAATAAATTACAATGATATAGGTAATATTTTTTATATTTATATAGACTATTCATAGTAAAATATTTCACTTATATAACCCCATATTAAAATTGAATTATTAAGGAGAGACATATCTTTGACATATTTTCCATTACATTAAATTAAATGTTATAAATGTCATAATCACACCCAAGTGGCTTCCAAAGGTGACCATGTTCGAATAATGATAGAAATTTTCGATAATAACTCTTAAAATAATATTAGTACAAGTGTTATGGAATGTTTATAATATTAATTACCCCTTTATTTACCATATTTACCCTTAACTGTAGAAAATAAAACATTAATGTTACTATTCGCCAAAAATTATTTTGATCATATTGGATGAATTTTTTTATACTAATTACAACCATGTATGTAGGATTTTTAAAATTATATTCACAAAATTGGTTAAATTATGTTTAACACTAATCTCGTTAACAAATCGAGATAACTGATTTTTTTAAGTAAAATGTTCAAAAGTTCACATTGTTTTTTTATATAATTTTAATTTGAAATAGAATAAAATGAACTACATTGGATATAATATTAAAAAATTAATCAAATATACCCTTAAAATTATTTAAAAGTATACTCTATCGACATAAATAAATTAGACAAGAAGGTAATTTTGAATTATCATGCAGTATTTTTCACTATTCGTTATGAAATGAATATTATCATAAAAATATAAGTATTTAAATCAAAGTATATTTTGATGTCCATATTCCAAAAAAGAAATTTATTAAGTCAAATAAAACATATAAAATTTACAAAACTAGATTTTAAAATGATTCTCCATCAAAAGGAATTAAAATAACAATTTAAAATTATTAGAGTATTTTATGCTTAAAATTGGTTTTATTCTCATTTTAGCCCCTCAAATTTATAGGATGAAAGTAAAAATATTTAATAGAGAAGTATAAAAATAATATAGTTAGTTTTTTTATTTCCTCCAATACAACGACTAGGTGATAACAATAATTTAAAATAACAATATTAATAATATATTATTTATCTCTATAACTCATTCCAGTGTGAATCATAAAAATTCAGAAAAACCCATTGTTGTGTGTCGAGTATGATATCGAAAACAAATTCATATTTAAACTAAAATTAATATCTAATTCATAAATTTTGATACATATGATATATATTTATTCTATAATTACCTGGGATGTTATAACTATATTGTGTTTGTTTCAATCAAATCCATGGAACCCATTACCATGACTCCCCTAAAAATACCTAAAACACATAGAAAAAAATCACTATTTAAGGATCTCCATGACATATTACATATCCTAAAGAAAACATATATTTTTTCATCATTCCCACACAATCCAACCTCACCTCAATGAAACACCACCGCGACCACTAAAATGACTTTTTCATCCTTCCATATTTCCTAAGTGCAGCCATGTAAGAACCATTCTCAAACCAAAATCATTTCTCCCATCATAAAGACACACGTGAATGTTTTCAACATTACATGCCAATCATGAAATAAATTTTCACTTTCCTCATGTAATAAAGTAAATTTCAATACAAATCATTACCCTTTAAACTGATATTTCACATCAGAAATTTTCTAATAATGACTACATCTAGACCTCATGGTTGTAGTCCAAAAATAGGAAATACTATGAACACTTCCACAACACCGCTGATAGGTGCCTTAGGCCCTTTTGGTCCACAATCAGATTCTAAATATATAATACCTATAGACTATCTCAACACATCCAATGCTTGGAAAATAGAAGAAAAGGTTCTTAGAAAATATGATACCATATAAAATCAATATAATTTTTTGAAACATGTCACATTCATCTATAATTAAAAGGGTTTATTTATAAAAAACACTAATTAAAACTTTTAACTTTTTTGGCCCCTCCCATTTATGCATCCCCGCATTATTTTTACCATGATTCATACTACTTTTATGCCCATGTGACTCATGTGGGTTGTATGGAACCACTTCTTGCCTCACTCAACCAAGTGGTTATATTGGATTCTAAAATAATAATAATGATGATGTATGTAGAGGTAGATAATGGTCCTATTAATCAATGAACTTTGTTGAACATGAATAAACATAATTATTATATGTAATAGAATCCACAATATGGATATAAAACATTAAGATCAAGTAAATCATTAATGGGGATAAATTTTTAAAAATATCATAGCTCAAATAAATAAATTCAATATGAAAAAACCATTAATGGATTATTTTTAAATTAAAAATAATTGCACATAATATTTTTATTGGTCATTTGAGAAGACCTTGTTCTAGTTAGGTTTTGTTAATTACTTCTTTTATAATAATTTCACGAG
Source organism: Viscum album (assembly GCA_963277665.1). NCBI lineage: Eukaryota > Viridiplantae > Streptophyta > Magnoliopsida > Santalales > Viscaceae > Viscum > Viscum album. The sequence goes on from OY728165.1 coordinate 1,041,447,661, forward strand.
TTGTTTATATTCACAATTTTCTCAGTGTATACTCCTCTATTAATTAATGATTATATGATATAAAAAATTATCAATTATAATGGTATTTAAAAATATAGATATTTTTAAAAAAAATATTATTTAAAAAACCCTAACATGAGTTCGGTCCGAAGAATAATTCATAAAGAATTTAATTATAACTCTTACAAGTAAAATCTACCATTTCATAATCAACTACTTTGTTAAAATTGACACATTACACACAATATATTACATATAAGAAGTATTATATAAATTCATACGTATTGTTTAAAAATAATATATTATATTTTATATTATATATTATATTCTCTCTCTACAATAATCAAAAATCTAATGTGGATATGTGAAAATCCATATAGTTATTATTCAAAATATTTTAATGTAGGAAAAATGATCTTGGGTACCCATATGGGTTTTTTTTCTTTGTCAGACTCCAGAAGAAAAAAATTATAACAGAATATAAAATTTATTTACATAATTTTTTTTAATAAAAATAGATGGATATCTATCTGTCCTGTCACCACATTAGATATAGACCATAGTGGGAATCTTCATTAATAGAATTAATAATTTAAAATTTTTTATGGTATTATTCTGATATTCATTTTTTATCTTTCTATCATCAAAATATTTTTTCACTTTCATCTATAGTTTTCATACTATATAGGATAATATCTTTCATATTTTGAATTTGGTTTAAATCCATGTTACTCGGATAAAATCCCTTTTTTACGTAACATAGGTTATTATCACATTTCTCAACTCAAAATTATATAATTATAATTGGTTCTATATGATTTTTAATTAAATTTTATTATTAATGTAGTGGTCTTGAATATTTCCAAGGACTTCTACTATGAACATGTGTGGTTCAATAAATTATAGTAATGGGTGATTATATATATATATACATGATATGGTGGTTCTATTTAATATCATAAATAAATTTTTTAATATATATTTGGTAAATTAATATTTTGAAAAAAATGGTGGAATGTAAGATATTATTTGGAGATATATAAAAGTTTTCATATTTATGATTAAAAAGCATGTAATATTGTGTTCAATAAGTTATTTAATAAGAATATTTTTTTATAAACGGATATAAAACAATGTTTGTCTCAATCTATAAAAGAAATAAGATGTGTTATATAAAATTTTAATGAATAAATTACTAGTTACATATTTAATAATTTTCTTTTAAATTTGAAATATATTAATAAACATAATATTACATTTCCTATATATGATTGAGTATATTTTTAAATAATTCTTGGTAGATTCAATAGATTTTTTATTTTACTATTTCTTTGAAATTTGAATATGTAAAAAAAGTAATATATATTTTCAAACCTCATGGATGTGTGAAATATATAAACAATAAAATGGATGTATTTACAGAATAAAATAATATAAATTACATAAAATTCAGAATAATTAATTTTAATTGTATAAGAAAAATATAAAATCAAATTCTATAAGAAATAGTAATTGAACATGTGTTGTGAAAAAATATATGAAAAATTAAATTTCATTTTTTATTATTTGAAAAACATGATTTATAAGATAATGTTAAATTATTAGTATGATAAAATATCATGGAGAATATATTTTTTATTTCATTGGAAGATATATAATTTAATATAATATAATATTTTTATAATACTAATAAGGAGGTCATTGAACAAATTTAACATATAATAAGATGATATATGTATAAAATGGTCAATTTTCCTTTTTATAAACATCTAATATTTCATATTTTAACAATCATTTAACACAATGTCTAGTTTTTTGTTATAATTAAGAAAATGAAAAACATAATTATATCTTTTAAATTTCAAATTTTATCCCTGTTATTTCTAATCAAGAGGAATTTTTTTTTGTCTTATATATCTAATGTATCATTAGAGCAAGGGTGTGTGACTCTCTTGGTTGGAACTGGGATATATTGGAATTGTAATTACTAAGTAGCTACTATTAGAGTAATATTTTCTGAATAATATAATAATAAATTAGTTAGATAGGGCTTTATTAGAATGCTTTCACCTTTCTATGTTCTTTTTCATTGGAAATATACCATTTATGTGAGATAAGTATGGTTATAATGTTTTCTATTGTTTTATTTACCACTCATGTTTGATATTTTTATTGTGAATATTGTAATTAAATCTATTCATTATACATATATTCAAACATAAAAAAAGGTAAATATGAATGGTGATACCTCTAATGCCCAAATGAACGATCGTATAAGGGTATACTTCAATGTAATTATAATAAATAGTGGTAATATATCCCAAAGATTTGTTATTATATTATTTTTAGTGAAATATATATTTCCATTGAGTATATTGTCATTGATAAAAGTTTTTAATTATTTTATGGTATATGCTGTCAATTTTGATTTTTTTGATAAATCGAAAAATATGGTATAGAGGTCATACTTTTTATTATACTAATATATATATTATTTAAATTATATATCTAAATGGATTAGATTTGACTAAAAAATAGTTAATGATGTTGAATATTTTATTTAAAAACACAATTCTTCAAACGGAGCTCTTATAAATAGTGTATAAATGAAGGTAAGCTAATATATCCATTAAATAAGTGTGATTTCATCTTTTAAACAATTATTATGGGGGTGATATGGTGAAGTTAAAAATAAATCATTAGTTAGTAAATTTATATCATTTTCAAATATCACAATACTAATGTGTGGTTATGTTCTATAAAAATATAAATGATAAGGCAGAATTATGAGGGGACATGGATAGAGAATTGAAAATGATTTCAAATTTGTATAGTGATATGGTTTAAATAATGAGGATATGTACTTATTTCATGTTTCTCTTAATGATTTGGAATATTTATTAGAGTCGTATAAGATGATATTCCATTTATATAGTTATTTCACTCAATCTTCTTTAACGACCTGAGATTTTAGATCTATTGAAATACATAATATGTCGAATAAAAAGTTTCACATGATACATATGATGTAAAAAACCACAACATAATTATATGATTTCATTAACAAATCTATTATACACAATATGATGTTAAAACCATTAGTTTTAAAAACCATTATAAAAATTTTTAATACGAACAAATATGAAAAACAATTTTTTCTAATAAAAATGTTTTCATTATAATATACACCTTTTTGATAAAGATACATATAAAAATTCTATAATTTAAATATTATAGTTTAATTATATTTTTTGAGCTCCTCAAAAATAATTTATCCTTTGATATATTATTGATATCTTTCCCGTATAGTATATTTTTATGTGAATACTAAAAAAATAAGGATTTTATAAATGAAATAAATTTTCTAAAATTAAATATATATAAAAATAAATTTTTTTAAACAATTTAATATTAAATTTTAAATTATATAGTATGTAAAATAATTTTGAAATTCAATTTTTAATTTATAAAACCATGCTATGTATTTTGAAAAATTATATAGCGTTTCTAGGACATCTCTTTTTTGAATATTTTGATTAATTAATTATTATATGATGAAGTGTAATTTTTTATTTATTTTATGGTCAAATAAATACACATTTAATTATAATTATTATTTTATTTTCAGTTTATTCAATATAATTACTAACATTTTCTTGCTCAGAAATTTTTCGTCTTAAAAAAATCATTTTCATATAAACCGATTTTCATTAAATACATGTGTTACCATCATTATTAATATCCCAAAACATAGAAAGTTCATTTTATTAACTGCTTCTTATATTTTGATTATTTTTTATTATATTTAATATTTTCAACTTCATTTTTTTATACAAATTAGATTTTTAGTATCAATGTTAATTACTGTGATAATTATAAGATGATCATTTTAATATTATTTTATTTTTAATGTCATGGAATGTTTATCAAATCCATTTAATTTAACATCTTTATATAATGAATATAATATTATATATATACACAGAATATATATTTACACAAAACAAATTTTTAATCAATACAATATAATATTAAGATTAAATAATGGTCAAAATGTATCTTTTCTAATAAAATGGTTTCTCTACGTGTTATAAATTGTAATTTAAATGCTAATTTTATATTATATATAATATAAATTAGATTAAATAGATTGAAAATTTATTTTTTAAATACTATAATATTTTATATAGGTTAATTTTTATGTCTAATAAAAAATAAAATCACTTAGTTAAAAAAGTTACGTAGTTTAAAAGTAAAAAAGGCAAACATAAATAATTTTTTTAACCCCTATATCATGTCTAAAATAATTTTTGGAACATATTTGTGTTCCTAGGTTTAAAATAATAAATACATACCTAAATTATTTTGAAACATTACAAACATTGTCTATGGAATAGTGTCATTGAATTATTGAAAAATGATGAGATTTTGAAAAAGTGCCCCTTTTCATCCCTTATAATATTCTATCATAACCAACATTCAATTATAAATTTAACCCTATAATTCCAGCATAAAATTATTAAATTTTAAAATCCATATAACCTTCTCGTGAAAACATACAACCATATTAAATCATATTTATCCTAATATTATTAATTTCAAGGGAATTTTCAAAGGAAATTCAATTGTCCAAAGTATGTGTAATCTCCACATTATCTTTTCTATTGAATATTACTATTAAAAATATAATATCAAGAAAATAATATTATTTAATTAATATAATTACTAATCTTATATGTTATGGTTTTATTGTTACATACATTAGTTATTTATTTTTATGCACATATAAAAACAAAATAAGATTGCTAGTATGTTGTCAAGACAACCACCTTCCTTAAGATACACCATTTGTTTTACATTAACTCCCGTCATGGATAGTATTAAGGTTGATAATGATGAAAAATAATTTTATATATCATAAAATTATTATCCTATAATTTTAATCTAATATCAATCATGTCCCCCTCTCATGTGTTGAGAAACCGAATAATAACAATGTGTATATTTGTATTATCACTCACAGGAAGAAACATTTTTCATTTGTCATTTATATTTATTATCTTATAAAAAAATTAGGATTCAACATAATAAAAAATAAATACAATATCAATATACTTTTTAATAATGATATTATTTAAAATGAAAGACCTCTTTAACCATACACTCTAATCGTGGTAATGAGTGTTCAATTTTTTGTTTGTTTAACAACCTATGTAAAAAATTCATTAATATCCAACTATGGATGTGTCATCCCGACCCGAATGCTACTAAATGGTGCCCCAATCCGGTTGGCCACATGCCCTCATGAATTCCTCCCCATACACTAGAGGATGCCAACTAGTAGTGAGGGTCTTGTAATTCAATCTTGGGGAGACTATACCTTCTTTTAATAGAATAAAATACCAACAGAAGAAAACAAAAATAACAACCAAATGAAAAAGAATATAAATAACCCGAAAAATAGCATGACATATGATATTCGGAACAAGAAAAAAAATACTCAACTGAAAGTTAAATCCTGCCATGACAATGTGAATGTCAAGTATCTTCAATGAAACTAAAATTGAAGACACAACGACATTCAAGATAGTCTCAAACCACATCTGGTACCCAATACCATGCACCAATTCCAAAAATAAACCTATCCAAATTCCTCACCCTTATCTTGTCCTATAACAATATAGTCTACTCGGGTGCTGATCAGGCAGCCTGAATTGGGTGTGAGTACAACTCAGTAGGACACGACCAACAGTGTTTAAAACAAGTCTAGTCAAAAGATATTGTATGCAGTTTTATGAAAAAAATAAATAAAATGCATAATTAAACAGTCATAACATTATTATTTAATCATTAATCATCACATTAGTCCTAGTTTCATTTCATGTTTTCCATTTGGATCATCATTCACTATTATCATTCATTTGGCCTTAAATTCAATGTCAAGCACCCCAAATCTCATTCAATATAGGTCATCATTCCTAACACACCATATCCCATTCGGTATAGGTCATCATGCCTCGAACCCCCTAATCTCATTCAGTGAAGGACATCATGACTAGCACCCCATAATCACAATCATGGATAAATATTGGGGGGGGATGCCATGTCCATGTCCCAACATCTAATTGGTCTACAACTCCATGTCTAGAACCAAAAAATATCATCTATTTAATCATTATTTAATTCAGATGAATTTTCCACATTATTACTCTACTAATCCAATTATTAGTTAATCATTTTAATGGACTTTAGGGAACTCAACAATTAACTAATCACATAACCTATTAATTAATTCATTATTTAATTAATAAATCAATACAATTATCATTCCATAATTAATTATTCACAATTAATTACCCATATAAAATTGGAACTTTTCATAATTAATTGTCACAATTAATTATCTTTGATCAACATTATGGAACAAAATTAATTATTATAATTAATTATCATTCATAGCCAACATCATTTTATAATTAATTTTTCCCAATTAGTTATTTTAACACAATAAAATCAACATCTAAATTATAATATCACAACCCATAACCAATCTCCAAAACAAATATCCATTTGAACACCCCCCCCCTTTAGTTGTTCAGGGATTCAATTATCAATTAATCACCACTGAAAACTAAATTCAATTCCAATTTCCTAATTCATTCAATTTTGGGAATCAATTATCAAGGGAATCTATAAATTTCATAAACATACTTTCACATATAAAATCTATGACTTTGGGAGTTTTATTTAGACCACATACCACGGTTTATTGATGGATGTTAGCCCAACGAGAATCCCCAAAATCCGAGCGGCACAACGTCATCGATAAAGAATCATATCCAAATCCCTAAACCAAAATTAAGCTCAAAGACATTAACATCATATTAAAAGAGATCTATATACACAATAATAGATCTATATCTCATCTCCTAGGTTTAGATCCATGGAAATAGTGGATATCTTCCACAAAAAGGTTAAGGAATGATAGTGGAATGAACGGGATAAGTAGAGGGATGAAATCCACTTATCGGGAAGAGATTGGATCTTCAATCCGGGATTTGGATCTCAAATAACAATGTTGGAATACCCTTTTAAACCATTCAAAATTCTCTAGGATCACCTAAAATTTGACAATCCCAAGAGATGGTTGAAATATGGGAGTCTTGCGGAGTTCGGGTTGTTTTAAAATAGATTTCCAGAATAAAAAACCCACGCACACGATTTCTGGGGGAGGGGTGCATAGTTCTGGAAAAACATGAACTAACCATACAGACCTCTCTATTCAGGTTTTCATAGTTGGCATGGTCTGGTGACACAACTTTTCAAACCACACGCAAATTGTGTGAACCTCTTTCTCCAGTTATGCAATCTTGGCACGGTTTAGTCGCACTGTTTTTTAAACTAGGACCAAACAGTGCATAGCCCATTTTCCTTCAGTTTTCAATAAAAATCTCCCAAACACACCCCAAGACACTAATCAAAATAAAATTTACTTAAAAGCTTCAAAAAGTACCTGAAAATGTGCATGAGGTGACTCCAGAAGAGGTTGGGATCTTACAATCTCTGCACCTTATTACTGATCATCCTCGAGCTGAATTCTCAAAATTCTCAAAGAATCTGAGCCAAAAATATTGGGCCATTGATCAATCAAGTCTACTAACAATTACCATGTTTCCTCTTGAACACTTCCATGTTGCCATAACACATGAACTAACAACACTTTCTTTCTCTGTAACGCATTGTCACTACAACCCATCACCCATTTTAGATGCTCCTAAAAGGATGTATCTATCTTCAGGACAACCACTTCCACATAAATCACATGAAAAGGTTCAGGGTGATACCTCCATAGTTGTGACACATGGAAAAAACATTCATATAACTTAATTTTTGCGGAAGGGATAATTAGTATTCCATGGGCTATATTCTCTCCAATTCCTCAAACAGTCCTACAAACCTGGGTGCCAACATTCCCTGCCTATGTATCATGTGGTGACCCAATCTAGGAAACACCCAATAGAATACATGATATCCAGCTGTAAAATCTAGGGGTCATCTATGTCTATAAACATATGACTTATTCCTACACTAATATGTAGCCATACGTTTCCCAATCAACTACACTTGCTTCGATGTCTCCTGAACGAGACTTAGTCCTAACAGCTCTGACTCACCCACCTCTAACCATCATAGTGGTGATCTAAAAGGTCTACCAAAAAGTGGCTCATATGGTTCCGTCTGTATAGTTCCCAAATAACTAGTGTTTTAGAAAAAATACACTAAATCCAAGTGCATCTCCCAAGAACCACCAATGTAATGTACAAATGCATGAAACATATCATCTAACACCTATATGGTACGCTCTAACTACCCATCTGTCTATGTATAGAAGGTTGTACATAACAGACCATGAGTAACAAACACCTTTTGTAAACCCTACTAGAAGCATGATGAAAAGTGTGAATCATGATATGAGATTATATTCTGTGGAACCCCATAAAAAAGAGTTATCTCACATACATATAGTTCTCCATTCTGTTCTATTGTAAAGGTTTCCTTGATAGGAATGAAATGTGCTTCCTTTGTTAGTCAATCAACAACAACCCAATTTGAATCAGTCTTCCTAAGATTCATTAGATTTATTACTATGAAATCCATAGTCACATCTTCCCTCTCCCATTCTGGAATAGACAACAGCTGTAACAGGCATCCAAGTCCTTGATGATCTTCCTTTACCTTCTAATTGGTGAAATATCATGTTACGAACCCTTCATTCTAATTTTTCATTCCTGGTCCAAAAAAATATCATCATATGTTGGCCACCCCAAGACTTAATTACGACATTAAGGCCTGAAATTATCGCATGAGCTCCCCTCACATACTAATAGACACAACAACATGATTTTTGACATAGATGATCTCATCCTAATATATTATCTAGTCTGAAGGTGTATCCCCGCCATCAAGGATTTCCATTAAGTCTAAACACTCTAGATCCCCCAAATTTCTATTCTGGATCCATCTCAACAGTGTAAACTCCACTGCTACAGAAACTAGAGTCATCCTCTCCTAACTCTTCTAAACAACCACATGCATTTCCACCATAAAAGTCATTATCTTCTAGTCTTCACTCAACTCATTACAAACTAAGTCTGGGTTTTCCTAATCAAGGAAAAAACCAAACTATTCCCCTTCCCAGGTGTATATACCAGTTCAAAATCAATGGACTACGTATAATCTACCCATATTCAATACCAAAGATTCAACTCGTGCGGTGAAAAGATAAATTTCAATATTTTTTTATTTGTAAAAACTATAAACGTTTCACCGAAAAGATAGTGTCGCCAACATATAGAATAATAAATTACTACTATAAATTCAAGGTCATGCATAGGGTAATTCCATTCAAGTGGCTTCAACTTCCAAGACCCATAAATTGTGAATATATCCTCTTGAATCAATACACCTCCGAGTCCAATCCTAGAAGTTTCACAATACACCGTGGACTCCTCACCCGACTCATGTAAGATAAAAATCAGTGCCGATGTCAAGATCTTATTTAACTCCAAGAAAAATTTATTTCATGATTATATCCAAGAAACTATTTCACCTTTATTTGTAAAACCTATAAGTGGTGCTTCCAATCAAGAAAATTCAAGTATGAACCTCTTATAATAACTAGATAATCCCAAAAATAATCTGATATCAAAAACATTATTGGGATGATCCCAAGAAACCTATGCCTACACTTTTCCTAGTTCCTCTACCACCGATTCTTCTGATGTGATGTGAACTAAAAAGATTACTCCGCCAATCCAAAACTGACATTCAGATAGCTTGGCATATAGACAATACTCTCTTAGTGTACCCAGGACGAAGTCAAGATATCGGAATGATCATCATGATTCTTAGAGTACACCAAGATTTCGTACACAAACACCACAACAAACTGATCTATGTACAAATGAAATATCATGTTCATGAAGCCCATAAACACTGCTGGATCATTTGTCAACCAATACAACATTTAAAAAAACTCGTAAAGGTCATACCTGCTTCTGAAATTAGTGCTTGGTATATCTGAGGTCCGAACACTCACCTGATGGTTCCCTGATCTCAGATAGATATTTGAGAACCCAGAATCCCCATTTATCTGGTGAAATAGATCATCGATATGTGGAATATGATATGGGTTCTTCATATTCATTCTATTCGACTTCTTATAATTGACACACAAGCACAAACTCTCGTCAGCCTTCTTTTCAAACAAAATTGGTAATCCCCAAGGTGATGTACATGGATGGATGAACCCTTTATTATACAATTCCTCCAAAAATGTTTTGAGATCTTGAATCTCTATTGGTTCCATTATGTATAGTGTAATAGATACCGGTTCATCCCCAAATATGATCTCAATAGTGAATTCTACATCTCTCTCTAGTGGAAATCCTGAAAAGTCACCAGGAAAAATATCCTGAAATATTTCTGCTTTTGGTGGAATGATGTATTTTCTACCACTCCCATAATTTAGAAAAAGACTTGAAACATGGGTTGTTATCTCTCCCAGTTGTTGAGTAATTGGCCCATCTTGGCCTTCATGGATATACCATTTTCCATGATGAACATATTATTCACACTTATGATATAAAAATCCCACCCTCTTGTGGTAACAATCTATGTGGTCTCGGTATACGACTAGTCAGTCTATACAAAAAATCAGGTCAATATCATTTTATCACTAACATAGATATCCCAAATAAAATGGGACACTCTGATCTCTATTGATAATTACATTCACAAACATATATCCCCAGACCATGTTCCCAATGGTGTATCAATATTCAACACCCTGCTTTTGGACTCCACTCTTAGATTAATACATTTACTAGATTTGTAGATATAAAGGAATGAGAGGAACCAGTATCAAACATGGCCATAGTTAAACTAGAAGAAACAAGAATAGTACCTCTCGCTATTGATGGAACAACCTCTCTATCCACTAGAGTGGACAACAATGCATGTAACTATCATTCCCCTCTTCTATGTGGTTTCGTCTGACTCCCTTTCATAGCACCACTATGTTGATATGGCCACTCATACCTTGAATACCCACATCTAGTTTCTATACTACCTCTACAATTAAAACTTCCACCGCAAGTCCTAATGGTGTAGAAGACCCCATTCCCACACTCAAACTCTGATATGCTACTCCCTCACCACTATCTTGTTGCTTCTTTCTACAGAACATCTATAGGTGCCCCATATTTCCACAAAACTGGTACTCCACAGGTGGTCGAGGACAACGTGTATGATAGTGTCCCTAATTACCGCACGGGTGGAAATAATATGGGTAAGATATACTGAAACTATTCCTTTTATCTTTCCACCTTTCTTTCCATTATCCTGACTAAGGTTCTCGTAATGATGTTTCTTTCTCTCAGAAGGCACACTCTTGGAATTTATAGTGATAGCAACCCATCCAGTACTAGAAGCTTCCTTCGGGTTCCCCTTAAAAATGAGATCCTTATTAACCACTTCTGAGAATTTCATCATCATAAATATATTTACATGGGACAAAATTTCACACCTAATTCCATCCTGAAATAATTTTGCCGAAGAAGCCGCTTTTTCCACAAAAGATGAAGAAAAACATTGTAAATCTATAAAACGTCCAACCTAATCCATTATGGACATGTTTCCATGAGTAAGATGCATAAAATCTGAATCATTCTCTTATCTCAATGTATATGGATAGAATTTCTCCAAGAACTTCTCCAGAAAGATCTTCCATAACATATCATCAGTCTTTCAATATTGTTCCTGAATCTCCCACCAGTGCTTCGCTGATCCTCGTTGCATATAAGTAGCCAAATTGACCCTCCTCCAGCCAGTGTCCCCAAATAGTAAAGTATCATCTCTGTTGATTCAATCCATAATTCAACTCCCTTAGGTCCACCCTCTCCATTAAAGTGGAGGGGTGTTGTTGATAAAACTCCTTTTTCTAATGAGACATGCATTTCAGAACTTTTCTAGGGTATCTCTCGATGAATTGCATCAAAAGAGAAAATTTCTCTTGGAACTGCTCCCCTTCTACCTCAGCTTGAAAAAATGGTACCTCATGTTCCCTATCTGGATGTTTGTTCTGGTCCATACCCCTCAGTCTCTCCCTCAATAATTGTCATGTTGGAATATCAATACAAATCCAAACCCACGTCTAAGGTCTCATAACACAACCTTATAACATTTATGTTGTGGAGAAACTAACACAATAAGTTTCAACGAGCCATTTTCTTGCTTTTTCCTACCACATAGTCAAAATAAAGGCCTTATCACTACCCGTAACCATCTTACCCCTAGATCATGGTAAACAATGGTACATTCATTCTCATTAATTAATTCAACCATCAATTAATCACATTATCTCAAAATAAATAATTATTTAATTATTTAATTAATCATACTCATTTTAACAATGAAAGATCTCATTAGGCACCCTTTTATTCTAATTTTTCATCATTATTTTAATCTTAGAACAAGGAAAAATAGTTCAAGTTCAAAAACATACCCAAAACATGTTTTCTCATGAGTTCCAAGAATAATGCATGTCACAATAACCCTGATTGCATAGAAGGATTCATAAAAACTCCAGTAGCATGGCTCTTTAGTCCACGGATCAAAATTCAATAAATTTCAAAAAAAATCACATCACACCATAAGTGCACCACCCAAGGTGAAAAAATATCCCACAGTAACATCAAACAAAAATCACAACAATCCCACCCTGATTACTTATATTTTCTCTCGTACAAGAGTTTACAACTCTCATGCATGAGCTGATTACCAAGACTCATATCTACCTAGTCTTCTGTCTACCTTACCCAAAATAGTAATGAAAAAGAAAAAGAAATAAATGAAAATTACATTGATACCAATTTGTGAAGTCTTGACCCAGGTTCCACTAAACGGTTCCCTGACTCCCATGAAGGTCTTGAAACGTATCCAGTTCCCTCTTCTATTCTCCAATCCCAAACAGTATCCAATACCAGGGCTATGCCCTTATCCTATCCTATACATCAAAGTATTCTTGGGTTTTGATCATATGTCCCACGTAGGGTGTGAGCACAACTTAGTAGGCCACCACCAATGATATCTAAAAGAAGTTAGGTCAAAGGATAGGGTATTCAGTTTCGTGAAACAATAAATAAAATTCATAATTAAATAGTTATCACACTATAATATAATATTTAATCATCACATTAGGCCAATTTTCAATTAATTTTTCCATTTGGATCATCATGAATTATTATAATCCATTTGGTGAATAACACCATGTCAATAACCCCAAATCTAATTTAGTGTAGGTCTCCATTCCTAACACTCCATATCTCATTCGGTGTTGGTTTTCATGCCTAGGACCCCATAATCTCGTTCAGTGTAGGTCATTGTTCCTAGAAACACATAATCTCAAGCATTGATAACTATTGGGGAATGTCCAAGTGCAAACTTTTAATTGGTATAGAACACCATGTCTAGCACCAAAACAATCACATCCATTTAATCATCTTTAATTCACAAGAAATTTCTTAATTGTTCCTTAAAAAATCCAATGATTAGTTAAACATTTCAAAGACCATTAGTTCACTCAACAATTAACTAAACACATAACTCATTAATTAATTTATCAATTAATGAATCAATCAACATAATTATCATTCCATAAAAAATTCTTCAAAATTAATTATCCATATCAAATCTAAACTTGTCATAATTAATTCTCATAATTAATTATCCTAAATCAATATTATATAACATAGATAATTCTTATAATTAATTATGTTTTATTTCATAAATCATTTCATAATTAATTTCCACAAATTAATTATCTTTACACAATCAAATAAATATCTCAATTACAATATATCAACACATAACCAATCTCCAAAAGGAATATCTATTTAAACATCCCCCCTTTATTTGTTCCATGATTCAACTATCAATTATTCACCAAGGAAAACTCAATTAAATTCCACATTTCTAATTACTCCAATTTAGGAAATAAATTATCAAGTGAAGCTAGAAATTTCATAAACATAGACTCATATATCAATTCTACAACTATGGGTGTTTGATTTAGACCACCTACCTCTGTTTATTTGTGGATGTTAGGCCGATGGAAATCCAAAAAATCCGAGCAGCACAACGTCATCAATCAATCTTCGGATCTAAATACCTAAACTAAAATTAAGATAAAATACATTATGATCTTGATAATATAGATAGAGATCTAAAATTGTATATTTGGATCTCAACTCATTGGTTTAGATCCATGGAAATGGTATATATCTTCCATGAAAAGATCAAGGAATGATAGAGGAAATAAAGAGAGAAGTAGTGAAATAAAGTACACTTTCCGGGAAGAGAGAAAGAATTCAATATGATATTTTGATCTCAAAGAACAATGTTTGAATCACCTTAGAAACCCTGTGGAAGGCATTTGGATCACATAGAATTTGTCTATCTATAGCCAAGATAAAAATATGGGAGTCTGAGGTGGGGTCCGGGTGGTGTAAAAATAGATTTTCAGAATAAAAATCTTTTACACACAGTTTCCTAGGAAAGGGTGCATAGTTATGGTGAACTGTTCAACAATTGTGTGGACCTCTCTATCTAGGTTTGCACTATTGGCACAGTCTGTTCTCATAATTTTTAAAACATTGTGCAAACCATGTGAACCTTTCTATCATGTTTCGAATGCTTGGCATGGTTTCCTAGTATGATTATTCAAACCGTGCACAACCCACTATCCATTAGTTTTCCTTAAAAAATAACCCAAATTCACCCCAAGCCTCTAATCCAAATCAATGGTACTTAAAAGCTTCAAAAAAGTACCTGAAAACATGCCCGAGATGACTCCAGAATAGGATGGGATTATACAATGGATGACTATGGAAACATGGAATATAATATTATTATAATTTAATAATATAAAAAAAATATTGTTTGGGAAACATTATCTCATGTATATAAATTTCCATTAATGTATCATTTTCTGTCACTAAAATTACCAAATTTGGCCATTAAAAATTCAATTTTCACATAATAAAACCCCAAAAAAATATGGAATACATTAATACTTTTTTAATAAATATAATTTATATATTATAGAATAATAAATTAAATATAAATAAAAAATGGTATGTTATAATGGGAAATGATAACAATATAATAAATCATGTGCACAAAAATTAAGGTTATTAACACCTGATTGTCATAATTTGTTTTAATAAACAAAATTACTCATGATAAAAATTATAAAAAGGATTATAAAAGTGTAATATTTAATAGAATGTATTCAAAATGGGTTATTATTTTATCTATGTTTTTTTAGAGGTCATATTATGGTATCATTTAAGAAGTATGTATACTTCCTATATGATATATTATATAATCAATAAGTTCTAAATTCAAGGTATTATGTGTTAAATTTACTGAATATTTAGCTTTATAAGTTATTATTTAAATTTAACACAAGTTGTAAGGATTTAATTTCAACTTATTTCTAAAATTTTAGACATCTAAAATATGATAATACAACTGGAAAAATTGGTTTATCATTCTTTATATGTAATATAACATTATCTTACCCACTAGAAATATTTAGTAAACTTTTATTTCTCTTAAAATTATTTTAAATTGGTTTTTTTTAGAATCAAATATGAAATGTGCGTTTTCAACCAAATGGTTTCCAAATGTTCAAATGTTTTTAAATACTTTACAATATAAAAGTTTAACTACACACATAAAATTTTGTTTGATTAAAATTTTTTATTTTTAATGTTTCAATTATGTCATTATTTTTTAAAAAATTTCATTTTTCACTTTTTCACTTCTTTAATAGAAATATATATTTTTTTCATGTTTCTATTAAAATAGAGTATTTTTAACAGTTAATGATTTCATTTTAGTTTCACATGTTTTACTATACTTTTTTCATTTTAATGTTTAAATTTGTAAATATTTTTAAAAGTTGAAACATTATAAAATGATTTTAAAATATCCTTTTTAAAACCATTTTTATTTTTTGAGAATTTCATTTGGAACAATTTATAGTATGTTTTTCAAAATCCATATCATTACATTAACAAAAATATTGTAAATGTAATTTTATCATAAATTTTTTTAACAATGATTGGGAAGACTTATTTAGTTTTACTTCTATTTACCTATTATGCCCTATTTTTTATAATATCTTTTGTTATCACCCTTTATATGTTTTCATGGTATGATTTCTTTTGGAAAAGGAGTTTTTTTATATTCTATGATTTCTTATGTTTCACAGACATGATTTTTAAAAATTATTTTAGAAACCCATTATTTTCTCATGGTTAAATTAGTATATGATATATGTTTTATTTTCAAGTGGAACATAACATTATGGATTATGCGAAATGTGGGCATATATATCCATATAATGAATTGGGTAAGGGATTATATCTCTTGAGATATAAATGTTATGTAAATAGGTTATCAAGTATCTAGGTTCAAAAGGGTGATTGTGATGGAATTATTATTTTCTCACAATTTTATTTTTGAATAGGTTTAAGATTACCCAGGATCAAAAAGGGTGATTGTGATAAAATTTATCACCTATCTAAATTTTAAATGTGAAAAGGGTAGAAAGTTTCTATGACCATAATGATAATTAATGTTGGGTTTATGATTTTTAAACCATTCTATGATATATATCCTTGTATTCAAAGATTCCATGACTACACATTATTCTTAATATATTTTACACCTTTATATAATTCTAACATTTTTAATGATATTTGATATTTTATAATAACATTCATTTCCTTTATTAGAACTTATAGATATTTTTAAAATAAAATATCTCTCCATCATGTTTTATGATTAATATTCCTAGTCTTTTGAGATTTATTATGATATTTATATAATTATCATATATTCTCATCTATATATAGAATTTAATCATTAATGATATTTCTTCTCCTTTACTTAGATTTTGAGCTAGGGTTCACACTTACCCCTTAAAAGTGTCATTAGAAAATACAAAAAATATGGATTGGTTGTACTTATATTTTGAGCTAACAACATTATTTTTTCAATCCATATTTTATATATATGATTGGGTCTTGTGAGATGTATAAAATTAGTCCAGAGGAGAAAACTTATAGTGAAATATACATGTATAGTAAATTAAATTTCTTATATAGAAATTATCCAGGACACAAAATCATTAGATTATTATTTTATGTGAAATATTGTGATATATATTATTTAAATAATGAAAAAATGTATTACTAATAACATGTTTATATTGTATTTCTTTAGTTGCGAACGTAGTAAGGTTAAGTTATTTTGGAAGTTTGTTTTATATTTTTGTTATTCATTTATATAACCAATGAAACCCCCTTGAAACAAGTAAATGTATATGATGATATCTAGTAATATTGATGAAGTCCTGAAAAGTGTCTTTCCTAACAATACACCCCGATTTTGATAATTTCACGTGAATGTGATTATGGAACAAATGTAGCTAGTTGTAATCACCTTCAAATGGGTTGGTTGAAAATTAACTTGGTTATCACCCTAATGTACTATGTCTACCCCTATGATGGTGCCTCTGAATAGAAACTGCATGAGTTTATTATTTTTTTATTTCATATACATTTCAAATCCATATGAATAATATATTATCAATATAATGTAAATGATTAATTTAATAATAATGATAGAAAAAATTTAACCTAGGAATATCCGAGAGATTTATTGGATTGACTGATTATAACATATTTTATATGAATATATCGTATGTTTAAATTAAGGTTTCATTGGAAAATTCTTCTTAGTATTGATTATTCCAATTCAGGTATATTTATTCTTTATGATATTATGATAACTATTTTTTGTTTTATTTTTTGCTTGAAACTGGATCATGATAATGAAAATGAGAAAGTTATGTATCCAATAACAAATCTGATTTATATCTAATTAATTGATTATATATAAGTAGATTAATTTTAATATATTAATGCTATTATGGGTAAAAATTAGAATTACATAAGGTTATTAGTTTGATATCCTTAAAGAAACTAAATCTAGATTCTTTTATTCATTTAAATTAGTGAGGTTATTTGTATAGATGTTATTTTTGTATGTTCACAATGCTATTTTGGTTTATAATAATTATTTAAGGATCATTATTAATTAGTTTTTCATTTATGTTATGAAAAAAATTGAAATTGTACTAATATTGTAAATAATTTATGGAAATGTAATATTTTTGACATAACTATTGAAGAACATATGTTTAAAGAATGGATATGTATTTGGATTATTACATTTCAGATGTTAGGAAAATAAATGTAAAGGTTATTGTTTAAATTTATGTCATGTAGTATTGATATCCTTTGGTTTTATAGTTGATTCATGTGGTTTTATGGTTATTTTTATTGTGGAATTATGATATATTTATAACACCACAAAATTAAAAAATGACATTATATTTAATATATTGCATGAAATGAAACACAAAGAACATAAGGTAATATAATATCTTGATATATGACATAAAAATTACTATTTTAAATATTTTCTATCTATTTTATATATTTCAATTTAGTAAACATCTATTATATCTTGTGTTGCAAGCATTTAGATTTATCGTTGGATTTCATTACATACAAGAATGAGTTGTACCATATATTGTTAATATTGTTATTAAATATTAAAATAATCTCCTAAATGATAAATTGGTGGATGTTAATAGTATTAAATAAAAAATGAAAATATATAGTTTAATTAATTTTTTATCAATTAATTTCAAATGAATATTGAATCCAAATGAATATATAGGAAATGTTTTTATGAAAAACTATTTTTAGGATCTAAAGGAATTTTATATTAATAAATTATATCTTCTATTATTATTTATTGATATTATTGAAATTTTTATATTATATACTTAATAAAATATTTTTTACATTTTTCCAATATATTTGATAAGCACATGATAAGGAAGAGTCCAATTTTAAGCATACCAAGCTATATTTTTCTAATGGCGGTTTTTCCAACTTTCAATTGAGAAGATATTTTAAATAAAATTTCTTAGGTTATTATAAACCTTATTTTTTAAATAAAAAGATCATGTTTTAAATTGGAATACTAAAATTATCATATGGATAATATTTTTTGTAATCTTTAGAAATATTTAATTTTTTGACGAATAGTGAAAAAAATGAGTTTTAATTCATTACTGCCTTTTCTTCTAATTTATTTATAATGTTTAATTATACTTTTATAGTTTTTAAATTTAATTATATAAATTTTAAATATATTAATCAAATTTATGTCATTTAAACCAATTTAAAATTTATATTGGATATAAAATTTATTCATTCTTTTGAAGAGTTTTACTTTAAACCCCTTTTTCTTCTCTAGTATACGAGATTGATTTTAAAATATTTTTTCCCAATTATATTATTTTAATTTATTAAAAGGTATTACATATTTTTAATAATAAATATTTATAATTTATATTAATTTAAACTTAGTTTTTGACAAAAATATTAATTAATTTAAATAAATTTAATTAAAGTGATTAAGAAACAACTAGATTAAAAGGGAATAAACCATATACTTATGGGAACAAATGACCAAGAAAAAATGTAGAAATATATTTTTTTCCCAATATCAACCATATATTACCTTTTACAAAAACATTTTGATTATTTTAGCCTTAATAATTTGAAAAATAAATAGGTGAAATTGCCACTTTGAAACATTTACATTAATGTCACTCATCCACCTCTATAAAAGGTCAGTAATCCACTATTATTCACACCTTTAAAACCATTTTTATTTATAGTTATTTGAATAAATAGCTCTCAAAATTCCATAACATCTTTCCTAGAAGCCTCACTATGGGAATAAATCATGAAACAGAAGTATTTTTTTTATAAACCAAAAAGAGTTACCTGAATAAGAGTTAGCGTTCTTCAGCGATCACTTTTAATTCATTTCTTTACCCACCCATTCAAATAATATTATTTAATTCTTAAATAACAACATCAAACTATGAAATATATTGATATGTTTTTATTTAAATTATAATACTGACATTTATACACAATTCCATCTAATTGGAAAAACAATCATCATTCGTGTATACAGCGGACTACTGCCTCACAAACTGATGTCATTCGTTCTTCCAGTACCAGCATTAATTCTAGTAAATAATGAAGGATATAGAGTTTATATATTATATATTTAATATTTTTAATGTCTTTATTATTCTTTAATTGTTTTATAACACATTTTTTTTCATGCTTTCTACTTCGTGGGAACACGATAACATCTTTTGTGGATGTGTAGTCTACTTCCAACCCAAATTGATGAGACTCTTTCCCACATTACATAGAATTTATTAAGAACAATTTTAATAAAAATATTTGATATATATATAACAAAAATATGATAATTTAATGATAACACACACACAAACAGATATATATATAATTTGTGGGTGTGTGTGTCTTACTTTTTAAATATGACATGGAAATTGAATTAGCGTTCATGCATACGTATGACCTTCCATCTCCCTGAATAGGGCATTTAGTTTCCCATATAAAAATTCAATGGATTATTATAAATACTTATATAATTAATATATATTATATTTTAGTCAACTTTTAAATCTTTTTTATTTTTAACTCTTGATAAAAATATTAATAACATGAATAGCAAGTCAAAACATACTCTAAAAACAAATTATTTAACACCTGAAATGATAAAAATGAAGAATGTTTATTAATGAACGAGTTATAATATGCTATAAAAAGACTATATATTATATCTCATATATTATTATGGTTTATTTTATAACAATAAAATTATCTAAAATGTTTATATTATTTTAAAGGGATTTTAACTAAAGGAAGCATTAAATAAGGAATTTTCATATCATGTTTTACATCTATGATATAAATGTCATATTCACCACTTAAATATTTTATATAGTGTATATAGTGCCCATTTGTAATTTAGTATCATTATTAACATTTAGTTAATGGTATTTTTATTTTTAATTTTAATAATATCATTCAAGGTGTCAGACATAAAAAATTATAATTGGTAAAAGTTATCTTCACAATGTCACTTTATTTTTTGACTGTAACTTTCTCCTAATACCATCAAATCCATATGAACATTTTCCATTAGAAATTAAATTAATATCAAATATCCATACTCATAGTTTGAGTATAATTATTTGAAAACCCATATAATATTTTTAAATACAATTTCTAAATTGAATGTTATTTGACTAAATGAGGAATTATTGATAACTCTATTTCCATTACTCAATATAGTTTTTGGATAAGGATCATTGTTTATGAATTATATTGATTATTAAAAATATATGTAATTTTTAGAAAAATTAAGGTACTGGTTGGGGTTTATTTTATATGAAACCCTCAATAAATTGATAGTATCATTAGTTGAGTTAGTTGAAAAAATAAGGAGGGTTCTACCAGACATGACAAACTGTTTTGTAAAAGGTCTGGACTAAATAGGTACCATGTACCTATGAAATATAAAGACCAATAATTAATAATTTACATTATTAATAATTCATTTATTATTTTTATTTTCCATGATATTTTGGTTTTCATATTATTTATGGTCATAATTCATTAATAGAATTTTGATTAAATTTACTGTTTTTCAATTATTTACATTACCATATTGATTATGCATTTTATAGATATTCATATTGAATGTGTGATTAATTATTTATCTTTCTGTGATGATTATTATCATTTATTCATTATTTCTCCCATTGTACTTACCCTTACTGATCATTTGATATCACCCTTATCTTTTTTTCTTTTCCCTGAGTTATGAAGAGGAATCATTTAAATGAGTTTCAAATATTTGGTTCATTTCATATATTTATGTTTAATTTTTTAAAAAAAGTTTACAAACGAAGTATGGGAATCATGTATGTAATATGGTTTTCAAAAACTACAAAATTGATTGGTCCTTCAGGATTTGATTCTTTGTAATCTTGAATATGTAATAATGTAAGTCACTAGCTCTAGGATTATGTGGTCAGGTAATTATATTTGTTATCATAGTATGTTTTATTGAGACCTTGGAAACAAGATATTGGAAAACATTTATTAGGGAACATAATGATAACATAGAAATTTACGATGAGTATATAATAACATCGAATATATTTTCTATGGTATAGATTATGTGAATCTTTTTTCTAATACATAAATTGATGGATAGTACAAGTGGAAATGGATTAGGAACAGATATATCTAGGAGTAAAAATTTCATAAAGGTGTGTCATACCTAACTCGAGCATAACATGGGTTATAAAAATGGGGCTCACTACCAACCTATATTTAAACACTATGAAGATATTCATGGAATAATTGCTATTTTATTTACAATCCAATATGATTGATTTGAATGAATGTATTTCCCCAATGAAACCACATACTATTATTCCAATATTATCAATACATAATTTTTTTCATTTATATAATTAGACATTATGATAATTTTATAAACTAATATAGTCTATTTGATTAATTTGAAATGAAACCTAGAAGGGATAATGGTATAACTACTTTGGTAAAATGTAGATATATCACTGCTCAGAGAGCCAATACAGCTAGTTTTGGAATGGAAAAAACATTTGTCTATATTAGGGAAGATTAATCATCTTATAACAAACAAACATAGTTTTATAGAGAAATATATCCTATAGAGAGATTATCCTATGATGGATGGACTTATGAGACATAGGTACCTATTTTTAGTTGAATTAATAATATGATAGTTATAGAGACCCAAATATTGATGCACATGGACATTACATTACATTTGTGGAATACTTAATACATAACAAAAATAGACACACATGGACCGTAATAGTTTATTGTCTTTGGAAACTTGGACGTAATCTTATAATCGTGGTGAAAGATCTTCAACATCTCCCATAAAGATCTTCCACTTTTTGTTTCCTTACCTAAAACATTTCTTTTAATTCTGGGGGAAAAGAAAACATAAAAATCGTGAGCTCAAATGCTCAGTAAGGGTAAGCATGGATAAAATAAAACATACCATATACATATGAACTTAAAAATATGAACATAAGGTTTAAACATCAAAATCATGAGCAACGACATAAAACATAGAAGTACATAAGGAATAGATTATAATGGAACATAAATCATGGTAAAATAGCATGAGAATAAAACATGTAATTATGGAAACCATTAAACACATGTCATGATTTTCATAGTATCCAAGGCATTTCTGCCAAGACCATCTTAGTGGACAAAGTCCCTTTCTGAATCGAGTTCACTCCTCGTTTCAGTCCTGTAACAGTAAACCGAATTAACTTACCGTTCTAGCCATGTCTATCTCATGAGATATAAAATCTTTACCCAATGAATTGGAGGGAGATATAGGTCCCACCCATCTCATAATGAAATCATTCTTACTTGTGCCACAAAATAAACATACATCATTCATAATAACCCAATGAATAAAATGGGTTTCATAAAAATCATCCCATCATCACATAATCCATATAAAAGAAATGGATATCATTTCATAATAAAAAAAGTGAAACCATGTAAATCATAGAGACATGATACTTGAAACATACACATGTGAAATAATGTCATCTTAGATGAAAATGGTTTTGAAAAAACACTTGAAATGAGTTCTTGAGGAAAATATACTTTTTTTTCTTCAAAATCATTTTCTTTCCACAAAATGTCATGCAATTTTAAAAGAAAAGGATTTTGTTGAAAATAGTCATGAAATCTTTTGAAGGAATCTTCATGAAAATAAGGCTTTATAAAACCGTAAAAATCCTTTCATACCGTATACGTTAAAAAAACATTCTTCTCATACTTTGGTCTGAAAAGTCAAAAAGTACCTCGTAAAAGAAAGATTCCATACATACCATGTAGTAAAAGTCATAAATGGGTAAAAAGGACTCTAAACATACATGAATACACATTTATAAAACATGGACATGGATGATGGCAATAACCCCAGTAAATTCTTACGAATAAGCAATATCGGATAAAAATGAGATTTGAAAAATTATCCCTTAACTTAGGTCTGATTTTCTTCGTAAGTGTCCAAACCTCCTGTATAATTATTTAAATAATTTCATTGACTTATTCCAGAATCATACTCATTGTTATGATATTATATATTTTTCACTTATGACTTTATATTACCTGTTCTTTTGTAAATTCCATGTTAAAGAGTGTTTTGGGTAAAATCGTTTCATTTGTCATCCGTGTTTTGACTTGTAATTATTCATATGATTAGTTAGATCATGATTAAATAATTCAAGAATATAAAACATGATTTATATATAATATATATTCATAATATACATATATATAATAAATCAGTAAATGGAAAGAAATACATCGTTCATGGAGACGGTAGGTCGTACGTACGCATGAACGCTGTTTTCGTTTCCTTATTGAGTTGAATGGAATTAAGTAGATGAAATACATATATATATACACATAAATATAGTATCATTATTATTTCAAATATTTCATGATTACTTATTATATATACATTATAATCATTCATTAATGGTTAACGTGGAGAATGAATCTCATCGCGTCGTGGAGACGGTAGTCCGTACGTACGCACGAGCGATGATATCTTTCTCATGATCGTGGAATTGTATTTGAGTGTATGTATACTATTTCATAATCAATATCACTTTACAATAATAATATGTAGTTATTATGTAAACCATTATACCTATCCAAGTAAGGTGCTGGTGGAAAATAGATTACACCACGGCGTGGAAACGGTATTCTGTACGTACACACGCGCGGTGATTTCGTTTTCCGTAGGATGGATAGATGGTGAAATAGGGTTGTTTCATACTTATAATAACATATCATTATATGAGTGAACTGATTTTATTACTTCATAATGAAACAACCTAAGAAGACGAAGTGGAAGAAGAAATAAAGTTGAAAGAATCTGTAACGGACATTACCTCTTCTTTGAAGCGCCTCTTTGATTCCTTCATCTTAGGGCACTAAAATTTATCTTTTAAGAAGACCAGGACCTCTAGGATGTTTCTAGGGAAGTGGAGAAGAGAATATGGCAGGGTTTGGCCGAGCCTTAAGGCTAAAAGTGGTGTGAGGAAGAGAGGGCGTAGGTGACCTTTTACAAGGAATGAGAGGGGCACCTTTGGAAAACTAAAAATATTATTTTATTATAAAGCCAAATTCGATTTTAAATAGCTCCAAATTGATTTATTTCGAAGATAAGGTGGGGATGGGTCTAAATACTCTCATACAATAGAATTTAGACAAGTTTAGGTTCATATTTTAACCTTATCATTTAGTTTTAACATTAAGTTAAATAATTTTACTTTTATTGTGTCTTCTTCTGTCCTTAAACTATAAGGTTAATAAACTTACTATAACAAGACAAACGAACCCCAAAATGTTTATTATTAATATATATAACCTTATCTAAGTAATATGTCTGAACATTATATTTTTATGAATAAAATAACAATTAATAATATAATATTTGTTTTAAAAACTATTTTATGTCAATTTTGACAATATTTAGTAATTGATTTTTGTGAAAATCATAACAGAATGATTAGCTCTAACCAAGTTGATTAAATCAATCCTAACATGTCATATTGACCTGTAAAATTAGTGTAATTCATAAAAAGTCTCAAATTACATTTATTTGGGTATTTATAACATCAATTATGTCAATATTTCATTAATAAGATAATTACTGCATCATCGTTGTGTCATAAATAAATTAAATTATTTAATGTCTAAAAATTACAAATAAAATACCATTATGTAGGAAATTTCTTTAGCTTTATAATGAATATTTATAGTCGAATTTATCTTATGAATAACCCCATATTAAAAAATTATTTACTTATTAAACTTTGATTTTAACTATTTTAACCCTTCTTTAAATAAATTAATAATAAATGTCCTAATCTAATCCAAGTGGGCCTAAATGGTCATATTTTATTTTAAAGGTTGTTTTTGGTCGAATTATAGTTATACAATAGAACTAGGACATGTGTTAGGGTAATAATAATATCCTTTTTACCCTTAATAACCCTGTTTACTTTTAACCGTGGTAAAAAAAGTAAAAAGTTACTATTCACCAAAAAATATTTTCATGTAATTGAACCACATTTTAGTCCATGATATTAACCGTGTCTCTCGGATTTTCGAAATTCCACTCATAGAAGCGGTAAAATTAATTTTTATGAAAAATTCAGTTTTTTTAACTACCACTTAGTGGTTTCACTATTCATCAAAAAATGAAAGTTTCCAGAAAAAAACCAAAACTTAGTCCTAAGTTATATTTGATATTATGAATTCAAAAATAATGTCTATTTTATCAAATTCAAAAAATATCAGTTACATTAACCAATTTAAAAATTAATTCCCGTCGTCAAAACAAATAGCGTGTTTTTAAGAGATAATAACTATCAAAAGATTGACACTTGTTTATAACTGGTTTAAATGTGAAATTACATCCAATGACCAACATTGTATTAAATTGTAAAAATATATTCTAAATATACTTTAAAACCACTCAAATTAAAAAAAAATTTACTATTAATTATTTCGATTTAAAAAGTTTTTTTTAATTAAAATTTAGTAATTTTCACTATTCATCGGAATATGAATGTTATCCGAAAAGTACCAAAATTTTACCCTAGGCTAATTTCGATATTCCGAATCCAAAAAATGAAGTCCATTTTGAAAAATAAAATTTACAGAATTTCAAAAAGTGGTTATTACTATTCATAGTGGCTAGTTTTAATAATATTTTAATAGCATATCATTGTTTAGTGAAACTCGGTATTGCGTACTACACACGCTATCGAGGAAGGCCGCGATTGCATGTAATGCAAGGAAAGTCAATGATGCGTGGTGTGCAAGCTCCTTTTGGTGTAGCGTACAACACAAGACATTAATAAAATTAAAAAGAATATTTTTCATAAAATCTCGGGGTGTTACATTCTACGCCCCTTGAAATGAATTTCACCCTCAAAATTTTTCGGGGTTATAAATGGTTTACTACTGGAAAGTTTCTTTAATAGAAACACACATCGTAAAAAGGAATACCAAAACCAATCTTTAAAAACAAAAGTATGAAACATAACGGTTACCCAAATAAACTAATCACCGGGTTTCCACATATGTGAAAATATGGATATGGAAGAGAAATCTTACCGCCATGTTTTGATGGAGATTGGCAGAGAACATGGCTATGGAAAATCCATCAATCACAAAGCCATAAATTTGTGACGATCTAAGGTACCATATGATTCATCAGATCTAAGAGCACTAGGACAACATTTTTGGTTTTCAAGACCATTTCCCTAAAGTTGATGAAATTGGAATTAGAAGAAAAACTTTTAGGATTTTGGTATAGTCTCACCGTTGGTCATTATTTGGACAATTACCACTTAATCTCTTAAAGAAATGAGGTTGAATTTGTCATTCGTTATGTGTTAGAAGATCATGTGATAGAATTATGGGTTATTCCATTTGTCTCAAACAAAAGGTTAGAAAAGTTATCAAAAAATACATAAGTCCATCTATAGTGAGATTAATCATATATGGTTCGTAAAATGGACTTATAATTCATATATCATACTTCTTAATATAATAAAACTAGTTTCTACTAAACAGGGACTTCCTGTAGGCCAGTGGTAGGCGATAAAGGCCAGTCGCACTTCAGTTGTGGGTTCGATTCCCACAGCCTTGTCTGACACGATGGGCAGTCGTCCATCCTGCAGGTTGTCCTTTTTCTAATGCTATATTAATATAACATCCCATCAATAATATCGAAAAAAAGTTCTATCCTTAAACAATACTAACTTATGTCCAACATAATCCATTCAAATCTTTAGGCTTATCTAAAATACTTTAGTCCAAGCTCTTAGTATAAAGAAAACGATTACATGAAATGCCATCAACCAAGCATGTGAATACCATCATTTATCCCCCATATATCTTGTTGGTCACATTCCAATCCTTTTAATACCTTAATCATGTATTCTCTTGAAAAATGAATACTCATTAAACCTTAATGAAAACATGAATGCTGTCAAAAGTTAACTCTTTCCTCATACCAAAATCCAAAAATTCTATATACTCAAACCATGATATAACCTTCTCCTTATATCAGTCATGAGCTCATGAATACTATCAAACATTTAATTATTCCTTCATTATGCGCATATCATCTACATTCCAAAAATATCTGAATAACCTTTCATGGATACTGGTACCATTAATTATACACTTTCAAAACTCAAGGAAAGACAACAGTGTAACAATCCTTAAATGTCTCTTTATTACGTAGTACCATGAGATTACTTATACCACATTACAGTTCATAAACATGTAATCATTCCACTACCTTCTTAAACCATTGACCGAGCTTCAGCAATTCTTTCATCTCACATATCATTTGTAGTCTCTTCATCATCATCAACATAAATACTACCCATACGACCGTACTGATTCTCTTCATGAGACTTTCCCTTAGGGAATTGGTTTCCATAATGCCCATACATTACACATTTAAAACATTAAACCATTGTTGATGTCGTAGCAATACCATTATCCTCATCCATGGTGTTAACTGAACCTTTTTCTTTGCACTTACTGGCTTTGTGTCCTTCTTTTCCACACCCAAAGCATCTTCCAGTTCCCTTGAAACAATCTCCCTGATGCATCTTCCCACATGATTTACATGGGGGAAATTGAACTTTCTTTCCTCTATAATCATCACAAAACTCCATCTTTCTCTTATTATCTGAGTCGGGAAACTTACCAAAGTTGAGATTATTGATCATATTATGAGATTGCTGATAAGGAATACTAACGATGTTTGGACTTCCATATACCGTTTCATTTGGTTTCTCATGAATACTATCATTCCATTTTCCGTCATATCCTCCATTATCATGAATCATCCTTTTTCCAGCCATTTTCTAAAACCCAAAAACAATAGTGTAAGAGGTAAAAATCATGCTAGGGAAAAAAACATAATAAAGGGGTAGTACCTTCAATATCTAACATCTTAGGTTTAATTCTACGATCGTTAGCATAATTCTAGGACTATAACCTATACGTATACTTAACCTTAGGGACATCCCTAGACATACCTTAGAAATATCTCAAGGGATCTCACTAAAGTTCTCGCATCCTAGTTTCCAAAGGTTGACTAAACCTCCCTCTGATACCAACTATAGAGACCCAAAGCTTGACGTACATGGACATTACATTACTTTTGCGGAATACATAATACATAACAAAAACAGACATACTAGCACTGTAATAGTTTAGTGTCTTTGGAAACTTGGAACGTAATCTTCTAATTGTGGTGAAAGATCTTCAACATCTCCCATAAAGATCTTCTACTTTTTTTCCTTACCTAAAACCTTTCTTTTAATCCTGGGGGAAAAGAAAACATAAAAATGGTGAGCTCAAATGCTCAGTAAGGGTAAGCATGGATAAAATAAAACATACCATATACATTAGAACAAAAAAACATGAACATAATGTTTAAACATCAAAATCTTGAACAACGACATAAAACATGGAAGTACACAAGGCATAGATCATAATGGAACATAAATCATGATAAAATAGCATGGGAATAAAACATGTAATTGTGGAAACCATTCAGCACATGTCATGATTTCCATAGTAGTCAAGGCATTGCTGCCAAGACCATCTTAGTGGACAAAGTCCCTTTCTGAATCGAGTTCACTCTTCATTTCAGTCCTGTAACACTGAACCGAATTAACTTACCGTTACAGCCATGTCTATATCATGAGTTATAAAATCTTTACCCAATGCATTGGAGGGAGATATAGGTCCCACCAATCTCATAATGAAATCATTCTTACTTGTGCCACAAAATAAATAGACATCATTTATAATAACCCAACGAATAAAATGGGTTTCAAAAACATCATCCCATCATCACATAATACATATAAAAGAAATGGATATAATTTCATAAAAAGAAAAGTGAAACCATGTAAATCATAGAGACATGATACTTGAAACATACACATGTGAAATAATGTCATCTTAGATGAAAATGGTTTTGATAAAACACTTGAAATGAATTCTTGAGGAAAATATCCTTTTTTTCTTCAAAATCATTTTCTTTCCACAAAATTTCATGCAATTTTAAAAGAAAATGATTTTTTTGAAAATAGTCATGAAATCTTTTGGAGGAAAATTCATGAAAATAAGGCTTTATAAAACTGTAAAAATCCTTTCATGTCGTATACGTTAAAAAAACAATTTTCTCGTACTTTGGTCGGAAAAGTCAAAAAGTACCTCGTAAAAGAATGATTCCATACATACCATGTAGTAAAAGTAAAAAATGGGTAAAAAGGACTTTAAACATACATGAATAAAATTTTATAAAACATGGACATGGATGATAGCAATAACACCAGTAAATTCTTACGAATAAGCAATCTCGGATAAAAATGAGATTTGGAAAATTATCCCTTACCTTAGGTCCAATTTGCTTCGTAAGTGTCCGAACCTCATGTATAATGATTTAAATAATGTCATTGACTTATTCCAGAATCATACTCATTGTTATGATATTATATATGGTTCACTTATGACATTATATTACCCGTTCTTTTGTAAATTCCATGTTAAAGAGTGTTTTGGGTAAATTCGTTTCATTTGTCGTCCGTGTTTTGACTTGTAAATATTCATATGATTACTTATATCATGATTACATAATTCCAGAATATAAAACATCATTTATATATAATATATATTTGGAATATACATATATATAATAAATTAGTAAATGGAAAGAAATACATCGTTCATGGAGACGGTAGGTCGTACGTACGAATGAACACTATTTTCGTTTTCTTATTGAGTTGAATGGAATTAAGTAGATGACATACATATATATACACATAAATACAGTATCATTATTATTTCATATATTTCATGATTACTCATTATATATACTTTATAATCGTTCATGAATGGTTAACATGGAGAATGAATCTCATCGCGTCATAGAGACGGTAGTCCGTACGTACGCACAAGCGTTGATATCGTTATCATGATCGTGGAATTGTATTAGAGTGTATTTATACTATTTCAGAATCAATATCACTTTACAATAATCATATATAGTTATTATGTACACCATTATACCCATCCAAGTAAGGTGGTGGTGGAAAATAGATTACACCACGGCCTGGAGACGGTATTCCGTACGTACGCACGCGCGGTGATTTTGTTTTCCGTAGGATGGATAGATGGTGAAATAGGGTTGTTTAATACTTATAATAACATATCAGTATATGATTGATACTGATGTTATTACTTCATAATGAAACAACCTAATAAGAATAAGTGGAAGAAGAAATAAATTTGAAAGAATCGGTAACGGACATTACCTCTTCTTTAAAGCGCCTCTTTGTGTCCTCCTCTTAGGGCTCTAAAATTGGTCTTTGAAGAATACAAGGACCCTTAGGATGTTTCTAGGGAAGTGTAGAAGAGAATTTGGCAGGGGTTGGCCGAGTTTTAAGGCTCAAAGTGGTGTGAGGAAGAGAGGGAGGAGGTGCCCTTTTATATGGAATGAGAGGGGCACCTTTGGAAAACTAAAACTATTTTTTTATTATAAAGCCAAATTCGGTTCTAAATAGCTAAAAATTGATTTATTTAAAATATAAGGTGGGGATGGGTCGCAATCCTCTCATCCATAAGAATTTAGACAAGTTTAGGGTCCTATTATAACCTTATCATTTAGTTTTAACATTAAGTTAAATAATTTTACTTTTACCGTGTCTTCTTGTGTTCTTACACTATAAGGTTAATGAACATACTATAACAAGCCAAACGAACCCCGAGTTGTTAATTATTAATATATATAACCTTATATAAGTCATTTGGTTGAACATTAGATTTTTAGGAATAAAATAAAAATTAATAATATAATATTTTTTTAAAAAACTATTTTATGTAAATTTTTACACTATTTAGTAATTGATTTTTGTGAAAATCATAACTGAATGCTTAGTTCGAAACAAGTTAATTAAATCAATAATAACATTTAATATTAACCTGGAAAAATTTTGGAATTCAGAAAAAGTCTAAAATTACATTTATTTGGGTATTTATAACATCAATTATGTCAATATTTTCATTAATAAGATAATTACTGCATCATCGTTGTGTCATAAATAAATTAAATTATTTAATGTGTAAAAATTACAAATAAAATACCATTATGTAGGAAATTTCATTTTTTTTCTAATTAATATTTATAGTCGAATTTATCTTATGTATAACCCCATATTAAAAAATGATTTACTTATTAAACTTTGATTTTAACTATTTTATCCCTTCTTTAAATAAATTAATAATAAATGTCCTAATCTAATCCAAGTGGGCCTAAATGGTCATATTTTAATCTTAAGGTTGTTTTTAGTCGAATTACAATAATCCAATAGAATTAGGACATGTGTTAGGGTAATAATATTATTATTTTTTCCCTTAATTACCGTATTTACTTTTAACCGTGGTAAAAAAAAGTAAAAAGTTACAATTCACCAAAAAATATTTTCATGTCATTGAACCACATTTTAGTACTTTATATTAACCGTGTCTCTCGGATTTTCGAAATTCCACTCACAGAAGCGGTATAATTATGTTTTATGAAAAATTCAGTTTTTTTAACTACCACTTAGTGGTTTCACTATTCATCAAAAAATCAATGTTTCCAGAAAAAATACGAAAAATTAGGCCTAAGATATATTTGATATTATGAATTAAAAAATGATGTCTATTTTATCAAATTCAAAACATATCAGTTACATTAACTAATTTCGAAATTAATTCTCGTCGTCAAAACAAATAGCGTTTTTTAAGAGATAGTAACTATCAAAAGAATGACACTTGTTTATAACTGCTTTAAATGTGAAATTACATCCAATGACCAACATTGTATTAAATTGTAAAAATATATTCTAAATATACTTTAAAACCAGTCAAATTAATAATTTATCACTATTAATTATTTCGATTAAAAATTTTGTTTTTAAATAAAATTTAGTAATTTTCACTATTCATCAAATATGAAAGTTATCCGAAAAGTACCAAAATTTCACCCTAAGCTAATTTCGATATTCCGAATCCAAAAAATGAAGTCCATTTTGAAAAATAATATTTAAAAAATTTCAAAAAGTGGTTATTACTATTCATAATGGCTAGTTTTAATAATATTTTAATAGCATATCATTGTTTAATGAAACTCGGTATTGCGTACTACACACGCTATCGAGGAAGGTCACGATTGTGTGTAATGAAAAGCAGTTCAAGGATTTGTGTTGTGTAAGCTCCTTTTGGTGTAGCGTACATCAAAAGACATTAATGAAATTAAATAGAATAGTTTTCATAAAATCTTGGGGTGTTACAATAGTATCTAATAAATTTATTAATTCTCTATAGAAAATACTTATGGAGATAAGATGTTGTGAAAATGGATATGTTACAATTTTAGGGTATTTTCTCATTTGTGATACTGATAAATGACGGCCATTAGTCATGAATACTGAGGAGGAAGATGAAATATAACTCACTGAAAAGAAAGCATTAAATGAAATATTATTTGAAAAATAATTCCCTCATGACCAAAAAACTGAGCTGAAGTGAATGTTCCATATTTGAATGAAAAAAGATAAATACTATATTGTAGAGTATGACGCTACCTTTACATGAATAGATAGGTATGATAAGGAATTCATACACAAAATTTATTTCTAGATTAACCATTTTATAAAGGATCTGATCTAAGTCTTTTAATAGTGTCGGTGTCTCAAAATATTTCAACATATAATGATTTTGTTTATGTGCTATCATGACATAGATAGAATTATCCAATCCTTATGCCTTCAGTTAAAAGAAGGATAATAAGATAAATGAAAAAAATAGATAAAGGGATAAGGGAAATAATGAATTTATCACATTTTATTACTATAAATGTGACCACCTTGGAAAATTCTTGAAGGGATTGGGAGTCTATTATAAGTGTAAAGAGAATGGACACTAGAGAAAAGAATACAAACTGATGAAAGAAGAAAATGATATACAATGTTTCAACTATAATTTGTTAGGGAACTATGATAACAGATTCCCCATTCGTCAATGGGTTCTACCATATAATACACCAATGGGAGAAGGCCAAGCTTGTGTTATTGATATAGATTAAGTTGAATGGTTACTACTCTTGTGTATTTGAATCCATAAAATATGTATTTATAGTATACTTTTGAAAATGTTATGAAATATATATGGATTTTATTTTAGTAATTTTCAATTATTGATTTTAAATAATGTCTTGAATGGTTCTGATGAATAAGAAAAATTATTTAGTGACAAGTTGATCTTCCTGGAAAACCTATGATTGAGAGAATGACAACCCTTAATATGTTCATGATATTGAG
The DNA here is from genome assembly GCA_963277665.1 of Viscum album. NCBI lineage: Eukaryota > Viridiplantae > Streptophyta > Magnoliopsida > Santalales > Viscaceae > Viscum > Viscum album. The sequence continues at coordinate 1,041,482,270 of OY728165.1, forward strand.
ATAATGAATTTTTGATAAATATATGATTGATATGGATAGTGTAAATTGAATATTTCTTACTACCTAGAAAATTATTATTGATTTTTGGACAATGTGGTTTATTCTATCATTGATGGAGTTTAAAACATTTTAGGATCTATGGATTATATCCAATAATCTAATTCTAATTATGGAATAACTAAGCATGAATATTTTTAATAAGGTTTTTTGGTAATTCATTTTATAACCATGTTTGAAGAGAATACATTATGAAGGCTATGACATGTGTTTTATGTTTTGATTATGTTAGTAATTCATGTTGATTGACTATTAATGATAGGTACATTTTTTAAATTCAGTGACCTTATTTCTAAATTTTGGGAACATAATATTTTCTTAGAGTCATAAGGTTAAAAATTTGTGAAATGGTTCATATTAATAAGATATTAGAGGTTAATTTATTACATTACCATATGGTGAAACCTATACTAAAAATTAAGTAGTAATAGTTCAAGTCACATCCATAGGATAAGAGTTTGATTATAAAATAGAAACTACTATTTACTTATATACTTATAAGGTGAAATAATTTCTTAGATCTATGAGAAATGATCTTCAAGCAAAAAAAATTATACTATTATCATATGTATTGATTATATAAATGACCTTTTACCAAAATGTGGTTTAAGGCATTGTGGTTTTCCACTTTTAGCGGGACATAATCTCTATCACTATCCATCAGAACTTGAAAATTATATCTTTCTTCCATGTTGATGTTTCAAATAATATTATCCTCTTTTAAATCATAATGTAGTTTTGACCTTCACTACTTCCTTTCCCTATTATTGAAAATATGTATTATTAACACTATTTATGATGTTGGTTTTCAAAAAATAGTTTACTTTCAAATAAAAAAATACAATATTAATAATATCTAGTTTAAATTATGATAATGTAATTTATTTAAGGTGGGGAGAATTTGATTCCCCTACATTACAATAAAAATATGTTGTATTTGATATCATGTATGAAACACAACACCATGAATGTAGGGGAATATAATATGTAGAATTTTTTAAAATATTCAGTATTTCAAATAGATTCAATCTATTCTATATGTTATAATGTACCCAAAATTGTTTTTCGCTTGCATTGTAAGAAATCAGTTTCTTCAATGGTTAATGTTATAAGTAAGACCAAATCATAATGAATACTATTAATATTATTATTTAAAATGAAAATTATCTCTTAGATTGAAAATTTTTAGTTATGAATAGGATTAAATAACTTACGAAAATATATAGTTAAATTCATTTCATAATAATAAATTAAAAACCAATATAGAACACAAATAAATATAAGTGAAATGATTTTGTTAAAAAATTATTCTCGAATGGAATTTTATCTTATTAAATTAAATTAATTACTAACATTATCTTATATTAATGAACTCAATATATCATATATTAAACATAATATTTTTTAATTTTTTCTTAATAGATTTTATATTCATTTGATAAGAAAACACCCAATTTTACACATAAAAAGATATATTTATCTTAAGGTGGTTTTGCTGCCATTTAATTGTGAACCTATTTTAAATAAAAATTTTAACACCTTTATAAAAAATATTTTTTAAAAATAAACTATATTTTTGAATTGGGACATCATAATCTTCTTAGGTTAATTTTGTTTATTTTTTGGAAATATTTTATTTTTTAAGAATAATGATGAATATTTAATATTAATTGGAAACTAATTTTTCTTCAAATTTATTTATAAATTTCAATTAAATTTTTATGGTCTTAAAACTTTAATGAGATCAATAATATAATGGGTAATCAAATATTGGTAATTGGAATCAATTTTAAATTGACATTGGATATAAAAACATTTCACCCTTTTGAATATTTTTACGTTGAAACCCATCTTTGCCATCCCATATATGGGATTAATTGTTAAATACTTTTGATAATTTTTTTATTATAATTTGGAAAAATGGATTCCATGTTTTGAATCATAATAATATTTAATTTCTTGAATGTTCAAAATATTTTTTCTGAAAAAGTATTAGTGAATGTAATTAAAATTAATTAGTGCTATTAAGGAAAAAATTAGCTTAAGAAGGGACTAATCATTACTCAAAAGGGAAAAAATAACCTATAAAAGGCCCAAAAACTATTTTACTAAGATATTTTGACCATGTAATCCATTTTATATGTCACAACCCATCCTCGGGGCCTGTGTCGTGACTACCCCAAGCCCGCCTTCCATAGGCCAGGGGCTGGTGACTAGCACCAAAGGCGTAAATCCCGATAAAAGGGAAGGAATTTCCTTTATATAAGAAAATAAACACCATAGAGTATGCAAGATAAAGTAAACACTAATTAAACTGAGTAAAAAAGTAAGTGCTGGAAAGTAAATGGGCCAGTATACAAACCCAACTGAAAGTACATTACAACTGATATAAGAAAGTACAACAGCTGAAAAGTAAAGTAAAAACCACCAAGATGTCCTCTGGAACTCCCACCTGAAGGGTGAGTACAGATAGTCTCGTCGGCTCCCCGGTCCGGCCGTCCACTCCATGTACGTTCCACCTAATAGTCCACCTCTGTATACTGTCCCGCTCCTCAGGCCTCAACCACGATCAGCGTTGTCCGTCGTCTGCAACCAACACAACGTAGTGAGGGTATAGCATGTGCATGGGTGAGTATACGATACTCAGTAGGGACCCCGAGACCCCCGAAGGCCTCCCAGAATCCAAAAAGGATAAACCACAAAGGAAAGATACAAATACGAAATATCAACCAACACTACTTAGGTATATGCCCATACATATACCTAAGTCATCAATTCATGTTCGTCTCCAACTTCTGATCCCAAGTTCAACCTAGTCCACATAGGGAAGTACAACCCAATCCACACTAGAAAAACACAACCCAATCCACACAGGAAAGCCAGTCAATCATATCGAAGATAATGATTGAAAGTCAAGACTCAGCTCACACAGGTATACTATTCACAAAGACGGTGGAGATGATTAGATGTAGCCTCTGAATCATCTCCTTTGTTGAGCCCACGTAGGATCCAAGTACCGATGTCGTCGCTGTCGAACCCACGTAGGATCCAAGTACAGTAACCATCGATGTCGAACCCACGTATGATCCAAGTACAGTCGACCTCACTATCGAACCCACAGAGGATCCATGTATAGTCGTCCTCGCTACCGAACCCACGTAGGATCTATGTATAGTCTCCATCGTCATCGTAGTCGCAACCAACTCTATGGTTTCCTCACACAGCACGCTCGATTCTGGGAGGGTACGATCCATGAGCCAAGGGATCGATACATCAACTGTCATGAAGACTAGAGTTGATATATCCCATAGTTACGTCCCACCTAATAGGGTAAAAACCAAGAAAAACATACCCAAGTCACACAGAACAAGACGACAAAGTGCTTTTCAAAAAGTACACGGCGTGTAGGTAAGCGATACACGATGTGTCTTCAGACACCGGGTACTGCCCGTGTGATACAGCCCTTGTCATATGGATGGTCGTGTAGATAATTAAATACATGGCGTGTAGTATGGTTGCACACCGTGTCCAAACCTCTAGGGTCAGTTCCATGTGCGCTGGCTATGCCTGGATGTGTGGTGGAGTACATGCCCGTGTACTCCACCCCATGTCCGTGTATTTCCGGAATACACGTCGTGCCTCTTGGCCATATGGTTCTGCATGTGTCTGTGTATTACCAAAATTAAATACCGAGCCTCATGAAGCCACTTCTTCCTTGGTGGTGGTAGTGCACGCCTTGCCTCGTGGACGTTTGGTTCTACATGTGTCTGTGTATCTCCTAGATTACACACCAAGCCTCGCGAAGCCGCTTCTGCCTTTCTATGAAGATAATACACGCCATGATTTGTGGTCGTGTATTTCTGTCTGTGTCCGTGTATTTTCCTTGAATACACACCATGTCCATCGAATTCTCCTCTTTCAAACTGTGTAGACAGTACACACCGTGTGACTGGTGTCACACGCCATGTGTCACTTCTTCTGATGTTTGTTACTTCTGTGGTAGAACGCTTGTACTACACGGAGTGTGCTTTGGATGTACACACCATGTATTCTGAAATTTTCCAGAAACAATGCCTCTGGCCAGCACGCCTCCCAAGGCTACCGTCCTTCATTTTGATGATCTGATTTCTACAAAACTCCCGCTCCAAGGTCGTCCCAAAGTTCTGAGGTCGTTTCTGATGTTTTTGGGCCTCCGATCGGCTCCGAAAACTTTCCTTGATTCACCACTCAAGAATGGTAGGAGAACACCATACAATAAGAACAGCAGAGGAATCGGACTGTGTGATTTTGTTCTGGTTCCTTTCGCATTAGTTTGATAGAAAATTGTTTAGAGAGAACCAATAACATAGAAGGAGAAACAACGTTTCTCATTCATAAACATACCCCTACCTCGAAGGAAGTTCGCGGTTATCAAGCGCCACAGACGATGGCATCGATTCCGTCGTCATCGGTGTCTCCTCCCTTGTAGCAGAGGAAGAAGAGGGTAAAGAAACCGGGGACGCCGAATCAACGCTCTTCATCGGAGAGTTGGCATTCTTCGTTGAAGATGATGTTCTTCAAGATTAAACTAGATCTCTTCTCCCAAAGTCTAAACACAACAAGCCAACCAACAAAATAAAATAAGTCTCCAACTTATTTTTTTAATTCATGCCATGCTTTCAATAAATTAAAAAATTCAAATCCAAATATCTTAATTAATTAAACAATGAGTTTTCTAATTAATTATGTGATAATTTGGAAATCCTTAATATAGGAGGTGGGGAAAGGAGGAGTCACTTAAATAAATACAAGGGTTTAAATGGGTGGTTTAAGGGAATGTGAAGGGTTGGGGCTCGTGCGGGCCCCACCCCCATTTATCCTCACATGGGTAGTTAGGATGCTAGTGGGTCCTACCTTAACTTACCCATGTAGGATAAAACCACCTTAATGAAATAAATAAAATTGTACACAATTTTATTCCCTTTTTATTTAAACCAATTTTTTAACAACTATTCTATAGCAAATGCATCTTTGGTAAAGGTCCTCTTAAGCAATTACTTGTGTTGTGGTTCCATCGGTGCCCTTGGATTTCAATTCCGAGCAGCGGTTCAAAATATAGAAAAACCCGCTCATTCGTTCACTGAACGTACCCGAGCTAAACTTCAGAAACTGATTCTGGGCACACAGGGCCTCGAAATCTTGTGCCGTCAAAAACTGTGTACTCGTAAAATCTCAAAAAATTTAAGAAACAATTTTCCTTGAAATTTATGGATCTTTACATTATAATTTTTTTCATTATCAGTGCAACATTCCATGGACAAAACGTTTATGAAATTACCTATTTCAATAATTTAAAATAATTCCACTACTCATCCACTACAAAAAAAAGAACTCACCCTCCTCACTTAATCATAACTATCAAGCCATTTTAAAAAATAATAATCCCATGTAGATCATAAAAATACCTCCCCAAATAATAGAAGTGTAAATTTGGAATTATAGAAAACCAATGAAGTATTCTTGTATAAATAAAAAGGAGTTACCTGAATAATAGGTATCATCATTCAATGATAACTGTAATTTCATTTATTAGTCCACTAATTAAATTAGTATTTTTTATTTATTATATAATAATACAAATATATAAAATATAATGATAATTTTTATATCAAGGTTACAACATAAACATAAACTAACTTCAATCCAACGAGATACACAATCATCGTTCGTGTGTACGACATACTACCGACTCACAAGCCGATGTTGTTCATTCTTTAATTAACACATCTTATGGTTGTAAATTATGATGGGTATAGACTTTATGTAATATATACATAATATTTAAAATTTATTGGGATTCTTTAATTTTTATATAACAAGTAACTTCATGTTTTCTATTTTGTGGGAATACGATAACATCAATTGTGGATGTTTCAACTACTGCCACCTCAATGGGATCTGATTCATTCACATATTACGAAGAATGTATTATAGATAGTTTTAAAAGAATATGAAATATATAACATAAATATGATAACGTTTTAATAATATACATATATATTTTACTTATTTTTTTAATATAAAATGGAATTGAATGTAGTGTTCATCCATTGAATGGGTTTCATAGTTTTTGGTCAGTTTAATTTATTATGTATCATATTATATTCTCTATTTACCTATTTAATATTAGAATAATTTATATAATATTTTTTTTCAAAATGACTAAACTGATTTGTCCTTCGGGATTTGATTACTTATAATCATACCAATTTAATAATGTAAGGCATTGGCTCTGGGATTCTAGGTTTGGAGTGTTACATTATTTTTTAATATATGTAATTTTATGAAATATTGGTCATACCATTTAAGGAATAAATATAGAAATTAATTATTTCAATAATATTTCATCTCACTATATTCTATATATTAGGGAATTATATTGATTTTGGAATGGCATACTCTAAAAAATAAATCATTACATAATAAAAAAATAATTGTTTTTATAGAAATATATGTCATATGATCAAGGGTAATATATTAATGAAGTTATTACATTGTAAGAAACATATAGAATAAGGATTATGTAAATATTACACATTCCAACCATCATATGTGAGTAATAATTTATATTGTAAAGAAATAATTTATTTAAGGGGTATATTATAACGACCTGAAATTTTGGTTCCTTTAAAATACATTATATATTCTATGACATTTTATCAAACATTGCACCCAACATAAAAAAATAAATAAAAATAATAAAAATAATTAATAATTTTATAATAAACACTTAGATAATAGACCATTAATAGTTTTCACCATTAGAATGTAAATAACTATTACAAGTTAATATTAAAAAGGTCATTCTAAATAAAATATTTCCATATATTATTAATTTTATATTAAAAATATAAATTCACTAATTATAGAATTTAAATTTAATAATTTTTGTTTACTTCCTCAAAAAAAACATAGTCTCTAATGAATTGTTGATATATTTCCAAAAACAATGGATTGTTTGGTAAATAGGTAAAAAATAACAATTTTACTAATGCCATGACTTTATTGAAATTTTATTATTATTTGAATACATTGAATGTTCTGAAATGTATATATTATAAATTTTAATTATGATATTTAAAAAACTATGTCTATTTATGAAACCAGTTTCATCATTTTAAAAATTTATTTACCATTTTAATAAACACTATTGTATGATTGTTCTGTAAAATTAATTATAGAATTATGAAATGAAATTATTTTGTTTATTTTATTGTGAACATAATATAATTTAAATGGTCGTAAATATTTTAAATTAATTTGATGAAATTTAATTAATAACTATATCATTATAATTCCTTTAAAAAACATTTTCAAAATAAAAAAGGTTTTTAAAATTTGGAAGCACTAATGATAAGATTGATTTTCCTAAAAAATCAATATAATTTGATAAAACCATTCCTATATTTGGGAAAATTATTTTAATATTAATTAATATATCCAATTTATGCTTTTTATGTATAAAAATAAGAGTTCAAGGATTAATTTTAATAAACTTGATAATAGTGAAATATTCATTTAAAATTAAAAAGTTTACTTTTATCGTAGGATATATATATAAAAAATTAAATTTAAATCCATTAAATAATGAAATTTTTTTTATTTATAAAAAACATAAACAAATATATTGAAACTAATTTAATTTGTAATAATTACTATATAATATTAAGAATCAATAATAGTGAAAATTTTATTTTTCTAATTAAATGGTTTTTCTATACATTATTGGTTTAAATTTAAATGTCATTATTATAATATTTAGAATGTAAATTTTACGAAATGTTTTTTTGATAATGTTCTACAATAATGAAATTTTTTATACAGTTTATTTTATATGATTAATAATATATAAAATAACATATTTAAAAATAGGTTGTCTGTTTTAAAAGATAAAATGTAAAATGTAATGACCCCATTGCAGAAACCTAATAAACAGTTTTCAAAATGTGAGGGTATTTATTTTTATTAATTTTCCCTATTGACACCCCTAAACAATATTTTTGAGTCGCTAAATCCATGTACCTTGTAATAGTTTCATGGAATTATTGAGAATTTTTGAGAGTTTAAAAAATTATCACATACTCCCCTTATAAAAGGATACCACAATCACCCTTCAAAGCTACACTAAAATTAAAATAAATCTAAAAACCAATACCCATTAAATATATTTATCATAATTTCCTATATAAAAGTCAATATTCATACATAGTTAGCTTATGTTCATCAATTTCATGGGAATATCCAAGGGAAAAACAATATATCCAACGTAAGCATTATCATCTCTTTAGATTTTCGTTTGGATATTAATCACCAAAATATATTATCAGCATAATAATATGATAAACATTGTATCATGATAATATTTATATTTTTTTATATTAATGGTAAAAAACTTATTTATTTATTTTATCCAAATTATAAAAACAAAAAAAGAACATTTTTAGTGTGTTCCACATACTACTACCTCTATAAATAGATGATGTTTTTATCTAATTGCCTATTTTATTTGAATTTATTAATGGTAATAATATTAAATAAATATTATATTTTTTTAATATTTTTTTTGTTTCTGAAATATTTATCTAATATCCACCTTTCCCCATCTCATGTGTTGAGAAACATGATCATTAATCGTCCACATGTTTGAATTATCACTATCTTAATAAAATGTTTTTCAATTTTCATTTATATTTTAATAGATTATTTAAAAATAATCTAATATAGTCAAAATAATATATATATATATATATATATATATAAACTCCTTAACCATACATGTCAATCAAATTAATGTGTGTCAAATTTTAGGATGGTGTAACATCCTACATGGAAAATGCTTTAAAATATAATTATGGATTACTATTTGAACATTTAAAATAATATATTTATAATATAATAATTAAATAAATTTTCATAAGGTTTTATAAATATTGTTGTCATTATATTAATAATTTTTAATGAATCATTTGGTTTTTCTAAAATCATTAAAATATGATTTTATCAATTCTATTTTCACATAATGTAAGCAAAACATATATGGAATAAAAGAAGAACGTTTTAAATAGAAATAAGTTAACAAATTTAAATTATTAATTGAAATAACAATAATGGACATGGTAAAAAATGATGTATAATGATATCAATATTATGAAACATACATAAAACAGATAATGTTATTAATAAGATATTGTCATAATACAATATAACTATTTAATACTCTTAATATAATTAATTATAAGATGAATTATTTTTTTAATATTTATTATTATCTTTATAAAATGTATTATTGTGTTATATATGTTTTTTATAGGAGTCTAAATTTTGATCTACTAAAAACATAAATCAGTAAGAGATTTTCTTCTTAGTTTCCAATTCCATGAGACATTTTAATATCAGACACCAATTTTTGTTAATGAGTTGTGTATAACACCAATATGTTATCTTTTATCATGACGAAATTACAAAATTAGGGCATTATATGTTCAATTTAATGGTAATTATCCATCAATAAATTTCATTAATATTTTACACATGCCTTAATGTTTTATTTTCATATTCATTCCAAAAACCTAGACCGATCAAATTTAATAAACCATTTAAGGAATTTGTGTGATCTTTCATTAAAATTCATATATCATTTTATTTTCCTCAGAATATATATTTTTAAATTAAATTTTTCATTAAATTTTTTTATTTTATTTTTCCTCATATCTTTTAGTAATGTGGGTTTTCAACAATTTTATTTTAAGATATTCAAAATATTTCTTTATCCTTCTAAAAATAAATATTTTATCATCCACCGAACATTTTATTATAATTACTGTAGTGTACATTTCATGTTTCAATTAATAATTAATTTTTTAAACTTCAATTTTTTGAAATTATTTTAACTTTTTTTATGTAAAACATTAAACGTTTGTCATGTTCTTTTTATTAATTTTTATTTTTAAAAGTTAATTTTATCAATGTATATTCACATATTTTTTTGAAAAAATTATATAATTTTCATGGTTACATTATTAATAAATCAATTAAAAATTAAAATTTTCAATGTGTTTTAACTATATATTTTTAATCATTTTTTTTATGAATTGACATTTTTTGGAACTATTCATAATAATGTTTTCAAAAGGCTTCTCATTCCCATTAGAACCATATTTTCAATGAAATTATCACCTAACTATTTTATAAATTAGTTGTGAAATTGTATCCATTATCACATATATTTATAATCCTAGGATTACTTTTCATGAAATGATGTGTTAATCATCCATTGTTTATTATTATGAAATGATTTATTTTTTTAAAATTTGGTGTTCTAAAATACAATTATTTATTAAGTTAATGTCATGTGATTTTTCAGCATGTACTAAGCAACCAATTTTTTCAAATGGACATTTATGATATATTGAATGTTTGACTTTCTTGTATAATGTGTATGTGTGGATTATGAGAAGTGTTTTTATCTAAATCTGCCTCAAATTTATTTTGTAATGTCTTATATATCATGTGATAGAAATTTAATTTTAATAGGTTATTAAGTGGATAGTTTCACTAACTGTGAGAGTTGTGGTGTTAAGCATTATATGCTATTTTACATATTAATAGGTTAGTTAGTATCTAGGTTCACAAATGGTGAGTGTGATGATGTTTAAATCTTATCACAATTTTACATGTGAACAAGTTAGAGAGTAAATAGGTTCACAATGACAATTAATCCTATGTTTATGATTTCACCACCTTTTTATGATGTATATTTGTTGGTTTAGAAAAAATTTATACTCTACAGGGTACACATTGACATGAATGTACTTATGAAAGTTTCATATTAATCCAACAGTGAGAAATCTGTAGAACTAAACAAAACTGAAAACATTTTTACTAACCAAACCCATCCTTACTATTTCACACAAATAAAATAACACAAGATATGTATAATAAAATAATATGAAGTATGTTTATTAAAGAGTACCATGCACTGATTTCTTATTTATTGTCTTCTCTCACTCCCCAATGATGTACATCCTTGTACTCTCACCTGTTTTTTATAACATCTTATTTTATCACACAAAATCACATCCTAACCATAGACACCATGTCCCATACCTCATATCATATCCAAAATCCAAATAGTATGGTATCTCGGTCTTGATGGAAGTCAACCTCATTCCCTCTTCCTATCATGAAGGAACCCCACCAGATGTCTTCCCATAATCCATCCTTAATATGCATGGGTTATCAAATCACATATAGCCTGAAGACACCATGTCCATATCATGACATCTATACTTTATATAACACTTTTGACTTATTTACATCATATCACATGTATTTCATCATCTCATTGAAGAGAGATAATGTGGACATCCATCCATCATCACCACTAGGATGACAGGAAAACATGACCCACACTATTTTTTGCACTGTGTGTTCCAAATTATTGGGTACATTATATAAAATTTTTAGGAAAAACAATATATATATATATATAATACCATAGAACAAAATACCAACCATTGGGTTCAAAACAAGAACACCATCCATTCTCACAACATCCCCATGTCACGTCACAAACACTTCCACTTGCACTTCCAAGAATAAATTCTTAAAACCCCACTACAAAAACCAAAAAATATTCTATCTTATTTATAGATTAATACCATATTTTATAGATATAATTGAATGTGTCAGTTCCCTTAAAATAGATCATTCATTTCATATTTACAGCTTGTTATTTTTAAAAATTTAATTGCATTAATTCATGTACAAATATAATCCATTTATACCACATAGTCAAAATTAATTTAATGGTAATTATTCATTTCAAATAATATTTAAAAATAACCCTTTTAATTTTTGTTTCAATGTCATCATTTTATAAATTACATTAATACTCTAGTAACTAATATAACAAAACACAACACAATAACATACAAACATTAATCCTCATGCCAATATTCCCACATAATCACTACAAGAACCACAACCTCCTCCTTATAACTATCACCACATCACCACCACATTAAATCACAACCTCCCCACATAACACATTCCCTTATAATCATATCACACCTCTACATCACTATAACATACCAAAACAAACATTCACATGTCAAAAAACATAATATAGAACATAAAATATCATTTATAAGGACATTTGAGGTGATTTTTGTAAAGTCTGCATAAATTTTATGTGTATTCTCAGACAATGAGAATTTTCCATGGGAATCCATTTCATTTACCAAATAGAAGTGATTAATGAAATTAAATTTAAGTTGATATCAAAAGATAAAAAACATTTTTTACATAAAATCAAAACTAATGTTCAAACAAATCCTCCAATAGCCACAATTTTTATTAGGGAAGTAAGACTATACAATCATAATATCAATAATAGAATCAACGTTCTCAAAACATATGATTTCATTACAATTTTTTTCAAATAAATTAATCTAATAAATAACTTTGTTAATATATAAGGAAAAAATCTTCCCAAGCACAATAATAACATACACCTATATTTGATACAATATAGAGAGATATATGACCCCCTACATGGAAGAAAGAATCATCAGTTGATTCACTGCACCAATAATTAAGGGCACATGCACATGAGCATACCTCAATAGGATAAAAAAGAACTAAATATATCAATAGGCCTCAATGAATCCAAAAAAAGTATTAAAAAAATCTATTATCAATATAATGAAATCCAGAAGGAATGAAGGAAACGTCTTCAATTTGTAATGAATATATATGAAACCAGTGGGATTTGATAAGTTTTTATTTGACCATTAAAGGTGGATCTTGGTAAATCCATGTGGTATAACCATTGTAATGGATTTTTTAGTTTATAAAATGGAATATATGACATTCTCATTTTAAAAGTCTTTAATTTCCATTAATTAAGGCTTTGAAGCAATTTTTCATCAAAAAAATACCTCAAATTAGAAAAATAAAAAATTCTATAACATTTGGAACATGTTAATTTTTCATGATACTATTAGGTTCCACCATTAGAATATACTATTAGGTGATACCATAATCTTCAACTACCAATGTATTACTATCAATTGCTACTATCAGTGGATACCACATGTGTGCTACCATTTGGTGTTACAGTCATGTGCTAACACTTGTGTTCTACCATCAGTGTGCTATTGGTAGGTTCCACTATCAATGTTCTATAATTAGGTTCTACCATCATGGTTTTACCCTCAAGTTATACCACATGTGTGAAACTATATGTTTCCACCTTTAGTTATTTATAATTATATTCTACATTCGACCTCCAAAACACCACTAAACTCATCCATTCCTCTTCTAACCCCCACTGGAATTCCCTTATACACCTAAACCAACAATTTTCCTGAAAATTAAATGTCTTGATGGTCTGAGAAATAAAATTTTATGACCCATAAAATTCAAGGGAAAATTTTTCTTAATTTTCTTTGAGATTTTACAAGATCTCGGTTTCTAATAGCAATGGATTCTGAGGCCCCGTGTGCCCGGAATTTCTATCCGAAGTTTAGCTTGGGTACGTTATGTGAACGAATGGCCGGGTTTTTCTAGCTTTTGAACCGGTGCTCGGAATCGAATTCTGAGGGAACCGATAAATTCGCAGCGCCGGTATTTTCTTAGGAACACCTTTTCCAGAGTTGCGTTTTCACGAGAGGAGTTGTTAAAAATTTGTGGAAGATAAAATAAAAATTGAGTTACAATTTTTATTTTCTTTTATATGGGATATCCTTTGAGTGGAAGTTGGGGTAACCACCCAACTTCCCATGGGAGGTTATGAGAGTTGTGGGGCCCACACAAACCCCACCCCTTTATCTTCCCTAACCTCCCATAACCCTCCATTTATTAAGTCAAGTTGAGTTAATTAATTGAGGGAATTAATTCAACTTTTGAAATTAAAATGCTTAAGTTATGTCAATAAAATATGTGATGAACTAATTTTATTTTGGTTGGGTCTTGTTGCTTGAGAGATTTGGGAGAAAAGCTAAGGGAGGCTTGAAGATCTTCATATTCTTCGTTGGAGAACACGAAGAACACGAAGAACACACCGATCTCCGACGAAGAACGCCGAATCCTCGGAGATCGACTACGCGATGTCGTGTACCGCGACGCCAACGACGCCTTCTTTCGCAACGATTATCCTTTCACGACGCCTCCTTTAGTGACGGTTATTTCTGCGACGAACCTCTGTTCATGTTACGCTCGAGGTAGGGGTTTATTTTTAAATTGTTGTTCCTGATTTCTTCTTTTTCGGTTCTCCGTGAAAATTTGGACGGATTGCTATCGTTTAACAGGAGGGGGCCGGTCCGCACAAACACGACCGACCCTCCTCCCTTATTCTTGTATTGTTGCGGTTCGAAGGAAAATGATGCGGTGCTGACGCACAGCGCGGATCGTGCGGCAAGGATGCGCGGCGCCGTCGCGCCGCGCCGATGAAGTTGGATAAGGTCACAGCGCCGTTCTGCCTCGCCGGAGGATCACGAAAACACTGTGGCCGGAGCGGGGCCGCTGTAGAGGGGCGCGGCGCCATCGCGCCGCGCCGGACGGTCCAAGGCCGCGACGGTGGAGGGGAACCGGCGGCTGGCTCTGGGCCGCAACGGTGGAGGGGAACCGGCGGCCGGTTCCGGGCCGCAGGCATCGGAGCAGGGGGACCGACCGTTGCCGGTCTCGTGGCGGCAACAGTCGGCCCGCCAGAGCGGGCCGACCGGACAGGGGAAGAGTCGGGGGTTATGACCCCCGGCTGGCCCGCATGAGCGGCCCCATAATGGGGGTTGTGGTTACGGAATGGGGCGCAGACGCCCCCCCCCCCATCCACTCGTTTGAATGGCCGAGCCACCTGGATGGCGTCATCGTGCCGGGACGTGCCCCGCCGGGCCGCGCCGCGCCGCGACAGCCGGGTCGAGCTGGTCCCAAGCAGGCCGGACCTAGACTTGGGACGGGTCGACCCGGTTCGGGCCGATCCAGAGGGTATCGGGCCGGGTCGGACTGGTCCTGAACCCCCTAAAACCGAACGTTTTTCGGTCTATTGCCCATAACATGGGCTGCAGACCTCCGATCGAGGAACCGTCAGCTGAGATGCGATCCTTGGATCGATACGGTCGTTTTGGTATATCGCACTTAAGGTTTCAGAGGACTTGAGTTCGGTCGGGTTGGTTCATACACAAAACCAACCGGGCCCTCGGAGCGGAAACGCTTATAACGTGAGCTCCGGACATCTGATTGACGTGTCGTCGACTTTGTTGGATTCCTCTTAGTGAGACGGACCTTTTGTCTTACTCCGATCAAGGTTTGGACGTAGGTGGAGTATGGTCGGGTTGTTTTTGACTTAAAAACCAACCAGGCCCTTGAGACGAAAAAGCCAATAACTCTCAGACCGGGTGTCCGATTGATGTTCCGTATGTAAAGTTGGGTTTCTGTTGACGATATGGAACTTTTGGATACATCAACTCCAGACTAAGTGTCAGTTGATGTATCAGCCTCTCAGCTCATGGAGAAAACCCTCCCGAATGAGCTTGTTGTGTGCGGGAACCCTAGAGCTGGTTGTGGCTGCGACGATGATGACGACTGTACAGAAATCCTCTGTGGATTCGACGACGATGACTACAGCACTCAGCAGTCATACGTGGATTAGTGCTACCGATCCTGTGTGGGTCAGATCCTGTGTGGGCCGTCGCTCAGCGGTCCTGTGTGGGCTAGTGCCTACAGATCCTGTGTGTGTCTGATCCTCTGTGGGTCATTGCGGGGGTTAGTTACCTATTGATCCTTTTTTGGTCATTACGGGGGTTAGTACCTATCGATCCTATGTGGGTCCGATGGCTTAGATGAATTAGTGACTACATCTGATCATCTCTATCATCTTACGAAGAAGTATACCTGTGTGAGCTGAATCTTGACATTCAATCCTTATCTTCAATAAGATTGACTTGATATCCTGTGTGGATTACATTATGTTTTCCTATGTGGATCGGGTTGTGATTTCCTTTGTGGACTGGGTTGTACTTGAGCTCGAATGTTGGATCCGAACGAGAATTGATAACTTAGGTATATGTATGGGAATATACCTAAGTAGTGTCAGATGTTACTTCGTTATTGTATCTTTACTTTTGGATTATCCTTTGTGGATTCTGGGGGACCTTCGGGGTCTCGGGGTCCCTACTGAGTAGCTAATACTCACCCCTGCATGGGCTCTTCCCACACTACGTTGTGTTCGTTGAAGACGACGGACATCGCTGATCGTGGTTAAGGCACGAGGAGCAGGTCGGTAACTGGAGGTGGACCACTGGGCGGGACGTACTCAGAGCGGATGGCTGGACCCGATGAGCTGTGGAGGCTATCTATACCCACCCTTAAGATGGGACTTTCAGTGGATGGCTCGACGTTGCGGCTTTACTTTTCAGTTGTTGTCCACCCTTTTTTAGTTGTACTTTACTTTCAGTTTGAGTTTGTATACTGGCCCACTTACTTTTCTGCACTTACTGTTGTACCCAGTTTTTACTTAGTGTTTACTTCTTCTTTCTTGCTCTATGGTGTTTGTTTACTTTACATAGGCAATGCCTTCCCTTTTTACCGGTAATTACGCCTTGGTGCTAGTCGCCAACCCTGGGCCTATGGAAGGCGGGCTTGGGGTAGTCACGGCACAGGCCCCGATGATGGGTCCTGACAAATTGGTATCAAAGGAGTTTGGTTCTACCGCTGAACTCGGGACTCTGATCTTTTTCTATTTGAAGCAATATTTTTAAGAGTATTGAGTGTGGTTATCAGTCCAGGGAGTCAAGTGTTGGTGCGGCGGCCGACGTATCCGTACACCAGGACCCTGACATCTGATTTCCGACTTAATGCACGAAAACATTGATTGCATGTGTGTTTCAAGTTTTCATTGTGATTACATTATGTCATCTCACCAGGTATACTGTTTGACCGTGGCACACCTTTTTTTTCAGGATGGCCCCACGACAGTAGCCAGCTAGGGTTCCAAGAGTTGTGCGTGACGACAGCCCACCGAGCGACGAGTCCTCGGTATAGTGCCCTTTGACAGCAGAGGCACATGCGGTACCTCTACCCGCCGAGCCACCGATGCTACCATCCCCAGCCGCTAACGATGCACGTCACCTTAGTGCACTACACGAGTTTCAGCATCAGCGACCGCCCAGGTTCCGCGGGGAGACGGAACCTCAGGCAGCCGAGGATTGGTTGGAGACAGTTGTACGGGTTTTCAGGTTAGTGAGGAGACCAACAGAACTCATGGTGATCCTCGTAGTGAGCCTACTCCACGCGGCATCAGGAAGATGGTGGAGATTGATGCTCTAGGTGCACGACGAGGCATCTCTTCTCTGGACGGTCTTTGAGAGCCTCTTCCGCTTAGAGTTCGTCCCAGCTACCCTCTGTGCAGTGTGCATCCAAGAGCTTCTACATCTGCGGTAGGGCAGCTCGATGGCCGCCCAGTACTCGGCGAGATTTACCATTCTCTCGAGCTACTCAACAGACATGGTACGAGACCCATTCTTCCGGGCCCGGACCATCGAGCAGGGATTGAGGCAGGAGATCAGTGCATCACTGATCTCCCTTAGCATTCTGACACAGGAAGGGGTACTGGAGAGAGCCCTTCTGATTGAGAGCTTCCTTTCTGAGCCTGCATCAGTGGTGAGACCTACCGCAGGGCGGCACGTAGCATAGTCTTCCGCAGCAGGCAGGAGATGGATGACTCATGGGTCCAGGCAGACCAGACCCTCAGGCAGATGACCTCAGGACACTGGCTCAGTGGTATGGGGCACACAGCGCGGAGCCAGTCTTTCGAGAGGCAGACAGTTCTATGAATGCGGTGGGTAGGGCCACATAGCTCGTGACTGCCCGACCCGCTCTGCAGAGGAGCATCAGACGGTTGAGAGGCCACCCAGGCATAGGTAAAGGTTTGACCATGGCGGTCTGCAGGGATCAGGAAGACGAGGCAGAGGATCTGGCCGAGCAGCAGGTGGTGGGAGACGCTTTGAGGCTCTACCACCACCACCACTAGGAGGTCCACCCTTACCGCAGGGAGCTGGCGGGCAGAGAAAGGCACAGCTCCAGGCAGCGGATGCCTACGACCACGATGCGCCCAAGATAATTCGAGGTACTATCTGTGTCTATTCCACCCATGCTGCAGTTCTTATAGATGCAGGAGCAAGTTATTCTTCTATAGTCGTTTTCCTTGTTTGGAGCTCGGAGATTCTGACAGAGCCGTTGGCTCGATCCTTACGGTTAGAGACTCTTACGAGAGCAGACTCGATGATTACGCACTAGTGCCCGTAGTGTGAGCTTACTCTCAGAGGTGAGAGCTTCGGTTGGGATCTTCTTTTAGTGGCATTGAGGCCTTATGACGTCATCTTGGGCATGGATTTTTTATCTACAGTCAATGCTCAGATTGACTGTATTGGGTGCAAGGTGCGGTGTGTACGCACCGACGGGAGTAGGTTCACCTTCACCGGTGAGAAGGGAGCTTTTGTAGCATAGGATGGACTCACGCAGAGGAGAGGAAAACCCATCACTCATCAGTTGTCTAGCCTCATCCTAGGAGAAGTTGACATGCGTAGTCCTTGTTTTCCTGCAGTGGTGGATCAGTATGCAGACGTTTTCCCCAACGACGTTCCAGGACTACCTCATCACAGAGAGGTATAATTTTATATTGACCTATGCCCCGGGATAGCCTCAATATCCACTCCAGCATATCGGATGTCCCCCGCTGAGCTTCGAGGGCTACGGGTACAATTGGAGGACTTGCAGGGCAAGGGATTCATCCGACCCAGTGTTTCACCCTGGGCTTCCCTGATATTTTTCGCCAAGAAGGCAGACGGGAGCTTGCGACTTTGTATCGACTGTCATCGCCAGAACCAGGTGACCGTGAGGAACAAGTATCTGCTACCGAAAATTTATGACATCTTCGATCAGCTCAAGGGAGCACGGTGGTTCTCGAATATAGACCTCAGGTCAGGCTATCATCAGCTCAGAGTTCGGGACGAGGACGTGCAGAAGACGAGCTTCAGATGTCGGTATGGCCACTTTGAGCTCTTGGTTATGCCATTCGGCGTAACCAATGCTCCAGAACTGTTCATGGCCCTCACAAATAGGATCTTATAGCCATACCTCGATCGATTTGTCATGGTCTTCATCGACGACATTTTGATATACTTGACCACTGAGGAGGAGCACGCCTACCACTTGAGGGTTGTACTAGACACACTACGAGATCACCAGCTCTATGGAAAGCTCTCGAAGTGTCAGTTATGGATACGTGAGGTCCACTTCTTGGGACACATCATCTCTGAGGCGGGAGTTGCGGTGGATCCTGCAAAGATTGAGGCAGTGCTATCTTATGAACCACCCAGGAGCGTGACGGAGGTGCAGAGTTTCTTGGGACTAGCTGGGTACTACCTGAGATTTGTGCCAGACTTCTCCAGAGTTGGTAAACCACTATCAGCCTTGACGAATAAGGGGAATCCCTTTGTGTGGTCAGACAGATGTCAGCAGAGCTTCCATGAGCTGAGAAAGAGATTGACCAGCGCACCTATCTTGAGGCTACTAGAGGAGGGAGTTGGGTACGTAGTTTACTGTGATGCATCTGGGACCAGACTCAGATGTGTCCTAATGAATGAGCGGTCTGTGATTGCCTATGGATCACATCAGTTGAGGCAGTATGAGCTAAACTACGCTACCCATGACCTGGAGTTAGCAGCAGTGGTCTTCGCTCTGAAGACCTGGCGACACTATCTGATGGGCGAGCACTTTATAGTCTATTATGACCACCAGAGTCTCACATACATCTTCTTGCAGAAGGACCTGAACCTGATACAGCGGTGATGGCTTGTGTTCCTCCAGGACTATGGCTTTGAGATAGTCTATACTCTTGGAATGGTAAATTTAGTAGCTGATGCTCTTAGCAAGAGGACGGGAATTCAGCTACTTGGGGAGGCGACAGAGCAGCTAGCCACTTTGTAGATATCCTTCATGGATAAAGATGGAGCATCCATTCTTCAGTCACTCACAGTCACTCCACCACTACTGCAGCGGGTCAGAGAGGCACAGTGTGGGGACACCGATAGTGAGACGCGGCGTGCACAGATTTCCTCAGGACAGGCACCTGATGGATTCTCTATGGGATGAGAGCACGATGTCCTTTTCAAAGGGCATACCTTGGTACCAGTTGCTTTACGAGAGGGGGTTATAAGAGAGTTTCACACTTCCCATCTGGCAGTACATCCTGGAGTGGCGAAGATGTACCAGGATCTCAGACAACAACACTAGTGGCTAGGAATAAAGAAGGTTGTGGCAGAGTTCGTTTCTTGATGCCTCACCTGCCAGCAGGTGAAGGTAGAGCACTAGGTACCAGCAGGCTTGGTACAGCCTTTGGAGGTCCCGGAGTGGAAGTGAGATGACATATCTATGGACTTCGTGACTGGACTTCCACGCACTTCTATAGGTCACGACTCCATTTGGGTGATTGTCGACCGACTCACCATGTCGTCTCACTTCTTACCCATCAGAGAGCAGGGCTCAGTGGAGAGGTTGGGACGTCTCTGCATTAAGGAGATTGTACGGCTTCATGGTGTGCCATCATCCATCGTCTCTGATCGAGATGCTCGCTTTACTTCCTGGCTTTGAAAGGGGTTGTAGGAGGCATTCGGGATGTAGGTACGTCTGAGCACCACCTTTCACCCTCAGACAGATGGTAAGACAGAGAGGACCATTCAGACTCTCGAGGACATGCTCCGCGCATGTTTCCTCGACTTTGGTCGCAGCTGGGAGGACCACCTACCCTTTGTGGAGTTCTTGTACAAAAACAGATACCACTCCACCATCGGGATGGCACCATACGAGGCGTTGTACGACCAACCTTACAGATCTCCTCTCTGATGGAAAGACCCTGGAGAGTCAGCACTTGTGGGACCGGAGATGGTCCAGGCCACGATAGAGAAGGTCATGGTCATCCAAGAGCAGATGAGGATAGCTCAGAGCCGACATAATTCCTATGCTAGAAGGAGTTGGAGGCTACTAGTGTTCGAGGATGGCGACCACGTCTTCTTGGTGGTCTCACCTCGACGTGGTATATGGAGATTTGGCCGAGGCGGAAAGTTTTCTCCGTGCTTCATCGGACCATTCCCGGTCCTCAGCAGGATTGGAGAGGTGGCTTATCGCCTGGCTCTACCACCTCAGTTGCACCGGGTGCACAAAGTCTTCCACGTATCCCAGCTGAGGAGATACGTGCACGACCCGACGCATATCATTGACCATGGGGAGCTGGACGTTCATGATGGGGCGACTTTTGTGGAGGTTCTAGTGGTGATCGAGGATCGACAGGAGTGGGTCCTATGTGGACGGTCGATTCTTCTAGTGCGCATTATATGGCAGGACGAGAACCTCCAGGAGAGCACTTGGGAGCGGGAGGCTCAGATGCATGCTCAGTACCCACATTTGTTTCCCTAGTTTTTTATGTATCTTTAAGGGGACATAAAGCCTAGAGGTTGGAGTAATGTAAAGACCCATAAAATTCAATGGAATTTTTTTATTAATTTTTTTGGGATTTTACAAGAACGCTGTTTCTGATGGAACTTGATTCTGAGGCCCGGTGTGCCCATAATTTCTATCCGAAGTTTAGCTTGGGTACATTCAGTGAACGAACGAGCGGGTTTTTCTAACTTTTGAACCAGTGCTCGGAATCGAATTCCGAGGGCACCGATGAATTCTCAATGCCGGTATTTCCTTAGGAACACCTTTTCTGGAGTTATGTTTCACGGGAGGAGTTATTAAAAAATTTTGGAAGATAAAATAAAAATTGAGTTACAATTTATATTTTTTTAAGTGGTTTATCCTTTGAGTGGAAGTTGGGGTAACCACCCAACTACCCATGGGATGTTATGAGAGTGGTGGGGCCCACACAAACCCCACCCCTTCATCTTCTCTAACCTACCATAACCCTCCATTTATTAAGTCAAGTTGAGTTAATTAATTGAGCGAATTAATTCAACTTTTGAAATTCAAATGATTAAGTTTTGTTAATAAAATAAGTGATGAACTTATTTTATTTTGGTTGGTTCTTGTTGCTTGAGATGTTTGGGAGAAAAGATAAGGGAGGATTGAAGATCTTCATCTTCTTCGTTGGAGAACACGAAGAACGCGAAGAACGCACCGATCTCTGACGAACAATGCCAAATGCTCAGATATCGACTACGCGACGCTGTATACCGTGACGCCAACGACGCCTTCTTCCTCAACGATTCTCCTTTCGCGACGCCTCTTTCCGTGATGGTTATTTCTGCAGCGAACCTCTGTTCAAGCTACGCTCGAGGTAGGGGTTTATTTTTAAATTGTTGTTCCTGATTACATCTTTTGTCGTTCTCCGTGAAAATTTGGACCGCATGCTATCGTTTAATGGGAGGGGGTCGGACCACACAAACAAGGTCAACCCTCCTATCTTATTTTTGTATTGTTGTGATTCGAAGGAAAATGATGTGATGCCGACACACCGTACGGATCGTGCGGCAAGGATGTGTGGCGCTGTTGCGCCGCACCGATGAAGTTGAATAAGGTCGCAACAACGTTCCTCCTCACCGGAGGATCACGAAAACACCGCGGCCAGAGCAGGGCCATGGAGGAGGGGCACGGCGCCGTCGCGCCGCACCGAACGGTCCAAGGCAGCGGCTTAGGCTGCGACGGTGCAGGGGAACAGACGGTCGGTTCCGGGCCGCCGGCGTCGGAGCAGGGGGACTGGCCCTTGCTGGTCCCCTGGCGGCAACAGCTGGCCGGCTTGAGCGGGCCGGCCGGACAGGGGAAGAGCCGGGGGTTACGACCCCCGGCTGGCCAGCATGATTGGCCCCATAATTAGGGACGCGGTTACGAAACGGGGGGCAGGCGCCCTCCCCCCCTCCCCCCCCCCCCCCCCCCGTCCGCTCGGTCGAACGGCCGAGCCAGCTGGTCGGTGCCAAAACGTCGGGCCGGCTACCCAGGTCGGGCCGCGCCCAAGCGGGCCGGACCTGGACCCGGGACGGGTCGACTCGGTTCGGGCCGACCCGTAGGGTATCGGGATGCGTCAGACCGTGCCCGAACCCCCTAATACCGAACCTTTTTCGGTCTGTTTCACATAACTTGGATTGCGGACCTCCGATCGATGCACCGTCAGCTGCGATTCGATCCTTGGATCGAGACGGTCATTTCGGTATATCGCACTCAAGGTTTCGGAGGACTTTGGGTTCAGCCGGGTTGGTTCGTACACGAAACCAACTGGGCCCTCAGAGCGGAAACACTTATAACTTCAGCTCTGGACGTCCGATTGACGTGCCGTCAACTTTCTTGGATTCCTTTTAGTGAGACAGACCTTTTGGATTACTCCTCTCATGGTTTGGATGCAGGTGGAGTATTATCGGGTTGGTTTTGACTTAAAAACCAACTGGGCCCCTGGGACGAAAAAGCCAACAACTCTCAGACCGGGCGTCCGATTGACGCGCCGTCTGTAACGTTGAGTTCCTGTTGACGATACGGAACATTTGGATACATCAACTCTGGACTATCTGTCAGTTGATGTATCAGCCCCTCGTCTCGTGGAGCGGACCCTCCCAGACGAACTTACTGTGTGCGGGAACCCTAGAGCTGGCTGCAACTGCGATGACGATGACGACTGTACAGAAATCCTCCGTGGATTCGACGGTGATGACTACAGCACTCAGCAATCTTACGTGGATCAGTGCCACCGATCTTTTGTGGGTCAGATCCTATGTGGTTCAGGGCTCAGTGGTCCTGTGTGGGCCAGCACCTACAGATCCTATGTGGGTCTGATCCCGTGTGGGTCATTGCGGGGGTTAGTTACCTATCGATCCTTTGTGGGTCATTTTGGGGGTTAGTACCTATCGATCCAGTGTGGGTCTGATGGCATAGATGAATCAGTGACTATATCTGATCATATCTATTGTCTTATGAAGAAGTATACCTGTGTGAGATGAATCTTGACTTTCAATCCTTATCTTCGATAAGATTGACTTGATATCCTATGTGGATTACGTTATGCCTTCCTGTGTGGATCGGGTTGTGATTTTCTGTGTGGACTGGGTTGTACTTGAGCTTGGATGTTGGAGCCGAACAAGAATTGATGACTTAGGTATATGTATGGGCATATACCTAAGTAGTGTCGGATGTTACTTCGTGATTGTATCTTTCCTTGTGGATTATCCTTTTTGGATTCTGGGAGTCCTTTGGGGTCTCGGGGTCCCTACTGAGTAGCTTATACTCACCCCTGCACGGGCTGTGCCTGCACTATATTGTGTTGGTTGTAGACAACGGACATCGTTGATCGTGGTTGAGGCACAAGGAGAAGGTCGGTACCTGGAGGTGGACCACTGGGCGGGACGTACTCGGAGCGGACGGATGGACCCGAGGAGCTATGGAGGCTATCTGTACCCACCCTTCATGTGGGATTTTCAGTGGACGGCTCGACGTTGCAGCTTTACTTTTCAGTTGATGTACTCCCTTTTTCAGTTGTACTTTACTTTCAGTTTGGGCTGGTATACTAGCCCACTTACTTTTCCTCACTTACTGTAGTACCCAGTTTTTAATTAGTGTTTAATTCTTCTTGCTTGCTCTGTGGTGTTTGTTTACTTTACATAGGAAATGCCTTCCCTTTTTACCGGGAATTACGCCTTGGTGCTAGTCGCCATGCCCTGGCCTATGGAAGGCGGGCTTGGGGTAGTCACGGAACGGGCCCCGAGGACGGGTCGTGACATAACATGATTCTTATCAAAGTTTTACCATGATTCGTTATTCCTATAATTAAATGTTTATTAAATTAACACGATATAATTTATTTAATTGGGTATAATTTAATAACTTCGGATTTTAGATGCATTGAAATATGTTATATCTTTTATAATTTGTGACACATACTGAATCCTATGTATAAAAAACTAATCATGATAATTTTAAATTATTAATAAATATGGAATATACACTAATATGTTCTTCCATTAATAATAATTATCAACAACAGTTAATTAATTAATATGAGTTTACTTTGAAAAAGTTATTAACAATAAGAGTTGTTTAGTTTATATTATATATATTTATTTGAATCCTAAATATAAATTTTTTTGAATATAGATTTGATATAATAAAATTCATTCGGAAATTTCCCTAAAACACATTATTTTGAAATGATATTTTAATATTTTTTTGAAATAATTAATTCTCATTGAAACAGTAAAATACTACTTTTATTAATGAAATCATTTTTATGAAAATTATATTATTATATTGATACAATGAAATAATTCTAAACACATTAATAAATTTTTTATTATAAATTATCAAAAAATATATGAAAATACTTTATTAAATTTATAGATCAATTCTCAACATTTTTATTATTTATGTGTATATTTAATGAAAACTTTTTTTGACTATATTATTTAATTAGTTATAACATGAAAAAATGATGTTTCTTTGATTATTTTATTTTAAAATAAAAACACTTTAAATGATAATAAATATTTGAAATTAATTGGAATCAATTTTGGTTTAAATTTTATCATATTCCCATTTTTTGGAATAAAACAGATCTTTTCCAAAAAATATGTTTTTAAGCATTACACAAACTAACATTATGATTAATTTCCCAAAAAAATATATCCTAAATTTGGAATAATTATTCTTATATTTTTGATAGATTTTATTAATGTTATTTTATATGGAAAGTATAATTTTTCTATACACATTTTATATTGTTATTATTAATGTAATTTTCCTTATAACGGTGGAACTATTATTTTTAAAATATTTATTTTTAAATATCCCAAAAATTCTGTAAAATAAAATAAATTAAAAAAATTATAGTTATGGATATAATATTATTTATTAACCAAAAAATAATTATACTAACATCCATTTAATTAATAAACACTACTATATACTTTTAAGAATCAATAATTTTTTTAATGAATTTTTTATACTGTAATATTTTTCTAGACATTATTTATTTTATTTTACAGTTAATAATATAATATATAAATATTACATTTTATTAATTTGATGATAATTTATTTTCCTACATAATTGAATTATTTTGTAATATTAATCTTATATTTTTAGTAGTAATTGAATTACTAAAGTAAAAAATTGTTACTAAGGTAAATACTAAAAAATAAAATATTATAAAATTTAGAGGGAGGAATTAAGCCACTAAATACTACCTCCAAATTAAATATGGAGAGTATAATAAAAAAAAACCAATTTTGAATTAACATTTCACAAATCATGGAACCATTGAACCATGAATAGTGAAAGGATATAAGTTAAATAAAAAATGTGTTTGTAAAACAACCCTTTACTTACCATAAAAAAGGATGCAACTTTAAATCTTCAAAATATACACATAAAACTATAATTAATTATTCAAAATATTTCATTTTAAAACTATAAATACATCTAAAATAAATTTTCATCCATTTTCATTCATTTTTAATTTATTCAGTTCAATTTCAAGTGAACTTCCTGTGAAAAATAAAGTCTCCAATGAAAGTGTTATCTTTTTATACTATTTTTATTCTTAGTCATACTCATCGAAATATTTAACCACGATAAAAAAATGATAAATTTATTATAATTTTAAATATTTTATTCTATTATATTAATTAAACAAAACATAATTTTTCATTTTAATTCAGTTATAAAAAACAAAAAAACAACATTGTTGTGTTCCAAGGACTATGCCTCCACAATGTGACGCCATCTATTTTTTCATTATAACTTTTTTATTAGAGTAATTCATTTCTATAATTATTTATAAATATTATTTATATATTACAATTATCATTTGGTAATTTCAATTTATTTTCCATCAAACCCTCAAAAATTTTGAGAAATGAGAATAGTTATCATGCATACATGCAGAATTTCTCCTCAACATTGATATGTATTTTTTTATTATAAATATTTTTATTCATAATTTAATCATACTAAAATATGGTTTTGAAATTCAAAATAATCAATATTATTTAAATATTGTATTATTTTTAGTATCTGATGTTTTATGACTATACGAAATTCTAAGGGATTTTGAATTGTATCATTTGGTGGAAAATTTGTTTTGTAAACTAAACATTATAATGGAATTATAGGAGTTTCATCATTTAAATGTGTTTTCATTATGTTTAGAAAGGCCTGAAGAGTCCCTCGAGTATTCTGTCATGTTTTGGTAGTGTTATACTCTGAAAACACCAAATGAATGAGGACTGGATAGGTCACACATATTATCTAAAATTGTGTGGGCCCCAACAAGAAATTGTTGCCTAAATCAAGGGTACAACAAGTTTCCCATGGGATTAAAATGGTTTACCCCAACCTTACACCCATATTTCATGATTAGTTCCACTTATGAAGTACCTAATCACTATTTATTACAAAGTTGACACATAGTTAGGGTAATTATTCAGGACAAACCTTGTGAGGTGTGTTTCCCTACTAGTGGATGCCAAATGATTGAAATATGATATGGAAAAACCATGTGGATAGTATGAGTAACCTAATTTTTAGGGTGAAATGAAATATTTTAAATATATGATGTTTTTCATTCTTACCTATTTTTTCTTCTTCTCCAACAGTTGAGCCTCATCATCCCACGTGTGAGCTCCAATATCCCTCAATCTAGGTATTTTGATTGATCCTCAGATCATCATCTATTTATCTTTCCATAATAATCAATGGATAACTATTTAAAACCTCTTATATTCAATTGATTAGAGTTTTAGTTTCATACTCAATATATTTTACTATTTTGGTGTTAGTCATTTTCAATATTTTTAGTGAAATAGATACTTTCATTATTTTCTATCAAAACTAGGCCAAATAAAAGATTCATATCATGCATGTGAGACATCCTTGGTATAAGGTTGTTGGTATATTTTTTATCCCATAGTTCGGTTACATATTATATGGTTTGTCATTATATCATGCTCTATAATCTTTCGACGATGCCTCCATTTTGTTAAAAAAATTAATTTAACCCCATTATCATGTAAACTAAGATCCTACTAAGTGAAGAATCACTATTTTGGGTGACCACCTTGATGTTATCCACTCAAGGGTGTTCTTCCACCTTTAGGGCCAAATTCCCTTAATCTATAAATTTGTTTATACCCATTGGTTGTCAATCATCCTTAAACACGGCCTTTAATTAATGAATTAAATTGAAATAAATAATTAAATGACTATGACCTCAGTCCCATTTTTCTATTCCCTTAACCTCAAGTTGTTGAGATTCCTAGAGGTGTGTTTCACCACTAATTAATGACTTGAATTTATATTTTTAATTTTGATTATTTTTTCCCATGAGTTAGGCCCTATGGTTTGAGGCATAGAATACAAACTTCTTTTCCCATGTTTATTTTCTTATGAACGATGTTAAATTTTTATGAGTTGTGCTTATTACTATGTTTATATCTTTTCATTGTGCTTATATAGTGTGTGTAATTGATTATACTTAAGCCCACGTCATACAATGTTTTTTATACTGAAGGATTGTGGTTCATTTCTTTATGCTTGTGCAGATTTCTGCGTGTTCATGCCTTGTAACCTAGTGCTTGTGTTATGATTAATGTTCAATGACCATTACCTTATAAAATATTTATAAGGATTATTTTAAATGTTTTTATTGCTTCCTTATCTTGATTTACAAGTTATTACTTGTTCATGTATGACTTTGGTTGTTATGCCTTGACTACATGCTAGTTGGGAGAGAACACAGGTCCTAACGTAAGAATGTTATGGAAGGAATCATTGTGCTTTTCTTGGTACTACATGATGCGCTATGAGAGATACATTATATTTCCATGTACAAGATCATTAGGAAGATTATTTTATAATTGTCAGAGATACAGTTCCATAGGGGAGTAACCATCAATGGACTCATTGGAAAGATGGATACACCATGTATCGGGTGATACCTAGTCCCCAATTTGAGATACATTGTATAGACTCATATTTTAAAATTCCATGTGGGATTCGATGGGAACCTTTATGGGTTAACTTGGGTGAACTCAGTGGTATTGGTTATATCTGGGTTCTTGTAGTGACCCTAGGGATGCTATTATGGATCTCCATGGAATGATCTCAGGTTACGACAACATGATTTGACAGATGCTATTACTGGTTTTGATGGATAAATTATTTGTGATTATTTTTGGTGATTTATTATTATCATTTTTGTTATGATTGAAATTTTATATTTAAATGATTATAAAATGTCACAGGATGTGACCACCAAGAAAAAGCATAGGTTTTGTGTTAAACCACTTCATTTTCTTTCAGTATGATGTCATGTGTATACCATATCACTTGTACAAGTTCTATTGGTTCAGATATCCATCTTAGGCCGAAGTATATAGAATCAGTTTCTAATCCTTTATGAACCCCAACCGAAGAGTTAGTTACTTATTTGGTTATTTATTTGAATTCAATAATATTGTAACACAGACCTTTTTATAGTTCACAAATGTGTTTGATCAAGACACTGTTGGTGGTGGACTATAGGGATTATATCTCACACCCTACTCAGTAATCCATTAAACTAGGGTACCCGAAATGTTTTATGTGTTTACAAGTCCTTGGATTTATTACATTTTATGTACTGTGCACTTGAGATATTTGAAGTATATGACTGATATAGTACTTAGGATGCTATTGGATTTATCTTTTGGAATCTTTTTCATTCACTACATTATACTAATTGTATATTTTATCTCCATGTAGAAACTCATGCAATATTATGTGAAGTGGAATTTTTTAATTATTCTTATTTAGTTAATATATTATCTTTTGTACCTATGTGTGATTTATTAATTATTGCTTCCTCCATTGCCTATTATTAATTTTCATTATCCCACTATTACACTCTGATATCGAGGGTATAGTCTACCCAACATACCTTTATTAGACCCTCGTTGATAGTCAATAGTCTATAGTGTATTAGGAGGTGTTTTTGAGGCCATGTGGTGAAGGTCAAGATGTCGTTTTAGTTATCAGTCAACTTGGGAAATTAAAATGTCATGTCATATGTATTTTTCCCTTTTTCTTATATTTTTGGGTTGGTAGTCATAAGACTAGGAATGTGTCGGTGCTTGATAAATTTCCCTACATGGGATTGATAAACCCACGTATGGAAAAAATTACATGTGGATTGGGCTGGGATTGTTTTTCATGTTGTTCATTATTACAGTTGATTATGATTAACCTTGACTGAAGGGAATACGTTCTTCTTCTTAATAGTTAATTAGACTATTTACTAAATTTACCCTTGGCCAGTTATGGTGACGAGGATGCATTAAATAAATCTTTATTGGCACAAAGGAATTCAAATTCCATGCATATTCCATGCCATGAATATTTAATTTCTGGGTTTCTTGAAAATTTATTGATGTGAATTTCATGTTTTATTTGCATGACTTTTATATACTATATTACTTAATTTTTAGCAACATGTTTAGAGATATCGATTCATAGGTATTTTCTTATTATGTTTTCGAGGTTTAAGAAATAATTCTTTACTTATACACTATGTATGAGTGTTTCCCTTCATTAATTTCCATCATTACCATGTTGGGGTGATTAAATTATTGGGCCTTGCTTTTGATTTCCTTACATGTTAGTACGGACTGAAACATTATAGTTTCGATTAAATGGTTGTCAAATAGTAATTTGTATCGTGTATAGTCACCTTTTAAATTGTAATATAACGAACCATGTAAATTGACCTCTATTGGATCACTTTATTTACATAATGACTATTGTATAAATTTTAGTGTTGTTTAATTTATCTTCTATTCTAAACAAAATATTTGTGGTTAACTAGGAGAAATGTTTTATAATTTGTAACATGAGTGGGAAGTTTATGAATTTGGAAAAGGTGACACATATAATCAAAAAATTATAAGAAATCCATGTTTATTTAATGGTTTACATATAAATATTGAGAAATTTAGATTTCCTTTTATTACGGATAAAAATGGTGCAATTGGGTGGGTGTCTCCCAAAAAATGTAATGTGTATGGGTGATTTATACATTGAGGATGGATAACCCATAAAATTGAACCATCTATTATGAGCTCCCAATCTAGGGACATCTATAAACAAATGTTCTTTTATTTGACCTTAGATGAAAAAGTTGCATTTTTATGGGCATGAACCACTATTTTTTGGGAATAATGACTCATATGGATAAATTATATTGTGAAAATCTTGATGCAAGTAGGTTAACTATAGCATGATGCATAAGAAATGAACCACAATGGTTTTTTAAATGTTTAATGTTAGAAATGATTGAATATGTCTTAATTAAACATTAAATGGATCAACTTGACCCTAGTAGGTCGCCATTTCTTTTAAATTCCTGAATCCAAAACCCGTGGAGGTATGTTATACTATATGTTGGTTTTCAATTAACATATCCACTTTTGGATGACTTTTTAATAAACAATACCCCTTTAATTAATAAAATTCATTTGATCTACTTTATCTTCAATTGTGCGAGTCTATATAAATATATTAATGGTGTTTAAAATGGGTCTATGTAAAAAAATGGACGAATTTAAATTTCATATCACTGAATAATAATTCTTTAAAGGGTAACATTAAATGATTCACCTATTTTTCTTTATGATCGGTGTTGGTTCTTATTTTAAAGTGACAACATGAAATTTTTTAATGATTAAATTATTTCAAATTTAAAGAAAAAAATTAGTGCCTTATGTTATTTTCTTATCCTTAAGACATATATTAAGTATGTTTTAATCCTTCTTGAGTTTTTACTTGTAATAGAACATGATCAATTTCCATAGGCTTCTTCATTCCAATGTCTGAATCAAAATTATAGGCCTTTAAGACTAGTGATATTTATTTGTGGTATCCTTATTTGGAGTAAATTATTTCTGTATCAATAAGGGTCTACGTATTTTAGGTAGTTCCCAATGATAATAGAACCCTGGATTATTTCTTGTGATCTGTTTCTATTGTGTGGTATTGTTCAGGTACTATAGTCCCATATAGGACACGTAGTTTCAAAAACTAATCACTGTATTAATAAGTGGTCATTTGTTATTTTGACCTTTTCTCCAAATATGATAATTTTTAAAATGCTCTGTTCTAGTGGGATATATATTCCAAGGTCATGATCGGACTCAGAATAGGTCATGTGGCACTACTTGTCC
The DNA here is from genome assembly GCA_963277665.1 of Viscum album. Taxonomy (NCBI): domain Eukaryota; kingdom Viridiplantae; phylum Streptophyta; class Magnoliopsida; order Santalales; family Viscaceae; genus Viscum; species Viscum album. The sequence continues at coordinate 1,041,514,594 of OY728165.1, forward strand.
AACCTCCTATGATGGATGATTTTATTTTATCATCAGCCTACTTTCCATTCATATGGAGTGGTGCGACATTGGGATTTTTTATTTTACTGTACATCGAATACATGAATTTATATGGTTGTTAACCTTATGGGTAATATAAGAGTTTTTCCATTTTCTCTGTTAATCTTGGGGTAGTATGAGTTCAAATATTTGGTACCCATCATCTTGTTAAATCATGCAAGGAACTGTTTGTATTCAATGTCACTCATTGAATTCTTGACCTATTAAGATTTGAATTCCTTTTAACTATAAAGTATAGGGACCTTGTCATTGAAATATTTCATGGCTCTTCTATTTTTTTGAGATGGTGTTACTAAGAGAATCAGGTGTTTGAAGCATTGGTTAGTTTTTTTTCATTTTATGCATAATGATTTGACTTGTCGTAACAAGGATTGGAAAATCATATAGTGTGCCTCTTGGTTTGAATCTAATAACATGCCCTTCAGTGTCTTTTTATCCATATATCTTTTGATAAATGCTTTTTGAAGCATGATTACAACCTATATAACCCACAATTAGTGGTTAATGGAGCATGTGTTATGCAATGAGACTTCATTCCCTATTAAATCTAATGTTAAGGATACTCTTAAGGTGGGGAGTGTCATGTCGAATATATTTAAATTTTCCCTTATAGGTAAAAGGATCACAACGTACAGGACCATTTCAAACGTGTTTAACATCCTAAAATTCCATGTGGCCACAAATCACTATCGCTCAAGTCAGTTCTTTCTTCATAGCATGACGAAGATGTTCTTGTTTGTACTAAAAACTAATAAAGATGTTATTGTACATGGATATATTTTGGTAGTTATTGTTAAGGATGTAATAGTTCATTATATGATAAATGCATTTTGTAGGGGGTTGGAAATGTGTTAAAAAAATAGTTGATCTCTTCTATAGAAGTCGAACTATGGTGATTTGACATTCCTTCTATTTGTGATGTTTCTTATAAAAGGTTCGGATCCATGACAAATGTTTCTTCTCTAATTTGATGAAGTATCTCACACCTTTTTGGAGATCTTTAGAAACCACTTAGTCTACTCTGATATTACGTTGAACCTGTACCCTACCTTGGTATCATCTAAACACCCTAAGAGAGTGTTGGTCTTACACCACACTATGGGATTAAATCACCATTGGGTTCTTCGTATGGTTCTTTTCAGAGTGTTCCACGGAATCCTTATTTTTTTATGATGTCTGGTTAGTCTTGAGTGATACTAGGTCTCCCGTGTAGGAACTCCATGTACGAAGTCATGGACACCAACTGATTTCCACCTAACAAGAATGGTAGGGGTTTCCCCATTAGTTTCATTAAACATTCTTTATGTATGACACTATTTCTTATAACAACATACCTCATTTAATTATCACAATATGGAATAACATGGATAATATCCATGTACACTAATTCTTTTCTATGATGTATCCCAAACCATAATCGATATTGAAGGGTTTGTTTTTACAGTGATGATCTAAATGTGTTGGATTGAGAAATATTTATATGATCGTGCCTGGGATGATAACCTATGTGGAATTATTTATTGAGTTATCACTCGAAGCCGACTATGGTCTTTGATGAGTGTGATCTACGAAATTCCCAAATTTCCATCATTTGAGTTCTCTTGGTTAAGCCTTAGATGATATAAGTCATCTTGTCCTTGTGTTTTGAGAATTTTTGTCCAATAGTGGTTTATCCTTTCTTACTAATGTTTTTTAAATACGGTGATTTTTTAAATTACCCTTCAATAGAATCATGCCTCATATTGTGAGCATCGTTGAAATATTATCAGCACATTTTGGAAAACAAATTGGATAGTAGATATATCGTGATTTGGAGTTCTCCCATAAATGAATGAACCAATGGTAGATGCACCATATAAAGGATAACGAATGAAATATTTTTTTGAACATATATCGGGATGGATGGGCTTGGGTAAGCTATGTCTTGAGGTTGTATATTGGAAACAATCATTGGATTTAATTTCTAGGGTTTATGTGATGCGACTTATGGTGGTGGTTGAATGTGTGTTTAGTGTTTTGAAATGCAGCATGACAATTCGAACTAGACTTCCTGTCCATAATTTTTCAAGTGATGTTATATTATTTTCCCCAAGGAATCTCAAGGAAGAGAAGTTATATGGTGGGATTTTGTAGAATCCAATGTTATTAGACCAGACGTAATTCTATGGGATTTTGAATTTTATCAATTGGTCAAAGGTCCGTTTTCCAAACTAAGATTAAAAATGGAATTAAAATAGTTTCATCACTTCAATGATTAATTTTTAGATGTGGATCATTTTCTGATGGACCCCTCAAGTGTTCCATTTAGTTATGGGACTGTTGGATTCCCAAAAACCAAAACAGAAGAAGACTGAAAAGGATATACGGTTTTTCTGAAACCATGAGGCCCCCAAAAGTAAATTATGCAACCTAAATCATGGGTATAATAGGAGACACGTGGTATTCACATAGTTTACCCATACCGTGTTGCTATCTCACATAGTTAGTCCACCTCAGGGAGTTATTATGCACTACTCATAGCGTGGTTAGTGCATGACTACTTTAACTGTGATGGGAAACCTATGCAAGGTTGGGTTTCCCAAGTAGTGTATGTCGCAAAAATGGTGAAAATTTTGGAAAAACTGTATTTCCAAACCATGAGACACATTATTTAGGGGGAAATTAAATTTTTCACATTAATGATGTTTTTAATTATTTCCTTATTTTCCACCTTCTCTAGCATCTGAGCCTTCTCCTCCCACATAGGAGCTTCCATATCCCTCAAGCTAGGTATCTTAGCTAATCCTTTGTTCATCATCTATTTATCTCATTTTTGGATGATATTGATATCTCTTAGTATGCTCCTCCATTTGCTTGATTCTATTTCTGGGTTCCTACTCCCTCTATTGTGGTATTTTGGTGAGAATCGTCTTTTCCTCTTTTTCGGGCTCTATATGTTGACATTATTTTCTCTCTAACTGGACCAAATTAAAGCTTATTATGGGACATGTGAGTTATCCCTGGTATAAGCTAGTTTTTATTTCTTTATTCTCATAATTTCGATTTATTTTATATGTTTCTATTTTTTTCCACATGATAGACTCTTTCGGTGATGCCTCCTTTTGTCAAATAATTTAATTTAACCCCTTTACTATGTCTAAAATGATCCTTGTGAGTGTCCAGTCACCATTTTGGGTGACCGCATTATCATTTGAAACTAACGAGTTGGTGATTCACACTTTGGATCAAGATTAACATAATCATTTAATTTTTTTAACATGATTTGGGTGTCATGAACCTCTAAATAAGGCCTTTAATTGATGAATTAAATAGAAATAAATATTTGAACGACCATGATCTCAATCTATTTTTACTATTCCCTTATACTCAAGTTGTAGAGTAACCTTGAGGTGTGTTTCACCAATAAATAATTCCTTCAGTTCATAATTATAATTGAGATGAATTGTGGGTAATGAGTTAGGCCCGTTATTGTGTTGCCTAAGAACCAAACTTCTCTGCCCATATTTATTTTATCAGACAAGTTCATAAATGTTTTTGAAATTTTATTATATCTTTTTTATATCATAGCCTTGTAATTATGACTTATTCCTAATTTATTATTATTAAGCCCATTTCATACCATATTCCTTATACTCAATGAATTCTATTCATTGCTTTATGATTGTTCTTATTTATGTGTTTTCATTCCTTGTATTGTAGTGCATGAGATCTCTTTAGTGACTCATTCCTATTACGTTTTTCCATAGTTATATGGGTTGGTAGAAATGATTACTTTGATTTATTATCCATATTTACATTGTATTCCTTTTTTGATTTATTATGTTGGTTTCTATGCCTTGAGTTCCTGTGGTATAAGAGAGAGCATAAGTATCTACTTAAGGACGTCATGGATGGACTCTACATGGTTTTCATGGTTCTACATGACTTACCAGGAGTGATGAATTGTCTTTTTATATATTGTATCACTAGGTCTATTATTTCATACTCAACAGTGAAACAACTTAACTAGTTGGAAACCACTGATGGACTCATTGGAAATATGGTTATGATATACCTGGAGCGATACCAAGTCCCATATGTGAGATACTAGGTATAGACTCAAAGTCTACCATGAAATGATTTATATGAAGGACACTATTATGGGTTTTATTGTATGGATTCTATGGTATTGGTTATATCTAATGAACCTATAACAACCCTAGTGATGTAATTATGGATCAACTTGTATGGGAATAGGCTTCCACAACATGATTTGATATTAATGGTTTTAACCTATACCTTGTATGGGTTTATTTGTGTTAATTTTCATTTATCATTACTGTTAATATTAAATATAGTATTTAAATGAAAGGATGATGTAATAGGGGTTTGACTTCCAAGATAAAGAATAATTTTGGGTAAATATACTTTAGTTTACCTTTAGATGATACCCTGTGTATACCAGATCACTTGTACAACTTCTCTTGGTTCTGATATTCATTTCCGGCTAAAGCAGGTAGAATTGGTTTGGAATCCGTTAGGAACCCATACCAAAGAGATATTTATTTATTTGGTTATTTATTTATAATAACCTTTTTCAGAATAATGTTATATTTATATTCCTTAAACTAGTTTGATCTATACACTTTTTGTGGTGTCCTATTGGGATAATATCTCACACCTTACTAGAGCCACCACTACACTACGGTACCCGGGCAGTTTTACATGTTTGGAAGTCCTTGTATCTATTTCTTGTGTTGTGTTGTTTACTTGGGAACTTGGGAGAACATGAATGAGAAAGTAATCAGGATTCCCATAGAGTTAGCATTTTTTCACTTTTTCATTTATTCATTGTACTTCTGGTATATTTAAAATTTATCGGGACATGCATGAATTATCATACGTATTGTAGTTGGAAATTTACTCATATTCAGTTATTATATTTGTTTTCCACTAATGTGTTTGATTTATTTATTACTTCTTCCATAGTTTACTATTATTTATTATTAATTTCCAACCATTCCACTCTAATATTGAGGGTTTAGTCGGTAAACAATAACTTAATTAGACCCTCAATACTATTCAATGACCTTTATCATGTGAGGAGGTGTGTTTGGGTCCATGTGAAGATCGGTCTGACTATCGGTTTAATTTTCAGTTGGTCTCAGGATGTTACATTATTATAATTATATTATGTCAAATGAAACACCTTCTTAACCATAATCGTCAATCAAGTTAAATCATGATCATGATTGGGTCAGTTAAAACACCTATGTGAAAAATGATTTAAAACGAGGTTTTGGAAGACTAATATTATAATATCATAAGAAAAATATTATTTGTATATTGTTTATGTAAATATTATATTATGTGTTTATGTTATTATAAAATTATCGTTTTCTTTCTCTAAAATCCTCAAAATATTATATAATCAATCTAGTTTTCACAAAACATATTCAAAACTCATATAGAAGGGAATATGCAATTTTTAAATCAATATAAGTTATATATTATGGATTAATAAATGATATGTGAATAATGAACATGGTATAAAATTCTGGGTGATGATATTAAAATTACTAAACATTTACAAAAAAGTTAAAATTATTAAAATATGATGGTCATTATACCCTATAAATCATTAATGTAATCATGATATAGAATTATAAGATATATTAAAAGGGGTTATATTTATGAGTAATATTATGAAATAAGCTATTAATTTTTTTATATAAATTTTAAAAGAGTTTTTATTTTAATCAACTAATAATGGATATAAGGTAAGGGTTTCATTATCAATTTCCCTAAATTTTAAAAAAAAATTGTATTATACAGCATGTTCAAATTTATATTGTGTACATGCTAAACCATTAAAAATTTTATTTATTGATTATTGTATATTTAATGATATTGAATTTTTAATTTCATCAAATCAATCCTAGAGGATTTAGGATAAAATGTTTCAATGTTTCATGGGTTTGTTGTGTCACGTTCACATTCATTGAGATTTGATTTCATGTGGTGAAACTATTTAATTTTTTATTTAATATAGAGAATTAAATATTTTTTCATTAATGATAAATATCAATCCTTAAATTATATTTTATAAGATTTTTCATTATATACCTTTCATTTATGTTTCACTCTTTGGATACCCTCATCCTATATTTTTCTTTGTCTCAAATTGGATTACATAAAGGCTTATTTAAACTATATATTCTAATTCCTTATCAATGGTATGAAAATTTAGCTATTACCAATATCAGTAATTATATATGTATATCTTGGTATAATCAATGTTCCATTATATTCAATTCTTCTCATAAATATTTTTTCAATAGTTACAAATTATCAATTGAGTTCTTGTGAATCAATTATATTCCTTAGGTCATAATCAATCATCATTTATTATTTTCATTCAAGATAAATCTATTCTAACTCAATATTATTTTAGTATAATTCCACATTATTTTATATGGAAATGATTTTTCATGTTATATAGTTCTTCCATGATGAGTTTAAAATTTTTAAAATATATTTTTCATAAGAATAATTCCAATTATATTTAATGAAATTTTTTCTTCCACACCCATATAATTAATTCATAGCAATTTATACTTTCCCTAGTATATGAACATGATGTTTTTCACTCCAATGATTTATTTAACACCCTTTTTAAATTTAATTGAAAATTTATTTAATTCTTATAACGAATTTTTTTTCAACAAGTTAATTTAAAAATGAACAAAAAAAACTTTTATATGTTCAAAATAAAAAGCTTCATCATCCCCTAAAATTTTGTTTGAGGAAATTTCATTCCTTTTCAATATTAAAATATTAATACTATCATTTAAAATTAAAAAATTTCAAAATATTTTCACTTCCTCTTTTTTGAAAACAACAATTCCTTTTCATGTCTCCATTATTAAATATTCATTTGAAATGTAAATGTTTTGAATGTATTTTTTTTTCATTTTAGAAACCATTATATAATTTTAGGGGTAAATTTTCTATTAAAATTTTATATTAATAATTAAAATATATTCTATTTAAATTCATATTTTTTAAAATTAATCTACACTCCATCAGTTATACCGATTTTTAAAAAGGTTATGAGAAACATTTTCTATTTTAGTCAATTTTTTCATCCATGTTTAATATTCCATAATGTGATGTTTTGAGCTACCTATATAGGTTATTATATTAAGAATAATTTTGGAAAATGATATTTTTATATATTATTATTTCATATGTTCATTAAATATTATATGTTTATGAAAACCAAATCTTTTTCCATCGATTATTTAAGATATTCTAATGATCTATTTTTAGTGGAACACAAATATATGCATGATGATAAGTGTAGTCTTATATATCACTTAGATGAATCTGAATATGATTATATCTTATGGGATAGTTATGCATAGAAATACTATAATATTTCACATTTGTGGGGGAATTCTTTTTACACAGATTTTTAGGCATTGTCTAAATTTATTTTCTCACAAAATCATGTGAATAAAGAAATTTCTAAAATAAGATTCTTTATGTTAATTGTTGTGATATATTTTCATATTTATCTTGGCTTTACTCATTTACATGTTTTTCATCATGTTATAAAATTTTTCAATATTCATTTCATTTCCATGAAATTCCATGATTAGAAGATTATTCTATTTTATGAACTATGTACTTTTATTTAATGTTTACATGTTATTTGTTTCATTTTATATTATTCCATAACTATCCCTATAGGATATAATATTTATAAAAATGTACTATGATTTACATATGTGATCTTATAATAATGTATTATTATATTTATGTCTCCCTTAAGTTATCATCCATTTTTATAATCTATTACTATAAGACATGTTTTCCCTTTGTAGGGTAGTTGGGCTCGTCCACTTCATAGGTTTCTGATCCCCAAGTATTGAAGATGATTATAAAATGTAATTTATCTATTAAATGGTGTATATGGGTTTCATAAATGTTGAATTTATTATATTTTAAGAAAATTGAATATTATGGTTCTATATCCAAGGAACAAAACATTTTACTCATTACGTTATAAGACTACTTGTGAGATATAAAATCATTGGATTATTGTACTATTTAGGGATCGTTTAGCTTAGGTCCTTTCATATTTTATCACACTTGTGAATATTTATACATATTTGAATCAAATGTGAATCTCTTCTATATTTATAATAATATATAATCATATTAATATCATGGGGAAAGAAATCATAAAAATTTGACATGATAAAATGATTAGTAAGAGAAAATGTATCAAAATAACATTATGGGAAAGATCATAAAAATATAAAATTATATAACTAGGTGAGAAATCAAATATAAAAATTAATATAGAATAATATGATTTATATATTGGCCATGATATAAGTGAAATTTAATATAAAATGAATAGAATATTAAGCCACTCAAAAAGGTTATTGAATAATTAGACGCAAAACTACAATAAGGGACTATAAAAACAATCATATAAAAAATATGTTCTAAAAGTGAAAAATTTCATGGTAATGAATTTTTAATAATCATATGCAGATAAAGTATTAAGAACCAATCTAAATACATCAAATTTAGGAAAAAATTTCCAAAAATATTCTCGTATTATGTTCACACAAAAAAAAATTTGAAAACAAATTATACCATAACATTCATAAAAATACATGTGAGGAAGACTTCATGAAGAATATATACAAAAAAAAAAGATAAAGTGGTTTTTTTATTCATTTTTACAAAATAATCCAATGAAAATAACATCCCTTATCTCATTCAACCAAAATACCTATAAAAAATTCACACATCATGTTCACAAAAAACTCTTGGGAAAAAATAACCATGCATTAGGTTTACAAAAAAAATATTTAATAATGATTACTATATTATGTTCACATAATATACCTGAGAAACATCTACTCAAAATATGATCACATGACCCGCATGTCAAAAAATCACCACACAACATGTTCCCACAACAATTTCATCGTGTAATGTGTTCTGAAATCTGAACAAATAATATAGAAGGTTCTATATTACCCATACTTCATAATAATAATCAAACATATGTGAGCCACTAGAAATTGAAATCATTGAAAAATATTATATCACTAAATAATATACTTTTAAAGTTGTCATATTCATGATAATTATTTTGTAGAATGTTCTATAATATTTACAAAGAATGGTGTTTAATGGTGGATTGGAGATATCCCCAGGAAAAAATATAATTAAGGATATTTCAAAGAAGAAAATTAACTTTTCATATTCATTGGATAAATCATTTAAATGAAAATTGGCATAAACACTTTTTTAAAATTTATTAAAAATACATAAAAATTGTTATTTAAATTGAAATACTATAGACTACTAAAACATTAAAATATTATTTTAAAAAATAAAATTGGTTTTTCAAAAATAAAATATTTTATATAAGAATTAAACATTTAATATAATTATTCGAGAAGATATAAAATAGTTAAAAACACATTAACTAAATATAATAATTTATAAACAACTTTTAATTACATGAATAATTTTTAAAAATAAAATTTAAATTCTAAATAAAGTAAGAATATTTCATTTTTCATTCAATATAATCATGAGTAATTTTGAAAAAAAATTTATAACATGGAATTTAAGTCAATGAGCTATCATTGGAAGGATAATAATTATTAATACTAATTTTATAAATTAATTGGGATGAACTTCATAAAGTAAACTAATTTAAATAAAATAACTCATTTACCTCATATAGAAATATAATTTACAAGGAAATAAAAATATAGTTTTGATGTCAGCAATCAAATAAGAATGAAATTCAAAAATATTCCTTATAACTCAACGGATGGAGTTGTGTTAACAAAAACCCTATTAAAAATGGCATATTTGAAATAAAAATAAATTTCAAGAAATAAAATTATATGGATACCCAATATATATAAATCTATGAAATATATGAAAATAATTTAATTAATTATTATTCACACCAAATACATGATATCAATCTAAATATTGGGAAATATGAATAAAGGAGTTATATTCAGGATAAAGAACACCTTATTGTAAAATAAATAACAATTTCATGTGAACATAATAGGGATACCATTAAATGAAAATTAAAATATTATAAAATGAAATATATTCACTATAATTCAATTAAATTACTCATTTAATATATAATATAAAATATATGATAATTCACAATGTCAAATAGGCATCATGGATTTGAAAATAAAAAAAACTCTTATCATGTATTCTAGCTTGACCAAACAAGTTATAGCCTATTATATAATAAATATAAAAATATATTTCAGTTATTCTATTAATTTTTTAAAAACTATATCATTTTATTATATTTATCTAAAATTAATCTCTAATTTTTTTCATTTTTTATCATATATTTTTTTGTCATGTGTGAGTAATCATAATCACTTTTAACAAGTTTGTTAATAGCGTTGTTTTTCTACATTCATCACCCAAAGATCATAATTTAGATTTAAATAAGGATAAAATCATCATATTTTTTCATTAATGACTTATTTTTCTATACATTAGAATAAATACATGGATGGGGTTTGTGCAAAAGGAAGTTTTGATGAACTAGTTTTGATGTGTCTAATGATCAAAAGTTGAAATATAAATAAATATATTAAATTTTATTAAATTTTTAAAAAAGTAATTGAGATATGTTAATTAATTTTTTTAAAATTATATTACCATTATATATAATTCCTTTATCATGAATGGATTAATCATTATAACATTAATCATGTAAGTGGTAAAACAGACCCTAACAAGAGCATCCTATAATGATTTTTTGATTAATGAAATGTTCTAATAAAATGTTGATATAAATTTTAAAAAATACTGAAAATGTAATAATATCATCTTCCTTCATTAAATTCAATATTTTAATCATATACATATGGTGGTGATGAAAAATAAAATTCACTATTTGTGGAAGTGGAAGATTATCATGTACACGATAAATGACTCAATTTCACAATGAATGTCATATAATGGATGTTTATAATAAATTATCACTTAAAACTATAATTTTGAAATATTTGGTATTATAATTAATCAAATAAATATATTTTATGAAACATTGAAAGTGGTGAATAAAAACTAAACACATCATTTTGAGGAGGTGGTTGTATGCACTTATGCACAATCGATATTATTTTGTTCTTCATAGTGGATGGAAATGAATAAGTAAGTGTCTCTTCATTAATATAAGTATAATTATTTATAAAAACAATAATATAGTCATTATATTGTTATGTATTGGATATTTTTTGAATATAAATACAGTGAATAAATGAAAATGGATTAATTAATACAAACCTAGGGTCCAAAAATATTTTCTTGAATATATCCCTTTAAATGAAGGGCATCGACATGCTTTTTGAGACAAGAGAAATATAAAAATCATATATGGTTATAGGAGGTGAAAGTGTCATATTTTTATTTTGAAATTTGATGGAATAAAATTATAATGTATAGGTGGAAGTCCTTACCTTGTATTAGAGATGAAAATGAAACTTTTGTGATTACCTAAGTTTTCAATAATGAAATGAATCTTTTCCAGGAGAAATGATTCCTAGAGAGGAAAATAGTTTATTTTTATGTCATATAACTTCAATTATAACACTAACAAACATTTTCAAGCATGTTTCAAACATTTCTCAAGAATGTTTACCACTTGATTAATTTATAATTTACCATTTTAGTTTTCTCATTGGAAAATAGTTTTTACCCAAGTAATTATTATTTAAATATAAATACAAGGTAATACCTATTATTAAATTTCACTTTTATAAACCTCAATTTAACCCCTTATATTATAATTAAAATAATAAAATTTTTAAATTCAATCTTATAAAAAATCATTTAATATATGGGAAAAAATGTAAATATAAAATTTAATTTTTATCATTAAGTGTTTTAAGTCTTATATAAAATAAATCTCCAATTAACAGGGATATAAAATATTTTTATACATATAGACTCATATATTTAGATAAAACATATAATGTATATAATTATAATTTACTATAATAAAATTACAAAAAAATAATTTAATTTTTTAAAATTATATTTCCACCATTATCAAACTAATTAACATTAATAATAGTAGTCATAAAATATTTCAAAAATTAATTTTATGCTATTTCATAATAATAAAATATTGAATAAAAATATGAAAAAAATATGATATATTTTTTTTATTTGTGATTATAACTATATTTTAATATAGTAAAATAAAAAAATTAGAGTAAAATGTTACTTATGATTCAGTATAATTAATCATAAGTTTCATAAAATCTAAATAGTATTAATAATTGAAATATTTTACATTATATATATGTAATGGTTCAAAAGAATTTAAAGTTATTATTTTATAATTATAATTTCATAAAATTGATGTTCATGGAAAATTTATTATTTTTTACCACTCACCTAAAAGTTAATTATTTTAGAAAAATATCAAAAACTCATCATACGATAATTTTGATAGGTGGAAATCAATTGGGAAATTTATTTTCTAAATTTTATTTTTTCCAATAATTAATTCTATATATGAATTTGAAATTATTTATTTATAATTAAAAACTAATTTTTCTAAATAAAATAAAAAAATGTATGTTATTAGTCATATTCTTTATAAATTATATAATTTAATAAAATAATTTTTATTTCCTAGAGTTTTTATTATTATTTAATTGTCTTAATAAATAAAATTCCACCATTCAATATTTTGTTATTTTTATGGATGAAGTTATCAAACTTAATATATTTCAAAATCACTTGGTGTTATAAATATTCGAAAGAAATTTCACTAATAAATTAAATTAAATCTTTAATTAGTTATTAATCAAAAAATATATTTATTAGCATCTTATGATGATTTCCACAATTAGAATCATGAAATTACCATTGGACTCTAAATGAAAAAAATAAAACATACAATATATCAGCATAATCATTCACATGGATTGGGACTACTAATCTATGGATAAGGATTGGAATTTCAGTAATACATTTTGATTTTTAAAACATAATAATTAACATTTGGATATTAATATTTTAAAAAAAGTTATATTAGAAAAACATAATCATAATTTAGTTGTAATTATTAAAATAAATATTAATAATTTTCTTAATAATGTGATTATTTAATAAAAATTATTACAAAAGGAGTTAGAGTTTGTACAACCATGAAAAAGTGAGTTGTAAGGGGTTTTCATCTCAATTTTCCTTAATTGAAATATTATAAATGTTAAAAAAATTATTTTTCTAGTCTCTATAAATCTCAATGAATTTTTATTTTCATATATCTGATTCATTCCGTTAGATTTATATATCCATGATAGGTTTCCTATGAAAATGGAATTACAAAAAAATATTATAAATTTAATAGGGGTTTCTTTTAAAATATCACATTTAAAAAAATATTTTATATGGAATTATTAAAATCTAAGTAAATAGTATGTTCCTTATATTTTAAAATTCATCTATTTTCTACTCCTTTGATAATGTCATGGTATTATATTTATTCTTTTATTTTCTCTTTCATTTGGTTAACAATACAATCAATGTATTATCATAAGCATATATAAGTTTATCACTTATTTTTATTCCCCTATAATTATACTATATTTCAATGATTTCTTGAGATTTTATAGATTCATTTATTCCTAATTATATGAATTGTATGGTTATTTATATTTAGTTTTTCCATTCATTAGATATAATATTGTATAATATGTTCTCTATTTATTTTCATGGTTTCTATATATTATAATTTTCATTAGATCTATTTATAGGGAATCCTATCTTTGTCATCATGGTTTTTAAAATAAAAAATTATTAGCTATAAAAATAATTGTCAGAAAATATTATTATTAAAATTATTTACTTTGAAAATAAATGTTATAAAATATTAAATAATATTCATTTTCTTAAAATAATATCCCAACACTCTAATAATGTATTTTTATTTATTATAATATCATTTATTCATTCTTATACTTAACAACAGATTTTATCAAAGGTTGCAATCCATTTTATTTATATATTTGTATTATGATTATCTATTGAGGAAATTATCCTGAATCTCATCTCATTATCATGGGTTAATTTTAATTTGTGGAAGTTATCATAGTTTTTATATAAAACTCATTTACATGTGTTTTTTGAATTAATATACTTTTAACGAAATTATTTATCCATATGTGAAATTGGTGACAACCTTATATCTCATGTGATGAATATAAATAGGGTGTGTACCCAATAAAATTAGTTGTATCTTCCACAATTTTTATGGAATGGTTATTGAACCGAATATATAATGTGATGGGTGGACCCTAAAGTTATAATCATATAATTCATTAAGAAAAAATATATGTGTCTTGACTTGATAGATAATATGGTGTGGGAAAAAATTCTTAGGGGACTATTTCGCATTTGATTATTTGATTGGGACTACAAAATTAATTATGTGATGGGTTGGGTAAAAATTAAATAATTTTTAAAAGATTTAGTTTTGGTTTTTTCATAGGATGTGATTGTGATTTTTAATTGAACCAAAAAGCTTATGGAACACTATCATATATGTTTATTGATTAAAAAGTAAATTTAATACACTATTTGATGGCTTGGGAAAAAATATTTCACCCACCAATTCATTGGATAAACCATCATGTTTTAGGATGTGATAGGGAATATGGAGGGAACCCAAACCCCTATAGAAATATATTTACTATACTCATTTAATGGTGGGGGGGAGTGAACCAGAAACACTATTGGACTCTATTAAAATGTGATAGTTGTATTGGAAGTTCCCTTAACATAATAATTTTTTCAATTATTATTTATATTCTATATTCGTATACCATAACACTATGTTAAAAAACATTTTTTAAATAATTCCATAAATCATGATCATTGACTCATGATTCTAAAATTCTATGGCCCAGAAATTATGTTATTTCGGGATCATTATATCATTGATGTTAATTTTAAATATATTATTTATTGGGTATGATTTTATTATTTTTTGTTCATTCATGTTTATTGTGACCCCATACACGCATGTTATTCTTATGCCCATAAATGATCATTGATTTTTTTTTCTATGCTTACAATTGTTGTGTGTCAGAGATAACCCTTTTCTTATATATAAATTTACTAATTATTTAGAATGGTTTTTATGTGTAATGTGACTTTAAAGATTTCATGTGTGGGGGAATATCTAATAAAAAAATGGAGCATAAAGATAAAAAAATACGATTTCTTAAATCACTAAGAGAAACAATTCCATAGGTTCTGGTGTTCCATTATTTCTGATATATAGTGAATAATCATTTAAAATATTGAAATATGTAAGTATGTTATGTATGGGTAGTCATAGTTTTAAAAAAAATTTGTTTAATGCTTTTTTGGAATTTGTTTTTAGGGAATAATATTATATTAAATAAAAAACCTATGTTTACTAGAAGGTATATAGTATTACCTTAAGGGTTAAAAAGTTAATTTAAATATGTCATAATTTATGATGTATTAAAATTTATTTTATTGCTTTTATTTCTTTACTCTGGATATTATTTTTTTGTATCTAGGAAATTTTTTGGGTTTTGTTAAGGGACTAAATAAAGTGTCATGAATTTTAGGTGGATGAAGGTTCTCTCATGTTTCAAAATTACCTAATTCCATCTATGTATAATAAATTCATTAATATCACAGAATTTTCCCAAGACTGTTAATTCATAACCCCAATTGATTTTTATTCAAATTTTGATTTTAAATCTTTATGGAATGATTAATTCTTCCCATTTATATAACTCGTCATTGATAGAGTATTGTGGGAAAACAATTATTAAAAATAATATTTTTGTCCCTTTATTCATAATTTATTTTTCTTTAGACATGGATCAGAACTCTCCAACTAGAGCCCATATTAATTTTTGATATTCGGAAATCACAATTGATATCCCATGTCTTTCCATGATTATCTATCACCACATGGTTTACCATAAACTTCACATAATAATTACATTCCTAATATATGTCATAGTATAAAATCATTAGTGGGTTTTTACTTAAAAGGTAGTGGTAAGACACAATATTAATGACATTTTAATTTTTATTGAATTAAATGAGGTTCTTTATTTGGGATTTTACTAGTCCTATAATAGATATTGAGTTATATTTTTCTATAAAAACATACATTATGTTATATATATTTCATAGAATCCTTATATATTAGTAAACTGATTATATTTGAATTTGTTTTGTATCATTCTTTCACAATTTTAATGAAATATATTCATTCCAAAAAGAAAATTACTAATTTTTTATAATAATTTTTTTATTAAATTATTTAATTTTTTTAAAAAAACTTATCATCAACCATGTGATTTGGTTATATTTTAAAATAACATTTATGGTCTATTTATGATTAAATTATCCATTAATAATAACTATATTAACCCCTAAAGAGTAAAAATCAATGTTATCACAGTAATCATCAAAATGGATAATGGATGTTTAAAATAGAAAGATACTGGGGAAAACACATATACACATATCTTATTTTTATTGGATGAGAAAATTTAGGCTCATTATAATAATTTTTCGGAATTATATAAATTTGGATATATCTAGAAAGAAATCTATTAATTTAATACATTATGAAATTCTAATACTCTACCTCCAATCACTTATAAAAGTGAACTTGTGATCGTCATTTTTTCTAACATAAAAACATTTTATTATGTAATTACTAAACAACACCTCAAAAATCACTGTACATGTCATATATATATTGCATTAACAATAAAACTACACTATGTTGGTTTTTGGTTTTAACGTTAAAAGGTTTCTGAAGAAGAGTTACAGTTCCTAAACAAGATTTTTATTTGATTCTTCTTCTGAGTATATCAAATATTATTAAACCATGATGAAATATTGACGTATTTATATTTAATATACATATATTTCATTATTTTCATGAAATAAAATGTATCCATCTATGTTCTCTTAAAATGGGGAATAAACCAACAGTTTGTTAACACAAGTGGACTACCACCTCCACTAGTAAATTTATTTCTTTTTGAAACACTACATCTAATGGATTTTATAATTATATATTTAATGAATATATATGATAATATTTACATATTTTTTACCCATTAATGCTAAAATATAATTGATATTCTAACAATTCCATCTGCTGGAAAAATATTGCATCGTTTGTGCATGAGTTTGTAGTACAACCTCTATGAAGTGATCTGATACTTTTTGCATCAAAAATTCACATGGTTGATATATATAAGATTTTCTAAAATAAATATATTAGTAATTTTTATTAAAATATTTATATATAATTTCAAAATTATATTTATATTATTTTAATCATAATCAGTGAAAAACTTAAGCATTACTCAATCATACGTACAAACAACCATATTCGTGATTATAATGATGTTAATTTTTCCTAATCCAATATTAGGGTATGTTTTAAAAATAAAATTAATGTATTAAAATTATATGTTTTTCATTATTCTTATTACAGATATGTGGTATTAATGACCCTATTTAAAATTTTCATATTACAGAAGACATTTTAAAATATGATTTGAATGCATCGGAACATCCGAGATGATCTTAACTGATTATGTAATTTAATATAACATGGAAATTCACAAATTAAAAAACAATAATAATCATTAAAATCTAACCTAACCATGTGAATAATTAATTTAATTTTATTAATCATGATGATAAATAATTAAAGCAATGACCCGGACTGAAGGTACTGAACACACTATGTTAAAAAACGTCATTTTAAATTATTATTTTTTATATATTTTTATTCCATTTAAATATTCATAAAATTATTTTATTTTTGTATTTATAACGACTTAAATAAATTATAAAAAAATATTTTGACACTTTTTACATTCTTTAATTTTATTTAGTAAATTAATATTTTTTAATATTTTATATTAAACCTCTTGACTTTCATTACAAAATAGAAAATTTATGTTATATTTTAACTAATATTATGTTATGAACGTTTCCCTATATCACATATATTATATGATATCTAGCTTCATTTATATGAATCCATGTCTTCTTAAAACCAAAAACCTTCTACCCATTTTTAGGTAATTTATGTTTTGAAAAAAATTAAAAGGAAAGGATGTTTTGATACCATAAAGTGTTCTACAAAAGGGTGTGAAAGAGTTTTACAATGGTTTATATAGAAAATGAGAAGGAATAAATTTTTTTCCCTGATATGGTATTTTTAAAATTTTACTATGCAATGTGGAATATATATATATATATATCATGATTATGGGTGATCTTTATTTACCTCATGATGATAGGAGATCCCAAAATAGCATAGATGATGGAGGATCCCAATATAATTCCATATTGTGTTGGGTTTTGATTTCGATCTCTAGGGAATTATATAGGATGTCAAACTTATGTATTTTCCCGATGAAATATTTCTTTTAATGGTTCTATTAAAATGATGTCCCATGGATCCTATATGAAATTTTAATTATAGATAATAGGTTTTGTGGAAATATTTTGATTTTAAATGGTAAGCAAATGATATTTTTAAAGGATAGATTATGTCTTTTTAGGGTAAAATGGTTGGTTTTACAGAATTTAATTTCATGGGTTATGATTTTTTTGAGAAAAAATTATGTTTATGATTTTCCTTTATTTTTTCTTAAAATGTGATTTGTGATACACATTAGTCAGAAAATATTATTTTATGTGTTTTAGTTGAGGTCAATGTTATTATATTAAAGGAAAAAACATTTTATGATATCATTGTTCAAAAATGAACTAATGGGTTTAATTTATTCCCTTAATGAGATTTTGGTTGTTAGACCAATTTTTTAAATGGTTATCATGATTATTATGGTTAAATATATACAAATAAAGATTCATGTTCAAAATCATAATTATTTTTCATCAAAATAAAACATTTTTCTTTTTTAAAACAAAATTGATTCTGGAAAATGGAAACTAAGAGGAAGTGTCTAAAATTTTTTATAATGGTTTTTATGTAAGAGTTTTTTCCTATTTATCTGAAAATATAAACCAGAAATGAACCAAGAATGATTGAAAGTGAATAATTTTATAAAATGATACTATTGGATATATAATGATCATATCTTTAAATTTGGTTTCAGTGGTCAGTTTATGTTTTTTTAGAGGTTAGGATCATGAAAATTAGTACCCTTAAGACATTATAATTTTGGTTAATTATATAATTTTATGACTACCATTTATATCATCTAAACCAATTTAGTTGATATTGGATTTCCATAAAGGAAACAATGAAGGTAAATTTGGAAGGAACTGAGAGGAAAATATCCTTCAAAATTAGAAAACTGGAATGCTCTAAATTTTTCATTGAAATTTATGTCTGTGACTAATCTATTGAAATATGCTATAAATGGTGTTCAAATAAATGTGATAGAGTTACCAAATTCATAATATAGAATCATTATTTTAATGTATCATTTATTGAAACAACACCCTCTTATATTTAGTGGATCATCTAACACTATTATAAGTGAGGGATGGATTAAATCTCTATAAAATATATTTGAAATCATGTATTTTTTAAATAATATAATTTTATCTCTATTTATTTAATATTTTTATGGTAAATCTAGCTAATTTTAGCAAATTTTTAAGAGTACTAGAAAAAGAGAATAGATTTATATAGTCTTAATGAGATGAATTTGTATATATTTTCTATGAGAAATACTTTCCTATTATAGATTGACATCACATGGGAATACAATTTCATTAAATTAATATAATATATATATATTTTAGTGGCCATGAATGAAGTGGACATTACCCAATTTCTATGATAAGAAATAAATTCAATATAAGATCACCATAGTTATATTAATCAAGTTTACACAAGATTAATGTGATGAAATCTAATGGATTTTTCTTACAGTGAATTAAAAAGTCATGAAAAACTTTTATAATGTTCCATGAATGTTGAAATAGATTTTACTGATGATTCTTAATCAATTAACACAAGTAGAATAATATTTCTAAATGGATGGAAATGGGGAAGAATCGATATTGGAATGATAGAGGTAATAAAATCAATTCCCCATCATGTGATAAGTGTGGATAAAATAATCTTATATAATGACTTGTAAAATATTTGTTGAGTTTATGATGTTTATTTTTTTTAAATTTTTTTTATGAATATAAAAAATATTATATGAAAAATAATGAAAAGTAAATATAAAGTCAATTTATTTATAATTATTTTGTGAAGTATGCTAACATGTATATGGAATTAGTTACCCTGCGTGTAAATTATTAATATCAAAAAAAATATGTGTAAAAAACATTTTCTACTACTATAGTTGTTGTTGAACCATCTTATGAGGTGGAAAAAAGTATGTCACATGTTTATTTTAATTGTTCCCAAGCCGTACTGGACTTTGGATGTTCACATTCCTTCATTTATAATAAATATACATGTAAAATAGGAGTAAAATCTCTTGAAAGGAATATAGTACTTTGGGTGAAAACATCATGTGGTAGTAGAAATACAATCAAGATTTATAGGAATTTATATGTAGTTTTTTGTGTGATATTATTCACTAAAAATGTGTTTAACTAACCATAGTAGAGTTCAACATTATTTTTTTCATGGATTGGGTTTCAATTTATCATTCTAAGACATATTTAAGATCCAAATTTTTTATGAGATCTCATATCATTGAAGCCCTAAAATGAAGATGTCAAATTGAATAGATATGGTAGTGAATGTCAAATTGATAATGTTTTCGAAAAGTTGAAAATTTATCAGATTATTTATGTCTCAGTAGTAAATGAATATGTGGATGTACATCCTGATGATTATCTTAATTTTTTTCCTAACTAGGAGGTTGAGTTTTCTGTTAAATGTTTTCCTTATGCTTTTGCTATTTAAAAAAAACCTAACCAAATATATCAATTATAAATTTTGAAATATAAGTTTATTTAAAGGATTTATATAAGTCCCCACGAATTTAGGTTTTATCTCTTTTTAAATAAATTTAATATATTGATTAGTTTACATTATACACAACACTAATCTTAAACGAAGCACGACATACTATTTAATACTGTTATTTTAACACGACCATCACAACCTAAACATTAATTTTGTGGGTTTTAATATGATTGACTATATTTTGAAATATATTTGAAGTTAATATTCAATAAAAATTTATTTATTCACTCCTATTAAATAAACACATAAATTTTAGTAAAGCCATTTTATTCTTCAAATATAAGGTTTAATAAAAAAGTGATTTTTACTTCTTTAAGAGGGAAAAATATTATTATTTTTTGATAATTTAAGAAATATTATTCGATAAAATGTACATCATTTTTGTAGTTATTTAATCAATATTATATTATAGTGATTTTTTGGGTATTTTTATGAAATTATTTAATTTCAATTAAAAGATAAAATTACTGATTTTTTAAAATTATCATTTTATTAATAAAATTCCATGTTAATTTTAATTAGATATAAAATTAAAGAAACATATATTAGGTTATATATAATCTAATTAATTTAATTTTAATCATAATTATACATTATTTTCATAGTAGTATATTTTTGGGCTTAAAAAATTATTTTTCAAGAAAACTATTCTTCGTTACTTTTTTCGAGATTAATTTAAAATAAATTAAAAAATATATGTGCTTTTAGATATTAATAATCGAATATATATTTGGATTCATAAGGTCAAAATATATTTAATAGTTCCATTTTAAATTTTTCCAATATGAATAGTAACATTAGTAATTTGTTTTAGCACATTATAGATTAAATTGCGTAATTTTAGATAAATATTGAAAGACTAGGACTAGAAAATGACACTAAGACATGATAAAATTTAGTAGAATGAGTAACTATATTTCATTATCATATGGGGTTTGTGTATATGACTATTTATGGACATTTTAATTAGATTATGACCTTTATAAAATTTTATCTAATGAAATGTTAAGGATGTCACATTCACGATTTGAATAAATATAACATTTATAATACGGGTTCATACAAAGGATATATTATACTATAAATCATATTTCTAAGTATAAAAGATTCTTATACATAATATAAATTTATTTATTAATTTTAAGAGAAAAATTAATACATTTAATAATTACACAATGATGATGAAATAAATATTTAACTAATGGAAAATTAAATAAATTTTATTAATAATATTAAAACTGCTAGAATATGAAATAATTATGGTGATTAATTAATTTTATAGATGAAATATAAATTATATAGAGGTATTAAGTTATTTTTCTCCATGTTCTTTTGGTGAATTGATATACTTAAATGTCAATGTAATGAATAGTTTCTAAAGTGACACTAATAATATTTTAAAATAATCAATATTTTATTAAATGTTATAAAGTTCCAAAACATAATAAATTCATGTAGGTGATTATTAAATGGTTTAAATATCATCCATGATCCGTTTATATGTTTTTTCATTTTATAGTTATAATATTGACCCATAAGTAGTAAATATCACTATCATCATGATAGAGTTATAAGGGTTAAAACTAAATAGTAAGGGTAAGAATATAACCTAAACATGTATAAAAGTTATTTTATGAGAGTATTTCAACCCATAATAATGATAGATTCCTAATAAATTAATTTGGGAAAATTTTTTATTTAAAATTATTGTGAATTTATGTAATATTTTGGGAGTTTTAAAAAATTCCTCAAACATTAATTATTATAGTGTACTCCTTCTTTCACTTCTTTACACAAAATTGTGACATATAAATAGACCATAATATTCCCATTTCTATTCATAAGATTTTTATCCATTTAATATAGGTTATATTACATCCAAAATTCATTCCTTAAAACCCTTAGGAATATATCAAAATGAAGTCTTCCAAAGAAGAGGTAATCATCCTTATAAACTCTTTCTTTTTTTGTTTATTCTTGTACTTCCTCTTTATGTGTTTTTTACGTAGAAAATAAATAAATAAAGTATCATATATATTTTGATATTATATTAATATTATGAAACAACCATATTACATTTTTATATATCCTATGAAAATCAAAAGCATCGTGTGGGCATACATATGACTTATAATCATCACATTTTGATGTAATTAATTTTTCAACAGCACATTACAAGGATGGGAATAATTTTGAAAATAATGAATATAAGATATAATTTTAAAATTATTTTTATTTTTTAAATTTTATATGTCATCAATTTTCCATAACCATTCACAATTAAGGGAATTATACCTTCGCTCATGTATACGTACAGCCAACCATCTCTACGACATGATGTGATTCTGTTTCCATGACCAATATTCAAGAATGATTAGAAAAATGTATATATTGAATAAAAATGATATCTATGACTTTTATATAATTATGTATATGATGTAAAAATATAGTATGCAAAGGAACATGAACATACATGACATAGCATAAATGGGAGAATAATGTATTTAACAGCCAAAGCAAGGGTAATAATTATATTTTATTAAAATGCAGGTTATAAGATGATATGATAGGATCATATAAGATATCATAAATTTTAATTCAGTTTTAGAATAAACAAATAACATTATTTAATCAATTATTAAATATGATATATAATGTTAAAATAAAAGAAAGAACAGTGTAAGGGATTTCTTAACATAATTTCAATTCATTAGGTTAAACTTCTACTTTATATATTATAAAATGCTAATGTTACATGTTAAATAAAATTTTATTATCATATGTTGTATTCAAACATATATTATCTGGATTTCAAATTGATACACATAATCTATATATTTTATTAACGCTCAAATCAATGAAATGATCTTTGTATGGGTTCGTCATATCACTTTTACTTTTGTGAGACATATGTCATATCAACCACTAATTTATTTTTTGTGGTTTATAAAGTTACCATTTAATATATTTTATCATGAATAACTATGATTTCATTATATCAAATGTTTCATTCTATGTTACTTATTTCATGGTGAATATGATCCAACTATTTACAAAGTAGTAAGATTTTATTTAACAGTCTCATCCTTATTCAAGATTGTTTTTATTTATATATCTTATGATGAATATTTCATTTACCGGCCCATGATTTCTAAAAAATTATTTAATATTTTAACAATTCTCCTTTTTTTTAAATTCATATTCCCTTTTAATGACTTTTAAAAAATGTTTTAAAAATTAGAGTTATAATTTTTTTCCAGAAAGGTGGTTTATAGTTATGCCTATAAATTTTTGAAATGAATGCAGTTTAAATTATATATAAGGAATATAAATTCCATTCCTTCATGACTCTATAATGATTTAATTTTTTCTTTATGAGTTTAATTGGTAATTTTAAAATAAAATGATCTCATTATTACGTGGTCATTTTTATATTTGATTTATTTTTTAATATAAAAAAGGAATTTTTCTTGAAGAAAAATGGTGGGTTCCTTTATAAAGTTTTTTCATTTATAGAATCATCCTTTGATGAAATTTATTTTGAATAATTTAATGAAACTATTCATAATATGTTTTGGTTCTTTTTTGCATATTATTATTTGCGAAATATTGGAAAATATATATTTTTAACCCAATACATATATATGATGATAAGAAACATTATTAATGAATTAAACTGATTATTAAATATTTGGTAAATTATTTGGACATTCGTGAATAGATAGGGACATTATATAGAAATTATCCTTGATGTATCGGTAGTCTCATTAGATGAATATTTTGGAAAAATTAATTTTTTACCTATAATGATTAAATTGTCTTATGAAATGTCTTAACAGTAAGTGTGAAATGTTCATAGGAAACATGAAATCCAATATTTATGCCTTTTAATCCAAAATAATTCAGCTATTATTATACATGATATTTTTACTATGATATTATGTTTGGATTAATATTATTCTTACATTATAGATTAAGTCATATTTTTTACATTTCCATAGTTATTTTTGTCTTATCTTCTCATGATATAAAATTTATTCATTAAATGGAATGTCTATTAATATATTTTCCTTGAGATGATGATTATGATTAATTTTTTATTTATTCAAGATAGTTTCTATCATATGATACATTCAAAACTCATCTAATAACACCCTTTTTCTTTTTCATTTCTCTCATATATGAAGAAGAAATTTTGAAAAGATCTCAAGGATACATAAATTTTAATATCACTATATTGTATCTTATGTATTCTATTATAATGCGTGTATTAAAAATGTATCTTTTTTAACAAAACTACTAAATTATCCATTAATATGTGATGTGATTCCCTGTATTTTATTCTAAGTTAATATAAAATACACTGGCTCTATTCTACTAGGGATGGGGTCATTAATGTTTTTGTCATAAAATATTAGTAGAAAATGTGGGAAATATATTTAGGAAAATATAGAAATATAAACATATGAATGAATTTATGTATAATTATAAGCAGAATATAACATTTTATATATTTTATGATGACCATAGATAAACTAATTTAATCATAAGTATCCATAGATTGGTGAGAATGTGCCATGTCTTTGATATATATTGAATGTCACTTTGATTATTATAGTTTGATATTCAATGACTCAGGATTTTGATGATTTTTGAAGCATATATTTCATCATTAACTTAGGACCTATATACACCATCATGGGTTTTTTAATATTAATTTTGATTAATAGTTTGAATTATTATACACCCATTTATGGATTTATATTATGTGAGTTAATCATGATTATGGATATTTGGGAGATATTTTTTTAGTAAAACCCATTATTTTAGAATATATGTTAGTGAGACGTTTATTTTAGGTATAATACCTTTACACTTTATGGATATAATTATTATGGTAAGGATAACCTTGAGGTTTTATATTATTATTGATTTCAATTTTACTATGGGTTATTATATTTTTTGAAATGAAAAATAAAAAGTATGAGATAACCTTTGAGTATAAAAAATGTCTTTAATGTTTGATATATTAAGTAAAATTTTAAGTTTGTTTATCAAATTTATTGATATAACTATTTAAAACCGAAAAACTAAAGGTCAAGTGACAAGACATTTCTTCTAAAAATCCCATGAGACTTGAATACCCAATCGATGGGAACAATGGGCTCATCACCTACCACTGAGCTATGTCAATTCCTGCTTAGTATGAAATAGTTTTACTTATTTAACTAATATGATAAATAATGTATAATTTCATTTGGATAAAATAATTTTTATCATTTATATATACATAGGATTGGAAAATGATTTAGTTTTGATGTGATTAATTTTATTTTTTTATGACATTCTCAATTTTGTAATCCCGAAGTGAGTATGTTAAAAATATTATAATAGAATTTTATGTGAGGAATAAAGGATGAATTCTATTTTGGAAGAATATATGATTCATTTTCGATAAATATTAAATTTATCTTCGTAGAATATGAAAAAAAAAATTAGTTTTTGGGATTCATTATTATGTAATAATATTTTTAAGGAAATTTAAGTAATCCATTTTATTAAATTATCCATGTAGAATTTTTGGTATTACTATTGAATTTAGGTTGATTAATATTATTTTCTTCAAATAGGGATTTATTCTTTTAGAATTATATTATATTGTACTAACCATATCGGTTTTGATTAAAATATAAAGATGGGAGTAATATATTGTTTTTATTTTTAGGAATTATTTATCCATATAATTTTAATACAGTTTTTTAGTCATAATTTTTTTTAAATAAAACTATCATCATCATTTAGATTAAAAAGATGAGTATGTGGTTGAAATTTATTAAAGAATGAAACTCCATATTCCAAGTGATTATACATTATTATGTCCTTATTCTAGGAAGTAAACCAATTCATTAACTATAGGAAAATAATTTCTAATGAAAATAATAACTCTTTACTTTACATGAAATGAAATCAGTGGAGTTTTAACCGATTACAAATATACAATTTTGGGATTGTTGAAATTCTAATGACCATGTCTATAATCACTCTCCATAAAAATATGATAGTTATATTTCTCTTTAATGTTTATATATTTAAATTTCAGAAGTGTTATAATAATTAGAATACTAGTTTTTTTACCCAAAAATGCTCATTTCCCTCTTTTTAAGAGGATGTTTTATTGACTCTATTTATGATGTGGGTTTCCTAAAAATGAATCTTCAAATATCAACCATCAATTTCAAAAGTTCACTTCTAAATTAATATGAAATAATTTTTAGAGGTGGGGATAATGTTATACCACATTGTTTTATGGTATGTATTCTTTTAAGTAAATTCAATTTTTTCAATAGTTGCATTGCACCCAACACCGAGCTAAAAAATGTTCCATACTATTATATATTATTTATTCAAAAAGGCTGTTATAACCTCGAAAATAGTTTAGCAGCTGTGAAAAATATTAAAAATATTTTGAAATATATATTTAATGGTAATATTCAATATAATTTTATTTCTTCATGCATAGAAAGAAACACAAAACTTTTAGTAAAGTTATTTTTTTATTAATAAAATTATTAATCAAAAATTAATTTTTATTTATTTGTATGGTAAATTATTATAATTAATAATTGAAAATATTATAAAATTTAATTGATAAAATTTATATCACTTTTTAAATATGTATATAAATATTATATTATATTGAATTTTTTGTATCTTTATTTAAATATTGATATTCCAGTTTAGGGTAAAAATTACTAATTTTTATAAAATTGTATTTTTATTTTAAAAAGATTCTTTTTTATTTTAAATTATATAAGTGTAAATTACCTAAAATTTAGTTATATATAATCTAATTAATTTAATTTTAATCTTCCGTATACCATTTTGGGTATATGTACATTTTGGGGATTAAAATGCATTTCTCAAGAAAACTGAATTTTCTTGCATTTTGCGGGATTTATCCAATATCAATTTATGCAGATTATTGGTTTTAAATCATTAAGAATTTCGTCCATTTTTTTATTCAGAAGGTTTAAATTTTTTAAATAGGTTCTTTTAAATTCTTTGTCCAAATTAATAGTATCTTTATTACTTTTTATCACCATTGTAAATGGATAATTTTATCATTTAGGTAACAAGTAAAATGATAATGGCCAGAATATAACTTTTAGAGTTTCCCAAATTTTAATTTTTGATTTGTTTTATTCTATAATCATTAAAGGTTCAGTAATGCGTCCAATTATGTTATTTTTAATTTTATTATAATTTTTACGATATTTTATTTAAATAAAACTAATAGATGTCACATTAATGATTAGAATTATGATGGCATTGTCAATAATGGATAATCTAGAGGATATATTTGATGGAAAATATTATTTTTAATGATAAGATATTTATATATTTCATGGTAATTATGTTTATTTTTTAGTGAATAAATAATTACCATAAATATTTACCCAATAGTGATACAGTAATTATTCAATTAATGGAATGATTAAATAAATTAAAATAAATATATTTCAAATTATATTAAAATATTTAATTATGGTGCTCTAAAAATTTATAGATTAATTTCACATTATATAGATGTTTTAAAATATTTTTTAAATTAATATTTTTATATTGATATTTCTTAAATTACAATTTATGAATTGTTTCAAAATATATTGTAATTATATATTAAAAAAATTAACATGTCATTAAATGATAAAAAGATAATAAAAAATTTAATTTTTCAAAAGTGATTATGTAATAATATAAATATCAACCATGACCCATTTATTTTTTCTTTTCCTTTTATATTTTTAATTAAGATCATCAAACTGTAAAAAAAAATTTCATGGTAGAGTTGAAATGGTTAAATAATTGTCAAAACAAAATGGCAATGACAATAATTTAACCCTAAAAATTATAAAAATTATTTGAGGAGATTGTATTGTCCCAAATTCATCTTTTATTCTAATAAATCACCTTTTAGAAATTTTTAATTGAAATAAATTTATATTAATTTTGTATTTTCCGAATTTCCAAAAGTGTTGAAATCATCAATTAAAAATTGGACCCATTCCTTCACTACTTTACACCACATTTGGAAATCTATCTCAACCAAAATCTTCCCATTTATCTTAATAAAATTCTTATAAATTTTGTATAGGTAATTTTTCTACCAAGTTACTAACCCTAGATCCCTTATTATGATATTTAATGAATGTCCTCTGAATAAGTTGCAATCATCCTTATCAACTCATTGGAGTTTATTTCTTTTTCTACATCCAATTCATGTGTTTTTTCATAATAAATTAATAAATCCATAAAAATATATATAATGATATTTTAATATGAATATGAAAAAAACCATATTCCTCTTATTATTCGTTCTATGGAATATTAAATCATTGTGTGTGTGCACATACGACTCACTGACTCCACATAGTGGTGTAATTCATTTTTGTTCACCAATATACTTGATGGAAATAATGATAAAAATAATAATAGATATATGTAATAATTACAACATTAATTTGATTCCAAAAAACATATTATTTCACACATTTTTTTAAAACATTCACAATTAAGGGAATGATATAGTCACCTGTGTGTATGTATGACATGCCATATCCACGAAGCGATGTGATTCATTTTTAATAATCAATTTTCAATAATGATTATAAAAATTTATCTGGTGAATTAATATGATATCTATAAAATTAATATAATTTTATAGATGATGGAATATTTTCCTATTTAAAATATCCAAAATATACCTAAAAAATAAATAGAAAAATAAAGTAGTTAACTCCCAAAATATAGGAAATAATGAAATATCAATAACAAAGTGCTAATAAAATGATATAAGAGTATCATTAATGATATAATAAATACGAATATGGTTTTTGAATAAATTAATTACATTATTTAATCCATTATATAGAATTTTAAGGCAATCTCACATAAAGTAAACTACAGGGTAAGGTAATTCTTAACTCAATTCCAATTCATTAGGTTTAACTTGTACTTCATTGATTATGTCATGATGATATTATGTGTTAAATGATTTTTTTTATTTTATATTAGTTAAAACTTTTTTATGTGGATTTAATATTGATAAAAAAAATTATTAATTGTATTAATGCTAACTTTAATAATTTGATCATTATAAGGGTTTCTCATCTCCCATTTACTTCTATGAAACATATGTCATATTCAACACTTTTTTCACTTTTGTGGTGTGTATACCTCCCATTTGATATATTATATCATGAATATATAATTATCATTATTTCTAATTTTTCACTTAATATTATTTACTTCTCTAGTAGACTGATTACATAGTGAAAATGATCTATTGTACAATCAAATAATTATTTGAGAATGTTTATGTTTATGGCTATGTTGAGGAATATTTATTTTACATTTCCTTATATTAAAAAATTGTTTTTTATATTCAATAATGATGGTTAAATTCATTATTACACCTTTTTTATTTCAAATTAATGTTTTAAAAATAGTCATGTTATTGTTTTCAAGCATTTTATTTAATATTTTTGCATACCAATGGTGTGAAAAGACTTTTTTTTGAATTATATTTCATTAACAGTATTTTCAATGATCATGGATCCTTAATGATTTAAAATTTTCCTTATATTTTTACAAGTTATTTTCAATGGAAGTGATTTCTTTATTACATGTATTGTTTTTTACATTTTTGTTGTTATCTTTCAAATGACAATATAATTTTCCTCATGAAATAATCATGTTCTATCTATTATGTATTTTAAACTATAAAAACATATTCATTTATGTTTATGTTGGGTATATACTTTTATTATAATATTAATCATAATTACTTGGATGTTTTATGAATAAATTTGCTTTGAAAATGTCTATAAATCAATATATTTGACTCCAAATGGATAATCAATGAAAATAAACATTTTTTGTGAATTAAATCGATTATTCATTATGTGAGGGTTTATTTGGACATGTAAGAATGGTTTAGGACCATAGATTGAAAATCCCCTCAATGCATCTGTAGTATCATGAGATGAATATTTTGGCCAAATTGAATGGGGTTCTACACCTAATTACAGGACTATCTTGAGGAAGGTATTAACGACAGTGTTATAATGTTCCTGGAAAACATGAAGTCCAATAGATAAGTATTTAATTAACAAATAATTTGGTAATCATTATCTCAGATATTTTTTCTATGGTACTATCCCTGGATTAAGATTTTAGTCTAGTTATTGATTAATGGATATTTTTTTACATTTCCATTGTGATGATGAATTATCTTCTCATGGTAAAAAAGATAGTTTTTAAATGGGTTATTTGTTCAATTTTTTACTTTTACATAGTAATTATGTTTTATTTAATATTCATTCAAGATAGATTCATCCATATATAACCCCTACCGAGAATATAATCGGACCAATTTTTTCTTTTCCACAAGATATGAAGAATAAAATATTGAATGAGTTCAAGGATGATGAAACATTACTATGACTATGTTGTATCTTATATTGTTTATTATAATGCCTGAAAAATATTTGTATTTTTTCCAATTATAAAAAAATTAGCCTTTCTAGATGTGATTCCTTGTATCTTATAAGAATGTAATGAAGAATACACTTGCCTCGAGCTACTAGGGTTGGGGTCTTTACATTAGTTTTAGAAGATCAACATGGGGTGCCCATTTTTTATTTTTTATATAGAAATATTGTTCAATGAGACATTCCATTAATTATAGATACTGGAATAACATAAATATTAATAAAATGTATCATTTTCCCTTTATTATTAATTTTTTGTTTAGATCTCAAGAGAAGATTATTTTTTTGATGATTAATCTCATGTAATGGTATCATTATTTGAATGTAGAGGATTATGAGACTATCAATACAATATTTTATAGTAGATATGATAATTATGAGTTTGTAGTTATATTTTTTTGAATTTATAACACACAATCTTTATTTAGGGATATTATGAAATTAGTTACCAATGAAAATTTATATATATTAGTGGAAGTGTTAATTGATGATATATTTTTTTTCTAAAAATCATGATGATCATGAAAGAATCATTGGGATTATTTAGAAGACGTTTACTGTAAATAGAATATATATGAAATTTTGTAAATATGAATTTTGGTTATATTAGATTTCATTCAATGGGAATATTATTTCTTAATATATAATATATTGTGACACTAATAAAAAATTTCGGGATGAATGTCCAAGAACATTAACTATCGCTTTTATTCATAGATTTCATTGATTAGTGGGTTAATATATGTGATTTGTCGAAAC
Organism: Viscum album; assembly: GCA_963277665.1. Lineage (NCBI taxonomy): Eukaryota > Viridiplantae > Streptophyta > Magnoliopsida > Santalales > Viscaceae > Viscum > Viscum album. The sequence goes on from OY728165.1 coordinate 1,041,547,033, forward strand.
CATTGCTTTGTTATCTAGTTCTCTTACGACTTTAACATGAAAAAAAGTTAGATTAATCTGGATGAAATAGTGTAATAATTATTTCTAGGAACTAAACAAAGATAGGTTTATGATCCAGTGTTTTTCATACCATATAGAAATGGTGAGTTTTTAATCTAATATGGTGATTCATTAAAGGTAAATAGTTATGTCCTGATACAGAATGTGCAGGTAATTTCTTATGATTCAAGTGAAATTAGCCCTTAATAATTACATTATTTTAACATTTATATATAATTAGATTTTATAGAATTTTTTTAAATTTAAATAATCATTTATATGGATTAAAGTGTGAAATTTATATTAATCAGAAATTATTTAAATAAATGTTTATTAAGAATTAGGTGAACTTCATAAAGTGAAGATAAATAAATGTGATTTTAGATTATAACTATAAAATTCATTACAATCATGGGAAGTAAAAAAATAGTTGATTCTTTGAGTTGGAATGATAATGTTACATTAACCATGTTATGTGTGAAACATAATCCTTTTGATAATGATTTGATGGATTTTATCTGAGAAATTATACATGTTGTAACATACTCTATTCTATTTCATGTATCAATACAATCAACTCTTTTGTAAGGATTTATTTATAATAAAAGGTGGATATTTTTTTGTATGAAAAGGTAGAATCTTTTAGAATGAGATGTTTCCAAAGGTTTATATTGATGAAAATTGGGTAATCAGATTTAGAAAACATTTTAATTACTTTTTATTCTTAATGGATGAGATAATTTTTAATTGAATCTCATATATCCTTATTTTTTGTTCATACTTACACCACCAAGATATACATAGTTCATTAGGAATATAACTAGTGGTATTGAATCAAAATAGATATACTTGAAATTACCAAGAACTTTTTCGCTTAAAAATAGGTAAAATAAGAATAAAAATTACATAAGAGCATTTGTTAACCTTTTTGTCTCAAAGTGGGAATATTTATCTATTTTTCACACAATTGGATTATAAAATATATAATGATGTAATAATTTGATTTTTTTTATATGTTGATTGATTGATTAAATCTAATCACCTTCCCCACATTCATGATACTATAAATTTAATTAAACTTTATTAGATGTTCCTCAATGAGATATTAATGTATTGTGGAGTTCATATCTACACTATATTTGACAATGAGCATGAGATTAGATTTATTTTCTCAAAATTCTTTTATATTTATTTGGGTACTAAATAAAATTTCAGTACAACTTTTCATCATCAATATAATAGATAGTTATAGAGAATGATTTAGACCATGGAAGAAATGTTTCTTGTTTGTTAAATATAATTTTAGGGAATTTAGTATCATCATAATTCAATAGTTTATTTCTTTTATAATAAATGTTTTCATTCTATTTTACATATGGATCCTTTTGTGGATATACATAGAATGAAAATAATAATTAAAAAATATTGGGATAATGTAGGTGGAATGATTTTTTTGGACATGAATATGTAGAAGAAATTAATGATAATGTGAAGATGATTCAACAATATATGAGGATGGATAATATTAGGTGAAAAGTTTATGAAGAACACTTGTGTGATGATCATTATATCATTGTAGGAAATCATGCGTTATTAATTTTCTCTATTGAAATGTGTTATGTGTTTTTTTAATGGAAGATATGTTTTTTGTTCACTTCAACATATGAAATAATTTCAAAAATAGATAAGATTAACAATAATTTTCTTTTCATGTTCGTTTTTTTCAAGTACATAATGAATTTTTTTGTTTCATTGTAATAAAAATATATTCCACTTGCATCTCAATTTTTCATCCTGCATGTAGATTAGTTGGAAGAAAACCATTAATATAAGGAACAACCTATTAATATTCATAACTATAGAGAGTCGGTGTTATCCAAAAATATTATTTACAATTTTATATTTTTTGGAGAAACCATATGATCAAAAACATATTATGGGAATCTAAAAATATTATTAGGGAATGAAAACCCAAATTCATTAATAAATGATTTTAATTTTGACAATGTAATTTAATGATAGGGATATTATGAAACAAAAAATTATTATTACTAATAAATTTAATGTCTTATTTGTATTTATTAATTTCATTTTATAGTGTTATATTCCTTATAAGAATATAAGTCAATTTTTTAATTGAGAAGAAAACTAATTATTTGTAACCAAACTGAGATTTATTGAATAATATGGTTTTATTTAAAATATTTATTTATTAATTATATAACATGGTTTTTATAGAATCAAATTAATTATGTATATCAGCATAAAAAAATTAATGGGTGATATTTTGGAATTTTTTTGAAAAAAATTATTTTTCAGTTGATAGTGACAAATACTAATTTTTTTTGAAACATTATTTCCATATCATGAATTTAGAAATTATAATTATATTTTTGACTAGTTATAAAAACATAATTTCATTATGTTTATAAAAACCCATTAATTCCTTTTTAAATGAATTTTATAATTCAATTTGGGTTAAATCAATTTATACTTAAGAACTATTTTTTCTTAAAAACTATTTTTATCAGGTTTTCCAAAATAAAGATAAAATTAAATTCTTCCACATATATGAATTTAATTTTGAAAAATGGTGTCCATATATGGAATCATGATGAGAAGTTTTTTAAAATGGGTCTTTATTTACTATTAGACATTATAAATAATATCTATTTGAAATAATTCTCCCCACAATAAAGGTGAATTAGGTAATAAAGGTTATAAATAATATAAGAGGGACCAAAAGTGATCTTAAAACATCTCATTATCCTATTGGTGTTTTTTATTTTTGAATATATTGAAAATATGGAAATAATGTTACATATTAATTTATTTTGACCATTATAATATTTATATAAGAGATAAAGGCAAAATGTCACTTCGTTTACTTGAATATCAATAACATTTTTTTGATAGAGATAAAAAATCAATTGATTGGTTATAAAATTTTATTTTAATGAAAGATTATTTTTCTCAATGGTAATGTATTTATATTTATTATGATGAAATAAATAACATAAATTATTACATAACACTAACACCACATCTATTCCATAAATAGAAAATAAAATAATTAATACTGAAAATAATAAAAGTAATATATTTGTAATGAATTATTATTTTCCATGTTTCTAAAGATAAATAATAAATTTTATGGGTATGATGAACTATTATATTCAAATACAATAACTATCATAGTGTTTTCAATGTCAAATAAAATAAATAGTTCAAAAACGACCTTAATGATATTTAATAATAATTTTTTTTAAATATTTAAAATTCATACGAATACTATTTATAGTGTCTTTATTGGAATATTGTTGAAAATATCATCCATGGACCATTTACATACCCATTTATATTTTTATCAACTATCATGACATATAAAAGGTAAATAAACATTTTAATCATTGTAAGCTTCAAAAGGGTGAAATAATGGCCAAAACAAAATGACAAGCATAAAAAATTTCATAAAACTATAATTTTATTATTTTTAAAGATTATATCAGATAATATTTATCTTCTTTTTGAATTATAAGATTTTGAGATATTTTACAATAAAAATTACATTATATTAACTAAATACTTTACGAAATTCTATGACCACCACTCCCCTCCCTAATTATAGGGATCCTTATCATTTATTTTCTTCCCAAATAAAAATCTTTTGGTTCCTCTAATATTTTCAAAAATACATTACTGGAATCCCAAAACATTTCTTATATTTCTTATATTAATCATAAATCCAACACAGGAATTATTTTGGTGTAAATCTAAAAAGTTTGTCTGGATAAGAGATATAGTTCTTAACCAAGAATTTATATTTATTTTAAATTATAATTCATTAAAGTATTATTACAGAATGATGAAATAAAATCTTTGATAAATTACATTTATTATATGTTATTATTTATTTTCAATAATCTATATCGATATCCTCATCCTACAAACGGAGAAAGAAAACATCATTCGTTAGTATGTGTGGACTTCCACCACCACAACATGATTGGTTTTTTTGTATAACCGCCTCTCATGGATGATTATAATTATGGACTTAATATATATATATATATATATATTATTCAGGGAATATTTTTCATTCATCAAATGTATGATTAGTTAAAATTTTATAAATTTCCATCTATTGAAAATTATATCATTGTTCTTATGTATATGTAGAATATTTTTCTTTCATCACCATGATATATGGATAACATTTATAATTTTATTTGTATAAGTTATATATAATTTAGGATATAAAAACAAGTTTGTAGTGATAAAATCATAATTACCTTCTTTCCATCATGATAATTAATAAATTAAAAAGATACTTATACATATGCATGACATACTATCTCCAAGATTATAACATAGTTTATTTTACAAAACCATCATTTTTTTTCTTAATGATATATGTTTATTATAAAAAAATATAATTATTGATTTATTATTATTTTTTAGAATATTTATGAATAACCTCAATGACCATTGTAAACCTATTGATGTCTATTTGTACATATGAGATGAATATCATCAAAATTTCTAAGAGGAATGTAAATGATTAACTAATAGAATATAACATGGTAATAAATAATATAAAACTAGTAATATCAATGAAGATGTATCAAAATAAGGCCACTAATTAACATAATTTTTTTATTCTGGAATATAAATAATGTACATGATAAGTCTGACTCGAGGTAAGAAAAACATTAATTAAAAACCACATTTAAAATATTTATTTTATAAATATTTTTCTCCCATATCCAAATTCATAAAATTAATTTAAAGATGTAATTTTATAAAAATAAATAAATTTTTAGGTAAATATTATTTATTTTATAATATTTTTATACTGTTTATCAAATGTACTTCTTCTAATTATTTTATAAGGAATTTTTTGACTTTCGTAACAAAAGACAAAACAAATGATCGATTTTATCATTACAGTGTTAGTGGATTTTTCTAATTTACTAAACCTTATTTTATATTTGGATTCCTTTATAATAACTCATTATTTAATCAAATAAAAAACCCTTTATCCCATGTTCGTGTTATTTTTTATATCATAATTTTTTTAATTAAATGGTATTTTAATGCTCGAAATTGTTTTACATATGGCTTTAAATGATTTATTCAAGAGTTTTATTAAGAAGTTGTCAATGTTTATAATACATATTTCATGATATTTTCCTTGGAAATTTATTATGATGATGTTTGGTCATGATGTAGATAATTATGACTGCTAATATCGATAAATATCATGGTTTCAGGTGAAACCAATTTAGATTAGATGTTGTGTGAGCTCGGTATAGCTCTCCAATTCATTAGCTGAAAATTATGTTCTCTATAAAATTATATTTTATGTTTAATTAATAGTGATTCTAGTTGTAATGGATCTAGTATGATTTCTATAAAGATGGTTTTATAATGTAGAAAAAAGGCATATCTTTTATTTTCAATGTTTTTCCATTAAAATCAGAAGATTTCATATGGTAAGATAATGATATTTTTAAATGAAGGATTTTCTCATTTTAGGGTAAGAAGTTTTGTTCTTTTGAAATTGTTTTAATGGGTTCCTTTGGTTTTTATAAATCCATCATGTTAATTATTTAATAATTTTTATCTTATAATTTATCTTATTAAAAAAAATCAGCAGTACAAATAATTTAATGATTTCATAAATCATTATTTCAGATTAATTATTTTTATATCAATGAAAATATATTATAATGATATCATCTTTTTAAAATGTAATAATATGATTTTATATACATATTCTTTTTTATATTCATCTGATATTATGAAATTATTTCCAATAGTGTTTAGGATAACTAAATACAAACAAATAGTCATTATGAAACTCGTAATGATTTTTCATAAAAAGAAAACATGTTTTTTGTTTAAATGTATTTATCGTGGGAAAATAAATAGTAATGTGATATTTAGATAATGTATTGAATGGGATTGTTATGTAATAGTTATGATCTAGTTCTTTACAACACTAAATTAAAATGGGTCATAAAAATGAAACAATGTAAAGACCCAAAAATCCATGTAATTTTTTTTAAATTATATGGAATTATTCTGAGTCGTTGTTTTCTGACGGCATGTAATTCTGAGGCACGAAGTGCCCCGAATTTTTTTCGTAAGTTTCTGAGTATATTCAGTGAACTTAAGAGCGGGTTTTGGTAACTTTAGAACCGGTGCTCGGAATTGAAATTTGAGGGCATCGGTGAAATCACAGTGGCAGTGATTGCTTAATGGGACCTTCACCTCAGCTGCATTTGGTCGTGAATGAAAGTTGGTTTTCCAACCTTTTGTGGAAGATAAAAAAATATGGAATAAAATAAAATTGTTTAAACTTAAATTTTATTTTATTAAAATATTTTTGAATTAATGTGGGGTCCACCTGAACTAAACCCCCACATTCATTCTTACAAAAACCCTCCTTCATTAAATAATGTGATTAAGGGGAGACTCCTCAAATTGATGTGTTGGTTGCCCTCCTTTGGGAGTTGCGAGAATTGATATTTTGGTTGTTCGAGGAAACCAGGGAGGAATAACTCTTCTTCCTCCAATAACGAACATCTTCTTCTTCTTTGATCTCCTACCGGAACAAGGTAGGAAGCTCCATCCTTAAAGAACCCCAACGTCTTCGTCCTTGACTTCTTCGTCTTCTTTTCTGACGTTAACAAATACGAGGTAGGGGTTTGAGATTTGTTAATTGTTTCTCATTCTTCATTTCCCTTCATGGATTAAGATTCGAAGTTACGTGCTACCACTCTAATGTGGAGGGTGCGGGCCGAACGAACATGACCCGACCCCTCCTCCTTGATTTTTGTATTTTGACACTAATCTAGGCACGAGTCCGGCTTGAGAAAATTTTAATCAATGATGGTCGCGGATCGAAGGCGATGTCCCGAGTAGTGCAAAGCTACTCTAGGAATGAGAATCGGGCCACCAGAACTCATCCAGTGACCCGTGGAAGGTTCACCGGTGGTCAGAACCGGTGAATGTCACCAGAAATGAAGGTAAGGGTGGCCGACACTCCGGCCAACTACGTGGACGGTGGCGGCACAACTGCACTGCTGGAATGGTGGGTTGCGGCCGATGGGTCGCGTCAGTGCAGCGGCAACTGGCGAAAGGCCGGCCACGAAGAAAACCGGAAGCCCGGGCCGCCGGGTTGTCGGGGAAGGCGCGGTGCAGCACATGCCACGTGCAGAAGCGAGGGGCCGCGTCCTTTTTCACAGAAACGGAGGACGGGTGGTCGGCAGAGCCGGCCGCCGGAGGAGGCGTGGCGCAATCGCGTCGCACAGGATTCGGATGGCCGCTCGGCCATCCAGGAATAATGGGACCTACTGCATGGGTCCCGCGTGATATGGATCGGCGCCACATGCCTCGGTATTTGAACTGCCTGAACAGCTAAGTTTTTCGGGACTCCAGGGGGCGCGACCTCCCCCCTAGACACGGCTCGGGCGGACTCCATCGGGACCGCCAGCCGTGGGCCTAGCGCGGGCCTGACTGAGTGCGGGTCGGGCCACCCCCGCAGGCCGGGCCGCCCTCACGGGTCGGGTCAGACCCCAATCCGTACTCAGGTCGGGAAGGGTTGGGCCGAGTCGGTCTGACGGGGCCGGACCAGACCCTGACCCACTTTGACCTGTTCCCATTCATTTTCCAGTAACTTGAGCTACAGACGTTCGATTGATGAACTTTATGAAGCGACATAAACCTTGGAGGGAGATAGTTCTTTTGGTATACCCCACTTTATTTTTGAACACATTTGCGGTATGGATGGATTGGATCGAACCTAAATCCAACCGGGCCCGCGGAACAGAAATTCGAATAACTCTTAGACCGGGCATCCAATTGACGCGTCGTCGGTTGGATTGGGTTTCTTATGACAAGACGGATATTCTGGATACATCAACATGGGACTTCGTAACAGTTGATGTATAGACACTTTTCTTGAGGATCAGATTTTCCCGAAATCAAGTGTGCTTTGTGCGGAACCCTGTGGTTGGCTGCACTGTGATAAAGGGATCTTATGTGGGTTCAGCAGGACTGACTACTATTCCAGGATCCTACATGGGTTCGATAGCTCCAACTACTGTTCTAGGATCCTATATTGGTTCGACAGCTCTGATTACTATTCCAGGATCCTATGTGGGTTTCATAGCTCTAATTATTGTACCAGGATCCTATGTGGGTTTGACAGAATAGATGATTCAATGGCTACATCTGATCATCTCAATCTCTCTACATAAGTTGTATACCTCTGTGAGCTGTGCTTTGACTCTATTTTGTTATCAATGAGTTATCTCTCTTCCTTTATGGAACTGGTTATGCTTGGGCTTAAGAGTTAGAGCTGGTTTGTATTTGATTACATAGGTATATGTATGGGCATATACCTAAGTAGTGATGGATGATACCTTGTATTTGTATTCTTATCACTATGGTTTATCCTTAGTGGATTTTGGGAGACCATCAGGGGTCTTGGGGTCATTACTGAGTATCATCATACTCACCCCTACATGTGTTTCACCTACACCTTGTTGTGTTCTGTGCAGACAACGGACAGTAGTGATCGAGGCTGAGAGAGACGGAAGAGAGGCTGCTCAGAGCTGGACTTAGACAGGACATACATGAGGGATGACTTGGTCAAGATCTGTACCTACCCTTCAGGTAGGATTTCCCGGTGGATTATCTAGGAATTGTTTTTCCTTTTTCCTGTACTTGTACTTCAGTTGGGTTTGTATACTGGCCAATTTACTTCCATCACTCTTTACATTATTTGTACTTTTTGGTTATCTCTGGTTGTGTACAGTCTATGTGAGTTTCAGGTTTAAAGGCAGTGCCTTCCCATTTCTCTGGGATATACCTTTTTGGAGCTAGTCTCTAGCCCTTAGCCTAAGGAAAGCGGGCTTGAGGTAGTAACAGCATGGGCCTGTGGATGGGTTGTTGCAAATTGGTATCAAATTAGTCAGTTCTATCTTAGATCATTGGACTCTAATATTTTTATGCCAATAGTGTTAAGTGTTCTAGGTGTGGTTATCATTTTAGAGAAATCAGTTTTGTTGATGCAGTCGACGTATCCATACACTAGGACTCTGACTTCTGATTCCTGACTCAGTGCATGAAAACACTGATTGCGTGTGTGTTTCATTTGAAAAGTCTTCTTTGTGATATCTTTGAGTGAACTCACGAGGTATAACTTATTGATTGTGGAGCACTAGTTTCTTTTCAGGATGGCCCCGCACAGAGATCCATCCAGGGTTCCAGGCATTGTATGAGATGGCAGCCCACTGAGTGACAAAGCCTCGGTGTAGGTCCCTATCACAATGGAGGCACCAGTAGTACCACTACACGTTGGGCCACTGATGCCACTAGCCCCAGAAGCAGAGAGTGCATGCTGCCTAAGTGTGTTGCATGAGTTCCAGCGAAAGAGGCCTCCCGGGTTCCGGGGTGAGACTGACCCATAGACAACTATGGATTGGATGGAGGCTGTTTTGAGAGTCTTCATACTGGTAGGGACACCATATGACCATATAGTGATCCTTGCCACAAGTCTCCGTCAGGCAGAATAAGGAAGATGGTTGATCCTGCTGCTATAGGTTCATGACGAGGTGACACTTCGCTGGGCAGAGTTCGAGAGCCTATTTTAGGTGGAGTTTGTCCCAACCACCCTATGTGCAATGTGAATATAGGAGCTAATTCATCTGCAGTAGGGAATCATGATGGTTGCACAGTACTCAACGAGGTTCACCGAAATCTCGCACTACTCAAAAAATATGGTGTGGGTTCCATTCTTCCAGGCCCGGACCTTCAAGCAGGGGCTCAGGCAAGAGATTAGGGCTTCGATGGTCTCCCTCAACATCCTGACACAGGAGGAGGTATTAGAGAAAGCCCTCTTGGTGGAGAGTTTTCTTTCTTAGTAGTCACCAGCATCGATACCCACCACCGAGCATCATGTAGCAGAGTCTTCTATAGCTATCTGTAGACAAATGTCGCAGAGATCCAAGCAGACCAGGTCATTCGATGGACGACCTCAGGATACGGGTTTGGTGGTGTGGGGAACACGACACAGAGCCATCCATGCGAGGAGTAGGAAGTGCTACACATGTGACAGATAGGTTCACATGGCTCGTGTATCTCTGAACCGTTGTGCAGATGATTAGAAGATGGTCGAAGGACTTCCCAGGCAGAGACAGATATTCAATCGAGGCGGTCCACAGGGTGCATGCAGATGTGGCAGAAGAGTTGGTCGAGCAGCTGGTGGTGGGAGACATTTCAATGTGTTACCTCCATCACCACCAGGAGGTCAACCCCAACCATAAGAATCAGGAGGATAGGGGAGAGCTCAGCTCCAGAAAACTGAGGCTTATGATCATGTCGCTCCGAAGATGATTTGAGGTATGGTCTATGACTACTCCACCATAGTTGTAGTAATTATAGACACAGGTGCTAGTTACTCTTTCATTTCCAATATCCTCATTCAGAGCATGGAGATTCTGACGGAGTTGTTGGCTCGATCATTATGGATTGAGAATCCTATGGGAGCGGATTCGATGATTACGCTCTGGTGCTGGTAGTGTGTGATTACTCTAGGTGGTGAGAACTTCGGCTGAGATCTCTTAGTTTCGGCGTTGAGGCCTTACGACGTTATCTTTGGTATAGACTGGTTATCTGATGTCCATGCTCAGATTGACTATATTAGGTGGAATGTGCGGTGTGTCCACGAGGATGGGACGATATTTTCCTTGAATGGTGATAAGGGACCCTTTGCAGCATAGGATGGACTTCCCCAGAGGAGGGGGCAGCTGATTACTGTTTAGTTGGATAGACTTATCCTCGGAGCGGTCGATATGCAGAGTCCAAGATATCCGGTTGTGGTGGATCAGTACACATATGTTTTTCTTGATGAGGTGTTAGGAATACCTCCTTGCAGAGAGATATAATTTTACATCGACTTTTATTCTGGGACGGCATGGATTTCTATACCAGCGTATCGGATGGCTCCCGCGGAGCTTCGTGAGCTGCGAGTATAGCTGGGGGATTTGCAATGAATGGTGTTCATCAGACCTAGTGTTTCACCATGGGCAGCCCCAATTTTGTTTGCGAAGAAGGAGAATGAGAGTTTGGTGGCTCTTTCTGTATTACTGGCGCTTGAACTAGGTGACCTTGTAGAAGATGTATCCAACTACAAGGATTGATGACCTCTTCAATCATCTGAAGGGAGCACGTTGGTTCTCAAAGATAGACCTCCGATCGGGCAACCACCAGCTCAGAGTGCAGGACAATAATGTGCAGAAGATGAATTTCAGATATCGGTATGGCCACTGTGAGTTCATGGTTTTGCCATTCATCATAACCAAATCACCAGCTCTGTTCATGGTACATATGAATAGGATCTTTTTTTCATACCTTGATTGCTTTGTGGTTGTCTTCATCAATGACATCCTGATCTACTCAACTACCAAGCAAGAGAATGCATATCATTTATGGATAGTACTGGACAATCACTGAGAGCACCAACTTTATGGTAAGCTCTCGAAGTGACGGTTCTAGATCCGAGAAGTTTAATTTTCGGGACACGTCATCTCAGAGGTTGGAGTTTCTATGGGTCCAATGATGATTGAGTTTGTGCTAGCTTTGGAGCCACCTATGAGTGTAATGGAGGTATGGAGTTTCCTATATCTGGCCCGTTATTATCGGAGATTTGTGCCGGACTTCTCTAGAATTGCAGCTTCGTTATCGGAATTGATAAAGATGAGGCAACCACTTGTGTGGTCAGAGAGGTGCCAATGGAGTTTTTAAGAGATGAGGTAGAGGCTGACTAGTGCTCCCATCTTGAGGATACCAGAGGAGGGATTTTGGTACGTGGTCTACTGTGATGCATCAGGGACCCTGATTGGATGCATCCTGATGCAGGAGTGAGCAGTGATAGCTTACGGTTCTCGTCAGCTGAGAAAACATGAGCAGAACAACACTACCCATGTCTTGGAGTTATCAGTAGTCGTCTTCGCCTTGAATATGTGGAGACACTATCTGATGGGCGAGCGTTTCACAGTATACTCTGAACACCAGAGTGTTAGGTATATCTTCTCACAGAAGGTCCAGAACCTGAGAAAACAGAATTGGCTTGAGTTATTATAGGAATATGATTTTGATATTGTCTATACTCCTAGGAAGGGGAACATTGTAGAAGACTCTCTTAGTAAGAGATTGGGTATTCAGCAGCTATGAGAGGCGACTGCGCAGTTGGCCGCTTTTCAGATTTCTTTTGTGGATCGAGATGGAGCAGCTTTCCTGCAGTCTCTTACAGTCACATGCCCACTCTTTCAGAGAGTCAGGGAGGTGCAGTGTGGGGATGCTGACTACGAGGCTCGATGTGCACATATATCCACTGGGTAGGCACCTGATGGATTTTCTGCAGCTGGGGATCACGTCATCCTCTTCAGAGGACGTACCATGGTACCACCCGCACTTTAGGAGGTAGTGTTGAGGGAGTTACACACATTGCCTATATCAGTACATCCAGGTGTGGTGAAGATATACCAGGACCTTCGACAATAGCATTGGTGGTCAAGTATGAAGAAGGCAGTAGCGATGTTTGTCTCTCGATGCCTCACTTGTCAGAAAGTAAAGGCGGACCACCAAGTACCAGCAGGCTTGTTTTGGCCTTTAGACATCCCATAGTAGAAGCAGGATGGTATATCCATGGACTTCATGATAGTACTTCCACGTACATATAGAAGACATAACTCGATTTGGGTGATTATCGACTGACTCACCAAGTCATCCAACTTCTTACCGATCAGAGAGCGGGGTTCAGTAGAGAGCTTGGAAAGCCTCTATGTTCATGAGATTGTGCGACTACATGAGGTACCTTTGACGATTGTCTCTGATCATGACGTACGTTTCACTTCACAGCTATGGAAGGGGTTGCGGGATGCTTTAGGGATGCATCTTCATTTTAGCACCGCCTTCCATCCTCAAATGGATGGCCAGACTGAGAGGTCCATTCATACTCTTGTGGACATGCTCCGTGCATGTGTCCTCAACTTCAATCGTAGCTGGGATGACCAGTTGCCTTTGGTGGAGTTTTCATACTGTAATAGTTATCACTCCACCATCACAATGGCACCTTTTGAGGCCTTTTATGGTTGACCTTGCATATCACCACTGTGCTGGACAGACCCCAGGGAGTTAGCACTAGTTGGACCAGAGAAGGTACGGGCTACCACGGATAAGGTACAGATCGTCAAGGAGTGGATGAAGACTGCACAGAGTAGGCATATGTTTTATGATGACATTATTTGGAGACCTATGGAGTTATAGGATAGAAACCACATCATACTACGGGTCTCACCTTGAAGAGGTCTACATAGATTTTTCTGAGGCGGCAAGTTATCTCAGAGATTTATCCGACCTTTCCAATTCCTCAGAAGAGTAGGAATGGTGGATTATCTCCTGCCACTTCCCCCTCAGTTGCACCAGGTGCATGAAGTTTTTCACGTATCCCTCCTGAGTAGATTGTGCATGATCCTACCCACAACATAGATTGGGGTGAGTGTAACATCGATGATTGGGAGACATTATCAGAGGTTCTAGTGGAGATAGAGGATCGACAGGAGAGAGTCCTTCGTGGGTGATCGATACATCTGGTGCATGTGCGATGTTAGCACGGGAACCTCTAGGAGAGAACATGTGAGCATGAGGCTCATATAAGTGCTCAATAACCCCACTTGTTTACATAGTTGAGTTTTGGCTTTCAGGGATGCAAATCTCTGAGGTGGGGAGAATTTAAAGACCCAAAAATTCATGTAATTTTTTTTTAAATTATATGGAATTTTTCCAAGTCTATGGTTTCTGTCGGCAAGTAATTCTGAGGCCCGGAGTGCCTGGAATGTTTTTCCAAAGTTTTTGAGTACGTTTAGTGAACTTAAGAGAGGGTTTTAGTAACTTTAGAACCGGTGCTCAGAATTGAACTCCTAGGGCACCGTTGAACTTCTAGCTCCTGTGATTGCTTAAGGGGACATTCACCTTATCTAGGGTTGGTCATGAACGGAATTTGGTTTTCCAACATTTCATGGAGGATAAAAAAGGTGGAATAAAATAAAATTGTTTAAACATAAATTTTATTTTATTCAAATATTTATGAATTAAAGTGGGGTCCACCAAAACTAAACCTCCATTTTATTTATTCCCAACCCCCCTCCTTCATTAAATGAAGTGATTAAGGGGAGGCTCATTAAATTGATGTGTTGGTTCCCCTCCTTTGGGAGTTGCGGGAATTGGGGTTTTTGCTGTTGGAGGAATCCTAGTAGGAAGAACTCTTATTCTGCCAACGACGAACATCTTCTTCTTCATTGATCTCTTACCTAAACAAAGCAGGAAGCGTCATCCTTGAAAAATGCTGATGAAGTATTCCTTGACTTCTTCATCTTCTTTTATGACATCAACAAATCCAAGGTAGGGGTTCGAGCATTGTTAATTGTTTCACGTTCTTTGTTTCCCTTTGTGGATTAAGATTCAAAGTTGCATGCTATCACTCTAACGCAGAGGGTGTGCGCCAAACGAACACAACCAAACCCTCCACCTTTATTTGTGTATTTTGATGTTAATCGTGGCACAAGTACGAATTCAGAAAATTTTCATCAATGATGATCATGGATCGAAGGCAATGACCCAAGTAGTGCTCAACTACTCCCGGAATGAGAATCGGGCCACCGAAACTCGTCCGATGAACCACCAAAGGTTCGTCGGCATTCGGAACTAGATAATGCCACCAGTGATGAAGGTAAGGGTGGCCGACACTCTAGCCAGCAGCGTGGCTGGTGGTGGTGCAACCACACCACCAGAAGGGTGGGCCGTGGATGGCGGGCCACGACGGCCGGCGCAAGGCCGATCGCCACGTTTCCAGGGAAGGCATGGCGCAACGCGCGCCGTGAGGAGGAGCGAGGGGCCACGGCCTTGGCCACAGTGGCAGAGGATGGGCGGCCGGTAGAACCGGCTGCCAGAGGAGGCATAGATCAACCATGCAGCAAAGGATGCGGCTGGCCGCTCGGCCAGCCGGGAACAGCGAGACCCGCCGCATGGGTCCCGCGGGACACGGACCTGCGCCATGTGGCACTGGATATGAACCTCCCAAATGGGTAAGTCATTTGGTACTCTAGGGGGTGAGTCTTCCCCCCTAGACGTGGCTAGGTCAGACACAACGAGGACCACCAGCTGCGGGCCCAGCGCGGACCGGACCCAGCGCGGGTTGGGCTGCCCCTGCGTGTCGGGCCTCCCCCTTGGGTTGGGCCGCCCCTGTAGGCCAGGTCGGATGTGCAGACCGGGTCAGACCCCAGTCTAGACCCTGGTTGGGCTGGGTTAGGCCGGGTCGGTCCCACTAGGTCGGACTGAACCCAGACCAGCTTTGACCTGTTTCCACTCTTTTTCCCGTAACTTGAGATACGGGCATCCGATTGACGAACCGTCTTCGGAAACAAAAAACATTGAGGGACATAGTTATTTTGGTATACCCCACTTTAGTTTTATATTTAGTTGGGATATGTCTGGGTTAGATCGAACCTAAATCAAACTATGCCCTCGAAACGGAAATGAAAATAACTCTCAGACCGGGCGTCTGGTTGACGCACCATCTGTCATGTTGGGTTTCTTATGACAAGATGGATCTTCTAGATACATAAACTTCGGAATTCATGGAAATTGATGGATAGACACTTGGATTGAGGAGTGGACCCTCCAGGAATAAAGCGTGCTTTGTGCGGAACACTGTGGCTGGCTGTATTGTGATAAAGGGATCCTATGTTGGTTCGGTAGGACTGACTACTATTCCAGGATCCTACATGGGTTCGACAACTCCAACTACTATTACAGGATCCTATGTGGGTTCGACAGCTCTAATTACTATTCCAGGATCCTACGTGGGTTTAAAAACTTTGATTACTGTACTAGGATCCTACGTGGGTTTGACAGAGTAGATGATTCAGTGGCTACATCTAATCATCTCTATCTCTCTACATAAGTTTAATAACTGTGTGAGCTGAGCCTTAACTCTGTGTTGTTAAAAATGAGTTACCTTTCTTCCTTCATGGAACGGGTTATTCTTGGGATCATGATTTGGAGCTGGTTTGAATTTCATTACTTAGATATATGTATACCCATATACCTAAGTAGGTTTGGATGATACCTTGTGATTGTATTCTTACTATTGTGGTTTATCCTTAGTTGATTCTGGGAGACCATCGGGGGTCTCGGGGTCCCTACTGAGTATCGTTATACTCACCCCTGCACGGGCATCTCCCACACCTTGTTGTGTCCTGTGCAGATGACGGACAACAGTGATCGAGGCTGAGAGAGATAGATGGGAGGCTTCTCGAAGATGGACTTAGACGACACATACCTTAGGGATGACTTCGTTCAGATCTTTACCTACCCTTCAGGTAGGATTTACCTTTGGAAAATCCAGGAGCTTTTTTCCCTTTTTCTTTTACTTGTACTTTATTTGGGTTCTTATACTGACCCATTTAGTTCTAGAACTCTTTACATTATTATTACTTTTTGGTTATCTCTGGTTGTGTACAATCTGTGTGAGTTGCAGGTTTAAAAGAAATGCCTTCCCTTTTCTATGGGATATTCCTTTTTGGTGCTAGTCGCCAGCCCCTGGCCTAAGGAAGGCGGGCTTGGGGTAGTCACGGCACGGGCCCGTGGATGGGTTGTGACAAACAAAGTGAATTATTGTCAAAAATTGAAATTATGGGATGAATAGTGATAGATTATTTATAAAAATTAATTTGAAGAATTAATATAGATAATAACCTAAAATTTGGTTAAGGGTTTTATACTTGCTAGATATTGACTATTGGATGCACCTATCCTTTTTATGAAGATATCTGGATAAATGGATCACTGAAATTTCTATCATGAATTTTATAGGATAAAAATAAATAAAAAATCATATACCTCATATGGATGGTTTTTAGATCAACATCTTGTAGAAAAAACATCCCAATGATTTAACATTAAACTGGATATCATCATTTGTTTTTGAAACCAGGATAAATACATAATGAAACCATTTTTAAACTATATGACCACTATGAATTCATAGTAACTCCAATATTACATCAAAATTGACATTCTATATCATTTGATTTAATGAAGATCTTATTTTATATGTTTATACAAGACCGAAAAACAATAATATTTGATCATTTTAGATAAATATTCGATGCATTTCATAATAATATGTTCCTTAGAACCATAATGTTTTAGTTTATTTATTGAAAGGATTCATAAATAAAATATTTAGTGAAATATCTTCAATAACTCCACTGATTTTTTTCATACTAACCTTCATAGACATGTTCTACTAACAACCTTTTTTATTAACCAAGGTAGAATAGAAACATTACATTTGGTTATATAACAATCCTAGTAAGGATAAACATGGGTGAAAAAAATATTATTTATTATATATAAGAATTTTATAATAAGAAGGGTGTGAGAGGAAGATTTTGAAAATATTCTTTCACACTTAATCTTTCATAGATCACAAATCTCATGTCCATACCTAATGCTTTTTAATTTTAGAAGTCATGATTCATAAAAATGAGTGATCATCGTTAATTAATCATAATATATGAGATCGTATAATATGAAACATAAATGAGTTATTATAATAAGAAAAGTAATAATAAAAATTATTACTTGGGTCAATGAACACATCGAAGACCATAATTTTGGAAATATACCCCAAGTGGATTTGGTTCACTACCAATTACATCATTTCATTATTCAAGGTTTGCTACAAAGACTATCATAGTGGCTAAAGTCCCTTACTGAATAAGGATAACTCTAAATTTTTTATTATCTCTAGATATATAAATCTTTACACAATTAAAAATTGGTCTATATAATTATAGAAGTACTCATCACCTCATCAAGCCCATATAAATATATTCTGCATAAACATAGAAACATTAAATCTTCCAATATAAGATAACCCATGTAAAATAAATAGGTTTCAAAATTATTTTCAAATTTTAAAATTATAAAACATAAAATTAATGAACTTGGATTGTATAATTTGATCTCATGCCTAGTGAATTAAATAAATCATCATGTAATATTAACATTTAAAAAAATACCTTAAGAAGAAAATTCCAACCATTCTTTGAACAAAATAGAAAAATATATTTACCTTTTGATAACATTTGAAATTATAGTTTCAATAATATACAGAAAATAGTTTTTTAATAAATATAGAAATTTTTAAATATTGATTCAAATAAATGAACAATGAGGACATTGGAAATATCTATTCATTCTGAAAACATTAAAACAAATATAAAATTCATACTTTTTTAATATAATTCATCAATAACATGTTCAATTTTTTTTGTAAAAATTTCTTTATAATACTATAATATTTATTTAAAATATTTTTTAAAATAACATTGAATAATAAGTCAATGAAATAAAATATATTTCATAAAAAAATATTTAATCCAATTGATGTGGAAGAAAAATTTCTTCGATTAAACAGGAAATGAAAGCATCTTTTCTAAAAAATCTTGATCATTTTAATTTATAAAGACAAAAAACATGATAAATGAAAAAAAATAATTGGAGAAGTAAATATATGGGTTTTACTAGATAATAAAAATATTTTTTCCCATTATAAATTTAGTATAGTCAATCTTGAAATAAAATGGGATTCAAACATCAACGTGTACCTCAAGTCCTGACATTAATTGTATTCTATAGTAGACTACTATACAAATAATTTTTTATTATACATATGTTCAATAAAAATATTAATAATTATCATAAAATATAAAATTACCTTATAATTTCCAATCACCCATTTACTAATAATTACTTACTAAAATCAATATTTTGCATGTCCACTATTCCATTTCCCATGCATATTTTAGTTAGATGATTGTTATCTCGATACCTTGATCATTATTTCATCTTCTCTAATATATTACAAATGTAACATGTGTTATATTTATTCATTACGTAAAAATTTAAATATTTTCATCTAATATGCTGATGAAAAAAATTATATTGCTTTATTTAGGTGGTAATATTCATGTGCACATGGGTGATGTTTACAAATTTCTAAGGATTACATGAGAGAAATGTAAAAGACAATTCATATTCATAGAATTATATTAATACCTTTCATATCATAAATATTAATTATATATATCCGTTTTACTATACATGTATCATTTAAATGAATAATAAATTACAACACTTTATGGAGGATATAGTCCACATGTATGCACTAGCGATGTTCTAATTTTCCCAATGCATGGAAAGGTAAGAAGGTATAAATTTTTTTATTTTACCATAATAATACTTATGTTATAAAAATATCTTATTATTAAATTAATATATATTTATATATATATAAACCTATCATATATATGTGGGATAAAAAATAATTACATCATAATGTGGATATGGTAGTCTTCATATACGCCTGAGTAATGAATTCATGTCTAATTAGATAAAAAAAGTGATGAAAATTTATTATTACATCAATTATAATATAAATTAATCTAAATTAGAAATATTATGTTATTATATCAATGTGGATGTATAATATTTTAATGATTCTCCTGAATAAATAAACATTAAAATGATAAGCTTTTATTTTCACCTCTTCCTTGGAAACCTCCAGTGGATGAAAACTTGAATATTCGTGGATTGTTCCTTTTCTATGAATATGAAAACTATGAAATCGGAGGTGATATTTTGATTTTAATTTGATAGATATTGTTTAGGATGTTGATTTATATTTTTTTGGTTATTTAAGAATAATATTTTTCCTTTTATAAGTGATCATGGGTGAAAAATGTAAAAATATCAAGAAAATAAAAATAAAATAAAGTCACATTTATGGATATGTGGAAAAAAAGTGTCTGAATATAAAAAATTGTTTGATATAGTGTCATAATTAAATCATACAGTAGTATAGTGTAATGTTTTGAGGTTATTTTGACTGTTAACTCTTTAGTTTAACCATTTTATAAACCTTTTATCCTTTACCATAATAATAGATTTTTACATCATTTCTTATTGATTATGGTGTAAAATATAAATAAACACTTTATCAAATTTGGAAACTATTAATAGATATGTCTAAAAAATTACCATAATTAATTATTAATTATTTATTTATTTGATTTTTAAATAATCATGAAAAATGAAGGAATGCTATTTTTAGAAAAATTGAATTCTAAGCAGAACAATAAATTTTTTATAATTACATTGAATGTTTAACAATTAAAAATGTTAAAATATTTTAATTATTATAATAGATAGATATTTAATTTAATTAATTCCTTAATAGTAATTATTACAATTTTTATTTAAAAACACTTTGCATTTACTATAGTATATTTTCAAAAAAACATCTCATTTTTACACTCAAATGATTTCAATTTTATTAAGAAGAAATTTAACACCAATGAAAATATTGGATAAATATTTAAATAGTATTAATTCAAAAATATAGTACTTGATTTTTTTTAAATAAATCATATTTGATAAAAAATTCTCATTAGAAAAATATCTCAAAAAAATTATTTAGGATCAATAGTATTTCATATATAGATAAGAAATTTTATTTGAAAGTTATATTTAATTTAAATACCATAATGTATGAATAATTTTATAATTTTTTCATTATTATCTTATATAGTCAAAATTTATTACATTATATGAAATCATATGCATATATTTATTAAAAATATATATTCTAAAAATATTTGATGTTAAATTCTACCTCATAATAAGAATTACTACCCTAAAATTCCATAAATATGCTGCAAACAATAAAAGATACATCAAACTCATCACTTTATGAGGTTCTTCCAAATCCCAAACTAATCATATCAATTTTTAATAATATTTATATGTTAATCAATTAAATACTTAAAATAATATCGTCATCTCGTAAACAAATTTTCTACTGTCTTTGATAATCATATATATATAAAAATTATGTTAAAATTCATTACATAATTTCCCTATATTTAATCCAAAATAAAGTACCTTCTAGACTTCTAAAAGGACAAAATACAAACCATTACAATGAGAATGAAAACATAAGTTACTAGTGAGGTCAAATTCTTTATAGGGTAAAACATAACAACATTTCATTAAGTATTAATTCATAAGCATAAGATAAAAAATTATAATGGGAGTATATGTTAAAAAAGTAACATGGATCCAAATGTTTTGTCAATAATTCATGTTTTGAGGGCATACAATATCAAATAAATTGAGATGCACCATTCTATAATTGTTTCAGATAATAAACATCATAAATGGATCATAATCATTTATACACAGCATTGAAATTTTTGGTGTCCTTGAGACCATTGCTAAAAACTAATTATTGAATATAATGTGAGATATTAGAATGTCTAAATTAATATCATATCCATAAAAGATACCACACATTATTGTGAGAATATTAAATAATGATCACCCTTTATGTTGTGATTGTATTGATGAGGTCTCACACTTTATGTTTTATGTGTATCAATGAATTCTCAGTATTTATATTATAATATTTCCAATAGGTATTACCCTTTATATTTTAATTGAATCCATGATCTCTCACCCTTAAGTGAGGGTATCCTATAATTATCACCATTTATGTTTTAAAAAAATCCATGAATTTTCACATATCATTATATCATTAAAATAAAACCATAACAAATACAAAATAGCAATTTAAATGAAAAAAGCCATCAAAATAATTTCTAAAATAGAACGCATTCATAATGAAATTTATTAAAATTTTGGTGAATAAATAAATAAATCCAATATTATAATTTAAAGAACCCTATAATTAAAATAAATTTCATATCATTTTTAAATGCTATCACAAATTTTTTTCTCAAGAATGTAAACAATTTATACCCAATATTTAATCACTATTAAAGAATAATTTATATAGATACTTAAATGGTGATTCATGAAAATATATTTCCAATTATGTAAATTTTTTAAATATAATGAAGGAATTTAATATAAATAGAAAATGTTTTTTTAGAAAATGTTTCTATATTTTCTATAGGAGATGATTTTACAATCACTCTAATAAATTAGTTTTATAATTGAAAAATTAAAAAATTTGAATGGTAAGAATGTTAGAAATAAATTTTTGTAATGAAATATCAAAAATTATGAAATGAAAGAGAATAAAGGTTTCATAAATTAACATTAAAATAGTTTGAAAAAAATTAATTTCAAAATGAATCATCAATAATGGATCCTTGAAAAATATATAAATCATCATAGGGTAATGTGAAAAAACTAGAGAACATTTACCTTAAAAAAATTCACATCAATAATAGATACTTGATTGGATAAAAAATGGTATGAAAATAAAATTTTAGTGCAAGATAATTTTTATTATGAAATGATGGAAATCATTTTTAATATTTTTGAACGCCACTATTGATAACCCACAATATAAAAAGAGTTATAAAACAAAATTGTTAAAAGAAAATATTGGAAATGCAATGGTCACATTAGATAAAACATTATTGGATGTAAAAATATAAAAAAATACATTATAATGAATTAAAAAATGGTCAGGGGTCATAATTATAATGGAAGTGAATTATTATAAACATTGATATGTTTTTTATGTGGAATAAATTTCATAAGGAGGTTCATTATGATAAAAAGTATCATTTTCAAAAACCATATTTAAATAATACCATGAAATAAAATCATCTCGACAAAGAAATATTTCCTTTAAGATATAAGTTCATGAATATGTGTCATAAATAAATTAAGGGAGATGAGTTTATAAATAGTGTTATAGGTATTTTACCATATGAATAAAATTCCATGTAACGAATGATCAGGATATGGATATTCATTCCCCATTAATTTAAGGAATATGAATAAAATGCATTACTGTTTTTGTAATCACTCAATATAAATGATATAATGTAAATAACACAATCCCAATAGCCTAGAGTTGGTGGTTACTTTTTTACATTTGTTCTAGATACAAGCTACCACATCATTAAAGAGAAATTAGTTTAGTATTATTGGTTAACTAGATACATATGTTATTTGAAAACATAAAAAAATATACTATAAGCCAAAAATTCTAAATCATTGAACTCATTCAATGATTCCTTCTTCATATCATTAGGGATTTAAAAAAATATGAATAAGTTATGGTTCTTTGTAAGAGTTAGGTAATGTGGAATATGATATGCATGAATAATGAATACTCAATATGGCATGGTAAATAACTATAAACACATTCCATTTAATCAACAATTTCACTATCTTGATTAGATAAGTCATCATAAATATTGTAATGTATGTAACTAAACACACCTTCAAATTAATTAGTAACATAAATATATTGATTAGATAAAGAATAATCAATATGGGAAGGTAAATAAAAGAACCCACATTCCATTTAATCAATAAATGAGCAAAAAATGAATCCATGGATAATATAAATTAATTAATTTCAAGGATATTAATAATAATTTAATGATTAAGGATATAAATTCTTAATATTATATATGATGATCTCATAATTTGTTATATCTATACTATCATGGAATTTAAAAATATGTTCTGAATGAATGGATAAAAACCAAGTTAATCCTATCTTACTAATTCTTCTCATAATATTGTTGATGCATCCAGGGGATATATAATTATTTTCCCCACCTATTAATTTATTTCCAACACATTCCTCATATATATAATGATCACCATTATTCATAAATAATTCTCATTATCAATAACATTATTTATTGAATAATAAATAAAAATATGAATATTTCCCCATCCAATCATATAATTTTCAATGAAAAACATTTTATAAGTCAATGATATATGGTTTATGTAATTATCATATCCATTATAAATAATATGCATATTTATGGGAAATGTAATGTACAATGGTCAAAGAAGGTGAAAATTTCATGGGAATATTAATGATTACAAAAAATCATGAAAGATAATGTAAATACTATCTATTTTCAAACTAGTCAGGAACCATATAGATAAAAAAACTAAGGATGGCACCAATATAACCCATATATAGTGTAGTATATATAAAATAAAGAGTTTTTTCTTTGATGAATAAAAATTAAATAGAAATAACTTTAGAAGTATTCTTGTGAAAAATATCCTATTAATTTCAAAAATTATTTTTGTAAATGTTATATGTTAACCCATTTTATTTAAAATATAATTATTAAATATTTTTATGTAAACATTGAATAAATGACTTCTCATGATAGTGTGAATCTTTCATTAATTTTATGTACCTCTGAAAAATGATTTCTTTTACATATTTGTAAGAAAAGTAAAAAGTACTTTATTTAAAATTGATAGATGATTAATTTTCAAAAAAATCTTGAAATCTATTTTATAGTAAAAAAAATATTCAGAAAAAACATTATAAAACTTTTTTGAAAACAAATTCATAGAACATGGATTTGGAAAAAATTGATCTTCGTATATAGAGATAAATGAAGTCATATTTTATTGAAAACATTTACTTAATAATTTTAAGTAATGAATAGATAAAAAAGATACTATTACATGATTGAATCATTATTAACCATTGGATTAGAAACATTAAAGGGTTTTACAAGACAATGAATAAATAATTTAGTTCAATTTAAATTAAAGAAAAAACAATCCGAATTAAAATTATGACACAATATAAATCTCTTTTCACATTGGTAACTTTTTAATCATAATCCACATTAAATGAATTACATCAAATGGAACATTAAATACTATGAATATAAATATATTTTTCATATAACATATAACTGAGTTAGCTAGCACACCATCAAAAAGAAGATAGGTGTATAATGTAACATATGTCTCAAATTATAAAAGTTGAGATGTGTAACCCTTAAAATGATCATAACATTGAAGTGATAATTAATCAAGAAATTGACTTTATGCATCAAATTTAAATAAGAATATATCTCTTCTAAATAAAAAATTACATAATTGATATTCATTATGTAAAATAATCATTGATTAGAAAACAAAAAGAATAACTACTATAAAACAATGAAAATAAATTGACTTGTGATAATATTTATCACATGCTAAATTTCAAGTTGAATATAGATGAAATAAATAAATAAAATTAAAACCTTAAATAAAATTAATTGTGAAGTATCTAATATAATATATTTTAAATGGTTAATATATACACCATATAAAATTAATTATGTCCATAACATTAAAATATTCCTTAATGAATGGAAACTGAGATGAATCCCCACACCTCCAGTCCATACCGTGTAGTTTATGTATCAAATCTCCAATATTATTAAAATATATAAAATATTTTTTAATAAAAACTTATTGGTGTAATCTCTTATAAATATAAATTTTTTAATGTATTTATTTCATTATGTAATCACTTATATCAATGGAAGGGTTTTTTACGCTGGATTCATTATTAAAAAATTGAATCACTGTGTTAACCATTCTAAGAGGGGTCA
The DNA here is from genome assembly GCA_963277665.1 of Viscum album. NCBI lineage: Eukaryota > Viridiplantae > Streptophyta > Magnoliopsida > Santalales > Viscaceae > Viscum > Viscum album. The sequence goes on from OY728165.1 coordinate 1,041,572,628, forward strand.
TTGTTACAAAATTTGAAGAATAATAATAATGTAATAATTATAATTTTTATACATCAACTAAACATTTAAAAATAACCATGAATGATGGTTATATAAAATGAACTACTATACAATCTTGGAGGTTATTGGATGTATGTATGCACGAGAAACGTTTACATTTTTTAGTGATCTTGGAGGAAAGATGGTCTGCTCTTTTACATTTCCATATTTATAATTATATAATAAATATCATATTGTTTTTTTAAAATACACTTACATATATCATTCAGGTTATGCAGTAATATAATATTAATCACATAACTTCTAGAGGGGGTATTCTTCCATACCCACAATCAACATTATAATTTATTAATTTTTGATGCTATAGTAAAAATTATATGATATGTTACTATTCAACATTGATTTATATGTCATTAAATAAAATATTAACACTAAATATTTCATCACAAACAATTGGGAGAGGTGATGATAGAGAATAAATTACATATATTCATGAGGTCGTAGTCCTCCATACACATGAACAATGGTATCATTTTCAATTTGATAGATGTAGATATGGATTTAGGTTATAAAACTAACAAAATAAAATCTAAGTATATGGAAGTTACTGATTCAATTATATGATAAATATTCAATATTGTTAGATTGAGGATGAATTATAAATAAAACCAATATGCTCTCTTAAGAACACTACCTCTTCTTTAGACCACCAAATTAAGATTATAAATAAATCATCCCTTGGATGGATTTCATGTTAAAATAATCCCCCTGTGATGTCAGTGGAGATTTAATGATGGTATTTAGGAAGGTATTTTCTTAAAAATATATTTTTTATATCTTTAATGGCAAGTATATGGGGAGTGGTTTTGAAAGGGAGGAGGAATGACATTCAAGTAAATTCTATATACTATTAAATAATGGGATGTCACCGTGAAGCCATCTTCCATCAAAAATGAAAAAATAATGATTTTATGAGATTCAAGGATGATAAATAGATCTAAAATAATATATAATCATGTTTTAATCGTTTTATTCTTTATTACTTTAGTTTATTACCCCCAGTAAAACAGTTTTAATATTAACTATGGTTTCCGGTTTTTACAATTTTTAATATTAATTGTGAAAAAAATAAATCTAATTATATTATATAAAATTAAATATTATGAAAATATATAAAATTTTTTATCCAATTTAAATCATATCGGTGGAATAATTTAATTCAAAATTGCACCCGTAGATTTATTGACAAACTAGTTTTTCAAGGAATGCAATATTCAAGAATGGAATGATAATATAATATCAATATTATATTTCAAAATAATTAAATAAAATTAAAATTAAATTAATAAATATATTACCTATATATGTAATTTGATTCATTCCTCATTAAGTGTTATTTTAATATTATATTATGGTGAAACATTGTGCACTTTATAAGGGTTTAAAAAAATTGATTTAAAGAATAAAAATCAACATATACCGAAATCCCTTATAAAGATGATTTAAATGTAAATAAATTAATGTAATATAAACAATCAATAATTTTGATACTTTAAAATTATATTAATAACTAACATGGCTTCTGAATTACTTAATTTATTAATATAATTGACTGATTTACCAAAAAAATTTATTTTTCACTATTTATTGAAAAAAAAATTGGAAAAACCAAAAATTTCAACCTATGTTAATATATATATTCTTATTTATAAAAAAATTATTTTTATAAAATAAAATTTTTTAAATATCAAAAAAAAGTTGTTTTCTCACCAAATCTATTAATATTCATTTTTAAAGGAAACACATTTTTTGTAGAATTCAATATTCTTATTAAAGTTGAGTATTTATTTATAAATAATTTATCAATATATATATATATATATTAGTTAAGGCAATATATATATATATATTTATAAATTAAATAATCCAATTTAAACCTGTCAATTCAACAGCTCAATTATGGCATTCATATTTAAATAATATATTTAATTGGTCATTTAAGCTCATTGTTGTGTGTTGTATATGTAAAATCTTACACCTAGTTAATTCATATGTATCCAAACAAAATTATAATCGTGGCGTTAATAATTCCTTATATTACACTAGAGGCTACCTTTTAGAAGCAAGGGTCACTGATTATATTATGGGTAGACAATACCCTCTTTATCATAGTGTAACACAATGGTATAATGATATAAATAAATGGATGAATCATAATATATAAACAGTTATGAAATAATAAATCATCCAAATAAAATAAATCAACCGATGAATAGTAAATATGATTTAAAAAATTATTTTATGTTAGTGTACCATAAAAGGGGAATAAATGGATGCAAAGTAGCTGGGATATACCAAACATTATAAAAAAGAACCAAAAATGGAAATTCAATGCCCAATAGAATCATTATCATATTCCCCACCCTCTTCTCCCATAATCCATCTTACAAAATAAAATCAGGCATCCAATGTTGTAACCTACCCATTTTCATACCTATACTGATTAATTATATCTAGGTACAAATCGGTTGCCCAAACAAGGTGTGAGATATACTACGTAGGAAAAAAATTGTGTCTAAAAAATTCCATCATTTTCATGTAAAATAATCAGTTAGTTGGTTAAGAATGACTTAATAATGTTAAATAAATTAAATCACATCAGTTTAGGTTCCTCATGGGACCTCTGAACCAAAATACCTACTTCAAACAAAGCTAGAGTGTCTCTACACAGATTTCACCTTGTACATAGATATATATATATACATGTATAAATATATATACATAATGTACATATCAATATATATGAGAATATATATATATATAATAAGTTATAATGGACATGAGGTGTATACCCAAGGAATCTATTCATAATCATAATAATTTTTAAGATACTAATGGAATTTGTTATTAGGAATGAAGAGTTATTAGGACATCATATAAGTAAAACATAAACTAACTCCAATAATTTTTTTTACATGTTAGGCATGTCAATTAATTTAATTCACTGTTATCCTAAGCTTATACAAGGTGTTTCGTAATTATTAACCCAAGTATAACCCTAGTAGAGTAATAAAAACAAATCACCCTAGTAGTCCATTCAAGGATTTCTGTATAAGGATCCCAAGTATGACTCAGGGAGTTTGAAAAAGGCACAACCCTCTAAGCCCCTCCATGGTTTTCAACTAGGTTATTCAAGTATGTCTCATTAAATTGTAGATTATCATTGCACACTGATCCCATCCAATGTAATCTACATGGGGAACTAGGTATTGATATTATAATAATATAAATGAATCACTCCAATGAGACTATTTATAGTATCCTATGTAAGAAATTAGGTTTCACTCTCCTCTAGTCATAATTCATTTAATTAATAGGATCTATGATCCCATCCAAGGAATTGTGAATTAATCCCTTTTATCGCCCTCAGAATGACATAAAGGATGACGATGGCTAGTGTTAACCCAAACTATTAATCAGGACACGAAAGTCAAATTATAATTTAATTTAATATTCATAACTCAATATGTATAAAGTAAACGATAGGGACTATTCATGTAGTATTCTATTTTCTACTTGATTGATTCAAATTAAATTTTAATTATAAGGGAAAACTCCACACATCACAATTGGATGTTCTGTTTAATTTTAATGCAAAAGCGAAATGGTCCATTAATATAGTAACACCATACGGACTGGAAAATGTCTATGTGGACATATTATGACATTAAATTTATGTTTCTACTTCTATCCTAATCAAATAACAATCATTGATATTAATTTATTTGATTATTAGGTGGTGTATCTTAGAATGTTAATTATATAGTTCAATTAAGAATAAAAAAATATCATGAATTTGGGGGATGAAATAAAAGACCACCTGATTTTACTTTCTAGAAAACTATTTATTAGTTATCTGATTTAAATTATATCTAGAAAAGAGTAAATTGATGAAAAAAGAAAAATTTCTTGAATGTAGAGAATATTAGAAATCTTGTCACTAGAATTCAGGAGGGAGAGATAAACTAGAAAATGAATGAAGAATATTTAATCACTCACTATTGGATATCCAATGTGATAGACATCGAGTAAGTCCCAACCTGAATGAAATTAGAGGATCAAATCCTAGGATAAGAAGAAATAGAGATCCCTTGATGGGTATAATTTCCTAGAAAATATAAAATAGAAGGTTTTTTTATTTTAATAGTAGTCAAGGGTAAAATTTTCATTTCACCTATCATTTATAGGGGTGTATGGACTGGCCACATGATTTTGGGAAACTATTCACCAACCATGTGGGATTACTACCTAAGTGGTACTACTACCTAGGTGGGCTAGTCACTCAGTTTCAAAAACCATTGGAAGACTATGTGAGTCACATTTTAAATTCATATGATTTTTTTCATGGTCATGTTCCATCCCTCATACAATTTAATGAACCATTATCCTCTATATATATATCTTGAATGATTGAGTTGCATAGATACTAATAACTATGCTAAAATAGTGTGCATCATGTTATTTATCCAAAAACAGGGGCATAATGCTTCAAATAATCCCTATATGCTCTTGAAATCTATCATAATACCTTCAAAACTACCATCAGTTTTAAAATAGAGGATTATATACAAATTTACTAAATCTATACCCCATTAGAGAAGCACAAGATCTTAAAATCACCCCACCTTAAAATGAACCTTCCCCAAGTCTTCTTTCTAAGGTTTGTAATGCTTTATCTGAGAATAACCTCATCCATTGAGCATGTACATCAGCCTCTCTCTCCCATATACTACTTTATACAAGGTATTTCTTCATTACCACATGTACTAAAGGAACTGACCTACCTTGTAGATCCTTCATTACTTTGTAGATAATACAAATAGTGTTCTACCTAAAAGAGGAACCAATGCTTAAATAAAACTTATCAGTATCAATGACATGATATAAGTCTGAATCATAACAAAAAAATGTCAGATACATGTAAGATGTATTTCATGGCCTAGTGCCTATGATCATGAGCTATCTAATATCTTATAGGCCCAAATCTATCCAATGTATTATAATGTGGTGATAGTGTTCCATATCTCAGAATCCATCAATGACATGAAAAAAGATATGATGTCCCATATCAGACTCAATTGGTCAGAAATGACCATTAACATAAGGATTATTCCTACACTAACCTATTATCGTATGATTTTTGATAAACTATACATAATCAGATGTCTCCTAAATGATATGGAAACTCAATAGCACTACCTCTCCTCCCTCATATCAATACTAGAGGTGAATGTCTCAACATACTATATAGGGCCTCTTGAGGATCCCTCTGTATGGATTCCCTAAATTATTATAATAATAATATCTTATAATAGGACCTTGTTTCTCCCAAGAACCTCAAAAATCAAGGAAAATTCATCGATAATGTCCAATAATATCTTAATTATATTATCATATTACAAATCATTTGAAGTGATATGATATGCTCAGAAGTACCAATTTACTAAGAGCCTTCTATAACCCCTTACAAAACGATAACATGAAACAAGAAACCCTGTATGATATTATTAAATGTGAAAAATCATGAATAAGTATAAACTCATAAATGTAAATAATACTAGTATCATAAAATTAATAAGTTTATCTAATAAATAGAAAATGATTCATGTTATTCTACAAATTAATGATCACTAATACTGCATTACTGCCTCAATTAGATATCAATAAACATGTCACACAATGCCTAGTGATGTTATCTAATTTCTACCTAGGAATAATAAATGGTTGTTGATTACCTATAGTTCATTGGTGTTCAACCATCACTAGCTAGAAACTGAATCATAGAGTAAAAAGGATAGATATTCCTTTCTTCATCCCTGACCACCAGTATAAGAAGTGTATGTCATGGCTCATTTTTTAACACTGATATGTACTGAATAAGTAGATGAATATTTCTCTCACATAAATTTCCCTCAAATGGTAGATGTAACATAGATACTCCCCTGAATGCTCAATATCTTATCCCCATCAACAACCCTTGCTGGTGCATGGCCCTCACATGAAAAGCTCTCTCGTAAGACCAATCCCTGAGGATTATAGAGTACATAATCTTTACTCTCTCTATAATCCATGTGTTCTCTACAAAAGTTATAGGTTAGACTACCCATGATGTTCTTGTACCTCTATTTTTAAGTTATAAATTAAGGGCATAAACTATTACTCACTATTGTCCTTCTAAACTACCTATTTATATGTATTCCATCCAAGATCATCAGTAATGACATCTCCATTCCCCAACATATAGGCAACCTCAATGTAAAAGCCTATATGTATTCAACCATTCATCATTGAATGAGGTTAAATTCATGATATGTTAATGTTTATTTGAGGATGTTTTGGTATTTATTCACCATAAATCACTCCCCATGAGAATAATATATCCAAAAACACAAATCGTGGACCATAGATGTAATCATGGAATCATGCATAGGGTAACTATGATTTTGATGCCTCAACTGATGAGAGTTGTGTGAAACAACAAATTCATCCTGAATTAGGACTAATCTTGAACTAATACATAACACACCTTGATAAAATTTATATCTTCATTCAGGATTTTGATGAAAAAGGACCAGTTTTGAATTCAAACATCCTTTCAGCTTCTAAAAGACCATTTCATAAGATTCATTCTATAAAACATTAACAACTTTTTTAGTCAATCCCATAAGTGGAAATTGATTTCCTAAAAACACATAAATAAAATGCATGTAATAACCATATAGACCCAAGAAACACCACATGTCAGAGACATTCTTGGACTACCCCCTGATACCATTCTCTCACCTTCTATTGCTTGTCATATACTCATGTCTCCGAGATGATGTGACCCATAAAGTGAACCTCGTCGAAAGAAAAGTCATATTTATCATTCTTAAAAAACATGGTTCTATATAAATTAATTTATAATGATCTCAATGTTTTATGGAATGGTATTTTCATGTATGATAATAGACCATACTATTGTAACATCCCGGTTCTAGAAGCCACCTAGGGGCACCCCTTACCCGGTCGGTCACATGGCCTCAAGTGAAATTCCCCTAACGCCAGAGGCTGCCGACTAGTAGAGAGGGCCTTGGGTGTGATAGTGGGGAAAATATGCCCTCATTGGCAGAGTAACATAGTGAAAGAGAAAAATATAAAACAATAATGGAAGTAGTAATAATCCATACAAAAGTAAACAGCGGAAGTCTGAGGATATAAATTGCTGGAGTGTACATATTTAAAAATTATGCATGGTACATATGTCTACGAAAATAGCCAATCACATTAAAATGCAAGAATACAGAACAGTACAGAGCCATGTAAAAAAATCAAATAGGTAAACATATTCTCAGCATATCAAGCCTTAGCTTGGTCCCATGCTCTCAAGATCTACAGCATATCAAGTACCTGAAGTAGAATAGAGCTTTCCCTTATCTGTACCTGCAGAAATATAATTTGTTTGGGATAAAAGAATATCCCAAATAGGGTGTGAGACTAAATCCCAGTATTCTATCACCACAAGATCTATGCCTAACAGTGAGTGAATATATGGCAGGTAATAAAAAAAGAAAGCAGTAAACAAGGAAGTAGTCAGCAGTAACCAGTCCTACAATTTAAATGAAATTAGTTCTATAAAACAACAACAACAACAGAAGCTAGGAACCCTCTATGTAGTTCTCTCAGCCTAACCCCTCTTGTTCAATCAAAACAAAGATACAATAAAGACTCTATGAGGAAGCTCTCTAATTCAATTCCCGTTATAGTACCAAGAGTTTAAAAAGACTCTATGAGGAATCTCACAATGTCAATTCCCGTTATAGTCTAATGTAGTCAAGGAATCTCTAAGGAATCCCACATGATCAATTCCCCTTATAGCCTTAAGGTCAAAAGACTCTCTGAGGAAGCTCACACGTCAATTCCCATTATAGTCTAAGGTCGTCATGAACTCTATGAGGAAGTACACATGATCAATTCCCCTCATAGCCCCAAGTGGTCAAAGACTCTCTAAGGAAGCTCTCTCAGTCAATTCCCCTTATAGTCTATAATAGTTCAAATACACTCTGAAGAAGCTCAGTCGGTCAATCCCCTTATAGTCTAAAGTGCTCAAAGACTCTCTGAAGAATATCACTCAGTCAATCCCCCTTATACTCTCCTACACCAGGTTCTCACGGTCCTGTGTAAGTTAGCAAGCATAGAAATGTAATATAGCCAAAGTAAACCTCATGAACTACTTGGATAAGTAGTCTACAACATCTCAAGCATGTCAGATAAAATAATCACTCCATCTTATAGTACTAGGCATGGGAAACATCAAGTAAGCCTAACAGCTAAACAAGACAAAAATTCCATAAATAGAATATGCATAGGAAAACACATCCAAGGCATAACAGGCAACCCTATTCAAATCCATTTTGCCTCTATTTACACATACCAGCATAGCAGGAAATTGGTAGGGGTAAAACGGAAAACGCACAATACCCCGTTGAAGGAAATTGGGAAAAATTGCAGGTAATACTCAAAGACATTCAATAGAATGGCACAAACCACCTACCTTGGTGTTGTGAGATTGATATACTCCGGTGTCGGCCCTAGGATCAACATAGAATGTGGTAGATCTATAAAAACATCTAAACCTTTCAACCCATGATATCTCATGAGATAGGAGAAATCCGCAGATGGTGCTCTATGAGAAGAGAGAACTCACTAATGTGATTCCAATGCAACTGACAATGTTCGATTCAGAGGACGGACGCTCCCTCTAGGGTTTATCAAAGATCTACAGCCATACGATGCTCTGGGATGAAGAAGTTGAAGAAGAACATGTTTTTATTGAGAAGACGTGACCCCGGTCCATTTAATGAAAAAAAACAAAATACATGGCGTGTACTTTTTACGTACAGGGCTTGTAATCTCATTTTGCGTACTCCTCTTTAAGTGGCCTCCAAGACACCCACACATGGCAGTGTGCATGGCCACTACACGGCTAGCATACTGCGGTAACCAAGTACACAACATGTACTCATAAATTACACGTCATGTAATCATCAATTACACGGCGTGTCCTATAAGAATTTCTAGAAAAGTACATGGAGTGTACTCATAAAGTACATGGTGTGTACTTAAAAATTTTCCAAATAATCCCCTTTTCTCAAAAAAGACTAGAAAACGAAAACATACCATAAAAAGAAGATCTGAGTTTTTACAAACATACCCCCTTAAATAAATTCATCCCCGAATTTCCCTATCAAGGTGGCATAGAAGAAGAAACCCTGAAAAGCATTGGCCACTGTGCTCGTACATCGACCTCCCTCTCCCATGTGTCGTCCTGTACTCGCCTGTTCTGCCATAGCACTCATACCAAAGGAACAGACGTGCCATAGAGAACCTTCGTACTTCGATCAAAGATCCGGATAGGATGCTCCTCGAACGATGCATCCTCTTCCATCTCAACCTCCTCGGGTTGAAATACATGAGACGGGTCTGAGAAGTAACATCGAAGATGAGATATGTGGAAGACATCATGCAGAGCCTGTTACCTCTGAGGTATCTTCAACCGATAGGCAACCAACCCAACTCTCTACAACACCTCAAATGGTTTGGCGTACCTCGGTGAAAGATTACCATGTATTCTAATCCTCCTATACCCCAACCTCAGTGTGACACTTATGAAAACCTAATCTCTGACCTCGAACTCCAGAGGTCATCATCGCTGGTCTGCATAAGACTTCTTTCAAGACTGCGCAATATCCATCCTTTTCAGAATTAACTCTATTAGCTCGGTGGTCTCTTGAACATGACGATGCCCCAACATAGCTGCCTCTCCTACCTCTATCCAACATAAGGTCGAACGACATGGCCTACAGTACAAATCCTCAAAAGGTTCCATCTTATTAGTCTCTTGAAAAATATTATTTTAGGAAAACCCCACAAGAGGTATATGCTTCTCCCAAGAACCTCCAAAATCCCAGATGCCTTCATGAAGCATGTACTCAATCACATGAATCATATGCTGAGACTGGCCATCCGTATGGGGATTGTAAATTGTAGTCAAAAGTACTTGTGTACCCAAATACTTCTGAAGCCCCTGCTAGACCGAAAAAGTAAAACAATCATCCATCTCAGAAACGATGGAGTGTGGAAATCCATGTAAACGTACGATCTCATGGATGTACAACCATCCCAGCTCGTCAACACTGAAATTCTCTTCGATCAACAAGAAGTGAGAAACCTTCGTGAGTCTATCAATGACAGACCAAACTACATCATTCCCTCAGGGTGACCTCGGTAAAATTGTCACAAAATCCAGCGCCACATCGCTCCACTTCCACTCGGGAATGGGAAACTGTTGCAAAAGCCATGCTGGTCTCTAATGCTATGCCTTCACCTGCTAACAGGTGGAACACTTCAAGAAATAACCAGAAACATATCTCTTTATACCAGGCCACCAATAATAACAGTGTAGATCATGATACATCTTGGTGACACCAGGATGAACTACCAAAATTGAGGAATGAAAGTCCTGCATCAGCTCCTCGTGTATGTCTTCTGGGACCCATACGTTCCCCAGGAAATGAAAGATATCAACCTCACCTATGGTCCATCCTATAATAAGTTCCTCTCCTGACACTCTTTCCCATAGGACTAGGCCTTCTAAATCTGATAGCTACCTCATTAGCACTAGATCAAGAAGATTATAGGTAACAACTACAGAAGAAAGAATCGTCTGGTCCTATCTTTCGTGCACCTCCAAATGCATCTCAGAGAACAGATCCATAAGCTTCCACTAACAGCTAGACTCCTAAACTGCCTATATCTGATTCCTCCTGCTCAATGCATCATACACTGTGTTGCCTTTCCCCGGCGTATAGGCAAGCTCAAAGTCAAAGGAATAAAGGTACACAACCCACGTTTTCTGTCTCAAATTCAGATCATGATGAGTGAAGATGTACTTCAGAATCTTTTGGTCGGTGAAATCATAAAATGTTCTCCGAGATGATAATTTCTCCAATAGTGTAAGGCATGAACAACTGTAGCCAACTTGAGATAATGCGTCGGGTAATTCCTCTCATGTGGCCTCAACTGCCGATACATGTACGCAATAAATCCTTCTCCCTGCATAAGCACAGCTCCCAGCCTGATACCTGAAGCATCACAGTACATATTATAGCTCTTTCCTGGCTCTATAAAGACTAGTATCGGTGCTAAAGTCAACCTCCCTTTCAGCTTCTAAAAGGCTGACTCACAAGAATCTAACCACAGGAACTTCGTACCCTTTTTAGTCAGACCCATCAATTGTGCTACTAAGAGTTAAAAGTCCTGTATGAAATGCCTATAGTATCCATATAAACCTAGAAAACTCTATACCTCCATGATGTTCTTCAGTTTCTCCTAGGAAACTATTGCTCTAACTTTCTCTGGGTCTACTAATAATCTTTTCACTGAGATAACATGACCCAAGAAGTGAATCAGGTCTATCCAAAAGTGGCATTTTGAGAGCTTAGCATATAACTGATTCTCTCTCAGTGTACTCAAAATGATCTCAACATGGGTATCATGGTCGTGTCGAGTGTGAGAGTACACCAAGATATCGTCCACAAAGACCACCATGAAAAAATCCATGTTTGGATGGAACACTGGGTTCGTCAGTGCCAGAAAAATTGCAGGCGTGTTTATGAGGCTGAATGGTATAACCATATACTCTTACAGACCATACCTTATTTTTGAGGTTGTGAGAGGTATGTATGATGGTCAATTGTTAAACTAATGGTAACTAGATATCGAGTCAATCTTCAAGAACACCCGGGCACCAGAAAGCTAATCAAAGAGATCATCAATCCTTGGTAAGGGATATCATTTCTTAAACTTCAACTGGTTCAGCTTCCGATAATCCACACAAATCCTGAGAGTAATGTCTGCCTTCTTCCCAAATAGGACAGGAGAACCCAATGGAGAAGTATTGGGTCGGATAAAACCCTTTTCCTACAACTCCTCCAACTTCTTCTTGTGCTCCTCTAACTCTGGTGTAGCCATCCTATAAGGAGGAATGGACACCGGTGTCGCTCCTAACACAAGCTCAATAGAAAAATTTACCTCATTCTCTAGAGGTAAACCTAAAACGTCTTCTATAAAGACATCTATGAAATGATCCACCACTGGAGGAAATTTAAACTGTGAAATTACCTGGTCATCCAGATATAGACTAGCAATTCGGGTTATAACTCCTCCTAACCCATGATGCTCGGGTCCCAGTCTTCTCACCTAGACATCCCACTCACCCTTATAAAGAAAAGATCCTCCCTCTGGTGACATGAAACTCACTATATAGTGATAGAAATAGATGAATGTCTATAAGGGAACCAACCAGTCCATTCCGAGAATGAAATCATAGCTCGTCATCTCTAGGACATAGATGTACCATAAAAAGTGACACCCACCAACCTCCAGAGGCACCCCTTGAACAGACATACACCCGTCTTTCTAGTCCCCAACGGAGTGTCTAGAGTCAAGATATCAGCAGAAGAAAAGATGCAGAGCCCAAGGCTCTCCACAACTGCTACATATATAATTCTATGGGAAGCCCCTGTATCAAAAAGAGAAGAAGCTAAAACTAAGGCTACTAAGATCGTACCTCGAACTATAGAAGGTCTGGGATCTGACTCCTACTAGGTCTACTCCACTGCAAAAGTCTGGCCCATACCACGGCCTAGGGACCCTTCCTGACCACTTTGAGCCTATCCGCCCTAATGTAGTTGAAAACAGAGAGACTGGTTACCACGACCACATCAACTACCTCAGCCTGAACGGCCGTAAGAACTCCAGTTCCCAGACTGGTGAGAAACTGGTGGTGCTTCTCTTGAAAGAGGAGTCATAGAAGAACTCTTGTCACCATCTTCTAGTGAGAAGAACTGACAGAAACGTTGAAGATGGCACGTCTTGCCGCAAGATCTTCACTCAACTAGGTCCCTCTAGTAATTTGGCCTCATATGCCCGCTCCTTTCACACTGGTAGCATACCACCTAGCTACCAGAAGATGCATCCTTCCTACTCTGATCCCCTCATGAGATCTTTTTGCGGCGCTTCCTACCATCAACTAGTGGAGCACTAACTCTAGATGACGAACCGCCCTAGCTCAAATCTCTAGAATCCCTCAGATTGAACTCGGTGATCAGCGCCTGGTTGACTATAGAAGAGATTGAAGTCAACCTGATGATATTTACCTGAGATCGAATGTTGTGCCTCAGACCATCATTGAACTTCCTTGCCAGGAACAACTCATCACCTACTGTAATATGCATGAAACGTTGTAGCTCTGTGAATCGAGAGGAATACTCTATAACAGAAAGAGCACCCTACTCTAGACTCATAAACTCTTGGGATCAATCTACCCTCAACATCCTTAGGTAGAAGTAATCATAAAAGATGCACTGAAACTCATCTGAAGTCATATTCTGCTGGCATCCCACCTATGAGATCACATCCCACCACCTCTTAGAAAACTCTCAAAGAATGTAGGTAGCGAGCTTCTCCCTCCAACCTGGAGATATCTCCACATGGTCGAAGATCATCAGGGTGGATTCTAGCCATGACTCTACATCCCGAGGTCCACCTTCCCCTATGAAAGTGGGAGGATGCAACTATTGAAAACCCCGCATCAATTCTGCCATCGATAGGGTATGAGGTGGAGCTCCCTGGATGGAATGCATCATCCTTAGAAAGACGTATTTGGTCTGTGCATCAACTCCTATTTCAGGTATAACTTCTGGTTCCAAGAGTGGAAGAACTGGAGGATCTTCTGGCTGTCCCTGATCAGCCATTTCTAGTGTCTGAGCGTCGCCTTACCACTAGCACACAACCAGAGGATGTCTCAGTGCCATGACTCTGAATGGTCAAGCACATACCTTAGATTATTATCATCAATGATTAAATACTAGAAGTGTAATAAGGGAATAGGATAAACAAAACATTCAAGTTTTAAAAAAAAGACTACACGGAATTTATAATAACTACACGGCGTATTCCCTTAAGTCTTTCACATGGGCGTGTACTTATGCCAGAACTGGTCGTGTAACACCCCAAACACATGGTGTGTTTTACTTACACACAGTGTGTACTTAGAATTTTCTTCCCCTTCCTGAGTCCTTCTACACAGCTAAGCCACACGGCCCCCTTAGAACAAGGTTACACGACGTGTTTTTTTCAGACACGGCATGTACTAGACGAGCTTCACCAACCTGTTTTGTTCGTGACATGGTTGGATAAACATCTCACACTAAACTTCATGTTCCATATGGAAACAACGTGTACTTCTCAGGTTTCAACTACATGTGTGTTAGTGACATGGTTGGATACTCAACTGACACTACACGATGTGTTCCATACGGACACGGCGTGTACTAGAAAAGTTAACACCGACCCATGTAGTTAGATACATGGCCGAATTCAAAGATTACACTACACGGCGTGTATCACCTAAGTTTTCTTCATCTGTGTTGTTAGTCACATAGGAGGACACAATGTCAACCCTACACAGCATGTACAACTGGTTCATGGTGTGTTCCCTCAAAAACTTCCGTATCCTGTGTCTCTGCCCACATGGCCTATGACACAGTTAGAGACTACACGACGTTTATATAAGGTACACGATGTGTACTTAATAAAAATAGTTTCTTCCCGAATAGAAGAACACATAGCATGTGGTTAGAACTACACGGCATGCATTTTGGGTTTTTCTAGACATTAAGCCTCATAAACTACTACAGAGCCCAAATAAACACTGAAACGAACACCAAAGTTCAATATTCTGATCCATGAGGGCCCATACTCCCCACGAATCAAAGCTTGGAATCTTATACATGTTATAACAAGAAAAATAGGGTAATGATCCACCAAATTCAGGTCTCGGAGGGCCCATAACACCTCAAGAACCAAATTTTGGCATTCATTCAGAAAAAACATTACACAAACAATACCTTATCAAACAGCAGGTATTTTTATCACTGAAACTATCACAACATCATGTATATTCAGCACAACACCTATCACAACAACATGAAATTTCTAATACACCCTATATGGAATGTCAATAATGTATGACATGTGATACCTAGAAAGTGCTTATATGATGCATGAGATGGAATATCATCATATAATTGGGTTGCAATAGAAATAGAACCTTAATAAAATCAACAATAACAGCACAAATCATGTGAATCACTCAAGGTGAAACCAAATCAACTGTATTAATTGAAAAACTAGAAAACATTTCAATTAAATGAGGTAGATTAGATTTTCCCTCTACATGGGTTAGCTACTCCAAGACACAGCTTATTACCAAGTACCAATTCCATCCAATCCCTGGCTATAGGCTCCAAATAGTAATTCAACAAGAAAAGAATTCATCTGATGCCCTTTGTAGCATCCCGGTTCCGGAAGCCACCCAGGGGAACCTCATACGATGTTGGTCACATGGCGTCAAGTGCATTTCCCCTATCACTAGAGGTTGCCAACTAGAAGTGAGGGCCTTGGGTGTGATAGTGGAGAAACTATGCCCTTATTGGCAAAGTAACACATCAGAAGAGAAAAATAGATAACAATAACAGAAGTAGTAATAATCCATACAAGAGTAAATAGTGGAAGTATAAAGAAATAAGCAGCAGGACTGTACATATATAAAAATTATGCATGGTACATATGTCTTAGAAAATATCCAAACACATCATAATGCTGTAATACAGAGCATTACAAAGCCAAGTACAAAAGAAAAGAGGTAAACATCTAATCAACATCGCAAGCCTCAGCTTGGTCCCATGCTCTCCTGCTCCACAGCGTATCAAGTACCTGAAGTAGAAGGGAACTTTCCCTTATCTATACCTGCAACAATATAATCTGCTTGGGCCCAAAAGAATAGCACAAACATGGTGTAAAACTAATTCCTAGTAGGAAATCACCATAAGATCTATGCCTAATAGTAAATGAATATATGGAAGGTAATAAAAAAATTAGTAAATAAGGAAGTAGTTAGTAGTAACAAGTCCTACAGTTTTAATGTAATCTGTTCCATCCAACGACAATAGGACAAGCAGGGAACCCTCTGGGTAGTTCTCTTAGCCTAGTCCCTCTGGTTCAATAAAAACAATAATACTACAGAGACTCTCTTATGAAGTTCTCTTAGTCAATTCCCCTTATTACCCCATGCATTTAAAAAGACTCTCTGAGGAAGCTCACACGGTCAATTCCCCTTATAACCCCAAGGTCAAAAGACTCTCTGAGGAAGAACACACGTCAATTACCTTTATATTCTATGGTCTTTAAGGACTCTCTGAGGAAGCACACTTGGTCAATTCCCCTCATAGCCCCAAGTGGTAAAAGGCTCCTGGAGGAATCTCTTTAAGTCAATTCCCCTTATAGTCTAAAATAGTTCAAAGACTCTCTGAGGAAGCTCACTCGGTCAATCCCCCTTATAGTCTCTTACATGTGGTTCTCACGGCCCTGTGTATGTCAACGAGTATAGAAATGTAATAAGTCCAAAGTAAACCTCAAGAACTACTTGGATAAACAGTCCACAACATCTCAAGCATGTCAGATAAAATAATCACTAGATCATACAGTACTAGGCAAGGGGAATATCAAGGAATCCTCATATCTAAAAAGGACCAAATGACCACAAATAGAACATTCATGGGAAAACACATCTAAGTCATATAAAACAACACTATTCACATCCAATTAGCCTCTATTTACACATACTAGCAGAGCAGAAAATTAACAGGGGTAAAAAGTTAAACACACAATACCCCGTTCAAAGGTGTAGGGAACAATTGAACATAATATTCAATGACTTTAAATAAAAAGGCACAAACCATCTACCTCGGTGTTGTGAGATCGAAATACACCATCATCGGCCCTCGGATCGACCTAGAACACGGTAAATCTATAAAAAAATCTAAAATGTTCAACCCACAATATCTCCTGAGAGAAGAGAAATTAGAAGATGGTTCTCTAGGAGAAGAGGGAACTCACCTATGTGATTCCAACGCAACTGAAAGTGTTTGATTCGTATGACGGATGCTCTCTCAGGGGATCGTTGAAGATCTGAGGTCGTACGGTGCTCTTAGACGATGAAATCGAAGAAGAATGCATTTCTCTCGATAAGATGTGATCTCAGCCCATTTAATGAAAAAAACAAAATACACAACTTGTAACTGTTAAAAACATGACGTGTACTCTCGTTTTCTGTACTCCACTTTATGCGGCCTCTTGGTCACCCCCACAATGGTCGTGTGCATGGCTGCTACACGGCCAGCACACGGCTACCTGCGGTAACCGAGTACATGGCGTGTACTCATAAAGTAAATGATGTGTACTATGAAAATTTACAAAAAAAATACACGGAAGGTACTCATAAAGTACACGGCGTGTACTTAGAAAATTTCTAGAAAATCATCTTTTCTAAAAAATGACTAGAAAAGGAAAACATACCTGAAAAAGAAGATCTGGGGTTTTACTGCTTTCATCCACTGTGGCCACTACATATGAATTTTGATACTAGTGGAAACACTGATTCTTCATTTCCATGATAATTATCGACATGTTAAATAGATACTAGTATAGGCCATATATTCTATGTAAGGTTGTATGTGTCATATCTTATGTCCTAACTTGAACTTGTTGATAGATAGACCATAGAACGATATTTACGATGAAATGAGATCTTAGAATTAATTTAAATGTATCTTTTATGTGGGGGTAGAGGATACTAGTTCTTAATTGTAAGTTGATTCAACCTTCGATAATCCTTACATCACTATAGGGTACAATATTCCTTCTATTTGAAAAAAGAAACGTGAAACTTATAGTGATGTATTGTGTTATATAAAAACCTTTTCATCCAAATCCTCTAGTTTTTTATTAAGTTCCAGAATCTATGAAGGCACCATCCTCTAAAGTGGAATATAAATTATTGATGCTCCTAGAAATAGCTCAATAGTGAACTCCGACTCTCTTAGAATAAGCGAATAAGAAAATATTTTATGGAATAAATCCATCAAATGATCCAACACAAGAAGTAAATCTATATATTATGTTCCCCAATCACTCATGAAAATACTAGAAACCTAGGAAATACTCTTCGCTTCCCATGATGACCTAGTCCGACTAAACATTCTCACTCTAAGGGGATGTGAAAGTCATCTTCTATAGATAGATATCAATTTATGAATGACATGTTACTAATCAATCAATCATGATTATAATGTTGAAACATGTCTTCTCAAGGAGGAAGAGGATCTATAAAAAATATAACATCTTTTATCAATGGGGGAATTCTTTATATTAGTGTACGCTCTCATATCGGATCCCCAATGGTGTGTTGAGAGTCATCATGAAACATATGTACCATATTTCATAGATAATACAATCTATAATTGTTTTAGATATGATTTAATGTATATAAATAATATAAAATATAGAATATGATACTATATTGTCTACTACAATAGTACCTTGAACTGTAAAAGTTTTGAAACTCTACTCCTATAGTATTGGTCATATTTCATGTTTCGTTCTACATCCATTGCCCAATGTTATATCCTAACTACTTTGTGTAGGCCCACTATGTTGGTGATAAATCTCTTATAGGTGGCTTCCATGGACATGGACACCTCTTTGGCATGATCATCCAGTACCAGTCCTTCTCCCTGCATAACATCATGTTATTGATCCTACTAATAATTGGGGAGTCGGTGTAGATCCATTCTCACTAGGCACATGAAGGATTGATCAAAAAAAAGTTGAAGGTGATCCATATTGACACAAGCTCAACAATAATTCGAGACATTCATACACTGGGTATTCTTAGTACATGGCCTCTCATAATGGTGACACAACACATACCTATTAGTATATTCCATTTGACTATAATCTCCCCCATGATAAAACACAATGTAGAATTTTCTACAACTTGATGATCTACAACACAATATATGTTCTAAATTTCCATATTCCACACCATCACCATTGGTTAAATTCTACTCGGTGATGGGTGTCTGTTTCACTATTAATAAAATGGTACATAATCAAAATGCATTAACCTGATACCAGGTGTTTTACAGATTCCCATCCTGATAACAGGTCATTCTCATGAACTCGTAACTAGAATGTGTTAGTATGAATCTTTTATAATTAGTTAAACATGTTGAATACTCTATAAACAACATATATATATACTTTGGGTTCATAAATTAGCTGACATGGTCCAATGTTACTGTCTATTTAAATAAGTAATAATAAAAGGATGTTTGAAAGTATGACCAGACGATACCCTAATGAATATTACCCTAGGTGATATCATCCCACTATCACTTATAAGAATCAATCTTCATATAAGTTTCGATCCTGAACCATCACTCTGTAGGAATCTTTATATTTTAAAAGAAGAAGAACATAGAATTTATCAAAAACTCAGTAGCTGGGGGATTCCATCCCTTGAAAAGGTAGGTGAATGCTACTGCTATAATTCTTATGTCAAATCTTCTATATTAAAAGAAGGATATGAATATCCTTTCATAGAATACTTAAATCATTGGAATATTTCTTGTTTTATGCATGGATTTTCATATTTGGAATTGAATAAGGTTCTATAAGAGTAAATAAAGAAAAAATTATTGTTAATCATGGCGCACCTCCTCTAGAGAGTTTTTGTTTCCACCCATAAAAATCATGTATCAAGGTATTCATAGTGTAATAGGTCTATAATGTAAAAAATAATTCCTAAAATGAGGTTAATCATTAGATAGGATCACATAAAATAGAATAAGATAGATATATACATTATAATATAATAGTCAACAGATATTATTAATCTAAAATCCTTGTAAAATGAATGTATAAGACTAAAAGGAATCACTAGAGACACTTACTACGTCCCACTATTAATTTTGGGTTAGGATTAAGGTATCCCATCACATTGTAGAGGTCATAGAATATAGTTTTTTATTGTCATGGTACAATGGAAAACACACTTGGTTTTTCAATTGTAATCCCTATTTATTGGGAACCATTTCATTTAATAATTTTAAATTATTTCAATTTAAACTATGTTATATATATCCCAAAGTCTTGTTAGATTAGTCACAAACTCCCATTTATAATTGCATGATATTTATAAGTTTCATTTGGTGTGTATTTTAATTGAAACCTAACCCATACATCATTTATCAAGATTTACTATGTTCTATAAAATGATTTAGGTTGATAAATTACCATTCTCAATTTATATAAGTACATGAATAATAAATTAAAATCTCCATCATTGTAATCATATCATCTATGGTTTTGGCCCATGGGACCATTGTTCCATTGATCAAACTGGGAATAATTTGTCAATTAATGTTTCATGATCAAGTTAAATAGGAAAAAACTATATATGTTAAGGAATAAAACATAATTAGTCTAGTTACTCTATCCTTAAAAGAAACATTAGAATAATTTTGATTGAATTATTCATGTAACCAACATATTCAAAAAATAGTGTACACATTTGAGTATGTATTGCATGACCTATGTATGATATAAAATTTATTAGGTTCCTACAACCACGAATAATCAATTCCCACATTCCTTATGTGTTTAAGGGAAATAAGAAATATATGAAAATAATAATTCCACAAATCATGTGTCACCCAATACTAAAATTAATACAAATTTAAAATGGAAAAACTATACCAACAATATCCAATTAATGATAATTTGGATTTTCAATTTATATGTATTATCTTCTCCCATGAATATTATCATTACCAAATCCTAAGAAATCATTTGATTCCTGTATAATAACATAATCAAAAAATATAAAATGAATAGAATCGCAAATACCACATTGTAACATCAATGAACTAATTCACTCATAAGTAACAAATCCAGGTTAGTCTGATGGCTTATGTGTTCCTCCCCATACTCTATCAAATACTAACTAGAATCATGGGTATCTAATGATATTGTATGGAGACTCTAACCTCATTATCAGAGTGTAGTGAAGTTTAGTAATGAAATAAATATTTAGATGAAGCATAATATATAACCATCAATATAATAATAAAACATCTTTATAAAATTAACACAAATAATAAAAATATATATCATAAAAAACATTATGTCATCTTTGTATTCTACACTAAAAGGAAATATAAGGATCAAATGTAAAATGCATACAGCATATTCTATAAAAACGAAAAATGCATACAAAAGATATATACTATAGAATTGTGTGAATATAATCAGTCCTCAACTCTCATACTTAGTGATCAGTTATAAAATCATGAATCTAGTGTTGGATGCTTCAAGTTTTCCATACATACATCCATAATATTCATTTGAGTATCGCTCAGTAGCTTGAACAGGGAATTTGATATACTTAGTAGGACCCCACCAATGGTGTTTAGATCTATCACACATGTTCATGTAAAATGATTAGTGTATAGGTAATGATCACCATAAAATAGTAACTAAAATAAATACATGTAGATTAAGATCATAATGGGAAAACTCACTAAAACTGCATACTTCTTACTAAACAGGAATGTCTCTAAATATATGTCCCCTCATACATATATACATATATATATACATGTTTATATATATACCTATATATATATCATATGTTAATGAATGTGTATGTTCATTTATATATACACAGTGTTATAGAAAAACCATTGTGTATACCAATGACATCCATGCGTTATCATTAGAGGTTCCATGATACTCATGGAATATGTTCTTAAGACTGAATTCTGACTAGGCCATCATATAAGTAAAACATATACTGACATTTAGCATGTGATTTTAAATTGATGTCGTGTCTTTTCAATTAATTAATTAGAATATCGCTCCCATCTAAGGAATTCAATAAAAGGAACCCATGTATTTCTCTAGGATACTACCAAAACCCATCCCCATAGGATTTCGTCAATGTTGTTCTATACAAGTACCCTATGTATCACTCATGGAATGGTATACAAGAATAAACCTATGATCCCATCCATGGTGTACCAAATATTGAACCAGGTATCCCTCATAGAATAGTAAAAAAGAATTTTCCACTAATCACATCCAAGGTAATCCACCTAGGGAACTAGGTATTTCTCAGGATATAATATAAATACATACTCTCAATGAAACAATACATTTTATTCTATATATGGACCCATGTATCACTAAAAGTGTGTTATAATTTATTTAATTATTATGCTTGATGAACCTGTACAAGGTGTTCAGAATTGGATACCTCATATCTCACATAGTATGACATAAGGTATGGTTAGTGATACTATTGAACCCATTCCTTTTGTTAATTCATCTAATGAAAATTGGAATTCCATTTCATAATATTAACTCATAATATTTACAATAAATTAATGCCCCTATTCACATAGTATAACATCTTCTGTTATCTTAGTTCTAATTACATTTAATTTACATGGTCCAACTCAACACAACACCAATGTTTCTTGAATTCTATTTCAAAGTATAATCCTGATGGGACATTAATAAAGGAACACCCTAGGGTGTGGTTGAATTCAATGCAGACTTCCTCTATTGTATAATTTTTTTTAAGGAGTACCCCAAGAAAGGATTTATCATTTCATTTAATTGTTATTATATTTAAGAGGAATCACTGAGAAATTATAATGTGTGTTACAATGACTCATAATATAAACATTGAGATATTTTGTAAAAATTACTAGAGGACATACCTTAGCCTTGTAGACAACTATTTTTCTAGTATCAAAATTGAATTCAAGCAATAATGAATAAAATAAATGAAAAAGAAATTGATATGAAAATTTAAAAAATTAGATCTCATTTATGTAAAAATCCAAAGGAAGTGTCAAATAAGGAAAATAAATAACATGATTTAATTACTCACCGATGGCTATCCACAATTATAGATCATGAGAAAATCTATGTCCAAATGAAGGTGCTGGATCAGAGCTTCGGAGTAGAGAAAATGGAGCTCTCAAGGAATGTGTTACATTGTGAAAATTAAATATGATATAAGGGATTGTTTTAAATAGGACCATGGGTAAAAATTTCATTTCACCCAACATTTAAATGGTCACATAGTTTCTCTATAAGGTTTGGCCAAACAGTGTACCTATTGTGTTCTCTTACTAGATTTGTAACACTGCCTGTGTGAGATATCCACAAGGCTTAGAAAACCATTCCCAAACCATATAGCTACCCTCTACAACTACAATTTAGTTTTTCACATCATCATGGGGCCTCCCATATATGATTTATCAAAATATGATCATTTATATATTGTTCACACGATATATCCCCATGGTTAATACTAACAATTCATCGACTGTGTGCCTCTTGATATTTCTCAAAAAAAATAAACCTTTAGGATCTGAAAAAAGCCTTACAAACTCCCTAACCCTTTTCTAATACATTATAAACATCCATTAGTTTCATTTGGATGGATTATAATGAAATTTAAAGAATTTATACCTCATTTGAAAAATCCATTATCTTATAATATATACTATAACAAATGCTCTACTAAAATATAATGATTTTCTGTTCCAACCCATTTAAGAGATTTTATTTATTTAAAATTGATAAATTTAAAAATCTTGGGGTATTACATATCATGGGGAATAATAAAAAATTAGGACTAATATAATTTTATTTATTAAAAATAACTCATTATAGTGTAACAATATTTGGAATTGAAAATCCATGGTAGTTAGAAAAATATAAGGATTTTAAAATACAAATAATTTAATGAAATATATGAAAAAATTGAATTCATATATAATATATACACTATAAAGAAAGAAACAATCAGTTAACATGAATCACATCTCAATAAATCAAAATTGAGATAAAAAACCTTTATCATAATTCATGATTCATTATGTTCATGCATATTACACTCTAGATAATACATATATGTTTGTTAAAAAACATATTAAGCAATTTGTTTCATCTATATTTCAATTTATAAGGAATATCTATTATGATTATTTGTTTAAATAAAAATTAGTTTTTGATTATGTTGGTTACATGAGGTGGTTTGGTCTATTTATTTAAATCATTCAGGATATATTTTATATTTTCCTTGGTTTTTTGAGATACCTTCATAATCCATAGAATTATATAATTTTATTTCCATTATTACACTTTTAATATATATATATATATATATATATATATATCTACACTAGTGTCGAAATGGACACTAGCTAAAAAAGGTTCATTTCTTGGATAATTTAATGTGTTTAAATTTACATATCCATTTATTATTTATATTACATATGATTAGTCAAATATTAATATTCTATAATGTTAATACATTTATAAAAACAATTTTTATAAATTAGTTATTTTCTTCTTTGATGTTATACTATAACAAAAAATATATTATTTTGCGTTGAGGTTATAGATCACATATACTACGATGATAATCTAGATATTCACTGAATTAGAGGAAAGTTGAAAGTAAATTACAATATTTAAATTTAATAATAATAATAAAATTTTATAATGTTATACCTTTTCAATAAATAAATTTTTTTATACATCATTGAATGATGGTATTCAAATAATAACACGATTTTCGTGGAGGGATTAGTCCTGCAAATTGCATGGAGATGTATTCATTTTACAAATGGATTTGGTGGGAGGTAGAAATATATATATCCAACTAGTGTAATTTTATTTGTTAAAATAAAACTTCTATATGTCATTATACTTTAATTGATAAACTATATTTTTTGTCAATATAAGTAAAAAATAATTAAAAGAGTTTGGTTGGGGACAATACCTCTCCCTCTGGATGTTTTCCTTAGGTTAACACCTTAAAGACCATTATTATCATATTTTGGTAATAACCAGGAGACTATGATGATAGGATAAGGGTTATTAAACATTATGTATTATGTATCTGTATAGGTAATTCATTTATCTGGTTAGAAAAATGTGGTGGAAGTGATCATATTTTATATGTTTACAGAAAGATGAATTTTTTTAATATACATTCCATATCAATGTTGTTATAAAAATATTCAAGGGTAAAAGGATTCAAAGGTTTTCCACAATTTAGTGGATAAGTGTGTGGGTAGATAAATTTTAGTGACCCATCCCTAGTGATCCTAGAGCCAGTTTCTACCACTATTACAATGTCTTGAGATAAATATAAATATAACCTAATGGACCACCCATTTTATAAGTCATTGTAAACTAGATACTCACATAGGTCTTATATTAAAAATAAATACACAAATTAGAAAATAATTTTTGTTATATAATAACATTAGTCTATATAGTGTATCATTGAATATATCACTTAGTACACTTCATGTAATCCTTTGGAAAGTAAATTAAACCAGGGTGAGATCAAACACTCAACAAGGGTTTACTCTAGCATAAGAAAAAATGAATAAATTAGAATAATCATTATGTAATGGTAAATATTTCAACACAAAATCCATGTATTCAATAAATTGAGAAGTGTGTAAATAACTTGGAAAGGTAAATAACTGAAAACACATCCATTTAAATAGCTTGGTTTCATGAATTTATAAGGATTATTAAATACGGTAAGGTTACTAACTGGAAAAAAATTCATTTAATAAATAAATTGAATATGAAATGAATCCACATAATTTTTCATAGTGGAAACCTCATTGATAATAAATATTAAAACTGAATTAAGTCAAAAATTAATTTCTATAATCCATGTATTTATCACATGAAGGACAATACCATCATGGTATATCCTTAATATAGTTTAAATTTTTGGGTAGAAACTTATCTTATCTACCTTGAAAATAGACTCAGAGGGGTTTTCACCAACTAATTTCATCAAAATAGACTATTAATTCATCAAGGGTCTTATTGGAATGATCCATAACCCATGTAGTGAATGTTGAAACCATATCTCCTGTATCAAATAATTAATTTAATTAATGAAAAATGAGACTTATCAAATATTCACATTGAGTAAAGAATACATATTTATCAATATTTCAGAATATAATCAGATATTTATCTATGTAGATACCATATGTGACAATGGTATATGGTTTATTCAATTAAAATATCCATGAAAAAAGATACGGATAATTTGTGGAAATTTTTTATCAAATGATCATAGGAAAATGAATATTTCATGGGGAAAATAAATATTAATCACAGATGTTAGTTTTAATAATATCATTATCTAAATATATCATAAACCATACAAGGTAATAGTATGGTTTATATCAATAGAACATATTTTGAGTCATGTAAAAATAATGGGTTTTAGTCATTGTGTAATAGAATACAATAAAAATATAATTTCAAAACATTTTTAATGAAAAATATCATATTGATTTGGAAAAAAATAAAATCATTTTCCTAAAAAGTTTCTTTTCAAAAAAAGTCCTTGAAAATTATCCATCTAAATTGGAAAATTAATTAGTGAAGAAATTATGGTGTGTTAATCCGTATATGAAGTGCAATGTAAAAAACACATTTCTTTTTCACTGTAAGAAGGTTTTTTTCATGGAAAACGAAATCAAGATTCATTTGAACAAATTTTCTAGATAAATCAATAATAAGTCATTTGTATGAGTCTAAATGCATTTTCAAACATTTTTAAAAACTTGGTTTTAATATAAAAAATGGTTTTAAACGAAAAAATATATCTCACCATAGAGCGAAATGATGTCTAGATTTATTTAAAAAATTCAAATTCATTTTAAGTAAAAAAGAGTATAAATATTTATAATTAATTTTAATATAAGTATAATAAATATATTAGAATTAAATGAAATTATTTACTAAATAATTATTTGATAAATTCATTTAATGGAAACTCAAATGTAAATAATGTGAAGTAAACCCTTGATAATATTATAATTTTGAAGTGAGAATAAAAAAAATGAATTTATTATGTGTATGAATATTAAATACACATAAAATGGGGAAATAAAACAATTTATTTTATACTTTTATTACACACATAATCTTATAATATTAATGATATTGGAAAAGTAAGATAAACTAATAAAAAGGAATTGAGTAATGAAATTAATTTCCACATAGTAACTTATAATTCCATAAAAATTAGACAAAATAATTCAAATATAAACATATAATACCATAATTAAATAATCAATAATGATATTACATGTCAATGGTTTTATATACACTACATAATAGTGAATTCGTGCGAAATACCAAATAAGTGTCATTGAAATTAATATGTAGATGAAATGTTGTAATACTTGAGTATCTTTTGAAAATGATATCGGTGAAAGAATAAAATAAATTAGAACATTAAATATAATCATATAATATAAATTCATGATATAACTTGTTATAGAATAATATAAAAACTAAACAAAAAAGTGAGTAAAAAATATGACATAAGTCTCATAGAAATAAATGTGAGATTAGAAATCCCTTAACATTGATTTTTTTGGGTGATCATCCATTAACACATTGTATAATGGTTTATGATGTGTTATTATCTTACACTAGATTGATATTAATATTTTTATAACATATATAGTTATTTTATAACATATTGTAACACATTCATTAGTAATCCTACATTATTTTCTTCATTATGGGTGTTAATTGCCTTGTTGTTCGAGTGTGTTTTGATACATTATTTAGATCTTGTTAATTATATCATAATTTAATAATCTCTAGAATATAAACAATGATTAAAAAAATCAGATATATTAAATATATATGTATTTATAGTAATCCTTAATATTTCTAGATATAAATTAAATACAGCGTTCATGGAGACGGTAAGCCATACGTACGAATGAACGATGTTTTAAATTTAATGACATATTAAAATAATAAAAATTAAATAGTATATATATATATATATATTAACATTCCATTATAATATTTGTATCATATATATCACATATTTTTTAAAACCCATCCTTTATACATTCTTGGTATAATGTGAATAAATAACATCACATCGAGGAAGTGGAAGTCTACACATCCATAAATGATGTTATCATATTCCCACAAAATAGAAATAATAAAGGAATGTGTTATAAAAGAATTAAATTAGCATATAGAAATTATAATAATCATAAAAATAATATATAAAATATACATCCATCATCATTTCCAACATTTAATGGTTGTAATGGAAGAATGAACATCATCTGTTCGAAAGAAGGTAGTCTGTCATACACACGAACGATGATTGTGTATCCCATTTAATGGAAGTGTGTGTGTGTGTGTACACTATGAACTTTTCATAAGAAAACATCATTATATTATGATTTCTGATGTTATTATATTTTTAAAATATAATACTAATTTATTGGGTGGATAAAAAAATGAAACAAAAATGATCGTTGAAGAACCTTACCTCTTATTTAAGTAACCCCGGTTTGTTTATACCAAAAGACATACATGGTTTGATTTATTCTAAAAATGAGGATTATAGAATGAGGGGATGGATGTTGAAAGATTTTATTGATCGGTTTTTTATGATCAAATTTCTTTATAGGTTTTAATGAGTGGGAGGGAGTGTTCTTTTTATAGGGTTGCAGGAGTGTCATTCATATAAATTTTGAAAGAACAAATTTCACCCCTATTTTTCCATGTTTAATGGATCTAATTGTTAGGTGAACTAGGTTTAATACACTAAGATGGGGTGAATCATGGTATGACAGATTAAAACTACTACCCCTTTGGATCATTTTTCTTCATTAAAAAACACTCCTCTATCCTTTACTTATAATAACTATGAGTTGATATGAAATTATGCACGAGACACATCAATTTTACATGGTTCTCCCTCACTAGGATATGTCCAACGAGAATACACCAATGGTGTGATGATGTTACAAATTCACTAAATCTTGCTATCAATTAGAAGGTTTATGATAGATCACTTATATGATGAGGTTCACTAGATATACAAGTTTTATGATTATCTCACTACTTTTCCAAGGGCCACTCCCTATGTCTCCTTCTCTGGATAACTACCAGTGGAAAGGATCACTATATTCCACATTATTTTCTCACTTCACAATGAAGGTATCCTATCATAGTTTATGGAATTGTAGGTTCCTTAATTTTTATGAAAGAACACATCCTCAACTGTAGAAAGATGCCCTATTGAAGCCCCATTTTCACCGATATATTAAATTCACTATTTCAAATACTATTAGTTTGATTAATAGGTCTTTTTTACTATTTTAATCTCTTCAATAACACCCTTAAGTACTCTATATACTTCTTTCCTTCCTCCATAAACTGCGCTGCACCACATGGCTTGAGTGCTTTATGGACCACCTCTTTTTCAGAAGATCATCCTTGCTTTTTATATGTAATCTTCTTCTATGGACTATCTCTCCTATATTAACATCATATTACCTACTGGTTGCCTCTCATTTGTGGATTCTTCTTCCTTTGTTGGTTAAAGTTCCCCAAAAACCCATTTGTGGACAGTCTTTGTGGAAACCCTTCGCAGAATTACTTCCCTATGAAATCTCTCTTTCACAAACTCCCTCACAAACTTTTTCAGACTTAGCTGAATTATTCTTGGGGTTATGAAAATATTCAATGGGATTCTCCTTCACCTTAAGAATAAAATTATAAGTCCACATATAGGAAAATAGATCTGAAATTATTGCTAATCTAATTTCACTAATGTTTTGATGTGGTAAAATATTCACCACAGACTATACTTCTCTTACAAACTGTTTTCCCCTCGCGGTCTACATAGTGACTTTCTTTCCACATGGTAGAAAATTCCTTATGCAAAACAATCACCTCTAATCATCCATAAAATATGGGATTTGTGAACTATGATCCTCTCATAAACTTTTTTCCCAAATTTTTCTACATATAGTTCATTGTAGTCCTCATAGAACTACTATTCGGAAATACTTGATTTTTTGATTTCCCTCATTATTCTATAAACTCCCATTGTGGTCTGTGAACTATGATTCACAGTAATTTTTATTTTTCAAAAAACACAATCACCCCAAATACACTAACATGACTCCTTGCAGTATTTTTTCCAACAACAATGAACCTCATTAAATTCAGGAGAGAATATTGTTGATATAATTTCATCCAATAAGTATTTCACACATGTATAGATCATTTTATCCCTTATGTTTAAGGTTTAGTAATTTCTTAAGGTAATTTTTATATTAATTTTTGTAATTAATTTCAATTACCTTCTCTATTTATTTTGGTTAAAAATTAAGTCATAATTAATGGAAATTATAAATTATTATGAATATGAATATCTTATACATTTTTTCAAACTCCAATCATAGATGTGGTATAAATTAAGTTAAAATTAATCTCGCTGATGAGAGAACAAATAGGTTTTTTTAAGTGAAGATATTCTAATTATTGTCTTGTTTTTATATCCAATATCAAAGTGAAATTTATCCAAATTACCAAAATTTGACAAATATATGTAATATTTATCTCATTAAAATTTACAACTAGTAAAACATATAATTTAACCTTATAAATTATTTAAATAAAAAGGTAGATATCAATTAAAATTCTGTGTTTTTTAATATTCATCAATAAATGAAGCTTCTTCGAAAAATACCCAAAATTTACCCTATAAAAAATTTTTGTTACACATTCAAAAATAATCATTATTTTTACATATAAATTTTATATATGTTTCAATAATTTGTTTTAAAATATTTATTCCACTAAAAATAGTGAAATTGTCTTTATACTAGTATATTTTTTATGCATAAAATTGAATATTTATATATTATTCCCCTCAAATCAATTGGATTAATGTAAAAACTATTTAATTGTATATATCATATATATATATAATTATGATAATTAACTAGTAGAAATTAATTTAATTTTTTAGAATAAAACACATTTTGAAGAGTAAAAATATTTCATTTATATTCCTTTAGATTTTATATTTAATTCAATTTCATTGGTAACTAATGAATTCATTTTTTATTTGTGTAAACCATATATTTTTATAAGTTTGTTAATCTTATTAATAATCTACAATTTAATGGCTACGTTATATATTGTTATAAAAAATATTAATTATTTATTAATACTTTTTTTCTTAGGGAAATTCATCTTATATGTAAGGAAGTTTATTGAAAAAACTCATTGGTGCATGCGACCCAGGTTAACATAGTGTTGTGTTCATTCCATGCTATGAAATATATCAAATATATTTAAAATATTAAATATTCCGTAATAAAATTACTTTTTTATACATTATATGATTGGTGTTGTTCACTAGACCCTCTATTGTATAAAATTTGATATTAAATAATTTTTCAGGTGTTACATTCTCCCGAGCTTAAATAAATTGATTCCCCTCAATTTAAACTCAACCTTGGTAGTCAAATGCTCTATATTTTTATATTTGTTTAAAATATCACATTGTAAAAGGGTTAATTAAACATCCTCTTAGTGGATAACAAAGGTAAGTACAACAGTCATTTATAATACCATATAACAAGGTTTCAACATTGGAGAAAATTAGTGGAATGTGAAAATATGGACTGAGAGGAAAAGTGTAAATAATTATATATGGTGATTAAATAGATTGATCAAAAGGTGACTCATCAATGGAAATATTAGGTTCTAAATTTCAAAAATCTATGAATATTTAAAACATGATTGGTTTAACAGAAATCAATTTATTATGAGAAAATTTTTTTCTATATCATTTTCCTAATGTTGAGTATTCTTTTATTGCCTAATTATATAAGAAAAATACTTGATATCTTTCAATTTCAAAAACACGATTTCATATATTAATTTTTCTTCTACCAATTTCCTATTTTATCCCTTTAATTTAATTAATGAATATCTTGGAAATGAACTTTAATGTTAGAATATCGAACATTTATTTTCAATGAATGATAAAATACATAAATGTTTGAAGAGTATTTTCATCTATCTCTAAATATTTTCCAAAATAAATATTTTTAATACCTTGGTCTCTATACCAGAAAATAATACTATTGGTTTTATCATAAAAATTTATTCATCAATTTTTTTAATTTAAAATAATTAAATACTAACCAGGACATTGCATAGGTCATTGGATGGTATTAAACCATTATCATCCTTTAGTCATGGGTTCAATTCCTATTACCTTTTCTAATATCATTGGTTTCTATCAAACATAAAAAATTTCATTTCTCTAAACTAAATTCACACGATCCTTATAAATTTTCCAAAAGTATAATGGACATCAATGAAATGAAATTAACTATTAAATAACCATTTGACAATGATTTTAAATACAAACCTTTTTTTTAATTCCAATAATATTATTTTAATATAACCCATAAATATTATCAATACATGTAAACTCATATCACTAAAATTTAATGGAATAATTCCTAGAATAATTATTCCTCTAAAACATTTACTAAAATAATGATTTCTACTTCCATAAACAGATTCAAACACATCTTAAATCTTGGTAGACTCCAAATACATTAATCATAAAAGGAGATTTCTATGAAATATAACTTATGATCAACCTTATTCTTATAATATTGTGATGGTATCTATAACACTTGCGTTAATGAAGACATATGTGATTCTACAACAACACTCAAAGTCAATCTAAGGGCCATCTTCCATAATCTATGTTTTCCACAATCTAGTTTTCATAGCTGTTACTAAAATTCCTCTGATAGAAATTATAGTGAATCGACCCTAGTGTGTCTAGAGCTAGTTTCTTCAATCATTTCATTGTCATGAGATACAATGAAAAAAACTGAAGGGCCAATCAGTTTAGTATTAATGTTAAACAATATATATATATATATATATGATTTTTTATTACAAATGAATACACAAGTCAGAAAGTAATTTTTTTCAATAATAAAAATATTACATATTTAATATCATTGTCTATATTCCATAGTAGACTTCATGGAATCCCAAGGAATGGGGAAAAATAAATATGAGATCAAATGCTAATTATGCGTGAATATACCGGAAGAAATAATGAATCAATGAGAAAAATAATTTTTGAATGGTGAATATCTGAACACACATTCTATATAATCAATAAACTGGGAAGGAATTTTGTAATAAAAATGGAAAGGTAAATTATTGAACATGCATTCCATTAAAATAAATTTACCGCATGAATTGGTAATTTAGAGTAAATATAGAAGGGTAACTAACCTAAGACGCATTTCATTTAACCAATAAACTCAGAATGCAATAAATACATAGATTTGTTTCATATTGAAAATCTCATAGATTATAAATACTAATTCAGAAGGATGTTTATTCTTAATTATTGGGAGTCATGTATCTGGAAGATGAACCAATATACTATAAAGATCTATCATCAATACTATTTAAGTATGTGCGTAGAAACATGCATGATTCTTCTCTGAAAGAAACACAAAGTGTTTTTCACCAAGTGATTTAATCTCATGTGACTATCAATGAATCATGGGGATATTTTTCGATGGTCCCCAATCCATGTAGTGAATTTCCAAATCATTCCACATATATAAAATACAGTATTCTATTTATGATGAATGTGGCTTATCAAATATCTATATTGATTAACGAATAATTATTTATCAATATTTCAACATCTAAAAAATTAACTATAAAATAATTACCATAATTGAGAATGGCCTATGTTTTAATCAATGAAAATATTAAAGACAAAATATATGGACAATTATGGTAAATTTATTATCCCATGGTCACCTGAAAGTAAACATTTCAAGGGAACTACAAAAATGAATCAAGGAAATGAATTTCAACACTATCAAGGTATAAATAAATAAAAAATAATACAGAAGAACAATACCGATGGTATCCATACAAAAAACCCATTTTGAGTAAAAATAAAGGGTTGTTGTCATTAAGGAAGATAAATAAAATAAAAATATATTTTAAAAAGAATTTGAGGAAAATATCCTTTTTTTTATTAAAAACCTTTCTTTGAAAATCACATTAAAATCATTTTATTTAAAAATAATCCTTTTAAATTTGAAAATAAATTATTAATGAAATTATTCCAGGTGAATTCAAACATGTCATATACTGTAAAAATGACATTTCTTTTTACTGTAAAATTGTCAAAAAGTTGCCTTGTTTGGAAAATTACAATAATATTTTTTAGAACAATTTTTAAGAAACATTATTTAGTAAATATTTTTTATGAGATTTTAAAAAATTAATTAAAACTTTAGTAAAATTTTTTTAAAAGGAAAAATGGTTTAAAAAAAATAGATTTTAGACCGGAGAGAATAATGTAGTCGGGTTTTCTTAAAACATTTCTAAAACATTTTAAGTACCAATGATTAGAAAATTTGTATTATTAATTGATAAATATCATGAGTTACCATATGAGGAGAAAATAAAACTATTTATTTAATAATTATTTAATAATTTTTTTCATATGAAATTCTAGTTTAAACAGTCCCAAATGAAATAGGATTATTAAGTAAACCCAGAAAAACATAATAAGTTTGATTTGAGAATAAAAAAATAAATTGATAATGTGTATCACCTATAAATATGCATAAAACAAGTGGAAATAAAAAAATATATTGAAAATTATTACACATATAATATTATAATATTATTGAAAATGATGAATGTAGTATAACCTAATGAAAATGAATTGAGTTATGGAATTAATTTCCACTTCGAAACTTATCATTCAAATCCCATTAGATGAAATGATTTTAAATGAAACATAATATAACATGAATATATAATGAATCATTGTAATTCATGTAAAATTTTATATATACCTAGCATAAAATTGAATTTGTTAATAATAAAAATAAATCTCAATGAAATGTAAATTGAGATGAAATTCCACACTAGATGACTAATTTTTAATTGTGAGATACATGAAAGAATAACTTAAATTGAAATTTTTAATTTCAAGAAATAAATTAAACTCATGATATTATATTTCATAGGATAATATATCCAAGACACAAAATAAATGATTGTGAATATTTCATAAGTCTCACAGAAATAAAACTGAGACAAGAAATCATTTACGTTGCAATTCATTTCTAGTGATCATCCTTTAAACTAAATTGTAATGGTTAAAAGTAGGTTATTAACTTACAAGGGAACCATATTAATATTGAAGATATTATATATAGTACTTTTAAAAAATATTATAACTCATCCATTAATAATTGTTTTCTATTTTCATTCTTTCATGTGTTAAATGCCTTTTATTTTGGGTATGTTTTGACTGGTTATTTTTTATCCAATTTTATAGATCATGATTTATTCATATCTAGAATGTAAAACATGATTTAAATATAATATATATTAATTATATATGTGTTTATGGTAATACACAATATTTTTAGATATAAATGAAATTCAGTTTTCATGGAGATGGTCGGTCATACATAAGTATAAATGTTGTATTCATTTTCTTTTCGAATTATTAAAATGAAAAGTTAATAGTATATATGTATGTAATCATTAAATTACAATATTTTTATCTATATATGCCATATTCTTATAAAATCCATCTTTTCTACATTCCTTGAATTTCATGAATGACTCACGCCACTTTGAGGAGGTGGTGGTCCATATGGCAACAAACGATGGTATCGTATTCCCACAAAATGGAAAGAAAGAAGTAATTTGTTATAAATTAATTCAATAATCATAAATATGTTATTAATAATATATATTATATATAAACAATTAATCCATAACTATTCCCAACCATGGAAGGTTGTAATGGAAGAACGAACGACATCGGTTCTTTAGGTGGTAGTCCACCGTACACATAATCAATGGTTATGTATTCTATTTGATTCAACTGTATATGACTGTAAAAATTAAACTTTCTATTAAAAAATTATATATTAATTTAATATACTTAGTTTGTTAATGAGATAATAAAATAGCGATTCAAGGGTTTGATCATGGAATTAAATAAATGTTTTCATTGAAAAATGTTACTGATTTTTTAGGTAAATCATTTTGATTTATACATAAATACTTCCTTGGAATTGTTTATTACAATATTTATTATTATACTATAATGTTAGGGATATTTATAGATTTTATGGGAAGTGTGTTTATGAACAAAATGAATTTTGATTTTCAAATATATGAGAGGGGTGACTAACTGTTTATTGTGGATGAGTGGAATTCTAATAAATTATATAAATAGGGAATTACACCCTTGTTTTTCCCATGTAATAATGCTCCAATAATTTTCCAAATTGTATTAAATATAGTATATGTTCTATATATTAACATATTATATATTTTGTTTCATTTTTTTCAGGTCATTTTCCTTTATTTATAAGTGTTATTCGATTGTTAAGCTAGTTTCTCTCTTAATCTCTGTAATTAATTTTAGTTTCTTTCACTCATATTTTTATTTAAAAAAATATGTTCAACAAAATATAATTTATAAATTCTTATTATTACCAATATGGAATTCATTTTTTAAAATTATAGTTATATATGTGCAAGAAATTAATTTAAAATTAATCCCATAGACATGACTCCAATACGAGTTTTTAATTTGAAAATGTTCAATATATTTAAATGATTTTATATCCAATATCATTATATAATTGATTAAAATGACATAAAATCGATTAATATATTTAATATTTTTTTTATTAAACTTTAAAACCAATAAAATATATAAGGTGTCCTTTAAAATTATTTAATGGAAAAAAGGTTTTCAATTAAAATTCAATATTTTTCATTATTCATCAAAAAATATAGCATCTCTTAAAGCTACAAAAAATGCACCCTATGATAATTTTTACATTATGATTTCAAAAATGAAGATTATTTTTTGATATTGAGTTTTTAAATTTTCTATAATTTTTTTTTAAATAGGGTTTCCATTAAAATGCTACAAATATACCTTTATTAAAATATAGTTTTTAATTATTCTAATAATAAATGTTCTTTTCATATGCCTATAAAATAAATTGGTTTAATGTAAAAATTATTATATTAAATACATATGATGAAAATTTCATTAATATTATTCACTAATATTAATTAATTTAATTTATTAGGATACAATGATATTTAAGTATAAAATCATTTACTTTATATTCAATTGTTTTTTATATTAAATTATTATTAATGGTAACTAATGAATTATTTTTATATTTTTTCAAGCCATAAATTATCATTATTAATTTTATCTTATTCATGATCACTAATTTAACAACTAGGCTATGTTTTATTATATTAAATATTAATATTTTAATACTAGATTTTTTGGTTAAAACTCAGGCTTGCATGTAACGCATCCAATGGAAGAAACTAATTATTGAGGTTGACCCATGTTAACTCAATTTGGCATGAATTTGGTGATATTTAATATATTAATTTTTTTAAATAGTTAAATATATTGTAAATTCTAGAGAGGATAGATTCCATTCTATGTTTGGTGTTTTTTCACATACAGGATATTGTATAAAAGTAACTATTTTATAATTTTTAGGGTATTACATAAATCTTAAACAAAAAAAAATTAAATATTTTAAAAAAAGTTTTTATTCTTATTCAATTAGATATATTCACTATGCCATTTTTATTTTTTCCTTCAAAACTAGTTATTTTAACTACGCGATTTTTGTTTTAATAAAAATATAACAAAACCTCTCCAAAATTTTTGTATTTTGAAACTAAATATATAATAAATTTATTGTAATTTAATTTAAAAATAGATTATAATTAAATTTAAAATTAAAATATATAATTTTTATGACAATCAGTTGTGTCAAATAACATAATTTTAACAATTTAGTGTTTTAAATCTTAACTAAAATTAATTAACAGTTAAATTTTTCATTATATATTTATATATTGGATTGAAAATTATATTACATTAATTATGATAATAAATTAATGCATATTTTAAAATAAAAATTGAATAATGTTAACAAAATTCTTGAAATTATCAATTTTACAATTATCACTGTAATTAAAATTAATCCTCATAATCTAAAATTTATTAATAATGATGAAATGTGAAATATTAAATAATATGTACATGTAGATACAAAATTTGAAATCCATATTTTTATATTTAAATTTTAAAAGTGATAAAAAATAATTTGTAATATAGGAAAATAATATAGTTTTTCATGAAAAATACAACTTAACTATCCAAAATAATAATAATGTGTTTCTATAATTATAAAAAACAAATTTTAAATAATTTATATATAAAGTATAATTTTTTTCAAAAAACATTCTTTTTCAATATATCTTGATTATGTCAAGCTGGCAGTTTTAATAGATTTGGTATTCGTTTATTATTCATAAATAATAAATTGCTTTATTAAAATCACAAATAATTCAACCTAATATAAAATTTAAATTCTAGAATAAAACTTTATATCAATTACATAATATTAATATTATAAAATATAAATAAAAAACATATAAAAATGTTGGATTTTTTTTCAACAGAAAATATATTCCTAAAATGTTAACTATTATTATTTTTAATTCTTATCTATTATTAGTTATATGTGAGTATTTTTATTATTCATAAAATTTATATATCATATATATATATATATATAATAATTCAATATTATTAAAACAAATAAAATTTAAAAAATTTAAGAAACAATCATTTTTATAAATTAAATGATCGATTTTATTTTATTAATATATTTTTAAATACTTGTTATAAATAACTTAAAACATTATTAATGACATTATTAAATCATCAAATTTATTCATCTCATATCCCCTCAAGAACATCATGTATAATCTAATCATAAGTTATTCTCTTTTTGTGTTCACTGGTATAGATTCCACTACTAAGGATCTAATTTGAATTTTTATGATCTAGAACATCTATTAGATGTTATTTTACAATACTATAATTGATAATGTGATTCATTTTCTTGGTCTGGGGGAAAATCAAGTAAAAAAAATTCAATTCTAAGATCATGAAAATGATCTTTATAAGGGAGGCTATTGCAAAAAAAAATATCAACATCATCCATTTGTAGATTTTTTAATATAGTTAATTTTTTAATATCATATAATCTAAAGATGATATAATGATGATAAATTTTATGATTTTATTTTAAAGTATCATTGTTTTTTAGATTATTATTTTTCATGAAGCATGGTTTTAAAAATAGATTTTTTTAAAAAAAAATTCAATAAAATCATGAGATGTTACATTTTTTCACTTAAATAATTTATATCCTCATAGATGTAATTACTAGTTAAAAATGAAATAATTAAGGTGGTCTATATGAAATATATGTCTCAATTTAAAAATTCTTGAGATATATGAACCATAAAAACAAGAAATTTATATTTTTTACTCTTAATATGATTATCCCTAATATGAAGATATTTTCCAATAGTTTTATAGAAAAATATATCAATCTTTGGTACCAAGATAAACATTATATATTTTATATATAAATTGTTTTCATAATAATTCTTATTTTTATAGAAAATCATAGTTTGATATGATGTGTTATTTACTTATTCCTTGATTTTAATTTTCACTATAAGTGGATGAAAAAAATACATTAAAAAAATAAAATTAATTTAATTTAAATGAATCCTTATAAGATTTATATGAATCATAATCACACAAACCATGAAGTAGAATAATATACATGGAATAAAACAATCATTCAACTAAGTGTTTTTATGTCAACAATTAAGAGTTGGTGAGTACTTACACAACATAATACATTCAAAAAGATAGAGTGATGTATATATATACCTAGAACTACTAAATAATCACTATTCACTTATCTATTAGATATTTCATAGTATATTCTGTTTTTACATAGTATTAAAGGTTATTGATATCGATTTTCACCTTTATCTCATGGATTGCTGCAACTGTTTGGACATCTCCCAAATTCCATAAATCTAAAACAAAGAAATTCTAGAGGAACCTTAGTGAGAACATTATTGCACTATATAATTTTTACTAAAATCATACTTATTTCCTTTGGATATTTTTTTATTCCCTCCTTTACCATAAATGAAACTTCCTCTAGTTACATTTTATCATTCCATTAGGATTTTCTTCCATCATTTTTTATATATTGAAGACTAAATATTAATTTAATTATATTCTACATCCCCTAAACTTCTAATATACTACACCCTTCTATTCTATGGTGTTTTGTGAAACTAAAATTTATCCACAATGTTAATAATAAATATTGATATCTGATTTGGTATAACCAATTTATTTTTATCTTAATATCTTATTTTATAAGGTATATTATTTGAAAAAGAATTCATTTTCTATTTCATAAATTATTAATTTTGTCACAATGGTATATAACCATTATTAATCCATAAAATGAGTTAATATTAATTGATGAACCATTTACACCAGAAGAGAATTATTTGAAGTAAATTAGTAGAAAAATCATAGATCTAAATGTTTGACTAATAGATATTATTAAATGATCCCTTAATTCAATATAAATTGCCCTTATTTTATTTGTATTTTATTTAAGATTTGTTATATCATATTCATTATCCTAATTTCATAACATTATAAATACATCATAATTTAATATAATAAGAATGTGATTTTTCAAAACAAATCCCCTTAGAGTTTCTATCAATGTGTGCAATATCATTCCCACTCATTATACACCAGAGTAAAGATTTTATTGATATATAAAGAATGTTTTTCATGGTTATTACACCAAGGTGTTTTTTCTACAACATCACAAACATTGTAGTATCAATTACTGGATTTAATTTCATAGAAACCACAATATATCAATTTTTACAATGGTTTAGGATGTTATATTATACATAAAATTATACATTAGACAAATCCATTGGGTTTTCAGAAATTTTCTCTTATCATAAATGCTAAAAAAATAATCAAATAATCATGAATTATTAGACACTTCTTATACATAAACTATAGAAACACATGATAAACATATCCTAAACTTTTAATAATTCCTAATGTTAATCATTAAATCCCAAACAATAAAATTAGTACCCAAGGAAAAGATAGTTTATTGTTATTGAAAAATATTCATGTAATAAATTTAACTTACAATAGTTGTGGAAATTTAAAAATATTTAAGGATCTCTATACTCTATTATAAACTTCACATAAGTTACAATAATCATCATAAATTGGGATATGGAAACATAATAAATGGGTGATCTCAAATGGTCAATAATGGAAAATATATCAACATTTCATCAAGTGCTATGTAATTAAAAAATTAATCATTAGTAGGGGATAAAATCTTATCAAAAAATCAGGGAACAGAAAAAGGTTAACTATACTTCATGATAAAAGGAAATGTATTCACAAATGAACTAACATATACCATATAATAAGTGTGTGATATAATAAACATGAGGATTCGATAATAATTTTAGACATATGATATATAAATTTTGGGTGTCATTGTGAAAATTAAAAAATAATAATTATGGTGAAAAATATCATCACATGGGATCATCATATTCTGAACCTATCTATGATGTATCACCATTTATGTAGTGATCATATCCAAGAAGTCTCCCACATTATGTTGTGAGCCTATCCAATAAAGGGAACCCTTTATGTTGTGATTATATCAAAGAGGGCTAAAGAATTATGTTGTGGAAATATCCCTAACGGATCACCCATCGTGTTGAGATAATATCAAAGAAGTCTCAATAATTATATCTTCAGTGTATTTAATAAGTTTCATCCGTTATGTTGTGAAATAATCTAGTAGGCAAATGTTTCATTATCTCAAGTAATATAAAACCTTAACTAATAAATTTCATCGAGTGGTAGAAAACTAACAGTCTCTAGGATTTATTTGACCCAAACCAATTCATAAGGATAATCCATAACCATATTTTCCATGCATAAAATTATTCCAATATAGTAACATGAAGTGACTATGACATTAAAATAAGTCACATATCATTTTTATATGGTATACCAAAAGTTTTTAAAAATAATGTAAATAGTTGATACCCATTATTCAATAACCCGAGAAGAGTATTCCAATTTTATATTTATAGTGAGATTCAAGAAAAATAATTTCCAAGCTAATAAATCCTTTTTTTGTAAGGAGGATATGGTGGAAAAAACCATAAATGAGTTTTTTAGTGCATCTACAATTTATGTAAGTTATAATGTCATGATCACTTTGAAATTTCAATTTTTATACCACAAAATCTAAAAATTTTGAATGATGGATTTTAAAAATTATTTTTTTTATTGAAATATAAAAAATTATTCACTAAAAATATGTCATTGAAATTGGTAATTTCATGCAGAAGGTAGTCCACACCTATATAGATGAAAATTCATATTTTCATTTAACATGATTAAAGAAGAAAATAAAATAATTTATCATTTTGGAATCCAAATAATTTTATAATTATAATATTTTTCATTAAATAACCATTTTTAACCATCCATGATTATAAATTATAAAACATTTAAAATATCGTTCATGAAGGCAGTAGTTCACAAAAAAAATATTAAAGGTGCCTTCATTTTTCTAATGGTATTGGGGGGAGGTAGAAATATGGATATTAAATTTTTATAACATAATGTTATTATTTTAATAATAATTATTTTATCATTATTTTCCATATATATAATATTATAAGGTGTATAAGAAGAAAAAAGTAGAGAGTTTTCGGTTGATAGCAAGATATATCACATTGGATGTTATCCCATTAGAAACACCTTAAAGTACTATAACATAGTATTTTATAATCAAAATAATTATTTGATTTTAGGAAGTATATATTTTTAGGGATAATGATTTTTATTGAGTATTTAAATATGGATTAAGTGATACACTTTTATAGGTGAAAGAAAATGGAATTTTTATAAATACCCATTAAATATCAATAATGTCAAGGAATAATTCATTGTTTAATGGAAAGAAATGCGGTATTTAATTGTATAGATAGGTATTTGGGTTTATAATTAAATAACCATAAAATTTAAAACATGTTTAAAACATGTCTATATTCTTATACCATCATATTTTTACACAATAAAAATGATGATTTTATGTTAATAACTTTTTCTATTAGTATATTTCTATTCTAGTAAAAATTTAAGATAATACATAATAAAATATTAGGTTCATATGAATACAAATTTAACTTATGTTAAATCCAATTAATTTTCTAAGTATTAGATAATAATATTTTAAATTTAGACATAAAATATACCAAAAACACATTTATATATAAAACTGAATTTTTAATGATTAAGTGATATAAATATTTTATAAAATTAGTTGAAAATTAAATGTATGATAATATATTTATATGTAGTATTAAATATTGAATTATTTTAATTGTTGATAGTATATTAAATTATTTTATTACAAAAATAATAAAAATTCTTATTAAAAACACCATTGTAATTAAATGAACTACCATTATCAGGGTAAGTAACATTAACCATTGTAATCATATTTTTGTATCTAAAAATCCGATAACACGTGATACATAATTTTAATCTAATTACAGAAAATATGAAAACATTTTTTTATATTACTTTTATATGTGAGGAAAACTAATTTTAATGAATTTGAATAATGTAGTTTTTAGAGTATGATATTACTTATGTCATCCAGATGATAAAAATCGATTTTAAAAATATTACAGAGTATTTTAAAGTGATTTAAATTCATTTTTAAATATATTTTTTTATAATAAATTAATTTATAAACATTTAACTTATTTTAATATTAAGATTATTTCATAAAAGTAAATATTTTTGAAAATTAATACATTATTAGAATTCACATAGAAATAAATTATTTTAGAAAAATACCAAAATATTATTCTAAGAAAAAAATTAATACTAAATGAAAAATTAAATTATTTTATTCAAATCAAAATATATTATTTAAAAAAAATAAATAAGATGAACACTTTTTTATAATAAAATATTTTTTATAGATATTAAATTCCCCTACATTTATTCTCTAAAAATTAATAAATATCTTTT
Organism: Viscum album; assembly: GCA_963277665.1. Lineage (NCBI taxonomy): Eukaryota > Viridiplantae > Streptophyta > Magnoliopsida > Santalales > Viscaceae > Viscum > Viscum album. The sequence continues at coordinate 1,041,616,690 of OY728165.1, forward strand.
AGATAATATATTATTCATTTAAAAATATATATAACAAATATTGTAAATTATTCTCACTAATTAAAACATATAAATAACTAGTTTTAGAAACAATGATTATTATGAATTAAATGATATTATTAATTTTGTAAACCCATTAGTGTTTACATGTGAAAAATAACAGACCACATAAATATATAAATTATTATAAAATAAAAATATATAATTACGTATCACTTATTGATTTCTAAGTAATATCTATGAAAATGGTAAGATATCATTGCAGTCAAGGGTATAGATTCCACTAGCATAGATCTAGAGGAAATTTCCATATGGTTTAATTTCTATTAAATAAGATATTTATCATAAAATCATTATTGGAGTTCGGCTCATTATTTCTCTAATGTAGACCCTTATAAAGATACATCCATTCCATCGATGGAAAATGAGAAAAAATATATGGGGATTTATCTACCTAGTTTTGTTTCATTACTACAAATATTTCATAATGTGGTTACATCATTTTATACCCACTAATCAAATAGTTATATAGTGCTGATTACACTTTGTGGATGATGTATTTTTCCTAAAAATGAAACATTATTTAATATTGAATCATAGTGATGATTAATGGATAACATATTTTTCCCTATATATATGAAATATTCATAGATTATTATTTATTCACTCCCAAATGAATAAAATGAAAATATATATTTTCTTGAGTAATTGATTAAAGGACATGAAATGAAAAATTAATAAATTTTGAGAATAAGTAAATAATTCAATAATAAATGAATTATATGAAATATTATTTTTTATTTTTCAATGAAGAATATTTTAACAAATGTTTCAACTGTTGATATAGTATTTAAGGTTTAAAGACATGTGTTAATTTTATAAAATAAGTGTTGTATTATTTAATTCATGAATAATACTAATATGAGTTACAATAAAGATTCTATTGATTGGGTGATGTTTTTAGTTATTCCATGAAATAATAAAATTCCATATATAATGATATTGTTTATTCATGAGGGAATGTTGTGGACGAAGACACTTTTTGGGATGTAAATTCATACATATTAATTATACTATATATTTTTTAGGTCCATTAATTATAAAAATTTCCTATTGATATCAACCTAAAGACCCCTTCAACAACATATATGGGACCCTTGAATCAGAAGCATGAATGAGGGTTTACATGTCCATCCAAATGGACAAGTCTGTTGCATCGCCAGTGTGTTTCATGGAGAGTGTTGTCATGTGTGTGAATGTGTTTCTAGGTTTATTACCTAGTTTCTTATGAAGGGGCTATCCACTTGGATATTCTTATAAAAGAGTGAAATAATTTGGAATCCTGATGTCGGATCTTGGAAAGTGTGTGTACTGTTCATCTTCTTATAAAAACATGGAACTAAGTTATACAATTATATCTAATTATTATATAATATTTGATCAAGTTAGTTTTTTCGTATTCGACCACATGGCTTTTAAGGGATCTTTATATTCTCAAAATGACAAAATGATTTAACCATAAAGTGAATAGTCCATATTATTTTGTTTCCCTGGGATTGATGCATGGATGAATCATCATTTACATTCATGATATCCCATTATTATGATGAAATATTTAGGGTAGCATCATCATCAAATATTTGATACATTATATGAACATCCACTATCGGTCATAAAAAATTTGAATAATCAATTGAAGCGACCATGCTATCTTATTATCACCTTTTCATCACATGGAGAGGTTGAAATCTTTGGCATTACCAATAATAGAGATAGTTACTATGCAAGATTCTACCATCATATAGTAATGAATTTATGGAAATAATCTCTGAATGTGTCCAAATTTAATAGTGTTTTTTCCTGATATTGTTACTGCATACAAATGAGTATATCATCGTGGAGGTGGCAACAACTTATCCAGTGAAGAAATATTTATTTATATCATAAGGAATTTAATATTTAAAATTTAATGTGATTTAAAAAAATAAGTTAAATCAGCACTTTTATCAGATTTGACCTTTTAATCAACTAATAGAATATGCATAAATATTATATCATTGAGTGGGTAACTTTGAATATAAATATTTAGGTACTAATTTGAAGTGATACTGCTAAATGTTTCATTAGTTATTTTAAAATAGAGACTCCGTATCAGTTTGTTTATTAACAATGTCTCATGATGGGGATTTCTTTGAGCCTCATAGGCTTTAGGAAGATAAGGCCCCCAGTTTTCCTAACTCATTAATGTGACAAATTTTTAAATATTTAGAAATTTATTTTAAAATGTACACCTCATTTTCATGAATAACTGGATTATAAATGATTCTGATTATGTAACACAATATTACAATGTTACGTGAAAAAAAAGGTTCCAATTGTAAAACCTTATTTAAAGAAGCAGTATTGTATCGTAATATTCAAATCATAATGTCATTATATCCTATATAATATTATGTGAAGATGGATTAGAATATCATGAACTCTGTTGATACATGAAGAAAAGTTGAATAGTTAAAATGAATTGGGTTTGTTACACACATATGAAAATGTGTTGTAGTGCAATATAGTTTCATGATGAATCCTTATGCTATTTTATGTCAATAAAATTTATTCACTATAAATGTATAAACAATATATAGTGAGATATTTTTATCATGAGTCTTCATATAAAAAATATAACTCATTAATATAGATTCAAGAATCGTTGATGATAAGTGAAGAGATTCATCATATTTAATTATATGCTGTATATAACCAGAAGTAGTTACATTAAACATAGTAATAATGAAAACTACTTAGAGTTGATGAGGAATATATAAATTTTGTTCTATTAAAACATTGAGTTGGAGTTGAAATTATACTACTACTCGTATAAAAGAGAACTAAGAAAAATTGAATAGAGTTTCATTTATTATATTCAATAGTAGTTAAAGAATTTCAGTAAGACTAGTTATTTAATGTATTGAAAATATCAGTGAGTTATAAAAAGAAAAAAAAGTTAACATAACTGAATTTGATAATAGGAAAAAAGAATATATCATAATATTTTACCATGTCTAATTGAAACAAAACATGGAAAAAATTCACACAAAATTAGTAGGTAAAAGAAATTATATACTTCTTTATAGGTGTTTATTGTAGATATGTTAAAAAAATGATGGTTCTAGTATGAAAAATGCTATTTCAACTTTAAATCATATACAAATTACTTGTCTAAACATTATTGTGAATTTTATTACACTTGATGTCCTTAAAATTAACAGTGAAAAAAATACATGAAAAACCCATTGGTTGATCTGTGAAACAGTATGCTTTCTCATTATGGTATAACTTTGTAAATATCCTAGTGTAATTTTAATTGCATTATTTTTTTTCATACCCAAATTGAATAGTATAAAGAATGACGGATCAAGGATGTAATAATAAATAGTGGTTAAATTAAAAATAGAATTCATAAAAAATTATCATTATTTCACCCCACCCACTTAGTGGTTCATCTGTCTGAGGGATCTTTATATTGTAATTATTAATATTTATTAATTCTTTTCAATCTAAAAATGATTTGTATTGATGTTCCATGTGAATAATGATATTAATCATAGTACTATATTTGAAAATAATAATAATAAATCTGGTGGAATTAAATGCTTTTTTATAATTTCATCAAATTTATCAGTTTTCAATAAACAATTTACAAAGAGAGTAGTATTGTTCCATAAAAAAATCACTATTTGATTTATAATATTCACCATATGTTCCTAAAAATATTTATGATGATCAGGGGGTATAAGAATTATTTTATGTACAAGTGATGGATCAATGTTTTACTTCCTCATAAGAGATACAAGGAATACATTGTGAACATGGGAGAGGATTAACCAATGTTCCAAAAGATAAGATACCATCCCAATACAATTAAGAATATCAAATATGATAATATATCTAGATATCAATAATCACTTTATTACAAATATTAAACACATACCCCAAAAAAGATATTTATATGATTACCATGTCTCCCAATTTAAACTCCAATCCTCACTGATGATTGTCGGTATAACATCTCAGTCAACCTGAAGGTATCATGATATTATATTGAATGGGTCTAAATTTATATTTCATTTCATCATCTAACATATGTCTTAATATATTTTAATCTAGGAGAAATCCTATTTATTGGTTCCTATACTTCAAAATAATTTGGCCTTCTTAAGTATCAATCTAAATTCCCACATGAAAAATATTGTCTTAAGAAAATTCAATAATAAGAAGGTGTTGATCCCATCCTCTTTTAAAATACATAGAGCATGAAATTATCTTACCTTCTATAATATGGAATTTTATTAAAGAAAAAAGAAAAAAAATAGGAAAAAATAAAAACAAGAAACACCAAATAACCATAATTTAGGGTTATAGTGAAAAGGAACAAAAACAAAAACAACAATAAACACCCATTGAAATAGGGTGGGAACTGGAAGACATGAAGAAGTTTCTGCATAAGTAATCCTGCAACAGAAGGATTCCGGACACCCTCTGTATAAGAATTATTTATTCCTCAGCAAAGACTCCAAAAACCAATCAGCGAAGACACCTACGATCCCCCAGTAAAGGCCGCAAATGGCTTTATCAGATCATGCACTACTCTCACGATATAATAAAGCTTCTAAAAACAGAAAAAAAAAACCAATCCACTCCAGGCCGACATTGCACTAAAGAAGCCCTGAATAAATCTGCATCAAAAAAACCAGTGCAGAAAAGACAGATAATAGAAGGCCTACTACTTCATACCCGAAGAAAAAATAGAAGAAAATCACTCCAAAGGAGAATAAAGAATAAAACTAAACAAACAAACCCCAAAGAAATAAATAATAACACGAGGATTTAAAAAACCATACAAAACATCCTCAAATAGAGATAAGAGACTACTTAAAGAATTCTAAAAATGGGAGACTTGTCAAAAGCCTTTTTCAGAAAAGGAAGGAGATCATCAGGAACTTGATCGTACCAAACAAAATCAACTCCATTAACACCTTTATTTTCCAGGCCATCAGCAACAGAATTGGATTCTCTATAAATGTGAGTGATAATATGATTTAATGAAAATAGAGTCTCCAAAAAATTAATCCAACGATTAGTTAGATTACAGCACAAGTGAAAAAGACTCATCCTCATGGTAGAAATGACAACAGTAGAATCACTTTTGATCCATAAATTATCCCAGCTACGCTTCACAGCTTGATCCGCAGCAATGATAATGCCAAGAATTTCAGCCTCAATTAAAGAGGCAAAGCCACAAGTACCATGAAAACAGCCAAGGACATCCCCTTTATGATTTATGAAAACATCTCCATAACCCGAAAGCCCTGAATTACCCCTAGAAGCACCATCGAAAATTAACTTTTAACCAATCCAAAAGAGGTTCCTTCCAAATAACATCTAAAGTACCACGCGGAGGCCTGAAGTTTCCCTTAACACCTATCTGGTTCTGAACAGACAAATCATGAAAAGAGTTGAATAAAATATTCTTCCTAAGAATATCAACATTATGCATAGATGCAAGAATAGATGATAAAACCCCACTTACTGAGAAGGAACAACTATCATGAATCACCTTATTAAGATAAAACCAAATAAAATAAAGGATTTCACTAGCAGTGACCCTCAAAAGATCCATTAATTGAGGAGAAAGCAAAATATAATTCCATCCATGAAGGAAATGATGAATTGAAGACATATCAGGCATAGGGATTTCAAAAATATCATTAACATCCTTCCACATTAAAGAGTATTTAACACAACTATGAAACAAGTGATCAATATCTTCCCTATGTTGATGAAAAAACACACATGAAGAAAAGAGAGAGATGCCACATTTTTGAAGGAAACAATCAGTAGGAATCTTCCCATGAGCCAGTCTCCAGGAAAATGTTATCCGAGAATGCCAAATAAATTTCATATGAAGATCCCTCATCCACTTAAAACGTAAATTGCAAGATACATAATGACTATAAATTTTTTTAGAATTCATCAGGCCATTTATTTCAGGTTCCCAAGACCAAAACTCATCTCTATTTGAAAATCAGTAACTATTGAAAATAGTAACAATATGATTAGGGATACCCCCAATATTATTAAGCTGAACTTTAATCGTAGCATCCAAATCAACATTAAAATCATAATTAATCAAGGAATCAGCAAGGGGACATCCAGTCTAGTTGGCCTTCGAAAAGGATAAAGATGAGTACATTGAAACAAGCCATCTGGAATGAGAGCCAATGGAAGAAAAAATGAATTTAAAAGCCAGACAAACAGAAGAATCCATATGATTAAAAACCCAATTCCTGATCCTATCCCTGAATTTATTACGGAGAAATTCCAGAGACTCAGAATTACTATTTTAAAGTGTAAAAACCCGATATTTTATGATAAGTATTCTTTTTAATTTATTTTATGTCATGTGTTTTATGATACAACAAGATTATCTTGTGATATACGCCACACTGTATTAGCTTGAAGTATACGCAACACTATTCTTAGATTGTGTTACACACAATTTCAAGTTCATTTTATAATAGTCAGTCTATGCAACATTGATTTTATATATATATATATATATATATTAAATGTATAAATGAAATATGGTTGGATTCTGTTATATAAAACAATGAATGATTCTTGCACAACATGCAACCCTGACTTGGCTTGCATTACAGGCAATCACGACTTTCCTCGATAGCGTGTGTTGTTCGTAATATCAGGTTTCATTAAACAATGATATATGCTTATAATATTATTATTAACTAGCCTTTATGAATAGTATTAACTAAATTTTGAATTTTATGACATTATTATTTCATCTTACACATTTTCTAGAACATGGTATGTGAACAAAATAAATTTTTCTGGTAAAATAAGTATTTTTCAAGAAATGCAGTTTTACCGCCTTTTAATGGTGCACCCACATTTAATCTAGTTTTTGACATGTTTATAAGTTCAATTTTACAAAATAAACTTCTTATTTTGAATCAGGATATGAAACTTTACATTGGATAATGTTTTTATATTTTTATGATAACTTTCATATTTTAATGAATAGTAAAAACACGATATATTTTAATTAAAAACAACATTTTTCATCGTAATAATTTATATGGTTAAATTATAATATTGAATGGTTTTAAAGTATAAATAGAATATATTTTTACCATTTAATATACCTTATGTCATTAGCATTGATTTTACCCTAAATTCGTAGGTTAAATCAATTCAATCTTTTGCAATGTTTTAAACAAAAACTCGTTTTCTTTCGACAATGGGATTAATTTTAATTTAATTTATGAAAATTTTGTGTATTGAATTTGGAAATATTGATTCCATATTTGGAATCAGTGGGTCGAAATGATGTTAATAAGATAATTTTTATTTTTTGGGCATTATGAATAGTAACTACGGTAAATTTTATTTACCATAGTTAAAGGTAAATCGGGTAATTAAGGGTAAATATAATATTATAAAATAACCCTAAAACCTGCCAAAATCCTATTGGATGAATACATTTCTACCCATATCACCTAAGGGTCGGACTAGATTCATTTATTGGAATTTTGACCATGAAATAATATAATTATTAATAAAACCAAAGAAAGTTACAACATGTCACTCTCTTGAATTTTATAAGTATATTAATTTTAATTTAGTGATAAACTTCATGAAACTTAGAACATGAATAGTATCCAGAAATATAATAATATTATCTACATCATATGAATTTATTTATAAATTTTAGGGATTAAACAGTTATCATTAAAGGTGACATAATAGTGATGTTGATATTATTTTATTAAGAGAAATATCAAATAAATTGTTTTAAAAATATTAAAATAAATATTATATGAACAATTTAATGTGATCCACTAATTTTATAGATACATATGACATGTTATGAATCTATTAAACATTTTAGTTCGAATATATATTCTGTATATTGTTTATTTAAATTCAAATAACTGAATAGTGTCAAAATTTACACTATCGTTATTTTATAAAAATTACATATTATAAAATTGTTTAAAAATCACAAAAATATTTAAGAATTATAAATTTAAATTTATATGGTCTAAAATTTTATAAAGTATCCAATTATGAAAAATTAACAACAAATAAGTAATTATTTATAATAATTTAAAATTTATAATGTTATTACCACAAATAAAATTAAATTGATAAATAAGGATAAATCAAGTTGATAATGTTTAAAATAAATTCATAACGTGTCTATATTTTATTGGTTAATTATATTACAACCATTTCTCATCTAATATTCGGATATGAGTCATTTTAGAAGTTTTTATGTGGGTTTGGGATTTAATATAAACTAATATTTCTTATATTTCCAAAGGTGCCCCTCTCCTCCCTTATAAAAGGGCACCTCCTCCCTCTCTTCCTCACACCATTTTGAGACTTGAATCTTAGCACAAATCTACCCATTTCACTTCCAAAGTTCCCTAGAAACATCTTAGAGGTTCTGGTCTTCTTCAAAGACAAATTTTAGTGCCCTAAGAGGAGGTCTCAAAGAGGCACTTCAAAGAAGAGGTAATGTCCGTTACCTATTCTTTCAACTTTATTTCATCTTATACTTCTTATTATTTTGTTGTTTCATTATCAAGTAATAGCATCAGTATCACTAATATACTGATATGTTATTATATGTATTAAACAACCTTATTTGACCATTTATCCATCCTACGGAAAACGAAATAACCGCGCGTGCGTACGAACGGAATACCATCTCCACACCGAGGTGAAATCTATTTTCCACCACCACCTTACTTGGATGGGTATAATGGTGTAAATAATGACTATATATGACTATTGTAAAGTGATATTTATTCTGAAATAGTATACATACACTCCAATACCATTCCGCGATCATGGAAATGATATCATCGCTCGTGCGTACGTACGGACTACCGTCTCCACGAACGTGATGAGATTCATTTTCCATGATCAACCTTTCAAGAATGATTATAAAGTATATATAATGAATAATAATTAAATATATGACATAATAATGATACTGAATTTATGTATATATATATATATGTATGTCATCTATTTAATTTCATTCAATTCAATAAGGAAACGAAAACAGCGTTCATGCGTACGTACAACCTACCGTCTCCATGAACGGTGTATTTCATTCCTTTTATCGATCTATAATACATATGTATATTATGAATATATATTATATATAAATCATTTTTTACATTCTGTAATTATGTAAATCAGGTTATAAGTAATAATATCAAGAACGAAAAGTCGAAACACATATGATAAATGAAATGATTTTACCCAAAATGATTCTTTTGCATGGAATTTACAGAAGAACGGGTAATATAAAGTCATAAGTGAAACATATATGATATAATAAAAATGAATATGATTATTTAATAAGTAAATGAAATTATTTAAATCATTATACATGATGTTCGGATCCATATGAAGCATATTAGACCTAAGGTAAGGGATAAACATTCCAATCCCGTTCTTATCTGAGATTGTTTATTCGTAAGTATTTACTGGGGATATTGTTATCATCCAAGTCCATGTTTTCTAAAAGTTTTTATATGTATGTTTGAAGTCATTTTTAGCCATTTTTGACTTTTACTACACTGTGTGTAAGGAATTTTTCTTTTACGAGGTACTTTTTGACTTTTCTGGCAAAAGTATGAGAAGAATGTTTCTTTTAACTTATACGACATGAATGGATTTTTAAAACATTATTTACAAGAAGCATCCTTTACAAGTTTTCAAGTTTATTTTTAATCATCTTCTTTTAGTTTAAAATTGTATGACATGTTAAGAAAGGAAAAAAAATTTGAAGTAGAAATGATATTTTCCTCAAGAATGGAGTTCAAGTGCTTTATCAAAATTATTTTCCATCTAAGATAATATAGGGTTCGGTTTCTATCCCTATTTTTTACATTAATTTGATTATGTTATGATGGAATTATTTTTATGATGTACTTTTATATTATGTGGATTATGTTATGATGGCATGATGTTTAAGATTCCCATTTTTATTAAATGGGTTATGCTATGATGTATGGTTTATGATTTTGTGACACACATAAGAATGGTATCATTATGAGATGGGTGGGACTTATATCTCCCTCCAATGCATTGGGTAAAGATTTATATCTCATGAGATAGACATGTCTAGAATAGTAAGTTAATTCGGTTCAATGTTACAGGACTGAAATGAGGAGTGAACTTGATTCCGAAAGGGACTTTGTCCACTAAGATGGTCTTGGCAGCAATGCCTTGGCTACTATGGAAATCATGACATGTGCTGAATGGTTGCCACAATTACATGTTTTATTCCCATTATATTTTATCATGATTTATGTTCCATTATGATATATTCCTTACGTACTTCCACGATTTATGTCTTTTCTCAAGGTTTTAATGTTTAGATTTCATGTTCAAGTTTTTTCTTTCAAATGTTTATGGATTGTTTTATGTTCTCTATGTTTGCCGTTACTGAGCATTTGAGGTCACCCTTTTTATGTTTTATTTTCCCCATTAAATAAATAATGGTTTTAGGTAAGGAAACAAAAAGGGGAAGATCGTTATGGGAGATGTTGAAGATCTTTCAACATGATTAGATGTTTATATTCCGAGTTTCCAAAGATACTAAACTATTACGATCCTTGTGTGTCTGTTTTTGTTATGTATAAAGTATTCTGCAAAAGTAATGTATTGTCCATGTACGTCAAGATTCGGGTATCTATTGTTTTTATCAGAGGAAAGGTTTAGTTAACCTTTGGAAACTAGGATGCGAAAACATTAGTGAGATCCCTAGAGATATTTCTAAGGTATGACTAGGGATGTCCCTAAGGATAAGTATATATATAGGATATAGTCCTAGAACTAAGGTAACGATTCTATAATTTAAACTAAGATGTTAGATATTGACGGTACTCCCCCTTTACTATGTTGTTTTCCCTAGAATGATTTTTGCCTCTCACACTATTCTTTTTGGGTTTTAGAAAATGGCTGGAAATAGGAAGATTCACGATAATGGAGGATATGATGGACAATGGAATGATATTCTTCATGAGCGACCAAATAAAACGGGATTTGGAAGTCCAAACATCGTTATTATGCCTAATCAGAAATCCCATAATAAGATCAATAATCTCAACATTGGTATGTTTCCTTACACAGATAATAAGAGAAAGATGGAGTTTCATGATGATCATAAAGGAAAGAAAGTTTAATTTACCTCATGTAAATCATGTGGGAAGAGGCATCAGGGAGATTGTTTCAAAGGAACTGGAAGATGATTTGGGTGTGGAAAAAAAGGACACAAATCCAGTAAGTACAAAGGAAAAGGTCCAGTTAACAGCATGGACAACGATAATGGTATTTCTCCGACATCAACAATGATTACATGTTTTAAATGTGGAATGTATGGGAATTATGCAAACCAATTCTCTAATGGAAAATCTCATGAATAGAATCATCATGGTCATATGGGTAGTATTTATGTGGATGATGATGAAGAGACTGCAAATGAAATATGAGATGAAAGAAATGATGAAGCTTAGCTAGTGGTTTAAGAAGTTAGTGGAATGATTTTATGTTTATCAAGAATAATGTATGGTACTATGGAATAAAGAATAATCTAAGGATTGTTACACTATGGTTTTTCCAAAATTATTTGAAAGTATATGTTGAATGGTACTAGTAACCAAGAAAGGTTATTCAGATATTTTTGGAAAGAAGATGATATGCACATAAAATATTATATGAAACAATGAAGTATTCTTGCACAACACGCAACCCTGACTTGGCTTGCATTACACGCAATCACGACATTCATCGATAGCATGTGTTGTACGTAATATCAGGTTTCACCTAAACAATGATATATGGTTACAATATTATTATCAACTAGCCGTTATGAATATTATTAACTAAATTTTGAATGTTATAACACTATTATTTCATCTTATACATTTTCTAGAACATGGTATGTGAAAAAAATGAAACTTTCGGGTAAAATAAGTATTTTTCAAAAAATGAAGTTTTTCCACCTTTTAATGGCGCACCCACATTAAATCTAGTTTTTGAAATGTTTATAAGTTCCATTTTACAAAATAAAATTCTTTTTTTGAATCATGATATAAAAATTTACATTGGATAAAGTTTTGATACTTTTCTGATAACTTTCATATTTTAATGAATAGTAAAAACAGGCTATATTTTAATTAAAAACAACTTTTTTCATCGTAATAATTTATATGGTTAAATTATAATATTGAATGGTTTTAATTTATAAATAGAATATATTTTTACCATTTAATATAATTTATGTAATTAGAATTTATTTTACCTTGAATTCGTAGGTTAAATCAACTCAATCTTTTGCAATGTTTTAAACAAAAATCTGTTTTCTTTCGACAACGGAATTAATTTTAATTTAATTTCTGCAACTTTTTTTATTGAGTTTGGAAAAATGGATTCCATTTTTGGAGTCAGTGGGTTTAAATTATCTTAATAAGATACTTTTTATTTTTTGGGCATTATGAATATTAACTACAGTAAATTTTATTTACCATAGTTAAAGGTAAATCGAATAATTAAGGGTAAATATAAGATTATAAAATTACCGTAACACCTGCCAAAATCTTATTGGATGAATAAAATTCTACCCATATCACCTAAGGGTAGGACTACATTCATTTCATGAAATTTTGACCATTAAATAATATAATTATTATTAAAACCAAAGCAAGTGACAACATGTCACTCTCTTAAATCTTATAAGTATATTAATTTTAATTTAGTGATAAACTTCATGAAACATCAAACATGAAGTCTCCAGAAAACTAATAAAATAACCTACATCATATGAATTTATTTATAATTTTTAGGGATTAAATAATTATCATTAAAGGTGACATAATAGTGATGTTGAAATTATTTTATTAAGAGAAATATCAAATAAATGGTTTTAAAAATATTAAAATAAATATTATATGAACTATTTAATGTTCTCTACTAATTTTATAGATAAATATGACATGTTATTAATCTATTAAACCTGTTATTTTGAACATATTTTCTGTATATTGTTTATTTAAATTCAAATAAATGAATAGTGTCAAAATTGACACTATTGTTATTTTATATAAATAACATATTATAAAATTGTTTAAAAATCAAAAATATATTTAAAAATTATAAATTTAAATTTATATGGTAGAAAATGTTATAAAGTATCCAATTATGGCTAATTCACAACAAATAAGTAGTTATTTATAATAATATAAAATTTATAATGTTATTACCACAAATAAAATTAAATTGATAAATAAGGATAAATCAATTTGATAATGTTTAAAATAAATTCATAACATGTATAAATTTTATTTTTTGATGATATTACAACCCTATCTCATATAAGCTTTGGATATGAGTCATTTTGGATGTTTTTAAGTGGGGTTGTGATTTAATATAAACTAATATTTCTTATATTTCCAAAGGTGCCCCTCTCCTCCCTTATAAAAGGGCACCTCCTCCCTCTCTTCCTCACACCCTTATGAGCCTTGAAGCTCGGCCAACCTCTTCCCATTTCACTTCCCCACTTCCCTAGAAACATCCTAGAGGTACTGGTCTTCTTCAAAGACCAATTTTAGTCCCCTAAGAGGAGGTCTCAAAGAGGCGCTTCAAAGAAGAGGTAATGTCTGTTACAGATTCTTTCAACTTTATTTCTTCTTATACTTCTTCTTATTTAGTTGTTTCATTATGAAGTAATAACATCAGTATAAATCATATACTGATATGTTATTATAATTATGAAATTACCCTATTTCACCATCTATCCATCCTATGGAAAATGAAATCACCGCGCGTGCGTACGTACGGAATACCGTCTCCACGCCGTGGTGTAATCTATTTTCCACCACCACCTTACTTTGATGGGTATAATGGTGTAAATAATGACTATATATGATTATTTTAAAGTTATATTGATTCTTAAATAGTATACATACACTCCAATACAATTCCATGATCATGGGAATGATATCATCGCTTGTGCGTATGTACGGACTACCGTCTCCACGAAGGCGATGAGATTCATTTTCCATGAGTAACCATTAAATAATTATTATAAAGTATATATAATGAATAATAATGAAATATATGACATAATAATGATACTGGATTTGTGTATATATATATTTATGTCATCTATTTAATTTCATTCAATTCAATAAGGAAACAAAAAATAGTGTTCATGCGTACTACGACCTACCATCTCCATGAACGGTGTATTTCATTCCTTTGATCGATCTATAATATATATTTATATGATGAATATATAATATATATAAATCATTTTTACATTCTGGAATTATGTAAATCAGGATATAAGCAATAATATCAAGAACAAGAAGTCGAAACACATTCGATAAATGAAATGATTTTACCCAAAACGCTGCTTTTACATGGAATTTAAAAAAGAACGGGTAATATAAAGTCATAAGTGAAACATATATGATATCATAACAATGACTATGATTATTTAATAAGTCAATGGAATTATTTAAATCATTATATAGTAGGTTCGGATCCATACGAAGCATATCTGACCTAAGGTAAGGGATAACCTTTCCAATCTCATTCTTATTCGAGATTGTTTATTCGTAAGTATTTACTGGGGCTATTGTTATCATCCAAGTCCATATTTCATAAAAGTGTTTCTATGTATTTTTGAAGTATTTTTTACCCATTTTGACTTTTACTACATGGTGTGTAAGGAATCATTCTTTTACAAGGTACTTTTTGACTTTTCCGGAAAAAGTACGAGAAGAATGTTTTTTTAACTTATACGGCGTGAATGGATTTTTAAAACATTATTTCCAAGAAGATTACTTTATAAGTTTCCAGGATTATTTTTAATCAACATCTTTTAGTTTAAAATTGTATTACATGTTATGAATTGAAATTTTTTTTTGAAGTATAAAGGAAATTTTCCTCAATAATGGAGTTCAAGTGTTTTATCAAAATTATTTTCCATTTATGATAATATAGGGTTCTGTTTCTATCCCTATTTTTTACATTGATTTGATTATGTTATTATGGAATTATTTTTATGATGTCCTTTTATCTTATATGGATTATGTTATGATGACATGATGTTTAAGATTCCCATTTTTATTACATGGGTTAAGCTATAATGTATGGTTTATGATTTTGTGGCACACATATGAATGGTATCATTATGAGATGGGTGGGACCTATATCTCCCTCCAATGAATTGTGTAAATATTTATATCTCATGAGATAGACATGGCTGAAATGGTAAGTTAATCTGATTTAGTATTACAGGATTGAAACGTGGAGTAAACTTGATTCAGAAAGGGACTTTGTCCACTAAGATGGTCTTGGCAGTAATTCCTTGCCTACTATGGAAATCATGACATGTGCTGAATGGTTGCCACAATTACATGTTTTATTCTCATTATATTTTATCATGATTGATGTTCCATTATGATATATTCCTTATGTACTTCCATGATTTATGTATTTTCTCAAGGTTTTAATGTTTTGATTTCAGGTTCAAGTTTTTTGTTTCAAATGTTTACTGATTGTTTTATGTTCTCTATGTTTGCCCTTACTAAGTATTTGAGCTCACCCTTTTTATGTATTATTTTCCTTGGGAAATAAAGAAAGGTTATAGGTAAGGAAACAAAATGGGAAGATCATTATGGGAGATGTTGAAGATCTTTCAACATGATTAGATGTTTATATTCTAAGTTTCCAAAGACACTAAACTATTACGATCCTTGTGTGTCTGTTTTTGTTATGTATTAAGTGTTATGCAAAAGTAATGTATTTTCCATGTATGTCAAGATTAGGGTCTCTACATAAATCCTCCAAATGAAAAAATCCTATAAAGAATCATTAAACACCTCAAGATTTTTAATACCAAGACCCCCATAATCATAGGGTTTACAATAATTATTCTAAGAGACCGTAGATAATTTACTCTCCAAAATATTACCACTCCAAATGAAATTTTTAATAGAAAAACTAATGCTCTTGATGAGAGATATTGGCCACTTATAGACCATGAAAGAATAATCAAACTTAGAAATGATTACAGCCCTAACCCAGAAAACATGACCCGTTAGATAGAGGGACTTACCCTTCCAGGTAGTAAGATGCCTTTTGATTTTATGAAGAATATCATAAAAATAACAAGCTTTAGGCCTCCCCAAAAACATAGGAACACCTAAATATGTAAAGGGAAAAACACCTTCATGAATACCCAAATCCCTGATAATGCCCATCTTCTTAGAAATAAGAAAATTATTAACAAAATAAATAAAGGAATTATTCCAACTAATCTATTACCCATAGACTTTTTCATAATGCAAAAGGGCACGCTTAATATTTTTAATATTACTCTTATCCACTTTAGTGAATAGAATAATATCATCAGTATAAAACAACTGAGTGGGAGAAATAAAACCTCTACCAGCACTAATATACTTCAGTTTCCCATTTCCAGCCATAATAGAAAGTAATCTACTAAGATAATCCTCAGTAATGGAAAAAAATTGCCGAGAGAGGGTCACCTTGTCTGAAAACTCTAGAAAAAGAAAAGTATCCATCAGGGGAACCATTAACAAGAACAGAGATACAAGAAGACTCAAAAATGATTTTAACCTAATTAATGAAAACATCATCAAAACCAAAAAAACGCAGAACCTTATAAATGAAATTCTAATTTATAGTATCAAAATATTTCCTGACGTCCAACTTGAGAGAAAAATTACCATCCCTTGTTGATTTCTTAAGAAGATTAACACATTCCGAGGCAGTAATAAGAAAATATTCAATAGACCTACCCTTAATAAATCCAAACTGTTTAGGAGAAACAATCCTACTAGAAATAGAGGACAACCTCATTGCCAAGATTTTTGAAAATAATTTTAAAAATTGTATTGATCATGGAAACTGGTCTGAAAAAATTAATCTCGTTATCATTCTCCATATTTGGAATAAGGGAATGGAATTGAGCATTCAGGCCCTGAGAAAAAAAACCACCTTTAAAAAAATGAGTAAAAATGTGTAAACATCATCATGAATGAAGTCCCAATATGTTTGAAAGAAAAAATTCCCAAAACCATCTGGACCAGGAGAGCTGTCAGAATTTAGGCTAAAGGTCGCTTCCTTGATTTAAAAGTCTAAAGGGATAGATGTAAGGTTGGAATTTTCCTCTTTATTAACACGAGTTGGAATAATACTCTCCACTAGATCAGTAAGAGGGGCATGACTAGTAAAGATATCCTTAAAATAAGTAACAACATTCTCAGAAAGATCCTTTTAGTTGTCGAAGAAATTATTCCCATTTCAAACCAAATATAGAGTCCTTGAGACTTTCCTAATTCTCTACAAATAACTAAAAATTTTAGAATTTCTATCCCTGTCTCTCAACTAATTAGCCTTAAAATTGTCTCTTTGTAAAGAATCTTTGAGATTCAACAAATTATTTATCTTGGAAACCATCTGAGTCTCACCCAAAACATCATTAGAGAAGTCATTTGAAGAATTATTCTCATGAATATGTTGAAGAGATTCTTCAAGAGAGGAAATTTTAGAATCAAGGGAACTGAAAAGAAATTTACTCCAGAATTTCAAATTTATTTTAAGTAGTTTGAGCTTGATGATGAAAGAAATATCATTGACCCTACCACTCCAAGATCTCCACGTTTTTTCAAAAATAGTTCTACATTCAAGATGATTAACCCAATATTTATTAAATCAAAAAGGAAGAGGAGGTTTGGGATCCTTACTCATAAGGTAATCCGAAATAGGACGATGATCAGAGTTGATTATGGAAAGAATCATACAAGAAATAGAACCCCAGAAATCAATACAAGACTCATTGACAAAGTCCCTTTCAATTCTACTAGAAAAAAATCTATCCAAAACATTCATGTACCAAGTATACGTAGCCCCAACAATATTAACTTCAATCAACCCATTATCATCAATGAAAGATTTGAAATATCTTAAATAAATGACATTAGTCATGGATCCAATATTCTCATCAGAATTCATGATGGACTTAAAATCACCAAGAATAGTCAACGGACCAGAGATCAAAGAGTTGAGAGATCCAATATCTATCCATAAATTCATATCACCTTGATAATAGTTATGGGCATAAATAAAATAGCAGAAATGTTGAAGCCCTTGATTATTGAAGGAACATGTGACATACAGATCAGAATTAACTATTAGAGAAATATGAGATAAAGAACAGTGATCCAAAACCCATAACCATTTAATATCTGATGAGGATCTATTAGATTCCACAAAGTGAAAACCAAGATTTTCAAAATTGGAAATATTGGGATAAAAAACTCTTTTGGGTTCGGACAAACCAATGATAAGGGGCCTATGTTTTAGAATGAAGAGCCTAAGGGACCTCATGGTATCATGATTGGCCAGTCCCTGATAATTCTAGAATAGAAGCTTCATTTAAATCATTGACCTGGGTGGTTTCCCCTTTTTTTTGACCCCCACAGTTACTTGTTTCCCAGATTTAAGAGGCCTTCCAACATTTCTCTTAAGACTAGAGGCCCCTTGTAAAAGATCACTTATGTCCAAACTACTGGTGGTTCCTTTTCCATTTTTAACACCAATGGTGGGGATGTCAACAGGACCTCTGGATGAAACAGGAACACCCATATCCTGCAATGAAATGTCACTACAAGATGAAACATGAGCCTCAACTTCCTCAACCAGTACAACATTACCATCAAAAGAAAATGGGACCCCAATATCCCCTTCCAGAGAAGTAGAAACTGGCTTGATAGAAGAATGTTCCACTTTCATTATAGCAGAATCTACATTAAGAGAAGTAGGATCTCCATCCACCTTTACTTGGGAATTGATGGGTATAATGGAGGGAATAACAGGATCAATAAGGACCTGGGAAATCCCATAATTTTTCGTTAATGCTTCTCTAGATCTTTTAGGTAGACCACACATCTTGATCTAAAGAAATTAAGAGTGGAACACTTTCTAACACTACAACATACATAACATAAAACCTAGATATCCAATCAATAGGTAAATATTCTATGGTAGAAAAGATATGTGTTGAATTCAAAAAGTAATCACTCATAACCTAAATATGATTCTTTACATTTTATGTATTAAGAAATCTCATAACGAAATCCATGGTGATTTTTAACCTTCGCACTTCTTTATGAAAAATTGTTTTACCATCCCTTTAAAATTATGTTGCTAAAACTCACTTTATGTCAGAAAAAACACCACAATAAATTCTTTGTAATGTCCTACTTCTTGTTACACAATCTTAAATTGAATTTAATATCTCTATTTTTCATCTTACACCAAAATTAATTAATAATGACCCAGTCTAATATTTTTCAAATATGTTATTTAATTATGGTATTGAAGGCATAGAAAATGAATATCTATACATTATTATTCTATAAAAATATTGACTAAATATTGGAACCTTTATTTCCTTATTTTCACCTCCACATATTCCTTTAACACATATTTTATAATCACATGAATATAGGATTGAATTTTAATATTATAATAATATGATCATTCTCCTTTCCTTTTGATTTCAATGTCCAACATCTAGGAATCCATCAGTATTGAATATATTTTACTTTTGATCTTTTACATACTTAAATGGGTTATATAACTCATAGAATGATCCCCTTATTCAACTCCCTAGTAAAGGGGGTTAATTTATTTTTGAAATCATAATAAAAATTAGTTCAATCTATCAACTTTCTCTGATATTCAACACTTTAAATGTGAATATATAAATACATTATTAATGATTTCTATATATGATTGAACATTAACCATAAAAATATATTATCTAATTAATCAATAGAAATATTATAGTTTTTAGTTACAAATCATCATTCATGAAATTTTTAACATGAACCTTCAATTTATCTGATTCAAGAGCTAGTCTTAGGGGATTTTTCATCCAGGAAAATCTCTGTATGTTACTCGATGTATCACTATAGATAACAATAAATTATTTATTTTATTATAGTGTGATAATATGATCACTGATCAACATTAATATTACATTGTTTACATTTTCTTGACATTCATCTATTTTAAAGAACTTTTATCCCTTCATTATAATAAATTTTAGTTGATTTTATATCATTGAAAATTTTATCATAATGTATTCTTAGTATCCAAGCACTGTTAGAATATTGTATATATATATCTATCATATTGGGTTGTATAAGGCATTTATCAATAACATATTTATTTGAAGTATCAATTGATATACACTCACATGTAATTATATGACCCAAAAATGAAACTTTATATAACCCAAAATCACAGTTGTTAAATTTTTAATACAATATATCCTTCCTTTGGGTTTTCATAAGAGACCACCATTGATCTAAATTATCTTACGTTGTCTTTGAATATATAATAATTTCATATTCAAAGACTACCAATTTTTTTACTATAATAAATAATTAAATTATTCATTTTGACCCATGATGATAGTTTGGGTATTGATAAGTCCAAATGGCATAAAAATATGTTCAAAATGAACATACAATAATTGGAAGGTTACCATTGATATGTACACATTTTCCACCTCAAATGGTGATATCCATATCACAATTCTATCATTGAGAGAGTATTGATATTATTACAGTTTTTCAAAAAAAAACAATAATACATGGTGTTGGATACCTTTTCCTGATTTTAATATTATTGTGTTATTGATAATCAATGATGAAAAAAATGAAATATCCTTCATCAAAACAAAAAAGAACATTTTCACCCTATAGGGACACACATAGTTGAATAAATCCTAATCAACATTCCCATGTAGATTCATCCCCAAATTTATTAATTTTATTTTGGTATATTCTATATGGATTTTTTGAAAAAGTTATATAACCATATATGAGTTATATGGAAAACTAAACATCCTTATTTTGTGAAAGTCTGTGAAGCATATCAAGAAATACATCAGCATATTATTGTATAATAGAAAAATATATAATTATGAGTTTCTAAACAAATATTTGAGAAAAATACCCCTCATTAATATTTAATAAGACATATACAATAGAATTAGTTGCAATTGGAAATTTTTAATCATCCTTTCATTAATATACAGTTATAAGTAAAATAGGAATGTTAAATTTTATTTCCCTAAGTAAACAATTATATGATCTTCATATAAAAATAATCATGCAGAATATCATAAGGTATTCAATATATGGGGAGTCCCAAGGTCTCATAGAATCATAATCCAAAAAAAAATCTCTAAGAGTGGAATTACATACATGAGAAGTGATAATCGTACCATTACGAGTTCTTACTCTTAACACAAAATCAAATTACATTGGTTGTGATGTGATATCCTTATAGAATTTAACATATATAAATTAAGTGATAGAGACAGAATAAAATAAGACATTTAATGTTCTAGTGAGGATTGTAAGTTTATGATTCAACACCTTCTTCTCATGTTTTACTTAATTTTTTGTGATAGAATGATGTTTCCTATTGTATCATTTTTAATAGGTGATTAACATGGATACAAAATTTTAGCCATTTGATTAATTAATTGGTTGGTATAATTTTCATTATTATATAGGTTATAGAATTTTAATGTGGTGGGGAATTCATTTTACCTATCTCTATAACCATTTCATTTCCATTAATATTTATATCTATTTGACATTCACATAATAGATGTATATATTTTTCACACATAAAACAGTTATAAGTACCCTTTATAAAATTTCCTTTATGCTTTTATTCACACATCTACAATATTGGAAGGATAATTATCATTCATCTACATTTTTTATTAATATAAATTACTTAAAACACCATAATTATATTCATTTAATTACCATTAGAATTATGGGAACCAACACTCTCCATTTCCACCTTGTGGGAATATCAAATAATTTACTCAATCTTACTAATTTTGATTATGGTAAAATTCCATTCCATTAATTATTTTCATAAAATTTATGTATCCCCAAATTTTTTTTATGTTAAATGATAAATCATAAAGTATAAATCCTATGTTATGAAAAGGATTTCTTATAGATACAAATATATTCTTCATTATTCTTCTTAAGCTCAAGGAATTCCCCCTTAATTTTAATGTGAATAGTTTTGGGAATGTATTTGTAAATAGTACCATCAAAAACTAATCCCATTCCATGGATTCATTTTATTTTTATTTGTTAATATTCATAATATTATTAAATCATTGTAATTTATACCTCCTAAAATAATACACTTTTAATGAAAAGTTTCATTCACCAAGAATAGGATAATGAAATATATTTTCTTCAAATGTAATTATCCATTACATGGAAGCTAGTGGATTATTTTACCAAATGAATGATGGTGTATGTTTCCTAATGGAAGAATCAATAATTCCTTGGTCTATATATTCCTCAGTTGAAATGTCAAAATGAATCATAACTTAATATATTAATATTATAATAGATATAACATGGGGAATATGAAAACATAATAAAGGGTGATCATAGATGTTTGATATGGGTAATAATGGGAGATATCCATTGATGATCATATGAATTCATTGGATAATAATAGAGGTATATGATAATTGTCATAAAAAAAATTCATACACATTTTTTCATTGTTCATAAATAAGGAGCGAAAAAATTAATCATTATTATTTTAAATGAAATGGTTTGTAAGATTTTGGAATCATCATTGATCAATAAAAATATATATGTAAATATCCTAATCATTTTTCCTGAGTTTTTTGAATAAATATAACCATTAAAATCATTTCATTAGTAAGAGAACACATAAATATCAATGATAGAGGACATATTTAAATAGTATATTTTCTTTACAACTCATTGAATTATATCATTATCTTATGTTCACTCAAAGGACTATCATAGAATAAAAATTCCATTACATGACTAGGTTAACTACCAACTAAATTTGTAATTATATATGGATATATTAATCATTAACATATACAGTGGATATATATATAAATAAAACACCACTCATCACATAATTAAGTAAATAAATTTATGTTCCATAATATCATAAAAACATTCATCATTCAATCATATCATAACCCATGAAAATGAGATGATTTTTTTAAAGATATTATCATCAAATAAATATAATAATTAATTAGATATAACATGAATTATACCATTTTATCACACCCATAGTGTATCATAAGAAACATTAATTAATATTTTCATATATGAACAAAACTTTTTAAAGAACACTTTAACCATTCTATGAAAACATGTCAAAAGTATTATTTCATTTTGAAAAAATTGTATATATATATATTCAATAAATATTGATAGATTTATTTTGTCTATAAATTACCATTTAAACATATAAAGGAATAATTAATTTAAATAAGAGAAATATTTATGTGAAAAGGTGTTCAGGTTGTAATCATTGAAACAAATATTCCTTTTACAAATTCTACAAAATTTAATAAATATACTATTTAGAATACATTAAAAAAATTATTCAATTGAAAAAAAATGTATTACTATATTGAAAATAAAATTATATAATCACTCGATAATATAAAATATAATTTTTTTAAATCATTTTAATGAACATGAACATGGAAGAAATATTTCATTGACTAATTGGGAAATAAGGTTAGTATTTCATAAAACTATATTTTTGATTGTTTTTATAAGGACCTGGCCTTAAGCATTACATAACAGAAGAACTTTTACCTGTCAAGCATTTGGAGATTTAGGTATAATATTTCAATTTATCCTATTTTAAATAAAATTAAACTAACAAAATCCAAACATCACTTCCATGCATGTAAAAATGATGGCTTCCAACTTTGGACTTCCAAGTGACCAGTGAAAAATAATTTTAAAACAAGGCGTGGGAATTGGATATGCCCAGTAAGGGGTTTAAAAACCAAACCACAAAAAATAATTTTTCTTCTAAAACATTTCTTTTAAATACATTTTTTAAATCATTAAATTAACATTTCATATATCATGTCATCACCATATTCTTGATATATTCTGAAATAGATTTTAGTATAAAATCATGCTCAAAGTTCCTAAACTAATTTATGATTTACAAATATAATACATTATAGAATATTCATACACATGATAAAAATTGCGTGAGATTTCACCTATAAGTTAAATAATGTCTATAAATAATTATATATGACATTCCAGGTGTGTGTACATAGTTTTTCACATGAAATGTTACTTTTTTGGAGTTTTTTAGAAAATGACATCAAAAAATGTATGAAAACCATGAAATTATGTATAAGTTTTTAACATTTGTTTATGGATTGGAATAGAAAAATTAAACCTTCTTTATAAATAATATACATAGGTATAAAACATTATTCCATGTAAACTTGGAAAGGTAAAACTAATTATTATGTGTCCATAATATAATGATTTTTAACAATGGTTATTATACTTATAGAATAATCACATGGTCTCTATGTTACTAGACTCATAATGAAGGAATTCATAATGCAGGAGATAATAAATATTATATCAAGACCTCATGCCAATACTATACATAACCATGTACTCAAGGCCTCATGCTAAGACCACATATAAATATTTTCTCAAGGCCTCATGATAAGACACAGTTCATCTTATGATACCTACAAATGCATCGAGAGGCTATATCGGGCCTCACCCATCACATAATATGCCATATTCATTCCTCATATGTCTAATAAAAATATTTCTTTAAATCAATGTTTCACATACCACTTTTATTTTTTAAAATCATAATCATAGATGAAAATAAATTCATTGATAAATTATAAAGGTACTTGTTCATTAAACAATCAAAAGTGTCCCATAACACTTTGAAAAGTTTAATTCCTTATCCATATAATGTCATAAAAATATTAATCCCAAACATTAAATAATTGTTTTTATTTGTAATCCATCAATAAAATTAGTAATGAATAAATTACCATTTAATCAAAAAGACATCTATAGTTTTGTCTTCTCAAAATAGACATTTAAAATAAACAAATACGTTTCACACATAATATTTTAAATAAAAATTCTTAATTCTTGAAGAAATCCAGCTGATTGATAATCGTGAAAAATTTATTTTAAACCATGAGTTTATTATGAATTAAAGATGTGTCTATGTTACGCTTAATTCATGACCATATCAATTTTTATATGTGACATCCTTAATTTTAATATAACATGATGACATGTTATGCGTATTTTTTCTAAAATTTGATGATAAATATTATAACATGTCATGAAATATTATATCCTTTATGTATATATATTAACCATATTGGAATTCTAAATTAAATTTATTGATGCATACTCTTAGCATAATTATGGAGTATGCTATTTTTCATCCATGTATTTAAACATTTCATCAATATCCCATAAATAACTATTTTAAAGTAGTTTTGAGATATGCTAAATTAACTCAATAATTATGCTTTCATGTATTAAGAACGTAATGTTAAGAGTAAACATGGTTAGTCCTTATGTCAATAATCATAAATGGAATGTATATAACATGATTCTCATCTCATATTATTTGACATTGTTAGTTTGTAATAAATATAGTTTAAATATGACACTTTCATAATTCATAAAAGATGATTCTTAAATATGAAACAATATTGATCTTAAAGTAAATTAAAAATATAATCATAAATTAAAATTTCTAAAAAGAACTTGAATTCTCATAATATATATATATATATATATCCTTCTAGGTTAAAAAAATTATCTAATATTTCTACATGATTCTCTTTACGCATTCAAAACATGTAACAATTTAATATGTCGATCTATATATATATATAATTGGAATTAAATTTACTGCACTCATCATCATTGAATAAATTATTTTTTGAATAATACATTGATAAATGAGAAAATTCATTTTGGAGAACAAATATAATATAGAATTACAAATGTTGATAATGACGTATGTTATGGAAGGCTTATTAGAAAATATGTTTTTAAAGATTTTAATGCATTATATCAAATCATAAGAAAATAATTAAAATCACTGCACCATCAATAATGAAAACATTAGTTAATAATTTAAATGATCTCTTTGCGATTATTACCTATTTATCATAAATATATAATCATTATTTCATTTATATGGTGTGAAATATTTTATACAAGACTGGATAGATATAAATAAATATGTATATATATATGTTTCTTATAAATAAATACATTTTCCGAAATTGAAACTTTTCCTTATAAAAACTAAAATTAAAATAATACTTATATAAAATATTTTTTTTTTAAAAATCATCAGTTTGAAAGACATAATTAAATAAAACCCTTTCATAAAAATCGAACCAGCAGCAAATTTTGTAGTTTCAATGTATAATAACAACAAAAAAAATTTACGAGTTTTCAGTGTGATAAAATATGAGCGCAAAGGTGTCCAGACGTAGCACATAACTCGAATTTGAGAATAAATTTCTCACAATCCTTTCTATAAAATTTGAAAGAAAAGAAATTTTCTACCGAAATTAATTTCAAATAAACAATCCTTGAAAACAAATAATTTCCCTTACTTGGTAAGCAAACCACAAGGTGGGCGTATCATACCATGAACTGAAATTGGTTTTCCCAATATCATTTTTACACATCCTCACTTCACTTCGGACATCCAGACTAAGTTGAAAATCGTGATATAAACAACAAATCATGCTTGCATAGAAATATGAGATTGTCGATAGCCAACAGATAAATATAGACTTTATAATCAAACAATCACCAAAGTTGATTCATTTGGATAAAAAAATTATGAAATATTTATTTAAAATGTTTAAAAAAGTGACATCGGACAATAATGATTCAAAATGAAAATTTTAAATTAACTATTAATGAGACCCAAATCATTCATGGTTGAAAAATAAGAAATGAACAAGTAATATAGATGATAATGAAAGGCATAGTAGATAGTGAATTCAAGTAATGATGAGAAAAGTTTAAGAGATTCAGGTACCTACAAGAAGGAATGAAAACACCTACATCACACAAGATCCAGAAAACCCAAAATGAAACCATATTTGTGAAAAATTAGCCGATGTCGCTCAGACTCGATCTTCCTCGTCAAGGATTGGATTCATCGCACCAGACTCCTAAACGGTAGAGACCACCCCCAAACCACCCTTGACTCCAACCATAGAGTTTCTCTAGATCTCCCCTAAGACCTTTTCCTTAGCTCAGTCTCTCGGATTAACTTAAAGGTCGTGACCTCTCGAGTTCTCCCATGTCCTGATCGCTTCTCCCTCAGCGTCGCATGAACCCAAAGCACCATAAACCCTTGTTGTGCAAATGCTAATCGTGATTCTCATTTATCCATTCATGATTTCTTATTTATTTTTAATTTTCTTTCTTCTTTTATCATCATTATTATTATATTTTTATTATTATATATTAAATTTAAAGGTATGTATAATATTTTTTTACTCTTAAAGTAGTCATATTATTCTATAATAATTTCAATAAACAAATATTATAATATTAAAAATTTTGATAAAATAAATCTATGAAAATTTTATAATTTAAAACTCATACTTTTTACTACATATATGTTTGTATATGTATATATGTATATATATATCATGATTTCGAAAATCAAAAACTATAAAACCCAAATAATTTTAATATGATTATTAATAAATATTTATTTGCATAAATTTTATTTTGGATATTAATAGTGAATTTTTTTAAAAGTAATGTTACATGAATTTTTTTTCACATAATACATTAAAATAATAATTTTAAATGGCTTATATATTAAAATATTTTTATAGTAAAATGATAATTCTATTTAAAAAACATTATAATAATAACATTACCTTTAATTATATTTATTTGTTAAAACAATTTATTAGGAAATATCATTTCATATTAATATATTTCACAAAAGTATAACTAATTTATAAGTCATCATGTATTTAAAAAATGTCATTTTGAAGGTAATACAAATTAAAGAAACAAAATTTCAGTTTG
Organism: Viscum album; assembly: GCA_963277665.1. Classification (NCBI taxonomy): domain Eukaryota; kingdom Viridiplantae; phylum Streptophyta; class Magnoliopsida; order Santalales; family Viscaceae; genus Viscum; species Viscum album. Next base: position 1,041,644,820 of record OY728165.1, read on the forward strand.
CTTTAAATATAACGAATTTTTTTATTAAAAATTTTCATAATAATATTTATTCAACATATAACTCATTTATTAATTAAAATTGTTTTTTTAACTCAGGGTGTTATATTATCCCACTAAAAATAATTGTGCCCTCACAATTCATTTTTCCATAATAAATTGAATTCTAAATTTCCATCTTTAGAATTAAGAAACACTAATATTGCTAAACTTATGGACTCAAAAACATCTAATATCTAAAATTGTATAGACCCTTCCTCTGATACCAACTATAAGAACATATCAATAAACATTAGATAGTAGAGGACCTTTTACCAGTCCAGGTTGTGAAGAGTTAGGTACAAGATTTTAATTTATCAAATCTGAAATAAAATTAAACAAACAATATCCAAATATCATTTCCACATGCGTAAAAATGATGGCGTCAAATTTTGGACATCCAAGTGACCTGTAAAAAATAATTTTAAAACCAGGGGTGAGAATTGGATATTCCCATTAAGGGTTTTTAAAAAATTTAATGAAAGAATAATTTTTCATTTAAATCATTTCTTTTAAATACATTTTTTAAATCCTGAAATTATCTTCTCCCATATCATGTTAAAACCATTATCATGAGAGATTCTGAAACAGCTTTTAGGATAAACTGATCCTCAAAGTAGTTAAACTTATATAAGAGTTATAAATATAATACATTATAAAATATGAATGCACTTGAGAATAAATGAATGAGATTCCACTTATAAGTTAAATAATGACTATACTTAATTATTTTTGATATGCAAAGTGTGCAGACACAGTTTTTCTCATAAAATGTTACTTGTTTGGATTTTCTCAAAAAAAATTGACATAAAAATACATGTATAAAAATCATGAATTTATTGATAATTTATTAACCATTGTTTATGGATTGGAAACAAACAATTAACCTTTATTAATAAACGATATACATAAGTATAAAACATTATTCCCTATGCACTTGGAAATTTATAATTGATTAATACATGTTTATAAGAGAAGGATTTTTAACCAGGGTTATTATACTAGTTGAATAATAACATGGTCTCCAATTTACTAGATTAATAATATGGGAATTCATAATGAACGACAACATAAATTTTGTTTCATGATCTCATGACAAGACTATACATAACCATTTTGTCAAGGCCTTGTTCCAGGACCATACATAACCATTATTTCAAGGCATCGTGCCAAGACCTAGTTTTCCTATGAGACCCAACAATCTATAGAGAGGATATAACATGACTCAGCCATCACATAATAATTTTTATTCATTCCTCATATGTCTAATAAAAATATGTCTTTATAATAAAAGTGTATCATACCACTTTGATTAATTTAAATCTTAATCATAGATGAAAATAAATTCTTATATAAATTATTCAGGTAAATGTTCTTTAAACAATACAATTTTTCCAATTCAACTTTAAAAAGATTAATTATTTGTCCATATAATTTCATAAAAATATTAATTCCATTCTTGAAATAATTCCCTTTATTTTGAATCCATCAATAAAATGCTTTATGAAATAAATGCAGATTTTATAAAAAATTTATATGTTGTTTTGTCTTCTCAAAATAATATTTTCCATAAATAAATATGTTTCACACAACATGATGATATTTTATGGGCATTATTTAAAAAAATTATGATAATTATTATAACATGTCAATAAACATTATATCCTTTGTATATTTATATATATATATAAAACATTTTGAAATTTTCAATTAAATTTCTCGATGCATGCTCCTGGAATAATCACGAAGTATACTATTGGTAATCCAAGTATTTAGACATTTCATTAATATCCCATAAACATCCTTTTGAAAGTAGTTTTGAGAGATATAAAATTTACTCAGCGTATATGATTTCATATCTTAAGCACGTAATTTCAAGAATAAACTTGCTTATGGACAAGTGTCAATAATCATAAATGGCATGCATATAAAATGATTTTCTTCTCATTGAATTTGAAATTGTCGGTTGGTAATAAATAAATTTAATATAACACTTTCATAATTCTTAAATGATGATGCTTAAATATGAAACAATCTTGATATTAAATTTAATTAATAATATACTCTTAAATTAAAATTTCTAAAAAGAACATGAATTCACAATATATATATATCCTTATAAGTTTGAAAAAATATTAATTTTATCACATATTTATACATGTTTTTCTTTGTGCATTAAAAGAATGTAACAATTTCATATGTCAATGTATATATATATATATATTTGGCATTGAATTTACAACACTCGCTATCGCGGAATAAATACATGTTTGAATAAAACATCAATAAATGAAAGCATTTATTTTGGAGAAACAATATGACATTGAATTACAAAATTTGATAATAATGTATGCTGTGGATAATTTATTAATGCATAATTTTTTAATGATTTTACTGCTAAATATCAAATAATAAGAAAATAATTAAACTCACTACAACATTAAGAATCAAAACATGAGTTAATAATTCAAATGATTTCAATAATATTATAACATGATTATCATAAATATATAATCTTTATTTCATTTATAAGTTATGAAAATTGTTATAAAATACTAGATAGATATACATATATATTTATACATATACATATTTATATGTATTATAAATAAATTCAGTTTGACAAAATTAAAACATAACATCATAAATAAAAATAAAAATAGAACTAATACTAAATAAATTTAAAAATAAAATCATCATGATGAATGACATAAATAAGGAATAACCAATCATAAAAATTGAACTAGAAAAACATTTTTTAGTTTGAACGCATAATAACAACAAACATAATAATGAAATAGTTATCAGAGTGCTCAAATATGAGCACAAAAGTGTGGAGACGCAGCGAAGAACTCTAACTAGAGAATATATTTGTACATCCTATAAATTTTGCGAAAAAATCTTCTAAAAAATTAATTTCAAATAAATAAACTTTGAAAACAAATAATTTCCCTTAAATGGTGAGTATACCACAAGATCGGCATATGTTGTCATGAACTGAATTTTTTTTCCAATCTCATTTTCACACAACCTCACCTCACATTGGACTACCAGACTAAGTTTCAAATGACGATATAAATAACGAATAAATAATCCATATCACATTGAGGTTGCAAACATCCAACAAATAAATATAAACTTCATACTCAAACAATCACTAAAGAAGATTCATTTGGATAACAAAATGTTGATAGATTTAATTTAAAATTATGAAAATAGTGACATCGAAAAACAATGATTCAAAACAATAATTTTAAAATAACAAGTATAGAGACCCAAATAATTCATGGAAGAAAAATAAGAAACGAACAAGTCATCCATATGACAAAGAAATGCATAGCTGATAGTGAATATAGATAAATATGAGCAAAGTAGAGGAGATTCTGGTACCTAAAACAAGGAAGGCCAACACCTACCTTGCACTAGATCCATAAAACCCGAAATGAAACCCTATTTGTGACAAATTAGTCTACATCTCTCGGACTCGATCTTCCTCATTTTCGATCATATTTCTCATATCGGACTCCTCAACGGTGGCAAAGACCCTTGAACCTGCCTCGACTCCAGTCATAGTGCAACATCATATCTCCATGAATACTTTGGTTTTGGCTTGGACTCCTGGAAGAACCGGTAGGCCTCAACCCCTCAAGTTCTCCCCTAGCCCATTCGCTTCTCCCTCGGTGTCTCATGAACCCAAATCACCCTAAACCCAGGCTGTGTGAACCCTAAACACGATTCACCTTTCTCCTTTCACAATTTTTTATTTTTTATTCATTTTATTATTTTAACATTATTATTATTAAATTTTTATTATTATATATTCAATTACAAGTTATGTATAATATATTTTATTTTTTAATATTAAAATATTCATATTATTTATTATAATTTCAACAAACAAAAATCATAATACTAAAAAAAATTAAAAACTAATCTAATCAAAATTCATAATTTAAAAAACAAACTCTTTACTTCATATATGTATGTATATGTGTATATTTATATATTGTTTCAAAAAAATAAAAACTATAAAACCCAAATAATTTTAATATGATTATTCATAAATATTTATTTTCAAAAAATTTAATGAAGATATTAATAGTACATTTTTTTCAAAATAATCTTTCTTGAAATATATATCACATAACACATTAAAATAATAATATTAAGTGGATTGTATATTAATATTTTAATATTGTAAAATGATAATTTTATTAAACAAACATTATGAAAATAATATTACCATTTATTATTATTATTATTTATTAAAACAATATTATAGGAAATATCATTTCATGTTACTATATTTAATTAAATTATAACTAATTAATATTCCATCATGTATTTCAAATTGTCACTTTCAAAATAATAAAAATTAATGAAATTTTTTTTTAATGAAACCCCATGGTTTTATTATGATATTTCATATTAATATTTATTCAACTTATCACTAATTTATTAATTAAAATTCGTTTATTGAAACTCAGGGTGTTACAGTTTTATGACCCAATGATATGATAATAAAAACTAGAACCTAAAAGACATAGATATAATATATATTGAATGAAATATAAGGGTTTAATGATATAATGATCCTATAAGGTTCATCGTTGAAAATTTAATATAGTGAATCCTAAAAATAAATGAGATTATAACATAAACCCTTACATCAGCTCTTTTTATTATTCATATGATCTATTATCCATATATATAATAAATTTTGATTTATAAAAAATTTATAACATAACCATGTTAACACTTTCTTTAAATTATTACTATCCCTTATATTTTCAAACTTCCTAGTTACTAAAAAATACTTAAAATCATTATTCAGGTGTTCATTATATTGTTTCTCGACCATGTTTTTTCTCCAATATTATAGTGCACATTAATTTTTAATTATTTTATAATATCTATAATTTTAATAATGTTATAATCATAATATAATTTTATTTATATTCAATTTTATAAAAATTCATCTACGGTGGTGATGTAATATTAATTATATCAGTTTTAGGAGGCATTGGTCTCTACATACACACATATGATGCGTTAAGATTTTAGTGGATGGAAGGAATGAATTCTGAAAAATAACTCAAGATTATATAATTAATATAATATATATCAAAAAAATCCATCCTTATTACCATCCATGTAATGAATAAATAATAAATGATTCACATCTCTTTTGGTGGTTGTGGTTAACATATATGCTTGAGCGGTGCAACTATTTTCTAATCAATATAAGATTAATATAGTAGAAAATATATTATATTTATATAATCCACAATAATTTATAGTCATCCTATATAGTTGTTAAAAATAATATATATAAATATTAAATATTTATAGTGATGAATATGTAATTAAATATCTTTGTGGAGACAGTAGTCTCTATGTACGTTGGAGTGATGCTTCCATTTCCTATTAGATTTAAAAGGAGATAAATATGGTTTGTTCCATCCACATAAAAAATAAAAAAATATATAAGATAATATTATTATTATATAATAATTATTATAAAATATTTTAAGGAGGTTTAAGATGATGAAAACAAGAAAACATTCAGTTAAGTGTAAGATCTATTCATTGGATACATACTTTGTATTAGAGCATCATCAATCATGGATTTCTCATCTAGTGAGACTATGTCCTCAAAGAAATATGGATGGATTTTGGGAGACTATTTTGGTAGATCATGGTCAAAAAAAATTTCATGTGGAGTAGATACATGAAAACAGTAGTTCCCCTTTTATAGGTGATATGTGTTACATACTTATATATATTAATGCAAACGAAATAAAAAACCCACTCTCATGTGAATGTGGATCTAAATATTATAGATATAGAAGATGGGATGATATAATGTGGAATTGGATTCAATTTAAATTGTTTTTGAGAAGTTTTATGTCATATTAACCCATATATCATTAATATAACCCCATGTTAACCCTTTTAACCTTTACCGTACCATTGATTTTTTAACTCGATTATAATTCATTAGTAAAAAACAATTCACCTTATTAATAATTCTAAACATTGTGATCCAAAATATGACCATTTCTTCACTACTGTTAATTTCTATAAGTGGATTAAATTCAGTTTTAAATAATTTCACAAAAAAAAACATAACACATTTTTAGGAAAATTCATTATTAATCATAATAATGAATTTATTCATACTCCCCCACCAATAAATAAATGATTTATTAAATATTTTATTGAATGTATTATCAAATAATTTCACTAAAAATACTAATCAAAAATTTATTTATCACATTTGAGTAGTTTTTTAAATGAATTCCTTTTAACATTTAAATAGTTCTATTTTCATTTAAAGTCGATGTATATGAAAAAAAATATTTTATACATGTGTGACAATTATTTTAAATTAATTTAATACTTTGAATTTATTTTTTAATAAAATTTTTATTATTAAATTAATATTTATAATAATATATTTCAAACTAATTTTTTAGTATCAATAATATTTATAAAATGAATTAAAAATTGTTTACAATAATTATATTTCCTTTAAATACAATATATTTTGGTTAAATATAAAATTTTAATAATTACTCAGATATTTTATGGGTTTGAGGGTTTAAATGATATTGAAATAAATTATTTTTTAAATATATAAATTCTGTCATATAAGAGTTTGAAATTTTTTTATTACCTTGATCAATTTACAGTCATCTTTATAGATAAATTCTTTTAGAGTCATACATAAATAATTGTTGAAAAGTTAAATTGAGGATTGGTAAAAAGGCCTCAATAAAGGATAAATAATACATTGAATTTTTCCTTTGGGAATTTTGGAAAACTAAATTGGAATTCCTTTGTTAAATAATCACAATATTGGTTATATCAATATATACATTAAAGACACATGTAATTGAATCATTTTCTAGATAGACCATTGTAAAAAAAAATCTTTCTATTTTTTATAATGGATAGTTAAGATCAATTATTTTTGAGAAATTGGTCACAACTACGAAATCCAATAGCAATGATAACATATATTTGATTCATTTTTTCTTCAGTATATTAATATGATGAAAACTTATTAGATATTAATCTATAGTCAAACCATACAATTATACTCAAACTACAATATAGTAGATAAGGGGTTTTGATATATATTAATGAATAAATTGATTCATTAATATTTTTCATCATTAAAAATCACATGGATGTATTGTAAGGTTCATATAATTTAATGTTCAATATGTTAAATTACACAATACATGATATGAAGTTAGTAATAGTAATATTTTTAATAAATATATATTGGAAGTATCATTTTTATTGAAATGTTTTTATTTACTGACCACAAAATATTAAATCATTTCTTTGTACAAATGGAATTTTACATGATTCAACGGTTGGGGGTTAGTGTTAATGAAGGAACATATTTACAGTCATTACATAACCAATTTTTCAAAGAAATTAATGTGGATTAATATCAATGAAAGTTGAATCACTTTACCCAAACCATTATGTGGTTTGAATAACATGAAATATTAAACAATCTATAAATGTTATACTTGAGTATCCAAATGGAAGGGAAAAATTAAAATCATGGAATATGATTTTTCGAAAATTTATCGATATGAACATAAAATTGTAACCAAATTATGATATGAAGAAATAGAATTATCTGAGTATTAATCAATATATCCTCTAAAAAATTAATAGAATTTTATGACTATTATCATAAGGCCTCATCCATAAACATAACATAATCTTGAGTTTTAATCAATAAATTACTTTCTTTCACATCAAGGATATTATAAGGTTTATTATTTTAGATAATAAGTTCATATTTCATATATTACATTTAGATTTAATACAAATATGATAATTCTAAAATAGTTTCCATTTTATTCATAATATATAATTTTTAAAATAAAACACTATTTGAATTTCAAGAAAAATATTCATGAAAGTAAACTTGACATACTTATTTATATTAATCATACTTATAAACTAGGAATGAAATTTAAAACTTTGGATGAGCACAAAAATATCATTAAGGGGAATAAAAAATAATTGATGAAACCATTAGTCCATGAATACTTTAAACCCATGAAAACATTTCCATAAAGACATACCTTTTACCTATATATCATAACCAATTTAGATTACCTCTGTAAATATTATGATTACTATAAAACTCCACATAAAACATAAATCATAAAGGTAACATGTGGAATAAATTCTATAACACTATTATAGTAGCTTTCGTGGCTATATAGGGAGTAACATTCATGGTAACATTTAAAATTCCCATTGTAGTTTATTCCCATAATCTTTTATGAGAAACCCTATCAATTAACTCTATTTTATTACCCAATGCATTATAGAGATATCAAGGGATCGCATGCCCTTGGATAATCCTGGAACCACCCACACTCATAGAAAAATTCCAAAGGCATGTAACATAATCTTAACACCAAAAACAAGTATAAAGGAAAAATAACATTTTCATCATTGAAATCACAATTCATTTTTTACAATGTCGCGCACTCATAAATGAAAACATATTATTTTAAAATAAAATGTTAAACATGTAAATGAACCATGAAAACATTAAATTCTAATTAAATAAAAAAACTAAATTCATGAAATATATTTAAAAAACATATATTTTTTATTTTGTAACAAAATTTAAAATATTGTCAATAAAGTGATTTTTAAAAGAAAATATTGTTCCTTGATTCCAACTCGTGAAGTAAAATCATTATGTGCCTGAATAATAAAAATTGGTTAATAATTTAATTTATTCATGGACTTTTTAATGATTATTTTCCCTTCCATATCACTTAATATCATGTTATATCAAGTACTTAATTATTAGAGTTCATATCGGATGTTTTGATGATTCTAGGTATTTGAGTCCAAAATGAAACTAGTATGTCAAATACAGTTTACGAGAAAATTACTCCATAATATCCAGAATAATACTTATGAAATAATAATAATTTTTATAAATCAAAATTTATTCTAAATCTATTCCTTAAATTTGGATATGAAAATGAACTATGTTACAATCATGGAGACGGTAAGTCATATGTATGTGTGAGTAAAATTTTCATTTTTCAATGATCATTATAGAAAGAATTTAAGTATTATTTTTTCATTAAAAAAATATAAAAATATAATTAATATAATATTAATCATTAAAATATACTTATATGTATCATACATGTGATGTAGGTAAAAAAAATGAATCGCATTACTTCATGGAGGTGATAGTTGCCTTGTATGCACAAATGACGTTATCATTTTCATGTGCATGAAAATTAAGAATTTAATTGATATATTTTTTTATTATAATTATTTATATATCATAAATTTCATATAAGAACATTAATTCCATAATTATAAACATTATTTAGATATCGTAATGGAAACCGAATTATATTGGTTTATGGAGGTGATTGTTCACACGTACTCACAAACGATTAATTTGTTTCCCATTTGATGGAATCATATATGGATTTATGTGTTGATAATAACATAATAACATACCATAATTTTTAGGATCCTAGATTTACTATATCATCATGGTATAAGAATATTTAATATAAGTGTAGGAATAAATAAAATATAAACACTTAAATAAAAATGATACTTCTTCTTCGGACGATCACATTTGATTGACACCTTAACACCTATAATGAAAGTGTTATGCATAATATAAACCCTCTATATTTTTGGGATGAATTATACGAAGGAATTTTTTTATCTCATTCAAACCAAATATGTTTTATGTTGTGATGAATATAGAATAATGGTGCCCTTTTATAGGATAGGGGAGGGGCACTCTTGGAATTCATCAAATTATTAAACTAATATAAATTAATTTCATATTAAAATGGGTTAAAAGTGATTTATTTTTAATATAGGATGAATATTAGTCATAATAAATTCATCCCATAAAAATTATACAAGTCAGTATTATTCTTTTAATCATTATAATATTTTACCACTAATTTTACAATTTAAACTCACACCATGTTATTATGTAATTTACACTTTGAGAGTTAATTTAATAACCATAACATTAAAAATGACCAATAAATGTATCATTTTATACATTTTAGGACTTATCTTAATTAGTTGGATGAATATTTTGTTATTTATAATTTTTTTAGGATATATTAAATGATTATTTGTTTTAAGATATCAATTATGTCAATTTTGATACTATTCATTACATAACTTTTCAAAACCTATCATAAACAGCTGATATCCTCAAGGTAACTATATTAAATAATCACTAACATGAAAAAGTCTTCCAGAAATTTCTTTTATGATATAAATTAAACAAAATTATATTTATTTTAATATTTTTAATATCTTCTATTTGATTCTTCGATTAATGAATCAATTACTTCATCATCGTCATGTCACCATATAATTCAATCATTTATTTCCTAAAAATTGTAAATAAATTACCCTGATTTAGTTAAAAAAATTATCTTTATAAATACTCTTTATATTCAAACATATCCCTCATATAACCCCATATTAAAATATTTTATTAGTTCAAAAAGAGTGTGACAAAATTTTATTTTCTTCGAGTAAAATAGTATATGTGTATTAAAGTCATCTAAGTATATTAAAAAGTTTTTATTTAAGGACAATGATTCTTTTAGGTATAAAAACACTCATCCAATTAATTTATGACATTTTTAGGGTAATGTATAATATTATATTTACCCTTGATTACCTTCAGTTAACCGAGGTAATAAAAATAATTACTAATGTTATTAACCGTATATTTAAGAAATTATGTTTATACTATTAAATAATATATATCATACTGATTATAACCTTTTACTTCAGTTCTTAAATATTCAATACCCTATGGTGGATAAAATCAATTTAATATTAATCTCGATTACGGATCCAGAAAATGAGTTTTTGAAGTGAAAATGTTTAAGAGTTTATAATGTTTTAATATTCAAATCGAAGTGAAATTGATTCCAATGAACAACATTGGATTTACTAGTAAAAATTATTTAATTATATTTTAAAAATAATTAAAATAAATTTATCGATATAAATATATTTTAGGAAAAGGTTATTTTGGAGCAATATTTGTATTATTCACTCATTGTCAATATATGAAAGTTCCATAAAAATTCCAAAAATTAACCTAAATTAAATATTGATACTCTGATTATAAAGAAAAAGTTTATTCTATCAAATTTAATTTATAAAATTTAAAAAACTATACTTAAAATGGGTTTTATATCAAAAGGAGGTAAAAGATCCTTTTTTTTAAATACACCTTTTACGCATAAAATTGAATTTGTTATTATATCATCTATATAAAAAATACACTATGAATTATAAATATTAAATTGAATATATTATATATATTTTTCCTTAATATAATACAACATGTTTGATTTATTTATTTATTTGTTATAAAGCATACTTATGCATATTTAAATTGTTTTCTAGACAAAACATTTACTTTTATTTTAAAAGGTGTTTTTTTCTACATTTATAGTTAATTGGTTAACAAAAAATTAATTATAAATACATGTGTAAACCATATTTTCATAATTTAGTTATTTATTTTCATACCCTCCGGTCTAATGGAAATGTTATAACTTCCATACTAAATAATAATATAAGTTTTTCAATTAATCTTGATGTAGCGTATTATGTATACTATCTTGCATAGTGTATGTTTTAATTATTATCTTATTCATAAATTATAATAAATGTGAAAAATAATTACATTACCTATTTTTGAAACTCTTTCTACTATTTGGAAAATGTATCCTCACAATTTTTTCACTTATTAAATTAGTAGTGGTATTTCTCCCTCATAGAATTTTTAGATTACCGTGTTTCCTCTTAAATCATTTGGTTTTTAAATAAATCCATAAATATAATTATTACCTTATTCTAAAAGAGATTTTATCTATAGTAAAAAACTAAAACTAGTGGTTCTTCATAAGAATGGTTCTATTCCAACTGAACAACTTCTAGAATCAAATCATGAGATGGATCTAGAATATTCTATGTTAAAATTAAAACATGAGAAACATTGTGTACATGGGATAAACCTAGAAGAAAATATACCCTTTAGGATAATGATAAAAAAATCCATAGGATTTCATAGGTTCTAATAATCCATGGACTATAATTCAATTTCTTACCAAAAAACATCACAATTTTCTAAGGAGAAACTATGAAAAATACATGATCACATACATCAAATGGAATATCCTTCCTCTGATTATCGATATAACATTTTTTCTTATAATGATTTAGTCACATGTTTCGCTATATAAACTTAACTTTTCTATCATTTTATCTACCATCAATGGTCCCATGAAATTCATTTTCCTAACAACTTCCCAAAAATCTAGAGTTTGACATCGCATTACATATAAGTTTTTAAATGGTTCTATATCTAGGGTGGAATGAAACCAGTTATTGTAAGAAAACTCAAAAAAATAAAACATTTCTTTCCTATCTTACCTGGTAATCCAATAAGAATTCATGTTGCATATCCTACATGGTTTGAATTGTTCATTTGGATTTCCCATTTGATTGAATATGAAAAGTTGGGTTGAAATTTAATTCATTAACCAATGAGATTTTAAGGCATTTCCATAATTTAGAAGTGATCCTAATATCATGATCCGATAAAATGGATGGATAAACTCTGTGTAACCTTATTATCACTTTAAGATACATCTGAGAATGTGGACACAGATATAGAGTGTCTAAAAAAGGATGAACTTGACAATATAGAGTCAGTCGATCAACAATAATGTAACACCCTAGGTAAATAAAGAATATTACATTTTTATATTTATCCATATTTTTGAATAAAATATTAATGTTACTTTAAAGGGCATGCTATGCTCGATGGCGTACCCAATACGCAACAACGAGTTTCTTGGGAATCTTACGTTGCACTCTAATAATAAAATAATATTATTTTAAATGGTAGTTAATGCCTAACCGTTGTAATGGCGGGAATGAACAGAACTAACTAAAAAATGATTATATATGTTTGTCAAATATTTTTACTCCTTACAATAAATGTTTGAGGATTAAAAATGCGAATGAATCCAAATTTTAAGCATAAACATTCAAATATTCGTTAAAAGTTCGATTAACCGCCTTTCGATGGAGAACCTATTTTAAATCCACTTTTTAACAATTTTATGTGTTTTATTTGAAAAAATAAAATTATTCTTTAGAATCGAGACATCAAAATTTACTTTGTGTAAATTTTTGGTATTTTTCTGATAAAGTTCATTTTTTAATGAATAGTCAAAAATGTTGTATTTTAATTCAAAACCAATTTTTAATCTAATTTATTTATATGATTATATTACCTTTTTAATTGGTTTTAAAGTTCAATTAGAATATATTTTAACCGTTTAATCCAATAGTGTTCGTTGGAATTAATTTCATCTTGATAATAGACTTAAACTAGAGTCAATCTTTTAATACTTATTGTTTCTTAAAAACACGCTATTTGTTCTGACATCGGGAATTAATTATTAAATTAATTAATTCAACTTATATGTTTTTAATTTTGTAAAATAGACTTCATTTTTGAATTCGTAATATCTAATATAGCTTAGGGTGAATTTTTGGTATTTTTCTGAAAAACTTCAATTTTTGATGAATAGTGAAAACACTAAGTGGTAGTTAAAGAAACTGATTTTTCGTTTAAATGAAACTTTTCCACCTCGGTGTTTTGAATTTAAAAAATCTGACATACATGGTTTTCATTAAGAAGTAAAATGTTGTTTAATGGAATTAATATAATTTTTTGGAGAATCGTAACTTTTATGTTTTTAATCGCGATTAGAGGTAATTAGTGTAGTTTAAGGTAAAAATAATGTTCTAATAATATGAGATGAGCTTGACACATGTCCTACCCTCATTGGATGTGTCATGGCCGACCAAGAAAATCCATGGGTCAACTTGGGGACCCCATGGAGCCACTTTGGTTGGGAAATGACATAAATAACTTTTTATTTAATGTAAAAGTAAAAATGACACAAACATGAGTTTTTTTACTAAAACAATTTTTACATGGGGTTATAAAAGTAAGATTTTTCACTATAAATAGTCATTGGAAAGATAAAAAGATTTCCTACATCCTGATAGTTTTTTTTATATTTTTAGACATTAAATAAATAAAATTATTTATGAAATCATAATGATGCAGTGATTACCTCATTAATAAAGGATTTAAATAAAATGAAAAGATAATGTAAAATATATGACCTAAACAGGTCCAAAACCTATTGGATTGGTGTATTTCTAAACCTTATCACCTTATCCTCAAATTATATCAATTTGGGACCTTTTAAATCCGAAAATCATTTTCAAATAAAGTAACATTTCTTTACTTTCCAAAAGTTCCCCTCCTCTCCTCTTATAAAAGGCCCCCACCTCTACCTCCTTACCCACACTTCTAAAGACTTTGGCTCGGCCATCCCCTGATCATTTTGCCTCTCAAAATCCCTCTATTACTCCTAGAAGCCTCCCTTTGGTCAGATGTCTTCCCAAGTAAGCCTTTGATCTCAAATCAAAAAGAGTTACCCGATTTTAAGGCAATGTCTTCACTTGTGTTCTTTTGTTTTATTTTCCTTCTCCAACCCCCTAAACTCTTTTTATTCATTTCTTTTGTAACAACTACAGTATCTTCAATATACTATGATGTTTTTATAATAATCATTCGAGCTACAATTACACACACCTACATTAAATGGTTAAAGAACATACTGTTTCTATGGATGTCGAATTTCTGCCTCACGAAATGATGATTGTTCAACACTCATGTAACACCTTAAAAGGTGGCCATTAAGATGTCACTATATTTATATATGATATATAGTATTTTTATTTTTTACTTAAGATTCTGTATTTTTCTTTTGTGTAATACCTTTATGGTTTCCATTGTGGGTAAACACGATAATTTCATTTTAGGAAGTGCGGACTACCGCCCCCTCAAAGTGATTTGATTCGTTAATGCCATATGTGGGATGTATAAAGGATGTATTTAAAGTTATTATATTTGATTTATGTTACATATAAATGATGAATATAATTATGGAATTAAAATATACATACCTCTCATTTAGTTTTAATTCCATTAATATGACATAGAAATGAAAGTAGCGTTCATGCGTACGTACGGCTTACCGTCTCCATGAACGGTGCATTTCATTTATTACTTCTAAATGATTATGTAATATTACAAATACATGTATATTCTTAATATATATGATATATATGATATCCAAATCATGAATATAATTCTGTATATAATCGAACTTTGACCACACGAACAACATTTAATTGTAAGAAGTCCACTTTCGACTTAAGAACCAAATATCGACAAAACAAACATTATTAACTTAAATGATTACATAATGTTTATAACATGAAAATAAGTGATATAAAAGGAATAATTAACTTGAAAAAGTTTCTTAATAAAGTGGAAATTAACTCAAGTTTATTATTCAGGATGTTAAAGAACGATCGAGTCAAGTCGGACCCGAGGTAAGGGATCCTACTCCTCTCTTTCTTTTTAAGTACACTCTTTTATGTCATCCCTTTTAATTTCATATTTCATGTGATTGGGATGTTCTTTTATATTACTCTTACTATAATTTTTAGGTTCATATGATGAGATACCATATTCTCTATCATCAATCCATTTTGGATGTTTTGAGTGGTGTCGTTAGGCTCCCGAATTTTCGTAAGAGATATAACCTCTCTCTTTCTCTTTAAGTACTCTCCTTTATGTCACTTATTTTAATATCCTCTTTGTTATGATGGGGGATGTTATTTTATATTCTTCTTGCAGTAAATTTTATTGTAATATGATGAGAGACCCTATTTGATCTCATCAATCCTTTTTTGGTAGTTTTAAGTGGCGTCGTTAGGCTGCCGAGATTTCGTAAGGGATCTTTCGTCTCACTTTTATTCCCGTGAGATTTATGCTACATTTGACACAATTTCCATTGAGTGGTGTATTTACTGACCCTTATTTTACTCATTGTGTAATATACTTTCATTTATGATTATTTACATCAATGTTGTATTTTCCTTCTTTCACGTGGTGTATGTTTCGAAAGATACCCATGTCGGTAAGTGAACCTTTCACCCTCCTCTTTTTAAAAGACGTCTTTTGTTATTCCTTTTAATTCACTTACTATTATGTTGGGATATGTTCTTCTATATCCTTATTGATTTAAATTTTATGTCTATGTGATGAGATACCATTTTTATCTCTCATCAACTCATTTTATGAATTTTGTAGTAACGCCATTAGGCTATCAAATTTTTACAAGGGAACTTCTTAACCCAAATTTGATTCTTTGGGATTAAATTTTACTCCATGAATATGTCTTCTATGAATATGTGTGAATAACCTCGGATTTTTTTACACTTAATATCCACTTATATTTGGTGTATTCGTTTGTCACACCTAATTATGTAATTGATTTCTCCTTAAACCAAGGATACTGTCTTTGTAAGGGACTTCGTCTCAATCTCCTTTCATTGAGGCATATTTTATTTTATACACAACCTTATTTTATAAGGTGTATAAACCCCTTTGAATTTTACGTTTATCCGAAAGGAACCTTTTTTATACAAAGCGTTTTATTAAACGACAAAAGGGAATGTTTTTGTGGTATGTATGCGGCGACAATGAATTCTCTGCTGCTATGACCATTATTTGAGTTTCGGCTTCCTCTAAAAGCCATACCTTTTTTTAAAAGAAAAATAAATACCATGTTTTACTTTTCTTTTATTTTGGTATTGAAAATGGTTTTCATAATTTTTTTATATCAATGTGTTGTATTGATATCTTGTGATGGGAAAGTGGAAATGTTATGTTTCCTTTATGCATGTTTTTTGTGATACGATTATGTTATGGTTCTTGGGAATTATTATGAAGACGGGTGGTTCCGTGATAAACTAAGGGCGGGTGAGCCCGATATAGATCTCCAATGCATTGGGTAACACGAAGGGGTTAAACGTTAAGGTTTCTCCAAAGTGATTTAGGGAATATACTGTGATGGGTATTCCAAACGTAACCAAGAGGGTTACTCCATACGTAAGAATGTTATAAATGCCTCAAGTTACCTTTATGTCTTATGATTTCTATGATTTAATCATGATTTTATGAGCTGTGTTAAAGTGCTTATGTTTTATGGGTAAAATATGATTTCATTCTTATGTATACATGTACTCATGTTTCCTTTCCATATTTTTATATCTCTTACTGAGCTTTTTATGCTCATCCCATGTTTTTGAAATTTTTTTCACAGGTCAAGGGAAGGGTACATGATATGATGATAGTGTCTAGGAAGTGTCAAGAAATAATCCATGTTTTATTTTAAATATGTTTCCGTTGATGGGAAAAATGAATATTATCTTTTATGTAACCACTTTGTTTAAATGTGGAATGTAATGCATGTTTTATGATCTAATTCTCTAAAACTCTTAACCTGAAATGATCCTCATTGTGTAATCTTGTAATAACTCAAGATTAAGTAAGGTTTTAAGGCTGGGGCCTTATAAATAACGTAAATCATATTTTTACCTTTATATGTCTTCATTAATCCCTCTGTGAAGTTCATAGATATATTTTCCTATTTCGACTCTGGATCTGGAAAAGGATGAAGCATCCCCTTTGGAAACTGTAGTTATACCATGACCTATTGACTAGTCAATCAAATCAAGGTAACGTATGAAATATATTTTCTCTTTCCATCATACCATTAATACTCTCAAAGGTCTCTATACATCATAGTGCAACTAGGATAAACAGAAAATAGAGAACAATTTGCTTCACATAACATCTATTTCTTTAACTTTTATTCACAAGGACACATAATATCTTCAAAACTTTCAAATACCAATATATTTCATTTATAAATTTAAGAAACAGACCCTTTTAACAAATTATACATCTTTACTCAATTCACATTCTTCCTTCTATGATTTCTTTATTCTTTCAAATAAGGACTATTACACTGACACCTAAAAAAAGAGGAATTTCCTACCCCTTTAACATACAAGAAAAAATTAATCAATTCATTAACCCAAAGGTCATGTTCCCAAAATAACATGGTCAAGTAGACTTAAATTGCCTACTAAATTCTCCAACAACTTTATTTTGTTCTGTATGATGGTAAAGAATTGTGAAATCATAATCCTTGATTAGTTACAACTGTATTCTCTATCCAATGTTCAATTCTTTCTGATTGAATGTATACTTCAAATAATTATGATCATTTTATATTTCATATTTTACTACATACGAATGATTCCTCAAAATTTTTAATAAAAAAATTGTAGAAACATTCAAATCACATATGGGGTAATTTTACTTTTGTGGTTTCAACTAACATGAAGCATAAGCAATTTTTAATCATTCTGCATTAGGAAAAAACAAATTCATTTCAACAAAGCATAACTATAGAATAAAAATTCACCATTTATAAAGGGAGTGGCCATTAATAGAGAATTCTCTAATATTAATTTAAATTAATTAAAATAATCATCATATTCATTTTTCTAAATGAGCTTAATTCCTGTTCGAGTTAACTTATTTAGTGGGAAAGATAACCATGAAATGTTTACAACAAACATCTGATAATATCTTATTAAACCAAGAAAAAAATAAATCACACTAATATTTGTTGTACTTGTCCATTATTTAACAACTTTAATTTTATTAGGATAAATAATTAATCAACATTTCAGATATAATGTGATAAAGGAAAGAATTTTTTTGAAACAAAAATTCCCACTATTTAAATTTCTCATATAGTTTGTTTTCTTTTATAGTTTTCAAAACAACACATAGATTCTTTTTCATGTTCTTATTTATTTTTTGGAAATAAAAAAAAGTCATCAATAAACACAACCATTAACTTATCTAATAACTCATGAAATATTTTATTCATACGATCCATAAATACATATGTTTTATTAGTTAACTGAAATGAAATAACTACAAATTTTTAATGGTCATATCTAGTTCAAAATTAAATTTTCACAATGTATGCTCCCTTTAATTTCAACTAATGGTACCCCAACCTTAGATAAGCCTTAAACAAATATTTTTCTCCCTAGATATGATCAAAAAATCGTCAATATGATGAAAATGATACTTATTAATAGTGATGTTGTTGAAGGATTTTTAATCAATTAAATTTCACATTGAACAATCTTTATTTTTAATGAACTAGATTGGATCACCCCATGGTTATGTTCTGGATCAAATGAAAACATTATCTAATAACTCATGTAACATATTTTTCAATTATAGAATTTCTTTTCGATCCATCTGATTAGGGGGTTTAGAAATTGTCTTAGCATCAGGATATATGTTAACTATAAATTTAACTTCTCCGTCTAGTAATAATACTAGGAAACTAATCATAAAAAATATATATTCTCATTTACCACAAGCACATAATTAATAAGATGAGTTACATTATTTTCAACAATATGTGATGTATAATGTCCATTTCCATCATTTAACAATTTATCACCTTCTTGATATGTTATTAAAGTCATGGGCTCATTCATTATCACTATTTGTTTTGGATTCATTTCTTCTGGTGTAATTTCAAATTTATTAGAAAAATTTTTAGAAATGAAAGAATGTGCAGAACATGAATCCTACAATACATTTTCATAATATTAATAAACCACAAAAATTCATCATACTACTTCATTTGATGACCCATAATCTACTGAATTATTTACAAAGGATTTGAGGACACCTTTCTACTTATAGTATGTGTGATTCAAATTATTCATGTTCCGATTTGGACACTTTTTTCATAATGAACCATCTCATTTCATTTAAAACATTTTGATGATGGTATATTATATTTTTTATTACTAAAACCATGAAAATTTTCATTTTAATTATGAGCCTTGCACCCTATTTTACCACCTCAAAAGAACTTACCAGACTTCAAAAGGCATTCATTAGTGTTTTTTACCACAATTCTCACAAACTATAAACTTATTTTTATTACCATCATAAATCTTCGATGAATTATTTCCATTCAATTTCCATCTCGCCCTGATTTTATAATTTTATCAAAGAACACCTAATCAATGAAAAAATCCATTTTCAACTTCTCTGAACATCAAACAAGTTGTTTATAACTTTTTAATTAACGAGAACCCAATGCCCTTCGATATTTTCCTATAATCCTAAGTGAAAATGATTGAATTAAATATAAATGTTTTGGACAAAATTTGAAGTATAAATTTCTAGTAAATTACTTTTTTATTTATATGATGCTACGAAATCCCCCTCTTGACTCAATTCTGAGAATTTGTTTCCTTAATAAGTCAACTTGCATTAGGACAATATTTTTTCCAAAATGTTTTTTTTGAATTCATCCCACTATAAAGTATCAATCTTCTCAATTTCCCTAATATTCTTAATATTTTACCACCACAGAATAGATTCTCCTTCAAAATGGTAAACATTAAGACTAACCTTTTGGTTGTAGGAACACCCTATGACATTAAAAATATTTTCTAGGGATTTAATACACCCTTTGGCTACCATTGGGTCAGATGATCCACTTAATGATGGTGGAATTTTCCTCATGAAATGATCCACCACTAACATATTAATCTATTGTTAAAATTTATGATCTCATGAATGGATGACACAACCATTTATGACCTATGTTAACTAAGACTTCAATGCAAAAAACTATTCATCTAAAATTCCAACCTTTTAATGGTGATAATTTGTAATGATATTTTCCTTTCTATGCCTTCCCACTATAACATCCATGTTTCCCATACAGAAAAGCATTATGAAAACATATATCTTATATAGAGCACTATGGTAATCTTAAAATACTATATCATTTCTACATAATAATAAAGTAAAAATATTTTATGGATGTTCAACTAACAATATCCTTACCACTAAATATATCTATATAACCCATTGATACAAACTATAATTTCACATAATTAAAAATTATATTATATTTAATTTTAGTCAAGAAATTACTTACTTTCACATTAGGAATATTTTCATGTTCTTATTTTTAGATAATTAGGTCATATTTCAAACATAACACCCCACATTAATTCAAATAGGATACTTATAAAAAATTATCCATTTCTTTCATTTTATAAAACTTATAAAATAAAACATGGTTTTATTTTCACGAGAAATATTCATAACATTCAACAGGACCTCATCCTTTCTATTAATCATCTTTATACACTATGAAAAACATTTTAAAACTTGGGATGAGAACAAAAATACCAGTAAGTGACATAAATAATAAATTAATAAACAATTATAATATGAATACTTTAAACTGATGAAATCAATTCCACAAATTTATAATTTTCACCGATTAATCATAAGCACTTTACCTTTCCTCATGAAAACATTATATTATTATAAAACTACAGGGAAAACATTAATCGTGAAGGTATTTTCTGTCATCAATTATATTTCACTCTTAATGTATCTTTTAGGTATATATAGTGAGTAAATATAATGGTTATGTTTTGTATACCCATTGTAGTATATTTCCATATTCTCTGAGTAACCTTACCGATTAACTCCATCTTATTACCCACTTAATTGGAGATACATTAGGTTCTTAACCTCCCTTGGTTTATCTTGGAACCACCTATACTAATTAAATGTTTACAAGAACAATAACATAATAAAAACATATAAAACAAGTATAAAGGAAAAAATAAACATTTTCCACTTTAAAATCACATTTCATTTTTACAAAGCTGCACACTCATAAATGAAAACACATTATTTGAAAAAAACTATAAAATTGTAAATGAATCATAAAAACATTAGTGAGACATGAAATTGGGAAATTTTGTTGATTATTTATATTTAAAAAAACATTCTTTTAGTCATTTGGGAAATTTTAATGATAAAGTAACATTAAAAGTGGGTTTTAAAAGAAAATACATTACCTTGAGTTTGACTTGTCACATACTATCATTACATTCCTTAATAATAAAAATTGTTCAATTATTTACTTAACATGGAACCTCATTCAATTTTATTATTCATATTATATCACTTAATATCATATTATAACAAGTAATTAATTATTAAATTTCATGTGGGATTTTTTGATGATATTTAGTATTTGAGTCCAAAATGAAATTGGTAAGTCAAATACGGTCAAAGTGGAAATTATTTCATCATATCTAGAATCATAATAATGAAAAATTAACAATTCATATAAACCAATTATACCTTTAAATCCAATCATTATGTATGTATACAAAAATGGTCTATATTATAATCATGGATAAGGTTAGTCGTACGTACACATGAGTAAAGTTTTCATTTTTCCATGATCATTCTGTAAAAAATGTAAGTATTATTTTATCATTATGGACTTATTATGATAAAATAAATATCAAATTTATCCTTTTAATATACTTATATAAATCATCCACGCGAAGTGGCGATGAAAAATGTATCACATCACTTCATGGAGGTTAAATCTCACACGTCCGTATAAATGACATGATCATTTTTATGTGCATGAAATGTAAGAACATAATTGATATATTATACCCTTAAAAAGATAAATATTTCATGAATATTATATATAAACATTAATTTCATTATTATAACATTTATTGAGAGATGTTAATGGGAAAAAATATATATCAGTTCGTGAAGATGATTGTTTACATGTACGCACAAATGATTAGTTCATCTCCCATTTGATGGAATCATATATGGATTTAGATGATGATATTAACATAATAAAATCTCAATATATTGAGGATATTTTAGTTTTTATATCATCATAGTGGATGAAGATTTGAAGGATGTGGAATATGAAATAAAAAAGAAACACATATATAAAAAAGGATATGTCTTATTTGTATGATCCCATTTGATCAACACCTTAACATTGTAAGGAGAGTGTCCATCCTCAAATAAAGCAATTTAAGTGTGGTAAGGGATTATAGTAATGGATTTTGGAAGATCATGGATGATCAAAATTGGTTTTTAGGTGTTAATAATATTGAATAATAGGGTTTCTTTTAAATGATAGGGGAGGGTCGCTCTTTGAATTGGTCAAAGTGTTAAATTTATATAAATTAATTTTCTATTAGAAATGGTTAGAAAGTGATTTATATAGAAATTATGATAATAAATATTCTAAATAAATTAATCCAATAAAAATAATACATATTTTGATTAATTTTTTAGTCCTTATTTTTTTAACCCTTTTTAACTCATGTTGTGTTATTACGTATTTTAAACATTGAGGGTTAATATAATTACGATTAAATTTGAATTGATAAATAAATGAGACATTTGAAAAAATT
The DNA here is from genome assembly GCA_963277665.1 of Viscum album. Classification (NCBI taxonomy): domain Eukaryota; kingdom Viridiplantae; phylum Streptophyta; class Magnoliopsida; order Santalales; family Viscaceae; genus Viscum; species Viscum album. Next base: position 1,041,668,262 of record OY728165.1, read on the forward strand.
TGGACTTATTCCAAATAATTTTTTGAATTTTATATTTTTATAAATTTTATATTATTTATTCAAATACTATTTATTTTAAGAAATCCATTAGGTAAATTTTGTGGCCATTCATTAATTGAAATTTTCAAAAGTATCATAAAAACTTGATATATTCAAAAAATATACTCAATGATCCCTAAAATATAAAATTTATCCATAAAATTCCTTTATGAAATAAATTATATAATATTATATTTATTTAAATATTTTTAATATCTTTTATTTGATTCTTCAATTAATGAAGCAATTACTACATCGTCATCCTGTTATCATTTAATTTAAATAATTATTTTTTAAAAATTATAAATGAATTACTATGATGTATGAAAACATTATATATTTATAAATAGAATTTGTGGTCAAATAAATCCTTTATATAACCCTGTATTAAAATATTTTACTAGTTAAAAAATAAGAGTGTGAAAAACATTTTTATTCCTTCAATGAAATAATATATAAGACATAAAGTTTTCCAAATGGATTCTAAACGTTATATATTTCCCTAGGAATTATTTTAGGTAAAAAAACCTCATCTAGTGAAATTATGAAAATTGTTAAATTAATTTATAATATTAATTACCTGATTTACCGTTAACTATGGAAATAGAAATAATTACTAAAGTTTCTATTCATATCATTAAAAAATTATGTTGATTCGATTAGAAGATAAATATCTTATTAATTAAAATTTTTTACTTCCATTTCTCAAAATTCAAAATATGGAAGTGGATAGAATTATTTTAAACTTTATCTCATTGACGGATCGAGAAAATGGTTTATTGATGTTAAAACGTTAAAAACATCACAATGTTTATATATTCAATTTCAATGTGAATTTTATTCCCATGAACTTTATTAGATTAACTGATAAGAAATAATTTAATTATACTTTAAACTAAATAAAATCATTATTTATTCATATGAATAAATTTGAAAGAAAAGTAGTTATGAACTAATATTTTTATTATTCAGTATTCATCAACATATGAATGTTCATAGAAAAATACTATAAATTAATGAAACATAAATTTTGATACAATTATTCTAAATAAGAAGTATATTTTTTCAAATATAATTTATAAAATTTACAAAAATTATATGTAAATTGGGCTCTCCATTAATAGGTGGTAAAAATGCTTTTCTTAATAATATACCCTTTCAATGCATAAAATTGAGTCTGTTCTTATATCATACCTATAAAACATGTAATATGAATTAAGAAAATTATATTAAATATATTAAATATATTTTTCATTAATATAATCCAAAAGTGTGATTTTTTTATTGGTGTAAAACACAGTTTTTCACATTTAAAATATTTTTCCGAAAATAAAATTCATTTTATTTTAAAAAGGGTTTTATCATCATTATTAATTATTTGATCTAAAAATAACTAATTATATATACATTTTTATTCCATATATTTAAAATTTAGTTAATCCTATATATACCTTCCAGGTAAATGACTATGTGATAACTTCTATACTAATTAATAATATTTAGTAGTTCCTTTAATATCGATGTTACATATTTTGCACAATATCTTACTTAGTGTCTCTTTTAAATATTATCTAAATCAGAAATGCTAATAAATGTGAAAAAAAATATTTGAATGTTTTTTAATTTTTAAAGTGAACATATGTTCCATATATATAATAATTTATGAAATTAGGGACTGATATTGCACATCTATCATTATTTTATATCCACCATGGATGTATAATGACTTATAGAGTGCTCATGGGTCATTTTTGGTGGGAAAACATGAGGGGATATATTTTGGTGTATATATATTGATTCTCTATATGAAATAATATTTTTTTACAATGATATAATTCTAACAGGATATTCAACCATTACCTATACCTAAATGGAAATGAGATGATAACATGATTGATTTCATTACAGGACAATACAAGACTTTTAAAGGACAAAATTCCATTTGGGTTATGGTAAAATAAATTATGATATCAATAAATTTCTATTCTATTTTAGAATATTTCATGCATTGTTTATGTTCAATGGTATTAATAATGGATCTGTTAAGGCTTTATACAGTATCAATAATAATTTTATCGAATCATGATAAGAGGTTTCACCTGTTGTTTTGGATAAGTCATAAATAAGAATTGGATACAGGGATAAAATTTAGAATATAATATATTACTAAAACTGATGGTCAATATATAAAACAAATTTAGAATCTATATGATATTTTATTATCCTATTTAAAGGATCTAAAATTAGAATATGATTATCACTATCCCATGGTAATTTCCACATAAAATATCATTACATTCTATCATTCATATAGCTATATAAGGGGATCTATATTGGAAGAGTTGTTAAACTCCATCATGTTGGAATTATTTTTTAAAATAAATGATAATGGGACAAGAACATTCCCATGGTTATGGGTTTCATCACTTTAGGCCTCCATTAGGAGATGTGTTTTGGAGACTAATAAAGGGAAACTAATTCACCATAGTTGGAGGGAGACTAACTTCATTGCGGATGCACTTTTGAATATTTGCAGTCTAGGAGAGGATATTTTCATCTTTGATAGATTGGGTTCTCTTCCTGTTGAGTGTAGGTCCCTTGGGACTGAGGATGCCCTTGGGTTTCATCACTTTCGGCCTCCATGAGGATCCCCAGGTGTATGTTCTTGGGTCCTTATTTATTTTGTTTATTTATAAAAAGTAATTTTCAGTCATAGAAACCTATAAAATTATAGTAATTTTATATAAGAACTAGATTATATTTATAATTCTTTATGATTTTAGTATTAATTTACCTTTAATTGAAAAAAAAATTAAAATATTTTTTTCACATAAGACACTTAACCAAAACAAGGACCACTATATATTAGAATAAAATTAGTAAATTTGACTATTATAAAATTCCATTAAATTAGTATGTATGAATAGATGTAACAAGTTTAGAAAATAAAATTAGAAAAGGGAATTAAATGGTGTTATATAGTAGAACTCTTGCTTATAAAGAACACATATCCATGTGTGGAAGGGTTGTTGCTTCAATAGTGCCTTCCTAACATTAAGCCCAAGGAAATCTCCAAAAAGTAATATTTAAGAGAAATTTTTTATGAGAAACATTCAGGTTGATTGAAATTTACTGTCGATCCATTACATTAGAACTTCCTCTTACGATAACACCATAGTATCTTTTTTATTTAGTAATTACACATATATTTTTTCGGTTTTTAAAGTACATGATATAATTTTATAAAACATTATTTATAATTTTAATATTTTATTTACATATATCACATATAATTTATATATATTATGTCTTCAATTTTAATGGAAAATATTGTTTATTTTTAATACTAATTCACTACATAAATTAAATTAGTAAACCTAAACAGTTTATATGATCATTTTATTATTTAAAAGGTGTTCTTATAAAACTGGATTTTTATACCCAACACATTTTTATTTCAGGAAACAAATTATTTTATGGTCAAATGACAATAAAATATATATTTAATATGAATAATATATTTCCACTACGGATTATAAATTAATATTAAACAACAATATGATGATCTAATATTAGGTAATTTTATTTTCATATAAAAATAATTTTCATTATAATATATATTTCCATTAAAAGTATTGATTTAAAAAATAGAGAATTCTAACTTTAAGAATTGAATATCATTTTATGATTTATTTAAAAAATGGTACCTTTGTATTTTTTGTGGATTTTCAGGAAAAAAAATTTAGGTCAATAGTTTAACAATATATTTTAAAAAAAATACATTGAATTAATTGATATTATTTTAATTTAAGTATAACTAAAATTTTTTAAACAATTTTTTATACAATATAAATTTATTATTTTCAAAATAATAAAAACAATTTTTTAAAATTTTATAGCTAGCATTTTCATTCTATTTTTTATGTTATATTTTCACAAAACAAATTTTCTGTGTGTTATATATTTATTATTTGAGAATAAATTTTTTCACTTTTAATAGATATATATATATATATAATATTTCAATTTATAAGTTTAAAATTATATAATAAGTAAATTATTATTTTTATAAATTGATATGTATGAATTTACGTAAAAATAATTTATTATAAAAATAATCAACATGGAAAATGGGTTAATTTTAAGGAAAAATGAGACAAACATTTATTAAAAAAATCCCCAAGTGAGTTTTTGATGGATTTATCCATTTTTGTTTTTTATTCCTTTTATTATTTTTCACATTATATCTACATTATATGTCCAAAATAATTTATTTTTTATTTAAACAATTATATGCAAAAAATTTTCATTCTCGTCGCTTATTAAATGAGTGGTGCACAACCCCTATGGTGCTATAAAAAATCATCAACCCTATAAATATATTTATTTACATCCCAAATACTCCTATTACAAATTATTTTCCTTACTTCCCATAACAATTTCACAAATACAACATAAATTATGTTGGATTCTAAAAGAAATTATATTCTTTAGTGTATCTATTTTTACCTCTATAATTATTCTTCAATTTTTTATTCTTCGAAAACTTATTAACATAATTATACCTATTATAATAAATTTAGACTAGTATTTTTAATATACATAAATGTATTTATTTTGATTTAATGAATATTATCTACCTTTTTCCATTCTAATGAAAAATCACAAAGACATTCATGTTTTCTACAGACTACCGCCTACATGAATGGTATGTTTTTTTGTACACAAAAACTATAGCCTCCATGGAATGGATTTTTTAATTTTTCATCTCCAAAAAATAATATTTGATTGTAAGAATTTTTTTCAATATAAGTAAATTTTTCAAAATTATTATACTATTCCAATGGATATAATAATATTTTCTGCATTATTATTATACCAATATATATTCATTAATAATCACTGAATTAAGATAATAACTAATTAAGTCTTTATGAAATGTGATTAAAATGATAATGGAATTAAATTTTATCCCTACAAATAATTATAAATTATTTATTCAATTATATTTTATATTATATTAATTATGAACATAGTATTAAAAAATGAGTTTCTACATTGAAATTTTAAATATTTTCCAGAACAATCAAATTTGTAAAAATCTAATGATGAAAATAGACTATAACTATCAAATAAATATTTAATAAATAATTATAATAGAATATAATATAATGATACATATATGATAAATATTTTAATATAATTCAAATAAAAATTATGTTTATTATAGATATTTTTTAATCAAATTGAAGATTTAAATATAAAATATAAATTTTTCCATATCAATGTTGATTAATTGAAAAATGATTCCATATTGATCAAATAATTTATATTTATATATTTTAAATACTGAAAAATATATTATCCATTCCTAATTAAATATTATTTAACTAGTTTTATATTATTTAAATGAAAATTCCTTCATGATCATTTATTTCCTTTGATTCTAAAGTGGTAATGGGTTTCAAAGACTGAACTTCTTTTCTTGAGTAATAAATATTTTTATTTTACTAGATTTTACAATAATGGTATCTCCTTCCAAATAATTTTATACTATTTCATCTATCTCTACTTATTGGGAAATTTCATTAAATCATAAAGTAATTCCCTTTTGAGGTAATTAATTATTTTTAATATTTTATGATGCTGAGAATAATTTTTATCATCTCAAAATAAGATCTTTCAATTCCATGTCCTTATTCAATCATCCCTCTTATCATTACCATAATTATTTTTTAAAAAATAAAGGTATTAATTATAATGATATTCAAATTTATATTTAAAATATTTTAATAGTATTAAATGTCCACCATTTTATGAAGTGTGTTTAAATAAAAGAGTTTTTCAAGGTGAAAATATATTTTATTTTTAAAATCATAAATTATTTTTTCATAAAAATTTCCATATAGTAGAAAATTATGAATTTTCAATGATCAATTGATGAAAATTCATTTCATATAATGGTTCAATGATGATACATTTCTTGTCCACAAAAAGGATATTTCTTAAAGAGACTCATTATTTATTCTCATTATGAAAATTTTATGAAATTTTTGAATTTCTATATTACATTTCACTTCCATTTTACACATTAACTCAAAAATTTAAAGCTCCTTTATAGTTATATTTTACTTTTCACCTTCTAAATTAAATTATGAAATTATTAGTTTTTGTGTCAATTTTTTTATCAACTGATGAACTGTTGGTATCATGTTTTCCAATACCATATGGAAATTATATTAAACTCATTTTAATTACATTGGGTTTGGTGATATAATTAATAATTTAAATATTCTGAAACACATATATATGTATGTTCATTTTTGGGGTCCAATATCTTCCATAAATTAATTATTTAATGATTTATATCTCATTAGTTAACAAGGAAAGGGCATGATTGTGATTCATCAGATAAAATTATTGCACGTCATGAGATTATTCACTTCCTAATTTAATGATATCATTGATCAGTTAAAAACATAATACAAGGGAATGATTGATTTTTTCAACAATATTATGGTTTTATATTCATATATTTGATCCTCATTTCATTTACAATTGAAATTATTTTTATAATTACATATATTAAATATTATTTTAATATATTTCTAAGACAGGTTAAAATTGAATGCCTTCCTACTAACCACTCTCTAGTTTTATATTCCATTGTAATAATACATAATGATCAATAATGTTTCCAGATTACCACATTTGGAAAGACACTAATTTAATTATATATTTATCACCTATATATGATTCAAAAAAATGATCTATCCATTATAATTATCTGATATATATTCCCTTACTATACATATTACCTTACCACTTTCTTATTTTTCATCCTAGGTTTATGAAGATGAGAAAAATATATTCCAGGTCTACAGGGTTAAGTAATTTTTTTTTGATATGCATATATTTTCAATTATATTGTAAAATAAGTATTTTATATTTTAAACCTAGAAGACTCTAAATCATCAATTGCTGGGATTCTAAAATTATATTTGGGATATACTGATTAACTTATACAAATAACATAACATAAAGATATATTTATCTTTGGTCAGATAAGTTAGTATCTGATAATGGTTTTGCACTTTTTATGGATGATATTATTTATTTTCCCATAATATGAGGAGAAAACATTAGTTTAAACTCTAAATATATCACTAAATGTTGTAAAATGATCTAAAATTTAGTATTCTATATATTATGTGGCTTCCTAGAAATGATATATATGAATTCTTACTAAAAAGTTGTTGTAGGATTTGAAACCGTTAAACTGATTGTATTGTTTCTTTTGATCATGGTTCAATGTAATGTATATTGTTTTATTAATGGATCTTTATGGATAATATTTTTCAAGTCTCATGTGGTTGTTTGGGGGAGTTTCACTACTAGATCACTTAATAAATTTTTTTCAGTCATTAATGAAGTAATCAATCTCAATGTATTAAAATTTTAATTTTAAAATTTCAAAACATATAAAATTTAAAACACAATAATATTAGTGTGAAATAGGTAATACAACATTAAATTCACATTACCATTAAAAATTCATGTTTTATAATTCATTATTTTAAAGTTTTAATCATGATGTTGTAGTAAATTGGAGGTAAGTGGATAAATATTGATCATATTTTCTATCAAATGAGATGATGCATTCATTAAAATATAAAATAATCAGTCCTTATAGCTCTCAGACTATATGGTACTGAGGGAACAATGAGGGCTAAGGGGTGGACAACAAACAATAGAGTAACATGCGGCAATAGTGGATACCTCAATTGTGTTTTTTCATGTAATCTTGACCATATAGGTGGTAGAATAGATATTCATTGGTAGTTATTTATATTTATTTTTAGTAAAATAATTTATATAGAGATAGGAAATGAATATAGTATTTGGATTTGGATTTTTATCAAATGGTTTTTGCTGGATATGGTTAAATAGTTTTTTATACTTCTCATACAGTCTAATGGTCAACTAAGGTAACATATCAAGTAGTTAGTCATTGGAAAATCATTATCCCATTAAATACCTTTTTAAATATTTTTTATAGTAGTAATGAGAGAATAAAAAATTATTATTTTTTTTTTCTTATTTTATTTGAATAAATTTGAGCTCAATGAAGAAAAAATACAGATGTTTTGGTTTATAAGAGATTCATCTTGGTTTGATCAAACATGTTGATCAAGATACACCATTTTTATCAACTAAAATTTATTTAAATATTATTATTCAATTAAAATTAAATATCTATATCATGGAACTAAACATAAATAGGATGAAATTATAGTGAAAATTTATCCCCCACCTCTATAGTGAAGTTTTAATGAACACAATCAATTGGGAAATTCAATGCTTTCACACCCAGCAAAATTATATTTTGTCATCCCTCATTAAACATTTATCCGTAGAAATACTATGTAGACTAAGTGAAGGGAGGGGTAATTGATTTTAAATTTTAATAATGCAGCATACCATCAAAAAATACTATATTATTTTCAACTATCACAATTTTTCCCTTTTCAATACTTTATCAAGTATGAGAATATGAAATTATAGAATTAAATAATATGGATTCAGAGTTCTTATGTAATATTCTCTATGTAATTATCCATCATTTTAGAACATAATAATTATAGAGATCAATATATCACTAAAATGACTGAGGGTAAGAGAGGAAACTATGAAATTTTGTATGAAAGGGACATCATAGTTTAAAAAGAGAAATTTTTTATTTAATTAAATAGAATAAATTTTATATGGTGTGAGGTAAAATTAGTAGATGTGAAATAATTTAAAAAATTGGGGAATGGAAATAATTATATTCATCACTTTCTTCTTTATTGAATTCAGTGATGAGTTTTGATCTCAAATTTTTGATAGATGATTTCCATGTGTCCAACATTGAGGCACATGATCTACATCAACAGAATCATCGATAAAAAATATTCTACTTCCATGATCTAAAAATATACACATTTGACTAATATACGAGTGGATCAGATTCTAGAATGGATCATTGGTGAAATTGGAGAGGTAAACGTGGGATTAAAATTGTTTTGTTGGAATGTTCATGGATAATGGGAATGAATTATTATCAAAATGTTATTTGGTTTTTCTCTAAATGTGTTAAAGGGTAATGTCTTAAAATTATGGATGAGAAGACATGCATGAATCCAAATATATTTTTCAAACACTAGGTCCATATTGATTAAAAAATTTGGACAACATTGTATAGTCGAAAATATATGTTGTTGAGTTATCTCATCATGGAAATAAATTTTGTTCAATGAATTTTCCTCAAATAGATATAAAATCATCACGTGGTGTTCATTTATAGTATATTTTTTCCACCCAATCATCTGGAAAAATCCATCATATTCATGGATAAAATGAGGATTTAGGGAATTATTTTTGTAGGGATTATGGCTTAGTTTTTTGTGAAAGGGAGGGAGGTTTCGATAAAAAAAATAGAGGATAGTCCATAGGGGAGGGAACATTAGGGGACCACAGTATTATTTGAGTATTTACATGGTTGAAGGCTTGTTCATGGTCCATGATTTCCCATTTCAATTTTATACTTACATATAAATCAAAAAAAAATTATCTAAATTATCTTGTAAATTAATTTCAAATTTAATAAAAATAATTAAAAATACAATCATAAAAACATGATCAATTCATATCAAGATATAATATATCATTTATTATTATCAATTTATAATTATAATTTCAAAAAATAATTATTATTATTTAGAGTATCAAAAATAAGAGTAAAAATTATTCAATAAAATTTCATTCATTAAAAGAAATTTTTTAAAAAAGATTTAAATTTTTATTCATAAATATATATATATATAGAAAATTACATTTTGGTTACAAATTTTGTTGAAAATATTGCATCAATAAAATATAATATTACAAGTCTATAGATAATGATATTCAAAATTTGAAAAAATGAGTATAGGGTTATTCATTAAATCAAAAATTTAAATATTCCAAAAAATTAATATTAAATTAGGTATTCAATAAAATATATCATTCATTAATTATAAAAAAATCAATAATTTACATGGTATTTGGATAAATATTGTTGTTATAATCAATGAAAAATCAAAAAACGTTTTAAAAATTGTCATTTATAATCACTCCACCACATTTAAGGTATTTCACTCTCCAAAAATACATTGAAATGTAATTATTCAAATGAAAAAATAAATGATCATCCTATATATTTTAGAATAAAAAACAATAACTGATAGAATATATATATTCATTCATTATATAATTATCATGAATCATATATGAATATATCCAATTATCCCATTTCTATTCGTGTATAACGATCATTTTTAGTTTTTAGTAGGATAGCGACTAGGGAAATATGAATGTTAACAAGTGGAATTTCCCTTTAAATCGTTCCCCTAAGTTTCATAAATAAAATTTCATCTTCAACATCCATGGTACAACTCAAATACATTTATTATATAAAAATTTACAATTCCTCATTTTTAAATCCATATTCCCCTAATATTAATTAATTAAATTTATTCAATTAAAACATTATTGATTATGATTTGAGCAAAAATTTGAAAAAAAATAAAATAAACATATTACATATTCATAAATGGTAAAAATTTAGACATCAATATCATTCCCAATGTCATATAGATTAAATTTCATATTCCAATATCCCATTTTACACCCCCATTAGTGTATTTTTATCAAATTTAGCTTGATTTGTCTCCATGAGGTTTTATTTTTTTCCAATATAATTTCACCACAAATTATATTTGAAATATCATTTTCCTCATGATATAATTTTTATTCCATAAATTTCATTTCAATTGAATGAATTTTTCCATGTTCTCTAAAAACCCATGAATACCATAGTAAATGCACCCAACATTCATATATCTATTAGAATTTCATATCCAATGGTATCCATGGATACTAAAATGATATTTTCAAAGGGAAAGACCACATTGGAGGAAAAAATATAGGTTTATGAAATATTAATACCGCACAAAAGTGTTATATACAATATTAATATTGAATCCAATTTTTTATTGTTATATATATATATATATATATATTCGAAAATATATTCATTAGAAATTGTAATGGCCCGGACCTCTCTGGTCCATTACTTTGTGAAATGTTGGTGTTGGAGGTGTTCCGGGAGGTCAAGGGGACTTATCCCCAACACTTTGCCAATTTTCTAGTTCTGTGAACAGTGTTTCCAGTTTTATGAACAGTAACAGATCAGTGAGACAGATCAGTTTCACGGATCGGTGAGACAGATCAGTTTCACAGATCAGTGAGACAGATCAGTTTCACAGATCGGTGAGACAGATCAGTTTCACGGATCGGTGAGACAGATCAGTTTCACAGATCGGTGAGACAGATCAGTTTCACAGATCGGTGAGACAGATCAGTTTCACAGATCGGTGAGACAGATCAGTTTCACAGATCGGTGAGACAGATCAGTTTCACAGATCGGTGAGACAGATCAGTTTCACAGATCGGTGAGACAGATCAGTTTCACAGATCGGTGAGACAGATCAGTTTCACAGATCGGTGAGACAGATCAGTTTCACAGATCGGTGAGACAGATCAGTTTCACAGATCGGTGAGACAGATCAGTTTCACAGATCGGTGAGACAGATCGGTGAGACAGATCGGTGAGACAGATCGGTGAGACAGATCGGTGAGACAGATCGGTGAGACAGATCGGTGAGACAGATCGGTGAGACAGATCGGTGAGACAGATCGGTGAGACAGATCGGTGAGACAGATCGGTGAGACAGATCGGTGAGACAGATCGGTGTGACAGATCAGTTTCACAGATCAGTTTCACAGATCGGTGTGACAGATCAGTTTCACAGATCAGTTTCACAGATCGGTGTGACAGATCAGTTTCACAGATCAGTTTCATGTTCAGTAACGGTGGGTGAACAGTGTTTCCAGACTCCTACAGTTTTGCCCCTTTTGACGTTTCCTTTAACATAAAATACATTTAAAGCCTTATTTTAAGGGCTCTTAAGGCCGTTTCAAATGCCTTAAATCCTATATTAATTATTCCTAAGTCTTGGAATGTTTTACGTGGTCAAACCGCGTGGGTTAATGCGATCCGTTTTTAATGGAGAATTAACCGGATCTTAAACCATCACCTCGTTAAATCTTAAAAAGGGACGAGATATCCTTCTTCCTGGTTCTTTCCCTTTGTTCTCGATTAAGAGGCACTAGAACCTTTCAATACTTCCCGTAGGAGTTGCACAAACAACCCTTACTCCTAGGATCAGTCCCGCTCTGTTGGATGCAACCAAGCCGTGTCGATCATTCTTCCACATAAGTTGTCGCGAGGGGAGGATCGTGACCTGCTGTGTGGATAAAGGACGTCAAGAACTCTTCGAAGTAGGGGATTCATGGCTTCTCTAATTTTATATGTGCAATCGTAGAATTAGCATGATTTATCTCTTTGGATCACAATGAAATTGACCTAATTAAATACTTGAACCGGATTAAAATAATTGGTTGATCGCATGCTGTTGCTTTATACCGTGATGACGGTTTGCCTCATGTTTTCCTAGATATAGTGATATCTATGTTTCTTTGACTTTGTTGTTCGTTCGTGATGGAAATTGATAATGAACGTAAAGCCGGAATAAGTTGTTGATTAATTGGCTAAAGATAAAGAGGCATGTAAATTAATCTGGTTGTTGTCGTTGTTGTAGTTGTTCTAATTTGAGGATAATCAAATTAGGGAAGTAAGCATGGTTATTTAATTGTGATAGCTTACTGATTAGGTATCCATGATTGGAACCTACGAATAACAAATCTATTAATTCAATATGGATTAGAGAACAGATTATGTTGGAATTTCAAAAAGGGTTCTGAGTTACCCTCTTGTTTGTTAAAGGGCCGAGAGCCCATTTTGTGATGTTTGTTTTCCTGCTGCTTGTGCTGTGATGTGAGCCTGGATGGTTGTTGTGATATGTGGAGGCATGGAGGCCTTATAGTTGTGGCAGCGGATGATGCCTAGTGTGGCGAGATGCATCGGTTTATGCATATGGGTGTCGGGGAGGACACCAAGGGTGATGGTATGAGATGAATGTGATGGTTTGATGTTGGTGGTTGGTTTGATTGTTTATCTTCTTTACTTTTCCCCACTGCTCAAGGCAGCTGGTCTTGCTTACCCTCTTTCCGAAGGAGGCGAAGACACGCGGGGTATGCCACGTGCTTTCCGTGTTTAGCCTCTCGATGGAGGATGGGTCTATGCTCTTTCTATAGGCGGCAAAGACTCGACGGGTAGTATATCTACTCACCGTGTTGAGCCTCCTTTGTGTTTAGAAGCATAGGATGTTTTTCTAGAATGCCTGGGAATGTGGAAAAGTATTTCTGTAATGAATGTTTTATTAAAGGGTGAAAATCCACGGGGATGGAGATGCTGGAATTTAAAGGTGATGTGAATCTTAAAAAGGAGCAGTTGTTTTTGAAAGTGACGCCATTTTAGTTAAATGAGGAATTGTTCAATCTTAATTAATGCTTAAAGAATTAACTAATGTACAGTGGAACTGATAAATGAGAATGGAGTAATCTAATAAAGCTCTTCAATTGGTTGTGTGCTTATAGGATACCTAGTCTTAGAAGTAGCAGCCTGGAGTCTGAGAGACGTTAGCTGCAGTTGTATCTATGACTAGGTAATGCCCATAGTGTGGATGTGAGTTACTTATATACTCTGTACTTTTTGTGTTTCTATACGCTACTCCACCCTGTCGGTAAGGGCAACTGACACCCCGGGGATTCTGAGCCCTGGGGGGTGTTTTCCCCAACATTCTGATGGGAGGTTGAATGGCTGACTACCCCCTTTGGCCCCGCTCTCTTCTCTTGGTAGATCTTAGTGCTGGTAGGCACAGTGGTTAGTTTTACCCATATATGTGTGTAGAGGGCTGTAATGGCTTGTGGTTATTTCACACACATATATTCTGGATATAGTATCCTATGGACTACTATAGGTATAACGTGTATAGGTTGTGATGGCTTGAGGATCCTTACTCGGTGTATGGGCTGTAATGGCTTGAGGTATAATACCCGACGTATGATACACGTTATGCGAGCTGTGGTGGCTCCCGGAAACTACCTGGTTACTTTTGGTTGTGAGGATTGTGTGGATCTTAGCCCAGGTGTCTGCGGGCAAGCCGATGTGGTGCACGTGGTGCAGATTGTGGAGCTTGACCCATGTTGATACGGGCAAGCCTTTGGAGAGAGATGCACAGGACGTATGTCGTTGGGGCAAAGCGGCAAACCAGTGGGGAAGTAGTAGCGGGGTACCCTTGATATTCTTTACTACATGCTATATTCTTGTATGCGTTACTTGGTGAGAGTAGCCTTGGTGAGGTTGGGAACATAGTATACCTGTTTAGGTGACGAGTTAGTTTCACTTGTTGTTCACTGGGCTTTAGCATGCTTTCTTTACTTTTGCACGAGAGTCTTGGGGAGGATCCTCCTGAGTATACTGTTATACTCACCCTATGTACATATAAACTGTTTTTCAGGTCACTTGGAGCAGGTTGGAGATCAAGCTGGTTACTACTAGCTTGCGGTTGGAGGAGGAGCTGTTCGGGCTTGTGGTCGCTGTCGTTTTACTTTCTTTTGGGTACTTTTAGTTTTCCCTTTCAGTTGTAGTACTTTTGCATGACATTTCATATATGTACTTGGGTTTCTTTTACATTTCAGTTATGAGTTGGAGTTGGTTGGATTCTATTCTATCTCTCTCTTCTGCATGTGTTCTCTTAGAGGGTAATGCCTCCCATTTGTGTGTGTATTATACCCTCGGTGCTAGTCGCCAACCCGGGGCCTACTGGAGGCGGGACTCGGGGGTCATTATCTCCCTTTTCACATTGCCGGCCCAGGAGGGGTACACTTTGTGGGGAGGGTGTAACACCCCGAGCTTCCACGATACGCCTCTCTTTCAATAATGCAATAGCTTGCATTGTACGCAAGTTCGAGTTCTAACACACCGCAACTAATCAAAGTAGCCGTTATGAATAGTAATAACCACCTTTTAAATTTATAGAAATTTTATATTTCAAAATGGACTTCATTTTTGTATTCCTAATATTGAAATTAGCCTATGTTGAATTTTTGGTATTTTTCTGAGAACTTCTAATTTTTTATGAATAGTGAAAAATACTTAAAACAACTTTTTTAATCAAAATAATTTATAGTGATAAGTTATACTATTGAGTGGATTTAATGTATAATTAGAATATATTTTTACCATTTTATCCAATGGTGGTCATTAGAATTAATTTAACATTGAATTTGGACATAAACAATTGCCAATCTTTTGATATAAATTGTTTCTTGAAAACACGCTATTTGTCGTAACAGCGGGAATTAATTATAAAATTAATTAATGCAACTTATATGTTTGGAATTTTGTAAAATAGACATCATTTTTGAATTCGGAATATCAATTATAGCTTAGGATGAAATTTTGGCATTGTTCTGAGAAACTTCAATTTTTGATGAATAGTGAAACCACTAAGTGGTAGTTAAATAACTGATTTTTCGTTTAAATGAAATATTACCACTTCTGTGATTTGATTTTCAAAAATCCGACATACATGGTTGTCATTAAGAAGTAAAATGTGGTTCAATGAGATCAAAATAATTTTTTGGTGAATAGTAACTTTTAAGTTCTTAATCGCGATTAGTGGTAATTAGTGTAGTTTAAGGTATAGATAATACTTTAATAATATTAAATGACCTAGACACATGTCCCAACCTCATTGGTTGAGTCATGGACGACCAAGACAAGCCATGGCCTAACTTGGGGACCCCATGGATCCACTTTTGTTGGGAAATGACATAAATTAGTTTTTATTTAATGTTAAAGTGAAAATGACACTAACATAAATTGTTCTACTAAAACAATTTTTAATTGGGGTTATACAAGTCCAAATTTTGATTATAAATAGTCATTGGAAAGCTAAAAATATTTCCTACATCATAGTATTTGTTTTATAATTTTTAGACATTAAATAAATTAAAGTATTTATGACATAATAATGATGCAGCGATGACATCATTATTTGACGATTTAAATAAAATGAGAAGATAATGCAAAATCCGAGGCTTACACTTGTCCAAAGCCTATTGGATGAAGATATTTCGAAACCTTATCACCTTAGCCTCGAATTATATAGATGTGGGACCTTTAGAATCCGAAAAGCATTTTGAAATAATGTAACATTTCATTACTTTCCAAAAGTGCCCCTCCTCTCCACTTATAAAAGGCCCCCACCTCTCCCACCTTATTCACACCATCAAGCCATTTGGCTCGGCCAACCTCTGCCCAAATACTCTCCCAACATTCCTCCCTTACTCCTAGAAGCCTCACTTTGGGCAGAACTCTTCCCAAGGAAGCCTTTGGCTCAAATCAAAAAGAGTTACCCGATTTTGAGGTAATGTCTTTTCTAATGTTGTTTTGTTTTATTTTTCTTCTCCAACCCCCTAAACTCTTTTTATTCATTTCTTTTGTAACAACACCAGTATCCTCAATATACTAGGATGTTGTTATAAGAAGGATTCGAGCTACACTTACACACACCTACATCTAATGGTTAAAGAACATACGGTTTCTGTGGATGGCGAATTTCTGCCTCACGAAGCGATGATTGTTCAACACTCATATAACACCTTCAAAGGTGGCCATTAAGATGTCACTATTTTTATATATGATATATAATATGTTTTTGTTTTACTTATGCTTCTGTATTTCTCATTTATGGCATACTTTATGATTTCCATTATGGGTAAAACGCGATAATTTCATTTTAGGAAGTGCGGACTACCGCCCCCTCAAAGTGATTTGAATCGTAAATGCCATATGTGGGATGTATAAAGGATGGAGTAAATGGTATTATACACTATATTATACTGGAATTATATTATACATTTATATCATTATGATTTACTTCCATTAAATATGAAATTGAAATGAAAGTAGCGTTCATGCGTACGTACGGCTTACCGTCTCCATGAACGGTGCATTTCATTTCTTACCTCTAAATGTTACGTGACATTATGAATGAATGTATATACTGTATATATGATATATATGATATCTACATCATGAATATAATTCTGGATATAATGGATATTTCACCACATGAACAACTTGTAATTATAAGAAGTTTATTTTTGACTCAAGTACCAAAGATCGACAAAACGACCGTTATTAACTTAAATAATTACATAATGTTCATATCATTGTAATAAGTGATATAATAAGGATAATGAAATTGAAAATGGTTCTTAATAAGGTATATATTAACTCTAGTTTATTATTCAGGAGGTTAAAGAACGGTTGAGTCAAGTCAGACACGAGGTAAGGGAATTTCTTAACCCAATTTCCATTCTTTGGGTTAATCTCCTACTTTCAAATTATGTCATGATATTATTATGTCCTATATTTTATTTGTACTTTATTTATGTGTACATATAATTAATACACATAATAGATCTATTTTATTTAAAAAATGATCTTTGTAAGGGAACTCCTTAACCCAACTTCCATTCTTTGGGTTAATCTCCTACTTTCAAATTATGTCATGATATTATTATGTCCTATATTGTATTTGTACATTATTTATGTGTACTTATAGTGAATACACATAATAGATCTATTTTATTTTAAAAATGATCTTTTTAAGGACTTCGTCTCAATCTCCTTTCATTGAGGTATACTTTGTTTTATACACAAATTTCTTTTATACGGTGTATAAACCCCTTTGACTTTTACGTTTATTCAAAAGGAATATTTTTTATACGAAGCGTTTACTAAACGACAAAATGGAATGTTTTTGTCATACGTATGCGGCGACAATGACTTCTCCACCGCCGTGACCACTATTTGAGTTTCAGCTTCCTCTTCAAGCCTTACCTTTTTTAATGAAAAATAAATACAAAGTTTTAACTTTCTTTTATTTTATTGAAAATGGTTTTGAAAGCATTTTTATTATATCAATGTGTTGTATTGATATCTTGTGATTGAAATGTGGAAATGTTATGTTTCCTTTACCCATGTTTTATGTGATATGATTATGTTATGGTTTATGATATGTTTAAACCTATTCATATGAGGAATGTATTGGACTTAATAAGTGACGGGTGGAGCCCGCTATAGCTCCTCGATGCATCGGTAGGTCTCATGAGACAACTAGACGTGGAATTGGCCGAGGCCCTTTCCCAATTTGATTTATGGTTTTGGCCGAGGCCTTAATCATTTTAGACGTCTTGGCCGAGGCCTTGACAAAATGTTTCAGAATGTCTGGCATTATACATTCCCTCATTATGAAAGTGGTTATTGTTATTGCATGTGATTATTCGACCAGTAGAATATCCATGTGAAGAAGTGAATGGCATTATCTCATTTTACATTTCCCATATTATGTTGAAGTTCATGTTTAAAAGGCTTTTGTTTTATTTATACGTTGCCTTAATTGTTAATGATTATTTATGAAAGCTTCCGCATTATTGTTATCCTTACTGAGCATCTGAGCTCACCCCTTTCAATGTTTTAATATTTTCCAGGATATGAAGAAGTATTTTATGAATGACCTGCAGGGATTGTCAGAAGTGGATATGAGTGTGTACTATGAAGACCATGTTATTGTAGTTTGTTTACTTTTTGATGTAATGAAAGACTTATGAATGTATCTAGTGTTTCCAAGGCTACTAAACTAATCGGTCTTTCGAGACTTGATCTTTTGTGATCATGCCAATGTTACGAAGTAATGCACCGACTCTGGGTAGCTGGGGTCGGGGCGTTACAGTTGGTATCAGAGGCAGTTTAGTACTAACCTTGGAAGCTAGATTTAGATAAACTCTGATTAGAGAACATAGCCCAAAGATAGACTTTGAGGATTAGTATAGAAGAACTTCCTAGAATTTTGGTATTATAGAGATGTTATGAGTTTTCCGAGAAATACATCCCTGTCTGGATACGAGCAGGTAGAGGCGGCTCTGGCACAGATGTACCTAGGGGTAAAACCCGAAAACACCGCTTTGAGCTAGACTCGAACGGGAACTGGTGCACGACAACGGGCCTTGCTGCACTCTTGGTTACGACACTCCCGGGGGATATGCTTAGGTTAATTCTCATTTTACTTACAAACCACTATGAAGGGTTATGAGTACATACTTACTCAAAGAAAACATTTCTTTTTATGATTATGGATTATAACCATAAATAGTTCAATTTATGTAAAGTGTTTTACAAGTATGGAATTATGTATTTTGATTCATAAACTAACCTAGATTATGCCGTTGTATAGAAATGGCGCCCAGTAGAAGGAATGTGAACTCCAGCAGTACGTATGATCCAAAGAGTAAGAAGGATAGTATCTTTCACGGTATTAAGCCAACATTTCGAAGGGAAATAGTCTCCCATGTGTTCTCAACATATGAAGAAATAGTATCATGTGTTAATAGGATAAGTAAAGAATTCTCTGAGTCCTATGGCTTTGAAGCGATGCAAGAGACGAAAGGGATGGAAGAGAGAATGATGGATAAAGGGATGAGGGGAAAGAAGAATTTTCCAATATGTGGTAATTGTGGGAAGAAACATCATGGAACTTGCCTAAAGGGAATGGGAGTTTGTTATAAGTGTAGAGAAAAAGTACACAAAGTGCGTGACTGCAAGGGTAAGAAAATGGTTTCAAATGTACAATGCTTCTTCTGCAAGGATTGGGGACACTACGCAAACCAATGTCCAAATCATCAGAGCATGCCCCAAATGATGTTATTGGATAATAATCAAGTTATGATACTACCACAGATGAGGAGTAATGATTAGAGTTCTTATGTTGTTATTAAAGATTTTTTTTAATTTGAGTGTTGTATCAATGATGTACTGGTTATAATAATTATGGAGTATATAAGGATTGTACTGCAGTACTATTTCATCAAGGACTTGAGATTGTGTGGAACCAAGAAAAGTGACTCCACAGTAGGTTAAATTTTTGGAAAATATATGGTTGAGAGAAAGATAAACCATAATATGGTTTTGATACTGAGATTGTGATTTTGGAATAAGACGTGATTGATTTGGATAAATTATATTGGATATACTTAACTTCCTTGAAACTGATTGATGTTTTGTATACATTTTTGGATAGAAGGAGTATATCTAGTATTCTATAAGGAATAAGGGATCATGGTAATTCAGTATGTTTAAAAAGAATACATGATGAAGGTGTTCACATGTTGTTACGTGGGATAAAGGATCTTCATTATGTTTACCTTCCTTATAAAATTTGGACTGTGAGTTGGACAGAAGTATTTTGGATAACTATTAAGGTTGGAATGGATTAAGTTGAACTTTGGATAGTATTGTTTAAGGTTAAAACATTTATGAAGATTATTTTTGGAATAGTATAGTACTATATTTTTAGTAAAAGGACAACCTGCAGGGTGGGGAATAACCCGTCGCGTCGGACAAAGCTGCAGGAATCGAACCCACAACCATAGTGCGACAAGCCTTTATTTCCTACCACTAGCCTACAGGAAGTCCCTGGTTATTACAAAATAGTTTTACTAATCTAAATGGTATGTGTTAACATTTTGAACCTTATACAATTAGGATAAATAGAATATTTTTAGTTCTGTTACCATTTGGAGTAAAAGTTGGGTTTGTGGTAAAAATTTATTAACGAATGAAAGTATACATAACAAGTATGTATATTCCCTTACGTTCTTAGTAAATCTCATAAATAAATTCCTCAACATTATAAAAGGTAACTTAAAACAAAAATGTTGTCGGTTAACTTTTCCAACTGGGGATTCAATGACCGTTTAACCAATCACAAGTTTGTGATTTTCTTACGGTTAAACTTTCTCCTAATCCTGTTTTCTATAACTCTCCATCAGACCTTGATGGTTTGTTTTTCTTCCATATCCATATTTTAATAGAATCCTAGAATGGGCTATATCGGGTGACCTTTGTACTTATCATGCTTTCTTTTAATGTTATATATTTATTAACCTTATTTCCGATGTGGGTTTTCCTCAAAGGTATTTTCTCTTTTCAACCTTTTATTTTTAAAGAAAAATTTCAAATTGCGAGGACGCAATTTATTGAAGGAGGGGAGAATGTAACACCCCGAGCTTCCACGATACGCCTCTCTTTCAATAATGCAATAGCTTGCATTGTACGCAAGTTCGAGTTCTAACACACCGCAACTAATCAAAGTAGCCGTTATGAATAGTAATAGCCACCTTTTAAATTTATAGAAATTTTATATTTCAAAATGGACTTCATTTTTGTATTCCTAATATTGAAATTAGCCTATGTTGAATTTTTGGTATTTTTCTGAGAACTTCTAATTTTTTATGAATAGTGAAAAATACTTAAAACAACTTTTTTAATCAAAATAATTTATAGTGATAAGTTATACTATTGAGTGGATTTAATGTATAATTAGAATATATTTTTACCATTTTATCCAATGGTGGTCATTAGAATTAATTTAACATTGAATTTGGACATAAACAATTGCCAATCTTTTGATATAAATTGTTTCTTGAAAACACGCTATTTGTCGTAACAGCGGGAATTAATTATAAAATTAATTAATGCAACTTATATGTTTGGAATTTTGTAAAATAGACATCATTTTTGAATTCGGAATATCAATTATAGCTTAGGATGAAATTTTGGCATTGTTCTGAGAAACTTCAATTTTTGATGAATAGTGAAACCACTAAGTGGTAGTTAAATAACTGATTTTTCGTTTAAATGAAATATTACCACTTCTGTGATTTGATTTTCAAAAATCCGACATACATGGTTGTCATTAAGAAGTAAAATGTGGTTCAATGAGATCAAAATAATTTTTTGGTGAATAGTAACTTTTAAGTTCTTAATCGCGATTAGTGGTAATTAGTGTAGTTTAAGGTATAGATAATACTTTAATAATATTAAATGACCGAGACACATGTCCCAACCTCATTGGTTGAGTCATGGCCGACCAAGACAAGCCATGGCCTAACTTGGGGACCCCATGGATCCACTTTTGTTGGGAAATGACATAAATTAGTTTTTATTTAATGTTAAAGTGAAAATGACACTAACATAAATTGTTCTACTAAAACAATTTTTAATTGGGGTTATACAAGTCCAAATTTTGATTATAAATAGTCATTGGAAAGCTAAAAAGATTTCCTACATCATAGTATTTGTTTTATAATTTTTAGACATTAAATAAATTAAAGTATTTATGACATAATAATGATGCAGCGATGACATCATTATTTGACGATTTAAATAAAATGATAAGATAATGCAAAATCCGAGGCTTACACTTGTCCAAAGCCTATTGGATGAAGATATTTCGAAACCTTATCACCTTAGCCTCGAATTATATAGATGTGGGACCTTTAGAATCCGAAAAGCATTTTGAAATAATGTAACATTTCATTACTTTCCAAAAGTGCCCCTCCTCTCCACTTATAAAAGGCCCCCACCTCTCCCACCTTATTCACACCATCAAGCCATTTGGCTCGGCCAACCTCTGCCCAAATACTCTCCCAACATTCCTCCCTTACTCCTAGAAGCCTCACTTTGGGCAGAACTCTTCCCAAGGAAGCCTTTGGCTCAAATCAAAAAGAGTTACCCGATTTTGAGGTAATGTCTTTTCTAATGTTGTTTTGTTTTATTTTTCTTCTCCAACCCCCTAAACTCTTTTTATTCATTTCTTTTGTAACAACACCAGTATCCTCAATATACTAGGATGTTGTTATAAGAAGGATTCGAGCTACACTTACACACACCTACATCTAATGGTTAAAGAACATACGGTTTCTGTGGATGGCGAATTTCTGCCTCACGAAGCGATGATTGTTCAACACTCATATAACACCTTCAAAGGTGGCCATTAAGATGTCACTATTTTTATATATGATATATAATATGTTTTTGTTTTACTTATGCTTCTGTATTTCTCATTTATGGCATACTTTATGATTTCCATTATGGGTAAAACGCGATAATTTCATTTTAGGAAGTGCGGACTACCGCCCCCTCAAAGTGATTTGAATCGTAAATGCCATATGTGGGATGTATAAAGGATGGAGTAAATGGTATTATACACTATATTATACTGGAATTATATTATACATTTATATCATTATGATTTACTTCCATTAAATATGAAATTGAAATGAAAGTAGCGTTCATGCGTACGTACGGCTTACCGTCTCCATGAACGGTGCATTTCATTTCTTACCTCTAAATGTTACGTGACATTATGAATGAATGTATATACTGTATATATGATATATATGATATCTACATCATGAATATAATTCTGGATATAATGGATATTTCACCACATGAACAACTTGTAATTATAAGAAGTTTATTTTTGACTCAAGTACCAAAGATCGACAAAACGACCGTTATTAACTTAAATAATTACATAATGTTCATATCATTGTAATAAGTGATATAATAAGGATAATGAAATTGAAAATGGTTCTTAATAAGGTATATATTAACTCTAGTTTATTATTCAGGAGGTTAAAGAACGGTTGAGTCAAGTCAGACACGAGGTAAGGGAATTTCTTAACCCAATTTCCATTCTTTGGGTTAATCTCCTACTTTCAAATTATGTCATGATATTATTATGTCCTATATTTTATTTGTACTTTATTTATGTGTACATATAATTAATACACATAATAGATCTATTTTATTTAAAAAATGATCTTTGTAAGGGAACTCCTTAACCCAACTTCCATTCTTTGGGTTAATCTCCTACTTTCAAATTATGTCATGATATTATTATGTCCTATATTGTATTTGTACATTATTTATGTGTACTTATAGTGAATACACATAATAGATCTATTTTATTTTAAAAATGATCTTTTTAAGGACTTCGTCTCAATCTCCTTTCATTGAGGTATACTTTGTTTTATACACAAATTTCTTTTATACGGTGTATAAACCCCTTTGACTTTTACGTTTATTCAAAAGGAATATTTTTTATACGAAGCGTTTACTAAACGACAAAATGGAATGTTTTTGTCATACGTATGCGGCGACAATGACTTCTCCACCGCCGTGACCACTATTTGAGTTTCAGCTTCCTCTTCAAGCCTTACCTTTTTTAATGAAAAATAAATACAAAGTTTTAACTTTCTTTTATTTTATTGAAAATGGTTTTGAAAGCATTTTTATTATATCAATGTGTTGTATTGATATCTTGTGATTGAAATGTGGAAATGTTATGTTTCCTTTATCCATGTTTTATGTGATATGATTATGTTATGGTTTATGATATGTTTAAACCTATTCATATGAGGAATGTATTGGACTTAATAAGTGACGGGTGGAGCCCGCTATAGCTCCTCGATGCATCGGTAGGTCTCATGAGACAACTAGACGTGGAATTGGCCGAGGCCCTTTCCCAATTTGATTTATGGTTTTGGCCGAGGCCTTAATCATTTTAGACGTCTTGGCCGAGGCCTTGACAAAATGTTTCAGAATGTCTGGCATTATACATTCCCTCATTATGAAAGTGGTTATTGTTATTGCATGTGATTATTCGACCAGTAGAATATCCATGTGAAGAAGTGAATGGCATTATCTCATTTTACATTTCCCATATTATGTTGAAGTTCATGTTTAAAAGGCTTTTGTTTTATTTATACATTGCCTTAATTGTTAATGATTATTTATGAAAGCTTCCGCATTATTGTTATCCTTACTGAGCATCTGAGCTCACCCCTTTCAATGTTTTAATATTTTCCAGGATATGAAGAAGTATTTTATGAATGACCTGCAGGGATTGTCAGAAGTGGATATGAGTGTGGACTATGAAGACCATGTTATTGTAGTTTGTTTACTTTTTGATGTAATGAAAGACTTATGAATGTATCTAGTGTTTCCAAGGCTACTAAACTAATCGGTCTTTCGAGACTTGATCTTTTGTGATCATGCCAATGTTACGAAGTAATGCACCGACTCTGGGTAGCTGGGGTCGGGGCGTTACAGAGGGGGTCGTGACAGAGTGGTATCAGAGGTCTGGTCGAGGGATAGGATGGAGTTTGGAGTTAGGCACAGGTGAGGATGCATGGGATGGTAGGGCAACGGTGTCATTCATGTTTAGCAAGTGGGGTAAACACTGGAGACCGGCAGAGACATAGGCGTTCAGGGCCCCCTATGATCTGTTGCACGGACCTTTAAGTTTACGATGGCTACTAAACAAAGTGATACTGGTTGCAGGGTAGAGACCTAGGAAAGGATCATGCATCATTATTCCTTGCGCCTGTGTTTGAATGGGTAGACCTTGGGATAGGTAACCTAAAATTAATAAAACAAAATAATTAATTAATTAATGTTGAGTCTTCCATATTCCAGGCTTAGGAGCTCTAACGATTGTTATTTTACAGGTATGGCTCCAGGTCGGCGTCCCCGTCAGGTTTGCGCAGAAGGTGCCCAGCAGGCTGTTCCAGCAGATCGCCGCCGGGTAGAGGTTGACGAAGATGACACTTGGAGGAAGACACTCCGAGAGTTTCAGCGCCAGAGTCTACAGAAGTACGAGGGCTCCGTTTCAGATGCAGTCACAGAAGACTGGTTGGAGGAGGTCGAGATAGGCTTCAGTTCGATTCGTGCTCGGAAGGAACACTGGGTGTCCTTGGTTGTGACGATGTTGCGTGGAGCAGCGAGACAGTGGTGGTTCTTGTTCCTCGGGGATCGTGAGGAGTCAGCGATCTCATGGGAGGAGTTTCGAGACAGGTTTAGAGTCGAGTTTCTTTCTTCGACTGCGAAGGCATCCAGTCGCCAGGAGCTTCTTACCCTTCGACAGGGGAGCTCCAGTGTTCGAGAGTTTGGAATCCGTTTCAGGAACCTTCTACGATATGGTTCAGACCTGTTACCAGATGATGAGGCCAGGGCGAGGCATTTCGAGGAGGCTTTGCGTCCAGAGATCCAGCGTCAGGTCACCCCATTTATGCTGAAGACATATCTTGAGGTGCTGGCGAGGGCAGAGGTTGTTGAGAGGACTTTGGCTAGGACCGGATCGTCACGAGAGGGGAATCGTCATGATTCCTCAAGAAGCAGAGCTGTGGTCCGGGGTTCCCGGTTTTCAGGACAGAAGAGTTTCCGTTCACCTGGGGGTAGGTCCCGGCCCTTCCCATCTCATTTCTCCGGAGGTAGCAACTCTCAGACCTATGACAAGGGATCAGGCGCTTGTTTTTCTTGTGGTGGACGTGGTCATCAGCAGCGGGAGTGCCCAACTTTTCAGAGCAGTCATCGTGCACCAGGCGCTCCACTCCAGGTTCCTCCGTTGAGGCAGTTCCAGCCGAGGCAGCAGCAGCAGGTTGCACCAGCTTTAGATCACCAGAGGGTAGATGGAGCAGGCAGAGGACAGCCCCATGACGCTCCCCGTCCTCAGAGAGCAGAGCGCGGCCGTGGTGGTGGTCGTCATCAGGGTCAGAGAGGCCGTGGAGGTGGTCGTGGTCAGCTTCATGCTCTAGCGTTGCCAGCTCCAGGCGAGCCAGACGTCGTCCGAGGTACCCTTTGCTTGTTTTCTACCTTGGTGTATGCCTTGTTTGATTCAGGAGCGACACACTCCTTTATATCCCCTACCCTTGTCCACGCTTTGGGACTTGAGGTAGAGAGGCTTCCAGTGCCCCTGGCGTTGACTACGCCAGTTGGAGGTCGAGCTAGCTTGTTTGAAGTATGTAAAGACTGTGAGCTAGTGTTGGGGCAGCACCGCTCTTGGGGAGATTTCCTATGTTTACGAATACAACCATATGATGTCATCCTCGGCATGGATTGGTTGTATTCGGTGCAGGCTATTGTGGATTGCTACAGGAAGAAGGTCGTTTTCTTTGATGAAGATGGAGAGGAAGTAGTGTTTGTTGGTGAGAGAGATCCTCGGATGAGTCATAGACGAGTTTCATCCTTATCATCCATGATGGCTGGGATGATGCTGAGTTCTTCAGAGGTTCAACAGCTGGCGTTTCCTAGGGTCGTAGAAGAGTACCCTGATGTCTTTCCAGAAGAGGTTGTATCCTTACCCCCTCGACGGAAGATCGAGTTTGGGATCGAGCTACAGCCCGGAGCGTCTCCCATCTCTATGTCTCCGTATAGGATGGCCCCTTCTGAGTTACGAGAGCTACGTATTCAGCTCGATGGTCTATTGCAGTGTGGTTTTGTTTGGCCAAGTGTGTCACCGTGGGGTGCACCAGTCTTGTTCGTGAAAAAGGCTGATGGCAGTTTGCGGTTGTGCGTCGATTATCGTCGCTTAAACAAAGTGACAATAAAGAACCGTTATCCTCTCCCGCGGATTGATGACCTATTCGATCAACTGAAGGGTGCAAGTTGGTTTTCAAAGATCGACTTGCGGTCAGGATATCATCAGATGCGTGTAAAGGATGAGGATATCCCGAAGACTGCTTTCCGTTGTCGTCATGGGCATTATGAGTTTGTTGTAATGCCATTCGGCGTGACAAATGCTCCAGCTGTTTTCATGGGATTGATGAATGCTGTGTTCCGTGAATTCTTGGACAAGTTTGTTGTGGTTTTCATTGACGACATCCTTGTGTACTCCACATCTGAAGAAGATCATGCAGAACATCTACGAGCTGTTTTGGGAGTTCTTCGTCAACATCGGTTGTTTGGGAAGTTGTCCAAGTGTGAGTTCTGGGCTCGAGAAGTTCGTTTCTTGGGACATGTTGTGTCCCAACAGGGAGTAGTTGTGGATCCTTCGAAGATAGAAGCAGTGGTGTCTTGGCCAGCCCCCAAGACCGTGTCAGAGGTGCGAAGTTTCCTTGGTCTCGCAGGCTATTATAGGAGGTTTGTGGCTAATTTCTCCCGAGTTGCGACTCCTCTGACAGCTTTGACCAGGAAGGATCAAGCGTTCATATGGACTGATCAGTGTCAGACAGCTTTCGAGTATCTAAAGGAGAAGTTGGTAAGTGCTCCAGTCCTTTGTCTTCCAACGGAGGGAGTCCAGTTTGATGTTTTCTGTGATGCTTCACATCTGGGGCTAGGCTGTGTTCTCATGCAGCAGAGGTTAGTTGTTTCTTATGGGTCTCGGCAGTTGCGTCCCCATGAACGCAACTATGCCACCCATGATCTTGAGTTGGCAGCTGTGGTGTTTGCGCTGAAGTAGTGGAGACATTACCTCATTGGAGAGCGCTTTGTGGTTTTCACCGATCATAAGAGTTTGAGGTATGTTTTCTCTCAGCGGGATTTGAACTTGCGGCAGCGTCGGTGGATGGAGTTCTTGCAGGAATACGACTTCGAAATATCGTATACACCTGGGAAGGGAAATGTTGTTGCTGATGCACTGAGCCGAAAGTCCCGTAATGATGTTGTGCGTGAATCTGGTGATTCCTGGAGAGGGATGGAAGAGCTAGCAGCTTTGCATCTTGATATAGGAGAAGTTGGAGGAAGAGGTTGTCTTTTCCAGATGACGGTGCAGTCATCCCTGATGCAAAAGGTGGAAGAGTCTCAGTTGGGTGATCTAGAGGTGGAAGTTTTAAGAGACAGAGTTGTTTGTGGGGAGGCCCCTGATGGTTGGTCAGAGGATGAACAACACCGAGTGTTGTATCATGACAGGCTTTTTGTTCCCCTGGCGATGCGCGAGACGGTTCTCCGAGAGTTCCATAGCTCGCCCTTAGCTGTACATCCTGGTGTGAGGAAGATGT
This sequence comes from Viscum album, assembly GCA_963277665.1. NCBI lineage: Eukaryota > Viridiplantae > Streptophyta > Magnoliopsida > Santalales > Viscaceae > Viscum > Viscum album. Next base: position 1,041,697,041 of record OY728165.1, read on the forward strand.
ATCGATCCTTGAGGAGTCAGTTTTGGTGGCCTGGGCTGAAGCGTTCAGTTGCAGAATGTGTGTCTCGATGTTTAGTCTGCCAGAAGGTGAAGGCCGAACACCGTGTTCCTGGTGGTCTTCTCCAGCACTTAGAGATTCCTCAGTGGAAGTGGGAGGACATCTCAATGGACTTTGTTACAGGTTTACCTCAAGCTCCGGGAGGACATGATTCTATATGGGTGGTAGTGGATCGTTTAACTAAATCGGCCCACTTCATAGCAATCAAGGAGTCGAGCTCAGTGGAGGTTTTGTCGAGGCAGTATCTGGAGGAGGTGGTGAGGCTTCACGGAGTTCCTAAGATGATCATTTCTGATCGAGACCCTCGTTTTACCTCGAGGGTGTGGAGAGGTCTCCAGCATGCTTTTGGCTCTCAACTATGCCTTAGCACTGCTTTTCATCCTCAAACGGATGGTCAGACAGAGCGAACCATCCAAACTCTTGAAGACATGTTGCGCTCTTGTGTTCTTGATTTTGGAGGTTCATGGGTGAAGCACTTACCTTTGGTAGAGTTCGCTTACAATAATAGTTTTCACTCTACCATCGGCATGGCGCCGTTTGAAGCCTTGTATGGCCGGCCATGCCGTTCTCCGTTGTGCTGGACTGGGGTCGGAGAGTCAGCAATTCTCGGACCAGAACTAGTGCAGAATACGACGGAGATGGTTCAAGTGATTCGTGAGAGGATGAAGACAGCACAAGATCGTCAGAAATCTTATGCGGATCAAAGAAGGAGACCCTTAGAGTTTAATGTTGGGGATCATGTGTTTCTGAAGGTGACTCCCCGTCGTGGGCAGCGAAGGTTTGGTCGTGGAAGTAAGCTTTCTCCCCGTTTTGTTGGGCCTTTCGAGGTGTTAGCTCGTGTTGGAGCTGTGGCATATCGAGTAGCACTTCCCCCTCGGATGAGTCGGATACATGATGTTTTTCATGTATCGCAGCTCCGTCATTATCTTCATGATGAATCTCATGTTATCGATTGGGGAGAGATCGATATTGATGATGATGCAAGCTTCGAGGAGCGACCTGTGGAGATCCAAGACCACAAGGAGAAGGTGTTGCGTGGGCGTTCTATTCCTTTAGTTCGTGTCTTGTGGCGACACGGTGGCATGGAGGAGAGTACCTGGGAGCGTGAGTCACAGATACGTGCTCAGTACCCAGAGTTGTTTAATGTTTAACTCCTTTCATGTAATGATGTTTTCTCTGTGGTTGGACCTTTCATGTTTTGTTTATGTACCTTTGATGTGATGTTGTGAATGAATTGTTTGGGTATGGATTGTTTGTTCCTGGATGTCATAGTTTTGTTCCAGCTTTCGAACAACTCATGGTGGTTTTCCCCTGAGAGGTATCTTATGGGGTGGTTGTTCGGACCCCTCTTTTCTTCTGGGTTGGTTTTTAATTCTCGAGGACGAGAATGTTTTGAGAGGTATCTAATGTAATGGCCCGGACCTCTCTGGTCCATTACTTTGTGAAATGTTGGTGTTGGAGGTGTTCCGGGAGGTCAAGGGGACTTATCCCCAACACTTTGCCAATTTTCTAGTTCTGTGAACAGTGTTTCCAGTTTTATGAACAGTAACAGATCAGTGAGACAGATCAGTTTCACGGATCGGTGAGACAGATCAGTTTCACAGATCCGTGAGACAGATCAGTTTCACAGATCGGTGAGACAGATCAGTTTCACAGATCGGTGAGACAGATCAGTTTCACAGATCGGTGAGACAGATCAGTTTCACAGATCGGTGAGACAGATCAGTTTCACAGATCGGTGAGACAGATCAGTTTCACATATCGGTGAGACAGATCAGTTTCACAAATCGGTGAGACAGATCAGTTTCACAGATCGGTGAGACAGATCAGTTTCACAGATCGGTGAGACAGATCAGTTTCACAGATCGGTGAGACAGATCAGTTTCACAGATCGGTGAGACAGATCAGTTTCACAGATCGGTGAGACAGATCAGTGTCACAGATCGGTGAGACAGATCGGTGAGACAGATCGGTGAGACAGATCGGTGAGACAGATCGGTGAGACAGATCGGTGAGACAGATCGGTGAGACAGATCGGTGAGACAGATCGGTGAGACAGATCGGTGAGACAGATCGGTGAGACAGATCGGTGAGACAGATCGGTGTGACAGATCAGTTTCACAGATCAGTTTCACAGATCGGTGTGACAGATCAGTTTCACAGATCAGTTTCACAGATCGGTGTGACAGATCAGTTTCACAGATCAGTTTCATGTACAGTAACGGTGGGTGAACAGTGTTTCCAGACTCCTACAGTTTTGCCCCTTTTGACGTTTCCTTTAACGTAAAATACATTTAAAGCCTTATTTTAAGGGCTCTTAAGGCCGTTTCAAATGCCTTAAATCCTATATTAATTATTCCTAAGTCTTGGAATGTTTTACGTGGTCAAACCGCGTGGGTTAATGCGATCCGTTTTTAATGGAGAATTAACCGGATCTTAAACCATCACCTCGTTAAATCTTAAAAAGGGACGAGATATCCTTCTTCCTGGTTCTTTCCCTTTGTTCTCGATTAAGAGGCACTAGAACCTTTCAATACTTCCCGTAGGAGTTGCACAAACAACCCTTACTCCTAGGATCAGTCCCGCTCTGTTGGATGCAACCAAGCCGTGTCGATCATTCTTCCACATAAGTTGTCGCGAGGGGAGGATCGTGACCTGCTGTGTGGATAAAGGACGTCAAGAACTCTTCGAAGTAGGGGATTCATGGCTTCTCTAATTTTATATGTGCAATCATAGAATTAGCATGATTTATCTCTTTGGATCACAATGAAATTGACCTAATTAAATACTTGAACCGGATTAAAATAATTGGTTGATCGCATGCTGTTGCTTTATACCGTGATGACGGTTTGCCTCATGTTTTCCTAGATATAGAGATATCTATGTTTCTTTGACTTTTTTGTTCGTTCGTGATGGAAATTGATAATGAACGTAAAGCCGGAATAAGTTGTTGATTAATTGGCTAAAGATAAAGAGGCATGTAAATTAATCTGGTTGTTGTCGTTGTTGTAGTTGTTCTAATTTGAGGATAATCAAATTAGGGAAGTAAGCATGGTTATTTAATTGTGATAGCTTACTGATTAGGTATCCATGATTAGAACCTACGAATAACAAATCTGTTAATTCAATATGGATTAGAGAACAGATTATGTTGGAATTTCAAAAAGGGTTCTGAGTTACCCTCTTGTTTGTTAAAGGGCCGAGAGCCCATTTTGTGATGTTTGTTTTCCTGCTGCTTGTGCTGTGATGTGAGCCTGGATGGTTGTTGTGATATGTGGAGGCATGGAGGCCTTATAGTTGTGGCAGCGGATGATGCCTAGTGTGGCGAGATGCATCGGTTTATGCATATGGGTGTCGGGGAGGACACCAAGGGTGATGGTATGAGATGAATGTGATGGTTTGATGTTGGTGGTTGGTTTGATTGTTTATCTTCTTTACTTTTCCCCACTGCTCAAGGCAGCTGGTCTTGCTTACCCTCTTTCCGAAGGAGGCGAAGACACGCGGGGTATGCCACGTGCTTTCCGTGTTTAGCCTCTCGATGGAGGATGGGTCTATGCTCTTTCTATAGGCGGCAAAGACTCGACGGGTAGTATATCTACTCACCGTGTTGAGCCTCCTTTGTGTTTAGAAGCATAGGATGTTTTTCTAGAATGCCTGGGAATGTGGAAAAGTATTTCTGTAATGAATGTTTTATTAAAGGGTGAAAATCCACGGGGATGGAGATGCTGGAATTTAAAGGTGATGTGAATCTTAAAAAGGAGCAGTTGTTTTTGAAAGTGACGCCATTTTAGTTAAATGAGGAATTGTTCAATCTTAATTAATGCTTAAAGAATTAACTAATGTACAGTGGAACTGATAAATGAGAATGGAGTAATCTAATAAAGCTCTTCAATTGGTTGTGTGCTTATAGGATACCTAGTCTTAGAAGTAGCAGCCTGGAGTCTGAGAGACGTTAGCTGCAGTTGTATCTATGACTAGGTAATGCCCATAGTGTGGATGTGAGTTACTTATATACTCTGTACTTTTTGTGTTTCTATACGCTACTCCACCCTGTCGGTAAGGGCAACTGACACCCCGGGGATTCTGAGCCCTGGGGGGGTGTTTTCCCCAACATTCTGATGGGAGGTTGAATGGCTGACTACCCCCTTTGGCCCCGCTCTCTTCTCTTGGTAGATCTTAGTGCTGGTAGGCACAGTGGTTAGTTTTACCCATATATGTGTGTAGAGGGCTGTAATGGCTTGTGGTTATTTCACACACATATATTCTGGATATAGTATCCTATGGACTACTATAGGTATAACGTGTATAGGCTGTGATGGCTTGAGGATCCTTACTCGGTGTATGGGCTGTAATGGCTTGAGGTATAATACCCGACGTATGATACACGTTATGCGAGCTGTGGTGGCTCCCGGAAACTACCTGGTTACTTTTGGTTGTGAGGATTGTGTGGATCTTAGCCCAGGTGTCTGCGGGCAAGCCGATGTGGTGCACGTGGTGCAGATTGTGGAGCTTGACCCATGTTGATACGGGCAAGCCTTTGGAGAGAGATGCACAGGACGTATGTCGTTGGGGCAAAGCGGCAAACCAGTGGGGAAGTAGTAGCGGGGTACCCTTGATATTCTTTACTACATGCTATATTCTTGTATGCGTTACTTGGTGAGAGTAGCCTTGGTGAGGTTGGGAACATAGTATACCTGTTTAGGTGACGAGTTAGTTTCACTTGTTGTTCACTGGGCTTTAGCATGCTTTCTTTACTTTTTCACGAGAGTCTTGGGGAGGATCCTACTGAGTATACTGTTATACTCACCCTATGTACATATAAACTATTTTTCAGGTCACTTGGAGCAGGTTGGAGATCAAGCTGGTTACTACTAGCTTGCGGTTGGAGGAGGAGCTGTTCGGGCTTGTGGTCGCTGTCGTTTTACTTTCTTTTGGGTACTTTTAGTTTTCCCTTTCAGTTGTAGTACTTTTGCATGACATTTCATATATGTACTTGGGTTTCTTTTACATTTCAGTTATGAGTTGGAGTTGGTTGGATTCTATTCTATCTCTCTCTTCTGCATGTGTTCACTTAGAGGGTAATGCCTCCCATTTGTGTGTGTATTATACCCTCGGTGCTAGTCGCCAACCCGGGGCCTACTGGAGGCGGGACTCGGGGGTCATTATCTCCCTTTTCACATTGCCGGCCCAGGAGGGGTACACATTGTGGGGACGGGGTCGTGACAGAAATAGTTCCTAAAAACTAAAAATATTTTTTTTATTTGGAAATAGTTCCTAAAAAATTAATAAATTTTTTTAAATTTTTTATTGACCATTTCCCATAATAATTAATGAAACTTCCTTAATTTTTTTATTGTAAGAGATTTATTCATGAAATGAATATGAATTATTTTTAGTATAAAAAATCTAATAACTATATAAACATCCTAGTGTTTCTCATCCAATGGTTTTGTGATTTTCCCACTGATATTATGTTGTGGATAGCTTAAACTGGCCACATAGGTGATATCTAATTTTTTATTCCTACAAAAAAATATTATAAAACAAAATATTTTTATTAAAAACTATCCAAAATGAAAAATAAAAATAAAAAGGAATAGTTTATCTATGTGTTTCATCTAAATAGGAGCTATATTTATATTATCACATACAATAAAATCCTATTATTATCCCCAATCATCTAGAGGATGGGTTTTATTTGATAAAAACCTCCAAAGACTCTATTTTTTTGTATCAAAACATTAATTCATCATAGAGGTATCCATTAATATATTTCTTCACTTCCACACCTACACCATTATGGTATATCTCAAAATTTGAGTGTGGTATGATGATGTATGGGGTCTCTCCCAACATGAGCGCAAATGTTTTTTGTCTTCCCTCATCATCTAGTTTTTGATCCAGTTGTGCTTCTTAGATATGTTCACTCATGAGAGAGTCAGTAAATAATTAAAATTGTGTTAAATTAATGCCTCTGGATTTCAAGTAAAATTCATCCCCGTTATATATAAAATATTTTTCTTATCTTTCACCATGATAAACAATATGGTATTATTACTATCATGTGACTCCATTCGGTTAACATCATAGTGATATTGAGGTACTAATTACTTCAAGACAGGCACCAAGAATTATTATTCATTATCCACTTTGTTTCTTTATTCCACATTAAATTTATCATGATAGGATTTAACTACATTTCCAATGTAATCCTCATCTATGAAATTTTCTTCTTCATCTTGGGTGTCGTTTCCTTCAAATTCCGTCTCTAGTTTTTCTTTTAAGGTGGCATCCTCATGTTCATCTTCAGTGTCATCCTTGATGAGAATCAGTTAAGATATTTTATGACACAAAAAATATGGATATTAGTAGATATTTCTACATGAAAAATTTAAAATGAAATAAATCCAAATCAGGGGTATCCCCATCTCTGGATATACAAGGTAGATCATTTTATAATTTCAGTGCCTCATTGATGTCATCAAGTGTGGAAGCGGTAAAAAATAAACATACCTATATTACCAACAATATATGTCCTTAAATTCCATCATTTTCATAATTTTGGGACTTCAACTATCCTTTCCATTCTACAATTCACTTAAATTATAATTGAGAAAATAGGCAACTGGGTTTTTGAGATATTATATAGTCAAAAGTATGAATATAAGTATATGGACCGGACGTTAAACATTACATAATCAAGTAAATTCTATTATAATTAACTTCTTAAATTCCCAAAGATCTTTTTGGTTAAGAATTTCATAAGGTTAGGTCATTAATTATACATAATAATCAACAAAAATACAAAGTGTTTATTAGTAAAACTGTATTCATTTATTCTTTAATATAATATTTTTTTAATAAAATATGAAAATATTTTCATGAAAACTCTTCTCAACATTCATAATGGATTCTAATTTTCTATTACCCATCCTTACACCCTATGAAAACTTTTTAAGACTTTTGATGAGAACAAATTTTATAACAGGATATAAAAATATGGAGATGACCCATTTGTCCATGAATACTTATAAACATATGAAATGATTTCCACAAAGACATCATTATCACCCATAAATTATATTGAACTTACTTGGTCATATATGATATCTTTATAAAATTAATAAAAAAAATAATACCACAAAGGTATCTTAGGGCATTAAACAATCTTTTAACCCATGTGGATGCCTTATGATTTGTAACCCTCACAGCTACCTTACTATGTAACCCACATGACTACCTTATGGTGTAACCATCGTTGTTACACTTGAAGTAACCAAATGGTATACTAAAAACATACACATAACCGATTCATCAGAAGGAGATATAGGTCCCAACATTCATCATAAACAATTCCCAATTAGTATAACACAATCATAATAGAAGAATATTTTAAATAAAATAACCCATTTGAATTTTGTAAAAATAATGGTTTAAAACAGTCTTTTAAAAGAAAAGTCCCATGAAAATATAATAAAATTCAAGTGATAATCAATATAATGGAAGTAATATGTTTATACAGATAAATAAAAATAATAAAACATTATATAAATAAACTCATCACACAATTAATCTTAATACCACATAATCAAAAAAGTAGATGGTTTACCAAAAGAATGGAAATTGGGTTACGAATTCCCTTACCTTGGATTCGTCTTACATAGAGTGTGTTCAAAACAATATTATAATGGATTAAATAGATTTATTAATATTTTATATAAATTAATTCATTTTTAAACAACATATATGGTCTTTTTATAACAACATTCCACGCATTTATTAATAAAATGTTGTTATTTTTATTATTTCGAGTGAGTTCTTTACATGGTTTCCATTGTCTGTTCGTAATGGATTTTCAGGTCAAATGAAAGAAACAATACTTAATTTATAACATATATATATATAGGTCATATAAAATAATTACATGTGAATTTAAACTTTCCATGATTTTGATAAAGTGAAAGATCATCGTCCACAATGATAGTGAATTGACGCACCAAAACGATGATTTCATTAATTTATAATAGAAGGAGAAGGTGATTTATTTTATGACAGAATAAATAAAAAACACAATACTTGAAAATATATGTGATACTAGAGTTTTAATGAAGGGTTGGATAAGTGGTGGAAATATGGTACATGTGAAAAATAAATTAAAAGAAAATAAAATGGAACCATACTTCTTGAAAATTATTCATTGAGATCCTCTTTAAGGATCATGGAAGTGGTCTTTTAGTGAGAACTAGAGCTCTAGAATGTGGAAATGGATGACGAAAGAATTTTTCAGAGTTTATCCGAACAATATGGCTTGAGGTGATGAAATATATTTGGGGGGATCTTTCTTTTATAGCTGCGGTTTGGGGTAACATAACGATTATTTAAATTATTAAAAGATAATAAATTTATAATTGGAATTAAGACATCTAAAAATGAATAAAACTAAATTGTATTACATTTTTAAAAAAATATAATCATATTTTGAAATTTTTAAATAATTTTTTTATTTTTAAATAATTTAATAATTTATTTTATTCTTGAAAAATATTTCTTGTCCAAATACAAACTATTAATAATTATGCCTTTAAACACATCACAAAAAATATTTAAATTTAGCTTAATTTTTTATTATATCATATACAAGTCATATTAATATATTTTATTCGTAAATTAACAAAAAATTATCAAATTATATTTATTTTAGTATTTTTAATTCCATTAATTTGATTTATGCATTAATTAAATGATTAATACGTCATAAATTTTCAAGTCATTGTGGTAGTTATTATTATCTAAAAATTAGAAATAATTTTTTCAAGGAAATATATTTCTATTATATTTTCAAATACTATTATTGTTTGAATAAAACTTCTGGAAAACATCATATTAAAAAATTTATACAAACTAAGGATTATAGTCTGAAAACCATCACTTGGTTTTGAATAAAATAGCATTAAGGTCTTAAAGTGATTATTGTGGGTCCAAAATGTCTCAAAGTGAAATATAAAGAATATAATGGTAAAAAATTCATATAAGGTAATATTTATCCAAAATATGGTTCATTTAATAATTATTAAAATATTAATTAAAAATACTTTTGTATGCTTGCACAAGCGCTACCTGAGTATTGTATAAGCGTTAATGTAAATTATTTCATATGTGAAAATTAAAAATACATAAATATAGTAAAAAAGGATAATTAATTTCAATATAAAAATCAATATTTTTTTATTATACATGTCAAAAATACATCTTGAGTTTGTTATTTTTTCTTTTATTTACCTCAACTATCATTGTCCAAGAATTTTGATAAGATTAATGTCATATAACTATAAAATTAGAAATTCGTAGTAAGAAAACATCAATAATACATAATAATTAAAAAAATGAGTCTTAGAAATATTTTTAGATTGAATTTATTATTTATAAAGTACCAAATTTTTCATTCAAGGGTGTGTAGGCACCGCATAGGAACTAATAATAATTTTTATACCAATCAAGAATTAAATTATAACATACTTGTGATAAATTATTTATATAAAATATTAATATTATAAAATGATAATTAGTTATTAAATAAATTTAATAAATTATATATCATAATTATGCCTTCATGATTTCAAAAAATAAAATATTTTTGAAAAAGCTGTATTTTTTAACATTCACCAAAAATTATACTTTTTTTGAAAATTCTCAAAAATTCATAATAAGATAATTTCAACATGTTGGATTAAATAATAAAATTACATTTATCAAATAAAAATTATATAATTTTAAAAATTAATTATATAAAATAAATAACCATGTAATAAATATTTTATTTAAGAATTACTATTTAAATACTAATAAATATAAAAAAAATTATTCTAAAAATAACTAGAATGTCACATTATCCCCCCCTTTTGAAATTCCTTCTGTAAAATTTTATTCAATTATTTAATAAATGGGGTACGTTTCACTCATGGTATTTTCATATTCTCATTTATCTTCTTCAACCATGTGGTTTCTCCACAAAGCCTTATCCTGGTGGATTGCCTTATTCCTCAAAACATGTTTACTGCGATCAAGAATCGGAGTAGGATTCTCTTCAAAAAAACTTTTATCTTCGATCTGAACTACTTCTGGGCTTAGAACCTAAGCTAAATCAAGTACATAATTTCTCAACATCAAAACATGAAAAAAAATTGTACCTGAAATAAACTAAGAAGAAAAGCTACTTGGTATGCGACTGGTCTAACTTTATGTTGGATTTCATAAGGACTATTTAAAAATGGACTTAGCTTTATTTTCTTAACAAAATGCATAACACTTTTCTAATGAGATATTTTATGGAAAACATGATCACATACATAGAAATAAAATTCATTACTACTATTATTTTCATAACCTTTATGCCTTCTTTGAGCTCTCTTTGTGTATTTTTGGATTATCTTCACTTTCTTAGGAATTTCCTCTACTAATTGTTGTCCCATAAACTTCCTTTCCCTGACTTCATCCCCAAAATCTTGATTTTGACACTAATTCTTATATAATGACTCAAAAGTTTCCATCTATATATTGAAATGAAAACTTATATTATAATAAAACTCAATTAATTAATGATGATTATCCCAACATCTGTGTTAGTGCACTGAACAATATCAAAGCACAACTTATAATTTCTAAATTGTTCTCTCAGTATGTCCATCAGATTGTAGATGAAAAGCAGTGCTGAAATTTAATTTTGTGCCCAATGAATTATGAACACTTTCCCAAAAGTTAGAAGTTAACCTAGAATCATGGTATGATAAAAATTGAAATAGTAACTACATGTGACCTAAAAATATATTTTAGGTACAATCTAAGAATTAGATCAAAAGATATAGTATTTCGAATATAATGGAAATGTGAAAAATTATTCAGCTGTTCAAAAAACCAAATCACATTGTTATCTCAAGAATTCTTTGGCTATCCTAACACAAAGTAAATGGATATATTTTACAATTTCCACTTTGGTACTGGAAAAAGATGAAGCATCCCCATTCGTATTTGTCACTCTGTATTAACCTATTGACTTCTCAATCATTTCAGTGTAAAATATGCAATATCTCTTTCCACTCCATCCCACCAGTAATACTCTCGAAGGTATCTGTTCATCTTTGTACTTCCACGATGATACAAAATTGGAGAACAATGAGGTTCACACAAAAATTCTTTTTTTAACATGGAATCACAGGGCACACAAAATCTCTGTCCAAATCTTAAAACATAATCATTAACAATGATAAATTGTGCTAATGTACCCATTTTAACCAAGTCTACCTTCTTCGGTAACTCGTGATCTTTCTTTGATGATTAATTAATTATATATAAAACATATGACTTCACTAACATATGAAAAAATTAGATGGAGTTCCTACACCAATAACTTCCAAGCCAAAATTCATCAAATCATTAATAAAGGGGTCTTTTTCCAAAATTAACGTGGTTAATGATGCATTATGTTTTTGACTCTGGGAATTTACCACTTTTTTCTTTTCTAGTATGGTAATTGATCATGCAATCATAATCCTTTATTATTATAATCCATATTATTTGTGCCATATTTAATTCGTTATGAGTTAATATATACTTCCAACTTTTATAGACAATATATATTTTACATTTGGCTCCTAATAGATGATGCCTCCATATTTTCGAAGCAAAAACCAACATCTGATAATTCCAAATCATGCATGTGATAATATAACTCATGAGTTTTAAATTTTCTTGAAACATAATAAAATACTTAATCATTCTTCATCAGAATAATAACAAGTCCCATCAATGAAGAAACACTGTATATGAAAAATTTATAATTTCTAAAATGTAGGGCCAAATTGGAGCATTCACTAATCTCTTCATTAGTTCCTAAAAACAAACAGCACATTATTCTGTCCAACTAAATTTACCCCCTTTTTGTGTTAACTTTTTTAGTGGGATCAATAAAATTTTAATGTTCTAAAAAAATTAATAATAACCAACTAATCCAAAAAAACTATGAATCTATGTAACATTTTTAGGTCTTTTCCATTTATCGACAACTTTTTTTTGGCATGATCAATTATGATTCCATATTTATTTACTATGTTCCCATGAAAGGAAATATGTTTCAACCAAAAACAACATGTTCTAAATTTTTTGTTCAACTTCATTTCATTGAGAGTTTATAAGTCCATCCATAAACTCTTTTCATTATCCTCATCAATTTTTTAAAATATCAAAATATATTTAATAAAAAAACAAAAAACTTATCTAAATAGTCACAGAATATTTTATTCAAAAGCTCTATGAATATAGTACAAAATTTTTCAAACCAAAGGAAATAAAAACAAACTCATAATTCCCATATCTATTATGGAAATCCGTTTTGGGTATTTAATCCACATTCACCGACAGTTGACGATACCTATATCTAGTTCAATCTTGAAAAAATACTAAGCTCCTTGGATATGATAAAAAAAAGTCATTGATATGAAGAAAATGTTACTTATTCTTAATATGAATTTTATCCAATGTTATATAACCAATTAAAAGTCTCATGGATCCATAATTATTTTTAACAAACAAAATAGAGCACCATGTGGATAAGTTCTAGGATGAATTAAGCCTTTATCTGGAAATTCATACAACTAATTATTCAATTCAAGAAGATCCACTTGAGAAATTAGATATGGGGGATTTGAAATTATCATAGCATTAGGAACCAATTCATTAGTAAATTCCACTTCTAGATCACGTACAACATCAGGTTATTCATTAAGAAAAATGTATGGTATTCATTTATCTTGAGTACATCATTAATCTGAATTGTTCCCATATTTTCCATAATATGGGCCAGATAACATTCATTTCCATCATTTAACATTTTCATAGCTTCCTGATATGTTATCAATTGTATGGGTTTAATCTTGTATACAAACTAAAACACTTTTAAACAATAACATCTTTATCACTACAATCAATCATATCATAATAAATTGAAATCCAATCCATACCCATAATAACATCAAACTCTACTAAGGGAAAACAACGTTTTGCAGGTAATGTATTTCAACATATAACAATAGGAATATTCTTTTAATTCTTTTTTTATATATAATATTTCTCCCTGGTGTTTTAACCCTAAGCTCCATTCACATTTCAGGAGGTGAAATTCCCAATTTACCAGAATATTTCTCAAAAAAAGGAATTTGTAGACCCCATATCAAACAAGACATTAGAAAAATCTAAGTAAACAAAAAGAAGTACCTTATACCACTTCCATGGATGGCTCTACTTCTGCTAACATTGTCTCTAAGGATCTCATTGCACATTTCTACTTACAATATGTCTTTTTTCCTTTATTCATAGGTTTCTTTGGGCAAGTATTTTCATAATGACCCATATCACCACATTTATAAAAACTTTATGGTTTTCTTATTAGGATTAATATTAGGATCATTTTCATTATAAACCCCTTAAATATGTCAAAACATAACATATTTAAAACAATTTTTAGTTTCAATAATGAATTCCCCAGGGTACTTTCTACCACAATTTTCACTAATTGGAAACATGACTTTATTACCTTCAAATTTCTTTGATTTATTCTTACCTATCACTAGCCATATTTACCTCTTATTATTATTATTTCAAAGTAAATTTTATCATCAAAAAATTCAATTTATACCCTCTTATATCATCAAAAAAGTTTCTCATAACTTTTAAATTATCTGGAGACTAATTCCCATTGATATCTTGTCTTCAATCCTGATTAAAAATAATTGATTTTTCTATTAAGATCCCAAATAAGATTTGGAGTGTACCATACTTGTCGGGTGAAGTTTGATTCATACACAAACACTAAATCTTCCTCGTTTTTCTTTAATTCAATTAATTGTTTTTCTTTAATAATTTTAACTTCCATAGGAAAATATTTTTCAAGGAAAATATTCTTAAACTCATCTTGTTCCATGGAATCAATATCCTTTCTATATCTAATATTCTTGACCATAGACCTCCACTAATCAGATTTAAATTCAAAAATGTAAAAAAGAATGACTAAAATTTAAATTATATGAACACCCCATTACATCATATATCTTTTCAAGGGATTAAATTTACCATTCATACACCAATAGGTCAAAAGATCAATTAGAAGAAGGAGGGTGTTTCCTTATAAAATGATCCACTATCATCTTGTTCTTTTGTGGTAACTGTATTTGATCTCATTCATATATTACACATCCATTTATATTCTATTTAAACTGATCCATTATTGTCACAAACTGTTCATTTCCAATTCTCTCCATTCTTGGTCATGAATTTCGTAAGATATCATCCTCTTGGTTGATTCCTGCTTCATCATTCTTGTTTCTTCTGTGGAAAACCATTTCGAATATAAATCTCATAGAGCAAGAAAAATGGTAATCTTAAAATTTTATATCATTTAAATATCAAAAATAAGTAAAAAATCATTTATGGTATTCTATTAACATCATCCGGACCCCCAAAGTTTTCTAAATCATTCTATGATACCAAGTGTAAGGACATGACCATAAACCTTACATATTCTAGAAAAATACTTTAGAATTAAAATTTTAATTTCCCATTGATCTTTCAGGTTTATATTTTCATATGGTTAGGTCGTAATTCATACATATTAACCCACAAGAATACAAAGTGGGTATTAGTAAAATATGGTCTATTTCTTTCATAATATAATTTTTTTTAATCAAACATGAAAACAAATCATGGAAAGTCATCACAACATCCATCTTGGCTTCTCCTTTTCTCATACCCATACTTACACCATGTGGAAAACATTTCAAAACATGGTATGCGAAAAAATCACAATAAGTAATATAAAAATATGGATAGAAACAGTTAGTCTATTAAGAATTATGTACATATGAAATTATTTCCCCAAAGACATCTTTTTAACCTTAAAGTATCATATACTTATATTGTAAAATATGAGATTTCCATCAAACAAAGAAAAAATAAATAAAACCATAAAGGTAAGTTGGGGTATTAAATACATTATATTTTAACCCTCATAGATTCCTTATGATTTTTAACCCTTGCGGCTACCTTACAATGTAACCGTCACGGCTACCTTATGGTGTAACCATCATAATTACACTTAGAATAACCATATGACCAAACTAAAACATAAACATAACCAATGAATTTAAGTGATATGTTGGTCTAACCCTTCATCATAAACAAATCCAAATAAATATAAGACAATAATAAAATAATAATATTTGTAATAAAATATCCCATTTTAATTTCGTAAAAATAGAAGTTTAAAAGAGGATTTTAAAAGAAAAGTCCCTAAAAATATAATATTATTGAATTTATAATTAATATATAATTAATATAATGGAAGGAATATGTGTATAAAATATATATATAAACATAATATAAACCACATTCATCACACAATTTATCTTAATACTATATAATCAAAAAAGTAGACGATTAACACAAAGAATGGAAATTGGGTTGAGAATTCCATTAACATGGGTTCAAATTACTTAAAACATATTTAAACCTATTATATAATGGTTAAAAGAATGTTATTAATATTTTATAGAAACATATTAATATTTATAACACCTTATAAGATCATCTTATAATATCATTCTACCTATTTATTAATAATATTTTGTTATTTCTATTATTTTGGGTTCATTCTTTACATGGATTATAGGGTCATATCATAATATATTTTCTTTTATAATGAAAGAGAAACTAAATAAGTGATAACACACATATATATACATATATATCCAATTCTATAAAATTACATTTCAATATAAACTCTCCGTGATTTTGGTAAAACGAAAAATCATTGTCCATGATAGTGGTGAATAGACGCACCACAGATGACGATTTCATTACATAAGAATAAAAGGAGAATATGAGATATTTTATGTTGAATATACCATAAAAACACTCTACTATATATGTGATACTAGAGTTGTAATCAAACATTGTATAAGATGTGGGGATGAGGTATAAGTGAAAATGAAAATAAAAGAGATGAAAAATGAACCTTACCTCTTGAAAATTCCACCTTGAGAACCTCTTTAAGGCTCTAGAAACTGGTATTTTTTGTGAGAGAAGGAGCTCAATCTACAGATGAGGAGGAGGTAAATTAGAGGAGGTTAGATGAAGAATATGGATTTAGGTGTTGAAAATTTGTGAAGGAGGGAGCCTTCTTTTATAATTGAGGTGTGGGGTAATATAGGGATTTCATAAATTATTAAAATATAATAAATTTATTAAAGGGTTTAAGTCTTCCAAAAATAAATAAAACAAAATTTTATGACATTTTATAAGGAATATCATCATTTTTTATTTTTGTTTCAATAATTTTGTGATTTTTAAATAATTTAATAAAATATTTTAATCATGAAAAATATTTCTTGTAAATATAAATATTATTCATAATAATGAATTTAAACACATAAATAAAATGTTTGAAATTTGAATTAATTTTTTTTAGTATATCATAGTCATGTCATATGAATCTAGGGAATTAGTTATTTATCATAAAAATATTAAATTATATTTATTTTTTTATTTCTAATTTTATTAATTTGATTTATTCATTAATTAAATAATCACTAAATCATAAATGTTCAATCCATTAATGTGATTATTTATTACCTTAAAATTAAAAATAAATTTTTAAGGGAATCATAATTTTATTAAATTTCTTGATAATAATTTTGTTCAAATAACACTTTTATAAAACCTTATATTAAAAAAGTTGTACAGCCTAAAGTTTATAGTGAGAATACCTTGACTTATTATTGAATAGAATACCATAAAGGTCTTAAGGTTATTCTTTTGGGTCCCAAATGTCCTAAAATTAATATAATTAACTTAATAGTTGACAATTTCACATTTAAAAATATTTATCCAATATATGGGTCATTTAATAATTATTATTATTTTAATGGAAAACATTTTATTTATTTTTCTTATTCTTGCACTAGTTTTGCATCAATGTTTCCTAACATTAATGTTAATTATTTTTATATAAAAAATATAATTAAATTAATCCAATAAATATAATGTTAGATAAGTTCAAAATAAAATTATGCATTCAATCATTATACATATCAAAACAATATATTAATTTTTTTATTTTTTCTTTTCTGCCATCTACAATCATTGTACATAAATTTGGATAAGATTAATTTTATATGACAACAAAATTAGAAATTAAAAACCAAGAATATAAATAATGAAAAATAATTAATAAATGTTTTAAAAAATTATTTTTAGAACTCAATTATTATTTATAAAGAACCCAATTTTACATTTCTAATGCCGAGTTGACACTATGTGGGAACAGATAATAATTTTTAAACATATAGTAAAATAAATTAAAGCATACATGTTCTGAATTATTTCAATACAATATTACTTTATAAAGTCATAATTTATCCATTAAATAAATTTAATAAATTTTATATCATAATTATGTCTTCAATATTTATAAAAATACCATATTTTATTAAAAACTATATATTTTACTATTCACCAAAAATTAAACTTTTTTTGAAAATTTTCTAAAAATCATAATAAGAAATTTTTAACCTGATGAATTTAAAAATGAAATTAGTTTTCTTACATTAAAATTATATATTAGGAAAATTAATGTTTTAAAATAAATTACCATGTCATAAATTAATTATTTAAAGAGTTATTATATATATACTAATAAATATAAAAAAACATTTCTATAAATAAATGGGTTGCTAAAAAATATTCCTTCAACTCTTTAAACTTTTATTTCATTCCCAATGAACCTGACCATGTGAAATATGTGTTTAGCGATAAGGATTAGATGTTAATCAATGATTAAAATCTCTCCTTCCCCATATTCTATATCCTCTTAAATAAAGTCAACAGACATTAGTTCCTCTTCTTCTATTTGTTTCCTTTTCCATATGAATTCATTGAGGGAGGTCACTAATATAACATTAATTTCCTTGAACTCTACATGCATTCCTTTTGGTTACATCAATTATGTGTCCCTTAGCATGGAGTTTCAGATGAGATTTTGGATATCCTCTTGTATAAGATCATCATTTTGTTGATGGTGTGGGAATGAATTATTGATTGTTGTTTGATTCATTCACAAAGTAGATTCAATCCACTATCTTATTTGTTAATAGAGAATTTTATATATAGTGTTTCAATTTAAAATTCATATCCACGAGTTTCTTTAAGAATGTGAACTAGGTATAAAATTTTTAAACCATTAATGAATTGTTACATTTTGATGTATATCCCAGTTGGATAAAATAAATGATGAATAAATAAAAAATAAAAAATAGAATGTACTAATCACATTAGTCATAAGATAGTTAAAACTCAACCCCACTCCCCATCAATTATGAAGTGTTGATCATCTTCTTGTTGTTTTATGCAGTCATGCCAAAATATTATTATACTACTAATTTTGACTTTTGGATTGTGATTACAGTCTCTAAAGGAGTAAGGACTGTGATATTCACTATCCATTCACGTATGTATTTTTTATATTATTAATGTGTGTTTTATTTTCTATTTGAATCATTAATTAATTAATTATGGTAATTCATTTTTTCATTTTATTTATATGGGAGGTAAATTTTGAAATTAAAAACACAAGGTTAGCACAAAAAGAGTAGTATTCTGGATTGATCTCATGGAATCATCATTATCCACTGTTGTTCCCATCCAATAATTGATTAAATATTATTCATATATTTATCCTTTGTATCTATATTGTAGAACTGAACATATAAAGGATGAATTACAAGTAAAAACTCTTCCTAGATCTTCTATAGTAATGTGTAAATAAACACATTTAACAATGGAATCGACTATCTCCACCTGAGCTCTGTTGTTTTTTGTTCATCCCCTTGTATATGAAGATCCATTTGAATAATTTGTAGCTAGAGAGAAAACGTAAATAATTGGTTTCATAAAGTGGATAATGAAAAATATCTTTCTATATAGTATATGATTATCATATATCATCGTATTTTTGTTACATGTATGCATCAATAATGGGAGTAAGTAATTATATATTTTTAGAATATGGATTCAGATATCCTATGTAATCTCTCTCAAGGACCTATCCCAAAATTTATCTCTCCATAATAATATAGTTTGATAGATCCCTAAAATATCATAGTGGTTTATAAAAAAATTAGTTGAAAAGGGTAGAGAATTAATTATTGATGAATTAAGAATGAGGTAGAATTTAATTGAAATGATAAAACTATAGATGTTGACGGATATAATCAATAGATGATTAAAATTTTGAAAAACATGGTAGGGAATTTATTTAGAGTCATCAACTATTTTCACATTTCATTCATTACCAAGAAATAAGTTTCTATTTCCGTAGATGAGTTACAGATGTACAACAATGATATTTGGGATTCACATCACATAAATTTTAATTCTAAAAAATCCCCCTTCTATGATAAAACTCTATACACCTTCGAATAAAGTCCATGTGGATTTGATCCTCTATTGTAATTACATGGAACTAGATAGGTATTCTAGGACCCAGTCTAGGTGGGTTAGACGGTGAATTCTTATTGGACATGTAATAAGGTAAAAATTATATTTTTTGTTCTCCTAGTGTGAGGTGGATTCAATTACTCAAAGATGATATATGAAAACACACCAACCACCAAATATTTCTCTCAAACACCTAGTCCTAAAAAATCATTAATTTTAAAAAGCAATATATTTCCCTTGATATTATATTCATAGTTCATTAGTGTTTATAACACTATCATTAAGGATCTTGAAATATTTATATTTCTTCTTCTTGGAATAGATTCTAGTGCTTACATGTTGTTATTGGTCCAATAGTTAATAAGGATTCATATAAAGACATGATGAGTAGAGTATCTAATGGTCACAACCATGTTAGGATGGTTACACATTATATCGTGATGTGGATGGTATTTATTAAAATTCAATATCATTGAAGTGAGGATCCAACTATAGGATTTCAGTGTGAGATGGTGAGTAGGGGAACATAATGGGGCTGGTAAATGAATTGGATAGATTTTTTGGAATGCCAGTTTCATAATTTATCTTCATGGGGGGGCTTTTATCCTGAAATATATAGGTATCGTATTCCATAGGGACACCCACGACATCACTAAACAACTATGGACTCACTGTTTAAATCTATTATCATGGAAAAAACATATGAAAGAAATAAATCCATTGATCAAGGCTGTGATTATTAATATTACTCAAGGATGGAAAATTTGTCTCCTTTATTTCACATCCCTTGACACAAGATCATCTATCAAAATCTAGTAAATTTTTTTTTTTCCCATGTTTCAAAATTCCATCATCTTTATAATAATTCAACCTCTATTTCACAATTTTTTGATACACTCCATCTCAATAATTCATTTTTCATTGTTTTTCATTAAACATGGATTAATTTCCCATTTTAATATTGACATGTGAATTTATTAACACAACAAATTTTTTCCATTTTCATTTTCTCAAGAACTGAACTTGGTTCTCTATTTGTTATAATTAAATAAATTTATGTGAATGGAATTGGATTCCATAACTAGAGATCATTTTTATTTCAGTTTCACTTCCACATATCGAAGAGAACATCATGATCCCTAAGGATGAGCTCAAGCATGAGGGAATTATTGTGTGAATGATCAAGTATTAGGTATTTGAACATGGTATAGAGTGTATGATTAAAAATAATATGATGGTGCATGGTTGATGGGGGGTTTGGGGAGGGAATGAAAATATCCTGTAGAATCATGTAGTAATTGAAGTGCATAGTGTATTATATATGAACACTAAGATGGGGGTGAGTCAATGTACACAATATTTACCAATTTTTGTTTTATTCACTCTTACACCATTTTAATTAGAACATATTTACTTGTAAGAGGGAATAGATCTTCCCTATTTACAACCAAAATTATATCCCATGAAATATATAAATTAAAGGAATCTCATCACAAAATATTTTAAATATTTCTCCCCTGATATGGGTGACTATGTCCTTGTTGTGTTCCATATAATCCAAGACATATAATTTAAACTATTAATAAGAAATGTGATAAACAATATAAACAAATTCTAGAAATTACTAATAGAAAAAATCCTATAATACCATATCAAAGCTAATTAATGTAGACTATATCTTGACATGATCTTTAGATTGGAATCCCACCGGTGTTATTTATACTGAATATTTCTAGATGAATTATCTCTATAAAATAACCTTTTGTTTATATTGTCATCCCACCAATTCTTAAATGAACGCTTCTTGTGAACAGATCTTCAACTATCTCTAACTTTTGATGAAGTGATCTTTTGGTCTGGTTCTACTTCATGTTCACTCAGTATAATCTTCTAATTAATTTTCTTCCTTTCTCACATAAAACTAACCACCTATAAGATTTCAGTTGTCTCTTGTCATCACTACCTGGACTATTCTATTTTCTTCTGAAGACCCTACCTCACTTAACATAGAAAACTCCTATATATAAATATTATGATACATGGATATAATTACAACCCTAAATTAAGTCTCAAAAAACTGTACAATCTTTAAGCGACATATATTTCACATGCACATCTTCAAACATCATGAGCGTATTTATAACATTGCATGGACTTATAATTTTTTGAAATCGTTATTACATCTACATAAATTATCCTCATATTTTTTCACTACACTGCCTTCATTCATGTATATAACATACAACCCCTTCAGTGTTCCATGATGTATTTTAAAACTTTCAAAATTATTAAGAGTGTACAGACTCAGATGGATGAATTCACACTAATCTGCCACCTTCAATACTGGATATTCAAACATTCCTCTATATTGTCTCTCTATTATAGTATGATACATGCACATACTGTACACTTTCTCAACATTATATACACCTTATTTTCACAAACTCTCTATCCACACTATACTTTTTCCACATACGATATTATAAAACCGCCTCTTATACACACATAATAAAATGCATTGTGATTTTCTTTTTCCTTGTGCGTGCTAAATCATAATACACAAAAAAATTTATGTGCAATCCACCTCAAAACATCATGCAAGTAATTACACACTGTATCATTGATTTAATTTTTGTGTGTGAAACTCATGAAAATACATATCCATTTTGTGAAAATAATCATGAAAATATATTGCACAGATTCGTTATGGTCATCATGAAAGAATATATGAACTGTTAAAACCATTATGAAAATCATGGGATCTATGATTTTAATTCCTTTCATGATATACTGTGGGAATTTTTTATTATTTTTGGTTCCACAAAAAACCATCCTATAAACTATTTACTACTTGTATGAATGTAAATCACTCAAAATATTCACGTAAATTCTTTCTTCACAAAACATGTCGAGTGTGATATGAATAATTCGAGTAATTATAGACTTTTTCTATACTTCACACAAATAGAAAGAGTGTATAACTCATCTTCTATGAACCATATCGATTCATAGTGACACAACTTCTTCCGAAGTGAATTTCTCTTAAAATCATCAGCAAAAAAACAAACGAAGTCCTTGATATTTATAGGCAATAAAGGTTAAATCTGAATCTTCGAGAACCATTGATACTCATTCAATTATCCATGTTTGAGTTATATTTGTCTTAACTTATATTCTAAAAAGGAAACCCATCACATGAGTCTTACATTTTCTAACACTTCAAATCCATAGTTTGATCTTTGATAAATCAAGAAAACAAATCCTAAAAATATTTTTCTCATACTAAAATTTTTAGGATGATGAATTGTTGATTTAAGAAGCATCGGATCTAGCTTCTATCGGCAACACTAAAGGTATAAGGCCCCAGCCTTAAACCTTACTTAATCTTGAGTTATTACAAGATTACACATTGAGGATCTTTTTAGGTTTAGAGTTTTAGAGAATTATATCATGAAACTTGCATTACATTCCACATTTAAACAAAGTGGTTATATAAAAGACAATATGAATTCTTCCCATCAACGAAAAAATATTTAAAATAAAACACGGATTCTTTCTTGACACATCCTTGACACTATCATCACATCATGTACCTTTCCCTTGACCTGTGAAAAACATTTCAAAAACTTGGGATGAGCATAAAAAGCTCAGTGAGGGTTATAAAAAATATGGAAAGGAAACATGAGTTCATATATACATAAGAATGAAATCATACATTACCCATAAAACATATGAACTTTAACATACCTCATCAAATAATGAATAAATCATAGAAATCATAAGACATAAATGTAACTTGAGGCATTCATAACATTCTTACGTAGGGAGTAACCCTCTTGGTTACGTTTGGAATACCCATCACAGTATATTCCCTAAATCTCTTTGGAGAAACCTTAACGTTTCACTCCTTTGCGTTACCCAATGCATTGGAGAGCTATATCGGGCTCACCCTCCCTTAGTTTATCACGGAACCACCCGTCTTCATAACAATTCCCAAGAACCATAACATAATCTTATCACATAAAACATGCATAAAGGAAACATAACATTTCCACCTTTCAATAACAAGATATCAATACAACACATTAATATAAATACATTATGAAAATAATTTTCAATACCAAAATATAAGAAAAGTAAAACATGGTATCTATTTTTCTTTTAAAAAGAAGGTATGTCTTGTAGAGGAATCCGAAACTCAAATAATGGTCATGGCGGCGGAGAAGTTGTTGTCGTCGCATACGTACGAAAAAAACATTCCCTTTTGTCGTTTAGTAAAATGCTTCATATAAAAAGATTCCTTTTGGATAAATGTAAACGTCAAAGGGGTTTATACACCGTATAAACGAAAGTTGTGTATAAAACAAAATATGGCTCAATGAAAGGAGATTGATACGATGTCCCATACAAAGACGGTATCCTTGGATTAAGGATAAATAAGTTACATAACTATGTGTGACAAAAGAATACACGAAATATAAGTGGGTATTAAGTGTAAAACAATCAGAGGACATTCACACATAATCATAGAATGACATAATCAAGGTGTACAAGTTTATCCCAAAGAATTGAAATTGGGTTAAGAAGTTCCCTTGCAACAATTAGACAGCCTAACGGCGTCACTCCAAAATGCAGAAAAATAGTTGATGAGAGATAAAAAGGGTATCTCATCACTTGGACATAAAATTTACATCAATAAGGATATATAAGAACATATCCCAAAATAATATTATGTGAATTAAAAGACATAATAAAATAAGTCTTTTAAAAAGAGGAGGGTGAAAGGTTCCCTTACCGACATGGGTATCTTTCGAAACATACGCCCCGTGAAAGAAGGACAATACAACATTGATGTAAATACTTATAAATGAAATAATATTACACAATGAGTAAAATAATGGTCAGTACATACACCACTCAAAGGAAATTATGGCAAATGTAGCATAAATCTCACGGGAATAAAAGTGAGATGAAAAATCCCTTACGAAAACTCGGCAGCCTAACGGCGCCACTTAAAACTTCCAAAAACGGATTGATGAGATCAAATAGGGTTTCTCATCACATTAAAATAAAACGTAAATCAATAGGAATATAAAATAACATCCCCCATCATAAAAAATAGGAGCTTAAAAGAAGTGACATAAAGGAGAGTACTTAAAGAGAAAGAGAGAGGTTAGATCTCTTACGAAAATTCAGCAACCTAACGGCGCCACTCAAAACTTCCAAAATGGATTGATGAGAGAGAATAGGGTCTCTCATAATATGAAAATAAAAATTACTGTAAGAGTAATATAAAAAAACATCCCAATAACAAGAAATATGAGCTTAGAAGGAATGACATAAAAGATTGTACTTAAAAAGAAAGAGAGGAGTATGATCCCTTACCTCAGGTCCGACTTGACTCGATCATTATTTAACGTCCTGAATAATAAACTTGAGTTAATTTCCACTTTATTAATAACATTTTTCTAGTTCATTATTAATTTTAGATCACTTATTTCCATGTTATAAACATTATGTAATCATTTATGTTAATAATGTTTGTTTTGTCGATATTTGGTTCTTAAGTCGAAAGTCGACTTCTTACAATTACATGTTGTTCGTGTGGTCAAATGTTCATTATATCCAGAATTATATTCATGATTTGGATATCATATATATCATATATATCCATAATATACATGTATTTATAATATTACATAATCATTTAGAGGTAAGAAATGAAATGCACCGTTCATGGAGACGGTAAGCCGTACGTACGCATGAACGCTACTTTCATTTCTATGTCATATTAATGGAATTAAAACTAAATGAGAGGTATGTATATTTTAATTCCAGAATTATATTCATCATATAGATTTATCATTCATCATATATATCCATTATATACATGTACTTATAATAGTACATTACATTTGGGGATAAGAAATGAAATACACCATTTATGGAGACGGTAAGCCGTACGTAGGCATGAACGCTACCTTCATTTTTATTTCATACTTTAATGGAATGAAATAATAACTATATAAAGGTATATTATAATTCTATTATAACATAATATATAATAACATTAAATCCATCCTTTATACGTCCCTCGTATGGCATTAACGAATCACATCACTTTGAGGGGGCGGTAGTCCGCACTTCCTTAAATGAAGATATCGCGTATACCCATAATGGAAGCCATAATGGTAAGACACAAATGAAAAATACAGAAGCTTAAGTAAAACATAAACATATTATATATCATATATAAATATAGTGACATCTTAATGGCCACCTTTGAAGGTTTTATATGAGTTTTGAACAATCATCGTTTCGTGAGGCAGAAATTCTCCATCCACGGAAACATTATGTTCTTTAACCATTAGATGTAGGTGTGTGTAAGTGTAGCTAGAATACTTCTTATAACAACATACTAGTATATTTATGATACTTGAGTTGTTACAAAAGAAATTAATAAAAAGATTTTAGGGGGTTTGAGATGCAAAATAAAACAAAAGGACTCAAGTGAAGACATTAACTTAAAATCGGGTAACTCCCTTTGGTTTGAGCTCAAAGGCTTCATTGGGAAGACTTCTGCCCAATGTGAGGATTCAAGGAGTTATAGAGGGAAGTGGAGAGACAAAATGGGTAGATTTTGGCCGAGACAAAGGCTTTGGGAGTTTGGGTAAGGAGGTAGAGGTGGGGGCCTTTTATAAGAGGAGGGGAGTGGCACTCTTGGAAGGTAAAGAAAAGTCACTTTATTTTAAAATGGTATTCGGATTTAAGAAATCCCAAATTGATTTTTTTAGAGTATAAGGTGATAAGGATTATAAATACACTCATACAATAGGTTTTGGACATGTTTAGTTCTTAGATATTACATTATGTTTCCATTTTATTTAAATCGTTAAATAATGAGGTCATCACTACATCATCATGATGTCATAAATAATTTAATTTATTTAATGTCTAAAAATTACAAACAAAATACTATGATGTAGGAAATATTTTTATCTTTCCATTGAATACTTATAGTCAAAAATATGATTTGTATAACCCCATGTAAAAATAGTTTTAGTAAAACATTTCATGTTTGTCTCATTTTTACTTTAACTTTAAATAAAAAAGATATTAATGTCATTTTCCAACCAAAGTGGCTTCATGGGGTCCCCAAGTTGACCCATGGGTTGTCTTGGTCGACCATGACACATCCAATGAGGTTAGGACATATGTCAAGTTCATTTCATATTATTAAAACATTATTTCTACCATAAACTACACTAATTACCTCTAATCGCGATTAAAAACTTAATAAGTTACTGTTCACCAAAATTTTATTTTTATCCCATTGAACCACATTTTACTTCTTAATGACAACCATGTATGTCGGATTTTAGAAATTCAAAACACAAAGATGACAAAATTTCATTTAAACGGAAATCACAGTTTTTATAAGTACCACTTAGTGGTTTCACTATTCATCAAAAATTGAAGTTTTTCAGAAAAATCCCAAAAACTCACCCTAAGCTATATTTGATATTCCGAATTCAAAAATGAAGTATATTTTAAAAAATGCAAAACATATAAGTCACATTAATTAATTTAATAATTAATACCCGTTGTCAGAGAAAATAGCGTATTTTTATTAAACAATAAGTATCAAAAGATTGACACTAGTTTAAGTCTGATTTCAAAATGAAATTAATTCGAATGACCACTATTGGATTTAATGGTAAAAATATATTCTAATTTCACTTTAAAACCAATTCAAAAGATAATCTAATCATATAAATAAATTAGATTAAAAAGAGGTTTTGAATTAAAATACAACATTTTACATTATTCATTAAAAATGAACTTTATCAGAAAGATACCAAAAATTTACACAAAGTAAATTTTGAAGTCCCAATTATTAAGAAGAGTTTTATTTGGTCCAAAATGATGTATAAGAGTGAAAAAAACTATATTTAATGACGGTTCTCCATCAAAAGGCGATAAGTGAACCTTTAGTGAAAACTAGGGCATATACGCCTAAAATTGAATTCTTTCCGTATTTTATGCCTTTATCTTTTATTGGATAAATGTAAAAACATATATAATCATATTTTAGTTATTTCTATCCATTTCCAAAAATACAATTGATACATGTTAACTACAATTTAAAATAATATTATTTTATTATTAGAGTGCAACGTAAGATTCCCAAGAAACTCGTTGTTGCGTGTTGGGTACGCCATGGAGCATAGCGTCCCATTTAAAGTCATATTAATATTTTATTAACAAATATGGATAAATATGAAAATGTCATATTCTTTATTTACCTGGGGTGTTACATCCTTCCCCCCTTTTGGGAATTTCTTCCTCGCAATTTTTAAAATTGAGCTTGGAAACTTCATTGAAAGTCCCACATCGGAACAAGAGTCGGTAAAACAATCACTTTAAAATAAAGGAAGATAAGTACAGAGGTCACCCAAGTTAACCCATATGTAGAAAAACATGGACATGGAAGAAAAATCCAAGGGTCAAGTTCTTGAGGGAGAGTGATAGTAAACATGTCTAGGACAAAGTTAACCATAAGAAAATCACAAACTTCTGATGGGTTAAACGGTATTTGATTCCCCAGTAAGAAAAGTTAATAGACAAAATTTTTGTTGTAAGTTACTTTTTATTGAGGAATTTATTCATAAGGAAACATAATCACTTATCATGTTGACTTTCAACTTTTACTAGATTCCTTAATCAAACTCATATTTTTTTTTCAAAAGACGAGTATTTAGGGAGACTTATTCGCATTAAGAGTACTATAATCAACTTCTAGATAATCACCTAATCCACAAAAGAGAACTATATACTTCCCATGTCTTTAGACTTTAACCAAAACCAAAACCAAAAAGGTTAGTACAAGATTAGAAAATCCAGAAAAGGATAACCCTTTATAAAAAGAAAATCTATTCTTAATCTCCAAAATTTGTCCAACAAACCCAAAGTTAAATGAGGACCATCCGATAAAAAAATTGTCTATAAAATTCATCAAAGTAAACCAATCTAAGATTGAAACCCAAATATTTCAAGGATTTAGTCACATAGTCTTCCAAGTTAAATCGTAACATTTATCTCCAAACAACATCAGTTGCTCCTAAAGTCTCGTATTGAAAAGTAATTAACCTAATCACATATCCTCCATGATAGGTTAATCATTTTCATAAATAACCCAAAATCAACTTACTCTTAATTCATAAAATCATATAACTAAAAAGAATCAGTCAAACTAACCAGGGACTTCATGTAGTCCAGTGGTATGTGATAAATACCAGTCTCACTTTGGTTGTGGGTTCGATTCCCGCAGCTTTTTCCGACGCGACGGGTTGTCACACGGTCTGTGTGTTGTCCTTTTTCCAAAACTATATAATTCTAAAAACATTCCCCAAAACAAGATAAAATCTTTAAAATTGATCATAACATATTTTAACCTCAAGTTTATCTCATGACTTTCATTTTCCAGCATATCATATAATAACCCATAATTACCTCAAAAGTAAGGATCATATAAACTCTAATGGTTACCATTATAATTATTACCTGAACTTCCACATCGATTGATCATCTCGTACATGATGCATTACAGAACATACCAAGGTTCAAGTGGTTGATCATGACTCCTCGATATTTGGTTTAGAACAACCATGAGTTTCCTCATTGAATCCTCCATTTTATCTAGTATCTTAATCAGAGAACCACCACAGTTTCCTTCAAACCTGTTGTCTCTTTGGTGCCTGCTAGATCCATCCATTCACTAAAAACAGAAATGTCAGTGTGAGTATATCAACAAAACCATCATGTACTAATGAGGAAGGTAAACACTAAGACATACTTACTCATTCACATTATCTAAAACTAGGACTCTTTATGAAATCCTAACCATTATGGTAATGTCACTTATGCCTAAAGAATACCCTAACCTCTAAAGTTATCTAAACAGACCTTTGATACCAACTATAAGGCCCCAGCCTTAACCCTTACTTAATCTTGAGTTATTACAAGATTACACATTGAGGATCTTTTTAGGTTTAGAGTTTTAGAGAATTAGATCATGAAACATTCATTACATTCCACATTTAAACAAAGTGGTTATATAAAAGACAATATTCATTCTTCCCATCAACGGAAAAATATTTAAAATGAAACATGGATTCTTTATTCACACATCCTTGACACTATCATCACATCATGTACCATTTCCTTGACCTGTGAAAAACATTTCAAAAACATGGGATGAGCATAAAAAGCTCAGTGAGGGTTATAAAAAATATGGAAAGGAAACATGAGTTCATATATACATAAGAATGAAATCATACATTACCCATAAAACATATGCACTTTAACGCACCTCATCAAATCATGAATAAATCACAGAAATCATAAGACATAAAGGTAACTTGATGCATTCATAACATTCTTACGTAGGGAGTAACCCTCTTGGTTATGTTTGGAATACCCATCACAGTATATTCCCTAAATCTCTTCAGAAAAACCTTAACGTTTCACTCCTTCGCATTACCCAATGCATTGGAGAGATATATTGGGCTCACCTGCCCTTAGTTTATCACAGAACCACCCGTCTTCATAACAATGCCCAAGAACCGTAACATAATCTTATCACATAAAACATGCATAAAGGAAACATAACATTTCCACCTTTCAATAACAAGATATCAATACAACACATTGATATAAATACATTATGAAAACCATTTTCAATACCAAAATAAAAGAAAAGTAAAACATGGTATTTATTTTTCTTTTAAAAAGAAGGTATGTCTTGTAGAGGAAGCCGAAACTCAAATAATGGTCACGGCGGCGGAGAAGTCGTTGTCGCCGCATACGTATGACAAAAACATTCCATTTTGTCATATAGTAAAATGCTTCGTATAAAAAGATTCCTTTTGGATAAACGTAAAAGTCAAAGGGGTTTATACACCGTATAAAAGAAAGTTTTGTATAAAACAAAATATGCCTCAATGAAAGGAAATTGAGACGATGTCCCATACAAAGACGGTATCCTTGGATTAAGGATAAATCAGTTACAAAACTATGTGTGACAAAAGAATACACGAAATATAAGTGGGTATTAAGTGAAAAACAATCATAGTACATTCACACATAATCATAGAACGACATATTCAAGGTGTACAAGTTTATCCCAAAGAATCGAAATTGGGTTAAGAAGTTCCCTTGCAATAATTAGACAGCCTAACGGCGTCACTTCAAAATTCAGAAAAAGGGTTGATGAGAGATAAAAAGGGTATATCATCACTTGGACATAAAATTTACATCAATAAGGATATATAAGAACATATCCCAAAATAATATTATGTGAATTAAAAGACATAATAAAATAAGTCTTTTAAAAAGAGGAGGGTGAAAGGTTCCCTTACCGACATGGGTATCTTTCAAAACATACGCCCCGTGAAAGAAGGACAATACAACATTGATGTAAATACTCATAAATGAAATAATATTACACAATGAGTAAAATAATGGTCAGTACATACACCACTCAAAGGAAATTGTGGCAAATGTAGCATAAATATCACGGGAATAAAAGTGAGATGAAAAATCCCTTATGAAAACTCGGCAGCCTAACGTCGCCACTTAAAACATCCAAAAATGGATTGATGAGATCAAATAGGTTATCTCATCACAATAAAATAAAATGTATAGCAAGAGGAATATAAAAGAACATTCCCCATCATCACAAAGATGATCTTAAAAGAAGTCACATAAAGGAGAGTACTTAAAGAGAAAGAGAGAGGTTAGATCTCTTACGAAAATTCGGCAGCCTAACGGCGCCACTCAAAACTTCCAAAATGGATTGATGAGAGAGAATAGGGTCTCTCATCATATGAACATAAAACTTACTGTAATATTAATATAAAAGAACATCCCAATA
Source organism: Viscum album (assembly GCA_963277665.1). NCBI lineage: Eukaryota > Viridiplantae > Streptophyta > Magnoliopsida > Santalales > Viscaceae > Viscum > Viscum album. Next base: position 1,041,728,572 of record OY728165.1, read on the forward strand.
ACAAGAAATATGAGCTTAGAAGGAATGACATAAAAGAGTGTACTTAAAAAGAAAGAGAGGAGTATGATCCCTTACCTCGGGTCCGACTTGACTCGATCGTTCTTTAACGTCCTGAATAATAAACTTGAGTTAATTTACACTTTATTAAGAACCTTTTTATAGTTCATTATTCCTTTTAGATCAATTATTTCCATGTTATAAACATTATGTAATCATTTAAGTTAATAATGTTTGTTTTGTCGATATTTGGTTCTTAAGTCGAAAGTGGACTTCTTTCAATTACATGTTGTTCGTGTGGTCAAATGTTCATTATATCCAGAATTATATTCATGATTTGGATATCATATATATCATATATATCCATAATATACATTTATTTATAATATTACATAATCATTTAGAGGTATGAAATGAAATGCACCGTTCATGGAGACGGTAAGCCGTACGTACGCATGAACGCTACTTTCATTTCTATGTCATATTAATGGAATTAAAACTAAATGAGAGGTATCTATATTTTAATTCCAGAATTATATTCATCATTTAGATGTATCATTCATCATATATATCCATTATATACATGTAATTATAATAGTACATTACATTTGGGGATAATAAATGAAATGCACCGTTCATGGAGACGGTAAGTCGTACGTACGCATTAATGCTACTTTCATTTCTATTTCATACTTTAATGGAAAGAAATAATAACGATATAGAGGTATATTATAATTCCAGTATAACATCATATATAATAACATTAAATCCATCCTTTATACGTCCCACGTATGTCATTAACGAATCACATCACTTAGAGGGGGCGGTAGTCCGCACTTCCTTAAATGAAGATATCTCGTATACCCATAATGGAAGGCATAAAGGTAAGCCATAAATGAAAAATACAGAAACTTAAGTAAAACATAAACATATTATATATCATATATAAATATAGTGACATCTTAATGGCCACCTTTGAAGGTGTTATATGAGTGTTGAACAATCATCGTTTCGTGAGGCAGAAATTCACCATCCATGGAAACAGTATGTTCTTTAACCATTAGATGTTGGTGTGTGTAAGTGTAGCTCTAAGACTTATTATAACAATATCCTAGTATATTGATGATACCGGAGTTGTTACAAAAGAAATGAATAAAAATATTTTAGGGGGTTGGAGAAGAAAAATAAAACAAAAGGACTCAAGTGAAGACATTACCTTAAAATCGGGTAACTCCCTTTGGTTTGAGCTCAAAGGCTTCCTTGGGAAGACTTCTTCCCAAAGTGAGGATTCAAGGAGTAAGATAGGGAAGTGGAGAGACAAAATGGGCAGAGTTTGGCCGAGACAAAGGCTTTGGGAGTGTGGGTAAGGAGGTAGAGGTGGGGGCGTTTTATAAGAGGAGGGGAGGGGCACTCTTGGAATGTAAAGAAAAGTCACTTTATTTTAAAATTGTATTCGGATTTAAGAGGTCCCACATTGATGTGTTTCAAGGATAAGGTGATAAGGGTTCGAAATACACTCATCCAATAGGTTTTGGACATGTTTAGGTCTTAGATATTACATTATCTTTACATTTTATTTAAATCGTTAAATAATGGGGTCATCGCTGCATCATCATGATGTCATAAATAATTTAATTTATTTAATGTCTAAAAATTACAAAAAAAATCTATGATGTATGAAATCGTTTTAGCTTTCCAATGAATATTTATAGTCAAAAATATAATCTTTATAACCCCATGTAAAAATTGTTTTAGTAAAACATTTCATGTTTGTCTCATTTTTACTTTAACATTAAATAAAAAGTTATTAATGTCATTTTCCAACCAAAGTGGCTTCATGGGGTCCCCAAGTTGACCCATGGGGTTTCTTGGTCGGCCATGACACATCTAATGATGTTAGGACATGTTTCAAGTTCATTTCATATTATTATAACATTATTTCTACCTTAAACTACACTAATTACCTCTAATTGCGATTAAAAACTTAATAAGTTACTATTCACCAAAAAATTATTTTTATCCTATTGAACCACATTTTACTTCTTAATGACAACCATGTATGTCGGATTTTTGAAATTCAAAACACAATGATGACAAAATTTCATTTAAATGGAAAAATCAGTTTTTATAAGTACCACTTAGTGGTTTCACTATTCATCAAAAATTATAGTTTTTCAGAAAAATCCCAAAAATTTACCCTAAGATATATTTGATATTCCGAATTCAAAAATGAAGTCTATTTTACCAGATTCAAAACATATAATTCACATTAATTAAATTAATAATTAATTCCCGTTGTCAGAGCAAATAGCGTGTTTTTATGAAACAATAAGTATCAAAAGATTGACACTAGTTTAAGTCTGATTTCAAAGTGAAATTAATTCCAACGACCACTATTAGATTAAATGGTAAAAATATATTCTAATTTCACTTTAAAACCAATTCAAAAGATAATATAATCATATAAATAAATTAGATTAAAAATTAGTTTTGAATTAAAATACAATATTTTACACTATTCATTAAAAATGAACTTTATCAGAACGATACCAAAAATTTACACATAGTAAATTTTGATGTCCCAATTCTTAAGAAGAGTTTTATTTGGTCCAAAAGGATGTATAAGAGTGAAAAAAACTATATTTAATGACGGTTCTCCATCAAAAGGTGATAAGTGAACCTTTAGTGAAAACTAGGGCATATACGCCTAAAATTGAATTCTTTCCATATTTTATGCCTTTATCATTTATTGGATAAATGTAAAAAAATTTAAAAACATATATAATCATATTTTAGTTATTTCAATCATTTCCCTCCAATACAATTGCTACATGTTAACTACCATTTAAAATAATATTATTTTATTATTAGAGTGCAACATAAGATTCCCAAGAAACTCGTTGATGCGTGTTGGGTACGCCATTGAGCATAGCGTCCCCTTTAAAGTCATATTAATATTTTATTCACAAATATGGATAAATATGAAAATTTCATATTGTTTATTTACCTGGGGTGTTACAAAAGGGAGATATCAATTGATGAACAGGGAGTCTTAGGTTCTTGAGAAGAAAACATGTATAGGAAAATCAGGGGGTGCGTGATTCCTCAATGTCTCACATATAGATTCTAGTGAACTACAATATCTTAGACATGCTTGAAAGAGATCCTGGTAAAGAGATTCAATCAGTATCTTGGTAGAGAAGAGTATATGGGTGAAGATAGAAAGGATCACCTGGATCATCAAATATAATGATTAGACAATTATGGTGTGATCCTAGTTGGGCTTCCCCTCATTTTAGGACATTATGGCCGAGTATTAATTAATTTATTTTTTAGTATTATTTCATAAAATAATACTCCCACGGTAAATCCTACCTAATAAAACATTATTCCAAACAAAAACAATTGGCCATATATTATAAAAATTTACACCCAAAAAACATATGAGTTACCAGTCCATATTTTCCTTCTCATTAAAAAATTCTCCATAAAAATAAACATCCAATGTTGTAACCACTATGTTAATAACCAATTGAATATGTTTTCTAAAATATTGACCAGTTCAGCAATCGTCACAATTAAAATATAGCTTCATATAAAGAAATATCTCCAAATTCAAATAACCTTGACAATACAAAACTATTCATTAAATAAACACTAAAATTCAATTAATGACACATTGACCTTTTATCAAATAATTTTATTGAAAAAAATTAAAACCCATATTTACTTTCAATAAATTTGGGTTCTTCAGTCTCCCTATTTGGATTTGCTATCAATACTTATTTCACATTCAAAGTCAATGTTTTATTTTCCTCCAAACATGAAAATATGGCTAAATATATTATTATAATAATGAATTCAACTTATATAAATATTTTATCTTATTAATAGAAAGAAAGTATTACCTTTATTAAATAAATTAATCATTAATTAATCATCTCTAAGTCAAGGTGGGAAAACTCAGTGTTTCTAACAAGAGTGTTCAATTTAGACAACAAAGATCTCAATAAGTTTTTTATAATATGATGCGGACACTGAAACCATATTTTATTATTTTTTCAAAATCTATTAAACTAATATCTTGAATTCATCTGCAAAAAGTGTTAAAATCATTTAATTATCAGAATATACTTCCCCTTTCTCAATCCATTTTATTTTTGTCATCAACTTATTAGTCTCTCTTCTTCTGAATCTGAATCTTTATTTATATAGTTATAGAAGAACATACATCATTAATGACAAGCTTCAATTTCTCAAATTAGAAATAATCAGATAAATTTCATAATATAATAGAAAATAATCCTTTGATATTAGTTGAGATATCCAAATCTGATAATTTTCAATCTTTTATCCCCCTAGAGGGATGAGATTCATTCATTTTCTTTATCATCGTTTACTTTCTTCAATAATGGTCTTCAAGATCAATTTTATCTACAATTGAAATAAAGAACTCCATGGTGGATAGACTCTAGAATACTATATAAAACCTTTAGAGTACACATATCTTCTGGAAGCCCTCTAAATGTATACATCACCTTCAATTCCTTGAATAAAATAATCAAACAAAAAATGTAAATGGGAATACAGTGGTACTTCAAGGATTTTTAGATAGAGAAATAGGGATGAGATTTATATCTCAAACCAAAGACTACGTTCATTTCTACACTAGATTCACAAAATATCATCATGATTTCTCCTTTTTTTGACTTTACAATGTTTATAATTTAAGGGTAGTATGGTCTTCTGGGTTTCTTCAGCATTCAACATGGATGGAACATGCTTCTTCACATTCACAAGTAGTGCATGTTCCTTCTTCTTTTCTAGTTCAAAATTTTTGACCAATTCTAGCTACCCTGGCCATATGATTAAGTACCCTTTTGGAATATTCTCGTACTTATTCTGGTTTGTATGTTCCTTCTTCACAGTAGCATTTTTAATATAAGAATCCATTAGTGCTTCTCCTTTTATATTCCCTAGTTCTATTTGTTCAGGAAACAATTCCATTCATTTATCAGTAATATGCCTATACATTTTTCCCATTCTATATAAATTATCAAAAATCATAGGTTGTCCTTTTTATACAACCTCACATTAAATTTGAGTTTTTTATATTCATTTTCATGTTGGAAATCAGCCATTTCATTTGATTTTGAGTTTACTTTCTTTTTCTAATTTAGCTTCCTTCTACTTTCATTGGTTTTTATAACCATATTGAAATGGTTACTAATTTAACATTTTCTTCCTTATTAGATTCATATATTCATTAGTGTGACATTCTTATCATCATTCTTCTTGGATGTAGCTTGCTTCACTATTTTTCTATCATTTTTTCTGCTCACATCCCAAGGGAGATTTCTCTACATCTATTATTTGCCTCTACATTTAATGTAGTCTCTTCTATATATCAACATATTCATAGTGTGTGTTTCTTACATACCAACACTCATTAAAATTGGTATAACTTCTCTTACAATAATCACATAATTATTTAAGATAATCAAATCAATTATTAATAAATATATTATTCTTTGTCTATGAATTATGGTTCATGTTTGTAGAATTTCTCTTCACATCAAATATTCTCCGACTTAACAGTGACCTTCTATAATTTTCATGAATATACATATTTTTTCTAAAAATAAATAGCTTGATGCCAAAATTTCTAATAGCACCAAAAATAGACATCAAATCTTGATTTCTTCTTCTGTACAACAAGATTACTAGTTTTGAAATCTTTTTTATTTTGGATAATATGACTATTCATCTAATCCCGTTGCAAGGAAAAAACATTCACATTATTCTTAATATCCACCTTTAATGATACGGTGGAGTAATCAAAAAAAAAATTACCCATGTTTGAACAAGATTCTATTTGGAACTTTTACTTGGAGATGAAAACGCATTACTATAAATAGGAAATTATGGAGGAGGGGTTACCTATTTCAATAATCATGTAACGGATTTTTCTTGAGATAATATCACACTATTCTTGCTAATGGAAAGTGTCATTTCAGAATTAATACTCCTTTCATAATAATTCTTGGTAGTGGTTCTGATAATAGAAATTTGTGAAGATTAATCTTGAATATTATTAATATTTCTAAACATGACCTCCAAATAAAGATATTTTAGATTCAGATAATTCTTCTGATCTTTAGGTGATTTCACCATATATTCAAAAAAAATTAGAATTCATTAATTTGTTTTCCTTAATATATTTCAAATTTAAAACCATTTCATGTCATTTCTGGTTGAGGAAATTTTTTACATCTTCAATGGATTTTAGTTTGTCTTCCCATTGACTCTTCATTTTCTGAACATGATCATCAAGCATTTGACTTACTGCGAGTTGATAATTTTTCATACCATTAATTCTCTTTGTCTTAACCTTTATTTGGGATTCATTAAATTCATAGTGGTTTTATGTAGTTTCACCAATGAACTGATCACTTCTTTATAAACTTTCTCAGATACATCCTTCTCACAACTAGTTTTTTGTATTTCATCTTTCAACATAGTTAAATATTCATTTCAGTGTAATGTAGACTATTCTTTTTTTATTCATCCAAAATGAATGCCTCATCATTTTATTTTATTTCCAACTAATAATCCTTATTATTCATAGTAGTTTTATGAGAATCTTCATGTTTAAGAAACATCTCTGTAAGGACCTTATCTATAACTTCATTATCACACACATTTATTTTCTATTGTTATTCGATCCCAGAGAAAAGTTAATTGTGAAGTGATATAGTTTCATTCTTCCATCAATAATTTGTTAGAGAAGTTTAAATCTTTGAAACTTTTAGGATGCGGCTTGATCCATATCCTCTTCTTATATTTCTCTATACAACATTTCATCATATAGTCCCTTGATAAAAGAAAATATGTGAGCAAAAACATCAATAAGAAAATTCTCCACATAATTTTTGACTTCTAATAAAAATAACTTAGTGACTGGGTAAATTCTTCTTCATCAAAACTTGAACATGTAGGATCGAAATAATGGTGTAGATGCTCAATATACCAGAGGGGGGGTGAATTGAATACTTTAAAAATTCCTTTGGAACCATTAAATTTAGTTATGAAAAACTATGGTTTCCTTAAGCAAATGAAAGGGCTATGTTTAAAAAATTTAAACTAAGAAAATTCACAAAACCTCTAATACCAAATGAAAACATGGAATGAGATTCCGAAAGTAGGTTCTAGAAATATGGTTCCGGAAATTGAAACTTAACAAAAGATTACAATATGAGATTCTACCTTAAAGTGTATAGAATCTAAATGAAACAGATTACAAGTAAGGAAGTATAAGAAAATTATAGTTTCCTTATAATACAAAATGCAGCGGAAACAAACAAGTAGTAAAACTACAAGTAACAAGATATAAGTCTTTTAACCCAAAGACAAGGGTATCCAACAACCTTGGATAAAGGTCCCTCGATTTATACTTTCAAGCAAGTCTGTCTTACCCACACTAGGGTAAGCCCTCAATAAGAAGATTGGAATCTTTGTCTTGTTATCCCCGCAAGCCCTAAACTTCAAGGTAGTTGGAAACCTCTACCTTCCTCGGCAAGGAAGCCCTCGAACTTCAAGGTAGTCGGCACCTCTGTCTTCCTTTCCCCAGAAGTCCTCGAATGTAATCACCAACATTTGGAGTTGCACAAAGCTTTGAGAGTTAATAAGAGCCTCTCTCTCTAGAAATCACTTCAACAGCATGTATGCACAATGTCAAAGAAGTTATCCATCAGTCATCAGTTCATCATCGAGCTCTTTCAAATGAGCTCCTATTTATAGGAAAGGCCGGCCTCCTTTCCAACGGTCATATTTTCCTAAAAAATCGGAGGGACGTGTACACGTGTAACTTAACCAATGGTTAGTTTATAATAGAATAGATGACATCGTTTTATAAAAAACAAGTGTAACAGAATGTTTGATATCGTTTTAAGTTTTAAAAAGTTCGGAGTGAATATTCGGAGTGAATGTTCGGAGTGAGGGAAAAATATTAAATAGTAGACAGATTATAACAACGTAAGAAAAATGAAATTTCGGAGACTAACCAAAAATAATTTACGAAGTCTAAATAAATTCGGAGTGTATAAAACAAAGATGATCGGATTTTGTTCAATAGGTGAATTCGGAATGAGAATTCGGAATGAGAATTCGTCATCAGAATTCGGAATGAGAATTCGTCATCAGAATTCGAAATGATAATTCGTCATCAGAATTCGTAATGAGAATTCGTCATCAGAATTTGTAATGAGAATTCCTCATCAGAATTTGTAATGAGAATTTGATGTCGAACTTCATAAGGATTCCTATCCTGAATTCGGAGTAGAACTTAATCAGATCTCGTATCTGGAATTCGGAATGAAACTTTATCACAGTTCTCATCTGGAATTCGGAGTGAAACTTTATTACAGTTATTATCCAGAATTCGGATCCTAAAACAGAATACTTCATATCAAAGTTTCAAGAAATTCCGAGAATATAGAAATTAATCCGAATCTTATACTTAAGAAAAATATAGATGAAAATATGATAAGGATAATTTTTCTTACAAAAGCAATTTTCCTTATAAAATCAATTTTCCTTATAAAATCGATTTTCTTAAAGATAAGGTGTTTGTGATTTTCAAAACAAGAAGGAATGGAGAATTCATAAGGAAAACCTTATTGACTCAACAATCTCCCCCTTTTTGGAAAGCACAAACATCCTTATGAAAAATAATGTCTAAGAAGAAGGAAAAAATTAAGGCTTATCTCCCTTTACTTTAAGGATATTTATGAATACGAATAACTCCCCCTTAGGCTTTGAAACTCTAAAGATCATATTCTAGATTTCTGGAATGACATTTCATTACGAATAAGAAAGTCTTCTTTAATGGAAAACTCCCCCTTAGATAAACTCTTATTAGAGTTTGTTTTCTTTCTCACCCTCTGTTAAGATTCTTTTTCCCCCTTTATTAGGGTTCTTTTCATTCTCCCCCTTTTGTGATTTTCAAAAATAATTAGAGGGAATGGAAAATATAACAAAGTACCTGAAAAAAATAGCAGCAACAAAAAAAGAAACGAGCAAGAAAAATTTTTCATTATGTTTGAAAGCTCAACAACAAAGAATATTAGATACAAAAAAAGATCGAATCTGTCTATTTTGGATCTTTTTCCTTCACTATGTGACCCTTAATAATAGTCTTTATCTTCTTCAAGTATTTATGGTCTTGTTCAGCTTGCTTCTCTAACACAACAATTCTTGCGCTTTGATCTTCAACCGTTTCTTCCTGAGCTTTAAGCTTTTCTTCCTGAGCTTTAAACTTTTCTTCCTAAGCCTTCAATTTCTTTTCAAATTCAATTTGATGATCCCTTTCAAACTTCCAGTTTTGAGAAACAGAATTCAGCTTCCCATTCAGATCTATGACTTCTTGAATCCAGAAATTCTTTTCATCTGTCAACTCTTCTTCAAAGGATGAAGTAAGCTCATTTATCTCCCTGTCTTCTGTCTCAAAGGAATATTTCACATTGTCATGGAATTCATCAAAGAGCCTCATCTCTTCCACAGTCTTCCTCAACCAACTAGTCATCCTCTTGCAAGATCTTTTGTGGGCTTCATAGCCGACAAAGAAAGTTTTGAACTGAGCCTCTATCTCAACACACTTGTCCATAACCATGGATATAGAGTCTGTTTTCTAATTCAAAGCATGTTGGAGCATCTGGAATCTTGAATCAATAGTTGAGAAAGTTGGAATAGTACCTACCAACTTCTTTAACGACTAAACAACAAAGTCATGCCCCAACGAAGATGACTCCAAATCCGAAACTTTTCTTGGAGAATCTTCTTCTTCAACATGATCAACCTTATTCTTAGAAGAGTCACCAACATCCCTTCTCTTTACTACCATTGAGCTTAGGCTATCAATAACAAGTTGTTTTCCCTTGTCCTTTTTCGAAACGGATTCATGTTCCGGAGTTCTCTTTTCACTGTCAGACACTTGAAAAATATTGTCTTCCTCATCAGCAAATTTCTAAGAACCAACCTCTACATTCTCCATTTGAGAAAATATCATATAGAAGTTGTTCTTCCTCTGCATGATAAGCTACTTATTCTTATCCTTTCTCCTCATCCATCACTGGGGTGACTAAGATAGAAGACTCAGCTTCTGATGTTTGGAGTGACAAATGTTCCGAAGGAGTCCCCTTATAATTATCTACTTGCTTTAAAACATCTCTGGTTTCTCCACTTCCTTCAGAAACAACTTCTTCTTCCTCCACTTGCTCAATATGCTCTACTTCCTCAACAGGCTTAGCTACTACCTCTTCCGGAGCAACAAAGTTTTTTCCTGGAGTCTCAGGTAGAGATTCCAGAGAAAAAGATCTCAGAACATGAATGTTTGTTGAAACCATCTCATTGAACTTCAACAAAGCCTGAGCTACCTCAGCTCCAGACATCTTCTTCTTAAGATTCTTTTCTTTTAAATGTTTTTCTAGCTCATCCGCAGTTCTTTATTTCAAGGCCTTAGCCTCCGCAGGATCCAAGCCAAACTGAGGCTCCCCTTGGACTCTCTTCTCTTTGATTTCCGTCCACTTGGAAACTACTTCATCTGGGTAAGCTTTTTTCTTCTTCAGTTTTGGAGGTGCGGAATGAACTTCCTTAGATTTGGGATTCTCTGCTTCAACTTCAACTTCTTTCAACTTTCTCTTCTTCACTGGCTTAGGGGATTCCGGATCAGCAACTTTCAGAACCGCTTCTTCTTGAGCAGGTAAATCAATAAACTGACCAGACTTCTTGTCGAAGGCTACATCCATCCTCTTGAGAGTACCATCACTCACCAACATAATCTTGAAAACTCTTGGCTTAGACATTCATTCCTCCTTGAAAGTCTCAAGGCACCGAACTATCAATTTTGAGAGGATTGTTGGATACATTATGATCTGAGCTCTCAAATTCCATTTCTTAACATTCTCAAGAGTAATAAGAATGTGTTTCATCTGATTAAACTTCCTCATATTTATCAGAAAATATAGGATGTAGATCTCACTCTTTTTCAAACTATCTTTGTCGCCCTTTCTCAGTATGATAAGGCCTTGTACCCATAACTCTAGAATCCGGAAATTTTTAGATAGAGAAGCAATCTTCAGAGCCTTATCATCTGACAGTCTGAGAGTATCCAAATCCTTTTCTTTGTCGAAGCTTCCCTTTGAATCTGGAAACACATGAGATGTGAATTTGGCTTCTCCTTCATTGTTCATCCCTACCAAGATGGCTGCCTTGGCATAAGAAAGCTTATAAGTCATGCCATAAGACTTAAATGACACATTCTCCCTACCATCTTCCTTAAGAAAGGAAACTGTCTCATAGAATTCTACAAGTAAATCTGAAAAAACATCATCTTGATTTCCTTGCTTGGACACAGCAACATCTTCCCATTCGTTGAGCTTAATATTCTTATATATGAGAGAATCATACTTGTTGAATAAATCAGGATGAACCAACCTTTCTCTATAAACTAACCACTTCGAAATCGGCTTAGAGGAAGACATGTCTTGAGAAGCTATTTCCACAGACATTCGGATCTGAAGACCTCTGATAAGTTCGGAACGTCTTTAAAATGGAGAGGTAGAGCTTCGAGACGCCGGAGCTTGAAAACCGATGTGGGAAAACCATTTGGGGTCCCCTTTATATACCCAACGAGAAGACGGTTCAACTTCCTCAGTTGATCGAACGGTTGTGACAAGCTGAGATCAGATCTGACGGTTGAAAACTAATTCTCAAGAAAACTTGAATCCGATATTTTGAGGTTTTTATTAAAACAAAGATTTAAGAAAACTATAATCCGAAAACAAAATATGAGAAAATACCAGCAAGTAAAGTATGAATACGAAAACTTTGAGTAAGGAAATCATACCTTTCGGATTGTCTTAGGAGGATTATTCGTAATGGGTAACATTATAGAAAAAAAACTACGAAAAATCTTTATTATGAAAAGACATAGTTCATAAAAATCACTACGAAAAACAAACTCAGTACGGAAAACTCAGTACGAAAATTTCATTACAAGAAATTGAAAAACAAAAAGCTCGTTATGAAAGTCTCGGTATGAAAATATCATTATAGAAATACCAGTACAAAATTTTCATTCCGGAAGTTTTCATTATGAAAATTTTCATTCCAGAAGTTTTATATATGAAAATATCCATTCTGGAAAATTTTAGTTCCAAAAATTTCCATTCCAGAATTTTAGTTCCTAAAAGTTTGAAAACAAATTTTGAGAACCTTAGTTACTCTAACAATAAGATATACTCCCCCTATGAAAAGGAGTTTATTACTGTAAGGAGGTTTTTTTCAACAGAAAGTTATTTAAGAAAGATTACCTTACGGTTATCATTACTAACTTCTGTTTAATGTATTTAAATCTATCAGAAGGAAAATATTTTGTGAAAATATCAGCAAGTTGATCCTGCATTCCGATAAATTGAAGAATGATTTCCCCTTTTAGTGTGTGATCCCTAAGAAAGTGATGCCTAATATCTATGTGTTTTGCATGAGTGTTATGTGCAGGGTTCTTAGTAAGAGAAATGGCACTTGTGTTATCACACAAAATTTGAGTTTTAGTAAAACTTATGCCATAGTCTGTGAGTGTGTTTTTCATCCACAACACTTGAGCACAACAACTTCCAGCTGCTACATATTCATCTTCAGCAGTGGATAGTGCTACAGAATGTTGCTTCTTGCAAGACCAAGAAACTAATGAATCTCTTAAGAAATGAAAAGTTATGGATGTACTTTTTCTATCCATTCTACATCCCCCAAAGTCAGCATCAGAAAAGCATTTTAGAACAAAATCATTTCCAGAAGTATAAAATAATCCTAGATCGATGGTTCACTTAAGGGAGTGAAAAATAATTTTTATTGCCTTTAAGTAAGATTCCTTAGGATTGGATTGATATCTTGCACATAAGCATACTGAGAACATTAAGTCTGGTTGACTGGCTGTTAAGTAAAGTAAACTTCCTATCATACCTCTAAAAGATTTTTGATCTACTGGTTTATCAGCTTCATCAAGATCTAAAGAGTTTGAGGTACCAATAGGAGTACTTATACTCTTAGTGTTGTCATAACCATACTTTTTAAGATGATCTTTAATACACTTATGTTGAGATATGTAGGTTCCTTCTGGTTTTTGAGAAATTTGAAAACCAAGGGAAAAAGTTAACTCACCCATCATACTCATTTCAAACTCAGATTTCATTAGACATGCAAAAGAGTCGGTCAAAGATTGCTGAGTTGAACCAAATATGATGTCATCAACATAAATTTGAACAATCAAAACATTTTTCTTATCTTTCATTATAAAAAGGGTTGGATCTTCATTTCCCTTAACATAGTTATTTGGAAGCAAAAATCCAGTGAGTCTATCATACCATGCTCGTGGGGCTTGTTTAAGACCATACAGAGCTTTGGTAAGTCTAAAAACATGACCAGGATGTCTTGTATCTTCAAAGCCAGAAGGTTGTTCTACAAAAACTTCCTCTTGAAGATAACCATTAAGAAAATCACATTTCACATCCATTTCAAAAATTTTAAAATTAAAGAATGCTGCAATGGCAAGTAGAATACGGATAGATTCAAGTCTAGCTACTGGAGCATATGTTTCTTTATAGTTTATTCCCTCTTGCTGATTATAACCTTTAGCAACAAGTCTAGCTTTATTTCTTACTATGACTCCATTTTCATCACATTTATTTCTGAAAACCCACATTACTTCAATAACAGATGTTTCCTTAGGTCTTTCAACCAAGGTCCAGACTTTATTCCTTTCGAATTCATTTAGTTCATCTTGCATGGCTTTGATCCAATCATCATCACCTAAAGCTTCATCAGTGCTTTTGGGTTTCAATTGGGAAAGGAATGCTAGATGTTCTACTTCATTTCATAAGGAACTTCTAGTCCTTATAGGTTGATTAACATCACTAATGATACTATCACTAGGATGATTCTTAAGAAACACCTGATTTGGGATTTGAAAAGCATGTTCATCAACATAGGGTAGAAAGTCTTCCGGGGTAAATGTTTCAGAATTATCTTCTTGAAAATTATCCTTATCATAAGGTTCTTCTGTCGAAGGTTGACAATCAGTTTTTGAAAACACATCCGAGGATGTAGGCTGGGATGGTTTAAAAACAAAAGGATCAGACTCATCAAATTTTACATGTACTGTTTCTTAAACAGTACAAGTATTTTTATTAAAAACTCTATAAGCCTTAGAGATTGTGGAATAACCTAAGTTCCTTCATCAGATTTTGGTGCGAATTTATGTAGGTTATCTTTAGTATTCAAAATGAATACTTTGCAACCAAAAACCTTGAAGTAGGACAGTCTTGGTTTTCTACCATTCCATAACTCATAAGGGGTTTTATTAAGAAAAGGTCCAATCAAAACTGAATTTATAGTATAGAAAGCAGTATATACAGCTTCAGCCCAGAAATGTCTAGTTATAGAATATTCACTCAACATGGTTCTAGTTATCTCTTGAAGAATTCTATTTCTTCTCTCAACTACACCATTTTTTTTTTTGAGGAGTTCTAGGAGCTGAAAAATTGTGGGTAATACCTTTTTTACTACAAAAAGTTTCAAAATCAGAATTTTGAAATTCTCCTCCATGATCACTATGAATAGTTTTCAATGGAAGGTTTTTCTCATTTTTAACATGAGCTCTAAAACTTTTGAAATAAAAAAAGCTTCACATTTCATTGCTAGAAAATAAACCCAAGTAAATCTAGTGTAATCATCAACTAGAACAAACACATAGTATTTGCCTCCAATACATCCAGCTTATGTTGGACCAAAAATATCCATGTGCACTAACCGTAATGCATCAGTTGTTGAGACTTCACCAATTTATTTAAAACTAGATTTATGTTTCTTTCCATATTGACAAGGATCACAAACTTTAGAAAAATCAAATCTAAGCTCTGGTAGATCCTTAACTAGTTTCTTCTTAGAGAGTTTACATAGGTTTCTAAGGTTACAGTGACCTAGTCTTCTATTCCATAACCAGGAATGATCTTCCATTACACTTAGACAAGGTAAATCTTGGCTCCTGAGGTCTTATAAGTTTAAGGTGTAAACATTCTCATGCCTATTGGCTGAGAGAATAAATTCTCCCTTGGAATTTTGAACTAAGCATTTATCATTCCTAAAATTTACAAGGTAACCCTCATCACATAATTGACTTATGCTAATAAGGTTGTGCTTAAGACCCTTAACAAAAAGAACATTTGAAATCAATGTTTTACCTAAAAGAACAATATTACCAATGCCAACAATCTCTCCCTTAGCATTATCTCTGAATGTTTCCTTTCCTCCTTTCGTTTTGATAATCTTTTCAAAATAGCTTTTGTTACCAGTCATGTGTTGAGAACATCCACTATCCATGTACCATGTATTGTTGCTAGTACTCTCTTTATTTTCCTGAAATCAAGAAGGAAATTAGACTTTCGGAATCCAAACTTGTTTGGATCTGAGATTACCAGATAACAAAATTTTAGGAACCCACATCTTCTTGGAAAAGTAAGCTTTCTGAAAACCTAAGGATTGGGTTTTGTTTAAGGAACAATTCTTTGCCTAGTGACCACCACACTGACACTTAGTACAAAATGGGGCACATTGAGGAACAAAATAAATGTTACTAAAAATTGGTTTTTCATGGGTATAACCAAATCCAGATTTATTTCTTAAAGGTCGTATTTGGGAATACATTTTATCAAAATTTTCCTTACCATGGGTAAAGTTTGATAAACACTTATTTAAGGAAAAAATTTCAAACTTGAGTTTTATAAACAAGTTTTTATCCTCAAAATCATTATATTTTGAACTAGATCTCGGCTCAAAAACATTTTTCTTAGAAATTACGTTTTCTAGCTCTTTAGAAAGTTTGTTCTTCTCAGAACTTATTTCCTCATGATTTTTTGAAATACTTTCAAAATCAGATTTTTCCCTATCAAGATCTATATAAAGATCTGATATCTCTTTTGTAAGAATATAATTCCTAGAGTTTTCCTTATCATGTTTCTTATTGAGTTTAGAGTTCTAAATTTCAAGAAGTTCAGCAAACCTAGAGACTTCTTCATAAGTAGGTAAATTATTTTCTTTATCAGAAGAGGATTATTTATCAGAAGAGTTATAATACTTACTATCATTATAATTTAAAGAAACATTGGTCAATGATTCAGTATTTCGTACCATAGCCATAAAACAATTATTATCAATAGGTAATCTGGCTATAAGACCAAGATTCTCCTGTCCTGAAGATTCATAATCAGAAGATTCATCTGAAGAATCACCACCACTGGCACTCCAGGTATCACTAGCTTTCAGAACATTCTTAGCTTTGGATTTATAATACTTCTTTATGTTCATGTCTGAATTCCTTTCTTTCCTTTCTTTCTTTTTGAGCAAAGGGAAATCTGGTCTAATATGTCCAGCTCTCTTACATTCATAACAAGTAACTTCTCCATCTTTCTTATCTTTCCTGTCCTTTTTCTTATACTTGGATTTGAAATTTCTCTGGCCAGCTATCTTGTTCATCCTTCGAGCAAGATTTGTTAACTCATTTTTTGAGATTTCACTTTCACTAGATTCTGATTGAACAACTATCTTCTTAGACTTGGATATGGTTACTCTCTCAAGATTCATAGCTTTCATATGATTTTATGTTGTTGTAAAAGCAACAGTACCATTTCCATTTTTCTTTTTTATGTTGTCAGCATCTCTCTTCATTCTGGTTTCTTGTTGTGGAAGAGTTCCAAATAACTCATCAGGAGAAATTTGAGTGACCTTCATGTTCTCATCTATAGCAGTTCTTTTGGATTCCCACTCATTGGGCATAATATCAATTATTTTATCCACAAGTGCTTCATCATATAACCCTTTCTCTCCCATAGACTGTAAACTGTTGACAATAGTCATAAATCTCTGTTGAAATTTACATATTGGTTCACCATAAGGAAAATTGAAGCCATGATATTCAACTCTAAGCATAGCTCTCCTAGTCTCAATCACTTTAGAAGTTCCAAAGTGTCTAACCTCTAACTTCTTCCAGATACAATTAGCTTCTTCACAAGAAGTAATTTGGCTATATATATTTCTAGTCATTGAACAAGGTAAGGTATTGCGTACCTTATAGTTGAGTTGATACTCTTGCTTTTCCTGGTTAGTAAAAGTTCTAACATCCTTGTCAGGAATTTTATAATCACCAGTAATCATAACAAAGTTTTCCACTCCAGTATTGATAACAAAAGTCTTCATTCGATCTATTCAGTACTCATAATCATTACCATCAATGATTGGTGGTCTTGTAGGATTTATATTATCAATGGAACCAATATTAACTCCTGCGATACTTAGAATAACCTTCGGCACACAAACTTGTTATTAGGAAAAAAAATTCGTAATAAGAAAGTTTGGAATGACAAAATTCGGAATGGGAATGTTCGGAATGAGAAAGTGAGTAATAAAAACTTATACGTGAGTACAAGTATTTCAGAGACCTACTCTGATACCAATTTTAGGATCGAAATAATGATTTAGATGCTCAATATACAAGAGGGGGGTGAATTTTATACTTTAAAAATTCCTTTGGAACATTTAAAGTTAGTTATGAATAACTATGGTTTCCTTAAGCAAAGGAAAGGGCTATGTTTAACAAAGTTAAACTAATAAAATTCACAACACCTCTAATACCAAATGAAAACTTGGAAAGAGGTTCCAAAAGAAGGTTCTGGAAATATGGTTTCGGGAATTGAAATTAAAAAAATATTACAATATGAGATTCTACCTTAAAGCTTATAGAATCTAAATGAAACAGAGTACATGTAAGGAAGTATAATAAAATTATACTTTACTTATAATACAAAATGCAGCGGAAACAAACAAGTAGTAAAACTACAAGTAACAAGATATAAGTCTTTTAACCCAAAGAGAAGGGTATCCAACAACCTTGTCTAAAGGTCCCTTGATTTATACTTTCAAGAAAGTCTATCTTACCCACACCAGGGTAAGCCCTCGATACGAAGTTCGGAATCTCTATCTTGTTATCCCCGCATGCCCTCAACTTCAAGGTAGTTGGCAACCTCTGTCTTCCTCAGAAAGGAAGCCCTCGAACTTCAAGGTAGTCGGCACCTCTGTCTTCCTATCCCCGGAAGTCCTCGAATGTAATCACCAACATTCGGAGTCGCACGAAGCTTTGAGAGTTAATAAGAGCCTATCTCTCTAGAAATCACTTCAACAGCATGTATGCACAATGTCGAAGAAGTTATCCATCAGTCATCAGTTCATCATCGAGCTCTTTCAAATGAGCTCCTATTTATAGGCAAGTTCGGCCTCCTCTCCAACGGTCATATTTTCCTAAAAATCGAAGGGACCTGTACACGTGTAACTTAACCAACCGTTAGTTTATAACAGAATAGACTACATCGTTTTATAACAAAACAAGTGTAACAGAATGTACGACATCGTTTTAAGTCTTAAAAATTTCGGAGTGATGATTCGGAGTGAATGTTCGGAGTGAGAGAAATTATTAAAGAGTGGACAGATTATAACAACGGAAGAAAAATGAAATTTCGGAGTCTAACCATAAATAATTTTCGAAGTCTAAATAAATTTAGAGTGTAAAAAAAGATGATCAGATTCTGTTTAATAGGTGAATTTGGAATGAGAATTCGGAATGAGAATTCGGAATGAGAATTCGTCATTAGAATTCGTAATGAGAATTCGTCATCAGAATTCGTAATGAGAATTCATCATCAGAATTCGTAATGAGAATTCATCATCAGAATTCGTAATGATAATTCGATGTCGAACTTCATAAGGATTCGTATCCTGAATTCGGAGTAGAACTAAATCAGAGTTCGTATCCGGAATTCGGAATGAAACTTTATCACAGTTCTCATCTGGAATTCGGAGTGAAACTTTATTACAGTTCTTATCCAGAATTCAGACCCTAAAACAGAATACTTCATATCAATGTTTCAAACAATTCCGAGAATATAGAAATGAATCCGAATCTTATACTTAAGAAAAATAGGGATGAAAATATGATAAGAATAATTTTTCTTATAAAAGCGATTTTCCTTATAAAAGCAATATTCCTTATAAAAGCAATTTTCATAAAGATAAGGTGTTTTTGATTTTCAAAACAATAAGGAATGGAAAAGTCATAAAGTAAACCTTATTGACTCAATAGAACAATACTCATAAAAATGATATATGTCAGCTTATTTTACAAACACTATTGGTAGAAAACTTATCTGACTATATTCGTATTTTGATGAACCCTCTTTCTTTATTAAATCATTTCTCAACCTTCTTGGCTCTTTCATTTATCTGTTCTTTAAGTTTTTTTCAGAAACCTATTTATTGACATTGACAGATATATGAAATGAAGTTTCTATATGAATTATCTCTTTTACTTCATCAAAAAAAAATCAATTCAAACATTTTGATATAAACAACTGGGAATATAAGATAGATCCAATCATTAGTGTAACCCAACTCTGAAACTAATTGAAGTTCCCAGTGGATCAAGAAGGTACATTAAGCGGGGGTTAATTGGTGTACATAAGTTTTACAAATTTTTCTTTTATTCTCACTTACCCTATTTAAATTTGAATCTAAGTGCTTGTTAGAGAGAATAGATCTTCTTTTTTACAAATACAATTATACCACATACAAGACAGAAATTAAATAAATATCAAAACATGGTATTTTTAAAATATTTTCCCCCACATGGGAGACTACATCCTCTCTATGTTTAAGATAATCTGAGACATTGAATTTACACTAGTAAAAGGAAATGTGATTACAAATACATAAAATCTCATGAAATTACGATTATAAAAACTTCTATATTTCTTAATGAAATATAATTACGGTGGACTATCTCCTGACAGGTTCTTTAGACTGGAATCCCAATAGTTTTCTTTTTACTAAATTCCACCAGTTGAGATATCTCCTGAAAATATCCAATTTTTATACTTCCATCCCACCAGTTCTGCAATGAATGCTTCTTGTGAACAGGTCATCAACTATCACTAAACAATGATGTGATGATATGTTGTCTTTATTCTACTTTAGGTCTACTCAGTATAATCTTCTGATTAAATGGTGGCATTTCTCATATAAAACTGACCACCTGTAAGATGTTTTTTTTTCTCTGTTCAACAAAACTCAGGATATTCCTTCTTCTACTGAATACCCACCCTCACGTATCAATGAAAACATGAATAGAGGAATGTTCTGATACATTGATATAACTACTACCCCATATTTAGTATCAAAACATTTCACACTATTTATGAAACGTATATTGAACATATACATCTTCAAACATTTTCCATGTAATTATAACAATTACATGGCCTTCTCAATTTATTAAAAAAATATCATGCATATAAATTCACATCATATTTTTTTCACTACACTTCGTTTATACATGTATATAACATAATACCTCTTCAATATTACATCATGTATCTAAACATGTTCAAAATTATTAATATTGTATTCAATCAACTAGATGGATCCACATTATTCTACTGACTTCAATACATAAGATTCTCACTATCCTCAATACTACCTCTCTACTATAGTATGATTCATTCACAAAATAAAAACATACTCAACATCACATACACCTTGTATGTACACACTCACTGTACACACTATAATTTTACCATATATGAAATAAGAACACTATATTTTATACTAATATAAGAAAATTAATTATTATTTTATTATTCCTTATGCACACTGCATCTTCATACAAACAGTTTAATATGCACAAGACTTATCAACACTTCGTGCATGTAATGACACAAAAGATCTTGGATTTAATGTGTGTGCACACAACTCCAGAAAATCCATTTCTATTTCATGAAAATAATCATGAAAATATACTGTATAGATTCATAATCATCATCGCATAAGAATATACCCACTATTAAAAAAATTTCAAAAAAACACAGCTTCTCTGTTTCTAATGCTCTTCACGATACATTGTCGTAGTTTTTACATATTTGTGGTTCCTCTAAAAATAATCACATAAACCAATGACTCCTCATAAAAATAATTATCTCTCAAAATATTTGTCGAATATCATTCTTCATTAATCACCTCATGTGTTCCATGAACATGTCTTGTACTTATGGATGTATCCTCTCCTTAAAGAAAATAGAAAGAGTACATAACTCCTCTTCTGTGAACCAGAGCCATTCACGTTGAAACAACTTCATTGAAAATCAATTTTCATCAAACACCTCAAAAAAACAAATGAAGATCTTAGTATTTATAGTAAATAAAGATCAACTCAGAATCTTTGAGAACCTTCGAGACTTATTCAATTATTCTTATTTGAGTTCTTGTTGACTAAAATTCTATTCGAAAAAACATCATTATCAGATGGACATTCAATTTTCTAACACTTAAAATCCACAGTATGATCTTATATAAATCATTAAAACAAGTCAAAAAGATATTTCAATCATACTATTCTTTTTAGGATGATGATCCAATGATCTAGAAGATTCAGATCTAGGTTCAGTCAAATACACTACATAGAGATCTCCTTTGATGAACAAGACTATCACGTGTTAGAGAAGACAATGCACAGAAGAACACCAATGGATGGATGAATCATTAATCTCTTTAAAATATATTCGAGTAATCTATGATCTCTTGAAAAAATCTTAAAGGAGATCCTGGTGAATAGTTACTCTCAGTAGCTTGCTGGAGAAGAGAGTGAGGAAAATGATTGATTAGATTGCCTGGATCATTAAATCTGATGATCAGAAAGCTGTGTCACAATCCTGGTTGGGCTTCCCCTTGATATAGGCCCTTATTTATAAGTGTATTTGTTTTCTATTTTTAGTATCCTTTCACATAATAATACTCCCAAAATAAATCCAAGCTATCAAAACATTATATACAACAAAAAAATATTGGTCCTGTTAAACAAAAACACATACTCAAATTTCATATGAAAAACCAATCCTTATTCTCCTTCTCATTAAAAATGAATCATAAAAATCAAATTCTATTATTGTAAACACCGTTTTTATATCCAATGATACATACTTTCAGAAATATTGATCAGTTCAACAGTCTTCGTAATTAAAATGTTTCTTCATCAGAAGAAACTTCTTCAAATTAAAATAACCTTTCCAATCCTGAACAATAAAATGTATAAATACTAATCATTAATTAATTTCACATTGACTTTATATCAATCAAATGTATTGAATACAAATACAACAGAAATATACATTCAATAAATCTGTGTTCTTCAATTTTCACATGGTCAGATTCTTGGGTATTTGTTTTTAAGCACAACATTAAGATAATTTCCTTTCATGGTACTAGTTGGTACATGACATTGTAATAAAAAATGAAAAATAAATATAATTTTTCCATTGAATTGTGACATTTGGAACATAATCAATGGTTCACCACAATCTCACATGATTTTACATTACCAATTTCAGAGTACATTATAATGGAAAATAAAATTGTGCATGATTTGTCATAATTTATTTCATATAAAAAATTAAAATAAAATTGGATACTCTTGATCAATTAATTCCAAGATGTAAAAGATTATTTTTAATTAAAAAAATTAGTTATATTATAAGAAACATAATTAATTTTAATTCTGTTATAAAAATTACATTAAATTTACAAATAGATATTACCCTAGTAAAAAATTAGAGTTTAAAAAACTCAATTTTTCTATAAAAAACATTATATATTAAAATTAAATTTATGTGTGAGATTATAAAAATTATTTAAACAATTTAATATCATTTTACAATATATTAAAAAAGAAAATTAAATATCCAAAATTAATTAATGGATTCTTCATTAAATATTGAAACTAAATTTTCCACATAAAAATAATATTAAATTCAATTTTTAGTAAAATTTATATTTAAAAAAGTGTATTAAATTCAATAATTTACAAAATATTTTGATGAATTTTTTTAATAATCTATTAAAAATCAAGTATAAATTTTAAAAAATCAACTCTCGTCATTCACATAGGGGTAATAATCCAAAAATGCTAGGTTTGTTGTTAAATTTATCTTTAATCAGCACATGAGAAAGATTCCTAACTGCAGACCTAGTCAAATAATCTTAAGGGGGTATTATTTGTTGATTAACATCATATTTATGTACTATTATGAATTATTTAATTAAAAATTTGAGCATATAACATATATTATTTTATGCTATAAAAACTATTAGGAAAATGACCATGGAAAGACTATGATCAACAAAAGGAGTTAAATATTGATCAAATTATAAACATATTAAACCAAGAGTATCATAGGTTAAAGAGAAGTATTAATTTTATAACATAATTTAGAAAATATATTAAATATTAATATGGTCTATTTCATTTATTTTATTGGATATCATCATTATAATTTTTGTTTTACTATTTGATTGGAAATATGATCATGATAAGTTATGTTGGGAAATTCATGTCTTCTAAAAAATTGAATACATATAGACTACTAAAGATATTATGAATTTTTTAGGATATCTATACATTTTAATTTTAAAGGTAATTTTATGTTTTATAGACATACATATGATAATCAGGTATATACCTCATTATAAATAAACTATTAAGTCATTTTTATTATATAGATACCCTTAGATATCACCATTTGTGACTGAGAATTATCATTGTTGGGAAAAAAATTATTTATGATGGAATTATAAAGACCCAAACATCTCATAAAAAAATGTACATTTTAATAGTGTATTATTAACAACATAATATAACAATACATGATTGATTCCTTTATGTATTATGCCATTGGAAACATGGATATATAAAAATCTAGTTCATAGGTGAACTAGATCCTCTTCCACCAAGATCTTGATAAATATCACACTTTATTGTCATGTTATGATAAATACATTTCTTTATAACCTAGGGAAAGGAATCATATGAATGGGTGAGATCATATTCTTATTATGGGTAAACAAGGGATATATCAACATGACATGATAATTATGGTATGAGAAATAGATTTGACTTTTGAAAATAATAAACTACATATCAATGATCATAAACATGATTCATTGAAACAAAACTTAGGGTTTTATTATATTTGAATAGTAGTGGGATCAAATAACATGATCCATGAGATCGTAACATTTGAATAATAAATAGATTTCTGGTGTACACATAAGAATAAATGTCATTTTATTAATAATCATAGATCATTTCCAATACTATTATAGTGGAATGGGATTACTTCTCAAACCAACGAAGAAGTCGTGTTTTACTCTATTGACTATCTAAATGCTCAAAGTCCCTTACTGAACTAGGTTCACTCCCCATTATATTATTTTTTATCTCATTAGATATCAATATTTACCCAATGCATTAGAGGGAGATATATCTCCCAACCATAAAATTTTAAATATAATAGTTATGCCTTCCACAATATCATAAAGCATTCATCACAATAGTATCCACGAAAGGAAATGGTTTCATAATCATTTCATCATATCATAAACAATGTAAAATAAATGAGTTTCCTAGTCATTTAATCATTTAATCCTATTAAGTCCCATGAAAAAGGAATTGGTTTAATAAAAAAATATATTCATAAACATAAACCATGTAGATAAATAATAAGGTGGGTATCATTGGATTATATCCTCGATAATTCAAAAAAAAATTATTTCATATTAGATATAAAATGATGTTGACATATTACATGGAATATTTCCTAAAGAAAAATATCCTTAAAATTTTGAAATCACATTTTTAACATCTAATATTTTTTTAACATTAAAATATATAATTTTAAATTAATCTTTTAAACTAATAATATATACTTAAAATAATTTGGTTTTCATGATGACATAAAATTCGATTCATGCCATGTACATTAAAACAAATATTCTCTTCAAATTATCAGTAAAATGTATTATATACCATATATAAAAAACAAAGAATATAACATAATATTGTTTTATAAAAATTCCAACATGTGTAAATAAATCATTAAAAAATCATTAAATAATTTTAAATTCTTTCTTTAATACCTTTTATAAAAATTTTAAATAGATGAAAACTTATTTTGGATAGAAGAGAAATAAATATTATTTTTTAAAAAAATATAAAATTGAACTATTAGTACATAGAGAAAGGAAAATTAAATTAACACATGTATTTTCATGAAATAAAAATGGGGTTGGAAAAATCATAATTCTATTGAGAGATAGGATATAATATTTCAAAATCAGAATCATAATCACAAACAATCCCAAAAAATTAACATTTTAACATAAAAAATTTACAGCATTGTTATATTATAAATCATAGGAGATATGAAATAAGGGAAGTTATAGGGATATTTAAATCCCATAATTTCATGATGAGTATCATAAATACATACATGGTTAGTATATACATCACGAAAATAAAATTTAATGTTCATATAGAATGTGTCCCACAAAAATAAAAGGGGTATGAAAATACCTTACCTTAAGTATTGAATTTATTTGTACATGTTTGAACCTCATTATAATTAAATATAGGTTTATGTTACATCTATTATAGAAATAGACTCATATTTATGATACCATATATGAATTATCTATATTCTATTATTAACCGTTTATTAAAAATTTCATGTTAAAATCATGTTTCGTGTAAAAACTGATTCACTTTTCATGTAAATCATCATTTGGTATTTTCAACACTTTTACAATGATCATGGTTTCATCAGATCCAGAAATTTAACCATAATATAATTTTAATATTTATTATTTATTTATGTATTTATATTAATCCATAAATTTTATAGATAGAAAAGAAATTACACTATTCATAGACTATAGGCCATACGTATGCATGAACGATGCTTCCATTTTCACGAAAGATGGAACGAACAGAAGGTAAATAATATATCACTATTAAAATAAAATATTACTTCATAAATATAACATATATTTATTAAATTTACCATTAATATTGTACAAGTAAATATTAAAGTAAAATAAATTCACATTGCTACCTGAGGTGGTAGTTCGCCGTACACAGGAGATACATTATTGTGTTCCCTTGGAATAGAATTTAAGAAGGTATATATTATATTATAATTTTATTAGTATAGTTATTTCATTAATATCATGTATATATATTTTTTAAATATATCATTATATCCATTTTTTATTTGTGGTGCTGGAAAATTAATTAGATCAGTTTACGAGATTACGTTCCACCATACACACGATCAAGATTTTCATTTCCAACTTGATGGAAGATAAGATATAGGTAATTAATTATATTAATATAATAAATATTAGTATATCATAGATTTTGATTTTTTTACATCATCATGGTGATATAATATTTTTCGGGGTTAGTGGAAGAAAAATTGGAATCACATAGTTAAAGGCTATACCAATTCTTTAGAGTACCCAATTATGATTATAAATAAATCCTTTATAAGAGTTTTTTAAAATCAAAATAATTCTTCTATGATATTTTGATGGTGGTGATAAAGATATTTGGGTAGGTATTTATCGATATAAATAGTTTTTTAATTGTGAATTATGGAGGATAGGTGGTTTTCTCTTATATGAAGGAGAGAGGATACACATGGATATGTTTAAAAAAAAGGTCTAGCCACATTTGATCTTTAAAAAGTTCTCAAAATGGTTTTTAATACATTATAATATGATATAAGGTAAATATATAATCATATAATTTGGTATTCACATTTTTATATTTCATTTTACAACTTATATTTTTATTTTAACCTCAGATAAACCCTTTTTAAACTTAACTATTATAAAACTAATGAGTGGTATCTTCTCATTCATGATTAAATTTAAAATCATTAATTTTAATTTTGATCCATATTTTATCATGGTTTATTTCTATTTTCAAATTTTCAATTCAATAATATATTTTTAATTAATATTTCATCAAAATATTAATCATGTTTTTAGTGATTTATTTTACTAATGGTCCAAGAAAGTTAAAGAATGATCGGAGACACCATTGATAATGTCCAAATTTTTATATGGTGAGAAAGGGTTACACAACATGTTGAAGGAGTAAATGTAGTGTACTTTAGTATTCTAAATTTTGTCATTATATGGTATACATAGAATAACACCAATTTATTACATATGATATACGCCATGTGTTGATCAGGAAACTTGGAACATGATATGTCTTATTAGAATGTGTGTCTATGGAATACATTTTGAGAATTTTACATGGGTATATGGGAATATTAGCTCAATTCATGCGGTCATTATACATGTTCGGACCATTTAAGACTGATATGATGATAATTAATGACATGCATGTCATATATATGTTTTATAATGTGTATATTTCATCAGTTCCCACATATGACTTACACACCAAGTCAGTGGTATTTGTATCTAGATAGAAAAAATTTGAGATACATGGTGTGTAGCTGAAGTGCACACATCATGCAGTATCTCAGCCGATAACATGTCGAGTCTTTCTGGGGGTTACAATGGAACAAATAATTCAGACAACATGAAATGTATCGAGAATTTACAAACCATGTCATCTACCATGATACTTGATATAGACTGAGACATGAATCTCTGGTCACATAGAATGAAAAACACAATATGTGTAAATTATTAGTACACATCATTTATCTAGCCACAATACACGCTGAAGAAACATGTGTGTAGCCTTAAAACATGGAAACTGAAGTACATGTTTTGTATCTAGATATTTCACATTTTGTATTCTTCCAATAAATTCACATAAATAAACTAAATTAAATAAAAAATTGTAGCACTAAAACCCTATGTTATTTATTGGAACCTGTAGTGTTTGACAAGATAATAATGGTTTTGAGGAATTGTAATCCTCAATTAATTTATTGTAATAATATATTCATCTATTGGTTCTACCATTTATATTCCATGAATTCCATTATTGATGGGTGTATATAAAATTAATTTGGAAGGTCATTATGATTAAATGGAATTAATTAGTTGTTTTTTTAATTCATGTGTGTTTACAAAAATAATAAATAATGGATAAAGAAATTAATGTTAGACATATAATTATTCATATACATTTCTTGTAAGACTGTTCATGGGATAGACCAATAACAATGTATGTGTTGGAATATATTTAATTTGATTTATTTCATGGGTTTGCAATTATTTTTTATTAATTTATATTTTTTAACCTACAAGTAATTTCTCCCTATATTATTATATACGACCTATAATTCAAGAATATATATGTAGTACACATTTAACCAATTCTTTTATTACCCTCACGAACATGTCAGTTGTAAATAATTTTAATTAATATATTTTTCCAAGGTGAATGGAGGTGCTTCAAGATGGAACCATAATGATACCAACATATGTATCACATGTGTTGAAAGGTGTAATTCCATAAATCATGCATGAGCTAGCAACATGAAACATTTCACAATGTTTATTGCTTGATTTAAAGGCCACTAATTAAATCATCCACTAGATAAAGATCGCAGATAGGGCATTTATTTATTATCTTGTTATATCGATGCATTATTTATTTTTATGGATGAAATACCTAAATCAAATAAAGGAATGAATTAATGTGAAACGATGGAATTTAAATCAAATAATTATTATTTAAATGTTTTATCCATGAAGGATAATTAATAATGTAATATTCTCTTAACATTAACAAAACATTTAAATTATAAATCAATAAATGATTAGTGAATAATAAAAAAAATCTATAAAATATTTATTATGTCATACATGGCCATCCATCACCTGATAATGTATAATATTCATATGAATAAGTTTATGAAAAATCATCATTGGGAAACATACATTTAATTTATTATTCTTATGAAGGTTATGGGTTTTCAATACTATATTACATCAAGATAATTATACCTCTCTATACTTTATATAACTCAAAGGAAACTATTTTTGAAATCCATTTTATTACAACAGGATAGGGGAGTCCACTCAAAAAGTGTAAGGAGATACATGAGCATAGTTAACAAAGTCATTCCTACCTAAAAACCTAATGATAGTATTACCAACACTCATTGGGGATATGTGAAGGTTCATATGGATCCCTTCCACAAGAATTTCTTTAAAAATAGACATTCCATGTTAAATGATGAAGGATATTAGGAATTTAGAAAATATTAGGATATTTAATAAAATAAATAAATTTATTATTGATGGCATATTTTGTAATCAAAAAAGTACTCATAATCACCTATTTTATTTGTAAAATAAAATGAATTATTTTTCATCTAAACTGTCCCTTCAATATATATTAGAAAATGAAAATATTTTCACTAAAAGTAACTTATAGGAGTTTTTTACACGCTTATGGGTTGTTTTTCATCATCAATGGAAATATTGAATTCTTGAATCCTCACCTCCTGATCTGCCTATTTAATAGGCAAGTTATGAATTTTACCTCATATATGAAAACAATTTTTTGCGATGTTGTCACCATTGTGTTATTAATGATTTATTCCTTGTCCAGTGAACCCAAGAAGATTCATGAAAACATGGAAGCATATACCTTGATTGTGATCCTCCATGGTGTTTACCAAGATAGAGATATATAAGAATGGTTTGATATTTTCCAGATGATATTTTAGAGAAATCATGGGTAAGTCTTCCTAGCGCATCCTTACGTAGTCATGATCATTGTCTACGTTGAGAACCAAGATGTTCTAGGGATTAAAATACCAAAAGAACAGGGAACTGTTCTCACTATTTTTACACTCTCTCAGATATTCTCTTTCATTTTTTTAAATATTAATATGAAAAACATTGGAAATTTTCTACCAAGACTTATCACTTTAATTATTCAAGTAGAAAATGAGATAAAGTGAAAAAGATATCATTTATTGTGGTGAACAAATTAAAATGGAAACAAATTAGTTATAATCCCAAAGATTCTATATGCCTATCGATGAAAATGAATATCAAGGGGAATAAAAGGTATCACAATTTTATTAGTTTTACCTGTAAGGACCTGAATTTTCCATGTAATTTTTTTAATTAAATAGAAATTTTACGAGTCCGCGAAAATTGGCGGTATGTGATTTCGAAGCCCGTTGTGCCCAGAATCAATTTTCAAAGTTTTTTTCGGGTAAGTTCAGTGAAATTTCGAGCGGGTTTTTATAACTTTTGAACCGGTGCTTGGAATTGGAATCAGAGGACACCATTGAACTCGAAGTGCCGATATTCACTTAAGAATACTTTCACCTCGACGACAGTTGGTCGAGGGTGAAAGTTTGTTTTTATGTTTTTTGTGGAAACAACAAAGTAAAATAAACACATGTTTTACTTTATTTTATCTATTGTAACCACCCATGTTGAATTTAGAAGTGGGGTCCACCACACATTAACCTCCCATGAGTGGTTATAGTGGTGGGGACCACCACACCTTAACCTCCCAAGAGTTATGGTGGTGGGGACCACCCGAGTTTTATCCCTCATAATGGGGGGGAGAGGAAACCTCTCAACTACCTCAATTAATTTTATGTGTCAACGTAAAATTAAATGCTTTCAATTTAATTTTACGTGTCAGTGTAAAATTAAATTCTTTCAATTTGATTTTATGTGTCAACATAAAATTATATCCTATAAATTGTTTTTGATGGTGTCTATTTCTTTTCCATCGCAGTCGAATTGGGGAAAGGAATGGCTTTAGATAATTGAGAGGAGCTCTTGGGAGAATGACTCTGCAACGAAGAACAATTCCTCCACAATGAATGCTGGTGAGGAGCATCTTCAAATTCTTCCTCGGAAGCACCTTGTGGAAGCAATCGATGTGGGACGTCTTCAATGACCAGCCTTCCCTCCTCATCATCGTTAATGAACCAACATATGAGCCTGAGATTGGAGGTGTGTGGCGGATGCGATGAACGACGAAAACACTGTCTTCCTCCCCATGATACCGTCGATGAACTATGAACAAGGTAGGTGGTTATTGTCGAATTCTTGAAAATTTTTTATTATTATCCTCATTCTTGGTTCATGATTAAAGTAGATCCGCTTGCTACCACTCTAAATGTGGAGGGTTTAGGCCAAACTAACATGGCCCAACCCCTCCGCCCATATTCTTTGGTGTTCTTTATGATGGAGAAGGATGGAAACCTACGAGGATGAGCACAAGAATTGTGGTCGGCACCACCGCCAGCCGCGATAAAGGAAATTGCGCAAGGCACCGCCGCCCTGTCGTGCCCTCATGGAAACCCTGGCCAAACCGCCTTCACCCTCATGGAAGCCCTCGGACAAGCTACCTGTGGCCTCCATGTGCCCTGCACACACTGCGGCTCTACTATCTGCATGCCCCACGCACCCTGCTGCTCGGCCTTCCACACGCTGCACCCCCCCCCCCCCATGGCTCTACACGCCCTGCACACCCCACACACCTCAAGGCTCCACCGTTCGTGTGCCCCATCCCACCGCTGTCCGAACTAGCATGTCGGCCTCCCGAGCCACCCCGGCCGTGCAAGCCCACCGGCCCCTCGTGGTACCATGGTTGAACTGGCTTGTGCCCTAGCAGAGTCCCGTCCAAGCCACTCGCACCCTCGCGGCACCCCAGCCGAACCGGTCCCGGCCTCCAGGCCGAGCCGCCCTGAGTCGCGCCCCCTCGCAGCACCTTCCAGGCCGAACCGCCCTCTAGGTGCCCTCTGGGCTGAGTCTCTCCCTCACGGTGCCCTCCGGCCCAAACCTCCCTTATGTTGACCCGCGGCAGGTCTGCTCCCACGCGGCACTCCGTGACCCCCTCGCAGCCTGCTAGGCGGGGCCCAGTGGGCCGGGCCAAACCTAACGGGTTGGCCCGCCCAATGGTTTGGGCCAGACCTAATGGGTTAGGCTGGGCAGACCCAAACTTGTTCGGCCTAGGCTAGGTCGGGCTGGGTCGGTCCGACTGGACCTAGGCCCACTACGACCCTTTACTTTTCTTTCCATATATTTGGCACCAGATGTACATTTGATGAACCATCAGTGGCGCTGGTAATCTCGGAGCATGAAGGTCCCTTTGAGTGTACCCCACTGGAGTTTTGGGTATATTTGAGATATGGTCATGTTGGGTCGTGCACGAATCCAACCGGTCTCCCATGACTAAAAGTCTAAAACTCACAGACCGGGTGTTCAATTGACATGGCATATGTTGCGTTGAGACCCCTATGATGTGGAAGAACTTTGAGATACTTCTTCATGGGACTTTGTGACAATTAGACTATCGACCAGTAGCTCGTGGAGCGGATCCTTTCATTGGTGAGCGAGCAGAGAGAGGAGACCTAGTAGCTGGCTCAGACCTAACGATTGCTGACCATTTGACTCGGAGTGACTCTATTATCCCAGTGGGGAGCTCCATGTTGTGGTGGTAGACCCATGGTGGAGGAGCGCCTGGTTGTGGTGGCAGACCCACAATACTCGATAGGAGGATTACCTCAGCATGCTACAAGGGGTAGCGCCTGGGTGTGGTGGTAGACCCACGGTGGGGAGCACCTCTGTGTGACGCAACTGACCCACGGTACTCGACAGGAGGAGTACCTCAGCAGTCCAAGGTTAGTGGGAAGCGCGCTTGGTGTTGTGGTTGGCCCACTATATTCGATTGAGGATAAGTTCTCTAGTAGTTGAGGTTTCAATAATGTGAATATAATCCTGGTTTAGCAGAGTTAGTTTTTCTGTGTTTTCCTCATGATTGAGATGGATCACTTGATAACATAGGTATATGTATGGGAATATACCTAGATAAGGTTATATGTTGATTGTATACTTTTTGTTTTATCCTTTATGGATTTTGTGAGACCTAGAGGTTCTTGGGGTCCCTACTGAGTATTGTTATACTCCCCCCTGCACGGTTTATGCTCCAACCTTGTTGTGTTGGATGCAGACGACGAATAGCACTGATGGAGGCTGAGAGTACCAGGACTGGACGGTACCTGGAGGTGGATCTTATGACGATTCAGTACCCGAAGGAGACGGACGGATGTGGAGTGATAAGGAGGAGGTGATTTATACATACCCTCCAGGTAGGAACCTCATAGGACGACCCAGTAGCTGTTTTCCTTTTTATTCAATTATACTTGTACTTTCAGTTCCTTGTACTTTACAGCTGGACTTGTATTTCCGACCCCTTTTACTTTTCAACACTCTTTTTTTTGTACAGTTTACATAGTGTTTTGTATCTAGATGTTGGTTATGTTGTGTGAATTGTCATGTTATAAAGGCAATGCCTTCCCAGTTTTAGGGGATTATGCCTTTTATGCTAGTCGCCAGCCCCTGGCCTATGGAAGGCGGACTTGGGGTCGTCATGACATGGGCCCCGAGGGACGGGTATTGAAAAATTGGTATCAGAGGAGTTAGTTATATTGCAGAGCATAAGACTCTAATCTTACTTTCTTATGAAGTAATAGTGTTAAGGGTAGTGAGTGTGGTTCTCAGTTTAGGGAGTCCATTGTTGGTGCAGTGGCCGATGTATCCATACACCAAGACCCTAACTTCTGATTTCCGACTCAGTGCATGAAAACACTGATTGCTTGTGTGTTTTCAAAAGTTATCTTTAAGTCAGCTTAACCAGTTCATCTCACCAAGTATAACTTTTAACCGTATCACGCATGTTTCTTTTCAGGATGACTCCACACAGACATCCGACTAGAGTTCCGAGAGTTGTACACACTAATATCCCACCAAGCGATGAGGCCTTGGTGTATGTCCCTTTTCCAGCGGGGCACCAGCAGTACCACTCCCCGTTGGGCAATCGATGCCACCAGCCCCAGCAGCAGACAGTGCACGCCGCTTGATAGCATTGCACGAGTTCCAGCACTAGAGGCCACCTAGGTTTAGGGGAGTGATGGACCCACATGAGGCTGAGGATTAGCGGGAGACTATGGTGAGAGTTTTCTGACTGGTAGGGACACCAGCAGACCTCATGGTAATTCTTTTTGTGAGCCTTCTACTAGAAGTAGCGAGAAGATGGTGGAGCTTGATGCTCTAGGTCCATGATGAGGTGATGCTTCTTTGGGCAGATTTCAGAGCCTATTTCAGGCAGAGTTTGTCCCAGTGACTCTTTGCGCAGTGCACATACAGGAGCTACTTCATCTGTAATAGGGTAGCATGACTATAGCTCTGTACTCAGAGAGGTTCGCAGACCTCTCACACTACTCCACGGATATGGTGCAGGACCCATTCTTCAGGGTTTGAACCTTAGATCAGGGACTCAGGTGGGAGATCAGGGATTCGGTGATCTCACTCAGCATCCCGACGCAGGTGGGGTTGTTAGAGAGAGGCCTCCTAGTGGAGATTTTCCTTACTAAGCAGTCTCCAGTAGTGAGATCCACCACATGTCGACACGTAGAGGAGTCCTCTACAGCTGGTAGTATATAGATGTCATAGAGGTCCAAGAGGACCAGACTTATTGGTGGACGACCGCATGACACTAGATCAGTTTTGTGGGGCACCCAAAGCGGAGACAAACATGCCAGGATCAGGAAATGTTATGCATGCAGTGGGAAGGGTCACATGGCTCGTTACTGTCTGGCCCGCCAATTTGATGATCGGGATATGATCGAAGGAACACCCAAGCAGAGACCGAGATTCGATCGAGATGGTCCACAGGGCACAGGCGGACGTAGTAGAGGAGCTAGTCGTTCAGCTAGCAGTGGGTGATATTTCAAGGTTTTACCACCACCACCACTAAGAGGTCCACCCCGACTGCAGGGAGCAGGTGTACATGGGAGAGCTCAGCTCTAGGTAGATGATTCAGATGATCATGGTGCTATGGAGATGATTCAAGGTACGATCTGTGTCTACTCCACCGTAGATACATTACTTATAGACACAGGTGCCAGTTATTCTTTCATTTTCACTACCCTCGTTCGGAGTTCGAAGATTCTGACTGAGCCGTTGGCTTGATCCTTACGGCTAGAGACTCCTACGGGAGTAGATTTGACAATTATGCACTGGTGAAAGCAGTGTGAGCTTACTCTAGGAGGTGAGAGCTTCGGTTGGGATCTCTTAATAGTGGCGTCGAGGTCTTATAATGTCATCTTGCGTATGGACTAGTTATCTATTGTCCATGCTCAGATTGAATGTATTAGGGGCAATGTGTGGTGTGTCTGCACTGATGGAACTAGGTTTACCTTCACTGGAGAGAAGGGAGCCTTTGCACCACAAGATGGACTTACTTGTAGGAGAGTGCAGTCGATCACTTGTCAGTTGGATAGCCTTACCCATGGAGCTATTGAAGTGGAGAGTCTGAGCTATCCTGTAGTGGTGGACCAGTAAATGGATGTCTTCCCTAATGATGTTTCAGGTCGACCTCCTCATAGAGAGGTGAGCTTTTACATTACTTGTAACCCAGGATAGTATCGATATCTATACCAGTGTATCAGATAGCTCCTGCGGAGCTTCGCGAGCTGCAGGTACAGCTAGAGGACTTGCAGGGGAAGGGATTAATCCAGCCCAGTGTTTCTCCCTGGGCAGCCCCAATTCTATTCTCTAGGAAGGAGGATGGGAGATTGAGGCTTTTTTTAATACCTTCGCCTGAACCAGGTGATCGTGAATAAAAGGTACTCACTTCTGAGGATTTAAGACCTCTTTCATCTGTTGAAGGGAGCACAGTGGTTATCGAAGATAGACCTCAGATCAGGCTATCACTAGCTCAGAGTGCGAGATGAGGATGTGTAGAAGACATCTTTCAGATGTTAGTATAGCCACTACGAGTTCTTGGTTATGACTTTCGGCATAACCAACACTTCCGAAGTGTTCATGGGATTCATGAATAGGATCTTCCAGCCATTCCTGGATCGCTTTGTCATATTCTTCATCAATGACATTCTCATTTACTCGACTATTAAGTAGGAGCATGCCTATAACTTGCAGGTAGTACTGGACACACTCTGAGAGAACTAGCTTTATGATAAGCTCTCGAATTTCCAGTTTTGGATCTGAGAGGTTCATTTTCTGGGACATGTCATATCAGATGCTGGAGTTGCAGTGGATCAAGTGAAGATTGAGGTGGTACTTTCTTGGCAGCCACCCAGGAGTGTGACGGAGATACGGAGTTTTCTGGGTTTGGATGGTTATTACTGAAGGTTTTTACCAGACTTATCCAGATTTGCAGCACCACTAACAGCCTTGACGAAGAAGGGTAAACCCTTTTTTTGGTTAGATAGATTTCATCTGAGCTTTTAAGAGCTACGGCAGTGGCTGACTAGTGCCCCCATCTTAAGGCTTCCAGAGGAAGGCGTAGGGTACATATTCTACTGCGACTCATTAGAGACCGGGCTCAGATGTGTCCTGATGCAGGAGCGAGCAGTGATCACATATGGTTCATGACAGCTGATACCACATGAGAAGAACTATGCTACCCATGTCCTGGAGTTAGAAACAGTGGTCTTCTCCTAGAAGATATGGTGGCACTATCTGATGGGTGAGCATTTTACAGTGTACTCTGATCACAAAAGTCTTAGCTATATCTTCTCTAATAAGGACCTGAACCTGAGACAGCGATGTTGGATTGAGTTCCTCCAGGACTATTACTTCGAGATAGTCTATACTCCTGGGAAGGGGAACGTTGTTGTATATGAACTCAGGTGGAGATCTGGTATACACCTGCTAGGCGAGGCGACGGAGCAGCTGGCTACTTTAGAGATATCCTTCATGGATAGAGATGGATCAGCCTTACTTTAGTCTTTTACAGTAACTCCCCCACTTCTTCAGCGATTCAGGGAGGCATAACATGGGGACACTGATTGTGGGACATGACGTGCTAATATATCCACAGGGTAGGCACCTAATCGACTTTCTGAAGGTGGGGAGCATGTCATCCTCAAAAGATGATGTACAATGGTACCAGTGTCACTTTAGAAGAAAGTGTTGAGGGAGTTCCACACATTACCTATAACGGTACATCTAGGAGTGGCGAAGATGTACCAAGATCTCTGACGATAGCACTGGTGGTCGGGAATGAAGAAGTAAGTTGCAGAGTTTGTCTCTCGGTGCCTCATTTGTCAGCAATTGAAGGCGGAGCATCAGGAACCAACAGTACGGGTTCGGCCTATAGAGGTACCATAGTGTAATTTGGATGGGATATACATAGATATTGTGACAGTACTTCCACGTATATCCAGGGGACATGACCTGCACTGGGTGATCATCGATTGACTCACTAAGTCAGACCACTTTCTACCAATCAGAATGTAGGGTTTAGTAGAGATCTTGGGATGCCTCTCTATGCAAGAGATTGTGCGGCTACATGGAGTACCTTCGATGATTGTCTTCGATTGTGATTCATGTTTTACTTCTGGGCTATGGAAGGGGTAGTAGGAGGCTTTCAGGATACAGCTTCATTTGAGCACCGCCTTCCATCCTCAGACGGATGGTCAGACTGAGTGGACCATCCAGACCCTCAAGGACACGATGCGTGCTTGTGTCCTCGACTTCAGTCACAGTTGGGAGGATCAATTTCCTTTACTGGAGTTTGAGTACAACATCAGCTATCACTCTGCCATAGGGATTCCACCTTTTGAGGCATCGTACAGTCGACCTTGCAGATGACCTCTGTGCTGGACTGACCCATGAGAGTCAGCACTCGTGGGACCAGAGATAGTACGGGCTACCACAGAGAAGGTGCAGATCATCCATGAGCGGATAAAGACTACACAGAGAAGGAAGAAGAAAAATTATGGCAGGTGACGGAGACCTCTGGAGTTTGAGGATGGCGACCACGTCTTCCTATGGGTCACACCTTGACGAGGTTTATACAGATTTGGCCGAGGCGACAAGTTATCTATGAGATTCATCGGACCTTTTCAGTTCCTCAGTAGAGTTGGTGAGTTGGCTTATTGTTTAGCTCTTTCACCTTAGTTTCACCAGGTACATGACGTCTTCCATATATCCCAGCTGGGGAGATACGTGCACGATCCTTCTCACATCATCGACCATGGCGAGCTGGACTTCGAAGATGGGGAGACTTTTACAAAAGTTCCATTAGAGATTGAGCATCGACAGGTGTGGGTCCTTTGTGGACAGTCGATGCCTCCAGTGCGCATTCACTGGTAGCATGAGAACCTCCAAGAGAGCACATGGGAGCGGTAATCTTAGATGCAAGCTCATTACCCACACTTGTTAACTTAGTATGAGTTGTAGATTATGGGTATGTAAAGCCCTAAGGTGGGGATAATGTAAAGACCCGGATTTTCCATGTAATTTTTTTATTTAAATGAGAATTATAAGACTCCAAAAAAAATGACGGCATATGATTCTGAGGCCCAGTGTTCCCAGAATCAATTTCTGATGTTTTGTTCGGGTACGTTCAGTGAAAGTTCGGGAGGGTTTTTATAACTTTTGAACCGGTGCTTGGAATTGAAATCTGAGGATGTTGTTGAACTCGCAGCGCTGGTATTCACTTAAGAATATTATCACCTTGACGACTGTTGGTTGAGGGTGAATGTCAGTTTTTGGGTTTTTTGTGGAAACCATAATGTAAAATAAACACATGTTTTATTTTATTTTATCTGTTGTAACCACCCATGTGGAAGCTAGAAGTGGGGACCACCACACCTTAACCTACCATGAAAGGTTATGGCGGTGGGGACCACCACACCTTAACCACCCATGAGTTATGGTGGTGGGGACAACCTAAGGTTTATCCCTCATAATGGGAAGGGGAGATGAAACCTCTCAACTCCCTCAATTAATTTTATGTGTCGACGTAAAATTAAATGCTTTCAATTTTATTTTATTTTTCAACGTAAAATTTAATGCCTTAAATTTGATTTTATGTTTCAAAATTAAATTAAATCGTATCAGTTGTTTTTTATGTTGGATATTTCTTTTCCTTCACGGTGGAATTGGGGAAAGGATTCTCTTTAGAGAATTGGTAGGTGCTCTTGGGAGAAATATTCTCCAACGAAGAATGCTTCCTCCTTGAAGAATGCTGATGAGGAACGTCTTCGACTTCTTCCTCAGAAGCACCTTGCGGAGGAAACCGATGTGAGACGTCATCGACGACCGACCTTCCCTCCTCATCATCATCAATGAACCGATGCACGAGCTCGATATCAGAGGTTTGTGGTGGACGTGACGAATGACGATGACTCTGTATTCATCCCCATGACACAGCCGACAAACAACAAAAATGGTAGGGGGTTATTATCGAATTCTTGAATCTTTTTTATTATTATCCTCGTTCTTGGTTCATGATTAAAGTAGATCCACTTTCTACCACTCTAAACGCAGAGGGTGCGGGAAAAAATAACATGGCCCGACCCTGCTGCCGATCTCCTTTGGTGTTCTTCATGGTGGAGAAGGACGAAAACCTACAAGGAGGAGCACAAGAATGGCGGTTGGCACGCTCATTGGCCGCGACAAAGGCAATGACGCACAGCACCGCTCCGCGGCATCGCAGCCCCACCACGCCCTCACCAGAACCCCCCGGCCGAGCCACCCGCACCCTCACAGAATCCCCCGGCAAAGCCACCCGTAGCCTCCGCACGCCCCGCGGCTCCACGGCTCCACCGTCTGCATGCCCCGCATGCCCCACGCACCCAAGGGCTCCATCATTCGCACGCCCGGCGCACCCTGTGGCTTCGCCGTCCGCGCGGCCCACCCCGCCGTTGGTCGATCCCGCCCACTGGCCGAACCAGCTCGCCGGCCCCTCGCGGATCCCCAGATGAATCAGGCCGCACCCTCGCGGAGCCCCGTCCGAGCTGCCTGCACCCTCATGGCGCCTCAGCGGAACCGTCCCCAGCCTCAAGGTCGAGCTGCCCTGAGCCGCACCCCCTCGCGGTGCCCTCTGCGCCGAAACGCCCTCACGGAACCCTCTGAGCTGAGCCTCCCCCTCACGGCGCCCTCCTGCCTTAACCACCCTTACACCAACCTACAGCCGGTCCATGCCCTCGCTGCTGGTTCGCGTTCTCACGGCTGGTATGCACCCTTGCGGCCGGTCTGTGCCCTCGCATCCCTCTATGACCCCCTCACGGCATACTGGGAGGGGCCCAGTTGGCCAGGCTAAACCTAACGGGCCGGACCACCCAACGGGCTGGTCCGAGCCTAACCGCGTCGGCCCCGACTAGGTCAGGCTGGGTCGGTCCAACCGGGTCGGACCGGATCGGGGCCCACTTCAACCCTTTACTTTTTTTGGCAATATCTTTGGCACCGGATGTCCATTTGAGGAACCATCAGAAGCATTGGTAATCTTGGGGCCTGGCAGTCTCTCTGAGTGTTCCCCACTAATTTTTGGGGTATAGTTGAGATACGGTCTGGTTGGATCGTGCACGAATCCAACCAGGCCCTCGGGACTAAAAGGATAATAACTCACAAACCGGGCATCCGATTGATGTGTTGCTTGTTGCGTTGAGACCCCTTTGACGTGACATACATTTGAGATACTTCTTCGTGGGACTTCGTGATAGTTAGAGTATCGACTAATAGCTCGTGTAGCAGATCCTTCTAGTGACGAGAAAGCAGCGAGCGGAGACCTAGTAGCTAGCTGAGACCTGACGACTACTGATCATTTGACTTTGAGTGATTTTACTAGCCTAGTGGGGAGCACCTGGTTGTAGTGGTAGACCCAAGATGGAGGAGCACCTGCTTGTGATGGCAGACCCACGGTGGGATGTGCCTCTGTTTTTCGCAGCAGACCCACAGTACTTGACAGGAGGAGTACATCAACAGTCCAAGGTTTGTGGGAAGCGTGCTTGGTGTCATAGTAGGCCCACTGTACTTGATTGAGTAGGAGTTCTCCAGCATCCGAGGTTTCGATAATGTTAATAAAATCTTGGTTGAGCTGAGTCAGTTTTTCTATGTTTTCCTCATGATTGAGATGGATCATTTGATAACTTAGGTATATGTATGGTCATATACCTATGTAAGGTTATCTGTTGATTTTATACTTTGTGTTTTATCCTTGATTGATTTTCTGGGACCTAGAGGGTGTCAGGGTCCCTGCCGAGTATCGTTATACTCAACCCTACACGGGCTATGTTTGTACCTTGTTGTCTTGGATGCAAACAACAGACAACAATGATGGAGGCTGAGAGTACCAGGACTGGACGGTACTTGGAGGTGGATCTTACGATGATTCTATACCCGGAGGAGACGGACGGACGTGGAGTGCTGAGGAGGAGGCGATCTATACCTACCATTCATGTAGAAACCTCAGAGGATGACCCAATAGTTGTTTTCCTTTTTCTTCAGTTTTGGTTGTACTTTCAGTTCCTTGTACTTTTACAGTTGGGCTTGTATTACCAGCCACTTTTATTTTTCAACACTCTTTTGTTATATAGTTTACTTAGTCTTTTGAATCCAGCAGTTTGCTTTGTTGTGTGAGTTTACATGTTATAAAGGCAATTTCTTCCCGGTTTTAGGGGATTACACCTTTGGTGCTAGTCGCCATCCCTTGGCCTATAGAAGGCGGGCTTGGGGTAGTCACGGAACGGGCCTCGGGGACAGGTCTTGACATTACATGTCATAATAAGGGATGTTGGGTGAAAAACTAAACCCATATTTAATGAATGGGGAATATTTAGGTGAATTAGACATTGAACATAATTTATATGCTTCAAAAAATTGGTTATTAGATAGAAATTATCATTTTTAAATTTATTAAAAAAATTAACCAATTTAATTTAAAAATATTTCCCAAGGGGATGTAGATCTATGAGTATCCAATCAGGAAAAACTTGATTTTTTAGCTATCAGGGACTATCAACTCA
Organism: Viscum album; assembly: GCA_963277665.1. Classification (NCBI taxonomy): domain Eukaryota; kingdom Viridiplantae; phylum Streptophyta; class Magnoliopsida; order Santalales; family Viscaceae; genus Viscum; species Viscum album. The sequence continues at coordinate 1,041,770,364 of OY728165.1, forward strand.
CATTATTAATTGGATTTATATTGGTTTTAATTTACTTTTATTATGTACCATTAGTTACCAGAAAATATTTTTTATCTAGACTTTATAGAGATGTTTTTATGTTTTAGATTAGAAATTATTTTTTGTTCTTTTATAAATATGGTATTTGTTATGGTAAGACAAATTTAAATAAAATTCCCAATCTAACATCTCAATATTTTATGAAATTTCTTATTTATAATTAATTTAAATTTGTTAATTATTTCAATAAAGGAAATACATTGTCTAGATGGTGTTACATGCAACATCATGTTTATCGTTCAGTATGCACAATTTTGAGCTTCTTCAACGGCTTGTGTTATACTCAATATTGTGTTTTACCAAACAAAACATACACTATTAGAATTTTATATGATTGTTATCAAATATATTTAGTAATGGAGGGAATGAATAATACTAAATAAATTATAAAAATATGGTCTACACTTTTTTATGAAATTAATCCATTGGATAGAAATTAGTTATCATTTAAAATAACAACTAATTGAATATAAAGTAAATGTTTTTATATAAAACCATTTTTATTCTCTTAAAGGGATTTTATGATAACAAATTAAATTAATCACAATTTGTGAGAGAAATTAATTAAATTTATATTTTCTATATTCAATAATTTTTTAAAAAAAATCACCAACTATGTTTAATTGTCATAAAATAATAACAAATACAATTTTAAGCATAATAAGTTGTATTGGTCTAAAAGACAGTTTTACCGTCATTTAAAAGAAGAAATGTTTTAAAACAATATTTAAACCCATGAAAAATATTATTTGGAAAAATAAAGATTATTTTTTATAATTTAATATCAATATTTACTTTGGATGAATTTTTTGTATTTTTTTGAGAAGTTTCATTTGTTTGATAAATAGTGAAAATGTTGGATTTTAATGGAAAACTTCTTTTTTCATCTAAATATTTTATAGTGTGAAATATTATTTTTTTAATGTATAATTACATAAATTTTATTTTAATTAATAATATTTTGTCATTTGAATCATTTTAATTTTGACTTTTTATTTAAAAAACATACTAAACATTTTATCTTCTCACTTAAAACACGCTTTCCCATTACCTCTGTGGGATTAATTTTATATCAAATTCTAACACTTTTGATAATAGAATTTGAAAAATTGGATTCTATATTTTTAATAATAAAAATTTATATGTTCTATCACGACCAAATTATTTTTTTACCAAAAGGATTAGCAAAAAAATAAAAAATTAATTACAATGATTAAGGTAAAAAATAAGTATACTTAGTTGTTAATCATTAATCATAAGGGGCCAAAGGTATTAGAATCATGTATGGAACCCATGTTTTTAGACATATATATCGACCAAATAACTTATTTTATTTAATTTTCTTTATTATTGTAGACACATTATGTGTTTGATACCTCCCAATATTAATTATCATTTTTTATTTACTAGAATTCCATTACTCTTGCACTATAAAGGGAATTCACTCTCCCCCTATTCACACCTCTCTAACCTATTTTTATCATCCATAAACTTCCAAAACACACTCCAAAAATTCCTCCTCTAATCCTAGAAGGATCACATTTGATATTAATAAAACCAAAGAATTACATTAGTGTAAAGTAAACAGAATTACCTGACGAAGAGGTAACATTATTCAATGAGAACATTTGTTTTATTTTATTCTCCACTCTAAAATTATTTTTTTATAATTATTATATAATAACATCAGTATAAAAATATAATAAGATGTTATTATGTTAATTTTATGACATATATCTTTACAAACTTCCATTTAATGGGATACATGATCATCATCTATGTGTCCGGTAGACTACCGCCTCACTAACTAATTTTGTTTGTTCATCCATTACCACATATAAATATTAGGAATAATAATAAAAATAATATTTTTATAAGATATATATGATATTTATGATGTATTTATTATTCATTAACTATTATTTAATGAATACCTTTATGGATTCCATTTTTTAGGTATACAAAAATATCATTTCTAGACATGTGGATTACTACCTATTCAAAGTGATGTGATTGGTTCATGCCTTAAACAAATGAATTAATGATGGTTTTAACAAAAATATATGATATAAATTAATTATATATGATATTAATAAGATAATTACTATTTAAAAAATAGAATATATCACTTGAATCATACATTTCTACACACTGAAAAAGTGATAATGTTGTGTGTGTACATGTGGAGTACTGCCTCCTCAAAGTGACACGATTCTTTCTTTTTTCCCCACCACATCACAAAAATGGTATAAATATATAAATATTTATAATTAAATAAAATTTTATTATGTTATAATGGTAGTTATGGAAACAAAAATGTTACTTAGCATCTTTTGAAAATAATAATTGAAAAATGGGAGCCTTACTCATGTGTATGTAGGACCTATCGTCTCAATGATTGAAACATTAGATCATTTTTCATAACCATATTGCATGATTGGTTTTTAAATAATAAATTATCTATAAACATGACGGTAAAATCATCAGTATTATATAGAAAATGTTTAAATAATGACCCATTTGACCACTGTTGAACTACCAAAATTTTCTTGGACACAAAAACCAAATATGGACTATATACTTGATGGAAACTTATTATTATATATAATTCATTTAAACATGGTAATAATTGATATAAAATAATTGGTAATATAAAAATGAATAATAAAACATGTAAATAATTAAAATAATTTTATTATTTAGAAAGATAAGGAACATGGGTGACATGTTGAACTCAAGCTAATGTGATTTCTAGTCTCATTTTTATTTCTATGATACTTATGAAACATTCATCACTAATATTTTTGTAGTGTATATACTACCATATTAAAAAAATTAATGAATTTAATATATGTAATTATATAAAATGGTTAAACTTTTTTAATATTTCATGGATTTTATGATTCAATATTTTCACAATTATTAAGGGGTTTTCTCGTCTCACTTTTATTTTTTGAGATCCATGTCATATTGACGAATTATTTTTGTTGTGTGGTGTATATATTTATAGTGCATTTATTTCATTATTTATATAAATATATTTATGGGGATTTAAATATCCATCTATGTATATTTATTTCATTGTATTTATGGTTTCAAAGTTACCAAAATTGTCTTGGGTTTCTGTCACAATTTTCCTTCCTTGTGATTTTTATTATGTTATACACCTATATAGTTTTATAAAGTGTATATTATTTCCATTTTACAAGTTATATCATGATTATATTTATTTTCATGATATTATAAGTTTCATTTAATCTAATTTTTTTCCTGGTGATTATAATTCATGTTACCAAGTGGTAAGAGTGTTTTGTTAAAATCTCATTATTTACCAAGTTTGGGCATGTTTAATTATCCATTGTTGAAATTTTATAATTAACTTAACTTATCTTCTCCTATGGTCATTCATGATAATTTAATTTAATAGTACCACTTTTTCACTATTTGGTACTTTGTATAATTGAGAAATTATTTTATGGTAATATGAAGTTATTTCTCCCTTTAGTTAGAAATCTATTTTCATTGAAAATCTAGTTTTCTAAAAAAGTCAAAAAAAAATGATCATATAATGGTATTTAAATTCAAAAAAATAAACAAACCTTATTGTTAATTATGATTTAATGTGGATATTTTGTAATGGTACCCACCTCATTCAGTCTCTGGATGGATTAATATTGTTTCAACAAGATTCGTATGGAACTTGTTTCTTCTCCACAAGATTACCATGGTTCAATGAGACTACTATAAAACTAATTTATATTCCACATGTTAATTATTTATAGAATATTCTGAAATAAAACCAATTTTATTTCCACATTTTTATCATGTTTTTATTTTTTTCGTGATGAAATTGTTTTATTCATGGAGATTTATCATTATATGAAATGGGTGATCCTAATATAGCTTATATGATAGGTTGAGCCCTATTATGTCTCACGGGTGTTCCCAGAATAGATTATATGAAGGTTTGATACTCATTATATATACTAGTAAATGGTCGATACAGAGGTTTATCCCTAATATAGGTCTCTAATTCATTGGATAATGGTAAGGTTAGAAGTCAGTTGTATAATTATTCCAATTAAAAGGGGTTCGAAATGGTTTTATTGAAGTGATGCTCTAACTTAACAAAAAGGGTATTAATTACTTTTTATGGGTTTATAATGTTTATAATGAAAAATATTGGCCTCAAATGGATCTATATTATTTATTCTAATGAATTGTTAAATTTCAATGTTTTCATGTTTTATGATACATGTATTGATTGGTATGAGTTAATTTATATTTTTCTCATGCACTTTTATCATGTCATAATACACTTATGAACTCTTATGTGCATTTATAATGTTTAATTGTTAAAGCTGGTTTTCAGCAATACATAGCATCTGATGTCACACATATTATGTTTTGTATTCCTCCATTTACTAATGAGTGATGTCAAAAAAGTTATGTCTAGAAATATTTTTATATGAATGATGATGATGTATTAATGTGAAAATAATAGCTGGGTTAAGTGTGAGAAATTATCATTAATTGTAATGTGAATTGTGAATGAACAATATTTTCTTAATTTATTAAAATAATAAACATAAAAGGTTCTCCAGAATCTATGTGATCCATGTTTTTCTTTTGATTTAACATGTTTAAATGAAATATTTTATTCGCAATTATTAGCATCAATGATTTGAATGTAAAGGTATAGATTTCTGAATATGATCTAGTGTTGTATGACCTGGCTATTATATATTGTATTAAATGTCATATTAGATAAGATTTTATATTAGGATGTTTTCATGTGAGGTTCTCTTAAGATTTATGAATAGTGTCATATGACTATAAGCCAAAGGTTGATCATATGTTCAAATTCTTAGATACCCTTTAGAGGTTTTATGTGATGAAATATTAATTTTATTAATGGTATTGTTGGGATAAGTTTATTTGGAGTGTTTTATTTTTAAACCCTAGGTTGAAAAAAATGTGTTTTTATATAGGAATTAAATTTCAGGATTAATTAAAAAATGGCAGGACAACCAGTATACGTGGTGAAAACCCGTCACATCTAGCAAGGAGGTGAGTATTGAACACATGATTGAAGGAAGATAAGGTATTATTGCTTACCAATGGCAAGTGTGATGTCAAATTTAGTGTGAAAATATTTATGTAAATATTATTTATATTTCAAAAATATATGGTATTATTTTTTAGGAATAATGGTTTATTTATTTTGGTATAATTTATAATAAAATACTAAATATATTTGGGTCTTTAAAAAGGTCATTAAATGTTTTAAGAATAGTTTTTGTGTAATTTTTTAGTTTTAACCTTTGGTGTTGATATTGAATTTTTATGATTAATGTATCATATGAAGCATTATTCTTTTGGATAATTATCATACCATGTGACTCCATTTTTTATTTTATTAATTTCTATATACTTAAGGAATATATTAGTATTGAATATATGGTTATGTGGTTATTAAAAGATGATTTTAGTGCATCAAGAATTAAAAATTCATCTTGAATAATCATCATTTGTTTAAAAGTTAATACTATGGTGGAAATATAAAAAATGATTAAATTAGACTCAAAATGTAAGTATATTTTCATATTCTCCTATTCAAGATGGTATGAAAATTCCTTAGCCCTAGGAAAAATGATCCTTGAAATAAACTTTTGTCCCTTTATCATATTTTCTGAAGATATTAACAAAATTTTCCACACTTGTTTTTCTTGTGTTTTTTCTTTTACATCCTATTTACCACGTTATCTACAACTCTTTATTAACTCATAGGAATTAGTATTCTCTTCCAAATCGATTTTTTAATTTCCCACCAATGATCCCCTATTCTTGATCATAGTTATATGTTGAGGTGACCATTGTATTTCCCACATTCTGTGTTTTCGTGAAGTTATATTTATTTCTTTTTATAATGTGGGTTTCAATTAAGGAATTTAAATATGTAAATATGTTGATAACCAAGATGAATTTCAGTGTAGAAATTAATTTTAATGGAGGTAGGATGTAACATCTCAAAATTTTATTAAATATAATCTTTGAAATTAATTTAAATTATATAATATATTGTGTTACACATAATTAATGTGTATAATATTTTACACACAACTCCATGTTTGTCTTCTAGTACACGCAACATCGAGTGTCTTTGATAACTTTTGTAATACGCAACACTGAGTTTTACCAAACAAAAATATACTATTTATATATAATATAGTAGTTACAACCTAGTTGTTTAAATAGAGGGTATGAATTAAATAAACTATATTATGAAGATCTATATTAAGTATTATTTTAAAATTTAAATATTTTTTTAAAATGAATTATAATCAAAAATAAAAACCAAGTGAAAAAATCAATTGAATTTATAAAAAAAACTTATAAAACTAAAATAATTTAATCTAAATAATTTAAATTAATCATTATTACTGATCCAAATTAATGAAATTAACAAGTTTTATATTCAATTAAATGTTTTAAAATTCATTTAATAATTCTTAATAGAATAAAATAATAACAACTCCAATTTTAAGTATAAAAATTGTATTTTTCTAAAAGGTTTTTACAAATCACATTAATAGAATAATTGATTGAAATAATATTATATACTCTTTTATAAATTACACATGAAAAAAAAAATTCTAAGACTAATATAAAAATTTACTTTGGGTCTATTTTTTCTGAGAAGCTTCAATTTCTGATGAATATTGAAAATTATAGATTTTAATTGAAAACTCCTTTTTCATATGAATAATTTATATTGTAAAATTATATTTTTAATTTATTTTCATGTATAATTATGTCAATTTTATTTCATCAATCTAATATAGATCATTTTAAAAATCTTAGTATTTTGTTTAGATATGAAAAGCATAGTAATCATTTGGGCTTTTCACATTTAAACCACTCTTTCCTGTCACTCCTGGGAGTTTAATTTTAAATGAAATTTTGAAATGTCTATGAATTTAATTTATAAATTTTTTTATAAATTTTTAATAACTATAATTTATCACTTATAGTAATGTAGACATATTTTTTGACTAAAAAAATATTGAAATCAATGAAAATTAATCACAATTATTAAATTAAAAACTGGTTTTATATTGTGATTATACATTAATCATGAAGGGAAAATGACCTATAATGTTCTCAAAACACATTTTTCTAAACATAAATAAAAAATATATCCAATTTTATCTATTTTTTTTATTATTTTATACATGCTATGCAATGAATACCTCTCAATAGTGTTTATATTTTTGTATTTTCATAGTTTCCACTCATAACCCTCTTTAAAAGTGCATTCACTCTCCCCCTCTATTCACACATCTCAGTACCCATTGGATCATCAAAAGACTAGTAAAAAACCCATACACTTATCATATAATCATGAAATTGGGAAAAAAATAAAACCAATCATGTCCTTTGGTGAAAAATAAAAGGAGTTATATGAAGAATAGGTAACATTCTTTAACGAGCGCTTTTGTTTTATTTAATTATCCACCCATTCAATTTATTTATATCATTAACATATAATAACAATAGTATATTAAATATTATGAGATGTTTTTTTGTTATGTTTATTAAATATGAAATCACAAAACCCAAACAAATTGGATACACAATCATCGTTCATTTGTACGGTAGAGAACTGTATCATGAACTGATGTCATTCTTTCATTCATTACCATCACTCAAGGTTGGGAATAATTACATACATACTATTTTTCTAATATATATATCATATTTATTATTTATTTATTCTTATAGTATAATTAAATATTATATAGCTTCATGATATCCATTTTTTAAAAATACTATCACATCATTTCTGGACGTGTGGACTACTGCATACCCAAATGAATATGATACATTCACGATTTACCTGGAATATATTAAGGATGGGTTTAATGAACATGTAGAACATACATATAAAATATATTAAGTTTATGAAATAATTATCTTTATTAAAAAATTATATACCACTTTATTTATACATTATCAAACACTAAAATGGTGATAACGTTGTTTGTGGGTGTCTGGACTACCGCCTCTTCAAAAGATTGTGATGCTTATGTTTTCACTAGCACATCACAATAATGATAGATATAAGTATGTATAATTATCTAAAATTTAATTTATGATATAATTTCAAACCATTGAAAATAAATTTTTCATACCTTCTTATGATAATGATCTTTGAAAAATGTGAATGCTACTTATGCGTACGTAAGACATACCATCTACATGATTGTAATGTTCGTTCATTTTTCAGAAAAATATTCAACGATATCTTTTAAAAGAATAATTTAAATTTAAATATTATGAATACTTCATGATTATTATTTTGTGTATGCTTAAATAATGATCTCTTTAACACTTTTTGACCAACCAAATTATTTTTTATAGATAAACCAAATATGGTCAAAACACATTATGTAAAATTAAAAATTTAAAAATTTACTTTTAACATGGTAATAAGTTATAAATAATTATTAATAACATTAATAAATGTTATAAATAATTTAAATATTTAACATTATTTTAGTATTCAGTAAGGTAATGAAAAATCATGACAAGTCATACTCAAGGTAATGGCAATTCTAGTCCCACATTTATTCAGTAAGGATTTTCCCATTTTCACAACTAATTTATTTGGTTTGGTGTATATAAATACCAATGAAATGTTATACCCTAAATTAAATTTCTTTCATTGTATTAAATGTTTAAATTTTTGTTATTATTTCACGGATCTCACAATTGAGATGTTAATAAACTAGTTAGTATTTTTCTCATCACACTTTTATTTCCAGGAGAGACATGTCATATACAATATTTTTGTTATTGTATAATTTATATAATTCCCATTAAATTATTTTTTGATTTATATACATAAATTTATTCTGATTTAAATATAGATTTTAGGATCTTTCTTTCATAGGTTTTATAGATTCAATGTTACTAAGAAATGACGGATTGGTTTCAAAATTTTCCTTCATTGTGATGTTGATTATGATATACATATATTACACTATATGTCATTTATACTTCCATATTGACTTTTTACATCCAATTATTATTATTTTCATGGTTTTATATGTTTTATTTATTCTCATAATTTCATGGGGATTATAATTCATTCACTAATGTGGTACCATTATTTTTTATAATAACATCCTTTATTGGGATTTTGAATGATTAAGTCGGAACTATTCGTGTCTTATAATTCTCATGAATTATTGTATCCTTGGTTATTACTTATATTTTCATTTAATAGTCCCATCTTTTCGCACTTTCTTCCGTAGAATAATTGAGACAACATATTTAATGAAATAAGACATTATTTATCTCTTTGGTAGGAAATAGGTTTTCCTCCAAAATTTTGTTCTCCAAAAATGATTTTAATCATATTTTAATGAAATTACATCCACAAAAAGAAATAGACATTGTTTTTACTTATGAAAAAATTGGGATATTTTGTAATGATAGAGTCATCATTCTTCCTCTGGATTGATTAATATTATTTCAATGAGATTCTTATAGAAACCATTTACTCTCCATGAGATAACCATGATTAAAATAGATTGTTATGTAACCCATTTCATATACATAATTCAATTATGAAAAAGAATATATTAATAAGAAGCCCATTTCTTTTCCATTAGGGTTATCATATTTTTATATTTTTTTATGATGAAAGTGTTTGATTCTTGGTACATGAGCCTTATATTAAATGGGTAAACCCAATACAAATTATATGAAGGGTTGAACCCCATTATAGATCGTGGGTGAGCCTGCTATATCTTATACAAAGGGTTGATCCACATTATAGCTAATGGAAAATGGTTGAGGCCTATATACCTTATAAGAAGGGTGATACCCATTATATATCACCAATGAATTGGGTGATTATAATGTGATAAGATTATCATATGGTTATTACAATTAAATAGATTTTAAAAGGGGATTTATGTTAGTGATGATCCAAGTTAACAAAAAGGGTTTTAATATCTTATTGTGGGTTTAAAATGATTCTGGGGATCTATATTAATATCACATGGCTAGTTATTATGGATTCTAATAGGTCATACATTTGATATGTTATCATATTTGATAATACATGTATTGATGTTATTGAGTTCTGTTGTGATTCACTAATGCACTTTGATTATGTCCTCATACCTTTATGAACTGTTGTGATTATTGATTCCATTCAATTTTTAATGCTTATGCTTACACTTACTGGGCATTTTAACTCACCCTTATTTTTTTTCCTTTTACCTGAGGTCTTAATTAATGATGTTGAACGAGTTATTTATATATTTTATTTCATATGGCTAATAATGAAACATAAAATCTTCTTTTAATGTAAAACATAAATGCTTTTTTAAGTGGGATCGATTCACTTTTAGTGTCTTTTGAATGGTTTATGTAGAGGTTTATTCCTAATTATCTGAAACTATAAACCTAAAAATTCATATAGAATGTAATTGATCCATGTTTTCACTTTAATTTTGTAAGGTTTTGTTGAAAAATTTGGGTCACAACTATCAAAATCAAAGGTAGGAATCTAAATATATGGATTTCTACATCGGGTCTGGTAATGGGGGAACATGAATGTTATACCGTATGTGATGGTTTATGAAAAAATTATAAAGGAAATTGGTAAGAAATCTTATTCACATGAAAAATACAAAACCCAACTATGGAATCAATGGTAAACATGATGTATTTAAATAAATTATAACAAGAAGTAAATTTATATGAATTGAACTAGAACCACTTATTATATGACACATTTTTCCTGGTAAAATAGCCAAAGACCAATTTAGTGGAAAATGTGAAATTCTGAAATTGATTCTTGAACTAGTTCATACAATCATATGTGAACTATTTCATATTTAGGAAAGGGGTGTGTACTCCATGTTTATAACTTTTAATTATGATTTTAGTAGACATGGATATGTCTACTTATTGAGGAATAATTTGGAGTCTTTTGATAAATTTATAGAATAAAAGAATGATCTTGACAACCATCATGGCATGAAGATTATGAAACATAAATCCAACTGTGGTGAAAAATATATTAATCAATACTTCATTGATTAATTTTTATAGTTTTAACCCCTATATTTATTCAATTGTTCTAATATACCTCATTGGAATTTTTTAGCGGAATGGAGGAACAATAACATTTAGACACAATGATATCCATAAAGAGTCATTGTAACACCCCAAGGTTTTAAAAAATAAATTGAAATGAATGAAATATTGATTCTATACATAATAAAACGTTTTTAAGGAGAATGTTGTAAACTATCTGTTAACCATAATTTTCCCACTTCTATGATTTGAATTTCAAAAAAATAGACATATATGGTTGTGATAAGAAAGTGATTTGGAGTCTGATAGAACCAACTGTATTTTTTTGGTGAATAGTAACACACCCTTTTGAATAGTAATATGAATAGTAATATGAACCTTATGAATAGTATATCATATTATTATTTTATTTTATTAAGGTTATAAGATAATGATATCTTCATTAATTTTTCATGCGTATATAAAATTAGTTAGAGTTTCAAAAATTTTATCATTGGAATAAAATAATAATTTATTTAAAAATTAAATTAATCATTTTAGAAAATTATTTATTAAAAAAATGGAGTTCATTTTCAAATTTGACACATCAAAAAATTATTTGGGGTAGTAATTTGGGATTTCTTTAAATACATGAATATTTAGTGAATAGTGAAATTGGATACATACGAAATATGATAAATAAATGAATTTTTTCATCATGATTGACTCATGAATAATGTAAATTTCCATTGGTTTGAAATAACATGAATGTATTACTATTTTCGGTAACATAAATCCATACTATTCATAGTTTTGAGAAAAAAAAATATTAAATTAATGATTAAAATAATGTAAAACTCCTCCTCTCCTCTACTATAAATACCACCCTCACCCCCACTTCCTCTCACACCTCTCAAAATATGTCCATTGCCTAAGTTATATCCAATCCCATTCCCAAGGAACTTCCCAATCTTAATGACCTTCTGGTCTCACTAATATAACAAAACCAAAGTATTTAAGAATAATTTCAAGGAAATTAGATCAAGAGGTAAGAAACCCTTTCATTTTCTTATGGTTTATTTCCAATTCATTTTCTTTTCATATAATCCCTTCCCATCACCTTATCAAAGAGGTATTAAACCTCCAAAAATCATATTTAATTTGGATTTTCTTATATTTATGGAAAAAAGTCATCATAATTCTTCCTCTCATAATCCTATTATTCAAAATTTAAAATGACATTTATGATGTGCCGATTTACCAAAATCCGGGATGATATGTTTCAAATTTCCATTCATTCCCTAAAAAGTGGTTTTAAAATAATATTAATGGTTAAAAAAGATTTTGAATTGTATTATATATTCTATTTAATGATATTTAGTTAACATATATAGATAATATTATGTTCTATAATGAAACTAGTTCACGATTATCAATGAACTACCAAAATGATCTAAACTGTTATCACTAAAGATTTATCTAATGATTCATACTCATAACATATAAAAATAATAATTTATGATATAATTGAATATTTTGTAAGCATATGAGTACTATTCCATTCCACTTCTATAATTTCATTTTCATATAACAAGGAAATCAAATACAAAACCGGCCATACAAATCGTGTAAAGAACGCACCCGAGACAACAGAACGAACAAAATACGAATACATAAAGGTTGAAATGATGTTATGAAATGAGAATATATGGTGTTATAAACATTAATATTTTTATGTAATATATTAATAAAACTCTTAAGACCATTATACAAGAGTTTAAAATGCGTTTTACCTAAGAAAAAATAAGGTAAGGGAATTATTAACCAAATTTCCATTCTTTAGGTTAACCTTATACTACATAAATTATATGGTATTAAAAAAATTTGTGTGGTGAATTTTCTTTATATTATGTTTAATTATGTGTATTTATAGTTTATAAAAATGTTCCATCCACTCTATTAATTCTCAATTCAATTATATCATATTTGTAACGGGATTTTCTATTAAAATCCTCTTTTTAAATTCTATTTTACAAAATTAAAAAGAAATATTTTTTTGAAGTTATTCACATTGTATTATTATCTTATGCTTATTTTGAATTACTTATGATGATGTTTTTGCCCTATATCTCCATATAATTCATTTTTTATGTGTATGTTGGAGGTTGTATGTATGGTTACTTCATGTCTAACTATGGTGGTTACACAATAAGGTAGTGGTGAGGGTTGCATTTTATGGTAGAAGTGAGGGTAAAAAATTATAAGGGGGTCGAAATAGTTACAAAATAATATAAATAATTCCATAATATAACTTTATGGTTCTATTAAGGTTCTTAGTGTTTTGTGGAAGTATCATTATAATATCATTTTTCACAAAGTAAGTATATATGGGTGTCAAGTATGTCTTTTCAGAAATCATTTAATACGTTGACATGTATTCAGGGAAAAAAAATTTCTATCCTTATTTTTATATCCCTTAATAAGATTTTTGTTCTCATCCCGTGTTTTTAAATGAATTTTATATGTTATAAGGATTTTTAAGAGAAATAATGAAGTCGTGTTAAATGTTATGATGAGTTTTCAATGAACTCGTACTACAGATTTCTGTTTAGAATTTTATATTTTGGAATAAATGTATTCTATTCTAATGGTAACCACTTTTTATTCTTGTGGGTTGATATGTATGATTTATTTCCTAATGTTATAAAAATCTGAAACCGAAATATCATTTGGAATTTAAAAAAGTGAAATCTAGTTGACATAACTAGAATATGTAATGTTTAAGGACGAGACCTTACTGTTGGTAAAAGAAAACGATTTAGATAACTTTAGGAGTTATTATAATGTTGACAGAATACCATAAATGATGTTTAACTTATGTTTAAGTTTAAATGGTATCGAATTTAAATATTACATTTTTTCTTCATCTATGATATGTATGTTTAGAATTGTTTTCAAAATAAGAAATAGGGAATCTAAAGTTGGAAGGAACCAAGAAGCTGATATATTTCTGAATTCACAAATGGGAATGGTGGGAATTGAAATCGGGTATTTTTTTATAGTAATAGATTAGCTGACATTGGCAATAAATGGTGGTGGAATCCACAAAAGAGATTAATCATTGCTAGCACAAAGGTATATGATGATAATGGAACATTTTATGAGGAAACATCCTCATAATTTAAATGAATCATCTGACCCAGTAGTGGCTAAAGGATGGATTAAATCCCTTGAAATGTTATTAAATGTTCAAGGATGTAAAGATAATCAAAATATAAGTCTTTCCATTTATTTTTTTGATTGTGAATCTGATCAATGGTGGTCTATGGTCAAGAATATCATGGACAGATGGAAGATTGATTCCTTAGAGTGGGATGACTTTAAAAGTATTTTCCACGAAAAATGTTTTCCAAAGGTGGTTCAACTTAGGATAGAGAAGAAATTACATGAATTGAGAGAAAAGGAGAAAGATTAATTGGACATGTATGAAGAATACTCCATCCCACTGGAAATGTATTCTCCAAATATTATTTGGGTTCTTGATAGAAAAATCAACTATTTTCTATACATGATTAAATCCAATATATAGAAGGGAATTGGATTCCTGGGAGTTCAAAATCAATGAGAAACATGTCTAATTTGTTGGTAGGGTATGAATGGAGTTCACTAATAGTCACATGTACTTTGAGAACGAAGAGAAGAAGAGGTATAGATGGAAAGCGATGGGTAAGAATTAATCAAAGAAATATGATGGTAAAGAAGTTCAGTATCTAGTTTCTGAAGAGTGTGGTAAAAACACCCTAGGGAATGCCTTACAAAAACTGGGTGGTGTTTTCAATTTGGTATGTTTGGACATATGGAATACTATTGTAATGAAAATGATCCTAATATTAATCCTAATAAGATAACTGTAAAGTGTTTCAGATATGGTGAGATGGGTCATTATGGAAATGTCTTCCCAAAGAAAGATCTAAATGATCAGAATTATCCAGATTTAAAGTAGAATGGTGTAGTTAGATCATTTGTGAATATGTGAGTAGATTTCTGTCCATCCAATGAAGTGGTATCATGTACTTTGTGTTGTTTACTCAGATTTTTCTAAAATCTTGTTTGATATGGGGTCAACAAATTTCTTAATTTTTTAGAAAATATTGGGTAAATTAGAAATATATCCTCAAAAAATGATACTAGAAGTTATTGTTAAAACAAATGGGGGATATGTTACAACAAAGAGGAATTTTATGAATCTCCGTTTTATTATTTGTGGAAAGACATTACCTGAAATCCTTTTTGTTTTTCCTTTAGTATAGATTTATGTCATTCTAGGTATGGATTGGCTTTCTGTTTATCATTCTAAAATCGATTTTAGATCAATATATGTTTGTTTTTATAAAGAGTTTCTTTTTCTATATAAGAATGAACCCATAAAATTGATAAAATATCAAGAAGCTGAGTAACTATTGAAAGATGTAAATAGAATTTATCTTGATTATATTGTTTAAAATAAGGGAAATATTCAGATTAATGATGTGTCGGTGGTAAATTATTATCTTGATGTTTTTTATGATGAGTTACCTGGTGTTATACCTGATCGGGAGGTAAATTTCACAATTTACTTGGTTCTTAATGATAAGCCAATATCAAAGCCCCCTTATCGAATTGATCAAATGGAACTTCCTCAATTGAAAAATTAGTACCAGGATTTGCTAAATAAAGGATTTATTCTTCCTATCACTTCACCATGGCGTGCTTAGGTTTTGTTCTTTAAAAAGAAATATGGTTTAATGATACATTTCATTGATTATAGAGACTTGAATAAAATCACTATTAAAAACATGTATCTTTTTTCATAGATCAATGACTTGTTTGATCAGCTCTAGGGGCTATAGTATTTTTTGAAGTATGAACCGAGTTTGGGGTACCATCAATTGAAAGTAAAGGAAGAAGTCATCCAGAAGACTGTGTTTCATACTATTTATGGGAATTAGGAACTTTTTGTTATGAAATTTGGGTTCACTAAGGCAACATGTTGTATTCAAGGATCTTATGAGTTGAATATTTCATGAGTTCTTGGATAAGTTTTTTTTGTGTTTATTTATGAAATTATGTTATATTATAAAACTAAATAAGAGCATGAAAACTTCTAAAGGTTTTTTGAAAACATTAATGTAATGGAAATTTTATGGAGAATTTTGGAATTGTGAATTTTGGTTGCAATAGATTTCGTTTCTTGTTCATACTGTAAATTAGGATAAAATATCTATTGATCTTACCAAAATTTTTTTTGATAAATGGAAGGGACCTACAAATGTGTGAGATATTCATAGTTTTATTGTACTATCAAGTTATTACTGATAGTTTGTTAAAATCAGTGCATGGGTATCTATCCCACTATCTAAGTTAATGTGAAAAGGGTTTAAATTTGTTTGGATAGAAGAATGTGATGTCTATTTTAAGGAAATGAAGAATAGATTGGTGAATTCTCCAATTTTAGACCAACCTTTAATAAATGGTATGTTTTTCATCTATATCAATTATTAACTAAAAGGAAAAGGTGTATTTCTGATGAAAAATTATAATATAAATGATTATGATTCATGGAAACTAAAACCTCATGATTTAAATTATTCCAAAAATGATTTAGAATTAGCCGTTATGGTCTATGATTTGAAAATTTGGAGGCATAATTTATATGGAGTTGATGGTAAAATATATACCGACTATAGAAGTATGATATATATATTGCCTTAGAAGAAACTAAACATGAGGTAGATAAGTTGGCTTGAATTAATAAAGGATTATGATTTCATGATCAATTACCATTTGGGAAAATAAAAAAAGTGGATGATGCCTTTAGTCAAAAGCATCGTGCATTAATAACCATGTAACATTAAGAACATGAACCCCTAATTACTTATTTGATGTATTTTGTCTTGGAAGTTGTTGGGGTAGAAAATTACTCTATTTTGTTTCATGTTTTAGGGAATATATATTTTTCAGAAAGATTTTAGAAAGTTCATAAGGAAGAAGGGGAGCTACAAAAAAAATAGAATTGGTCAAAATGGGTTAGTTTCCAGAATTTATCTTTGATAAATATTCTGTTCTGATATTTGGAAGAAGTTTGTGTGTGACATGTGATTCTTAGATGAAGAAATAGTTGTTTTATTAGGCTCATAGTTATCCTTTTTCAGTTCATCTTGGAGGCATAAAGATGTACAAAGACCTTCAGAAGTATTACTGATGGGATGGAATGAAAAGAGATATTGCAAATTTTACTAGGAAATTATTGATAGGTCAACCGGTTAAAGTAGAGTTGTAGTTACTGAACAGAGTGCTTCATCCTTTACCAGTTCCAGAGTGGAAATGGGAAAATATATCCATGGACTTCATTATGGGACTATCAAATACTTCTTTTGGTAACAATGTAGATGGGGTTATTGTTGATCGACTGACTAAATCTACTCATTTCATTCCTATTCAAGATGCAATATCTTTGGATTATCTTTCTAGAATTTACCACAACGAGATTGTCATGTTACATGGAGTTACAACTTCAATTGTATCTAACTGTGATCACAGGTCCCCTTTAAACTTTTGGAATGGCCTTCAAATGTCATTGGGAACAGAATTAAATTTCAATATAGATTTTCATCCTCAATCAGAAGGGAAGTCAGAACAGATGATTTAGACTTTAGAGGATATTATTCGAGCATGTTTAATGGATTACCAGGGAAGTTGGGATCATTATATTTCATTTGTTGAATTTTCTTATAATAATAGTTTTTATTCTAGTATACAGATGTCACCTTGTGAGTCATTATAAGGGGAGCGGTTTCAAACTCTGAAATTTTGGAATAAGTTGGATAAAAAAAGTTTATGGGACTATAATTAGTTAAGGAAGTGGCTAAGAAAGTTAATATGATCCTTGAACACAAGAGAAAAGCTCAAAGCAGGGATAAAAGTTATGCATATAACAAGAGAATAAACTTTTCTTTTGAGGTAAGTGACCATGTTTTTCTTATAATCTCACCAAAGAAAAGTGTTAAGTGTTTTTCTAGGAAAGGAAATATAAGCCCCTGATTCATTGGACCTTAATAAATCTTGGATAAAGTTGAACCAGTTTCCTACATAGTGGATTTGTCTCTGAGTTTATCTTAGGTACGCAATGTTTTTCATGTTTTCATGTTGAGAAAGTATGTTTTGGATTCATTTAATATTTTGACCCCAGAAGCTATTCAGCTGGAATAGAACCTTTCCTATAAAGAGAAACTTGTTTTTCTTCTGGATTAAAGAGAAAAAGCATTGTAGAATAAGGTAATACACCAATATATTTTTTTGGAGAAACCACATGGTATAAGAAACAACATGTAAATATGAAAATTATATGATAAAAAGGCACCATCATTTGTTTAGTAAGTAAATAAAATTGTGAGGACGTAATTTCTAGAAGTTGGGGAGAATGAAACACCCCGGGTTTTTTAAACATTTATTGAAATTCATGGAATAATTATTTTCTACATAATGACATTTTTTTTAATGAGAGAGTTGTAAACTATTCGTTAAACTTAATTTTTCAACTTCAAGGATTTGAATTTCAAAAAACAGACATCTACCGTTGTGATTAGTAATTTATTTATAGTCTGATAGAACCAATATAATTTTTTTAGTGAATAGTAAATTATCATTATGAATAGTAATGTGACTCTTATGAATATTAAATCAAATTATTATTTTATTTTCTTAAGGTTATAACATAATGAAGTCATTATTAATTCCTCAAGGTGATATAAAATCAATTATAGTAATAAAAATTTTATTTTTGGAGTAAAAAATTTATTTTATTTAAAAATTTAATTAATCTTATCTAGAAAATTATTTTCAAAAAAATGGAGTTCATTTTCGAATTAAACACATCGAAAAATGGTTGGGTTGATTTTTTGGGATTTTCCTTAAAGAATTGAATTTTTGGTGAATAATTAAATTTGATAATTATGAAATATGATAATTAAATGAATTTCTACATCATTCATGAATCATGAATTATTTAAATGGACATTTTTATAAATCACATGCACTTATTTCTATTTTGGGTAACATTAATAAATACTATTCATAGTCTTGATCAAATATATAAAACTAATGATTAAAATAATGTAAAACCCCTCCAATTCTCCACTATAAACACAATCCTTTCACACCTATGAAGCTATGTAAATTTCCTAATTTCTACTCAATCCCCTTCCCAAGTCTCTTCCCCAAATTCAGGACCTACTGGCCTCACTGACATCCCAAAACCAAAGGCCTTAAGGAGGATCTCAAGGAGAATAGATCAAGAGGTAAGAATCCTCTTACATTTTCTAATTTTTTTCATTTAAATTCCATTTCTTTTCATATAATACCTTACCCTCCCCTTATCCAAGAAATATGAATGCTCTATAATCTTATATAATATATATTTTATTATGTTTATGGAAAATATTCATTGTTATTCTTTCTCTCTTCATCCTCTTATTCAGAAATTAAAAACACCATCTGTGATGTTCCGATTTAACAAAATCATGGATGATGTGATTTCAATTTCTATTACTTCCTTAAAAACTATTTATAAACCCATTTTAATGGTTGAAATAGATTTTAATTTTTATGATATATCCTATTTAATGTTATGGTTTTAACATATATACATAATATAATGTTATATGATCAAACTAGTTCGTGATAATCAAAGAACCACCAAAATGATCTAAATAGATATCACTAAAGATTTATATAAGGATTCATACTCCTACAATATAAACAAAAGGATTTGTGGTATAATTTTATATTATAGAGACATATGAATCCCATTTTATTCCACCTTTTTAATTTCATTTCCATATCACAAGGAAATAAAATATAAAACTGTCCATAGAAATTGTGTAATGAATACACCTGAGACAATGGAAGGAACAATATAAAAATAATTAAAGGGAGAAATGATGTTATTAAATCATAATATAAGGTTTTATAAACATGAATATTTTTTTCAAGATATTAATAACACTCATTTAACCATCATATAGGAGGTTTAAACACATTTTATGTAAGATAAAATGAGGTAAGGGAATTCTTAACACAATTTACATTCTTGGGGTTAACCTTCTACTTCAATAATTATATGGTATTAAACTTATTTTTGTGATTAATTTCATTTATATTATATTATATAATGTGTATTTTCAGATTATTTACATAATCTATCCACTCTATTAAGTCTCACTTCAATTATATGATATTTTAAAGGTATTTTCTTTTAAAATCCTCTTAAAATTCTGTTTTACAAAATTTAAAATAAATGTTTTTATGAAATTATTTATATTGTATGATTATGTTCTGGTTAATAGGAATTTTTTACGTTGAATTTTGGTACCTATATCTCCCTCTAATTCATTGGTTATTTGTAAGTTAGAGTTAGGTTGTATGGTTACTCCATGTGTAACTGTGATGGTTACACGATAATGTAGTTTTGAGGGTTACATTGTAAGGTAGTCATGAGGGTTGCAAATAATATGGTAGCTAGGAGGGTTAAAATATTATGTAATTAATTCCCCATGATTGATTTATGGTTTTATTTATTTTCTTAATTATTTGTGTAAATATCGTGGGAATCTCAAGTTTCACAATATTAGTATATATGGGTGTCAAATGTGTCTTTTTGAAAATGATTTCATATGTTTACAAGTATTCATGGACTAATTTTAATTTCCTTCTTTCCATATCCCTTTCTAAGATTTTTTTCTCATCCCATGTTTTGAAATTATTTTCATAGGTTATAATAATGTGTAATATAAATAAGGAAGTCAAGTTAAATGATATAAATATTTTTCAAAGAATTCATGTTACTATTTTCTGTTTAAAATTCTATGTTTCGGAATGAATGGATAATTTTTTAGTGGTACACAATTTCTATTGTTATGGGTTTATATGTATAAGTTGTGTCCTAACATTCTAAAATTTTAAATTAAAAAGATATTTGAGAATGTAAAGAAGGGAAATTTAGTTGAAATAACTAGAATATCTGATGTTTAATGATGGGACCTTATAGTTGGTATCAAAGCATGGTTTAGATAACTTAAAGAGTTAGTATGAAGTTTAAGAATACAAAAAAATGATTTTTACCTTATTTTTATGTTTAAATGGTATAGCATTTAAATATTACCATGTTGCTTCATCTAGGATATGTCTGTTAATAATGGTTTTTTACAGAACAAACATGGAAGCTGAAGATGGAAGGAAGTGAGAGGCTGATACCTTACCGAATTCGCAACTGAGAATGGTGGGAATTAGAATCGATAAGTTTGTAAAGGTAATTTCTCACCTATAAAAAAAATAAACAGAGGTGGAATCCATGAAAGAGAATAATCGGAGCTACCACAAATTTACATGAAGATAGTGGAATATATTATTAGGCAAC
The DNA here is from genome assembly GCA_963277665.1 of Viscum album. Classification (NCBI taxonomy): domain Eukaryota; kingdom Viridiplantae; phylum Streptophyta; class Magnoliopsida; order Santalales; family Viscaceae; genus Viscum; species Viscum album. Next base: position 1,041,791,974 of record OY728165.1, read on the forward strand.
ACCCTCCAGCTTTCAGTGGATATTATGATCTAGTAGTTACTAAATGATGGATTAAATTCCTTGAAAAGATATCTGATGTTATGGTATTTTCATATATTAAAAATTTATTTCTATACATTTCTCATTTTTAAATTGAATCATATTAATGGTCTTTAATGGTCAACAATATCATGGATAGAGAGGATATTGATGCCTTAGAGTGGGATGAATTTATAAGTATTTTCCTTGAAAAATATTTCTTGTAGGGGGTTTGACCTAGGATGGAGAAGTAATTCATGGAATTGAGAAGAAATGAGGGAGATTCAGTGGCCATATATGTAACACCCCAAGCTTCCTCGGTAAGTTTCCTTTCGAATAATGCAATGATGTGCATTGTACGCAACTTCGAGATTTTAACACACCACAACCAATCAAACTAGCCGTTATGAATAGTAATACCTACTTTTTGAAATTATATATATTTTATATTTCAAAATGGACTTCATTTTTTGATTCGGAATATCGAATTTAGCCTAAGGTGAAATTTTGGTACTTTTCGGATAACTTTCATATTTTGATGAATAGTGAAAATTACTAAATTTTAATTAAAAACAACTTTTTTAATCAAAATAATTAATAGTGATAAATTGTGAATTTGAGTTGTTTTAAAGTATATTTAGAATATATTTTTACCATTTAATATAATTTTGGTCATTGGACATAATTTTATAATTAAACCGAACATAAACAAGTGTCAATCTTTTGATAGTTATTATCTCTTAAAAACACGCTTTTTGTTTTGACAGCGGGAATTAATTTTAAATTAATTTCTGCCAATTCTTTGTTTTGAATTTAGAAAAATTGATTCCATATTTGGAATCAGGATGTCCAAATTGTGTAAATAGGTAACTTTTATTTTTAGACATTTTGAATAATTACTGCGGTAAATATTTTATTTACCATGGTTAAGGGTAAATCCGGTAAATAAGGGTTAAAAAAAATAATATTATAATAATACTAAATTACCCTAAAATGTGTCTTAACCCTATTGGTTGATACAGGGTCGACCATGGGCATCTTTGGGTCAATTTGGGGACCCCATGGATCCACTTGTAAGTGATAATGACACTTTATATTAATTAAGTTAAAATGAATACAAAAATGACACAAGCATATATCTTTTAGCAAAACAATTGTTACATAGGGTTATATATGCTGGATTTTAGATTATAAATATTCATTAGAAATCTAAAAAGATTTCATACATAATTATATTTTATTTATAATTTTTTGACATTAAAAAAGTTATTTTATTTATGACACAATGATGATGCAGTAATTACTAAAATAGTAAAAAATTAACATAATTGATATTATAAATACACAAATAATTATAATATGAAACTTTTAATGAATTAAACAAATTTTCTAGGATAATATGATATATTAGGATTGATTTATTTGACTTTGTTCGAAGTAATCAATCTGTTATGAGTTTCACAAAAATCAACTAGTGAATAGTGTCAAAATTGACATAAAAGAATTCTTAAAACAAATATTATATTATTAATTGATATTAAATTCCTAAAAATCTAAGGTTCGGCCAAGAGACTTATATTATGATAGGTTAATCATTAATGGACCACTTGGGGGTCTTTTGGATGTATATAGTAAGTTTATTAACCATATTATATAAAAATACAAAGAGACATTGTAAAAGTGAAACTAATTAACTTAGAGTTAATACTTAAAGATAAGGTTACTATAAGTACCCAAACCTGTCTAAATTCTATTGGATGAGTTGTTTTCGACATATCCTCACCTCAACCTTTGAATATTCAACTTTGGAGCCATTGGAAACCGAATATGAATTTATTATAAATTAATATTTCTAGCTTTTCCAAAGGTGCCCCTCACCCCTCTTATAAAAGGGCACTCCTCCTTCTCATTTCCTCACACCTCTCAAGCCACTTGTCTCGTCCAAACTCTGCCCAACTAAGCTCCCCACATCCCTCTCCTCCTCCTTGAAGCTTCCCCTTAGGCAGAAAGCATTTCAACAAGTCCTTTGGTTCCAACCAAAGTGAGTTACCTAAATTAAAGGTAACGATTTCTCTTAAATTATTTTCATTTATTTTTCTTCTTCAACCCCCAAACTCTTTTTATTTCCCTTCTTTTGTAACAACACCAGTATCCTCAATATACTAGGATGTTGTTATAAGAAGTATTCAAACTACACATACACACAACTCTATCTAATGGATGATGAACATAATGTTTCTGTGGATGGCAAACTAACGCCTCACGAAACGATGATTGTTCAAAAACATCTTACCGCCTCTCATGGTGGCCATTATGATGGAACTGTAATTAAATATGATATTAATGATTTATATTTTATATATAAGCTTCTGTAATTCCATTTTATTTCATACCATTATTCGTTTCATGTCGTATATACATACGATAATTTCATTTGAGGAAGTGCGGACTACCGCCCCCTTAAAATGATATGACTCGTTCATACCACACATGGAACGTATAAATGATGGTGTTAATGAACTTAAGTAACATATATAAAATATTATATTATACTGGAATAGTAATATACCTATGTATGATTTGGATTCGATTCTTTTAAAATAAAAAATTAAATGGAAGTAGCGTTCGTGCGTACGTACGGACTACCGTCTCCACGAACGCGATGAGATTAATTATCCATCGTATCCATTCAAGTATAATTATCATTTAATGATTTAAAAATGATGTTTAAGGACTTGATATCATTCTGGATATGAATAAGATACAACAAACATGACTTATGTAACAAAACATATAAAAGAAAATGAGTAAGTAAACACCCGAAACGGCGTTAATACTAAGATATTATTAACAAGTCAATGTTAAAAGATCATATATGATATCATATTAAAGTAAATGATTCTTGTATTATTCAATAACAATTATTTCACCATTATACAGGAGGTAAACCTACCATCGACCAAGGAAAAAGTACAAAGTAAGGGATTCTCTTATCTCACTTTCAATTCTGTGAGATTTCCATTGTTCGCTACTAAATTATTGAAAGTGGTGTATTGTGTACTTCCATTTGATATATATTATCATGATTCACTTTATATTCATGTTATTATGTAAATCATTTGGTGGTTATTAACTTTTGGCCATGCGACTCAGTTGATTAACGTGGTAAGGAATTCTCTTATCTCACTTTCAATTCCGTGAGATTTCCATTGTTCGCTACTAAATTATTGAAAGTGGTGTATTGTGTACTTCCATTTGATATATATTATCATGATTCACTTTATATTCATGTTATTATGTAAATCATTTGGTGTTTATTAACTTTTGGCCATGCGACTCAGTTGATTAACATGGTAAGGGATTCTCTTATCTCACTTTTAATTCCGTGAGATTTCCATTGTTCGCTACTAAATTATTGAAAGTGGTGTATTGTGTACTTCCATTTGATATATATTATCATGATTCACTTTATATTCATGTTATTCTGTAAATAATTTGGTGGTTATTAACTTTTGGCCATGCGACTCAGTTGATTAACGTGGTAAGGGGTTTCTTGTCTCACTTTTAATTCCGTGAGAATTCCATTGATCACCACTTAATTATTGCATGTGGTGTATGTGTACTACCCATGATTGTATTCATTGTGTAATATACTTTATTTTATGGGTATTTACATCATCATGGTATGATCTTTCTTTCATGGGTGTTTGTTTCTTAAGTTACCTAATCAATAAGGGAATTTGAGATTTCAATTTCCACTCATTTGGCTTTACGCATATTTCATTGATTATATTACCCCAAGATTATGTGTGGAATCACTATTCATTTGATTATGTCATAATTTCCACTCCCCTTCCTGTTGATATAAGTTTGATACACATAATCACTCCATTGATAATTCTCAATTCATTGATATGAATTTGATAAGAGTAATTTTAACTCATTCTCCATTTGTTGAGTTAAACATCCAATTCGTTGGTATTGTTTTTACAAGAATATGTGTGAATATAATTTTATTGATTTACACTGAATATCCAATCATATTTAGTGTATTTATATTTGTCACACATAATTATGTCGTTGATTTATCCTTAACCAAAGGATACAACCTTTATGAGAGATTTCATCTCAATTTACATTCCATTGATACTTATTTGATGATATACACCAAATCACTTTTATGTGGTGTATATAATGTACTTTGACATAGTATATCATGAATTCCTTTATTCTCATGATATTACAATGTTTTGATTACCTCAATTATTTGTATTCAAGTGTCTCTCTTTTGGTTAGAAACTCTAACCAAAATACCATTTTAAAATGTTTTAAAGAATTATTCTTCTAAATCATGCTCATTAATGTCCATGTTTTAAAAATGGTTTTAAGGATTTATTTATATGGACATTAAAGTTTTAAAATTAAAAATCCTTTTAAAAAGTTTCAAAGTGGTATGGGACACTTTGATTCAAAAATCTATTTTTAAATGGCTTTTTGACAAATAGTGTGACTTTTAAATGTTTTCAAGAAAAGGGGGATATTTCTCTCAAATAGTTTTGATGATTATTTTCATCTATGTCAACATCCTTCATTATTCTTGATTGAGGTTAATGTGATACAATACAATCTTCCATATTGTATCGAATGAGTTATGTTTGACTGTGGATGTGCTATTTTTAAACCATTCAAGGTTTGTGGTAAAAGTATTGACATTTCGTATGCTAGTTTCAATACGAATGTTTATGTTATGTTTAAACTTGTTCATATGAGGAATGCATTGGACTTAATAAGTGACGGGTGGAGACCGCTATAGCTCCTTGATGCATCGGTAGGTCTCATGAGACAAACTAGTGTCTTGGCACAAGGCCTTGGCAAAATCTTATTTGTAGTCTTGGCACGAGGCCTTGGCTATGTGGTTATGATAGTCTGGCATTATGCATTCCATCATTATGAAAGTGGTTATTGATATTGCATGTGATCATTCGACTAGTAGAATATCCATGTGAGTAAGTAAATGGCATTATTTCATTTTACCTTCGCCATTTTATGCTGAAGTTTAAATTTAAAAGGCTTTTGTTTTAGTTATAAATTGCCTTAAGTGTTTATGCTTATTTATGAAAGCTTCTGCTATAATGTTATCCTTACTGAGCATCCGAGCTCACCCCTTTCAATGTTTTATTTTTCCCAGGATTATGAAGAAGTAATTTATGAATGACCTGCAGGGATAGTATGAGGGGATATGAAGACAAGATGTTTTTTTTTGATGTAATGTAAAAATTTATGGATGTATCTAGTTATTCCAAGGCTACTAAACTAATCGGTCTTTCGAGACTTGATCTTTCTCATGATCATGCCAATGTTATGTAATAATGCACCGACTCTAGGTAATTAGGGTCGGGGCGTTACAGTTGGTATCAGAGGAAGTTTAGTACAAACCTTGGTAGCTAGATTTAGATAAACTTTGATTAGAGCACGTAGACCTAAGATGAACTTTGAGGATTAGTATAAAAGAACTTCCTAGAATTTTGGTATTGTAGAGATTTTGTGAGTTTTCCGAGCAATACATCCCTGTCTGGATACGAGCAGGTAGAGGCGGCTCTGGCACAGATGTACCTAGGGGTAAAACCCGAAAACACCGCTTTGAGCTAGACTCGAACGGGAACTGGTGCACGACAACGGGCCTTGCTGCACTCTTGGTTACGACACTCCCGGGGGATATGCTTAGGATAATTTAGATTTTCTTTACAAACCAATTTAAGTAATATATATATAAGATGAGAGTAAATGACCTTGGTTAATCCTAATATGTTTCAAATTGAGAATATGGTGACATTTTAATCTCTAAATGATTTTACGACTACTATTACTCACACAATGCTTTATGGTTTTAGTCAATGGATGGATTCCAAGGAAGTCATAGTGACTTTGAGAATGATGTACAAGATGGGAACGGTGGTGGCAATGAGCAACAAAATGGAATGTTGATAGGCGTAAAAGATATCGTCTTTATGCCAAATCAGTTTTCCAAAAATATGATCAACAACATATATATTAACCAACTCCCAGACTCAACAAGGAAGAGAAAGGTGATAAATGATAAGAGCTCCAGCAATGGAGACCATGGAGAAAAGAACCCTCAATTTTCATCATGCAGGAAATGTGGAAAGAGACACCCAGGAATGTGTCTCAATGGGACAACGAAATGTTTTACGTGCGGGAAGGAAGGACATAAAGTAAATAATTGCCGAAGAAAAATGAAGAGTACTATGGAAGAAGATAAAAATGGTCCCAAGAGTCCATTTACAGTCATTTGCCGTAAATGTAGGGGACCTGGCCATTACCCGAGTGAATGTCCTATTCTATAGGATATTTTCTTGGTCAAAGAAGAAGCTATGTGGGAATAAATGGTTGGAGAAATGTTTAAAAAGTATTAGCACTCCTTGTTGATGGGTTTACTATGGAATAATTTTCTCTTGTATTTTTAACCCCGCAGTTTGCCATGTGAGAATGATATTTGTGGAAGAATTGTCTCTTCTCTTGTGGATACGGGTATAAATAACCATTTGGATTTATATGATCATTGGGGTTTGAGAGAATTATAAGTTATTCTAATTTGGGATGAAGATTCAAGGTATGATATAACATTTGTGGTTAAATTTATGATATAGTATTTGGAGGAATTTATCTCATTTTGGCAATATTATAAAATATAGTTTTTGAAAAAGGACAACACGTAGACCGTGTGACAACCCGTCGCGTCAGACAAAGCTATGGGAATCGAACCCACAACCAAAGTGCGATTGAGATTTATCGCCTACCACTGGACTACGTGAAGTCCCTGGTTAGTGTGACTTTTTTTTTTAGTTAAATGATTTTATTGATCAATAATAAGTTGATTTGGGTTCTTATTTCATATCAAAAGAATACCCTTGGTATAGGAAAATGATTTGGTGATTAAGTGATAAATGTTATTTTGGAAGATGTTCACTTTGTTGGGAACACTATATGCCCAAGGAAAATAGAATACTATGGGGTTTCATTTGTGGAGTAATGATAGATTTTTATCTACGTTTTTATTTTGGATTTATAGTGATTTGGGTTATTTATGGAAATGATTAACCTACAATAGAGAATATGTGATTAGGTTAATTACTTTTGAGTATGTGACTTTAAGAGTATCTGATGTCATTTGGAGATACAATTTAACATGGGAGACTACATAATAAAATTCTTCTATGTTTTGGGTTTCAATATTAGTTTGGATTATATTAAAGGATTTTAAGGACAATTGGTTATTGAATGGTATCTATTTAACTTTGGGGTATTGTTGGTTTAATTTTAGAAATTAAGATTAGTGCATATTTATCTCAATGAATATCCTTTTGGGGGATCATTAGATCATTCACTAACCATTTTGGTTTTGATTAATCTTCAAAGACAATGTAAATATATGGTTTATCCTTCATGGATCATGTCATTCTATAGAAGTTTATTCTATCTCTTCCAGTGTGACCAAGTCTTCTTGAATACTCATCGTTTAAAAAAAATGAGTTAGTGGTGGAAATTTATTAAAGAATGAAAATCTACTTAAAATGTAAGTATATCTCATAATGTTCTTAGTCAATATCATAAATGAATTACTCTTCCTTATGTAATGTAACTTAAAAAAAATGTTGTCCGTTTACTTTCCTACTAGGAGACTAATGGTCGTTTGTCCCAACACAAGTTTGTGGTTTTCTCATTGTTAACTTTCTCCTGATCATGATTTCTATCCCTCTCCATCAGAACTTGACACTTAGTTTATCATCCATATCCATGTTTTCTTACATGGAATCCTAGTATGGGTTATCTTGGATGACCCTTATACCTCTCTTTCTTTCTTTTAAAGTGATAGTTTTATTGACTCTTTTTCCGATGTGGGACTTTCCATTATATTCCCAAACAAAATTTTAAAAATTGCGAGGACTCAATTTATTGAAGGAGGGGAGAATGTAACACACCAAGCTTCCTCGGTATGTTTCCTTTCGAATAATGCAATGATGTGCATTGTACGCAACTTCGAGATTTTAACACACCACAACCAATCAAACTAGCCGTTATGAATAGTAATACCTACTTTTTGAAATTATATATATTTTATATTTCAAAATGGACTTCATTTTTGGATTCGGAATATCGAATTTAGCCTAAGGTGAAATTTTGGTACTTTTCGGATAACTTTCATATTTTGATGAATAGTGAAAGTTACTAAATTTTAATTAAAAACAACTTTTTTAATCAAAATAATTAATAGTGATAAATTGTGAATTTGAGTGGTTTTAAAGTATATTTAGAATATATTTTTACCATTTAATATAATGTTGGTCATTGGACATAATTTTATAATTAAACCGAACATAAACAAGTGTCAATCTTTTGATAGTTATTATCTCTTAAAAACACGCTTTTTGTTTTGACAGCGGGAATTAATTTTAAATTAATTTCTGCCAATTCTGTGTTTTGAATTTAGAAAAATGGATTCCATATTTGTAATCAGGATGTCCAAATTGTGTAAATAGGTAACTTTTATTTTTAGACATTTTGAATAATTACTGCGGTAAATATTTTATTTACCATGGTTAAGGGTAAATCCGGTAAATAAGGGTTAAAAAAATAATATTATAATAATACTAAATTACCCTAAAATGTGTCTTAACCCTATTGGTTGATACATGGTCGACCATGGGCATCTTTGGGTCAATTTGGGGACCCCATGGATCCACTTGTAAGTGATAATGACACTTTATATTAATTAAGTTAAAATGAATACAAAAATGACACAAGCATATATCTTTTAGCAAAACAATTGTTACATAGGGTTATATATGCTGGATTTTAGATTATAAATATTCATTAGAAATCTAAAAAGATTTCATACATAATTATATTTTATTTATAATTTTTTGACATTAAAAAAGTTATTTTACTTATGACACAATGATGATGCAGTAATTACTAAAATAGTAAAAAATTAACATAATTGATATTATAAATACCCAAATAATTATAATATGAAACTTTTAATGAATTAAACAAATTTTCTAGGATAATATGATATATTAGTATTGATTTATTTGACTTTGTTCGAAGTAATCAATCTGTTATGAGTTTCAAAAAAATCAACTAGTGAATAGTGTCAAAATTGACATAAAAGAATTCTTAAAACAAATATTATATTATTAATTGATATTAAATTCCTAAAAATCTAAGGTTCGGCCAAGAGACTTATATTATGATAGGGTAATCATTAATGGACCACTTGGGGGTCTTTTGGAGGTATATAGTAAGTTTATTAACCATATTATATAAAAATACAAAGAGACATTGTAAAAGTGAAACTAATTAACTTAGAGTTAATACTTAAAGATAAGGTTACTATAAGTACCCAAACCTGTCTAAATTCTTTTGGATGAGTTGTTTTCGACATATCCTCACCTCAACCTTTGAATAGTCAACTTTGGAGCCATTGGAAACCGAATATGAATTTATTATAAATTAATATTTCTAGCTTTTCCAAAGGTGCCCCTCACCCCTCTTATAAAAGGGCACTCTTCCTTCTCCTTTCCTCACACCTCTCAAGCCACTTGGCTCGTCCAAACTCTGCCCAACTAAGCTCCCCACATCCCTCTCCTCCTCCTTGAAGCTTCCCCTTAGGCAGAAAGCATTTCAACAAGTCCTTTGGTTCCAACCAAAGTGAGTTACCTAAATTAAAGGTAACGATTTCTCTTAAATTATTTTCATTTATTTTTCTTCTTCAACCCCCAAACTCTTTTTATTTCCCTTCTTTTGTAACAACACCAGTATCCTCAATATACTAGGATGTTGTTATAAGAAGTATTCAAACTACACATACACACAACTCCATCTAATGGATGATGAACATAATGTTTCTGTGGATGGCAATCTAACGCCTCACGGAACGATGATTGTTCAAAAACATCTTACCGCCTCTCATGGTGGCCATTATGATGGCACTGTAATTAAATATGATATTAATGATATATATTTTATATATAAGCTTCTGTAATTCCATTTTATTTCATACCATTATTCGTTTCATGTCGTATATACATACGATAATTTCATTTGAGGAAGTGCGGACTACCGCCCCCTTAAAATGATATGACTCGTTCATACCACACATGGAACATATAAAGGATGGTGTTAATGAACTTAAGTAACATATATAAAATATTATATTATACTGGAATAGTAATATACCTATGTATCATTTGGATTCGATTCTTTTAAAATAAAAAATTAAATGGAAGTAGCGTTCGTGCGTACGTACAGACTACCGTCTCCACGAACGCGATGAGATTCATTATCCATCGTATCCATTCAAGTATAATTATCATTTAATGATTTAAAAATGATGTTTAAGGACTTGATATCATTCTGGATATGAATAAGATACAACAAACATGACTTATGTAACAAAACATATAAAAGAAAATGAGTAAGTTAACACCCGAAACGGCGTTAATACTAAGATATTATTAACAAATCAATGTTAAAAGATCATATATGATATCATATTAAAGTAAATGATTCTTGTATTATTCAATAACAATTATTTCACCATTATACAGGAGGTAAACCTACCATCGACCAAGGAAAAAGTACAGAGTAAGGGATTCTCTTATCTCACTTTCAATTCCGTGAGATTTCCATTGTTCGCTACTAAATTATTGAAAGTGGTGTATTGTGTACTTCCATTTGATATATATTATCATGATTCACTTTATATTCATGTTATTATGTAAATAATTTGGTGGTTATTAACTTTTGGCCATGCGACTCAGTTGATTAACGTGGTAAGGGATTCTCTTATCTCACTTTCAATTCCGTGAGATTTCCATTGTTCGCTACTAAATTATTGAAAGTGGTGTATTTTGTACATCCATTTGATATATATTATCATGATTCACTTTATATTCATGTTATTATGTAAATCATTTGGTGGTTATTATCTTTTGTCCATGCGACTCAGTTGATTAACGTGGTAAGGGATTCTCTTATCTCACTTTCAATTCCGTGAGATTTCCATTGTTCGCTACTAAATTATTGAAAGTGGTGTATTGTGTACTTCCATTTGATATATATTATCATGATTCACTTTATATTCATGTTATTCTGTAAATCATTTGGTGGTTATTAACTTTTGGCCATGCGACTCAGTTGATTAACGTGGTAAGGGGTTTCTTGTCTAACTTTTAATTCCGTGAGAATTCCATTGATCACCACATAATTATTGCATGTGGTGTATGTGTACTACCCATGATTGTATTCATTGTGTAATATACATTATTTTATGGGTATTTACATCATCATGGTATGATCTTTCTTTCATGGGTGTTTGTTTCTTAAGTTACCTAATCAATAAGGGAATTTGAGATTTCAATTTCCACTCATTTGGCTTTACGCATATTTCATTGATTATATTACACCAAGATTATGTGTGGAATCACTATTCATTTGATTATGTCATAATTTCCACTCCCCTTCCTATGGATATAAGTTTTATACACATAATCACTCCATTGATAATTCTCAATTCATTGATATGAATTTGATAAGAGTAATTTTAACTCATTCTCCATTTGTTGAGTTAAACATCCAATTCGTTGGTATTGTTTTTACAAGAATATGTGTGAATATAATTTTATTGATTTACACTGAATATCCAATCATATTTAGTGTATTTATATTTGTCACACATAATTATGTCGTTGATTTATCCTTAACCAAAGGATACAGCCTTTATGAGAGATTTCATCTCAATTTACATTCCATTGAGACTTATTTGATGATATACACCAAATCACTTTTATGTGGTGTATATAATGTACTTTGACATAGTATATCATGAATTCCTTTATTCTCATGATATTACAATGTTTTGATTACCTCAATTATTTGTATTCAAGTGTCTCTCTTTTGGTTAGAAACTCTAACCAAAATACCATTTTAAAATGTTTTAAAGAATTATTCTTCTAAATCATGCTCATTAATGTCCATATTTTAAAAATGGTTTTAAGGATTTATTTATATGGAAATTAAAGTTTTAAAATTAAAAATCCTTTTAAAAAGTTTCAATGTGGTATGGGACACTTTGATTCAAAAATCTATTTTTAAATGGCTTTTTGACAAATAGTGTGACTTTTAAATGTTTTCAAGAAAAGGGGGATATTTCTCTCAAATAGTTTTGATGATTATTTTCATCTATGTCAACATCCTTCATTATTCTTGATTGAGGTTAATGTGATACAATACAATCTTCCATATTGTATCGAATGAGTTATGTTTGACTGTGGATGTGCTATTTTTAAACCATTCAAGGATTGTGGTAAAAGTATTGACATTTCGTATGCTAGTTTCAATACGAATGTTTATGTTATGTTTAAACTTGTTCATATGAGGAATGCATTGGACTTAATAAGTGACGGGTGGAGCCCGCTATAGCTCCTCGATGCATCGGTAGGTCTCATGAGACAAACTAGTGTCTTGGCACAAGGCCTTGGCAAAATCTTATTTGTAGTCTTGGCACGAGGCCTTGGCTATGTGGTTATGATAGTCTGGCATTATGCATTCCATCATTATGAAAGTGGTTATTGATATTTCATGTGATCATTCGACTAGTAGAATATCCATGTGAGTAAGTAAATGGCATTATTTCATTTTACCTTCTCCATTTTATGCTGAAGTTTAAATTTAAAAGGCTTTTGTTTTAGTTATAAATTGCCTTAAGTGTTTATGCTTATTTATGAAAGCTTCTGCTATAATGTTATCCTTACTGAGCATCCGAGCTCACCCCTTTCAATGTTTTATTTTTCCCAGGATTATGAAGAAGTAATTTATGAATGACCTGCAGGGATAGTATGAGGGGATATGAAGACAAGATGTTTTTTTTTGATGTAATGTAAAAATTTATGGATGTATCTAGTTATTCCAAGGCTACTAAACTAATCGGTCTTTCGAGACTTGATCTTTCTCATGATCATGCCAATGTTATGTAATAATGCACCGACTCTAGGTAATTAGGGTCGGGGCGTTACAATATATGAAGAAAACTGCACTTGACTTCCAAGGTATGCTCCAAATCTTATTTGGGTTCTTGAAACCAAAATCAACCATTTTTACTCAGGATTGAAGAAAATATTTCTAAGGGAATTGAATTCATAATAATTCAATAGTTCTGAGAAACTTGTATGATGTGTTGAGAGGGAATAAATAAAGGTCACTAATTATCACATGTACTTTGAGAAAAAAGAGATTAAGAGGTCCAGATGGAAAGAAATGGGTAAGAAGAAATCACCAAAATCTGATGGTAAGAAAGTTCCCAGTTTGTGAAAAGTGTGGTAAAAAAACCCTAGGGAATGTCTTAAAAATGGAAAAGTTTATTCAATGTGGTATGTTTGGAAATATGGCCTCATATTGTGATGAAAATGATCCTAATATTAATCCTGATATAAAAACTATATAGTGTTTCAAATGTGGTGAGATGGTTCATTATGCAAATTCCTACCCAAAGAAATATCTGAATGAAGGGAAGTAGCGAGACTTTAAGAAGAAAGGTGTAGTGAGATCCTTTAAGACTATGTTAGTAGATGTAGGGGTATCCAATTAAGTGTTATTAGGTACTTTATTTCATTAATATGATTTTTATAATGTCTTTTTTGACATGGGTTCAATACATTCCTTTATTTATATGAACGTTACTTCTAAATTGAAAATATCGCCTAAAAAATGAGACCAACACTTATTGTTGAACCACCAGGGGGATATGTTATAACAAAAAGGTATTTTATGAATCTTCCTATTAATATATATGAAAATACATTACCTGTAAATCTTATTATTTTTCCTTAGTAGGGTTTGATGTCATTTTGAGTATAGATTGGATTTCTATTTATCATGCTAAGATTGATTGTAGAGATAAAGAATTTTATTTCAAGAAAGTGTTTCAATTTTTATACAAGAATGAACCCATACAATTGATAACATGTTAGGAATATGAGAATCATTTGAAAGATAGAAATGAATGTTATCTTGATCATATTTTTGAAAATAAGGGAACTATTCAGATTAATGATGTTCCAGTGGTAAAATCATATCCTGATGTTTTTTCTGATGAGTTACCCAGTGTTATACATGATTGGGATGTTGAATTAAAAATGGAATTAGTTTCTGATGCTAAGAAAATTTCAAATCCCCCATATCGATCGGCTCAAATGGAACTTCATGAATTGGAAAATTTGTTGTAGGATTTTGTTGACAAAAAATACATTCATCCTAGGACATCACTATGGGGTGCAACTATTTTTTCTTTAAAAAGAAAGATGGTTTCATGAGACATTACATTGATTATAAATCCTTGAATTAAATCCCTATTAAAAAAGTATCTTTTTCCTCATATCAATGACTTGTTTGATCATATCCCGGGAGCACATAATTTTTCGACGTTTGACCTGAGGTAGGGGTACCATCAGTTGAAACTAAAGGAATAAGACATCCCAAAGACTAAATTTTGTACTATATATTGTAATTATGAATTTATTATTATGAAGTTTTCTTTAACTAAAGTACATGATGTATTAATTGATCTTATGAATATAATATTTCATATGTTCTTTTATATGTTTTTAGTTGTGTTTATTTATGAAATTATGGTTTTTTATAAAATTAAATAGGATCCAGAAAATCATATAAGGGTTTTTTTAAAAACCTTATAAGAAAAAAACAGTATGGAAAGTTCAGAAAGTGCGAATTTTGGTTACAAAATATTTATCTTCTTTGGAATAATGTAAATAGGGATGGAATAACAATAGATCATGCTGAAAGAAAATTGATTAATTAATTTTCAAGACTAAAAAATGTTACAGATATTCGTAGTTTTCTTGGACTAGCATGTTATTAGCGAGATTTTGTTAAAAACATTCCATGGTTATCTATCCTGTTAACTAATTTAACATGAAAATGGGTTAATTTGTGGTGTAATAAGAATGGGATGTTTGTTTTCAGTAACTGAATCAGGGATTTTTAAATGCTCCACTTTTGGCCTTGCCATCCAGAAATGGTAATTTTTTTCATCTACAGTGATGCTTAATTGAAGGGGCTAGGATGTGTTATATTACATAATGATTAGGTAATTACTTATGCTTTAAGACAACTAAAACCTCATGAGTCAAATTAATTCACAAATGATTTGGAATTAGAATCTGTGGGTTTTTCTTTTAAAATAAAGAGAATCATTTATACAGAGACAAATATGAAATATATACTGACCATAAATGTCAAAAGAATATATTCACTCTTAATGAACTAAACACGCGGGAGAGAATATGGCTTGAATTGATAAAGGAATATGATTTCATGATCAATTATTTTCCTAAAAAAATAAAATAATGTTGATGATTCCTCAATTCAAAAACATCATGAGACTTTAGCCATGTTAGGTTTAGAACATGACCCCTTGATTAATGATTTGATGAATTTTGTCTTGGATGTTGTTGGTGATAAAAATTAATCTTTTTTGTTTTAGTTTTTAGTGAAGTCATATTTGTCAGAAAGAATTAGGCAAGCGTAGAAGGAATATAGGGAGCTACAGAAAAACATAGAATTGGTTAAAATGGGTATGTTTCTAGAATTTTACATTGATAATGATTTTGTTTTGAAATTTAGATGAATATTGTGTGTGCCTTGTGATTCTTAGAGGAAGAAGGAGTTATTGTGTGAAGCTCATAGTTCTCTATTTTCAGTTCGTCCTTACAGCACAAAAATGTTCAGAGACCTTCAAGAGTATTATTGGTGGGGTGGAATAAAAATAGATATTGAAGATTTTATCATGAAGTGCTTCACAAGTCAATTGGATAAAGAAGAGTGGAAATTACCAGAGGGGATGATTCATCTGTTACCTATGCCAGAGTGGAAATGGAAAAATATATCTGTGGACTTTTTTTGGGACTACCAAAGACATCCCAAGTTAACAATGTAACCTTGTTTATTGTTGATCGACTAACTAAATCTAATCATTTTGTTCCTATTCGAGATATTATATTTTTGGATAATTTATCTCAACTGTACCACAAAGATATTGTCTGGTTACATGGAGTTACACTTTCCATTATATCTGACTTTGATCACAGGTTAACTTCTAATTTTTAAAAAGTTCTTCAGAAGTCATTGGGAATATACTTGAATTTCAGTATTGATTTTCATCCTCAATCAGATGGCCAGTGGGAACATGTGATTTAGAATTTGGGGGATATGATTTTATCATGTTTCAGGTATTACCATGGATGTTGGTATCATAATATTTCTTCAGTTGAATTGTATTATATTAATAGTTTTCATTATAGTATACAGATGGAACATTTTGAGGCATTATATGGGAATCAGTGTTGAAATATAGTATTTTTGATGATGTAAGTGAAAGTAAGTTTATGGGACTAGTATTGGTAGAGGTAGTGGCTTAGAAAGTGAAGATGATCCAGGAACACATGATGATAGCTCAGAGTAGGAAAAAATGTTATACATATAATAAGAGTAAATACTTTTTGTTCGAGGTAGGTGATCATGTTTTTTATATTATCTCACTAAGGAGAAGTGTTATGTGTTTTGTTAAGAAATAGAAGCTGAGTCCAAGATTCATTAGACCTAATGAAATTCTAGATAATGTTTGAAATGTTTCCTACCAAGTAGCTTTTTCTCTGAGATTATCTCAGGTACACTATTTTTTCATGTTTTGATGTTGATAAAGTAAGTTCCCTATTTATCTCATGTTTTGAGCTCAGAAGCAGTTCAGCTGGAAGAGAACCTTACTTATGAAGAGAAACATGTTCATATTCTTGATCAAAGTTGTAACGCCCCGACCCTAATTACCTAGAGTCGGTGCATTACTTCATAACATTGGAATGATCACAAGAAAGATCAAATCTCGAAAGACCGATTGGTTTAGTAGCCTTGGAAACACTAGATATATTCATAAGTTTTACATTACATCATAAAATCAAAAACTACTACAACAACATAATGTTTCCACAGTCCACACTACAATCCCCTCATAATATCCCTGCAGGTCATTCATAACTTACATCTTCACTTCCTGGGAAAAATAAAACATAGAAAAGGGGTGAGCTCAAATGCCCAGTAAGGATAACAATATAGCGGAAACTTTCATCAATAAGAATAAACATTTAAGGCAATGTATAACTAAAACAAAAGCCTTTTAAACATGAACTTTCAACATGGTATGGCATAAATAAAATGAAATAATGCCATTTACTTATTCACATGGATATTCCACTAATCGAATAATCACATGCAAAAATAAATAACCACTTTCATAATGTTGGAATGCATAATGCTAAACGTTAATTTCTTTGTCTAGGCCTCATCCCAAGACCTAGGGGTTACTTCTAACCGGAACCCAACCCGGAGTGCCTCTAATAACCGGACACCAACCCGGAGTGCCTCTATTAACCGGACACCAACCCGGAGTGCCTCTAATAACCGGACACCAACCCGGAGGGCATAATTTTACCAGTCCCTAACCTGGAGGGCTTACTTTAACCAGTCCCCAACCTGGAGGGCTTACTTTAACCAGTCCCCAACCTGGAGGGCTTACTTTTACCGGTCCCCAACCCGGAACATACTTGTTTAGCACATTCATCTGAAGAAAAGTTTGAAATATAACATAAACATTTGGATTAAAACTAGCATACGAAATGTCAATAATTTTACCATAAACTATGAATGGCATAAAAATAGCACATCCACAGTCAAACATATCACAAAACCTTCAATTCAATATAGAATTTTTGTATCATAATAAATCAACTTCAAATAATCTTAAAATCCATCAAAGGATGTTGACATAGATGAAATCAAAATTCTTTTTAAAGAAGTATCTCCTTTTATTTTGAAATCATTTAAGATCCATATAAAATAAAACATTTTCTTTGAAAATATTCTTATAAGCTTGTATGTAAAGCTTCGACGATTTTATAACGGCGGAAAATAACCGCACCCGCCGTATAAGTTAAAAAAAACATTCTTACCTCAATTCTGTCGAAAAGGTTAAAAAGAACATTGTTTTGAAAACGACGGAAAGATTCCTTTATAAACCTCTTATAAAAAGTCAAACGAGGGTATAAATGACTTTAACCCATATTCTTGTAAATAGTAAAAATGTTTTGAAATACATTTCGAAGAAACATGGATGTGGATGATAACGAGATCCCAGTAGATTATTACGTATAAACAACCTCGGATAATGAAGAGATTGTGAAATAACCCTTACCTTGTACTTTTCCTTGGTTGGGGTAGGTTAACCTCCTGTATAATGGTGAAATAATTGTTATTAAATTATACGAGAATCATATATATTAATATGATATCATATATGATCTTTTAACATTGTTTTATTAATAATATCTTAGAATTATCATCGTTTCGGGTGTTAACTTACTCATTTTCTTTTATATGTTTTGTTACATAAGCCATGTTTGTTGTATCTTATTCATATCCAGAATGATATCAAGTGCTTAAACATCATTTTTAAATCATAAAATGATAATTATACTTGAATGGATACGATGGAGAATGAATCTCATCGCGTTCGTGGAGACGGTAGTCCGTACGTACGCACGAGCGACAATATCATTCTTTTGATATTAAAATAATATATAAATGGATGGTATATCATATATACAGAATCATTAACATGTTATATTTATTATTTACATGAGTTACACATCATTATTATACCCATCCAAATAATATTATATTGAATAACAATTACACCACGACGTGGAGACGGTAAGCCGTACGTACGCACGTATGGTGACATGTTATTCAAAGGGTGGATAGAATACTGAATATGATTGTACCATATTTATAATAACATCACAGTATATGTGAGATACTGGAGTTATTATTTCAGAATGGTAAGAACAAAGGAAGAAGAAGTGGAAGAAGAAATGAACTTAGAAAAGGGTGGTGAAATCATTACCTCTTCTTTGGGTTCTTCCTTTTGATTTGATCAAAAGGGCTCCTTAGGTTGGCTTTCTGATCAAACTAAGGCCTCTAGGTTGTAGTGAGGGATGTTGGGAGAGTATTTGGGCAGAGTTTGGCCGAACAAAAAGGCTTTAGAGGTGTGAAGAAATGAGAAGGAGGAGTGCCCTTTTATAAGAGGGGTGAGGGGCACCTTTGGAAAAGCTAGAAATATTAATTTATAATAAATTCATATTCGGTTTCTAAAGGCTCCAAAGTTGACTATTCAAAGGATGAGGTGGGGATAGGTCGAAAACAACTCATCCAATAGAATTTATACAGGTTTGGGTACTTATATTAACCTTATCTTTAAGTATTAACTCTAAGTTAATTAGTTTCACTTTTACAATGTCTCTTTGTATTTTTATATAATATGGTTAATAAACTTACTATATACATCCAAGCGACCCCCAAGTGGTCCATTAATGATTAACCTATCATAATATAAGTCTCTTGGCCGAACCTTAGATTTTTAGGAATTTAATATCAATTAATAATATAATATTTGTTTTAAGAACTCTTTTATGTCAATTTTGACACTATTCAATAGTTGATTTTTGTGAAACTTATAACAGATTGATTACTTCGAAAAAAGTCCATTAAATCAATCCTAATATATCATATTATCCTAGAAAATTTGTTTAATTCATTAAAAGTTTCATATTATATTTATTTGGGTATTTATAATATCAATCATTTTAATTTGTCACTATTTTAGTAATTACTGCATCATCATTGTGTCATATATAAAATATATTATTTAATGTCTAAAAATTATAAATAAAATATAATTATGTAGAAAATCTTTTTAGCTTTCTAATGAATATTTATAATCGAAAATATAACATGTATAACCCTATGTAAAAATTGTTCTTTTAAAAGATGTAAGCTTATGCCATTTTTGTATTCATTTTAACTTAATTAAAATAAAGTGTCATTATCACTTACAAGTGGATCCATGGGGTCCCAAAATTGACACAAGGATGCCCATGGTCGACCATGTATCAACCAATAGGGTTAAGACACGTTTTAGGGTAATTTAGTATTATTATAATATTATTTTTTTAACCCTTATTTACCGGATTTACCCTTTAACCATGGTAAATAAAATATTTACCGCAGTAATTATTCAAAATGTGTAAAAATAAAAGTTACCTATTTACACAATTTGAACATCCTGATTCCAAATATGGAATCCATTTTTCTAAATTCAAAACACAGAAGTGGCAGAAATTAATTTAAAATTAATTCCCGCTGTCAAAACAAAAAGCGTGTTTTTAAGAGATAATAAATATCAAAAGATTGACACTTGTTTATGTTTGGTTTAATTGTAAAATTATGTCCAATGACCAAAATTATATTAAACGGTAAAAATATATTCTAAAAATACTTTAAAACCACTCAAATTCATAATTTATCACTATTAATTATTTTGATTAAAAAAGTTGTTTTTAATTAAAATTTAGTAATTTTCACTATTCATCAAAATATGAAAGTTATCCGAAATGTACCAAAATTTCACCTTAGGCTAAATTCGATATTCCGAATCCAAAAATGAAGTCCATTTTCAAATATAAAATATATATAATTTCAAAAAGTAGATATTACTATTCATAACGGCTAGTTTGATCGGTTGTGGTGTGTGTTAAAACTCGACGTTGCGTACAACACACGCTACTGTTTTATTCAAAGGAAAGCGTACCGTGGAAGCTTGGGATGTTTCATTTTAAAATTTTGATGTCCCCATTTAGTCAAAAAGTTTAAAATATAGTATTTAAAAAGGGTTCACTATTAAAAGTTGATAAAAGTTCAATACTAAAAATGAATTTGTTCTTGCATTATATCTAAGAAACTCATAATATGGATTCTAAAATTACAAGGGTTATATAAAGTTTAAAATTTAGTTAACACTATTCATAACCTCTTTGGAATGGCTTGTTTGGTAAGTCATGGTGCGATTGAACTTGGTGTTGCGTGTAGTGAAAGTTATTGAATTATTTTGAAGAAATAACACACTATAAAATCTTGGGGTGTTACATTCTCCCCTCCTTCAATAAATTGCGTCCTCGCAATTTGAAATTGTTCTTCAAAAATAAAAGGATGAAAATAGAAAATATATTTGTGGGAAAACCCACATCGAAAAATGAATTAATGAGGCCTCTATTTAAAATAAAGAGTGGAAAGTATGAAGATTACCGAAAATAACACATACTAGGGTTCCATGTAGGAAAATATGGATATGGAGGAGAAATCTAACCATCAATTATCTGATGGAGAGTGGTAGAGAACATGGCTATGAAAAGGCCAAAAATCCCAAAGCCATAAATTAGTGATGATTTAAGGTACCATCTAGGAAAACATTTTTGTTCTAAGTTCCTTTTATTAATGTTGAGGAATTTATTTATGAGATTGGATAAGATCATAAGGAGATATACTTACTTTATAATTAGAGTTTTATCCATTAATAAATTTCTACCACAAACTCATCTTTCACTCTAAAAGATAATAGAACGTAAAAAAAATTCTATTTACACTATTCGTATAGGGTTCCAAAATAAACGAATTTATAATTCATCTACATGATCTTTTAATAAAAACTACATTATTTAATCCAGGACATCTCATGGTCCAGTGGTAGGTGATACACCCTTGTCGCCCTTCGGTTGCGGGTTCAAGTCTCGCAGCCTTGCCGGACGCGACGGGTTGTCGCCCGACCTCCGGGTTGTCCTTTTATGGCAATCCAAAATGATCCAAAGTAGAACTATCCAAAATAATTCTGTCCAAACTCACAGTTCAACATTTATAAGGAAGGTAAAAATAATATAGATCCTTTTTAACCCATAATAGCATATGAATACTTTCATCATGTATTCTTTTAATACACTGAAACATCCTGAATTACCATATTCCTTATTGATTACATTCATTCTCCCTTATTCCATATAGAATGCTGGATATACCTCATCAATCCAAAAATGTTTTAAACCCCAACAATGATGGAATATACAAATCATTAATCAATTTCAAGGTAGTCAAGAATATCCAATATAATTTATCCAAAACAATCATGTATTATTCCAAAATCACTACCTCGGTATCAGAACTATATTATGGTTTATCATTCTCTCAACCATATATTTTTTAAAAATTTATCCTGCTATTGAGTCACTTTTCTTTGTTCCACACAATCTCAAGTCCTTAATGAAATAGTACTCCAGTACAATCCTTATATACTCCATAATTATTATAACAAGTACATTGTTGATACAACACTCAATTGACATAATCAACATAAGAACTCTAATCATTCCTCTTCATCTGTGGTAGTATCATAACATGATTATTATCCAATAGCATAATTTGCGGCGTAGTCTGATGACTGGGGCATAGGTACGCATAGTGTCCAAACTCCTTGAAAATGAAGCATTGTACATTTGAAACCATTTTATCACCCTTGCATTCACGTACTTTGTGCCCTTTTCCTCCACAATTATAACAAACTCCCATTCCTTTCAGGCAAGTTCCAGGGTGTTTCTTCCCACAGTTACCACATATGGGAAAATTCTTCTTTTCCCTCTTCCCTTTATCCATTTTTCTCTCTTCCATCCTTTTCTTCTCTTGCTTCCCTTCAAATCCATAGGACTCAGTAAACTCTTTACTTATCTTATCAACACATGATATTATTTCTTCATATGATGATAATACATGGGAGACTATTTCTCTTATAAATTCTAGCTTAAGACCATGAAAGATATGATCCTTCCTTCTCTTTGGATCATGTGCATTGCTAGAGTTCTCATTCCTTCTACTGGGCGCCATTTCTAAACAATGGCATACACTAGATCAGTTTATGAATCAAAATACATAATACCATACTTATAAAACACTTAACATAAATTGAACTATTTATGGATATAATCCATAATCATAAAAATGTTTTCTTTGAGGAAGTATATACTCATAAACCCTTCATAATGATTTGTAAAGAAAATGAGAGTTATCCTAAGCATATCCCCCGGGAGTGTCGTAACCAAGAGTGCAGCAAGGCCCGTTGTCGTGCACCAGTTCCCGTTCGAGTCTAGCTCAAAGCGGTGTTTTCGGGTTTTACCCCTAGGTACATCTGTGCCAGAGCCGCCTCTGCCTGCTCGTATCCAGACAGGGATGTATTGCTCGGAAAACTCACAAAATCTCTACAACACCAAAATTCTAGGAAGTTCTTCTATACTAATCCTCAACGTTCATCTTAGGTCTACGTGCTCTAATCAGAGTTTATCTAAATCTAGCTTCCAAGGTTTGTACTAAACTTCCTCTGATACCAACTGTAACGCCCCGACCCTAATTACCTAGAGTCGGTGCATTACTTCATAACATTGGCATGATCACAAGAAAGATCAAATCTCGAAAGACCGATTGGTTTAGTAGCCTTGGAAACACTAGATATATTCATAAGTTTTACATTACATCATAAAATCAAAAACTACTACAACAACATAATGTTTCCACAGTCCACACTACAATCCCCTCATAATATCCCTGCAGGTCATTCATAACTTACATCTTCACTTCCTGGGAAAAATAAAACATAGAAAAGGGGTGAGCTCAAATGCCCAGTAAGGATAACAATATAGCGGAAACTTTCATCAATAAGAATAAACATTTAAGGCAATGTATAACTAAAACAAAAGCCTTTTAAACATGAACTTTCAACATGGTATGGCATAAATAAAATGAAATAATGCCATTTACTTATTCACATGGATATTCCACTAATCGAATAATCACATGCAAAAATAAATAACCACTTTCATAATGTTGGAATGCATAATGCTAAACGTTAATTTCTTTGTCTAGGCCTCATCCCAAGACCTAGGGGTTACTTCTAACCGGAACCCAACCCGGAGTGCCTCTAATAACCGGACACCAACCCGGAGTGCCTCTATTAACCGGACACCAACCCGGAGTGCCTCTAATAACCGGACACCAACCCGGAGGGCATAATTTTACCAGTCCCTAACCTGGAGGGCTTACTTTAACCAGTCCCCAACCTGGAGGGCTTACTTTAACCAGTCCCCAACCTGGAGGGCTTACTTTTACCGGTCCCCAACCCGGAACATACTTGTTTAGCACATTCATCTGAAGAAAAGTTTGAAATATAACATAAACATTCGGATTAAAACTAGCATACGAAATGTCAATAATTTTACCATAAACTATGAATGGTATAAAAATAGCACATCCACAGTCAAACATATCACAAAACCTTCAATTCAATATAGAATTTTTGTATCATAATAAATCAACTTCAAATAATCTTAAAATCCATCAAAGGATGTTGACATAGATGAAATCAAAATTCTTTTTAAAGAAGTATCTCCTTTTATTTTGAAATCATTTAAGATCCATATAAAATAAAACATTTTCTTTGAAAATATTCTTATAAGCTTGTATGTAAAGCTTCGACGATTTTATAACGGCGGAAAATAACCGCACCCGCCGTATAAGTTAAAAAAAACATTCTTACCTCAATTCTGTCGAAAAGGTTAAAAAGAACATTGTTTTGAAAACGACGGAAAGATTCCTTTATAAACCACTTATAAAAAGTCAAACAAGGGTATAAATGACTTTAACCCATATTCTTGTAAATAGTAAAAATGTTTTGAAATACATTTCGAAGAAACATGGATGTGGATGATAACGAGATCCCAGTAGATTATTACGTATAAACAACCTCGGATAATGAAGAGATTGTGAAATAACCCTTACCTTGTACTTTTCCTGGGTTGGGGTAGGTTAACCTCCTGTATAATGGTGAAATAATTGTTATTAAATTATACAAGAATCATATATATTAATATGATATCATATATGATCTTTTAACATTGATTTATTAATAATATCTTAGAATTATCATCGTTTCGGGTGTTAACTTACTCATTTTCTTTTATATGTTTTGTTACATAAGCCATGTTTGTTGTATCTTATTCATATCCAGAATGATATGAAGTGCTTAAACATCATTTTTAAATCATAAAATGATAATTATACTTGAATGGATACGATGGAGAATGAATCTCATCGCGTTCGTGGAGACGGTAGTCCGTACGTACGCACGAGCGACAATATCATTCTTTTGATATTAAAATAATATATAAATGGATGGTATATCATATATACAGAATAATTAACATGTTATATTTATTATTTACATGAGTTACACATCATTATTATACCCATCCAAATAATATTATATTGAATAACAATTACACCACGACGTGGAGACGGTAAGCCGTACGTACGCACGTATGGTGACATGTTATTCAAAGGGTGGATAGAATACTGAATATGATTGTACCATATTTATAATAACATCACAGTATATGTGAGATACTGGAGTTATTATTTCAGAATGGTAAGAACAAAGGAAGAAGAAGTGGAAGAAGAAATGAACTTAGAAAAGGGTGGTGAAATCATTACCTCTTCTTTGGGTTCTTCCTTTTGATTTGATCAAAAGGGCTCCTTAGGTTGGCTTTCTGATCAAACTAAGGCCTCTAGGTTGTAGTGAGGGATGTTGGGAGAGTATTTGGGCAGAGTTTGGCCGAACCAAAAGGCTTTAGAGGTGTGAAGAAATGAGAAGGAGGAGTGCCCTTTTATAAGAGGGGTGAGGGGCACCTTTGGAAAAGCTAGAAATATTAATTTATAATAAATTCATATTCGGTTTCTAAAGGCTCCAAAGTTGACTATTCAAAGGATGAGGTGGTGATAGGTCGAAAACAACTCATCCAATAGAATTTAGACAGGTTTGGGTACTTATATTAACCTTATCATTAAGTATTAACTCTAAGTTAATTAGTTTCACTTTTACAATGTCTCTTTGTATTTTTATATAATATGGTTAATAAACTTACTATATACATACAAGCGACCCCCAAGTGGTCCATTAATGATTAAACTATCATAATATAAGTCTCTTGGCCGAACCTTAGATTTTTAGGAATTTAATATCAATTAATAATATAATATTTGTTTTAAGAACTCTTTTATGTCAATTTTGACACTATTCAATAGTTGATTTTTGTGAAACTTATAACAGATTGATTACTTCGACAAAAGTCCATTAACTCAATCCTAATATATCATATTATCCTAGAAAATTAGTTTAATTCATTAAAAGTTTCATATTATATTTATTTGGGTATTTATAATACCAATCATTTTAATTTGTCACTATTTTAGTAATTACTGCATCATCATTGTGTCATATATAAAATATATTATTTAATGTCTAAAAATTATAAATAAAATATAATTATGTAGGAAATCTTTTTAGCTTTCTAATGAATATTTATAATCGAAAATCTAACATGTATAACCCTATGTAAAAATTGTTCTTTTAAAAGATGTAAGCTTATGCCATTTTTGTATTCATTTTAACTTAATTAAAATAAAGTGTCATTATCACTTACAAGTGGATCCATGGGGTCCCAAAATTGACACAAGGATGCCCATGGTCGACCATGTATCAACCAATAGGGTTAAGACACGTTTTAGGGTAATTTAGTATTATTATAATATTATTTTTTTAACCCTTATTTACCGGATTTACCCTTTAACCATGGTAAATAAAATATTTACCGCAGTAATTATTCAAAATGTGTAAAAATAAAAGTTACCTATTTACACAATTTGAACATCCTGATTCCAAATATGGAATCCATTTTTCTAAATTCAAAACACAGAAGTGGCAGAAATTAATTTAAAATTAATTCCCGCTGTCAAAACAAAAAGCGTGTTTTTAAGAGATAATAAATATCAAAAGATTGACACTTGTTTATGTTTGGTTTAATTGTAAAATTATGTCCAATGACCAACATTATATTAAACGGTAAAAATATATTCTAAAAATACTTTAAAACCACTCAAATTCATAATTTATCACTATTAATTATTTTGATTAAAAAAGTTGTTTTTAATTGAAATTTAGTAATTTTCACTATTCATCAAAATATGAAAGTTATCCGAAATGTACCAAAATTTCACCTTAGGCTAAATTCGATATTCCGAATCCAAAAATGAAGTCCATTTTCAAATATAAAATATATATAATTTCAAAAAGTAGATATTACTATTCATAACGGCTAGTTTGATCGGTTGTGGTGTGTGTTAAAACTCGACGTTGCATACAACACACGCTACTGTTTTATTCAAAGGAAAGCGTACCGTGGAAGCTTGGGATGTTTCATTTTAAAATTTTGATGTCCCCATTTAGTCAAAAAGTTTAAAATATAGTATTTAAAAAGGGTTCACTATTAAAAGTTGATAAAAGTTCAATACTAAAAATGAATTTGTTCTTGCATTATATCTAAGAAACTCATAATATGGATTCTAAAATTACAAGGGTTATATAAAGTTTAAAATTTAGTTAACACGATTCATAACCTCTTTGGAATGGCTTGTTTGGTAAGTCATGGTGCGATTGAACTTGGTGTTGCGTGTAGTGAAAGTTATTGAATTATTTTGAAGAAATAACACACTATAAAATCTTGGGGTGTTACAAAAGTGGACAAGTATTCCGGATTAATTTAATGCACTAGGTAAAGGTCTTTTGTAGAATCTACATGGTTGAAGAAGCGACATGGGAATCTTAATATTCAAGGAGATAAAGGTACCATCATTTTTTAATAATTAAATAAAATTGTAAGGATGCAATTTCTAGAAGGTGGAGAGAATGTAACACCCCACAGTTTTAAAAAATGTATTGAAATGCATGAAACATTGATTCTCTACATAATGACACTATGTTTTAACGATTTGGTTGTAAACTATCCATTAAACTTAATTTTACCACTTCTATGATTTGAATTTCGAAAATAGTCATCTACGGTTTTGTTCAGTAAGTTATTTAGAGTTCAATATAACCAACTTGATTTTTTTTCGTGAATAGTAACATACCCTTATGAATAGTAACAAGACCCTTTTTAATAGTAAATTATATTATTATTTTATTTTCTAAAGTTAATAAGATAATGAGATCTGGATTAATTTTTCAAGGTGATATAAAATCTGTTATAGTTTTAAAATTATTATTTTGGGAATAAAATATAATTTTATTTAAAAATTAAATTAATCATATTTATAAAATTATTTTCAAAAATTGGAGTTCATTATTGAATTATAAACATTGAAAAATGGTTGGGGAGAATTTTTCGTAATTTTTCAAAAATACTTGATATTTGGGTGAATAGTGAAATTTGATAATTAAAAAATATAAATAATAAATGAATTTTTGCATCATTTGTGATTCATGGATGATGTAAATGGACATTGGTTTGAAATCACATTAAATTATTACTATTTTGGGTCACATGAATCAATAATTTTTTTAGTCTTGAGTAGAAATATTAAAATAATGATTAAAATAATGTAGAACCTCTTCACTCCCCCACTATAAATACCACACTCACCGCTCTTCCTCACACACCTCTAAAGATTTTTACATTGTATATGTTCTTCAAAATCTATTTATAAAGTCTCATACCCACTTTTGATACCTATGGGTCTCACCAAAATTCTAAAACCGAAGGTCGTAAGTAGGATCTCAAGGAGAAGAGATCAAGAGGTAAGAATCCCCATTCATTTTCTTATGTTTCCTTTCAATTCCTTTTTCTCATACACTCCCTTACCCTCCCCATATCCAAGAGTTATTAAAGCTCTAGAATCTTATAAATTATGAATTTTATCATGTTTATGGAAACAATTTGTCGTCATTCTCCCTCTACTCTTCCTATTATTCAAAAAATAAAAACATTGTCTATGATGTGTCGATTTACCAAAATCATGGAGGATGTGTTTTCAATTTCCATTAAATCCTTAAAAACTAGTTATAAAACCATTTTAGTGGATGAAATATTTTTTAATGTGTATGATATATCCTCTTTCATGTTCTGGATGTAACATATATATAATATTATTTTATATAATGAAACTAGTTTGTGATTATCAAAGAACCGCCAAAATGATCTAAACGGATATCACTAAAGATTTATCTAATGATTCATCCTCATACCATATAACCAAAATTATTTATGTCATAAGTTAATATTATTGAATAATATGAATACCATTTCATTCCACTTACATAATTTCATTTCCATACAACAAGGAAATCAAATAGAAAACTGACCATGGAAATCACATATAGAATGCATCCAAAACAATGTAAAGGACAAAATACTAATAATTAAAGAGTGAAATGTTGTTTTAGAATGATCATATATGGTGTTATAAAAATGAATATGTTTTTGTAAAATATTAATAACACTCTTTTATCAATTATATATTATGTTTAAACATGTTTTAATTTAATCAAACCCGATATAAGAAAATTCTTAACCCAATTTCCATTTGTTAGGTTAGCATTCTCCTTCATTAATTTAGTAGTATCAAAATTGATTGTGCAATGAATTTTTTTATATTATTCTTAATTTTTTGTATATAAAATTTATATACATATTTCATACACTCTATTAAGTCCCACTTCAATTATATTATATTTGTATTGGGCTTTTCTTTTAAATTACTCTTTTAAAATTTTGTTTTTCCAAATTAAAATAGAATGTTTTTTCGAAATTATTCAGGATGTATGATTATATTCAGGTTCTTGGGAATTATATATGATGAATTTTGGGACATATAACTCCCCCCCAATTCATTGGGTATTTGAATGTTGTTAATCAGCTGTATGGTTACTCCAAGTGTACCTATGATGATTACACAATAAGGTAGTCATGAGGGTTACATTGTAAGGTATCCATGAGGGTTACAAATTATAAGGTATCTAATAGGGTTACATGATTAGGTAAGTAATCACCCAAGATACTATTATTGTTCTATTTCTATTCTTAATGTTTTGTGGAAATATTTGGGTAATCTCATGTTACACAAAGTATGTACATATGGGTGTTAAGTAAGTATTTTTGAAAATGATTTTATACATTTACAAGTATTCGTGGACTAAAGTTTTCTTTCCTTGTTTATATATCCCTTACGGATATTTTTGTTCTCATACAAAATTTTTAAATTACTTTCACAGGTTATAATGATGTGTAAGGTAAATCTAGAAGTTTGGTTAATTGTTATTATGATTTTTTAAGGAAATCATGTTGTTGTTTTATGTTTAAAATTTTATGATTTTGATTAAATGGATATTATTTTAATGGTACCCAATTTTTATTCTTGTGGGTTGATATATGTGAGTTATATCCTTACATTATAAAACTCTAAACCAAAAAGTACTTTGGAATTTTAAAGAAGTGAAATCTAGTTGAAATAACTAGAATATGTAATTTTTAAGTACATGACCTTATAGTCATCCAATTCTTAGTTATCTATTTCATGATACTCATTTCAAATATCAACACAAATACTAATTAATATGAAAAATAAATTAGAAGATGATAAACCAAACTATTTATGGAAAGTAACAAAACCTATTTTTTAATACATAAATTTTTGGGGTTGTAAAGAGTTTGGTAATCCCTATTTAGATAAAAATCATTTACCATGATATAAAATGTGTAATTTTATAGGATATACTAAAAAAATAAGGGGATATTAACTATATGACCACTAAACTAAAAAGTTAATTATGGAAAGACACATCATGTTCCTTCCACGGGATAATATCTTAATTATATATAGTAGGAGTTAGATAGTATTCGGTGATGTTGAGTATCAAGTTATAACATAATTGTCACAAGAATTGCTTCTAAAAATCCCCATAGAAGAAAAAAATATTTAAGAGACTCAATTACTACATATTAGAGAAAAAGATGTTAAAAAAATAGAACTATATGGGTTCTTTTAAATGAATATTTTTACTAATTCTTTTTTGATAATATTTATCCTCTAAACTAAAATGAATAAGTAAGTGGTATATATATTTCATGTTTTAAAAAACCCATGAATTATGAAATGAATTCCATATACCAAATCCATTTTTAGGAATCAATAGATCATCTAGTGGATCTAAATACATTTGGATGAAAATGGATATTCAAGAAGAAAATTGAAATTCAAGGAAAAATTAGTACCTATATGGTGAAACTAGTTGAAAAAGGGTTCACAAAGCTTCCATAAATTGGTTCTGACAATAAATTTTCACTGTTAGAAATTTTTAAATCTGTTAGATTTATACATTCCATTATGGATTACCATGACATTGAGATTCTAAAATTGGATAAAAAAAATATCCTTCCATAATGGGAACCTTTATGAAGATTCCTATATGAATAAATCACAAGGGTTTGTGACTCCAAAGAATTAAAACAAGGTATGAAAATTTAAAATAATCTAATTATGGGTTTACAGAAAAATATGGGTCATGGAACATTAATTTTGACAACTCTATAAAAAATTTGGCTTCATAAAGGATGAATATGAGCCTTTTTTAGAGACCTTGAGCCCAGTTGCCTGGATCTGTTTCTTGCTACCATTACATTTCCATAATAAAATGAAGAATTTATCATTATATACCGAATACGTTATCAGACTTGGTAAACTAGATATTTACAAGACTCTTTCATTTCAATTGATTACATAAATTACCAAAAATTTATTTTTTTTAATTACATTATTACCTATGTCATATTTTTTCATATATATCATGGTAAAATTCATGGAATCATGGGTAAAGGAAACAAAATAAGGGTGAGATAAAATACTTAGTAAGGGTTAAGTATAGTGGAATCTATCAAGAATCAATATTCATAAACAATTAGAAAATGTAAATAAGTGAGAATAGATGGAATTTA
The DNA here is from genome assembly GCA_963277665.1 of Viscum album. Classification (NCBI taxonomy): domain Eukaryota; kingdom Viridiplantae; phylum Streptophyta; class Magnoliopsida; order Santalales; family Viscaceae; genus Viscum; species Viscum album. Next base: position 1,041,823,896 of record OY728165.1, read on the forward strand.
AATAACTTGATAAGGCACACACAATATTTATAGTTAAATAAATGACCACATATGGCATTTAAATAACTATATAATGAATAATCAACATGTAATGGTTTATAAAAGAAAAAAAATCCATCTAGTCAATAATTGATAATGAAATTCATCTATATTTTTTTCATAGTAAAAATATCTTGGAAAATAATAATAGAAATATGAATGTAAGAAAGTTATAATTATTAGAATTCATGTTTACTAGTATCATTGAACATTTATAATAAAGATCTAATCTAAAGTTAGATTAAATATAATGTATAAGATCCCAAATAACTATGTCTATACAGCCTATTCATCCCATGAAACTACCAATTCATCAAGAGGATTTCATTAATAGATCCAAAATCATGTCTCTAGGTCCAAATAATTGCTCTTATATTGAATAATAAATTTAATTCATAAAAAATGTTCTTTATCAAATATCTATATAGGGTAATAGATATAGATTTATTAATAATTACATAGTTAATCAAATAACATTCAAATTAAAAACATATTTAAAAAATGTATATTATTTCTTCCATAATCATATCATTGATAATTTATATGTATAGTTAGAGGTAATTTAATGTTCAATGATCATAAGAAAATGATAGAATAAAGAGGAAGTTAATGACTATGAAACTTATTCAAGGAAGTCAATTTCAATAAAAAAATTTCTCAAAATAATAATAATCCACCCAAATGAAATATAAATATGTAATCAATATGATATATAGATATTATATTAATAATAATTATTGTAGTTGATGATGAATTGAAATTATCTTTAAAACATTATTAAGGAAAATATATATTTCATTTTGATAATAAATTATAAAGACATTAAACATTTTGTTAATCCTTTTAAATGAATATAATATTTTTTAAAAATCATTAAAAATAGCCTTGTAAACATACAAAGGAAGATTCAAATAAATGAAAGTGGGTAACTATTTACATAAAATACATGGTAAAAATAAAATTCATTTCCTATTGTAAATAGTATTTACAATTCCATTTTTTAAAAGGTAAATAATATTTATTTTGAAGAATTTAGAAAAATTAAAATTTGGTACAAATTTATTTAATAGATAAATTTAAAAAATTTAAAAATATTTTTAAAAATATTTTTACAAAACCCGGTTTTGAATGAAAATTAGTTTTCAGATAAAGATAAAAATAAAGTCTTGTTTTCTTAAAAATAATTTATAAAACCATTAATGGACCAAAAAATTAAAAATGGTACAATTATTTTGAAATAAACATAAATAACCATATGGAAAGAAAATTGAAGGTTTTATTATGTAATGATGACATAATTTCGCATAATGGAAACTCAATGAACTGCTTACATGCGAAGATGGAATGGTGGGATTTTAAATGTCAAACACTCATGGGAATATTTATAGAATATAAACATGGTAATGATTTGGAAATTAAAAGTAAGAGTCTATGCACCTTGAGAATCATGATCCAATCCTACAATATAATTCTCTATATCCATACTCACTAGATAATTTCAATGGGTGATATTAATTATTGAAACCTCAACTATTTTGGAACTAAGCTCATTTTTCCCAGTTCCTCTATTAGAAAATTTATGTTTAAGAATACTATCATGTGCCTTATAATTAATCATTAATCCTAGATAAGAAGAATCATGATTTCTATAACCTCATTGAACTTTACATAGAACCAGAAAAAAATTACTAATTCCTCATGAGGAACATTTTCAGGGAAGGACTATTTGAGAGTGATAAGAGACTATAGTAACCTTGACCCCTGGTTAGAGACCCTAAGGTGTATAAAGATATCAATTATATATAGGTTTCTCACATTGTGTATTTTTAATCTGTATCACCCCATGAATGAAAACATAATGCAACTGGGTTTCCAACTGGTGTCTAGGTTCCCCTACTGTTGTGTCCCACAATAAATACCTTGAACCACCTTTTCTTTTGAGGTGAATGGGATTGAACCGTATGGAATTCACTTATCAAAATAATTTCCCTTCATATGGGTGTCTTTATGTGTGATTATCTTCTTTAAAAATTGTTTCAAAGTGGGGGTACATCAGAATCTGATAAAAAGGAACTCACACATTCTTATAGCTAGATGATGGTGTGTTTGGAAGGCAAGGAATTATACTTTTCATGAGGTAACTTAGTCATAGAGTATGACCCGTGTGTTCAAGTCCAATATACTCATAGTTGATTCTATAATATTCTAAATAACTAGGGGTATACCATAAACCAATTCATTGAGTAATTTCCCCTCATCCCATGAGCGTTAGTGTAAATCTAGGACAATGGATCTGATGGTTTCCCCAAGAAACTTTTCCCAAGATCAACACTGATGGATATTTCATCATGAGTATCAATATATGTGGAGGTGTGGTTTCTAATCCCAAGGGATTAGTAATTATTGTTTTCAATTCATACTATATAAGAGATGACGTTGTCCATGATGCAACCAATGCAATTCTTACATGTCCACGCAAGTGTAGTAAGAAAACATTGATCTTTTCATAGTTGAAATAGACTCATTTATCATTCATAGCTCCCTCCAAGGTTCCTAGCATGCCCCTATTAAATTTCTGACCTTATCTATCAATGAATTTGTTTCATATATTCCTACATAGGCTTCTTCAACACATTAAATGAGGGGTTTAATGTTACTAACATTCTCACTTCCATGGAAACCCAAGATGTGTTCTTCACCTAATTCTCTAGTTTGGGATCTCTCTCATTTTATGTAGTTAACATTTTTATAAGGGATGCACTCATGATCCATTATTTTATAACCTTGTAGCCCTCATAGGCTCTTGTTCTCCTATTTCAATTTTCCTCATTTCCTCTGTTCTTATTTCCTCTTTTAAATGTCTCCTCCTGATGAAAAAAAATATTTATGGTGGTTATAAAATTATATTGTGAAGTAAAACCTTACAAATATCATAAAATTGATGTCAGAAACTACCAATGAATAAATTATATTTATTAAGTATAATTCCACATAAATCATGTGCAAATACAAACATATATCTTCAAAATTATATACATGTATAATATTATAATATCAATGAAAATGATGAAGTAATATAACCCATTGAAGAGAAAAAGATTTATGAAATTCTTTACCACTTGGTAAATCTTAATTAAACTACCCATAGATAAAATAATACAAATTTAAACTTAAAAAAACCATTAATAATTATTTATTAATTATATTATATTTCCAAGGAGAAGTATATACACCATATAAAAGTAATTATGTGCATACAATTACAACATGCCTCAATGAAATGAAATTGAGACAAAAACACTTAACTTATGCTTACTTTTTCTTAAAAAACCGTAAACCTTTTGTATAAGTGTATTATAAATTTTATTAACTTATACCATAACCATATTAATATTTATAATATCATATATAAGTATTTAATAAAATATTATCAGCCTTTTGTTAATAATATTTCATTATTTTCGTTGTTTCATGTGTTAATTACATTGTATATCGAGGATGTTATGACTTGTTATTTTCTTAATCTTTGTTATTAATGATTTATTAATTTTATGAATTTAAAACATGATGGAAATATCATATATATTTATTATATATTTATTTATTATAATCAATAAAATTTGGAGATATGAAATGAAATAAATCATTCGTGGAGATTGAAGGTTGTATATACACATGAATGAGGATTCCATTTTCTTATCATTTTTAAAAAAATGAATTGAAATATATATATATATATATATTAATTATACTATCATTTTTCTTTCATATATATCACATATTTTTATTACATTCCATCCTTGATACATTTCATTAAAAGCATGAACGAATCACATCGCTTCACGTTGTCATAGTCTGACATACACAAGAGCGACAATGACGTATTACCAAAAAATTAAAATCAGGAATTTGGGTGTGATATAATAATTATGGATTCATAATAACATCATAAATAAAATATATAAACTTTAAATCCATCATTATTACCAATATTTAATGGTGGTAGTGGAAAAACGAACAACATCGGTTCGTGAGGCTATAGTTCATCGTACACATGAAAAATGATTTCATAAATCTTTTGGTGGAAGTACATAGATTTTTTAGATGTAACCTCAAAATTAATACATTAAATTATATTTAATATATTAAGGTTATTATGTAATCATGGTATAATATTAACTGAAGGATGTGGATAAATAAAAAATATTAGAACACTTTAAAATAATATTACATCTTCTTCAGGTATCCTTATTTGTTTTTCACTCATACATTCCTAAGATGGACTTCTGATGAATATAAGAATTATATTATGAGTGGGGGTATTTTGGTCATTAATTTGGGTATCTCATTCCAAATAAATAGGTTTTAAAATTTGGATAAGGGAGGAGAGGCGTGTCCTTTTTTAAGCTAGGGAGAGGAGGCACTTGGTATTTTTAAACATTATTTTGTTATACTATGTTTTATTCATCTCAAGTGTCTCCAATAATTATCCATTCTTGATACTAAAAGATATAAGTCAAGAATATTTCTATACAATGTGTTTTGGAAAATTTTATTTGACATTGGGCCCTGTGAGTTATATTTTAATCCACCTGAAAAACTTATTTTTCTCTTAATCACCATAATTAATTTAAATTGTTTTCAATAATAATTATTGACAAAAATGAATCATAAAAAATTTGAAATTATAAATTATGATTTTTATAAATATTTATAATATTTTTTCAATTTCAATTCAAATATTTGTGTAAAATAAATCTGAAAATAATCACCTATATGGGACGATAAAGTTAGGGTTTTTAAAATGAAAATTTTCAAATCTTTACTAAGATTTGAAATCTAAATTCTATATAAAAATGTTTCTAACAAAATAAATTGTACTAATATATATATAATTTATCTAATTTTACTTTAAATAACTATTTTAAATATAGTTTATTATTATAAATTATTTAGATGAAAATTTATTTTCCAATTAAAATTCACTATTTTTCACTTTTCAAAATCAAACATCAAAAAAATTACCAAAATTCAACATAAAATAAACATTATCATTTAATTTTGAAAATGAAGCTTATTTTTTCAATAAAAATATATAAATGTGACTAAATAAACTTCTAAAACAAGTGTTCCATTAAAAGTCATAAAAAATACAATTTGAAAAATATACCTACTTACGTATACAATTGGACTTGATCATATATTATACATATCAAATATTTTGGATGAATGTTAAAACAATTGATTTCAAAAATAAAATATATATTTAATTAATATAATTCACTAACAATAATTAATTAAATTTTTTAGACAAAATGAATATGGTGCATAAAAAATAGATTTTTTATACAAGCATTTACTTTTTAATCAAATGGGTTTTATATTTTTTTAAATTAATTGGTACCAAAGTAATTCATCCATTTATTTTTTTTACACTATTTAATAATATAAGTAACAAAAAATTAATCACCTTATTGGTAATTGTTTCCTTATATAATAATTTATTAGTATTCAATAAAAGTCGATCTTTTGAGTAAAACAATCCATTAAAAATCATTATTGTGTATAACATAAGCTAAGAAAGTATTGTGTGAATAAAAATATATACCATAGATTAAATTTATATAAAATATAAATATATTGTAAATTCTCTAGATTTTGTATTCCCTTCGATGCTTGGGGTTTTTTTTTCCTGCACGCTATTGAATAAATTCTTATTCTTTTGTAATTTTAGGGAGCTACATTTTCCCCACCTTAAAAAAAATGAAGCCTTGTCAATTTAAACATGACCTTGGAAATCAAAGGTTTGATAATTTAAAATTTATTTTTTGTAAGAACCCATATCATAAAAGGTTCAGTAACATATCCTATTAATATTAGCAAAATATAAGTACAACTATCACATGGAAAAACATGTAATTGAGTTTATACATAGAAAAATATTAGTGGGATATGAATATATAGATTTTTTTTTGTAAAAAGGTAAATAATTATACATAGTTATTGAGGAAATTAATAATAATAAATGAATGATCAATGTAAATTTAAGGTCCTCAAATCAACAAATCTATGATAATCTAAATGATCATTTGATTTATTAGATATGAATGTAATAGTATAACATTTTTGTTTTGAGATCATCTGTCGAAATATTGGTATTTATTTTACTATGTAATAATATATGTAAATCTATGTACTAGGTATATTTCTACTTCCTAAACAAAATTTCATACTTTTGGTGTGCTTCTATCTCTTACTCCATGAAATGAATATCCTTAAATTAATTTTTCATGACTAAAGCACTAAAATTTACTTTTAATAGATCATAATACCCATAAAACATTTCATCACATTTTTCAATAAATATTTTCCAAAACTAACATGGTTAATAAATTAATCTATAATACTCAAAATTTATACCATAGGTTTATCATTAATATTCATTTTTCAAATAGATGACCTAAAAATAAGGAAATATTAACTAGGAAAATTTATAGTTTAGTGGTTGGAATTAAACCAATATCTCCCTTTGATTTGGTGTAGAAGCCCCATGTACATTCTAGACATGTTGTTTTTTCAACTAGACTATAGATTTTAATTTTCATTAAACCATATTATCCTAATTTCAAAAACAAAATGTGATATTAATTATAAAAATTTAATCACTATATTGCCTCTTTTCTATGGTTTTTATCACAAACCCCATTTTTTCAAAGTTAAATAGTCATATTTTACTATTATTAAAATGTTATTAATGATGGTATTAACCATAAGGGTGATAATTACCTTTATAATTATGCCTGTAAAATGTAAAGGAATTATTCTTTAAATTACTATTCTAGTAAAAAATAATATTTCCAGAAATTATACCTGATTTACTTAATCTCATTATAATCACTTATCATAAACCTAAGAAAATATAAGATATTGAACATATGTTCACCATAAAATAAATGAGAAATTATGTTATTCATAAATCTGAAGACACATATTCTCTTAAAATTTAATGCAATACATATATTTTTATTAATGCTTTTATGAAAAATAAAATCACTAAAAATATTTCAAAAATATAATTCTGGAATTCTAATACATAAGTACTTCATCAGTCTGACTTCAACATAATATTATCCATCGACTGTGGATTAACCTAGGTTATTCACTTCCATTATCTATTTGAATACATCATAATTGTTTTCATATAAAATGTTAATTATACTGTGAATATCAACTGACAGTGTCAAACCAAGTGCACAGTAAGGCATGTTGTCAAGTACCATGTTATGCTCAAGTCATGCCACATGCACCCTATTTAGAGTTATTACCCCGACGTTCATCTTCTCCAGAACCATGTCCACTTGTAGTATACAGAAAAGTTTTTATTGTAAGGAAAACCACATAATCTCTACATTAAAAAAATATTTCATTATTCTTCTATACTTATCCTCAAAGAATATATTTGGGTTATATTCCATAATATATACTTATAGAAGAATATAAAATTGCATTAATAATGATTTATTAATGATATTACATTTCATTGTGGTAGTATATACACCTATTAAATGTAATGATTTTGATAACATTACAATATGCCTAAATGAAATGAAATTGAGATGAAATTCCTTACCTTACGCTTCATTTTGGATGAAATATCCCTAAAATGTCGCATAATGGTTTTAATCATGTTATTAAATTATTATATAACCATAATAATATTTTTAAAATCATATATTATTCTTTAATAATATCTTGGAAACTATTTTTTGATAATTTTTCACTATTTTCATTGTTTTAGGTGTTTTTTGGGTTTTTTTAAACATGTTATTTTTTTGGTCCACTAACATAGATAACTATTTAATAGAATAAGGAATGTAAAAAAATTTATTAATTTCATATATATTCAGTATATATATATATATATATTTTTGGATTAATATATAAAATTTAGTGATTGGAAATGAAATACACCATCCAAGGAGACAATAGGACGCACGTACACAATAACACTATTTCAACTTTCTTTTCATATTGAAAGAATGAAAATTAAATGATATATATATATATAATAGTATCATTTTAATTTCATATTATACCCATACTCTATACATTCGATGTAAATAATGAATAAAGCATATCACATTGTGACGTGGTAGTCTGTCGTACAAATGAGTTGTGATGTCGTGTTGCCAAAAAAAGGGAAGCATGATGTTATTTGTGATATAATAATAAAAGAAGCCAAATAACATCAAAAATATAATATATATCATAAATAATCTACAAATCCCAATATATTCCCAACCATGAGTGGTGTTAATTGAAAAAAAACAACATCAGATCGTGAAGCGATAGTCTTCCGTACGCATGAACTATAATTTTGTAACCTAGTATTTTTAATTTTGTTGAGTTATAGTTTTTACCATAAAGATAAAAATATCTCAGTATATTTAATATAATAATTATATTATATAATAATGGTATAAAATTATTTATATGGTTGGATAAGGAAATAAAATTAAAACTCATTTTGAAGAACATTGCATCTTCTTGGGGTGCCCTCCTTACAATTTAACTACTTCCAAACTAAGATGGATTTATGAAAAAATTAATTCTTATAGGATTATGAAAGGTATTTTTTAAGTTGATTTTTCATTGACTTTATAGAATAATGTGATTTTATGGTGTGAATAATGGAGGATAGGGGTGGTCTTTTATAAGTGGGGGAGAGGGAACACTTGGTATTTTTGTAAGGTATTGAGTTTTACTCTATTTTTATCATGAAATATGGATTTAATAATACTAAATACGAGATAATAAAATGTATGAGGTCTAAATATATCCAAAAAAATTGTTTTATAGAAGTATCTAGGTCATTTGGATCCTTAATTTTAATACCTCATCTCTTGGTATACTCATTTTTCTCTAAATAACTATAATTAATTATAATTTTTTTCATAAATAATTACAGTAAAAAATTAAATTGAAACATTCATAAATTATAGTTTATTCTCATTCTAAATATGGAGTCTATTTTTTCAACTTAATTCGATTAAGTAACTAAAATTAATTTAAAATTAATCCTACAAATAGGACCAAAAACGATTTTTTAATGTGAAAATGTTCACAAGTTTACTATGTTTTTATATCTAAATTAAATATAAAATTTTTTAAAATGAAATAAAATGTATTAATAGATATATATTTGATTAAATTTTAATTTAAACCCAATTTATTATATAATATTATAATAATAAAAATTAAATGGAATGTCATTTTTTAATGAAATTTCTATATTTTTTAAGTATTAAAAATGAATCTTCTGAAAAAAAATACCAAAAAATCGCTCTATGATAATTTTGACATTAATATGTTAAAAAAAAAATTTTATATCAAATTAAATTTCAAAAACTAAAGAAAATAGTTTTAAAAGAACTAATCCTTTAAAACTTGGAAAAACTCACTTTAGAAAAATACACCTTTCATGTCCAATTGGATTTTTTCTTATCTTATACCTATAAAATCTATTAGTTTAATGTTAAAAAATTGATTGAATATATAGTATATAAATTTCAATAATAAAATTCACTATTTTTTATTAATTTTATTTTTTGGGATAAAATTATTTTGGCGCATAAAATAGTATTTTATAAAAATAGATCACTTTTATTCAATTAGTGTCTATATTCATTCCTAATTAATTGGTAACCAATGAATTCAACCATATATTTTCATAAGATTGTTAATACTACTCAAAATCATTAATTTAATGGATATGGGATGATTTTTTTAAAATAATAATAATAATAATAATATCTTAAAAAACATGGTCTTGTAATTAACACAAGACATTGAAAAGATTCATTGCAATGTGTAATGTAAATTGACTTTGTATTTCATTCATTTCAAGGTATATAATAGGTTGAATTTATTTATTGATAATTAATAGGATAAACTATCTTATGAACATATATAGTAATTTCAATGTGTAACATTAATTGACTCAGTGTTTCATTTGTTGTATGGTATATCATATGTTGAATTTATTTAAAATATTAAATATAATGTAAAGTATCAAGTTGTTATTTTCCTCTTTCTCTTAGTGTTAGTTTTTTTCACTATATTGTATAAAATTTTATTCTTTTAGAATTTTTGGGTGTTACATTGTGTCTAAAAATAGTTTGGTGGGAGTAAATTAATTTTATTAATAGTATATGTTAATGATGTATTACTTATTAGAAATCAAATACCAATCATACCATATATTAAGGAATAGATAAATATATTCTTATCCATGGAAGACTTGGGTGAGGTAGTATATATTTTTTAGGATCAATATCCCTAATCATTGATTTAGGATACCTCATGGAGTAAGTGGAATTACAAACATTGACAATATACTAAATATATTCATAACGACGCAATAAAATAGGGTATTGTTTACAACAACACATGGAATTAATCTTTTTAGGATGTTTCATCCTCAAACACATGGTCAAATAAATTAAATGGAAAGGATTTTATATGTATTAGTTATTGGGTTAGTCATGTATTTTATGCTATGTACTTGGATAGATGTCACTGATGCATTAAGTGTGGTGGGAAGATACCAAGATGGACTTGGTGATTTACATTTGATGGAATTCATGAATATACTTATGTATCTATGACATACTAATGATATGTTCCAAGTTTATAAAGGATATAAAGAACTAGACATCAGTGGGTATGCATATTCTAGTTTTAAAATAGATAAATATGGAATAAAGTGAAAAAATGAAACATATTATCATTTAATGATTGTAATGTGAGTTTGAAGATATTAATGTATGTTGTGGTCATAAATTATATAGTATATTTCATGAAAATTGATTCTTTTATGTATCTAAATAAGTAACATAGATGTTAAATATCTTTCATGATCTTAAAATAGCACCTAGAATAAATGATCGTGTCACACTCAATTATGATAATTCTACAAAGGTGTCTCTCACAAAAGTGCAAAGTTCATAGAAAGATAAAAAGACAATAATTTATAAGTATCATCTATTGAAGGATTTTTTGTAGGGATGTGAGGTTGCAAAGAGAATTATTTTTATTGAAGAAAATATATCATACCCCTTGACTAGATCCTTTATATAGTATAACCATGATTATCATATAATATCTAGAACACTAAAATTTATAGCCAGTTATTTATATTCCATGATAGAGTTTGTTGGAGTTGGTTCCCTAGGAAAAAATTCTCCAACATTGATTAATTTATATTCAATGTATTTAATATTAACAAAACATCATATTATCTATTTCTCATTATTGTACCTGAAAATAATTTACTAATTTCTTATAGTATACATTGCATTGGTAGGGTGATCAAATTTCTCAACTTTAATGATAAACTTTATTTTCAATGATGATATTCTTAAATATAGTTATGTGGTCTGATGACATAAAATAATCGGATACATAGTATATATTCTATTAGGTAAGAGTATAAAAAATAGTATGATAATTCATCACATGATGTTCACACTTGGTGATACCTATAATTATATATTATGAGAATAAAACCACTAGTATGAATTCTGTATGATTTTGTGTCATCTGATATTTCCATTTGGGAATATTTGTAATGGAAATTAGAACATAATGTTATCATTAATTAATTTCATGCCTCACCAAAAAATATTTTCTTATGAAAATTGTGATTTAAATGTCAGTAGTGTGGAAAATCATGTAGCCCATGTCATGATTGACATACCATTAATAGATAAGTTGAGGAAGAATTTATCCTTACGATATTTCTAGATGTTTATTTCTCTTGAATTTTATTGGAATATAATCATCACAATAATTTCAATCTCCACAATGAAATAAATTTTTTATTTTACAGTGTCACAAAAAGACCATCTGAATATATTTTTTGGTGACATATATGTAAAAATTGTTTGATGATATATTGAGACAAAGTGGTTATATTACATAGTGGGTGTTTGTATGTGGTTGCCTCCATTACAACACTTTATTAATTCTCTTGGGTTCCATGTCCTATTTCTATAATGTAATCTCAAAATATACGCATTCATGCCGTATTAAAATGATAAATAATTCAATAGGATCACACATGTGTGTTTCTGATGATCTGGATTAAATAATATTGAAATTTAATTAATTGAATAAATATTACTCTCAAGAATGATATATAATTTTACTAATGTCTTATTGATGAAAAGTGTTTATAGATTAATGAAATATTTTTGTTATATATTTATTCAGATGTTCAATAAATACTCGAGTAGTTCAAATTTTCCATGACTATGTCTGGTGACAAATAATATTTAATAAGTAATAATAATTTTTCTTATGCAGTTTAGCACATGCCACAAAATAAACAAATAATATTATTATCATTATGTGGTTGGGTGTTTATTAAGTTTTATTATAATATTTATGATCTATCTTACTAGTGAAAAATTATTTTAACCAAAACCATGGATTTAGGAATAGACCATTATGTAATTTTTTTTATTATATCCAATAATCAAAACATTAGAATTATTTCATTCAACAATACAATATCTCTAGTCCAACCCAATCTATTCCTCTCATGAATGAGAAAGGAAAGAGATATACCATCATGATAAAAGGAAAATATATCAACAAGATTGAAATAAAAAGATTTATTGATCATGATAAAACAAGGAGGTTAATTGGCATTTCATGGACACAAAAGGAGCATGTGTGGATCATGACTAAAGGGTTTATATCGTAGGATCCTCATAGTTCAATGAAGGAAAACTGAAAATATCATTTTTTTAATATCAACATCACCATTAATTATTGAATTATCATAATATGTTTTTGTTCTTTATGATATTAAATAAATTAATTATAAATTTTAAAATAAATACCATTTCTCGGGGTTTTGGAAAACTCAATATTAAACGAAATTTTAATAAGTCTCCAACCACCCAATGCTTTCATTATGCCCAAAACCGACACAAAATTAAAAATTTATAATTTTTACTAATAATTTTCCTTACATAGGTTTTTTCTTAAAATCCTAAATTAATCATCATGTTCATCATATCACTATTATTATATAAGAATATCAACAATAAAAACTACTAAAAACTAATCAAGGTAACATCTAAAGACAATATTCCTTAAATATATAAATACATAGTGGTATTATCAAGACCAAATGGTATCAACAAATACTCACAATGTTCATACCATGTAATGAATGATATATTGGGTATATCCACCTTCATGGACTTCAATTGATGATATAAAAAATAAAGTTCACTCTTTGAAAATTATTGTTCTCCATGTAGTTGATCAGATCTTGACCTTGATCATTTTTAGTTCATGGTAAACAATACAAAGTTGCATAGATCTATCGTTCTTGTTACTAAATAATGTTGGTTCCTCCCAAGGTTACATAAATAGATGAATTAATTCCTTTTCAAGGAAATTTTAGAGTTGACTCTTAAATTCTTTGAACATAATTAGGTCAATTCTATAAGGATTATTGGAAATATGTATGGAACAATTTATGAGTTCAATTGAGAATTCAACATTAGGTTTTAATGTAACAAATAAAATTATTAGAGAAAGGCATCGACACACTCCATTATAATTGGAATATCATTGGTGTTGAGTTTCTTCTAAACCATCTGAGGTAATCCCATATTTTAATGTCAATCAAGATACCAATAATAGATGTTATATCTATTAGAAGTTCATATCTATCATCACACTAATATAGAATCGTTTTTTGGTTTTTAATATTAAATATAAGTTCCATTCTTCAGTAATTGATACAAGATTTATATAGTTAAAGATAATATTTTCTAAATATAACATCAAATTCAATCAGAGGGATAATATAGAGGGTTCTTGGAAGAAAATTCCTACATTGTTCAACTATATAATAATCATTAACATGAGATACGGTTCAGGTACAATTATAGGATTTCACATCTAATTTAATATTGAATCATTTTTTTGTAATTTTTATACCCTTATAAAACTCATCATATATAAAAGGTTGGGTATAATGATATTAAAAATGATATTGATAGTTCTATATTAGATGGTAAGTGTACATTTCACCATATAGTTAACACACACATTAACATAAATAGTGATCATATGAGATTTCACTTTGTCTCTCAACAATAGAGGTTGCTGACATTGATCAACAAAATTAACATTTGGATTTGGGAACTATATATAATAATCCCCATACTGCATGTATTTGAAACACTAGATTGTTGGTGGTTCATTCTATAGAGAATTCATACTATTTGTATCATTACCAAATTTATTCCCATCACATCGGCAGTCAATTTCTCAATGTCCTTTGTTCCAAAACATAATAAATTTCTAACTCTCCTTAATAAATATTTACTCCATGTTTACTTCAACACATTTAGCATTAAGGAATACTCATCTTCTTTTCACTCTTCTTTTCATACTTTCCACTAAATTCAATCATTCTTTTCTTATCAAAACAATGATATTGATGGTTAATTCCAATATCCATTTCAAACATGATATCACATCTACTGATTTCTTCATATCTATAGAATTACTATATGGAAAACTCCGACCAAGAACATAGTTTAAAGCCACCAAATAATAAATAAACCTTATATTAATGATGGATGAAAATACTAGAACTTTACATGAAAAGTATTATAAAATACACCTCTTATGTACTAATCGATTCATAATCCCTCTCCTTTAACTCAATGAATTTCAATTTAATTATTTAAAAAAATAAAAAGATATAAGTAATTATTGAAATATAATTTCTTAAATTCATCCATTTAAATGGTGTGAATTTTATTTTTCTAAATCTTGTAAATGACAGGATTGAACTATTTATCCTCTTAACATTACAAAATATATACAACCAAAATGATTTTTTCATTTTACGGACACATGAAAAAATATACATGCAATGGTACTAATCCATTACCCAAGAAATATTATATTAGAGTAACTTCTAAATTAAGGTGTTTGTTTCTTAATAAAGTATTGAATTGAACATTATACCCCCATTTTATCATTTGGATGATTATTATTATTCATATCTTGTGAATGTTATTTGAGATTAATAATGATATTTTTTATTTTATTTCCTAGAAAATATTGTTTCTCAACTGGAAAATAATTGAATTTATATCCCACTTAGAATTAACATGGTTCCTTTTGGTTTTAGCCATTGGTTACAAAAAAAATGTTGTTTATGATATAAAATACATAGTCGAGAACCACATAATTACAAAAAAAATAATTAATAGGACATCTAAATCATGGCACCTTCTTTTCAATATATGAAACCATAAGCTTAACCTATTTCATTCATGGTCATTATTCAAGTACTTTATCATGGGTTGTAATGTGTTTTTGAATTTACATTTGATATCCCCCCTGATTTTCAAACTATTTGTGTAGTAATGAAAATTATCATTCACTAGGTGGAGGGCGAGTCCATGTCAATGTTATACCTTTAGAGTAATTTCCCCTAGTTCTGAATGTCCAAGATCCACATTAACATTTAGTATCATTATAGATATTTAATTTCCCAGAACCCACTTTCTCTATCCTCCAAAAAAATTATAGTATATTTTAATATAGATTGACTTATCCTTATGGATATTAATAAACATTTATCATCATACTTTCCGAAGGATTAAATAATCCATGTACTAATATTATATCTGAATATCAAATCATCTCATACATAAATATTAAATATTAATAGATGAATATTCATTACATAACATATTGATCCATGATATAATATTATAGGTCTAGTTCCTTTGGAATTTTGGATACATAAATAAATGGATCATTAGTGAACTACACTGCCTCAACTAAGTTATTCATATCTATCACCCTTCAAAGGAATATCATAAAAAAATATTTTTCATAACCCATGGTAAGGAAAAATATTAAAGGGTGATATCATATTCTAAGTAAGGGTAAAATGGGTTATTTCAGTATAAAAAGTGCATAATGGTATGTGAATAATAGATTAATATTTGAATACCATACCCTAAGTATCATAAATTATAAACCTAAGTTTTGGCATAAGTCTTAGTATTTTATATTTCATTTATAATAATGTAATCTTATAACCCAAACAATGAGATCATAACATTGGAATAATACATAGACTTGTGTCAAACATAGAAGTATAGAAAATAATTTCTTTAATAGACCAATATCATTTTTAAGACTATCATAGCGGAATGGGTTCGCTTTCCAAATTGTCATTGTAGTCATGGTTTACTCTCAAGACTATTATTTTGAAATGATTCCATTACCAAACTAGGTTCTCTCCCCATTATAGTTATGTTTATGTTATGATATGTCAATATTTACCCAATTCATTGGTTGGAGATATAGGCCCCACCCATCTCATAGTGATTATTATATATACATGTGAAACAATATCATAAAATATTCAATATAGGAAAACCCATGAATTGAATTGGGTTCCATATACATTTCATCATATCATAAAACCTAGAGAAGTAATAATATTCATAAAAATTTAATCATTCCATCATATGAATACCCACAATACTAGCTCAATTTTTAACCCTTATGCACATGAATTTATATAGTGAATGATGGTATGTGGTGTTGGGTTGGGCCCTAGAAAAACATAGTGTGGCACCCAACATAACTGTTTTACCAAATATCATATTCTAATTTGGTTTTCGATGAGTGGTACCCACTTGACATACCCCTCACTCTATGAGAAGTAGATTACCCCATGTCCCACAAGACTCAAACATTGTTCATATAATGAATATGTTTATTCAAATCCATTTCCATGATGGGGAACATGTAGTCTGATCTTGGCTTGGATGAGGCCCCCACTAAGAGTTGATATTAACCCATACACACATTTTGATCCTAATTATAATATTTATGGGTTTGTTAGAATATGGACATCCTCCTTAATCATAGATCTCGTGTCGTCATCTCATTAATGTTGTATCTTGTCTTTTTTCAACTGATAATGGGATAATTTGGTGGTTTCTATGAAGGTAGATAAGGTAGAGGCACCTCGAGGCCTGGAGTTTTACTATGCTCCTTATGCCAATGGGGTTTATTTTTATAATTTAATAAACAGATCTTCACAAAATGAGAATCAAAATTTAGAACCTCCTATCACTCCACATAGGTTAGAGGATAGTGTATTGTTTGGGCTGGTTGGTCCAAAATCACTCCAATAATTATTAGATCTCATTAAATTTGTGTCTCTTTGTCACATCACTTTTGTGAAGTGATATAAACCTTGGAATACTGGTGTTCTTATGATCAGACTTGGTAAGTACTATGAGTGAAACAAATGGGTGCTGACCTTGATTAGGAGAGTGAACCTTCACATCGTCATCAAAAGTGAGGAGGATCTTTGTAAGTCCAAGAATACAAGGAAAATTATTTTAAACCCAGTTTTATTTACAATATAGAAATTGGATATGTATATTCATACATTAATATAGATCTAGTCCTCTATAAATATTTTAATCAGATTAAATCGATTGAGTTGGGATTTATATCATACTAAGATTCTATGTGACATGTCCTACAAACTAGAAGAAACTTTGAACAAGGATCAGAACACTCATTGAAGAGATATTAGAATCCATTCTCTTATTCTCATGGAACTCCATAATGAATCCATGTTCTATGAGGTGAAAAATCAGGTTTTTAATTATTAGAATCTCTAAATCGGGGAGGAGTATGAATACTGACCACCAGCTTGTGAGGTATGAAATAATTTGCGGAAATATATTTCTCAATGTAGGGTAATTTAAATATAGGATAAAATCTTAACGTTGATAAATCTAGATCAAGGAATAAGGTTGTGGAAACATATAAGGGATGAATTAATATTGTTGAAAAGGAAAAACACTTGGGTAAGAAATCCACATAAATTTTATTGAATTAGAACACAAATACTACACTCATGGTTGAGTGTTCAGTGAAAGATTCCATTAATAAAGTTTTAAAATTGATTGTGATGGATAATCCTTTTATTGGAGAACCAATGGATGATACTTCCAATATAAAGAATAAAATGTTCTAGAGGGATGTGTGTGAACACCTAAAGGATAGAGGAAGGTTGTTGTGAGGAAAATATATTATTGAACTCCCACTATTGTAAGATAGAATGATTTAATAGAAAAATATTTCAGTTATTCACTCTTCTTAAAAAATATATAAAAACATACATGGATTAATAATTATTAAAAATACTGTATTTGAGTCTCAATATTCTATTGATGATAAAACAATATCCTAGTATTCCACTGATGAAGATAAAACTTATTCCTTCGAAAAGGATTATCTTTCTTTTCCAAAGAAGTTATGGAGTAGAATGGTATAGGGGGGAGAGTAAATGGATTACATATCCTCCTTGCATTCCTAGAGTTCCATATCTATGGAAATTGGGTCTATGGTTGGAACAGCTGATGGAATTATTACCATAATAACCACACACTTGGCTCAAAGTGATAGGATTGTTGATGGATGTAAAAATATAATTCACACCATAAAATTATAAAGGCTTGATGGGGGTTCTATGATGGCCATGAGAAAAAAAATAAAGTAATAAGATGAAGAAGGATGGGAAACATCATTTTAAAATCATGTTCAAAATGAATGTTATTTTTTAAATTATTATGGAATTGGAAACATTAAAACAATCAACTCTATGAATAGATATATTCATGCACATAACCCAAATTTTTGGGAATTACTAAACCAAAATCCTATTTCAACCTTTGTTTTTTCTAGTTTTAAAAAAATTAGTTATCTTTTTTTGGTTACTAATAGTTTCCCAACTCTAATGAAAGCATTATGGATCCTTAATCACATATCAATTAGAAAATTCAACACCTTAAAAAAAGAAGATAATATGATTACATTCTTGACAAACATAATAAGATGATAATGTATTTTAATTTTATTTATGTTAAGATTATATACTAGAATAATGGGTACTTATAGAAATCTTTTTAAAGTATCAGGGACTACATATGTGATCTTTAGATTCTCCTTGGATACTTTAACACTATTCTCTATCATGGAGAGAAAATTTATGATTTCTAGTCCTTAAATTATTTATAATGTTCAAGGATTGAACTAATGGGACTGAGTTAATGGAGAAAACATTTGTAGAAAATATACTTTTCATAGAATATATCTTAACAAAACTATGTCTAGAAATATTTACCATGCATTTAGAAATGAGAGGGATCCAGTTAAGTGGGCATTAATTTCCAAAATTACACTTCTTGAACTCAATTATTATCATCATTTATTAGTTGCATTATAGGGGAGAAAAAAATTTCATTCACTTTTATATTTAATAATTCATTGGTTGATCATCTTGAGTATGATATTAATATCTGAGATTTTTATTTGTCAATGTATTGGATCCCTGATGTCATTAATTGTATTTTAAAGCTGAAACCATTAAAATTTAAATTGAATAACTAAATTAATGACACCATTAGTTGTCTGGATATTGAAATATCCTCATTGGAGGCATCTCTTTAGTATGTATAGGAGGTATCCACCAAGGAATATTTCAAATTGGATAATTCACATGGGGTTTACATTTCCTACAAGTTAAACACTATTCCCCAAATGAAAGAAAAGATGAAAAAGTATCCTTGAAAATAAAATGGATCAAGGAGGGGGTAGTAAGAAAAAATTAATAGCTACCTTAATAGAGTTATAAAAGTGAGTAGAAGTATTTCATTTTCAAAATTGGAGGAGAAAATCATTCATGATAAGGGTATCATTTTATAGACTATTTTTTCTTACCACTCAAACCTCTTCAATGGTCCTATAGGGGAGGGGTTTCTTATTGAATTTATTATTCCAAAATGGGTCTTCAATATTGACAATATCTTGGTTACATTGATCCCTTATGAATGTAAAATAAGGGATACTATTTTCATTTAAAATATAAGTATTTATTATTTCCAAGATAGTTTCTAAAATTTCTATTTTTTTGAAGTACTGGGTTGTTATGCATACCGAATTATGTAAACTATTCTCCTATATTTTTATTAGTGGAATAATTTATCAAGGCCTCAATTCGTAGTTTCCCACTTTTAGTCTAATGTTGTTAAATGATTTTGAGATCCATTTAATTAGTCTTATTTCCTTAATGAATATAGTATTCATGGTAACTAGAAAAAAAAAATAGGATTTCTAGTATTTATAATAAAATTGTATGATTAAATTAATTTTTTTTGTTAATGGAAGAAGCATTCAGGATTTCATTAGCACTAATTCAGATTGAGTCCTTTTTCTAATAAAATCAACCAATAAAGGTAGAATTTCTATTAAAAATTATATTATTAATTCTTTTGAAACCATGGATTTTAATTTCATAAAAAATGTTATAATGTTTTGGATTTTTTAGAACCTTTTTTAGTTGGGTGATTTTTCTCTTTGGCTCACCACACATCTCAGTTACCATCAATGGTTCTCCCAATGGGATTTTTAATTTCTCAAGGAATTATCACCATGGTGACCCATATCATCTATTTTATTTTCTATTGCTAAATGTTAACTTATTATACTACTTTATCGCATTATTTAATATAGTAGACTCAAACCAATATAATCATAGAGGTCACTTGTTTCCCAAGCTAATTTTATTTATATTAATAAAATTATTTTTTTCTCTAAGCTATCGAAATAATTATCATTTTTCTTAAACATATTCATCATAGTTATGAATTCATTTCTAGAAAACCCCTTATTTTTTGTAATTCATTCATTTAGTATTGGATCATATTCCCTCTTTCTAGAAAAAGGAATATTTTGTTATAATTTGGTATTAGAGCGATGTTTATTCCACTTAATTATATATGGTTCACTTTATTCTATGGGATACCAAGGTCCTCTTATTTCACTAGTATTTTTGACCAATGTAAGAATCAAAATTCAAATTTGAAATCCCAAGATTCATTCGTTGGAAAAATATTATTTTTAATTAAATTCATAATATTCTCCAGGATAGTGTATTCTGTTATGATATATAAATAACCCTTGGGATTATTGAAGCATCTGAATGCTTGTGCCAAAAATTTTATTTTGAGTGGAAACATTTTGGAATTTAATATTGTTATTTTTGAATTAAAATAATGTTTCAACCTTTTTCCAATGGAGTATTGGTCATCATGAACATTGATTATTTTAATCAATCCCTCATGGATCAGATTACTTAGAATCTATTCAATAGTAATTCAAATTCTCTAAGATTTTTTAGATAATGATTTATGGCATTTATGAGGATGGAAAATTATGCTCACATGGACTCTTTTATTTGGATAGGATTCAAATATTCCTACCAACTAATTATTAATTTCTTAATATGGATAATTAAGTATAATTAATCTCTATATTTCTTGACTAATGATTATACATGTCATCCTCTCTATAAGGATAGTCAACCTCATGAATCTTTCTATAATTCTCAGATATATATCTAATAGTTATTTGAGACCTCTCATATTCAAATTTAGGATTATATTAAGAGAAATATTAGAGGTTACATGATTTCCACATGTATTATTATTATGGTTTAATAATATTTGTGGAATGACATGTTGACCAGTCATTTCTTCTACATGCACAGTACTAATTGTTAAATTTGTTACTTTGATAGGATTACTTTCATAAATTATTCTTGGATCTAGACCTCTCCCTTTACTCTTATATGGATACTAGAACGGAACTTAATTCCCAATTATGAATGCCTAAAATTCTTCACTATTTATCTGTATTCCAGTTTTTTATATGAAATCAACATAGGGAGGATGTGGAACCCCTAATTATCATTTATGGATTTACCATGAAAATGTTAAAGGGAATTTTTGATCTATTCGAGTTAAAAAGAACTGTATTTAGCAGCTTGTAATAATTATATTATCACTTCACTAGAGTCACTTTATCTACTAAACATCAAAATATCTTTTTGGTGGTACTGTTTTAACTCATAAACATTATCTGTTTTGACCACTATGTTTCAATTCCTAAAGGAACTGGATTATTTGATAATTTTACACTATAAATGATTGTGGTTATAGTGATGGAATTAAATTTCCTAATATAAGTTTTTTGTGTCAATATTTACATGAATTAATGGTTCTATGAGGCCTAACTGCTTTCAAAAAATACATTTTATTGCCTTGAACCATTGATGTGTTTTGAAAGTATTACTTGATCAATTAGAATAAAATCAACTCGGATGGGGATTCCAAAAAAATCCCAAACCATCGGGGTGTATTGTAGTATTTCATGATTATAGTGGAGGTATTATTGAATGTTTATATGGATCATGTATAATATCATCATCTCTTGGAGTGTATATTAAAGGTTTTATTAATTCTTTTATATTTTCATGAGATAAAGTGTTGAAAAATTATGGATTGAAAGTGAATCCACTATGATCATGAAATAAAAATAACAGATTTCATGGATAATCACTACTCATTGGATAGATCCTACAGACTTCCTATGAGCCTCAATTTCATTGATGCTCGTTTATCAGGAGGAAAAAATGGTGGCATATGGTCTTTTCATTAAATGAGTTTGTAGGGATCTCACATGGTCAAAAATCTTCTCAAATATTTGTTTCACTCCATGAAAGATATTTTCATAAAATTACATTTTTAATACTTAAGTATAATCATTTTTTATCAATAAATTATTTGTAAATTGTGCTAGAGGAACCTTAATAGGAAAAACTATTAAAAAGGTACATGGAAGAAAAAATATTTTTGACCAAAGATAGAAATAGCATTTATTTTTATAAAAAATATTATTTTGAAAAATATGAGTACATAAAGAGATAAAAATGATTGGATCAAATATATTTTATGCAATAAATAAAGGAGAATATAAAAATAATTTTTTTAAGGTATATGTCATAGTAT
Source organism: Viscum album (assembly GCA_963277665.1). Classification (NCBI taxonomy): domain Eukaryota; kingdom Viridiplantae; phylum Streptophyta; class Magnoliopsida; order Santalales; family Viscaceae; genus Viscum; species Viscum album. The sequence goes on from OY728165.1 coordinate 1,041,846,926, forward strand.
TTCATAATTAGAAACTTAATCGTAAAAAATAATTATATACATTGAGACTATAACATAAAACCTGCATCGCATTGGTATGTTTTGAATTTTAATCCCTTGAAAGAATGAAATTTAAATGGTTATATATTCCACAAAATTTCACTAGAATAATAATTACAGACATCCACATTTTTTATATACACCAAAAAATTGAAACTAGTAGAGACTATAGAATGTGACCCTTCAAAGAAAGTGAGATGAAAATCCCTTAGCATTGGTCTCGACATTCATCATACAATTACAACCTCTTATATAAAAAATATATGATTATTTTAAATCTATTAAATAATGTTACACAAATTTATCATACCATATTTTATTTACATATAATCATTTATTTATAATTTGATAATAATTCCTTGTTAAAATCACATTCCAAGTAAAAAGGATTCATTTTTAACATATATTTTGGATTTTTATTTTCAAAACATTTGATTTGATCACGGTTCTATCATCTCCAAAAATTTATACAATATATAAATATCCTATATAATCATTAAAAAATTATTTATAGTAATCCATAAATTTTAGATATTTAAATTGAATTACACCATTCATGGAGACTATAGTAAGTTCATACACATGAACACGGTTTCCATTTTCTCAACGAGTGGAATTAATTTATAGTAAATAATATATGACATTTACATACTCATTATAATTTCATATATTTCATAAATATTTATTAAATTTACACTTATTAAATAAATATTTAAACTACTCATATATAGATATTACATATTTTTAGATGAATATTTAATTCATTATACAAAAACATGTCTGAACATCGTAAAGGTATAGTGCATTTGGAAACATGGACCCACAAACAACTAGTTTATAAGTGAGCTGCATCATCTCACACTATGTTATTTATAACTATATACATTCTTATACATATCATATATATTAAATTTCATCATAAAATATGTAAAGGAATCATATGAAAGGTTGATCATATATGCTTAGTAAGGGTAAATAATGGAGATGTCAACATATCATGAGTATAAGGGTATGAGAACATGAGAATAAATATTAAAAACCTTAACCAAAATATCATATATCATTAACATAATTCATGGAATAAATATTTTTAGTTCATGAGACAATAATCATAATGTAATTAAATAATAGGAATAATGATATCAAAACATTGACATAAGGCATAAATTTGTGGTATATAAAAAATCATAAAAAATCATTTCCTTACTACATCGAGGATAATTTACAAGACTATAATAGTGTATTGGATTCAATCCCTACACCATAATTGTAGTCATGTTTAGTTCCCAAGAGTATCATAGAAGATAGAGTCTCTTACTGAATTAGACACACTCCACATTTTAGTTTTATTAGTTTCATGAGATGTCAATATTTACCAAACTAATTGGAGAGAGATATATGTCAAACCCATAACATAATTAAAATAATATATATATATATATATCATAAAATAATAATCATTAAAAAAATGAAATGATATGGGTTTCATAAAAATTCCATCGTAACATAACCAATGGAAAATAAACAAGATTAATAGTCATTTTAGGAAAGTATAAACTCTGTAAAAATAAATAAGTTTCATAATAATTTTATCATGGTATAACCCATGAAATAGAACTAGTATTCGTAAACATCATTTCATCATAAACATAAAACATGCATAGAAAAATTTATAATGGTATACTTGGACCATATCCCCTCTAAAGAATAAGTAGCATGAAAGGATTTCATCTTAAATAAAAACTGATTGTGAAATAAAAGTCAAATAATTTTTTTTAGGAATATATCCTTTATTTTAAAGTCACATTTAATAAAATAAAAAATTAATATAATATACTAGAAATTATTTTCTTTGAATTTAAACTTTCAAACATATAATGTAATTATGAAATTAATTGATATTCATTACTTTATAAAATTCTTATTGATGTTGTAAACATTAGAAAAAATACTCCTTCTGTATTTTCAGTAAAATCCAAACGAGGTTATTTTGGAAAAAACAAAAAGATTTATTTAAAATCATTTTTTAAAAAGTTAAATTTGTGTAAAATTTCCACAATAAATCATTTGGATAATGTCAAAAATATTTTTTATTTTTTTTTAGAAATGATGGTATTGTAAGAAAAATAATTTTCAACCAATGGGATCAATGGAGAAGTTCTTTCATAAAAACATAATTTTTAACTCTTAACTACATAATGAGAAAAAGAACAATGAAAAATCATTATTCTAAAAAATAACCATGGGATAAGAAATTACATTAGATTTTTGTGATATGGATCATAAGATTGCATCATGGGAAGCATGAACAAGAGGTATCACGATAAATGAAGATATTATAACATAAAACAATCAACACTTTGTTAAAATTGATTAATAATCCCCATATAAGAATAGTGTTAAATGAAACATTAAATATGTTTATAATAAAAAACATTATATTAGATTTCAAAGGGGTTGTATATAAACCTCCTTAAAGAAGATATGTACAAAATACAACATATGTCTCAAAGAAGAAAAATTGACACAAAAATATCATACATTAAGTCTCCAAATTCTTCATATAATATCAATCTTTGTATATAATAATTATATGTTTATTATTAATATATTTTATAACCATATATTTATATCATATAATGTATTCCTTATTTGGGACCATTTATTACACATTTATTAAAAAATCAACGTTAAAGTAATGTTTCAGGGAATAACTTCTTCTTTTTCCATATTTGTATTGATTTGTTATTTTTCTGGTCATATTACATCTATCATGGTCAAATATTCTCTACAATTTTATCCATGATATAAATATCAGATATATTCTATATTTGTGTATTTGAATTAATCTATAAATTTTAGTGGTAACAAATGAAATACACCATTCACACATTTCTTGGTTGATTAAAATAAAGTAAAATAATATATTACCATTTCATTATAATTTTTTTCATTATTATTTTATGTTGTTCATAAACCCATATTTATTAAAATCTATTTAATGTGTGAATGAATCACATCGCTTCATGAGGTTGTAGTTTTTGTTCCTAGAAGCGACGTTATCATATTCCTATAGAATGAAATATAAGGAGTTATAAGTGATATAATACCTATTTAATTATAATAATGACATAAATATCATATATATATATATATTTAATACATCATTATATCCAGACATGAGAGGTGGTGATATAAAAAAAATAACATTTTTTCGTGAAGTGGTAGTCCACCACACACACAAATTAGGATTACATATCCTATATTATGGAATTCGATATTTATATAGGTAATATCATTAATGTAACAAAATATAAATAAATATAAGATACTAATATTTTTATATCATATCTATTTAAAAATAATTAAAGTATTTGGAGGAAGAAATAAAAAACTGCTCACTGAAATACATTTACTCTTATTCTGGTGACCTCTATATAATTTCCAAAAAAACCATAATATGATGGATTTATGACAAAAAATAAGGATTGTAGGATTAAAGTATATAATATAGAAATAAATTTGGGTAGGTATTGTATAATCTAAATTAAATTAGAAGTATTAAGAGGAATGGAGAAGGTGTGGCCTTTTATTAGTGAGGTGAGTGTAACACTTGTAATATTTAGAATGAAAATGGTATAACCATGTTTTTTCACATGAAAAAGGTTAAAATTTTGACTATTATAAATTATTTTAAATTATAATGTCTAAATATGTCTATAAAATTTATTTTTGAAATGTTTTTAGTCATTTATAACTCCTATCAGTTTAGTTTAACCCCAATATAAACCCATTTTTTCCTTAACCATGGAAAATAATTATTACTTTTTTTAATATAAACTATGGGAAAACAATTTGACCATATTAGAAAATATAAATTATTATGATTCGAACTATGAAATAAATTTTTATATAATTCATTCACAGAAGTGGGATAATTTTATTTACAACTAAACCCATAGATGTGACGAGAAATAAGGTTTTTAAAGAGAAAATTTTGAAAATTTTGAATGGTTTTTATATAACAATTCAATGTGAAATTGATTCCTAATTACTAAATATAATTAATTTATATCTAATTGAACTAATTTTACTTTAAAATCACTTTAAAAAAATTCTATTAAGAAATTAACAAATGAAAAGCATTTTTGAATAAAAACTATTATTTTTCACTATTAGTCGAAAAATTAATATTTTTAGAAAAATAAAAAATATTCACCCTATAATAAATTTGAGTTTCCTCTTTAAAAATTAAATTTTAATTTATAAAATTAATTTTTAAATGTTTTAAAATTTAATTTTACTATTGATCACAAAAAAATAAAAATAAAAATTTGTTGAGAAAATGTTATTTTCGAAATATATAATGACTTTACCAAAAACTATGTATTTTTTCATCAATACTGTTTCATTTTAAAAAAAATGATTAAATTAATTAAAAAATTCCTTCACATTCATTTCTAAAATTTCAATGGCTAGGTAATAATTTTCTTTTTTTAATAATAATATTAATAGTTTTAGATGTTTTGTTAAAACTTGGCGTTGCATGTAATGCATGCTATCAAAGAAATTTAATTTATTAACAAATATATATTTTGGAAAATAATTGGGTGTTACATTATACACCAAATAAAATTATTTTACCCCTAAAAATTTCATCACTCTAATACAAAAATATGAGGATTCATCTGCATCACCATATCCTAAATATCCTGTGTGGAAACTATATACTAGTGGTTTCAGCACAAAACATTATCAAGGTGAGTGGTTTTGTTTTTTGAACATTATATGTATGATCCATAATCTCTAAAGATTATTCCTCATAATAAAGATCAAACTATAGTGGCACAACATAGGTTTTAATAACTTTTATTGATCATATATGTACTTCCTTAGGATTGATACACAAAACACATATTGAACTTGAGGGAGTTTTGGTGTAAGCACTAACCGATAGGAAACCATCCTGATATAATCTATAATATTGAAGGGAATGATATACCAATGGATTATTTCTTAATTAATTGAAAATATCCTTAATATCTATCATAGACCACTTAAAGAAACATATTTTCACCAACATCAAAATTTCAGATCACATCAATGATTATCAGCATAACTTTTATGTAAACATTATGTCACCCTTAAGTGTTGTTGAATGGATGTATTATTCTCAACCATTTCATCAGTTATTTCAGGTTCTGATATATTTATTTCTACAATTTAATTCTATCACATTGGATATCTAAAAATATTTTAATTTATTTATCCATAATGATCCATCTGAATGCTTTTGTAAAAGCTGTTTTTTGTATAAAAAAAAGGAAAATATATGAAGGTTTTGAACCAAACACCTTTAAAATAAATACAACAAGATCACAACATATCCTCTAAAAATTTGAATTGTTCTATGAGACTAAACATATTTTTTAGTATGATATGTATTACTGAAATAAAACTCTTTATCAAAACCATGGTGAATAATTAAACATAACTATGTGGTAAACCATGAATCGTGATCATACATAATAGAATCTGGTACTCCATTCAAACTTATTACTTAATTAAATTTTATCCTAGAATAAAAATCTAGATATAATTATTCTTGAATTATTATTATGTTTATATACTTTGTTAGGATATCCAATAAAACCCATATAGTATTATTTCATGTACACATTTTGGGGATTCCAATGACAAAATCCATGGTGATGTTTTCCCATTCTCATTCTGGTATGGGTAATGGATGTAAAATCCCTATATAATTTTTTTTCTCATCCAATGCTTGTAGAAATACCATGCATCGAGATACAAACTATGTGATATATCTCTTACTTTTATCCCACCTAATGTACTCTTTCAAATATATTCTTCTTCATTCTTGAAGGATTAATATGGAATGGAGAACTACTAGATTCCTCTAAAAAATAATTTATTAAATCATATATAGATGAAAAAATACACAATCCATGATCCTTATCCTTTCACCATGATAAGAGGTTAAATTCAGAAATATTTCTAACCTTCTTTTTCAGCTCTATAATTTCCATCTATGCCCCACTAATATTTACTTAGATAGATGGTTGAGCATTAAATTTAGCAGGATATGATTTCTCCCATTCATTCAAGGTTTCTGGATCCATCCTTTCCAATTCCCAAAATATTGGATATTTTGTGATCCACACCATTGACAAGATAACATGATCCTTTTAGGTAAAATCATCGGCCACCATGTTCACTTTCCTATGGTGGTAATGTTTTGAGCAGTCATAACCAGCAATCATCTTTATTAATAATCTCTATCACATATTAAGCTACATATTTTTGAATATATACATTAAAATTATTTTATCGATATATATATATATATCAAACTTTTCTCTATAATTTTAATTACAATATAAATATATATATAAAACTACCATAATTATCTCCAAATCTTGAGTTTTTAATTTTTCTCAAGAAAATTCATTTATCATGAGGCATAAGATATAATCATGTCATTTTACAAAATAAATCATCCCAATCCCTTATTGTAAGTATCTCAATAAATTACAAACCCTTCTCCATTATATGGTAATGTTTGCACAGGTGAGGTGACTAATCTTCTCTTATGTTCCATGAAATTTTCCACGCATTCATCATTCCAGAAGACTACAACTCCTTTCATATATAAATTAGTGAGTGGATTAGATAGTCATAAGAAATTTTACACAATACATAAATAATATCTATATATACCATGAAAAATAAGGATCTTGTTCACTGTAGCTGGTTTGAACTAACATTCAACAGCCTCCACCATTGAAGGATCTATATACATACCCTCTCTTGAGATTATATGTCCCATAACGTAATCCTTTTACCGAAAAAATGTCAAATTTTGTCAATTTTTCATATTGTTTATTCCTACTAATGGTCTTTAGTACAACTTACAAGTGATCATTATTCTATTAATTTTCCATTGCATAAGTAAGAATATCATATATAAAGACTACCACAAATTGATCAAGTTAATATCTAAATACATTATTCATTAAATCCATGTAGATATAAGGAGAAATAGTAAGACTGAATTTCATCACTATATACTCAATGTCTCCATAGCTTATTCAAAATTCTTTATTATGGTATATCCCCCTTTAGTATGTATATTTCATATTGAAAAATAAACATCATGATTTAGTGGAATATAGAGAAACTCTTCGAGAAATACATCAATAAATTATCAAACAATATAAATATCATTGATGTTGAATTTATCCCCAACCATATGAGGAAAAATAACCCCTATGAATGGGAATAAAGACCCATTAACTTGATGTGATATCCATCAGATGATCACATATTTTGTCACATTGATAGATAATCGTTGGTCCTATTTAAATATCAAACATGACATACCTTACCCAAAAATTGATGTGGGATTAATGTAAAAAAAGAAAATCCATGCCTAAGATAACATCAAATTCAACCAAATATAGAATGACATGATTTTTTGGAATCACATTAGAGAAAATTTCAACTATAGAGGAATCATTTACATTAGATGCCACCATATTACCATTAAGGGATTTCAATGTTAATTCTATATATAAACATTTTGTAGGAATCTTAGTACTATTATAAAATTCTATAAACATGGAAAAATTGAAAGATGAAGATTCAAATAAGACATTATCAATTCTAGAGTGGGTGGTAAGTGTATATTTAATAATTTTTTTATCGCACCCCTCATCATAAATAGTTACCACATGTGATTTATCCTTATCCCCTTTCATAAAAGGTTATGTACATCAATTATCATCACTAACATTATGAATTGGGAACTATTTATAATAGTAACCATACTCTTTAAATTTGAAACACCAAATTTCATATGGTTCATTCTATTCAACAATCTCTATATTCACATCATTGAATAACATATTCCCATCACATCAGAAATCAATTTCACTATAAACGTATTTCCCAAAATTAATACATTTACTAGTCCCCTTATGGAAATTTCACCCATTATTCATGCCACACATTTATCATAATGGAATTATAATCTAATTCTCTCAGTGGTTTTTATAATTTCCTCTGAAATTCATCTTTTTTTTCATGTGAAAACCATGAGACTTATGGGTAATGTAAATCTCCATTTCCACCTTGAGATAACATATAATGATTTTATCATAGATACCAATGTACCATATGTATAACAATCTTCATAGGCACAAAAATATTCATCACCCTTTTTCTTCATCACCCTTCTACTAAATAATTTATCATAATTACATTCAAGTTACATGATAATTCACGAAATGTACCACAAAAGTCATATATAGCATCCCTCATAGGAACAAAAGGATTCATCACCCTTCTACTTCAACTAAAGGAATTCATTATCTATTAAAAAAGATATGTGAGATGTAATTATTAAAAAATAAGGTCTTCAACTCATCCCACTTCATAGATTTTATTTCATCATGTACCCTTTAATTATTGATGAGGGTCCACTATTTATCCACCTCACCATCCAAATAATAGACAATTGAAGTTACTTATTCATTTTTTCGACACCGGAGAACATAAAATATCTTTTTAATGGTATTGATTCATTTTTTAGAAATTAGAAGATCTGTTAAACCCTTGAAACAATATTTATATTGCCTCATAAATGACTCAATATAAATTTATTACCTCATTTTCTCATTAAAATGGTTATCATTATTTATATCTTATGAAAATTGTGTGTATATAGTAACCAAAAATTTCCTTTCATCTCTAATAATGATTAGATACACTTCCTAAATGGCCTGAAGGCCTTATTTTTATTTTTATTATGGATAATCCCCCTTTTAAGAGTTCAAGGGGAACCCTTATATGACTTATATGCCCGAGGCACAAGGTTTGAATTTACATGATGGCCAATATATTATGCCCATTACATGACCCGTAGGCCCAACCCGCTAGAACTACCAATGACTGGATACACTGGATTAAAATCATTTCACTCTCTATCACACTCAGTATTAACATGGTCCCATCTTGTCCCAGCCACTAAATAAAACCAAAAGGATTAGTTTAAGAAAAAATAATAAATATTTGGAGATACCTAATCATTAAAAATGAAATTTAGTATTTATAAATCATGGAATATTATTTTTAATCTATGACACGTTAGTTTTAACCTAGGTAATTCAATGTCATCATCAATTTAAATCCTTCATGATTGTTTATAATGTTTTAATGAATATCCCACAATATTTTCAATCTAGTTGAGTATAAAGGTTTATTTTTGTGCTTCAAGTGATGATTTAGCCCAGATCAATGAGCCCATTTTTGGTTTATTACACCTAGTTATGTCTATCCCAAAATCACATAACTTTGTAGTATCTAGAAATGGATTTAATTTTAATACACCACTTGATCTATCATTTACCAAAATTTAATGAAATTTTCCTCTACATTAAATTGTCCATATAATTTTCCCCATAAATATTATTACAAATACCCCTAGAGTTATCACTCAATATTAAATATCCATGATTATAAAGAATAAAAAATATATCATATAATATCTTCAATAAAGGCCCATAATTATCATTTATAGATATTATATCTTTTTAGATGAATATTCATTACATTGAATAAACACATAACTATGGATCCTAAAGGTAAACTGTATTTAAAAATTGGAACCCATAAAAAATTGGTCCTTAAGTGAGCTAAATCATCTCCCACTATGTTCTTCATAACTAGAACCCTTTATGTAAATCTCATACTTAATAAATTTCATCATAACCAAGACAAAATATAGTTAATAAAGGTAGAACTAATATTTTTATTAAGGGTGATTAGTGGATATATAAAAATATCATGAGTATAAGGGTTAGAACATAAGAATAAAATTTAATGACCACAAACAACATATCATTGATCATAAAATAGCGTCATGTAATACATCTTGTATGTTCATAAGACATGAATCATAATGTAATCAAAGAACATGGGCAAAGATATCATAACATTTGTATAAGTAATATAATCTTTTCATACAACTAAAAAGAGAAATCAATTTCCTAACGAGTTCAAAGCACATTGCCACGACTATCACCGTGGATTTGGTTCACTCCCTAAACCATCATAGTTACCAATGTTCAATACCAACAATATCATAGTGGATAGATTCCATTATTAAACTAAGTTATCTCTCCATTTATGTTCTGTTAATCTCATGAGATGTCAATATTTTCCCAATTCATTGGAGGGAGATATATGTCTCACCCATCACATAACTAAATCCTTACATATGTGTGACAAAATATCATAACACAATCATCATATCAGAACCCATTAAATGAGATTTGTTTTATAAACATTTCATCTTATGATAATTTGTGGAAATTATTTCAATATTCATTTCATCATTTAATCAAATCATAACCCATGAAAATATAAGTTGGTTTCATAAGAATTTTATCATGGTATAACTATTATAAGATAAATGGGTATCAAAATCAAATTTTCATATTAAACATAAACCATTGAGAAAATTAATATGAATGGTGTATGTGGATAATATCTATATTAAATATAATTTAATATCGAATTATTTCATCTATATGTAAAATGATTTTTAAATAAAAATAACAGATAATGATTCCAGAGAAAAATATACTTTCATTTAAAATCATCTTTTTTTATTTAAAATTTCTAAAATCATAGGGAAATTATTTTCTCTCAAAATAATAATAAAAAATTTATAGGAATATTTAAAAAAATATAATGGTCATCACTTCAAGAAATTTACATTCATGTCATGTATGTTGAAACAAAAATTCATTTCATACTTTCAAAAAAATACAAATAAGAATCATTTAGAAAACAACAATAATATTCCTTTAAAAAATTTAAATATTAAAACATAATTTAAATTTTTTTATTAAATAATTTGGAAAATTTTATTAAAAAATGGAAAACATTTTTTGAAAACATGGTTTTGTAAGAAATAGAATATTTCAACGAAGAGAAAAATAGTGATGATTTTTCATAAAAACATCATTTTGAAATCTATATTTTATAATGGGAGGAAAATGAAATGAAAACATTAATTCTACCAAAATTAAAATATTATAATTAAATACATTTTTCCTTGAGATATGGTAATATGATTTCATCATTTGGAAACCTATTCGTAATAATTACTGATAAATAATTAGATCGTAACATAAAACCCTTAACACTTTGGTTATGTTGAATTGTAAGACAATGAAAGAATATTTTTTATTAAATTTCATAATAATAAGTGAATAAATAATTTCATTACATTACATGTCAAACTATATTTATATAAAAATCATAAAATATTATTAGTTTATAATGCAACACATGTCTCAAAAATTGAAAATTCAGACAAAAACCCCTAACCTTATGTCTCTATTTCCATTATACACATTCAAACCTCTTATATAAAAAACATAATTTTAAAATAAATCTATTAAATATATATATATATATAATACCATATATTACTTACATGTGAACTTTTATTACCTTCTTATTAACAATTCCATGTAAAAGTTACTTTTTTGGAAATTACTACTTAGTTATTCGTCTATGTTATGATTTTTCATTTTCTTGTCCAAATTAAATGATAATAGATCCATAATCTAGATTATATTATCCATAATATAAATATAATATATAATAATTAAATATATATTGATGGTAATAAATAAATTTTGGATGTGGAAAATGATATACATCGTTCATGGAGACGGTAGGTTGTACGTACGAATGGAGTTTTTTTTTCATTTTCATGATGGGTTAAAATAAATAAATTTAAATAATGTATTATCATTATTGAATCATTTTTATGTCATATTTATACGATATATTTATTACAATAATCCATATTACCTTCTACTTAAAGCATGAATAATTCGCATCTCTTCATAAAGGTGGTAGTCTACCGTACACATGACTGATGTTATTGTATTCCCAAAAAAATTAATTTAAGGATGTATATGTGATTTAGAAAATAATGAAGTATAATAAAATCATAAATATAATATATATAAAATTTTCCATCATTATATCAATCTTTGATATGTGGTTATGGAAAACAATTAACATAGGTTTGTGGGGTCGTAGTCCTACGTACACACAAATGAAGATTTTATATCATATTTGATGAAAGTGGATATTTTTTTGGGTCATAATGAAAAAATAAAAACAAATCAGTTTGTGGAAGATGCTTATGTTATTATTTCATTATGGTTTATAAATAATTTATATATTTAGGTTAATAAATATTATAAAAAGGCTCGTTGAAGAACATTGCATCTTCTTAAGGTAACCTCTTAAGGCTTTCACCAAAATCCTTCATAGGATGGATTTGTGAACATAATAAGGATTTTATGATAACAGTAGGGTAGTAAGTTATATATTTGGGTTGGTATTGTTTGATCAAAATGGTTTTGGAACCTTTGAATAGTATATGAAAAGGGATGGCCTATTATAAGTGAGGTGTATGGAACACTTGTACTTTTTTAAAATAAAAAGGTGTATGCATGTTATCCACATGATAAATTGAACAAAAATAGAACATTACATATCCATAGAGATGATAATATCTAAATATGTATATAAAATGGATGTTTGAAATGTTTTGGGTTATTTGTAACACATATTCTTAGGCTAACCCATCGTAAACAAGTTTTACCTTAACCACTGTAAATAATTATTAATGTTTTTACTATTAATTGTGATCAAAATTTATGTTTTCTCTCAGAATCCATCCAAGATAGGCATGTGATGGCACAACCCCAAGACCACATTTAATAGGGATGAGTCTAGTGACTATCACATAGTAGGCATATCCCCCAAATGAGTGGCATTTTCTTAAGTACTTATACATGTGCACACATAACCAAGATGAAAATGATGAAATGTAGAAACACTAAGTAAAAAAACCTTCATTTCACTAAGATACCAATAATAGAGTATGATAGTTGGAAAAATGGAAAGTAAACAGGGAATCCCACTAAAAGTAATGTCGGCCAAAGTGAATGCACAAGTTCCTGAAACACATTCACAGAAAAACCTACCAGATGGGTATGTACAAAAACAACTGTCTAAAGTCACTAAAGCACGCCTCATCTATCAGACATCTCTCTAAGCACTACCTAACCCTGATCCCCCAAGTACTCCATCAAAATGCCGATCATATTCACGAGACATGAAATGTTCAGGCATAGCCCATGCAGCGTTGGGTAAAACAATACTTGGTAGGGACCCCAAAACCAAAAATATAAACCCGCTAAGAAATACATGAAGTATACCATATAGTAAACACTTGAAGTACACCACAAAGAAAACATATGAAGTATAATCAATATGGTCAGCTCACATAGATATAAGTCTAAATCACAAAGAAAAGGATTTCTAGTTGTAGTCCATAGATCTCCCAATATCTATAAAACTAGAATTATTGATAGAACACAAAGCATCAATGGAATATAGACTGTAAATAGATAATGGAGTGTTGGTGGCGCACAGAGCGTCCATGGCGCATAGAGTGTTAATGGCGCATGGAGTGTTGATGGAACCCGGAGTGACAATGACACCCAAGAGCATCGATGGCACCTAGAGTGTTTGTGGTTCATGGAGTGTCGATAGAGAATGAAGAATTGACAGCATATGGAGTATCTATGGGTCAAGAAGCCCCCAATTCACATAGTCACCATGGTAACATTGTCATAGTCAGCCATAAGATTCTGCTTGTAGTGCACTTGTTTCAGTAGAACCTACTTCTCAAGCCACTAGGTCACATTCCATCTTCCTCAAAAAATCACATAAATTATACCAAATTCACCACCTCAACATAAGGCTTCCAACACTATTGATGACTCTTCAAATGTACACACTATTTCAAAGTCACAGCCATTATTCTGAAAAAGTCTAACCTGGGTCTGATCTGACCCACCAGACCTGAACTGAACCGACCCGAACCCGACATGGTCTGACCCAGTTCAGACCATCCTGAACCATCTCAGCCCATTGGGCAGCTAGAGTGGTCTAGCTTCCTCGGCCTGGCTTAGTGCATGTGCATTAGTGTGTGCACGCTGAATACGGCCCGCCCTGACCGCGTCTATCCAGTCAACACGATGCCATACCACATGTGGTTAACCGATAATGAACCAATGTTTTTCAATGGAAGTTACCTTCTTATAAATATTTCATAAAATCACATTAAAATAGAACATACTGAACTACAATGTTCTAAGTTACCTTTGAACATAATTTTGTCACTTCTGGGTTTGGAATTTCGAAAATCTGACATACACGGTTGCAATCAATAAGTTATTTGGAGTCCAATAAGAAAAAACATAATTTTTGGTGAATAGTAAACTACCCGTATGAATATTGATATACCCTAATGAATAGTAACCTTACCTATGATAATATATAAATAATATTCAAGTTGAAAGTATGATATAACTATATTTTAGAATAAGTAAATGAATGTTTTAAAACTTGTTTTTGAAAATAAATTAAGATTTTAATTAAATATTAAAATAATAATATTTAGAATAATATTTTTGAAAACGGTATTTCATTTTTGGATCATACACATTAAAAAATGGTTAGGGTGAATTTTTTATATTTTTCTGAAATACTTGAATTTTTTATGAATAGTAAAATACGATAATTTATGGTAAATGCTAGATAATAGTTTTTTTGAGACATTGACGATGATTTTCTAATGTAAGACAAATTAGTTCGAGTCACATGCATTTATTACTATTTTTTTCATGGATTCATCACTATTTATGGTCTTGCAGGAAAATAATAAACTAATGGTTATAATATTATGAAAACCCTCCTCTCCTACACTATAAAACCCCCACTCACTCCCTCTTCTCTTAACTGATCTCAAGACTTGTGCCATGCCAATATTATGTCCAAATATCTTCCCAATGTCCAAAATCCCCTATCCTCATAAAAATACCAAAACCTCTCCCCTTAAGAGTTTCTCAAAGGAGTAAGTCTCAAGGGGTAAATTCCTCTTTCCAATTCCTTCAATTCATTTAAGTTCTTTTCTTTTTGTTTCTTTCCTCAAGTCCATTCACCAAAATAGTATGATAACTCTAGTAACATACATGTACTGTAATTTTTTAATACTAATGGGGCATTTCATTATCTTCTCTTTTCCCCACCTTTTATTTGAATGAAATGAAAGCACCGTTTCATATGTGCTAATTTAGAACATTCAAGGACAACGGTTTATCAATTTTTATTATCATCTCTAATTATGGTAATGAAACCATTTGTGTTATGTTTGAAACAAATTATTATATATGTAATATATCCTTTTTTGGTTATATAATCCTGGTGTATAAATGGTATTTCCGTTATAAATCAAAACATGTTCTTTTAATCAAACCCACTAAATAACAAAAATGGTTGTGACTATGGTTTTAAATTGTAATTCGACTTCACTCTAAGTAATAAAATTAAACATAAAACCATGTAATCACCTGGATGTTAACTTATAGCATATAAATTCATTTTTTTATAACCAATTTCATCTTACATGTCTATCCAAATATGAATATAAGTGAACCGGTCATTAAAACCAAGTAAACAAACTATCCCAAACAATGAAATTCAACCTCATAACCGATCAAAACGGTTATAAATGAAATTAAAATTATTATAATAAAACAATTACATATATAATAAGTTCTAGAATTATTAATTAATAAACCTAATATGTTCATTTAGGTCTTTAATAACAAGTGGAGAACACCAACGGATTTAAGCGACGGGATCCTCTCCATTTTTCTCTTAATCAAGATTGTCCTTTACGCTATGCCTTTTTATGTGTAAACCTAAATGATGGGGTATGTTGTCTAAAATCTCCCATACTTCCTTCATTATTTATAAGTGATCAGAAACCCCTTTTATCTCTCATTAATCCCTCTTAGGTAGACTCGGCACCATGCCGATAAACGGTAACGAATTCAACCCGAACCTTTTTTGTTCTTTAGGGAAGCATTATCTGTCTTTATATCAAAAAGAGTTATCTTATATGTTTAGATACATATTATAAATTCTGTTTAGTTATAAAATATTCATTTATTAAGACCCTATAATCACACTCTTTTGGGGATATACATGTTTTTAAAATATTCCCTCCTTAGAACTTTCTGATAAGAAAACCCATTTTAAGGGAACTTCCCAAATTTTTACCCAATTTTAAGTGCACCCTATCCTCTATTTTAAGAAACCATAGTACTTATAAAATTAGTATTTTTTTATAAAACCCATCTTGTTCAATTATGGTTTTATATAAAATATTGTCCCCTTTTCTATTTTGAAGGCTATATAGTATATTCCTTAAAACCGTACAAAAATGTTTTAATGCTAATGTTTCTAAAATACATTTCTTATATTTTGTCACTTAAATTTGAAACCAATTAACATTTTATATTCCTATTTTACCTTACGAACGTCCATGTATGTTCTAATCTTCAAGTACACTTTCATGATAAGCCCATTGGTTATGCTTTATGTCATGATTATGGTACACAATTCTTTCCATGGGTACCCTTATGTTCATATATGGTTGATTATGTATGATTATTTATGTGGAAATAATATTCATGAAAATTTTGAGATGGGTGCACCCAAATAGTGTTCTAATGAATTGGGTAAATTTAAGTCTCATGAGATGAGATTGGAAACGGTATTGGAGGTTAGGCTTGACCCATACTAAAATGGGTAACAGGATTAGCGGTTAGCCTTGACCTATACTAAAATGGGAAACGGAATTGGTGGTTAGCCTTAAACAATACTAAGGAAATTTTTTATGATCCTTCCACATTTATATGATTCCATGTTTATATGATCTCATGCTTATATGATATGATTGCATATGTTCCATTCTTTGGATATCATTATGTCATGCCTCTTAAATAATGTTCCTAAGATGTATCCTTATGTTCATTCCCTTACTGGGATTTATAGCTATTCCCTTTGTTCATGTGTTCCCTAGGGTATCCTATGCAGATTTAAGGGCTCAAAGAAAGTTAAGATATCTTAATGGATATTAAATAAAGAAATATTTTTTTATCCCCGTGTTTTATGTGTTATGTACCTAGTCATCCAAGACACTAGACTTAATGATATTTAGATTGTACTCTGATGTATAATTATGCCTAAAATCATGTAACGTTATCTATAAAAGGATTGGGTCACTATAGTTGGTATCAGAATATTGTCTAGTTATTTTTGGATATAATGAATAGAGCACCCTAGTAAGAACCTTAAGGATGAGACTAAGTATAAGAAAACATTCCTAAATTTTGGTGAGTATTGAGTAAGTGGTTTATCAAGAAAATGCATCCATGTCTAGATACGATCTGGTAGAGGTGGCTCTAGCATATATGTATCTATGGGTAAACCCTGAAAAAACCCTTTTGAGCTAGACTTGAACAGGAACGGGTGCACGATAATGGGCCTTATTTTACTCTTGGTTACGACACTCCTAGGTGATATGCTTTGGTAAATTCATGAGCTTAGAACAAACCATTATTAAGATACAAAAAAATCCAATAACAATATATATTAATAAATATATCGAGGATAACCTAGATTTAAACCTGATGAATCACACGTTAGAATATACTTCTTCTTTATAATTTTATCATTTTATGTTCAAATTTTCCTTTTTATGATCAATAGCTAAGTATTCAGGACCTATAATTATATATTCTTTTTCATAATTAGTGGAGGGAAATAGAAAAACCCATTTCAACAACCAATGTGATAGGAAATGTGAATAGTTTTCTAATGATATGTCTGATATGATAGGAGTGGGTGATCAAAACTTCATGAAAAAACTTGCTCAGGTGGCTCAAGTTATGAATACTAACTTGAATCATGCGGAACTCCGTCCTCCTCCTGGGAAAGAGAAAGTTGTCGTATAATCCTTCATGCAGCAAAGGCATTCCGTGTTTAGTGGATCTTATGATCCCATCCTCATGGAATAATGGATTAACTGCATTGAAAAGATATTCTCTGTCCTCTAGTGCTCGGAAGAAGAGAATGTTGTACGGGCGGCCAATTGTTTTGATGGAAAAGTTGATCAGTGGTGGACATTGATCAAGAATGTGAAGTCCCCTGAGGAAATTGATTCAATGGATTGGGAGGAATTCAAGAGGATGTTTTTCAAAAAATATTTTCCTTGGACACTCAGTCTCAGGATGGAAAGAGAGTACCTCAGACTCAAGCAGAAGGAAGAGGAGTCCATCGAGGCATATAAAGAAAAATTTAAAAGGCATCCAAGGTATTCCTCTAGCTTTGTCGTGAACACCAAATGCAAGGTGTATCGCTTCTTTAGAGGACTAAAGCTGAGTCTAGAAAAATCATTGGCGATTCGTGACTTCGATAGTTATGAGGGAATTTTACGTTGGGCCCTCAAGGTTGAAATGGATATTGGAGACTCTCAGTGGTCTCGTGGGACCAGTGACAAGAAGCAGAAAATGGAGAACAACATGGGTCGTTCATCAAAAAAATATCATGATGGAAAGAAGACCAAATTTTCCCCGTGTAAAAGGTGTGGTAAGAAGCATCCCGGTAACTATCAAAAGGGAACCAAGAATTTCTTCAAATGTGGAATGTTTTGTCATCTAGAAAAAAAACTGCTAAAGGGATATGAAAATTTTCTCTAATGTTGAAGATGAAAGGAAGGTTCAGATCAACACTCATCCTGGAGTGTAGTGTTACAACTACATAGAGAATGGGAATTATTCAAGAAATTTCTCGAAGTTGAGGGTTATTATAGGAAATCATCAACAACCTACAAGGAAATAAATAAGGGCTTACGATATGACTACTGCTGAGGTGGATCCGAACAATGAAGTGGTGACAGGTACGCTAGTTATTCATTCAAGAATAGAGAATGTACTATTTGATTCTGGTTCAATTCATTATTTATTATCTTGTAAGTTTAGTAAAACCATTCAAACACCACCTTAAAATTTGAAGGAAAGTTTATCTGTGAAAATATAAAATGGGGAAATTATTGCGTCCATGGTTTATAACTTCTCCCTGGTTAATTATTTTGAATTGAACCTCCCAGCAAATCTTGTCATACTTTTTTTAGTGGAGTTCAATGATATCTTGGGAATAGACTGGATATATTTATACAAATCCAACATCAATTATCAGGAAAGGGAGATCAATCTTTAAATCCCAAATAATCCTCCAATTCTTTACAAGTGTAAGGAGGAAGATGAATCTCCTTTAGAATCTTCATCACAAGTGTGGATATTATTGCCTTTTAAGAAGGCATATCTAGCTCAAATGATTGAGACAAAGGAGAGAATCATGCTTGAATACATGCCCATCATGAGGGATTACACTGATGTATTCCCTCAAGATTTTACTGGTCTTCCTCCTAAAATATAGGTTGAGTTATAAATTGAACATATCCCTATATCTCCACCTATCTCAAAGACACCTTACAAAATGGCCACCATAGAGCTGGAAGAGCTGAAGAAATAATTACAGGAGAATATGGAGAAGGGTTTTATAAACTCGAGTTCTTCACTTTGGGGTGCTCTAGTCCTCTTTGTCAGGAAGAAGGACAGATCAATGCACCACTACATTGATTATCGTGAGCTCAATAAAGTCATGATAAAGAACAAGTACCCCTACTAGTGATATATGCCTTGTTCGATCAACTTCATGGGGTCAGTTATTTCTCTAAGGTGGACCTTCAGTCGGGATATCACCAATTAAAGGTTAGGAAGGAAGATATTCCCAAGACTGTCTTTCGAAAGAGGTATGGATCCTATGAGTTCATAGTGATGCTTTTAGGACTCACTAATATTCCAACAATTTTTCATTGATTTAATGAATAGAGTCTTTAGAGATTACCTCGACAAATTTGTGGTAGTCTTTATTGATTATATTCTAATATAATCCAAGAGCAAGGAGGAACTTGAGAATCATTTGAATACTATGTTAAAGACTTTGCAAAAGGAGA
Organism: Viscum album; assembly: GCA_963277665.1. NCBI lineage: Eukaryota > Viridiplantae > Streptophyta > Magnoliopsida > Santalales > Viscaceae > Viscum > Viscum album. The sequence continues at coordinate 1,041,867,015 of OY728165.1, forward strand.
AGATGTATGAAAAGTACAATAAATGTGATTTTTGGATGGAGTATGTATCATTCTCGGGGCATTTTATCACTAGAAAAGGGATATCTATGGACCCTTCTAAGAAGAAGGAAATTGAAGAGTGGCCGATTACCACTTCTATAATGGAGATCCATAGTTTTTTGGGTCTTTTTGGGTATAATCGATGATTTTTGAAGAAATTTTCACGATTTTCAAACCCAATGAACAATCTGACATGGAAGGGAGTAATGTTTTTATGGACTCAGGAATGTTAAGACTGTTTCTCAGAGTTGAAAAGGAGGCTTATCACTAAACTAGTACTCACACTCCCTATATGTGGAGAACTCTTTGTGGTGTATAGTTATTCTTCTAAGAAGGGATTAGGTTGTTTGATAATGAAAAATGATAAAGTGATAGCCTATTCTTCAAGGTAGCTGAAAATCTATCAGAAAAACAATCTCACACATGATTTGGAGTTGGAAGATGTGATCTTTTCATTGAAAATTTGGCGGCATTATCTCTATGGGGTGAAGTGTGAGATATATACTGACCACAAGAGTCTCAAATATATATTCACACATAAAGAGCATAATATTCACCAGTGAAGATGGATAGAGCTCATCAAGGATTATGACTGCCCAATCCACTACAAACCCGGTAAGGCAAACAAGGTGGCGGATGCTCTAATTTGAAAGGATCATGCATCTTTATCAATGATGAGAATTGAAAATGATATGATCTTCTTAGATTTTCAAAGGATATACATGGGAATAATTAAAGGAGGAACATCATTAATCCTTTCTCAAATGACTTCTCAACCATCCCTCTTGGATAAAATAAAGGATGCTCAATGAAAAGATGTTGAAATTCAGAAATGGGCGGAAGCTATCAAAAATGAGAAATCCTCTGATTTCAAATTTTATGAGGAAGGATTTGTAAGATTTGGGTCAAAATTATGTGTACCATATGATCTAGAGATAAAGAAGGAGCTTCTGAATGATGCACATAGCCCAACCTTCTCTATCCAGCCAGGGAGCACAAAGATGTATCGAGATCTCTGAGAAAACTTTTGGTGGGACAATATGAAAGGGGAGATTGCTGGATATACATCAAAGTGTCTGGTATGTCCGCAAGTGAATTCTAAGAGGCATGAGACTAAGTAGACGAGGAAACCACTACCCATACAGTCATGTAAGTGGTAGAACATTACCATGGACTTTTTCACTGGACTTCCAAGGACATATAGAGGAAACAATGCTATATAGGTCATTGCGTATCATATTAAAAAGATATCTCACTTTATCACGATTCGAGTGGACTTCTCATTGGATAAACTTGCACAAATTTACATAAAAGAAGTGGAAAGGATACAGGGACTACCACTATCTACTGTATCTAATCGTGATCTGAGATTCACTTAGATGTACTGGAAATGAATCTAACATGCTCTAAGCACTGAACTAAACTTCAGTATGGCCTATCATCCTCAAATTGATGGCCAATTTGAAAAAACTATTCAGACACTAGAATAAATGTTGAGAGCGTGTTCTATGGAATTCAAAGGAGGATGGTACAAACATATTCTTCTGGTTGAATTCTCCTACAACAATAGTTTCCACTCAAGAACCTGAATGGCCCCATATGAAGCCCTTTATGGGAAAAGGTGTTGAACACCTGCGTGTTGGGATGAAATTGGTGAGTGCAAGCTGCTAGGACCTGAAATGGTCGAATAAATGGTGGATAGAGTGAAAACCATTCAGCAGCATATCAAGGAATCTCAAAGTCGACAAAAACGTTATGTAGACAATCATCAACAAGACCTTGAATTTAAAGTTGGAGACATGTTATTTCTACACATATCTCCAAGGAATATGGTAATGAGGTTTGAAAAGAAAGGAAAGTTAAGTCCCCGGTACATCATCCCCTTCGAGATCCTTGATCGAGTCAGAGCTATAGCATATCGACTGGTACTTCCACCTACCATGTCAAAATTACATGATGTCTTTCATGTATCCCTCTTAAGGTAGTACATACCAGACCCTTCACATGTACTCTCTTAGAAGGCGGTAGAGTTGGAGGATGATCTTTCCTATGAGAAGAAACCATTGAAGATCTTGGATCGTAGAGGCAATGTTCTACGCAAAAATACTAATCATCTTGTCAAGGTACTATGGTAAAACCATAAGTACGAAGAGGAGATATGGGAACTGGAGGAAGAAATGAAGGAAAATTTCCCCCACCTATTTTTGTCCTAGAATGTAAAATAAAATTTCTGGGGAAAATTTTCTTAAGGGGGGAAGAATGTAACAACCCAATATTTTTCAATATAAATTACCTTCTTATAAATATGTCATAAAATCACATCAAAACACAACATAATGAGCTACTAAGTGATAAGTGACCATTAAACATAAGTTTGTTACTACTGTGTTTGGAATTTTGAAAATCTGACATACACGGTTGTAATCAGTAAGTTATTTGGAGTCTGATAAGAAAAACATAATTTTTGGTTAATTGTAACCTAACCTTATGAATAGTAACATACCCTTATGAATAGTTATATACCCTAATGAATAGTAAAATTACCTATGATAATATATAAATAATATTCATGTTCAATGTACGATATAACTATATTTTAGAATAAGTAAATGAATGTTTTAAAATAGGTTTTCGATAATAAATTATGATTTTAATTAAATATAAAAATTATCATATTTAGAAAATTATTTTTGAAAAATGAATTTTATTTTTAGATTATAAACTTAAAAAATGGTTAGGGTGAATTTTTTAGATTTTTCTGAAATACTTTAATTATTTATGAATAGTAAAATACGATAATTTACCATAAATACTAAAAAATGTATTTATTGAGTCATTGGTGATGATGTGCTAATGTAAGACCAATTGGTTCGAAGTCACATTCATTTATTACTATTTTTGGACATGGAATCATCATTTTTGCTGGTCTTGAGGGAAAATAAAAAACTAATGATTATAATACTATGAAAACCCTTCTCTCCTCCACTATAACACCCCCCCCCCTCACTCCCTCTTTTCTTCATTACACTCAAGCCTTATGCCTTGCCAATATTCTGACCAAATCTCTCCCCAAGCTCCTCCCCCATTTATAAAATGCCCTAGCCTCTTCAAAATACCAAAACCTCTCCCCTAAAGTGGTTCTCAAAGGAGGAAGTCTCAAAAGGAAAATTCCTCCTTCCAATTCCTTCATTTCATTTAAGTTCTATTCTTTTTGTTTCTTTCCTGACCTCCCTTCACCCAAATAGTATGATAACTCCAATAACATACATGTACTGGATTTTTTTATTATAATGGGATATTTCATTATCTTCTCTCCTTTCCCCACCTTTTATTTGAAATAAATGAAAGCACTATTGGAGATATGCTAATTTAGCTCATTCAAGGACAACGGTTTATCAATTTATATTATCATCTTTAATTCTAGTCATGAAACCATTTGTGTTGTGGTTGAACCAGATTATTATATATGTAATATATCCTATTTTTTGGATCATTAATCCTTTTTTAAAAATGGTATTAAGTTATAGATCAAAACATTTTATTTGTAATCAAACCCATTGATTAACAAAAACGGTTGTCACTATGGTTTTATATAATAATTCGACTTCACTCTAAGTAACCAAATTAGATTTAAAACCATTTAATCACATTGATGTTCACTAATATCATATCAATTCAATTCTGGGAAACCAATTTCATCTTACATTGTTTATCCAAACATGAATATAATCAAACTGATCATTAAAACCAAGTAAACAAATGAGCCCGAACAATGAAATTGATCCTCATAACCGATCAAAACGGTTATAAATGAATATGAAATGATTGTAATTAAAAAATTAAATATAGAATAGGTTCTGTAATTATTAATTAAGAAACCTAATTTGTTTATTTAGGTCTTTAATAACAAGTGGAGAACACCAATGGATTTAAGGTAAGGGATCCTTTCCATTTCTCTCTTAATCAAGATTTTCCTTTATGCTATGCCATTTTATGTGTAAACCCAAATGATGGGGAATGTTTAAAAACCTCCCCCATACTTTCATCATGATGTATAAGTGATGAGAAACCCATTTACTCTCTCATAAATCCCTCTTAGGTACACACGATACCGTGCCGATAAACCGTAATGAATTCTACTCGAACCTTCTTTATTCTTTCAGGTAGCCTTATATTTCATTATATAAAAAAGGAGTTATATTTATATGTTTATCAACATATTATAAATGATGTTTAGTTGTAAAAAATCCATTTATGAAGACCCTTTAATCACTCTCTATTCGGGATATACATGTTTTTGAAAGATTCCCTCCTTAGAACTTTCCGATAACACAACATGTTTTAAGGGAACTTCTCCAATATTTACCCAATTTCAAGTGCACTATATCCAATTTTTTAAGAAACCATAGTACTTATAAAATAATTATTTTATTATGAGAACCATCTTGTTTCAATTTGGGTTTTATATAAAATATTTTCCTCTTTTCTATTTTAAAGGCTATATAGTATTTTACTTAAAACATTACAAAAATGTTTTAATGCTAATGTTTCTCAAATACATTTATTACATGTTGTCACTTCTTTTTGAAACCAATTAATATGTTATATATAAATTTTTATTTATTAACATCCTTGTATGTTCTAATCCCTTTATTTCATGGACACTTTCATAATACTCCCCTTGGTTATGCTTAGGTCATGATTGTGCTACCCAATTCTCTCCATGGGTACCCTTATGTTTATGTATAGTTGATTATGTGTGATTATTTATTTGGAAAGAATATTCATGAAAATGTCTACATGGGTCCCCCAAATATTTCTCTGATGGATTGTGTAAATTTTAGTCTCATGATATGTGATGGGAAACGGGATTTGCGGTTAGCCTGGACCCGTACTAAAATGGGAAATGGGATTGACAGTTTACCATGACCCATACTAAAATGGGAAATGGGATTGGTGGTTAGCCTTTACCTGTACTAAGGAAATTTTTTATGATCCTTCAACATTTATATGATTCCATGTTTATATGATCTAATGCTTATATGATATTATTTCATATGTTCTATGCTTTGAATATCATTATGTCATGCCTCTAAACTCATGTTCCTAAGATGTATCTTTTTGTACATTCCCTTAGTGGGATTTTCAGCTCATACCTTTGTTCGTGTGTTCCCCAGGGTACCCTGTGCAGATGTATGGCCTCAATGAAAGTTTGGATCTCTATATGGAGATTAAATAATGAAATTTTTTTATCACCATGTATTATGTTTTATGTACCTAGTTTCCCAAAGCACTATATTTAATGATCCTTGGCTTATACTCTAATGTATAAGTATACATAAAATCATGTAATGTTATGTGTAAAAGTCTTGGGTCTCTATATGGTCTGCCTTCCTTGAATGAACCTATGTCTTTGCCGCAATTCCCTCCTTTGACATGTCTTTGACCTAAATCCATGTTCCTCCACAACATCCTATCACAACTATCTGTTCACCGGCCAACGCTTCTGTCGCGACAATCCCTACATGGTCTAGATGCCTTTGCAATAAATATACCTCCCACAAGAACAATTGAAAATTAGATCAACGTGTTTGTGGGTTGGCCCACATTCATTATTTTATTATAATATGGGGAATAGAAATCCCAAATAGATCAATGTACTACCTCAATGATTGGATTAGTCAATAATGAAGAACGATTGTGTGTGTCATCGTTGATCACCAATCCACTGGTGTTCGTCATCAGAAAGAGAGATTCCTTCTCCTTACCTTAGTGGAATTCCATGTTCACGATGATAACACTAAAATCATTAGATATGGATTATTAAAAAGATAATATTATGTTTTTTCAAGATGTAACCTTCAATAAAATATTTTTATGAGATATTTTAATGATGTCTACATCCAAAAATATAACATTCAACCTCAACTCGCACTAGTCGTGTTTAGGCCCCTCATAAGGTAATGTAATTTTTTTGGGTGCAATGGTGCCCTCAGATTTATGATCCAAAACCCCATTTAGAATTTATTCCCATTTACAAAAGAAACAACCCATCTACTTTATCAAAAACATAACATTTTTCAACAAGTAATTTTGGGAAAACTGGGCCTCATAATCTCATGTTGTCTTAGTGCCTGGTCACATAATTTTCTTAATTAATTTCTAAAATTAAATTTTAGATAATAAAAGTCATTAAATTCTCCCAACCATAAGGATTTACATCCCCAAAATCCAACATAAAGTGCTACTCAACAAAAATACGAGGGTACTCAGCATGAGTTTGAGCCTTCCACTCTTAATTGATCTTGTGAAGATTCTTATGCTAGCACCAAATGCACACCTAGGGAATCGACCACCCATAAAGGATTCACTATTGTTGATCCATGATCTTCACTGGGTACTCTTCAAAATTCTCCCCATCGTCAATGTCCACCTTACCCTAATCAATGACGTGTGATGGATCATGCATGTACCTCCTGAGCTATGACACATAGAAGGCATTTTTCATCTGGTGAAACTACGATGGTAGAGCTAGGTGGTACGCCACCTTTCCAACTCTACTAAGATTATGAAAAGGATTGATATATCTCAGATATAACTTTCCACCCATGTCAAATATCTTCAATCACTATTGAGGTGATACCCAAAAGAACACATGGTCTCTCTCCTTGAACTCCAAAGGACTCTACCACCTTTTATTATAGGACTCATGTCTTATTTTTGGAGTCCTCATCCACTCCTAGATGACCTTCCCTTCTCGGTGGTAACCTATACCAACTCTGGACCCATGATTGTTGACACTTCTAGGTCCTTCAAGCATAGTAGAGACCTACAGGGTCACCCGTACAAGGCCTCGAATGGTTCCATACCGATGGTGGAGTGGTATTTGTTGTTCTATGCTAACTAAAACAGAGGTAGGTGATTCTCACAACTGTATACAAAGTCTATGACAAAAGACCATAGCATTTCCTCAATAACCCGGATGGTCCTCTCCATCTGTCCATCCTTTTGGGATGAAAATTTGTGATCAAGCACAGTTGAGTCCCAAACGCCTCCTATAATCCCATCCACAGTCGGGATGTAAATAAAGCATCATAGTCTGGTAATATAATTGATGGTAATCCATGGAGTTGAACAATCTACTACACGTAGAGGCATCCCATGCTCTATACTGATCTCTGCTCATGGATCAGTAGGATGTGGGTTGACATGGTGAGTCGGTCAACGATCACCCAGATGGTATCGTGTTTCTTGGATCTGTGTGGTAAACCCATCATGATGTCCTTTGATATCCCATAAAAATCCACTTTGGATCCTCTAGTGGTTGATTCAAACCCACTAGAACCTAGTTCTCAGCCTCCACTTACTGGAAAGTGATACATCTTAAAACAAACTATTCTATAGATTCTTCATCTCTGGCCACCAAAACATACTTCAGAGGTCCTGATACATCTTTTATACTCTTTTGTGTACCACCAAATGGGATTTATGGAACTCCTTAAAGACCTCCTATAATGTCACTAGTACTATTTTGTTCCCTCTGAATAGAATGTTGTGCTCCCAACCTTTCAAATATCCATCAGGGGAATTCTATGTGGACATCTGAGCACGTAAAGACTAAAAGTCATTGTCTCCATGAAGTGCCTCCCTGACTCACTGTATGAGTGTCGAGGTGATAACCATGAATAGGAGGTTTTTTGTTCCCTCTCTATCCACAAAGTATAATTGTAAAACAAGAAACTTCTTTAATGCCTCACTCAGCAACTACAAGCTACATATCCTACTGAGAGCATCTGGAACCATGTTTCCCTTTTGAAGAGTGTAGAAAATCTCAAAGTCATAGTCCTGGAGGAACTCTATCCATCTTCACTATTTGAAGTTCAAATCCTTCTGGTAGATGATAAACATGAGTCTCTTACTGTCAGAGTAGATGGTAAACTGCTCTCTTATCAGGTAGTTTCATTGCATCTCCAATACAAATACTGCCTCTACAAGCCCAAGATCATGGGTTTCATTGTTCGGCTCATGCTTCCCCAACTAGAGAAAACCACAAGCAATCAAAAATTTTCCCTAAATCAAGACAAAACAAATCTAAATCATTGATTTATCATATAATACCACATACTCAACACCCTCCTCTGATAATCTCAAGATGGGGATGGTTATCAATCTATGCCTTATCTTCTGAAAACTCACATGGTACTTATCTTTCCACAGGAAAAGTTATCCCTTTCATGTTAAAGATGTCAAGGATGATGTTACTATAAAACATTTGGGCAAAAACCTCTAATATTACCTATCCAATCTCAAGAAACTCATCACCTCGGTAACACTCATGGGTGGCTCCCAAGAAAGCCCCGACTCAATATTCATCAGATCTACTATAACTCCAGCCTCTAAAATGACCTGTCAAAGAAATTAGACCTCACAAATCTAGAGCTAAACCATAAAGAGATTCCCATAAATATATTTCTCTTAGAGTGTGCCCAGGAACATCCTCATGTGTATCGTGATCTCCTCCTCAGACACTGAGTACTCCAAGATTTCATCAATGAAGACCACTGAAAAATTGGATAAGTAAGCATGGAAGATCATGTTCATGAGTCCCATGAACCCTAATGGGGTGTTCTTCATTCAAAAAGGAATCACCAAGTACTTGTATTTTTCATAAAAACATCTAAATCCTGTATTCATAATTTCCTCATCCCGTACAAGAAGCTAGTGATAGCCAGATTTGAGGTCTATCTTCGAGAACCACCTCGCTCCCTTCAGTTGCTCAAAGAGGTCGTCGATCCTTGGTAGTGGATACTTATTCTTCATGCTCACATGATTTAGGTGCTATAACTCCACACATATCCTCAAGATCCCTTTTCCCTTCATGGAAAATAGAACCGAGGTAGACCATGGTGAAACACTAAGTCTTACAAAGCCCTTCCTCTACAGGTCCTCATGTTGTCCCCTCAACTCATAAAGCTCCACGGGAGACATACGATATGAAGGTGTAGATATTGGTGTCGTCTAAAGGGATAGATAAATGTTGAATCCTACCTCCCTATGATGATGTAATCTTGGAACATCTTCCAGAAATACACCATCATACTCATCCACCTCTATAGGAAATTAAGGACTCATCTCATCCACTGCACCAAGAATCATGTTAGCCAACTCATGTGTGATCTCCTTCACCCTCCTATGTGAGATTCCATCCAATGATACTTGGGTTTCCCTTTCACCAAAAATGGAAAACATGGTCCCATATCAATAGACACACCACACTGGGAACCTAAAATAGTCAATCTAGGCATGAAATGTAGATAACCATTCCATACCCATAATGAAGTCGTAAGGCCTCGACACTACCACCAAGAGATTCCAACCAAAACTCTATTCCCCTAGAGTAATGGTACACTATCTCTAAAAATATATGGTCATTTAATATCCCCTCATATGATTCTATAAACATTGGGATCGAGTAAATGGTTTCGCTGGAATCTTCGAGTCTCGAACAAGGTTCATGGCATGAAAAAAGTGAATGTCACCAGTGTCCATCAATACTGTAGCTAGGGTGGAAAAGATAAAGATCATACCTCTAATAATCTCGAGAGCACCGAATTAATAATCTTTCTTTGCTTAAAGTTTGCATCATCCCTGTCTACCAACTCTCTAAGACAGTGGTGGACCACCTGGGGGTGGTTGTGGTGGTACCTTGAACCTTCACCCACCTCATAATGCTCGTTCAGATCCTCTGATTCATCCACTGTATAGAGGAAAACCATGTTCATGCCTTCTCCTTTCCCTATTAGTTCCCTCAACTATCACTTAATTAGTCATATGATGGGTGGTAAAATATCTTGATAGATGTCCCTGACCGCCGCATGAGTAACACATCTTATCCTTTAGCTAAATCGCTATGCCCTGGTATCCTCACACCAATGACCTCATGTCCTGGGGTTGTCTTCTAAGCTTTATGATCTACTTGGATCCCTACATAAGTTGTCATCTACCTACTACCAAAGATTCAGCTACCTAACTCCTGATGGTTTCTCCCTCTACCAATGTCATCTCAGCCAGAATGCTCTCTACGAGCAGGGCTTTCTATAGTGCCCTGGTATATGTTGGGATTCTAAGGGATATCAAGAATGCCCTGATCTGTCGGCGTAATCCCTTCATAAAGATATGATCCCTAAAGAATGGGTCGCTGACTATATCAGTGGAGTAGGGATAAAGATATATAAATCTCTCTGATTACTCCACTACTGTCTGACTACCATGTTTTAGAAGAAGTAACTCTTATATGCCCATGGAGTGTAACGTCACTATAATGAACTCCTCCTTGAAGAGACGCTAAATTTCTATCTAAGTGGGGGACATCTCCTCATGCATCTTTATCAGTAATCTCCACTATCTCCCCCTCTAAGACTTCAATAATACTCATAGATAGGACTAACATTTGGTGGAGAGGAGTCCTCACTAGACAGAAGACATGTGTAACCACCTCCAACCAATCCTCAGCTACCTGTGGGTCTGTCTCACCCATGAACCTGGGAAGTCTCTACATATAAGACCAATGAAATGCAATCAGCCTGCGTGCATCCTCTATAAACAGTGCTAGTAGTAACTAATGCTCTCTGGGTGTTGGTATCACTAGTTCACCACCCGGTGGAGATATCTCCAATACTGGACCTTGTACCAACACCTCATCGCTAGTAAAACCATCCTCCTGATCATGCATCAAAATCCTGGTGTGTTGTCTTCATGGAGGCATCCTGAAATAGATCAAGATGTACCATTGTCAATAGAGTATACCTAGTGAGCTGACACTGACTCAAGAAGGGAATGAGAATACACTCAATCCTATATGATGAATGTATCATTATTTTCTATGAAACTAGTGTTTTCATGTATTGATTTGGAAAGAAGAATTTAGAGATATGGTTTATGGATATGTCAACTGCTGCACCAACACTAGATTCTCTTACCTGAATGATGAACTCAAAACACTAAACATTATTTCCCAAACCAATCTCACAGAATCTTAGTTGGATAGGTAGAACCAACCACCTCTGATACAACTCTGTTACAACCATTTATATAGGGGATCGTGCTGTGACTACCCAAATCCCACATTCGATAGGCTAGGGGCTGGTTACTAGCACCGAGTAGGCATATCCAACAAATGGGAGGAATTTTCTTATGTACCTACACACACACAAACACACACATCCAAGCCCAAAATTATGAAAAGTAAAAACACTAAGTAAAGAAATCATGCATACCAACAAGATACCAACAATAGAGTATGAAACTAGGAAACCTAGAAAGTAAATATGGCTATAATACAAGCCCACCAAAAGTAACTTCTGAAAATTTGAATCCACAAGTTCCTGAAACTTGTCCCCAGAAACCCCTACCTGAATGATAGTTATATAAACATATTTCTGAAGTCACTGAATCCCACATCTTATGTCATACCTCTCTCTAAGAACCACTTGGCCCCAGTCCACCAAGGACTCTATCAAGATATCAATGATCTACAAAAGGCATGACATGTGCAGGTATATCTCATGCAGGGGTGAGTAAAATAATACTCAATAGGGACCCCAAAAACACAAAGATAACACCACTAATAAATACATGAAGTACACCACAAAGGAAACACATGAAGTACACGACAAAAAAAGACCTGAAGTATAGTCAATACGCTCAACTCACATAGGTATAAGTCTAAATCATAAAGATAAAGATTTCCATTTTTATTCTATATATCTCCCAATATATATGACACTATTATTTTCAACAGCACCCAGAGGGTCGATGGCTCACAAAGCATCAATGGCGCACGGAGCATCGATGGCGCCTGGAGTGGGGATGGCGCTTGGGGTTTCGATGGTGTATAAAGTTTATATGGAACATAGAATGTCGATAGATCATGGGGCATCGATGGGTGAAGCATTCCACAAGTCATTTAGTCACCAAGATCACATAGACACAGTCAGCCGTTGGATTTCACTCAAAGCATGCTTGTTCCTAGAGAACCTAATCCTCAGTCAACTGTATTGCATGCCATATTCTACAAAGGCTCACTTACAATATCCCAAAAGTAAATCCTCATCTCATGCATTCCAAAGATGAATAAGGCTCATGAAATGAACAAACGGTTAGAATATTATGGGCATTTTTCTAAAAAAATTCCAAACTGGTTCTGGTTCGGGTCTAATCCGACCCATTGGCCCTGACCTGACCTGACCCGATCTGCCCGATTCAGCCTGAAAAGAACTTTCATGGACAATGGGCTGCTGGAGAGGACCAGCTTCATAGATCTATCCCCCAGCGTGCAGGTCGATGTGTGCATGCCATACATGGTTTGCACTGGCTGCGTCTTTCCTTTCAATAAGGCATTATACCACATTTCACACAGTCAGACCACCTTTCACGCACGCACCCACGGCTCTTCCATGGTTCCCTACTATAATGCGGCTTTGACCCACATATCTTCCCCATCATGGAATCCTATTATGGATTCGTTCGTGGTCCGTACATGGTCTGACTGGTCCGCATAAGTGGTCCAGAAGCCACCTCTTCCATGGTCATCGCTGGAGCAACCATCATCCTCCGCCGCACCCCCATGCGGCCACTACAACACCCCCATGTGGCCGCTGACGTGTGCCACCAAGCTCCGCCCTACACTACTTCTAGTACATTCCAGCGTCGGTCCGGGTTCTTTTGGTCAATTTCGCTACTCTGATGCTCAATTTTTTTGAAAAGAATCTACTTATGCAATCCTCGGGTTGTAGCCTTCACTACCCTGGGCCTTGATCTTCCTTGCTAGCACTATGGGGGTCCGAACATGTTTAGAGTCTCCTGGAAAATTATATTGTGACCATGAGGGTCCAACAGAAAGGAGGCCAAGAACGGGGACAGAAGGATCTCATAGAACACCCAAATAATGGATCTTAGCCTTGTTCGTGTTACCCTTAATCCATTCTTCTTAGCAGAATCACCAAGAAACAAACAACAGATTAATCACCAAGATCCATTCTCATTAATCTCATAATAGTTATCCCTCCCATAAGAACTATCAAACCATGGATGAACCTCTTTTTAGGTTAGTCCACATTCATCATTTGATTCTAAGAAGGGGAAAAGAAATCATGAAGAGTTGGAAACCCAACCTCGATGATTGGATTAGTCATTGAAGAAGAACAAAGGTTCGTGGCGTCATCAATCCTCGATCTACTAACTTTCATCATCAGGAAAGATCTTTCTTCTCCTTAACTAAAGTGAAATCTATGGTTATGGTGATAACACTGAATTCCACTGACATGGATTATTAAAAAAGGAAATTTTTGTTGCATAAACACATAACATTCAATAAAATATTTTTATTAGATATTTTAATAACATCTATATCCAAAATCTAAAAATAACCCTCAACCCTAGCCGATAAAGGTTAGGTCCCGCCTTATGTAAAATCTTTGTTATGGACATAATGATGCCCTAATATTTTTGATATGGTTACCCATTTATATGTTTTTCCCATTTAAAGGAGAAACTACATGAACGCTTTATTAAAAAATTATCATTTTTCAATGAATCATTCTGACCATGTCGGGACTCATAATCTCATGTTGTCTTAGCACTTGGTCGCTAAATTTTCCCAATTCATTTATAAGAATAAATTATATAAAATACTATTCATTACATTGAACCTATTAGATAATATAAATTATAAAGATACCAAATAAATAATATATTTTTCCAAATCAAATTCACCAATGTATAAAAAAATCAAATTTAAACCCACATATGTGATGAGAAAACAGTTTACCAAAGAAAAAATGATCGGAATTGTTAAATAGTTTTTATATCAAAATTTAGTTTGAAATGATTAAAAGGTAATAAATTGGATTAAATTATATTTAGTTTGAATGGTTTTAATTTAAACCAGATTTAATTTTTTTTTAAATATGATATAAATTATTTAGAAGAAAATAATGTTTTCAGATCAAACTAGTATCTTTCACTATTCATCGATAATTAAATCAATTCAGAAAAATTCCAGAAATTCACCATATGAAAATTTGGACATTATAATTTCAAAAATGATGTTTTTTAATCAAATTAATTTTCTAATAGTTTCAAAAATTAATATTATGATACTTTAAAAATAATTTTTTTTGATAAAATAGTATTGAAAAAATATATAATATATTTATCATAAACTAAGTATAATCATATAAATATTTTTTATTAATATAAACCACTATCATTGATTTTTAAATTTGGTTTATTAATATTCATGCCTCATTTTTTAGCAACAAAATAATAATGGTCTTGTTAAAATAATAATATTAATAGTTTTTCAATGTTCAGTAAAACTCAGTGGTGCATGTAATAAAATATATCAATGAAATTTAATTTATAAAATAATGTTTTATGAAATATTTTTTTGTTACATATTTGATTCCATATAAATCATAAGTGAAAAACAAATTACGTTGATTCGCAAGGTGGTAATCTGTCTAACACACATGAAACAATATTGTATTCTCAGAGAATGAATAGAAAGATGTTATATTTGATATTATAGTTCCTAAATTATAATTATTTCATTGACATCAAATAAATATTTTGAATCCATAATTATATCCAAACATGAGATTTGGTGATGGAAAATGAATTACATCAGTTCACAAGGAGTGTCATGGCCCATCCCCCAGGGCTCGTGTTGTGACTACCCCACGCCCGCCTTCCATAGGCCAGGGGATGGCGACTAGCACCGAAAGTCGTTTTCCCTAAAACTGGGAAGGTATTGCCTTAATAACCTACAAACTCACGTAACCAAGCACACAACAAGATACGGTCACAAGAAAACTATATAACCAAAAGAGTGCTGAAAGTAAAAGGGGCTGGAATACAATCCCATCAGTAAAAGTAAAAGTACAACTGAAATACAATACAATTGAAGAAAGAGAAAAGACAGCTATTGGATTATCCTCCGAGGTTACTACCTAAAGGGTAGGTGTAGATTTTCTCCTTAGTACTCCACATCCACCCGTATCCTCTATGTACTGACACGCCATATGGTCCACCTCCAGGTATTGTCTAGTCCTGGTACTCTCAGCATCATTCAGTGTTGTCTGTCATTTGCATCCAACACAACAAGGTGCAGGCATAGCATGTGTAGGGGTGAGTATAATTATACTCAGTAGGGACCCTGAGACCCTCTAGGTCTCACAAAATCCAAGAAGGATAATAAAAAGGTATGAAATAAACATATAACCCTACTTAAGTATATGCCCATACATATACCTAAATTATCAAGTAATCCATCTCAATCATGAGTAAAACACAAGGGTTCTGACTCAGATCACCCCAAGATTTATTCTAGGGGTAGTATCGAGTAACATTCCATGTCACAACATCGAACACCTCGGCAGTTGGATAACTCATCCTCTATCAAGTATAGTGGGCCTACCATGTCACACAGAGGCACTTCCCACTAACATTGTACTACTGAGGTACTCCTCCTGTCGAGTACAGTGGGTCTAATGCATCACCAAGGCGCACCCCACCGTGGGTCTACCACATCACCAAGGCACTCCCCCTCATGGACTTCTGAGGTACTCCTTCTGTCAAGTATCGTGGGTCTTCTACGTCACTAAGGCGCTCCCCACCTTGGTTCTAACGCATCACGAAGGTGCTCCCCACTAAGCTTGTCAAGTCACTCTGAGTCGAAATGGTCAGCAGTCATCAAGTCTCAGTCAGCCATTGGGTTCCTTCACTATGCATGATCTTCTCCGAGAGGATCCACTCCCCAAGATACTATTAGATACTCTAACTACCATGAAGTCCCATGAATAAGTGTATAAAAGGTCTGGCACGTTATAGTGGTCTCAACGTAACAGACAGCGCGTCAATCGGATGCTCGGTCTGTGAGTTATTAGCCCTTTTAGTCACGGGGGCCCGGTTGGATTCGTGTTCAATCCAACCTCACCGTTCCACATATTAATCCAAAACATAGTGGGGTATAACTCAAAGGTACCGAATCACTTCAATATTTCCAACGCCGCTGATGGTTCGTTAAACAGACGTCAGGTGCCAAAGTTTTGGCCAAAAGAAGTAAATGGGTCGTAGGGGGCTCGGGTCCGGTCTGACCCAGTCGGACCGACCCAGCCCGAACCGCGGGGTCTGGCCCAGTTCGTAGTGTGGCCCAGCTCGCGAGGGCCACAAGGGTGGCTCTTCCGAGGGGTACTGTGATGGCGCGGACCGGCCGCGGGTACAGCGAGTGCGCGGACTGGCCACGAGGGAGCGGACGGGCCGGGGAGCACGAATCAGCTGCTCGGTTTCAGACAGGCCGCGGGGGCGCGGACCGGCAGAGGGGGCGCGGACCGGCCACGGGGGCGCAGACCGGCCGCGGGTACCGCGAGGGCACGGATTGGCCCCAAGGGCGTGGATCGGTTTGGAGGGCAGCGGATAGGCCGCGAGGGTGGCGTACCTGCCATGAAGGCGTGGACCGGCCGCGAGGGCGAAGACCTACCACGAGGTCACAAACCGGAAGCGGGGCGGAGAACCGGCCATGGGTCAGCGGTCCAGCCACTGGTAGAATGACCGGTTGTGGGTAGAAGGACCAGTCGCGGGTCGGAGGTCCAACTGCGGGTCGGCGGACGGTTGTGGCGGCTCGGCGGAGGGGTACTGCGAGGGTGGAGCTGCGGTGCGCAGAGGTTGTGAGGCGACGGTGGCATGGCGCCATCACCTTCATCGCGTTCAACACCACAAATCATCACAAGAATTGCGTAGGGACTGGGCCATGTTTGTTTGGCTCGTACCCTCTTCACTAGGGTGGCAGAAAATATCTCAACATAAACAAGAATAAAGAATGTCAAACCCTCCCGCAATGATTGTTCCCATCCCGAAAAACAAATCATCTGAGTTTTTTGTTTTAAAAAGGGAAGAACACGGGAATATAATCACACACAAATTAAACCCCTACCTCGTTATTTTATTTCTGTTGATGAGGATGGAACAACGGTCATCGAAGACATCCTACGTTAGAGGATGTCCTGAGAATTAGGGAGTTGGGAGGTTTCTCCCTCATTAAGAGGGGAGTTCAAGAGGTTTATACCTCGAGTGGTCCCCACCACCAAAATATCCACAAGGGAGGATAGGCTCAGGTGGTCCCCACCACCAAGAATTCAATTTGGATAATAAAACTCTTTTGGTCCTTACCTCAACAATATCCACAAGAGGGTGGATAAAACAAAACAAAATAAAATGTGTGTTTATTTTATTTAATTATTTCCACAAAAAACCCAAAAACTAACATTTACCCTCGAACAACTATCATCGAGGTGAAAGTATTCTTGAATGAATATCGGCGCTGAGAGTTCAACGGGGCCCTCAGATTTCTATTCCGAGCACCAGTTCAAAATTTAGAAAACCCCACTCGAACGTTCACTGAACGTACCCGAAAAAAAGTTCAGAAATTTATTACAGGCACTTCGGGCCTCAGAATCACGTGTCGTCAATTTTCCCAGACTCGTAAAATTCCCATCTATTTAAAAAAAATTACATGGAAATTCTAGGCCTTTAAATTATCCCTACCTCAGGGATCTATGTCCCTGTAAGCCATAACACAAACTACGTAAACAAATGGGGGTACTGAGCATGCATCTGAGCCTCCCACTCCCATGTGCTCTCTTGTAGGTTCCCGTGCTGCCAGAGAACGCGCACCAGAGGTATCGACCGTCCACTAAGGACCCACTTCTGTTGATCCTCATTCTCTACCGAAACCTTAATAAAATTATCCCCATCGTCAACGTCCAGCTCTCCATGGTCGATGATGTGAGAAGGTTCATGCACGTATCACCTGAAATGGGATACATGGAAGAAATCGTGCTCCCGGTGCAACTGAGGTGGAAGAGCTAAGCGGTATGCCACCTCGCCAACTCATCTTAGGACCTGTAAAGGTCTGATGAACCTCGAAGATAACTTTCCGCCTTGGACAAATCTTCATATACCTCATCAGGGTGAGACCCAGAGAAAGACGGGGTCACCATCCTCGAACTCCAGTGGTCTCCGTCATATGTCGGCATATGACTTCTATCTGCTCTGTGCAGTCTTCATCTGCTCTTGGATGACCTGCACCTTTTCGGTGGTAGCCCGTACCATCTTTGGTCCCACTAGTGCTGACTCCCCTAGGTCATTCCAGCAAAAAGGTGATCTGCAAGGTCGCTCGTACAACGCCTCAAAAGGTTTAATCCCAACGGTGGAGTTATAGATATTGTTGTATGAAAACTCCACCAAAGGTAAGCGATCCTCCCAACTGTGACTGAAGTCGAGGACACAAGCACATAGCATGTCCTCAAGGTTCTGAATGGTCCGCTCAGTCTGAGCATCCATCTGAGGATGGAAGGCGGTGCTCAAATGAAGCTGCATCCCAAAACCCTCCTACAACCTCTTCCATTGCCGAGAAGTAAAGGTGAATCATGATCCGAGACAATCGTCTAGGGTACTCCATGTAACCGCACAATCTCTTGGACATAGAGGCATACCAAGCTCTCTACTGAACCCTGCTCTTTGATTGGTAGGAAGTGGGATGACTTGGTGAGTTGGTTGAAGATCACCCAAATCGACTCATATCCCCTGTATGTGCATGGAATTCTTGTCATAAAGTCCATGGATATATCATCCCACTTCCAATCTGGGACCTCTAAAGGCTGAACCAAGCCTGCTGGTACCTGATGCTCCACCTTCACTTTCTGACATGTGAGGCACCGAGGGACAAAGTCTGCTACTGCTTTCTTCATTCACGGTCACCAGTACTATCTGCGGAGATCCTAGTACATCTTCACCACTCCTGGATGTACCGCTAGAGGGAATGTGTGGAACTCCATCAACACTTACTCCTAAAGTGACATTGGTACCATGGTTAGTCCTCTAAAGAGGATGTCATGCTCCCCACCTTCAAAAAATCTATCAGGTGCATGTCATGTGGATATCTAAGCACATCGTGTCTCACAGTCAGCATCCCCACGTTGCGCCTTCCTGACTCGCTGAAGAAGTGGGGGAGTGACTGTAAGAGACTGTAGAAAAATTGTTCCATATCTATCCAAAAAGGATATCTGTAAAGCGGCCTGCTGCTCCATCGCCTCCCCTAGAAGTTGTATACCAGACCTCCTACCGAGTGCATCTGCTACAACCTTCCCCTTCCTAGGAGTATAGACTATCTCGAAGTCATAATCCTGGAGGAACTCAAGCCAATGTTGATGTCTCAGGTTTAGGTCCTTCTGAGAGAAGATATACCTGAGAATCTTGTGATCAGTGTACACTATAAAATGTTCACCCATCATATAGTGCCACCACATCTTCAAGGCGAAGACCACTACTGCTAACTCCAGGTCATGGGTAGAATAGTTCTACTTGTACTATACCATCTATCTAGAACCATATGAAATCACTGCTCGCTCCTCCATTAGGAAACATCTGAACCCAGTCTCTGATGCATCGCAGTAGACTATGTACCCTATGCCCTCCTCTGCTAGCCTCAAGATGGGTGCACTAGTCAGCCTCTACCTCAGCTCTTGAAAACCCTGCTGGCATCTCTCTAACCACACGAAGGGTTTCCCCTTCTTCTTCAATGCTGATAGAGGTGCTGAAACTATGGAGAAATATGGTACAAACCTTCGGTAGTATCCAGCCAAACCCATGAAACTTCGTACCTCCGTCACACTCCTGGGTGGTTCCCAAGTAAGTACCAACTCAATCTTCGCTGGATCCACTACAACTTCTGCTTTCTATATGAAATGTCCCAGAAAGTGAACCTCTTGGATCCAGAACTGGAACTTCGAGAGATTACCATAAAGCTGGTGCTCTTGGAGTGTGTCCAGTATTACCTACAAATGATAGACATGCTCCTCCTCTGTAGTTGAGTAGATCAAAATGTAGTCAATAAAGACTACTACAAATTGATCAAGGTATGGCTGAAAGATCATGTTCATGAGTCTCATGAACACTACTAGAGCGTAGGTCATGCCAAACGGCGTAACCAAGAACTCGTAATGGCCATACCGACATCTAAAGGTCATCTTCTGCACATCCTCATCTTGTACTCTGAGATGGTGATAACCTGATCTAAGGTCTATCTTCGATAACCACCATGCACCCTTCAGTTGATAAAAGATATTGTCAATCCTCTAGAGTGGGTACTTGTTCTTCACGGTCACCTGGTTCAGGCACCGATAGTCAATATAAAGCCTCAAACTCCCATCCTCCTTCTTGGAGAACAGAATCAGGGCAGCCCAAGGAGAAACACTAGGCCGGATGAATCCCTTACCCTGCAAGTCATCTAACTATCCCTTCAACTCACGAAGCTCCATAAGAGCCATCCAATATGCTTGTGTAGATATCGATGTCATCCCGGGGTACAAGTCAATGTAGAAGTCCACCTCATTACGAGGAGGTAGACCCAGAACATCATCAGGGAAAACATCTACATACTGTTCTACCACTACAGGATAGCTCAGACTCTCCATATCAATAGCTTTGAGGGTAAGGCTAGCCATCTGAGGAGTGATAAGGTACACTCTCCTCTGGGTAAGTCGATCCTGCACTGCAAAGTCTCCCTTCTTTCCAGTGAAGGTAAACCAGATCCCATCCGTGCGGACACACCGCACCTTGTGCCTAATATAGTCAATTTGAGCATGGAATGTAAATAACCATTCCATTTCCAAGATGACGTCATAAGGCCTCGACGCCGCTACTAGGAGATACCAGCCGAAGCGCTCACCTCCTAGAGTAATCTCAGACTAACGACACTAGTGCGTAATCGTCAAATCCGCTCCTATAGGATTCTCTAGCTGTAAGGATCAAGCCAACGGCTCCGTCAGAATCTATTAGCTCCGAATGAGGGTAGTGGCAAGAATATAATGATAGGAACTTGTGTCTATAAGTACTACAACTATGGTGGAGTGGACACAGATCGTACCTCGTATCATCTCCAGAGTGATGTGATCATAGGCCTCAGCTGCTTGGAGTTGAGCTCTCCACTTTCCACCTTCTCCCTGCGGTCAGGGTGGACCTCCTGGTGGTGGTGACGGTAACACCTCAAATCATCACCCACCGCCAGTTGCACGGCCTCCTCCCCTTCCACGTCTGCCTACTCCCTGTGGACCTCCTTGGTCGAACCTCTATCTCTGCCTAGGTGGTCTTTCGACCGTCTTCTGATCATCCGTATAACGGGTCAGACAGTCACTAGACATGTGACCATGCCCGCCGCATGTGAAACACTGCTCGCTCCAATTATAACTAGATCCACCTCGGGTGCCCCACACAACCGATCCTGAGTCATGAGGTCTTCCACCTGTAGGTCTGATCCTCTTAGACCTTTGTGATGTCTTTCTGCTGCAAGCTGTACAAGACTCCGCTACATGATGACTCGTAGTGGGTCTTACTGCTGGTGACTACCCAGCAAGGAAACTCTCCACTAAGAGGGCTCTCTCTAATACCACCTCCTGCGTCGGGATGCTGAGTGAGATCATCGAAGCCCTCATATCTCGCCTGATCCCCTGCTCGAAGGTCCGGGGCCAGAAGAATGGGTCTCGTACCATATTAATGGAGTAGCGTGAGAGGTTAGTGAACCTCACCGAGTACTAAGCTAAAATCATGCTGAACTATTGCAGATGAAGAAGATCATGTATATGCACTACACGAAAAGTCATTGGGACAAACTATGCCTGAAACAGGCTCTTGAAGTCTTCCCAGAGAAGCGTCACCTTGTCGTCAACCTAGAGCATCAAGCTCCACCATCTGCCTGATGCTACCTATAGAATGCTAGAGGAAAGGATCACCATGTGATCGGATGGTGTCCTTACAAATCAGAAGACTCTCACCACAGCCTCCAGCCAATCGTCAGCCACCCGTGGGTTCGTCTCTCCCCTGAACCTGGGTGGCCTCTGGTGCTGGAACTCTTGCAATGTGCTCAAGCGGCGTGCACCATCTACTGCTAGGGATGGTGGAATCGATGGCCAAATGGGGAGTGGTACCGTTGGTTCCTCTGCTGGTGTATCTACTGGAAAAGGGATCTACACCGAGGCCTCGTCACTCGGTGGGCTATCAGTGCACACAACTCTTAGAACTCTAGCTGGTTGTCTACGTGGAGGCATCCTGAAAATAAATAGGTGCACCATGATCAAAAATTTATACCTGGTGAGATGAAAGTTATGCCTAGTGAGCTGACTCAAAATATCACAAAGAAAACTTTTGAAAACACACATGCAATCAGTGTTTTCATGAACTGAGTTGAAAATCAGAAGTCAAGGTCCTGGTGTATGGATACATCAGTTGTCGCACCAACACTGGACTCCTTGAACTAAAAACCATACTCATTACCCTTAACACTATTGCTTTACAGAGAAGATCATAGTCCAAGTTTTACGGTAGAACTAAATCCTTTGATACCAATTTGTCACATCCCGTCTCCAAGGGCTCGTGCCGCGACAACCCCAAGCCCACCATCCATAGGCCAGCGGTAGCAACTATCATGGAAAGGAATTTTCCCTAAAACTGAGAAGGCATTGCCTTTATAACCTACAAACTCACGTAACCAAGCACACAACAAGATACGATCATAAGTAAACTATATAACCAAAAGAGTTATGAAAGTAAAAGGGGTCAGAATATAATCCCATCCGTAAAGGTACAAGTAAAACTGAAATAACATACAACTGAAGAAACAGAGAAGAATTCTACGAGATTGTCCTCCGAGGTTCATACCTGAAGGGTAGGTACAGATCGACTCCTTAGTACTCTACACCCACATGTCTTCTCTGTGTACTAACACGCCGTATGGTGCACCTCTAGGTATCATCTAGTCCTGGTAGTCTCAACCTCAGTCAGTGTTGTCCGTCGTCTGCATCCAACACAACATGGTGCATGCATATCCCGTGCAGGGGTGAGTATAATCATACTCAATAGGGACCCTGAGACCCTCTAGGTCTCACAAAATACAACTAGGATAAAACACAAAGTATGAAATCAACAGATAACCTTACATAGGTATATTCCCATACATATACCTAAGTTATCAAGTAATTTATCTCAATCATTAGGAAAACACAGAGGTTCTGACTCATCTCACTCTAGGATTTATTCTAGGGGTAGTATAAAGTAACATTACTAGTCACAACGTCGAACACCTCGTCTAGTTGATAACTCCTCCTCTATTGAGTACAGTGGATCTGTTTCATCACACAGAGGCGCTTCCCACTATCCCTGGACTACTGAGGTACTCCTCCTGTTGAGTACCGTGGGTCTGCTGCGTCACCAAGGCGCTCCCCGCCGTGGGTATGCTGCGTTACCAAGGCACTCCCCACCATGGGTCTGTCGCGTCACCAAGGTGCTCCCCACTGGGCTTGTCAACTCACTCTAAGTCGAAATGGTCAGCAGTCTTCAAGTCTCAGTCAACCACTAGGTTCCCGCACTATGCTCACTCGTCTCCAGGAGGATCCGCTCCACAAGCTACTGGTCGATAATCCAACTTCCACAAAGTCCCACGAAGTAGTGTCTCAAAGGTCTATCACGTCATAGGGGTCTCAACGTAACAAACGGCACGTCAATCGGACATCGAGTCTGTGAGTTATTAGCCCTTTTAGTCCTGGGGGCCCGGTTGGATTCATGCTCGATCCAACTTGACCATTCCCCATCTTAATCCAAAACACAGTTGGGTATCACTCAAAGGGACCGCCTCAGTCAATGATTTCCAACGCTATTGACGGTTCTTCAAACAAAAGTCTGGTGCCAAAAATTATGGCCAAAAGAAGTAAATGGGTCGTAGTGGGCCTGGGTTCAGTCCGACCCGGTCAGACTAACCCGTTTCTCAGTGCGGCCTGGCCCATTGGGTCTGACCAGGCCCGTGAGTGCCGCGATGGCGGTGCGGCTGAGGGGTACTATGAGGGCGGGGACCGGCTGCGAGTACCACGAGGGCGTGGAATAGTCGCGGACCGGCCGCGGAGCGCGCTCCGGCCACGGGGGTGCGCACCGGTCACGGGGGCGCGCACCGGCCGTGGGGGCGCGCACCAGAAATAGAGGCGCGCACCGGCGGCGGGGGCGGGCACCGGCGGCGGGGGCGCGCACCGGCCGCCGGGGTGCGCACCGGCAGCGGGGAAGCGCACCGGACGCGGGGGCGCGCACCGGCCGAGGGGGCGCGCACCGGCCACAGGGGCGTGCACCGGCCACGGGGGCGCGCACCGGCCGCGGGGGCGCGCACCGGCCGCGGGGGCACGCACCGGCCGCGGGGCACGCACCGGCCGCGGGGGCGCGCACCGGCCGTGGGGTTGCGCACCGGCCGCGGGGGCGCGCTCCAGCCGCGGGGGCACGCACCGGCCGCGGGGGAGCGCACTGTCCGTGGGGGTGGGCACCGGCTGCGGGGGCCCTGACCGGCCACGGGGGCCCGAACCGGCCGCGGTGGAGCGGACTGGCCGTGGGGGTGGCGGTCCGGTCATGGGTACCATGGGGTCACGGACCGACCTTGGGGGCGGGGACCAGCCGCAAGGGCGGTAGACGGGCAGCGAGGGCGGCGGACCGGCGGTGAGGGCGGAGACCGGCCGCGAGGGCGTGGACAGACCGGGAGGGCGCGGACCAACCGTGGGGTGGCGGACCAGCTGCGGGTTGGCATTCCGGCTGCAAGTAGGTGGACCGGCCATAGGTCGGGGAACGGCGGTGGCGTCTTGGTGGAGGGGTACCGCAAGGGCAGGGAGGCGGCTCGGCAGAGGGGTACCGCGAGGGCGGAGCCACGGGGCACGGAGGTCGCAAGGCGGTGGTGGCGTTGCGTCGTCGCCTTTGTCGCGTTCAACACCATAAATCATCGCAATATTTGCGGAGGGGTCAGGACATGTTTGTTTGGCCCGTACCCTCCACATTAGGGTGGTAGCAAATGGCTCAACATAAACAAGAATGAAGAACGTCAAACCTTCCCATAATGATTGTTCCCAACCCACAAAAGAAATCATCCGCATTCATTGTTTTAAAAAAAGGAAAGAACGTGGGAATATAATCACACACAAATTAAACCCCTACCTCATTTGTTTATTGTCATCGATGAGGAGGGAACGATGGACGTCGAAGACTTCTTACGTTGGAGGATATCCCGAGGAAGAAGTAGAAGTCGGTGTTTTTCATTAGAGGGGCGTTCGTTGTGGATGAAGTGTAATCCTCCGAGGGTTCTCCTCTCTAAATTCCACCCAACAAAATGAAAGAGGTGGAAATATAATTAACATAAGAAGAAATTATGTTGGCACACCCAAGTTGGTGAAATTAATGTACCGAGTTGGCATAATTAATTGGCCTAATTTAATGGCAGGGGTGGAATATTGGGGAGTTGGGAGGTTTCTCCCTCATTAAGAGGGGAGTGTAAGAGGTTTATACCTCAGGTGGTCCCCAC
Source organism: Viscum album (assembly GCA_963277665.1). Classification (NCBI taxonomy): domain Eukaryota; kingdom Viridiplantae; phylum Streptophyta; class Magnoliopsida; order Santalales; family Viscaceae; genus Viscum; species Viscum album. The sequence continues at coordinate 1,041,892,492 of OY728165.1, forward strand.
CACCATAATATCCACAAGGGAGGATATGCTCGGGTGGTCCCCACCACCAAGTATTCAATTTAGAGAATAAAACTCTTGTGGTCCCAACCTCCACAATATCCACAAGAGGGTGGTTACAACAAAATAAAATAAAATGTGTGATTATTTAATTTTATTATTTCCAGGAAGAACCCAAAAACTAACTTTCACCCTCGAACAACTGTCGTCGAGGTGAAAGTGTTCTTAAGCGAATACCGGTGTTGTGAGTTCAAGGGTGCCCTCAGGTTTCAATTCTGAGCACCAGTTCCAAAGTTAGAAAAACCTGCTCGCATGTTTACTGAAATTACTTGAAAAAAAAGTTCAAAAATTTATTCCGGGCACTCCGGGCCTCAGAATCACATGCCTTTAATTTTTGCAGACTTGTAAAATTCCCATTTATTTAAAAAAATTACATTAAAATTCTGGGTCTTTACAAGCATTTAGTCCATTGTACATATAATCGACGGTTTCATTTTCCACTTGATGGAAGTGGAAATAGATATTGTCCATTACATTAACAAAACAAAATATTAGTATTCGTTAGATTATGATGAAATTATATCATCTAGTTTATATAATTTTTGATGTTTCTAGAGGAATAAATAATTTTAAAATTAAAATTTGAGGACTATACCTATTCTTCATATAACCACTATAGGATCGCAATTAAATAATTCATAGGATATTCTCCTAATAAAAATGAGGCATATAGGATGAGGGGATGTAAGTAAAAAATATATTTTGGAAGATGTTGGATAGACCAAAGGGTTTTATATGTGTGAATCATTTAGGACAGGTAGAATCATTTTATAAGTGGGGGAGATGAATCACATGATTTGTTTTGAAAAAGATGGTTTCCCCATGTTTTGAACATTCCAAAAAGCTAAAAAAATGAAATTCCTTGAGATACACTTATTAATTTCCCTTTAAAATTTAAGAAATTGAGTACCGTTTATCTGAAACATTAGTAAAAAATGAAAATAGTGATTGTTTCAATTTAAATTATTAAATTTAAATGTTATAATATAGCTATTATATTTGTGGCTAGAAATAGAAGTAAACACATTAAGAAATATTTATGTATTACATATTGCAAGTGAATTAGGTAGTGTAATTGTTCTATAGGTTGCTTATCATTATGATATTGGAAGAGGGGAAGCATCACTAGGGTTCACCCTAGACTAATCCAAATCCAAAAAATGGAAATAATTTATTGAGATAAATGATTTTTTATGGAGTTAAAAATAATTTGTTTTTCTATTTGGTCCATTCTAATTGTACACACACTCATGACCACCACAAGATATTATATCATCCTTATGTACTACACGGAGATCTTAAGGGTTAAGTTATTATTTGTTTGGTGGATATAAATATGTAATTATTAATATATGATGATACTGATAAAAATAAAATATATTTTCTAATTTAAAATTATAAATTTTCAATAAATATAATGATCATTTTTAGTACTAATGCTTCGTGGAAATTTAATTATATTATTAAATCAATTAATAATTTCACTTTATTATTAAAAATATGTATTTTTTAAATTCAATATTTATTCTGTATGGATTTTTATTTATGGAACATATTATATTTTGTTTAATTGATAATGAAATATAAAATTTATGTTAATATTATATAAAACAATTATTTATATATTTGGTGGAATTATGAATAAGAAAATTTAAAATTTAAAAAATCTATTTCCCGATAACAATTATTATACCAAAAAATTATATTCCCATTTAAATATTAAAATCATATATATTATAATTTAAATTTGTAAAAATTCACTACATTTTTTGATAAATCATAACAATATTAACTTTTTAGGATTTTTCTAAATCATTATGAAAATAATGATTTTTAGGTGAATAGTGGAAAATAACATATTTATAGATACCATGACATATCTGACGTAATTAGGAAATAGTCATAAATAAAAATCTATGAAACATTTTGATTGAAAAAGTAATTATTTTATAAGTAAAACTATATACTTAATAATAAATATTTTAATTTATAAATTCACCTTTAATATTTTATAATTATTTTTTCATTTTTTATTTAAATATTTTTAATGTATTATATATATGTTATTTTATAAGTAATATTATCATTTTTATAAATTTTATATAACATAATTTATATTTATATTTATAATGTAATGATCCATATTATGTAATAAAGACAATTTTATTTCTAGGAATATAAAATATGTTACATAGTTTAAAATTATTCGGAACCATAAAAGTCAAATTGGGGAATGAGTTAAATACAAGGGTAATATACATAAACAATGTTAACAAATGTCACTAACTAGTTTTTTTATGGATTTATAAAATATAAATTATTTTTTTCCATTATTTTCTAATTTTTATCCATATTCCAAATTGTAAATGAGTTTTTTATATTTAGAAGTTATATTTATAAAACTGAAATTCCTTTAACTTTTAATTGAATCCTCCCACCACACCTTCAATGATAAGACAAAATTAATATTATCCCTTATATTATGATTCATTTAAATCCTAAATATTCCCCTCCCTCATTCTTGGTCATCCATACAATATATATTAATGAAAACCCATTTTAACTTAAGATGTTTCCAAAAAAATCAACATTATCCATCAATATATCTCCTCTATTAACACAATTCTTCCCTTTATTATTTATCTTCCACTTATTAAATATATTTTAAAAATTATATTATATTTAAATTAGAATTACTAATAAAATAAAATTATTTTATATTAATTTAATATCTAATATATATCATTCCACATTCCGAAGAAAAACAAAAACAGTATTCGGGATATATATGGTATACAACATCCACTAACGTTATGTAATAATATTCATCACCACCTTAAATGTCTAGTAAAAAATTTATATTTAATGAATAAAAATGATATTGATAAAATTATTAATATTATGAAAAGAAAAATCACTTTTTTCCTTTCATTCCATTACATGGGAAATTAATACTTGAACTTTGTGTACATGGAGAGTACCACGTATATGGAACAACGTATTTCATTTTTCAACAGAACCCAACAAGGTTGATTATAATAGTTTAATTAATTAATTAATTTTTTATGAAATTAATATGGTTTTTTAATATTTATATAAAAAATTAATTCTTTATTAATATACGATATTTTTTTAATTGCTAAAACAATCTAGTCATGTATTTGGTTTTCAAGAATCATGACTAAAACTCCCATGTAATGAAATTAGAAATTTATAAATCATGTTAAATATTAAATTACATTAAATTTTATAATTTTATAATTGTTAAAAAACTATTAACTAATAGGGATTGATAATTACATTTTAATGCATTCATGAAACAATGAAAATTAAAAACATATGTTGATGAGAATAAACTATAAATAGAAAATTAATTTATAGTAATTTAATATTATTGAATATTATATATGGTCTTAAATATTAATATGTTATTAAGTATGTTATTAATTTTTAAATATTTATTATACAATATGCTAAATTCATTTCATGTAATTTGAGAGAAAAGGTAAGGGTTTTCATCTCAATATCCCTTCACTAACGCATGCATTTTATATTGTTTACATACTCCTCAATGTCTTATAATATAATTATTAATGAATTTTAATGTATTTTATAAGTATTTTCATGGTCCGTTTATTCATACTCTTTGATTTCCATTAATACCAATGTAGTATGTGGCTTTTCATGAATCAACTTTTTTTCTTGAGTACAAATTATTACTTTGTGGTTATGGTTTTACAATAATGAAATCTCATATACAATGACCAAATTATATTAACATCCCTATATATTATTTTTTTAATAAATTTTTCTTATCAAATACATCTTTATTGAAGGATTTCATCCTTCAAAAAATTTGATGATGTTATAAATGATTCAAATACTATCCAAATGAGCCTTTTTAATTCCATGTCCATATTCATTCATCTAAACAATTTTCTCTATTTTTATTTTGAAATATATATAATTATTATTTATGGTCATCATGAAATTTCACTTATACTCTTTTTAGAAGTAATATTGTTAATCCTTTTTACGAATTGGTTTTCAAAGTATTTTTTTGAATGTTGAAATGATTCTTCTTCTAGGGTTATACAATTTATCACCCCTATAAAATTCCTCTAAAACCATATAATTATTCAAGGATAAGTTAATGAATTTATTCCAACAATTAATTTAATGATTATTTATATAAATTTTATTGAAATAATATTTTCGAAAGTCAGTCTTAACTTTTTCACTTTAAAATGATGTTATGAAATGTTTTCCAAATTCAATCATATGTTTCCATTCCATTTTTCTTAGTAAATACAAAATATATAAATCAAATTGAGTTTTGTTTTATAAATAAAATTATAAATAATTTTCTAAAATATTTGTTTATGGTGATTTAATTTTTGGTATCAATTGGTTTACTTTTGATCTTAGGTTATATGATAGAACTTTAAAAATATATGAACCCCATTTTATTTCCATGGGTATTCAAGATACAATGAATGATTTATTTCATTGTGAACAAATATATATGTATATTTAGGGGGTATCCAAAATATCCCCTTAATTCATTAGTTATGGATTTTATCTCATGACATAATTTTGCATGGGAAAAATTCTATTTTCCCAAATTCAATGTTTTTACCTTATGGGATTGTTCATAACCCAATGAATTAACATTATAGGTTCCTTCAAAACATGATAAATAGGAATTATTTTCTCCTGAAATTTTGTTATTTCTTATTATTATTTTGGTTCCAAAATTCGTTGATATTATTCATTATTTTATTAATATATACTTATTATTTTTTTCATATATGCATCTATGATATATAATAATTATTGTGCATTATTAGTGACCAATATGTGCTCTTATATTCCTAATATAGGATCCTTAATTCTTAATATAGTTTTATCATTTTTACATATTATTATATGATATATTATTCATATATTTCTCCTCTACACATTTTGTATCACATGTTTAAGGTATACATGTTATGATTCATTGATTACCTTCCCCTTACTGAGAATTTTTTCTCACCCCATTCTTAATTTTATATTCATTGGGTTGGGAAGGTTTGTATAACTTATGTGAAATATAAAAGGGGTTAAATTTTCATTTAATTATAGATAAATTTTAATATTTATTTTAAAATATTATATTCTATAGATAATCCTAAAATTAATAAAACAATCAAGACTAAGGATTGTGATGTTATTTATGAGATAAAATGTTTAACTTTTGGAAATAATATAAAATAAATATGTGTTTAGAAAGATTCTACTAAATAATCATTTCATATATTTAGAAATTAATAATAGAGATAAGATATTCTATTCAATATCACCATGTTATAGGTATAATGGATTTTAAAAGAGTAGAAAATTAAGCCCAAGATATATTTCCCCTTTTGAAATAATTGAGTATGTGAGGATTTTATATTATCATATTTAACATCGATAGAAGTCCAAACTATTTCATTATTCATTACATACATCTTTTTTATGTATATACTTGGCCCCTCATATTTTCTAAACATAGAAGTATTATAACTATAACAACATGTCCCTAATGAGGAAGCACCATTTGAAATCTTAGATCCTATAGATAATGTACCACAAAAAGGACCACTGACCAGGTTGAAGTTCATTATAGGAGTCATTATCAATTTGAAATATAAGTTGGAAACTAAAGATATTATAGGGAAAAGGTTTCATATTTTTTTAAATAAGAATATTGAAATTTTATTAGAGAAATTCATTAAAGGTAGGTGAAATATAAAACCACTAGATTTTAGTTTTTAATTCCTTTTAAATAAATAGAATTTTTGATATATTTTAATACACCGAATTATGAACCAAATGGAATATTATTTATTCATTATCTAATAATTTTTCTATATGAATTGGAATAAATTATAAGAAAACTGAACATTTCTATTAAAATTATTAAAATAATGAAACCATTAGTAAATAAAAATATAATAATATTGAAATGGTAACCATCGTAATCTTCCTAGAATATAAAACTACCCATTATAATGATAAAAATAATATAACATGTTATTTATATGAAAAACATAATTAAAATTAATTAAGCGAAAATATGAATTATTTTAGTTATGTATTAAAGTTTATATTTTGGAATATAATATAATCATTATATATATGGCCATTGGACGTGTCTCTTTTGGTTATATTGTCATTGGATATATAGTAACTTGATATAACAATGTAAATTAGAGACATTAATTATTTTTTATTGTTAGTAAAAATTTTAAATTATATAATTCACTCATAATAAATAATACAATAGTAAAATTAGAAAAATATTTTATTAAAAATATTTTAACATGATAATGATTTATCATAATTATTGTTAAATAATTATTTGATATATTTTTAAAATTTAAACTTATATTTTGAAATCAATTTATTGAGGAAATTAAATTTCTTGATGATAAATAAAAAATGTTATATTATTAAAATCATTTATTTTAAAAAGGTCACATTTTAATATTTGTTTTTTATATTGTATTTTTAAATTAATTGGTCATATCTATATTAATTAAATAACTAAATAAAATTAATTTTTTATAAATATATTTAAATTGATTATAGTAATATAATAAATATTTATTTGTATTGAATAAAAATAAATGATTTTATTTATCATGAAATTTAATTTTTCTAAATTTTCTATATATTATGAAATGTTATTTTTAGTATATTTTTATCACTTCTAAAAATATAATCCAATGTAATGGATTTATAATTTTTATTTGATTAATCTAAATAAAGGTTTAATTTCAATTTCATTTACTAAAAATAAAATATGTTTCCAAGGTAAAATATATGTCACCATGGTAGTGTTATAAATGGATAAAATGGTTTAACTATGTTATACTGACATAAAATATCAAAAAAAAATTATATATAAATGAGTGGAGAATTACATGATCATCCTCCCCTTATACCATATTTATGTTTTTTCCAAATGAATCCTCATTCCACAATAAATTACATTCTTTATTCATTATAGAATGGGTATTTAAAAATACCACTCAAACTGACATATAAATGGAACGTTTCTATAATCACCTCACAGCACAAAATTCCATTAATTTCTTCCTTAATATCTTCCCATATTCTATTTCTAGGATTACTCATTAACATTTGGGAACTTGTGGATACAATTAAGAGTTCTGAATTCTTCATCTCTAGGAGGTTCTCTAAGATAATATTTTAGTCTTCAATGAAGGTTTTATCGTAAATATAAAAATTTATCTATAACTTTATAATATAATAATTAATAAATTTATTTTTAAATTTTAAACAAAATACATATTATTATAATATAATAATATTCCCTTACTCATTAAGTTGTTCTAAAGTGTTCTTGTTAGGGTTAATTTTATAACTGACATGAATTATGTTATAAAATTTACATATTGGATGTTTAAATAAACATTAATACTAGTAATTCAATGAAATAAATATTCACATAATATGTTCTCATAATTTATGTGTTATAACAATCCAATTTATATTAATTAATAAATTGAATTCTGTTATGAATTCAGTGTTTTCTAGCCAATTATATTTATTACCATCCCATGAGAAGTATCACTAAAAGTTTCATGAAATTCTTATATGTGTAAATAAATATAATAAAATATATTATATATTTATTAATGTTATCCAGGTGATAATCCAATGACCAATGGGCAGGAAACATAACCATCAAATGAAAGCATGCCTGAAAAAATAGAATAATAAACATTAAAAAATTAAATGTCAAAAAATTAATAATTTGATTATAAAAAAAATAAATTATTCATATAACGAAAAATAAAAATGAGTAATATTGATACACATATTAATGAAAAACAAATTTGGTTATATAGTGAGTTAAAGAGTATACAACCATATAGAAGTCCATAATTAGGGTTTCTGATCTCAATTAAACTTCATTATAGTAAGATCCATATTCACTACCTATTTACCGTGGTGTGATGTGTCTAATACTTTGTGTATTTATATTTTCATAATTTTTTTTAATTAAATTGATTTAACAATAATTATTACTTTCACAATTTCATGGATCTTTGATTTAATACTATCCAAATTCGTAAGGGTTTCTTTTCCAATATCACATTCTAATCAATATATTCTTTATATATTTCCCCATATAAAATATTATAGGTTAATTCTATATAAATATAATTTTATTTTCATCTTCTTTATTTATTTAAGTATATTACATGTGTTCATTCAATTTCACCACTCATCTGTTCACAATTCAATTGAAATATTATGCATAGTGGACTCAGAATTATCTCCCTTTTTGTATGAAATAATTCTCTTCTAAATTCATGGTATTCATATGATTTTATAGATGTAAATATCTATAATTATTAGAAAACTTATATTAATTATATTTTAAATATCAATTAATTTAAAAAATTGTTAATAAAATCATTCATTACAATTTCCACATGGACTCTTTCCCAAGGGGTTTTATTGAGTTTTATTTAAAAATACTCCTTTATATATTTCATATTTTTTCCATTGTAATATTTTATTCATATTCTAATTGAATTTATTGACTTTTTATTTTATAATATACTTAAATTAAAAATATTATTTATGAAATTTTAAATGATTATCTTTATTATTTTTCAAAATAATATTTATAACTCTCATATAAAGTGCTTTTCATCTATCATTATATCCATTAACTATTCTTATACTTAACAGGGTATAGTCTCTAACTACACTATCATATATATTTTTATGGAAGAAGTACCAATATTATGTATGAAAATAATAATGAAACCCATTTTATTTAAATGTATTAATTAAACAATGTTGAAATTGTGTATCAATTTATAGAGATAACATATATTTTGATTTTAAAAATATAATGGGTGAGACAACAATTGAATTTCCCTCTAATGCATTGGGTAAATATTTGATTCTCGTGTGAAGATAAAGAATATTGATTGAACCAATACAATATAGGACTGATTTAATTATGATTATGGAATGGGGTGTGAAACCCATCCACTATGAGATATGTACTCACAAAATAATACTTCCTTACAATGTATTCGATAATGAGTTTTACTGCATGTGATGAAAATGAATTGACAGGAAACCCAAACACCCATTTCACATTATACACTATGTTTATTTATTGGGTAGAACACCTTATCCACTATGTCAATGGTTGGTCTAGAATTATATAGACTTATAATTCATGTCGTAAACATTTTGGTCTCATTAGATTTCTTTTAATGGAGAGTGAACCTAAATCCTTAACTGACACAACCCAGTATGTTTATGGAATATAAGGTAAACACATTTCACTATATGATGTGTTTTCTTATAATTATATAACCATACAATGTATTAGGTAATTATTTATATATCATCATATGATATGGTATAAGAAGTGAACCAAAAACCTTAAGGGACTCTATCTCTATTGTTTGTTAAATGGGGAGTGAACCATATATATTATGAGGCTATGTCTACTGTTAGATGGTCATCAAGGTACTTATCATTGAAGTATTAAATTATATTTATTTATTATATATATTCTAAATTATTATATGAAATATCTATATTATAAAAAATTCCTAAAAATAGGTTTTCATGGATTACGATCATTAAATATTCTTTCAACACTCCTATGAATTTTGTGTTATATTATTCCAACAACATTATATCATTAATCATTTTTTAGGAGATTTTTTTTATTTTGTAACATTTTATTATGTTATATTAGTGAAAATTTATTATTCACCTATTACTAATTCATAATCTTATGATCACTTAAGATATTTTACTTTTATATAATTTTTATACACTTATTGGGGGTATGAGGAAACCATTTCTTATATTTCCCTTCCCTATAAAATGAAGATGAGTATTATGTGTGATATATCTTGAACGATGTCATTTTTATTGTATTATTTGGTAAATGATGAAGGATTATTATAAAATGATGTTATTATATAAGAAATAACCAATGAGAATAAAAATAGAGGTTTTCAAATCTGATATATTTTCAGATGTAGTGAGTATTCATGTAAAATTTATTAATATATTAGTATGTTAGTGTGGGATTTTCTCATTAACCAATATTTCTATATATATTATATATATTTCATTGTGCGTGTTTAGCTTGATTATTTTTAGTAACAAGTTTTCATGTATGTTTATTTGAAAAAGGAAACATGATTTTTTTAATGAATGAATTTTTTGTTCAATTATTCATACCAACTCTTAAGTTATTTCAGTAGTTTAATTGAACCAAAAAAAATTATTTCCTTTTTATTGGAACCCTATAGAGGTGAATTTACATTATATGTTTATTCAACTAAGTCCATGATTTTGTTACATTATTCATACCTTAATATTATTATTGAAATTAACATGGATTAAATCATCAGTAGGGAAAAATATAGTTAATTTATATTAATCATAAAATTAATGTTCGTTTTTTGGGACTCCAATTATACAAACATAAGTTGATTAAAATTTACCCTCATATAACCTATTTTTTAATTCACTAATTTTTTCATTAATACCTATTTAAATAAAAATAATTCAAATATTCTGGAATATTTTGAAGAAATTTGTTGATCAATGTACATCTAATAGTAGAAACCATAATGAAAATATTACACTAAATAAATTATTTAAAATGTGGTTGAATTAAGAATCAAATCCTGGAGAATTTATAGGGAAACTTTTAATATCACTATATGTACCTCTATCAACCATACTAAATGGATTTTATGTCAAATATATTTTTATTTAATATGATTTTACTACATTTGATTGATTTTTAGGGATAAATGAGTCTTTTTTGAGATATCATTATATCTCAACCTATGTACTAATGGAATATGATTCTAGTATTTGGATGTACTATTTTTCATTATTTCATAAAGAATATTATAACCAATATTGGAATACCAAAACCATACATAAATTCTAAAAGAATAAAATTGTGATCAATAGTATATGTGATCAAAAAATATATGCATTAACATCTTATGAAATATATTTCATTAAATTTGATCTCTTCAATATCTTATGGTACATGTTACCCGAGTCTAAATGAACATTAATATACAATACTGTTATAAACTAGATGTTAAATTGAAAGATGTGAATAAGACTAAATAAATTTGGAAAATTATATAGTTTAAATATGTATAAAATATATTCAATGTTTATTTATTGATTATAAATAATAGAATAATAATCTCAAAGAAGAAAAAATATTATATAAAAAATTTTCTAAATTTTTTTTTATTAGGCTTTGAAGACATAATATATAAATAATTTTTTCAATTATTTTATAATTAATTTTGATAAATAAAATTAAATTTTTAAATAAATTTTTTAAAATAATCATAGATTTAATTTTTCATAATTTTCTAAAAATATTAATGTTCCAAAAATTAGAAAGAAATACATGTTTTCATTATGATCAGTCTTTTCATTTAATGAATTTAAAGGTTCCATCTTAATTTAAAATTAAATTTAAGGTAAAATTATTTAAATTATATTATACTCAATAATATTTATTTCTTTGTAATATATTTCATATTGAATTTTTATATTGAAACTTTCTATACTAATGATATTATATTCTCTAAAAATAAGATTTTCATCATGTCTGTGAGTTTAATTTAAAATTAAAATTTTCTAATACTATGAATTGATGTTGGAAAAAAGGATTCCATATTCTAAATATAAATAATTAGTATTACATAATAATTTTAACATTTTTTTTTGTCTTCATAAATATTAAAAACAATAAAAAATAATTATTATGGTTAATAATAAATAGAGCCTACTATGGGTTTAAACTAAAATGATAAGTGTTAAAATGACACAAATACATGTGTAAATAATAATGGATGAATATATTTAGACACTTATCACCTTTGGGTCGATTTTATGTGATTTTTTGACACTTTTCCATGAATTTGACCAATATAATAATTTATGTAATGAAATATACAAGAATGTCACCCTCTTTCTTTTACATTTCAATTATGTGTTCAAGTAGAGAAAAAATAACGATTTCAATAAATATATATGATAATTTTGAGAATAATAGAATTAATTCAATGAAGGTATTTTTTTAATTTTTAATAATTATATAATTAAATCGAATTCTTAAGACACAACAACACAGTAATTATTTAATTAATTGAGAAATAAAATAAACAATTCTGAAAATTATGAAAGTAATATTAACTAAATGAATTTTTTTTTTAAATATATTCTTATATAAATATTTACGTTTATGAATTTTTTAAATGAATATATTAAAATTTCATCATTTTAATGACATTTTAAAAGTAAAATTAAATGAATTGTGTTGCAATTAACATTTTTATGTTATTTTATAATATATAAAATTTTATTTAATGGTTTAAAATTTTAAAAAACACTAATTATTCTCAATGATTTTTAAATGTTTAAAAATCTCATCTATGATCCATAAATGGACCCAATATTCTATTATAGTGAATATATTTTCCCCGAATGAGTAAAAATGTTATTACTATAGTTAATGTTAAAATATGGTTCCTTCCACATTATGCGTGTTACAACCTGAAATTATAAAATAAAGACAACATCTTTGATAGAGTGTATGAAATAAAAAAACAAATCTCATTTAGGAATATAATATCCTAATAAAGTACTAAATATTTAATATTTTAAATAGATTCAAGCTATTCTATATATTTTAATGCATGAAACATTTATTTTAGATTCTATTACACGGAATGACTTTCCTCAATGGCTTATGTTACAGGCAAGATCTAATCATGCCAAATAAAATTAATATTATTATTTAGAATGAAAATAATCTCCTAGACATTAAATTAGATGTTCTGAATAATATTAACTAAATTATGAATATATATGTATGTATATTTCATTTTATGGTTAAAAATTAATTATAAATGAATATAGAATCCAAATGAATATAAAGGAAATGATTTTATAAAAAAGGAATTTTATGCTCACAAGGTCATTTTATACTAAAAAATAAAATTTATTACAATTAGTGAATGAAATTAATGTAATATAAATATTATATAAAAAATTAAATATTTTTTACATTTATCCAATAGATTTAATAAGCATAAGATAAGAACAAACCAAATGTTACATATAAAAATCTGTATTTTATATAGGTAATTTTACAACATTTTATAGAACAATTATTATAAAAATAAATTATTTCAATTTAATAAATTTTATACATTAATATATAATTCATTTTTGAAATTGGATTATCAAAATTAGTGAATTTTTAACCTTTCAGATTTTTCTTTTTATCTTTCATTTTTTAATGAGTTTTGAAAAAATTAAATTTTCATTGAAAATTTCATTATCATATATTTTATTTATATAGTTAAATTATATTTTAAGTTTTAATTAAAGTAACATTCTATTAATTATAAATAAAATAATAAAATTTCTTTCAATTTATTCAACTTTTCATTGAAATCGGATATAAAAACAGTTCAAGCTTTGGAGCATTGTTACTTTAAAAACCCACTTTCTCATCCCATTTATAAGATTAAATTTAAATTAAATTTTTCCATTTGTGTGATGGATTTTTAAAAAATTGATTCCATATTTGTAATAAGAGTAATTTATAATGTATACTAAGTTAAGATTATTTTTTGATCAAAAATATTAGAGAATATAGCTAAACTTAATTACAGTGATGAAGTTCAAATTATGCTTAACAAGAGACTAAACCTTAAACATAAGGGAAAAAATAACCTATAAAATTTTAAAAAATCCATTGTCTATACATATTTATACCATATCCAAAATAGTATCTATTTTTTCATTATTGTAATCACATGATGTAATTCTGACATCTCAATAGTGTTTACATTTTTATATTTACCCTAATTTCACTCCTCCTCCACTATTAAAAGGGAATAACCCATCCCACATATTCACACAATTAAATCACATTAGATCATAAAAAACTAGAGTAAATATCTCCCAATTATCCCTTAACTTATCCCATCATCCTTAAATTTATAATAAATCCAACCAAGGAAGCCTTTTAGTATAATCCAAATAGGGATACCTAAATAAGAGGAAAAATTCTTCAACGATCAGTTTTATTTCATTTCTGTATCCACCCTGTAAATCCATATTATATCATTAATATATAATAACATTATTAAAATTAATATATTGGAATGTTTTTATATATATTTTATAACAAAAAATAACAAACACAGCCATCAAATTTGATATACAGTGATCATCCGTATATACGACATACTACCGCCTCACGGACTAATGTCGTCCATTCTTTCATTACCTCATAAAGGTTGTGAATAATGAGTAATTTACATTTTTTATATGTTATATATAGTATTTATAATGCCTTAATTATTTTAAAATTATTTTATAAAACAAAACTTTATGTGTTACATCTTTTTGGAGTTCGATAACTTCATTTGTGGAAGGGTGGCTACCGCCTCCCCAAAGCATGTGATTCGTTCCCTATAAATAGAGAATGTATTAATGGATGGTTTTAATAAAAAAATGTGAAATATATGATATATATATTATAATTTAATGATAATATACATATATATATATATATCAATTACTCTTTATGTATGAAAAATTATTGGAAATAGCATTCATGTGCACGTACGCCCTACCATCTCCATCAACAGTGCATTTAATTTCATATCTCCAAATGGAATGGATTATTATAAATAAACATATACTATATATATTAAAATTAAGTCATGTTTTACTTTATAGAGATGATTCAATCATGATCTATATAACAGTAAAAACAAATTTCATGTCAAAACATACTCGAGATACTAGGAAATTAACACCTACAATTATAAAAATAATAAAATATTACTAATAAAAAGGTAATGAGATATCATATCCAAAATATATACGTTTTTATAAATATTAATATGTTTCTATTGTAAGTTTTTAAAATTATTAAAACCATTATACTTGAGGTTAAATAGCATTCATCCAAAAGGAAGTGTAATGTAATGGATTTTGTCTCAATTTACATTCCATTGAGGCTTATTTTTTTATTATGAACCAATTCAATTTAATGTGGTATATATACATTCACATTAAAATTTAATATCATTATTGAATCATTCATCATGTTATTTTATGTTTCACTTTGAAATATTTCATCCATGGTGTTTTGATATGAAAATTACAAAATGATAATAATTACCTTTCAAACTTCACTTTCTAATGTGACTGCAAACTTTCTCATGAAACAATCACATGCTTATGATCATTTTTATTATAGATTAGGTTTATCATAAATATATATATTATAATAAAATTGATATTATTAATTCTAAAAATGTGTACCATTTTTTGTACGGGGATCACTTTTATAGTTATTTGATTAGGTGGGGAAATATTGATAAATTTGTATATTGTACTCAATACATATATTTGATGTTAAGTCATATTTTTATAAATTAAATTTATTATTTATTATATTCGGAATTATTTTTACATGCACTAAATGGGTTGGGTATGCGTTAACAAAATCCCCATGTTGCCTCATTTTGTCTCGTGAGATGAATTTGTTAGCCAAATCAGAGTAGTTTAAATTTTCTTGAGAATGAACCATGACAGTAATGGTATCATGTTCTTGAGAAACATAAAATCCAATGATTAATTATTTAATTTATTAATAATTAATATATTATTATTAAGAATTTTATTTTTTCTTTTACATTATCTATCGATGCATTTCATTCTCAGTTTATTGATTAAATGTCATGTATTTCTGTTATTTACCCTTCCATATTTATTATGCCTTATCCAGATATTTATATGGAATGTGTTCTTAGTTATATACCTTCAAATTATAATAATTCTCACTGATTAATTATTTATTTTTTTGTGCATACCCTTGATAAGTAGTTAATCTCTCCCTTATTTTGTTTTCTTTTCCCATGATAGGAAGAAGAAATATTTGAATGAGAATTAAATGATGCAATTAATTTCATTTTATTATGTATCATGTTTTTTTATTTTTCCAATTTAATATGGGTATAAAGTATGTAATATGGTTTTCCAAAAAATCTAAATTAATCAGTCCTTTGGTATTTTAGTCATTTTAAGCATGCCAATTTAATAAAGGCACTGACATTGGGCTACTCGGGTCGGGGCGTTATAGTTGGTATCAAAATAATTTTAGTAGAATCATTATAAATAAGATTTAAGATAACAGAGATTAGTTCACATAACCCTAATATTGAAATTTAGGATATGTATATAATAACATCATAGAATTTTGGTAAAGTATAGATTATGTTGTTATTCTTAGAAAAATATCCCTCTCTTGATACTACAAGTGTACAAGGTTCTGGAAAAGATATACCTATGAGTAATAAAACTGAAAAGTATCTTTAGTCAGAACTCATCCTAATCTAGTACACGAAAATGATCCTTACTTCACACCTTGTTTAATACTCCTTAGGAATATGCTTAGGATAATTCACATTTACATTGTAAACCAATATGAAGGATTAAAAAATAATGGTGTCCCCAAAGAAACAAAAGTTTATGATTTTAGGATTTATGACACATAAATTTTTAATGTTAAGTATCAGACTATATTTAGAATTATACATTTTGATTTGAAATTAATATTTTTAGGAGCTAATATAGCATATTATATTGTTTAGAAATAGCACATGGAAGGAAAAATGGTATCAATACTCTTGGAAAATGTAGATATTGCCCTAATGAAGAAACCAATACGTATTTTATTGGATAGGAGATAATTATGGCTATATTAGGAATGCCTAATCAGGTTATTACAAGTAACCTATACTGAATGAAGAAACCTATTCCACAACTAGATTCTTCTATGATGGATTATTTTATGTGATAAAAGCTTCAATATTTTAGCAGGGATATTAATCCAATTGTAGATTTGAAATGAATTAAGTCTTTAGAGAAGATATTTATGGACATCATATGCATAAAAATGAAAGTGTTTAAAATTGTGGAAAATTTTCTCATTGGTGATGATGGCCAATAGTGGTCCCTAATCCATAATACTAGGGAGGTGAAGATATATAACTCATTGAATTGATTACATTTAAAGAGACATTATTTTTAAAATACTTCCCTTATAATCAAAACATTGAGATGAAGAGAAAGTTCCTAGGAATAAAAAAAAGGAAGAAGAATGTTTTTTAGATTATAAATCAACATTTACAAATCTAGATAGTTATGTTACAGATTACATATACAAAATGGAATGAAATATTGATGAATTATTTGATGATATTAAGCCAAATCTATGATGAAAAGGGGATTCTCATAATTTTTCTTCATATGATGAAAAAAATTCATTCTATAAAGATAGATAGATAATTATCTAAGAATTATGTATTAAATGGGAATTAAGAGAATAATATGATAGAAGACAAAATAATGGATAAAGGGAAGAAGGGAGATTAGAATTATCCCACATGTGATTACTAGGGAATTAATCAACCTGATAAACACTTGAAAGGATTTGGAGTATGTCATAAATCTTGAGAGAAGGGTTATTAAGAAAAATAATGCAAAGGGAAGATGGTAAATGCTAAAATTTACTGTAAAAACAACTAAGATATGGGGAAATATGAAAATGAATGCCTAAGAATCAATGGAATATACGTCAGAAGAAGCTAAGGGATCATGGTGATTCTTATTCTATTGATATAGAGAAAGTAGATGATTAATTTTCTCATATATTTGTATAATTGAATAATTTTATAAATGCAGGTTTTTGATTACATCCTGGTTATAAGTATTATGTAGTGTATAAGGATTTTACTGCTATAATTTTTCATCAAGGATTTAAAATCTTATGTTGATTTGTATTGATAACTATGATACGTGATTTAGAAGAAATTTTAGCATTTTTGAAAACATATGGTTGAGAGAATAATATTCCTTAATATATTCATAATGTTGAGTTATTGGTATTTGGTAAAAGAGATAATTCATATGGATAAAGTAAACTAGGTACTACTAACTACCTTGGAAATGATTATAAATTTTTGGATCATAATATTTACGAAGGGTTACCCATTTATGTAATGGTTTAAGTTGATATTTGAATAGGGTTTTAGACATTAATTTATTACTTCACCATGTGATGCAACCTATGCTAATAAGTGAGTCAGATATAGTTCAAGGAACAAACAATGGATAAAATTTTTTATCAAATAGATTCTATATATTTACTTTTATTCTTATAGAGTGAAAGAATTATTCAACTCTTGGAAAAATGGTATTGAAAAAAACATGTTGTCTTATTATCAACATTTTTTTGATATCAACGATCTTTTTCTTAAATAGGTTTTAAGGAGTTGTGGTTGTCAAATTTCAACTGGACATTTTCTCTATCACTCTCCATCAAATCATGATATTTATATTTCTCTTCCATGTCCAAGTATTCACTAATGTTATCCTATTTTAAATACATGTTTTGTGGTGACCATTGTATTTTTCTTTAAATATTATTAATATGATGTGTTATTGACCCTATTTATAATGTGTTTTTTAAATAATAGTTAATTTTAAAATATTAAACCATAGATTATCAAGATCAAGTTTAAATTGTGAGAGTGAAATTTATTTATGGTGGGGAGAATATGAAACCTTGAAATTCTAGAGTAAGGATATTATATTTAATAACATGTATGACACGCAATGCCCATTGTATATGGAAATATAATATCCAAAGACTTTATATTATAGTTTGTATTTTAAATATATTTAATATATTCTATATATTTCAATGCACACAACATTTACATTATCTTTCGTTCCAGGCATTGAGTTTCCTCGATGGCTTGTGTTACAGACCACACTGAATCTTACAGAATACTATTAATATTATTATTTAAAATAAAAAATAATCTCCTAGAAATTTAATTAGGGGTTACAAATATGATTGTATTAAAAATTATAATATATATTTTGATTCTTTTTTTTCAAATTAATTAGAAACAAATATAGAATCCAAATTAATATAAATGAAATGTTTTATAGATAACCTTTTTTATGCTCACAAAGTCATTTTATCCTAATAAATTTAATTAATTAAAATTAGTGAAATATATTTATATAAAATATATTTATTATATATTAAATAAAATATGTTTTATATTCATACAATATATTTCTTAAGTATAAGATAAGTATAAACCTAATATTATCTATATTTTGATAAAGGTACTAATCCCACCTTTTAATGGTTCACTTGTAGTAAAAAATAACTTTTTCAATTTTAAAAATTTTATAAATAAAAATAAAGGTAATTTTTGAAATAAGAATATAAAAATTATCTATGGTTTAACTTTTTTTAATTTTATATGATGTTTTATTTCTTAATGAATACTGAAAATTACTAAATTTTAATTGAAAACTGCATTTTCATATAAATTATTTTTTTAGATAAGTTATATTATTATTTGGGTTTAAAGACACATTAGATCAATTATATATAAATTAATTCAATTTACATGATTGTAATCAATTTCACATTGTAATTATTTATAAAAACATTTCAAACATGTGAAAATATTTACATTAAAAACCTACTTCCACATCCCATTTGTGGGTTTAAATTTAAATTAGGTTCTACCAATTACGTGATTAAAATTTTGAGAAATGGATTAAATATTTGGAAACATAATAATATATAATTTTTATTATGTTTTATATAGTTTTTTTCCAAGAATATTAGAAAATGTAATTAAAATTAATTACAGTGATTATGGTGAAATTAAGAAAAACATGGGACTAAACCTTAAACATATTGGCTAAAATAACCTAGACCCTTGTCCAAAATCCATTTTATGGACATATTTATACCATATACTCTCTTTTATATAATTGGGTTCATTTTTTTAGAAACATTATTAAATTTATACCTATCAATAGTGTTTTCTTATTTTTATTTACAAAAATGCCACTAATCCTCCACTAGAAAAAGAAACACACCCGTACCACTTATTAACACATATAAATCCTTGTTTCACATTAAAAACCTACCTAAATAGCTCTCCAAAATCCCTATAATCATACTAGATGTCTAAATATAGGATGAATCCCAGCCAAGGATGTAATTTCATATAAACTAAAAGGATTTACCGAAATAAGAGGTAACATTCTTCAATGAGCACATTTGTTTCATTTCATTACCCACCCACTTAATTATTATTATTATATCATTAATATATAATGAAATAATTATACTAAATATATTTTAATTTTTTTAATTTCATGTGTATAACCTACACTCACACACTCTCCCATCAAATAGGATACGCAATCATCATTTTTGTGTATAACAGACTATCTCCCCACAAACTGATGTCATTTGTCCTTCCATTACCACCATTAAAGGGTGTAAATAATTATGTTTTTATAGTTTATGTATGTTATATATCATTTTTATAACGTATTTATGTTAATATAATTGATATATAATACATAAATTCATTATTTTCATTTTTTGGGAATATGATAACTTCATATGTGGACGTGTTGACTACTGCCTTATCAAAGCGATGCAATTCATTCATGCTATACATTAAATGTATTAAAGAATTTTTTTAATAAAAAATTTGAAATATATAATATAAATATAACAATAGAATGATAATATACACTCATATATATATATGTATCACTTATCTTTAAATAAGATAAAAAAAATTAGTATTGTTCATACATACGAACGACCTACTATCTTGATGAACGATGTATTTGATTTCATATATCCAAATATTATGGATTATTTTATAAACATATATACTGAAAATATTTATTAAGAATAATTAATGTTTTATATTCTGAATATGATAAAATCATTATCTATGTAATAGGAAGAACAAATAACATGTAAAAACACACTCAAAAAACTGGGCGATTAACACCTGAAATACAAAAGGTAATGAATGATTACTAACAAAAGAGTAATAAATATCATAAGAATATAATATATGATATTTTAAATATGAGTATTTTTATATTTTATGTTAATAACATGATTAAATCCATTATACAAGAGGTTAAAGAGATTTCAACCAAAAGTGAGCATAAGGTATGAGATTTCATCTCAATTTACATCCCATTGAGAATTATTTTTTATTATACACCAATTTACATTAAGGTGGGGTTTATACTTTGCCTTTGAAATTTAATATTATGATTCACTATTATGTCAGGGTATTATAATTTTCCCTTTGAACTATCTCATACAGTGGTTTTTAACTTGAAAATCACCATGTGGTAAACATTATCTTTTCAATATCACTTTTTTAAGATAGTTAACTTTATTTTTGAAAAAATCACTTCTATATGATAATTTTTATTGTAAATTATATTTATATTTAATTTATATATTATTTTTTAAATGATATTATTATTTCTCAAAATGTATACAATTTTTTCGTACGATGTTCACTTTGATAGTTATTGGATTAATTGGGGAAATATTGATAAATTTATAAAATTTATTGAATATAGATATTTGATGATATGGCACATTGTTCAGTAGTTAAATATATTATTCTATATGAGAGGAATTATTTTTACATGAACTATGATTGTTAGAACTGGTTAATTCATTCCACATGATGCATCAATTATCTTATGAGATGAATCAGTTAGAAAAAAAATAGTAGTTTAAACTATCTTGAGAATAAATCACGATGGTAAAGGTATCTTGTTCCTAGGAAACATGACATATAATAATTAATAATTAAATATATAATAAAATTACTTATAATTATTATCAATTATATTTTTTCTATTACATTATCTATGGATTCATTTCATTCTGAATTTATTGATTAAATTGGATGAATTTCTTCTATCTACCGTACCATATTGATTATGCCTTCTCTAGATATTTATATAAACTATGTTCCGAGTCATTTATATTTCCATGATAATTATTCTCATTGGTTAATAATTTCTTCCATTATAGTTTCCCTTAATATAAATTTGATCTCACGGTTATTTATTCATTTCCACGGGATATAGAGATGAAATCATTGAATGGCCTTTCAAGGATGCAGTTCATTTCATTTTTTTATGTATCATGTTTTATTTTCTATTTCCCAAATGTAATATGGGAATCATATATATAATTTTGTTTTCTAAAACATGTAAACTAATCAGCCCTTTTAGATTTGATTACTTATAATCATGCTAATGTAATAAAGTAAAACACCGACTTTAGGATTTCGGGGTCGAGTCGTTACAACATGCGCTTGTATTAAAATTAAATTTCCACACACATTGAATTTTTAATTTTAAAATTTAATTTAATTTTATAAATCAATGGGTCTAAGTATTTTAAGAAGGATAAATTAAGTCTAGTATTAAATTATAAAATACATAGTTTGAAATTCTTATTGTTGTTGGGAAAACTACAATGGTAAAAGTAAGCATAGATGTTAAGGAAAAACATAGTTTAAAACATGTATATTTTTTTGAATGATTTTTGGAGAATCTATACCATCAGTTTAATTTATTAGTTATCAATTTTGTATGCACTTGGGGTGAGTGTGAAATATCATTCATGTATAGTTTGGGGTATTTAGTAAAATGACACTCCTAAATTATAAAAGGGAACTCACTCCCCCAACATATTCACACATCTAAATCCATTTGGATAGATAAAAATATTCATAACCCTCTCCCCAAAAACCTTCTCAATGTTATTGATTTTATGGTCTTCAAAAAAGACCAATCATAGTGTCCATAAGAGTATATCCATAGGAGGTTCCCCTAAATGGAGGTAATCATATTAATGTAGCTCTTTTCTACTATCTTAATTTACATCATTCAATTATAACATAAAAATTTCAACTTAATAAAACCATTATAAACCATATAAATTTATTTATTTTTTATAATGTAATAACCTATATATATCATCATACATCAAATGGGAAATGAAATCATCGATCGTGTGTATAGTGGAATACTGACTAATGAATAGTTGTAACTTATTTTCTATCAAAAATTTCATGTATGGATGTAAAAATGGATAATATATATATAATATTAATAATATAATTTTACTTATGTAATTTTAATGTAATTTATACCTTCTTAAATTATATTTCACTTAAAATATGATGGCGTTACTCATGTGCACGGAGGACTACTACCTTGCAAAGCGATGTGATTCATTTTACACTTCTTCTTTACATAAAAGGTAATAGATATAAATTTAATGAATATATATATATATATATATATATATTATTCCATGATATTGATTCTATAAATTTATCATACCACCCAATTATGTGCTCTTTCCCCTGTTAAAGAAATGATAATGTTGGTTGTGCTTACGTACAACAGAATGTCTCCCTAAATATTTGTGATTTATTATCCATGTTCAAATTTAAATAATGATTCTAAAAATGTATCTAATAAAAAAAATTCATTATTAACATTAATATCATAATTTATATTATTTAGCTATATAATATTATCAAGAATAAAAACATTCATTTTAAAATACGCATGAGAAAAAGGTAGTGAACACCTGATACAATGGTAATAATGAAATGTGTTTTATGAATGAGTGAGAATACATTATTAAATTTTCATATAAGTAGTTATAAATTTTAATATGGTTATATAATATGTTAATAACATGTATAAAACCACTATATGGGGGCTTAATTTATTTTCATCCAAAATGAAGTGTGAGATAAGGGATTTTGTCCCAATTTCATTTTATTAAGGAATATACAATGTTATTCACATAATTTCATTTATTTGGTATATATACCACCCCTTTCACATTTAATATCATGAATCAGTCAAACTTCTTGAGATTTTATGTTTCTAATTTAATTATTTCAACCAATAATATATGAAATTAAAAATACTAAGTGGTAAAGAATTTTTTTAACATCCCAAGTAAGTAATTAATAATATATATTTTTATCTATGTCTATTAATGAATTAGATAGTGTTTTGGAGGCTTAAAATGAAAATAAATCCAATCTTAAGCATGGAATACACTAATATTTTTTAAAAGATTGTTTTACTGCCTTTTGATGGAAACCCATTTTTAAATCTATCTTCTGACAATTTTATAAGCTATGTTTGTCAAAATAAACTTATTCTCTATGATTGGTACATCAAAATTTACTTTTTGTGATTTTTTGGTATTTTTCTGAGAATGTTCATTTTTTAATGAATAGTGAAAAATACTGCATTTTACATCAAAAATGATTTTTAATATAATTTATTTATATGATTAGATTATCATTTGAATTGGTTTTGAAGTGAAATTATAATATATTTTTACCATTTAATCCAATGGTTGTCATTGGAATCAATTTGACTTTGAAATTAGACTTAAACTGGTGTCAATCTTTTGATACTTATTGTTTCATAAAAACAAGCTATTTGTCATGATAGTGGGAATTAATTATTAAATTAATTAATGTGACTTATATGTTTTTAATTTTTTAAAATAGACTTCATTTTTGAATTCGGAATATCAAATATAGCTTAGGGTGAATTGTTGGTATTTTTTCTGAAAAACATCAATTTTTGATAAATAGTGAAACCACTAAGTGGTACTTATAAAAACTGATTTTTCATTTAAATGAAATTTTACCACTTCTGTGTTTTGAATTTCAAAAATCCGACATACATGGTTGTCATTATGAAGTAAAATGTGGTTCAATGATATTAAATTAATTTTTTGGTGAATAGTAACTCTTAAGTTCTTAATCGCGATTAGAGGTAATTAGTGTAGTTTAAGGTAAAAATAATGCTTTAATAAAATGAGATGAGCTTGACACATGTCCTACCCGAATTGGATGTGTCATGGACGACCAAGAAAATCCATGGGTCAACTTGGGGACCCCATGGATCCACTTTGGTTGGGAAATGACATAAATAACTTTTTATTTAATGTAAAAGTAAAAATGACACAAACATGAGATGTTTTACTAAAACAATTGTTACATGGGGTTATAAAGATCAGATTTTTGATTATAAATAGTAATTGGAAAGATACAAATATTTCCTACATCATATTATTTTTTTTATAATTTTTAGACTTTAAATAAATTAAATTATTTATGACATCATGATGACGCAGCGATGACCTCATTATTTAACGATTTAAATAAAATGCAATGATAATGTAATATATAAGACCTACACATGGCCAAACCCTATTGTATTGGTGGATTTTGAACCCCTATCACCTTATCCTCGAAACACATCAATATGGGACCTCTTAAATCCGAATTCAATTTTAAAATAAAGTGACTTTTCTTTACCTTCCAAGAGTGCCCCTCCTCTCCTCTTATAAAAGGCCCCCACCTCTACCTCCTTACCCACACTCCCAAAGCCTTTGGCTCGGCCAACCCCTTACCATTTTGGCTCTCCAAATCCCTCTATTACTCCTTGAAGCCTCACTTTGGGAAGAAGTCATCCCAAGGAAGCCTTTGATCTCAAATCTAAGAGAGTTACACGATTTTAAGGTAATGTCTTCTTTTGAGTCCTTTTGTCTGATTTTGCTACTCCAACCCCCTAAACTCTTTTTATTCTTTTCTTTTATAAAAACTCCAGTATATTAAATATACTAGTATTTTGTTATAAGAAGTATTCATGCTACACTTACACACACCTACATCTAATGGTTAAAGGACATACTCTTTCCGTGGATGGTGAATTTATGCCTCCCGAAACGATGATTGTTCAAAATTCTTTTAACACCTTAAAAGGTTGACATTAAGATGTCACTATATTTATATATGATATATAATATGTTTATGTTTTCCTTAAGCTTCTGTATTTTTCATTTTGGCATACCTTTGTGGTTTCCATTATGGGTAAATGTGATATCTTCATTTAAGGAAGTGCGGACTACCGCCCCCTCAAAGTGATTTGATTCGTTAAATAACATATGTGGGACGTATAAAGGATGGAACAATGATATTATATATGATATTATACTGGAATTATAATATACCTTTATATCATTATGATTCCATTCTATAAAATATGAAATAGAAATGAAAGTAGCGTCCATGTGTACGTACAGCTTACCGTCTCCATGAACGGTGAATTTCATTTCTTACATCTAAATGATTATGTAATATTCTAAATTCATGTATATACTGGATATATATGATATATACATAATGATTATAATTCTGGATATAATGGATACATGAACAACATGTAATTATAAAGGGTTTATTTTTGACTCAAGTACCAATGATCGTTAAAACGACTGTTATTAACTTAAATAATTACATAGTGTTCATGACATGGCAATAAGTGATATAAAAGGAATAATGAACTTGAAAAAGGTTCTTAAACAAGTAGAAATTAACTCAAGTTTATTATTCAGGACAATAAAGAATGATCGAGTCAAGTCGGACCCGAGGTATGGGACTTCGTCTCAATCTCCTTTCATTTAGACATATTTTGTTTTATACACAACCTTCTTTTATATGGTGTATAAACCACTTTGACTTTTACGTTTATTAAAAATTAATCTTTTTTATACGAAGCGTTTACTAAATGACAAAAGGGAATGTTTTTGTCGTACGTATGCGGCGACAATGACTTCTCCGCCGCCATGACCATTATTTGAGTTTCGGCTTCCTCTACAAGCCATACCTTCTTTTTAAAAGAAAAATAAATACCATGTTTTACTTTTCTTTTATTTTGGTATTGAAAATGGTTTTCATAATGTTTTTATATCAATGTGTTATATTGATATCTTGATATTGAAAGGCAGAAATGTTATGTTTCCTTTATGCATGTTTTATGTGATAAGATTATGTTGAGGTACTTGGGAATTATTACGAAGACGGGTGGTTCCATGATAAACTAAGGGCGGGTGAGCCCAATATAGCTCTCTAATGCATTGGGTAACACGAAGGAGTGTAACGGTAAGGTTTCTCCGAAGAGATTTAGGGAATATACTGTGATGGCTATTCCAAACGTAACCAAGAGGGTTACTCCCTACGTAAGAATGTTATGAATGCCTCAAGTTACCTTTATGTCTTATGATTTCTATGATTTATTCATGTTTTGATGATGTATGTTAAAGTGCTTATGTTTTATGGGTAAAGTATGATTCCATTCTTATGTATATATGTACCCATGATTCCTTTCCATATTTTTATATCCCTTACTGAGCTTTTTATGCTCATCCCAAGTTTTTTGAAATGTTTTTCACAGGTCAAGGGAAAGGCACATGATATGATGATAGTGTCTAGGAAGTGTCATGAAAGAATCCATGTTTTATTTTAAATATGTTTCCATTGATGGGAAAGAATAATACTATCTTTATGTAACCACTTTCTTTATATGTGGAATGTAATGCAATTTTTATGATCTAATTCTCTAAAACTCTAAACCCAAAAAGATCCTCAATGTGTAATCTTGTAATAACTCAAGATTAAGTATGGTTTAAGGCTGGGGCCTTATAGTTGGTATCAGAGGTCGGTTTAGATAACTTTAGGAGTTAGAATTATATTAAATGATTATCCAAAAATATTTTTTTATAGTCAAATTGAAGTGAAATAGTATTTGAAGATTACCATGTTGCTTCATCTAACACATGTTTGTTCAGAATGGTTTTCCGTAGAGGAAACAGGGAAGCAGTGCTAGGAAGGCATGCAGAAGGAAATAACCTTCCTAATCAGCATCCTGAGATGGTCGGAATTGGAACTGAATAGTTTGTTACAGTAATGCCACAGTTGACTCAAGCGATAAATGGCGGTGGTATCTATACACGAGATCAGCCAGATCAACCGCAGAGGAACATGTCAGTGGTGGAACATTTCATGAGGAAACATCCCCCATCAATCAGAGGATCATTTGACCCAGTGCTAGCTGAAGGGTGGATTAAAGCACTGGAGAAGATTTTTGATGTCATGGGGTGTTCAGACAATCAAAAGGTTAGTCTTGCTATTTGGAGGGTGAAGCAGATCAGTGGTGGTCGATGGTTAAAAATATCAGGGACGCTGATGAGATTGATGCTCTCGACTGGGATGAATTCAAAGGTATGTTTCTTGAGAAGTATTTTCCTTAGGCTGTTCAACTTAGGATGGAAAAGCAATTCTTGTAATTGAGGCAAGAGGAAGACTCAGTGGCTGCCTATGAAGAAAGGTTCACTCGATTGGCAAGGTATGCTCCAAATTTTATCCGAGACCTTGATAGTAAAATCAATCATTTTTACTCAGGATTAAAGCCAAAATATCGAAGGGCATTAGCTTCTCGTGAGTTTAAAAGTTATGAAAAGCTTGTTCGATGTGCTGAGAAGGTGGAAATGGAGTTTTCCGATGATCAAGTGTTCTATAACAACCAGCAGAAGAAGAGACCGAGGTGGCAGGAGAAAGGTAAGAATTCTTCAAAAAAGTTTGACGGTAAGAAAACTATGTTTCCAGTTTGTGATAAATGTGGAAAAAGGCATGCTGGGGAATGTCCTCTAAATTCTGGAAAGTGCTACCGATGTGGTAAGATGGGACATAAGGCTCGTGATTTCACTGAAAAAGATCAAGGTTATGGTAAGACCAAATTTGATTTATAGTTAGTGAAATGTTATAAGTGCAATGAGATGGGTCACTATTCAAATGAGTGTCCGACAAAGAGCTTGGGTGATGGGAAGCAGTTATACTACAAGAAGAAAGGGGTGGTGAAATCCTTTGCAACTACTTCAGCAGATGTCGGGCCATCAAAGGAAGTTGTATCAGGTACTTTGTTTGTTTTTTCAGATTATGCCAGTGTGTTGTTTGATTCGGGGTCTACGCATTATTTCATCTCTGAAACCTTTTCTAGAAAAATGGGAATACCATCTCAAGAAATGACTCCTGAACTTTTGGTAAAAACACCTAGGGGAAATGTTGAGGCAAAATGAATTTATAATAATCCTTATATCCTTATCTGTGGAAAGAACCTACTTGCACACCTTATTGTTCTACCTCTAGTAGAGTTTGATGTTATCCTGGGTATGGATTGGATCTCTATTTACCATGCTAAGATTGACTGTAGAGCTAAAGAAGTTTCTTTTCAGAAAGACTTTCAGTTTGTGTACAAGAATGAACCCTTACTGTTGATGACTTATCAAGAGGCCAAGAAACTTGTAAAAGATGGAAATGAATGTTACCTTGCACACATCGTTGAAAATAAAGGAACTATTCAGATTAATGATGTGCCAGTGGTAAATGAGTATCCTGATGTTTTTCCTGATGAGTTGCTTGGAATAATACCAGATCGGGAAGTTGAGTATACTGTAGACTTAGTTCCTGATGCTAAGCCAATTTCAAAACCCCCTTATCGAATGGCTCAAATTGAACTTTTAGAGTTGAAGGAGAAATTGCAAGATTTATTAGAGAAAGGTTTCATTCGACCTAGCACATCACCATGGGGTGCTCCTATTTTATTTGTTAAAAAGAAAGATGGTTCAATGAGACTTTTCATTGATTATAGAGCCTTGAATAACATCACTGTTAAGAAAAAATATCATTTGCCTCATATTGATGATTTGTTTGATCAGCTACAGGGAGCTCAGTATTTTTCAAAGATTGACTTGAGATCGGGGTACCATCAGCTGAAGGTAAAGGAAGAAGATGTTCCTAAGACCGCGTTCCGTACAAGATATGGCCATTATGAATTTGTACTAATACCTTTTGGGATAACCAATGCACCTTCTGTATTCCTGGACTTAATGAATATAATTTTCCATGAGTTCTTGGATAAGTTTTTGGTGGTTTTCATTGATGATATTTTGGTGTTTTCTAAATGTAAAGAGGAGCATGAAAGACATTTAAGGGTTATCTTGCAAACCTTAAAAGAAAAGAAACTGTATGGAAAATTCAGTAAGTGTGAGTTTTGGTTGCAACAAATTTCTTTCCTTGGTCATATTGTTTCTAAATATGGGATAACAGTTGATCCTTCAGAAACAATGGTTGTTGAAGAATGGCCAAGACCCACAAATGTAACTAAGATTCGTAGCTTCCTTGGTTTGGAAGGATATTACCGAAGGTTTGTTAGAAATTTTTCACGATTATCTAGTCCAATGACTAAGCTAACTCGGAAGGGTGTTAAGTTTATCTGTACAAAAGAATGTGATGATTGTTTTCAGGAATTGAAATGAAGATTGGTGAATGCTCCAGTTTTGGCACTACCTTCCAGGAATGGTGAGTTTGTTATATACAGTGATGCTTCATTGAAAGGACTTGGTTGCGTCCTAATGCAGAATGATTAGGTAATTTCTTATGCTTCACGACAGTTGAAAAATCATGAGGTAAATTACCCTACACATGATTTGGAATTAGCTGCTGTTGTTTTCGCTTTAAAAATTTGGAGGCATCATTTTTATGGAGTAAAGTGTGAAATATATACTGATCACAAAAGTTTAAAGTATATATTCACTCAGAAAGAGTTAAACATGAGATAGAGGAGATGGATGGAATTAATCAAAGATTATGATTGTACAATTCATTACCATCCGAGAAAAGCAAATAAAGTGGCTGATTCTTTGAGTCGAAAAAGTAATGCTTCATTAGCAATGCTGCGTTTGGAACGTGATCCTTTGGTTAAGGATTTGATGAACTTGGGCATAGAAGTTGTTGGTGTAGGAAGTTCTTCTCTTTTGTTTCAGGTATCAGTGAGATCATCTCTATTAGATAGAATCAAGCAAGCATAGAAGCAAGACAGTGAGTTGTATAAAAAGGTAGAGCGGGTTCAGAAAGGTAAGTTTCCCGAATTCAACATTGATAATGATTGTGTTTTGAGATTTGGGAAGAGATTGTGTGTGCCTTGTGATTCACACTTGAAGAGAGAGTTGTTATGTGAAGCTCATAGTTCTCTATTTTCAGTTCATCCTGGCAGTACTAAGATGTACAGAGATCTGCGGGATTATTACCGGTGGGATGGAATGAAAAGAGATATTGCTGATTTTATTGTGAAGTGTTTGACATGTCAACAAGTTAAAGCAGTGCGGCAGTTACTGAAAGGGATGCTTCAACCTTTACCAGTGCCAGAGTGGAAATGGGAGAATATATCCATGGACTTTGTTGTGGGATTACCGAAGACATCTCGAGGTAATAATGCAATCTGGGTTATTGTTGATTGCTTGACTAAATCTGATCATTTCCTTGCTATACGAGATACTTTTTCCTAAGATCAACTTTCCCATTTGTATCTTAAAGAGATAGACAGGTTACATGGAGTTCCCCTCTCCATTGTATCTGATCATGATCGCAGGTTCACTTCTATCTTTTGGAAAGGCCTTCAGAAGTCGTTGGGTACTGAATTAAATTTTAGTAAAGCTTTTCATCCTCAATCAGATGGGAAGTCAGAATGAACAATTCAGACATTGGAGGATATTCTACGTTCTTGCTCTATGGATTATCAGGGAAGTTGGGACCAACTTCTTTCTTTGGTTGAATTTTCATATAATAACAGTTTTCATTCCAGTATACAGATGGCACCATTTCAGGCATTATATGGGAAGCGGTGTCGAACTCCAGATTTCTGGGATGAAGTGGGTGAAAGGAAGTTGATGGGACCAGAATTGGTAGAAGAGATGGTTGAAAAAGTTCAGCTGATTCAGAAGCACATGAGAATAGCTCAAAGTAGGCAGAAGAGTTATGCAGATAACCGGAGGAAGGATCTATCTTTCAAGGTAGGTAATCATGTTTTTCTCAAGGTTTCTCCTTGGAAAAGTGTGATAAGATTTGGTAAGAAAGGAAAGCTGAGTCCAAGGTTTATTGGACCATATGAAATTCTAGAGAGAGTTGGATCTGTTGCATACTGGGTGGCTTTACCTCCGAGTTTATCTCAGGTACACAATGTTTTTCACGTTTCGATGTTGGGAAAGTATATGCCAGATTCATCTCATATTTTGAGTCCAGAGGTAGTTCAGCTGGAAGAGAACCTATCTTATGAGGAACAATCGGTCCATATTCTTGACCACAGGGAGCAAGTGTTACGAAATAAGGTGATTAATCAGGTAAAGGTTTTGTGGAAAACCCACATGATGGAAGAGGCAACATGGGAATCTGAAAATGCAATGAGGGATAAGTACCCCCATTTATTCGATAAGTAAATAAATTGCGGGGACACAATTTTCTAAATGGGGGAAGGATGTAACATCCCAAGTAAGTAATGAATAATAAATATTTTTATCTATGTCTATTAATGAATTAGATAGTGTTTTAGAGGCTTAAAATGAAAATAAATCCAATCTTAAGCATATGATACACTAATATTTTTTAAAAGATTGTTTTACTGCCTTTTGATGGAAAACCATTTTTAAATCTATCTTTTGACAATTTTATAAGATTTTTTTTGTCAAAATAAACTTATTCTTTATGATTGGGACATCAAAATTTACTTTGTGTGAATTTATGGTATTTTTCTGACAATGTTCATTTTTTAATGAATACAGAAAAATACTGAATTTTACATCAAAAATGATTTTAAATCTAATTTATTTATATGATTAGATTATCTTTTGAATTGGTATTTAAGTGAAATTAGAATATATTTTTACCATTTAATCCAATGGTGGTCATTGGAATCAATTTCACTTTGAAATTGGACTTAAACTGGTGTCAATCTTTTGATACTTATTGTTTCATAAAAACACGCTATTTGTCATGACAACGGGAATTAATTATTAAATTAATTAATGTGACTTATATGTTTTTAATTTTGTAAAGTAGACTTCATTTTTGAATTTGGAATATCAAATATAGCTTAGGGTGAATTTTTGGTATTTTTCTGAAAAACTTCAATTTTTAATGAATAGTGAAACATATAAGTGGTACTTATAAAAACTGATTTTTCGTTTAAATGAAATTTTACCACTTCTGTGTTTTGAATTTAAAAAATCCGACATACATGGTTTTCATTAAGAAGTAAAATGTGGTTCAATGAGATAAAAATAATTTTTTGGTGAATAGTAACTCTTAATTTCTTAATCGCGATTAGAGGTAATTAGTGTAGTTTAAGATAAAAATAATGCTGTAATAAAATGAGATGAGCTTGACACATGTCCTACCCTCATTGGATGTGTCATGGCCGACCAAAACAATCCATGGGTCAACTTGGGGACCTTATGGAGCCAGTTTGGTTGGGAAATGACATAAATAACTTTTTATTTAATGTAAAAGTAAAAATGACACAAACATGAGATGTTTTACTGAAACACTTTTTACATGGGGTTCTAAAGATCATATTTTTGATTATAAATAGTCATTGGAAAGATAAAAATATTTCATACATCATAGTATTTTTTTTATAATTTTTAGACTTTAAATAAATTAAATTATTTATGACATCATGATGATGCAGCAATGACCTCATTATTTAACGATTTAAATAAAATGGAATGATAATGTAATATCTAAGACCTAAACATGGAAAAAACCTATTGGATGAGTGGATTTAGAACCCTTATCACCTTATCCTAGAAACACATCAATTTGGGACCTATTAAATTTGAATACCATTTTAAAATAAAGTGACTTTTCTTTACCTTCCAAGAGTGCCCCTCCTCTCCTCTTATAAAAGGCCCCCACCTCTACCTCTTTACCCACACTCCCAAGGCCTTTGGCTCAGCCACCCCTTCCCATTTTGGCTCTCCACATCGCTCTCTTACTACTTTAAGCCTCACTTTGGGCATAAGTCTTCCCAAGGAAGCCTTTGAGCTCAAATCTAAGAGAGTTACTCGATTTTAAGGTAATGTCTTCTTTTGAGTCCTTTTGTTTGATTTTGCTTCTCCAACCCCCTAAACTCTTTTTATTCTTTTCTTTTGTAACGACTCCAGTATCTTCAATATACTAGGATGTTGTTATAAGAAGGATTTGAGCTACACTTACACACACCTACATCTAATGGTTGAAGGACATACTGTTTCCGTGGATGGTAAATTTATGCCTCCCGAAACAATGATTGTTCAACATTATTTTAACACCTTAAAATGTGGCCATTAAATTGTCACTATATTTATATATGATATATAATATTTTTATGTTTTCCTTAAGCTTATGTATTTTTCATTTTGGGCATACCTTTATGGTTTCCATTATGGGTAAACGCGATATCTTCATTTAAGGAAGTGCGGACTACCGCCCCCTCAAAGTGATTTGATTCGTTAAGTACCATATGTGGGACATATAAAGGATGGAATTATGATATTATATATGATATTATACTTTAATTATAATATACCTTTATATCATTATGATTCCATTCTATAAAATATGAAATAGAAATGAAAGTAGCGTTCATGCGTACGTACGGCTTACCGTCTCCATGAACGGTGCATTTCATTTCTTACCTCTAAATGATTATGTAATATTATAAATGCATGTATATAATGGATATATATGATATATACATAATTATTATCATTCTGGATATAATGGATACATGAACAACATGTAATTATAAAGGGTTTATTTTTTACTCAAGTACCAATGATCGTTAAAACGATCGTTATTAACTTAAATAATTACATAGTGTCATGACATGGAAATAAGTGATATAAAAGAAATAATGAACTTAAAAAAGGTTCTTAAACAAGTAGAAATTAACTCAAGTTTATTATTCAGGACATTAAAGAATGATCGAGTCATGTCGGACTCGAGGTATGGGACTTTGTCTCAATATCCTTTCATTGAGGCATAATTTGATTTATACACAACCTTCTTTTATATGGTGTATAAACCCCTTTGACTTTTACGTTTATTCAAAAGGAATCTTTTTTATACGAAGCATTTACTAAACGACAAAAGGGAAAGTTTTTGTCGTATGTATGCGGCGACAACGACTTCTCCGCCGCCGTGACCATTATTTGAGTTTCGGCTTCCTCTACAAGCCATACCTTCTTTTCAAAAGAAAAATAAATACCATGTTTTACTTTTCTTTTATTTTGGTATTGAAAATTGTTTTCATAATGTTTTTATATCACCGTGTTGTATTGATATATTGAGATTGAAATGTGGAAATGTTATGTTTCCTTTATGCATGTTTTATGTGATACGATTATGTTGAGGTTCTTGGGAATTATTATGAAGACGGGTGGTTCCGTGATAAACTAAGGGCGGGTGAGCCCGATATAGCTCTTCAATGCATTGGGTAACGCGAAGGAGTGTAGCGTTAAGGTTTTTCTGAAGAGATTTAGGGAATATACTGTGATGGGTATTCCAAACGTAACCAAGTGGGTTACTCCCTACGTAAGAATTTTATGAGTGCCTCAAGTTACCTTTATGTCTTATGATTTCTATGATTTATTCATGTTTTGATGAGGTATGTTAAAGTGCTTATGTTTTATGGGTAAAGTATGATTTCATTCTTATGTATATATGTACCCATGTTTCCTTTCCATATTTTTATATCCCTTACTGAGCTTTTTATGCTCAACCCAAGTTTTT
The DNA here is from genome assembly GCA_963277665.1 of Viscum album. Taxonomy (NCBI): domain Eukaryota; kingdom Viridiplantae; phylum Streptophyta; class Magnoliopsida; order Santalales; family Viscaceae; genus Viscum; species Viscum album. The sequence continues at coordinate 1,041,928,095 of OY728165.1, forward strand.
TGAAATGTTTTTCACAGGTCAAGGGAAAGGTACATGATATGATGATAGTGTCAAGGAAGTGTCATGAAAGAATCCATGTTTTATTTTAAATATGTTTCTGTTGATGGGAAAGAAGAATACTATCTTTATGTAACCACTTTGTTTATATGTGGAATGTAATGCAAGTTTTATGATCTAATTCTCTAAAACTCTAAACCCGAAAAGATCCTCAATGTGTAATCTTGTAATAACTCAAGATTAAGTATGGTTTAAGGCTGGGGCCTTATAATTTCATAACTCAATTTATTTTCATTGGGTTATATTAAATCATCATTATAATTGATTTAATATATTATTAGCTTAATTTTTTTTATATACAATTTTATATAAAAATTAATTTATTTTTATTTAAATTTGATACACTTAATTGATAAATTTATTAATTTTCACTTCAATTCTATAATCATTTAAGGTTTTCTCATCTCAAATTGTCTTATTTGGGATATAATTCTTGTTATGTACCTATATTATTTTACGAGGTGTATATATTACCACATTTATATGTTATATCATGATTATATTTATATTCATGGTACTTTATATTTTATTTTATGTTCTTCCATTCATTGAATTTAAGATTCAAATTTTTTGAAAGTGGTAATAGAGTTATGTTTCAATCTCATTTTAATCAAGACTTCTTATACTTGAATATAATATAGAGAAAATTATTTTACCATTTTATAATAAACCCTTTAAATTTTAGTCTCCTATGGTTATTCATGAATTTTTCTTGTAATAAAACCATTTTCCTCTCTTTGGTACATAAATAATTGATAAAATGTTTTCAATAAAATCTAAAATCACTTTCTATTTGGTAGAAAACATTTTTTTTATCGAATGATGTTTTATAAAAAAAATCAAAAATTTTTTAATTATTAAATTAATTTTTGAAAATAATTTTTTTTTTCGATAAAAAATTGAAAATAATCTTCATTTTTTTTCCAAACAAGGTACATTTTAACATTTTTTTACAAAAATTTGAATTAGATATTTGTTTTAAATATACATGGAATGAAGAGAAACTTTATCCATCATAAAAGAAAATTTTTTTATACCTATTTTATAATTTTAAAATATTATTTTAAACAAAAAATTTCCTATTACTCTGGATGTTTTTTGTTTTTGAATTTTATTTTAAAAGTGAAAAGGTTATTTTCCTAAATAATGTTTTATTATTATTTTTATGGTATTTACATTCATCAAATATAGAAAATATTTCTTTGACATATACTCCACTAGGGATATTTTTTTAATGAAACCATAGTTATTGTTTCTCTATATGGTTTTTGATCTTTTTTTATGGATCTGGGTTATTCCGAATTGTGAATTTGATTATAAATTTAACTTTTTTCTTATATATGTTTGTGAGTGGTAAAACGATCATTTTACACTATTAGATAATATCATATTAATTTTTTGACCAATTTTTTTGTGTTGGAATTATATTTTTTACCCTTATAAAGGAGTTTTATGTAATTATAAACCAATTGAATTTTCATTGTATAATTAATATTTTATATTAGATTAATTGAATATTAATTTAATTTCAAACATTTTTTCAGTTGTATATTTAAAAAATACATCATATTTAGATTCCATAACTTCCATTGAGTCTATAATGATGATTTTTCCTAGAAGGGTAATAAACTCATGTTGGGTGCTGGTGTTGGGTCGAATCGGGCCCCTTTTTCTTTTTCTTTTCTTTTTTTTCCTATCTTTTTTCTTTTTTCTTTTTTTCATTCCCCCTTTGGATTATTCGGTACACCATCAATTGGGATTACATCATAACTTGACCAAGATAGAAAAGGGATATGGATAGATCAATAGAGATAGTGAAGAAGGGGGTTCAGCTACAGACCTATAGAGGAGAGAGATTGACGTGCGACAACTATGGACCATGAATATGGGCAAACCTTCAATGGATTATGCCATATGTTAGGCCTTTCTATTGTATTTCCATAAATCCCTATATATTTACCATTTTCATATCATAAACTCATTTTATGACTTCTTATGATCCCATGTGGGTCAATATATACTTTTTAAGGCGAAAAGGGGTTTAATGTTTTTTGATGGGTTTCATATTAAGAAATACAGATCACACAATCTGTAGTTTAGGAACATATGCCAAAAGTTTTTCCTATTCGGGGAATATTATCACTATATAATTACACATCGTTTCTATGGTATACAAACTATGTACTAGGACTCATCCTTATAGATGATAATCCAACCAGATTGCTTATGTAGGGGAACATTATTGTGTAGAGTACAAGACCATACAATGTGTGAGTTTCATGATATGTAGGGGTACATGATCAAGAGAAGTACATGGATAGGATATGTGAAGTGAATATAAATGTGCCTCATATATGGTCATCTATACATGATCATTATTCCATGTAATTGGGTTTTTTCATGCCATGTCCTACGGGAGTACACAGCTTGGTAAGGAATTGGAAGTGCATGTCACGTAATTTGGTATGAATTCCATGTACTTACCCTTGTTATGTTTGTTATGGTTTTTCAAATATTTACACCTAGGAGTCAGAATTGGGAACATAATTTTTTTCATTTTTATTATCCTTCCACGTATAAACAATTGTTAAACCCCTTGAGGTCATTTTTGGATTCCTGGTGAGTGTTTCAAGATTTTTTCTAAGTGGATAGCTTCTTCCTCAGGTAATCGAAACCAGTAATCTCATGAGTGTGAGATCTATATCAGATATGGGAAACGAGTCATCTCCAATGAAAAATTCATTTTAAATATACCATAAAGTAAATCTGACTTATGATATGTTCCCATAATTTTCTTGAGGCCCTGAGGTTATTTGCTTCTAAGGATTTCCAATAGGTAGACTCTTAATAAGATTTGAACTAGGGGTTCCCATGTAGGATAAAATTATGTTCTTACTATTACCAAACATCCCCTAATGGATGCCTTTTATTTTAAGCCGACAAATGGAATCCTGTTTATGGCCCCTTTTACCTTTTTATCATTATGTGGATCCCATGTAGGATTCCACTATGTTCGTACTCTATCATTAAGGGTACTATGTAGGATGCATCTTCCCATGTACCATTCTGTGGATACCATATAGGATACATCTATTTTTTTACATCCAAATATACCATGTTAGATCACACATTTTACCATAGATATAATGCCTCTCGTGTTGGATTCCTACATTTTCTTATGACATGAGGGACCCAATGGGTGCCCCTATTTTTGTCTACTCATGAGATTCTACATTAGGGATGGGTAGAGATAGTATCGATTATCACCATAGAACTCATACCAAACATGTGAACCAATGAGGATGTGATAATAGTGGTGGGTTTGGTCATTCAGTCACCATTACTCTTTTATTTATTTATTCACATGTTTACTATTGATGAAACAATGACTAAGAGTGGTGATTTCTGTTTTTTTGATGATCATCCTAACAACATATGATGTTTATCTTTGGGATTCCCAGATGTATTTCTTGGGATTTGTTTTATTTGTTTGTTGAGATTCCAAAATGTATTTCTAGGGATCTGACTATTAATCCCTTAATAATGATATTTCAGCATGGAATCCCATGATTATGATATTCAGTCAGGGAACCCCTAATATTATGATACACGGTCATGTAATCCCTTTACAATATACTCATGGATAATTACACTCACCCAAGTAATGGGAATGATTACACTCTTTACCAGATTGTGGTGGTTGGCATGTCCCTCCTCACTATTTATGTGACATATATTCATAGATGATTATGCTCCCTAAAGACACAGGGATGATTATTCTCTCCATGATATGTGACCTCGATGGTTGGGAATGACATATCATTAGTGAGCTCCTTATATATCACCCAATTGTTTGAATCATTGGGAATTTTAGATTCATAATGTCATAAACACATGTGTACAAAGAACTAGGGATCAGACATTGGAATGTATTTACATGGAGAGAATGGAATTACATTGATCTTAGAACCATATTTACAGAAGTTTCCTTAGGTATAAAACATCTTTATTTATAGTGAGTAGAGGCATGTACAGGTTAACCTTGCTACAAGACATGTATCCCACTGTGGTGATGTAGCTTGATCGGATATATTCACAGCCTAGGATGAAGAAGTTATTATCAAATTGGATTATGGAAACATAGATCGACTTAATTATACAAGGCTTTACTAGTATGAAGTCTATCTCAATACCCTTTTATACGATGTATAGATGATCTAGAAACTGAACTCAAGGATCAAATTATATTTATTTATTTAATTTTCTACATTTCTCATGTATATTCACATATATGTATATATGTATGTATGTATATATATATATATATCTGTGTGTGTGTTTAGGGGAATATATAAACACATATAAATATAAATATACTTGATGAAACTAATTCCCAGTTGAATATGATCAGGGGCCTAGAGACAAACAATAATTTCATAAAAATTCTATCATTATTAATTCTATTCATGTCTCAGCTTATCTAAGAATATTGAATTAGCATGGACTAATGACATAATATTTATAGGATAATCATTGGTGTAGACTACTGTAATTTTTTATCACCACTGTTTGTGAATCTCGGTGTGTGTAATGAAATTATATCTTCTTTTGAGGTTCCGTGAAGATACATTATGTTTAGGGATGAGGCCCAAGGTTACATAATTTAGTAGAGCAACATATGTGGGATTAATTTGATTAGGTAGGACTAGATTTATAGTATCATGTAGACCAAGTTTCTATTCTATCATGGAGTTAGTAGTCTGCCTTCAACATTTATTTTGGTTTCCTTTATATACTCATGTTTATATGGTTTGTTCAGTGGATGACCAGTGTTGTATGTATGACTAGGATGTTCATGATTTTATAAAACTACATTTGTTATTTCGGCATGATATATTTCTATTATTTTTAACTTCCACACTATTTATTTACTTCTAGGATGATATCTTTTTATTTCCACTATGTTACTATGATATGATGGTATAGTCTCCCCCACTATATAACCTTTCAATATTTGTTTCTAGTTTGGAGCCTCTAACATATAGTGAGTAGTTCTATATAACATGTGGAGGACAAAATTAGGGAACTAATTACGTGCAGTTGGGTGGGTACATTACAAATTGGTATCTGATGCATTCCTTTCTAGTTCTGTTACAATGTGGGATGTGGTAGACATGAGATCATAGAATGTGTCAGAATTTGTGATAGATATCATACTACTGTGTCAATAACACTTGTGTTGTTAATAATTCTAGGTTTACAGTGTTATGGGATTACATTTTTTTATCTATTATGTTATAGTTTTATATGATTTTCACATTGAAAGACTGACATGTTTTGTGGATGTTATGATTTATTATGGATTTTTTGATCTTGTCACATTGAAATGAGTCAAATGACTGATTATGACAATTGTACAGTAAGGGAAATAGGAATATAATGAACCATTTTTGGAACATGTGATTCACATGTTATAGACTTTATAGTTTGTGATTTACCTGAAGATAGTGGCCAATTGTGTACAGTGTCAAAACGAACCTAAAATGTTTTACCATATATATTTTGGGGAGAATTTTACTTTATTGGCATGATTGCATATATATTTTATTTTTAATAATGTTGATGTGGATCTACATAGAGACAAGTGATAGTGAAGTTAATGACTCAATTATCATGAACCAGAGGTTTAGTGACCCTAGTATGTTGATAGGTCACATGATTCCCATGTGTTGGAATCCTTGTAAGGTGTTGTTACATAAGATCAGTTATTTAAAGGGTATGTAAAAATATATACAATGTTTTTCTATATATCATTGAATATAAACTACATAACTAACCCAAATTTATTTTTATCTAGTATAGTGTATTTGTATGAAGTTGATTGATAACTAAATGTTTCTAGTGAAGTAAACCTCTATGGGAAATTTCAATATGTGAATACATAGTGAGTGTCAGTTTAGCATCTATTTTAAGTTGAAATTGTGACCTATAGAGTTTAGTTCTATATGAGGACGGTTAGAGATGATCAGGGCCCTAGTAGGCTGATTTTGATAGTTTTAACCCATGTAGGTCAATGTTATTCATACCACTCATAGAGAGTTTTGCTATTTTGGGTTAGGTTGTTAGAACTTGTGACCTATTTGTGAGACTTAATCAGTAGGTCTAAGTGGGAAACATAGAGGCTTTTAGTTTTGAATCATAACCTTATAGGTTGATGCTCAGCATTATCGATGGACTCAAATGCGAGAGGGTTTCTTGGGCTTGTTGATTCCCTTTTAGGAAGTGATCCTGGATATATGATCATTTTAAATTGATGCACGGTTTGTGATATGTTTTTTTATGTTCTCAAGTTGATGCCTTCAGATTTCCATGGCATGCATAGGGTTCTTATGTTTCATGAATATCTTCAAGAAACATGAATGATCATGTGCCTATCACTATTGACCAGTCTTTATATTGTTTTTAATGTTGTTAGATAATAGGTAGAATCCCATTAATAGATTTACTCAAGGTGATGGGAGTTCATGAAATAAATCATGGCACATATGACGTGATCAAATTTTATGAGGATTTACAAGTTTTATTGTTGAATAATGGTATGAAAATTCCATTCATCATGTTCATCTTAGCCTTTTGAGGGATGAATCATAGGATCACAATTTTATTGATAAAGCTATATTCTTATTTCACATTACGTCATTTAAATAAAAAATTGGTGAGTGGCCATATGTGAGTTGGTGAACAACAATTAAAATGACTTCCTACATGAAATTCATCAATGAAATTTTGTTCAAATAGAGAATTTGACTCCATGGTAGATGAGAAATTTGTAGTTAAATGGGTGTTATGAGATAGTTGAGCTATGGATGGAACTGAAAATTCCATGTTAGGAGAAATGGTTTCATGGTTTTGTTAAAAGGAAATTTATCCTGTTGTAATATGAGTGTGGCTTGGAGAGATCTATACATGCCTTTTGATGGAATCTTAGTGTAATATTATTTTTAGATAATCAATTTCTATCCTGAAATCATATTGACTACAATCAGAGAGTTTCATCTCTTTACCATTATTTATTTCATCTTAATTATCATTCCTTGATTGATAAAGGAAATATTTAAGATATCCTGAAGAATATATATAGGGTAATATATATAGTGGTGAGTTCACCATTAGCAGTTTTAGGGTGGGGACCATAGTTGTATGTTGGAATCTAGTATTCCACATGGGCCATTGAGCTTCGAGTATTTTTATTTAGATGATGAAAAGTGTATTCTTATAGTGGGGAGTACTGAATCAATCACAATTAATTTCCTCTCATGTAGAAGAATTTTTTACACTATGAGACTAGTCTTTAGAAAGTCCAGATAGCTTTTTTATGAATAATATTGGTTTAAAAGAATATTTGGGTTTGAAAACCAATGATATTATGGGATGGGAAGGTTTATTGTGGGGGGATCATAAGGACCCATGTTTTTTCTAGAATGTGAATTTGAAAAAAAAATTATATATTTTTTTAGATTCTTGTAATGGGTGAAATTGTTATTTTTTCCTTTCTAATGATCAGTCATAAATTTTCTTACTGTTCATCCTGGAATATGGTGTTTACCCAATGATTGGATTATGGTATAATTACAAACTATTAAACTATTCATGGGACAACTAATATTTAATATTTAATTAACTAAATAATATTATATTTTCTTATTTTCTTTCTACTGTATCTTTTGAATTGAGACCAAAAATGAAATTTTTTTTCTCTATCATTAAGTTTGGTACTGGGTATTTTTCTTAGGTGGGGCATAAACTCATGTTGGGAACTTGGGCCGAATCGGGCCCCTTTTTTCATTTGTTTTTCTTCCATTTCTATTTCCTTGTTCATTTATTTTTTTCTAACATTGGATTATAGCATACACCCCTATACAGTATTCCTTCATCGCTAGACTGGAAGAGAAAAGGCATATAAAGAGAGGGGGGAAGAAGGTTTGTTCCACCAGGGAGCTCAGGAGGACCTGGATCGTCGTGCATAAACCATTGTAACACATAGATATTTTGTGATTTTTTTTCAAAATAATTTAATCATTTCTATATTTATCAATTCACATAATAATCAATATTGATTTTGTTATATATAATAAGAATGTTTGTCTTTCGTAATAAACACCTCCATGTAAACATTTCACTACCCAAAACAATTATATTAGCTTGGAATAAATATAAAACTATTTTTCTCTAGTGTTACACACAATTATTAATTCTTTCTATAGCTTTTGTTACACAAAAGAATGAGTTTAATGAACTAAAATATAATATTAATATTTTCAATATAATATTATTATATTTACCACCTAGTCGTTGGAATATAAAATTAAAAATAATATTAACTAAAATTTGAAAATAATATTTAAAAATGTATATAAATATAACACTTTGGTTTTAAATTAGGTATAAATGAAGGTAAGAACTATTTTAAAATAATGAAATTCTTTTTCTAGGAAATCTATTTTTCTATGTACAAACACCATTAAATCACAATAAATTAAAAACCCAACTATTGATGACTGATTTTAATTAATTTATATATTAAATATTCAATAATTATTTTTGATACTCATCAAATAGATTTTAAAGGAATAAGATATTAATAAATCCATTTTTTGAATAAAATGATATACTTTGCAAAAGGGTAATTTTGACACCTTTTAATGGTAAATCGTATTAAAAATAATTTTTCCACATTCATAATTTATATATGAAAAAATAAAAAATTATTTTTTAAATAATAATATAAAAATTTACTTTCGGTGAACTTTTTGTATTTTTCTGAAATGTTTCATGTTTTAATGAATAGTGAAAAATATTAAATTTTAATTGAAAAATGATTTTTACAACTTATATGAATAGTTAAATTTTGTTTTTAGTTATTTTTAAAGTATCATTAGTATAATTATAAATATATTAATCCAAATTAGGTAATTTTTACAAATTTCACATTGAAATTAGATATAAAAACATTTCAATATTTAGGACGTTTTGAATTTAAAAACTTTTTTAAACACCCCATCTATGGGGTAAATATAAAATTAATTTTATCCATTTTTATCTTATTAATATTAAAAATACATTCCTCAATTTAAATCATACAGTCCAAATTTATAAAATAGTTCCATTTTGTCTAAACAATAATAATAAAAACATTGGTAATTTTTGTTACAACGATGAAGGGTAGATTGGGCAATTTAGGTTTCCAATAAAGTGATAAGGACTGTAAAATAACCCTAAAACAGGACCAAATTTTATATTATGATGTAAAATTGACCCTAAAACCATATTTTTAGAAATTACCTTTTTAATAGACATTTTTTCATGAAAAATACTTAATTATTATTAAAATCATAGGGAGTGAAGAAATGAAACTCTCTTACTTTAAAAAACTATAATATTTTAATATGTGTTTAAATAGAGTATATGATCGACTATAAATATTAATCTGAAATATAAAATGTTTATACACATCACTGTATTTTATTTATAATTTTTTTGTGAAGAAATAATTATCATAATTAATTATACTATGACGACGTAGTAATTTTTCAATTAATGAAAAAATATTTAAACTGACCATAAAATATTAAAAGAGATATAATTTAATTAATTAAGGTTTTACACTAATTTTCATGGTGAAATTGACATATTTGGTGTGTATTTAATGAATTTTTTTTAATTTATCTTATTGTATTATTTTTCATAAAGTTAATGTGATGAATAGTGTCAAAATTGACACTAATGATATTTTATGAAAATAATATATTATTTAATTAGTTAACAATCATAAAAATACTAAATAAGGAAAAAGGGGATAGTTTATGGTCTTAAATATCAAAAATTTACCATTTATGTTTCAATTTAAATCTTATGTGTAGAAATCCATATATTTTAATATTAAAAATAATGTCACCATCGTTACAATTAAAATAGATTAACTAAGGTTAATCAATATGATAAATTTTAAAATTACACAAAAACATGTATAAAATAAATTGTGTGATATTATTACCACCCTATACCACATTATATTATAATAATATTCTGTTTTGGGGTATTTGGATAGAGATTTAATTTTCATTTAATGAGAAATATTTTGAAAGTGCCCCTCTCTTTCATTATGAGAGGAAACCTTCTCCCTTATCTAATTTCAATACATTGAATATTATATATTGGAAAACATCTATAAAGTTATCATCTCCACATTTCTATCCACATTATTGATGTGATTTTGTTCCTAAAGGATAGACTATAAAGTTCTTTATAGGAGATCGAAAGGATTAGTTTTGAAGAAGAGGTGATCACTATAACTGATCACTCTCTTTTTATAATATTATATAACTCCTTAAAATATATGATATGTATAAATAAAATTAACTTAAGAGTACTCAATATTCTGAAATTTTATTATTTTTATGAAAATACCATTATAAAACACTATTCACATTGAATAAGAAGTGAAAGAATCACTCGTGCATATGTATAGCTTAACATCTCCACGTGGTGATACAATTAATTTTCCATCACAACATTTTATGAATGAAAATTATGATGGATTTAAATTTTATATGTGATATTTATTAAATAATTATAATTCTTTAATGATAATAGCATATCCTCCTTTTACCACCTAATCTTTTGCGAAATGATAATGTTGCCCGTTCGTACATGTGGCATACCATCTTCACGATGTGATGTGATTTTTTTCATATATAATTCACATGTGTGTTAAAAAGGATGAATTTTATTAATATAATATATATATATATATATATCTTAATAATGATTCTGGAAATGATGTTACCATGATCAAAGTATAAGGACAATGAATTCCAAATCGAAACAGGCTTTGAAAACAAAGGAGATGTCACGTTGAATATTTATTTTAATTATTAATATAATAGTGATAAGATTATATAAAAATATAATATATGGTATTAATGATACATGTTTATATAATTCATGTATAATAAATTCATATTTAATATACATGTTTTTTTAATTCTAACAAGAAAATATGATACTTGGGGTAATGGATTTTTGTCACACTTTTATTTATGTGGGACACGTGCCTTATACAATACTTGTTTCTTCTATGTGGTGTATATACTTCCAATGAATGTATTTATTTAATATTATAATGTTTATTATAGTAGTTTAATATCCTTATAATTTTATTTCTTTCTTGGGTCATTCCATTCAATAGATTATAAAGTGGTAATGGTTAATTTCACAATCTCATCAATATTCGAGATTGTTTCATTTTAAGTCTCCATTAAGTAATATTTATCTTTAATGTTCATGTTTTCTAAAAATGTATTCAAAAATTATTTTTATATTATACTATAAGTACTTAAATTTATTTTTATTCATGTTTAATATTTTTTTATGCGGTTTGAAAAGAATATTTTTGGTTATTTTCTAAACAAGGTTCGTTGTGACTTTTTTTACATAAATATATGAAAGGAATATTTTTTAACTTATACTATATGAACATAATTTCCCATTATCATAGTGCCATAATTAATTGTAGAAACCATTATAATTTTACAGTTTTATTTTCAAAAAACTATTTACCTTTATCATTGTGCAGTTCTTTTAAAAAACTATTTCATAATGAAAATGATATTTTCATCAAGAATTATTTCAAGTGATATTTTAAAAAACATTCCATCTAAGATGACATTATTTTATGTTGCTATTTATTTACCAGTGATATTAACCAATGATACAATTCTTGTTCCTTATATGAATGTTTTATGATTATTATTGAATTATATTTATGAAACCTTTTTCTTTTCCATGAGTTATGTTATGATTCAATGTTTATAAAGCTCATTTTAAAAAATGGGTTTTATGTGATGAATGATTTATGGCCCTATGGAAAACATAATTATAGTTTCCATTAATTTACTTTTGGGACCTATATCTCTCTATATGGCATTGGGTAATGAATTATAGCTCATGAGATGGTCAAGGGAAACAAGTTTATGTGATTGGTCTGTGATGGGAAATAAGTCGATATGCTTGATCTGTTAGGGGAAACAAGTAGATGTTCTTGATCTATGACAGTATAAAATTTTATGTGCTTGATCTTAGAGTCTTGGAAGTTAAACATGAAATATGAAATAGTTTTATATACTTATGATGATTCCACACACGAATTTATGATACAAACTTTTGCTTCGTGATTGAGTAATTATATAGTTTCATTCTAGTTATTCATGTCTTCTGTAATGTTAATATTTAATGTTAGGACTTCTATTTATGATCCATGATAGGTTGGGTATGAACTTTTATCACGATCACATACCCATATATCTAATCTTATTCTTTTAAATGATAATAAATTGATTCCATCCACGTTTAGCCTTACTGATCATTTTTTCTCACCCTTTTCTTACAATTCATTTTATATGTTATGAAGAAAGTTTTTATGTATAGGTAATAAAGGGGAAGATCATTGTGGGAATCATTGCAGTGCATTCACCAAATTATAAAGTTCTGTTCCAAGATACCAAAGGAACTAAACTATTGTGGTCCTTGTGCTTGTGTTTTTGTAATGTATTGAATACTCATCTAAAAAGATATAATATCCATGTATGAAAAGAATGGGTTGTTATAGTTGGTAATAGAGGAAATGTTTAATAAAGCTTTCGAAACTAGGATGATAAAACCATAGTAAGATCCCAAAGGATATGTCTTTATATAGTTTACAATACTATAGTTTTCATAATGATCATTAATAACCTATATTTAAACTGAAGGAGTCATGGATCAAAATTTTATAAGTAATTTCCCTTGATTATGAGATTTTATCCCTTTGATTAGTGTTTCTCACATTATGATTTTAAGTTCTAGTCAATGGAGAAAACCCAAAGGAACCACATTAATGATGAATTTGATATTAAATGTAATAATTTTCCTTTGGGTATAATAAATTTTATGGGAGTGGGAACATAAAATCATGGTGATATGCTCAAATAAATTTTAAAATATATGAATCGTGATTGAATTTTAAATGATCAATAGAGGGAATAACAAACCATTCAGTCCATCATGAGGAAACTCCCACCTTAATTTAGTGGGTCTTGTAATCCAATAGTCTATAATAAATGGATAAGTACTACTAAAATGATATTTTATCTTCTCAAATGTTAAGAACTAGAGAAAATAATTTTGGTTTTATTTCATATATAAGTTTAAGTAGATGAATGGTATAATATTATCAAGAATTTGAAGAAATATGATGAAATTGGATCCATGGAATGGGACATGTTCATGAAATTATTTTTTAATAATTACTTTCCTCAAAACGTTTTATGAAAATGAATATAGAGTTCTTTGAGATAAAAATTTATGAATAATAGGATGGAACTTTTGAGGAAAATTTAACCAAACATGCATGGTATGCTTCTATTATTTTTATCCAACCTAAAAGTAAGTTTTACCGATTCTTCAGTGGCATAAAACTAGGTACACCAAGGGAGTTATCTACAAGGGACATTAGTAGTTATGAATAAATTGTTTTTTTTTCATAAAGGTGAAAATGGAGGTTAGAGTTATGTACCAATATCATGGTTTTTCAAGAAAAGGAAGATGGAGTTTAAATATAAATATAAAATCCATGGAGAAATGAAAATAAGTTTTATTTTATATTTAATGTGTTGAAAGAAGAATGGTGGATATTTTATTAAGGGGACTGGTAAATATTTCATTTGTGGAATGGTAGGTTATACAAAAAACAAATGATCAAGTAATTGGAAGAAGTTATATACTCATGTGAATAGTGATAAGGCTATACAGAATCAACCCCCTACACTTCAATTCTTCATGTGTAAATTAAATGGTTTTTATTCTAATCAGTTACCAAATCCAAGGTTTAATGATAATGATAAACTTCAAAAACCATTTAAATCTAAATACAAAGGTAAATCTCATGCGATCACTATTAGTGATGTGGAGTACGAAAATGAAGTGGTGGAATTATTGAGTTTTTATTTAATGGAATTCAATAATAATGTATAATAAGTGCTATTATGGTATTATCAAATATTGTAACATATAAGTATTGGTCCACAACATTCTATATTTAAGTATTTGACAGTATATGTTGAATAGTACTAGTAACCATGAAAAATTATTGTGGTGGTATGGTGATATTTTTGGAAAACATGTGATAAAGGGACAGATAAACCATAATATGTTCCCGATTTTGGGATAATGAAATAAATATATTTATTATTTTGATAAAATAAAAGGGATATTATTTATAACTAAGGGACTAATATAATGTCAAGGTGGATTATGATACCATGGATTGAGTTTACAGAATTTTTGAACTTATGGTATGAGGAAAGAGTTAACTTTAAAAATCATACATTTTTTAACAAAGGTTTTAATGTAAATAATGTTATCACCATGTTTCAAGAGAAAAAATGATATTTGTATTCAAATATTTAGTCTATGATAATTAAGTGACACGTCATATTTTTGAGGGAAAAATAATAAGTTTAGTTTCCTTATTTTGAAATTCATTGATATTAATCTATTTAAATGTCTGTAAGGTTAGCGATTTATGAAATTGTTTATGTTGAAATTGGATGAGATTTGTATATTAATGATTTATGAAATGATGATTTATTTATATTGTGTAAAATTGTATTTCTATTTTATTGATGATAACTATAGATTGAAGTAATGACTTATCATCTAATTATGGTTCTTTTGATCCACTAATTCTTCTGGAATTACAATTTCAACATCATATTTTCTTGGATTTATAGATGATTCAAAAAAAATTTGAGGTAGAACTATATAGTGATATTGTACTAATGAAATTAAATCATGTAATTATATATTCTTAAAATATTTTTCAAATAAAATTTTATCTTATTATCATAATATTTTATGATATCAATGTCCTTTTCCTAACCTACTTTTTCTATGGTGTTTTGGTCATTATCTTTATCTTGAACATGTTATCTATCACTATCCCTCGAAACAATATTTTTAGTTTTCTCCTCTATGTTAATGTTTTCACTTTACACCTATTCTATCTGATGTGGTAACCGATTTGTGGGTTACTTTGGGTAATCATTAAGTTTCCAATATTCATTTTTTAATGGAATTGTTAGAATTAATTTTTTTGATGTGGGATCTATGAAAGGAACTTTCATGTATTAAACCATTGATAAAACAAATTAAATTCAAGGGAGAAATTCATTTTAAAGGGTTATAATGTTACGCACCAAATGTTTTTGACATTTTTCTAAATTAATATAATCCTTTAGATATTTTTCATTTCATACAACACAAAATATAGATTTTGTTATAAGAAATAACTAAAATTTGACTGAGTTATATGAAAAAACAATTTAATCTTGCTATTTAATGAACACTTATATTAGCTATTTGTACACGCAACACTATTTTTGTCTTATGTTGCACACAATTTCGAGTTCTTCCGATAGCATGAGTTACTTGCAAGACATAGTTTTACCAAACTAAAATATACTATCAATATTGGTATTAAAATATTTAGTTAGTTACCACCTACATGATAGAATGGAAATTAATATTAAATAAATTTGGAAAATAATATTTAAACATGTATATTAAATTAAACCTTTGGGTATAAATTAGCTATAAATAAATGTAATAACTATTTGAAAATAAAGAAATTCTTTTTCTAAGAAAATTGTATTATATGTTTAGACACCATTTTATCCCAATACATTAAAAACCAAATACTAATGAATTTTTTTACAAAAGATTACATATGAAATATTTAATAAATTTTTTTAAAACTCATCCAATTGATTTTATAGGCAGAAGATAAGAATAACTATAACATTATGAATAAAAAGATTTGTTTTTCAAAAGGGTAATTTATCACCTTCTAATTATGAACCCTTTTTAAATAAATTTTTTTACAAGTTTATACTTTTTATATGTAAAAATAATCTTATTTTTAGAATGATTAAAATCAAAATTTAATTTTTATGAACTTTTGGTTTTTATTTAAAGATTCGTGTTTTGATAATTAGTGAAAAATAATGCATTTTAATTAAAAATTTCTTTTTTTATAACTTATTTTTATAGTTAAATTATGTTTTGAAATATTTTTATGGTATAATTAGTAAAATTTTAAATAAAATAATTCAATTTCGGTGATTGGATCCAATTTTTCATTGAAATTTGATATAAAACAATTCAATATTTTGGACATTTTCACATTAAAAATTCATTTTCTGACCTAGTCTACAAGATGAATTTTAAATCAGTTTTATCCATTCCTATTATTATAATTTAAAAAAATTGATTCCATATTTTTAATAATAATCTAAATTATTTTTAATAATTATATTTAGATTTATAGACGGCATGACTAGTAACTTTGGTAATTATTGTTACCACTATAAATGGTAAATTGGTAATTTATGTTTGAAAATGATGTGATAAATATAGTAAAATGACCCTAACACATGAAAAATTATATTATATGATATCAATTAGACCCTTAACACCTATTTCTAAAAATGTTATTTTTTTAATGTACTCTAGTCCATTAAAATGACATAGATATTATTAAAATTAAAGGGATTGAAAAAATATCAAATTATTAATTTTAAAAAGTATAATAAGTTTAATATGGTGCTAAATAGAAGATATACCCATATATTAATATTATTATTTATTCTATAAGTTTTTTCTAAATCATAGTATTTTTTTGAAGAAATTTCTTTCATAAATAATTAAACAATGATGATACAGAAATTATTTAATTAATGAAAGAATCAATTAAGTGATTATAAAAATACTAAAAAGATATAATTTGAACTAATTATGGTGATACAATAATTTTTTAAGTGAAACATACATATTAGGGGTGTGTTAAGTGAGTTTTTTTTGAGGTTATATTACTTTATTGATATTTATCTATTCAATATAACAAATTGTTTCAAAATTGAAATTAATGATATTTTATGAAAATAATATTTTATTATATTAGTTAAAAATCATAAAAACTAAATAAAGAAAAATTGGATAATTTATTATCTAAAATATCATGAGTGTAAATTTTTTGGTTTAATTGAATCATTATAAGTAAAAATACAAAAAAAATTAATATTAAAAATGTTCATACCATAGTTAAAATTATAATAGATTAACTAAGTTTTAATCAAAATGATAAGGATTAAAATTAGAATAAAAAATTATAAAATATATTGGTTGATGTGATTACCTACCTACCCACATTATCTTTAAATACCTTGTGATATTAAGGTATTTTTTGAGATTTAATATATTATAAATTATTCTTTTTAGAAAATTCAAAAGTGCCTCTCACCTTCTTTATAAAAGGGCGCCTCCTCCCTCATATAATTTCACAACATTGGGTCTTATATCTCATAAAGCATCCGAATAATTATCATCTCCACTTCCATGTATAAAATCCATAGGTTATATTCTTTCCATAGGACCAACTATAGACTTCTTCAGAATAGATCTAAGGGATCTGTTTCGAATAAGAGTTAATTAATCTAAATAATCACTATATTTTCCAACTCTACTAAAACTCTTCTAATTAAATGATATATGTCACAAAATAAAAACATCATAATTATAATGATTATGAAATTTTATTATTATGAATACAAAATTACACAACCCCTTTCCGATCAAAAAAATAAGTGAATGTATTGCTTGTGTGTACATATGGCTTACAATATTCACAAAGAGAAATGATTCATTACACACCACCATATTTTATGAATGGAATTTATGATAGTTTTAATTTTTATACATGATATGTATGATATATTATACTTATTTAATGATAATATCATATCTACTTCTTTACAACCCAATATTTTGGGAAATGATAACGCTGATTGGGCGCACGTATGGCTTACCAGCTCCATAATGTGATGTTATTTTTCATATATATTTCACAAGGGTGGAAATAAGTATGAACATTATTAATATATATGATATATATATATATAATTATTATTTAAATGATGTAACCAAGATCAAAGTATAAGGACCGAGAATTTTGAACCAAAACATGGATGGAAAACAATGGAGATATCACCTAGAATAGTGATTTTCATTATAATAAATAGGTGATAAGATGTTATAAAAAAATACATGTTATAACAAATATATGGTTATATAATAAATTAATAATAAATCTATATTTATTGTATATGAGTTTTGAATGCTAATAAGGAAAGGTGAGACTTGAGGGAATGGTTTCGTGTCTCACTTTTATTTTTATGGAACACATGCCTTATACACTACTTATTTATTATTTGTGGTCTATATAATTCCCATCAATGTGTTTTACGAGTATAATCTTGAAGATTATTTTATTTTCATATAAATATAATTTTATTTCTTTCAGGGGGCATATGATTACATTGATGATAATATGGTAAGGCTTTATTTCACAATCACGTCAATATACTCATTGTTTCCTTTTAAGTATACATTGATTATTATTTATCATCCATGTCCACGTTTTACAAAAATGATTTAAAGAACTGTTTTACAATTTTAATATTAATATTTAATAAAATATTTATCTATGTTTTACTTTTTATGAAATATTTTGAAAATAATATTTTTTTTCATTTATAAACAATGTTCTTTGTGACTTTACTGAGAAAACAAACTGAATGAAATTCTTTAACTTATATGACATGAAAAAAATTTCTACCATCATGAGGTCTTAATTATTTGAATATTACTTTACAATCATACAAGGTTATTTAAAAATATATTTGTTTCCTTTATAATTGACAGACTCTTTAAAAATATTTATTTCATAAAGGAATGGACATTTTTGAAAGAATTATTTTAAGTGATCACTAAAAAAATAATATTTCCATCTAAGTTGACATCATTTTCTGTGACATATTATTTATTGTGGATATGACCCATCAACACCATTATTATATTTTTTATAAATTATTTACTTTTATAATGAAATGATATTTATGAAAACTATTTATTTTCTATGACGTATGTTTTGATAAAGGGTTTATGAAACTCATTTCCTAACCTAGGTTCTGATTTGATGAATGATTTATGGTCATCTGGAACACATATAAATAGTTTTTATTTATTAATGGGTGGGACCTATACCTATATCCAAATCTATGGGTAATGAATTATATCTCATGACATATTTAGGGGAAACAATTTAATGTTCTTGATCCTTGATGGGAAACATATGGATGTTCTAGATCCACTATGGGAAATAAGTCGATGTGCTTTATGGGTAATGGGTTAAAAGTTTATTTTCTTAGTCTGAGAGTACTGGTAATTAACCTTCACATATTAAATGGTTTTCGAAACTTTCGATGATGCCAAAAAAATAATGATATGAAACTATGTTTCATAATTTAGTTATAATGATATTATATTCTTATGATTCATGGCTTTTATAATGACCTGACCCAGGTTACCTAGAGTCGGCGAATTATTTTATTACATTTTCATTATCACAAGAAATCAAATCGTGAAGGACTGATTGGTCTAGTATCCTTGAAAAAACTAGATACAAACATAAATTTTACATTATATCTTGAAATGAAAAACAACATATTTTACCCTTTGAAAACTCTAAAATACCTTAGACTATCCCATCAAGACATTCATAATATAATTAATTTAATACTGGGAAAAAAGAAACATAAGAAATTGGCGATTTCAGATGCTTATTAAGGCTAAACAATATAGTGGAAGCTATCGTATATAAGTACAAAATCTTAAGGAAAGCAATAAAACTAAAACACAATCCTTTTCAACATAATATTCAGTATAATATGGAAATAATAAATCATATAATTCTATTTAAACATTAAAATTGATATTCTACTAGTTTAATAATCACATTTAATATTAATAACTAATCCCATAATGAGGTAATTCATAATGTTGGACATCAAAACCATATCGTCAAGGCCTCAGGCCAAGAACATATATAACTATATCGTCAAGGCCCTGTTCGAAGACACTAGTTTGTCTCATGAGACCTACCAACAGATCGAAGGTCTATAACAGTCCCCACCCATCACTTACTAAGTCCCATGCATTCCTCTTATGAAAGGGGGAAAACATAACATAAACATTCATATTAAAACTATCATAAAAATGTTTATTCTTTAACCATAAAAAACGAATGGTATAAAAATAGAACATAGATATTCAAATATATCATAAACCCTTCAATAAAATATGGAATATTTTATCATAAAAATAAACCTCAATTCAGCATAATATCCAATGAAGGATGTTGACATGGATGAAAATAATCTAATAAATTCATTAAATCCCTTTGAGGGAAATGTCCATTTTTTATGTTAAAACCATTTAAAAGCCACAAAATTATAAAACTGAACATTTATTTTTAAAATAAACTTTCAATATAGTAAGGAATGATTCAAAATATTAAGGTTTCATAATGGAAAAAATAGCCTCTTTCACCATATAAGTTAAAAAAAATCTTTCCTTAATTTGTCAAAAATGTTATAAAGTACCTCATTTGTAAAACGACAGAAAGAATCCATTCAAAACATTTTATAAAAATGAAAAATAGTTATAAAATACTTTAAACTATTTTCAAAAATATTTTGAATTACATTTTTAAAAACATGTACATAGGTTACAAAGATGTCCCAGTACATACTTGCGTATAGACAACCTCGAATAATAATGAGATTGTGAAATTAACCTTTAACTTGTACTTTACTTTATTATAGGGTGAGTTAAACTCTTTTATAATGGTTAATATATGTTATTAAGTTATAACATAACCATATACATATTTTTTATATCATATATGATCCTCTTATATCGTTTTGTTAATAATATTTCTGTATTACCATTGTTTCTGGTGTTAACTACTTTGATTTCCCATTCCAAAATTGTCATGTATTTCATGTTTTAAATGCATAGAATATATATTTTATTCTTATATAGAATTATATTAAGTTAATAAAAATTATATTTACTAATCATAATAATTTTATAATTATTATTGAATGGTTAACGTGGAAAATGAATCTCATCATGCTGTGGAGACGGTAGGTCGTTCGTACGCATGAGCGACAGTATCATTCCATTGATGGTTAAATGGTATGGAATTGGATGGTATAATAATTATACAGAATAATAATCATGTTATAATAATTATTTATATCTATTATACTCATCATTATACCCATCCAGATAATTTAGTGTTGAATAACAAATTACACCGTGGTGGGGAGACGGTAAGTCGTACATACACACACATGGTGATATTGTTATTCGTATGAAAAATGAAATGAGGAATTTGGTTGTCCCATGATTATAATAATATATAATTATATGGATTATACTGTATTTATTAATTTTATATGGAAACAACTGAGAACTATGAATCATAATAAGAAAAGAACTTTGAAAGTGGTGATAAAACAATTACCTCTTTTTTGGGTACCTCCTTTTGGTTTTTACAAATAGACTCTTTATAATGGATTTATTCCCAATTTATAGCCTATATGATGAATGTATTGAATTTTTTAGGATAAATGGGCAGGTTTTTCTTGATCTAATTAGCTTTATATGTGTTAATCAAAGATAAAGAAGGTTCTCTTTTATAAGAGTTGTGAGGGGCACTTTTGAAAGATCTTAAAATATTAATTTATTATAAATTGATTTTAAGTTTCAAATAGATCCAAAGTGATTTATTAGGAGTATAAGATGATGATGTGTCTAAATATTCTTAGAAAATTATTTTTAGTTAATTTTAGGTCACAAAATAAACCTTATCATTTGGATTTAACCCTTAGCTAAACAGTTTCACTCTTACTCTGTTTATTGGTACTTCTATAATATTGATTTCATATAGTTACTGTATAATTCCAAAAAGAACCCCAACTGGATCATTTATGAAATTTTTTAAATTATCCTAGTTATTTTTTAGAAACAGAGTTTTTTATGAATTTTATTACATTTAATTAAATATTATTTATTTTAAAGTATCATTTATGTCAATTTTGATACTTTTCAAAATTTTCATTTTTCAAAATATCAAACCAGCTTGATAAATTGAAACCAATACTTCCAATATATCACTAACATTTCTATTTTGTCTTTAAATTTATTTTATGTCATTAATTCAGTCAAATTACATTCATTTTAATTTTTTTCAATATCATTTAATTGATTCTTCGATTCATAATTTAATTATTGCATCATTATTGTGTCACCACTTAATTTAATTATTTATTTAATAAAATTATAAATAAATTACTATTATTTAGATAATAATTTTATATTTCTAAATAATATTTATAGTCTACCATATCACTCTTATATCCTTATATTAAAAATGGTATAGTTATTAAAATTTGAATATGACATTTTTAACTCTTCTTTAAATAAAATATAATAAATGCCTTAATCTATCACAAGTATATTAGAAATGATCATATTTTCGACCTAAAGTTTTTTTTTTCTAAAAACATTTATACAATGAAATTATGGCAAGTGTTAGGGTAGTATTATAGTATTATAATATTTTTTTTACATTTAATTACCCTATTTACCTTTAACCATGGAAAATAAAATTAAAAACTTACTATTCACCCAAAACTTTTTTGATCCTATTAAATAAAAATTTTCAAACTTATTTCAAACATGTATGTCTACTTTTCAAAATTCAATTCACAGAAGCTGTAAAATTACTTTTAATGATTATACACATATATGGTTAGAAGGCGGGTAAAAGAGAAATATAAAAGTTTAATAAAATTTTTATATCTAATTCTATTATATAAATGATTCATATATACTAAATTGGTCTAAAATATTTATTATATATCTATTTTGACTTTAAAAAAATTAAAATAAAATAAATATTTAAATGAAAAATTTAGTTTTCATCAAAATTGTACCTTTTCTGAAAAATACCAAAAATTCACCATATGCTAATTTTTACATTATGAATTAAAAAATGAAGTCCATTTTTAAAAAATAATATTTATTAATTTTATAATTTGGTTAATAATATTCATAACTACTTTTTAAACAGCTAGTTTGATAGGTTATGGTGTGCTCAAACATGATGTTGCGTAAAATGCAAGCTATTGAATTATTTAAAAGGAAGTGTAACATGGAAGCTTAGGGTGTGACCTTCTTTCCTCCTTAAAATAATTTTTTTCTTGATATTTCTAGAATATCACTTCATAAAAATATTTAGGTGTTTCTTCATCATAATTTCTTTAAGTTCCCACGATTCCTTTTCCATTTTATAGTTTCTCCAAAGAACCTTTACCAAATTATTCATTTGATTTCTCAATACTTGTTCTCTGCTATCAAGAATCTTGATAGGATGTCCATAATAAGACAGATCGGGTTTCAGTTCTATTTCTTTGTAGGTCAATACATGTGTTGGGTCTGGGATGTGTTTTTTTAACCATGATATGTGGAACAAATCCTAAACTTTTAAGAGGCTTGGAGGAATTGAAAAATAATAAGCTATAGCTCCAATTAATTCTAGAATCTCAAATATTTTGATGTACCTGGGACTTATTTTACCCTTTTTAATAAATTGTATAACACCTGTCCATAGAGATGCCTTCAAAAATACATGATCTTCCACGTGAAATTCTAAATATTTTTTTCATTTATTAGCGTATTTCTTTTTTCTACTTTGAACTATTTTGATATGAGTGTGAATAGTTTTTTCATTTTTCGGTGTTTCCTCAACTTTCTTTGGGCCTATGTGTTTTCTATCACCAATATCATCCCAAGAAGTTGGTGTCCAACATCTCTTTTCATATAATTCTTCATATGGTGCCATCTGTATACTCAAATAGAAGATATTATTATAGGAAAATCCAACTATAGGTAAATAATGATCCCACATACCTTGAAAGTCACATGATAAAGATCTCAACATGTCTTCTGATGTTTGAATAGTCCTTTCTGATTTTCCATCAGTTTGAGGGAGGTAGACAGTGCTCAAACAAAGCTTAGTATCTAGCATCTTCTGAAGAGTTTTCTTGAATCTTTATGTAAATGAGGATCTCAATCATAAAAAATTGATGGGGGTACACCATAAAGTCTTAAAACATCATTAATGTAATGTATTTCTAAACATTCAAGTGGTAAATCCTATCCTAAAGAAATAAAATGTACTGATTTGGTAAGATGGTCAACAATAACCCATATCTTATCATTTCTTTTGGGATTCTTTGGTAGACCCATGAAAAATTCCATCATAATATCATCCAATTTCCATACAGGTATAGTAAGAGGTTTCATGACTCCTCTAGGATGTTGTATTCTAGCCTTCACCTATTGAAAAACAAAAAATGTTGATTCATAATCAACAATATCCCTCTTTATTTTGTCCCACAAAAAATATTCCTTCAAATCATTATTTATATTAGTGCCACCCAGGTGTATAGAGAAATTGGAGCTATGATCATCATCCAATAATTCCATTTTTAGCTCAGGTATAGCCATAACACAAAGCATCTTCTCAAATTTTAAAATATCATCTTCAAATACAAAGTCATTCAATATCCCATCATTCGCATCTTTACTTTTCCTCTAAATCTTCTCATCATCATACTGAGAACATTTTAAAATTTCTAGTAAATTAGGTTTTGCAACCATTTGATAAAGTAGTGATGTTTCACTTACCATGACAATTCCCATGTCCATATTAACTAGATCCATGAACATAGGATCCTTTTAAACTCTCATTTTTTAGAACTCTATGGTTATTTCTACTCAAATCATTGGCCACCTTATTTTCTTTCTCCTGGTGGTAGTTTATTTTGAAATCATAATCCTAAAGTAGCTCGACCCATATCTTTTTTCTCCTATAGAGTTTTTTCTATGATAAAATATATTTCAAACTCTTATGATCGATTTATATCTAACTTATTTCACCATAGAGATAGTGTCTCCATATTTTTAGAAGAAATATTAATGATTCTAACTCCAGATCAAGAGTTATGTAGTTTTTTTAATGAATATTTAATTGCCTTGATGCATAAGAAATAACCATGTCATTCTTTATAAGACACACCTGAGTCCTTTCCTTGATGCATCACTATAAATCACAATCCCGTCATTTACAGATGGTAAAGTCAATATAGGATCATTTCCTAATATTCTCATCATTTTTTCAAAACATTATTCACACTCTTTTGTCGAAAATAATTCAACCCCTTTACGTGTGAGCTTGGTTAATATGTTTTCTAATAGGAAAAAATTCTAGATGAAATACCAATAGTAACCTGCTATGATAATAAAACTTTATACCTCAGTTATACTAATTAGTGTTAGAAATTCTTGTATTTCCTTTTTCTTTGTAGTGTCAATAGAGATTCAATCCTTGGAGATAATATATCTAGGGAAAAAAATTCTGAAACCATAATTCACACTTGCTAAACTTATCATATAATTCATTTCATCTAAGAGTCTTCAGAACAGTCCTGAATTAGTTCCCATGGTCTTCATAGATTTATTAGTATATCAAGATATCATCAATAAATACTATGAAAAAATATGCAAGATATTCATGGAAAACTCTTTATATTAGATCCATGAAAACAGAGTGTGCATTATTCAATGAAAATGGTCATCCTATAAATCCATAATGACCATACCTCATTCAGATTGATTTATTTAGATTATCTTCCTTTTTACAAAAAAAATTGATGATATCTATATTGATGGTTAATCATTGAAAAATATTTGAGCTCCATGAATTTGATCGAATAAATCATCATTGTAAGGTAGAGGATACTTGTTCTTTGTGGTAATAGCATTGATTTCTCTACAGTCAATGCACAGCCTCATTCATGCATGTTTCTTCATAACAAAAAGAACCAGGTTCCCCATATAGAACACTAGGTAGAATAAATACCTTATTAATAAACTCCTATTGATATTTATTTAGTTCTACTAATTCCAATGTGGCCATTCTATATGGAGTTTTTAATTTTAACCTTGCATCAGGGATTAAATCAATAGTAAATTCAACTTCTTGATCAGGTGGATGCCCAGATAAATCCTGTGGAAATAAATCAATATATTATCATAAAATAGGTACATCATCAATTTTAATATTTCTTTCTTCATCCCTAGATGTTATTTCCTCTTCCTCTCTAATAATCTCATTCAATGATGCTACTAGTGGGGTTTGGATGAGAATTGGGGGTGAAGTTTCTAGTATAAACATAATAGATTATATATATTCCTCTCAAATCCCAAATTCCTTCTTATTATAAAAATATTTCTCATCATATTCTTATAGATAATACATTTTGAGGATTAGATAAAAGACAGACAGAGGTATGATGATAAAGTAAGAAGATAAAGCACGTTTATATGTCATAATGAGAACTGCCTGACACATCTTTGTTGCATTGAGAATTACCTTAGGGGTATTGACTGAAAACTCTCTTGTCAATGTGAATTTTAAATATCTAATTTTAAAAGAAAACTGGGAAGATATAAAAAAATGTGAGGATCTAGAATCAAATAAATCTTTGGTTAAATTTTAGGAAACTATTAAAGTGCCTACCACTACATCATTAGTAACTTCAACCTTAGCCATTTTGATCGCAAAATCTTGTCTATTCACCCTTGGAATTTTCTAGGGAAATATTTCTCAATGCTAAAGAAAATAATTTTCATATCTTCCCATATCTTTATAATTGTAGTACTGACCATTGATATCTTCTTCTTCCCCTTGCAATAACGATCTTGGTTGCCTTTTTCCCCACACATGTAACAAACTCCCATCCCCATTAGACAAGTACCGAGGTGTTTCATCCCACAATTTCTATAGTTTGTAATTTTATATTTTCCCTTCTTTCCCTTATTTCATTTTCCATAGTGTTTAATAAATCTCTTCTTCTCCTACTCTCCTTTAATGTCATAAGACATAGAGAGTTCATTTTCTATCTTGATAGCACATGAAACTATATCTTCATACGATGGGAAAGATTATGAGAAAAGTACTTGTTATAGGAATGGTTTAACCCATCAAATAATTGATCAATGTTACTTATTAGGTTATGTATGTATTCTATAGTGTCCATTGTTAGCCTTAGGAATTTAGTTTCATACTTTGAAACGATCTTATCCTCTTTCTACCTCAAACTAAGAAATTGTCTCTCCATATCTGTCATAGATCATGAGGAAAGTATTTTTCTAGGAAGAGTCATTAAAATTACCTAAAATCTGTATTTTTTATCTCTTCATCATCCTTAATGTTTTCAATAGTTTCCACCTTTTATCTACATCTCCTGATAGATGATTGACTCTCGTAACAATTGTTTCCCTTTCGTTACTCCACAGAGAAATAAATATTTTCACTAAGGAACTTATCCACTGTTCAGTTACAAAAGCAATTGCAGTCACATTGAATGTTAGGGGTTGTTTCTTCATGAATTGGTATAATATTGATCTACTGTAATGTGGATCAAGTTGTTCCATACAAGTAAGGTTATTTTCCATAACCTCATTCAGTTTTCCCAATATGGTTATAAGTTGTTCAGTGCTAGTTGTATAACTAGAACCACTATCATTATCTTTCATAAGATGGAAATCCCTACATGGATTATGTGTGTACATATAGTTTATGTTTCTTCCACTATGTTCCATTTCTAAACAATGTCATACACTGCAATAGGTTATTAACCATAATGCATAATTCCAAACTAGTAAATCACTTAACATAAATTGAAAAAATTATGTATATCTAATCCATAATCCCAAAAATGGTTCTTTTGGGAAATATTTACTTCTAAATCCTTCATAATGGTTTCCAAATAAAATTTGAATTATCTGAAGAATATCCCCGGAGAGTTTCAAACTTGGTGCATAGTAAGGCACATTGTAGTGTACCATGTTACCCCGAGTCAAGCCTGGAACACCTTTTCAGAGTTAATACTCCTAGGTACAACTGTTCCAGAACTACATCCACTTATAGTATCTAGATAGGGATGTATTTACTTGTAATACCTACATAATATCTATATCACCAATATTTTAGGATGTTCTTATAGACTTAACCACAAATTCTATCTTAGGGTAATGTTCCCTAATCATGTTTTTTCTAAATATAGTTTCCAAGGATTGTACTAAAATTACTCTAATACCAACTGTAACACCCTGACCCTAGTTACCCAAAGTCAATGAAGTAATTTATTACATTTCTATGATCACAATAAATCAAATCCTGGAGGACCAATTGGTTTAGTTTCCTTGGAAAAACTAGATGCAAACATAATTTTTACATTACATATTGAAATAAAAAACAACATATTATTCCATTTGAAAACACTCTTATCCCTTAGACGGTTCCTATAGGTAAATCATAATTTACTTCTTTGAATCCTGGTGAAAAAAGTAACATAAGAATGGGTTGAGATCATATGCTTAGTAAGGATAAACAATATAGTGTAAGTTATCATAAATACGCATAAAATATTTAGGCAAGGTATAAAACATAAAAAAATTCTTTTAAACATAATATTCAGAATTATATAGAAAGAATAAATCAAATAATTCAATTTAAATATTCACATGGATAATCTACTATTCAAATAATCATAGTTCATACCAATTACTAATCACATAATTAGGTAATTCATAATGTCATACATCATAAACATACAGTGAAGGCCTCGTGCTAAGACCATACAAAACCGTACCATCAAGGCCTTGTTCCAACAAAAGAGTTTGTCTCATGTGACATACAAATTCATCAAGGGGATATATCAAGCCCCACCCATCCCATACTAGGTCAAATACATTCCTTTTATGGAAGGGTTAAAACATAATATAAACAATTGTATTAAAATTGGTATATGAAATGTTAATTCATTAATTATAAACCATGAATGGTATCAAAATAGAACATCCACATTAAAATATATCATAAACCCTTCAATTAAATATGGAATATTGTATCATAATAAATAAACATCAATTAAGAATAAAATCTACCAAAGGATGTTGACATAGATGAAAATAATACTATAAATTCATTAAAACTCATGGGAAAGAAATGTCCCTTTTTACTTTGAAATCATTTAGAAGACGCACAATTATAAAATAAAACATTTAATTTGAAAATAACATTTCAATAATATAAGGAATGATTAAAAATCTTAAGGCATCATAAAAGTGGAAAATTTTCTTCTTGCACTCACTAATAGAAAAATACCCTATACCAACAGTTTGGAACCATTGGTATAGGTCTCCAAACCATTTGTATAGCCTATGCCAATGGTTTGGAGAACTGTTTGCTGATTTGGTGTGGGGAGAGTTCTATACCAATGGTTCTGGGAAACCCATGGGTATAGACCTATACCAACAGTATGACAAACCGTTGGTATAGGTAATATGAAAAACTTATACAAACAGTTTCATAAAACCATTGGTATATGTAATTCAAATAAATAAACACTACTTTGTCTTGATCCCAACACCTCTCGTTTATAATCCAACAACCTAACCACTAACCTAACATGACTTTTTTTAATATAATTTCATATATATATACATATGTATATGTATATTCATAAATATTTTAAATTTTGAGTTATTTAATGTTATTTAACGAAAGATTCCATAAAAGAATGTTTGTACCTATACCAAGGGTTCTCAAAACCATTGGTATAGACCTATAATAATGGTTTTGAATGCGTTGGAATATGTGCTTTGATTTTTTGATCTATACCAACGGTTTTGGACAAAAACGTTTTTTATAGGTCCATAGAAGTAACCTTAGGCCAACGGTTTTGGACAAACTATTGGTATAGGTCCAAATTAGTGACTTATACAAATGGTTTGGCCAAAACTATTGGTGTATGTCCATATAAGTGACATTTACCAACGGTTTTGGCCAAACCATTGGTATAGGTTCAAATTAGTGACCTTTACCAATGGTTTGGCCAAAACTGTTGGTATAGGTCCTATTTCTACTAGTGGATATATAATTTAAAAAACATTCTTTCTATAATTTGTTGAAAAGTTTATAAAGTACCACATTTGGAAAACGATGGAATGATTCCTTTCAAAACATGTTATAAAAAGTCAAACATGGGTAAAAATGACTTTTAACTATTATTGATAATATTTTGACTTTCATTTTAAGAAACATGGACATGGATGATAAAGATGTTCTGGTAGATACTTATGTATAGAAAACCTTGAATAATAATGAGATTGTAAAATTAACCCTTACCTTTTACTTTCCTTTAGTTGAGGGTGAGTTGACCTTATATATAATGGTTAAAGTATTTCAAAAAATTATACCAAAACCATATCCATTTTTATGATATCATATATGATCCTCTTATATCATTTTGTTAATAATATTTCTCTATTACCACGGTTTTGAGTGTTAACTACATCATTTTCCAATTCTGATTTTCTCATGTAAGTCATGTTTGAAGTACAAAAGATATATTTTTTATTTATATATATAATTATATTAGGGTTAAAAAATATTTACGCATCATAATAATTTTATAATCATTCTTTAATGGATAATGTGGAGAACGAATCTCATTGTGTCGTAGAGATGGTAGGTCGTGCGTACGTACAGGTGACGGTATCATTCCCTGGATGATTAAATGGTATGGAATTGGATTGTATATTAATTATAAAAAACATTTATCAAGTTATTTTTATTATTTATATGAATTATACTCATCATTATACCCATACAATTAATGTATTGTTTAATAAAAAATTACACCATGGCATAGAGACGGTAAGTCGAACAAACGCACACACTGTAATATTGTTAATCCCATGATGGATAAAATGATGAATATGGTTTTCCCATGCTTATAATAATATATCAATATATGTATGATACTGGATTTATTATTTTGATATGGAAACAACATAGAAATAAAAAATAGAAGATTAAAATAACATTGAAAGAGGGGATAAAACAATTACATCTTTTTCAGGTATCTCTTTTCGGTTTGTACAAAAGGACTCTGAAGAATGGATTTTTGCCAAAATTATGGCATCTAGGATGAAGTAATGGAATATGAGAGGATAAATGGGTAGGGTTTTTCTGAACTAAAGAGATTTAGATGTGTGGGTCAAAGAGAATGAAGGGTACCCTTTTATAATAGAGGTGAGGGGCACGTTCGGAAGATCCCAAAATATAAATTTATTTTAAATTTATTTTAAATTTAAAATATCTTAAAATTGATTTATTTTGACTCTAAGATTAGTATGGGTTGAAATACACTAAAAAAAATTAGACAAATTTAGGCCACAAAATTAACCATATCATTTGGATTTAATCGTTAGTTAAATAGTTTAACTTTTACTGTGTTTACTTGTACTTTATAATATAAGGTAAATAAATTTAATATAAAATGTAAAATGAACCCCAATTGGATCATTTATGAAATTTTTAACATTATAATATTTATTTGGTAGAACCTGATATTTTTATGAATTTTATAACATTTAACTAAATATTATTTTATTTCATTAAATAAGTAAAATTATATTTATTTTAATATTTTAAATATTCTCCTCCAAATTAACTTTTTTATTTTCAAACACTTTTAAGGGGAAAGTGAAACCCCTCACATTCAAAATAGATCAAGTAGAAAAAGAGACAATTAACTTATTAAAGACAAGTCTAAGGAATTTGGAATCACATTCCATAAACAATTTCCAAGGAAAGGAATTTACCTGGCTCTTTGGATCGTGCTTTAAGACATCTTCATAATGATACACCAGATAGTCCCATGCTTCTATGTACTCTTCTTTACTAATATTCCCCATGTTGAAGCCTCTAACTAATATGTAATATTACTTTTCAATCCACTCACATTGCTCCCTGGTAGTATCCACTTGGAGTAATCTTCCCATCATTTGATCAATATCTTCCTTCATCGCCTTAATCCTCAGAATAGCCTCCACCATTTCTTCACCAGAGTGCATGAGTATATCCATCTTATGTTCTAGATCCGTGGTCTTCTGTCTCTACGAGATGTCGGGATTCCTTACCTCACACTATTGTCCAGGTAAGAGAGAAGCCTCCTTCACCAACATAACCCCCTCAGATCGAAGATGTATCTCCCCTTGCTGATCTTCCAACATCTTATCGACATCCCCATGAAGGGTCACCATAGATACTGAGGTACCTCCTGCCTTTGAGGCCTCATTGTCGTGCTCTTGAGACCCGATGTCTCCAACATGATGAACCTCCTCACCATCCACTATCTGGACCTCATGTTCCTTGGGGTTGACATCTTTTTTTATTCATCGAGTCTCCATTGGCCTAGGAAGGTTAGAGTAGTCTTTGCACCCCTTTGGTTTCAACTTCTTAGAAACAATGAAACATCATGGGTCCCTGTTTTCTTTATTTCCATTCTTCCTTCTTGGACTGTGTAGGTATTTACCAACCCCTCCTATAACATAATCATTTGAGGTTTGTCCATCTCCATCAGACTCGGTGGAACAAATGGAGTTTCTTTCAATCCCTCCCTCATTACTCAAACAATCAAAATGGTTGTTTAAGTTGAGACTGGCCAGAGTCCTCATATTGGTCTCCCTTATTACACCATGAGATGTTTCCTCCCACACCTGACCATCCATAGACTTATTCTTTCCATTTGGTTGGACCTCCCTTCCAGAGTTGTTACTACTTCCTGCACACACTGCCATTGCATAGGTGCATGGATTTTGGATCGCATCGCCCTTTTCACCCCCTGCAATCAAATTTTTTCTAGGAGGAATCTCCAGATCTCTCCTCAGCCTGTTAAAAATTTCTGATACCCTCGGTTCAGGAGGTAAGACCTTAACTGGTTTTTCTTCACTGCTTTGCCCGAAAAAATAAAACTAGCATTCTTGCAAAAACCTCGACCAGATACTTCACATCCATCAACAGACCCCTTTGAATCCGAAAGCAGTCCCTGAGCCTTCTGCTGGATGCTAACATCTTTCACTGCCCCATAGAAAATATGATGGTCTGCTGAACTCCCCATTTGAAGGTGAGACCCCACCAATTCCTCACCCTCAATATGAGTAACTGAAACAACCTCCAAATTTTTTAATCGATCGTTTGGGTCACCCAATAAGACTAACTCCTTCGAACCTGCACCTAGCATAGATAGTTTGCTGCCCAGTCCCTCCTCCAGCTCCTAGACCTCATTCATGCCCCTGCACAGACACACTTTCTTCGAGTGGCCCATCTTCTTGCATAGTGAACAAAAATTCACCCACGATTCATAACAAACAAATTGCATATACCAAAACTCTTATCCAAGATAACTATAAATGAAGTCAAACGTCCCTTTTGACACATCCACTTAGACACAAATTCAAAGATAAATGGGGTGGAAAACGTAACGGGTTCTATTATCAGAACAAAGGAATCTACCTACTAAGTTCTCCAACATAAAAATTATAGAGGGGTTTTTAAAGGGTAGCATGAGGTGAGGAAAACTTACCAGATATCCATAGTCGGAGAACCCTGTTTCATGTGGAAATAATAGTTCCATCAGAAAAGGAAGAATCCAAAGTCATTGCATGTGCGGGGAGCGAAGGACCACGCCTGAATCAGGTCGTCCTCCGATGAAAATCTGATCATGATGTTTCTATTGTCCAGAAGCCCCACCATAGATCATTCTTGTAGCCCCTATGATCCGAAGAAA
Source organism: Viscum album (assembly GCA_963277665.1). Taxonomy (NCBI): domain Eukaryota; kingdom Viridiplantae; phylum Streptophyta; class Magnoliopsida; order Santalales; family Viscaceae; genus Viscum; species Viscum album. Next base: position 1,041,961,922 of record OY728165.1, read on the forward strand.
AATCTTTCGAAATAATCAACTGAAGGGTGATGGTGATTAAATTGAACAATCAGCGTCCATTTGAGAAGAGAAGAAGCCTCATTGAATTCAGAAATCGAGAGCGGCAGTTGTGGGTGACCGTCACACAAATCATGAACTTTAGGGAAAATCAGGATCTGAGGAAAGGATGGGAGAAGATCAGGGTAAGAAAGGGGTGAAATATATAGGGTGTGGACACCCTCGGATATCATAGAAGTTCCCTCCCCCACGGAGGGTGGAGGATCTGTTGCGCCGACCGCCGCATCATTATTTTGTCACCATTTAATTTAATTGTTTTTCCTGAAAATAATAAATAAATTACCATTATATATACTAATTTTTTATTTATAAGGACTAATTATATTTGACCATATCACTTATATATCCTTATATGAATAATGATATATTTATTAAAATTTGAATATGACATTTTTTAATCATCTTTAAATAAAAAATAATAAATGTCATAATCTAAAAAAAGTGTCTTAAAAAGAACGATATTTACAACCTATGGTTGATTTTGGTTGAAAAAAACTTATCCAATGAAATTAGGACAAGTTTTAGTGTAATATTATATTATTATAATATTATTTTTAACTTAAATTCCCTATTTACATTTAACCGTGGTAAATAAAATTCAAAAGTTGTTATTCATAAAAAATTATTTTGATCCTATTTGAATATATTTTTAAAAAGTATTACAACAATGTAAATCTGTTTTTTAAAATTCAATTCACAAAATGGGTAAAATTATATTTAATGTTGATCCATAGATGTGGTTAGAAGATGGGTAAAAGAGATGATCAACAAGTTAATAATATTTTTATATATTATTCTATTATAAAAATTATTCATATAACCTAATTTGTATTAATATTTTTATTATTTATCTATTGTGACTTTGAAATAAATTTAAAATAGACTGATTATTTAATGGAAAATGTCTGTTTTTTAACAATAATGCTATATTTATCACTATTCATTGAAAATTAAAACATTCTAGAAAAATGATAAAAAATCACCATAAACTAATTTTGATATTCTAAATTCAAAAATTAAGACCATTTTGAAAAATAAAATATATAAATTTCATAATTTGGATAATATTATTCATAACTTCTTTTTAAACAGCTAGGTTGATAGGTCATAGTGTGCTCGAACTCGATGTTGCATAGAGTGCAAGCTATTGAATTATTTAAAACTAAGTGTACCATGTAAGCTTGAGGTGTTACATTATTCCCTACTTAAAATAATTTCATCCTAGAAATTTCTAGAATATCACTTCATAAAAAGATTCAGGTTGTTCTTCATCATAAGTTCTTTAGGTTCCCATGGTGCCTCTTCTGTTTTATGGTATCTCCAAAAAACTTTTACCGTATGAGTCATATGATTTCTCAAAACATGTTCTATGGTACCAAGAATCTTTATAGTCTCTTCACAATAATACAGATAGAGTTATAGTTCTATTTCATTATAGGTGTGTACATGCATTGTGTTTGGCATGTATTTCCTTATCATTGATACATAGAACACAACATGAACTTTGGAGAGACTTGGCACCAATGACAAACGGTAATCTATAGCTCCAATTCATTCTATATTATGAAAAGGAGAAATTTACCTAGGACTTAATTTACCCATTTTATCGAATCGTATAACACCCTTCACTAGAGATACCTTCAAGAATACATGATCTCCCACTTGAAATTCCAAATCCTTCCTTCAGTTATCAACATTTCCCTTTCTCATACTTTGATCTGTTTTGATATGGGTCTAAATAGTTTTTACCTTTTCTGTCATTTCCTCAATAGGTTCTAGGATGAGGAGTTTTATTTCACTAACATCAACCCAACATGTTGGTTTATGATATCTCGTTCCATATAACACTTCATATGGTTCCATATGTATACTTGAATGGAATCTATTGTTATAGGAAATTTCTAATAGAGTTAAATAATGATACCATATACCATGAATGTCAAGTGAGATAGATCTCAACATGTCTTCTATGGTTTGAATAGTCCTTTCTGATTGTCCATCAGTTTTAAGGTGGTACGCTATTCTCAAACGAAGCTCAATATCTTGGTCATTCTGAATACTTCTCTAGAATCTTGATGTAAAACAAGGATCACGGTCAGAAACAATCGATAGGGGTACACCATGATGTCTTAAAATTTAATTAATGTAAAGTCTTCCTAAACATTCAAGTGTTAAATCTTATCTTATAGAATGAGAATGTGTTGATTTGGTAAGACGATCAAGAATAACCCATGTCGTATAATTTCTTCTAGGAGTCATTGGTAGCCCCTTGAAAAATATCATCGTAATATCATCCCATTTTCACATAGGTATAGAAATAGGTTGCATGAGTCCTATATGATGATTTCTTCTAGCCTTATCCTATTGAAAAACCAAACATCTCGACACATAATCAGAAATATCCCTCTTCATGTTGTCCCGCAAAATATTATCCTTCAAATCTCTGCACATATTAGTTCTATAAGGGTGTATAGAGAAATTTGAGCTATGAGCATCATCCAATAATTCCATTTTTATCTTAGGTATAGCCATAACACAAATCCCATTCCCAAATTTTAAAATAACATCTTCAAATAAAAATTCAATAATTCTCCCATCATTCACAGCTATAATTTTCTTTTGAATATCCTCATCATCAGACTAATAACTTTTTATCCTTTCCAGTAAAGAAAATTGGAAAAAATTTAGAAAAGTAGTGATGTTTCACATTCCATGATAATTAACATGTCCATATTTACTATATACCTGAACATAGGATCCTTTTCAACAATCATTTTATTTAGAAACACACGGTCCTTTCTACACAAATAATTTTCCACCTTGTTTTCCTTCCCTGGTTTGTAGTGTTTTATTCAACCATAATCCTTGAGTAACTCAAGCCATCTCCTTTGTCTCATGTTGAGTTTGTTTTGTGAGAAAAATATTTCAAACTCTTGAGATAAATATATATCTCACGTATTTCACCATTGATATAGTGCATGAATATCTTTAGCGAAAATATTACTACTACTAACTCTAGATCATGAGTTGGGTAGTTTTGTTCGTGAATTTTTAATTTCCTTGATGCATAAGAAATAACCCTATCATTCAGTATAAGTACACAACTGATTCCTTTTCTTGATGCATTACTATAAATCACAAACCCATCATTTCCATATGGTAATGATAAGATATGAGCATTGAATAATATTCTCCTCAATTTTTCAAAACATTCTTCACACTCTTTTATCCAGATGAGTTTAACCCCTTTACGTGTTTGCTTGCTTAACGGGTTTTCCAATTATGAAAACTTTTGGATGAAACGTCGATAGTAACCTGCTAAACTAATTAAACGGTTTACCTTGGTTAAACTCATCAGTTCTGAACATTATTGGATTTCCATTGTATTTATAGGTTCAATAGAGATTCCATTATTGGAGACAATATAGATAAGAAAATAAATTTCTTGAAGCTATAATTCACACTTGTAAAACATCCCATATAGTTTATTTCTTCTAAGAGTATTTAGAACAATCCTTAAGTGGTCATCATGGTATTAGTATCTTTTGAAGTATACCAAGATATCCTCAATAATACTAAAACAAAATCATTAGAATATTCCTTGAAAAATCTGTCTATTAGATCTTTGAAAAGAGAAGGTGAATTATTAAATCCAAATAAAATTACTATAAATTTATAATGACCATACCTCATTCAGAATGTTGTCTTTGGAATATCTTCTATTTTGATACAAAATTGATAATATCTGGAATGAAGGTCAATATTTGAAAAATATTGAGTTCCATGAAGTTGATCAAATAAATCATCAATGGGAGGAAGAGTATACTTGTTCGTTATTTTAATATCATTGATTTATCTATAATAAATACACGAACTCATTGATTAATCTTTCTTCATAACAAAACAAACTGGGGCTCCCCATGGAGAAACACAAGGGTGAATAAATCCCTTATTACTCAAATCCTCTAGTTGTTTCTTTAGCTGGGACAATTCCACACTGTTCATTCTATAGGGAATTTTCGATACTATCCTTTCTTTAGGGATTAAATCAATAATAAACTCAACTTTTTACTCTGGGGGATGTCCAGGTAAATCCTCTACAAATTCATCAATATATTTACATGAAATAAGAACATCCTCAATTTTAATAACTCTTTCTTCATCCCTAGATGTTATTTCTTCTCCCTCCCCATGAATTGCATTCAATAAAGCTACTAGGGGTGGAAGGGGTGGATTTTGATAAGAATCAGGTGATGATGTTTCTGCTCTAAAGATAATGGATTCAATATCTTCCTCGCAAATCCCAACTTCCTTCTTCTAGCAATAAATTTTCATAAATTGTTTTTATATAAACTTCATACTGAGTATTATATCAAAGTCAATCATAGGTATAATGATAATTTCAATAGATAAAGTGTGTTTATATACCATAATGGGAAATAGTTGACACATATTTGATGCAATGATACTTCCCTTATATATTTTTAATGAAAACTAACTTGTTAATATGAATAGAAAATATCTAATATTTAATGAAAACTGGGAAGATATAAAGGAATTCGAGGATTCATAATCAAATATAGATTTGGATAAATTTGAGTAAACAATTAAAGTACATTCCCCTGTATCATTAGGAACTTCAACCTCAACAGTTGTGAACTCTAAACCTTGGCCTTTCCCCCATGGAATTTTCTAGGAAATGTTTCCTTGACACTTAGAAAAATAATTTTCATAATGTCCCATCTCATTAAAAATGTAGCACTGAACATTTATAGCTTCTTTCTTCCCCTTTTAATCACAATCTTGGTGGCCTTTTCCCCACAATTGAAACAAACTCCCACCCCATTTAAAAATGTACCGGGGAGTTTCTTCCCCCAATTACTACAAGGTGGAATTTATGCTTTTCCATTATTACCAATATTTCCATTTCCAAAGTATTCAGTAGCTCTCTTCTTCTACAACTTTACTTTAAAGTCATAATACTTAGAGAATTATTTTTCTATCATGATATCTCATGAGATTATATCTTCATATGATGAGAGAGATTTTGAGTCTAATTCCCATTAGGGAATTGGTTTAAACCCATCAAATAACCAATCAATCTTAATTCTTGGGTTACGTATGTAGTCTGCAACATGCCTTTATTACCTTGTCAAGTTTTCTTTATACTTCGCAACATTTTCATCCTCCTTCTTCCCCAGTCCCAGAACTTTATTATCCATATGAATTCATAGATCATGAGAAAATTATTTTTCTAGGAAGAGTTCTTTAAATTCCATTAATTCAATATTTGAGACCTCATCATCCTCGGAGATGTTTTGAATTAATTTCCACCATTGAACTGCATCTTCAGGTAGATGGTAGACTACCATAACAACTTGTTCCCTTTCGTTACTCCATAGGGAAAAGAATATTTTTCTCTAAGAAACATATACATTGCTTAGCTACAAATGGATTTGTAGTCCTGTTGAATTTTGGGGTTGTTCCTCATGAAGTGGTCTAACATTGATCCTCCATGTTGTGGATCAGGCTACTCCATAAAAGTAATGTTATTATTTATGACTTAAGTCATTTTTCCTAGTATGGTTTTAAGTTGTTCAGTGCAAGTCTTATCACCAACTCCACTATCATTATCTTGCATATGAGGGAAATCCCTACATGTATTATGTGTGTTGACGCGGTTTCCATTCCTTCTACTAGGTGTCTTTTCTAAATAATGTAATAAACTAGATTAGGTTATAAACATAATGCATAATTTCAAAATAGTAAAATACATAACATAAATTGAAACATTTATGCATATCTAATCCATAATCACAAAAAGGTCCTTTGGGGAAATATTTAATCATAAATCCTTCATAATGGTTTGTAAATAAAATTTGATTTATCTTAATAATTTCCCATGGGAGTACTAAACTAAGTGTGCAATGAGGGCCATTGTCGTGTACCAGTTTACCTTTAGTCAAGCCTGGAAAACCTTGTCAAAGTTATTACTACTAGCTGAATATGTGCCAAACTATATCCACTTGTAGTATCGAGATAGTAATTTATTTTCTAGTAATACCCATATAATCTCTACATTAAAAAAATTCTTGGATATTCTTCTATACCTATCCTCAAATATTATCTTAGGGTAATGTTCCCTAATCAAGGTTTTTCTAAATATAGTTTCAAAGGTTTGTATTAAAATTCCTTAGATACCAAATGTAACACCCTAACCCTAGTTACTCAGAGTCAATTCATTATTTTATTACATGGTCATGATCAGAAGAAATCAAATCCTAAATGACTAATGAGTTTAGTAGCCTTGTAAAAACTAGATATAAATATTAGTTTTACATTACATCATAAAATGAAAAATAACATATTATACCCTTTGGAAACTCTCATATCCCGTAGATTATCCCTACATGTCAATAATAATATACATATTTGCATCCTAGGGGAAAAGAAACATAGTAAAGGGGTGATCTTAGATTCTCTGTAAGGATAAACAATATAGAATAAGCTATCATAAATAAGCATAAAATTTTAAGGTAATGTATACAACTGAAACACGAGACTTTTAAATCATAATATTCATAAAAATAAGGAAAGAATAAATAAAATAATTATATTTAAACATTAAAATGGATATTATTCTAGTCAAATAATCACATGTAATGTTAATAACTAATCTCATAATGAGGGAATGCATAATGATGGACATCATGACCATATCATTGAGGCCTCATTCCAATACCATACATAACCATATCATCAATTCCTTGTTCCAATATAGTAGTTTGTCTCATGAGAACTACCGATGCATCAAGGGGCTACAGCGGGTGCTACCCATCACTTACTAAGACTAAGGCATTCCCCTTATAAAAGGGGTAAAACATAACATAAACAATCCTATTAAAACTATAATAAAAAATGTACATTTTTTAACCATAAACCACGAATTGTATCAAAATAGAACATCCAAATTAAAATATATCATAAACCCTTAAATACAATACGGAATATTTTATCATAAAAAATAAATCTTAATTAAGAATAAAACCCAACAAAGGATGTATAAATAAATGAAAATAGTCTAATAAATTCATTAAAAATATTTTAGAGAAATATCCATTTTCAATTTGAAATCAATTAGAAGATGTACAATTATAAAATAAAAAAATTATTTTTAGAATAAACTTTTAATATTTTAAGGAAAGATTCAAAATTTTATGGTGTCATATTGTCTTAAAATGGTCATTGCACTTTATATGTTAAAGAAACATTATTTCCTTAATTTTTTAAAAAGGTTATAAAGTAAATTTCTTGGAAAATGATGGAAATATTACATTAAAACATTTTATAAAAAGTAAACCATTGGTAAAAATAAATTTAGACTATTGTTGGTAATATTTTGAATTATATTTCAAGAAACATGGACATGGATGATAAAGATTTCCCAATAGATACTTACGTATAAACAACTTCAAATAATAATGAGATTGTGAAATTATCACTTACCTTGTACTTTCCTTCAGTCGATGGTGATTTGAAATCCTATATGATGGTTAATGTGTGGTATTAAATTATAAAAATACCATATTAATTTTTATGATATCATATATGATCCTCATATATCATTTTTTTAATAATATTTCTGTATTATTATTGTTTCTGGTGTTAACTGCTTCATTTTCTAATTCCAGTTTTGTGACGTAAGTCATGTTTTTTTTTCATAAGATATGATTTTTATTCATATATAGAATTATATTATGTTCATAAACATTATATTTACTAATAGTAATAATTTTATAATCATTCTTGAATGGTTAACATGGATAATGAATCTCATCACGCCATGGAGATGGAAGGTCATACATATACACGAGTGATAGTATCATTTCCCTAATGGTTAAATGGTGTAGAATTAGATGGTATATTAATTATAAAAAATCATTATAATGAAATATTAATTATATATATCCATTATATTCATCATTATACACATCCAATTAATTTAGTTTTGAATAACAAATTACACCGCGGTGTGGAAACGGTAATCTGTACGTATGCACGCATGGTGATATTGTTATTTTTGTGATGGATAAAATAAGGAATCTGATTTTACAATGATTATAAAAACATATCAATATATGTATGATACTATAGTTATTATTTTTATATGTAAACAACATATAAAGAGGAAGTATAAGAAGAAAATAACTTTGAAAAAAGTGATAAAACAATTAACTCTTTTTTAGGTATCTTCTTTTGGTTTGTACAAAATGGATCCTTTGATTGGATTTCTTCTCAAAGTATGACATATAGGATGAAGTGAGGGAATTTGGGAGGATAAATGGTCCAAGATTGGCTGAAATAAATGGATATAGATGTATTAATAAATAATAATGAAGGGAGCCCTTTTATAAGAGAGGTTATGGGTACTTTTGGACTATCTTAAAATATTAATTTATTTTCAATTTATTTTCAATTTATTTTCAATTTCAAATAGGACCAAAGTAATTTATGTACATTATAAGATTATTATGAGTAGAAACCTCTTAGTCAATTATTTTTAGACATTTTTAGAGCAAAAAATTAACCTTATCTTTTGGATTTAACCCTTAGTTAAACAGTTTAAGTCTTATAGTGTTTACTTGTCCTTTCATAATATATGGTTAATATATTTTCTATAAAATGGAAAACAAAACAAAATTGGATCATTTATGAAAATTTTAAAATTATTCTAGTTATTTGGATGTTCCAAAGATTTTTATAAATTGTATAACATCTTATTAAATATTACTTATTTTAAACTATCATTTATGTCAATTTTGATACTATTCAAATTTTATATTTTTAAAAATATCAGAAATAAACATGATAAAATAGAATAAATACTTCCAATCTATTGCTAAAACGTTTTTTTTATTTTTAAAATACATTTATTTCATTAAGTAATTAAATTATATTTATTTTATTATTTTTAATATAATTTAATTGATTATTGGTTTAATAATTTAATTACTGCATTATTATTATGGCATCATTTAATTTAATAATTTATTTCCAAAAATTATAAATAAATTATTATTATGTATAAAATCATTTTATATTTATAAATACTATTTATATTTGACCATATAACTTATATATCCTCATATTAAAAATGATATATTTATTAAAATTTGAATATGACATTTTTAACTCTTCTTTAAATAAAACATAATAAATGTTATAATCTTAAACAAGTGGATTAAAAAGGATTATATTTCAGACCTAATGTTGATTTTGGATGATAAAAACTTATCCATTTAATTTAGGACCAGTGTTAGGGTAATATAATATTATTATAATATTATTTTTACCATTAATTACCTGATTTACCTTTAATTATGGTAAATAAAATTCAAATTTTGTTATTCACCAAAATTTATTTTTGATACTATGCGAAAAAAATTCATACTAATTACAACCATGTATTTCCATTTTTAAAAATTCAATTCAAAAAAGTGGTAAAATTACATTTAATGTTAAACCACAGATGTGGTTAGAAGGTGGGTAAAAGAGACGTTCAAATGTTTAATAAAATTTTTATATCTAATCCTATTATAAAAATTATTACTATGACCAAAATTGGATTAATATATTTATTATGTATCTATTATGACTTTACTATAAATTTAAAATAAAATAATTCTTTAAATTAAAAAGTCGGTTTTTTAACAATAATGCAGTATTTTCACTATTAATCAAAAATTGAAACTTTTTAGAAAAATAGCCAAAATTCAACATAAGCTAATTTTGATATTCCGACATCAAAAATGAAGTCCATTTTGAAAATTAAAATTTATAAATTTCATAATTTTGTTAATACTCTTCATAACCACTTTTTAAATGTCTAATTTGATAGGACATAAAGCGCTCGGACTTGATGATTCATGCAACACAAGATATTCAATTATTTAAAAGGAAGCATACTATGGAAGTTTGGGGTGTTACATCATTTTATATGTTAAGGTTTTATGCCATGACTTGTGTTTATGAACCATGAAAGGTTGGGTATGAAAATGTTTGAAGATCACATTCCCATATTTATTCTCTTTTTCTTTCATACGATAATAAATTGATATATTCTATTTTTACCCTCATTGAGAATCTTATCTAACTTTTTTAGGATTCATTTCCACATGTTAGGAATAATGGTTTTAAGTAGGGGTACTAAAGGGGATGATCATTATGAGAAACATTGAAGATCTTTCACCAGAATAGAAATTCATGTTCCATGTTTCCAAATGAACTAAACTATTATGTTCCTCGGGAATGTGTTTGTTTAATTTAATGAATATTTTTCTAAAAATCTTTAATATCAATGTATGAAAATTTGGGGTCATTATAGCCATTGACTGTTAATACATGTGAATCTTCGGTAGATTCCTTCTAAATGTATGTTGTTTTTATGATTTTCTATAAATCCCCATATATTAACAATTTCAAATATTTAAACACCAATTATGACTAAATGTAACACCACAAGTTTTTCTAAAAATAAATTGAAATGCTTGGAATTTTGTTTAAAGTAGATATTTATAAGTATCCTTTAAACATAATTTTACTGCTTATAAGTTTTGAATTTCAAAAAATGGTCATCTACAATTGTGTTTAGTATGTTATTTGGAGTCTATTGGAACCAACTTTTTTGTGAATAGTAACATACCCTTATGATTAGAAATATGAATAGTAATATGACCCTAATGAATGGTAAAATGTATTATTATTTTATTTTCTTAATGCTTCAAGATAATAACATCTGGAATAATTTTCAATATGATATAAAAGCAGTTATAGTTTTTAAAGAATTAATTTTTGAATTAAGTATGATTTTATTTAAAAATTAAATTAATAATATTTAGAAAATTATTTTCAAAAAATGGACTTCATTTTTTAATTATCCAATTCAATAAAGGGTTAGAGTGAATTTTGGGGATTTTTCTAAAACAGTTGATTTTTCAGTGGATAGTAAAAAATACAGTTTTTAGTTTCGATGTGTTAATGACGTCATTAATTATGTAATAATGATGTCATAAATCTGGTAGACTTGTGTATAGTTAAATAAGATGTGAGGTTTCCCAAGTGTCTTATACCATGGGAAAATACCATGGGAAAGCCCATGGTTTTGCAAATACCACTCATGAGGTGTCCCTTGGAATGTATTAAAATATTCCTTTACTTTTCCTATAAATACCAACCCATTCCTTCATTAACTTCATTCTCAATTCCTCCACAATTAAGATCTGGACCCATTACCTTTCTATTAGTCCTCCCAAGGTTTCCTCAAGCCCCCAAGGTCCCAACCTTCAAGTTCTAAGGGTTACTCTACAAGGTAAGAAAATTCTCAATTTCTTTCGTTTTCCATTCAAGTTCACTTTTATGTGGTATAACTTTAAACGTTTCCATACCATGTTATTATTTCCTTCTTATTTATGATATATTATATATTATGATTCATTTTTGGATTGGTGACCCTTGTCCCCTCTCTTTTTAATATTTTCTAAAAACCATGTTGCGTAGCCGTTAGGCTGCCATATTTTTGTAAGAGATTTATCAATTATTCTTTTATTTTGAGTTCCTTTATTTTCATATTCTTTCTTCATCACTTCTTACCCAATAGGAATGAAATCTCCATAAATAATGTATATTTTTAATTTTCTCATGTTCGTGGAAAATTAATAATCATTATTCTTCTCCTCTCCCACTTATCAAATAAATTAAAAACATTGTCTGTGATGTGTCAAATTACCGACATCGTGGACGATGTGATTTCATTTTTCATTAAATACATCAAGTATGGTCATGAAAACATTTTTATGGTATAACAAGGTTATAATATATGTATTATGTATCATCCATGCTTCTGTAATTCTTTTGTACACATGGTTTTAATTTATAAAACAAAATGAAGTCGTTATTATCAAAGAACCACTAAAATGATCTAAACAAACCTCATTAATGTTTTAACTTATGAATCATCATCATGTAATAATTCAAAATAATAAATGGTATAAATTATGGTAATTTAAATATTTAAATACCTTTCCATTCCAATTCTGGATTTTCACATCCAATCGACAAGAACATCCATCATGAACCAATCTTGGAAATCATGTAAAGAACTCACCCAAAAATAGTGCAAGGAGCCAAATACTAACAATTAATGGGTGAAATGATGTTATGAAATGATCATATAAGATTTTATAAAAATTAAAACTTTTTTGAAAATACTAATAACACTCTTTTCATAATTATACAGAAAGTTTAAACAAGTTTTAAGTAAGACAAACTCGTGGTAAGGGAATCCTTAACAAGATTTCCATTATTTGGGTTAACCTTATACTTCATTATTTATGTGATATTGAAAGTGTTTGTGTAATTAGTTTTGTTTATATTATGATTAATTATGTGTACTTACAGTTTATATACATATTCCATCCACACTATTAAGTTTCACTTCAATTTAATGATATTTATAATGGATTTTTCTTTTTAAAATCCTCTTTTAAAATTTTGTTTTATGGAATTCAAAAGCAATGTTCTTATGTAATTATTCATGTTGTATGATTATGTTCTGGTTATTGGGTATTTTTTATGATGAATTTTGGGACCTATATCTCCCTCCAATGCATTGGGTATGTGTAAGTTGGAGGTCTGTCGTATGGTTACTCCAAGTGTAACTGTGATGGTTACACAAATTGTAAGGTAGCTGTGAGGGTTACAAATTATAAGGTACACGATAGGGTTACAAGATTGTGTAAGTAATTACCAAGATACCTTTATGGTTCTACATATGTTCTTATGTATTGCGAAAATCTCATGTTTCACAAAGTAAGTATATATATGTATATACAAGTGATAAGTATCTTTTGAAAATGATTTCATACGACTAATGTGTTCTTCCCTTCTTTTTATATCCCTTACTGGGATTTTGTGATCATCCCAAGTTTTAAATGATTTTCACAGGTAAATGGATGTGTAAGAAAACGATGTATTCCATGTTAAATGTTTAAGAATTTTCAAGGAGACGTGTTTTATGTTTTAATGTTTTATAATTTGATAAAAATGGAAACTATTTTTATGGTATCCACTCTGTAACAATGTGTAATGTTATGAATGTATTATGTCCCAATTCTCTAAATCTTTAAACTTTAAAAGACCCTAAATGTAAAGTAAGTGTTTTATTGACTAAATTAAAGATTATGTATGTAATAAGTTTGGATCCTTATAGTTAGTATCAGAGGATGGTTTTGATAACTTTAGGGGTTAGGATGATGTTAAAATAATACCGTAAATAATTTTTACTCTATGATTAATTTGAAATGTTTTAGCATTTAAAGATTACCATGTCGCTTCATCTAAGATATGTTTGTTCAGAATGGTTTTCTATATAAGGAATAGCGATGTTGAATAGGAGAGGCACCGATAGAATGACATCCTTTCGGATCTACAGCCCAGAATGGTAGTCATTGGAACCGATCAATTTGTGACAATAATGGATCAGTTAATGCAGGAAATAATTGGTGGTGGAATTGATGCAAGAGAACCAATAGAGGTACCACAATGAAACATGAAAATAGTTAAACATTTTATGATAAAACACCCTCCTGCATTCAATGGATCTTTTGACCCAGTAGCAGTTGAATGATGGATCAAATCCCTTGAAAAGATATTTGTTGTTATGGGATGCTTAAAAAATCAAAAGGTAAGTATTTCCATTTATCATTTTGAATTTTAAGCTGATCAGTGGTGGTAAATGGTAAGTAATATCAAGGGTATAGATTATTTTGATGCCTTAGAGTAGGATGAATTTAAAAGTCTTTTCTTTTAAAAATATTTTCCTAAGGTGGTCAGACTTTGGATGGAAAATCAATTCTTTGAATTGAAGAATAATGAAGAGGATTTAGTGGATGTGTATGAGGAAAACTTTACCCGACTAGTGAGGTATGCTCTAAATATTATTATGGATCTTGATAACAAAATCAACCTATTTTACTCAGGATTGAAGCCAAGGTATCAAAGGGCATTGGCCTCCCGTGAATTAAAAAGTTATGAGAAACATGTTCGTTGTGATTAGAGGGTAGAGATGGAGTTTGCTAATGATCACATGCATTTTGGAAACAATGAGAAGAATAGGTCTAGATGGAAAGTGATGGGTAAGAATCAACCAAATAAATATGATGGTAATAAAATCCAATTTCCAGTTTTTGAAAATTTTGGCAAGAAACACCCTGGGGAATTTCTTATCAAAACTAGGAAGTGTTTTAAATGTAGTAAGTTTGGACATATGGCTCTACATTTCAAAAAAAATGATCCTAAGAATAATATTGACAAGAAAACTATAAAGTTTTTTAAATTTTGTGAGATGGGTCATTATGAAAATGCCTTCCCAAAGAGAGATCTAAATGATGTAAAGAAGCCATACTATAAGCATAAAGGTGAATTGAGATCCTTTCAGACTACGTTAGTAGATGTCAGGTCATCCAATGAAGTTGTATCAGGTATTTTGTTTGTTCAATCAGATTTTTATAAATTTTTGTATGATACGAGGTCTACACATTCCTTCGTCTCTGAGAAATTTTTTGGTAAATTGGAAATATCACCTCAAAAAATGAGACCAGAACTTGTTGTTAAAACACCAAGGGGAAATATTATAGTAAAGAGTAATTATAAGAATATTTCTATTATGGTCGGTGGAAATAATTTACCCACAAACCTTATTGTTTTACCCTTAGTTGAGTTTGATGTTATTCTGAGAATAGATTGGCTTTCTATTTATCTTGAAAAGATTAACTATAGATCTAAAGAAGTTTTTTTTCAGAAAGAGTTTCAGTTTGTATACAAGAAGGAACCCATCCAATTGATAAAATATTAGGAATCTGAGAAAATATTGAAATATGGAAATGAAATTTATCTTGATCATATTGTTGAAAACAAGGGAACTATTCAGATTTATGAAGTTCTAGTGGTAAATGAATACCTTGATGTTTGTCCTGATGAGTTACCTGGTGTCATACCTGATCGGGAAGTTGAATTCACAATTGACTTATTTCCTGATGCTAAGCCAATTTCAAAACCCCCTTATCGTATGGATCAAATAGAACTTCTTGAATTGAAAAATCAGTTGCAGTATTTTCCCAATAAAAGATTCATTCATCCTATCACTACACCATGGGGAGATCCTATTTTGTTTTTTAAAAAGAAAGATGGTCCCTTGAGACTTTGCAATGATTATAGAGCTTTGAATAACATCACTGTTAAAAACAAGTACCCTTTGCAAGTGTGATTTTTGGTTGCAACTGATTTCTTTTCTTGGGAACATTGTAAATAAAGATGGAATAATAGTTGATCCTGTCAAAAAAAAAGTAGTTGATGAATGGCCAAGACCCAAAAATGTTATAGATATTCATAGTTTTCTTGGATTATCCAGTTATTACCAAATTTTTGTTAAGAACATTGCTCGGTTATCTAGCTCAATAACTAAGTTAACCTGGAAAGGGGATAAATTTGTTTGGACAGAAGAATGTGATGTTTGTTTTTAGGAACTGAATAAGAGATTGGTGAATGCTCCGGTTTTGGCCTTACCTCCCTGAAATGGTGAGTTTTTCATCTACAGTGATGCTTTTTTAAGGGACTTGGTTGTGTTTTGATGTAGAATTATCAGGTAATTGCCTATGCTTCGAGACAACTTAAACCTCCTGATCTAAATTATCCCTCACATTATTTGGAATTGGTAGCTGTGGTTTTTGCTTTGAAAATTTGGAGGCATCATTTATACGGAACCAAATGTAAAATATATACTAACCATAAAAGTCTGAAGTATATATTCTCTCAGAAGGAATTAAACATGAGGCAGAGAAGATGGCTTGAACTAGTAAAGGATTATGATTGCACGATCAATTAACATCCTGGAAAATCAAACAAAGTGGTGGATTCTTTGAGTCAGAAACATCATGCATCATTAACCATGTTACATTTGGAACATTATCCTTTGATTTTTGATTTGATAAATTTTGGATTAGAATTTGCTGGTGCATGGAATACATCTGTTTTGTTTCAGGTTTCAGTGCAGTCTTCATTGTCAGACCAAATTAAGTGAGTGCAGAAGGAAGACTGTGAGCTACAGAAAAAGGTGGAATTGGTTAAAATTGGTCAGTTTCTAGAATCTAATAATGATAAAGATTGTGTTTTGAGATTTTGAAAAAGGTTGTGTGTGCCTAGTGATTCTCAGTTGAAGAAATATTTGTTGTCTGAAGCTCATAGTTCTACATTTTCAGTTCATCCTGGTAGTACTAAGATGTATAGATACCTTTGAGAGTTTTATTGGTGGGATGGAATGAAAAGAGATATTGCGGATTTTACCATGAAATGTTTGACATGTCAACAGGTTAAAGTAGAGCTGCAGTTACCGAAGGGGATTCGTCAACCTTTTCCAGTGCTAGAGTGGAAATAAGAGAATGTATCCATGGAATTTGTGGTGGGACTAACTAAGACATCTTGAGGTAATAATGAAATTTGGGTTATTGTGGATCGACTGACAAAATCTGCACATTTTATTTCTATTCGAGATACAATGTCTTTGGATCAACTTTCTCGAATATACCTTAAGGAGATTGTCAGGTTACATAGAGTTCCTCTTTCTATTATATCTGATCGGGATCTCAGGTTCACTTATAACTTTTTTAAGGGACTTTAGAAGTCATTGGGCACAAAGGTAAATTTCCTTATAGCTTTTCATCCTCAATCAGATGGGCAGTCAGAATGAAGGATTTAGACTTTCTAGGATATGCTTTGAGCTTGTTCAATGGACTATTAGGGAAGTTAGTATCAATATCTTTCCTTAGTTGATTTTTCTTATAATAATTGTTTTCATTCCAGTATTTAGATGGAACCTTTTGAGGCTTTGTATGGGAAGCGGTGTCAGACTCCATCGTTTGGGGATGAAGTCAGTGAGAGAAAGTTGATGGGGCCAGAATTAGTGGAGAAAGTGGCTGAGAAAGTGAAGATGATCCAGCATCACATGAGGACAGCTCAGAGCAGGCATAAAATTTATGTAGGTAACAGAAGGAAAGACTTCTCTTTCAAGGTAGGTGACCATGTTTTCCTTAAAATCTTTACTTGGAAAGGTGTGATGTGTTTTGGTAATAAAGGAAAGCGAAGTTCACGGTTTATCGGTCCTTTTTATATTTTGTAGAATGTTGGAAGAGTTGCATACCGAGTAGCTTTGCCTCCATGTTTGTCTTAGGTACACAATGTTTTTCATGTTTTGATGTTGAGAAAGTATGTGCCAGATTCATTACATGTCTTGAGCCCAGAAGTAGTTCAGTTGGAAGAGAACCTTTCATATGAATAGAAATCAGTTCATATTCTTAATTGAAGGGAACTGGTATTGTAGAATAAAGTAATCCACCAGGTAAAGTTTTTGTGGAAAAACCATATGGTTGAAGAAGCATCATGGGAGTCTGAAAATTCTATGAGGGAAAGGTATCCTCACTTGTTTGATAAGTAAATAAAACTACAAGGACGCAATTACCAGAAGGTGGGGATAATGTAACACCCCAAGGTTTCCTAAAAATAAATTGAAATTCTTGGAATTTTGTTTAAAGTAGATATTTATAAGTATTCTATAAACATAATTTTTCTGCGTATATGTTTTTAATTTTGAAAAATTGTCATCTACAATTTTGTTCGATATGTTATTTGGAGTCTATTAGAGCCAACTTGTTTTTTGGGGAATAGTAACACACACTTACGAATAGTAATATGAATAGTAATATGAATAGTAATATGAATAGTAAAATGACCCTAATGAATGGTAAAATTTATTATTAGTTTATTTTATTAATTCTTTAGTATAATGACGCCTTGATTAACTTTTCAATATGATATAAAAGCAGTTATAGTTTTCAAATAATTAATTTTTGAATTAGGTATGATTTTATATAAAAATTAAATTAAATATATATAGAAAATAATTATTAAAAAATTTACTTTATTTTTGAATTTTACATGCCGATAAATGATTAGGGTGAATTTTGGGGATTTTTCTGAAATTTTTGATTTATCAGTGAATAGTAAGAAAAATACAGTTTTTACTTTCGGTGTGTTAATGACATAATTAATGATATAATAATGATGTCATAAATCTGGTTGACTTGTGTATAGTTAAATAATATATGAGGTGTACCAAGTGTCTTATACCATGGGAAAATACCATGGGCAAGCCCATGGTTTTTCAAATACCACTTATGAGGTGTCCCATGGAAATTATTAAAATATTCCCTTAATTTTTCTATAAATACCAACCCATTCCTTCATTAACTTCATTCCCAATTCCTACTCAATAAAGCTATGGCCTCCGTAACTTCCAAGTAGTCCTCCCAAAGTTTTCTAAAGCCCCCAAGGTCCCAACCTTCAAGTTCTAAAGGTTACTCTACAAGGTAATAAAATTCTCAATTTCTTTCTTTTTCCATTCAAGTTCTCTTTTATGTGGTATAACTTTCAAGGTTTCCATAACATGTTCTTATTTATTTCTTATTTATGATCTATTATATATTTTGATTAATTTATGGATGGGTGACACGTGTTCCCTCTATTTTTAATATTTTCTAAAAACCATGTTGCGTAGCCGTTAGGCTGTGGAATTTTTGTAAGGTATTTGTCAGTTATTATTTTATTTTGAGTTCATTCTTTTTCTTATTCTTTCTTCATCTCTTCTTACCCAAGAGTCATGAAATCTCCAAAAATAATGTATATTTTGGAAGTTCTCATGTTCATGGAAAATTCATCATCCTTGTTCTTCTCCTCTCCCACTTATCGAAGAAATTAAAAAACATTGTCCATGATGTGTCAAATTATCCATCATGAACCAATCTTGGAAATCATGTAAATAACTCACCCAAAAATAGTGCAAGGAGAAAAATACTAACAATTAAAGGGTAAAATGATGTTATGAAATGATAATATAATATTTTGTAAACATAAAAATGTTTCTTTAAAATAATAATAACACTCTTTTAACCCTTATACAGTAAGTTTAAACAAGTATTTTGTAAGACAAACCAGAGGTAAGGGAATCCTTAACCTAATTTCCATTCTTTGGGTTAACCTTATACTTCATTATTTTTTTTTTATTAAAATTTTTTATGTAATTTCTTTTGTTTATATTATGCTTAATTATGGGTACTTATAGTGTATATACATATTCAATTCACTATATTAAGTTTCACTTCAATTATATGATATTTATAATGGATTTTTCCTTTTAAAATCCTCTTTTAAAATTCTGTTTACAGAATTCAAAAGCAATGTTTTTATGTAATTATTCATGTTGTATGATTATGTTCTAGTTATTGGGAATTTTTTATGATGAAGGGTGGGACCTATATCGCCCTTCAATTCATTGGGTATGTGTAAGTAGGAGGTCATTTGTATGGTTACTCCAAGTGTAACTGTGATGGTTATACAAATTGTAAGGTAGCCGTGAGGGTTACAAATTATAATGTAGCCGAGAGGGTTCCAAGATTATATAAGTAATGCCCCAAGATACCTTTATGGTTCTTCTTGTGGTCTTATATATTGTGGAAATATAGTGTTTTACTAGGTACCTATATATATACAGGTGATAAGTATGTATATTGATAATGATTTCATATGACTAATGTGTTCTTCCCTTCTTTTTATATCCCTTACTGAGATTTTGTGTTCATCCCAAGTTTTAAATGATTTTTAATAGGTTAATGTATTTGTAATACAAAGAATGATTCCATGTTAAATTTTGAATACTTTTCAAGGAGTCGTGTTTTATGTTTTAATGTTTTATAATTTGAAAAAAATGGAATCTATTTTTAGGTTATCCACTCTGTAACAATGTGTAATGTTATGAATGTATTAAGTCCCAATTCTCTAAAGCTCTGAACTTGAGAAAATCCACAATGTAAAGTAAGTGTTTTCTTGACTAAATTCAAGATTATGTATGTAATAAGGCTGGTTCTTTATACTAAATATCACCCCCTACAGGTCAATCTATACCATTTTAGTGGAAAACATGGGTTTTAATTGATTTTAGGGGTTCCCCATTCAGAAATCTTGATCACACATCGTGTAGTTTTATAACACACATAATGATTTCATCAAGTTTGAGGAAGATTATTTTTTAGAAATAAATTCCACGTATAGAGTAAAATATATATATATATTGGAACTCATTCATGTAGTTTTGTAACTATCTAGAAATCTTGTGTAGGGTAAAATGGTCTTGTAGAGTACATGGCCAGACCCTCGTGTGGGTTGCACACCGTGCATAGGTACAGAGCCAGGTGAAGTACATTTAGAGTCCATGTGAGGTATAGGGGAAGGTACCCCATGTAGAGTGTAGACCATTTACATTATCAACACATTCTTTATTAGGGTTTATACATGTCATTTTTTCCTGGAGTACAAGGTCGTGTGGGGATTTGGGAGCACACGTTATGTACTAGGATATGAATGTCATGTACTTCCCATTGTTCCCATTCATAAGGGTTTTTCATATCATTACACATTGGAGTTTTAATTTTATACATTAGTTTTCCATTTTCTATATACTTCTACATAAAATGTGATGGTATAACACTTGAGGTGATTGGATGACTTTTGGGTGGCGTTTCATGATTTTTTCTAAATGGATTTTTTTCCATTGGTAATAAAAACAACTTGTGTCCTAAGAGTGAGACCTAGATATAATATGGGACAAAATCCATGTAACAAGACAAATGATTTTTTATATTTCCCTTGAGGATGTTCCCTTCAGATATGTTCCCTTCTGGTCTGGGAGACCTTGAGGTTATTTGTTTCTGAGGATCCCTTGTTGGCTACCACTACTTATGTTTCAACATGGATGAAATTGTGTAGGATTCCCTAATCTTATTACTATTTTAGAGGGTCCCCTAAGGGACACATTCATTTACATTCTCACTTAAGGAATCCATTATAGTATTCTTTTCACATGTTAACCATTTTGAGGATCCCATGAAACATTCCCTTTCTCACGTACTTGTTCATTAAGTGTCCCATGTAAGATGCCTATTCCTACATACCATTCTAATGATACCATGTAGGATGCCTATTTTTACTTACCTCTAATCACCCCATGTATTAGCCCTCTATTTACATTCACTAATGTGTATCTCGGGTATGATTCATCTTTGAGTTAAAACATGATGGACTCAGTTGGTGGCTAAGGATAAGTGTCGCAATGATAACTTTAGCATTTTAGAATCCTTTTCACCTATTAACCATTTTGTGGATCCCATAAAACATTCCTCTACCTATTTAATTTTTCATTAAGTGTCTCATTGTAGGAAACTTTTCACCTACTAACCATTCTGAGGATCCCATGAAACATGCATATACCTACATAATTTTTCATTAAGTGTCCCATGTGATACCCCTATTCCTATGTACCATTCTATGGATCCTGTGTAGAAAGACTTTGTTTACTTACAACCAATGATCCCATGTATAATCCTTCTATTTAGCTTCACTAATGTGTGTCTCGATTATGATTCCTCTTTTTGTTATAACATGATGGACTTATTCAATGCCCAAATGTTTGATCGATCCAGATCCAGTATGTAAAGTTTGGGTATATATGGTAGTGTGTGTAACCTTAGAACCCATATCAAAATTGTGAACCTCTGAAAATATGAATATAGTGGTGGGTTCAAGAATCCATCCAACCTCACACTTTTATTTATGCATTCAATTGATTTACTTCTAATGAAATAATGACTACCAAAGGTTGTTCCTGGTTTTTGGATGATGAGTCAAACGCGAAGTGACGCTTATCATTAGGATGCCTGGATCTATTTCATGGGATTTGTATTATTCATTTAATGGTATTCCTATATGTATTTAATGGGATCTATATTCTGGTCCATTTTATTTTTATATTATTCTATTAGGATGCCTGGATGTATTTCCTGGGATCTAGATTTTGTACCCTTACTAATGATATTCGGGCATGGAGTTTCTTGATTATGATATTCGAGTATCGAATCCATATGATTTGGATACATGGGCATGGAGAACGTTTTGACTATACTTAGGGATAATTACATTCTACCAAGTGATATGAATGAATATGTTCTCCCATATTAATTAGTGGATACTTTTGGTTGACATAACAGTAAAAATAGCTATAATGAAATATACATGGAGATGATTACACTCAATTGGGTGATGGGGATTGTTACATCCTCCCTTATCAGATATATAAAGGGTTGGGAAAGAAATCTTACTAGTGATCTCTCCTTATAAATCACCTAGGGATTAAACACTTATGGATTACCTAAGTCACAATGTCATGACCACCTATAGACTGAGACCTAGGTATCAAACATTTGACATGATTTACATGGTAATCATGGAAATAATCTAGTATAATACCAAATTTATAGGTGTTTCCATTGGAATTTGGAATCTGTATTTATTGTTATTGAATTATACTATGGGAGAACAGAGGGATAAGAAATGTATCCCCCTATGGTGATATAGCTTTATGAGATATATTTTTGGTGTTGGCTGAAGCATGTATTATTTATTGGGATTATGGAACAAGATATCATATTAATTATACATAAAATGAGTGGTTGGACATATAGCTCAATGTCCTTTTTAAAGGATGTCCATATGATAGTAATTGGGGACCCAAGGATCGACTACTGTTGATTTGTGTTATTTTTCACCTTTCTCAAATATATTCATATTTATGTATATCTTTATATTTATGGGAATATCTATGTACACATATAAATAAAAATATACATGATTTCACCATTTCCAAATTGATCAGGATCAGAGACCCATGGATGGAATATGGTTTCACATGGTGTCTTTTTTATTTCTGGTTGTATCTTAGATAGGTTCAGAATATTACCTAAGCAATCCCTTATTATAGAATATTTAAAGGTTCAACATTGGGTGTCCCACTAATTTTATTTCTCACCCCTATAAAAGAACCTTGGTGTGTGTGAAAACCTTATGTATTTTTCAGGTTGATTATAGAAACTTGATGGATATGGTAGAGTCCCACGATTAAATCATTGAGCAGAGCCACTCATGTGAATTATTTTGACTAGGTTGGAGAATCATGGTAAAATCTTGCAGATTGGTTATGTGTTTTTCCCCATTTTTATTAAAAAACCCCTAAAAATTATTTTATTTTTCTTTATCAACTTAATTATGAATGGAAGGCTTAGTGGGTGACCTATGTTTTAGGTATTAATTAGTTATTTGGGATTTTATAGAACATAATTTAATATTACATTATGTCATATTTCTTTTATTTACTTCTTCCTCACATTGTTTATATGATATTATGGATTCTATTTGGTTATTTCCACTTTTTACTCTGTTATAAGGGTATATTATCCTCACATTACCACCTTTAAACACTCTATTCTATTCAAAAACCCCTGGTGTATAGGGTATTGTTCTTGAGATCTTGTGGTGAACTGGCTCGAGGCACCTATTTAGTGGTACCAATGTCAGGACATTACAAGTTTGACCGGGTAATGTATTGGAATTCTCATTCTATATTAGTATCTATAATTGTTAGAATTACCATGAAATATTTACATTCTTATTATCATTGGATGTTATATTTCCCCTTAATAACCATATTAGTTATCATGGATATTCTTATGAGATAAACTATATATCATTTCTATAAAAAATATATTACATTTAAAGTTATAGGATTGTCTTGGGTAATTATTATTAATATATGTTCCTTACTCAATATAGATATTTATTGATAAGGAATGTTTTTCGTGAATTAAATCAATCATTTGATATACAAGGAAAACATTAATTAAGGATCATATCCCTTTAGTAGACATTGATGATAATAATATAAGAATATAATAAAGTTATGGTTAGGAAGATATAATGTGGTTTTACTAACAATAAATCCCTAACATTATAATAAATGTGGGAATCGTCATGGAATAGATGTACTTATGGGTAATAACTTTGAAATATCCCCATCTGGATTGACTTGATCATTTCCTGGTATATGATAGTGGGCCTTACAGTGCACCTGGTATGACACTCCTTGGGGATATTATTATGATAATTCATATTTACTTTAATGGCCATTATGAATTATTTTAATAAATTATTACAATTTAAGACCTTGGTCACACCTAAGTTGTCTTATATCGAAAATTAGGTGTCATGATATAGACATCCTATAAATGATTATATGGGTTCCCACTATTATTATTCTTTATCATGCTATACTTATTTGTATTATTTAATGTTTGGAACTGGGGTGAATCATGTTTACACTAAATATGATGGGTGTATGTCAAGATTTATGATATTTTTTGATAAATTAATGGAAATAAAACACATTGGTTTAGTATATGTTTCTATGAAAAGATTATTTAAGGAAAATGAATTTATATTTTGTGAACATAAATTTAATTTTATTAGTAACTTTAATTGTTCATATTTTCATTAATGTTAAGATAATTATTGATTATTAAAATTTGCTACGATAAAGTAATTATATTAATAGTTTTTTTAAAGGATAAACCACATGATAGGTGAAATAACTCATCACATCTGGTGAGGTTGTGCATCTTGACCCATAACTGAAGGGTGACAAGTGTGTTACACCTAACACTGGATTATGTGATTTCCTAAAAAGTATGAAAATTTTTTATGTAAATATTTTGATGAATAAATAATATTATTTTTAGGCAACATATTATAGGATCAATTTATTCAACTTTTGGAAGATTAATGATATTTCAAAAGTGTTTTAAACTCAAATATATTGTTTTTTGGGAAAATCTAAGATTAAACTTTGTTTGGAATTTTAATGAAATATATATAATTTTCCATATAATTGTTTATACATGATGGTAACCATCATAGTTTTTGATAATACATAAAGAAACTAATAATTATTTATGATCAATTAGAATTTTATTTTAGTTCTTGAGGCATAGAATTTCATCTTCCATACTCATAATTTGGAGTAAAAGATGAATTTGTGGGTTAAATTTATTAAATAATGAAATTATACATATCAAGTAAGAATATTTATATTGGTTCCTAGTCTAGATTGTAAATGAAACCCTATACTTAGGAATGTGATCTTGAACAAAAATATTTTCCCATTACCTTCATAACAAATGAATCGATGGTATTTTAACTCATCATAGATTTTTTGTTTTGTGGTTACTGACTTTCTCTTGATCATTCAATTTCATGTGATCGATTATGACTACCACCCTCAATCATTATTGTTTCAATACACTTTTTTCCATGTCCATATATTCACTTCTCAACTATAGTACCCTTGAAGTAAATCTAGTTATTTTTTGTATTATGGATGACCTTTTGCATTTCACTTTCTCTCTTGTAATAGAGTGTTTTTTATCCCTTTTTATGATGTGGGTTTCAAACAAATGTATTTTTAGATGAAAAGACATTGATTTAAAAGAGGAATTTCAAATTATGAGGTTGAAATTTATTGAAGGTAGGGATAATTTAACACCCCAAAATTATAAAATAAGAACATTTTGTTCGATAAAGTACACTATATAGAAAAACAATCATAAATGACCCACAAAATTTATTTAATTAAATTATATTTCTCTGATAGTGTGTTGCACATGCTACCCCGAGTCTAAATGAATCTTATTATAATATACCATTATAACCTAGTAATAAAATTTTTATTTATGAATATAACTAAATAAATTATCAAAATTATATTGTTTAAAAATGTGTAAAAAAGCTAACATGTTTATCTATTGATTATAAATAAATTATGAATTTTTTCGAAAAAAGAATGGTTTTCTAATAAAATGTTATTTTATTAAATGGAAGTATCATTGTTCTTATCTCATACAATTTATAATTCATTTTTACCACATTAGGAAAATTTATTTTAAAATAATGAAAATAATTATGGAAATAATAATGTCAAAATTATGTTATTGTGAATTTTTTAGAATGTTTTGAAATGATTAATATTTTAATAAATTGTGAAAAATACTAGTTTTTTATTTAGAACATCTATTTTGATTAAATCATTTAAATGTTAAATTTTGATTTTAAATTATTTTAAATGTAAAATTAAATAAATAATATTAAAATAAATACAATTTTTCTCATTGCAATCAATTCCATATTGAATTTTGATATTAAAACATTATATATATTTGAGAATTTTTACATTTGAAAACCACTTTTTCATCACATCTATGGTTTTTTATATATTAAACTCTGCTACATATATAAATATAATTGTGGGAAACGCATTACATATTTTTAATAATAATTATTAATATTATATCATATCGTTTTATTAATTTTTTATCTTAATGAATAGTAAAAATAGTAAAAATTATTTAGCATGGTTAAGGTGAAAAAAAGTTTAACAAGGGGTTAATATAAAGTATAATGTCTAAAATGACTCCCAAGTACTAGTATAAAATATATTTCATGTCCATATATTGACCCTTATTATCATAGGCTCAATTTTAAGGTTCTTATAGGACACTTTTGTAAATAACCATATTTTAATGAAGTTGCGTTTCATTTTTTCAATTTAAATACTTGGTTCAATTTTTGTAAATATACACTACAACCTAAGAAAGTCCCCTAGAGTTTTTTAAGCATGTTCGAAGCATGAATTTCCAAGAAATTTTAAAATTACTGGGACACATGGTTAGTAGAATATGTGCGGCCCAGACTGCATGGTATCATCTAACCATATAGGGTGAAACAGAGGTACAGCAAGAGATTCATGGTCTGAATGAAACCATGAAACTCTAGGGGCACAATAGTGTGATTATTTATAGACATTTGATATAGGTATTTCTAAATATTTGAGCACAATCAAGGAAACTTTGTTCCATAACTATGTGGGGAAAATCCTTAAGTAGTGACATCAACAAGGTTGGCGCACAATTTGGCCAACTGTGTAGCCAAACCATGAACCCTTGTATTTTAGGTTGAAATAAAATTTTTACCCCTAATTTAAATTATGACCCTTTATTTCATCCTCCCTTCTTCCTCTGATGTATGAAACTCATTCTTCTCTCTCAAGGATTATCCTTTTCCCCAAACTAGTCATTGAGTTAAATCATGCATCCAAAATTGAAATCAAGATCCCTCGAAAGCATCAGATTCATATCGGTAAGAAAAATGATCATATCCCTTACTATTTATGTATATCTTCATATCCGTTTTACAATTTAGGTTCAAAATATTTTTCTCTATTTTTAGGGATTTGGACTATTTCTTCAAATTCACTCATCCTACATCAAATATGAGGCCACCATTATATAAGGAGTCAACAATGTTTCTAAGGTATGTGGTATTGTAATTTTACCTAATAGTTTTCGTGTTTTCATAATTTTTCATTATGACACATGTTGACCTTTTCTATGCATCACCATTTAATTGAGTTATTCATATTAAATTGATCAATGCACCTTGATATATTAATTCTGATCCTTGTTTAATAGGTTATTGGATGTTGACCTCAGTTATAGACACCCCTTAAGTATTCCAATCAGTGTTTTCCTTTTTAGATAATTTATTAATTTCATAAAACCCCTTCTAAGTTTTTGGATTATATTTTAAAGGGAATTTCCCCTATTTTATAATTTTTTAATGAACCCAAGGCACCTATTACGTCCTTGGCCCAGCTTATAATTGGTATTTCCCATGTAGGTAATTTCCCTTTTTCCATGGAACCTCTTTAAATGACTCTTTGGAAATATAACATGAGTTTCCATGTTTAGATAATTAAATATGTTATATGATGTGGCCTTTAGATGATTCTTCCATACCCATAAATTAAATAAAATGGTTGAAATGAAATGTAGTGTCATGGACACACCTATTGTTGCATATTTTATTGAATGATTAATATGAATTGTAATGTATTATAAGAATTGTAATTGAATAATGAGATACATTAGAGGTAATGACTAATGTATTATACAATAAATATAATTATTCCTTGGTTTTGTATATGGGATGATGATAAGGGTTTAGTTGGTCTTGCTGGTTATATTCTCCCGTACATCAGGTGTTGAACATGCCATCTCAAAACAATGACGCTACTTGGACAATGTGAATGATGCACCACAACCCTTGTTCGAGGGTTGACATGATGGAACAGTCAAAATTCTGAGTGTCGAGCATGACTTCTCTCACTATTTATGGGATTTAGGGTGTGTACCCTTCTTCTTAAGACTATAGGCTGGTTTATACTAGTTATGGATGACTGAGTTACACCCGGTTCCATCCAGCACCTAGTATTCCAGGTATATGGACACTTAGATATTTATAAACTTGGTTCATATATGAGGATGAAATATATAACTAATATATATATATTATTACTGCATATATAGTGACTGGTCCTTTATATATTTCAGTCATGAGTTAAAGAATTTACAACCTCCAGGATTCCTTTTGCAACTTTAATGAGACGTTATTTATTATTTTAGTTTTTTTAGTTAATTATTTATAACTACACACTATTTAGATATGATCACTGCATGGATTAATTCTATAAATGTTTTATGTTGGTGGCCTATTGGGATTTTATCTAACACCCTACTAAGGATCCCATTGGTACCAAACAAGATTATATAACTGTATGAATGGATAAAGGTAAGAACCTTGATTTAGATCCTTGATATACATTAATAATATATGGATCATAAGAGTAGTGAGATGGTCATATTCTTGATATTATAGTAGATATGTTTTTTCCATTTTTGTACTTTTGTGTAGCATGGTTGTATATGCATGTCCCATGTTTCTATTTTGAATATCATCATTCCATGCATCCATGTATATGAAACTTGGATTATTCTTATTTTGTTATTTACTTACTTATTATTCTGATTCTTATTTATTTTGTCTACTATTCATATGATTCTCTTGTTATATGTTTCTAGTTTAATTCATAGTGATACTCTAGAAAAAGGGTATAACATCCCCACCATACCACATTATACCCTCACCACTAGTTATCAGCACCTTGTATATGAGGAGGAGTTCTTGATTCCATGTGACATACCAACTTAGGGCACGGGTTAAGTGGATCCTAGGATAGGCTGTTAAAAAGTGGTGTTAGAGCTTTATTTTCCTTCACCTTACCATTTGGGTATTATAAAAGAGATTATGATTTAATGGGAATTGTAATTGATCATGTTTCAAGACGTATCTGTCCCATCTAAAGGGGAAACCCAAATTACATGGGATGGGAAATTGTATTCATTGATTATTCCATTTATGGATGATATGACATCATTATTGGGTGACATACATTC
Source organism: Viscum album (assembly GCA_963277665.1). Taxonomy (NCBI): domain Eukaryota; kingdom Viridiplantae; phylum Streptophyta; class Magnoliopsida; order Santalales; family Viscaceae; genus Viscum; species Viscum album. Next base: position 1,041,991,372 of record OY728165.1, read on the forward strand.
CTTATGATGTTATTTATATTGGTAATATTGAAATGGTGATTTATTTTAGCTTGGTCTGATTAAATGAGGGAATTTCATTTCATATATCATTAAAAGAACAATATGAATAATAATCCATGGATTTTTTCATGCCACATTTACATTCAACATCTAGTTTCTGGTATCATATTAATAGTTTATTGACTATATATTAAATTATGTTAACTTTATTGAAGGGATTGGAAAAAATAATTGACACATAAAGTGCTTTCCTTGAGAAAATATTTTTTCCATATAAGTAAAAGTATACACCTTAAGAAATCAATTATGTCTCATTTATGAATGGACCATTGATTATGTGAGTTTTAAAATGTTATGGTTTTGGTTAAGTGGAAACCATATTATGGTTCATAAGGAGTATGGTCCATTATGGATTGGAAATGGACATCCATCTAATTCAACCATTTAAATAAATTTAAATGTTTAAGTAAGAAAAAAACATTAAAAGAATATAATCGATAAATCAAAATAGCCTTATTATATATATATATATATACGTATGTATGTATGTAAAACATATAATTATACTCGAACCTGGCCTTAATAGGGTATAGTGGAGTAACTATTTCATTCTTATGGATTATATAGGCTATTCTACAGCCTAGTACTGGATTTTATAGCAGGCAGAGTGGCATGATTGATTCTATAGGAAGGAAATATACATGTAATAGTTTTATATATGCATTATTTTTAACTATAATTATTTCTTATAAAGAGTGTATTTGGAATTATATTAACATGCCTCCATGACATTGTCCAGTCAGGTACCCTAAAGGCGGTGACGACCATGCTCCCAAATCTGTAGGCCATGGAATGCCATGATTCCTCTTATAGTTCCACCTATGTTACCTCTTCCTGTTCATAATTTAGGAATTGAAACCTAGTTCTACAAGGGATTCCCAGATATGATGTAGAATATTCAAGGTTTTGTTCGACCTCCCTCATGTATGGGAGAGTTGAATTAGGAGTTCCAGTACAAACATCCTCCCACCATTTTTGGGGATTGTGGACCACACACTTCTGAGTCATGAATAGAATCTATACTTTATATAGTAGAGAATATGGAGATTCTTCCATAGTGTATGGTCAATCTACCAGCTTATATACTACACAATTCTGCTAAGATGTGGTGGTATGTTTTTAACCAGTTATATTAGTATAGAGATATGGTTTGGATAGGATTTCAAAAAATCTTCTATGACTATTTATTTCCCCAAACTTCGAGGGTTGGTAGAGCTAGAGAATTAATGAACTTAAGTAGGGGAGAATGTCTATTATGGATTACTTTGTTTTTCTCATGAGATGTAGTGGTTCACTCATACTCTAGAAGGTGATGACGCTATGACAACTAGGATATTTGAGGATGGGATTGATTACACCATCTGATCGTATGTGAATGTATTCAGGATGACTACCATTTTTGAGATATTCAACCAAGAACTTATTACAGAGAGAAATATAAGGGAAGATTATGGTGTGGTTCAGGGGGTTCAACACTTAGATCTATCATTCCTTCTTATTCATGGAGAAAGAGGTTTTTTTAGGCTATTCTGGGAGGTCGCAGGAGTCAAACCCCTCGTGATGACTAATTTTTAAAATGGCACTAGTGTGGGAATTAGAGACACATGAGGCCTCAATGCTTGTGAGATTCAGCGGAATGTAGAGGATATGGCAAGATGGTCCATATACAGTTTTTTTGTAGGACCTTTAAATCAGTTCCTAGTGAGTGAGGATCATCACCAACTCCACATTCCAAAGAGAGTCTAGTAGGATCATGCCTAGAATGCAGCTGGAGTACCCATTTCAGGCTAAGGTGGTTGTCGGGGAGAGCTAGTTAGACTCCTAATTTTAACCACCAGTAGAGAGGGCTCTCTCAGGGTAGTTAGGGAGTGACTCAGGTTTGTGGTACATACTAGATACATATACTCCAATGTACACTAGTGGAGAATAAAGACCGGCCTTCTACTATTGGAGGTACAATTCTAGTAGCCTCCACATTAGTCTATTCAATATTTGTCATAGGAGCATCTCACTAATTAATATCTGATACCATTATGGGATTTATAGGCCTCAATATTGAGAACTTATATGGGGTCAAGACACTAGATACCCCGTTAGGTATCCTATTAGAGGGAATTATCCATTGTATGGATTGTCCCCTTGAGATTAAGGGATACCTATTCATATGGAATCTTTTTATACTCTACATGAAAGGATTTGATGTAATCATCAGGATGGACTGGTTAGTTCCCTATCCATCCTATATTGACTATTATAATTGGAGGGTGACAGTCACATAAACAGATCTAACACCATGAGATTTTGTGAAATATTTTTTTCTAGATTTATTTATTATTTTAGATATTTTTCACTTCACACTACACTGAATATAACTTTTTTTATATTAAAGAACTATGTTTGTAATGAAATATATACATCCCCATGTTCCTCTTGTGCTACACAAAACACATATAGCACCCTATGGTACAAGAAACACTATGTTTGGATTTTTTTACAAATATTTTTGATTCCTTTCGATATCTTGTGTAGCACATAAGGCTATGTTTTACCAAAATACAATATACTATTAATATAATTATTAAAATATTATTATATCTACCTCCTAGATGTTTGAATGGAAGACAAGAATAAGATTCACTAAATTGTAAAAATATAATTAAAACATGTATACAAAATTAATCCTTTTGTTATAAGTTGGTATAAGTGAATGAAATAACTATATGAAAATAAAGAAATTATTTTTCTAGGAAAACTATTTTTTGATGTACAGACAAAATTTAAACTAAAATAATTAAAAAAACAAAAATTTTGATTATCAATTTTCAATAAAATATATATATTACCTATTTAATCAATTTTTTTATACTGATCCATTTTATTTGATAGTAATATGTTAAAATAAATCATATTTTATGAATAAAAAGATGTTTTTTCTAAAATGTAATTTTTCTAACTTTTAATAGAAAGCCCATATTAAATACCATTTTTTCAAATTTTATAATATTTTTCAGAGAAAATAAACTTCATTTTTAAAATAGAAATATCAAAATTTATAGTTGGAGAATTTTTGGTATTTTATTGAGAAGTTTCATTTTTTTATGAATAACGAAAATCATTGAATTTTAATTCAAAACTTCATTTTCAAATAATTAATATATTTAGTTGAATAAGTTTTTATTTTGTTTTTAATGTTTAATTAGATATGTTTTACATCAATTAATTCCTAAAAGGTCATTTTAATTAATTTCATATTGAAATTGGATATAAAAAACATTTCACAAATTTGAAAATTTTTACTTTTAAAACCTACTTTGTCCTCCCATCTATGGGATCAATTTAAATTAATTTCTTCCTATTATGTGATTAGAATTTGGAAAAATTGAAACCATATTTTTAATAAACCTAATTTATAATTTCTTATAAGTTTAGTTTAGTTTTTTTAAATATTAGTGAAATTGATTAACATTAATAAAAATGATTAAGCAAAAAAATTACTTAGGAAAGGGCTAAACCTTAAGCGTAAGAGAAAAAAATGACCTATATACATGTCCAAAATACATTTTATGAAAATATTTTGACCCCATACTCACTTTTACATACTTTTTACATTTATTTTAGATACATTACATTAGAAAATGTTGGTGTAATTCTCATTTCATAAATTTAAGGAATGCTACCTCCCCGGCTATAAAAAAGTACTCACCCTTATCACTTATTAAAATATCTAAATCCATTTGGCTCATCCAAAATCATAAAAAATAATCTCCCAATATCCATCCACTTATCCTATAATCCTCCCGTTTGGCATAAATCCATCAAAGGAATCCCTTTCAAGTAAACCAAGTGGAGTTACCCAAGAAAGAGGAAACATCCTTCCTCGGGATACTTTGTCTTATTTATATTATCAACCCCCAAAACTATTATTATGAATTTATTATATAATAAAATAAATATAAAAAATATACTGATATTTTTTTATTCCAAGGTATTGACCTAAATTCACACACACTTTCATCAAATGGGTAATGAAATTACAGTTCTTGTGTACGGTGAACTACCACCTCACGAATTGATGTTTCTTGTTTCTTCTTAACATCCTCTCATGGTTGGTCATGATGACGGAAACTATATTTTTATATGATATATATGATATATATTATATATATTATATTTTTATGCTTCTATAATTATTATATAAAATAACCCTTCATTGTCTCCATTTTTTAAAATATGATAACATCGTTTGTGAATGTGATGACTACCACCTCTTCAAAGCAATGTAATTCATTCACAATTTTCATTGAATGTATTAATGATGGGTATATAAATGTATATGAAATTTTTTAAATAATATTTATAATATAAAAATAATTTATATATATATATGTGTGTGTCATTTACTTTTTTTTCTTTCAATATGATAAGAAAATGGAAATAATGTTCACCTGTACGCATGGCATACTGTCTCTGTCAACTGTGTATTCAATTTAATATTTTTATCTTTTATAGGTTATTATAATTTTTATATAATTAATATATGTGATATTTATATAATTGTTTCATTATTTCAATGATTAAATCCTGATTTAAGTATGAGGATCATGAATAAAAACTTAATATATATATGAAAAACAAAGTGGATATTACCAGAAACATAACATTAACATAGAATTGTCAATAAATGAGTAATATAAAGTCATAATAAAATAATATATGTTATTATATATAATAACATTGTTATTTTTCAAATTTATAATAAAATTATATTTTTTTACTTAGTATGTTTTAATGTGTACGAAGAAAGTCATGATTTAAGGTAAGGTTTTTCTCATCTCGCATTTATTTTCCAGGAGACAAAAGCAATGTTCACCTCCTATTTATTATATGTGGTGTGTATACTTACCATGGATGTATTATATGATTCTTATAATTAAATTTATTTTTATTTACATAACAATTATATGATATTTCTTTCATGGGATTTATATTTCATAAGTTACCAAATTGGTTAAGCTATTTTTTATTAATTTTCCTTCTTTGAGACACATGAAATGTTATGCACCTGTATTTTTATATGAGGGGTATAAACTTGCCTTTGAAAATTTTTTTCATGAAAATAATTATTTCCATGACATTTTATGATGCAATTAATTTCACTTTCTAACATGGGTAGTACGATTCAAAGTTACCATGTGGTTAGAGTTTATTACATCAATCTCATCATTTATCGGGATTATTTATGATTATGATTAGCCCGATGGCCTGAAGGCCTTCATTTTTATTGATTTTTGACAACCCCCCTTTCAAGGGATAAGAGGGAACCCTTATAAGGCCCATAGGATCAGATATTACGTGGACCATAAGTTTAGGAGATTATATGACCTGAAGGTCTTATGGAATTCAACCCGACTATCTACAAGGAACAACCCCTCCCCAACATCTGCGTCATGATAGTATCTCTCGACCTTCGCATGGCCGTCTGGCTAGGCTTCCTGTACAAGCACTGGATGGTCCTAATAGAATAGTCATACCCTCTCATTCTGAAAAATCCATTTGGATCTACTCTGGTGAGTTCACCTGCTATGAATCCTCTTCTGGGGCTACACCTTTTTTTGTAGTGTGTCTGGGGAAACTGCATGTGGCCCAAAGTCATTGAGGTGTCCTGAAGGCCTTAATATTGTCCCAAAATCCCTATTAACTTGAAGGCATGGGTGGCCCGAAATCCTTAAGGACTGCAAGCCCAAACTGGTGTCCCGAGGTGAATAGTTCCAGCTGCTACAGTACCCAACAGTACCTGATACAGTACCCACACAGTGTACATTACTGCTACCGTACTGCTATAGTACCTCGGAAATATGCCTCTACCTGGTTTTGAACCTGGGTCTTGTGGATGCACCTAAGGATACCTCACCAACTAGGATGAGGCTCATGTGCTTTATGATTATGATTATGATTTCATTAATTCATAATAATGATTCATAGTTAAAAATAACTCATTAATTTTTATCTCCTCTTATTATTCATTATATCTTCATGTTTTAGTACCATTTTTTCCACTCATTGGTACATAATATTATAAAAAAAGGTGTTTTTAAGAAAAACTAAATTTATCACTCTCTTCAGTAGGAAATATGTGTTATTATATTCTAAAAAAGAATTAAAAAATGATTTAATATTCTAATATTATATTTAAAATTAATTTTTACCCTTATTTTTTCTTTTAAAGAAGGTTTTTAAAAATAAGTAATCTTCTTGTCATTTTTCAATCAAGACACTTTTCTATACTTTTAAAGTCACTATAGGAATGTTTTACATGAATGGATTAATCATCCATCATGACCTCCCTTACTTTTAAAATTCAATTTCATGTTTAAAATATTCATTTTGGTGAAAAATAAATTTCTCAATATTCTAGGTATTCATCTTTTAAATTTTATTTTTAAAGAAAAAGGTTTTATATTAATTATTTATATTTAAAAAGTGTTTTAAATGATTTTAAAATATTAAATTATTTTTTATAAAAAAATATATTTTATAGAAAATTATTTCAATGTTTTCAAAGCTTATTTTTTATTATTTCAATGTATTCCCAAAGAAAAATGTTTTAAAATATGTTTTCAATCTTCTATTTCATATAATTGGTTTTCAAAAATGGTTTCAATCTTCTATTATAATTTTTAAATGAAATTGACTTCAAAATATTTTCCAGAAAATTTTTTATAAGTAAATGGCTTTCAAAATGATTTCAAACATTTTTATATGCTTTTAGGAAAATATGTTTTCTATATTCCTTTATAAGATTCATGTTTATTTTGAAAAAAATGGATTTTAAAATGTTTTATCTTTAAAAAAAATATGAATGGATATTGTCCCAAAAAAATGTTATTAAATTTTATTTCAAAAATATTTTACATCTAAGAGGACATATTTGGGAGTTATTTATGAATTTATAAGGAAATAATCCAAATGATCCAGTTATACTCTTTCGTTGAATGATTTATGTTTTGACAGTACGATGTTTATGAACCTTGTTTCTCTTTCACTAGTTATATGTTAATGAAAACTTTTTTTCTTTACCAGGTTATAAATTTTTGAAACACGCTTATTTTCATAGGTTATTAATTGATGAATTGATTATGAAAACTATATATTTTCCTTAGGTAATGGTATTATTACATGATTCAGATACACATTTCATTTAATGTTTGATAATATGATGAATTTTCATGATCTAGTGGAACATGTATGTATAATTTCATAATGAGATGGGTGGGACCTATATCTCCCTCCAAAACATTAGGTGAAGATTTATATATCATGTGATAGATATGGTTATAATGGGGAGTGAACTCGATTTACTAATAGACTTTATCAGCTAAGACAGTCTTAGGAGTGGCCTTGACTACTAAGATGTTCATACGAGTGAAGCATAACTACTAAGACAGTATGGGGAGAGAACCCGTACTATTAATATTACCTTGGAAGCAATACCTTGACTACTATGGAAATAATATTATATGATTATGTGTATTTGAAAAATTATATATCTTGTTACTATATTATTCTTTCATGAATTATTCCCTTGATTCCATTATTATTCATGTATTATAAACTTCCAATAATTATTCCATGATTTTTTATTAGGACAGTTGATATATATGGTATGATATTGAAATTTTATTCTCATGTTCTCATACACTTATTCCCATATTCCGCTTACGTATCTCCTTTATTTACCCTTATTAACCATTTGATCTCACCCTTGCTTATTTTTACTTTCCCCATGTTACATAGAGTATTCATATGTATAAGTTCTAAAAAGGAAGATATTTGTGGGAATCATTGATCATATTTCACAAATTTATAAGATATTATTCCATGTTTCCAAATAAACAAAACAATTATGGTCTGCTAGAGTATATTTTTATAGTGTGCTTAAAATTCATCTAAAATAATGTAATATACTTATATGGTAATGTTTGGGTAGCTATAGTTGGTATTAAGGGAATATTTTAGTCAGTCATTGGAAAATAGGTTGAGAGAACATTAGTGATATCCCTATAGATATTTCTATGGATATTTATAGGCATATCTCTAAGTATAATACTAACTATGAGTTAAAGTATATGAAAATGTACTAGAATTTTGGTAAAGGATAGATCCATTGGTTTTCATGAAATAGATCCATGTCTAGATACTACAAGTGTATGTGTCCATGGAACATATTTACATCAGGGTAACAACCCCAAAAAACCATATTGAGATAGACACTATTAGGAAATGGTTCACGACAACGGGCCTTATTGAACACCTAGTTTGACACTATCAGGGGATATTATTTTCAAATTGACAAACTCTTTAAGAACCATTATGACAGATTTAAATAGAATATGACTCTAAATAACCCAGTATATACCTAATGTTTGATATATTAAAAATTTAGGTGTAATTATTTAGACATACTATAAGTAATTTTTCATGATTATGTGGTTTTTTTCTATGATAATTATTTCTCACCCTTTGCTTTCTCCTTTCAATCAATAGTGGGAACTAGAAGTAACTGGGTTAACATTTAATGCTTTAGATGTGTAAAGTATAGACATTATGAAAATAAATTTACTAAGTGTAAATATAATGAAGAGAACTAGGACGGTCTATGAGTATTGGTTATACTACTAAAGATAAAGAGACTACAAACAAAATGTAAAAGAAATGGGATGTTCTTCCAGTATTATTTACCAAAAACATAAGAGGAATGATTAGAGTGAGGTTAATGAATCTTAAGACATGATTCATATTTCATATTATATGAAATGGGTATTAAGAGATAATTTGATAAAGCCTGATTTATAATTATAGAATAAAGATGGATGATTGAAGTGTATATGTACAAGAATTCAGGATTTATATTATATGAATCATGAAGTATATGTTTTCTATTATGGATTTTCAAAAAATATATCTAATGGTGCTGATGAACTAGAAAATATATTTAATATAAATGTGATGTTTTGACTAAGGGAAGGTTACCCTTAATGTGCCCCTGATGTAGATAAATTTATTTTTATCTTGGATAAACAGATGATTGATATGGATAATGTAAATTGGATAGTATTGAATCCCCTGTAACTTATTCTTGATTTGTTGAAAAATAGGTCCACATCATCATGGATTATTTTTAAAAGTTATTAGTATAAAAGATTGTATCTTGTAATCTTCGTAATAATAAATCTTGCATGTTTTACAAAAGTAATTTTTGGTAATTCAGGTTATTACCATGTTTTAAGAGAATATATGATGAGGGTATTCACATGTTTGGAATGAGACAACCAATATATAATTTGTGGTATATGGTGGGTCAGTGATAAATATATTTCATGACATTTTTTTATAATTTTTTGTATATTTATCTTTCAGAAGGGTTATAAAGTTAACCATTTATGGAAATTTTAAGTTTAAATTCGGATGAACTTTGTGAGATTAATGTATTATCTCACCACAATAGGATTTATGAATATTTGATAACTTATACTATATATATTTTTTTGATAATAAATGACATGTGTAATGACTTATTGTTATATTTTTGGATCTCATTATCTTCTTTTTCTTCATGAATTAAAAAATGAAACTTTATTCCATGGAGTAAGAAATGAGTTTGGAATTGATCAATAAAGAACCAAACAGTGGGATTCTGAATATGTAATAGAGTGAAATATAATAATTATTTCTTCTTTTTAATTTTTATCAAATTTATGAAAAAATATCTTGAAACAAAAAATTTCATCTTAGTACCTTCATTTCTAATGATTCAAATGGCCCCAAGATCATCACATATTTATGGATTTTGGATTGTTAACTTTATCTGACCCATGTTATCTATCACTCTCCATTAGAACATCATAGTTATATTTACTTCAATTCCATGTTTTCAATTCCCACCTATGTAATCTTATGTGGAAACCAGGTTATGTGTTACTTTGGGTACCCATTTTGTTTCCTATATTCCATTTTTAAAGGATTATTTAGTATTCATTTTTTTTATGTCGGTTTCTATAAACAGAACAGTCATTGTTAAACCTTTGACAAAACATACAACTTTCAACAGTGAAATTAATTTTAATTGAAGTACAATGTAACACCCCAATAGTTTTTGAAATATATTTTATTAATTTATTTATTTATTTTTTGATATTTTTTTAAAAAAACACTTAATATATATTTGTTTTATATGAAAGCACTATGTTTTCTAGATTTTTACACATTACCTACCCAATATAGAACAATACGCAACACATAGAGTAGATTTTTGTATACAAAACACTCTTTTTGTCTTGTGTTACACACAATACCATGTCCCTTCAATAGTTTTCAAAACACTCATGTCCATGTTTTACCGAACAAAAACATACCATTAATAATATTATTAAAATATTATTATAGATTCCACTAAGCCGTTGGAATGGAAGTCACAAATAATATTAACTAAATTGTAAAAACATAATTTATAAATTTATATAAAATTAATCCTTTGGTTTTTAAATTTGTACAAGATAATGAAATAACTATCTAAAAATAAAGAAATCACTTTTCTAAGAAAACTATTTTTTTATGAAAAGACACAATTTTATCTCAATAAATTAAACAAGAGAATTTTGATTAATATTTTAAATATAATTTATATATTTTATATTCAATTAAATTTTTTGATACTCATCCAATTTGTTTGATAGGTGTAAGATAAAAATAAATCCAATTTTATAAATAAAAATATGTAGTTTTCTAAAAGAGAATTTTTCTTTTTTTTAATTGAGAAGCCATTTTAAATTTCATTTTTCCAACATTTAAAATTTTTATATGAAAAATATAACTTTTTTATATAATTAGGAATAATATAATTTACATTGGGTGAATTATTGGTATTTTTTTCAGATATTTCATTTTCTTTATTGAATTGAGAAAAAAATTAAATTTTAATTTAGAAATTCTTTTTCATCTAATTTATTTATATAGATAAATTTTGTTTTAGATTGGTTTTATAGTTCAATATAATAAATTTTACATAAATTATTCCAATTTAGTTAGTTATATTCAATTACCCATTGAAATTGAATATAAATACATTACAAACTTTTGAACGGTTTTACTTTAGAAAACTAATTTTCTATCCCATCCGTAGAATTAAATTTATATTAATTTCTACAACTTCTGAATTTATAATTTATAAAATAGGATTAAATATTTCGAATTAGAATAATTTTTAATTTTTAAAAATAGAAATTTAGTTATTTACTCAAATTAGTATTGAAGGTGATTAAAATTAATTACAGTGATAAAGGGAAAAATTAGGTTAACAAACGAGTATACTATAAACATAAGGGAAAAATGACCTAGAAACTTGTCCAAAATACATTTTCTGGACATATCTCGACCCTATACTCCCGTTTATCATATTGGTACCATTATTGGTTCTACATGACATTGTAAAATGTGGGTGGAATTCCATTTTCATGAAAATCAAGAATTCTACCCATTCTCCATTATAAAAATTCACTCACACCTCCCACGTATTCACACCTATATATCCATATAGATCACCAAAACATAGATGAAATATACTCCCAAAATCCCTCCCATAATTATAGAATCATCCCTTTGGGATCAAACCAATGAATCCCTTTGGTGAAAACCAAGCAGAGTTACTCAAAGAAGAGGTAACATCCATCTTCAAGCTCCTTTATTTTATTTTCTTTCTCCACCCCTCATCAATTATTATTCGATGCTTATATAATAACCTCATTATAATTGATATACCTATATTTTTTCATTATAAGTGTTCTACCTACATTTAAATACACTTCCATATAATGTGTAATGAAGTTAGATTTCATGTGTATGACGAACTACCGCCACACGAACCGATGTTTTTTGTTTTTCATTTACTTCAAATCATGGATGGTTATTTTGATTGAAAATATGTTTTTGTATTATATATATTTTACTTATGAAATATGTATTATTCTTTAATTACTATATAAAATAGACCTTAATTCTTTCCATTTTTTATATATGATAACTTTATTTGAAGATGTGTGAACTAGTGCCTCCTCATTGCGATGTGATTTGTTCAGCCGTTTCATGGAATGTATTAAGTATGGGTTTAGTAAATTTATATAATATTTATGAAATAATATTTATTCTATAATTATAAATATATATATATCATTTTTTCTTTCTTTCAATATGACAAGAAAAATGAATCAGTGTCCGTGCATATATAAAGCCTACAATCTCCATGAATGGTGTATTCCATTTTATGTATATGTATTATATATATTATTATAATATGAATATAATGAATATATATGATATTTTTATTATTTTTTAAATTAATTAAATAATGAAAACATCATTTATCTAATAATATCAGTAATAACAAGTCAAAAAAATATACGAAAAACATAGCGGATATTACCTAGAACGTAACATTAACATAGAATTGTTAATAAATGAGTAATATAAAGTCATAATAAAATAGTTTATGGTATTATATATAATAATATGGTTATTTTGAATAATTATAATAAATTTATAGTTTTTATATAGGAGTCTTGAATGTGTACGAAAATAATCAAGACTTAAGGTAAGGGTATTCTCGTCAATCATTTATTTTTTGTAAGACACAAGTCATGTTCACCTCTTATTTCTTATACATGGTGTTTATACTAAAAATTTATTTATTTTATGATTCTTATACATAAATTTATAGGTATTACAATATTCATTTTATGACCTTTCTTTCATTGGGTTTATGTTTCAAATGTTACCAAATCGGTAAAGTAATTTTGTCTCAATTTTCCTTCTTTGAGACACATGCCATGTTAATCACCTATATTATTATATGATGTTTATAAAAATACCTTTTACATGTTATCTCATGAATATAATTCATTCCATTATATTCTAGGCTTCATGTAATAGAATTTTATTACATGGTTAGTATCATTCAATGTTATCCAGTGGTAAGAGTTTATCACAACAATCACATCGTTTATTAGGATTGTTTACGATTATGATTTTTTCTGATGCTTTCTAGTGTGGCACACAATCTGGAGTGTGTTTTTGTTCACTAATGGTACATTATAACCCACATTCCTACTTTCCAAATGCATAATATATTCATCACTTCTTCATATATGTCTTCTTCTTGATCAAAACAGGATGATGGGATGCCGGTCTTTCATTCCATGGATTACTCATAGGAAATAATCACATGCTCAGGGTATCCCTTATAGATCATGATGTTGTTTTGGAAACTCATTCCCGGTTCTATATCTCTTTGGATGCTGATTAATTACACTTCTTTTTTCTAGAAATTCCAAGGGGTCAAGTCTGTGCAACAACCTTCGGTTAGAAGATTTTTCAAGATGGGCATCAGCGGCATGTTTGGACACATGAACATTGGTCACCTATATTCTTCCTCATCAGAGGACTTCTCAAGGGCATGGAAACCCAAGTCCAAACACATCGACCATGGGGTACCTAATTATAGAGGCATGTTTTCCAAGTATTTCTTCCGGAATTTCCTGTTTAACATGGGGTATGATGTGACGTTAACAACTAGAAGAGGCATAGGGTCATGAGTTTTACATATTGTGAAGATAGAATGGGTTGATTGGAACCCTTGTGAGGGTGGCTCAAAGAAGGTGAACCCCAATGAGGGGGACACAAATGTTTACCATTATTTGGGATTTAACCTCATGGAGGCTTCTTATGTACCATGTTTATAAGATAGGGATCAAAATCCACATAGTTTTTTTGAAGGAATGGAGTATATGTATTGAGACTACCCATCGTAAAAGGATTTATCTTAGTTGGATGGTGTTGGTCAAATGCACCGAGACAACTCAAATGTCGCTAGGAGAATCGATGACATAGATGGAATAGTATTACATACTGATATGTGCTATATAGATGTCATGAGTTCACCTGGATGTGGCGGACCAGGTAAAATCAGGATCGATATAGAGGAAGTATCAAGGGATGAGAATGTTGGGTACAGTGAAATAATGTGAAGAATATTGTTTCAGGCCTGATCCTTATGGAGGTTTCATACATATCCTAGTTGGTTGGGAATAAATGTCTATGGAGTTTTTAATGGGGTGATGATAATTCTAATGGGGAAGCTCATGAGAATTAAGCTCAGGGATAAGGACCCGAAGGAAGTGTAACCTTTGGTTTTGGTTATTATCCTCCCATGACATAATGACTTGAGGGAAAGACCAGGATGAAAGTTGGTGATGGTCAAGAACCTTGGGGATGCTTTCTACATATACAATTTTTTGAGAATAAATGTGCACAAAGTTCAGGAGAATGGGATTTGGACTTACACATGGATAGAATCACTATGAAATTCTGAGGCTTATTCATAGTTAGTGGCCCATGTCGATTCAAGGCATGTATTAGGGGTTTATGCATTGAGACTTCCCATGCATGAAAAGAGATGGAATGTGGTTTCACTAGGATAAGGGTGAGGTGATGGATGAAGTGATGGTGGTAGGATCAAAATACCTAAATAGGTGGATTTGGGGGGGGGGTTCCCATAAAGGGAGGATTTCACATCATGAGGGTACGTCCCATGTATGGAGGACCACAGTTTACCATTTATTAGGATTAAACCTAATGGAGGTTTCCTATATACCTTGTTTAGAAGACATGCATCCAAACCAGCCTTGTTAGGTAGTTAGGGGCATGGGGATTATGAATTGAGGCGGCCTATGGGGATCAGTGGTCACTATTAATATCTAAGACCATGTGAGTCAAGATTGATGTAAGAAACAATAGGTAGTAGTATAAAAAAAGATTGTGTCAAGAAAGGTGCATCCACAAGAGGTGATGTGGGGATTATACAATGAGATGACCCAGAGATATAGAGATTGGAAATTACTCTAGGAGGGACGCCCAAGGAATATATCTTTCATGTGAAGAGAATAACATTCCCTACCAGGAGGTGAAGTAGATATCACTCCAATGTAGATGAGTGTGCATGAATAATTCCCAAGACATGACACCCAAGCTGCATTGCATGGGGTGAGACTATTGTTTAATTTCATGTGCTAAGGGAGATGGGGCTTATTAGTTTAAAATCATGTAGCTTGTGTAAGTAGGACTTGTTCCTCACCCCATGTAATTACATAACTGATACCCACCCACACATTGGGAAGGGAAGGCATCAGCAATTTCATGATTTAATGGGTCAGAGGAGTGATCACCCAGAGGGTCTACATTAGCGTAGCCATATGATGAATCAATTGTTGTTGGAGTACCTATGAAAAAAGGAAATAGGATGAGAAAAGCAATAGGGAACACCACTCAAGGGACCAAGAAATCACTATGTACAAGCCTAAAGGGCTGCACAGAAAAAGGTCTCATGAAGTAGGGGACCTCACTAAGAGGGGATTCATTAAGCTTTGATGCTTCATGAAGGTCAGGGGATTCATGAAGATAGGAGTTCCATGAAGAAGTTTTACCCCCCTTTTTATTAGAGACATGAGTTGTAAAAGGTGTTATTTACAAAGGCATAAATATTTTTGATGCCCCAAGTACCCCGAAGGGCCTTCCTCTTTTTTGAATGGTGTAGGCCTTTACGAAGTGCATCCCTATAATTGGTAGGGGTAAATCAGAAAAATTCAAATAGGGTTTCATGATGCTTTAGTACCCTGAGGAAAAAAATTCTCTCAAGTTCATATTTATCAGGGGATTCACAAAAAGTGAGATCAGAAGGTGAAAGTTCGGGATAAAATTATTATGAGAGAGGTGAGAAGGATACTTATAGGAAAAGGGGGCTTCGCAATGCTATGAGGTACACCATAAAGAAAATGTGATCTTTGTGAAAATATGTGGGGAATTTCAGTCATGTTGATCCATCCATAAAAATTCTTTTTGGTAGACATGGGGCTTTTCGAACTTGTGGGGCCTTCTATAAATTCCTTGTGAGTTCACAAGGACTAGTGGCTACATAAAAGTGCTCTGCAAGGTAGACCCATCTGATGATATTTGGTCTGTTTTGAGTTTTTATTTCATCTCAACTAGCCATGGTATTCCTTGACTTATCTTAGGGAACATATTTTAGTGCCATAAAATCCCACCCTCAGAATTAGAGATTATTGGAAAAAAAGGTTTGGATTCATAGAGTAATTTGCCTAAAAATGGGTGGTTTCCAAGCTGGCTTGCAATGCAGGGTGTGTTATGTGCGTTGGGAAAAGGCTACCATGAAGCTCAAGATTTAAAATTCCACCACAAATCCCGAGAGCATGAAGGTCACCTCAAATATCATTTGTTTGTTTCCTATATATAGGGTGTGAGGGGAGCATTATCTTTTCAGAATCTCCATGAATGATTAAGCCTGAGATCAATTTTCAAGATGAAATCTACCCCATGAATGCATCTCTATATACTGGGTTCATCAAACTGTTGATTCGTGAAAGATTTTGGAAAACTGGTCTATCATGACCCTCTGTTTCTCTGCGATATATGAATAGTCTATTTCAACTCTTCAATATAGTGTTATATGACCAATAATCATGAACAAACCTCATGAACAGGCTTAAAAAATATAAAAAATGTCTCAAATCATATTTTCGTCCAAGAATCTGATCATGATGTCCTTGTGGATACAACCTAAAGGGAATATTTGATTAACAATATTCTCCATGGGGTGTATGTTCTAGGCCATTCTAATCACGAATCACTACTACAACTATTAATAGAAGTGCATAAACTTTATACCCTTTGAAAGATACTACTTTTGTATGGCTTTGTTCTAAGGGAGAATTTCTTCATCCCGGATTCATGTAGGGATGAACTCAATTACTGGTTCATAGGCACACTAGGTCAGTACCAGTGGTACTGGGCTACTGATGGCCATACCTGGAGGGACCATTTTCCTATCACCACATACTTCCTTTACAACCATCTCTATAAAATTGATGGTAAATCATTTCATATAGTGATATGTACACCCCAAAATCGTACTATCTTCAATGTGGGGTTAGGTAACTTGAAAAAGTGTGGGACTGGTGTTTGGGAACTCCGTCAATGTGGAAACTTCATGAAGTAATGGGCTTATGCCAACTGGGTTTTGTTATTTTGTGCCTAATTTGGAACAGAGCTTAGGTGAGTAGGCATGTATAAAGCATCATAGGCTTCTCAACTCCACATTTACCTACCAAAAGATATCATGCCCAAGTTTCTAAGTATATGGTCATAGAGGACCAATACTTTTCAACTGAATCATGTGGAGGTCGACATCAGCCTCCTAGGAAATCCACCATATTTTTTGGATTCCCATTCTAGGTTTGTTGTACGAAGAATTTCTCCTTATGGATAATAAATGGGAGGACCTAGAGTAGATGAAATGTCTTTCAAATATGTTGCTAAATCTGGTGTTGATCATAGATAAAGACAAGCAGACGAAGTCAAATTTCCACTTTAAGAAGTGGATCAGTGATTTCCTAAACTTTCCCATGGAGAGGCCTGTTGAGGGAAAGGAGGAACTCAATAAACTACTCAAAATGACTTATACCTACCTAAGAGGGAGTCAATGAGGCAATAAAGGTTCTTATTCGTTAATCCTAGAGGACAAACAATGGAATCTATAGGGATACATCGTCAACACTGAGCGTCAACCGGTATTCAAGTTGGATGGGTTCATATCGGTGCTAATTTTTGGGTGGATTCTTCTAGTGAGATATGTACATATGGGTGTTTGGATGATAATTTTCATCATAGAGAAAATTCTATCATTGGGGAAGCACATCAAAATTGGAGTTCTAGTGTTGTAAAAGTTGTATATGGTGGTTTGGCATATCAGCAAGGGGATGAATCCATCGGACATATGCGGACTGGTCCAATTCATGTATGGATGGGTGGAAGTGTACATGAGAAGATATGAATACCTAAAACCCATTTCACTCATAATGAAATCTTTTGACCAGCAATTTTGAATGCTTTAGGAAGTTTTTTTCTCAATATAAAATTGACAGTGGTGCTGAAAAAGTTCAAGAGGGAAGAAAAATTTAACTTCCATCCATTTATTTTTCTAATGGGAGTGTTCACTGATGGTGAAAGAGTAATTGAAGAGTATTAGTCATAGCTCCTGACCATTCGAGGAAGAGTATTGGTGGCATGGGTGGATTGTGAGCCAATCTGTGAACTGTACACCCTGCATCGGTTCGTGAGGAATTTCATATGTCTATAGACACTAACCCCAAAGGTGTGCCTAGGGGTGCATCATGAAGATCATCCAGGCATGATGAGGCATGTATTGATCATATTCATATGGGAAGATGGGAAGATTCAAAACAATATGCCTACACCCACCACCACCAATGGGATAGCCAAGGATGTTTTCTTTATGATTTCATGGTGTGGAATGGTTTTTTCTTGTCACATTTCCATTTCACATTCCCTAAAACTCCCAATACTTCCCCCATCCATAGTTGAGTGTGGACCTTCTTTCCAAAGTCTGGCGGTCATCTGGGTTTTGAGGCCCAACAACTCTTAGAGACTTGCATTGGCCGATAGGATGGCAGTTTGAGATCATCACACCCTTTTAGTGGGAATTTATTCCTAATCTTGGACTCTCTTATAGATTTAGGACATGTTCTAGAATCTCTCCCTAATACCAATACAGGATCGGTTACCCTAAAAATAGATATGAGACAATTCTCTCTTATTTAAAATGAACTGGGATTCATCTATATGTATTTGAGGTTCGCCATCATTTTCCAATAATGGGAAATTTCTAATGTGTTGAAGTCACATGACCAAGTGCCTCGGGTTATGCTCCCATGTGTGTAGGTGATGATATTCTAAGGATGGGATTAAGCCATTATGAGGCATCCTTTGTATCCTGATTATTACAGGAATCAAAACCCAAGTAGTTTGATTAGAGTTTGAAAATACAAAATGAGGATTACATATTTATGATGTCTAATGAGGTGTTAGTTTCACCATATTAATCCCACATGATCCATGCTCATTGTGAGAAACAATAGGGAGTGTATGATCAACCTCAAGGAATGTGGATATGGGATCTGCATATTGGTTCAGTCCTTGAGATATTTGATATGGAGCTAGATCCCTTAATGAGGCATCCAACATATCCTATTATAGAGGGAATCAGAGTCCTCGTAATTCTATAAGGATGGGTCTTACACACATAGGTTGACCTGATGAATGGGGCTTCATATCTGGAATATGTCTCATGATCCCATCGGCATACCCTGAGGGTCATCATGTGACATGGATCGACATATATGGGGGTGTTTCTTGTCTTGTATGACACCTTGGGAATAAATTGTGAGTCAAGGATGGCATGTCTACAGGTGTGCCGCATGTCTTGGATGACACCTCAGGGAGATATTGTGAGTCCAGGCCAGCATGTCCATGGGTGTGCCGCATGTCTTGGATGACACTTCGGGGAGACATCGCGAGTCTAGGCTCACATGTCCAAGGTGGTGCGGGTCATAGATGACTCTTTCGTGGGGGGATCTATGAGAGTTGGGTCTCCATGTCTAGACGTGTCGATGAGACTCCAATGATGGGAGTAATCATCATCATATGATTCATGCGATGAATCCAAAGGACATCGTATGTCCAGGGTGACAAACCCATAGGTTTTTCTATATCTGTGTGGTTCTCGAAGAAGGATCACAAGACCGGTCTGGACATTTCTATAGCATTCTGCATGTCCCAGATGACATAACAAAGTGATGTCGTGGGATTTGGTGGTACAAATTAGTGTTGTCTCTAGTCTTCATATGACACACATGAAGCCCATAGAGGTATGTGGTCATGTCCTCCCCTTGAGTTTTCCACTTTGAATCTCATATTTTCCCTTGTATTGCAAGTGCCTCAGCTTGGTTTAGTGTGATTTTGTTTGGGTATCACATGATCTAGAAGGCAAGCGTTGTGGACTTCACATGTCTCACCAAGAGTCATTTGTGTGATATTTGATTGATCACATGAAGGACATTATTCTTGGTGCATGACTAATCTGGCAGTCCACTAGTGTATTATGTGGAGTAAAGTTGGTTGATCACCTGATCGGATGTGTACAGAATCCTAGGATTTAATCAATGACATGTGTGGCCTCTATTTTATAGTCAATCAACCCACCAATTGATTATCCAGAAAAACATTATTTCATGTTATATTAGAAAATTTCTAGGCACATCCATCCCATATACTCATCTGTTTGTGTGGGGAATCTAACGTGGGTCTAGGATGGTGTTGAATCTGGATCTGTCATTACATGGTTTCACAAGTCTCTACAGTGGACCATGTCTGTGGTGCTGCCTAATTTTCAACATTTGTGGTCCATCCACCCTTTATCAGATTATTACTGAATATTGAAGACTCGTTCCTTGTAGGGATTCCATGTCATTATGTTGACATGTACAAGGGTCTTCACGAGATCTAATTCCATGTCGAAGGGCACTTGTGAGTCCTTGGATGACCTATCACGGGGTCTCTCTTTCCATGTTGAGGGTGTGTTCGATGCATCGCATGTCCTTCAGCAATCGTGAACCCTGATCACCTCCCCTTTCTCCATTGTCTTCATTTTATGTGATAATGGTTGGGATTCATTCACGATTGTACATATGGTACTTTGGGTATTTTGACTATTTTATAGAGACACATCACGTGACTGACATGGTCATATGGGGGTGCGTGATCATTTCCTTGGGAAATCTATTCATTAGACATTGGAACACCGATGATTTTTTTAAACATGCTTGAGGGATTCCATGTGGTGAGGCTAACAAGTAGAATAATGAAGCAAACCTATCGTCAAGGGCTCGCAGCATAATGCAGGTCATCAATGGTGTGCAACATGTCCTTCAGCAAGTGTGAACCCCTCTTAACTCGTCTTCTTTATCACATTCGTTCTGTGTGAAAAAGGTCAAGGATTATGCAAGTTTGTATGAGTGATGTCTTGGATTTTTTCAAAATATTTGGATGATTAATCTCATGACTAATATGGGTTTCATGAAGGTGTACATGCACATTGTGAACAAGGTCTATCTGCCTATCCTTGAAGAGCTAATGGGGCTGTCTGGATACACCTGATCAATTTTATACGGCGAAGCTAAAAAGATAGAGGGACCTCGTGAAGTGAGGTGGCCATGAAAATGAGGTCTCACAATGTCTCGTAGGTCAATCGGGGTGTGCGTCGCATGTCTATCAGCGACCATGGAAACCACTCGCCTCTTCCCTTTTGATCCCTATTTTTTATTTGAAAAGGGTTGGTAGGTATGCGAGTTTTCTCAGGTAATATCCATGATTTTTAATCAATTTTACCATGGTGTCTTGTGTGAACAATTTGTATTATATGAGAGTGTGCAATTATTGTGGCCAAAACTATGAATTTGTCCTTAGAGCACTGTGAGGTTGTCTGATGGTTTCCATGTGATGCGGATGATGAGCCAAAGGGGCTCCAAAAGACACACCAAATAGGATGGGGTGCATCATGGTTATTCATGGGTACACTGCATGTCCTCTAATGAATGTGGATCCCTCTCACCTCCTCTTATTTATCTCATTCATTCTTTGTGATAAAGGCTCGAAGGTCTTGTGAGATTTCTTGGACATGATCTTGGGATTTTGTTCTTCCGAATGATGCTTTGTCCCATGATCTTTGTGACTGCTAAGGTATATTCCTTTGGATGTTGCTTACCTTGTTTTTTGGGGCATTTTGTATAGTTATTTAGGCACTTTCCAATGACAAACTGCACATCCTCGGAGGATGCACATCAAGACATCACTATTCAGTTACTGGAAAGCAATAGCACTTTATGAGGAGGGTTTTGTGGGGCTTCCCAAGTGCTAATCATCGTGTATATAGATTTCATGTGACCTTGAGTTGGTCAAACAATCACGAGCCCTTTAGGGGCTCTACAATCCTTCGACCAACCTATTCTCCCTTACTTTCATGGGAATGATAATGGCCTTGTACATTTATTTCTTCCTTTGTGATTTTCTTGTTGGTGCTTATTTAGCAGAAGTCAAATAATACCCCCCCCCCCCCCGCCTCTAGAGAAACAAGTGAGGGGACAAGGAATCGGTCCTAAGGACAACTAAAATCCTTCTAGAGTCCATGGTGGTGTCATGAACTAGTGTTTTCATGCAATTTTTAGTTCACCATGATGAATTTGTATTCTACAAGCTTCCTGTATATAAGGGGGTGGAAGAAATTTTATTCCACCACCCACCTTCTTCTTGAGAGAGCTCCTGCTACTACCCTATTACAAGATTTCACCATGAATAATGATCACGAGTCCTATCTACGAGTCTCCATCATGAGTGTTAACCGTGATACCTAATCTTGTACAAGACTTCTTCCTACTTAGACACTTGTCTATTATGGTGAATGAGCACATATTCCAGGAGTGTAGGGAAATAATCAGAGTAGGAGATATTTCTCGAATGATGGGTGCTTTGAATATCTATGGAGAGCATCTTGAGTGTGATAAGGCTGTATAACAATCCTCGTGAAAACTATATCATGTTTTAGTTTAGGTTATTTTAGCTTGTACCATATGTTTCTCTAGTTTAGGGTCTTTTAGCTTGGACAATAAATATCTTTAGTTTATGTTCTTTTAACTCAGACCATCTATTGCTTTAGTTTATGGTATTTGAACTTAGACCATATTTTTCTTTATTTTATTGTCTTGTATGTCAGACCCTATGTTTCTTTAGTTTATGATAGTTTAGCTTGGACCATATTTTGCATTAGTTTATGGTCTTATAACTCAGACCATCAGTTGGTTTAATTTATGGTCTTCTATCTTAGACAATTTGTTACATTAGTTTATGATCTTTTAGCTTGGACCATCAGTGGATTTAGTTTATGATACTTTAGCTTAGACCATACATTGATTTAGTTTATGGTATTTCAACTCATACCATATTTCTCTTTAGTTTATGGTCTTTTAACTTGGACCATAAATTTCTTTAGTTTATGTCTTTTAGAATAGACCATCTGTTACTTTAGTTTATGGTCATTTAGCTCGGACCATCTGTTGATTTAGTTTAAGGTCTTTTAGCTCAGACCATCTATTACATTAGCTTATGTTATTTTATCTCGGACCATCCTTTGCTTTCGTTTATGGCCTTTTAGCTTAGACCATCTGTTACTTTAGTTTAGGGTCTTTTAACTCGGGCCATCTGTTGGATATGGGTCCAACAAGCCAAAAATGACTCAAAATATTGTGGGATATTGAGTTCCTCTATGATAATGATAGGGATCATGAGGGTAGGACTTCTAAGGGATATGAAAGGTTTGTGGGGTGAACATGATTGAGTGTAAATACTTGGGAAGATAGGCCCACCTAGATTGTTGGAATGTGGGTGGTGTAAATCACAACGCAAAATATTTAGATGAATGATATGGAATGGGTTAGAAATGTTGTTTATGTCCCTTGACACTATGGCAGTGTCATGTTCCACCATGGTGTTGTTGAGGCACACAAGGATTAGGAGGCCCTTTATGTCGGGACAAGATATCCCCGAGTGGTGGGTCTGAGTCTTTTTGTGTCAGTAGCATGGTCGGGTGGAGAGATAACTTTTCCTTTCTGGGGGCTATGAGATATTTATGAAGTCTCAAAGATCCAGATGATGATGTTGGGTATGAAGGTAAGGCTATCCATGAAGTGTTTTGTCACTCTAGGGAAACTTAGCTCTTAATTGAATAGCCCAAGCCCTACGCCTTGTGGTTTCGAATCACATGGTGTGATCCATCAAAAGGTTCAAGAATTAAGGGCCACATTACGCCTTTGAGAATTGGTACAAGACATGGTGATCCAACGTTGAGGATATCAGTTCTTCTTGGATAGTCTGGTATAGAGACTATAAATCATATTCTAAAGTGCTTAGGTCATGAGGAAGATATGGGATAGTAATTTTGGGGTAACCTATAATACAATGGGGTTTTGGGTTCCACCTTAGTGATGTCAGGATCACAACTATCAAAAATCCCTTTCTACCAAGCCAAGATGTCTCTGGTTGGTGGGTCTAAGCCCTTGCATCAATAGCATGGCCAAGTAGAGAGATCTCTTTTCCTCTTTTGGGGGAATGAATGATTTGTAGTGGCCTGAGAAATTTCAGATCATGAAGTGGGATATATGGAAAATGTAATATCTAAGAAGGGCTTGAGTACCATAAAAGTTGTGTCACGACCTATTGGAAATTTGACGAATTATTGCTTTTATTTTATCCTGGACCGGGGGGTCCAGTGAGCATAGCTTGGCTTTTACTATGGCTACATAATGTTTATGCCTTATTTTTTTATGTGCTAATTTTTTCCTAAACTCTGGAAATGATGAGTTTAGCTAGCGGAGACTCGACTTTTTCTCAGGTCGTCCTTTGCGGGTTTTTGACCTGAAAAGTCGTGTATCTGTTTTGTAAGCAATTTAAGGTCTTGAGACATGGCCCATTACGTGCTAGAGTTTGAGGTCATACCGCTTTAACCAACATTTGAGTAGTTTAAGGTCAGGTCACTTGGACCTGGTATGGGGGTGTTACACAAGAGGCTCCTTAGGATACCTAGGGTCGAGAGTACTCTGATGTCTCTCTGAGCAGGTGGAGGAGATGTCGTAAATCTTGGATCAAGGTACACAGGTCATGAATGACGATATGGGACATTTATTTTGGGGTTACCACTGTGGGAAAAATGGCCTTTTATGGAAGGTTATTTTGTGACAGGAATAGATTCCATCGCAAATAGTCTGTCAAAAAGATTATTTGCGAGGAGGATATCAACTCGTCGCAAATAATTAGTTATTTGTGATGGGAAAAGGGGTCATGTCACAAGAGGTTTGGCACGGTTTGTGCGCCAAACCATGGGAAGGGTATTTGTGATGGGGGGTGCCTCCCCGTCACAAATACCAGGCGATGGTAAATATTATTTGCGACGGGATATGCCTATGTCGCAAATAGTGTGTCGGCGGGTCACTATTTACGATGGGACTTGTTGCAAATATCCTTTTAACCGCCAACAGTAATTAATGCAGCTGAAGGTATTTGTGACGGGACTTCCATCGCAAATAGACCTGTCTCAAATAATCTAAGCTATATATACCCCCATCTGTTTTTTCCTTCCTCCTCTCTATTCCTACTTTCTCTCTCTATCTCTCTAAACTCTAATTTTAGAGTTAAAATTTCCCGGAGTTAAATTTTTTTTAGGAACAGATTTTAAAGTCGTCTACACCTATAAGAGTTCAAGTTTAAAGGTATTTATGTTTTATTTAATTTAATATTTATTTCATTTTTTTATATTAATTTTAATTATTGTTAGTTAGTTGTAATTAAATTAGATTTTTGTTATCAGTATTTATGTGTAGTAATAAATTGAAATTACTAGGGCTAATTATTATTAATTAGTGGTAATTATGAATTATTAACGATAATTAGTAATGAATATAAATATTTAGCAGTAATTAGCATTAATTAACACTAATTAGTAATAATTAGCGGTAATTAGTAATAATTAGGAATAAATAATAATAATTAGGAATAAATAGTAACAATTAGAAAAAAATAGTAACAAATACTAATAATTAGTAATAAATGCTAATAAATAGTAATAATTAGTAATAATAGGTAATAATTACTAATAATTTGTAATAATTACTAATAAATATTAATAATTACAAATAATTAGTAAAAAATAGTAACTAATACTAATAATTAGTAATAAACACTAATAATTAGCAACAAATACTAATAATTTGTAATAAATACTAATACTTAGTAACAAATAGTAATAATTAGTAATAATCACTAATAATTAGTAATAATTACTACTTAATAGTAATAATTAGAAATAAATAGAAATAATTAGTAATAAATAACAATAGTTTGTAATAATTAGCAATAATTAGTAATAATTAGCAATAATTACTAATAATTAGTAATAATTAGTAATAATTAGAAATAATTAGTAATAATTAGCAATAAATAGTAATAATTAACAATAAATAGTAATAATTATCAAAAAATAGTAATAATTAGCAATAAATAGAATTAATTATCAATAAATACTAATAATTAGGAATAATTAGTAATAATTAGTAAAAATGGTAATAAATTCTAATAATTAGTAATAAATTCTAATAATTAGCAATAAATATTAATAATTAGTAATAAATACCAATAATTAGAAATAAATAATAATAATTAGTAAAAAATACTTCTAAATGGTAATAAATATTAAAAATTAGTAATAAATACTAATAATTAGAAATAATTATTAATAATTCTTAGCAAGTAGTATTAATTAGTAATAATTAGTAATAATTAGTAATAAATAGTATTAATTAGTAATAAATAGTATTAAATAGTATTAATTAGAAATAATTATTAATAATTAGTTTTAATTAGTAATAAATACTAATAATTAGTAATAAATAGTAATAATTACTACTAATTAGTAATAAATAGTAATAAATACTAATAATTAGTAATAAATAGTAATAATTATTAAAAAATAGTAATAATTTCTAATAATTTCTAATAATTAGTAATAATTACTAATAATTAGTAATAATTAGTAAATAAAAATTGATTGTCGGAGTGGACACTCAAGAGGGGGGTGAATTGAGTTCCAATTAAAATTTATGTTCAAAAATATTTCTCTTAAAATCCCCCAAATTAAAAACAAAGTTAAACTGTATTGAATCTATATAGATTATAAATATTCAATTAGTTTCTCAAAGAGTGATTAGGTCTCAGATAATTTAATCTCAAGATTAAATTGACTTTTGAAACTGATTTACTAATTTACAATAAATTTAAACACTTGCTAATTTAACTATCAAAGCATCTTTAAAATAATTTTGTATTTCAATGTAACATTAGCGGAATAAATATATAGTATACTTATATATTTAAATTAAAATGCACAGTAGAGTTAACCAAGAGGTTCAGTCTCAAGCCGAGACTTAGTCCTCTCAACAATTTATACAAATAGATCCACACCCTGGATCGAGGTTAACAATAGTACAAGATTGTCCAGGCCACACAGGGACCTCTACCACAGTTCTTTGTGAAAAAAAAATAATGACCAGGCCACATAAAGGATCTCTTCCACAGTTTTCATGGGTAAACAAGAGTAAACAATTTTGGTTTGAGGATTTTGATATCCTCCAGTTCAGCACAGGAGACAGTGTGTGTGTGTGTGTGTGTATGATGAATAGAGTATACACACTGCTCAAAAATGTAAGTACAATAATCACTAAGAGAGAATATATCAAAGTTTAGAAAGCTCTAGTGATTGATAGTGAAACTCTGGACTCATTGGATTTAGCAGAGATGCTTCTGATTCCTTCTGTGGTTTTTCTTGTTAAAAACAGAGTATCGCGATTCTGCTTGATGTCCTTCACAAGTGAGTGTGTTCTCTGATTTCCAGTGTTCTTCATATGTTCTTCAGTAGTGTTGGATTGTGTGCATTAGAGTTTTCTTTAGATTTTGCAAATGCCCCTTTTTCAACTTTGTCGTGTGTTCTTCAGTCTCACATGTATATTCACGGAAGAATTCTCTCACTATGCCTTTTCATGCATTCTCTTTTTTACTGCAGCTTGATCTTCCTTTTTATTCCATGAGCTCCAGCAATGGGAATGATTACCTTTCCATAGGTATGAGGTACGGTCTCCTGAAATTCCAACAACTAACATTAAATATCATTAATTTCATTAAAAACATCAATTATGACCGTTAGAATTAAATACGAATTTATAGAAGTTCAAACAGTTTTCATGACTATCGGTGAGTCATGAGATCGGTGAGACATTTTGAATCTGCATCAGTTTCAGTTGCATCAGCATTGGTGTCTCAACATCAGTGTCTCAGCATCGGTGTCTTAGAATCGGTGTCTCAACATCGGTGTCTGAGCATCAGTGTCTGAGCATCGGTGTCTCAGCATCGGTGTCTGAGTATCGGTATCTCAGTATCTGTGTATCAGCATCGTTGTCTCAGCATCGGTGTCTCAACATCGGTGTCTCAGCATCGATGTCTCAGCATCGGTGTCTGATCATCAGTGTCTTAGCATCAGTGTCTCAGCATCGGTGTCTTAGTTCCTATTATTGGTGCGACCGTTCATCGGTGCAACCATTCATCGTTGGTGATTCAGGAAAATGACTAACGGTGAGTCAAGACATGGAATTCTTACAAAGTGTATGTTCAATCCATAATACTTCCAGGTCAACCATCAACATACATTAATCATAGATAAACATTTGTAGATATGATTTAAACACATTTAGAACAATATGAAAAAAAGACTAAAAGGAAATAAATAAAACTAATATTTGTGATTATTAAAATAACCCTTCCACAGAGAGTTCAACAATCTCCCCCTTTTTGATAATCACAAATCAATGGAATAAATGAAGAGAGAATGTAGTATGTCATTCATTATGCTCCCCCTATAAAAACAAATATATGCCAAAAGATAAAACATGGGTAGAATAGAAACCAGAACATATATATAACTAATTGATTCTCCTCTTTCAACATTTCTCCCCCAGTGTATACATGCATGTGATAAATAGCTAGAATGGGCTCGTATTCATATTCAGTTCACCCATCCGGATACATGATCTCCCTGAGTTCGAATATGCATACATGATTCCCCTGTTTTCTCTCCTTGATTTCTCATGATTCCCCTGTTTTCTCTCCTTGATTTCTCTCCCCCTTTGGGATTATCAAAAAGAAGATATAAAGAAGATAAGCAAGAAGATTCCATAACAACAATGAGTACACATATTACAGACAAAAGGGACTAGTTCAGGAAAACAAACACCCTATCAAAAATTGATAGTAACAGCTATTCCTTAGGGTGCAAGGGATCTTTCCTTTTAGCAGTAGGAGGAATTGACGGTCCAGAAGGTTGTTGGGTGGAAGGTGGAACTAGCCTTATAGAGAAAGGAGGTAGGACGACCCGAGCTGGACGAACTGTGGGTTACAAGGTCACCTGCTGCGAAGAAGGTCGTTCTAAAGGTTGATGTTGAAAAACTGGTCTAATACTGGAAAAAGCTTGAGAAACAGACATCTGGCCGGGAGAAACATCTGATGATTTCAGAGACTCGGTAGTAGGAAAAACAATGGATTTTTCTTGAACATGAAGTTAGGGGTTTACCAAATTGGTGAAGTCCTGAATGACTTCTCCACCGTACTTCATGGATTTTTTCAAAATCATCCTTATTTTGCATGAAATTTTCTAAAGTGGGCGTAAAATCATTTAACTACTGAACTTCAGCTTTAAAATCATGAGTCACTGGAGGGAGTCTCAAATTTTTAGCCATTACATTAAAATGATGATTCAAATCATGATTTATGTAGATATTAGAGAAATAATGATCTACTTTCTCCTTAATCTCATTTTTATCTTTTCTAGCATCAGTCGAATACAACTGTACCATTTTATGCACATGATCACTATGCTCTTTCATTTTCATCAAAGAATCTAAATCTAAAATCTTCCTAAGAGCTTCCAACTCTTCTCTAACAACATCTCTTAAGGTATCTAATTCACGACCAGTGATCTTGGTCACCTTGGCATTTCCAGCTTGAGCAATAACCTGAGTAATCTCAGCTTTTAACTTCCTCAAATATGCTTTCATCAAATGTTCTATCAAATTTTATAAAACTTCCATCATACCAGAGATGGTTGTTCTGAACTCACCTTATAGAGACACAAGATTGCTGCCTAACTCCATAAGTGTTTGATTCAAAAAGGTAATATGTCTACCAATCGATTCACTGTAATTGCATAGGTCTGGTTTGATAAGACTTTCCACTCTTTGAGCCAAATCATCCATATCATCATCAGATAAAGTCAAAGGAGTAGGAGTAGGAATATGAGATAAATCACTTTTCACAGTCTCCCTAACATCTTGAATCAATTCCACCTTGAAATTATCAAAATCTGACTGAGCAACTATCAGATCAGGTCTACCTTGAGAAACTGAATGATCAGGTCTGACATCTGTTCTTTGAAAAAACTCAGCAACAAATTGAGCCTTAACAGAATCACTTATGCCTACAAGATCCACTTCTACACCTTCCTCTTCCTCTAGGTAGTCTAATCCTAGAACAGCAAGACCTAGATGCTCTTCCCATGCGGCTTTGCATGAAGGGTATATAGGTTTCACAAACTGAGCTCATCTAGAATTTTCAGGAAGGACTTCTCCATCCTCATCACTCTCTAACTGTTTTGTCCTCTTAGCCTCAGGGAAATTTTCTTGCTCAATAGGTTGGGGTTGAGGATCATCTGGGATCACATTTGGACCTTCAATAGGTCGAGCATCAGCATCATTATCATCAGCACCATTACTTTCACTGTCACCACTACCACCATCACCATCAGCATCACCCTCATCACCATCACCACCTTCATCATCATCATCATCATCATCATTATTAACTGATCTCTCACTTGAACTGTCTGTACTTCTGGATTCAAACTCCTCAGAAGTTTATTCATTAGTCTCTCCTTCTTCTTCATCATCTAAAAGTGGTTCAATTTCTGGTAAATTGAGAGGAGGACTTGATGAACCAAATTCCATCCTTCTTCTCTTTGGGCTAATAGTATCAGGATCACTCTTTTTATCAGGAGATGATTCAGCCTCTTCTTCAGCATTTAGATTTTCATCAGCTTCATCTTCTTCTTCTGTTCCTTTATTACTGGATTCACCAATTTCTTTAGGAACAACCACTTCCTCTTCTTCATCCGAATAGATCACTTCCTCACCAGGTTTTAATATAGGATCTCTTACTTCCCTTGGTCTCCTTGGATGATCAGTAGGATTGAAGGACTCGTATAACTTTTCTTCATCACCAACCCAAGATTTCTTCCATGGGTTCCAATTTATTTTCATCCTCTTAAAAATAACTTTGTTGAAACAAAATCTAACCGATGAGATACACTCATCTCCATCATCCACACAGCCTAAGAATTTCAGCATGGCAGAAATCTGTTTAGAATAAAACAGAGTAGTATCTTTTTTGAAGGTTTTATCATCTCAACAATATGCTCAGAAAAATATCTAAATATATTGATCTTTTCACCATTCTGCAAAAGAAATAGCAGAAAAACATCTTGATACTTTAATTCATCAAAATCACCTTTTCTCGGACATACTTGATGTTGAATAAATTTGAACAGGATTCGATTCTCACCATCCAACTCAGCAGCAATTATCCTTCGCGATTCAGACTTCCTAGTCCAAAACTCCAGGTCTAGATCATAAGAAACGTAATCAGTTGCAGGAGTAATATTACCATAATAGTCCTAGTATCTTCCATTGTGAGGTACTCCTAGACATTCTACCCATTGTTTTGAAGAAAACTTAATCTTTTTCCCTTTTACTATAGAAGACAATCTTGCAGCATCTACTCCAT
Source organism: Viscum album (assembly GCA_963277665.1). NCBI lineage: Eukaryota > Viridiplantae > Streptophyta > Magnoliopsida > Santalales > Viscaceae > Viscum > Viscum album. Next base: position 1,042,022,896 of record OY728165.1, read on the forward strand.
CCAAGTCTATATCCAGATTCAAATAGAACTCATGCACCAGCTTTGGGTAAAAGACTCTATCATTATTACAGAACCACTCCTTCCAGCCTTGAGTTTCCAACACTTTCAATAGAACAGACTTTCTAGATAAAACCCATTCCGAACAAATTTCCTTTTCAGCTATAAATTCTCATTTTTCTATCTTCGGGTTCACAGACCTCTACATCGTACTGCTCGACTCACCTCGAGAACGCTTTATAGGTGAAGTTCCTTTATATTCCTTTCTCTGTCTCTTTTGCTTGGCCATTTTGAGGTTTGAGACAATCGAGAGTCTTGGAAAGATTCAAATGGATCGGGTTACAGAGAATAGAAGAGAGAGTTCGGAGGGAAATGGACGTTCAATAGTCTTTAGAGAATGGAATAACCGCGTGTCAATATTTGTATCATTTAGGGTTACAAATAATAAAATATCGATTAAGTAAAGCAGCGTCATTTTAAACAGACAAAAATAATTTTGAAAATAGTATAACCCAATCGGTAGCAATAATCGACATGACAGATCAGTTTGATGGATTAGTTTGACGGATCGGTTTGACGGATCGGTTTGACAGATCTGTTTGAAAGATCTGTTTGACGGATCAGTTTGACAGATCGGGTTGACAGATCGGTTTGACAGATCGGTTTCATAGATCGGTTTGATAGATCGGTTTCACAGATCTATCATACCTAACTCTTGTTTAATCGAGTTTAACCTTTCACAATTTAAGGGCTTGGTGAAAATGTCGCCTAATTGATGTTCAGTACCTATAAATTCAAGAGTAATATAACCTTTTTGGTAGTGATCTCTTAATAATTGATGTCTAACATCAATGTGTTTGGTTCTAGAGTGAGACAAATGGTTATTTGAAATGTTAATTGCACTAGTGTTATCACAGTTAATTGAAATATGCTTAAAATTATATCCATGGTCCAAATGAGTGTGTTTCATCCACATAATTTGTGCACAAAAACTACCAGTAGCAATGTATTCTTCTTCAGCAGTAGATAATACAACAGAGTTCTATTTCTTACTATACCAAGATACTAAGGATTTTCCCAATAAATGACATTTTCCAGATGTGCTCCTCCTATCTAACTTGCAACCAGAAAAGTCAGCATCTGAATAACTGATTAGCTCAAAAGATTGTCTTTTTGGATAAAACAAGCCTATGTTTACAGTGTGTTTAAGATACTTAAAAATTATTTTAACATCAAGTAAATGAGATTATTTAGGTTTAGCTTGAAATCTTTCACATATACACACACTAAAAATAATATCTGGTTGACTAGCTGTAAGGTAAAGTAAGCTTCCAATCATACCTCTGTAATAGGTTTGATCCACTGGTTTCCCAGTTTCATCTGCATCCAATTTACAGACTGTACTAATAGGAGTATCACTTTCCTTAATACTATCCAAACCAAAACGTTTTAAAAGATCCTTTGTATATTTACATTGATTCAAAATAATACCATTTTCATTTTGGAAAACTTGAAATCCAAGTAAATATTTAGGTTCTCCCATTAAACTCATTTCAAATTCATTTTCCATGCTCTTTGAAAAATCAGTACAAAAGAATGTTTAGAAGATCCAAAAATAATATCATCAACATATATTTGTACTATCAAAACATCTTTAGAAATTCTTTTAATAAAAAGAGTTGGATCAGCAATCCCTTTAGTAAAACTTTTTGAAATAATAAAATTACTAAGTCTATCATACTAAGCACTTGGAGTGTGTTTTAAGCCATATAAAGCTTTAGAAAGTCTAAAAACTCGATTTGGAAAATGAGTATAAGTAAAGCCAGGTGGTTGTTCAACAAAAACATCTTCAATAATATAACCATTTAGAAAAGCACTTTTGATATCCATTTGATATAACTTGAAATTCAGATGAGCAGCATATGCAAGTAAGATCATAATGGATTCTAATCTGGCTATAGGTGCAAAGGTTTCCTTATAGTCTATACCTTCTTCATGACTATATCCTTGTGCAACTAGTCTACCTTTGTTTATAACTATGTTTCTAGACTCATCAACATTGTTTCTAAAAATCCATTTTGTGCCTATTGTTAAAGTGTCCTTAGGTCTGCCAACTAATTCCCAAACTTTGTTTCTTTCAAATTTATTTTACTCTTCTTTCATAGACATTACCCAAAATTCATCATTGATAGCATAATTGAAATTTTTAGGTTCTATCTATGAAAGAAAGGATTAATGTTCAACCTGGTTTCTTAGAAAATCTCTAGTTTGTGTCCCTCTATCAAGATTACCAACAACAGCATCCAAAGGATGATTCTTTAGAATCCTTGTTCATCTAGTAAAGGTAGGACTAGAAATTTCAGGTTCATCTATAGGTTTGGGTTCAACAGAAAAAGATTCTTGAATATTTCCATAACTGGATATTTTTATAGAAAGTTCTTTAGATTTATCATTATGGTCCAGAATTGATAAATATTCTTCAAGATTTTCCGGAGAGGTTTTAAGCTCATGTGGATCAGTTTCATCAAACTTGATGTGAACAGATTCTTCCACACATTTGGTTCTTTTATTAAAGACTCTATAGGATTTTCTAGTTAAATAATAACCATGAAAGATTCCATCATCACTTTTAGAAGCAAACTTGTCCAGATTATCCTTTGTATTAAGAATAAAAACTTTGCAGCCAAAGACACTAAAGTAACTAACTTTGGGTTTTCTATTATTCCACAACTCATATGGGGTCTTCTTAAGAACTGGTCTAATTAAGACTCTATTAATGATATAAAAATCTGTATTCACAGCTTCAGCCCAAAAGTAAATAGGCAGTTCATACTCATTAAGCATGGTTCTAGATATTTCTTGAAGGGTTCTATTTCTTCTTTCTATTACACCATTCTACTGAGGTGTCCTAGGGGAAAAAGGTGTGACTATATCCATTGTGTGAGAAATAAGATTCAAAGTCTTGATTTTCAAACTCACGGCCATTATCACTTCTTAAAGTTTTAATCTTAAGTTCACTATGGTTTTCTACAGATTTGGAATATTTAATAAAGTAAGAACAAACTTCACTTTTTTGAGCTAAGAAGTATACCCAAGTATATCTAGAAAATTCATCTACTAGAACATAGACATAGTGCTTCCCATTTAAACTAGAAACTCTAGAAGGTCCAAAAAAATCCATGTGAACCAACTCAAGAGGTTGAGAAGTTAAAACTTCTTTCTTTAATTTAAAAGAAACTTTATATTGCTTTCCCTTTTGACAGGGATTACAAACTTTGTCATTTGGGAATTAAAGTTTATGTAGGTCTCTAACCAAGTTCTTACTAGTTAGTTTTCTATGTGAATGGATTTTGCAGTGTCCTAATCTTCTATTCCAAATCCAAGACTCTTTATGAAAATCATTTAGGCAAGTAACATTTTACTTAGCTAAAGAATTTAAATCAACAGCATAAACATTTTCATTCCTTAAAGTAGAGAATACTAAAACATTTTTAGAATTAAAAACATTACAAGAATCATTTTCAAACTTGACATTAAAACCATAATCACACAATTTATAAATACTTAACAGATTATATTTCAGTCCATCAACAAATAAAACTTTGGAAATTAAAACTGAATCAGTGTTACCAATTTGGCCTAGGCCGATGATATTTCCTTTAGAATTATCACAAATGGTGACATGGTCTCCATCAATATTGATTAGGATTTTAAAGCATGATTAATCTCCAGACATGTGTCTCGAACATCCATTGTTCAAGTACCATACCTTCTTGTGAGAACTCTTTAAGCATGTTTCCTACAAAACAGATTTAGATAGAAAATGATTTTGGTACCCAGATTTTCTTGGGTCCAAATAGGTTAGCAATCAATGATTTAGGTACCCATATTTGTCTTATGGGTTTCATATAATTTACAGAATCAAAAGATTTTGAAAGATAAACATTATTTGACCTATAACCATTTGAATAACTAGTTGATGCATAGGAATTTCCAGAAGCAGAATTTTGTCCAGACTTAGAGATAAATCGATTTTTAGTGAACTGTCTCTATCCAGGTTGGTGTCACAAACCAGTAGTGTATTTAGGTGAAACTTTCTTACCTACCATTTGAGTTAGAGTATCTTGTCCATTTGTGAACTTCTCTAAGTCATTTATAAGTTTCTCATTAGACATTTTCAGTTCATTGTTTTCCTTTAACAATTGATCATTTTTCTCTTTTTCAATAGTAAGTTCGGTTTTAACAGTAGTAGTGAGAGCATGTTGTTTCTTCAATGATTTGTATTTATACTTAAGTTAATTTCATGTCTCTTCCAGCATATTACAATAGTCAAATAATTCATCATTAGTCATGTTTTCAGAATCAGAATCAGATGCTTCATCATCTCCAAAATAATAATAATTTAAAACATGAGTATCTAAGGTTACCTCAGATGTGTTGGTCATGAAACACATGTTGGCATGATTTCTTTCAGAATTAGACATTTCAGATTCACTTTTGATGTCTTTATATGCACTCCAGGTATCCTTTATAGCTTTCTTGTACTTACTATCTTTGTAATCTTATTTCTTCTTAAATTTTAACTTTGGGTAGTCTTCTTTAATGTGTATTTTTATTTTTCACTCGTAGAAAACAACTTCATCAATTCTATCTGGATTTTTCTAGTCCTTCTTCTAATGTCCCTTATTGTCATACTTTCCTTTGTAATTTTATTTTCTGAAAAATTTCTTCTTCCTATAAAATTTCTTAAACCTTCTGGCTATCTGAGCCATTTCAGCATCACTGTCTGAATCAGAATCTTCACTGGTTGAACTTTCGGTAGGTACTTGCATTGTCTCCTTGTCTTTTCTCTTAGAAGCAGTAGACTTGAAAGCTACGGATTTTCTCTTAGGTTCATCATCTTCCTCATTATTCACCTTGAGTTCTTCCTCATACATCATCAGTTTTCCAATATGATCTTTGACAGGCAGAGCTCCAATGTCACATGATTCTCTAATTGAAATATATGTGCCTCTCCATCGGTCTGGTAGACATCTCAAGATTCTCATGATTTGTTCCGTTGCTAGAACAGCTTTACCAAGTGAATTCGTTGTATTGACTATCACATTGAACATGAGATACATATCAGAAATAGTTTCATCAGTATTCATTTTAAAATTGTCATATTTAATATTATAATTATTCAATCTCATTTCTTTAACATTGGTTGTTCCTTCATGAGAAAAACCTAAAGTATCCCAAATTTCATAAGTAGTTTTGCAAGCAGATATTATGTTAAATTCCTCATCTCCAAAATCATAGTTCAGGGCATTCATAGCTTTACAATTATTATTGTAAGCAGTCTTTGTAGGTTCATCCCAAGTTGTTCTTTCAGTTTCTGGAATTTTATATTGAGACTCTATAGCAGTCCAGATATCAAAACCCATGCTTTCTAAATGAATCTTCATTTTTAGTTTCCAATGGACATAGTTGGTGCCATTAAAGAAAGGTTACCTCTTTGTAGCAGCACCCTCTAGTCTATTATCCATAGATAGATTTTAGAAAATAGTTTTAAAGAGATAAAATTTAGAACTAACAGAAATTTAAGATCTTTAAAGATACAACTAAAATCACAGTTGAAAAATTGAGTGTGTAAAATATCCTTTAACAAAAACACATCCTCTAATACCAAATGATGGTCAGAGTAGACACTCAAGAGGGGGGGTGAATTGAGTTCCAATTAAAATTTCTGTTCAAAAATATTTCTCTTAAAACCCCCCAAATTAAAAACAAAGTTAAACTGTAGTGAATCTATATAGATTATAAATGTTCAATTAGTTTCTCAAAGAGTTATTAGGTCTCAGTTGATTTAATCTCAAGATTAAATTGACTTTTGAAACTGATTTATTGATTTACAATAAATATAAACACTTTCTACTTTAACTATCAAAGTATCTTTAAAATAATTTTGTATTTCAAAGTAACAGTAGTGGAATAAATATATAGTATACGTATTGATTTAAATTAGAATGCAAAGCAGAGTTAACCAAGAGGTTTAGTCTCAAGCCGAGACATAGTCCTCTCAACAATTTATATAAATAGATCCACACCCTAGATCGGGGTTAAGAATAGTACAAGACTGTCCAGGCCACACAGGGACCTCTACCACAGTTCTTTGTGGGAAACAAAAAAAAATGACCAGGCCACACAAGGATCTCTTCCACAGTTGTTGTGGGTAAACAAGAGTAAACAATTTTGGTTTGAGGATTTTGATATCCTCCAATTCAGCACAGGAGACAGTGTGTGTGTATGATGAATAGAGTATACACACTGCTCAAAAATGTATGTAAAATAATCACTAAGAGAGAATGTATCAGAGTTTAGAAAGCTCTAGTGATTGATAGTACAGCTCTGGACTCATTGGGTTTAGCAGAGATGCTTCTGAGTCCTTCTATGGTTTTTCTTGTTAAAAATAGAGTATCATGATTCAGCTTGATGTCCTTCACAAGTGAGTGTGTTCTATGATTTCTAGTGTTCTTCGTATGTTCTTCAGTAGTGCTGGATTGCGTGCATAAGAGTGTTCTTTAGATCTTTCAAATGCCCCTTTTTCAACTTCGTCGTGTGTTCTTCAGTCTCGCATGTATATTCACGGATGAATTATCTCACTATGCATTTTCATGTATTCTCTTTTTTACTGCAGCTCGATCTTCCTTTTTATTCCACAAGCTCCAGCAATGGGAATCATTACCTTTCCATAGGTACGAGGTACGGTATCCTGACATGCCAACAACTAACATTAAATATCATTAATTGCATTAAAAACATCAATTATGACCATTAGACTTAAATATGAATTTATAGAAGTTCAAACAGTTTTCATGACTATCGGTGAGTCATGAGATCGGTGAGACATTTTGAATCTTCATCAGTTTCGGTTGCATCAACATCGGTGTCTCAACATCAGTGTCTCAGCATCGGTGTCTTAGCATCGGTGTCTCTGCATCGGTGTCTGAGCATCGATGTCTGAGCATCGGTGTCTCAACATCGGTGTCTCAGCATCGGTGTCTCAACATCGGTGTCTCAGCATCGGTGTCTCCACATCGGTGTCTTAGCATCGATGTCTTAGCATCGGTGTCTCAGCATCGGTGTCTTAGTTCCTATTATTGGTGCGACCGTTCATCGGTGCGACCGTTCATCGTTGGTGACTCAGGAAAATGACTAATGTTGAGTCAAGACATGGAATTCTTACAAAGTTTCTGTTCAATCCAGAATACTTCCAGGTCAACCATAAACATACATTAATCATAGATAAACATTTGTAGATATGATTTAAACACATTTAGAACAATTTGAACAAAAGACTAAAAGGAAATAAATAAAACTAAGATTTGTGATTATTAAAATTACCATTCCACAAAGAGTTCAACAATAATAATAATTAGTAAAAAATAGAAATAATTACTAATAATTTGTAATAAATACTAATAATTTGTAATAAATAATAATAATTAGTAATAAATACAAATAATTAGTAACAAATACTAATAATTTGTAATAAATACTAATAATTAGAAATAATTAGTAAAAAAATAGTAATAATTTGTAAAAAATAGTAATAATTAGTAAAAATGGTAATAAATACTAATAATTAGTAATACATACTAATAATTAGTAATAATTAGTAATAATTAGTAATAATTAGTAATAATTAGAAATAATTAGTAATAATTTGAAATAAACAGTAATAAATACTAATAAATAGTAACAGTTAGCAATAATTACTAATAATTAGCAATAATTACTAATAATTAGCAATGAATAGAAATAATTAGCAATAAATAGTAATAATTAACAATAAATTGTAATAATTAGCAATAAATAGTAATAATTAGCAATAAATAGTAATAATTAAAAATAAATAGAAATAATTGGTAATAATTACTAATAAATACTAATAAATACCAATATTTATTAATAAATACTAATAATTAGTAATAAATACTACTAATTTGTAATAAATACTAATAATTAGTACTATATACTTATAATTAGTAATAATTGGTAATAATTTGTAATAATTATTAATAATTATGAATAAATAGTGTTAATTAGCAATAATTACTTATAATTATCAATAATTAGTAATAATTAGTAATAATTATAAATAATTAGCAATAATTAGTAATAATTAGAAAGAATTAGGAATAATTAATAATAATTAGTAATAATTATAAATAAATAGTAATAATTTTCAATAATTAGTAATAATTAGCAATAATTAACAATAATTTGTAATAATTTGGAATAATTAGTAATAATTAGTAATAAATAGTAATATTTAGTATTAATTAGTAATAATTATTAATAATTAGTAATAATTAGTAATAATTAGTAACAATTAGTAATAAGTAGGAATAATTAAGAATAACTAGTAATAATTAGTATTAAATAATATAATTAGTAATTAATTGAATGAATTAATAATAAATTGAATGAATTAGTAATAAATTGAAATAATTAGTAATAAATAAGGATAATTGTAATAAATTTTAAAAACTAGGCATAATTTCTAGTGGATTGGAAGAAATCCTTTTGCTTTATGACTCTTCTCTTTTCAACTCTCACCAACTAAAACATTGGGAAAATATGGTCCTACATATGCATATCGAATCTTGTATGCACAAGATTGGATATTCATTCATTAGATCACATTTTTCATAATGTTTTTAGGGGTGACAGTTGCATGAAGATGATTTGTCGAGGAAAAAGGGGCTCTTTTTTCCGACAGCTCATTTACTTTCATCTTTCTCACACTGAAATCAGAATAAAAAATCTGGTCGGAGGTAGGCATATTCATTCTTGTATGCGCGAGAATGGATATGCGTACCTCCGAGATGATTATTCATTGTGATTTGAGTGTGAGAAAGTTGAAAGTAAATGATCTTTCGGACAAAAGAGTATCCTCCCATCCACTAGAAATTATGCCACCTATAATTTGTGGTAATTAGTAATAAGTAGCTATAATTATTTACCTTATATTTTTTTGTATAGTGTTTTTCTTTTATCAAATTATTCAAAAATAGTAATGATTTTATATTTTGTAGAAAAACATAGAACAAGGAAGTCACCAATAGTCATTATTAGATTATTGCGCTTGGATAAATTAGAGCATAAATCCAAATGGTTCTTATTTAAATCTTATATATATTGAGGGTGTTAAAGACTCCTTATCATTTTCATCATCAAAACTAGAATTTTCTTTAGAAGGAACAATTAAGTGTTCTTGTAAAAAAATGTGCTATGAGAACGTTTGACACATTTGAAAATTTTGGGGGATATATCTTGCGTTTTGGTTTTCAAACAGATTATTCTTTTTAGTATCAACAAGGTGAACATAGTTCTAGAGAAGATACTGATAATATTATTCTAGATCCATCACATTATCAAAATTTAGTACATGATGTTACAGGTCCATCTGTTCAACAAAATAAAACTCAGGTTGATATTGATTTAACTCTTGAGTTGGAACCATCTAAATTTTATGAGTTGTTGAGGTTTGCTAAGGATGAATTATATCTTGGTTTCAAGATAAGAACATTATAAGCAGTATCAAAATTTATGGTTATTAAATTAGATAATGGAATGTCAAACGACTGTTTTGACCAGATATTTTCTTTGGCTAAAACCCTATTACCTGAAGGAAATGTGTTTCCTGAAAATTACTATGAGATCAAGAGGCTGGTTCGTAATATGGGCCTTAGTTATCAGAAGATTCATGCATTTTCAAATGATTGTATCTTATATTCTGGTGAAATTAATTCATTGGATAGTTTTACTACATGTGGACAATCGAGATATAAAGAAGTTCAACTAGGGAAGCCTGGATTGATTTTTGTAAAACAGTTGAGATATTTTCTATTTACACCCAAGTTGCAGCATTATTTATGTCTCAAAAGATAGTGGCAATGACTTCATGGAACAAAACCAAAATTTCAACTGGTAAAATCTTGAATCATCCATCTGATGGTGATTCATGGAAACATTTTGACCGAGTGCATCTGTCTTCTTCATTAGACACCTGGAATGTACGATTGGGTCTTTCTAATGATGGTTTATGTTTGTTTGGTTCTTATGGTAGTCGGTATTCATGTTGGCCTATCTTTATAACTCTGTACAATTTAACTCCACAGATGTTGATGGTGTGGCATTATATCTTTTTGACATTATTAATCCCATGACATATGAAAAAAATATTTAAGTTTATTTGAAACCATTGATTGATGAGTTAAATTCATTGTGTAGTAATAGTGTTGGTACATGTGATGTTACTACTAAATAAAATTTCATACTAAAAGTTGCATTAATATGGACAATTAGTGACTTCCATGCATATGTCCTGTTATCTGGCTGGAGTACACATTTTCTGAAATTATGTCCTTACTGTATGAGAGATAAAAAATAATTTATGTTCGTCAATGGAAAAAAACCTTTCTATTTTGACTGTCATCACAGATTTCTTCCAAATGATCATTCTTTTCGGAGGAAAAAATCTCATTTTAGAAAAGGCACAATTGAAAGGGATGGACCTCCAAAAATTATCTCGGGTACACAGTTAAAATTAGTTTTATGTCCATTACCTCTGATCACATTTGGACCAACAATAAACCAACAAAAAAATCATGTCTTTGGGAAAGAACACAATTGGATAAAATGGATAATTTTTTGGGATCTTCTATATTGGTCTAATTTGTTGGTCCGCCACATGTTGGATGTCATTCATACTGAGAAGAACATTTTTTATAATTTACTTCATACAGTTTTGGATACACTTGGTAAGACCAATGATAATGTAAAGGTATGATTATATCTTGCCCAGATTTGCAGGTGACCAAAACTCCAAATTTTTTAAAATTTCATATCACATATGTTAATGAAGCCAAAATTAGCTTATACACTGTCCAAAGAGAGTCGCTTATTATTTTTGTAGTGAATTGTAGATTTGAGACTTCCATATGGCTATGCTTCCAATTTGGGAAAATTTGTTAAGAATTGTCATATTACTATATTAAAAAGTAATGATTGTCATGTTATAATGGAAATACTTATGAATATTGTATTAAGAGGTTTGTTAAATTCTATGATTTGCGATTCGATAATTAACATATCATATTTTTTCTGTGACATTTTTTCGACAAAAACAGACTACGATGCACTAAGAAAATGGGAAGAAGATGTTGTTGTAATTATATGTAAAATAAAAAATATATTTCCGCCCATTTTTTTTACTCAGTAAAACATTTTATATTACATTTTCTACATGAAGAAAAATATAGAGGTCCGGTACAGTTTTGATGGATGTACCCATTCAAGAGATTCATGTAGAAATTACAGAAAAAAGTACATAATAAAGCATCAGTTGAAGGCTCAACTGATGAAGCTTATTTGCAAGACAAAATTGCTTATTTCTACTATCATTATTTTGAATCTGAATATCCCTCAAAACACAACTACATGGGATTTAACAATAGGGATGTTGATGATGAAATGGGAAATCAATTATCAGTTTTTAATTAGCCAGATCTTGGCATCAGTGGAGTTCATGAATAAAGGCTTTCAGATGATGAACATCACAGAGCACGTACATATGTTCTGCTTAATTGTGAAGAAATGACATCATTTGTATTGTGAGTGATTCTATAACTTATTCTATAATTTATGTTATAGTAAGTAAACTTATTTTATTTGTATGTAATATGATAATCATATCAAGAAACAACTTCTACAAATTACAGCAGCTTCTCTTGAAGAATGCCGGAAAAAAAACTTCTCAATGGTTTCAAAAAATGGTAACATAAATTATTGATGGTTTAACATATCAATTCAGTTAATTATTTATTATATTAATAATTGTTTTAAAAAATTTCAGGTGTCTCAACATGCTGATAAAATTGATAGGCGATTATGTGTATTGAGTAACCCACCATCCAAAATGGTTAAATATAATAATGCATATGTGGTGAATAGTTTTAGATTTCATACAAGTGCATATGAAGAATCAAAAAATACAATAAACAGTGGAGTTTTCTTAATAGGATATCATCATAGAGAAACTAAAGTTGAATTTTATGTCATGCTGGATGAAATTATTGAACTTTGTTATCAAGGAAAAATTACATAATGATGTTTAAATGTTGGTGGTTTGATACCGAGAGAGGTTTTCATGTTCATCCAACTCATGGAATAATTGATATTAAATATAAAAGTCTTCTTGCAGTATATGAACTATTTTTACTAGCTCAACAGGAACATCAAATTTATTATGAAAAGTACTGTGCTACTTCAAGAGACCTGAGTGATTGGTGGAGCATAATAAAAATCAAATTTCAGTAAAATTAGTTTACTCAAAGTGAATTTGGTGTCACTGAAATGTAAAGAATTGAAATTTTTTAAGAGACTAATCAAAACCCATATCTTTCACAAAGAGACATTAATATTGATGATGACACCCCACAATTAAGGGTCGATGGTAACGATGATGTTAATGACGTTACAAATGAATTTGAAATGGAAAGAGATGATGAAACTGAAACACATATGAATATTGATGATGTCGAGGAGAAATATGAAGACATTGACATCATCATATATAAAGATGATGATGAAGGTGAAAACTGACATAGTTAAATGCTGGTTATAAGCATAACTAATATATATCTATATATAATAGTTATTTTCAACTATTTTCTCACAAAAATAATTTTGTGTTTTAGATTGATGATGATCTATTTTGTCAGTTTTAAGAGGTTGGGCTACCTTTGGATGAGGAGGATCTGGGATCATCTCACCCTCATCCTATTGGAGGTTTATGGGGTATGAAAAGGTTCCATGGTTTTGCATGATAGATGATTCCTGACACTTTCCCTGAGTGACGTCCACGTCTTGGCTTCGATCCACACACATTGAGGTATGGTAACCTGTGTATTTTAGTTATCTTTCATTAATTTATTTATATAATAATTTTTTGATTATTTTTTCTTTTTTCATAGTTTTGTGCATATAGCTGTTGGATAGGGAAGTGCTATCTTGCGTAATTATTTTCATATCCATTGATCACATAGGAATAGATTCCCATTGATGTGCAGTTCCGTATGTTCCATCATTGGTTGGTATGTAAATAAATAATATTTATTTTGAAATATATTTCATTAATAACATGATATTATAAATTATTTGTAGGTTTAATGGTATCTCATCAATGATTTCATGCATGATGTTATTCACGCGGCATGAGAGGTGTCTATGAATGACCATTTCTATTAGTCTTTTCACAATTTGATAAGGACAATCATGAAGAAAGCAGGAGTGGCAGTATTTGATGATTCGTGTAGATCCCAGCAACCAGAGTACATTTCATCTCACGTTTGGGATGGATTATATTCACTTTGTTTAGGTGGTGGATTTCATACTAGATATTTTTTGGGCTGACAGAACCGGGGGAGACAGGAGGTGACACATCAAGCCAGTAGTCATACATTCAGTACGCATAGAGAGCATCTAGTAAGTACTTGTTTTTAAATATTTTATATAACGTTAGATATAAACAATTTATTTAATATTCATATAGGAATTCGAGTAGCCTGATATTATGGAGTAAAAAATTTATCGTAGGATGTACAGTGATCCATCCACTGTAGAGATTAGAGGTGATTTCCAACATCGGATTGTGGTTTGTATTGTTTCTTTTTCAGTTTGAAAATTAAATCCATAAAATATTTTCACTATTTTAATTTAAAATTGGAACTAAAGGAGTTATATGAAGTCGTGACCTCTCAGACACAGGCTGAGAATCAGGCTCAGACGAGTGATCAGACTAGTGTCCACCATTTCGATGAGGCGGCATGGATGTAGGTGACCCAGTATGGCTTCAAGAAGGGCCGAGTAGTTAGTATCAGCTCTCGATTGACTCATGAGAATTATTATGGTACTATTGCAATGTCAGTGTCTAGATCAAGAGGATATCATGGTGAGGCATCATCTTCTAGCTCATGGTATCAGGAACAGCGATGAGTTTTGAGTGATCTTATAGAGAGTTTTCAAAAGGAGCGGGAGGGGATGTGTCAGCTCCAGCAACAACATGAGAAGGAGCACCCATGACAGTAGCGGCAGTATGAGGAGCAGATGTGTCAATGGCAGTAGTATCATCACGAGTATATAGAGTACATGCGTCGTCTGACTCGTAGTTTAGGGATGGAGTTTTTTCCAACATCTCCTCCATCTCCTCCACCTCCTCCAAAGGACCATCCCCCCAGTGATTTATTTTCATGTTAAAAACATTTGAATTCAAATTTCGTTGTAATATAAACAATTTATAGCTTCTGTCTTTTGTATTTGTAACACCCCATGAATTTAAAAATATATTTATTATAGAATGCATAAATCACTAAGTCTCTATCAACACCACATTGTTACAACCTACCCATGTAAACATAATTTTGTAACTTCAATGATGAGAATTTCAAAAATCTGACATACACGGTTGTGATCAGTAAGTTATTTGGAGTCTGATAAGAAAAACATAATTTTCGGTGAATAGTAATCTACCCTTATGAATAGTAATATGAATAGTAATATTACCCTTGTGAATAGTAAATCATAATATTATTTTATTTTCTTAAGGTAATATGATAATGGTATCTTAACTAATTTTTCAATGTCACGTAAAACTAACTGCACTTCAAATTTGTTATTTTTCGAATTAACTATGGGCTTATTTAAAAATTAAATTAATAATATTTAGAAAATTATTTTTGAAAAATGGATTTCACTTTTGAATTCTACACGTTGAAAAATGGTAGGAGTGAATTTTTGTGAATTTTCTGAAATTCAAGAATTTTCGGTGAATAGTGAAATACGATAAAATATTGTATAATCAAATTATCAGTAAAATTCACTATTTATGACATCATAAGTGATGAAAGGCCACTTGGTTCGAAATCACATGATATTATTACTATTTAGGGTCACTTTCATTGATATTATTCATATTATAGATAAAAATATTAGAATAATGATTAAAATAATTGAAAATACCTCCCCTCCTCCACTATAAATACCACACTCACTCCCCTCTTCCTCCCACACCTCTCAAGCCTTAAGAATTGTCTAAATTATGCAAAATTCCCTCCCCGGTCTTCTTCCCCAAGTTCTAGAGCTTCTGGTCTCACCAAAAGACCAAACCAAGGCCCTTAAGAAGGATCTCAAGGAGAAGAGATCAAGAGGTAAACAACCTCTTTTATTTTCATTCTTTTCTTTCATTTTATGTTATTCTCTTCCTTTCTCTTTGGATTGTGTTCAGATATTTCATTAAATATTCCCCATTACTATCCATATGATGTATTAATGGTGAGATATTCCATTCCTCTCATCAAACTATTTTTATGAAATTTTAAGAGACGTCGTTAGGATGCCGAATTTTCGTGAGAAATTTATCAAGTTTTCATTCATTTTAAGATTCCTTTGTATTATTCTTCTTTCCTCACCTCATATTAACCAAGAGGCATGTATGCTCCAGAATATTGTATTTTCTGGATGTTCTAATGTTTATGAAAAATTCTTCTTCATTATTCTTCTCCTCTCCCACTTATTTAAGGAATAAAAACATTGTCTGTGATGTGTCAAATTACTGACATCGTGGACGATGTAATTTCAATTTCCATTAATTCTTTCAAGTATTGTAACACCCCGAGATTTTATGAAAAATATAATTTTAATTTAATTAATGTCTTTTGTTGTACGCTATACCAAAAGGAGCTTTCACAACACGCAACCCTGACTTGGCTTGCATTACATGCAATCACGACCTTCCACGATAGTGTGTGTTGTACGCAATACTGAGTTTCGCTAAAAAATGATATGTTATATGAACTACCCTTTATGAATAGTATCAACTACATTTTGAATTTTATAACATTATTATTCATCTTACACATTTTCTAGAACATGGTATGAGAACAAAATCAATTTTTCGAGTAAAATAAGTATTTTTCAAAAAATGAAGTTTTCCCACCTTTTGATGGCGCACCCACTTTAAATCTTATTTTTGACATGTCTATAAGTTCAATTTTTCAAAATGAAATTATTCTTTGGAATCAGGATATAAAAATTTACTTTGGATAAAATTTTCATATTATTTTGATAACTTTCATATTTTAATGAATAGTAAAAACACGCTATATTTTAATTAAAAACAACTTTTTTCATCGCAATAATTTATTTGGATAGATTATATTTTTAATTAGTTTTAAAGTGTAATTAGAATTTATTTTTACCATTTAATCCAATTTTGTTCATTGGAATTAATTTCACTTTGTAATTGGACATAAACAAGTATCAATCTTTTGATAGTTATTGTTTCTTAAAAACACGCTATTTGTTTTGATAACGGGAATTAATTTTAAAATTAATTAATTCCACTTCTATGTTTTGAATTTGTAAAAATAGACATCAATTTTGAATTCAGAATATCAAATAATTCTTAGGCTGAATTTTTGTTATTTTTCTGAAAAACTTCAATTTTCGATGAATAGTGAAACCACTTAGTGGTAGTTAAAAAAACTGAATTTTTCATTTAAATGAAAATTTACCACTTGTGTTAATTGAATTTCAAAAATCCGAGAGACACGGTTAATATCAAGGACTAAAATTTGGTTCAATGAGATGAAAATAATTTTTGATGAATAGTAACTTTTTACTTTTATTTACCACGGTTAAAAGTAAATAGGTTGATTAAGGGTAAAAATGATATTAATATTACCCTAACACATGTCCTAATTCTATTGGATAAGTATAATTCGACCAAAAACAACCTTAGTAATAAAATATGACCATTTAGGCCCACTTGGATTAGATTAGGACATTTATTATTAATTTATTTAAAGAAGGGTTAAAATAGTTAAAATCAAAGTTTAATAACTAAATCATTTTTAATATAGGGTTATACATAAGATAAATTCGACTATAAATATTCATTAGAAAGATAAAAATATTTACTACGTATTTTTTATTTTATTTTAAATTTTTAGATATTAAATAATTTAATTTATTTATGACACAATGATGATGCAGTAATTATCTTATTAAGGAAATATTGACATAATTGATGTTATAAATAACCAAATAAATGTAATTTTAGACTTTTTATGAATTCCAATTATTTTATATGTTAATATGACATGTTTTTATTGAATTAATTAACTTTGTTCGAACTAATAATTCTGTTATGATTTTCACAAAAATCAATTACCAAATAGTGTCAAAATTGACATAAAATAGTTTTTTAAACAAATATTATATTAATAATTTTTATTTTATTCCTAAAAATCTAAGTTTAGGACAAATGACTTAGATAGGGTTATATATATTAATAATAAACAACTTGAGGTTCGTTTTTCTTGTTATAGTATGTTTATTAACCTTATAGTGTAAGAAAACAAGAAGACATGGTAAAAGTAAAATTATTTAACTTGAAGTTAAATCTAACTGATAAGGTTAAAATAAAAACCTAAACTTGTCTAAATTATATTTTATGAGAGTATTTAGACCCATCCCCACCTTAGATTCGAAATAAATTAATTTGGAGCTATTAAAAACCGAATATGACTTTATAATAAAATAATATTTTTTGTTTTTCCAAAGGTGCCCCTCTCCTCCCTTATAAAAGGGAACCTCCTCTCTCACTTCCTCACACCACTTTGAGCCTTCATGCTCGGCCAACACATGCCAAATTCTCTTCTCCACTTCCCTAGAAACATCCTAGAGGTCCTGGTTTTTTTCAAAGACCAATTTTATTTCCCTAAGAGGAGGTCTCAAAGAGGCGCTTCAAAGAAGAGGTAATGTCCGTTACCGATTCTTTCAACTTAATTTCTTCTTCTACATATTCTTCTTTAGTTGTTTCATTATGAACTAATAAAATCAGTATCAATCATATACTTATATGTTATTTTAAGTATGAAACAACCCTATTTCACCATCTATCCATCCTGCGGAAAACGAAATCACCGCGCGTGCGTACGTACGGAATACAGTCTCCACGACGTGG
The DNA here is from genome assembly GCA_963277665.1 of Viscum album. Classification (NCBI taxonomy): domain Eukaryota; kingdom Viridiplantae; phylum Streptophyta; class Magnoliopsida; order Santalales; family Viscaceae; genus Viscum; species Viscum album. The sequence continues at coordinate 1,042,040,969 of OY728165.1, forward strand.
TGTAGTCTCTTTTCCACCACCACCTTACTTGGATGGGTATAATGGTGTAAATAATAACTATATATGATTATTGTAAATTTATATTGATTCTAAAATATTATACATACACTTCAATGCAATTCCACGATCATGGGAATGATATCATCGCTCGTGCGTACGTACGGACTATCGTCTCCACGACGCGATGAGATTCATTCTCCATGTTAACCATTCATGAATGATTATAAAGTATATATAATAAGTAATCATGAAATATATTACATAATAATTATACTGGATTTATGTGTGTATATATGTATGTCATCTACTTAATTTCATTCAATTCAATAAGGAAACGAAAATAGCGTTCATGCGTACGTACGGCCTATCGTCTCCATGGACAGTGTATTTCATTCCTTTTATCGATCTATAATATATATATATATATATTTATATGATGAATATATATTATATATAAATCATGTTTTACATTCTGGAATTATGTAAATCAGGATATAAGTAATAATATCAAGAATGAAAAGTCGAAACACATACGATAAATGAAATGATTTTACCCAAAACGCTGCTTTAACATGGAATTTACAAAAGAACGGGTAATATAAAGTCATAAGTGAAACATATATGATATAATAACAATGAATATGATTCTGTAATAATTCAATGACATTATTTAAATCATTATACAGGGGTTTTGGATACGTACGAAGCATATCAGACCTAAGGTAAGGGATAATTTTTCAAATCTCATTTTTATCCGAGATTGCTTATTAGTAAGTATTTACTACGGTTATTGCTATAATCCATGTCCATGATTTATAAAAGTGTATTCATGGATATTTAAAGTCCTTTTTACCCATTTTTAATTTTACCCCATGGTATGGAAGGAATCTTTGTTTTATTTACCCTACAAGGTACTTTTTGACTTTTCCAGCAAAAGTATGAGAAGAATGTTTTTTTTAACGTATACGGCATGAAAGTATTTTTACGGTTTTATAAAGCCTTATTTTCATGAAGATTCCTCCAAAATATTTCATGAATATTTTCAAAAAAATCCTTTTATTTTAAAATTTGATGACATTTTTTGAAAAGAAAATGATTTTGAAGAAAAAAGTATATTTTCCTCAAAAATTCATTTCAAGTGTTTTATCAAAACTATTTTCAACTAAGATGACATTATTTCACATGTGTATGTTTCAAGTATCATGTCTCTTTGATTTACATGGTTTCACTTTTCTAATGATGAAATGATATCCAATTTTTTGTATGGATTACGCTATGATGGAATGATGTTTATGAAACCCATTTTATTCTTGGGTTATGATGAATGATTTATGTTTATATTGTGGCGCACGAAAGAATGATTTCAATATGAGATGGGTGGTACCTATATCTCCCTCCAATGCATTGGTTAAATATTTATATCTCGTGAGATAGACATGGCTAGAACATCAAGTTAAACCAGTTTAGTAATACAGGACTGGAACGAGGAGTGAACTCGATTCAGAAAGGGACTTTGTCCACTAAGATGGTCTTGGAAGCAATGCCTTGGCTACTATGGAAATCATATCATGTGCTTAATGGTTTCCACAATTACATGTTTTATTCCCATGATAATTTATCATGATTAATGTTTCTTCATGATCTATGTCTTACGTACTGCCATGTTTTATGTCATTGCTCAAGATTTTGATGTTTAGATTTTATGCTCATGTTTTTTACATTCAAATGTCTAAGGATTGTTTTATGTTCTCTATGCTTACCCTTACTGAGAATTTGAGCTCACCCTTTATATGGTTTCTTTTCCCCAGGATTTAAATAAAGGTTTTAGGTAAGAAAACAAAAGGGGAAGATCATTAATGGAGATGTTGAAGATCTTTCACCATGATTAGAAGATTATATTCCGAGTTTCCAAAGACACTAAACTATTACGATCCTTATGTGTCTATTTTTGTTATGCATTAAGTATTCCGCAAAAGTAATATAATGTCCATGTATGTCAAGCTTCGGGTCTCTACAGTTGGTATCAGAGTAAAGGTTTAGTTAACCTTTGGAAACTAGGATGTGGAAACGTTAGTGAGATCCCTAGAGATATTTCTAAGGTATGTCTAGGGATGTCCCTAAAGATAAGTATACGTATAGGATATAGTCCTAGAACTATGGTAACGATCATAGAATTTAACCTAAGATTTTATATATTGATGGTACTCCCCCTTTATTATGTTGTTTTCCCTAGCATGATTTTTGCCACTCACACTATTCTTTTTGGGTTTTAGAAAATGGATGGAAACAAGAGGATTCATGATAATGGAGGATATGATGGACAATGGAATGATATTCTTCATGAGAAACCAAATTAAATGGGATTTGGAAGTCCAAACATCATTATTATTCCAAATCAGCAATCTAATAATATGATCAATAAACTCAAATTTGGTAAGTTTCCTGACTCGGCTAATAAGAGAAAGATGGAGTTTCATGATGATCATAGAGGAAAGAAAGTTCAGTTTCCCTTATGCAAATCATGTGAGAAGAGGCATCAAAAAGAATGTTTCAAAGGAACTGGAAGATGCTTTGGGTGTGAAAAGAAGGACACAATGCCAGTAAGTGCAAAGAAAAAGGTTCAATTAACACCATGGATGAGGATAATGGTATTTCTATGAAATCAACAATGGTTAAATGTTTTAAATGTGGAATTTACGGGCATTATGCAAACCAATTACCTAAGGGAAAGTCTCATGAAGAGAATCAGTATGGTCGTATGGGTAGTATTTATGTTGATTATGATGAAGAGACTACAAATGATATGCTAGATGAAAGAATTGTTGAAGCTTGGTCAATGGTTTAAGAAGGGAGTAGAATTATTACATGTTTATCAAGTGTAATGTTGTATAAGTAATCTCATGGTACTATGGAATAAAGTGACATCTAAGGATTGTTACACTGTTGTCTTTCCTTATGTTTTGAAAGTGTATGATGAATGGTACAAGTAACCATGAAAGGTTATTTATATATTTTTGGAAAGTAGATGATATGTGCATAATGAAGGGATAATGAGAAAATTAAATGTTTGATAGTATTCATAGGCTCCTGACTGATATAAGAAGAAGGTTATATCATGGTTTGAGTATATAGAATTTTTGGATTTTGGTATGTGGAAAGAGTTAACTTTTGACAGCATTCATGTTTTCACTAAGGTTTAATGGGTATTCATTTTTCAAGAGAATACATGATTAAGTTATTCACATGATTGGAATGTGACAAACAAGATATATGGGGGATAAATGATGGTATTCACATGCTTGGTTGATGACATTTCAAGTAATAGTTTTCTTTATATTATGAGCTTGGACCGAAGTATTTCAGATAAAGATTGGAATGGATTATGTTTGACATACGTTAGTATTGTTTAAGGATATAAATTTTTTCGATATTATTGATGGGATGTTATAGTAATGTAGTTTTAGAAAAAGGAAAACCTGCAGGACGGGCGACAGCCCATCGCGTCGGACAAGGCTGTGGGAATCAAACCCAAAACCGAAGTGCGGCTGGCCTATATCGCCTACCACTGGCCTACAGGAAGTCCTTGTTTAGTAGAAACTAGTTTTATTATATTAAGCAGTATGATATATGAAGTATAAGTCAATTTTAGGAACCATATATGATTAATATCACTATAGATGGATATATGTATTTTTGATAACTTTTCTATCCTTTCATTGAGATAGATGGAATGACCCATCATTCTATCACATGACCTGCTAACACTTCACGAATGACAAATTCAACTTCATTTCTTTAAGAAATGAAGTGGAAATTGTCCAAAGAACAACCAACGGTGAGACTGTACCAAAATCATGAAAGTATTTCTTCTAGTTCCAATTTCATCAACTTTAGGGAAATGATCTTGAAAACCAAAAATGTTTTCCTAGTGCCCTTATATCCGATGAATCAGATATTACCTTAGATCATCACAAATCTATGGCTTTGTGATTGATGGCTTTTTCATACCCATGTTCTCTACCACTCTCCATCAGAACTTGATGGTTACATTTTTCTTCTATATCTATATTTTCACCTATGTTCTCCTATATGGAAAACCAGTGATGAGTTTCTTTGGGTAATCATTACATTTCATACTTTAGTTTTTAAAATTAATTTTTAGTATTCCTTTTTACGATGTGGGTTTCTATAAATAGTAAACGATTTATAACCCCGACGAATTTCGAGGGTGAAATTCATTTTAAAGGGGGTAGAATGTAACACCCCGAGATTTTATGAAAAATATTCTTTTAATTTCATTAATGTCTTGTGTTGTACGCTACACCAAAAGGATCTTGCACAACATGCATCCCTGACTTGGCTTGCATTACATGCAATCGCGACCTTCCACGATAGTGTGTGTTGTACGCAATATTGAGTTTCTCTAAACAACGATATGTTATATGAACTACCCATTATGAATAATATCAACTACATTTTGAATTTTATAAAATTATTATTCATCTTACACAATTTCTAGAACATGGTAGGAGAACAAAATCAATTTTTCGAGTAAAATAAGTATTTTTCAAAAAATGCAGTTTTCCCGCCTTTTGATGGCGCACCCAATTTAAATATTGTTTTTGACATGTCTATAAGTTTAATTTGACAAAATAAAATTATTATTTGGAATCAGGATATAAAAATTTACTTTGGATAAAATTTTCATATTATTCTGATAACATTCATATTTCAATGAATAGTAAAAACACGGTATATTTTAATTAAAAACAACTTTTTTCATCGCAATAATTTATTTGGATAGATTTACTTTTTAATTGGTTTTAAAGTTTAATTAGAATATATTTTTACCATTTAATTCAATTTTGTTCATTGGAATTAATTTCACTTTGAAATTGGACAAAAACAAGTATCAATCTTTTGATAGTTATTGTTTCTTAAAAACACGCTATTTGTTTTGATAACAGGAATTAATTTTAAAATTAATTAATGTCACTTTTATGTTTTTAATTTGGAAAAATAGACATAAATTTTGAATTCGGAATATCAAATAATGCTTCGGCTGAATTTTTGGTATTTTTCTGAAAAACTTCAATTTTTGATGAATAGTGAAACCACTTAGTGGTAGTTAAAAAAACTGACTTTTTCATTTAAATAAAATTTTACCACTTCTGTGAATTGAATTTCGAAAATCCAAGGGACATGGTTAATATCAAGGACTAAAATGTGGTTCAATGAGTTGAAAATAATTTTTGGTGAATATTAACTTTTAACTTTATTTACCACGGTTAAAAGTAAATAGGGTAATTAAGGGTACAAATGATATTAATATTATCCTAAAACATGTCCTAATTATATTGTATAAGTATAATTCGACCCAAAACAATCTTAGGAATAAAATATTACCATTTAGGCCCACTTGGATTAGATTAGGACATTTATTATTAATTTATTTAAAGAAGGGTTAAAGTAGTTAAAATCAAGGGTTAATAACTAAATCCTTTTTAATATAGGGTTATACATAAGATAAATTTGACTATAAATATTCATTAGAAAGATAAAAATATTTCCTACATAATGGTATTTTATTTGTAATTTTTAGATATTATATAATTTAATTTATTTATGACACAATGATGATGCAGTAATTATCTTATTAATGAAATATTGACATAATTAAAGTTATAAATACCAAAATAAATGTAATTTGAGACTTTTTAGGAATTCCAATAATTTTCTATGTTAATATGACATGCTAGTATTGATTTATTTAACGTTTTTAGAACTAATCATTCTTTTATGATTTTCACAAAAATCAATTACCATATAGTGTCAAAATTGACATAAAATAGTTTTTAAAACAAATATTATATTATTAATTGTTATTTTATTCCTAAAAATCTAATGTTCTGAAAAATGACTTATATAAGGTTATATATATTAATAATAAACAACTTGGAGTTCGTTTGGTTTCTTATTGTAAGTTTATTAACCGTATAGTGTAAGAAAACAAGAAGACATGGTAAAAGTAAAATTATTTAACTTAAAGTTAAATCTAAATGATAAGGTTAAAATAGAAACCTAAACATGTCTAAATTATATTGTATTAGAGGATTTATACCCATATCCACCTTATATTAGAAATAAATCAATTTTTAGCTATTAAAAACTGAATATGACTTTATAATAAAATAATATTTTTAGTTTTTCCAAAGGTGCCTCTCTCCTCCCTTATAAAAGGGCACCTCCTCCCTCACTTCCACACACCACTTTGAGCCTTCAATCTCGGCCAACCCCTGCCAAATTCTCTTCTTCACTTCCCTATAAACATCCTAGAGGTCCTGGTATTCTTCAAAGACCAATTGTAGTGCCCTAAGAGGAGGTCTCAAAGAGGCGCTTCAAAGAAGAGGTAATGTCCGTTACCGATTCTTTCAACATAATTTCTTCTTCTACAACTTCTTCTTTAGTTGTTTCATTATGAAGTAACAACATCAGTGTCACTAATATATTGATATGTTATTATAAGTATAAAACAACCCTATTTCACCATCTATCCATCCTGCGGAAAACGAAATCACCGCACGTGCGTACGTACGGAATACCGTCTCTACGCCGTGGTGTAATCTATTTTCCACCACCACCTTAATTGGATGGGTATAATGGTGTAAATAAAAACTATATATTATTATTGTAATTTTATATTTATTCTGAAATAATATACATTCACTTCAATGCAATTCCACGATCATGGGAATGATATCATCGCTCGTGCGTACGTACAGACTACCGTCTCCATGACGCGATGAGATTCATTCTCCATGTTAACCATTCATGAATGGTTATAAAGTATATATAATAAGTAATCACGAAATATATGACATAATAATGATACTATATTTATGTTTATATATATGTATGTCATCTACTTAATTTCATTCAATTCAATAAGGAAACAAAAACAGTGTTCATGCGTACGTACGGCCTACCATCTCCATGAACGGTGTATTTCATTCCTTTTATCGATTTATAATATATATATATATATGTATAAGATGAATATATATTATATATAAATCATTTTCTACATTATGGAATTATGTAAATCAGGAAATAAGTAATAATATCAACAACGAAAATTCGAAACACATACGATAAATGAAATGATTTTACCCAAAACGCTGCTTTAACATGGAATTTACAAAATAAAGGGTAATATAAAGTCATAAGTGAAACATATATGATATCATAACAATGAATATGATTCTGTAATAAGTCAATTACATTATTTAAATCATTATACAGAATGTTCGGATATGTACGAAGCATATCGGACCTAAGGTAAGGGATAATTTTTCAAATCTCATTTTTATCCGAGATTGCTTATTCGTAAGTATTTACTGAGGTCATTGATATCATCCATGTACATGTTTTATAAAACTGTATTAATTTATGTTTAAAGTACTTTTTACCCATTTTGACTTTTACCCCATGGTATGGAAGGAATCTTTCTTTTATTTACCCTACAAGGTACTTTTTGACTTTTCCGACAAAAGTATGAGAAGAATGTTTTTTAACGTATACAGAATGAAAGTATTTTTACGGTTTTATAAAGCCTTATTTTCATGAATCTTCCTCCAAAATATTTCACGAATATTTTCAACAAAATCCTTTTCTTTTAAAATTGCATTACATTTTGTGAAAAGAAAATGATTTTGAAGAAAAAAGGATATTTTCCTCGAGAATTCATTTCAAGTGTTTTATCAAAACCATTTTCATCTATGATGACATTATTTCACATGTGTATGTTTCAAGTATCATGTCTCTATGATTTACATGGTTTCACTTTTCTAATGATGAAATGATATCCAATTTTTTTGTATGGATTACGTTGTGATGGAATGATGTTTATGAAACCCATTTTATTCTTGGGTTATGATGAATGATTTATGTTTATATTGGGGCACACAAAAGAATGATTTCAATATGAGGTGGTTGGGACCTATATCTCCCTCCAAAGCATTGGGTAAAGATCTGTATCTCATGAGATAGACATGGCTGGAATGACAAGTTAAACCTATTCAGTAATACAGGACTGGAATGAGGAGTGAACTCGATTCATAAAGGGACTTTGTCCACTAAGATGGTCTTGGCAGCAATGCTTGGGCTACTATGAAAATCATATCATTTGATTAATGGTTTCCACAATTACATGTTTTATTCCTATGCTAATTTATCATGATTAATGTTTATTCATGATCTATGCCTTACGTACTGCCATGTTTTATTTCATTTCTCATGATTTTGATGTTTAGATTTTATGCTCATGTTTTTTACATTCAAATGTCTAAGGATTGTTTTATGTTCTCTATGCTTACCCTTACTGAGCATTTGAGCTCACCCTTTATATGTTTTCTTTTCCCCAGGATTTAAATAATGGTTTTAGGTAAGAAAACAAAAGGGGAAGATCATTAATGGAGATGTTGAAGATCTTTCACCATGATTAGAAGATTATATTCCGAGTTTCCAAAGACACTAAACTATTACGATCCTTGTGTGTCTATTTTTGTTATGTATTAAGTATTCTGCAAAAGTAATGTAATGTCCATGTACGTCAAGCTTCGGGTCTCTACAGGTATGGTCATGAAAACAAATATATGGTTGAACTAGGTCATAATAAATGTGTTTTATTTTGATTAATGTTATGGAATATTTACACATTCCTAATATGGAATAAAAATACAAAAACAATTTATTTAGCACAAAAACTGCCAAGCCAAATTCAAGCATTTATCTTTAAACTCATCGAATGAGTCATCATCATAGTATATAACTAGAATCATTATAAGATCATTTATGTATCTTTAATTTCACTAATAATTTATATTAACAATTCTGGATGTTTAACCATATTTCAAACCAACTTCCATTCATGAATATAAGTAAACAAAGCATGAAACCAAGTAATAAAATGCTTCCAAAACAATAAAATTGAATCTCTTAAATCCATCAAAAAGGACATTAATGAACTAAATAAGGTTATAACATATCTATTAAATATAAAATAGGTTCTGGACTTATGAATTAATAATCCTAATTTGTTTATTCAGGTCTTTAAAAACAATACAAGAACACCTTCAAGCATAAGGCAAGGGATTTCTCATCTCACTCTCATTCCTATGAGATTTTCATTGTTTGCCACTTATTTCTTGTATGTGGTATATGTGTACTGCCATTTGATATGTAATAACATGATTATCTTTATATTAATGTTATTCAATTATTAATTTGATGTTCATTAAGTTCTGGTCATATGATTCGACTGATTACACTGTGGTAAGGGATCCTATCTCTCACTTTTATTCAAGAATATCCCCTTTGTTGTGACTAACTTTGTATTGTGCAACTAATAATCCTTATGTGGTGTACCTACTGTCCATTTGAGATCACTTTCCATTTGAAATTATATTTCTATTAAATATCCATAATCTCATTTCATGGATATGTTTATTGTCTAAACCGTATACCATTTCACATACGGTGTATATTTGGGATGTTATTGATGAATCTGTATTCTATACTCTATACGGATATTGAAAAGGCATATTTATCTTGTATTGAATCATTTTATAAAGAATGATTTGGATGTAGAGGTGGGTGGGGCCCACTAAATCCCCTCGATTCATCGGTAGGTCTCATGAGACAAAACAGATTGGCGACAAACCCTTCGAGTTTGTTTCCAAAAAATCAGACGAGTTTCTACCCACAGCAGTAAACCGTTTTTACGGTATTATGGTTTCATGTGCCAGATACATGACGTCCAATTAATAAGAATTCTATTTATTCATTATTAGTTATTATTATTATCCATGAGGTTTTGACTATGACAAAATCTATGGATGCAGTTTCATTCTCAGTTTATTATTGGCATTAGTTCTTCATTTATTCACTATGCCATATTGATTATGTCTGATCGATTGTGATTAACTTATTATTATACTCATGCTTCCGCTATTTGTAACCCTTACTGATCATTTGAGCTCACCCCTTTCATTTTCTATCTTCAACAGGTGATGAAGAGAAGGCCTTTTATTGAGTTCCTATGGATGAAGTTTTTAGTTTTTGTTTTCTATTTTATTTTGTAACCTTTCCCAATGTAATTGGAGTGACATCTATGTATCTAGTTTATTCAAGACTACTAAAATGATCGTTCCTTCAGTATTTTCATTCCTTATAACAATGCCAATATCAAAAGTAATGCATTGGGTCTATCCTAGAGGGGTCGGGGTGTTAGAATTGGTATCAGAGGAAGTTTGGTAGGAAACTTGGAAACTAGAGTAGGAAATATATAGTAGGGAACAAAGCCCTAAGGTAGAATTTGAGGATAAACGTACAAGAACTTACTGGTATTTTTTTAAGGAATATAATATGTGAATCCTTCTATAAAATACATCTCTGTCTGGATACGAGCAGGTAGAGGTGGCTCTAGCACAGATGTATCTAGGGGTAAAACCTGAAAACGCCTCTTTGAGCTAGACCCGAACGGGAATTGTTACACAACAACAGGCCTTGCTGCACTCTTGTTTATGAAACTACCAGGGGATATTCTTAGGATAATTCATATATTTTTTTACAAGCCAGTATAAGATATTTAATGTAAATTTTCCTCATAAGATTTGGTTTGAATAAAATCTAGAAACCAGAGTAGAAAAATGAAAAAATTTCTTAAACAATACTAAGAGATATGTTTTATTAATTTTCAGATGGAAAATGAAGGTAAAAGACTTTTTTCCCTTCCCATGTAAATCCTCGAGACGATAATCGTGAAGTCATGTATGGAAGAATATGAACCCTTTGGAAACCTTCAATTATCCTGCATGATTTTTTACAAAGTGTCGAACCACTCAAATGTCCTTCGAATCTTCCAGGGATCAGAAGTTGTGTATAACCAAATGCCCAATGCACTGTTCGAAAATTATAAAAATAAAGGGAAGTACTACGAGGGAATATTCCTGTGTTTCACCCTGAATAAGAAATGGTTGGCCTTCATGGCTTTCGGAGAAGCTGAAAAGGAGCTAGAATTTCGCGCAGTCTTTGTGTACCAAATCCTGTGTTTCATCATGCTTGGGGAGCTCTGCGATTTTGAATCTTTCATCGAGTCCTTCAAATATGACGTGGTTTGAAATCTCTTTAGAAACCAAATCCAAGTGGATGTCACGAAACTTGATGTTACTCGTTCCAATCTCTGGAAAACCACATGTATCAAACGAGATCTTGGGTTTAACCACGATCCAAATTGCTAAGAGTGTATTTGGGAAGATGAGACCTACGAGATTTGTTCAGCCCTTGGAGTAGAGTTGAATAGTACCTTCCTCCTTAGGCGGTAGAGGTAGAGGGACATCACCAAGGACGTCAGGAAGTCCATACGAATGTTTTCTGAAAGGGAGCAAGAGATTGTGTAATTTCTTGAGTTTTATAAATCATGTCTAAATGGATGATGTTGTATTCTCAGTTTTGATATGTTTTTATATAAAACGATAACTTGGATTAAAATGGATTTTCCATACAGAATGTTGATTTACTAAAACTTTTCAGATAGAAGATATGAGTCCACCAACCAATATTTTATCACTACCTACCGAGTTGTTAGAGACTATAATTGTCAAGACATGCTCTGAAGAGGACCAGCCCTATGCCAATTTATGTCTGACTTGTAAACTACTCAATCGAGTATCGAATCATCCAAAAATTCTCCATCTTTACCAAGGAAGCAATCTGGTCTATTACCGTATTTCATATGAACAATTTTCTACGTATATGAAAAGAGGGAAGTATCATGAAGCTCTTTTTCTATGTTTCACTCTCGCTGATAACTACCGAGCTGTGGGTAAATTTCTGGAAGCTGCTTTGGATTGTGACCATCGAGCAACCTACCTATTTCTAATCCTGAGTTTTAGTATGTATGGACAACTTTATGAAATCAATATCTTCAAGAATGACATGGTGTGTGGGAATTATTGGGATTTAGTCCACGCTGAAATTTCTGACCTCCACACTTCTTGTGCCTCTCTATGGAAGCCTGAGTGCTTTAAGCACAGATTCGACCCTAGCTGTCTACAGTGTGTCTGGGCTAAGGAAATCGAGCAGTTGAATACTACCTTAGGAATTCACCTGAGGTCGTCAGCACACTAGCATCGGTGGTGTTCTCGGTAAAGGGACTTCGGGAGTAACGTGTGTCTAGTGTTGTGAGATTGAAATCTTTGAACTTGTTTGGGGATTCGTGTATTGGGGGACTTGGGAAACAATTAGTCCAGTTTTACTTTTTGAACCAGTGGTTATATAAGAATATAAAATGTTGTCTCTTCTTTTTGTTATCCTTTCATCGGCTATACTTTTGAATGAGTATCACTTAGTGAACTTTTATAATATATTTTTAGATGGAAGGAAAAACCCATATGTTATCTCTTCTTGTGGAGATCCTGGAGAGCATTGTGATCAAAACATGTGAAGAAGAGTACCTACCTCTCACAAACTTGTGAAAAACGTGTAAACAAATATATGAAGTGACAAATAGTCTGGAAATTCTCCGCACCTATCAAGGGAATGCTTCAATTTACTACCGATTATCCATGGAAAAATTGGCTTAGTACAGGCGAAGAGGAAAATACCACAAGGGATTTTCCTATGTTTCACCCAAGGCCAGAACTACACGGCCAAGTTATGTTTTCAAGAGGATACTTTGGAGGGAAACCTTTGTGTAGATTACATGTACCAACTCCTTAGTTTTTGCATGTACAACAATATCTATGACTTAGATGTCCTCAGTCGAGACATAGTTCGGCGAGTTCTTCGTATGTTGGTCCATTCAGACATTACCAAACTTTTCACTGTTCGAGCCTCCTACTGGAAGCCCGAGTGTTCGATGCAAGAGTTCAACCCCTTCTGTCTGAGGTGTGTCTGGGTCAGAGAACTAGAGGAGTTAAGCAACAATTTGGGTTTTCCGCTGAACGCACCTGAGGATCCTCTATGACAGGAGATGAGGTAAGAACATCTGAGAGCATTCTTTTGCGGTTATGAATTTCGAGGATGCAATTTTTCGAAGGAGGGAATAATGTAACACCCCAAAAATTTACAAATATATTTATTATAGAATGTATAAATCACTAAGTCTCTATCAACACCACATTGTAACAACATACCCATGTAAACATAATTTTGTAACTTCAATGATGAGAATTTTGAAAATCTGACATACACGGTTGTGATCAGTAAGTTATTTGGAGTCCGATAAGAAAAACATAATTTTCGATGAATAGTAACCTACCATTATGAATAGTAATATGAATAGTAATATGACCCTTATGAATAGTAAATCATAATATTATTTTACTTTCTTAAGGAAATATGATAATGGGATCTTAACTAATTTTTCAATGTCACGTAAAACTAACTGCACTTCAAAATTGTTATTTTTCGAATTAACTATTGGCTTATTTAAAAATTAAATTAATAATATTTAGAAATTTATTTTTGAAAAATGGATTTCACTTTTTAATTATACACGTCGAAAAATGGTAGGGGTGAATTTTTGGGAATTTTCTGAAATTCAAGAATTGTCGGTGAATAGTGAAATACGACAAAATACCGTATAATCAAATTATCAGAAAAATTCACTATTTATGACATTATAAGTGATACAAGGCCACTTGGTTCGAACTCACATGATATTATTACTATTTAGGGTCACTTTCATAGAGATTATTCATAGTCTTGATAAAACTATTATAATAATGATTAAATTAATCTAAAATACCTCCCCTCCTCCACTATAAATACCACCCTCACTCTCATCTTCCTCCCACACCTCTCAAGCCTTGAGCATTGTCTAAATTCTGGAAAATTCCCTCCCCAATATTCTTCCCCACGTCCTAGAGCTTCTGGTCTCACCAAAAGAACAAAACCAAAGCCCTTAAGAAGGATCTCAAGAAGAAGAGATCAAGAGGTAAACAACCTCTTTTATTTTCATTCTTTTCTTTCATTTTATGTTATTCTATTCCTTTCCCTTTTGATTGTGTTCGGATATTTCATTAAATATTCCCTCTTACTGTCCATATTATTTATGAATGATGATATATTCCATTCCTCTCATCAAAATATTTTTATGAAATTTTAAGAGACGTCGTTAGGCTGCCAAATTTTCGTGAGAAATTTATCAAGTTTTCATTCATTTTAAGATTCCTTTCTCTTCTTCTTCTTTCCTCACCTCATCTTAAGAAAGAGGAATGTATGCTCCAGAATCTTTTATTTTCTGTATGTTCTAATGTTTATGAAAAATTTTATTCATTAATCTTCGCCTCTCCAACTTATTTAAGGAATAAAAACATTGTCTGTGATGTGTTGAATTACAGACATCGTGGATGATGTAATTTCAATTTCCATTAATTATTTAAAGTCTGGTCATGAAACCAAATATATGGTTTATCCAGGTCATAATAAATGTGTTTTATTTTGATTAATGTTATGTAATATTTACACATTCCTAATATGGAATAAAAATACAAAACAATTTTATTTAGCACAAAAACTGCCAAGCCAAATTCAAGCATTTATCTTTAAACTCATCGAATGGGTCATCATCATAGTATATAACCAGAATCATTATATGATCATTTATGTCTCTTTAATTTCACTAATAATTTATATTAACAATTCTGGATTTTTAACCATATTTCAAACCAACTTTCATTCATGAATATAAGTAAACAAAGCATGAAACCAAGTAACAAAATGCTTCCAAAACAATAAAAATGAATCTCTTAAATCCATAAAAAACGCCATTAATGAACTAAATAAGGTTATTCCATATCAATTAAATATAAAAGAGGTTCTGGAATTAGGAATTAATAATCCTAATTTGTTTATTTAGGTCTTTAAAAATAAGACAAGAACACCTTCAAGCCTAAGGTAAGGGGTTTCTCATCTCACTCTCATTTCTGTGAGATTTTCATTGTTCGCCACTTATTTCTTGTATGTGGTATATGTGTACTATCATTTGATATGTAGTAACATGATTCTCTTTATATTCATATTATTCAATGATTCATTTTATGTTCATTAAGTTCTGGTCATATGATTCGACTGATTACATTGTGGTAAGGGATCCTCTCTCTCACTTTTGTTCAAGAATACCCCCTTTGTTGTGATTAACTTTTTATTGTGCACCTAATAATCCTTATGTCGTGTACCTACTGCCCATTTGAGATCAATTTAGATTTGAAATTATATTTCTATTAAATATCCATAATCTCATGTCATGGATATGTTTATTGTCTAAACCGTATACCATTTCACATACGGTGTATATTTGGGATGTTATTGATGAATCTGTATTCTATACTCTATACGGATATTGAAAAGGCATATTTATCTTGTATTGAATCATTTTATAAAGAACTATTTGGATGTAGAGGTGGGTGGGGCCCATTAAATCCCATTGATGCATCGGTAGGTCTCATGAGACAAAACAGTTTGGCGACAAACCCTTCGAGTTTGTTTCCAAAAAATCAGACGGGTTTCTACCCACAGCAGTAAATCATTTTTACGGTATTATGGTTTCATGTGCCAGATACATGAAATCCAATTAATAAGCATTCTATTTATTCATTATCAGTTATTATTATTATCCATGAGGTTTTCACTATGACAAAATCTATGGATGCAGTTTCATTCTCAGTTTATTATTGTCATTAGTTATTTATTTATTCACTATGCCATATTTATTATGTCAGATAAATTGTGATTCCCTTATTATTGTACTCATGCTTCCTCTATTTGTAACCCTTACTAATCAATTGAGCTCACCCCTTTCATTGTCTATCTTCAACTGGTGATGAAGAGAGGTCCTTTTATTGAGTTCCTGTGGACGCAGTTTTTAGTTTTTGTTTTTATTGTATTTTGTAACCTTTCTCAATGTAATTGGAGTTACATCTATGTATCTAGTTTCTTCAAGACTACTAAACTGATTGTTCCTTCGGGATTTTCAATCCTTCTAACAATTCCAATATCACAAGTAATGCACCGGCTCCAGCCTAGAGGGGTCGGGGTGTTACAATATTGGTGCGAATATTGCATAATTTAATTTTTTTTTATTTTTAATATTTTTTTTTATTTTTTATTGGTATTATTTTTTTCATTTTTTTTATTTTACTAATAATAATAATAATAATTTATTATTTTTTTATATTTTTTTGCAAATATTGAAATTTTTAATTTTTTAATTTTTTTTATTATTTTAATAATAATAATATTATTTGTTCATAAATAATAATAATAATAACATTATCATATTATTAGTATTATTTTATTATTAATATTATAATAATATAATTTTTTATATTATTAATAATAGTATTAATATTATATAGTAGTATATTTTTTATATTAATAGTATTAATATTATTATTATTTTCTAATATTAATTTATCATAATTTTATGGAAAATATATTTTTTATTTTATTAAGTATTTGTGATGGGACCTTTTTCAATAAGTTCCTATCACAAATAATTTATATATTTGTTAAATAACTCTTTATGATAGGAAAATGGGCTCGTTGCAAATACTTTTTTACGACGGGCCCGTTGCAACAGATTATTTATATATAAATGGAGAACTATTTGTGATGCCATTTTCTACAATGGACTATTTACGATGGGACCCCATTGCAAAAGCTCATTTGCGACAGGATCCCATCACAAATACCTCAAATTCCAATAGTGAACTTATAACACAATGGGGTATTGGGTTCCACCCTCGTGATATCAGGCTTATAAGAATTAGAAATCCCTTTATACTGGTCCAACATGTCTCCATTTGGTGGGTTTGAGCCCTCACATTAATAGTATGGACAAGTGGAGAAATTTATTTTCCTCTTTAGGGTAAGTAGAATGTTTTCAATGACCCAAGATCCATGATACATAAAGTGTGGAACATTGATTTAGGTTCTTAGAAAGATGATGGAAGCACTTTGTTCTCTATTTGTCTAGGGTAGGGTTTTTGTGGTCCTTTGATAAGGAGGGGTTATGGATGATGACATGCTCAATTTATCATCATGTAGTTGGATGTGTTTCCATGTAGTTTAACATATTGTGGGGAGGACTTATGATTAGTCTCTGAAAGTGGCTAATATTCATTGATAAGATCTTAATATTAATGTTTTTAAAAGTTCATAAACATCAATTTTAGTCCAATTCAGAAATTGAACTTCATTTCCCATCATTGTGCAATTCATGCTTAAAATGTCAATTTATCCCCCTCAATAAGTTGCTTGTGGAAATTACAATATTCATAATTTTAATCTTAAATTTTGTTATATGATTTATCACTTTGTTTGGAACATTTTATCTTTTAGGTCCGATGGATGAATCTCAAAGGAAGATGGAGCATTTTGCGCCTGAAGGCAGAAACATGCTGGAAAAAGCATAATGGGCCTAAGGCCCATCAAACAAATGTGGGGCCCATAAAACAATCCCAATGAAGCTCAAATTTATACAGTAGAAAGATCAAAATATGAGGATCATTTTATTCAACTGTGACCGGAGCTAATTCTGATGTTATCATGATGATAAATGGATCTGAAGTTGAGATTTAAATGGTGGACATGACATTAATGCTCAAAATTCCGTCCAACCATTTCGCCTATAACATCCAAACGGCGGAGAGAAATTTCCTGAAATTTTTACAGATCATCTAGGACATATGGATGAAGATATTTCTCTTCTACAGCCCCTCCGGATTCGGCCTTCTTCAATTTCTAATTCACACGTCAATGTGGTGGACGAATCTGGACAGTTTTCCGGGTCAAATTCGAAACATCAATTTCCTTTTGATTATTCACCCTCCATTTGACTCTATTAATTGTTGGGGGGTGAATTAATTGTTGGGGATGTACCTAAGGCTCCTAATATGCCTATATAATGAGCTATTGGTGAAGGAATAGGGGTGGAAAATTTTCTTATCATCTTGGATGCTTTGTTTCATTGTAATGTTTTGCTTCCAAATTTCCTTTGTAATGTTTTCCATTTCCATGTAATTTTTTTTTGTATCTTTATGTTCTTAATCAACTTCTTCTCTTATATATTTTCCATTTCATTTATTAAAACTTTATAATCACAAAGCACAGTGATATCTCTGTGTTGTTGTGAATTAGTTCACACATAGGTGTGAATTTCATTCACACACACGGAGGAGTGCTCGTTATTTCCGCGGTTTTAATTTCTTCAATCCAATTCTTGTTATCCATCATCCGCCCACCATTGAGAGTATACCATCAATGGAGGGATAAACCCTTAATGGGTTGATCTTAGGAGGATGCAAAGGCTGGATTGAATGTTATTTTATGAACGAATTGTTGTTAAATGGATAATTAATTTAAGACATCCATTCTTCAGTTATTTCTACTCTTCATCTTTACTGTGTTTGAGCAAAATAAATTCAATTACTAAATGACCATATACCTCGGAGAGATCATGAATTTGGTTCTCTAAGTGTATAAGGGATTAGTAATTGTGTTTAGTAAGCACCAAACCAGAAAATGATGAAGGTAGTGTTATTTTTGAAGAATGGATTCATCAAGAATTAATAAAACCAAAATTGTTTAAAGAAGTAAAATTCATTCAATCCACCCCAAGCATAATCCTAGATCAACCCATTTTCATTAAATTGAATTCACGTAGGTGTCTTAGTGTTATTTAAACCATCCAAAATCAAAACCAAAGTTGGCTACTTCATAGCCCATCTTTCACCAAATCATAGCGTCTCAAGGTTACTTCTTCGGTCCATGTGGACTCGACCCCTACATGTACTACATCGATCGCTTTTACCCGTAGGGTAAATTTGGGCGCAACCAACTTGCTTCTATAGAGTTTAAATTCATGTTGTAATGACGTGGGTGGACTGATGTAAATGAATTGGAATGTATGAGGTCTGTGAAGTATCAAACATGAACCCTAGGGTTTTTCAATGTATCCTTGCTTGTTCAGAATCAAAGTCCACATAGTTCTCAGAGAAACACATAGCTTAACAACATGCTATCAGGACACCTGAGAGATACTGTCCCAAATAATAATGTGCATTTCATATTAGAATATATCTAATGTGAATGAGGACAAAATAGGTCCACACCACACCATGTGCATTTTCGGAGAGGACATAGGACAAGAAACCAAAAAAAATATGGAATGATTTGTAGTGCATGGGTATGGATATGAAAAAAAAATGTATGGGTGTTTATACGTATCCTACGGAGGCAGAAATCAATCCACACACAGTTCTGGATATTCCATGCAGTTTAATGTCATGCGGGGTGGACGAAGGTAAAACTCATGTCAATAAGGGCCAAAGAGACCCATACCATGCCATGCAGTTTAACGTCACGTGGTAATGAAGAAGGGTGCCAACACAGTTTATTTTCATGTGGAGTGGACAACAAAGGGGGATAGTGCACCAAAGGGGATACGTGTTTCATGGTAAAACAAAACTGATGTGAATGGGGAACAAAGTAGTCTGTACCACACCACGCACTCCAAAGAGGGGACTTAGGCCAAGTTTCCAGGAAAGTCAGAGGGGCCAAGGGCTGGACCCATGAAAAAATGATTAGGAATTCATACATATCCCATGAGTATGGGAATCAAGAAACGCGTAGTTATTAATATTCCATGAAGTTTAACATCTTTCAGGGAGGAAGAAGGCCACCCAATGTGAATGGGATAGACGCCACTAGTCTATATAGTTTTGTGTCATGTGATAAGAACATAGGATCACCCGATGTGAATGGAAGATAATCCTATGTATGGGCCCACAAATAGGGATTTTTGCATCATTATGTACTCATTGAAAATTAAAATCCGGCCTCATGTAATTCTTGAAATGTTGGCATGGTAGGAGACCGACACCAGTAAAGGTGTTCCTCTCAAATGAGTTCCACAAGAGCATATAGTTTTTTATCATTTAGGGGATAATTAATGTTTAGTTTAATTTCATGTGGTTATAAGGATAGGTATCCCATTTATCTCCCTATATTTATGATTATAATGGGTTCATCCTAAGCCTTCACACCCTGTTTTGTGTGGGGAAACCCCTGTTGAAATTCCTAAGCCTATGTGGGCTATGCTTGGTGCAAGAAAAAAGGAAGGAAAAGGAACCCTCCAATTATTTAAAGGCATGGAGAATATGATGGGAGTATATTATGTTGTGTAGTGTATGGGTTAATGTAACGCCCTGACCCTAATTACCTAGAGTCGGTGCATTATTACATAACATTGGCATGATCATGAGAAAGATCAAGTCTCGAAAGACCGATTAGTTTAGTAGCCTTGGAATAACTAGATACATCCATAAATTTTTACATTACATCAAAAAAAAACATCTTGTCTTCATATCCCCTCATACTATCCCTGCAGGTCATTCATAAATTACTTCTTCATAATCCTGGGAAAAATAAAACATTGAAAGGGGTGAGCTCGGATTCTCAGTAAGGATAACATTATAGCAGAAGCTTTCATAAATAAGCATAAACACTTAAGGCAATTTATAACTAAAACAAAAGCCTTTTAAATTTAAACTTCAACATAAAATGGCGAAGGTAAAATGAAATAATGCCATTTACTTACTCACATGGATATTCTACTAGTCGAATGATCACATGCAATATCAATAACCACTTTCATAATGATGGAATTCATAATGCCAGACTATCATAACCACATAGCCAAGGCCTCGTGCCAAGACTACAAATAAGATTTTGCCAAGGCCTTGTGCCAAGACACTAGTTTGTCTCATGAGACCTACCGATGCATCGAGGAGCTATAGCGGGCTCCACCCGTCACTTATTAAGTCCAATGCATTCCTCATATGAACAAGTTTAAACATAACATAAACATTCGTATTGAAACTAGCATACGAAATGTCAATACTTTTACCACAAACCTTGAATGGTTTAAAAATAGCACATCCACAGTCAAACATAACTCATTCGATACAATATGGAAGATTGTATTGTATCACATTAACCTCAATCAAGAATAATGAAGGATGTTGACATAGATGAAAATAATCATCAAAACTATTTGAGAGAAATATCCCCCTTTTCTTGAAAACATTTAAAAGTCACACTATTTGTCAAAAAGCCATTTAAAAATAGATTTTTGAATCAAAGTGTCCCATACCACTTTGAAACTTTTTAAAAGGATTTTTAATTTTAAAACTTTAATGTCCATATAAATAAATCCTTAAAACCATTTTTAAAATATGGACATTAATGAGCATGATTTAGAAGAATAATTCTTTAAAACATTTTAAAATGGTATTTTGGTTAGAGTTTCTAACCAAAAGAGAGACACTTGAATACAAATAATTGAGGTAATCAAAACATTGTAATATCATGAGAATAAAGGAATTCATGATATACTATGTCAAAGTACATTATATACACCACATAAAAGTGATTTGGTGTATATCATCAAATAAGTCTCAATGGAATGTAAATTGAGATGAAACCTCTCATAAAGGTTGTATCCTTTGGTTAAGGATAAATCAATGACATAATTATGTGTGACAAATATAAATACACTAAATATGATTGGATATTCAGTGTAAATCAATAAAATTATATTCACACATATTCTTGTAAAAACAATACCAACGAATTGGATGTTTAACTCAACAAATGGAGAATGAGTTAAAATTACTCTTATCAAATTCATATCAATGAATTGAGAATTATCAATGGAGTGATTATGTGTATCAAACTTATATCCACAGGAAGGGGAGTGGAAATTATGACATAATCAAATGAATAGTGATTCCACACATAATCTTGGGGTAATATAATCAATGAAATATGCGTAAAGCCAAATGAGTGGAAATTGAAATCTCAAATTCCCTTATTGATTAGGTAACTTAAGAAACAAACACCCATGAAAGAAAGATCATACCATGATGATGTAAATACCCATAAAATAAATTATATTACACAATGAATACAATCATGGGTAGTACACATACACCACATGCAATAATTAAGTGGTGATCAATGGAATTCTCACGGAATTAAAAGTGAGACAAGAAACCCCTTACCACGTTAATCAACTGAGTCGCATGGCCAAAAGTTAATAACCACCAAATGATTTACAGAATAACATGAATATAAAGTGAATCATGATAATATATATCAAATGGAAGTACACAATACACCACTTTCAATAATTTAGTAGCAAACAATGGAAATCTCACGGAATTGAAAGTGAGATAAGAGAATCCCTTACCACGTTAATCAACTGAGTTGCATGGCCAAAAGTTAATAACCACCAAATGATTTACATAATAACATGAATATAAAGTGAATCATGATAATATATATCAAATGTAAGTACACAATACACCACTTTCAATAATTTAGTAGCGAACAATGGAAATCTCACGGAATTGAAAGTGAGATAAGAGAATCCCTTACCACGTTAATCAACTGAGTCGCATGGCCAAAAGTTAATAACCACCAAATGATTTACATAATAACATGAATATAAAGTGAATCATGATAATATATATCAAATGGAAGTACACAATACACCACTTTCAATAATTTAGTAGCGAACAATGGAAATCTCACGGAATTGAAAGTGAGATAAGAGAATCCCTTACTTTGTACTTTTTCCTTGGTCGATGGTAGGTTTACCTCCTGTATAATGGTGAAATAATTGTTATTGAATAATACAAGAATAATTTACTTTAATATGATATCATATATGATCTTTTAACATTGATTTTTTAATAATATCTTAGTATTAACGCCGTTTCGGGTGTTAACTTACTCATTTTCTTTTATATGTTTTGTTACATAAGTCATGTTTGTTGTATCTTATTCATATCCAGAATGATATCAAGTCCTTAAACATCATTTTTAAATCATTAAATGATAATTATACTTGAATGGATACGATGGATAATGAATCTCATCGCGTTCGTGGAGACGGTAGTCCGTACGTACGCACGAACGCTACTTCCATTTAATTTTTTATTTTAAAAGAATCGAATCCAAATGATACATAGGTATATTACTATTCCAGTATAATATAATATTTTATATATGTTACTTAAGTTCATTAACACCATCCTTTATACGTTCCATGTGTGGTATGAACGAGTCATATCATTTTAAGGGGGCGGTAGTCCGCACTTCCTCAAATGAAATTATCGTATGTATATACGACATGAAACGAATAATGGTATGAAATAAAATGGAATTACAGAAGCTTATATATAAAATATATATCATTAATATCATATTTAATTATAGTGCCATCATAATGGCCACCATGAGAGGCGGTAAGATGTTTTTGAACAATCATCGTTTCGTGAGGCGTTAGTTTGCCATCCACAGAAACATTATGTTCATCATCCATTAGATGGAGTTGTGTGTATGTGTAGTTTGAATACTTCTTATAACAACATCCTAGTATATTGAGGATACTGGTGTTGTTACAAAAGAAGGGAAATAAAAAGAGTTTGGGGGTTGAAGAAGAAAAATAAATGAAAATAATTTAAGAGAAATCGTTACCTTTAATTTAGGTAACTCACATTGGTTGGAACCAAAGGACTTGTTGAAATGCTTTCTGCCTAAGGGGAAGCTTCAAGGAGGAGTATAGGGATGTGGGGAGATTATTTGGGCAGAGTTTGGATGAGCCAAGTGGCTTGATAGGTGTGAGGAAATGAGAAGGAGGAGTTCCCTTTTATAAGAGGGGTGAGGGGCACCTTTGGAAAAGCTAGAAATATTAATTTATAATAAATTCATATTCGGTTTCCAATGGCTCCAAAGTTGACTATTAAAAGTTTGAGGTGAGGATATGTCGAAAACAACTCATCCAATAGAATTTAGACAGGTTTGGGTACTTATAGTAACCTTATCTTTAAGTATTAACTCTAAGTTAATTAGTTTCACTTTTACAATGTCTCTTTGTATTTTTATATAATATGGTTAATAAACTTACTATATACATCCAAAAGACCCCCAAGTGGTCCATTAATGATTAACCTATCCTAAGATAAGTCTCTTGGACGAACCTTAGATTTTTAGGAATTTAATATCAATTAATAATATAATATTTGTTTTAAGAATTCTTTTATGTCAATTTTGACACTATTCACTAGTTGATTTTTGTGAAACTCATAACAGATTGATTACTTCGAACAAAGTCAAATAAATCAATCCTCATATATCATATTATCCTAGAAAATTTGTTTAATTCATTAAAAGTTTCATATTATAATTATTTGGGTATTTATAATATCAATTATGTTAATTTTTTACTATTTTAGTAATTACTGCATCATCCTTGTGTCATAAATAAAATAACTTT
Source organism: Viscum album (assembly GCA_963277665.1). Classification (NCBI taxonomy): domain Eukaryota; kingdom Viridiplantae; phylum Streptophyta; class Magnoliopsida; order Santalales; family Viscaceae; genus Viscum; species Viscum album. Next base: position 1,042,065,378 of record OY728165.1, read on the forward strand.
TTTAATGTCAAAAAATTATAAATAAAATATAATTATGTATGAAATCTTTTTAGCTTTCTAATGAATATTTATAATCTAAAATCCAGCATATATAACCCTATGTAACAATTGTTTTGCTAAAAGATATATGCTTGTGTCATTTTTGTATTCATTTTAACTTAATTAATATAAAGTGTCATTATCACTTACAAGTGGATCCATGGGGTCCCCAAATTGACCCAAAGATGCCCATGGTCGACCATGTATCAACCAATAGGGTTAAGACACATTTTAGGGTAATTTAGTATTATTATAATATTATTTTTTTTAACCCTTATTTACCGGATTTACCCTTAACCATGGTAAATAAAATATTTACCGCAGTAATTATTCAAAATGTCTAAAAATAAAAGTTACCTATTTACACAATTTGGACATCCTGATTCCAAATATGGAATCCATTTTTCTAAATTCAAAACACAGAATTGGCAGAAATTAATTTAAAATTAATTCCCGCTGTCAAAACAAAAAGCGTGTTTTTAAGAGATAATAACTATCAAAAGATTGACACTTGTTTATGTTCGGTTTAATTATAAAATTATGTCCAATGACCAACATTATATTAAATGGTAAAAATATATTCTAAATATACTTTAAAACCACTCAAATTCACAATTTATCACTATTAATTATTTTGATTAAAAAAGTTGTTTTTAATTAAAATTTAGTAATTTTCACTATTCATCAAAATATGAAAGTTATCCGAAAAGTACCAAAATTTCACCTTAGGCTAAATTCGATATTCCGAATCCAAAAATGAAGTCCATTTTGAAATATAAAATATATATAATTTCAAAAAGTAGGTATTACTATTCATAACGGCTAGTTTGATTGGTTGTGGTGTGTTAAAATCTCGAAGTTGCGTACAATGCACATCATTGCATTATTCGAAAGGAAACATACCGAGGAAGCTTGGGGTGTTACATTCTCCCCTCCTTCAATAAATTGCGTCCTCGCAATTTTTAAAATTTTGTTTGGGAATATAATGGAAAGTCCCACATCGGAAAAAGAGTCAATAAAACTATCACTTTAAAAGAAAGAAAGAGAGGTATAAGGGTCATCCAAGATAACCCATACTAGGATTCCATGTAAGAAAACATGGATATGGATGATAAACTAAGTGTCAAGTTCTGATGGAGAGGGATAGAAATCATGATCAGGAGAAAGTTAACAATGAGAAAACCACAAACTTGTGTTGGGACAAACGACCATTAGTCTCCTAGTAGGAAAGTAAACGGACAACATTTTTTTTTAAGTTACATTACATAAGGAAGAGTAATTCATTTATGATATTGACTAAGAACATTATGAGATATACTTACATTTTAAGTAGATTTTCATTCTTTAATAAATTTCCACCACTAACTCATTTTTTTTTAAACGATGAGTATTCAAGAAGACTTGGTCACACTGGAAGAGATAGAATAAACTTCTATAGAATCACATGATCCATGAAGGATAAACCATATATTTACATTGTCTTTGAAGATTAATCAAAACCAAAATGGTTAGTGAATGATCTAATGATCCCCCAAAAGGATATTCATTGAGATAAATATGCACTAATCTTAATTTCTAAAATTAAACCAACAATACCCCAAAGTTAAATAGATACCATTCAATAACCAATTGTCCTTAAAATCCTTTAATATAATCCAAACTAATATTGAAACCCAAAACATAGAAGAATTTGATTATGTAGTCTCCCATGTTAAATTGTATCTCCAAATGACATCAGATACTCTTAAAGTCACATACTCAAAAGTAATTAACCTAATCACATATTCTCTATTGTAGGCTAATCATTTCCATAAATAACCCAAATCACTATAAATCCAAAATAAAAACGTAGATAAAAATCTATCATTACTCCACAAATGAAACCCCATAGTATTCTATTTTCCTTGGGCATATAGTGTTCCCAACAAAGCGAACATCTTCCAAAATAACATTTATCACTTAATCACCAAATCATTTTCCTATACCAAGGGTATTCTTTTGATATGAAATAAGAACCCAAATCAACTTATTATTGATCAATAAAATCATTTAACTAAAAAAAAGTCACACTAACCAGGGACTTCACGTAGTCCAGTGGTAGGCGATAAATCTCAATCGCACTTTGGTTGTGGGTTCGATTCCCATAGATTTGTCTGACGTGACGGGTTGTCACACGGTCTACGTGTTGTCCTTTTTCAAAAACTATATTTTATAATATTGCCAAAATGAGATAAATTCCTCCAAATACTATATCATAAATTTAACCACAAATGTTATATCATACCTTGAATCTTCATCCCAAATTAGAATAACTTATAATTCTCTCAAACCCCAATGATCATATAAATCCAAATGGTTATTTATACCCGTATCCACAAGAGAAGAGACAATTCTTCCTCAAATATCATTCTCACATGGCAAACTGCGGGGTTAAAAATACAAGAGAAAATTATTCCATAGTAAACCCATCAACAAGGAGTGCTAATACTTTTTAAACATTTCTCCAACCATTTATTCCCACATAGCTTCTTCTTTGACCAAGAAAATATCCTATAGAATAGGACATTCACTCGTGTAATGGCCAGGTCCCCTACATTTACGGCAAATGACTGTAAATGGACTCTTGGGACCATTTTTATCTTCTTCCATAGTACTCTTCATTTTTCTTCGGCAATTCTTTACTTTATGTCCTTCCTTCCCGCACGTAAAACATTTCGTTGTCCCATTGAGACACTTTCTTGGGTGTCTCTTTCCACATTTCCTGCATGATGAAAATTGAGGGTTCTTTTCTCCATGGTCTCCATTGCTGGAGCTCTTATCATTTATCACCTTTCTCTTCCTTGTTGAGTCTGGGAGTTGGTTAATATATATGTTTTTGATCATATTTTTGGAAAACTGATTTGGCATAAAGACGATATCTTTTACGCCTATCAACATTCCATTTTGTTGCTCATTGCCACCACCGTTCCCATCTTGTACATCATTCTCAAAGTCACTATGACTTCCTTGGAATCCATACATTGACTAAAACCATAAAGCATTGTGTGAGTAATAGTAGTCGTAAAATCATTTAGAGATTAAAATGTCACCATATTCTCAATTTGAAACATATTAGGATTAACCAAGGTCATTTACTCTCATCTTATATATATATTACTTAAATTGGTTTGTAAAGAAAATGTAAATTATCCTAAGCATATCCCCCGGGAGTGTCGTAACCAAGAGTGCAGCAAGGCCCGTTGTCGTGCACCAGTTCCCGTTCGAGTCTAGCTCAAAGCGGTGTTTTCGGGTTTTACCCCTAGGTACATCTGTGCCAGAGCCGCCTCTACCTGCTCGTATCCAGACAGGGATGTATTTCTCGGAAAACTCACAAAATCTCTACAATACCAAAATTCTAGGAAGTTCTTTTATACTAATCCTCAAAGTTCATCTTAGGTCTACGTGCTCTAATCAGAGTTTATCTAAATCTAGCTACCAAGGTTTGTACTAAACTTCCTCTGATACCAACTGTAACGCCCCGACCCTAATTACCTAGAGTCGGTGCATTATTACATAACATTGGCATGATCATGAGAAAGATCAAGTCTCGAAAGACCGATTAGTTTAGTAGCCTTGGAATAACTAGATACATCCATAAATTTTTACATTACATCAAAAAAAACATCTTGTCTTCATATCCCCTCATACTATCCCTGCAGGTCATTCATAAATTACTTCTTCATAATCCTGGGAAAAATAAAACATTGAAAGGGGTGAGCTCGGATGCTCAGTAAGGATAACATTATAGCAGAAGCTTTCATAAATAAGCATAAACACTTAAGGCAATTTATAACTAAAACAAAAGCCTTTTAAATTTAAACTTCAGCATAAAATGGCGAAGGTAAAATGAAATAATGCCATTTACTTACTCACATGGATATTCTACTAGTAGAATGATCACATGCAATATCAATAACCACTTTCATAATGATGGAATGCATAATGCCAGACTATCATAACCACATAGCCAAGGCCTCGTGCCAAGACTACAAATAAGATTTTGCCAAGGCCTTGTGCCAAGACACTAGTTTGTCTCATGAGACCTACCGATGCATCGAGGAGCTATAGCGGGCTCCACCCGTCACTTATTAAGTCCAATGCATTCCTCATATGAACAAGTTTAAACATAACATAAACATTCGTATTGAAACTAGCATACGAAATGTCAATACTTTTACCACAAACCTTGAATGGTTTAAAAATAGCACATCCACAGTCAAACATAACTCATTCGATACAATATGGAAGATTGTATTGTATCACATTAACCTCAATCAAGAATAATGAAGGATGTTGACATAGATGAAAATAATCATCAAAACTATTTGAGAGAAATATCCCCCTTTTCTTGAAAACATTTAAAAGTCACACTATTTGTCAAAAAGCCATTTAAAAGTAGATTTTTGAATCAAAGTGTCCCATACCACTTTGAAACTTTTTAAAAGGATTTTTAATTTTAAAACTTTAATGTCCGTATAAATAAATCCTTAAAACCATTTTTAAAATATGGACATTAATGAGCATGATTTAGAAGAATAATTCTTTAAAACATTTTAAAATGGTATTTTGGTTAGAGTTTCTAACCAAAAGAGAGACACTTGAATACAAATAATTGAGGTAATCAAAACATTGTAATATCATGAGAATAAAGGAATTCAAGATATACTATGTCAAAGTACATTATATACACCACATAAAAGTGATTTGGTGTATATCATCAAATAAGTCTCAATGGAATGTAAATTGAGATGAAATCTCTCATAAAGGTTGTATCCTTTGGTTAAGGATAAATCAACGACATAATTATGTGTGACAAATATAAATACACTAAATATGATTGGATATTCAGTGTAAATCAATAAAATTATATTCACACATATTCTTGTAAAAACAATACCAACGAATTGGATGTTTAACTCAACAAATGGAGAATGAGTTAAAATTACTCTTATCAAATTCATATCAATGAATTGAGAATTATCAATGGAGTGATTATGTGTATCAAACTTATATCCACAGGAAGGGGAGTGGAAATTATGACATAATCAAATGAATAGTGATTCCACACATAATCTTGGGGTAATATAATCAATGAAATATGCGTAAAGCCAAATGAGTGGAAATTGAAATCTCAAATTCCCTTATTGATTAGGTAACTTAAGAAACAAACACCCATGAAAGAAAGATCATACCATTATGATGTAAATACCCATAAAATAAAGTATATTACACAATGAATACAATCATGGGTAGTACACATACACCACATGCAATAATTAAGTGGTGATCAATGGAATTCTCACGGAATTAAAAGTGAGACAAGAAACCCCTTACCACGTTAATCAACTGAGTCGCATGGCCAAAAGTTAATAACCACCAAATGATTTACAGAATAACATGAATATAAAGTGAATCATGATAATATATATCAAATGGAAGTACACAATACACCACTTTCAATAATTTAGTAGCGAACAATGGAAATCTCACGGAATTGAAAGTGAGATAAGAGAATCCCTTACCACGTTAATCAACTGAGTCGCATGGCCAAAAGTTAATAACCACCAAATGATTTACATAATAACATGAATATAAAGTGAATCATGATAATATATATCAAATGGAAGTACACAATACACCACTTTCAATAATTTAGTAGCGAACAATGGAAATCTCACGGAATTGAAAGTGAGATAAGAGAATCCCTTACCACGTTAATCAACTGAGTCGCATGGCCAAAAGTTAATAACCACCAAATGATTTACAATATAACATGAATATAAAGTGAATCATGATAATATATATCAAATGGAAGTACACAATACACCACTTTCAATAATTTAGTAGCGAACAATGGAAATCTCACGGAATTGAAAGTGAGATAAGAGAATCCCTTACTTTGTACTTTTTCCTTGGTCGATGGTAGGTTTACCTCCTGTATAATGGTGAAATAATTGTTATTGAATAATACAAGAATCATTTACTTTAATATGATATCATATATGATCTTTTAACATTGATTTGTTAATAATATCTTAGTATTAACGCCGTTTCGGGTGTTAACTTACTCATTTTCTTTTATATGTTTTGTTACATAAGTCATGTTTGTTGTATCTTATTCATATCCAGAATGATATCAAGTCCTTAAACATCATTTTTAAATCATTAAATGATAATTATACTTGAATGGATACGATGGATAATGAATCTCATCGCGTTCGTGGAGACGGTAGTCCGTACGTACGCACGAACGCTACTTCCATTTAATTTTTTATTTTAAAAGAATCGAATCCAAATGATACATAGGTATATTACTATTCCAGTATAATATAATATTTTATATATGTTACTTAAGTTCATTAACACCATCCTTTATACGTTCCATGTGTGGTATGAACGAGTCATATCATTTTAAGGGGCGGTAGTCCGCACTTCCTCAAATGAAATTATCGTATGTATATACGACATGAAACGAATAATGGTATGAAATAAAATGGAATTACAGAAGCTTATATATAAAATATATATCATTAATATCATATTTAATTACAGTTCCATCATAATGGCCACCATGAGAGGCGGTAAGATGTTTTTTAACAATCATCGTTTCGTGAGGCGTTAGTTTTCCATCCACAGAAACATTATGTTCATCATCCATTAGATGGAGTTGTGTGTATGTGTAGTTTAAATACTTCTTATAACAACATCCTAGTATATTGAGGATACTGGTGTTGTTACAAAAGAAGGGAAATAAAAAGAGTTTGGGGGTTGAAGAAGAAAAATAAATGAAAATAATTTAAGAGAAATCGTTACCTTTAATTTAGGTAACTCACTTTGGTTGGAACCAAAGGACTTGTCGAAATGCTTTCTGCCTAAGGGGAAGCTTCAAAGAGGAGTAGAGGGATGTGGGGAGCTTATTTGGGCAGAGTTTGGACGAGCCAAGTGGCTTGAGAGGTGTGAGGAAATGAGAAGGAGGAGTGCCCTTTTATAAGAGGGGTGAGGGGCACCTTTGGAAAAGCTAGAAATATTAATTTATAATAAATTCATATTCGGTTTCCAATGGCTCCAAAGTTGACTATTCAAAGGTTGAGGTGAGGATATGTCTAAAACAACTCATCCAATAGAATTTAGACAGGTTTGGGTACTTATAGTAACCTTATCTTTAAGTATTAACTCTAAGTTAATTAGTTTCACTTTTACAATGTCTCTTTGTATTTTTATATAATATGGTTAATAAACTTACTATATACATCCAAAATACCCCCAAGTGGTCCATTAATGATTAAACTATCATAATATAAGTCTCTTGGCCGAACCTTAGATTTTTAGGAATTTAATATCAATTAATAATATAATATTTGTTTTAAGAATTCTTTTATGTCAATTTTGACACTATTCACTAGTTGATTTTTGTGAAACTCATAACAGATTGATTACTTCGAACAAAGTCAAATACATCAATACTAATATATCATATTATCCTAGAAAATTTGTTTAATTCATTAAAAGTTTCATATTATAATTATTTGGGTATTTATAATATCAATTATGTTAATTTTTTACTATTTTAGTAATTACTGCATCATCATTGTGTCATAAATAAAATAACTTTTTTAATGTCAAAAAATTATAAATAAAATATAATTATGTATGAAATCTTTTTAGCTTTCTAATGAATATTTATAATCTAAAATCCAGCATATATAACCCTATGTAACAATTGTTTTGCTAAAAGATATATGCTTGTGTCATTTTTGTATTCATTTTAACTTAATTAATATAAAGTGTCATTATCACTTACAAGTGGATCCATGGGGTCCCCAAATTGACCCAAAGATGCCCATGGTCGACCATGTATCAACCAATAGGGTTAAGACACATTTTAGGGTAATTTAGTATTATTATAATATTATTTTTTTTAACCCTTATTTACCGGATTTACCCTTAACCATGGTAAATAAAATATTTACCGCAGTAATTATTCAAAATGTCTAAAAATAAAAGTTACCTATTTACAAAATTTGGACATCCTGATTCCAAATATGGAATCCATTTTTCTAAATTCAAAACACAGAATTGGCAGAAATTAATTTAAAATTAATTCCCGCTGTCAAAACAAAAAGCGTGTTTTTAAGAGATAATAACTATCAAAAGATTGACACTTGTTTATGTTCAGTTTAATTATAAAATTATGTCCAATGACCAACATTATATTAAATGGTAAAAATATATTCTAAATATACTTTAAAACCACTCAAATTCACAATTTATCACTATTAATTATTTTGATTAAAAAAGTTGTTTTTAATTAAAATTTAGTAATTTTCACTATTCATCAAAATATGAAAGTTATCCGAAAAGTACCAAAATTTCACCTTAGGCTAAATTCGATATTCCGAATCCAAAAATGAAGTCCATTTTGAAATATAAAATATATATAATTTCAAAAATTAGGTATTACTATTCATAACGGCTAGTTTGATTGGTTGTGGTGTGTTAAAATCTCGAAGTTGCGTACAATGCACATCATTGCATTATTCGAAAGGAAACATACCGAGGAAGCTTGGGGTGTTACAGTTAATATATAGGATCAATGCATCCCTACGTATCCCATAGGGATGGGAATCAAGGTGTACGTAGTTCTAGAGAGACTGTGCAGTTTAATGTCATGTGACAAAGACTTATCTGCACAGTTTATTATCATATGAAATACATTCTGTGTAGTTTAATTTCATGTTTTAAAGATGTGTATGGGACTTACAACAATGTTTATTCCCTATTTCGTGAGATTATGTAAAGTATTTCTTCAGAAATCTAACATTTGTGGGGTGTGTGACACATCCCCCATCCACAGTGACTAGAAAATAGGATCCATTATGATAGACCTTATGTATAACATAGGTTCCATCCTACTTGGGTTCCAACTTTTTGGGATTATCCCCTAGTATCATCAGGGTTCTGAGAGCTAGAATCAATTCTCCTTGGAGGAGAAAATAGAGGAAAACATTTTTATTGAAGGCTTGTGATATCCGGTTCTGGTGGATTTATAGGTAGTACAGTATGAATAATCTCTTCCCATCTAGCCGCTCCAACTCATCCATCCATTTTTTATATTGTTCATAATTTGAGAGATTCCCAAAAACGGCTATTCAGAGTGATGATAGTTTGACCTTTATGGGTAGCATCGCCCCGGTCCCGTACACCAATTATTATGGTGTTTCTTGTGTTGTAGTACGTGTGGTGGTATAGTAGGACCACAAAGAATGGAAGAGTTTTCCCATTTAGTACATCTTATCCTAGTTCACCATATTCTAGATTATATTCTAAAGAGTCTTGTTAAAGGCCTCTATCTATCCATTTTTTTGTTGTATGATAGCATGATGAGTGATAGGATTCGATGTTATACTCCTAATATAACTTCTTCAACTCTGCAGAATAGAAGTCGGTGTCATTTTCCATCAATATTGTGTGAGGGAATCTGAACCTGGTGATGATGTGGGAATTTATGAAGTTGATGATATTCATTGTCCCGAATTCCTTAAGGGGTATCGATTCAGCCCATTTGCATAAGAATTCAGTAGCAGTAAGGATATACTTGAACTACTTGGTTGTGGCTGGGGGATATAACCCCACAACATCCATCCCCCAAACAGTGAATGACTAGGAGTATTTGTATGTGTGTAGTAATTATTGGGGATTATGGATGAAGTTTTCATGAATTTGGCATGCATGACATTCTCCAGTGAATTCTATGTAGTCTTGTATCATGGTTTTATTGTAATACCACAACCATCTGATCTAGTGGGAAAGCCTAGTTCCAGATTAGTGGGAATCATAAGAGCCCGCATGTACTTATTCCATGAAAGAGATAATTTCTCCTTATTCTATGAATATAAAGAGAATTCCATCGAATCGATTATTTTAGAGTATTTTCTAATCATTTGGGCCATCCTGCAAGGTGAAGTTTGCCGCTCGGTGATGGATCTGTTCTTTTTTATCTTGATCAATCGGGGGAGTCTCATACCAAAGACAGATAATTATGGGCTTCATCCATCTAGATGTGGTCACTGGTTTATCGTGATTTGGGAGGCGCTAATCTGATTGATTTCTTTCATATCACACATGACGACCAATGAGACCATTCTTCAATGTGTTATGTAGAAGGTTTCTTCCTCTTGATCAAGGTCTTCCAATATAGCAGATGTATTTTTCCACTACATCTGCACGATCATTCTTTGATCAAGGGATATAATGAAACATGGGAACAAATTCAAACTCTTCCATTAGTCCCCTAACATATCCATTGAGAGGGTATAGTTCTTCCTTTTGTATGGAATATTAATTGTTGATCTACTTTATAACTAGATCTTAATCTCCTTTGATTTTTAGGTAGGCCATGTGAAACTAAAATTCTAGTTCCAACCTAGAAATTAGGGATCGGTACTCAGCCTCGTTGTTTGTGTAGCCTTTGGACAGTGAGAAAGAATAGGGTAGAACTAATTTATCTAGGAAGACAAATATGACCCCTAAGCCAACTCAGTTGAGTATCAATTTATCCATTCTTGTTCCTATAGGACTCTGAGAGAAACCATCAAAATACATCTCCCATTTCTGAGAAGTTTCATGGGAATATAAAACCTATTCATTAGGGAGTTCGGTGTCCTCTGGTGAATTTTCTATAGTGGGATGTGCCGTGAGAAGTTATCCAGGGATTTCCATTTTACTATCTCCTAAGATATGAACCAGATGTCATATTTCTATAGGATGGCCGCCCACTAAGCTAAATGATAGATCAATATAGGGAGTCCAATGTTGTACTTGATCGGGGCGATATGAGAGATCAGTTGGATCTCATGGTGCTGCAAGTAATGCCTCAACTTTTGCAATGTGAATATGAGCACAAGTAAGTTCATTTTGACATCATAATAACTTATCTCGGCACCCAACATAGTCCAGGTGAGGTAGTAGAGACTATTCTCACCCCTCGCATCATTATTTTTAGCAAGGAGGGTGCCTAGTTAGTGTCCCATGGTAGCCACATATAATATGAGTGGCCTCCCATCCACCGAAGGAATCAAAAATGGTGGGTGCAGCAGATACTTCTTGAGTTTCTCAAAGGATTCTGGAAATCATCATCCCATTGGAAGGTGACTCCCTTCTTTATTAGCATCGTGAAGGGGGGGGGGGGTTCGGTTAGGTTGGATATGAATCATTGAATGTAGGCGAGGTGCCCTCAGAGACCCCTCAGTTATTTGAGGATCCTGGGGGAAACATTGCTAAGATATAATTGGTATTCTCTGGGCCAACCTCAATGCCATGGTGGCATACCACAATTACAAAGAACATTCCTAATGTTACCCCAAAATCTCACTTCAGTGGATTCATCTACAGAATATGTTGTCGCAATTTTCTAAATATTTCATGGATATCCTTGATGTGATCACATCTTTGTCGAGATTTTATGACCAGGTTTTCAATATAACACTCAACTATATTCCCCAATAATGGCTCAAATATGTGATGCATGGCATGCTGATATATGGAATAGGCATTCTTTAATTTGATGGTCATGACCTGGTAGAAGACAATCTCCTGGGGTGACTTGATGGTGGTGCCCTATTTATCACCAGGGTTCATTTTGATCTGATTATACCCTGGGTACCCATCCATGAAGGAAAGGAATTGGGATCCAGAAGTTGTATCAATCAAGAGTTCTATGATTGGAAATGGAAAATCATCCTTCAGAAAATGAAAATTAAGGTCTCAAAAATCAATGTAGACCTTGATCTATCCATTCTTTTTCTTGATATGGACAATATTGGAAATCCATTTGGGGTATTTTACTTCTCATACGAATTCATATTTGATCAACTTGTCGGCCTCTGCCTCTAAATTTGTGTCATGGGAGGGATGCATTATTATGGATACCTACTTGAATCCTCAATGATATTTAGGTAGTTTGAGATGGTTCATAGATATATCTAGATTCAATTTGGGCATTTCCATATAGTTCCAAGAAAAAACATTTTGGTGCTTCTTTAGGAATGTGATTCACATCTCCTTCTCCTCAAGAGTCATGGCAGTGCTAATCAAAGTAGGTCACAAATCTTATTATATTCCCATGTTTATCTACTGAAGCACATCTATGGTGGTAGAAACACCATCCTCAAATGCTAGAGGGGTGTTTTTAAGATCATCCTCATCCTCTTCTATTCCCAAATCCATGGGGACAACTCTAGGTGAGGATGATAGTTTTGGGGGACTCTACATCACTATCAGGGGTGAGGGAGATTATTAGAATAAATTTCATCGTCTTCCATCATCTGGGTTATGGCAGAAATATACTGAGGGTGATTTTTTCCAAGTATATGAGAGGTTTGGACCTCTAGGACTGGTCCTGCTATTTAGACCAAGTTTATGGGAATCATGTATTCCTCATCAAGCATGCTCTAGAAATTTACAGGGGAAGTACCCAAGCCATCATAGGAGGAAACCTGTATAACATCATCTGTTATTGGATGTTTTCCTCCCATCATGTAGTAGTCAACTTCAGCATATATGGATTTGAAAATTTATAAGGGGGGATTGTTCCTATGGAGTATGTTGACTTTTCTATTGATGGGGTACTTCAAACATTGATGGAATGCTAATGGAACTTCCTAGTGGCTACAGATCTAAGGCCTTCCTTGCAAGATGTTGTATGCAATGTCTTGTTGGATAACCATGAACTTGGAATCAGATGTGAGATCCCAAAAATGGGTCTCTAGATTAATCTTTATAAGGGGCCTTTTCTCATCCTTATCATACCCCCTGGATGGTTAGCTTTATAGGGGATATGTCCTATTATCTATACCCAAAATGTTGGATGATCCGAGCTGGGATGAGGTTTATTCTGGACCCATTATCTATCAAGACCCTTTGGGTGATGACATTATTGAGTCTTCATGAGATGTACAAGGTTCTGATGTGTACCTAGGTTTCCTCTTCATTATATTGGTCTGTGAATGAAATGACAACATGAAATTCTAAGGACAAGGTTTACACTCGATGCATCTTGGCTGTAGCGACTTCTGCCTCATATTCTTGCAGGCTTTGGAGGTCTTCAACAAGTGTCTCTCTGATTTCTTTGATAAGAAGAAGAACATCAAGGATTTAGAGGTTGGTTGGGACCATGGTTAGCTATTTTAGATCATCATACTTCTATGCTAGAGGTCTCGACCTCCCAGTATCTAGCTTTTCTTGGGAATTCAGCTGAGGAGATATAGTTATTGAGGTCAATGGACCTGGGGCCTATATAGAGATCGAGGGAATATCCACCACTAGTGGAATAGGTTGAGATGAAATTTCCTATGATTTTGGATGATCAGGTTGAACACTCCACCCCCCACTAAATTGTCACATGATAAAATCAAGTTCGAGCAACTAATGAAGGGATCTAAGGCACCTCCCTACCTCCTTTGAGCCTATTGGATCACTTTCCCATGAGCCTCATCTTCATATGAGTCTTATGTGGGGATATAACAATGATACTAACTCCATCCATATTCATGTTGTACCCTGTATCCTTTGCTTCAGTGCATTCAACCTCTAGTTCCCCTATTGTTTGTAGGGAAAACATATTCGGGGGTGTATGCATCATCATATAAGGGGTTCGTCAAATTTATCATGTTGAAAAAATTGAATGTGACTTCTTCTCCTGATGAGGAATCCATTTGGTGGTGTAGTTCCTATTCTATTGTTGTTTTAGGGAAGAAATTAGTTAGAGTTAGAGACTTCTTTGTAGAAGAATATGACTCTTCCTCCTCTATTTCTTCCTACTTCCATTGGTCATGACCTCCCTTGGAAGGTACATCAAACTTCTCCTTTTTTGGTGGTGGATCTGTTGTGAGTTTACACAACTGCGACTTGAGGGCTCCATGGGTTCAATCAAATATTTTATGATTCATCCAGTTTTCGAACTTCTATGCTTTCCTGGTAGGATTTTTATACCATCTTTCCTCTTCCTCTGATCGGTAAATGGTTATGAAATACACTTATTCTATAGAATCACCTAATTTCACCTGTCCATATCCAATCCTACCTTGAAATACATCCTTAAAGGAGAAATAGTTTTGGATATTATGACCCAGTATTCTATGGAAAGGTTAGTAATCAGGAAGCTTAATGGGATTGACTTCATCAGGATTCCTCAATATCATGAGAAGTTTGTTGTCCATGGCTATCAATAAGAAGGTAGGGTCTTTCTCATTTTGGAATGATTACACTATATTCATCTTCTCCTGGAATCCATGTTGGACTTGGATTCTTTGTGCTATCGGCTGAGGGAGATTTTGTCATTGTCTTCATTTAGCATGGGTTCTAGGAAGTTTGGAGCTTTCCTAGGTGCTTGGACCATTGTATAGTTATGGCTGATAGCTACAAATTCTTATTTTCTTGACTTTTTCCCCTACATTATGGGTGTGAGTCGAGACTTGGATCGGGTTCACTAGATAGATTCTTTAATATGCTATGATATTTCAGAGAATTCAAGAAATCCACCTACATATTTCATGGGGATTAGATGTGTCCGCAACTCATCCTTGATATTTTCATAAAAGAGTTCCATCAATAGTTCCTATGAGAGAGGGATACTAAGAAAATAGTTCAGACCCTTCCACCTTGGAATGAAGTTAGACACCATCTCATTATCGTGTTTCTTACAGTTCGTTAGGTCGATGATCAAATTCTTCATCAGTGTTGAACTGAATTCAAAATGGAACTGACTTTTAAGGTCTTCCCATATTGTGATAGACCTTTTGGGTAGACTGTTATACCATACAAAGGTTGTCCCTATCAATTTTTGTAAGAAACACCTCAGTTTGGTTTCATCCTGCTAATCTCGAGGGACCATCATTATCCCACATTGAGACAAATTGTGTGTGAGATGTTTCTCAGGGTCCCCTGCACCATTGAAGTTAGAGAGTGTGGAAATTATGAAATTGGGAGGAGGTGGGGTATTGTTCACCCATTCGAGGTATGGATTCTTTTAAGGTTCCACTAGCATGCATCGACCTTCCATGGATTCCATCCAAGTAGCCAGGGATTCAATGGCAGTGAGTAACTCTAGGGAAAATGTAATTTGAGTCACTTCCCATCCATAAGGAGAAGTTTGGGTCCAATAAGTTAGTCCCACATTCATCTCTCACTAATCCTCTAATAGTCTTATGATTGAGAAGTTACCCTAGAGAGGGAGAGGCTTTCACCATAGCAGAGGGGAGTCCCGATTATTTTTGACTTACTCATTTATGTGGATGGGATATCTAGACCCAAAGCCAATATGATATCTAGATACTTCTCTAGCTATAGGATCATCCATATGAGGGTTAATATATTCCTTTAGCTATAGAAAATACCCTGTGGGAATATTTCCCCTAAGTATCTCCTCATTGAGCTATCAGAGAGCTCATATCTCACTCTCATCTTATGGAAATTTCTCTTTCAAACATGGAAACCTAGACACGGTCACTTATACCCATTTATCTTTATATGTGTTCCACTAAGGAGGTAGAAACTCATTTTTCAGTGGTGCCAAATTTTGGAGCCTTCTTTGATTTCGGGTGCGTGCACCCATATTTGGTGCATCCAAATCACCCTCCTTTTGGGGTATGTCTTCCCTATTGTGATCCTCTACAACTAGATCATGATCAATTTTTACCACAACGATGGCATAAATAGATTCATATTGATAAATGGTTGTTTTTCTATTACATCCTACATGGAAAGTTAGATCTTCAAGGCTTTCATTACGGTCAGTACTCAAACCCTTATCCATATTGAGATGTTTTGGCTTGCGACCTCGGCAGGGCCTGATTTCTTTCACCGTAAGCTCCTCTCCTCTTGGTTTATGATTGGTGAAATTTAGGGAATTTTCATTTGGGTTTTGTAAATGAGCATTGACCAATAGCGTTTTGTCTTTTTATTGGAGGAACTAGTGTGATTCTGACCATTGATATATTCCTCTAAACCTGGAAAATAATGATTCATTTTTTGGTGGTGATGAGGATAAAAATTCCCCCATACCTCTGGGATGGGGTTGATCTGAAATTTCAATTGATGTATCCCAGGTCATTTAAGGGGATGATGAATTTGGGGTCATTGATTGAGATTTAAATTCCCCCATCCCTATGAGATGGGGTTTGGCTTTGATTGCAGAAAACACGTCCTAAATTTTCTTTTGGACTGATGACACAAGATATGGAGGCAGTGGAAAATATTCTCCTAACCCAAGGGACTAAGTTTTATCTAATATTACTACCATATAAGCTTCTAATGTGGTCTCTATGATGTGGCGTAGTAGTTCTTGTGTGAGAGATGGGTGTGATGGCATCCCATGATGACTATCGCTCCATACAAGTAGTTGTCTGAGTCATCACAACTTTGATCTCAGTGTCGGGAAAATCCTCCTACTATCTTGATGTGTCTAATTTGATGTCTTTTTGTATATAATCTATCATTTTCTATTATGTATGAGGATTTTTAGAGGGGGGGCATTCTATTTCAACGACCAAATAGCTCGAGCATTTGTCAGTCCTCTGACATTGTTGGAGGCTATAAAATTGCAGGATGACATGTTGGAGGTGCTCTATTGTTCCAGGTGAGTGGCGAAGTGTAATTCTTCATATTATCCCCATCCTCAAATTTGGATGTCTGATGTGGCTTCTAAGATTAGTTGTTGAAGTTTAATAATGCAATGGTGGAAAGTGTATTGCAATTTTGCGCTGTGATTTTTGGTTTTGGATCTCGGGCCATTGAGATAGTAGCTAGGTCGAGCTGGAAACAGAGTATAATGAGGGTCCATAGGTGAAATTTGTATACTGGATAAGGGAGATATTGATCCTTTAGTATCTAATTAGTGTCCCACATATTCTTGAATATATATAGAATTTACTCCCTTTCTATCTTTTTTGGTATCTCATAGTTAGAAGTAGTAAGGGGACAGAACATGATGGAGAGGTTGCTTCAAGAAAACTCTATATGTATGTCAATGTCGGCCTCTTTTTCATCAGACTTTAATGCCACCATCCAGTAAGACCATAGAATATGACTCTAATAGTCACCAACTAATGTGGGTGGAGTGCTACTGGATGTTGATGAGGAACTATATATAGTTCTTCATGACATTTCAAGCACCTCTCTTTTCGAAGGTGTTAGGGTTTGGTTCACCTATCTATACAAAGGTGTCTAGAAAAAGGGAGGAATTCCTTTCCCATGGGAGATATCACCATGGGGAGGTTTTTCATGGTGTATTTCATGATTGTAGTCATTATGATATATCTCTACATTACCATTATGAGGAATATCATGGTAATGAACGTCACATTCTTCTACTTTGATAGAAGAGTTGACGGACCCTTGTGGTGTTGAGAGTGTGTCTTGAAAAAACTTCAAGGAAAATTGAATTGAGAAGATTATTTATATGAGTAATGTTCTGCATCATGGTCATAATATGTCAGTTTTCCTTTGGTGTTTGTGCTGGCATATGGGCCTGTTGTTTGGAAGTTGAAGAAATTTTCATATAACCGCCTAGTTCTATGGGGATATGTGCCCACTACAGAGGATCTGTCAGAATTTTTTGATGCACTACCTCATTTTTTATTGGGATATGATATTTTTCTAAGGGAAGTTCCACTACTACTTGGTTATCCTCAGTTGGACCGAGAATATATGCTTGGTCTAAATATGAATTTCCCACCAGAATATTTCGACGTTCGTCCATACTGGGAGATGGAATATAAGCCTCCTCCTATATATCCTTGGAATGATGTCGCAATCATTCATTGGAAGAAGAAGGAATATGTAAATTGCTTATGTGTCCTGCTGGAGTATGCCAAGTAGGTTCATTGATAGGAATATGGTTTTTTCTTAAGGCTTGTGTCACTCTCACTTGGTTAGCCTCACCCAGAATAGGGACATGGGCCCGATAGTGGGCCTTTAGATCATGTTGTAGGAATTTTTCGACAAGAATGTACCCCTATCCCAAGGCATGTGCTTCTCTCACATGGTTTTTCGTGGTTGTAATAGGATTTTGAGCCTAGTTCGATGCCTCTCCCTTCATCAGGATGTGTCGATAATCCTCCATGGTGGGAGCAAGAATGTGTGCTTTCTTTGGTACAACCACTTTATCATGATGATCAGAGTGTTGAGTCATCCTATCTATAGATATTGGATTATGCGCATATCCCTTAATCTGCAACACTGTCTAAATATGTCATTGAAGCTCTTCATATGTTGCTAAAATGTATTGGTTCTATAGAAAATTGTGTGTAAGAATATAAGCCTTCACCTCCTCCATTTCCATAACATGTTTGCAGGTATCTTATACTAAATTGGGGATATGCACTCACTTATTTCATCCATGTGCCATTGGAATATGCCTATGGGATTCATTCATGGGAGTAGGAGTATGAGCCCCCCCCCCCAAGTTTAGTGTCAGAATATTCCCACAAACTTGTTCAAGGTGGACATGGATATGAGCCCACTGGATGGTTCCATCTAGTGTATATTGGTGGGAATTGTCGACATTAGAAAGGATATCCTCCCACCTTGGTATCTAGTGTCTTCTTCCTTCGATGAGTATTTTTTACCAGATCCTGTTCATGGGAATCAAATATGGTTGTTTATTGAATGGTGTGTGCAGTAGGTGGATAATAGGTACTGGTATGATGATGATGGAAACCATAGTTAGCTATCTCCCTTATCAGTTGTGCCTAGACCGTAGGAGAGCCATATCAGGCCTCCAGATCCACCTTTATTAGGTATGGAAGGCGGCATCTTTCATGCTCTGGGTATAGCTTCCCGAAGAGATTGGCCATGATGATGGGGGACACTGGCCTAGTGGTGACATTCTTCGAGTGACATGGACTCTTCGTTTATCACCCTTGCAGAATCCTATGAGTAGCTTCCATAGTCGGGATTGTTCCGTATTGTTGGTACTCTCTAATCATCATGTTTTCTACCTTCTTATGGATTCATTTGGAAGACAAGAATATTTTACGACCCACAGGGGTCATGGAAACGGATGTGGTGTTGGAACGGGTGCTAGAAGATGAATACATTATCTCAAATTGGGAGTCTGAAAGCATGCAGAGAACAATGAAAAAGGTCACCAATCAGTTTCATTTCATAATAATGATAATTCGCAACTAGATATTCATGGTTAAAATAATTTTTCTATATTCCCTTTTCAGTCATTCTTTTCATTTGTACTTTTCAACATGGGGATGAACTTATAGGAATCCTGATTTATGGTGGTCTTACTACTTTGCTTATATGTAAATTATTAAACAAAGTGGACCAAGTGGTTCATGTAGAGCCTATAATTTTTTTATCATGTGAGTGATAAGAAACATGGCTCGATAGATTATGACCCTGTCGTTTTTTTATTTCAGATATTCACATCGGGTTCACAATTTTATTTTTTTTGGGATTTCATGGAATGGAATGGGTTTTTCTCATCACGCTATCATATCACTTTTCCTTGAACAGCCTTATAGTTCCCCTACCCGTAGTTGAGTATGGAATTCTTTCCCAAGTCTAATGGTCATCTGGGTTTTTAGGCCTAGAGACTCTTATGGACTCGCATTGTTCCATTGGATGGGAGGTCGGGCTCATCCCACCCTTTTGGGGGGAATTTTTGCCTACTCTAGGACTCTCTTATAGATTTAAGACATGTTAGTGAATCTCTCCCATATCCTGATACAAGACCGGTTACCCTAAAAATTGGAAATGGGTCAATTATATATTATGTACAATATATCGGGATTCATCTGTATATATCTGATGTTCTCCATCATTTTCTGATTGTGGGAAATCACGTGTGTGCTAATGTCAAATGACCAAGTGCTTCGGTCTATACTCCCATGTGTAGTGGCAGTTGATATTCTAAGGGTGAGATTGAGACACTATGAGGAATCCTATGTATCTGGGTTATTTTAGGAATCAAAACCCGTATAGTTCGATTGGTGTTGAGACTTACACAATGAGACTGCCCTATTTATGATGCCTAATGAGGTGTTCATTGTATCGCCCTAAGCCCGTGTGATCCATGGTCATTGTGAGTAAAAAGAGGTAGTGCATGATCAGACTCATGGCATGTAGATCTGGAATCTACATATTGGGCCATTCCTTGATAAATTTGATAGGGAGATCTAGACTTTAAGGAGGAAGCCTACATATCATGGTTATGGAAGGAATCATAGTCCTCGTAGTTATTTAAGGTTGGGGATTGCACATGAAGTCAACCCTAATGAATGGGCCTTAATACATGGAAGATCTCTCATGATATTGTCGGCATGCCCTGGGGGTCATCATGTGACCTGTATCGACAAATATGGGGGTGTCTTGAGAGACATTGTGACATGGCCCATGGGGTGTCTCATGTCATGCCAGACACCTCGGGAAGACATTGCGAGTCAAGGCTGGCATGTCCAATGGTGTGCCGCAAGTCTTAGTTGACCCCTCAGAGAGACATCGCGAGTCCAGACTGGTCTATTTATAGGTGTGCCGCATGTATTGGATGAACCCTAGGAGAGACATCATAATTCTAGACCAACTTTTCTAGAGGTGTCATGGGTCTTAGATGACTCGTTCAGGGGGGTGTGTTGGGTCTCCATGTCCAGATATTTTGAAGAGACTCAAATGATCAATGTGAGTAAGCACTGTCAGATGAGTTAGGTGATGTGTCCAAAATACGTCACAAGTACATGGTGATAAATCCATAGGGTTTGTGGGATATGGGTGGTGCTCATAGAAGGTTTTCAAGACATGTCTTAACATGTTTGGAGCATTCTGCATGTCCAAGATGAAATGATGAAGGGATGTCATGGGATCTAGGTGGCATGAATTGGTGTTTCCACGTTTCTTTGAATAGCACATGTGATTCCCATAGAAGAATATGATCATGTCCTCCACATGAGTTTTCCACTGTGAATCCCAGATTTTTATCGTTTATTGAGAGTGTCTCTGCCTGGTTCAATGTCAAGTATTTTGGGTATAACGTGATCTGGAATACATGTCATGTGGACTTCACATGTCTCACCAAGAGTCCTTTGTGTGATCTTTGATTGATCATGTGAAGGAATTTATGCTTTCCATATGACAGATATAGAGGTATGTCGGTGTATTACCTGGTGGAAAGTTTTTTGATAATGGGATCAGATGTTTGAAGAAGCCGAGGATCTAATCGCCAACGTGCATGGCCTCTAGTGTCTAGTCAATCGACCTACCAAATGATTATCCATCCAACCATTTTTTCGAGTTTGATTAGAGAATTTATAGTTTCATTCATCCCGTGTACTCACCGGTTTGTGTGGGGTGTCTGATGTGAGTCTAGGCTAGATTCAAAGTGGGTTCTTTCATTTTTTTTGTTTCGTGAGTCACTACAGTGGACCATATTTAGGGAACTGCCTCATTTTTAGCAGTCACAGGACCAACCCTACATTATCAAATTATTTCTGATTATTGAGGACTTTCACCTTGAATGGATTCCATTCCATTATATCGACATGTCCAACAGTCAACATGAGATCCAAGTGCTTATTGGATGGAACTCATGAGTCCTTGGATAGCCTATCTCAAGGTCTTGCAGGTTGTGTTCAGGGTACACTGGATGTGTTACGTGTCCTTCAATGACTACAAACCCTGCTCACCTCCCCTTTATCCATCTCCTTCGTTTTATGTGAAAAAGTTCAGGATTCATGATTCCTTGTATGTATGGTACTGAGGATATTTTTTCTATTTTTTGGAGATGTATCGCGCAACCAATATGGGTCATATGGGATTGCATGAGCATTTACTTGGTCAATATCTTTGTTATCCCTTAAGACACTAAAGATTTGTTTGACCATTCTTGGGGTCTTCCATGCAGCTAGGCTGACAAGATGAAGGACAAAGCAGACCTATCATTGAGGGATCATGACATCTTGTAGGTCAGTGAGGGAACATCACATGCTTTTCAACGAGTGTGAACCCCTCTCACCTCATCTTCTTTATCTCCTTTATATGTGACGAAGGTCGGGGATTTTGTGAGTTTGTATGACTGATGTCTATGACATTTGATTGATTTTTGGATGATTCATCACATGACCAATATAGTTATCATGAGGGTGTACATGAACGTTGTGGATAGGGTCTATCCATCTATCCTTAAAGCACCGAGGGGGCTGTCTGAACACACCTGAGGACTTCTATGCGGCACAGCTGACAAGCCAGAGGGACCTCTCAAGGTGAGTTGGTCATGAAACTGAGGTCTCACTTTGTCTCTCAGGTCACTTGGGGTATGTGTCTCATCTCTTTTAGCAACCGTGGACACCACTCGCCTACTCCCTTTTGATCACATTCATTTTATTTGATAAGGGTTTCGAGGTACATGAGTTATATTAGGTAATATCCATGATTTTTAATCAATTTTTAAGTGGTGTCTCACATGATCAATGTGGATTATATGAGAGTGCACAAGTATTGGGGAAAAACAATGAATTTTTCCTTTTATTACCGCAAGGTTTTTCAGTGGTTCCCATGTGATGAGGATGATGAGCTGAAGGGGCTATGCAAGATGCACCAGAAAGGACAGGCTACATTGTGTCTATTTAAAGGAAAACTGCATGTTCTCTAGAGACTGAGGAACCCTCTCACCTCATATTATTTATCTCCTTCGTTCTATGTTATGAAGGCTCTAAGGTAACACGATATGTCTTGGACATCATCTAAGGATTTTATTCATCTTAATGATGCTTTGGAATTCGAACTTTGTGACTACTGGGTGTCTCCTACTTAGGATTTCTCTATCATTTATTTTAAGGGGATTTTGCATAGTTTTTCAAGCACTTGACAATGAAAAACTACAAAGCCTTAGGGGATGATCATCTGGATTTCATCGTTTGGTCATTGGAAAGAAAGGGTGCTTTATGATGAGGGTTTTGTGGGGCTTACCATGGGATAAGTTCCATGTATGGACTATTTTCATGACCTTGAGGTGGTCACAAAATCACAAAAGTTTTAGGGGATCTAAAACTCTTCAACCCTCCTCTTCTCCCTTTCTTTCATGGGAAAGATAATGCCCATGTTCAGGTATTTTTTCCTTTGTGATTTTTTTACTGGAACTTATTTTTCAGGCGTCAACAGAGGCATATGCAATGAGATGGGATGCATCATACCTGGGAGAAATTATAAAAGAACCAACCATCTAGGATAACAATGGAGTGTCCCCTCCACCTCGAGGTCGGGTCTGAATAGTGACGAGTTTACATCAGGGTGGTAGTGATAATAGATAGTGTAGTGACACAAATATTGTAACACCTGAGACTTTTATGAGAAATATTTTTTTTTTATGTTATATAAATCATCATAGGAATCCTTCACTACACACAACACTAGCTTGGCTTGCTTTACACGCAACTGCGGCCTTCCTCGATAGCTTGCGTCGTACGCAATACTGAGTTTCACTAAACAACAATATGCTATTAAAATATTATTAAAACTATCCGTTATGAATATTATTAAATGAATTTTGAATTTTATAATATTTTAATTCAACTTATATGCAAAATCAGTTTTTTTGGATAAAAGAAGTATTTTTCAAAAAATACAGTTTTGCCGCCTTTTGATGGAGCACCCACATTAAAGCTAGTTTTTGACATGTTTATAAGTTCAATTTGACAAAATAAAATTCTTCTTTTGAATCAGGGTATAATAATTTACTTTGGATAAATTTTTGATATTTTTCTGATAACTTTCGTATTTTGATGAATAGTAAAAATACGCTAATTTTTAATTAAAAACAACTTTTTTCATTGAGATAATTTATATGGATAAATTATAATATTGAAAGTTTTTAAAGTATAAATAGAATATATTTTTACCATTTAATATAATTTATGTCATTATCATGAATTTCACATTGAATTCATAGGTAAAAACATTTCAATCTTTGGCAATGTTTTAACTTCTAAAACCCGTTTTCTTAACAACGGGATTTATTTTAAATTAATTACTTCAACTTATATGTTTTGAATTTTGAAAAATGGATTCCATATTCAGAATCATTGGGTCCAAATTATCTTAATAGGCTTCTTTTTATTTTTGGGCATTATGAATAGTAACTACGGTAAATTTTATTTACCATAGTTAAAGGTAAATCGAGTAATTAAGGGTAAATATAATATTATAAAATTACCCTAACACCTTCCGAAATCATATTGGATGACTAAAAGTCGACCCATATCACCTAAGGGTCATATTAGATTCATTTAATGGACTTTTTTCCATGAAAATAATTTAATTATTATTAAAACCAAAGAATGTGACATGTCACTTTCTTAAATCTTATAAGTATAATAATTTTAATTTAGTGATAAACTTCATGAAACTTCGAACATGAATAGTCTCCAGAAATCTAATAAAATTATATACATCATAGGAATTTATTTAGAATTTTTAGGGATTAAATAATTATCATTTATTATGACACAATAGTGATGTTGAAATTATTTTATTAATTAAAATATCAAATAAATGGTTTTAAAAATAATAAAATAAATATTATATGAACTATTTAATCTGCTCCACTAATTTTCTAGATACATATGAAATTTTATGTATCTATTAAAGCTTTTAGTTTGAGCATATCTTCTGTTTATATTTTATTTAAATTCAAATAAATGAATAGTGTCAAAATTGACACTATTGTTATTTTATAAAAATAACATATTATAAAATTGTTTTAAAATAATAAAAATATTTAAAATTTATAAATTAAAATTTATATGGTCTAAAATGTCATTAAGTGTCAAATTATGGAAAATTCACAACACATATGTAATTATTTATAATAATTTAAAATTTAGAATATTATTACCACAAATAAAATTAAATTGATATATAAGGATAAATCAAGTTGATAATGTTTAAAATAAATTACTAACATGTATAAATTTTATTGGTTGATGATATTACAACCTTATATCATCTAATATTCGTATATGAGTCATTTTGGAAGTTTTTATGTGGGGTTGGGATTTAATATAAACTAATATTTCTTATATTTCCAAAGGTGCCTCTCTCCTCTCTTATAAAAGGGAACCTCCTCCCTCTCCTCCTCACACCAATTTTAGCCTTCAAGCTCGGCCAAACCCTACCAATTTCTCCTCTACACTTCCCTAGAGACATCCTAGAGGTCCTGGTCTTCTTCAAAGACCAATTTTAGGGCCCTAAAAGGAGGTATCAAAGAAGCGCCTCAAAGAAGAGGTAATGCCCGTTACCGATTCTTTCATCTTTATTTCTTCTTCCACTTCTTATTCTTTAGTTGTTTCATTATGAGGTAATAACATAAGTATCACTCATATAATGATATGTTATTATAAGTATGAAACAACCATATTTCACCATCTATCCATCCTACGGAAAACAATTTCATTGCACGTGCGTACGTACGGAATACCGTCTCCACGCCGTGGTGTAATCTATTTTCCCCCACCACCTTACATGGATGGGTATAATGGTGTAAATAATAACTATATATGATTATTTTAAGGTGATATTTATTCTGAAATAGTATACACACAATCCAATACAATTCCACGATCATGGGAATGATATCATCGCTCGTGCGTACGTACGGAATACTGTCTCCACGATGTGATGTGACTCGTTCTACATGATCTTCATTTAATAATGATTATATAAATGAATTTAATAAATGAATATGACATATATGACACTAATAACATTCTGGAAATTAGGTATCTATAATCTAATGAGAAGAATAAAAATTTATTCGACAAAACACGCATAAGAACAAAAAGTAATAAACACCCGAATAACAAGTAGTAATGAAATATTACTAATAAGAAGATAAGAATATGACCATATATGATATCATAAAAATACGTATGATTCTGGAATAAGTCAATTACATTATTTAAATCATTATACAGGAGGTTCGGACACTTATGAAGCAAATCGGACCTAAGGTAAGGGAAATATCACAATCTCATTTTTATCCGAGATTTTTTATACTTTGGAATTTACTGGGGTGCATTTTATCATACACATCCATGTTTCCTCAATATGTAATATTTACATCATTCTAAAATAGTTTATATCCAATTTTACCCTTCGGTGAGTTTTTAGTAAAAGATATGAAAGGAATCTTTTGTCGTTTTTTGTACGAGGTACTTTTTTGACTTTTCCGACAAAAGTACGAGAAGAATGTTTTCTTTTAACTTATACGGCATGAATGGATTTTTAAAACATTATTTCCAAGAAGCTTCCCTTAAAAGTTTTCAAGTTTATTTTTAATCAAATTCTTTTTTTATAATTGTATGACATGTTAAGAAAGGAAAAGTTTTTTTGAAGTAGAAAGGATATTTTCCTCAAGAATGGAGTTCAAGCGTTTTATCAAAATTATTTTTCATCTAAGATAATAAAGGGTTATGTTTCTATCCCTATTATTACATTGATTTTATTATGTTTTGATGGAATTATTTTTATGAATTCCTTTATCTTATATGAGTTGTTTTATGATGTCACGATGTTTAAGATTCCCATTTTTATTACATGGGTTATGCTATGATGTATGGTTTATGAATTTGTGGAACACATAAGAATGGAATCATTATGAGATGGGTGGGACCTGTATCTCCCTCCAATGCATTTGGTAAAGATTTTACATCTCATGAGATAGACATGGCTGGAACGGCAGGTTAAACCGGTTCAGTAAAACAGGACTGAAACGAGGAGTGAACTCGGTTCAGAAATGGACTTTGTCCACTAAGATAGTCTTGGAAATGAGTCTTGACTAATAAGAAATGATTCTCTATGATTATGTGTGCATGCCAAAAAGTTTCATGTTTTATGTTATGATTATTGGGATTACATTTCACTACTATGATTTATCCCATGTTATGAAATTATGATCTCTTTTGCAGGGTAAGATTTCCAAAATGTTATGTTTTTATTTTGATGTGATTGATATTTATTTTGTTTACCCTTACTGAGCATTTGAGCTCACCCTTTTTTATTTTTTCTTTCCCCAGGTCAGGAATAAGGGTATTAAGTAAGATATGCCAAAAATGGACTATGGATATGATGAAATAAATGGGAGACAGTGTAGATGCTTTATGAACCAGTTGTTTATGTTTCCCAGTTTCTAAAGACACTATACCTATACGGTCCTTTCATGGTTTTGTTATATGTTGTAATAAGTGTTCTTCAATTTTGAAGTAATAACAATGTATGTAAAGTATGGGTCGTTATAGTTGGTATCAGAGGAAAGGTATAGTCAACCTTTGGAAACTATGATGTGAAAGCCTTAGTAAGAACCCTAAGGATAATTCTAAGCATAGAACACAATCTTAGTGTTTTAGAAATGACCATGAATAACCTAGGATAAGACCTTAAGTGTGAAAGTTTATTCTTGATTATGTGGTTTTCCTATTATAATTAGTGTTTCTCACATTATTCTTCTTGGTTTTAGTCAATGGATTGAACCCGAAGGAACCGTGTTAATGTGTAATGCGATGGGCAATGCAATGATTGTCCCGCTGAGCAACCAAATGTTATGGGAGATGGAATGAAAAATCTTATAGCCATGCTCACACAACTTTCTCAAGCTATGAATCATGCTGGACTTCCAAATGAGCAAAGTAAGGAGCAACATTCTGTTGAATCCTTCATGAGGCAGCACCCACCTTCATTCTGCGGGTCTACTGATCCATTAGTTGCTGAAAAATGGATCAGTACTACTGAAAAGATATTTTTAGTTCTTCAATGTTCTGAACATGATAAAGTCATCCTAGCATTGTATCATTTTGAAGGAGATGCTGATCAATGGTGGAATCTTATTAAGAATACAAGGAAAAGAGATGAAATTGAGTCCATGGAATGGGACGAGTTCAAGAACTTATTTTTCAATAAGTACTTCCCTCGTATTCTCCGAACAAAGATGGAGAAAGAGTTTCTTGAACTGAAGCAAATGGATGATGAATCTGTTGGTACCTATGAAGCAAATTTTACAATACTTTCAAGGTACGCTTTTGGTATTGTTATCCAACCTGAGAGTAAGATCGATCGATTCTTTAGTGGCTTAAAACCAAGTCTTCAAAGGGTGTTAGCCATAAGGGACTTCAATAGATATGAGGAAATCATTCGATGTGCTCTCAAATTCGAGATGGAGATTGGAGTAAGCCATCAGTCATATGAGTTTGATAAAAAGAGGGAAATGGAATTCAAAAGAAAATCTAAAGAGCACACTAAAAAGAAGATGAGCTTTCCCTTATGCTCAAAGTGTGGAAAGAAACATGGAGGGAGTTGTCTTAAAGGGACAAGTAAATGTTTCAAATGTGGAAAGGAAGGTCATCGGGCATTTGAATGCCGCAATGATGGTAAGAAGATGTCTAATTATGCAAACAAAGGAAGGGACACACAGAATGAACCTACTACACTTCAATATTTCAAGTGCAAGGAGATGGGGAATTATGCCAATAAATTCCCTAATACAAGGGTTGTTGATGATGATCGACATCAACAAAATCTTAAGGATAAAGACAAAGGAAAGTCACATGCTATTTCTATCAGCGATGTGGAGTACGATAACGATGTGGTGAATGGTAAACATACCATCCACTCTAAAGTAGAAAATGTTTTATTTGATTCTGGATCCACCCACTCTTTTATTTCTGAATATTTTTCTAAGATTATCACCGTATTACCTCAACAATTAGATGTTGAGTTAGCTGTGACATCCCCTAATGGCACAACAGTCGCATCAAAAGTTTATAATTCTTCCCCGATTGATGTTTGTGGGAAAGTGCTTCCTTCAAATCTTGTGATCCTTCATATAGTGGAATTTTATGTGATTCTTGGCATGGATTTGCTTTCCTTATATGGAGCTCATATCAATTTCCAAATAAGGAAAGTCACATTTCATATTCTAGATCAACCTATGATCGTCTATCGATGCAAGGATGAACATAACCTTCCAGTGGAAATTTCTTCCATCTTATGGGTCTTTATTCCACTAAATGGGGGTTATTTATCTCAAATGGTTGGTGAGAAACTCACGATTAAGAATATTCCTGTTGTACGGGATTTTGATGATGTATTTCCAGAGGAATTGTCGGGTCTTCCACCAAATCGTGAAGTTGAGTTTTCAATAGAACTCGTACTAGGTGCTTTGCCTATTTCAAATACACCTTATAGAATGGACCCAATTGAGTTGTAGTAATTGAAGAAGAAACTCCAAGAGAATCTTGATGAGGGATTCATACGCCCTAGTGCGTCACCTTGGGGAGCACCTGTTCTATTTGTTAAGAAGAATGCTGGATCAATGAGACTCTGCATTGATTATCGAGAACTTAACAAGCTCACTATCAAGAACAAATATCCTCTCCCATGAATTGATGACTTATTTGACCAACTACGCGGAGCTCAATACATTTCCGAGATTGATCTTCGTTCAGGGTATCAACAATTAAGGGTCAAAAAGGGAGGATATACCAAAGACGGCTTTCCGTACAAGGTATGGACACTATGAATTTATAGTGATGTCATTTGGTCTTACTAGTGCCCCTGCTATCTTCATGGATCTGATGAATAGAGTCTTTAGAGACTATCTTGATCAATTTGTGGTAGTCTTTATAGACGATATTCTTGTCTATTCAAAGAGAAAGGAAGAACATGAATATCACTTGATAATTATATTAAAGACCCTGAGAAAGGAGAAACTTTATCCCAAATTTACCAAGTGTGAATTTTGGCTTCAAAATGTTGCATTTTTGGGTCACATAATCTCAAAAGAGGGGTTATCTGTGGATCCAGCAAAAATAGAGGTTATCGAAAGATGGTCGAGACCAACAATAGTAACTAAGATCCGAATTTTTCTTGGTTTGGATGGATATTATCGACGTTTCGTGAAAGATTTTTTACGATTATCTAATCCACTCACCAGGTTGACTCGGAAAGAAGTTAAATTTGTTTGGACAGAGGAATGTGAAGAGAATTTCAAGGAGTTGAAAAGAAGTTTATCCAGTGCACCTGTGCTCACACTGCCTTGTAGTGAAGAAAGGTTTGTTATCTACAGTGATGCATCCAAGAAGGGGTTGGGTTTTGTTCTTATGAAAAATGATATGGTGATAGCTTATGCCTCACGACAGTTGAAAATCCATGAGCAAAATTACCCAACACATGATTTGGAGTTAGCTGCGGTAATCTTTTCATTAAAGATTTCGAGGCATTATCTTTATGGAGAAAGGTGTGACATTTATACTGATCATAAAAGTTTAAAGTATATTTTCACACAAAAGGAGCTGAATATGCGCCAAAGAAGATGGTTGGAACTGATTAAGGATTACGACTGCTCAATTCATTACCACCCTGGGAATGCAAACAAGGTGGCAGATGCATCAAGTCGACAAGACCATGCTAGCTTATCCATGATGAGGATCAAAAAAGATCTAATATTTATGGATTTACAAAGGATGGATCTTGTAATTTTAATGGAAGGGGGAAAATCGTATCTTTCTCAAATGAATGTTCAACCATCTATACATGTGAAGATTAAAGAGGCACAGAAAGAAGATGTAGAGTTACAAAAGAAGGTGAGAAATGTTCCGGAATTCAACCTTGATTGTGATGGGATAATAAAGTTCAGGAATCGGGTTTGTGTTCCTCCCATCCTCGAATTAAAGAAAGAGCTGCTGGATGAGGCTCATAGTTCTTCATTCTCTATTCATCTTGGAAGCACGAAGATGTATAGAGACCTAAAAGAGTACTTCTGGTGGGATGGCATGAAAAGATATGTTGTTGAATATGTCTCTCGATGCTTGGTTTGTCAGCAAGTTAAAGCTGAGAGACAGAAGTCTAAGGGGATGTTACAACCATTACCCATACCCGAATAGAAATGGGAAAACATCACTATGAACTTTGTCACAAGACTTCCTAAAACATCCAAAGGCAATAATGCTATCTGGGTCATAGTTGATCATCTTACAAAGTCTGCACACTTCATTTCTATTAGAGAGGATTTCTCTTGGGATCATCTTTCCAGGATATATGTAAAGGAAGTGGTAAGATTGCATGGAGTACCACTTTCTATTATATCTGATCGGGATCCAAGATTTACCTCAAAGTTCTCGAAAAGTCTTCAGCATACTGTGGATACAGAGTTTAGTTTCAGCACTGCTTATAATCCTCAGACAGACGGTCATTCTGAGAGAACAATTCAAACTCTAGAACATATGTTGAGATCTTGATCTATGGATTTCAAATGTGGTTAGGATCAACACCTACCTTTGGTGGAATTTTCTTATAATAATAGCTTTCACTCCAGTATTCATATGGATCCTTATGAAGCTCTATATGGAAAGAAATGCAGGACTCCAACTTTCTGGGATGAAGTTGGGGAAAGAAATCTATTATGACCTGATCTCGTTGATGAAATGGCAGAAAAGGTCAGATCTATTCAACAACATATAAGAGCAGCTCAGAGTCGACAGAAAAGTTATGCCGACAACCGAAGAAAATACCTAGAGTTTGAAGTGGGTGATAAAGTGTTCTTACGAATATATCTGTGGAAGA
The DNA here is from genome assembly GCA_963277665.1 of Viscum album. NCBI lineage: Eukaryota > Viridiplantae > Streptophyta > Magnoliopsida > Santalales > Viscaceae > Viscum > Viscum album. The sequence continues at coordinate 1,042,097,067 of OY728165.1, forward strand.
GGGTCATGAGATTTGGAAAGAAGGGTATGTTGATCCCTAGATATATCGGTCCTTTCGAAATACTAGATCGTGTTGGAAAGGTAGCTTACCGATTGGCGCTTCCACCGAATCTCTCTCAAGTTCACGATGTGTTCCATGTATCTCTCCTGAGAAAGTACATACCTGATCCTTCACATGTACTCAGCTCAAGAAGTTGTACCGCTAGAGCAAGATCTTTCTTAGGAAGAATAGCCGATAGAGATTATAGATCGTAGTGAAAAAGTCCTACGGAACAAGACCACTTGCTTGGTGAAAGTTTTATAGAGGAACCACCAACTAGAATAAGCTACATGGGAGCTTGAGGATATGATGAGGAAGAGGTATCCTCATCTGTTTGTTACAAAGTGACGAATTTCGAGGGCGAAATTTATTTTAAGGGAGTAGAATGTAACAAACGAGACTTTTATGAGAAATATTTTGTTTTTATGTTATATAAATCATCAAAGCAATATTTCACTACACACAACACTAGCTTGGCTTGCTTTACACGCAACCGCGGCCTTCCTCGATAGCTTGCGTCGTACGCAATACCGAGTTTCACTAAACAATGATATGCTATTAAAATATTATTAAAACTAGCCGATATGAATAGTATTAACTGAATTTTGAATTTTATAACATTTTAATTCAACTTATACATTTTCTAGAATGAGGAATAAAAGAAAAATTAGTTTTTTGGATAAAAGAAGTATTTTTCAAAAAATACAGTTTTGCCGCCTTTTGATGGGGCACCCACATTAAAGATAGTTTTTGACATGTTTATAAGTTAAATTTGACAAAATAAAATTCTTCTTTTGAATCAGGGTATAAAAATTTTCTTTGGAAAATTTTTTGATATTTTTTTGATAACTTCTTTATTTTGATGAATAGTAAAAATACGCTAATTATTAATTAAAAACAACTTTTTTCATTGAGATATTTATATGGATAAATTATAATATTGAATGTTTTTAAAGTATAAATAGAATATATTTTTACCATTTAATATAATTTATGTCATTAGCATTAATTTCACATTGAATTCATAGGTAAAAACATTTCAATCTTTGGCAATGTTTTAACTTCTAAAACTCGTTTTCTTATCAATGAGATTTATTTTAAATTAATTACTGAAACTTATATGTTTTGAATTTTGAAAAATGGATTCCATATTCAGAATCAGTGGGTCCAAATTATGTTAATAGGATACTTTTTATTTTTGGGCATTATGAATAGTAACTATGGTAAATTTTATTTACCATAGTTAAAGGTAAATCGGGTAATTAAGGGTAAATATAAGATTATAAAATTACCCTAACACCTGCCAAAATCCTATTGGATGACTAAAAGTCGACCCATATCACCTAAGGGTCAGATTAGATTCATTTAATGGACTTTGTTCCATTAAAATAATTTAATTATTATTAAAACCAAAGAATCTGACAACATGTCACTTTCTTAAATCTTATAAGTATAATAATTTTAATTTAGTGATAAACTTAATGAAACTTCTAACATGAATAGTATCAAGAAATATAATACCATTATATACATCATAGGAATTTATTTAGAATTTTTAGGGATTAAATCATTATCATTTATTATGACACAATAGTGATGTTGAAATTATTTTATTAATTAAAATATCAAGTAAATGGTTTTAAAAATAATAAAATATATATTATATGAACTATTTAATGTTCTCCACTAATTTTCTAGATACATATGACATTTTATGGATCTATTAAAGCTTTTATTTTGAACATATCTTCTGTGTATAGTTTATTTAAATTCAAATAAATGAATAGTGTCAAAATTGACACTATTGTTATTTTATAAACAGAACATATTATAAAATTGTTTAAAAATAACAAAAATATTTAAAATTTATAAATTAAAATTTATATGGTCTAAAATGTCATAAATTTTCAAATTATGGAAAATTCACAACACATATGTAATTATTTATAATAATTTAAAATTTAGAATATTATTACCACAAATAAAATTAAATTGATAAATAAGGATAAATCAAGTTGATAATGTTTAAAATAAATTACTAACATGTCTAAATTTTATTTTTTGATGAGATTAAAACTCTATCTCATCTAATATTCTGATATGAGTCATTTTGGAAGTTTTTAAGTGGGGTTGGGATTTAATATAAACTAATATTTCTTATATTTCCAAAGGTGCCCCTCTCCTCCCTTATAAAAGGGCACCTCCTCCCTCTCCTCCTCACACCAATTTTAGCCATCAAGCTCGGATAACCCCTGAAACTTTCTCCTCTATACTTTCCTAGAGACATCCTAGAGGTCTGTGTCTTCTTCAAAGACCAATTTTAGTGCCCTAAAAGGAGGTCTCAAAGAAGCGCCTCAAAGAAGAGGAAATGCCCGTTACCGATTCTTTCATTTTTATTTCTTCTTCCACTTCTGCTTATTTAGTTGTTTCATTATGAGGTAATAACATAAGTATCACTCATATACTGATATGTTATTATAAGTATGAAACAACCATATTTCACCATCTATCTATCCTACGGAAAACAAAATCACCGCGCGTGCGTACGTACGGAATACCGTCTCCACGCTGTGGTGTAATATATTCTCCCCCACCACCTTACTTAGATGGGTATAATGGTGTAAATAATAACTATATATGATTATTTTAAGGTGATGTTGATTCTGAAATAGTATACATACACTCCAATACAATTCTACGATCATAGGAACGATATCATTGCTCATGCGTACGTACGGAATACCATCTCCACGATGTGATGTGACTCGTTCTACATGATATTCATTTAATAATGATTATATAAATGAACTGAATGAATTAATATGATATATATTACACTAATAACATTCTGTAAATGAGGTATCTATAACCTAAATAGAAGAATAAGAATGTATTCGACAAAACACGCATAAGAACAAAAAGTAATAAACACCCGAATAACAAGTAGTAATGAAATATTACTAATAAGAATCTAATAATATTACCATATATGATATCATAAAAATACGTATGATTATGGAATAAGTCAATAAAATTATTTAAATCATTATACAGGAGGTTCAGACACTTACGAAGCAAATCGGACCTAAGGTAAGGGAAATATCACAATCTTATTTTTATCTGAGATTGTTTATACTTTGGAATTTACTGGGGTGCATTTTATCATACACATCCATGTTTCTTCAATATGTAATATTTAAATCATTCTACAATAGTTTATATCCAATTTTCCCTTTCGGTGAGTTTTTAGTAAAAGATATGAAAGGAATCTTTTGTCGTTTTTTGTACGAGGTACTTTTTTGACTTTTCCGACATAAGTATGAGAAGAATGTTTTCTTTTAACTTATACGGCATGAATGAATTTTTAAAACATTATTTCCAAGAATCTTCCCTTACAAGTTTTCAAGTTTATTTTTAATCAACTTCTTTTTTTAGAATTGTATGACATGTTAAGAAAGGAAAAGTGTTTTTGAAGTAGAAAGGATATTTTCCTCAAGAATGGAGTTCAAGCGTTTTATCAAAATTATTTTCCATCTAAGATAATAAAGGGTTCTGTTTCTATCCCTATTATTTCATTGATTTTATTATGTTGTGATGGAATTATTTTTATGAATTCCTTTATCTTATATGAGTTGTTTTATGATGTCACGATGTTTAAGATTCCCATTTTTATTACATGGGTTATGCTATGATCTATGGTTTATGACTTTGTGGCACACATAATAATGGTATCATTATGAGATTTGTGGGACCTATATCTCCCTCCTATGCATTGGGTAAAGATTTTATATCTCATGAGATAGACATGGCTGGAACGGAAGGTTAAACCGGTTCAGTAAAACAGGACTGAAACGAGGAGTGAACTTGGTTTAGAAATGGACTTTGTCCACTAAGATAGTCTTGGCAATGGGTCTTGACTAATAAGAAATGATTCTCTATGATTATGTGCGCATGCCACAAAGTTTCATGTTTTATGTTATGATTATTGGGATTACATTTCACTACCATTATTTATCCCATGTAATGAAATTATGATCTCTTTTGCAGGGTAAGATTTCCAAAATGTTATGTTTTTATTTTGATGTGATTGATATTTCTTTTGTTTACCCTAACTGAGCATTTGAGCTCACCCTTTTTTATGTTTTCTTTCCCCAGGTCAGGAAGAAGGGTATTAAGTAAGATATGCCAAAAAGGGACTATGGATATGATGAAATAAATGGAAGACAGTGTAGATGCTTTATGAACAAGTTGTTTATGTTTCCCAGTTTCTAAAGACACTATACCTATACGGTCCTTTCATGGTTTTGTTATATGTTGTAATAAGTGTACTTCAATTTTGAAGTAACAACAATGTATGTAAAATATGGGTCATTATAACTATTTTAGTAGAGCCTATATTTCCAAGGACATCACTGGATATATGTGTAATAAGAGTAGTAGTATCATGCCCAGTGGTCCCGACAAAGCTGACTCGAGATAAATGAGACTCATCCATAGGGTTCTATAGAATACCTACAAAAGCTTATGGGAAGTGTCTATGTTGCATGGATATAATCATAGATGATTTATACCATAAGGGTTGGGAAACATGGGACGACATCAATTGATTCATAAATCCTTATGAAATGTGGGATCACCTTAACCAGTTTGGGATGGATCTTCTAGGAATTGGTTTGGCCGAAGATAGTTTCTTTCATCCCAGGTAGAGGGGAGTGGTATGTGGAAGAGTTGGAAAACATAGTTCACTCTTGAGGCACATCATATCACATCTCCTTTTTCAATGATCAATCAAAAATTGTCACATTACTGAAGGTCTAGTAGGAGAAGGCCCAAAAGTAGTTAAGGAATTTGATCATTCAAGTGGCTAACCTCTGATATTAACATGAACAAGAACTGATCAAGAATGATGAGATCCACTCTATGGAAAATGAAGATTAAAGGTATCTCAGAAAATAATAGTATATCTAGGAAGCTACACACCAAAGGGTGTAAGAGATGAAGTGATCTATTAACATAGAAGATCCATAAGGCCAATGTTTTTTTAAACTCCTAAAACATTATTTCATGCATTACTTCTTATTTTGAACCACTTTTATGGACATATTTATTAATTATTTCAATTAATTCACCACGGTCATATATGTTAAGTAACTAATGATCAATCCCAAATCTCACATGGGTCATGCCCGGTGTGAGAATCAAGGGATGAATACATAACTATTCACCTTGTATGAGAGTTCCTGATAATCATCAAATACATGGGGTCCGCTATTGTTGACAGAAAACTAGGAGTGTTCATACTTATAATGGTAGAGCTAGAGAGTAGGGTTCTCATAATATCCAAAAATCCTTTCCAACATGATCTAGTACACAATAGGGATAATGCTAGGGGTATTGAACCCAATATGAGAAATGAGTAATAGGTTGTTTGAATCATGATACCTAAAAATTTGGAACACAATGGTCATAGTGTCACGATATTGGTTAACTGCTGATAATGATTGAAAACATAGTATTCCTATTTCTTTGTCTAAAATGGGGACAAATAAACAAGGGCCGACTACTGACCATGTTCAAACCACATGACATGTCTTGAATTGTTATATTATGTCATCTAGAACATTGGAAAAAGATGGTATGTGAGCCAAACTAGCATGGGAAAATGCCATTAGAGGGCCCCATATATGTGAAAGAGGATGATGATCCAAATAAGGGGAACACAAATCATAGGAGTGGAGTGATGGAATGTGAAAAAGGATTTAAACACTCATGAAACTACACCACCATGAAGAAAGCACACTGGTATGAACGTATCGGTCCAAACCGGGATCAAAACTATTTTCTAGAAAGTACCTGTATAGTGATGACCTAGGATGCCTTATAGTTTTATGTCTTGAAAATTAGTATAATGAACACTTATTTTAACATCATGTTTCCAAGATTCTTCACATAGTTTAAGTTCATAATGCATAGACTCATACCAAAAATTTAGAGTCATGTTTCATGGAATGTAGGAATTTTTGTTCCTAGGACATTTTCATGGGATAGAATGAATGATCTAAAGGATGTTTCACACCATAAAAGTATAAGGGAACAAGAAATAAGGAAGAATGTGTGATACGACATGGGGTGAATATCACAGTGAGGATTTTTAGTTTAAGGTCATAATGTTTGGGCCATGATCGATGGTATTTAAAATGGGTATGTGCGGTGTGGTGTTATGATAAACCCAATGTGAATGGGGACCAAGGAGGCCCATATGAACCCCACATGAATTCCTAAGTAATATTGTATAATTTTTAACGTCTTATAGATTCGATTATGATCAATACCAAAGGGATAAAGGTTTAATAGAGTTTTTAGTTGGTACCATGCCTGGGCATAACTATGTATCCCAAAAGTATGGGAATCAATCCATACATTGTTATGGTTTCCCATGTAGTTAAATGTCATGTGGTATGGGAGAAGATCAATGATTTAGGAATCAATAAGTATCGCATAATAATTGTAATATAGTTGTACATAGTTCTAAGAGGGAAATTTCTCCATGTAGGTCTGACCCATGCACAAAGAGAAGTGTCATTTGATATTTATTGTTTTTTCATTAGTTTTTTTTTTTGAGTGGATAGACCATGATGGAAATTCTGAGTGTTTATTGTCATGACCCCGACCCGTACCGGGGCTCGAGCCGTAACTACCCCAAGCCCACCTCCGTAGGCCAGGGGCTGGAGACTAGTGATGAAGGCACAACAAACTATGGGAGGCCTTCGCCTAAGAAACTGTACACAGACACGCAACCAACTCAATGAAAAAGTGTAGAGAAAGGAAAGAAAGATACAATACTGCTACAAAAGGGGAACCCAACATACATGCATCGACCTCTAACCAGTACAAGAAAAGTGTTGAAAAGTAATGACAAGTAAACTGAACAATAAAAGGGGGAAAAACACGCACCCATCCAGAAAGGTGACACAACCCGACAATAGGTAAAACACTAGTGAGTCTCACACCCAGAAAGTCCTGCTATGGCCACTAAATTCAGCCCAAGCTCCTGTGTCCTCTACGCTCCTCCGTAGTCTCGACCGACCTGTTCTTCGTCTGCAAGGGCACACCAATTGCGGTCAAATCCCAAGCAGGGGTGAGTATAAAAATACTCAGTAGGATGCCCTGAAATCTCGAGGGAGAAACAAGGGAGGTACTAAAGTGGTGAGAAGTAGACAGATCAAAGAACTGTGCAAGAGTGCAAAATAGAGAGAGTGCAGCTCAACCCAACAAGAGAAATGAAGCAGACTCATCTAGACGCAAGGAGCTAGAGATGGTGATAAGACAAACTTCTCGTCGAGTCTTCGTTGCCTATAGCAGGAGATTAGACTCGTCCAACAAAGAGGATATAGACATAGAAAGAACGTGGAATACCCCGCACGTCTTCGCCCCCCCCCCCCCCCCCCAGAAGGAGAGTAACTGATCCCAAGGGGGTGGGAACAAGAGTAGGGTGTATATATATATTCTCAACAAGAAACCCGAAGGAGTGTGTAAGGGGATATTTATCTCCAAGCTCATCCCAGGAAGAGTTGCCAATATTTCTAGTATATCCAACACTGAACCCAAACGTCCTACACATTAACCTAGGAGGTACAAGTCAAAGGGGCTCAATCACCGCACCTCAAAATTATCCGCTTTGGATGACTCTATCTCGCCTGCACGGCTTTTAGGTCACGTTGCAAGGACGTGTCTCAGTGGGAAAAAGTTCCCCTCATCCTCGTATGTCCTAAGGTCACGTCAGAGCTGTCACATCACTGACCCGCAAAACCATGGGTCCCGCTGCGGTAGTCACGGAGAATATTCACAGACTAACCTCATAAGAAGGCTTGAGTATGAAATGCCAATGGGTGACCCACTGCCTAGCCCTACTGGAGGGTAAACACTAATACATCATCAGGTGACCCACTTCCAATCCCTGCTGGAGGGTAGACCTGGAATAAGTCGACAGGTGACCCACTGCCCAGCCCTGTTGGAGGGTAAACCCGGAACAAGTTGACAGGCAACCGACTGCTCAGCCCTGCTGGAGGGTAGAACTAGAACAAGCCGACAGGCGACCCACTGCCCAGCCCTTCTGGAGGGTAGACCCGAAACACATCGATCGGTGACCCACTGCCCAGCCCTGCTGGAGGGTAGACCCGGAACACGTCAAAAGGGGACCCACTACCCAACCCCTGCTAGAGGGTAGACCCGGAACATGTCGACAGGCGACCCACTTCCCGACCCTACTGGAGGGTAGGCCCAGAATACTTCGACAGGTGACCCACTGCCCAGCCCTACTGGAGGGTAAACCTGAAGAAGTCGATGAGCAACCCACTACCCAGTATCTGCTGGAATGTAAACCCCGGAACTGCTCGGGCTATCCCCACTAGATGGTACAACACTGGTCAACATAACACGGAGTGGGTATTGTGCAACCACCCAACTCAAGAACAAATCACATAGTAGAGGTTCAGTGCCCGTACCATCACTGGGTGTCACTAGCACCCCTACCATGCGTAGTTTCGGAGTGCGTCAAAGGAACCTCCGACTATCGCACTTCCATGTTTACACCTTTAATACGATCACGTAATAGGCTCCTCTCTCCTGAACATATTACACTGTTGTAATCCTCATGAAAAAACATGCGAGATAGACTACTTACTCACTAGAAACAGGCTCCTGGTGGAAAAGTGATTCAACACCACTTTATTCCCATACTGCGTCTCATGGGGCCCGCACCTCAGTCCCGAAAGATGTCGGGTAAACTGCGCCATCGCGATGCCCTCAGAAAAACATGCAGAAACGACTATCCATATGCCCCAGATGGATGCCATATGAATAAGTCGTAGTATGCTGCACACAGCTCTAAGGACGGCGTATGGGGTCCACTCTTAAACTCCAGTTTCAACTCCTGAAACCACCCCGGTCAACTCGCCTCAATGCTTGGGTCACAACACCGCTGACGACGCCTAAAACAGACTCCGGATGCAGAAGCTACAATTCCCCGTGTTATAAGCAAATGGGGCCCCGTGGGGCCCCACACCTCAGGACCGAATTTAGGCGGGGCGCATTTCACCGTTGCAATCCCCTCAGAAAAAAAACTCAAAAATGAGTACTCAAACACCCCAAATGGATGTCGGTGTGAAAACAGTGGTGTTTCACTATAAAACGTGCGAACTAGGCCCTATAGGGCCCACACCTTATCTTCAACCTGAGTGCTTTGAAAAGCATCTCAAAAAGTCTGCACGAGGACTGGGGTCATGCTGCTGCTGACGGCGCGTCAATCGGACATCCCAAGCAGGAGTTAGGTCTGATGCTACAATTAATTAATGAATTAATTAATTAATTACTCACATTGTGTTTCATGCTGCCGAGCAACGAAATCAACCCGCAAAGGTTCCGAACCAACCTTGGAAGGATCGTCTCAGCTCCGGGGCTATCACGCATCTGACGGCGTATCAAACGGACGTCCGGATCATGAGCCACGTCTGTCACAACTTTAATAATAATTTATTACTATTAAATTAAAACTCTTTGGGTCACCCGCCTTTAGGCACAGAACCCCAAAAACTCCGAAACTCACTTCTAAAGGTCTGTCTCACCGACACAAACGTGCAGCCACAGACGACGCATCAAACGGACTCGCCGTTTAAAAGTTACCCCCCCCCCCCCCCCCCGAACGTGAGGCGGCCCAACCGGGCCGGTTCACCCTGGTCGGCCCGGTCCGAACCGTCGGCCCGCTCCATCCACGCCGGACCCGCCTCGGGTCCGGTTTTCTTTTTTTTTCTTTTTTTCTTTTTTTTTTGAACAGACCAGCCTTCCTGGATGGTCTTCTCTCGCACACCGCCCAGCAGGACCCCACAAAGTGCGGGTCCTTATTGCTGCTGCACACCAGAGGCGCTGATCGCCTTGTGTTCCTCCTGCCTAGCGCGATAGCCACCGTGTCGTGACCCCTGCTCTCCGTCGGCTCTGCTGAAGCCCACACCGCCTCTCCACCGACTTACGAGGCGCACCGCCGTGGTCCCCTGCTCGCGCCACCAAGCTCTGCTGAAGCTCGCGCAGCCTCTCCGCCGACTCCGGCTTGGCCTTTACATGCTCTGCCGCCTCCGGCTCGGCCTCGCCGCGCTCCGCCGCCTACGGCTCGGCCTAGCGTCACCCGGGCCAGCCACACACCGGCTGCTCGAACACCTCTGGTTCGACCGCCGACCGTCGCGTGCCGGCCCTCCTCTGCCGGAGCCGAACCTTCGGTCGGTCTTCTCCCGACCAGTCTGGTGATCAGAAAAATTATTCGAGATCGGTTTCAGGATCCCCGTGACTGAATCTTCACAATGCCTTCCCCTGCTCATCGATCCGTCGAGTTTTGTGCGCGCCCGGAAATTTGGGACGAAGAACATTCAAGAATGAGTAATTGAATGGGGCTCGGGAGTTGGTTGTGATCGTTTGGAAAACGCCCCAAATTCTAAAAACTATAAAATTAAAATACGAAAAAGATGATGAAATTTATAAAATAGATGAGGGTTCGAAATTCAACAAGAATCCTGCCTCGTTGGATCAGTTCGTCGTTGGCGACGCGTCTACTCGATCCCGCTTCGATCCGCCAGAGTCCGCTCCTCAATCTGGAAAAGAACAACGAAGAATACTGAAGAATGGCGAAGAACGCTAGAGGGAGAGAGAGGTAGGTAGAGAGAGAGAGAGGGAGAAATAAATGGGTCTTCCCTCAATACTTAGTGAATTTATAAAAAATCACCAAAACTGTCCCAGCGGGTGCGGATTCTGAAACCTCCGCGCCCGATTATTTTATATCACACCTAGGAAATACACCCCATTTTGAATTCAACGGAAGTCTTAGATTTACATTATGATACTTTGTTTAAAAGTTATTTGAAAGGAACGTCAGTGATAAAAATCACTAAGTGGTCATTTCGAAATGACCATTTTTCCCCTGTGTGACATCTCTCACAGCAGGCCCGCGCCCGCAACTTTTACACCCCGCCTAGGGTAAACGGCATGCTCTGGACTCAACGGTTCCCTTGGTTTTCCCATCATAGAAACAGTTTAGATGTTACTCAGGTTTTTATTTTAAATGAATAATTTAATTCAATTTATCCATTTAACACACTGCTAACGAGCGAGGGGTCCGAACGCCCCATGGCGACTTATTTTGTCTCGCGCTTAAGGTAAACACTACGTTCCAGACCCAACTATGGTCTCGGATTTATGTTATGATCTACCGTCTGAGATATTTCACATTTTCTTTAGTTAACCATGCGTGCATAATATAAAAACACTTAACATTTTTATAAAATTTATTCTGGGCACACCGGGCCTTAGAATTGCACGTCATCTGAACGTCCTGCTCTAGAATGACATTAAGAAATTTTTCAAAGTCTCAGAGTCCCAAAACCTATGTTCTTAAATCATTCCCTACTTCGAGCTTTTCATCCCTGAAAAGCAAAACTAGTAAAAACAACTCGGGATACAGAGCTCACACCTAGCTCTCCCGCGCCCAAGAAAACTTCCACATCACCATGGTAACACAACACGCGAACCAAAGGGATGGTTTTTATAAGGTCTGCTACTCTCGAGGACATGGGTAGGAATACGCACACCCCTCATCAGCTGTGACACATGGAAGACCCTGTGCGCCCACTCCTACTATTGGGAGGGTAGGGCAAGATGGTAGGCAACCACTCAATTGTTTGCACGATTCCCAAACGGCCCAAAGAACCTCTGGGGTCTTTCCTGGACACACCTCTACTTTACACATCATGACCAAAATCATAGTTTGTTCCTCGAACATGGTCTCGTGATTCCCTTCTTCAGAATACCCATCTGGTGAAACACCCAAGGATATCCGGTCACACATGTTTTCACAGTCGATGCATCATGACCGAGACTCTCTTACACACTCAACCAGCGAAGGAGTCGGCTTCATCAACTACAGACAAGTTGTACCCTCCTGCATAAACTCCAGTCAGCACCATCGTCTCCGGTTCATGTCTCTCTGTGTGGGGACACACCTGAGAAACTCGTGGTCTGAGCAAACCACAAAGCGCTCTTCCCGAAGATAGTGTCTCCACATTTTTGGGAAAAACTACCACCACCAGCACCAACACAGGGTTACAACGACGCCCCGTGTCACCCTCGGTAACCCCTCGAGCAAGGAGTTAGACGAAAGAGTACCTCATGCAGTGTCTAACAAGTTCTAATGAGAAAAGTAGAAAAAGACATAGAGCGTACCTCTTGTCATCTCTTGCACTACTAGATTGTAAACAACCACAACCCACAGCCGCCCGCGGCCCGTCTGTCTACTCCCTGAGCCTGACATAGGCTACTTTAGTGGTGGTGGAAGGACCTCAAAACGTCGTCTTCCAGCCATAGTTCTTCCTGCTTCCTGCCAACACCAACTCCCTGGGGACCACCCCGTCCTCACCTAGGAGTACTCTTATCACGACACTGCCTCTGTCGTGGTAGTGCATCTACCAACTATCTTGAAGACTCAGCACATTTGGTCGAGTAATCTCATGCCACGTGATCTCGCACATCATAAACATAGAACTAGTCCTCCTTGGGCTATCTCAGTGCACTAGGCTACCCCCGAAAATGGGCATGAGTCTCATCAAGGGGAAACCTCTGGCGTCGAGGCCCTGCCAATCGACGTCCCTCTGCTAGAAATTTCTCTGTCACCAGTGCCTGCTCCAGTACCCTGAGATGGGTGAGGATGAACAAGGGCACTACGCTGGCATGAATCTCCTCTATAGAGATCTCGTTCAAACTTATGTGCTTGGAAGTTACCATCATGGACCACATCCAAAGAATACTGAGTAAGGTCTGTAAACCCAGTCGTGTACTCAGCCACTGACATCACTCCCCGCTGAAACTCCAACAGCTCCTGAAAACATAAAAAGCATAAGCAGTAGAGGTAGTACTCCTCACGAAACATCTGGTAGAAGTCATCCCACGAGAGTACCAACTCATTGTACATCTGATTAACCCTGGATCTACTAACGCCAAACTGCTCGGTGGAAAAAAAACCTGGTTGTCAAAGCCACCATCTTACCTGTTAGTGTTCAAAAAATACTAAAGAGGTGAACCACCGACTCTTTCCAACCCTTCACTATCTAAGGGTATGGCCCACTATGGAACCTCAACGGTCTCCGATGCTGGAACTCACGTAGAGAGCCCAGCCTGTGCTCGTCATCGGCCCTCGCTGCCGGTACTATCTGCTACTCCACAGGTGGAGGTGCTACTGCATGTCCTATTGGAGAAAGGGTAATCGTATGATGGATCTCGAACTGAGGCCTCGTAGCTCACGGAATCGTCGTCATGAACCAGAGCTAGTACCCTGGCTGGCTATCATTGTAGAGACATCTTGAATCCGATCAAGGAGCACCGCAATCAAATGAGCATATATATATATATCAACAACGATGGGGAGATGACTCAAGAATGACAGTCAAAGACACAATCCAATATGATGCATGTACCAAATTCCCTGCAACAAGAGTCTCAGTGTGCCGAGTCGACAAGAGGGTTATCAGGGTCCTCGTGAATGGATATGTCGGTCACCGCACTATCACTAGACTCCCTGGCCTGAGAGCCGCACTCGAGGCACGTTGACACTATTTCCCCAAAACTCAACCAATTCCTTTTTTGGGACGTCTGAACATCACCCCAAGGAACGAACCACCTCTGATACCACTTTGTCATGACCCGACCCGTACCAGGGCTCAAGCCTCAACTACCCCCACGCCCGCCTCCAAAGGCTAGGGGCTGGAGACTAGCGCCGAAGGCACAACAAACTAGGGGAGGCATTTTCCTAAGAAACTATACACACACACGCAACCAACTCAATGCAAAAGTGAAGAGAAAGGAAAGAAAGATACAAAACTGCTACAAAAGGGGAACCAACATACATGCATCGACCTCTAACCAGTACAAGAAAAGTGATGAAAAGTACTGACAAGTAAACTGAACAGTAAAAGGGGAAAAACACGCACCCAATCAGAAAGGTGCCATAGCCCGACAATAGGTAAAACAAAGGTACACCGCTGGTGAGTCTCACACCCAGAAAGTCCTGCTACGGCCACTGAATGCAGACCATGCTTCTGTTTCCTCTATGCTCCTCCATAGTCTCAACCGACCTGTCTGTCGTCTGAAAGGGCACACCAAGTGTGGGAAAATCCCAAGTAGGGGTGAGTATAAAAATACTCAATAGGATGCCCCGAAAGCTCGAGGGAGAAACAAGGGAGGTACTAAAGTGGTGAGTAGTATACAGAGTAAAGAACAGTGAAAGAGTGAAAAATAGAGAGAGTGAAGCTCAACCCAACAAGAGAAAGGAAGCAGACTCGTCCAGACGCAAGGAGCTAGAGATGGTGAGAAGATGAACTTCTCGTCGAGTCTTTGCTGCCTATAGCAGGAGAGTAGACTCGTCCAACCGAGAGGATCTAGACACGGAAAGCATGTGACATACCCCACATGTCTTTCCCCCCCTCCTCCCCCATAAGGAGAGAAACCAAACCCAAGGGGTGGGAACAACAATAGGGTGTATATATATTTGCTCAACAAGAAACCCGAATGAGTGTGTTAGGGGATCTCTATCTCCAAGATCAGACCAGGAAGAGTCACCAATAATTCTAGGGATATCCAACACTGAACCCAAATGTCATGCACGTAAACCTAGGAGGTACATGTCAAAGGGGCTCAATCACCGTACCTCGATATTATCCACTTTAGGTGGCATTGTCTCACCCACACGGCTTTTAGGTCACGTCGCATGTCACGACCCGTCCTCGGGGCCCATGCCGTGACTACCCCAAGCCCGCCTTCCATAGGCCAGGGGCTGGCGACTAGAACCAAGGCATAATTCCCGGTAAAAAGGGAAGGCATTGCCTTTGTAAAGTAAACAAGCACCACAGAGTAAGCAAGCGGAAAAGTAAACACTAAGTAAAAACTGTAACAAGTTGTGCTGAATGTGAAAGGGGCCGGAAATACAAGCCCAACTGTAAAGTACAACTGAAGGGGAAAAAAGCAGCTGAAAAGAAAATCCACAGCGTCGAGCCATCCTCTGGAAGTCCCACCTGAAGGGTGGGTACAGATAGCCTCCACTGCTCCTCGGGTCCACCTGGCCGCTCCGAGTACGTTCCGCCCAGTGGTCCACCTCCAGGTACCGTCCTGCTCCGCAAGCCTCAACCACGATCAGCGATGTCCATCGTCTGCAACCAACACAACGAAGTGCGGGCATAGCCCGTGCAGGGGTGAGTATAAGCTACCCAGTAGGGACCCCGAGACCCCCGAAGGTCTCCTGAAATCCACAAAGGTTAAACCACAAAGGAAATATACAATCATGAAGTAATAACCGACACTGCTTAGATATATGCCCATACATATACCTAAGTCATCAATTTATGTTCGGATCCAACATCCGAGCCCAAGCACAACCCAGTCCACACAGGAAAGAAAAACGTAAACCCACACAGGATAGCACAACACAATCCAAAAAGGAGAGTAAACCGTAAATCCACACAGGATAGGTCAACACAATCCACAAAGGAGAGTAAACAGTAAATCCACACAGGATAGCTCAGCACAATCCACAAAGGAGAGTAACACAGGATTCAACTCACACAGGTATACTTCTTCAAATGACGATAGAGATGATCACTGATCCATCTAAGTCGTCGGACCCACAAAGGATCGATAGGTACTAACCCCCGCAAAGACCCACACAGGATCGGGCCCACACAGGACCTATAGGCGCTGGCTCACACAGAACCGTTGAGCGCTGACCCACACAGGATCGGATCCACACAGGATCTGTAGCACTGATCAACGTAGGATCGCTGAGTGCAGTAGTCGTCACAGTCCACTAAGGATCTCTGCACAGTCGTCGTCGCAGTCCACTGAGGATCTCTGCACAGTCGTCGTCGTCGAAGTCGCAGCCAGCACTAGGGTTCCCGCACACAGCAAGCTCGTTCCGGAGGGTCCGCTCCACGAGCCGAGAGGCTGATACATCGACTGACACAAAGTCCGAAGTTGATGTATCCAAAAGTTCCGTATCGACGACAGGAACTCAACGTCGCAGACAGCGCGTCAATCGGACGCCAGGTCTGAGAGATATTGGCTTTTTCGTCCCAGGGGCCCGGTTGGTTTTTAAGGAAAAACCAACCCGACCGTACTCCACCTGCGTTCAAACCTCGGGTGGAGTATACCAAAAGATCCTTCTCACTTAGAGGAATTCAACGAAGTCGACGACACGTCGATCGGACGTCCGAAGCTCAAGATATGAGCGTTTCCGCTCCGAGGGCCCAGTTGGTTTCATGTACGAACCAAACCGGTCGAACTCAAAGTATTCTGAAACCTTGAGTGCGATATACTGAAACGACCGACTCGATCCAAGGATCGCGTTGCCGCTGATGGCGAGTTGTTTGGAGGCCCGTACCTCAAGTTACGGGCAAAAGACCAAAACGGTCTGAAGACGGGGGGTCTGGGCCCGGGCCGACCTGGCCCGACCCCCCCCCCCCCCCCCTTGGGTCGGCCGAACCGGGTCGACCCGACCC
The DNA here is from genome assembly GCA_963277665.1 of Viscum album. Taxonomy (NCBI): domain Eukaryota; kingdom Viridiplantae; phylum Streptophyta; class Magnoliopsida; order Santalales; family Viscaceae; genus Viscum; species Viscum album. Next base: position 1,042,113,686 of record OY728165.1, read on the forward strand.
GGTCCGACCCGGATGGACCCGGTCCAGTCCGGCCAGGGCTCGGCTCGGCCGAGCGGCCGACCGAGGCAGCCGCGGGGCGCTGCCCCCGCGGGTTGGAAGTGCCACAGCCCCGTGTGGGGCCGCGCTGGAGATCAGCGGACGCGGCTTCTGCCGCGTCCCGTGCGGGCGAGCCGGACCCGCGCGGCCACGGGTCCACTGGCCGCCACCGCCGGAGACTTCCGCGGGCCACCGGAGTTGCTCCGGTGGTCCGTTTTCCTTCCCTTCTACGCCGCTGCTCCTCCCGGGACCCGTTCTTCTCTATGGAATCATCAAATTGCCTTTGTGGCACGTTTTGTCGTTGCCCGCCAAATCCACACAACAACGAAGAACGGCGGAGGGTTGTCGGGCCGTGTTTGTTTGGCCCGCACCCTCCGTGTTAGACGGTATCAATCGGGAGGATAAATCAACACATAAAAAACGTATCAAAACAATTTTAATAATTTAAAATTGCACTTGATCCAGGTTCTTGTTTTAAAAGAAACAATCACGGGGATATAAAAAGGTATTTCCAAAATAAAATCCCTACCTCTTCATGTCGTCGCACGCGTGTTCTTCGCGGAATTGATCGCTGTGGAAGGAGGCGATCGTCGCGTCGCAGAAGGCGTCGCGTCGTCGCGGAAGGGCGTCGTGTCGTCGCGGAATACGGTGCACGTCGACGAACTCCGAGGTTCAAGAACATATAGATTTAATTAATAATAATTAAATCCATATTGTTGTTTTAAACCACAAATAAAACTAAAGAACCGCAATCTCTCACCTCAACAGATGATCGAAGGTTTTTGTGGTGGAGGAAGGAACGTCGCATAAGAACGTCGCGGGAGAGGAAACGTCGGCGTTGCGGCACATGGCGTCGCATCGTCGATTTCCGCGGGTTCAGCGTTCTTCGTCGGAGGCCGGCGTTCTTTGCGTTCTTCGCGAAGGAGGATGAAGAACTCTTGGTTTCTGTCAAATCCTCTCAACGAACATTTTTCCAGAAGTCGTGCGTTGGTCTTATTTTATTATTATGCCAACAGATTTCAAACAGGTTAAGAAACGAATGAAATTAATTCATAGAATTAATTCAACGAAGAAAACCACCCAATTAATTCAACGAATAAAATCGCCCAATTAATTGGTGCGTTAAGAAATTAAGAAAACACGTCAGTTGACTTTCATAATGACGGGTTTTCGCGGGTGCGTTACTTAGCGGAAAAGAAACGGTGGGGCTCGTGCGGGTCCCACCTCACAAATATCCTACCAAGAGGGTAGGATATTTATGGATAGCACCCTATCTGCATCAACTCAGCTTAAGCTACTTTAAGTGGCTTCAAATTTCTTCCAAGCTTCTTAAGTGAAATAAAATAAAGTTTGTCGTACAATTTATTTTATTTCTTAACTTTAAGCCCAAAAATTAAAAACCACACCCGAGAAAACGCAACTCTGGAAGAGGCATTTTTAAGAAATTATCGGCACTGTGATTCCATCGGTTCCCTCAGAATTCGATTCCGAGCACCAATTCAAAAGTTAGAAAAACTCGCTCGTCCTTTCACTGAACGTACCCGAGCCAAACTTCGAAACATGATTCCGGGCACACCGGGCCCCGGAATCAGGTGCTGTCAGAAACTGCGCTCTTGTAAAATTCCAAAGAAAATTAAGAAAAACATTTCCTTGAAATTTACGGGTCTTTACATCACTCCCACCTCAGGGCTTTACATCCCCGTAAAGATACATCATAAACTAGGGAAACAAATGTGGGTACTGAGCACGCATCAGAGCCTCCTGCTCCCAAGTGCTCTCCTGGAGGTTCCCGTGCTTCCATCTGATGTGCACAAGAGTAATTGATCGTCCATGTAGGACCCACTCCTGTCGATCCTCGATCTCCACCGGGACCTCCGCAAAAGTCACCCCATCATCCACGTCTAGCTCCCCATGGTCAATGATGTGTGTCGGGTCGTGCACGTATCTCCTCAGCTGAGATACGTGGAAGACGTCGTGCACCCGGTGCAACTGAGGTGGTAGAGCCAGGCGATAAACCACCTCGCCAATCCTGCTGAGGACCTGGAAGGGTCCGACGAAGTGTGGAGACAACTTGCCGCCTCGGCCAAATCTCTGTAATCCACGTCGAGGTGAGACATGCAAGAAGACGTGGTCGCCATCCTCGAACTCTAGTGGTCTCCACCTCCTGTCAGCATAAGACTTCTTCCAGCTCTGAGCTATCCTCATCCGCTCCTGGATGACCTGGACCTTCTCTGTCATGGCCTAGACCATCTCTGGTCCCACAAGTGCTGACTCCCCAGGGTCTGTCCAGCACAAAAGAGATCTGCAAGGTCTGTCGTATAACGCCTCGTATGGTGTCATCCCGATGGTGGAGTGGTAGCTGTTGTTGTACGCGAACTCCACCAAGGGTATGTGATCCTCCCACCTACGACCAAAGTTGAGGACACATGCACGGAGCATGTCCTCGAGAGTCTGAATGGTCCTCTTAGTCTGACCATCCGTCTGAGGGTGAAAGGCGGTGCTCAGACGTATCCGCGTCCCGAATGCCTCCTGCAACTCCTTCCAAAGCCGGGAAGTAAAGAGAGCATCTCGATCAGAGACGATAGATGATGGCACACCGTGAAGCCGTACAATCTCCTGAACGTAGAGACGCCCCAAGCTCTCCACTGAGCCCTGATCCCAGATGGGTAAGAAGTGAGCCGACTTGGTGAGTCGGTCGACAATCACCTAGATGGAGTCGTGACCTCTGGAAGTGCATGGAAGTCTAGTCACGAAGTCCATAGATATCCCGTCCCACTTCCACTCCGAGACCTCCAAGGGCTGTACCAAGCCTGCTGGTACCTGATGCTCTGCCTTCACCTATTGGAAGGTGAGGCATCGAGAAACGAACTCTGCCACAGCCTTCTTCATGCCCGGCCACCAGTGCTGTCGTCTGAGGTCTTGGAACATCTTCGCCACTCCAGGATATACCGCCAAAGGAGAAGTGTGAAACTCTCTCAGCACCTCCTCTCGTAAAGAGACTGGTACCAAGGTACGTCCTCTGAAAAGGATGTCGTGCTATGCTCTAAGGGAGAAACCATCAGGTGCCTGTCCCGAGGATATATGTGCATGCTGTGTCTCACAGTCAGCGTCCCCATGTTGTGCCTCTCTAACCCGCTGTAGAAGTGGAGGAGAGATTGTGAGAGACGGAAGGAAGGCTGCTCCGTCCCTATCCACAAAGTATATCTGCAAAGCTGCTAGCTGCTCTGTCGCCTCCTCAAGTAGCTGGATGCCCGTCCTCCTGCTGAGGGCATCGGCTACCACGTTCCCCTTCCCAGGAGTATAGACTATCTCAAAGTCATAGTCCTGGAGGAACTCGAGCCATCTTCGTTGTCTCAGGTTCAGGTCCTTCTGGGAGAAGATGTACCTGAGACTCTGGTGGTCAGAAAAGACTGTAAAGCGCTCACCCATCAAATAGTGCCGCCATGTCTTCAGAGCGAAGACCACTGCTGCTAACTCCAGGTCATGGGTAGCGTAGTTCTGCTCATGCGGCCTCAACTGACGTGATCCATAGGCAATCATATCCCACTCCTGCATCAGGACACATCCGAGTCCGGTCCCTGATGCATCACAGTAGACTACGTATCCAACTCCCTCCTCAGGCAACCTCAAGATAGGTGCGCTGGTCAATCTCTATCTCAGCTCCTAGAAGCTCTGCTGACATCTGTCTGACCACACAAAGGGTTTCCCCTTCTTCGTCAGAGCTGAGAGTGGCACCACAACTCTGGAGAAGTCCGGCACGAATCTCCGACAGTATCCATCTAGTCCCAAGAAACTCCGCACCGCCGTCACGCTCCTGGGTGGCTCCCAAGCTAGCACCACCTCGATCTTCGCGGGATCCACCGCAACTCCCGCATCAGAAATGACGTGCCCCAAGAAGTGGACCTCACGCAACCAGAACTGGCACTTCAAGAGCTTTCCATAAAGCTAGTGCTCTCGGAGTGTGTCTAGTACAACCCGCAAGTGGTAGGCGTGCTCCTCCTCCGTGGTCGAGTACACCAAAATGTCGTCGATGAAGACCACGACAAATCGATCAAGGTATGGCTGGAAGATCCTATTCATGAGGCTCATGAACACTGTTGGAGCGTTGGTTAAGATGAAAGGCATAACCAAGAACTCATAGTGGCCATACCGACACCTGAAGGCCGTCTTCTGCACGTCCTCATCTCGAACTCTGAGCTGATGATAGCCGGACCTGAGGTCTATCTTCGAGAACCACCGTGCTCCCTTGAGCTGATCGAAGAGGTCATCAATCCTTGGTAGCGGATACTTGTTCCTCACTGTTACCTGGTTCAGGCGACGATAGTCGACACACAGTCGCAAGCTCCCGTCCTCCTTCTTGGCGAACAATATCGGGGAAGCCCAGGGTGAAACACTGGGTCGGATGAACCCCTTGCCCTGCAAGCCCTCCAACTGTACCCGTAGCTCTCGAAGCTCAGCGAGGGCCATCCGATACACTGGAGTGGATATCGGGGCTTTCCCGGGGTACAGATCAATATAAAAGTCTACCTCTCTGTGAGGAGGTATCCCTAGAACATCATCGGGAAAGACGTCCACGTACTGATCCACCACTGTAGGAAAACTAGGACTCCGTACGTCCACTGCTCCTAGGATTAGACTAGCCAACTAATGAGTGATGGGTTGTCCTCTCCTCTATGGAAGTCCATCCTGTGCTGCGAAGGCTCCCTTCTCGTCGGTGAAGGTGAACCTACTCCCGTCGATGCGCACACATCGCACCTTGCGCCTAATGCAGTCAATATGTTCATGGACTGTAGATAACCAATCCATGCCCAAGATGACGTCGTAAGGCCTCGACGCCGCTACAAGAAGATCCCAGCCGAAGCTCTCGCCTCCTAGAGTAAGGTCACACAGTCGGCACCAGTGCGTAATTGTCGAGTCTTCTCCCGTAGGGGTCTCTAGCCATAAGGATCGAGCCAACGGCTCTGTCGGAATCTCCGATCTCCGAACAAGGGTAGTGACTATGAAAGAGTGACTCGCTCCTGTGTATATAAGAACTGCAGAAAGGGTGGAATGGAAACAGATCATACCTCGAATCATCTCTGGTGCGTCGTGGTCGTAGGCCTCCGCTGCCTGGAGCTATGCCTGCCTCTGCCCGCCAACTCCCTGTGGTCGGGGCGGGTCTCCTGGTGGTGGTGGTGGTAGAGCCTCAAAGCGTCTCCCACCACCTGCTGCTCGGCCAGCTCCTCCGCCTCGTCCGCCTCCTCCCTGCGGACCGCCACGGTCGACCCTCTGCCTCTGCCTGGGTGGCCCCTCCACCGTCTGCTGCTCCACGGTACGGAAGGTCGTGCAGTCACGAGCCATGTGGCCCTGCCCGCCGCAAGCGTAGCATTGCCTGCCTCTCGAAAGACAGGCTCCGCGCTGTGTGCCCCGCACTACTGAGCCAGTGTCCTGAGGTCGTCTACGAGAGGGTCTGGTCTGCCTGGAACCCTGAGTCATCCGTCGGCTACCTGCTGCCGAAGACTCCGCTACCTGCCGCCCTGCGGTAGGTCTCGCTGTGGACTCAGCCAGAAAGTTCTCGATCAGAAGGTCCCACTCCAGTACTCCTGCCTGGGTCAGGATGCTGAGGGAGATCAGTGATTCCATGATCTCGTGTCTCAAACCCTGCTCAAAGGTCCAGGCCCGGAAGAAGGGGTCCCATACCATGTCGGTCGAGTAGCGAGAAAGATCGGTAAACCTCGCCGCGTACTGGGCGACCGTCAAGCTGCCCTGCCGCAGCTGAAGAAGCTCCTGGATGCGCACCGCACGGAGGGTGGCCGAGACGAACTCTGAGCGGAAGAGGCTCTCAAAGTCCGTCCAGAGAAGAGATGCCTCATCGTGCACCTGGAGCATCAATCTCCACCATCGGCCCGCTGCTGCGTGCAGTAGGATCGCCGCGATGATCACCATGAGGTCTGCTGGTGTCCTCACTAGCCTGAAAACTCGTACGACCACCTCCATACAGTCCTCGGCTGCCTGGGGGTCCGTCTCCCCATGAAACCTGGGTGGTCACTTGCACTGGAACTCGTGCAGAGCTCCGAGGCGACGTGCATCGTCAGCGGTCGGTGCTGGAAGCATCGGGGGCTCGGTGGGTAAAGGTACCGCCGGTGCCTCTGCTGTCAACGTGCCCTGTACCGAGGCCTCATCGCTCGGTGGGCTGTCATCACACTCTACTCTTGGAACCCTAGCTGGCTACCGTCGTGGGGCCATCCTGAAAAGGAAACAAGTGCACCACGGTTAGAATAGTATACCCGGTGAGCTGACACAACTAATCACAAAGAAAACTTGAAACACACATGCAATGAATGTTTTCGTGCATTAAGTCGGAAATCAGAAGTCATGGTCCTGGTGTAAGGATACGTCGGCCACCGAACCAACACTGGAATCCCTGAACTGATAACCACACTCAATACGCTAAACACTATTACTTCTCATAGAGGAAAGATTAGAGTCTGCGGTAGAACCGACCACCTCTGATACCAATTTGTCACGACTCGTCCTCGGGGCCCGTGCCATGACTACCCCAAGCCCGCCTTCCAAAGGTCAGGGGCTGGCGACTAGCACCAAGGCATAATTTCTGGTAAAAAGGGAAGGCATTGCCTTTGTAAAGTAAACAAGCACCACAGAGTAAGCAAGCGGAAAAGTAAACACTAAGTAAAAACTATAACAAGTTGTGATGAAAGTGAAAGGGGCCGGAAATACAAGCCCAACTGTAAAGTACAACTAAAGGGGAAAACAGCAACTGAAAAGAAAATCCACAGCGTCGAGCCGTCCTATGGAAGTCCCACATGAAGGGTGGGTACAGATAGCCTCCACTACTCCTCGGGTCCACCTGGCCGCTCCGAGTACCTTCCACCCAATGGTCCACCTCCAGGTATCGTCCTGCTCCGCAAGCCTCCACCACGATCAGCGTTTTCCGTCGTCTGCAACCAACACAACGAAGTGCGGGTATAGCCCATGCAGGGGTGAGTATAAGCTACTCAGTAGGGACCCCGAGACCCCCGAATGTCTCCCGAAATCCACAAAGGTTAAACCACAAAGGAAAGATCCAATCACGAATTAATAACCGACACTCCTTAGGAATATGCCCATACATACACCTAAGTCATCAATTCCGGTTCATCTCCAACATCTGAGCCCAAGCACAACCCAGTCCACACAGGAAAGCAAAACGTAAACCCACGCAGGATAGCACAACACAATCCACAAAGGAGAGTAAACCGTAAATCCACACAGGATAGGTCAACACAATCCACAAAGGAGAGTAAACAGTAAATCCACACATGATAGCTCAGCAAAATCCACAAAAGAGAGTAACACAGGATTCAGCTCACATAGGTATACTTCTTCAAATGATGATAGAGATGATCACTGATCCATCTAAGTCGTCGGACCCACAAAGGATCGATAGGTACTAACCCCCGCAAAGACCCACACAGGATTGGGACCACACAGGACCTGTAGGCGCTGGCTCACACAGAACCGCTGAGCGCTGACCCACACAGGATCGGATCCACACAGAATCTGTAGCACTGATCCGCATAGGATCGCTGAGTGTAGTAGTCGTCGCAGTCCACTGAGGATCTCTGCACAGTCATCGTCACAATTCCCTGAGGATCTCTGCACAGTCGTCGTCGTCGAAGTCGCAGCCAACACTAGGGTTCCCGCACACAGTAAGCTCGTTCGGTAGGGTCCGCTCCACGAGCCGAGAGGCTGATACATCAACTGACACAAAGTACGAAGTTGATGTATCCAAAAGTTCCGTATCGACGACAGGAAGTCAACGTCGCAGACGGCGCGTCAATCGGACGCCCGGTCTGAGAGATATTGGCTTTTTCGTCCCAGGGGCCCGGTTGGTTTTTAAGGCAAAACCAACCCGACCGTACTTCACCTGGGCCGACCCGGCCCGACCCCCCCCCCCCCCCCTTGGGTCGGCCGAACCGGGTCGACCCGAACCGGGTCCACCCGACCCGGTCCGACCCGGCTGGACCCGGTCCGGTCCGACCAGGGCGCGGCCCGGCCGGTCGGACCGGCCCGGCTCGGCTCGGCCGAGCGGCCGACCGAGGCAGCCGCGGGGCGCAACCCCCGCGGGTTGGAAGATTTGTGGCCCCGCGTGGGGCCACGCTAGAGATCAACGGACGCGGCTTCTGCCGCGTCCCGTGCGGGCGAGCCGGACCCGCACGGCCCGCGTCGCCTGAGACTTCCGCGGGCCACCGGAGTTGCTCTGGTTGTCCGTTTTCCTTCCCGTCTGCGCCGCTGCTCCTCCCGGGACCCGTTCTTCTCTGCAGAATCATCAAATTGCCTTTGTGGAACGTTTTGTCATCGCCCGACAAATCCGCACAACAACGAAGAACGACATAGGGTTGTCGGGCTGTGTTTGTTTGGCCCGCACCCTCAGCGTTAGATGGTATCAATCGGGAGGATAAATTAACACATAAAAAATGTATCAAAACAATTTTAATAATTTAAAATTGCACTTGATCCAGGTTCTTGTTTTAAAAGAAACAATCACGGGGATATAAAAAGGTATTTCCAAAATAAAATCCCTACCTCGTAAAGTCGTCGCACGCACGTTCTTTGCGGAATTGATCGCCGTGGAAGGAGGCGATCGTCGCGTCGCAGAAGGCGTCGCGTCGTCGTGGAAGGGCGTCGCGTCGTCGCGGAATACGGTGCGCGTCGACGAACTCCGAGGTTCAAGAACATATATATTTAATTAATAATAATTAAATCCATATTTTTGTTTTAAACCACAAAGAAAACTAAAGAACCGCAATCTCTCACCTCAACGGATGAACGAAGGTTTTTGTCACAGAGGAAGGAACGTCGCGGGAGAGGAAACGTCGGAATTGCGGCACACGGTGTCGCGTCATCGATTTCCGCGGGTTCGGCATTCTTCGTCGGAGGCCGGCGTTCTTCGCGTTCTTCGCGTTCTTCGTGAAGGAGTATGAAGAACTCTTGGTTTCTATCAAATCCTCTCAACGAACATTTTTCCAGAAGTCGTGCGTTGGTCTTATTTTACTATTATGCCAACAAATTTCAAACAGGTTAAGAAATGAATGAAATTAATTCATAGAATTAATTCAACGACGAAAACCACCCAATTAATTCAACGAATAAAACCGACCAATTAATTGGTGCGTTAAGAAATTAAGAAAACGCATCAGTTGACTTTCATAATGATGGGTTTTCGCGGGTGCGTTACTTAGCTGAAAAGAAACGGTGGGGCTCGTGTGGGTCCCACCTCACAAATATCCTACCAAGAGGGTAGGATATTTCTGGATAGCACCCTATCCGCATCAACTCAGCTTAAGTTGCTTTAAGTGGCTTTAGTGGCTTCTAAGCAGCTTAAGTGAAATAAAATAAAGTTTTTCGTACAATTTATTTTATTTCTTAACTTTAAGCCCAAAAATTAAAAACCACACCCGAGAAAACGCAACTCCGGAAGAGGCGTTTCTAAGCAATTACTGGCGCTGCGATTCTATCGGTGCCCTCAGAATTCAATTCCGAGCATCGGTTCAAAAGTTAGAAAAACCCGCTCGTCCGTTCACTGAACGTACCCGACCCAAACTTCAGAACATGATTCCAGGCACCCTGGGCCTCAGAATCAGGTTCCGTTAAAAACTGCACTCTTGTAAAATTCCAAATAAAATTAAGAAAAAAATTTCCTTGAAATTTACGGGTCTTTACATCGCAAGGATGCGTCTCGATGGGAAAAGTTCCCCTCATCCTCATATGTACTAAGGTCGTGTCAAAGATGTCACATCACTAACCCGCACAACAAAGGGTCCCGCTCCAGTAGTCATGGAGAAAATTCACCGAATAGCCTCATAAGAAGTCTTGAGTCTGAAATGCCAATGGGTGACCCACTGCCCAGCCCTGTTGGAGGGTGAACCCTAATATATCATTAGGTGACCCACTTCCCAGCCCTACTGGAGGGTAGACTTGGAAGAAGTCGATAGTTGACCCACTGCACAGACCTGCGGGAGGGTAAACCTGGAATAAGGCGACAAACGACCCACTTCCCAGCCCTGTTGGAGGGTAGAACCAGAACAAGCCGACAAGTGACCCACTGGCCAGACCTGATAGAGGGTAGACTGGGAACACATCGACAGACGACCCACTGCCCAGCCCTACTGGAGGTTAGACCTGGAACATGTTGACAGGTGACCCACTTCCCAGCCCTACTAGAGGGTAGACCCAGAACACGTCGACAGGTGACTCACTGCCCAACCCTACTGGAGGGTAGACCCAGAACATGTTGACAGGTGACCCACTGCCCAGCCCTGCTGGAGGGTAGACCCGGAATACGTCAATAGGTGACCAACTGTCCAGCCCTACTGGAGGGTACACCCGAAGAAGTCGATGAGCAACCCACTGCCCAGTCTCTGCTGGAGGGTAATCCTGAAACTACTCAGGCCATCCCTACTAGATGGTACAATGCTGGTCAGCAGAACACAGAGTGGGTATCACACAACCACCCAACTGAAGAACAAATCTCATAGTAGAGGTTCAACACTTGTTCCATCACCGGGTGTCATTAGCACCCCTACCGTGCGTAGGTTCGGAGTGTGTCAAAGGAACCTCTTACCATCACCCTTCCATGTTTACACCTTTAATACGATCATGTAAGAGGCTCCGCTCGCCTGAACAGATTACACCATTGTAATCCTCATGAAAAAAAACACACGAGACAAACTACTTACTCGCTGGAAACGAGCTTGGGGTGAAAAAGTTATTCAACACCGCTTTATTCCCATACTGCATCTCATGGGGCCCACACCTTAGTCTCGAAATTGGTTGGGAAAACTGCGCCATCGCGATGACCTTGGAAAAACAAGCCGAAACGACTATCCATATGCCCCAGACAGACGCCAGATGAAAAACTAGTAGTATGCTACACACAGCTCTAAGGACGGCTGGTGGGGCCCACACCAAAATTCTGGTTTCAACTCCTAAAACCACCCCGGTCAACTCGCCTCGATGCTTGGGTCACAACGCCACTGACGACGCCTAAAACAGACTCTGAATGCAGAAGATGCAATTACCCGTGTTATACGCAAATGGGGCCCCATGGGGCCCACACCTCGGGCCCAAATTTAGGCAGCCAGATTGCACAGTTTCAATCCCCTCAGAAAAACACTCAGAAACGAGTACCCAAACACCCAAAACGGATGTCGGGTGAAAAAGTGGTGTTTCACCGTAAAACGTGCGAACTAGGCCATGTGGGTTCGCACCTTGTCTTTAACCCGAGCGCTTCAGAAAGCATCTCAAAAATTCTACATGAGGATTGGGGTCACGCTGCCACTAACAACGCGTCAATCGAACATCCCGAGCAGGACTTAGGTCTGACGCTACAATCAATTAATAAATTAATTACTCACATTGCGTTTCGTGCTTCCGAGCAATGAAACCAACCCGCAAAGGTTCTGAACCAACATTGGAAGGATCGTCTCAGCTCCGGGACCATCGCGCCTCTGACGGCGTGTGAAACGGACGTTCGGCTCGCGAGCCATGTCCCTCACAACTTTAATAATAATTTATTATTATTAAATTAAAACTCCTCAGGTCACCCACCTTCAGGCGAAGAACCCCAATAACTCTGAAACTCACTTTGAAAGATCTGTCTCACCGACACGAACCTGCAACCATAGACGGCGCGTCAAATGGACGCGCCATTTAAAAGTTACCCCCCCCCCCAAATGCGAGGGGCCCCAACTGGGCTGGTTCACCCTGACCGGCCTGGTCCGAACCGCCGGCCCGCTCCGGCCACGCCGGACCCGCCTCGGTTCTGGTTTTCTTTTTTATTTTTATTTTTATTTTTTTTGAACAGACTAGCCATCCTTTCCAGTCTTCTCCCGTACGCCGCCCAGAAGGACCCACAAAGTGAGGGTCCTTGTTGTTGCTGCACACTCAAGGCACTGACCACCACGGGTTCCTCCTGCCGAGCGCGACAACCGCCACGCCGTTCCCTCTGCTCGTTGTCGGCTTCGCTGAAGCCCGCGCCGCCTCTCCGCCGACCTGCGAGGCCCACCACCGCGGTTCCCTGCTCGCACCACCGAGCTCCGCTGAAGCCCGCGCTTCCTCTCCTCCGAATCCGGCTCGGCCTTGCCGCGCTCTGCAGCCTCTAGCTCGGCCTAGCCACACCCGAGCCAGCCGCACACCGGCCGCCTGAACACCTCCGGTTCGACTGCCAGCCGTCGCGTGCCGGCCCTCCTCCGTCGGAGCCGAACCTTCAGTCGATCTTCTCCCGACCACTCCGGTGATCGGAAAAATTATCCTACACTGGTTTCAGGATCCCCGGGACCGGATCTTCACAACGCCTTCCCCTTCTCATTGGTCCGTCGAGGTTCGCACGTGCCCGAAAATTTGGGATGAAGAACATTCAAGAATGACGAATTGAACGGGGCTCGGGCGTTGGCCGTGTTCATTCGGCCAAGGACCGAAATTCTAAAAACTATAAAATTCAAATACGAAAAAGATGAAGAAATCGAGAAAATCGATGAGGGCGTGAAATTCAACAAGAATCCTGCCTTGTTGGATTTGTTCGTCGTTGGCGACGCGTCCGCTCAATCCTGCTTCGATCTGCCGGAGTCCACTCCTCAATCCAACGAAGAATAGCGAAGAATGCCGAAGAACGGAAACTAATTCTAGAGAGAGAGGGGGGAGGAAGAAATGGGTCTTCCCTCAACACTTAGTGAATTTATAAAAATTCACCAAAACTCTCCCAACGGGCGCGGATTTCGAAACCTCTGCGCATGCTTATTTTATATCACACCTAGGCAAAAAACCCCATTTTGAACTCAACGGAAGTATCAGATTTCCATTTCGAGACTTCGTTTAAATGTTATTTGAAAGGAACGTCAGTGATAAAAATCACTAAGTGGTCATTTCAAAATGTCCATTTTGCCCCTGGGTGACATCTCTCACAGCAGGTCTGCGCCCGAAACTTTTACACCCCACCTAGGGTAAACGGCACACTCCGGACTCAACGGTACCCTCGGTTTTCCCATCCGAGAGACCGTTTAGAAGTTACTCGGGCTTGTTCTATTGAATTAATAATTTAATTCAATTTATCCATTTAACACACCGCTAATAAGTGAGGGGTCCGAACACCCTGCGCCAACTTATTTTGTGTCGCACTTAGGGTAAACACTACGTTCCGGACCCAACCATGGTCTCGTATTTCCGATACGATCTAACGTATGATAGATTTCACATTTTATTTAGTAAACCATGCGTGCGTAATATTAAAACACTTAACATTTTTATAAAATTAATTCCGGGCACACCTGGCCTCGTAATTGCACGCTGTCTAAATGCGCTGCTCTGGAATGACATTAAGAAATTTTTTAAAGTCTCAGAGTCCCAAAACCTGGGTTCTTACATCTATTATATAATCAAGTTGTATTTAGGGCTTGACCGGTGGCATGGTGGATGACCAGTGCTGAGGTAGATGCTTTCTCAAGTCAAGACACACCAATGCTAGGCCTCTTTTCATCATGTGTCCAAGATGATAATTCCACAGTTTAACGTCATATGATAGGATCGGTTTTTGAATTTTAAAATTATGAAGTAAGGATTATAGAGGAGGTTTACCAAGAGGAATGTGAACCATGTGGTTAATGAAATCCCAACATGAGTAGGTACCAAAAATCCACACAAAAACACACACTCTCGAGAAAACCATGAAGGGGCACTTATTTTAAGGTCGCAGAGTTTGGACGATAAGGATTCGTAGCTTCTCTATGTGGGTATAACCCTTAAAAGACCCCTAATCCCATGTGATCCATTCTCGGTGTGGGAATCAAGGATTTATGCCATGCTTTCTCCATCATATGGGATTACACAACAATGGAAAAAATTTTGCGTGGGAAAGTCCCAATTGTAAAAACATTCCTACTTAACATATGTGGATTCACGAAGGGACAACACTAAGGGTGATGGAGATCCACAAGAACATGTGAAGGTGGAGAGTTTGAATTATGATTCTTGATATCTAGAACACAATGACAATGGTGTAATGATAGAGGATAAATTATAACTTTGTTCAAAACATAGCACCTATATCGCATTACTTGGGATGGGAACAGACCAATGAGGGTCGGCCGCTAACCATGTTCAAAACACAGGACCTGCCCCAAAATTTCATTCAAATATTCTGGGGTGTTGACCTATAATGGTAGATGATTCATGTGTCTAGGAACAATGTTGTTGGTGGGTCCCTTCAGAAATGAAATATTATGGATACCCAAATAAGGGGACACATGAAGTGTGAAGATGAATTGGGCGAATGTGGTTGTGAAATATAATGATCCAAATTTCATAACACCACACATTCATAAAATGTTGGTGTGGAACATCCATACTTTGGATAAGATATTCCTTCAAGGATCAGAATCCCTAGGGGTAAAAGGAAAATATTAAACTCAAGGTGAAGGTCCCCGATGTCACAAATAGTTTAAGGTCATTTTTCTCGGACCAAAAGAATTGTACAGTTTAGATTCATATAGCTTGGAATATAGGTGGACAATTTAATGTCATGTTCCTAGGATGTACCCATGTTGTTTTAAATCATGTGGTAAGGATTTTGTTCTTGGTTTAGAAAATAACCCGACATGAATGGGGGGTAGATGAGGTCCAAACTACACCACACACCCTCATAGGGGGAACCCAGGCCATTGGGCCAAAGGGGTGAAATTATGATTCTATGGCTAGGCCTGAGTACAAAAAACTCAGACATCTCTATATATTCATCAAGGGAAGTAATCAAGACACATTTAGTTATTCAATATGTCATGTAAAATGGCTAGTTACAAAATGGTTTATATCCTCTCAATTGAGAAAATCATAGTTTTCAAGTATTTTGTGGTAATACAATCTAGGACAATGTAAATATTATTTTAAGGTTTTGTAGTTTGTACCACAGAGGGAGGAGATGTGAAGTGTGGTTTCACAAGGAAACCATATGTGAATGGGGTCAAAAGAGGTCCATGCCACATGGAATACTCCTAAATGATACTCATTTTAGGGGGGGAAAGGGTTGAATTTGTGATTCTATTGCTAGGCTCAGGTCCAAAATACCTGGACATCACTACGTATCCCATAAGTATGTAAATCAACCCATATGTAGTTTTTGAAGATGGCATGGTAGATGGACAATGCCAAGAGGCAGCGTATTCTTTGGTGAAGACATCATAGCGTTGTGTAGTTTACCATCATATAGTTGGGATGGAGAATATGTAGTTTAATATCATATGGTAATAACACTATTGTTATGGTGTTTATTTTCATGATACAAGGATGTTAGAGGTTTTATTTTATGGTCATAGAGCTTAAACCAAAGGACAAGGATTTTATTCCATGCAGGTAAAAACCCTACCAATACCCCTAATCCCGGGTGATCCATTACTGATATGGGAAACAAGTGGTAGAGAGGAATATTAAGACTCATGGAAGTACATAGAAGGGGAATGGATAAGTATGGTTAAGGATGTCCCAATTATGTTGATCGACCTTCTTAAAATGCAAAGGTTCATGGAGGGGTAACACTGAGGGTGTTGATGATCCTCCCAGACATAAGGATTTGGAAAGGGATGTGAACCACATTATTTTATATTTAAGAATCAATTAGTGTGGCATGATGATGAGGATAAATTATATCCTTGTTCAAAACACAACATCTTTATCATGTTACCTAGAATGAGAATAGATAAATGAGGTTCGACTACTTACCATGTTTGAAACACGGGACCTATGTTAAAATGTAGTTTTAAATCTTCTACGGAATTTGTCCAAAATGGTAAGTGATCTATATATACTTGAACCATTCCATTAGGGGGTCCC
The DNA here is from genome assembly GCA_963277665.1 of Viscum album. Taxonomy (NCBI): domain Eukaryota; kingdom Viridiplantae; phylum Streptophyta; class Magnoliopsida; order Santalales; family Viscaceae; genus Viscum; species Viscum album. The sequence continues at coordinate 1,042,129,580 of OY728165.1, forward strand.
TTAAGACATGAAATATGATGGAGATCCAAATAAAGTGGAACATAAATCATGGAAATGGAATGAGAGAATGTCTATTCAGAATCCTACACTCTAGTTCCTACATCATAACACATCTAAGTATATTAATAAGGAATATCAAATAGAGTAATCAAAAACCCATTATTAAGGGAATAAGCCTTGATAGGGATCTTGGATATGGAATGGTATTGACCAATTCCAAATGAAGAGGACAAATAGTGTAAAGACCCGTAAAATTCAAGGAAATTTTTTTCTTAATTTTCTTTGGAATTTTACAAGAACGCAGTTTCGGGCGGCACCTGATTCTGAGGCCCAGTGTTCCCGAAATCATTTTCCGAAGTTTGGCTCGGGTACGTTCAGTAAACGAACGAGCGGGTTTTTCTAACTCTTGAACCGGTGCTCGGAATCGAATTCTGAGGGCACCGATGGAATCTCAGCACCGGTATTTGCTTAGAAACGCCTTTTTTGGAGTTGCGTTTGCTCAGGTGTGGTTATTAGTTTTTGGGATTAAGTTAAGAAAATAAGATAAAGTGGTGCGACAAATTTATTTTATTTCACTTAAAGCTACTTGAAGCCACTTAAGCTAAGTTGAAGCAGATAGGGTGGAACCCAAAATATCCTACCCACTTGGTAGGATATTTGTGAGGTGGGGCCCACACGATCCCCATCGTTTCTTTTCCTCTAAGTAACGCACCCGCAAAAACCCCTCTTAAATGAAAGTAAACCGGTGCGTTTTCTTATTTTCTTAACGCCCCTATTAATTGGACAGTTAAGAGGTTACCATTAATTCACCGAATTAATGGTTCGTTTCTTAACTTGTTTTTCAAATTGTTGGCATGTAAATAAAATAAGACCAACACATGCCTTTCTTGGGTGTGGCTTGTTGAGAGGATTTGGAGAAACTCTATCTTCATCCTCCTTCGCGAAGAACGCGAAGAACGTGAAGAGCGCCGACCTTCGACGAAAGGCGACGAAGAACACCAAACCCTCGCCGTGTACCGCGATGCCGACGATTCTCCTTCTGCGACGTTCTTCCACGACGTTCCTTCCCCGCAACAATCATCGATCAACACCGATTGAGGTAGGGGATTACGGATCTTTTAATTTCCTTTGTGGATTTTATCCTCAACATGGGTTTAAACGTGTAATTAAATCTGTGTGTTTTCTTTAACCCTCGGAGATCATCGACGCGACGTCGTGTACCGCGACGACATGACGCCCCTTCCGTGACGCGACGATCCTCTTCTTCCGCGATGGTCAATTCCGCGAAGAACTCACGTCCGACGATAACGATGATGTAGGGGTTTGTTTTATTTAAATCTTTGTGATTTATATCTGCGGCGTTTGATTAAACTATTTTTTTGTGAGACTTTTAAAACTGCTAACGCGGTGGGTACGGACTAACAAACAAGTCTGAACCCACCGCCCCTTTCGTTCTTGGTGTGCGAAACGGTGGATGTCGACAAAGTAGGCCGCACAGGTGACGCAGGGTCCTCGCAGTGAAGGACGGACCCCGGGAGGACCTTTGGCGAAGAGGACGTGAATTTCCGACCACCGGAACTTGTCCGGTGGTCCGCGGAGCGACCCGCCGGCGCGCCATGCCGGCACAGCGGCGCCGGCGGCGGAAGGCGGCGACGCCCGACGCGCCGCCGTGGAGAACCGCCGCGTCTGAAGCCCCAGCGGCAGCAGCGCGGTCCCGCAACCGCGCAGGACCAGAGGAGCACGGGACGTGGCGGCCTGGCCGCATCCGCTGGCAAGGGCGGCCCAACACGGGGCCGCGGTTCTCTCACACGGGGGCAGCACGCCCCCCGCTCCGCTCAGCCGTAACCGGCCGAGCCGACCCGCCGGCCGGGCCGGGCCGGGCCACGCCGACAGGGTCGGACCCGGACCCGGGTTGGGTCGACCCGGTTCGGGCCGGCCCAGGGGGGGTTGGGCCGGGTCGGTCCGGGCCCAGACCCCCCATTTTCGGACCTTTTCAGTCTTTTGCTCATAACTTGAGATGCGGGCCTCCGATCGATGCACCATCAGCGGCGATGCGATCCTTGGATCGAGACGGTCGTTTTGGTATATCGCACTCGAGGTTTCGTAGTACTTTGGGTTTGTCCGGGTTGGTTCGTACACGAAACCAACCGGGCCCTCGGTGCGGAATCGCTCATAACTTGAGCTCCGGACGTCCGATTGACGTGCCGTCGACTTTGATGGATTCCTCTAAGTGAGATGGATCTTTTGGCTTACTCCACCTGATGTTTGGATGCAGGCGGAGTACAGTCGGGTTGGTTTTTCCTTAAAAACCAACCGGGCCCCTAGAACGAAAAGGCCAATAACTCTCAGACCGAGCGTCCGATTGATGCACCGTCTGCAACGTTGAGTTCCTGTTTCTGATACCGAACTTTTGGATACATCAACTATGGACGTTGTGTAATTTGATGTATCAGCCTCTCGGCTCGTGGAGCGGACCCTCTCGAACGAGCTTGTTGTGTGTGGGAACCCTAGTGCTGGCTGCGTCTACGATGACGAAGACTGTATAGAGATCCTCAGTGGATTCGACGGCGACGACTACAACACTCAGCGATCCTACATGGATCAGTGCTATAGATCCTGTGTCGTGTGGGCCAGTTCCTACAGATCGTGTGTGGGTCTTTGCGGGGGTTAGTTACCTATCGATCCTTTGTGGGTCAAATCCTTTGTGGGTCATTGCGGGGGTTAGTTACCTATCGATCCTTTGTGGGTCAGATCCTTTGTGGGTCATTGCGGGGGTTAGTTACCTATCGATCCTTTGTGGGTCAGATCCTTTGTGGGTCATTGCGGGGGTTAGTACCTATCGATCCTTTGTGGGTCCGACGGCTTAGATGAATTAGTCGCAATATCTGATCATCTCTATCGTCATACAAAGAAGTATACCTGTGTGAGCATAATCCTGTTTTTCTTTCCTATGTGGATTTTGTTGTGCTATCCTGTATGGATTTACGTTTTTCTTTCCTGTGTGGACTGGGTTGTACTTGGGCTCGGATGTTGGAGCCGAACGTGAATTGATGACTTAGGTATATGTATGGGCATATACCTAAGCAGTGTCGGATGTTACTTCGTGATTGTATCTTTCCTTCGTGGATTATCCTTTGTGGATTCGGGGAGACCTTCGGGGGTCTTGGGGACCCTACTGAGTAGCTTATACTCAGCCCTGCACGGGATATGCCCGCACTACGTTGTGTTGGTTGTAGACGATGGACAATGCTGATTGTGGTTGAGGCTTGCGGAGCAGGACGGTACCTGGAGGTGGACCACTGGGCAGGACGTACTCGGAGCGGTCGGCTGGACCCGAGGAGCAATGAAGGCTATCTGTACCCACCTTTTAGGTGGGATTTCCAGTGGACAGCTCAACGTTGCGGCTTTACTTTTCGGTTTCTGTTTTCCCTTCCAGTTGTACTTTACTTTCAGTTTGGGTTTGTATACTGGCCCACTTACTTTTCCGCACTTACAGTTGTACCCAGTTTTTACTTAGTCTTTACTTATACTACTTGCTTTCTCTGTGGTGTTTATTTACTTTAAAAAGGCAATGCCTTCCCTTTTTACTGGGATTTACTTCTTTGTGCTAGTCGCCAGCCCCTGGCCTATGGAAGACGGGCTTGGGGTAGTCACGGCACGGGCCCCGAGGACGGGTCGTGACAAAGAGGGATAAAACAGGAAAATGAACGAGGGGTTTGACCTGATGAAAAAAATGTATGGGCATTTCTATGTATCCCATAAGGATGGAAATAAAGAAACATGTAGTTCTGAAATTCCATGAAGTTTAAAATCATTCGGTAACGATGAAGGTTGCGACATAATTTTTTGTCATGCAGCTAGGACATATAAGAAAAATTTATCCCAAAGGAGTACATATAAAGTGGATACTGTAACCCGATGTTAATGAGGACCAAGGAGGCATGTGCACCATATGTTTCTGGGGAAATCCTATGCACTGTTTAAAGTCATAATTCTTGGACTCAAGCTTCAAGTTTAAGGTCGATGATCCTGGACCATCCAATGCTTTTATAATGGATATACATAGCATGGAGAGGTGATGAACACGATGTGAATGAGGACCAAAGAGGCCCATCACCATTCCACATATTACTAATATGTCATGAATACAATTTAAATTCATGATTCTCATATATGAACTCCCAATTTAAGTTCATAAAGTTGGGACTATAGTAGATTCAAAAGGGCTAGAAGGGGTGTTGAACCTGGGCTGGACCCAAAGAAAAAATGTATGATTGTTTCTATTTATCCCATAAGAGTGGGAATTAATCCCTACGTAGTTCTCAAATTTCATTTAGTTTAAAATCATGTTATTAAGAAGAATGTTATGTTACTGTATATTTTCATGTGGCTAAGAAATTAGGGGAAAAGGTATCCTATCAGGGATGAGTATGGCATAGAATAATATAGTTGACGTGAATAAGGGCCATTGAAGTCCACACTATACCACACACTCCCAAGACAGAACTCACGCCATGGGGATGAAATAATGAAATTATATCTAGGAGCAATGGATAAATGTATGTTCGTTCCTATATATACCATTAGTGTGGGAATCAATCCATACATAGTTCTTAGATTCTGTGAATTTTATTGTCATGCTGTAAAGACAAAGGTCAGGGGGAGTATTCCTTAGATAGGTACATGGTGTGTCTATTTAAACCCAATGTGAATGAGGAACAAGGAAGTTCATACCATTCCATGTACTCCTAGGGGAAATCTAGGATTATAATTTGAATGAATTTTCTATTGGACCAAATATGAAATGTCTAGGAATTTCAACGTATCCCATAAGGATGGGAATCAAGGAAAACTGAGTTCTTGAATTATAAATTGGTTAAAATCACGAGGAATGGATGAAGGTCACGGTTTAATTTCATGGAGGACAAAGAAATTTTTCATCTTATAGGATAAAGGGGAACTTTCCTTTTAAGTTCATACAGAAAGGAACATAGATACTATGCAATTTAACATCTTGCAAGTTGGAATCAGTAGTTTAAGATCATGTTAGATGGGGAAGTACAATTTATCATCATAGAGGATGGATGAAAGAGATATTTGTTTATGGTTTTAGAGATTATGCCATAAATTCTTATAAAAAGTATTGTATGAGGAACTTGGCATTGGCGGGATGAGTGACTTTTTCACCCTCCATAGTGACCAAAGAGTATGCACTATTGAGAAAGACCTTATGGATGAAGTTGTGTATTTTTTATTTGGGCTCCAACATTTGATACTTTATGAAAGAATCATTTTTTTCATTAGATCCAATACCATGTCACCTTAAAGGAATGATCGAAGGAAAACATTCTTATTGAAATTTATAGCTATCTTTTTCTGGTGCCTCTTTAGATTGTGCAAGGCCTAGAGCATGTTCTCTTCGAGGGATTCCAATTCATCTAGTTGGACTAATTCTGTATTTTCCAATGTTATTTGGTTATATAAAATGTTAGAAGAGACCAAAACTGAATATCAGTGGGCAGAACTACCTATGTTTTGTACACTAGGGAATATGGGGTCACCTGGGTGGAATTATGAGTCATTGTATGTTGATCCCATAGAGCATTGGGGATATTTTCCTACCATATTTTCTTGTTTTGAACCACCGTATTTGGTAAAATATTGTATAGGGCCATGTTGAATTCCTCAGTATATCGATTTCCTTGTGCATGATAGAATGATGTGTGGTTGGACCAGATTTTGTACATGGCATACAATTTCTTCATCTCAACTGCTCTGAAATTGGGTTCATTATCGGTGAGAAAAGCATATGGGACTCCAAATTGATTGATGATTTGGGGGATGAAGAACTAAATAATAGAATAGGCCATGACCTCATTGAGTGTAATTTCCTCTACCCACATGGTAAAGGAATCTATCGCAGTTAGATTAAACCTGCATTGGGGAGCTGTTGCTTAGGGATATGGCCCCACAACCTCAAATACCTAAACCAAAAAGGTCCAAGAATACATGGTAGTATGGAGGGGATCTGGGGGTAAATTCAAAAAGTTTTCATGGATATGAAAAGAATGAAACCTTTTGGTAAAATCGATGCAGTCCTATACCATGGTAGGCCAAAAGTAACCCAGCCTCTAAATTTGATTTGAGAGTTTCGACCTTGCCTGATGTGCTCCAAAAGAACTGGAAAGAACATCCTATATAACCTAGGTAATATCATCTCCCTAAATGAATCATAGGTTTATTCCATAAAACCCATATATGTATAAAACTTCTCAAGGCTAGGAAAAATATGAAGGGTAAGTTGCACTACACACCGACAGATTCACTCTCATTCTGATCTGTCTTTCTGTATATTTCCCTGTGGTAGGTACTCAATGTAAAAAATTTTGTAATCAAAGGTCTCTTCAACTAAGTTAGGGGGATACAAAGGTCATTATGTTAAGACATTAGTGGTAAGGTGTATTACCTACCCGTTTTCATCATCGTCTATGTTAATGGGAGTGATGACTATTCAATGAACTAAATGGATAAACAGATCATCTTGGTCGATTCTACAAGGGATGCATTTAGATGGGACAGAGAATTACCTCAACCATTCTATGACTAGGTAACATGAGTGACCTCTAGTTGATAAGAGAACTGGGACATCTACTAGAAGGGGCACTCTAATATGGGTACAAGCTCTAGCTTCCTGACCCCATAGTCACCATTGATCTTCTTGATGACTAACTATGACCCCCCCTCACATGTAGGTGGGGAACTTAAATATCAAGAGTATGCTCGAGACTAGTGAAGAGAGCATGATACTCTGCCTCATTGTTGGTGTATCCTTATAAAAAAATGAATGAATAGGGAAGTATATTCTTTCTAGGTGTGGTGAAAATGATTCTCAAGCCCACTCTTTTGAGTCTAGGATCATTGAGCCTCTTACCAGTAAGACTTTGAGAGGTACCATAAAAATGTATCTACTAAAACGACATATCCTAATCCCATAATAAGACAGACTCATCTAGAAAATCAAGATCCAAGGAATGATCTGTGGGGTCTAGATGAGCTTTGCGAAAGTCTTCCAGTGCATGGCCCATGACTACCTTCCGTGTGATGAAACTAATGTTTAACTACTAAAGGATCAATTCCCATTGATTAAGAAGGCATATCAACATATTCTAGTTTATAATATATATTAGTTGACCCACACAAGACACCAATTGTATCTTGTGATGCTACAGATAGTGATGTAACTTCTACAATGAAAAAAATAGTGCAATAGATCTCTTCTCGATATGAGAGTATCTAGACTCTATCTTGAGGAGCATGCAGCTGAAATAGTACAAATTTTTCTCTATCCCTTCTTTGTTCTATCGGGAGAGGAGGGTTCCATGGGAATGTTCCAAGGAAGTCACACAGGGGACCATCAGCTTTCTAGAGATGGTTGGCATCATAACTAGAATCTGTAGTAGATGCTGCTTGATTTCCTCAAATGTGGGTTGAGACTATTCATCCCATTGGTAGATGACACCATTATTCCTAATTCTGTAAATGGTCTTACACTTGTTGGCCAATTTCCCTATGAATTGGAATATATAGTCAAAGTGGCCTTAAAAGAATTGGAGCTCTGATAGATTGCTCAGAGGATGTAGATGCCTGATAGTGTTGATCTTCTCTAGGTGGATCTCAATGCCCCTATATTTAATGAGAAAACTGAGAAACATCCTAGAGGTAACTCTAAAAGCACACATCAAGGGGTTTCTCTTCAAATAGATGGGGCATAGGAAGATAAACACTTTCTCAATATCTTTAAGAAGGTCCTAGACCTATCAGGATTTGACTATAAAATCTTCTGCATAGCAATCCACTAGTGTCCCATGGATCATTTTTAATATGTGGTGTATGGAACACTGATAGGTATCTCTTTAATTCTTCAAACCGAATGGAATTACTTGATTGAAATATGTCCTTTTATGAAACCTTGAAGGTAGTGGAATCTATATCTTTGGGGTCCATTCAGATTTGATTATAACCAAAATACCCATCCATTAATGAGAGATCATATAACCAAGTAGTATCATCGATCAATAGAGCTATCGTGGGAAGGGGAAAATATTCCTTCAGACAGTGTCGATTGAGATCCTATATATCAATGAATACTCTGATCTATCTATTCTTCTTCCTAAAGGGAATGATTCTGGCGAACCATATGGTGTACTATACTTCCTTGAGGAATCTTTCTTTAATGATCTTATCAACTTCATACTATAACGTGGTACCATGGGATGGGTGCATCTTCCTGGGAGGCAGTTTGAACCCATGATGAGTTACTAGGAGACCAAGTCGGTTGACAGAGACCTGCTAGTCTAGTCCGTTAATCTCTCTATAACTCTTGGAAAATATATCTCAAATCAGCTTCCGGAAATCCACATACTATTCTTGTTACTCTACAGGAATAATTTTGATGATCAGTGTTAGCCTCATATATTCCTCGGTACCAAGATTCACCTACACCAACACATTGAAGGTGATGAAGAAACCCTATAAAGTCCTAGTTCCTATATGCAAGGTATTTCTTTAAACTTGTCAAGGTTTTTTTTACTTTTAGGGAATAGAATGAATTAGGATGATACCTATAATGGTGAAGTCAGAGATTTTATAGACTCTCATCTTTAACTGGACTTTTCTATATGCTTCTAGAGGGTTACACGTCATGTAACGAGGTGGCACACCGTGTGATAGTTGTTAGGTGCATACTGTGAGAAGGTTCATATCATGATAAGATTCAAACTGTGAAAGGTTACATGATGTGATGAGCCTTTACACTTAGTGAGTCATTTAATGAATGGTTTTTCATTTTAAAGAGATGTGTTTTTGGTGGTTACAAAACATAACTATTTCACGATGTGTTATGGTATTACACATCATGTAATACCCAAACTGCTATTTTTAAATGGGTTGAACAACTGAGATATTTTTTTACCTCATCTTTAGTATCATTTATCTCACTAAAAATCCTTCCCTATGTGATTGTTTATCCCTCCAAACCATCCAGGTTCCTTTGTTCAATGTTCAATCGTCATTTCACTTGTGATGTAGATTCCTAGTAAAGAATTCTCCCTCATCCTATGTATTTTTCTCTTTTTTTAATCCTTTGGGATTTCAATAGATCATATTAAAATAGATGGATCTATGCTTTATGGTGTTGGATCTCATTTATAAGCTAAGTTAAATGGTCTTCCACACCATCATTATTTTTTATGGGTTCTGTTTCAAGTGTTGGTTTGGGGGGGAAAAGGTATGTGATTCCATCCTATTTGGACAAACTGATTAACATTGAATTTCTTGATTTATTTCAATTGTTCATTTAAATTAAATTAACAAAACATGATTTAAATTTATTTATTTAAACCCCATTCCAATGGATTGGGGGATTTTAAATGGTTTCGGAATGAAAATTGGGAAAACCCCTAATTCCATTGAATTGGGGTGTGTATATGGAAATTGGATTATATAAATTGGTTAATTTATGTTATAGATTTTTTGGAAATAATTTCAATTAAATTTTTTAATTTAATTGTGGAAATTAATTGTGAAATTTATGGAATTTTTTTTGAGTTTATTTCAAACTATGAAAATGTCTTAAAGAAGTTTTGATAGAAACATAGTGGTTTTATCTTGTTAAAAATGCATGTTTTTTTATTAAAACCCATTTTGGTTTAAATGGAAAATTGGAATTTGAAATGGTGGAATGGAATTTAATTATATTTTAATCAGTCTTGAAATAAATTTCCCATCCTTTATTTTTTAAGATCACATGGAAGCCTTAGGTATTTTGTGAGTTATTTGGACACACTCTACATTATTACAATGTTCTAAAACATAAATGCAGCAGGTCATATCCTTGATGGGTTCGTGATGATTTGCCTTTGGCCAGTGTCATAGGTACATATGTACACTAATATTTTCCTAATCACTTAGAGAGTTCATATTCCTATATTCTAGAACATACATTCCTATTTGGTAGATTACCATGTTTCTTTCTTATTTTATATTTGAGAAATAAATATATCCCAATGTTGTTAAACTTAATTTCATGACTTTTAAATTTATATAAAAAGTTTTATATAAATTTTTTATTTCATACATTATTATAGAAATATTCAATAACTTTTAAATCCTTTTCTTAAGGGTTTTTCCATTATTTTAACTCTATCAAATGGTTTGTTTAAATATGATTTGAAATTCCAAACATATTTATTTTAAAATTGAAAGTATTTATTTGGTTAGTTTATTATTAGAACATGATATATGATCCTTGGTGAGACCCTACTAGGCTCTTATCTCACACCCAACGTTTCCTTTGTGTTTTTGTAGATTTTATTCTTCTAGGATCGAGAAAGGGGAAATGATCTCTTGGTGGTGGATCCAGCTATTAAACATTAGTTTTGGTGATTTGTGTCCTTAAGGACTCGAAATTTTTTAATCTATTTTTTACTTAGGTTGTAAATCTTTGGGATTTAATGCCTAGTTGACATCTGGTACATTAATCCTAGTGGAGTTTCTCTTTTCATGCATATTTTATTGTTTCTTTTCCCTTGGTAGTGTTTTTGGAAAACCAGTTCCCACTTTCAGTTTGTATGATGCTAGGTGCTAGTCACCAACCCTTGGGGATCGAGAACTCCCTTCGATCTATGTTAGGGTTGATTGAGTTATCAATTTACCAAGGTACTCGAGATGGTTTTTGACAAAGTGGCATCAAAGCAAGAGGTTTTATCTTTCATCATAAATTCAGTATATAGTTGATTAATCTTGTCGGGAATTAGGAGGTAGTTGTGATTGAGTTCCTAGCCATCTCTCACTGTAAGGAACCTTAAGTCTCTAGGGGTAGTCTGGGAAATACTTATTGAGTATTTGTTCTAGTATATTTCGTATTTTTATTTGGGTAGAGTGAAATTCAAATCTTTTTTATTCTTTATATTTGTATTAATTTCCCTTCTCACTCGGTTTGAGTGTTAATATGTTGTCTTCCATATTGTCTGCTAATGTTGGGTAGCATCATTCCTATGAGATGATGTGTGAATAGGATTTCAAAATAACCTTATACTGAATCTCAGTAAGTAAATCCTCAAGTGGACCCACATTTATTTGAGGTGATTGTGCACATATTCCATGCTCTAGGATAGGTGCCACCTCCAGTCCCCATTTAGGCTCTAGTTACAGATCCTCAGGGGGTGTTCTTCATAATTTTTATCAAGAGTTCCTTTTTCCAAGAGCCACTAGTTTTCAATGGGTCCACTAATCATAAAAATGTTGAGGAATGGTTGGGTAGGATAGAACTTCTTTTTGAGTTCTTGGATACCCGGATATAATCGATGTAAAGTATTTCACCTTCATATTGAAAGGACTAAGCAGGAGATAAAAGGACACGATAGTTATGGAAAAGAAACACAGGGCTTAGAGTGGATGGAAATAAATGTCCTTTTCACCAAAAAGTTCTACAAGAGTCAATGGTATTGGCCACAGATGTGTAGTTTTTCAAACTTCAGCAGCTCGCAAAACTGTGGTCGATTATTCAAATCACATTACAGGGCTGGTGTAGTTTGCGCTTGATATGTATCTAATGAGAGGATGAGGGATCGATAGTTCATGCTAGGAATTCGATTAGATATTCATTCATAGGTTTCTTACTAAAAATTACCACTTATTATGTTCTTCAAGATAGGGTTATGATAGTCGTGATATACCTGGCAGGAATGCCATGGCTGTCAGGAGTTCCTTTTTCTCCCAATAGCAGCATCAGTTCCTTTAAGGGAAAGAGAAAGCATGATTATTGTCATAGAGGTTCATGATAGAAGGGTCATTAAAGACCTCATATAGTTCCAGGAGTAATTAATTTCGTTTTTTATCAGTGTATAATGTCAGGATATTTAAATAGGGTTTTCATTAAGGCACCCAAGAATTATAGCTCTTGTGGATGGTCAGGACACTTACATAGATTTTTCCATATCTTGTCTACGTCGTGTAGTGGAATAGGATCATTATCTCATCCTAAAGCTACAAGTCAATCAAATTCTTCACGTATAAAATAGTTAAATCCATAGGTATCTGGAACGAAGCTACATAACAAAGTGAAAGAGTCTCCAGAGGAAGCATGCAGAGGTTCAACAACTATGAGATGTACAACTACAATAGCTTCATCATTAGTGACTACTATATTTGATATGGGTTCATAGTATTCATTTATCTCAACTCATACTATTAATATAATAATCCTTTCTATGGATATTTTACCTTATATAAAGGATATTGATACACCCCTTGGTATGAAGAGAGATAAGGGTCTCTGTAGTCCTACTTGTGTCTTCTCTCTATCAAATGTTGAAATGGTTTGGAGTTTTCTAGTTCTTGAAATGAAACCTACTAATTTCATTTTCAGGGTGGATCAGATCATGGAAAATAAATCATGGATTTATTTTTATCTTTATTAGATCTACCTTACTACACCTACTAGTGTGTCTCTTGTCATTCAAGGAGAATGGGACTCAAGGTCGATCCAGGTTTGACCTTATTATCTAGATCTGGTAAATTAATATTAGTAGTTCCTTTTGATCTGGAGTAGGAATATTTGAGTGGTTATCTACCTCCATTTTTATCAAGTTTCCTGATGTGTTTTATTCTGACATATCTTGTTTTCCACTAGTAAGGTAAGTTTAGTTTTCTATTAAATTAATTCTTATTACTCAACCAGTTTCTATTCCCTCTTACCACATAGAACCAGCTAAAATTAAAGAGTTGAAGTCCCAATTGGATGATCTAGTTTATAAAGGAATTATACACATGAATGTGTCACATTGGAAGCATCAGTTCTCTTCTATAAGAAGGATGATGGTTTTCTTCACTTATGCATTGATTAATGAAATTCAAATCAAGTTATGGTGAAAAACATGTATCTATTTCCATATATTGATTATCTTTTTTATCATTTTTAATGGGAGAAGTGGTTTTCAAAGATTTAACTTTGATATGGTTACCATCAGTTGAGGATAAAAGGATTTTACATTTAGAAAACATTATTTTGGAGCTGGTATAAACATTATGCTTCTTCAATTTTCATGGATTTTATGAACAATATTTCCCATGAATATCTGGATACCTTTGTGGTAGTCATTAAATATGGTATCCTTGTTTACTCCAAATCTGAGGAGAATCATGCGAATCTTCTAAGAACAATTCTATGTTTTCTGAGAAATCATTGACTTTATGCTAAGCATTCGATGTGTGATTTATGGATTCAAGATGTGAAATTATTGGTACATGTGGTGTATGAATAATATATATCAATTGATCTTGAGATGTTAAAGGCTATTATGACTTGGGAGAAACCACGTATTGTATTTGAGATTCGAATATTCTTGGGCTTAGATGGATATTATCATTAGGTCATAAAGGATTTCTTGAAGTTGGATTCTGCGATGAATGCTCATACTAGGAATGGGTGATGTTTTCTTAGAATGATAAATGGAAGAGTTATTTTATTGAGATGAAATTTATTTTGACTACTACGCCGATGTTGACTCTTCTAGAGGTCGAGTAAGGCTATATGGTCTTCCATGATAAATCAGGTTCGAGCTTGGGATACTTTCTTATGCTGGGAAGTGATGTAGTTTCTTATGGATCTCATTCTCGTAGAAAAAATGATAAAAATTATCCTACCAATTACATTGATCATGTAGTTTTCATGCAAATGATTACGTTTTGGCATCAATACCTTTTCTTAGAATGGTTTACTATATATTCAAACCACAAAATCTTGAGTTATATCTTCTATAAAAAATATTTGAATCTTCACCGGAGGCATTAGGTGGAGTAGCTATAATATTTCTACTTTGATATCACCTATACCCTGAGTAAACGAAATGTCATTTCATATGAATTGAGTGGAAACAACCAACCCAAGAAGTGAATGAATCTTTAAAAGAGTAAAATTTGATGGCTCTCTTTTCATAGTGGCATATTAAAGTTTAGGATAGAGGGGTTAAAATTTCTTTAGCCATTATTCAGTTGAATTCCTCTCTTATCAAGATGATTCTTCCTGGTCAAGATCTTGGTGAAGAATTCCATACCATTAGGGACTCAATTTGTGGTCGGGAGACAATTGAATACAGTTAATTCTCAAAAGAGTGTGTTCTATGCTATCGAGATCACTTCATTGTTCGATTAGCACCAATAAAGGTTGTTGTGGGGGATTTTCATAATTCTCAGTGGGTTGTGCACCTAGGAACCATGAAAACGGTCTATGATATGAGGTGGTAGTTTTGGTTTCTATGTATGAGATGGGGAATTTCTGATTTTTTTTATCATTATTATACATTCCAGTTGGTGAAGGTTGAGCACCAGAAACCTTCGGGTTTAGTTCATCCACTTCCAGTCCCTACATGGAAAATGGATGAGATATATATGGAAATTGTGATTGGGTTTCCTCATACTAATATAATGCATAATGAAAAATGGATCTTGATTGAAAGGCTGATGAAGTCGGCTCACTTTATAACCATTAGTGAAAAATCCAAAGTTGAGGAGTTGATAAATATCTACCTGAAATATATTGTTATTTTTTGAATGGAATTCCATCAGCTATAGTCTCTTATAGGTATCCTAGGTTCACTTCTATTTTTTGGAGAGGCTTTCAGGAGGCACCAGGACCTCAAGTCCATTTTAGCATGGACTACCATCCACAGTCTGATGGCCGAACTAGGAGGGATATACAGATTCTTGAAGATATGCTCCACACTTGTGTTCTCGACATTAGTGGGTCTTGGTATGGTAACATGGGGCTGGATGAGTTTTTATATAATAATATAAACAATTCCATGATCAAAATATCACCTTTTGAGACTAGTATAATCAGCCTTGTAAAATATCTATTGTGTTAATTGAATATTGGTGAAAGATCCTTGGTTGGACCAATCTTGGTGAAAGAGATGATAGAAATGATTTAGTTAATTCATAAATGAATTTTTATGGCATAGATCTGATACAAGTCATATGATGATCATCACATTAGTCCTTTGGAGTTTTTAGTTGGTGACCAATGTTTCTTAAAAAATTTACCCTGGTTGGTTCATCGATGGCATGGGAGGAAAGGGAAGCTTGAACATTGTTTTGTGGGACCTTTTGAGGTTGTTGAGAAGGTGTGGAATGTTGCATAACATTTAGAACTTACACCAAAGTTGACATCGATACATAACATATACCATGTGTCACAGTTGAGAAAGTATTTATTTCATCCATCATATGTTTTGAGCTATGGTGATCTTGATATTGAACTTGATTTATCTTTGACTGAGCGTCCAATCATGATAGTTGATTCTAAGACCAATGTACTTCATGGGAGGATGATACCTTTAATTCATGTGATATTTTAGCGTGGTTCTGATAATCATGATACATGGGAACATGTGGCACTAATGATATATGATTGGCCTCATATTTTTTTGGCATGAAAGCTTCTTTATAGGATTTCTGGGGACATAATTTTTTTATGGTGGGGAGGTTGTAAAACCTAGTTACCTATCTGATAGGTATATATTTAACCTTTTCATGGGTTTTCCTTTTCCTTGACTGGTTAAGGTTGAGAATGAATTATTAAGATACCGAAAATGGTGAATTCATAGATTTTTTGGACTCTCAACTTGAACTAGCCTTTTCTACAGGTTTCTAGAGGGTTGCACACCATGTAATAGTTTATAGGTGCATACTATGAGAAGTTTCAAGTCATGGGATGATTCAAACCATGAAATGATACATGATATGGTGAGCCTTTACACATCATGACTCATTTAATGAACAATTTTTCATTTTAAGGTGACATGTTTTTCATCAGTTACGAAATATAACTATTTCACGACATATAGTGGGATTACAAGTCATGTAACACCC
The DNA here is from genome assembly GCA_963277665.1 of Viscum album. NCBI lineage: Eukaryota > Viridiplantae > Streptophyta > Magnoliopsida > Santalales > Viscaceae > Viscum > Viscum album. Next base: position 1,042,145,510 of record OY728165.1, read on the forward strand.
CAACTACATTTTTTAAATGGGAAATGCAGTCAATTTATTTTTTTTCATTCCTCTCTTACTTCATTTCACTCAACAAAAATCTTTCCCCATGATATCTTAGAGCCCTCTAACCCTTATAGGTTCTTTCGTTCGACGTTCAATCATCACTGTGCTTATGTTGTGGATTCCCAGTTAAGCGTTCTACATCATTATTCATAATTTTCACTTTATCCTCCTTTCGGATTGCAATAAATCATCCAAAAATTTATGTATATATGCTTCTCATTTTTAGATCTCATTTTAGGTTTAGTTTCAATGTCTTCTACACCTTCTTTCTCATTTACAGGTTTTGTTGCAAGTGTTGGGTTTCAGGAAAATGGTAGGTGATTTTTTACTATTTTTCCAAATTGATTTACATTGAATTGATTTATTTATATCATTTATTAACTAAAATTAAATTTCCAATTTTTTTTTAAAAATTTATTTATAGAAACCCCATTCTAGTTAATTGGGATAGTTGAAATGGTTTTGGTATGAGAATTGGGAAAATTCCCAATTCTATTGAATTGGGGTGTGTTTATAGAAATTGGATTATTTAAATTGTTTAATATAAATTATAGATTTGATGGAAACTATTCAGATTAAATTGTTGAATTTAATTATGTAAATGAATTTTTATATTGATGGAATTATTATTTAATTTAATTCAAACTGTAAAAATGGATTAAAGAAGTTTTGATAGAAACCTAATGGGTTTATCCTATTAAAAAGGCATGTTTTTTTATTAATTTTTTTTTTGGTTTTAAATGGAAAATCAGCATTTGAAATGGGGGCATGGGATTTAATTTTATTTTATGAAGTATTAAAAGAAATTTCACATCATTTATTGTGTAATAGAAAATGAAATACTTAGTTAGTTTTTGATTTATTTTGACACACTATACTCTATTACAATGTTCTAAAACATAAATGTTGAAGGTCACATCTCTAATGGATTAGTGATGAGTCACCTTTGGGTAGTGTCAGAGGGATGTGTGAATAGACATGTTTCTATGATCACATAGAGTGTGTAGAGTACTATATCTTGGAACTTATATACTTATTTGGCACAAGACAGTAGTCAAATCATCTGATGGGGTCACTAGAATCATTCTCACTGACTAGCTTCTTGCCAAGAACCTTGAAAAACAAAGTCTGGACTATCGTGATCCTCAGGTTTTCATCATCTACCAAACCCCAGAATAACTTCATGTGATCTCTTGTAATGGAAGATAATGATTCTAATGATGGTAGAAAAGACTGGATGTTAAGATCCTAGAAGGGATCCAAATAATCCACCTCCTGCATGTACCTACATATGATTTTGGGGATCAGGTACATTTTACCTACCGGGATGGGAAAACTCACAAGATGGGTTCCTTCCCTAGACTCTAATGTAGATGATTGGGGTGACAAATACATCACTGAGTAACAATCCTATTATTAATTTGAGAAACAAACTGGATAGATAATGATCTGGAGATTCCTGAAGTTCTTCATTCAGTGGTGACAGTTCTCCTTTCATCCCTGAGAAATTTCGTTGATTCAGGGTAGATCTTCAACATGGGGAGGACCTATGTGTGGGTTCTAGTTGGATTAGGGATGGAATCCTCTTGATATATTTGTGATATGAGGAGGGGATTCATATTGGTTGTTTTTAGAGTGGGGAGAAACTCCTATTTTTTGATCCAAGGCACGAGGAGGACATAGGAATATGTCAAATGGAACATGGAGAGAAACTTTGGGTTTATTGATGCATGTGTGGGGAGGACTTCTACAATTGGTATTTAGGGAGTTGGGAGGACCTCCTCTAGAGATAGTGAGAACATGAGGATAGAATTCATGTTGGCAGTTTTTTGTGGCATGGGGAGACCTCCACATTGATTTAGAGTGATAACATGAGAAGGTACTTATTACTAATATTACTAGACATAGGTAGGAACACTATTTTAACTATCAATTTAGCAGGGAGGACCTCTGATTTTATGTTTGTTGGGGTGGCGATGACCTCTGCTGAAGCGGGTAAGAACATGGGGGGGAACTCCATTATAATAGTTTTCTATGGCATGGGAAGGATTTTTATGCTGGTTGGATGTGGTAGCATGAGGAGGGCCTTTATACTAATATAGATGGACATGGGGAGGACCTTTGTGTTTACTGTTGATGAAGTAGGGAGTACCTCCACTTTGATGGTTGATGGAGTGGGGATGACCTCCACAAGAGTTGATAACAAACAAGGGGAGTGCCTTTATACTGATGGGAGATGGAGTTGAGAGGACCTTCACTCTGGTCGATGCTACCATGGGGAGTATCTCTACTTGAGATAAAAATGGTATGAGGAGGACCTTCATGTTGATGATCAAATACATGGGGGGACCTCCATATCTGGAATCATAGGCACATGGAGGACCTCCGAACTAGATGTCAACAAGATGGGGAGGAATTCCACTTGGACTAATATTGGTAACATGGGAGGACCTCCATACTGGGTGAGAGAGTAGCGAGGATATCCACTCTAGATGGGGACTATATGGGGAGGGCCTACATACTAGATCTCATTGTCATGGGTTGGTCCATGACAGATGTTGATCGTGCAAGGGACATAAAGAGTCATCCAAGCCAACATGTGCAGAAACTAAAGTCTAAATTCAGATCCGGAATAAATGAATCCCTAGTCTGCAGTTACAAGGACCATGTAGAATGAAATAGGGGTGTAATAGGCCATATATTCCATAGAAAATGATTACCCCCCTGACAGGAGTCTTCATGATCTTGCGCCCGACATTGGTTTCAGGTTATCCGGACTATGGCCCGTGGAGCAGGGGTGAAAATCATTTGTACTTCGACCTAAGGGACCTCTAGTTGGTGGAGTTGACATGGCCTAATGGGAGCTCTCTATGGTGGATCCTCGGTGATAATTGTATCCAGTATGAATCGAATATCCATTACCTCATTGAAATAGGGGAGTAAGTCATATGAACATTCCATAGAGAGTCTCGAGAAGCTATTAGAAGTAGGAGTGGGGAGCAGTGGTTCCCTGTGCAACCATTGGGGATGGTGGTGACGACAAGGTGTAGAAGCCTCCAGGTCCTATCAGTCCATATCCATCATGGAAATCATCCCATTCTACTCATATAATTAAATGATATTGTCAATCACTCTCCTCTAAAAAAATTGATGGTGATATGGGGAATGCGTGCTTGGTAGCTGTGGTCATTGATAACGTCATGGCAGATGTAGAGACCTGCAAAATTGTAGCATTAATGTTTCTCCTACCGCTACATATATGGGATGGGGGATATTGGTTTCCTCTATCTTGGTTCATGAAAATTAGAAAGGTTCAGCCATCAGTATGGATAATAGTAAAGAAATTCTTTGTGCCCAAGTGTAATTTAGTATTTCATGATTAGAGATAGAGATCCACGCTGAAAATTCCACATTCCGAAATTACCAATGATTAATTGCCCACATTATGATGGTTTTCACACCAAGACCACTATTTTCTTAGTGTGACCAAGAACTAGATAGCTTGATCCAGAAAAATTCCCATCTTCTGATGTATCAAATGCGACTAATCCCACATTTGAGGAGAAGAGTTCACGTCGAGTTCACCATTTCCTTTTCTGATTCTTTACATTGGGGAATTCCACTTGGAGCATGTTAATGTTCACTAATGGTTCACTGCATCCTAAATTCCCACTTTCCCAAGGCAGGTGATATTAATCACATCTTCATACATGTCTTCTCCTTGATCAAAATATGATGATGTGATGTCAATCTCTCCTTCCGTGGATTCCTCATCAGATTTCATCCCCAAGTATTGATCTACCTTGTAGATTAATACATTGTTCATAAAACTCATTCCCAGTGCCATCTCTTTTTGGATGACAGTTAATTATGCTAATTCTGTCAAGACATTCCAAGGGGTCAAGTTAGGGAATCAACCTTCGGTTAGGGGAGTAATCACAATAGTCATCAATGGCATGTATTGACATTGGACCATTGGTCACCTATATTCTTCCTCCTCAGATGAATTTATAAGGGGGTGGAAACCCGAGGGTCCTTACATCGGTCATGGGGTATCTTATCCCAGAGTCTTGTCTTACAAATTTCTCCTTAGGCATTCCATGTTTAACCTGAGGTATGTCATGAGTTTAATGTCTAGTAGAGATGGTGGGTCATGAGATAACGTCTTTCAGAGATGAAATGGGATGATCAGAACACTTATAAGGGTGGATCAAGGAAGGTGGAACTTAATTAGGGGGACACCAAGGTTTACCATTGGTTAGGATTTAACCTCATGGATGCTTCATATGTATCCTTTTTAGAAGATAAGTATCAAACCCCACGTAGTTAGATTGATAGAGTGGGGATTACACACTAAGACTTCCCATCACTAGAGGATTGATCATGATTGGATTGTGTGGGTATTATGAAATGAGACTTCTTGAATTCTTCTAGGAGCATCAATGATGTGTATGGATGTGGCTGATGCACTAAGACAACCCATGTTGATTGAATAAGTTTATTGAGATGTGGCAGCCAGGGTAAAATCATGATGGATATAGAGTAAGTGTCAAAGGATGAGGATAATAGGGAGAGTGAACCGACATGAAGATGAAGATGTTAGGGTTGAACCTCAATGAGGTTTCCTACATGTCCTAGTTGGTTGGGAATAAAAGTCTACGAAATTATGAATGGGGTGATGAGGAACCTAAGGATGAAGATCGTAAGAATGAAGTGTAGGGATTAGGTCCCAAAGGAAGTGGAACCTCCGATTTGGGGCATGATTTTATCAAGACATAGAGAATTGGGGGAAATACCATGATAGAAGTGGGTGATGGGATTGAACCTTGAGGTTAATTTCCAAATATTCAAATGGTTGGGAATCAATTTACATGTAGTTTGGGAGAATGGGATTGGGATTACACATGGATATGTCCCCTATGACTTTCTGGGGCATATTCATTACTAGCGTCCTGGGTGGACAAGAGGCATTTAGTAGGGGATTACACACTAAGACTACCCAAGCATGAAAAGGGACGGAATGTGGTTTCACCGGGATAAGGGTGTGGTGATAGATGAAGTGATGGAGGGTGAATCAGAAAACTTGGAGAGGTGGATATGGGGGATGATTCCTAGAAAAGGAACATGTCACATCCATAGGGTATATTCCTAAGAGAGAGCACTAAAGTTTACCATTGATTGGGATTGAACCTCATAGAGGATGCCTATATACCATGTTTAGAATACATGGATCAAAATTCTTGTAGTTTGATAGTGAGGGGCATGGGGCTTATGCAGTGAGGTGTCCCAGGGGGAGTCATAGTCACTATTAATCTCTAACCCCACACAATTCATGCTTTATATGAGAAATAAGAAGTATTAGTAGACCTAATGATCATGTCATTAATGGTGTGGCCATAAGTGGTGAGGTGGGGATTATGCACAGAGATGACCTATGGAGATGGATATTGGGGATTTTTCCAGGAGGGATTCCTAAGGAAGATCTCGTTCTATGTGAGGAGGATATCATTCCCTGCTAGAGGGTGAAATAGATATCACTCCCGTGGAGATGAGTGGGAATAAATCATGCCCAATATGTGACACCCTGGATTTACTACATGGGGTGAGACTACAATTTAACTTCATGTACTGGGGACAATGGGTCTTGGAAGTTTAATGTCCAACTGCTCAGATGAGAAGGACTCATTAATAACCCCATGGAATTACTTAACTGATTCCCATTAACATTTGGGGAAGGGAAGGAATCACCAATTACATGATGCAACGGGGTGGAGGAGTGGACACTCGTATAGTTCATGTTATCATTACTATGTGAAGAAGAAATAGTTGTTAGTGTACCTATGTGAAGAATCACTAGGTAGAGAAACACAATAAGGAACATAATATAAGGGACCAATAAATCACTAACTACAAGTCTGGAGGTCTACACAGAAGAAGGTTGTGTGAAGAATTGGGCCTCACTGAGAGTTTCTTCGTGAAGATCAGATGATTCATGGATGTCAGGGGATTCCTGAAGATAAGATCTATACAAAGTAGGGTGACCTACCTTTTGTTCAGAGACATGATTTATAAATGGAGTTCTTCACTAAGGCTTAATGTTTCATGAAAACTCAAGTACCTTGAAGGGAGTTCCTCCTTCCTGATGATTATAGGCCTTCTCAAAGGGCATCCCTATAATAGGCAGGGGTAAATCAGAATAAGGGAAAGGGGGTTTCACGATACTTTATTACCATGGTGAATTAATTTTTCTACGAAGTTCATGATGCTCGGGGGATTCATGAAAAGGGAGTTTGGAATGAAAAAGGTCGGGATAATAATTCTTATGAGGGGGTGAAAAGGGGGATTATCAATGATTAGAGGCGTTTTATGAAGAAAAAGTGATATCTACAAAGAGGGGCGGGGATCTTCGGACTCATGAAGTTGTCCGTCAACTTTATTTGCTACAGAAACGGGGCACATCAGACTCATGGTGCCTTTAGTCAGTGCATCGTGAGTTCATGAGGACCAGGGGAGATGTGAAAGTGTTTTGAAAGGCACAACCCTTTGAGATATTTGAGGTGTTTGATCTTTTATTTTATCTCTATCGGCCTTGTCCTTCCTTGACTTGTCCTGGGGTATGTATTTTGGCACCAATAAATTTAATTGATGAAACCTTATGATCCATATTTCAAAAACAATCATGAATTTTCCTCTCCTATTATTATTCAACATATCATCATATTTTAGTAACATTTTCCACTCTTTGGTACTTAAGATAATTAAGAAATCATTTTTAAGAAAATCTACCATTATCTATCTCTTTGTTTTGAAATCTATGTTCTCTAAAAACCAGGATTTCTATAAATGTTTTAAAAAAAATCTAATATTATCTAATAAGAATTAAGATAAATTTCTACCCTTGGTTTACTTTAAAAAAGGCTCTTTAAAAAATTATTCTTCAAATCATTTTCCAATAGAGGCACCTTTCTAATAATTTTATGGTGAAAAGGAATTCTATACAAATATGGATTTATCATCAATCATGACCATGCTTCATTTGACTCTTCATTTTCATGTTTAAATGATTCCATTTTAAGAGAAAATCATAATATTAAGGAAATTAAATGTGTTTAAAGATATTTTTCATGAACCATCCCCCGGGGCCCATGTCATGACTACCCCAAACCCGCCTCCCAAAGGCCAGGGTCTGGTGACTCACACCAAAGGCGTCAACTTGCAAGTGGGTGGCATTTTCCTAAGTACTTGTACGCATGCACACACAACCACATCCCAAAATATGGAAAAGGTAAAAATGCATGCCACTAAAAAACCATTGCTTAAAGGCACAAGTTGTAAGTCAAATGGGCCAGAATAAAAGCCCAAAAAGAAGAAAAAAATGAAAAATAGGAAAGAAAAATAGATATATTAAAATCCATACACTATGAACCCCACCAAATGAGTAAGTGTAGAGTAGCTTATAGAAGTTTTAGAAGCATGCCCCGCCTCCGTGATCTCATTGGGAACCACTGGGTCCTAGGCCACCAAGTCCTTCATCAAGGAGGCGACCTTCTACACTAGACACAACACATTCAGGCATAACCCATGCAGGGGTGAGTAACAAAATACTCAGTATGGACCCCAAACCACAAAGGAGTAACCACAAAGCAATCCAAAAAACATGATCATGAGGTATGAAAGCTCACACAGGTATAATCTAAATTATGAAAAAAGTATATCAGTCGTAGCACTGAACACTTTGGGCTACTGATGTACTCATCCCTGATGAGTACCATGGGTCTGCTAAGTCACACGGTGTCGCTTCTCTCTTAGACCATCATAGTTAATCCATGCAGGGTCGCTTCCCTCTTAGGCCATAATCACTGATCCATGAAGGGTCACTTGTTATTGAACCATGAAGGGTTTCTTGTAGCTGATCCATGAAGGGTCACTTATGGATAATCCATGAAGGGTCTCCTATAGTTGATCCACGCAGGGTCGCCCATAGCTGATCCTTACAGGATCACTTGTAGCAGGCTTGATTCCAAGAGAATCTGGTCCACAATCCATTATTTGTATCCCAAAATCAATTAAATCCTTCTTAGAGTAATCTAAAAGAACCGTCTCATCGCGAGGGTTCTAATGTCATAGAAGGATCGCCAAAATAGCACTTCGTTTGAAAGTTATGATCATTTTAGCGAAACAGGGGTCAGTTGGGTCCTCGTCTGGTTCAACCCACTCAGCCGACCCAACCCAATCTTCCCCATTAGGCCGTGAGTCAATCCTGCTTCTAGCCCGGCCCACCATTGAGCGGGTTCGGTTCTCCATCCTAGATGCGGCTAGGATACATCTGTTGTGCACCCCGCAGCGCTACCTTCCCTAGTCAATCGGTCTGTGTAGCGGATCAGGTTTCTCCACACAACCCATGACTTTCCATGGGTCCAGGTCACACCACATACCACATGGAGTGGGTCACCCCACTGATGTGGCCAGATGGATGCATCCCATTTCCTGCCATCGGCCTGAGCGCCAGCGGCTCCTATTCAACCGCTACGGCCCGAGCCAGCTGCGGCCCTCCTTGGCCCGCTGCCACCCACCCATGGCCGCTACCGCGAGCTGCCACAGGTTCCTTCCACAGACCATAGGGTATGCTTCAGTGGCTTGTTCCTCATTTTTTTCTATGCCTCTGGCCTCCATGAGATGCCACCTTACATGTCAAGGCCTCGAATCCTCATTTCCAATATTCTAAAGGTGCGGTCAGGAAGAACGTGCAAAGGATGAGGGGCTCGAGCCATGTTTTTGTAAGCCCAAACCCTCTATGTTAGAAGTTTAAAACAAGGGGAAGAAGATTATAGTTCTATCAAAATTTATACCGATGAAAAACCCCACAAAACAGAACCCTTCTATAAGAACGAACAACCCACAGATCAACCTGTTCATGGGTTGATCCATGTTCTTTGTTTTAGAACAAAGAATAGTGAAAAAAAAGAAAAACAACAACCCCTACATAGAGAAGGTTCATCAATGGTGTCGATACATTTAAATCCAAGGGCATTTTTCAATCTATGATATCATATTAATTCTCTAATGCATCGTGTCCACTTTCTGATTCATCGGCATTCATCATTAGAGAGAAAATCCCTCATTGTTTGTCCATTAGATAAATTTCTATCTCTCATTATCCAACCCGTAAACTCATTAAAAAAAAGAAACATGTCGCATCGTTTCTGTTACACTGCTTCATCGCATCATTACGAGGTTTCATTTATGAAACAAAGTACTCATTACACTTCAATTTAATAAGCCTCACTAATGGGATATTTAATGTGAATCATCGTCACCTCATTTTTGCTGCTCAACGGTGAAGAAAAATAAAATAACTTTTTATTTTATTTTATTTTTCTTCAGAAAGGTCCAAAAATTATCTTTTTTGATCAACCCTCTCCAGTCAAAGTTAGGTCCTTTATTGGAAAATCCCGGCGTCCTATGTTCGACGGTTCCCTAAAACTGATTTAAAATTTAGTAAAACCCCCTCGCATGATTAATTAAAATAACATAAAAAAAGTTTACAATCCTATTTTTAGCTCACTGGGTCTCAGAATCGAGTGTCTTCTAAGCATCGAGTGTTGAAATAATTCCATTTAAATAAATTACATGAAATTTATGGGACATTACATTACCCCCACCTTTAGGGATTCACATCCCCATAAGTGAAAACAAGGCTAAAAAAACAAATTGGGGGTACTGAGCATGAATCTGAACCTCATGTTCCCATGTGCTCTCCTGGAGATTCATTTTCTACCACCGAATGTGCACCTAATTAATTGATTGTCCACAATGTACCTGCTTCTTTCGGTCCTCTATCTCCACTGGGAAATCCGAAAATGTCTCCCCACCATCAATGTCTAGCTCTCCCTAGACGATGGTGTGCGATGAATCATGCGCGTACCTCCTCAGTTGTGACACGTTGAAAAAATTGTGCACCTGATGCATCTATGGGGGGGGGGCTATGTCGTACTATACCTCACCAAATCTACTCAGAATCTGGAAAGTTTTGATGAAAATAGAAGATAACTTTCCACCCCAGACAAATCTCTGCAATCCCAATCGGGGTGAGACCCGAAGGAATACATGGTATCCCTCCTCAAATTCTAAGGGCCTTAGTCTCCTATCATCATAATATTTATTCCAACTATGTGTTGTTCTCATCTACTCTTGGATGATCTTCACCCTCTCAGTGGTAACCCATACCTAATATGGACTCATGAGTGCTGAATCCCCTAGGTCTGTCTTGTATAGAGGTGATCTGTAAGGCCACCCATACAAACCTTGAAAGGTGCCATGACAATGTTGGAGTGATATATGTTGTTTTATGAAAACTTCACCAGTGGCAGGTGGTCCTACCAACAATGATAAAAATCAAGGACGCAAGCATGAAGCATGTCCTCTATGGTCTGTATGGTATGCTCCGTCTGACCATCAATCTGTGGGTGAAAAGCTGTGCTCAAGCACAAATGAGTCCCTTATACCTCCTATAATCCCTTCCACATATGAGATGTGAAGCAAACATGATGATTGGGGATGATCATAAAGGGAACCCTGTGAAGCCTCACTATCTTCTGATCATAGAGGAGTCCCATGCACTCTACCAATCCCTGCTCCTGGATGGGTAGAAAGTGATCCGACTCGGTGAGTCGGTCAATGATCACCCAGATAGAATCATGTCCCTTAGATATACATGATAAACCCATCATGAAGTCCATCGAGATACCATCCCACTTCCACTCTAGTGCCTCTAGTGGTTGTGTCAAGCCTACTAGAACCTGATGCTCAGCCTTCAATTATTGACAAGTGAGGCACCATGAAACAAACTCGGCCACCACTTTCTTCATCCCTGGCCACCACTACTGATGTCAGAGATCCTGATACATCTTCTCCACTCCATGATGTACCGCTAAAGGGGAGTTATGTAACTCCCTCAAAATCCCCTCTCTCAATTCTACTGGTACTATTGTGAGTCCTCTGAAAAGGAGGACATGCACCCCACCTATAAAAAATCCATTAGGAGCTTGTACTGAGGATAACTGAGCATGTTGGGCCTCGTAATCAACATACAGAAGTTGTACCTCCCTAACTCGTTGTAATAGTGGGGAGTGATACTCATCTACTGAAGGTAAGTTGCTACATCATTATCCATGAAGGATATCTTCATTACGGACAGTTTCTCTATCACCTCACTTAGTAGCTGCAAACCGGATCTCTTGCTGAGTACATCTGCCACCAAGTTCCCCATACTAGGAGTATAGAATATCTTGAATTCATAGTCCTATAAGAACTCCATCCATCACCACTTCCTCAAGTTCATTTCCTTATGGGAGAAGATAAACTTAAGACTCTTGTGGTCATATTAGACAACAAACCATTCACCCATCAAATAGTGCCACCACATCTTTAGAGAAAATACCACTGCTGAAAACTCTAGGTTATGGGTCGAATAGTTCTTCTCATGTTGCCTCAAATTCCATGAACCGTAGGTGATCACTGATCGATCTTGCATTAGGACACAACCTAGTCTAGTCCCTTATGCGTCATAGAAAACTACATACCTAACTCCCTTCTCTAGTAGTCTCAAGATGGGGGGCACTCTTCTTCTCTGCCTTAGCTCCTAGAAAATGTTCTGGTACTTCTCCATCCACACAAAGGTATTTCCCTTCCAGGTCAAAGCCGATAAGGGTGATTATAACCTAGAAAATTCAGGCAAAAACCTTTGGTAGTATCTAGTAAACCCCAAGAAACTCCTCACCTCGGTCACACTCCTAGGTGGCTACCAAGAAAGCACTGCCTCTATCTTCACTGTATCCACTTAAACTTCATCCTCTGAGATGATGTTTCCCAGAAAGTGGACCTCTCAAATCCAACAATGACTCTTAGAGAACTATCCATAAATATGGTTCTCTCAGAGTGTATCTAGGACTATCCATAGGTGTGTAGCATGATCCTCTTCTAACACCGATTACACCAAGATTTCATCAATGAAGACCACCACGAAATGATTGAGGTAAGGCTGGAAGATTATTTTCATGAGTCCCATGAACATTGATGGGGAATTCATCATGCCGAAGGGTATCACCAAGAACTCTTAGTGGTATATCCCCATCCTGTACCCGAAGCTGATGATATCAAAACCTATGGTTTATCTTCAAGAACCATCTTTCTACCTTCAGCTAATCTAATAGGTCATCAATCCTTGGTAGTGGATACTTTTTCTTCACGGTCACCTAGTTCAGGTGTCGAAAGTCCACACAAAACCTCAAAATCTTGTCTGCCTTCTTGGAAAGAAACACCGAGGATGCCTATGGTGAAACGCTAGGCCTTACGAATCCCTTATCTTGAATTTCCTCTAGGTATAACCTCAACTCACGGAGCTCTGTAGGAGCCATCCAATATGCTGGTATGGATATCAGTGTTGTCATGGGGTACAAGTCAATGAAAAATTATACCTCCCTATGAGGAGGTATACCCAGAACATCCTCAATAAAGATGTCTTCATAATCATCCACCACTATAAGAATGTGAGGACTCCTTTCATCCACCACACAATGGGTGAGGAAATCCAACTAGTGAGTGATCGGCTGCACCCTCCTCGGAGAAAGTATGTCCTATGCTAAAAGAGTTCCCTTCTTTTTGGTGAAGGAAAACCTGGTATTATCCTCACAGACACAATGCACTCTATGCCTAATACAGTTGATTTGATCATGAAATTTGGACAACCAGTACATGCCCAATGTGACATCATAAGGCCTCAACACCACTACTAGGAGATCCCAGCCGAAGCTCTCACCTTCAAGAGTAATCTCACACTTCTAGAACCGGTGTTTAATCATCAAATCCCCTCCCATAAGAGTCCTTAATCATAAGGATTGAGTCGAAGGCTCCACCGGAATCTTCAAGCCTTGAATGAGGTCTGTGGAAAGGAAAGAGTGACAGGAAACTATGTCTATAAGAACCGAAAATAAGGTGGAGAAGACATATATCGTACCTCTAAGCATCTCCAGAGCACCATGGTCATAGGACTCTACTACCTGAAACTAAGCCCGCCCCTATATACCTACTCCCTAAGGTTGGGGTAGACCACCTGGGGGTGGTGGTGGTGGTACCTAGAACTGCCACCCACCACATGTTGCTTGACCTGCTCCCCTACCACATCTGCCACCCTGAAGACCTCATCGCATGAACCAATGACTCTACCTTTGTGGACCCTAGACCATCTATTGATTGTCTGTGAGACATTTCGGGTAGTCACGATCCATGTGTCCCTGCCCACCAAACGAGTAGCATGCCCTACTCCTCTACTGACTCTCGCTGCCCTAGTGGCCTTGCACCATCGATCTTATGTCCAAGGGTCTCCCTTCGAATGGTCTGGCCCACTTGGACCTCTGGGTCATCTGTAGGATGCCTAACACGTATGAATCAACCACCTATCTCTTGGTGGTTGCTCCCACCATTAGTTCCTACTCTGCGAGGAAGCTCTCTACTAGTAGATCTCACTCCAGCACTCCAGACTGCACGAGGATGATGAGGGAAATCAATGATGCCCTGATCTCCCACTGAAGTACCTACTCAAATGTCTGATCCTTGAGGAAAGGATCTCATACTATATCTATAGAGTAACGGGAGAGGTCTATAAACCTCGCAGAGTACTCATCCACTAATATGCTGCCCTTTTGTGGGTGAAGCAACTCCTATATACGCAATGAGCGCAAGGTCAAGGGAAATAACTCCTCCCCGAAGAGCCACTATAAGATAGACTAGGAGAGTTTCACCTCATCATGAGTCTAAATCATCTAACTCCACCATCTCTCTACCTATCCCTAAAGAAGGCTTGCGGATAAGATCACCATATGGTCATGTGGTGTCCTCACTAAGCGGAAGAGTCATGTCATCGCCTCCAGCCATCCCTTAACGGCCTAAGGAATTGTCTCTCCCCTAAACCTCGGAGGTCTCTATATCTAGAACTTGTGAAATTCTTTGAGAATGTGTGCGTCCTCTACCAGTAATGCTGGTAGTAACTGGTGATCAAAAGGTGGTGGAAACATTGGAAAATTACCCAGTGGGGACATCTCTAGCACTGGTCTCTGAACCGATGCCTCATCTCTAGGTGGTCTATCCTTATGGTCACGTAATGGAATTAGAGTTGGTTGTTTGTATGGATTCATCCTAAAATAGATTAAGATGTACCACAATCAGCAGATTATACCTAGTGAGATGACTCTAATCCAAGAATAACATGAGGAAACACTCAATTCCTATATGATGAATGCAACCAGTGTTTTTATGTATAGATATAAAAGGCATAATTCAAGGTCATAGTGTATGGATACATCAGCCACCGTACCAAAATTGGAATCCCTAAATTTTAAAGTTGAACTTGAAACATTTTACACTACTTCCCAAAAACAAACAATAGAATCCCTGTTTTTGAGGTAAAAAGGACCACCTTTGATACCACTTTTTCATGACATGTCCCCTGAGGCCCATGTCGTGACTACCCCAAGCCCGCATCCTAATGGCTAGGGGATGGCGACTAGCATTGAAGGCATCAACCTACAAGTGGGAGAAATTTTCCTAAGTACCTGTATGAATGCACACACAACCACATCCCAAAATTTGGAAATGTAAACATGCATGCCACTAAACAACCACTGAGTAAAGGTATGAGTTTTAAGTCAAATGGGCCAGAATACAAACCCAACAAAAGACAAACTGAAAAATAGGAAAGTACAGAAGATCTCTAAAAATCTATCTACTACAATCCCCACCTGATGGGTAAGTGTAGAGTAGCTTCTTGAAGTTGTAGAAGCATGCTCCACATGCCTGATCTCACTGGGAACCACCAGGTACTAGGACACCAAGTACTCCGTTAAGGCAGTGGTTGTCTACACAGGACACAACACGTGCATGCATAGACTGTGCAGAGGTTAGTAACAAAATACTCAGTAGGGACCTCAAACCACAAAGGCGAGACGACAAAGCAATCAAAAAAACATGATCATGGAGTAAGAAAAATTACATAGGTATAATATAAAGTAATTTTAAAAAGTACATCATTCGTAGAACTGTACAATTTGGGTTGATGAGGTACTTATCCATGATGAGTACTAGTTATGTTGATTAACATAGTGTCACTTCCCTCGTAGGTCATCACAGATGATCCATGCAGGGTCGCTTCCCTATTAGGTCGTCACAGTTGATCCATGTATGGTCTATTGTAGTTGATCCGGAAAGGGTTGCTTATAGACGATCCACAAAGGGTCTCTTGTAGCTGATCCACACTGGGTTTCTTGTGGCTGATCCATGAAGATCCTCTTGTAGCTAATCCACGCAGGGTCGCCTATAGCTGATCCACATAGGTTATCTTGTAGCATGCTGGATTCTGGGAGAATATTATCCATAGTCTATCAATCGTATCCCAAATTCCAAGAAATCCTCCATAGATCATTAAAAAATAACTGCCTTATTACAGGGGTTCCAACATCGCAGACATCTCATCAAATGGATTCTTTGTTTTAATGTTACAGGCATTTTAGAAAAATAGGGTCTGAGTCCAGTCTGACCTGATCAGACCTACCTGAACCAACCTTTTCACGACCCATCCCTTGAGGCTCATGTCGTGACTACCCTAATCATGCCTTCCATAGTCCAGGGGCTAGCAACTAACACCGAAAGGTGTATTCCCTAAAAATGGGAAGGCATTGCCTTTATGACATGTAAAATCACAAAACTAAGCACAAAGCATGATACACGATCAAAGTAAAACTATATAGTAAATAGGGTGTGTAAAGAATGTAAAAGGGTCCAGAATAAAAGCCCAATAGTAAAGTACAAGTAAACTGAAATGTACAAGTAAAACTGAAAACAGATCCTGTGAACACCAGCCAATGATCCCACCTGAAGGGTAGGTACATCTCTCAAATGGTTGCCTCTGCAGTATGCCTCATATAAAGTACACCTCCGAGCTACCTCCAGTCTTAGTACCCTTGTCCATAGTCAGCGTTATCCATCGTCTGCATCAAACACAACAAGGTGCGGGTGTAACCCGTGAAGGTGGGAGTATAACAATACTCAATAAGGAACCCGATACCCCGTAGGTCTCCTAGAGTTCCACAAAGAAAATACCACAAAGAAAGCGCCCAACTCTACTTAGGTATATGCCAATACATATACCTAAGTAATCAAGATATACTCATATCATACATGTGGGAAGTATACCACGAAGGTAACACCAATAAGGTGAAGTATCACATAGAATAATCCCAATCATAAGCACAAAGTAAAGACAAATCACATCGGGATTTATTCTAGGGGTAGTAACAAGTAACATTATGAACACCTCAGATACTGGAGAAATCCTCCTCTATCGAGTACAGTGGCTCTACCGCGTCACACAGAGGCACTTCCCACTAACCTTGGACTGCTGAGGTACTCCTCATGTCGAGTATTGTGGGTCTCCCACGTCACACAGAGGTGCCCCCCACCGTGGGTCTGCCACATCACACAGAGGTGCTCCCCCTTGTGGATTGCTGAGGTACTCCTCATGTCAAGTACCATTGGTCTTCCACATCACAAAAAGGATCTCCCAACCATGGTTCTTCCGCATCACACAAAGGCACTCTCCACTAGGCCAGTCGAGTCACTATGAGTCGAAACGGTCAGCAGTCGTCAAGTCTCAGCTAGTCGAAGGGTTCCGTACGTATCGTGCTTGGGAGAACCGCTCCCCAAGCCATAGGTTATACCTCAACTTCCATGAAGTCCCATGAATAAGTAACCCAAAGGTCTGTATTTTCAAAAGGGACCCAACGCAACAGACGGTGCGTCAATTGGACTCCCGGTCTGTAAGTTATTAACGTTTCCGCTCCAAGGGCCCGGTTGGATTCGGGGTCCGATCCAACCTGGTCATACTCCAACCATATCCAAAACACAATTTGAGTATATCAAAATGACTTTCTTGATCTAAGGATTCTAGCTCCACAGATGGTTCATCAAACGGATGCCCTGTTCTCAAGTTATGGCCAAAAAGGTAATACTAGGCCCAGATGGGCTCGGGTCCGGTCTGACTCAGTCCGAGTCTGGCCTGGATGCCTTGGGCCTCAGTGGGCCCAGGCCGTGGTCTGGCCCCGACCGTGTAGGTGGCAGCCCGGCTCGGCCCGTGAAGGGTGAAACCCATTAGCACGGCCCGTTGGGCGGCTCGCGGTGCGACTCGCGGTGAGGCCTCACGGTGCAGCCACATGGTGCGGCCACGTGGTGTGGCCTCACGGTGCGTCCTGCACTGCGGTCCACGGAGGGGCCCGTGCTGGGGAGTCATGGTACATCCGCGTGGTGCGGCCTCACGGTGCGGTCCGCAATGCGGCCTGGCTGGTACGCAGGACCGCTCGGCAGTCCCGCACGATGCGGCTCAGCTAGTCGGAACGGCTGACCGGTCTTCCTTCCAGCAGCGTGATGACACCACTATCCACCTGCGTCCAGCTGGGTTCTAGCCATCTTCCACCTCCGCCACAACCAAGCTGTCACGGCCTCCTTCCCCACCAGTGGCGCGGATGCACACCGCCGCTCTGCCATGCGGCCGGCCAGTTTTCGGCTGCCATCCTGCCCCGCCGCAGCCAAAGGGCCACGACCTCCTCCTTAACCGATGGCGTGGATGCGTGTGACCCTTCCTTCCTCATGGTCGGCTGGGTGCCAGCCGTCACCTTCTTCCACGAGCCACTGCGGCTTCATTCCAAGCTTGAAAAAATATATGATTGCATATTCGCAATCCTTGTGTCGAGGACTTCACGTTCATATATCGTGCTCAGCAAAGCTCCGTATTTCCAACACCAATAAAAATTACAGGGTTGAAGAACACACAAAGAACGCGTGAAGAAATAAAAGGAAGAGAAGCAAGGTTAATGTGTGGGATGATGGCCATGTTAATTTGTCCATCATCGTCATTAATTTAGGAAATGAAGATTTGATAGAATAAATTTAACGTGTAAAAACCCTACATCAAGAACGATGGTGAGCGCGCGTTTGTGTAAGTGGGTCTGTGTTCACCATCCCCCGCAACTAGCCTCCAATGATGTCACTCATTTTTCGATCTCCAGTTCGTGGTTTTGACGTCGTTCGTCACCTCCTGCTGGTACTGGCTCCATCCTCAAAGGGTTTGGTGTCACTGCACTTTGTCTGCACCTCGTTGCTTGGTGAAGCAATGTCGACACCTCTCCCCAAGCTCAATATAAATAGGAGAGGGGGAGGGTGTGCAACATTCATGGGATTAATGGAGGCCCAATAATTAAGAACATTCCTAATTACCCAATGGTGCAGTTACATAGAATTGAAACGTCAATCCATTTATTGGCTTGACACGTCACTGGCCCCACGTTGCCGCTTGTCCGTTGGAGGAAAGAAATGAAAATAAAATAACAAATTTATTTTATTTAATTCTTTTAAAAATTCCCAAAACTTAACTTTTTCTCTAGACCTACTGTAGCCAAAGTGAAGTATCCCTTAATAGAATCTTGGCCCTATAGATTCAACAGTGTCCCAGATTTTTAATCCGAGCACTGGTTCAAAAGTTATAAAATGTCGTTCACGCGTTTACTAAACGTACCCTAAAAAAAGTTCAGAAAGTTATTAATAGTCATCCTCAACCTACATCGGTCGAGGTTAGGCTTTTCCTAAGTGAAATACGCCCCAATGAACCCAACGGTACTCTCTAATTTCATATCTGAGTTACTGTTTAAAAGTTATGAATTTTACAATAAAATAATTTTCAATTTATTATTTTATTTATGGCCAAAAACTAACTTTAACTGGTGGCCCGCACCGTCCAATGTTATTATCTGCCTAAAGAAAGAATACCCTCACGAGTTCAGCGGTGGTCTCAGATTTTTAATTCAAGTTACTGTTTGTGAGTTATAATCATTTGAAAAATAAAATAACATTATTTTATTATTTTATTTACGGTTAGCAATTTTTGGGTTTTCTCACAGCAGGCCCGCGCCGACTAAACTTAAGTCATTCCTAGGTTAAACCCATCATCCTTAGTGTAATGGTGCCTCGGATTTCTGATCCAAGTAACTGTTTATGATTTATTCCACTTTTTTAGTAAAAATGTTTTTGCATGCTAATTAAAGATTAACAAAACATCGACGGATCATTCTGGGAACTCTGGGCCTCAGAATCGTACGCCGTCAGATTTCACAGTCTCGAAATTATACCATATATTAAAAAATATAATACGGAAATTCCAGGACATTACATTCTCCCCACCTTATGGATTTACGTACCCAAAATACACAACATAAACTAAGGAAACAAATGGGGGTACAGAACATGAAACTGAACCTCCCACTCCCAAGTGCTCTCCTGGAGGTTCTTGTGCTGCTAGTGAATGCGCACCAGAGGTATCGACCGCCCATGAAGGACCCACTCCTGTCGATCCTCAAACTCCACTCAGAACTCCATAAAATTCACCCCATCATCAAATTCCAGATCTCCATGCTCGATAACATGTGATGGATCATGCACGCATCTCCTCAGTTGGGAAATAAGGAAAACATTATATGCCCCATGCATCTGTGGGGAAAGTGATAGATGGTATGCCACCTCGTCCACTCTACTGAGAATCTAGAATGTTTTGATGAACCTCAGAGATAATTTACCACCTCGTCTAAATCTCAATATTCCCCATCGAGGAGAGACTCACAAGAATATGTGGTCCCACTCCTAGAACTCTAAGGGTCTCTGTATCCTGTCAACACAAGAATTATGCCAACTCTGGGCATTTTTCACTTGCTGACAAGTGAGAAATCATGTTACAAACTCTTTCACTACTTCATTCATCCCTGACAATCAGTACTGACACCGGAGGTCCTGGTACATCTTACCCACTCTAGGATGTACCGTTAAAGGGGATGTATGGATCTCCCTCAACACCTCCTCCCGAAGAGCCACGGGTACCATGGTATGTCCTCTGAAGAAGACGGCATGCTCCCCACCTTCAGAAAATCCATCAGGTGCCTGCCTTGAAGATATTTGAGCACGTCGACCCTCACATTCAACGTCTCAAGCTATGAATCTTAAATTAGATGAAGAATTAGGAGGGTGACAGTCAAATATTGGAGGTAAGCTACTCCATCTCTATCCATGAAGGATATTTGTAGTGTGACTAGATGATTTGACACCTCACTCAATAGCTACTTACAAAACCTCTTGTTGAGTGTGTCTGCTATCACGTTCCCCTTCCAAGGAGTAAATATTATCTCGAAGTCATAGTCCTGAATGAACTCTGGCCATTGTTGCTGTCTCAGCTTATGCAATCACTTTTAACACTTCACCATCCACAGGAAGGGATCCCCCTTCTTTGTCAAAGCTGACAAGGGTGCTGCTACCCTGGAGAGTCAGGTACAAAATTCCAGTAGTACCTAACCAAAACAGACATCCCTCTCCCTTCGGGGAGGTAATCCTAGAAAAATCTTTTTAAAATATGTCTTTATACTCTGTCACTCCTATTTGGAACTGAAAACTGAAAACTCCTTCTACCATGAGGGTAAGTCTGGCCGACTCAAGAGTAATCGGTTGCACCCTCCTATGCATGAGTTTATCTTGTGCTATCTGGGTTTCCTTTTTCACCGACCAAATAAAACCACATTCCCACATTTTAGATAAACCATAACCTTTTATCCTAATAAAGTCAATATGAGTATGAGCTATGGATGTCCAATCATACCCAAACTAACATTATAAGGCCTCAACGCTGTCACCAAGAGGTTCCATCCGAAACTCTCACCTCAAGGATCAGATAACATAGTTGACATAAGTGTGATTATCGAGTCTCCTCCCAAATGTATCTCCCGACATGAGGGTCAAGTCAATGGTTTAACCAGAAACTCTAAGTATTGAACAAGATTCGTGGAAAGAAGAAATGATTGGTACCTATGTCTTTTCATACGGCGGCAAGTGGTAGACAAAGACCGTACCTCAAATCATTCCTAGAGCCCTTGGGTCACACTCCTTGACTACATGCAGCTACTCCCTTCCCCTGTCCTCCAGCTCCCAAAGCCTGGTGGGGACCACATTGAGGTGGTGGTTCTAACATGTCGAAATTTATACCCCTCATGTTGCTCTCCTAGATCCACTTCCACATCTACTGCCCTATAGATACATCTATCCCTATCACTTACTCATCCCAAAACATTTTACATGCCCAAGTCTCCAAGACTGGCATCGGTTTCCTGCTTTCCCACTATTAACATTCACTAGCTGCATCCCCTCATCCAAAGAATATTCAACCACAAAGGTTCTCTCTAGAACCCTAACATAAGTAGGAATGTTTAGAGGAAAAGTGTTGGCTCGGATGTCCCTAAACACATTCCTCTTAGAGGTTCGAGCCCTGAAGCACTGATAGAACTGTATTCATCAAGTACCTAGGATGGTCGAGACTCCTTGATGAATACTCAGCTACCAACATGTCGTCTTACTAAAGCTGTAGAATCTCTAGAGAACTCTCATCCCTTGGATCTTTATAGAAAATATCTCATTCTATAAGGAAGGTTATCAAGCTTATCCTCAGAGAAAAAAATTCACCTCTTCACAAGATTAGGGTAATCTAAACCTCTTCATCATCCTTATGAGCCACATAGAAGGCTCTCTACTGGGACCACCATTTGATCGAATAGTTCCCTGACTAGATGGAATCTCGACCACCTCCTCAAGTCAGTCCTTAGCCACCTGTGGGTCAGGATTTCCACGGAACCTAAGGAGTATCTGATGCTGAAACATGTGTAAGGCACTAAGCTTACATGGGTCCTCTACCAGTACCACTGATTTTAACTACTGACCAAGGGAAGTGATATAGCTGACACACTACCTGAAGGTAATATCTCGGGCAACGGTACACGTATCGAAGCCTTTTCACTAAGTAGACCATCCTCATGGTTACTCACTGGAAACGACTAGATTCTAAGATCACCATTTGTTCTACTGGTGTCTCAACTAGGTGGAAAACTCTAGCCATAGTCTCCAACCAGTCCTCAGTTTCCTGAAAATCTGACTCGCCTTGAATCCTCGGATGCCTATATCTTTGGAACTTGTGAAACACACTCAGTCGACTTGTATCCTCTACTGGTGGGGATGGTGTCAACGCTCGTCCAATGGGTAGTGGTTCTATTGGTACACCACCCGAAGGTGATAACGCCGTAATAGGGCCCTACACCGAGGCCTCTTCACTGAGTGGGCCGTCATCATGTAATCTTTTAGGAATCCTAGCTGGCTATCTTTATGGAGACATCCTGATAAGGAACAGGTGTGCCATGGTCATTAAGTTATACCTGATGAGATGACTCCAAATAAATCAAAAGAAAAACTTTTCAAAAACACACACAATAAGTGTTTTTGTGTGCTGAGTCAGAAATCGAAATTCAGGGTCCTGGTGTATGGATACGTCGGTCACCGCACCAACACTGGACTCCCCGAACTGAAAATCACACTCATAAAACTTAACACTATTGCTTCACATAAAAGACCAGAGTCCTAGTTCATTAGTAGAATCGAACTCCTCTGATACCACCTCGTCACAACCCATCCCTCAGGGCCTATGTCGTGACTACCCCAAGCCCACCTTCCATAGGCCAGAGGTTGGAGACTAGAACCAAAAGGCTTATTCCCTAAAAATGGGACGACATTGCCTTTATAACTTGTAAACTCACACAACTAAGCAAAAATCAGGATACAAGCTCAATGTAAAACTATATAGTAAACAGGGTGGGTATAGAAAGTAAAAGGGGTTAGAATACAATCACAACTGTAAAGTACAAGTAAACTGAAAAGTACAAGTAAAACTGAAAATAGCTCCTGTGAACACCATCCAAGGATCCTACCTAACGGGTAGGTACAGATCTCGAGCGGTTGTCTCTACGGTACGCCTCATCTAAAGTCCACCTCCGAGCTACCTCCAGTCCTAGTACCCTCATCATCAGTCAGCATTGTTCGTCGTCTAAACCGAACACAATAAGGTGTGGGAATAACCCGTGCAGGGGTGAGTATAATGATACTCAGTAGGGACACTGATACCTCATAGGTCTCCTAGATTTCCACAAAGAAAAGACTACAAAGCAAGATCCCAACTCTACTTAGGTATATGCCCATACATATACCTATGTTATCAAGATATACTCATCTCATACATGTGGGAAGTATACCACGATGGTAACACCATGAAGGTGAAGTATCACATAGCATAACCTCAATCATAAGCACAAATTAAAGATAGCTCACACCGAGATTTATTCTAGGGGTAGTAACAAGTGACATTCCGAACACCTCAGATGCTAGAGAACTCCTACTCTATCGAGTACAGTGGGTATGCCACATCACACAAAGGTGCTTCCCACTAACCTTGGACTACTGAGGTACTCCTCTTGTCGAGTATCGTGGGTCTTCCGCGTCACACAGAGGCGCTCCCCACCGTGGGTCTACCGCGTCACACAGAGGCGCTGCCCCTCGTGGCCTAATGAGGTACTCCTCATGTCAAGTACCATGGTTCTCCCATATCACACAAAGGCGCTCCCCACTGTGGGTCTGCTGTGTCACACACAGGCGCTCCCCACTGGGCCAGTTGAGTCACTCCGAGTCAAAATGATCAGCAGTCGTCAAGTCTCAACCATTCATAGGGTTTTGTACATATCGTGCATGGGAGAACCACTCCTCAAGCCATAGGACATACCTCAACCACCCCGAAGTTCCACAAAAATGTAACCCAAAGGTCTGTCACGTCAAAAGGGACCCAACACAACAGACGATGCATCAATCAGACTCCCGGTCTGTAAGTTATTAGCATTTCCACTCCGAGGGCCCGGTTGGATTCAGGGTCTAATACAACCCATCCATACTCCAAACTTATCCAAAACTCAAGTGGAGTATATCAAAAGAAATTTATCAATACAAGTATTCTGTCACTGTAGATGGTTCGTCAAACGGATTCCCGATTCTCAATTTATAGAAAAAAATGTAATACTCGGCCCAAATGGGCCCGGGTCTGGTCCGACCTGGTCGGAACGATCCGACCCGACCCGGTCTGGGTCTGGTTCGGATGGCCTAGGCCTCAATGGGACCAGCCTGCCGGGCCATGCTCTGTCCTAGCTAGTGAAGGGTGTGACCCATTAGTGCGGCCCGTTGGGTTCCTCACGGTGCGGCCGGGCTGGCACGTGGGACTGTTCGGCGGTCCCGCACGGTGCACCTCAGCTGTCCAGAACAGTTGTCCGGTCTTCCTTCTAGCGGCGCGATGGTGTCATCGTCCACCTGTGGCTGGCAAGGTGATGGCCGTTGTCCACCTCCGCTGCGGCCAAGTGGCCACGGCCCCCTGCTCCACTGGCAGCACGGACACGCGCCGCCGCTCCGCCATGCAGCCAGCCGATTGCCGGCCACCATCTTTCCCCACTGCGATCGACGGGCTGTGAACTCCTCTTCAACCGGTGGTGCGGACGTGCACCTCCCTTCCTTCCTCTTGGTCGGCCTAGTGTCGGCCGTCGCCTTCTTCCATGAGCCACTGCAACTTTGTTCCAAACCTGAAAAATTATACAATCGCATATCCGTGATCCTTGTGTCGAGGGCTTCACATCCATATATCGCGCTCTGCAAAACTCTATATTTCCAGCACCAATAAAATTAGGGGTTGAAGAATGCACCAAGAACACACGAAGAAATAAATGGAAGACAAGCAAGGTTAATGTGAAGGACAATTGGCATGTTCGTTTGGCCATCGTCGTTGTGAATTTAGGACCTAAAGATTCAATAGAATAAATTCAACGTGGAAAACCCCTACCTCAAGAACGATGGTGAGAGCGTGTTTGTGGAAGCGGGTCTTTATTCGTCACCCCCCAACTATCCTCCAACGACGTCACTCATTTGGCGATCTCCGGTTCGGGGTTTCGGTATCTCTCGTCACATCCCACTGGTACCGGCTCTATCCTCCAAGGGTTTGGCCTCACTACACTTTTTCTCCACTCCGTTGCTCGGCGAAGCAGTGCCGGCACCTCTCCCCAAGCTCCATATAAATAAGAGAGGGAGAAGGTGTGAAATGTTTGTGGGATTAATGGAGGCCCAATAATTAGGAACCTTCCTAATTCCCTAATGGTGAAGTTACTTAGAATTAAAATCTCATGTCGTTTATTGGCTTGACTTGTCACTGGCCCCACATTGCTGCTTGTCCGTTGGAGGAAAGGAATGAAAATAAAATAACAAATTTATTTTATTTTATTCTTTTAAAAAGTCCAAAACTTAACTTTTTCTCCAGACCTACTATGGTCAATGTAAATTCTCCCTTAAGTGAATATTGCCCCTATGGATTCAATGGTGTCCTCAGATTTTTAATCCGAGCACCATTTCAAAATTTAGAAAACGCCGCTCACGCGTTTACTGAACATACCCAAAAAAAGTTCCGAAATTTATTAACAGTCACCCTCGACCCGCGTTGGTCGAGGTTAGCCACTATCTAAGTGAAACACACCCCAAAAAAACCAAACGGTACTCTCAGATTTCTAATTCAAGTTACCATTTAAATGTTATGGATTTTACAATAAAATAATTGTCACTTTATTATTTTATTTATGGCCAAAAAATAACTTTCAACGGTGGCCCGTGCGGGCCAATGTTAGTATCTACCTAAAGAAAGCATACCCTCATGAGTTTAGTGGTGGTCTCATATTTTTAATCTGAGTTACCGTTTGTGAGTTATAAGCATTTGATAAATAAAATAACTTTATTTAATTATTTTATTTATGGTTATGCCATTTTCAGGTTTTCTCACAGGAGGCCCGTGCCGACTAAACTTAAGTCGAGCCTAGGAAAAACTCGCCATCCTGAGCACAACGGTGAGCTCAGATTTCTGATCCGATTAACCTTTTAAGAGTTATTCCACTTTTTCAGAACAACTGTTTATGCGTGCTAATTAAAGCTTAATAAAACTTCAACAGATCATTCTGGGCACTCCGGGCCACAGAATCATGCGCCATTAGATTTTGCGGTCTCAAAATTAATTCATATAATTAAAAAAATTATATAAAAAATCCGAGACATTTCAAACCTGGCCCGGTTCTGACCTAGCCCACTGGGCTGCAAGTCTAGCCCACTTCCAGCCTAACCCGCTTAGCTGGGTGTGGCCCACCATAACTAGCTCGACCCGCCTTTGAATGGGCCGGCTCCTCCATCCCAGACGCGGCTATGACACATCTATTGCGCACTCTAGAGCACCAGGTGGCGATACCTTCCCAGGTCAACTAGTCCGCATAGCGGACTTGGTTTCTCCACACGACTGTGGCTTACCGCATTTCTAGGTCACATTGTGTCCCATAATTAACCACCAACCCGAGCATCGGTAGCTCCTACTGCACTACTATGGCCTGATCTAGACGCGGTCCTCCTCGGCATACAGCCCAGTGCCCACGGCCACCGCCGAGGGACACCACCGACGCCTTTTGCGGACTATCAGGTTCACTTCGATGATCTATTCCTCATGTCGTCTACACCTTCGACCTTCATGGGATACCTCCTTCCCTACCAAGGCCTTGAATCCTCCTTGCTTCCATTTTGAAGGTGCCTCCATGAATAATGCACAATAACACACAAAGGCAGAGGGGCTGGGGACTTGTTCGTGTTGGCCCACACCCTCCGCGTTAGAGGTTTTAAAACATGGTAAAGAAGATTATAGTTCTATAAAAATTTATCCCTATACAAAACCCCAAGAAACAACACCTTCCTGGAAGAATGAATGACTGATGGATCAATATGTTCATGGGTTTATCTGTGTTTATTATTTTAAAAATAATAATGGGGAAACTCAGAATAAAACAAACCCCTACTTGGAGAAGGTTCTTCATTGGTGTTGATCCGTTTGAAGTTGTGGGTGTTCGTCGATCTCTGATCTCAAATCTGTTCTCCAAGGTATCGTTGCCGCTTTCCGATTTGTCGGTGTTCTTCATTAGATAGAAAATCCCTCACCATCCATCCTTCAGATAAATTTCCATCTCTCATTCTCCAACCTGTAAACCCATTAAAAAAAATAAACGCATCACAACGTTTCTGTTACGTTGTTTCATCACGTCATTACGCTGTTTCATTTATGAAACAACGTACCTATTACACTTAAATTTAATAAGCCTAAAATATAGGATATTTAATGTGACTCATCATCACCTCATATTCACCACTCAATGGTGCCGAAAAATAAAATAACTTTTTTTTTTCAAAAAGTCCAAAAATTATCTTTTCCGGTCGACCCTTGCTGGTCGAAGTTAGGTCCTTTCTAGGTGAATCTCGACGTTCTGAGTTGAACGGTACACTCATATTTTTGATCTGAGAAACAATTTAAAAGTTATAAAAACAAAATCTCAATCTTAATTAGAAGAACTTTAAAAAAAATTCAATATCCTATTCCGGGTACACCGGGCCTTAGAAAAAGGTTTCGTCTTAACGCCTAGTCTCGAAATATTACAATATAAAATAAATTATATGGAAATTTAGGGACCTTACAAAATTTTCAAATAAAACTTTTTTGTAAAAAAAATTATGTTTAAAGAATATTTTAAATGATTTTCAATGTTTCATTTATATGTTTTGAAAATTATTTTTTTTTAAATGGATTTCAATGACTTCAATGCTTTTTTTATAAATTTTCAAAGTATTTTCAATGAATTTTTTTTTCAAAAATCTTTTCATGCCTCGTTTTTAAAGAAATGGTTCTCAAAAAAAAATTCAATCATATTTTATATGTTTTAAATTGTTATTTTTTTCAAAATTATTTCAAGATTATATTTTAATGGAAAATGTTTTCAAAATGATTTTAAGAATATGTTTTATATTTTCAAGGAAACTAGTTTTAAAGATTCCTTTATATGTTTTAGGTATATTTTTAAAAAAAATACCAAAAGGATTTATGTTTTAAAAATAATATTTCAAAGAAAAATTGATATTTTCTTCAATAAATGTTTTTTAAATTTGTATCAACATTATTTTACATATAAGATGACATCTATGGGTTTCACTTAGGCCTTTCTGGGGAAATGATTTGAAGGGTCCATTTATTATTTCTTTGAATGGTTTATGTCCTAATGGATAATGTTAATGAATGACGTTACCATTTCATAGGTTATATATTCATGAAACATGTTTCTCTTCATGATTTATAAGTTTATGAAACCCGCTTCTTTTAATGGGTTATTATTTTAAGAAATGATAATGAAATATGTATATTTTCTATATGTTGTGATATAATTACATGTTTATGACACACATTTCATTTCATGGGTTTTGATAACATGGATTTTCATGATCTAGTGGTACACATATGTATGATTTTATTATGATATGGGTGAGAACTATATCCCACTCTAATGAATTGGGTAAAAATTTGTTTTTTAGAGATATAAATTGCTGGAATGGGGAGTGAACTCAATTTAGTAAAGAAAGTTTTTCTCTATGATAGTCCTAGGAGTAAAACATGAATAATAGTATGGTCATGTGAGTATAAAATGACTACTAAGATGGAATGGGGAGTTATCCCATACTACCAAAACAATCATGGTAGAAATTCTATGACTACTACATAAATCATTTTATATTCTTATATGGATACCAAAAATTCTATTTCTTATTCCTATGTTATTTTTTCATGTATTATGCTCTTTATTCCATTATAATTCATTTATTATGAAATACCAATAATTATTCCATGATTCATGTTTATGATCTTTGATATGCAAGGTATGATCATAATTTTTTCTTTGATGTTCTCATACCCTTATGCTCAAGTTAAACTTATGTATCTCCTTTATTTACCCTTACTAAGGCATCTGATCTCACCCTTTCTTATGTTTTCTTTCCCTAGTTTATGAAGAAGGGTTTTAAGTAGAAGTAATAAAGGGGAATAACATTTTGGTAAACATTTAAGATCATTCACCTAGTTATAATATTTTATTCTATGTTTCCAAAGACACTAAAATATTACGGTCATTGGGCATGTATTTTTATAATGTGATGATTATTCATCTAAAATGATTTAATATACAAGTATGTTAATGATTCTTATAAACTATACTAGAGGGTGGTTTGTATGTGTTGAAGGGAGATTGGGATATGGAAGCTATGTGAGATATACCTGAGATGCAGAGGCTTGGAAGTGTGATAGCTCAGACAACCAATAATTTACTAGATGTTCTGGGGTTAAGATCCAATATTTTCCATCCTATAGTGGGGAATTTATGGGACATCTTTACTGACGAATTTGATGGCATACCTCTAGTAAAAATGATAGAATTTACTATCAATCTTATTCTAGGGGAATAATCAGTGACAATTTATCATTATAGGATGGAACCTATGGAGCTTATGGAGATCAAGGATCAATTGGAGGATCTGGAGGATAAAGGATTCATATGCACAATCACTTCTTATTAGTGTCCACTAGTCATTTTTTTTAAAAGATGGATGGTATGCTCAGGATTTACATGGTTTATAGTCGATTGAACTAGATCGTGGTAATGAATCAGTATCCACTACATATAATATATTACCTCTTTGATCAGCTCTGAGGAGGGAATGTGTCTTCAAAGAAATATTTGAGTTTGGGATATCATCATGTGTGTGTCAAGTCATCAAAATTTCCTTGTATAGATTTCAGGAGTAGGTATGGTCTTTACAAGTACATGGTTATTTCATTCGGTCAAAGTAAAACACCTACTATGATTATAGCTCTTTTTAATCGATTTATCCCCCCATATCTAGATTCATTCTTTGTAGTATTTGTTGAGGGAATGTTATTTTATTCAAACTCCAAACATGACCATTAAAACTATCTTGAGATCATTTTGAATACAATGATAGATCATTAGCTCTATGTTAACCATAGAAAATTCCACTACTGGTTTCACAAAGTCTACTTCCTAGGTCATATCTTCTCATAGTCATGAGTTTCATTAGAGATAGGGAAAGTGAGAGATGTAGTTTCTTATGAGAAGCCCAATAATGTATTTTAAATTCATAGTTTCTTGTGGATACCCAGATATTACAGATCATTGATCCAAGATTTATCATTCCTTACAACATCGCTTATGGGATTGACATAGAAAGGTGTGAAATTCATATAGTCAGAAGATTGTGAAGCATCCTTTCCAGAGATAATGGGAAAATTGGATTTAGCACTTAAACTTATTCTTCCATTCCAGTAAGTAGTTATAGTATATACTATGGCACATTAAGTTTTCTAAATGGATCTATTCTGATAAAAAATGAACGAGTTATGGCGTATGAGTCTCATCAGCTGAGGCCCCATGAGCAGAATTACCCAACACAAGACCTTGAGCTAGTTTTTGTAGTTCGTTCTCTACGTTGATGGAGACACTATCTATTTGGAGAGATTTTTGTTGTATTAATTGATCAAAAAATACTCAAGTACATATTACACAGTGATATATGAATCTCAGATAGTGTAGGTGGGTTGAGTACCTATATTAATTTTATTTCTTGCTTGCCTATGTGTCTGGTAAAGGAAATTATTTAGCTGATGCTTAAAGATGACAGAATCAGACACGAGAGGTTTAGGAGGCCATTGGTGAATGGAATCTCATTACCTTATTCTCAGATATTCAAATTGAGGTTCAGGATGACCATGGTCAGGATATTGTTTGATCTATAGTGATAATCTTTACTCTTCTAGACAAGTAATGGTGGTTTATCTATCTGATCCAAAGGGCCATTTTTTAAGTGAAGGTGTCTTGGATGATGATTAATCTTATAGTTATACTATGGATGGGGATGATGCAATATAATTACATGGGTTATTATGGGCACCAATATAAATTATAGAGGGGATGATGTGGGAATTCTATTCCTCAATATGGTTGGGTCACCTTGGTGTCCCCAATATGTATTGGGATATATGGTTCTGGTAATGGTAGCCTAGAATGAAACATGAGATTACTGGCTTCGTCATTTAGTGTTCCAAATATGAGTAGGATAAAGAGAAACATTAGAGTCTGGTTGGGAATTTACACCCATTTTCCATTCTTTAGTGGAAAATGGGATGATGTTTCTATAGAATTTATGATTAGTTTACTCAAATAACATCGTGGAAATAAAATAGTGTATATTGTCATTGATCTTTTAATGAAGCTCACACACATCTTACTTGTGTGAGATACATTCATGATGGAAGATCTAGGGAGGATGTGTGTAAATGAAGTTATACATATTTATATATATCCTCTATCTATCATTTTGGATAGATACTATTGTATTACATCACAATTATGGTCAAGGTTGCAGAAGGACTTAGAAATGAAAGTAATTTTGAGGATGGCCTATAATCCAAAAACCAATGGATAGATAGATCATATGATTCATATGCTATTAGAAATTATATGTACACATGTACATGACTTTGGGGGTTCTTGGGAGAAATAGATTCTCCTCTTTGAGTTTGATTATAAAAATATATTTTAATATACCATTGAGATGTATTCTAATGATTGCATATATGGTTAGCCTTCCCTTTCACCACTCTATTTGCTAGAGGCATGGGAGGAAACTATGATTTGACCTAATCACTCATAGGAGAATATAAAGGAAGTATAATGATAAAAAAGTGCATAATGACATATCATTCAAGACAACATCCATATTCCAACTGACACTAGTGACCTCTTGAGTTCAATCTCGGAGATCAAATTTTCTTGCGAGTCTCACCCAGGTTAGGCCATATATGTATTCTAAGGAAGAGAAATCTCTCACTGGGGATATTTTAACCCATCATGGTTCTCAAACAGATTAGAAAAGTGGAATTCTAGTTGGATATTCCTAAAAAATAGCAGTCAATGCAGGATTTATTTCATGTATCTCATATTCTTAAATATCATTAGGACCCATCACATTTCTTTCAGCCTGATGAGGTTGAATTATATTTGCATGCTTCCTTTGAGGATTACCCAATTCGTATTGTTGATCAGAGTGTGAAGAAACTCAAACGTAGGCTTATTTTTTCGTATGGGTGATTTTTTAGGATGACCGAGTACAGGATGAGACTTGGGGGTATGAAACTAACATACGAGCTCAGCTTCCTAAACTCTTTGCTCATGATACCTATTTACCATCATAATTTTAACATGGGGATGATTTTATTTCCGGAGTTGAGGTTGTAATGACATATATTATCTTAATGGTATGGATCATTTTTCTTCAAATTAAATGCTTGGTTTAATCTTGGTATATAACCACTATGACATATGGATGGTCCCAGAAGCTTCAAGAGCTTATTTTGAGCCCAGAGTCCTAAGAATTGTGAAAAATGACTAGGTCCCATGGTCAGTAAAAACCGTGCTGCCCAAACTATACAGTCTCTTCTAGTTGTGCTTATAGAAATAATGGTATGGTAGGAGCTTCATGGTTTGTTTAAAAACATGAAACTCCAGGAGCATGAACATTCATGAAACTCCATAAATATTATAGTGGTATTTCATATGGTTTTTCCATGGTTAGGTAAACCATTCACCTTAACCATGCAGGGATAATCCTTAATCAGTGAATTGTGCACGATTGATGCATGGTTTGGTCAAACATGCATCCAAACCATGTTTCCCTATATTTTAGAGTGAAATTAAATTCCCCCCTCATTTTACTTTTAACCCTATTTTACTATCTTCATTTTTTCTCCATCGGATGAAATTCATTATTCTATCTTTTGGATTATCATCCTCCTCAAACTAGGAATTGAGTTAACTCAAGCATCTAAAGTCTAAATCAAGATTCATTGGCAGAATCAAATCCATATTGGTATGATATATGATCCTCTCCCTTCCTATTTCAGTTTATATTTATATCAATTTCACTGTTTAGGTTTAATTTATTTTTCCATATTTTGTAGAATTTGGACTATTTCTATAATTTCCCTATACCTACCTAAATTATAAGGCTTCCAACAGATGAGGAGTAATTATAGACCATAAGGTAGGTGGTCTCATCATTTATTGCAAAAGATTCAGTGTTTTAGTAGCTTTATGTTGTGTCACACATTGACATTTTTCATGCATCACCTTTTAATTGAGTTCTTCATATTAAATTGATCAACACACCTTGGTATACCCATGTTGATCCATGTTTAATAGGTTAGATGATGTTGACCTTAGTTACGGACACCCCATAGGTGTACCAATCTATATTTTTCATTTATATTAAATTTCTTAATTTCATAGAATACCTACTAAAAATTCGGTTTATATTGTAAATGGAATTTCCCCTATTAAATAATTGTTTAATAAACCCAAGTAACCTCCTAAGTTCTTATCCCAACTTATAATTTCAATTTCCCATGTAGGTAATTTCCTATTTTCACCATGGGATGTTATTAAATGAATCTTGAGCCTTATAAATTGGATTTCTATGTTTAGTGAATTAAATGGATTATATGAGATGGATTTTACATGATGAATCACTTCCAATAAATGAATTTAAATTTTTGAAATGAAATGAAGTGACATGGACATTCGTATAATTGAATCTTTTATTGATTGATTAATATGAATTGTAATATATTATCGGAATTGGACTTGACTAATAAGATACAAGAGAGGTAATGACTTGTTCCTTATATAATAAATATGAATATTCTTTGATATAGGAAGTGAGATTATGGTAAGGGTTCATTTGGTGATGATGGTTACACACCCCCTTAAAATAGGTGTTGAGAATTATGTATCACACCGCTAACATTATTTGGACAGTGGGAATGGCACACCCCGTCCCTTGTTCTATTTTTGAAATGATGTCAAAAAAACCATACTATGAGTCAAGAATGACGTCTCTCACTCTTTATTAGATATAGGGAATTTACCCTTCTTTTTAAGCTTAGTATTATGTAGACTGTTTATGGATGAATGTGTTACACACCGATCTATCCAGTACCTAGTATTCCAGGTATATGGCCAACTAAGTCTCCACATACATGGATCATAAAGGTGGATTAAATATATAACTAAACTATATATATTATTACTATATATATAGTGATTGGTAAAACATAAATTCTAGCCTAAGTCGAAGTAGGTAGAGCCTCTGGGTGTCCTGTAGGAACCTGGGATGGTGGTTATTTTTTATTCAGCTTTGTTAATTATTCATTTATACATATACACTATTAAGTTTTGAGATCTTCTTAGATTACTTATAGACATCATTGGTGGTGGAGTACTATGCTTTTATCTGAAAACCTTCCCATGATATATTTATTACCCGAGAAGATTATATGATTGTACGAATGTATAAAGGAAATCACCTTACTTCAGATACTTGATATGCATTGCTTATATATAGATAATATGACCAGAGGATATATCATATTATTGAGATGATAGTGGTGTAGTTTTTTTCCTTATTGAACTTTTTATTAGAATGACTGTATCTTATTTTTCCATGTTCTCATTTTGTATATCAATGTGCCATGTATCCATGTATATAACATTTCCTAGTGGATTTTAATTATTATAATTCAATTATTCAGTTACATATTCTTCCACTACTTATTTATTCTTTGTATTATTCATATGCTTCTACTGTTGTATGTTTCTGGTTGTATCTATTGTGCCACTCTAAAAAGAGGGTATAGTCTCCCCACCATAAAACCTTTACCCCTCACCGCCAGTCGAATGCCTCTGATGTAAGGGGAGGTATGCCTAAGGCCACATGACATACTGGCTCAGGGAATGTCTAAGAACACAAGATTTTATAAAAAATATTCTTTTTAATTTTATTAATGTCTTGTGTTGTACGCTACACCAAAAGGAGCTTGCACAACACACATCCTTGACTTGCCTTGCATTACACGCAATCGCGACCTTCCTCGATAGCGTGTGTAATACGCAATACCGAGTTTCACTAAACAACGATATGCTATTAAAATATTATTAAATCTAGCCGTTATGAATAGTAATAACCACTTTTTGAAATTTTATAAATTTTATTTTTCAAAATGGACTTCATTTTTGGACTCAGAATATCGAAATTAGCCTAGGGTGAAATTTTGGTATTTTTCTGAAAACATTCAATTTTTGATGAATAGTAAAACCACTAAGTGGTAGGTTAAAAACTGAATTTTGCATAAAACGTAATTTTACCGCTTCTTTGAATGGAATTTCAAAAATCCAACAGACACGGTTGATGTCAGTAAGTAAAATGTGGTTCAATGAGATAAAAATAATTTTTGGTGAATAGTAACTTTTTACCTTTTTTACCGCGGTTAATAGTAAATTGGGTAACTAAGGGTAAATATGATATTAATATTATCCTAACACATGTCCTAATTCTATTGGACAAGTGTAATTCGACCAAAAACAAACTTAGGAATAAAATATGACCATTTAGGCCCACTTGGATTAGATTAGGACATTTATTATTAATTTATTTAAAGAAGGGTTAAAATAGTTAAAATCAAAGTTTAATAAGTAAATCATTTTTAATATGGGGTTATACATAAGATAAATTCGATTGTAAATATTCATTAGAAATCTAAAATGATTTCCTACATGATGGTATTTTATTTTTAATTTTTAGACATCAAATAATTTAATATATTTATGACACAAAGATGATGCAGTAATTATCTTATTAATGAAATATTGACATAATTGATAATATAAATACCAAAATAAATGTAATTTAAGACTTTTTATGAATTCCACTAATTTTCTAGGTTACTATGATATATTATTGTTGATTTAATCAACTTGGTTCGAACATAGAATTCTGTTATGACTTTCACAAAAATCATATATCAAATAGTGTCAAAATTGACACAAAATAGTTTTGAAATCAAATATTATATTACTAATTGTTATTTTATTCCTAAAAATCTAAGGTTCGGCCAAATGACTTAGATAAGGATATATATATTAATAATAAACAATTTGGGGTTCTTTTGGCATGTTATAGTAAGTGTATTAACCATATAGTGAAAGAAAACAAAAAGACATGGTAAAAGTTAAATTATTTAACTTAGAGTTAAATCTAATTGATAAGGTTAAAATAATACCCTAAACTTGTCTAAATCCTATTGGTTGATAGGATTTAGACCCATCCCCACCTTAGCTTAGAAATAAGACCCTTTGGAGCCATTATAAACCGATTTTGACTTTAATATAAAATAATATTTTGAGATATTCCTAAGGTGCCCCTCTCCTCCCTTATAAAAGGACACCTCCTCCCCCTCCTCCTCACACCAAATTGAGCACTCAAGCTCGGCCAAACCCTGCCATTTTCTCCTCTCCAATTCCCTAGAATAATCCTAGAGGTCCTGGTCTTCTTCAAAGACCAATCTTAGTTCCTTAAGTGGAGAATTCAAAGAGGCGTTCCAAAGAAGAGGTAATATCCATTACCGATCTTTTCAATTTCTTTCTTCTTCCACTTCTTCTTCTTAGGTTGTTTCATTATGAAGTTATAACATCAGTATCACTCATATACTGATATGTTATTATAAGTATGAAACAACCCTATTTCACCATCTATCCATCCTACGGAAAAAGAAATCACCGCGCGTGCGTACGTACGGAATACCGTCTCCACGCCGTGGTGTAATCTATTTTCCACCACCACCTTACATGGATGGGTATAATGGTGTAAAGAATAACTATAAATAGTTATTACAACATCATATTGATTCTGATATATTGTATAATCCACTCCAATTCAATTCAATATTTATGGAAATGATATCATCGCTCGTGCGTACGTACGGACTACCGTCTCCACGACGCGATGAGATTCATTCCTAATGATTAACCATTCATGAATGATTATAAAGTATATATAATAAGTACTAATGAAATATATGACATAATAATGATACTGGATTTATGTATATATATATATATATGTATGTCATCTACTTACTTCCATTCAAGACAATAAGGAAAGAAAAACAGCGTTCATGCGTACGTACGGACTACCATCTCCATGAACGGTGTTTTTCATTTTATTTATCTATCTATTATATATATATATATATACTGAATATATATGATATATAAATCATATTTTATATTCTGGAAGTAAGTAAATCATGATATAAGTAATAATGATGTCAAGAACAACAAGTCAAAACACCTACGATAAATGAAACGATTTACCCAAAACGCTTCTTTAACATGGAATTTACAAAAGAACAGGTAATATAATGTCATAAGTGAACCATATATGATATCATAACAATGAATATGATTCTGTAATAAGTCAATGACATTATTTAAATCATTATACAGGAGGTTCGGACACATACGAAGCAAATCGGACCTAAGGTAAGGGAAATATCACAATCTCATTTTTATCCGAGATTGTTTATTCGTAAGTATTTATTGGGGTGTATTTTATCATCCACATCCATGTTTCCTCAATATGTAATATTATTTCCATCCACCTACAATTGTTTAAATCCAATTTTACCCTTTGGTGAATTTTAGTAAAAGATAAGAAAGGAATCTTTTGTCGTTTTTCGTACGAGGTACTTTTTGACTTTTCCGACAAAAGTAAAAAGAATGTTTTTTTTAACTTATACGGCATGAATGGATTTCTAAAACATTATTTCCAAGAAGATTCCTTTACAAGTATTCAAGTTTATTTTTAATCAACTTCTTTTAGTTTAAAATTTTATGACATGTTAAGAAAGGAAAAGTGTTTTTGAAGTAGAAAGGATATTTTCCTCAAGAATGAAGTTCAAGTATTTTATCAAAATTATTTTCCATCTAAGATAATAAAAGGGTTCTGTTTTTATCCCTATTATTACATGGTTTTGTTTATGTTGTGATGGAAACATTTTTATGAATTCCTTTATCTTATATGAATTGTTTTATGATGTCATGTTGTTTAAGAATCCCATTTTTATTACATGGGTTATGCGATGATGTATGATTTATGATTATGTGGCACACATAAGAAAGGATTCATTATAAGATGGGTGGGACCTATATCTCCCTCCAATGCATTGGGTAAAGATTTTATATCTCATGAGATAGACAGGGCTGGAACGGTAGGTTATACCGATTCAGTGAAACAGGACTGAAACGAGGGTTACTCGATTCAGAAAGGGACTTTGTCCACTAAGATAGTCTTGGAAATGAGTCATGACTAACAAGAAATGATTCTCTATGATTATGTGTGAATTCCAAAAAGTTTCATGTTTTAAGTTATGATTATTGTGATTACATTTCACTGCCATGATTTATCCCATGTTATGAAATTATGCTCTCTTTTGCAGGTTAAGATTTCCAAAATGTTATGTTCTTATGAATACGATGTGATTGATATTTCTTTTGTTTACCCTTACTGAGCATTTGAGCTCACCCTTTTATGTTTTCTTTTCCCCAGGATAAAAAACAAAGGTTCTAGGTAAAAAAAAGGGGAAGATCTTTATGGGAGATATTGAAGATCTTTCACCACGATCAGAAGATTACGTTCTGAGTTTCCAAAGACACTAAACTATTACGATCCTTGTGTGTGTGTTTTTGTTATGTACTAAGTATTCCACAAATGTAATGTAATGTCCATGTAAGTCAAGATACGGGTCTCTACAGTTGGTATCAGAGGAAAGGTTTAGTCAACCTTTGGAAACTAGGATGCGAGAACTTTAGTGAGATCCCTAGAGATATTTCTAAGGTATGTCTAGGGATGTCTCTAAGGTTAAGTATACGTATAGGTTATAGTCCTAGAATTGCTCTAACGATCTTAGAATTTAACCTAAGATGTTAGATATTGAGGGTACTACCCCTTTATTATGTTGTTTTCCCTAGCATGATTTTTGCCTCTCACACTATTCTTTTGGGGTTTTAGATGATGGCTGGAACCCGAAGGAACCGTGTTGATCAATGCAATGGACAATGCAATGATTGTCCCCCTGAGCAATCAAACGATATGGGAGCTGGAATGCAAAATCTTGTAGCCATGCTCACACAACTTTCTCAAGCTATGAATCAAGCAGGACTTCCAAACGAGCAAAGGAAGGAGCAACATTCTGTTGAATCCTTCATGAGGCAGCGTCCGCCTTCTTTCAGTGGGTCTACTGATCCATTAGTTGCTGAACAATGGATTAGTACTACTAAAAAGATATTTTCAGTTCTTCAATGTTCTAAACATGATAAAGTCATCTTAGCAGTATATCGTTTGGAAGGTGAAGCTGATCAATGGTGGAATCTTATCAAGAATACGAGGCAAAGAGATGAAATTGATTCCATGGAATGGGACGAGTTCAAGAACTTGTTTTTCAGTAAGTACTTCCCTCGTATTCTTCGAACGAAGATGGAGAAGGAGTTTCTTGAACTAAAGAAAAAGGATGATGAATCTGTTGGTATATACGAAGCGAATTTTACAAGACTTGCAAGGTATGCATCTGGCATTATCATCCAACCTGAAAGTAAAGTTGATCGATTTTTCAGTGGCTTAAAACCAAGTCTTCGAAGGGCATTAGCTATAAGAGACTTCAGTAGCTATGAAGAAATTGTGCATTGTGCTATCAAGGTAGAAATGGAAGTTGGTGTTACATATCCATCTCATGATTTTGACAAGAAACGAAAGATGGAGTTCAAGGAGAAATCTCAAAATAATGGTGAAAAGAAGATGAATGTTTCCTTATGCAAAAAGTGTGGAAAGAAGCATGGTGGAGATTGTCTTAAAGGGACTAGAAAATGCTTTAAGTGTGGAAAAGAAGGTCATCGAGTAGCTGAGTGTCGAAGTAATGTAAAAAGTGATTCTAATGATATGAATAAAGCAAACAATGCAGAGAACACATCACCAACACTTCAATGCTTCAAGTGCAAGGAAATGGGGCATTATGCTAATAAATGCCCTAATACAAGGGTTAGTGATGATCGACATGAGCAACCGCTTAAGGCAAAGGACAAAGGGAAGTCACATGCGATCACTATTGGCGATGTTGAATATGACAACGATGTGGTGGAATGAATAATTGTTTATGTAATGGGATTCCAAAATAATGGTGTATCATGGAATATTGGAATATTTATGTATTGGTCTAATGTGGTATTCAAAGTGATTGAGATATTATGCGCATAATGAAGGGAAAACGAGAAAATGAAATGTTTAACAGTATTCATGAGCTCATGATTGATATAAGGACTAAGTGATATCATGGTTTGAGTATATAGAATTTTGAGGATTTTGGTATGTGGAAAGTGTTAACTTTTAACTGCATTCAAGTTTTCACTAAGGTTCAATGGGTATTTAAGAGAGTACAAGATTAAGGCCTTTAAATGTTTGGAATGTGTCCAACAAGATATATCTTATGATATATGGGGATCAACGATGGTATTAAATCTCTGGTAATCGTTTTCACTATGTTATGAGAATGGACTGCAGTATTATGGATAGGACTAAAGATTGGAATGGATTATGTTGGACATAAGTTAGTATTGTTTAAGGATAGAAGTTTTTTCGATATTATTTATGGGATGCAGGACGGGCGATAGCCCATCGCTTCGGACAAGGCTGTGGGAATCGAACCCACAACCGAAGTGCGACTGGCCTTTATCGCCTACCACTGGCCTATAGGAAGTCCCTGTTTAGTAGAAACTAGTTTTATTATATTAAGCAGTATGATATATGAGGTATAAGTCCATTTTAGGAACCATATATGATTAATCTCACTATAGATCGACTTATGTATATAATTTTTGCTAACCTTTTGTTTGAGACAGATGGAATGACCCGTCGTTCTATCACATGATCTGCTAACACTTCACGAATAACAAATTCAACTTCATTTATTTAAGAGATGAAGTGGAAATTGTTCAAGGCACGAACAACAGTGAGATTGTACCAAAATAAAGTAAGTATTTATTCTAATTCAAATTTTCAACTTTAGGGAAATGATCTTGAAAACAAAAAATGTTGTCCTAGTGATCTTATACCTGATGAATCGGATGGTACCTTAGATCGTCACAAATTTATGGATTTGTGATTATTGGCTTTTCCATAGCCATGTTCTCTACCACTCTCCATCAGAACATGATGGTTAGATTTCTCTTCCATATCCATATTTTCACCTATGTGGAAACCCAATGATTAGTTTATTTGGGTAACCGTTACGTTTCATACTTTTGTTTTTAAAGATTGGTTTTGATATTCTTTTTTACGATGTGGGTTTCTATTAAAGAAACTTTCAAATAGTAAACCATTTATAACCCTGACGAATTTCGAGGGCGAAATTCATTTTAAGGGGGGTAGAATGTAACAGCCCAAGATTTTATAAAAAATATTCTTTTTAATTTTATTAATGTCTTGTGTTGTACGCTACACAAAAAGGAGCTTGCACAACACACATCCTTGACTTTCCTTGCATTACACGTAATCGTGACCTTCCTCGATAGCGTGTGTAATACGCAATACCGAGTTTCACTAAACAACGATATGCTATTAAAATATTATTAAAACTAGCCGTTATGAATAGTAATAACCACTTTTTGAAAGTTTATAAATTTTAATTTTCAAAATGGACTTCATTTTTGGACTCAGAATATCGAAATTAGCCTAGGGTGAAATTTTGGTATTTTTCTAAAAACATTCAATTTTTGATGAATAGTAAAACCACTAAGTGGTAGGTTAAAAACTGAATTTTGCATAAAACTTAATTTTACCGCTTCTGTGAATGGAATTTCAAAAATCCGACAGACACGGTTGATGTCAGTAAGTAAAATGTGGTTCAATGAGATAAAAATAATTTTTGGTGAATAGTAACTTTTTACCTTTTTTACTGCGGTTAATAGTAAATAGGGTAACTAAGGGTAAATATGATATTAATATTACCCTAACACATGTCCTAATTCTATTGGACAAGTGTAATTCGACCAAAAACAAACTTAGGAATAAAATATGACCATTTAGGCCCACTTGGATTAGATTAGGACATTTATTATTAATTTATTTAAAGAAGGGTTAAAATAGTTAAAATCAAAGTTTAATAAGTAAATCATTTTTAATATGGGGTTATACATAAGATAAATTCGATTGTAAATATTCATTAGAAAGCTAAAAAGATTTCCTACATGATGGTATTTTATTTTTAATTTTTAGACATCAAATAATTTAATATATTTATGACACAAAGATGATGCAGTAATTATCTTATTAATGAAATATTGACATAATTTATAATATAAATACCAAAATAAATGTAATTTAAGACTTTTTATGAATTCCACTAATTTTCTAGGTTACTATGATATATTAGTGTTGATTTAATAAACTTTTTTTGAACATATAATTCTGTTATCACTTTCACAAAAATCATATATCAAATAGTGTCAAAATTGACACAAAATAGTTTTTAAATCAAATATTATATTACTAATTGTTATTTTATTCCTAAAAATCTAAGGTTCGGCAAAATGACTTATATAATGATATATATATTAATAATAAACAATTTGGGGTTCGTTTGGCATGTTATAGTAAGTGTATTAACCATATAGTGAAAGAAAACAAAAAGACATGGTAAAAGTTAAATTATTTAACTTAGAGTTAAATCTAATTGATAAGGTTAAAATAATACCCTAAACTTGTCTAAATAGTATTTGTTGATAGTATTTCGACCCATCCCCACCTTAGCTTCGAAATAAGACCCTTTGGAGCCATTATAAACCGATTTTGACTTTAATATAAAATAATATTTTGAGATATTCCTAAGGTGCCCCTCTCCTCCCTTATAAAAGGACACCTCCTCCCCCTCCTCCTCACACCAAATTGAGCA
Source organism: Viscum album (assembly GCA_963277665.1). Taxonomy (NCBI): domain Eukaryota; kingdom Viridiplantae; phylum Streptophyta; class Magnoliopsida; order Santalales; family Viscaceae; genus Viscum; species Viscum album. The sequence goes on from OY728165.1 coordinate 1,042,188,351, forward strand.
CTCAAGCTCAGCCAAACCCTGCCATTTTCTCCTCTCCACTTCCCTATAATAATCCTAGAGGTCCTGGTCTTCTTCAAAGACCAATCTTAGTTCCCTAAGTGGAGAATTCAAAGAGGCGTTCCAAAGAAGAGGTAATATCCATTACCGATCTTTTAAATTTCTTTCTTCTTCCACTTCTTCTTCTTAGGTTGTTTCATTATGAAGTAATAACATCAGTATCACTCATATACCGATATGTTATTATAAGTATGAAACAACCCTATTTCACCATCTATCCATCCTACGGAAAAAGAAATCACCGCGCGTGCGTACGTACGGAATACCGTCTCCACGCCGTGGTGTAATCTATTTTCCACCACCACCTTACATGGATGGGTATAATGGTGTAAAGAATAACTATACATAGTTATTACAACATCATATTGATTCTGATATATTGTATAATCCACTCCAATTCAATTCAATATTTATGGAAATGATATCATCGCTCGTGCGTACGTACGGACTACCGTCTCCACGACGCGATGAGATTCATTCCTAATGATTAACCATTCATGAATGATTATAAAGTATATATAATAAGTACTAATGAAATATATGACATAATAATGATACTGGATTTATGTATATATATATATATATGTATGTCATCTACTTACTTCCATTCAAGACAATAAGGAAAGAAAAACAGCGTTCATGCGTACGTACGGACTACCGTCTCCATGAACGGTGTTTTTCATTTTATTTATCTATATATTATATATATATATACTGAATATATATGATATATAAATCATATTTTATATTCTGGAAGTAAGTAAATCATGATATAAGTAATAATGATGTCAAGAACAACAAGTCAAAACACCTACGATAAATGAAACGATTTTACCCAAAACGCTTCTTTAACATGGAATTTACAAAAGAACGGGTAATATAATGTCATAAGTGAACCATATATGATATCATAACAATGAATATGATTCTGTAATAAGTCAATGACATTATTTAAATCATTATACAAGAGGTTCAGACACATACGAAGCAAATCGGACCTAAGGTAATGGAAATATCACAATCTCATTTTTATCCGAGATTGTTTATTCGTAAGTATTTATTGGGGTGTATTTTATCATCCACATCCATGTTTCCTCAATATGTAATATTATTTCCATCCACCTTCAATTGTTTAAATCCAATTTTACCCTTTGGTGAATTTTAGTAAAAGATAAGAAAGGAATCTTTTGTCGTTTTTCATACGAGGTACTTTTTGACTTTTCCGACAAAAGTAAAAAGAATGTTTTTTTAACTTATACGGCATGAATGGATTTCTAAAACATTATTTCCAAGAAGCTTCCTTTACAAGTATTCAAGTTTATTTTTAATCAACTTCTTTTAGTTTAAAATTTTATGACATGTTAAGAAAGGAAAAGTATTTTTGAAGTAGAAAGGATATTTTCCTCAAGAATGAAGTTCAAGTATTTTATCAAAATTATTTTCCATCTAAGATAATAAAAGGGTTCTGTTTTTATCCCTATTATTACATGGTTTTGTTTATGTTTTGATGGAAACATTTTTATGAATTCCTTTATCTTATATGAATTGTTTTATGATGTCATGTTGTTTAAGAATCCCATTTTTATTACATGGGTTATGCGATGATGTATGATTTATGATTATGTGGCACACATAAGAAAGGATTCATTATAAGATGGGTGGGAACTATATCTCCCTCCAATGCATTGGGTAAAGATTTTATATCTCATGAGATAGACAGGGCTGGAACGGTAGGTTATACCGGTTCAGTGAAACAGGACTGAAACGAGGGTTACTCGATTCAGAAAGGGACTTTGTCCACTAAGATAGTCTTGGAAATGAGTCATGACTAACAAGAAATGATTCTCTATGATTATGTGTGAATGCCACAAAGTTTCATGTTTTAAGTTATGATTATTGTGATTACATTTCACTGCCATGATTTATCCCATGTTATGAAATTATGCTCTCTTTTGCAGGTTAAGATTTCCAAAATGTTATGTTCTTATGAATACGATGTGATTGATATTTCTTTTGTTTACCCTTACTGAGCATTTGAGCTCACCCTTTTATGTTTTCTTTTCACCAGGATAAAAAAGAAAGGTTCTAGGTAAAAAAAAGGGGAAGATCTTTATGGGAGATACTGAAGATCTTTCACCACGATTAGAAGATTACGTTCCGAGTTTCCAAAGACACTAAACTATTACGATCCTTGTGTGTGTGTTTTTGTTATGTACTAAGTATTCCGCAAATGTAATGTAATGTCCATGTAAGTCAAGATACGGGTCTCTACAGAATGGGTTAAGTGGACCCCGATATAGGATGCAATAACTTTTCCATAAATTTTACAAATATGAAAAATTTTGTATAGAAAGAGACAAAATTTTACCCTCTTTCTTTTAAATATAAATTTTGTGTTCATATAGGGAAAATAATGTTTTGAATGAATATTAGTGTTCATTTTTAGAATAAAGAAAATAATTTATTTTTTTTCATTAATTTCTATTTTTAGTAATTATATTATTACCTTAAATTCATATGAAATGCCAGCGTCTAAATTATTTAATTAATAAAAATATAAAATAAATGATATGAAAAATATTAGAAGTAATATAAATTAAAGGAATTATTCTATTATATAAATATTGTTAATAAATATGTCTTTTTATACATGTTTGAAATGAATATAATCATGTAAAATTAGTTTATTTGTATTTTTAATGTCAAATTAATTGAATAGTATCAAAATTGACATTAATGCTATTTCATAAAAAATAATAGTTCATTAAATGATTTAAAATTAGTAAAAACTATATGTTATTAGAATTGATTTTTAAATGTTTAAAAATATCATATATGGTCAATATATGGATATATTTTTCTTTCAAATAGTTTATGTTGACCCCTATAGTGAAAAACTTTGTTACAATAGTATGGTTAAAATAAGGTTTTTTCATCTTATGTTCACTTATGTAGAAATTAATTTTACACGCACAAGTAATTTTATTTTATAAATTTGTGACATTTTAATAATTATTGTGTTCAAATTATATAATAATGATCAATTTATTTTTTACATTAATGATAAATTACATAGGTAAAAAGACTAGTTACTATAGTTAAAACTAAAATTTTAAAAGTATGGAAACTTAGAATTTGAGATACAACTTGATTAATACATGTGTTTTATGTGTGTGGTGGAGATATTTATTGTCCATATCATCCCTCTAATACTTCAATTATTAGTTTTTTAGGAACATGGTATGAGAGTGGCTTCCCATTATTGAATAGTTTTGGATATTTACAAAATAACACTCCTCCATAATTATAAAAGGGCCCTCCCTCCCTTAAATTATTCACACCTATCAAGTCATTTAAATCCACAAAAACCATACCAAATATCTCAATAATACTAGTAAAAACATTATAGAGTTTTTTTCTTCCAAAAATTCTAGTCCAAGTTTCATTAAGAGATGATCAGAAGGAGGTTTCTCTAAGAGAATGTAATAATTTGGATTTAACTCTATTTTTTGTTTCTTATTTTATAAAATTTTATTATTTCATAAAAAAATGATAGAACATCAGTATCTGAATAATATTATGTTTTTATTATGTAAATGACATAACAAATATCCATATCCTCATTGATTAAGTATTTAAAAAAAATCTATTATGTGTAAGACAGACTACCGCCTCACAAACAGATTTAACTAGTTTTCCAAAATAACCTTTCATGTTTAGATGTAATGGTTGGGGAAATATATATATATATATATATATATATATATATATAATTTGTTATAAAATTATACTAATTAATTTTAATGTCATAGATACATTCTTAATTACATTCTGCTAAAAATATTATAATGTCACTCATGTGTATGATGGATTTCCACCCCGCAAAGTGATCTGATTCATTATTCACATATATTTTATATGGAAGGTAATAAGGATAAATTTAGTAAATATATGTGATATGTATGACACTAAATTGATTCTGTTAAATTTATATATTACTCACTTCTTTACCCATTCATCCATTAAGGAAATGATAATTTCACTTGTGCATACATACATCCTTCTATTTCCACAAAGTGATGCAATCTATTATCCATGATCAAATTTCAATTATGATTATAAATAATTATATTTTTAAAATAATGATATTTAAAACATTAATATAATTCTTTATATGATATAAAACTATAATATGTAAAATAATCAAAACATTCATGTCAAAACATGCATGAGAATACATCATAGTTAACACCCGAAAGAATAGTAATATTGAAGTATTATTAATTAACCAATGATAAGAAATTATTAAATTATCATATATGATATTATAAATATTAATATGGTTCTATTATAAATTAATAACATGTTTATAGACACAATATAGGTGCTTAGATAATGTTAAACTAAAATGGGGCATGAGGTAAGGTATTTTTTTCTCAATTTCATTTCATTGAGGCATATTATAAGGTTATGCACCTAGATTATTCTATATGGTTTATATATGATCCCATTTCAATATAAAATCATGAATCATGCATACTTAATGTGATATTATTTTTCAATTTTATTTATTTCATCCAAGGTGTTTTGACATGAAAATTTCCAATTCGTATAGATTTCTATAACTAAATTTCATTTAATTGGGTTATATTACTTATTAATTTCAATTTATATTATTATTTTACATGTTTAATAAATTTTTGTTATATTATGTTATATTTATACTTTATTATTTTAATTAAATTTTAATCACATAATCGATTCACTAATTAATTCTCACATCAATATTGTGGTCTTTGTAAAAGTTTCTCCTCTCAAATTATCTTCTCTGGGATATATATCATCTTATACACATATATTATTTTATAGTGAGTATATAAATCCCATTTTATATTTTATATCATTAAAATATTTATATTTATAGTATATGAGGTTTTATTTTATTTTATTCCTTTCATGGGGTTTTTGATTAAAAAATTACAAAAGTGGTAAGTGATTTATAATTCAATCTCATTATAATCAATAATGTTTAATATTGATTTATCATTGAAGTAAATTATTTTATCTTTTTTTAATAAACCTAATTAATTTTATTATCCTCATATTGTTCATGACTCTTTCATGTAATAATACCATATTGATATTCTTAGTTTTTAATAAGATCAATATATTTTTAATAAAATATTACTTCATTTTACTCTTTGATCAAAAATCCTTTTTCTTCTAAATCCATATTTTATAAAAAATTACAATAGTTTTTAAAGTAATAGTTACCCATAATTATAATTTCTGGAAATTTTTTAAAATTAATATTCCTATCATTTTCTAAACAAGTTATTTTGGAAATTTTTACATAAATGTGAAAGGAGTCATTGTTTTTACAATACCCAGTATGAACTGGACCATTTGAAGTCATGAAAACTATATTTTATAAAGCATTAATTACATTTTTTAAAGTTTATTTTTTTTATAAATATGGGTTTCTTATAATTATGAAAAAAATTAATAGTGATTTTCAAATTGATAATTTAATTTTTGTTAAGAATGTTTTTAATGATATTATTATGGTATTTAAACTTTTCAAAACAACAAATCTTTATTTTACAAATAATCCACTAGATATATGTTGTAATGATTTTATCCTTATTCTTTATTATGATGATTTATGACCAGTTTGACCTGGTAAAGTATTGACATTCTCTTTCTCAATTAATTTATGTAATTTTTAACATTAAATTTAATTATTAACATTATTATTGGAGAGACAAGAAATAATAAACCATCCCAATCCATTAATTACTCTCAAAATGACCAATATACCTAGGGATAAACTTTAACTTCTTTTTAGATCATATAACCATATTTCATGTATAAATTTATAGCAACAACTTCTCACCAAAATCTTATTTTATATATGACTATTGATTGTCAGCATTAGTTTTATGTCGATTCCGTGATACCTTGATTTACTACAAAAAGTATCTAACCTACATTGAAATTAAATTATCGTTATTATGTCCTAAAATATTTAATTCTTCAACTTCATCCTAGGATGTTGTATTTTTTTACTTCATTACATAAAGTACTTCATAAATATTTATATGCACGTTTGATTTAAATTCATTATTTGAAGAAAACACAACAATAGGAAGGTGTTCATCATATCCAAAATTTAAATCTTTAAAAAGTGATTACAATATATCCTATAGGGTTATAATTTTCCGCTGACGTTGACAACCTTTTTATTATTATATTAAATAACTGAAGCACTAATCTATTTATAGATTACTGATGAATTATCTAAAACATTAATGAAATCCATGGATATTTAATATATATAGTATAATGTGCCACTCCATGCAATACTAGAACTTCCTTAATATATAACCTAGAAATTTGATCCAAAGGTAAATATTATTTGATATAAATGATGTGTACTAACATAGTAAGGTGATCAAATACAACTCAAATAACATTAAGTATTTTAGATGTTTTGTGGAGATAGATGATGAAATCTATGATAATTATTTATTATTTCAATTATAGTATAGTTACTTTTTGTAGAATCCACTTAGAATTATGTCTCTCATCCTTAAAATTTTGACATACCATTCAACAATAAGAATACTTTACAATATCAATTTTCACTTCGTCCCACAAGAAATAGCCTTTCATATCTTTATAAATCATCTTACTTCCAATATTAAATGAGAATGATATGATATGATACACATCCAATTTTTATTTATTCAGGTAAGTTATTTAAGTTACACATACTCAGTTTATGAACATTATCATTCAAAATAAATAATTGTTCAATTTTGGAACATTCATCAACTCCTTTGGTAGCTCTAAATCATGATTTTGTTAATATATATTCTTAAAATTCATAGATAGTTGAATAATAATTTTAGAAGGATAATATATATCCCCTAACATTAAGATTTCAAGGAGTATTCATTGAATATACATAAATATAAGACATTGTATAGTCCTCATAATAGATATGGTGGTACGATCCTTTTGACTCAAAGAACCAACAAACTTGGGTTCATTCCTAAGGTGGTAATCTATTGTGTAGTCATAATAATTAATAAAATAAGGCCATATTTTATGGAGATAATTCCACTCATTCTAGGTGAATATATAATTTAATATTATTTGATCAGTACATATGTCACACCTTTTAGAAAAATGATAATGCCTTAATATATTTATCTCCATGATTACCACTACTAACTTCAAATCATGTGTTAGTTAATTTTTCTCATGAATCATCAATTTTCATGAGGCATAATTTATCCCTATAAAACTATTCTTGAAAACACATCATAATCATTTTTTTGTGCATAACAATAAATCAATAACCTTTATATACTCTAGGGTAGTGAGAAAATAGGTTCACTAACAAACCATCGCTTCAGTTCTATGATATTTTTTCTCATTAATCTTTCTAAAGTAACATTACATCCTTCTTAGAAAAAATGGATACTGGATTATGTATCCTTGAGAAATCAATAAAAATTTAATGACAACATCCTTCCATTAAATTAAAAATATTGATCTTGGTCATATTTATTGGTTTGGTACAATATTCAACAATATCAATCATTAATGGATCCACCTATATACCCTCGATTGAGAATATATAAAACATAAAAAATAATTTATGTTTCTAGAATTCAAATAGTGTTAAATTTTTATACAACATCTAATTCCATAGGGTATTCAGTATAATCCTCATGTGATCATAATTATCTTCCATTCTATTAATAAAATATAAAAAGATCTTCTATTTTACCTACCACAATATGAGCATGTTTGTCACTAAAGATGATATTTATTAAATCCATTATTATATCGATGAAATTATTAAGAATAACTGGAATGAGTCTAAATTCATACTATCTATAACTCAAATAAAAGGCTATCCTACATATATATTCACTTTTTACCCTCAATTGACAGTACCAAAATGAATGAATGATTTTGGAAAAAAATTATATCCTCATAATTAATTATATAAATCCTCAATACATGGACAAGGATACTTATACTTGATAATGACATTGTTATGTTCTTGACAATACATTAATAATAACATTTATATATCTTTATTATTCATAAATACAATAGGTTTACCCTTTGTTGACACACATGTTTAAATAAATCCCTTATCAGGATTCTCCTGTAGTTTCTTCTTCAATTCCTACAACCCAATTAGGGAAATTTTATATGGAGTCTTAGAAATAGGTATTTCATAGTAATGTGTTCTATGAAAAAACTCAACTTCATGATTAATAGGAGTTATAGTATTCTCTTATATAAAAACATGAAAAAAACTCTTGTAAAATAGCTATTTCCTCAATTTTTTGTTTCTCTTCAATAATCTATGATAAATACAGACTTTGATAGGAATATGGACCCATGAGATAGACCTAACTTCCATTGGATGTTCATAATCATCCATTAACTGATAGAAAATGATCACATGATTAAAAATACCAAATGTTATTTGCTTTTTCTTAAACTTTACAAGGGATATATATATAGAGGAATATCAATTCTAAAAAATATATAAAGTTGAAATAAAGTATAAATAGTAATATTTTCATTGATTATATTTTTATAATCATTAACATTACATGCATAACTCTAGAGTGGAGGATATTTTTTCCTTAACCACCATGATCCACCTCAATGATTTTCATATCATCTACCAATCCTTGATTAAGGAGTTAGACACAGTATTAGATAATTAACTTAGATAATTCCAAATTTCTCCTTTAATTCCTTCACAGTTTGTATATATATTCCCTTTATTTCCACATATAATGTTTTTATATCTGTTTAAAATAGTATATTTGGTGGTTCTTCCCACATTATTCACATTATGAAATTTAAACATTCATTCCTCCAATATCAATTCCACCTAAAGATCCAATATTTTTAATTTTACTCTTATTCGATGTGAAAAGAAAATAATCTATTTTTATATTGTCAATCATGTATCATGAAAAGTGATTAGTCATAATCAAATGGTTATTTCTTCTATCTCTCAAATCATTAAGTTTTCAAATAGGAAATTTATTGAATTTTCCATCACATTCATTATAAAAATCATTTCCCCCAGTTCTATAAATTGACTAAACCAAAAAAAAACCTAGTTGAGGAAACCAAAATCATAATGGAAAATCACATAATAAATAAAATCACATATAGGATGCCTAAATTTTGATACCTTCTTTCAAATTAATGAAAACATAAGTGTAATCTTAGATATTAACTACTATCATCTATAAAAATCCTTTATAATGTTTTATAATGAATGTATTAGGTGAACAAATTGTATCCCAAAAAAATTCAAGCTAGGTATGTAGTCTTAGTCCCACTCACCATGCAACAGTGTTTATTGATTTAATACCCAATATGCCACATTTAGATTTGTTTCCCCTAGGTTCATTTGTTTATTGACCTCATCCACTTACTAGTATCTAGATAAAGATGAATTTTCAATTTAAACCATTCTCTACTATTTTCAAAAAACCTTTCTTCATAACCTCATTAAAATGAAACACATAAAAGGGTTAGATCAAATACGTAGTAAGGGTTAAAATATGATATCTCCATCAATGATTATAATTGGGAATAATAAAAAATAATATAATGGGGTGATGATTATAAAAAATAAAATCATACCCAATATGAAATATATATTAAAAAGAATCTTAAAATAATTCTTTTTTATTAAAAATAAATACTACATTATCGTGTGAAATTATCAATAATAATTCATGTCCTGTGAAAACATATCAAAATTATAAGAAAAAATATTTTGTAATTCACATAAAAATATAAAAACTATTTATTAGTCATGGTTAAATCCCATGACTAACATTTTGGGAAAATTACCATAATTGAAATATATACCCTATCATTTTCAACATTCTATTGGGAGTAACATCCATCTAGTTAACTTCATCATCTCGTATAATTTTATTAACTTCATCATATGATAAAAAAAATCAACTCCTTTATCATTATCAAATTCATTGGAAGAATATAATAGAACCACCTATACATAGATTAAAACATAACTATTGAACCCTATTTTATAATATAACCACCCATATTTTCTTTATAATGTACAAACTTGTCAGATCATCATAATATGTTTATATGCATGCATCAAAATCATGAAAACATTTATCATTACGTAAAAAAATAACCAATGTAAATAAAAATTGGTTTCATGAATATGTCATAATCATAAACCATCCCTTGAAGGAATAATACAGAAAATTTTTATCATATCCATAGAAAATAATTAGATATATAAAATAATGAAAATTCCTTTAAAATATCACTAGAACATTTCATGAGAAAAATATGATCTTAATTTTGAAATCAATTATTTAAAATCTTATAAGTTACAAATTATTAATGAAAAAAATTAATTATAAATGAGATAAGTAATCTTATAAAGTAATATTCAAGGAAAAATTATTCATAATGGTGAGGAATGAAGTTTATCTAGTGTGTGTTAATGAATAAATTATAATCACATTTTCGATTAAAACATAACTATACCTATTTCACCAAATTATAAGAGGATACATTTAAATTAAATAACATAATGTACAACATGGATATAAATGAAATTAATACATCATTGGATAATAATGTAATCATTCTTGAAATAATTTTAATAAAAATTATGGAATGGAAGAAATTCATTCCAACTAAAGAGGAAAAAGACGGTTTTTTTCATAAACAAATTATTAGTATCATAACTACATAAAGAGGTTTAAATGAAAAAGAAAACATGTAATATCATAAAATAACTATATATTAAAAAATAAATAAAATTTTAGAGAGTTATATCATATAATTATAGCATAAAGATATTTAAGAATAAATAATCTCGCTAAAAAATAGGAATTTGACATAAAAACGATTAAAAAAATTTATATTTTAAATATAAGGACATGTAAAGAAATAATAAGATATAAATATTGAATCCCCATAAATTTAATGAATATGGGTGAGTAATTCATTAGGCATCAATCACACCACATGAAATAATTTATATTACATAATATTAAACATATCTCATGAATTTAAAAAATAGTCAAAAAACACTTACCTAAAGATAGTATAAATTTTTAAGTGCTCTAAAATATCACATAAAAATTTTACATTTTTTATAATTCTAATATAGAACCAAAATAAGAACTGCAATATAATTCATAAATTACTTATAACATCTTATCACCAATTCCTTATCAAATGTTTCGTTATCATTATATTTTTGGGGTGCTATTATCTTCCATTTTAATGTATTATTTAGTTTATAATTGTGATAGATCATACCTTGTATATTGTTACAGGAAAATAGTAATGTTGAGGAATTTTTTGGAGTTGATTTTTAGGTTTTTGGGGGTGATTAGGAGGATAATGGAGGTTCCGATTCCATTTTTCATTGTGATGCAATGTGGATTCTAGAAGATGTTACATAATTAATTGGTTATGGAATGAACCATCAGGTTGAAATTTAGAGGATATATGTTCTAAAACCATAGACGTAGATTATATGGAATAGTGGATTTGGAGGAGGTTTGAGTGATACTATACTTTTATGGGTTAGTCGTGTCGTGGTGCTTTGGATGTATTATAGCCCTTCTTGGTTGGTAAAGGCTAGAGACTAGAGACCCTAGTGGCGGTGTGGAGTCTCGGGGGTTTGTTTTGAATGGATCATCTATTTTGGGGGTGTTTATTCCATGGATTAGTGCTTAGTAGTTTCCCCTTTCCAGTTATTACATGGATACAACTATGTTGTTTGGGTTGCGTTATGGTCTCCTCCCCTTTTATATAATCTTAAATGTGAAGATAAATGTGAAACATAGAGGGAGCCTTGAATAGACAATCTACACCTTAGAGAGGTTGGTTGTGTCTTAGTACTACCCAGTTTTAGGAGTTGTGTGATGTGGTTTAGGGGGCTACAATGTGGTATTATGTGATTATAGACACCTATAAATTCTAAAATCTACCACTAACTCTACGATTATTCTATGGGTTCTCTCATATTATATATGACTCAATTTCATCCCAATGTTCTCTTTTATCCCCTATAATAATTGACTTTCATCCTTGACATCATACGATCAATCCTTAGGGGTTTAAGTGAGTTCTCCTTTTTTCATTCAATTTATTTTATCTTTTTCATTGTCTAAGATTGTTTTTTTCAAAGGGGAAACTAGTGGTACTTGATTTTTATTTATGATAATATATTGAAAATAATTGTGTTAGGTTGATCTGAGTGTCCTTCATTAATTTTAGTGTTAGTTTCTAACTTTTCATCAATCCAACCATGCATAACATATCTAAAATAATTGTTTGAGGTAGGAAATCCTTTGTATTTCATAATGTGTATCGTGTGGGATGGGGTTATACTATTGTTAACTTTTCAGATGATGGTTTACATCTAGAAAATGATGATAATTAATTATATTAATTGAGATTGAAAGGTATGGATAATGAATATTTTGTTCTTAAATCTATTATACTATCTTCCTTTTGTGATTATACGAAAATAAAACCCCTATGAAAATAGTGGCCATTGGCAGTTTCTATTGTGCAGTGTTTTATAAGATGCGGAAGCTTGTTTATTCTAATTCATTGAAATCACCTCGAATAAATAGAAATTGGATAACCACTTTCATTTAGATATTTAATTGTTTTCCTCATGATTTATGGATTAGGTGAAAATTATCGTAAATAATGAAGTGTAATATTAGACCCCCCCATAATATATATTAAAGTCATATATTAATGTCATGTTCTTTTGTTTTTGTTATGCGACCATGCTATGTGGTGGTGAGGGGAATATGTGTTGTTTCATGACCTCGATGTGGGGTAGTTAGATGTTATAGTGTCGAGGTGTGATGGTGTTATGGGGTGGTGATTCTAATGTCTTGGATTTTCCATGTAATATTTTTAAATATTATATAGATTAATTTCAAGACAATATGTTGAGATGGAAATCCATTTTGAGGCCTAGTTTTCCTGTAATAAATGATTGAAATATATTGAAATATTAAATAGCATGCACAGGTAGTTTTCCTAAAAAAGAAGAATTATTTCTAAAAATGTGCTCAAATCAAAAATATGAAGGAACAGTTGCATTGGGACAGTGGATTTACCTTAGGCGCGACCTAGAATTGTTCAGTGTTGGTCAACTGTGAAAAGCAGTCCTATGGATTTTTAATGAATAAAAAAATTTAGAATTTATTTTATTTTTCTATTTTGTTGATGCAGCAACATAGTGATCGTTTTATTTTAAATATACCATTAGGTAGGGATACAAGTTTGGCTAATTGCCATTAATTCTCTAGAGGATCTGGAGGGGAAACCCTGAGGATTTCTCTTGGGGTGAGATGACACAATTGTGGATCGAAGATAGATGAACGTCATTCTTGAAAGATCTTTCCAGAGGAAATCAAGCTTCAATAACAAGCAATCCAATTCCCTTGTAGGATGTGTTATTTTGGATTTCCTTCCATGTTCTTATATTCAATGATGAACACATACTAACTAATGAACATGTTGATCTACGATAAGGTTGTACTTTGTGGGTTGGGTTTTAATTTCTGGATTTATGAGGTTTGATTATTTTTTTGATTATTGATCATTCTTATTGGAATAGATCAAGGATAGAATGAACAATAGTCAAATATCTTTCCTTGGATTATTTCATTGTGCATTTTATCCCATGTATTTTATATGTGTGTTATTATTTATTTCAAGCTTTCATGACTAATCGATCATTGCACCTTTGTTTCTTGGTACAATGGTCCTAAATTAAAGATCTGGCATTGGGAAAACCTAATGGAGGTGCGACAGTGACGAAAAATCACGAATCGAAGTGATTAATAAGAAACCGTCATTCAAGTGGTTTTCATCAAAATGGATCAAAAAGGTTTTTCAAGCCTATTAAAGGCCAAAAACACCAATATTTGGTGTTAGGGTGGTGAAACAAGCCTATATCTAGAGTTTTGTGGTGAATAGACCACTATAACAGGACCCGAGAGATCGACTGAGGCATTCGTAGAAAGAACCATGATTTCTAGAAAGACAAAACGAACATAGAGTGTACTCTTTGATTACATATCATGTGGCCCCCACTAAGTGGTGGCTAGGGTTTTGGGAGATAGATAAATATCACATGGCATGTGACCTCTATCACATGGTGTTATACTCTCCCCAAAGACTCGGTGTGTACATGGGATTTACACAGACATAGGGAGGAGTACATGAGTTTTATAAAGACATGAGTTGTTATACATAAGTATTATATGGGGTTTATGGGCATGGAGTGTGACCATAATACAAAATATTACCCCTTTATACATGTCTTGATTATCTTTTACTCTGTATCATGGACATGATTTTTTACGGTTCATTCCCTTTATCATTTTCTATGAAGTCATGTATGAATCATTTTTTACTCATAGGATTATTATCCATTTAATTGAACTTTCTAAATAGAGTTGTGGAATCCCATAAGAGGACTAGAGTAATATCCTCTATTAATTATTCATTCCCTAGGCAGAGTCTTCAGTATTGATCTAACCAAAATTACTGGGCGTCAATACTCTACTTAGCTGGTTAAACCAGATTGAGTTGTTAGTATCACCCCACAGCCCTGGATGCAATCCTAATTTGTGTATCATATATCTCTCTTTAGGTATATCATCGTATCTCTCTTATGGTGAGACCCAATGAGCAATACCTATCAGATGGACGTCATCAGTGCTTTCATACTCAGGAGTGTGTTCTCCTAGATGAGTGCTTTGTGGAATCTTCAAGATGAATCCCTAGTGTTGGTATGTGATAGTTGTGACTGACCTATAAACTACATGCCTTCAATTTATTATATCTAGATATTCTTATATATAATTTAAACATATACTTGTGTAGAGATGAATGTACATTCCTTAGTTATATTATTTTGTGGTTTTTGGGTTCCCTGCTGAGTAATGTTATACTCACCCCTACACATCTTTTCTAGCATGTCTCATGTCTTCTACATATGAGAGACCTTTTGATGGAGTCCTAGGAGGAATAGTACCAGACGGTGCTTTGTGAGATCAATAAGTATGAGGTGTGTTCCTATGGATATAGACATAAGTCTCTATAAATTATGTTTACAGGTTAGACTAGTGGTGTACAGACTTCTTTTGGTGGTCTTGTATTTGGTGAAGTTTCTCTTTACTTTACTTTCTTATCGTACTCTATTTGTTGGGATGTTGTGGTATGCATGAATTATTTTCTTTTTGTTTTTTTACATTTCGTCATTTTTTGGGCTTTGATATGGGGGCATGCGTACAGGTACGTAGGTAATGCCTCCCATGTTAGTGATATACCTACTTAGTGTTTTTCACTAGCCCTAAGCCTATTGGAGGAAGGCATGGGGAGTCATGTCATAGGCCCCACTTGGATGGGTCGAGACATAGTGGTATCTGGGGTGGTTGGTTCTAATTTAGGAGTAGGAGACTATGAGATTGGTTTGGGGCAATAGTGTTAAGTGTTTTCAGTTCGTATTTCAGGCCAAGGACTCCACTATTGGTGTGGGCAGCCAACGTATCCATACACTAGGAGTCTGACAACATACTTTTCAACTCAGTACATGAGAACACCAGTTTAAGGAAAATAATGGTACATGTATCATATAGTAATGAGTTGTTGTTTCCATATCATTTTTGAGTCAGCTCTCCAGATATACTCATTGACTATGGTACATCTTGTTTCGTTAAAGGATTCTTCCATGACACATACTAGCTTAGATTCAGCAGCTCGATCATGAGGATGACCCCCTAAATGATGAGTCGAAGATATAGGGACTAGTTCCCTAGATGTTACCTCCAGGTGGTGCACCATCTATACTGACACTTATTGAGTAGCACATGGTACCACCACTACTAGTAGATGAGGGGAGTAGGACAAGAACACTCCACAAGATTCATAGAAAGGTACCCCTCCAGTTCTGAGGTGAGCCTGACCCTCAGGCAGCTGAAGACTGGTTTGAGGTGGTGAACTGAGTTTTTTCCTATTCCTGACAACAGTAAATCAGATGGGTGTTCTGGAGATGAGACCTCTACTTGGATCAGTGGGGCGATGGTAGAGTTTGGCTATCCATAATCATGACAAGGTGAATATTTCATGTAAATTATTCGAGAATCTCTTGAGATATGAGTTTGGAATAGTTACGATGAGAGTTATATGTATACATAATATTTTTCAACTCCAGTAGGGTAGCTTGACAATGGATAATTATTCATCAATGTTCTCCAACCTTTCCAGGTATTCGATAGATATGGTTTGAGATAAGTACTTCAAGGCTCAGACCATCAAGCGAGGTCTACATAGAGACATTTGAGCCAACATTATACCTCTATAAATTCCTACTTATGTTGGGATTATTGAGCAAACATTGGTGGTTGAAATATTATTGTATGAGTATAGATATTTGGTGATAATAAGAAATGGATGAGATGGAGAAGAGACCTTGGCAGTAGGGAGTTGACTTCAGTCCCATAGACCTAGATGTGGGGGATATTTCAGGAGGAGGTCTCAGGATAGAGGATTTGTAGTTCAGGGCACCCAAGGTGGGTCCAGTCAGCCTAGGGAGAGGTGGTACTATTCAATCAATGGGGAGGGACATCTCACTCAAGATTGTTCGACCTGCCTTACTGCTGTGATAGAGACTATTAACATCCCACCGGGGTAGAGATAGTGACAAGAGAAGATATATCCATATAAAAACCGACATAATATAGGAGTTGGGAGTGTAAAAGGAGGTTGTCAAAATTTATATTTATAACCACCACCACCTCCAGGAGGTCTACACTAGACTCAGGGAGTTGAAGGACAAGGTCAGGAACAACTGCATGCGGTTGATAAATATGACCCCAGGGATCTAAGAATGATTTGAGGTATGATCTATATCTTTCCTACTGTAGATATAGTACGGATATACCCAAGTTCTATAAATTCCTTTCATTCCATATATCGTGTTTGGTACCATGAGATTATGGTTGAACCAGTAACTCAACCCTTACACATGTAGAAATATACGGGTGAAAACTTAGTGATCACAAATCTATAATGATAGTGTGAATTGACCCTTGGTGGCGAGTGTTTTGGTTGTAATCTCTTGGTGGTAGTGTCTAGGCCTTACGACATCATTCTTGGTATGGATTGGTTATCCATAGTCTACGCCTATATTGACTATTTTCGGTGAAGGGTGTTGTGTGTCTATAGTGATGGAATGATGTTTACCTATTTCGGTGAAAAGGAAACACATAATTCATAGGATAGACTCATGCATAGTAGGGTATAGCAGATTACTCATCATATGGATAGCTTAATACTCAGTGTAATAGATTTATGAGCCTCTAGTTTCTAGTGGTGGGGGCAGAGTATGAGGAAGTATTACCTAAATATGTTCTAGGATTACCTTCCTAGGGATAAATAGATTTTTTTATTTATTTACACCCAGGATGGCACCAATATCTACACCATCATATTGGACGGATCTCGTAGAGATTCTCAAGATGAGGGTGCAGTTGAAGGACTTGCATAGGAAGGGATTCATGAGACCCATATTTTCACCCTAGGCGGGCCTAATTTTGTTTTCTAAAAAGGAAGATGAGAGCTTAAGGTTTTGTGTGAAATATCGTAGCCTAAACCAGGTGACCCTGAAGAAAAAGTATCCACTACTAAGGATTGATGACCTCTTTGATCAGTTGATAGGGACATGATGGTTCTTAAAGGTTGACCTCATTTCAGGCTATCATCAGTTGTGAGTATGGGATGAGGATATACTGAAGACATATTTTTAATGTCATTACAGTCACTATGATTACCTGGTGATTACCTTTGGAGTAAACAACTCCCTAGAAGTTTTCATGGGACTCATGAATCATATCTTTCATCCATATATGGACCGGTTCATGGTTGTCACCATCAATGATATCCTTATGTATTCAGAATCCAAGGAGGATCATGCGAGACACTTAAGGATGGTTCTAGACATACTCTGAGAGCACCAAATTAAGGGGAATATCTCAAAGTTCTAATTTTATATTTAGGTTGTATACTTTCTAGGGAACATTATCTTAGCAGATGGGGTTATAGTGGACCTATCCAAGGTCGATGCAGTGTTATCATGGGAGCCACCTAAGAATGTGAAAGAGGTACAGAGCATCCTTGGGCTAGCAGGGTACTATCAGATATTCATAATTTATCTCTATAGGATTTTATCACCTATGAAAGCATTTAATTGAAAGGGATATACTTTTGTGTGGAAAGGGAAGTGCCAATAGGATTTTCAATACTTTAGGAAGAGTGTGATGAGATCTCTGATCTTGAGATTGTTGGAGGAGGGTGTCCAGTATATAGTGTTCTATGATAAATCAGGAACTGGGATTGGTTGTGTCCTGATGTAGAGGAAAGAAGTGATTACATATGGTTCGCACAAGTTTAGACCACAAGATCATAACTACAAGACTCATGATCTTAAGTTAGTTGTGGTAGTCTTCGCATTAATGATGTGTAAACACTACCTAATAGGAGAGTGGTTTATCATCTACTTTGATCACAAGAGTCTCAATTTTATATTCTCTAGAAAGGATCTGAAATCAAGATTGAGGTGATGGATAGAGTTCCTTCAGGAGATGAGATGGAATGTGATTCTGAGGCCCGGTGTTCCCGGAATAAATGTTTAAAATATTTTTAAATATTAAATAGTATGCACACATAGTTTTTCTAAAAAGGTGGAATAACTTGTATACAGGTTCCTGAATTAGAAATCTGTTGGAACTGTTTCATTCAGAGTAGCGGTTTTAACATATGTACGACCTCACATTGGTTGGCACTAATCAAGTATGAAAATTAGTCACATGCATTTTTAATGAATAAAATAAATTGAGAATTTATTTTATTTTTCCATTTCGTCAATGCAGTGACATGACATTGGTTTCATTTTTAATAAATATTTTGGAAAGGATCCTGTGTTAGGATCATAACCCAATAATTATCTAAAGGATATGGATAGGAAACCTTGAAGATTTATCTCGGCAAGCAATAATGGAACTATGGATTGAATACCAACAGACTCCGTTCTTGGAAAAAATCGCAAGCGGCAGACGATCTTAAATAGAAAGAGATCTAGTTCCTAGGTAGGATATGTTATTTTCAATTTCCTACCCCATTGTTAGATTCAATGAAGAATGCGAGCCGACCAATGAACAGGTTGATCCATGGTTCGGTTGTGCTTTGCAGGATGGATTTTAATTATAGGATTTATGGTGTTTGATTATTGTTTTGATTATAGATAATTCTTACAGGAATGGATTGGGCCTGGAAAAAACAATGTCTAAGGCTCATTCTTAAAATTCATTCATTGTGCCTTTTATCCCTTGATTTTTTCTATGTGTTTTTTTCATTCTTCTATGTGTTCACGAAGGATAGATCATTCCACCTTTTTTTTCATAGAACAATGATCCAAAATTCATGATCTAACATTAGCAAAACCTAATGGAGGTGCAATGGGGACAATGATGGATGAATTGAAGAGATTCAAAAGAAACCATTCTATGAGATGTTTGTGTTAGAACGGATCTAAATGGGTTTAAAATATGATTTAAGGCACGAAACACCTCGATTCGGTGTTAGGTTGGTGAAACAAGCCTAGATCCAAAGTTTCAAGGTGAACAGACCACTGGAACAGAACCTGAGATATTGGAGGAATGTGGAGAAATAACCATGATTTCTAGAGAAATATGATGAACATCGAATGTATAATGTGATTAAATGATGTTTTTACCCCACTAAATGGATGCTAGGGTTTCATGAGATAGATAAATATTACAAGGCATGTGACCCCTATCACACAATGTGTTGGATCTCCCTAAGGACTCGGTGTGTACATGGTATGTACACAGACATGGGGAGGAGTGAATGGGTTTCCTATATGATTTGTACTCCCACAAAAGTCTTGGCCTAGACCAAGTACATTAAATAACCCATGTAATGGTACCTGGAATAACCCATGTACTGGTACATGGGAAGAGACACACGGGTTTTCACCGTGTACTGCCACACGACCAGAGTACACGGGTAGACCCCAGATGGTCGGACACGTCATATGACTCCTTCTACATGTCATGTACTTCCTCTTCTACATGAAATTTTATAAATAAAAGGGTCATTGTACATGAGCATTACCTAGGGTCATAAGAAATAGTGTGTAACCCTACTACACACAGTTTACCACATTCTACATGGAATTATTCTCTTTTACTCTGTATCTCGGGAAAAGTTCATGAAATTTTGTTCCCTTTATCATTTTCCATGAAGGTATATGTAACAACCTGATATTTTATGATAAATATTATTTTTAATTTATTTGATGTCATGTGTTTTATGCTACAAAAAGATTATCTTGTGCTATACGCCACACTGTATTAGCTTGAAGTATACACAACACTATTCTTAGATTGTGTTACACACAATTTCAAGTTCATTTTATAATAGTCATTCTACGCAACATTGAGTGTGTATATATATATATATTCAATGTATAAATGAAATATGGTTGGATTCTGTTATATGAAATAATAAAGGATTTTTGCACAACACGCAACCCTGACTTGGCTTGCATTACACGCAATCGCGACCTTCATCGATAGCGTGTGTGGTACGCAATACCGAGTTTTACTAAACAATGATATATTATTATAATATTATTATGAACTGGCCGTTATGAATAGTATTAACTAAATTTTTAATTTTATAACATTATTATTCATCTTACACATTTTCTAGAACATGGTATAAGAACAAAATAAATTTTTCGGGTAAAATATGTATTTTTCAAAAAATGCAGTTTTGCCACCTTTTGATGGCGCACCCACTTTAAATCTAGTTTTTGACATGTTTATAAGTTCAATTTTACAAAATAAAATTATTATTTGGAATCAGGATATAAAATTTTTCCTTGGATAAATTTTTCATATTATTCTGATAACTTTTATATTTTAATGAATAGTAAAAACACGGTATATTTTAATTAAAAACAACTTTTTTCATCGTAATAACTTATGTGATTACATTATAATATTTAATGGTTTAAAAGTATAAATAGAATATATTTTTACCATTTAATATAATTTATGTCATTAGCCTCGATTTTACATTGAATTCGTAGGTTAAATAAATTCAATCTTTTGCAATGTTTTAAACAAAAACTCATTTTCTTTCGACAACAGGATTAATTTTAATTTAATTTCTGAAAAATCTGTGTATTGAATTTGGAAAAATGGATTCCATAATTGGAATCAGATGGTATAAATTATATTAATATACTACTTTTTATTTTTGGGCTTTATGAATAGTAACAACGATAAATTTTATTTACCATAGTAAAAGGTAAATTTGGTAATTAAGGGTAAATATAATATTATAAAATTATCCTAATAATTTTCTTAATACAATTGGATGATTATAATTTGTCCTAATTTATATTTGGGTTGAAAGGAAATCCATTAAAACCCACTTGGAGGTGATTAAGACCTTTAGTTTATTTTATTTAAAGGAAAGTGAAATATGTCTCACTCAACTTTAATAATTAAAGTATTTTTAATATAAGTTTATACAGAATATAAATTAGGTCATAAATACTCATTTGAAAGATAAAATGTTTTTATCTTTCATGGTAATATATTTGTAATTTTTTAGAGTTATTTAATTACCTTATTATCTTATACATTAATGATGCAGAAATTATTTATTTAGTGAAAAATCAATAATATAGTTTTTATTGAAATAGTAATACATATAAAAAGGCCCAAAAATCTAAACAAAACATATTATTAGTGTATATATAAACCCTAATCATCCATTTGCCGACTTTCTGACCATTTGGATCCTTATTAAGGTGATTATGACACTTATATTATTTTATTATAAATGATGCCAAAGTTGTCACCTTCATAATTTAATAAATATAATAATTTAAATATTGTGATTTTAAGATGATAAATTCGAGTAAAAGTATTATTGTGAAATTTAATAGATTTATATTTATTATAGGATTTTATTTTTAAATTTTATGCAACAAATAAGTATATTAAATAATTATACAAAAATGTTGTAGTAATTATTTTATTAAGAGATAAACAAAATAAATGGTTTTGAAAATAATAAAATAAATATTATATGAACTCTTTAATGTTCTACACTAATTTTCTAGATACATATGAACTTTTACGAATCTATTAAATCTTTTATTTAGAACATATCTTATGTATATCTTTTATTTAAATTCATGTAAATGAATAGTGTCAAAATTGACACTATTGTTATTTTATAAAAATAACATATTATAAAATTGTTTAAAAATCACAAAAATATTTAAAAATTATACTTTTAAATTTATATGGTATAAAATGTTATAAAGTATCCAATTATGGACAATTCACAACAAATAAGTAATTATTTGTTACAATTTAAAATTTAGAATGTTATTACCACAAATAAAATTAAATTGATTAAATAAGGATAAATCAAGTTTATAATGTTTAAAATAAATTCCTAACATGTATAAATTTTATTGGTTGATTATATTACAACCCTATATCATCTAATATTCGTATATGAGTCATTTTGGAAGTTTTTAATTGGGTTTTGGATTTAATATAAACTAATATTTCTTATATTTCCAAAGGTGCCCCTCTCCTCCCTTATAAAAGGGCACCTCCTCCCTCTCTTCCTCACACCACTTTGAGACTTCAAGCACGGACAACCCCTGCCAAATTCTCTTATCCACTTCCCTATAAACATCTTAGATGTCCTGGTCTTCTTCAAAGACCAATTTTAGAGCCCTAAGAGTAGGTTTCAAAGAGGCGCTTCAAAGAAGAGGTAATGTCCGTTACCGATTCTTTCAACTTTATTTCTTCTTCCACTTATTCTTCTTTAGTTGTTTCATTATGAAGTAATAACATCGGTATCAATAATATACTGATATGTTATTATAAGTATGAAACAAACCTATTTCACCATCTATCCATCCTACAGAAAACGAAATCACCGCGCATGCGTACGTACAGAATACCGTCTCCACGCCGTGGTGTAATCTATTTTCCACCACCACATTACATGGATGGGTATAATGGTGAAAGTAAGGAATATATATGATTATTATAAAGTTATATTTATTATTTAATATTATAAATACACTTTAATACAATTCCACGATCATGGGAATGATATCATCGCTCGTGCGTACGTACGGAATACCGTCTCCACGACGCAATGAGATTCACTCTCCATGATAACCATTCAAGAGTGATTATAAAGTATATATAATAAGTAATCATGAAATATATGAAATAATAATTCTACTTTATTTATGTATATAAATATTTACTTCATCTACTTAATTCCACTCAATTCAATAAGGAAACGAAAACAGCGCTCATGCGTACGTACAGCCTACCGTCTCCATGAACGATGTATTTATTTCCATTTATCGATCCATTATATATATATTACGAATATATATTATATATAAATAATGTTTTACATTATGTATGTAATTAATCATGATATAAGTAATCATATAAATAATTACAAGTTAAAACACGAACGACAAATGAAACGATTTTACCCAAAATGCTACTTTAACATGAATTTACAAAAGAACGGGTAATATAAAGTCATAAGTGAACCATATATGATATAATAACAATGAATATGATTCTGTAATAAGTCAATGACATTATTTAAATAATTATAGAGGAGATTTGGATACGTATGAAGCATATCAGACCTAAGGTAAGGGATAAATTTGCAAATCTCATTTTTATCCGAGATTGCTTATTCGTAAGTATTTACTGGGGTTATTATTATCATCATTGTCCATGTTTTATAAAAGTGTTTTCATATATGTTTAAAGTCATTTTATACCCATTTTTACTTTTACCCCATGGTATGGAAGGAATTTTTCTTTTGTTTACCCAACGTGGTACTTTTTTGACTTTTCTGACAAAAGTACGAGAAGAATGTCTTTAACGTATACGACATGAAAGGATTTCTACGGTTTTATAAATCCTTACTTTCATGAATCTTCCTCCAAAAGATTTCATGAAAATTTTAAACAAAATTATTTTCTTTTAAAATTGCATGACATTTTGTGAAAAGAAAATGATTTTAAAGAAAAAAGGATATTTTCCTCAAGAATTCATTTCAAGTGTTTTATCAAAACTATTTTTCATCTAAGATGAAATTATTTCATATGTGTATGTTTCAAGTATCATGTATCTATGATTTACATGGTTTCACTTTTCTTATTATGAAATGATATCCA
This sequence comes from Viscum album, assembly GCA_963277665.1. Taxonomy (NCBI): domain Eukaryota; kingdom Viridiplantae; phylum Streptophyta; class Magnoliopsida; order Santalales; family Viscaceae; genus Viscum; species Viscum album. The sequence continues at coordinate 1,042,212,838 of OY728165.1, forward strand.
TTTCTTTTATATGGATTATGTGATGATGGGATGATTTTTATGAAACCCATTTTATTTATTGGGTTTTATGAATGATGTATATTTATTTTGTGGCACAAGTAAGAATGATTTCCTTATGAGATGGGTGGGACCTATATCTCCCTCCAATACAATGGGTAAAGATTTATATCTTATGAGATAGACATGGCTGGAATGGTATGTTAATCCGGTTCAGTATTACAGGACTGGAACGAGGAGTGAACTCGATTATGAAAGGGACTTTGTCCACTAAGATGGTCTTGGCAGCAATGCCTTGGCTACTATGGAAATCATTACATGTGATTAATGGATGCCACAATTACATGTTTTATTCCCATGCTATTTTATCATGATTTATGTTCCATTATGATCTATGCCTTATGTACTTCCACGATTTATGTCTTTGCTCAATATTTTGATTTTTAAACATTATGTTTATGTTTTTAAGTTCAAATGTATATGGTATGTTTTATTTTATCCATGATTACCCTTTCTGAGCATTTGAGCTCACCCTTTTTATGTTTTATTTTCCCCCAGGATAAAAAGAAAGGTTTTAGGTAAGGAAACAAAAAGTGGAAGATATTTATGGGAGATGTTGAAGATCTTTCACCACGATTAGAAGATTACGTTCCAAGTTTCCAAAGACACTAAACTATTATGGTCCTTGTGTGTCTGTTTTTGTTTTGTATTAATTATTCCACAAATGTAATGTAATATCTATGTACGTCAAGATTCGGGTCTCTACAATTGGTATCAGAGGAAAGGTTTAGTTAACCTTTGGAAACTAGGATGCGAAAACATTAGTGAGATCCCTAGAGATATTTCTAAGGTATGTCTAGGGATATCCCTGAGGTTAAGTATACGTATAGGTTATAGACCTAGAATTGCGCTAACGATCTTAGAATTAAACCTAAGATGTTACATATTGAAGATACTCCCCCTTTATTATGTTTTTTTCCCTAGCATGGTATTTTCCTCTCACACTATTATTTTTGGGTTTTAGACGATGGATGGAACCCGAAGGAACCGTGTTGATCAATGTAATGGACAATGTAACGATTGTCCTCCTGACCAAACCAATGTCATGGGAGATGGAGTGCACAATATTATTTCTATACTTACACGAGCTATGAATCATTCTGGATTTCAAAATGAGAATATAAAGGAGAAACATTCTATTGAATCCTTCATGAGGCAGTGTCCACCTTCATTCAGGGGTTCTTGTGATCCCTTAGTGGATGAACAATGGATCAGTACTACTGAAAAGATATTTTCAGATCTACAATGTTCTGAGCATGATAAATTCATCTTAGCAGTATATTGTTTGGAAGGTGATGTTGATCAATGGTGGAATCTTATTAAGAAACGAGGCATGGAGATGAAATTGAGTCCATGGAATGGGATGAGTTCAAGAACTTGTTTTTCAGTAAGTAATTCCCTCATATTCTTCGAACAAAGATGGAAAAGGAGTTTCTTGAGCTTAAGCAGAAGGATGATGAATCTGTTGGTATATACGAAGTGAATTTTACAAGACTTACAAGGTATGCATCTGGCTTTATCATCCAACCTGAAAGTAAAGTTTATCGATTTTTCGGTGGCTTAAAACCAAGTCTTCGAAGGGAATTAGCTATAAGAGACATCAGTATCTACGAAGAAATTGTGCATTGTGCTATCAAGGTAGAACTGGAAGTTTGTGTAATATATCCATCTCATGGTTTTGACAAGAAACGAAAGATGGAGTTCAAGGAGAAATCTCAGAACAATGGTGAAAAGAAGATTAATGTTTCTTTATGCTCAAAGTGTGGAAAGAAGAATGGTGGAGATTGCCTAAAAGGTACTTGAAAATGATTTAAGTGTGGAAAAGAAGGTCATCGAGTAGTTGATTTTTGAAGAAATGGGAAGAAGGTTTCTAATGATGTGAATAGAGAAAAGACTACAGAGAACTCTCCACCAACACTTCAATGGTTCAAGTGTAAGGAAATGGGGAATTATGCTAATAAATTCCCTAATCCATGGGTTAATGATGATCAATGTGAGCAACCTCTTAAGGAAAAGGATAAAGGGAAGTCTCATGCGATCACTATTTGTGATGTTGAGTATAAAAATGATTTTGTGTAGTGATTAAGTGTTTATGTAATGGGATTTCAAAATAGTATCATGGAATCTCATGTATAGAATTTTGGAATTTTGGAATATCTATGTATTGGTTTTCAATAATTATATGGTACTGGTAACCATGAAAAGGTGATTGAAATATTTTTGGAAAGTAGATGATATGCGCATAATGAAGGGATAAGAAGATAATGAGATGTCTGATTGTATTCATGTTCTCATGAATGATATAAGGACTAAGTGATATTATGGTTTGATTATATAGATTTTTTGGGATTTTGGTATGTGGAAAGAGTTACCTTTTGACAGTATTCATGTTTTCACTAAGGTTATATGGTAATTTATGTTTCAATAGAATATATGACTAAGGTATTCATGTGTTTGGAATGCATCCAACAAGATATATCTTATGATATATATGGGATAAATGCTTGTATTCACATTCTTGGTAGATAACCTTTCTAGTAATTGTTTTCTTTATACTATGAGCTTGGACCGAAGTATTTTAGATAAGCCTGAATATTGGAATGGATTATGTTGGACATAAGTTAGTATTGTTTAAGGATATAATTTTTTTTCGATATTATTATAGTAAGGTAGTTTTAGAAAAATGACAACATGCAGGATGGGCGACAGCCCATCACGTCGGACAAGGCTATGGGAATCGAACCCACAACTGAAGTGCGACTGGCCTTTATCGCCTACCACTGGCCTACAGGAAGTCCCTGGTTAGTAGAAACTAATTTTATTTTATTAAGCGGTATGATATATGAAGTATAAGTTCATTTTTAAATTCGTATATGATTAACCTCACCATATATGGACTTGTGTATATTTGACAAATTTTTCTTAAAATAGATGGAATGACCCATCATTCTATCACATGATCTGCTAACTCTTCATGAATAACAAATTCAACTTCATTTCTTTAAAAGATGAAGTGGAAATTGTTCAAAGCACGAACAACAGTGAGATTGTACCAAAATCAAGAAAGTATTTCTTCTAATTCAAAATTTTAAACTTTAGGGAAATGATATTGAAAACAAAAAATGTTGTCATAGTGCTCTTATATTCGATGAATCAGATGGTACCTTAGATCATCACAAATCTATATATTTGTGATTGATGTATTTTTCATAGCCATGTTCTATACCACTCTCCATCATAACTTTATGGTTAGATTTTTCTTCCATATCCATATTTTCAAATATGTTCTCCTATGTGGAAACCCAGTGATGAGTTAATTTGGGTAACCATTACATTTCATACTCTAGTTTTTAAAGCCAAGTTTTGGTATTCCTTTTTACGATGTGGGTTTATATTAAAGAAACTTTCGAGTAGTAAACCATTTATAACCCTGATGAATTTTGAGTTCGAAATTCATTTTAAGGGGGGTAGAATGTAACAACCCGATATTTTATGATAAGTATTCTTTTTAATTTATTTTATGTCATGTGTTTTATGCTACAAAAAGATTATCTTGTGCTATACGCCACACTTTATTAGCTTGAAATATACACAACACTATTTTTAGATTGTGTTACACACAATTTCAAGTTCGTTTTATAATAGTCATTCTACGCAACATTGAGTATATATATATATACATATTAAATGTATAAATGAAATATGGTTGGATTCTGTTATACAAAATAATAAAGGATTCGTGTAAAACATGCAACCCTGACTTGGCTTTCATTACACGCAATCACGACCTCCTCGATAGCGTGTGTTGTACGCAATACCGGGTTTTACTAAACAACGATATATTATTATAATATTATTATGAACTAGCCATTATGAATAGTATTAAATAAATTTTGAATTTTATAACATTATTATTCATCTTACACATTTTCTAGAACATGGTATAAGAACAAAATAAATTTTTTTGGTAAAATAAGTATTTTTCAAAAAATGCAGTTTTGCCGCCTTTTGATGATGCACCCACTTTAAATCTAGTTTTTGACATGTTTATAAGTTCAATTTCACAAAATAAAATTATTATTTGGAATCAGGATAGAAAATTTTACCTCGGATAAATTTTTCATATTATTCTGATAACTTTTATATTTTAATGAATAGTAAAAACACGCTATATTTTAATTAAAAACAACTTTTTTCGTCGTAATAAGTTATGTGATAAAAATTATAATATTGAATGGTTTAAAATTATAAAGAGAAAATATCATTACCATTTAATATAATTTATTTCATTAGCCTTGATTTTACATTGAATTCGTAGGGTAAATAAATTCAATCTTTTGTAATGTTTTAAATTAAAACCCGTTTTCTTTCGACAACGGGATTAATTTTAATTTAATTTCTGCAACTTCTATGTATTGAAATTGGAAAAATGGATTCCATATTTGGAATCAGTGGTTCCAAATTATATTAATAGACTACTTTTTATTTTTTGGCTTTATGAATAGTAACAACGGTAAATTTTATTTACCGTGGTAAAAGGTAAATTGGGTAATTAAGGGTAAATATAATATTATAAAATTATCCTAATACTTGTCTTAATACAATTGGATGATTATAATTTTTCCTAAGTCATATTTGGGTCGAAATGGAATCCATTAGAACCCACTTGGAGGTGATTAGACCTTTAGTTTATTTTATTTAAAGGAAAGTGAAATATGTCGCAATCAACTTTAATAATTAAAGTATTTTTAATATAAGTTTATACAGAATATAAATTCGGTTATAAATACTAATTTGAAAGATAAAATGTTTTTCTTTGTCATGGTAATATATTTGTAATTTTTTAGAGTTATTTAATTACCTTATTATCTTATACATTAATGATGCAGAAATTATTTATTTAGTGAAAAATCAATAATATAGTTTTTATTGAAATAGTAATACATATCAAAAGGCCCAAAAATCTTCATAAAACTTATTATTAGTGTATATATAAAACCTAATCATCCACGGGACGAATTGTTGACCATTTGGATCCTTATTAAGGTGATTATGACACTTATATTATTTTATTTTAAACGATTCCAAGGTTGTCACCTTCATAATTTAATTAATATAATAATTTAAATATAGTGATTTTAAGATTATAAATTCGAGTACAAGTATTATTGTAAAAGTTAATAGATTTATCTTCATCATAGGATTTTATTTTTAATTTTTATGCAAAAAATAAGTATATTAAATAATTATACAAAAAATGTTGTAGTAATTATTTTATTAAGAGATAAACCAAATAAATGGTTTTAAAAATAATAAAATAAATATTATATGAACTATTTAATGTTCTCCACTAATTTTATAGATACATATGACCTTTTATGAATCTATTAAAGCTTTTATTTCGAACATATCATTTGTATATATTTTATTTAAATTCATGTAAATGAATAGTGTCAAAATTGACACTATTGTTATTTTATAAAAATAACATATTATAAAATTGTTTAAAATTCACAAAAATATTTAAAAATTATAAATTTAAATTTATATGGTCTAAAATGTTATAAAGTATCCAATTATTGACAATTCACAACAAATAAGTAATTATTTGTTATAATTTAAAATTTAGAATGTTATTACCACAAATAAAATTAAATTGATTAAATAAGGATAAATCAAGATGATAATGTTTAAAATAAATTCCTAACATGTCTAAATTTTATTGTTTAATGAGATTAAAACCCTATATCATATAATATTAGGATATGAGTCATTTTGGAATTTTTTAAGTGGGGTTGGGATTTAATATAAACTAATATTTCTTATATTTCCAAAGGTGCCCCTCTCCTCCCTTATAAAAGGGCACCTCCTCCCTCTCTTCCTCACACCACTTTGAGCCTTCAAGCTCGGCCAAGCCCTGATACATTCTCTTCTCCACTTCCCTAGAAACATCTTAGAGGTCCTGGTCTTATTCAAAGACCAATTTTAGTGCCCTAAGAGTAGGTTTCAAAGAGGCGCTTCAAAGAAGATGTAATGTCCGTTACCGATTCTTTCAACTTTATTTCTTATTCCAATTCTTCTTCTTTAGTTGTTTCATTATGAAGTAATAACATCAGTATAAATAATTTACTGATATGTTATTATAAGTATGAAACAACCCTATTTCACCATCTATCCATCCTACGGAAAATGAAATCACCGCGCGTGCGTACGTACGAAATATAGTCTCCACGCCGTGGTGTAATCTATTTTCCACCACCACCTTACATGGATGGGTATAATGGTGAAAGTAATGAATATATATGATTATTTTAAATTGATATTGATTCTTTAATATTATACATACACTTTAATACAATTCCTCGATCATGGGAATGATATCATCACTCCTGCGTACATACGGAATACCGTCTCCCCGACGCAATGATATTCACTCTCCATGATAACCATTAAAGAATGATTATAAAGTATATATAATAAGTAATCATGAAATATAAGACATAATAATTCTACTGGATTTATTTATATATATATATTTATGTCATCTACTTAATTCCATTCAATTCAATAAGGAAACGAAAACAGCGTTCATGCGTACGTACGGCCTACCGTCTCCATGAACGGTGTATTTCTTTCCATTTATCGATCCATTATATATATATTCTGAATATATATTCTATATAAATCATGTTTTACATTATGCATTTAAGTAATCATGATCTAAGTAATCATATGAATAATTACAAGTTAAAACATGAACGATAAATGAAACGATTTTGCCCAAAACGCTACTTCAACATGAATTTACAAAAGAACGGGTAATATAAAGTCATAAGTGAACCATATATGATATAATAACAATGAATATGATTCTGTAATAAGTCAATGATATTATTTAAATAATTATATAGTAGGTTTGGATACGTACGAAGCATATCAGACCTAAGGTAAGGGATAAATTTGCAAATCTCATTTTTATCTGAGATTGCTTATTCGTAAGTATTTACTGGGGTTATTGTTATCATCCTTGTCCATGTTTTATAAAACCGTTTTCATGTATTTTTAATGTCCTTTTCTACCAATTTTTACTTTTACCCCATGGTATGGAAAGAATTTTTCTTTTGTTTACCCTACGTGGTACTTTTTTGACTTTTCCGACAAAAGTACGAGAAGAATGTATTTTTTAACGTATACGGCATGAAAGGATTTTTATGGTTTTATAAAGCCTTATTTTAATGAAGATTCCTCCAAAATATTTCATTACTATTTTAAACAAAATCCTTTTCTTTTAAAATTGCATTACATTTTGTGAAAAGAGAATGATTTTGAAGAAAAAAGGATATTTTCCTCATGAATTAATTTCAAGTGTTTTATCAAAACCATTTTTCATTTAAGATGACATTATTTCAAATGTGTATGTTTCAAGTATCATGTATCTATTATTTACATGGTTTCACTTTTCTTATTATGAAATGATGTCCATTTCCTTTATATGGATTATGTGATTATGGGATGATGTTTATGAAACCCATTTTATTTATTGGGTTTTTATGATTGGTGTATGTTTATTTTGTGGCACAAGTAAAAATGATTTCATTATGAGATGGGCGGGACCTATATCTCCCTCTAATTCATTGGGTAAAGATTTATATCTCATGATATTGACATGGCTGGAACGAAGTTAATCCGGTTTAGTATTACAGGACTGGAACGAGGAGTGAACTCAATTCAGAAAGGGACTTTGTCCACTAAGATGGTCTTAACAGCAATGTATTGGCTACTATGGAAATCATTACATGTGCTTAATGGATGACACAATTACATGTTTTATTCCCATGCTATTTTATCATGATTTATGTTCCATTATGATCTATGCCTTATGTACTTCCACGATTTATGTCTTTGCTCAGGATTTTGATGTGTAAAAATTATGTTTGTGTTTTTAAGTTCAAATGTATATGGTATGTTTTATTTTATCCATGATTACCCTTACTGAGAATTTGAGCTCACCCTTTTTATGTTTTATTTTCCCCCAGGATTAAAAGAAAGGTTTTAGGTAAGGAAACAAAAAGTGGAAGATCTTTATGGGAGTTGTTGAAGATCTTTCACCACGATTAGAAGATTACGTTCCATGTTTCCAAAGTCACTAAACTATTATGGTCCTTGTGTGTCTGTTTTTGTTATGTATTAAGTATTCCACAAAAGTATTGTAATATCTATATACGTCAAGATTCGGGTCTCTATAGTATATATGAATCATTTCCTACTCATAAGACAACGATCCCATCAGGACAACTTTCTGGATAGAGATTTGGAATCCCCTGAGAGTCCCAAAGGGGAATCCTCTGTTCATTATTATACCTCTAGGTAGATTCTTCGATATTGTCACGACCAACATTACAGATCGTTGATCCCCTACTTAGAGGGTCAATCCAGATTGAGTTTTCGGTATCATCCCATGGATTTGGTTTTGATCCTTATATCAATATTGTGTATCTCTCTTCATTTATTTCATCGTATCATTATTATGGAGAGACTTGACAAGGAGTACTACTCTGGGGGACATCATCAGTGCTTTCAGACTCAGGAGCATTTTCTCTCAGATGATTTCATCATGGAATCTTTGAATTGAATCCCTAGTGTTGGTATGTGGTAGTCGTAACTCACCTCTAGACTCTGCGTCTTATATTGAGTATATTTGGATATTTCTATTTATGTTGTTTACATATACTTGTGTAGAGATGACTATACTTTACTTTTTTGCATTTCTTTTTTGTTTTAGGGTGTCCTATTGAGTATTTTTATACTCACCCTTGCACAGGATTTTCCCTCACATATCATTTCTTGTGCAGATGAGTGACCATTTGACGGAGTCCTATATGGACCAAGACTAGAAAGTGCTTTGTGAGATCCGGAAGGATGAGATGTGTTCCTATGGATATAGACAACTGTCCTAGTACATTTTGTTTATAGGTCTAACTGGTGGTTTATAGGCTTCTTTTTATGGGCTTGTATTTGGACCTATTTCACTTTACATGAATTTCCCATCAGAATCTTTTGGTTGGGATATAGTGGTATGAATGAATTGTTTTCTTAGTGGTTTTTTACATTTCATCATTTTGTGGGATTATAAATGGGTGAATGTGTGTATGTAGATAGGAAATGACTCCCATGTCAGTGATATCCCTACTCAGTGCTCGTCACCAACCCTTGGCCTATTTGAGGAGGACTTGGGGTGTTGCGACATGAGCCCCAGTGGGACGAGTCATGATATTGAGGGTTTCATTATATGTGGTTTTGAAATTTGATGAAGGGAATATTACATTGACGATGTTGATGGGATATTTGTGTTCTATGGTGTTGTGATGTGCTAGTTTCCGGGGTATAAATGGAAATTGTAAATAATGATTGAAATGGAGATGGATGAAATTATTAATGAATATTGAAATAATATGTGATGTGTCATTATATGTGGTTAAGTATTAATGATGAATTAAACATGATATTTTATTTGGACTGATGTGGTGAATTGGTTTTGGTTGAAATGTTGAATATGGATTGTAGCTTGTTCTATATCTTACATTTAGTTTAGGAAATGAATGTGGAAATGTTTTAGGGTTGGGTGGTAATGGTGTGAGTTTATTGGTACCAAGTTGTGAACCCATAGGTTGGGTTAGAGAGAAAAATATGACTGGGAAAGAAATGTGGGGAACCAATTATCAAAATGATTCATATTATGTTATTATACATAGATTTTGTTATTTTTTATATTTCCTTGGATATATTAGGCTTTGATAGTTCACCTATTTAAGTATGTTGGTTCTTTTGTTTTCTCATGAACTCATTTTTATTATTCTTTAAGACATGCATGAGAGGAATTTTATTTATACAGATAATAGTTTTATGCTTTACCTATGTATTTGAAAATTGTTTCCATGTTTCCAGGATGATTATGTTGAACATGCTACACATTACTATCTAGGATCCTCAGACTGTTGTTGTTTTACTACTATAGATTTATTTTCAGTATTTACTTTGCTGAATTTTTCCTATATCTAATCACGTTATACAAGGATTTTGGAAATATATGGTTTTCTTTTATATTTTTTCATATAATTTATTATTGTTTATTATTTTATCTCCTAGTAATATTATTATTATAGTTTTTAAATACCTCCCATTTATGTGATTTTTTCACCATTATTGGTAGTCGTCAACCCCGATACTACTGGAGGAGGGACTGTAAGGGTTATTATCTATATCCCGTTATTACAATATCTTTTTAGGTAGATATTCAGGAATTATTGTTATAAGTGGTGGTAGTTAAGTAATATTATATATTTTGTAGTTAGAAACCATATGTATTGGATGAGTTTGTATATAAATAGTTCCAGTTTATCTTGGTGAATAACATAGGCTTGGGATACCAACTTTGATATAGGAACTAAGCCCCCAACCATTTTTAGGTGTATATACAATGATTTTATTGAAAAACAATGTGAGGTGGACTTTTAATTAGCCTAGGGGTAAATTCCCCAAGATGGCATTAGTTATTTTTTGTGTTGGGTTGTTTTGGGGAGTTCAAATGAATTAAATTAATCCTAATAAAATTACTTATTACTGGGATTATGAAATTGTTTTTTCTCCTTCATCTATTGATAATATTCATTATTTTTGTGTTTTTTAGAAAGTGGAGATTTATAAGGCATTTCTGTTTGATCACTAAAAGGTTGACCCGATTGGGGAGGATGGGCAATGGATATGGAATTTTTTTCATCATCAACCTTTGGGAATTTACAAGGGTAGTGTTTCTAATGTGGATTATATTTATCTATGTGGATGATATAGAGATCTCTTTCTATTTGAGATGGGACCTAGTATAGTACTCGTCCCTTTAGTAGTTTTTAATATGCATGGATTTGTGTATCAATGGTGGACATTGTATCTGGGTTAGTGGAAGCATGTAGATGTCTCGTGGGTAAACATTATGAAATATATTTTGGTAGATATCATCTCATTGGTCATGAATGTAGTGAAACAAAATGATATGTTCTCCCTTTATCATGGGATTATGTTAGTGAGGGATCTGGGGATCATTTTCTAAGACATTATTTTATTTCCTAAACCTCTTTCTAGATGAAGAGTCTCATGTGATACATCTTGAGAAGGCACTCCATCATCCTATACCATATGAAGTTACCGCCATTATGTCACCAATGTAATTATAGTTACAAAAAAATGTAAAGGTTATTGAGTAGATGCACTCATGAGATTTTTTTCTATGATATGGTAACTACTAGTGTTCCTAAAGGAGTAGACTTTTATGTGGTTGGTCTCAGGTGTGGTGACCTATGAGGTTATGACCAACATCAAGTAAACCTCATCATATTACTTTCCGACCATCTGGGACCAATTTTTTTGTTACTCTTAAAGGGGGATTTTGGATATTTACATTGTTCTATGGGTTTTTTTCTATCAACCAAACTAGTAAAAATGGATCTATAGTCTCATTTTGGTAGAGGTGGATAGGTTCGGTGTCAACCTCAATAATAGTTTCAATAGATGAATTTTTATTAGTTGGGGAAAATAAATTTGGAACCATTGAGAGGAGATAGAGAATGTAGAGGATGACCACATGATGTACCACATATTCAAGTACCTCAACCAAAGTGTGGTTGTAGATGTGCCCATCAGTAGCGCGGTAGAGGATTTGTGCATGGTTAGTTTCAAGCAGTAGTGGTATCAGTGCTAGAGGGTCTAGAGACTGTTAGATATACGATCAACTTGTTTTCCACTAATTTTTTTCTGTTTTTTTATTTTGGATCTTCACACTCCTTTGTTTCACCCACTCTATTTTATTCTATATTATTATATGATGAGTGGATTCCCATTTTAAAAATGTTGAACATTCTAGTAAGAGGCCAGACTAGCTTGTTTGATGTTTTCCATGGGTCTAGACAAATGTTAGGGACACATTAGTCTGGCAGAGATATTTTTTGCTTCATATGTCACCATATGATGTCATCCATATAATCTATTGGTTCCATTATATGCCTTCAATTATCAACTAGTTCTTGAGGAAAGTAGTTTTATTGAACATGGATAAAAACAATGATGCTTTTATTTTCATGTTCAGTTTTTAGTTAGGCAGTAGTAGTGTGGGTTAACACCTTTCATTTATGGTTGATCTATCCATATAATTAGTAGGATCTAGGTAATATGAGGTTCCATGATTTATTGGGGATTTTCTGGATATTTTTTTCATGGAGGTTTTGATTATACCCCCCCCCCCCCCTCGAGGATATATGATTTTTCCAAATATAAGAGAAGGGTGGTTTGTTTTTATTTGATTTATCAATGGTATAGGTATCTCCAGTTGAATGTGAAAGATGATGATATCTCAAATACACCCTTTAGATGTATTATGGGAACTATGATTTCATGTTCATCTTGTTCTGTGTCACAAATGAACTAGTTGTGTTCATGTGTCTCATGAACACTATGCTTCTATGAATTCCTAGTGTTGTTCATAGTTGTTCTCATTGATGACATATTTATATACTCAATGTTGGAGTAAGATCATTATAATCATCTTAGATATCTCTTATAAGTCCTTTAATGACACAATAATTATGGAATAATGTCCAAGTGTATGTTTAGGATACGAGATGTGAGTTTCCTTAGACTTGTGTTGTCTTAGAAGGGTTTATAAGTTGATCTGTAAAAGATCAAGGTAGTGGTTTCCAATTCATCACCCAAAAATGTGGCGTAGGTACACTAATTAATTGGTCATACGTTCGATTATCAGAGGTTTGTCTCCAATGTCAATGAAGTTGTAGAACCACTTACAGCCTTGACTAAGAAGGGCCAATTTTTTGTATGTATTGACCAATGTCTATATAAGGACCCTAATTTTCAATGAGGTATAGAACCTATTTATTTTTTTATTAATTACTTTTTTTGCTACATAATATGAATGAATAATGGGGATATGGATGGAAAAGGTGTGTTTGGGGATATTTAAGAGGGAATAGATAATGTAAGTCATCTGAAACTATATCTCCTAATGAGGGAATGCATAATGTCGGACATCAATATTCACAGAATCATTAAAAATATCCATGGATATTATAACTAATAATGTAATCACATGGAATTCAATAAACTATATCATAATTAGAGAATGCATAATTATAGTCAAATGAAATTGTGAATACATTTCACAAGGCAGTTTAAATCTTTGGGTTGAACCCATATAATTGGGAAAAATGATTTTTCCCCTGAGAATTATTGATGAATTGATGAGATATCTATAAATGGTCCCCACCCATCACCTACTTAGTATAAATCATTCCCCATATGAAATGTTTGAATCATAACCCATATAAAAATTCATATTGAAAATTCAACATATATGATTTTAATACATACCCAAATCAAATAGACATAATCCTAAACCATATATAGTAATATAGGGAATGGTAATAAAATTTTACATCCCCAGTAAAATTGAGAATAACCCATACAAATAATTAAGAAATATGATATCAATATAACATGTCACATCTTGATCATATGTACATTAAAGGGATAATGTAATTGATGAGTATAAATTGCACATAAATGCCATTAAAACATTTTTTAGGAAAATAACCTTTTAGGGTATATTATTTAAAATAAAAAACTCAGAAAATGTTTTTAAAATGATATTAATTTAAAAAAAATACCTAAAAATGATATATATTCATTAAAAATTGAGTGGTCATTATGGTAAAATTTTATTTTCATGTCGTACACGTTAAAGAAAATAATCGTTACACTTTTTTGGTAAAATCAAAATAGGCCTTGATTTCAAACTAAAATGAAGATTATTTTAAAATTAAAATTTATAAAATTAAAAAATATAAAAAATATAATTAATATATCAATTTCTTATGCTTAAAAAACATTTTTGAAATCATTTTTATAAAACATGGATTTGTATGAAAAAAGTATTTTCGACCGAAAGGAGAAATAATCTAGGATTTTACACACACAAAATCTCAATAATTTTAGGTACTAAAGATTGAGAAAAGTATACTATTACTTGAAAAAGATCATAAAATAACTATAGGAGATAAAATAGTTTATCTTTAAAATATAAATTTGAAATAATTCTCCAAGGGAGACTTAAACAAAATTAATCCTTATTAATGATAATATTTTGAAATAAACTATTACCACATTGATAACATCTAAATAATAGGACCCATAAAATAAATTATCAAAAAATGAAACATTAAATACAATGAAGTTTAATATATTCATGATATATCCTTTTAATGTGGATTTTTATACACCACCCAATGAAATATGTGGTGAATATGGCATATGTCTTGCAGAAGTAAAAGTGAGTTGATAACTTCTTACCTCAGGTTTGAATTCCATTGTATGTGGCCCAACAAACTTTATAATGGTTTTAATAATTTTATTAATTTATAACAAAACCAAATTATCATATATGATAATATTATATCATTTTACCACCCGTATATTAATAATAATCCATTATTTTAATTTATTTGGGTATTTATTGCACTGTTTTATCATTAGTGTTTTGTTATGAATGTTCTAGTTATTGTACATAGGATATAGTTCCATCATATAAATAATTGTATTAATGTATTAAATATCATATTTTCTCATTATATTTATTAAATGATTCATTCTTTAAGGTTTTACATAGAAAATTAATCGCATCGCTTCCTGGACATGATAGCTTGTGATTACACATGGGGGATGATATCACTTAATTAATAGGTTAAAAGGTATGGATGTGTCTAATATATTAATTTTCAAAAATTAATATTATGTAATATATATCACATATATTAATTAAATTGATATTTATTACTTTCCATGTAAATCATAATTGAGAAACTAATCACATCTCTACGTAAGGCGGTAGTCCTCGATACACATGAGTGATGCTGTTGTATTTTAAAGATAATAAAAATTAGGATGGTACATGTGAAATTATAACTAAATAAGTATATTTATAAAATATTATATATATATATATATATATTCCATAATCATATCCAATCATCTTATGGGTTGAAGTAAAATATGTTACATAAGTTTTTGAGGGGGTAGTCTTCTGCACACACAATTGGAGATTTATTTTCCCATTTAAGGAAAGTGGAGATGCATAAATTTTATTCCATTAACATAATTTCATCTGAACATATGTTAGATACTAGTTTTTTTATATTTTTTGTGATAATAAATAATTTATAGTAGAAAAATAAGAATGGAAAGTGAGAGCTTCTTTAAGAAAATTACCAGTTCCAATAATAGCCTCTTTTATATTTCTTTTTAAGGACACTACATATTGTATTTTGGTAATTTTATGACCTAAAAATCTTTCATATGTATGTTTTAGGGGGATTTTTTTAACTTTATTTTAATCTAAAAGGATTTATAGGTTTGAAAAACTAATAGGAGTGAGTTCCCTTTTATAAATGAGGATGAGGATAATTTTTCTAAATACCTAAATATTTTAAATAATAGGAAGTCACTCTAACCCCATGTGTATAATAAATTGATAAATAAAGGGGTGTTTGGTTGAATTTATCAAGACACACCTCGACCATAAAAAACATTCTTTAAATACAATCATCCTTAACCTCTATGTTTTCTTAATTTTACAATTATAATTATCCGTTATGGTAACTATTATTTTTAAACTTAATAATAGGTCAATAAGCCTAAAATAAAATGAACCTCAATATAAAATTTTTAGCGAATAATTTTATGTATGAAATCCTATTTATTATATAAAAATATATTTTTTTCAAAATTAACTTTAATACAAGTGCATGTAATGTGAAAAATCAATGTTGTAGCCATAACCATGATTTTTTTTTAATTTTTAGTGGTCAATATAGACAATATAAATGAATAATTATTCCATAAAATGAACTTAGTTGATATATTTAAATATATTAAAATAACTTTTCATAATATAATAATTTTATATATTTTACATCATTTGAGAAAATATCATTGTTATAAAATGTCATCAATGTTAATTTTGATATTATTTATTGAATTAGAATTTATTAATCATCAATATACAATGGAATTAAAATATATTATGTTAAAATCTTATTAATATGATATATTTATATAAAAAATAAATTTAACACAATAATAAAATAAATCTATTGTACTTTTAATATTTTTATTATCAAATATTTTTTTTATTAATTAAGTATTTTTTTAGTTTTTCTACAGAATTTAAAGTAATTATATGATTAATAAAAATTTGAAAAAAATAACCAAATTAAATTAATTTCAACATGCACAAAATGGATTTCCATATTCATTCACGTCTTTCTTTTGTCTCTATTTAAACACATAATTTAAATTTAGAATCAATAGAGTGAAATTTTGTGTTTTTCGTTATGTAAATTACTATATAAATTAGTTTTTTCATTATTTATCAAAACATTAATCTTTTAAAAATATTATAAAAAAATAATATAAAGAATATTTTTACATATAGATTTCAAAAATGATGTTTTTTATATATTGTATCATCATATTGTAAAAATTAATTTCAAATTAATTGTGCAAATAATGACAAATAAACAAATTAAAAAAATATAGTTTCTCATAAAACATTTTTCCCTTTTAATATGGTTCATATTTTACTAATAATATTTAGATAACCATTGAATTTATTTTTTCCATCTGTAAACTATATAATTTTAAAAATTTAGTCATTACTATTCATATTGGACATCTAAAAAATATATGTTATAATGGTCATATTAAAATATTAATATTTTAATAGAGTATTGTGTTTCGTTCAAACCCAATGTTGTGTACTTTTTAAGACATAATGGGGATTTAATTGATAAAAAATAAATATATAATAAATTCTCTAGGTGTTACATTCTCTTATAATATTGGATATTTGTGACATATTATATATGAATATGATTTTTCTCTTTTGACCACATATGGTGCTACATTATACCCATATTAAATATATTTTATCCTCATAATTTATTCTTCATCTCGTTAATCAAGGGATTAAAATTTAAAATTTGCATTCTTGTAGTCCATCATCATGATATGGGTTAATAAAAAATCTTCTTCATAATAGAGAAACATAAGTATAAAGTTCAGTTGGAATAACACGTTCTACAGTTATAAATAAGAGAACATTGGTTTATATTAATGATATGAACATGGAAGAAAATAATAAATAGTTATGGAGAGTGATAGTGTTCGTTGAGAAAAATAATGTAAATGATCATGAGAAATTTAAATATAAAAAAATTCATAAATCTTTGATGGAAATAACGGTAATACTATACAATTTTCATTTCATGATCCTCTTCCTAATGTTGAGGGATTCTTTTTGTATCTCGACTATGAACATAATGAAATTTATGTAATTGATTTATTTCTATTTCACAGTCCTAATTTATTCTTTTTGTGTTATTCAGTCATTTTCTAATTCTTTTAATTCATGATGAAATGAATATCCAACCTAAAATTTTTATTCCTAAAGCACTAAAATTAACAATCAACAGGAAATTAGTTTCATAAAATAATGATGATTACATATATTAATATATTCAAAAACTAAAATGGTTTTATTGTATTATCCAGAAATACAAAAATTTCAACATAATCTTTTCCATAATTAATTAACAATAATAAATTTCAAAAATATTTCTTACCAAATTCAATATCCAAAAAATTACATGGAATGTCACTAAATTTCCCAAATCAACATAACATTGTATTCCCTATACAATACAATGTAGCTCTCAATGTAACATACCTAATAAATTTATATCATTATCACCATGAAATCATAATGAAAAAAATAATTCTACCAAAAATAAAATCTTAGGTTGTCAAATAGATTTTATAAATCTATAAATTCAGTAAACTCTAAAAAAATATAGCATAAAATGGAAATAAATTTCAAGGTTACCAATAATATCACATAAATATCTCTTTATCATTATTATCTCATAATTAGCTATATATTTAGGGTTACCTTCCATCAAACATGTTTTTCTGAAAATATAAAATTTCTATTGTATCACTTTTCTAGTTCATCACTACCATTCAATGTATGTCATCAAATCCTTATAGGAAAAAAATAGTTTTGTAAAATACTTATATATTTTATGATTATTATTTTTGATATAATATTCCTACATAATATTTAATTAATCCAAATATACATTACATGAAATCATTCAACTTTGAATGTAGAAATAACACATTCCTAACCTTGAACCATTTTCTTCATCTATGGTATATTCCTTGGATTCTTGGGGAATTCAATTGTGTATTTCCCTCTCTCCTTACAGATTTAACACTAATAATAAAATGTATCATTATTACCCTTGAAATTATAGGAATGATGTACTTTCTCTCCATACTTATAGAATACTCCAATTACCTTCACGAAATTGAAGTTGTGATTCATTCTATTATTATCAAATTGGAGAAAATAATTCTTTCCCGTATTCCATATATCCATATTTTTCACTTATGTCTAGTTCGTCTCTTACATCCCTTTAAATCAATGGGAAATTGTTAATTATTTCTCTATATTTATAATAAATTATATTATATAATCATATAATGAGAATTATTTTGATACTATTTTTTTCGGATGATTGGCTTATGCCCATTAAATAGAAGATCATTTTTACTCTTTAGATTACATGAATTAGTATGGTTCTCATTCCTTTTTCTAGGTGATCGTTTTACACAGTATCATATATTATATTTCATCATAACATTTGAATCATAATTTATAATAAAAAAACATGTGAAACAATTAGTATAAATTGAAATATTTATTCATGGCTAATCTCATAATGATAATCATGGTTTTATTGGGAATGTTTTAAAATCCCAAAAATATTATAAAATATAAAATAATGGTTTCGAAAAAAATAATTTACCAAATAATATCTATCATGTCAAACCAAAAATATAGTAAGACCAATTTTTATGTATCATATGACCCTTGAGTCATGTCCGACCCACCTTTTTTAAGAGTTATTACACATAGTTAAATCTATTCTAGAAGTACATCCACTTATAGTATCCAAAAAATTATGTATTGTTGGGGAAAAAATATATACATTACAAAAATTTAATGATTTTCTTCTACACTTATCCTCATTTTTTATCATATGGATATATTACCAAATATATTTTTCTATAAATCTCGTTTCTGAGGTTTCTACTAAACATTCACAAATACCAAATATAAAGTCCCCAACTCAAGTAACCTGGAGATGGTGGTCACTTTTTTTACATTCTCTCTAGATACAATATGTCTCATCTCGAAGAACCACAACTAGAAAATTCTCCTATAGCCAGAATACAAAACCATAGGTATAGTGGTAAAACTAGTGTATATAGATTATAGCCACAGTCTATTTGGTCGTGTCTCTTATTGGTATGAAAATAGGTCCATATATATTGATATGGTTTTATGATCTATATCCATGGGTTTCTACCATTAAAATAGCACTATATCCAATGTTTTAGAACCATTTCATTAGGGTTATAGCCATGATTGTCCACCATGGAAATAGTCATATTTCTACAGTTTCAGAAGTAGGAAAAAATCCATAACAGTTTCCCACTATGGAAATAGAACTTTTTCCTTGGTTTCAAACCATGGATATAATACTAATTCTATGGTGTAAATTCATGGATATAAACCTTTTAAATTGTGTCTATAGGCTTCTAAAAAATTTAATAGCAATATTTTAACCCTACACCTCCACTATAAAAAACCATCATTTTAAACCCTACTCAAAAGACCATTGTAGATATATATATATATGTATATTTTTATTTATATATTTTTATAAAATTTGGAAATAGCCCTCAAACTGTGGAAAAACGTTTTCCTGTACTCATCCTGTAGGAATTTTTTCATGTTATTTCATGGAAAACCTATTGCCACAGTTTATAAGAACTGTTACTATAGGTGTTCTCTATATCCCATGTTTTAGAGAACTATGGATATATCCTCTAAAAAAATTCTCATTCCAAAATTTTCTAAATTTTTTCTTTATATTGATATAAAATCATTTTTTTTGATAACCATGTTTAAACATGTGGCTATATGGATTTTTTATACTAGTTGATGGAATATTTTAGCAATCATGGTATAGTATATACATAAATTAAATTCAAATAAATTTTAAAATAAGAAATATAAAATGTGTTTTCCTTGAGTATGAAATTATTTATCATAACTTATCCATGCATATAAATCACAAAATACATCACGATATACTGAGGAAAATAAATCCTAATAAAGTGGTGAGGTCATATGCTCAGCAAGGGTAATAATATACCAAATTCTATTATGAATAAAAATAAATAGTCCATATTGAAAGCTAAATATCTAAAATATATTCCTATTATTTAATAAAATGAGCATAATATGGAAGAAATAAATGATGATCAAATAAATCCAAATAAAAATTCACATAAGCTATAATCTTATCCATGGATTTTATATCTAATAGAATAATCACATGGATATAAATAACTAATCTCATAATGAGGTAATTCATAATGTTGTACATATAAAACAATCAATACCTCTCACTAGACAGTTTAGATCTATAGGTAGAAATCCATCTAATTTGGCCAATTGAATTATCCAATGAGATATGTGGATGCCCTGAAGGGATATCTATAACCAGTGCTCACCCATTATAAACTAATTCTAATGAATTAATCCTATTTCTGGGGTGAAACATAATGAAAATAATAATTCATTTTGGAAAACTAAATTATAGATTCTTAATTCACACCCCAATCAAATAAACATAATCATAAACCATCTAGAGTAATATGCTGAATGGTTATAAAATTGTATACCCCTATTTAAACTGATCAAAAAACCATCAAAATAAATAATAATGTTAGTATCAATAAAAAATATCCCCAACATATCATATTTTCATTAAAGGGGTAATTTCATTGATGAATATAAATACCTTAAAAATGTCATTAAAAAAAGTTGAGGAAAAAAACCTTTTCACATTGATTTTTTAAAAAAAAATTAACAATATATTTTGAAAATAATTTTTATTGAAATATACGTTTTCAAACATATATAATAATATTTAAAAAATTTATTTCTCATGTTGGTAGAAAATCCATTAATTTCATACATGTTAAAATAAAAATTAAACTTTATATATTTGGTAAACACCAAATAGACCATGTTTTGAAAAAGACATGAAGATTACTTTCAAAATATTTAGTAAAAAATAAAACTGATAAAAAAATTAAAAATTAAATATTTTATAAAATGTATAAAATTATTTTTTAAATCATTATTAAAAACATGTATTTTAAAAAAAATATTTGACCGAAAAGTTAAATGAGGTCGGATTTTATTCAAACCATTTTATCAATAATTTTATGAAATAAATATTGGTAAAATTGTATTATTACTTGAAAAATATCATTAATAACAACTGGTTAATAGAATATATTGAGTTTAAAATAAAAATATCAAATAATTTCCAAAAGGTATTCCTAAACAAAAACATTCATGAATAAAGATGAGATTGTGAAATAAACCCTTACAACATTGGTAACATATGAATCATATGCACCATAAAATAAATTATCATAAAATGAAACTCTAAATACCATGAAGAAAATATATTAAAAATATAACATATCAATGTGGAATTATATACACCACATAGAGGAATAAGTGGTGAATATGTCATATATCTCATGAAAGTCAATGCTAGATGAGAAATTAGTAACTAAGGTTTGACATCAGTTATTTTCATCTAACACACCTATATAATTGTTTAAATAATATTATTAATTTATCATAGAACCAAATTATTGTATAAATTTTCACATATTATCTGTTTATAACTTTTTACCACCCATTTATTAATAATATTCAATTATTTTCTCTCTTTTTTAGTGTTAATTTTATTATTTTCTAAAACATTATTTCAAATGAATATTAATATTCTTATACATAGGATATGGATACATATTCTAAAGAATTATATTTATATTAAAAATACCATACTTACTCTTTATTTTAATTTTATAAATCATTATTGAAAGTTAGCCTTGGAAAATGAATTGCATCTCTTCGTGAACAAGGTAGGCCATACGTACATAGGAGTGATGACATAATTCCCTAATGGATTAAAAGTTAAGGATTTGTATGAAATATTAAATTTTATTAATTTTTATAATTTCATACATATCACATATATTCATTATACTTTTCTTTATTACCTTC
The DNA here is from genome assembly GCA_963277665.1 of Viscum album. Taxonomy (NCBI): domain Eukaryota; kingdom Viridiplantae; phylum Streptophyta; class Magnoliopsida; order Santalales; family Viscaceae; genus Viscum; species Viscum album. Next base: position 1,042,235,234 of record OY728165.1, read on the forward strand.
AATGTAAAGTTTAGGTGCAAAATGAATTAGATTGATTCGAGAGGTGGTACTCCATCGATAACATGAGCGACGTTATCATATTTTAGAAGAAATGTAATGTAAGAATTTATGTCTAATATAATGAATATATAAGTATTAATATATCATAAATATTATATATATACATTAAATACATCATTATATCCAACTTTTAGAAGTGTTGATGGAAAATGAGTTACGTCAGTTCGTGGGGCTGTAGTCATATGTTTACAAGATTGATGATTTTGTTTCCCATTTGATAAAAGTTAAGATGGATAAATTTTACTCAAAAAATTAAAATATTATAGTATTTTAGATATGGTTATTATTATATTTTCTTTTTCATGGAAGAATTTTTTTTGAAAAATAATATGGAAAATGAGAGCGCTTTATTTATACAATTACAATATCTTAAATATACCTCCTTTTGATCTATTTTAAGGACAATATGGTTTGTATTTTGGGATTTAAATGACTAATATAATTTGTGTAAGGATTATTTTTAGGTATTTAAGGTGGTTTTGGATTATCCAAAATTCTTCAGATGTGTGATGAAGTTATGGGATTGAGCACTATTTTATAGTTAAGGAGTGTCATTTTGGTAAATACCAAAATATATTTGATAATGTGAAGTCAATAGAAACCCATTTATCAAAAAAAAATTATAATTAAGAGTTTTGGGGTATGATATGTTCTATACACACCTCCACCACAAAATAAAACAAATTATTAAAACATGTTCTTCCTTAACTTCTATGTTTCCTTAAATTAACATTTTAATTTTTCACCACAGTAACTAGCCTTTTTAATATAGGTAATTTATCCATTATTCCTAAATAAAAATGATAATTATTAGGTAATTTGGAACCCTGATTAAAATTATTAAATATAATTTATCAAATTAAAATCATATCAATGTTGAAAATAATATTTAATACAAGCACATGTAACATGAAAAATCATCACTTTAACCTTAACCACGTAAGAATATTTTTACTATATAAGAGTCAGTATATTCTATATAAAAAAATTGATTCATGAATATACCATATTTGATATATCTAAACATTTAAAAATAACTTAGAAGAATATAGAAATTTTATAAATTTTAAATCATTTAATAAAATATAAATTTTATAAAATATCACAAAATGTTTATGTTTAATTATTCATACAATTTGAATTTAAATATCAAGAAATTGATAGAATTAGAATATTTAATATTATCACCTATATAAAATGTTATATTTTTATAGAAAAAATAATGTGATGAAATAATTCATTCAATTTTATTTACTTTTACTATTTTAGTATCATTTATTTTATTTTTATATTGATTATATAACTTCTAAATTGGAGGTTCTTAAGAATTTAATTTTATTATAAAATTATTAAAAATTAAAAATAAATTACCCTCAAAAATTTATTTTCAATATGTTCAAAATTACAAACCATATTCATTCACATATTTCTTTTTTCCTTATGTGAATGCATAATTGAAATTTAAAAGCAATAAGGTGACATTTGTCTTTTTATTTACTTAAATTATTATATAGGACACATTCATGGAAAAGTGTCCCAAAAAATAAAAATATAGCCTATATTTATAATAATAAATATATTGTTTTCCAATTTAAATTTTACATGTTTTTTAGTCATTATAACGATTTTATTTTTTGTTTCACCACACAGTAAAAAAATTTTTACCTTAACTTTCATAATAAATTTTTTCAATTTATTCACTATTCAACTCCTTGACCTTAGATTCTTAAGGTAATTTCCATAAGTTATTACATTGGTATGATTATGTGGAATCAAATCATGAAGGACTAATTAGTTTAGCAGTTTTGGAAAACTAGATTATAAACATGGAACTCATTTAACATTGGGAACAAAAAACCTTAAAATATAAAAAAAATAAAATTCTTAGTATCCTTGAAACTCATTACAAGAATTCATCTTCATACCCTAAGGAAATAACAAAAAATGTGTTTTTTAATTCTCAAGAAGGGTAAATTATAGTGGAATATATCATGAATTAATAATGAATAATCAATATGGAAGAATAAACTGTGATTGAATAATGCCATATAAATAATCACATGATCTTAAAAATGGAACATAAATATTCTAACTAACCAAATAATCATAGGGAATAATAATAATGATAGAATTATTAATATTATATATCTTAACTATCATGATCTATCCCCAATATAGTTAATATAATGATTTATCCTCAATAATTTTTAAGTCTGTGGGTAGAAACCTATTTTATTTGTGTCAAGATCTATCCTATTGAAAATTTAAAATTGCTTAGAAACAAACAAGAATGGTTTTTCGAAAATTGATTTCTTCATATAAGACTACTGATTCATTGAGTGGGTAACATTAACTAGTCCGTAAACTGTATACTTAATGTCCAAAAAATCCTCATATATTTAAAATTCAATTTAAATCATAAATAATGTGCCTTATTAAATATCATTATTGCGTAAAGGATGAAAATTTAACTAAATTACCCTAAAAAATTAAATAAAATTCAATTTGAACACAATATGTAAAAATGGTATACAATTCATGAAATAATCATATCAATTATACAAGAATATTTAGATTAAAATAAGTATAATTTATTAGGAAGACATATTTCAATTTATTGTTTGAAGAGAAATTTAATGATCAAAAATGAAGTGAGATTTCAAAGATAACTTTTACCACTTAGAGATTTTTAAATCAAACCCCTTCAATGATATAATTAATATTTACACTTATAATACAATGAAATATGAGTTAATCATGATATTAAATTATGAAGGTTTTGAATATACACCATATGAAATAAATTTGTGGTGTAAATGGGGTATGCCTCATTAAAGAAAAAGTGAGAACTGAATCCCTTACATTGATTCTGACATGTCACATTTTCTTTATCTTATATAATAATAAACCTATATTGAATATTTACTTTATTGAGAACCTTTTTCATGTTTATTATTACCTTTAATTCACTTAATTCAATGTTTTATTAAACTACTTAAACAATTAAGTTTATATTAGAAGTTTAGACCAGAATCAATTCATGTGTTAAAAACAAATTTGGTAGGTTGACTATAGTCACAGTAGTCATTATATAAACATATCTAGAATAATAATCATGAAATTATTATAATAATTATAAATTAATTATACATTTAAAACTAATCATGAGATATGCTTATGAAAAATGAACTAAGATTACAAACATGGAGATGGTAGGTCGTACGGAAGCATGAGAAATGTTCCTAATTATCCAATGAATGAGGCTAATATTAATTATTAATATATATAATATTCATGTGCTTTATTATTCATAAACACTATTTTAATGCATTTTACACTTTGAACATTAATTCACATTAAGATTGTAATTCCCTCTTAAAATGCACTATTACATGGTACATTTTGAACACCTCCTAAAATAAAAAATGGTCTTGATTTTATTTTAATATTTTATTTTCTGGTATCCCATTATATAAATAACAATTAATTATTTTTGAGCACTTGAAGTTTCAAATTGGAAGACCACCAAAATGGGCTTTTATGCCAACACATTCTGGGAAAATTAAACTGGAAATAATCCAAATAAAGAGATTTTAGAGGCCACAATACAAGACCAATGATTCTCAAAATTTATATGAATATATATAAAATCATGGGGAACATTTAATAAAACAGTGAAAATAGTTAACTCAGATTTTTTTAATGGAGTTATATGCGGCCCAAGTGGAAGATGAAATTCTGGGCCAGATTCTGTGTCCTAGAAAAACATCCCACCAATTTAATCATATATCTAAAACCAAAAATTATTTGGGGCTGAAATTTTACAAAGAGTTATAAAACCATATGAGATTAATTTTTATATTGTATTTCCCACTCCAATTCTGCCATCTATAAGTTCATCTAGGCACCTCTATTTGGTGGATGCATGTTGGCTACAACTTCGGGTCAAGGGTGGAAAAGTTCCATCTCCCTTACTTTCCACCACCCTAGAACACCCACTGTTAATTGAGGATACTTGGATAGATAGTGGATCTACCCAAGGCTCCAAAAATTCTTATTTAAGGTAGTGATGTTGTAGGATTTAATCATCTTGGAGCTTTGTTTTCATTGTAATGTTATTATGCCGATTTGTCTTTATAACGTTCTTCTTTCTCATGTAAGTTGTTCGAATCACCTTAGTTATTAATAAAATTTCTTCATTTCCTCTTATTCTATTCTTATTCTTATCACTTTGATATTGTTACCTTAAGGTTTGAATTTATTCACACCATACCTTTTGATATTCATCACACAACGGTGGAGTGATTTCTTTCTTTTTATTATTTTTCTACTTCTTCAATTCCTCCCTCACGAGTCTACTTTCCGCTTCCATTGAAACCATAGAATCAATGGAGGGATAAATATTTTATGGGTTGATCCAAGGGAGTATCAAGGGGATTTATTGAATGTTTTTTCTCAATATATAAATGTTATTGATTTCTTTTACTTGAGTTTCATTTATTCAATGATTTTATCACTTCCTCTTCCTTATTAAATTTTACCTCCCCACTTTTATGTGGTAATAATATCCTTTACCTTAGAGTGCTCATGAAAATGATCCTATAAGTTTAAAGGTGATTATCTTGTGTTTGTGAAGTTTTTTAACAAGTAAGTGATGAGGTTAGTTTGAATTCATTAAATGAATCCTTCTTGAGTTAATGAAATTGAAATAGTTAAAAAAAATGGAATTCATCCAATCCACCCCAAGTGATAACCTAGGATCAACTCATTCTTTTAATTTGAATTAACATAAGTCTCTTAGAGTTTACTTAAAACCATCTAAAATCAAACCATGTTGGCCACTTCATAGCCAAAAACAGTGCATATAATGTATGTGTCTTTAGGTTTCTTCTTAGGTCTCTGAGGATTCGATAACCCAAGCTAATATATAAGCGACCGCTGAAACTAAAAAACGTGGGTAAATTTGGGAGAGGACAAATTTTGGTGTCGTTTCCAGGGACCTAAGTAAGTTATCTTAGATACTAGAATTCTTTTTTTTTACCCCACTTCTCTTTTCTCACCCCGTCACTCCTATGGAAGGAATTTTTAAACAAATCCAAACATGGTGAACCTATCCCTACTTTGATCACCCCACCCCATGTTGTTGTATAATGACCATCCTAATTTCTACGGGTTTTATCATCAAAAACCTAATGAACCAAAAGTTTTTAAATCCTATGATCCACAAAACATTCCAATGTATAATGAGTTTTAATCCCCACAAATCCAATCTTAACACCCTCTTGTGCAATTCCAAAAACTTAATTATCCACCTAACTCAACCCCTTATCCATCCTGATCCACATCCATTACTTTAAAAAATGTGTTAACAATTGGATATAATGAATTTTGAGGTTTCATATTTGATATTATAAATACAATGAATTAATACTTGTGAGGAACTCATCCCTACACCGATTGTTTCTTCCATAACCTTATGTGGAGTGTCTAGTTTCCAACAAACGTCTCAAAAATTTATTGAAGAACCAACATTTATATTTGGTGTATCATAAGTGAATCAATAAATTGTTTAAGGGTCTTTAAATCATGAGGAAATTGATTTTCTAGATTCAAAAAAGGATAATTTAACATCATGGATTGAGGTTCCTGAATATTGCTCCATTGATGATTTTTCGGAACCACAAACCACTGAACCATTGGGAGAAATCAAAAAAAAATTGTGTCCATACCCATTCATGACACTGGTCTTTCCAATTTGTTGGTTGAATCTTCTATTCAAAAAGAACCAATTTTGTTGAGAAATCTAAAAAATGAAATTGACTTGGATTCAAAATCTCAACCTATGTTTAAATGTCCTATCCAACTTGAGCTCAAAATTATTGTCCTTACTTCCCCAATAAAGTATACCTTCATAAGGTATAATCATTAAATTTCAATTATAATTCATTTTTCTCTTGAAACAAAAAAAATTGGAATGATCATTGATGTCATAGTCAAGACTACAGAGGAAACTGGATCAACCATTTATGATATTCCTTGGATTTTCCCAATCATTATAGAACATAGGTTTGTACATGACAAAAATTATAAACAGATAATCAATCTAAATAAATTATAAGTAGAGAAATATGGGGTCCTTAAAATGTTTAAATTTGGTATATGGTAAGTTATATGGGTCCATTTCGGGCTAACAATGTTAAACAAAAGCGTTGTATGGGAGGAAACCTGTGGTTTTCATGTTTCCAATATTTTTGAGTTATCTTTATTTTTCAAATAGGATTAATGAATCATTTTGATATTTAAATATATATATATATATACGGTTGACCTGTTCTTCTATTATTAGTATGGATGAGTATGGAAGGGGAGCACCATATTCATCTATTTCATGTGGTGTGATCCTTGAGGAATACCTTACCCAAAAATTTTAAGAAAAGACAATGTATCATCAGTTCATTTTATTTTTATATGTTTTTAGGTTAAAATAAAAAAAAAATATAATAAAAAAATTAAAAGGACATGTTGTAGGTCAAGGGGAAACCCCCGTCATAACCCGCAAAGCCGCAGGGACTCGAACCCGGGACCGAAGGGAGACAGGGGTGCATGCTTACCACTGACCTACGGCTTATAGTGCTTCCTTATTCTATAATTTTTGTATATATACTTATATTTTAGTTTTTTTATTATATGAATAAATATATATATCTATATATATTTTATTGTTTTGTTTGTTTGTTTGTTTTCTCCTTTTTCTACTGGGGAACTCTGTAAGTGACATGGATATCAAAAGACTAAATTAAAGCAGCAAGAACTTCAACTTCAACCACAAGGTGACTTCATTCCATGATACTCATATTGAAAATTCTTTTTAGAACTCCTGTCATATACCTCTACCCCCTTCTCAATTTTATTTTCTTTAAACACTGGGTAAAATGTTACTCTATGTTGGGGGTGAAAAGAAAAAATAAAATTAATTAACTTTATGTGCTTAAAAAATTGTGTGGAAGTAAAAATTTATTTAACCATGAAAATGATAATACACATTGCACACATTGAAACTGAATATCAAATAATTTAGCATTCCCTGATTCTGATTTTAATCCATGTATAATTTCATGAGCATAGATTTTGGAAAGTGTGGTTGTCTAATGTAAAATTTCATTGTTTATATTTTCATCCATATAAAAAAATTACAACGAACAGACTTTGGATAGTGGGAAATTAGTTTGAGTTCATGAGGTCCCCCAAATAAATATCATAGGTTTGGTGATCATTTTAGTTTTAATATGAGTATTCAATAATTATAAAAAATCAAAAAATAAATTAATTTGTGCATACAGTAATGAAATGACCTAATGTGTGGTTTTCGGCACTTGGGGATCATGACTCCCTAGTTGTCTAGACCAGAGTTAGTAATTTTACCTCTACTTGTGATAGTTTGACTTTGTTTTTGATAGATTTAACTCGATATGATGCCTTAATATGTGGGATTCACTTGGTGCCCTAAGGTCTTTGAGTTTGGGAATCATCGGAAAAGTCTCGCTACATGGGTTGACTCTATTGAGTGCAATTTCAATTACCATGGAAAAATTGAAATAAAAAACAATATAAAATATAAAAATAAATAAATTGAATACTCATATTAATATTGAAATGTGATTCCACCTAGCACATCCATCATTTTCCCCTTGACTAAAAATGAACCCCCGTGTCTTTTGTGGCACATAGCACATCTTCATACTTTATTGAAATTGGATGAAATGTGGTGATGAATTTGAAAAATGGAACAGGCTTTCGATTGTGATATTCTTATGAAACTAACTTATATTAAAATATTTTTATGGGTTTCATGATTTTTTGGTATAAGGGTTGTTGGTGAACAATGTATATTAAAAAGTTTTTGGAAAAGGGAATTCAAATTTCATATTATTGAGATACATTTTTCTTGGGACTAGAAAAACTCATGTTGGGGGTGTTATTAGCCACTGAATGAGGATAATATTCATTTTTAATAGATATAATATTCATGTTATTTATTATTCATAAACACCATATTAGTACATTTTACACTTTGAACATTAATTCACATTATGATTGTAATTCCCTCTTAAAATGCATTATTACATGGTACATTTCTGAACACCTTCTAAAATAAAAAATGGTCTTGATTTTATTTTCATATTTTATTTTCAGGTATCCCATTCTATAAGTAGAAATTAATTATTTTGGAGCACTTGAATATTCACATTGTAAGACCACCAAAATGGGCTTTCATTCCAACACATTCAGGGAAAAGTAAACTGGAAATCATCCCAATAAAGATAATGTAGCAGCCAAGATACAAGCCCAATGATTCTCAAAGTTTGTCTAAAGATATAGGAAAAATTTCATAAAATAGTGAAAATATCTAATTTGGATGTTTTAATGGAGTTATAGGCGTCCCAAGTGGAAGATGAATTTCCGGGCCAGATTCTGTGGCCCAAAAAAAATCCCACCAATTTAATCATATCTCGGAAACCACAAAATATTTTGGGCTGATATTTTACAGAGAGTTAGAATAAATCAATTTTTTTCATTTTTCTTTTATATGTAATAATACAATTAGGCCATATAGAAGGTCATCAAGGTGTCTCTGTTCGGTGGATTCAAGCTGGATGCAACTTTGGGTCAAGGGTGGAAAAGTCTAATCTCTCTTACTTTCCACTAACCTAGGACTACCACCATTAATTAAAGAGACTTGGATAGATAGGGGATCTAACCAAGGTTCCGAAATTTTTTATTTAAGGTAATGGTGTTGGAGGATTTAATAATATTGGAGCTTTGTTTTCATTGTAATGTTATTATGCCGATCTTTCATTATAACGTTCTTCTTTCTCATGTAAGTTATTCGAATCACCTTAGTTCTTAATAAAATTTATTTTTTTCCTCTTATTTTTTTCATATCTTATCAATTTGATATCGTTACCTTAAGGTGTGAATTTATTCAAACCATACCTTATGATATTCTTCACACAATGGTTGAGTGATTACTTTCTTTTTATTGTTTTTTTACTTCTCTAATTCCCCTCTCATGAGTCTACTTTCCACTTCCATTGAAACCATAGAATAAATGGAGGGATAACACTCTTATGTGTTGATACAAGGGAGTATCAAGGATCTAGATTGGATATTATTTTAAATATCTATGTTTTATTGATTTCATTTACTTGAGTTTCTTTTATTCAAAGATTTTCTCTCTTCCTCTTCCTTATTGAATTTTATCTCCCCACTTTTATGTGCTAATAAAATCCTTTACATTAGAGTGCTCATGAAAATGATCATACAAGTGTATAGGCAATTATCATGTGTTTGTGAATGTGTTTAACCAGTAAGTGATGAGGTTAGTTTATATTAATTAAATGAATCCTTCTTGTGTTAATGAAATTGAAATAGTTAAAAAAGGGAATTCATTCAATCCACCCCAAGTGATAACCTTTGACCAACTCATTCTTTTAATTTGAATTTACTTAAGTCTATTAGATTTCACATAAACCCATATAAAATCATCCTAAGTTGGCCACTTCATTGACAAAAATTAGTCCATAGAATGTATGTGTCTATAGGTTTCTTCTTTGGTCTTTGAGGATTCGACAACCCAGGTTAAACTACAAGTGACTGCTTAAACCTAAAAACGTGGGTAAATTGGGGCGAGACCAGTTCCCATTTTTCAATGATCGTTATAGAAATAAGATAAGTAAAATTTCAACATTATATATTGATAATTTTTTTATAAAGAATATTTTATTTAATCATATATACTTATATATATAATTCTTGTGATGTAAAAGGAATCACATCAGATCGAGAAGGTGGTAGTCTAGATGCCCTCGAACGACATTATCAATTTTTTAATGTGTGAGATGGGTAACAAAGAAGATTATATATTATATTTACAAAAAATTAATTATATAATTAATATCATACAGATTTATTATATGTCAATTATGTTTAATTAAACCCATATTTAGTACATTCCTTATCATGTGGGAATGTAGCACATCGCTTTAAGTAGGAGGTAGTCCACACATCCATAAATGATGTTATCATATTTCCAAAAAATGGAAAACATGAAAGTATGTGTTATATAATAATTAAATAAGTGTTCATAAAACATAAATATCATATAAAAACATTATGTACAACATAATTCCCAACCATGATAGATGGTAAAGGAAAAAATGAATGACATTGTTTCGTAAAGCGGTATTCTTCCATACACATGAACGGAAATTTCATCACCCATTTGATTGAAGAGTGTGTAGGTGTAGGTTGAACCCTTATCATAAAAACATCTTAGTATACTTATTATACAAATGTTATTATATAATCATGTAATAATAATAATTTAATTGTTTGAGAATGAAATAAAACAAAATAGGTCATCCAAGAATGTGACTTATTTTTCAGGTAACTCTATTTTGTTTTCACCAATGAAATTCAATGGATTTATTCTACCTAAAGTGAGGATTAAAGGTTGAGTAAATGGATACTAGAATATTTTTTGGGCATGGTTTTAATGATACAATTGGATCTATATATGTGATGAAATAGTAGGGGTGGGTACCTTTTTATAGTGGAGGGGGTGTGAAATTCTTGTAAATATAAAAATACAAACACTATTGGGAGGTATAATTTACATCATGTGCCTCAAAAATTAATCACTAATGGATTAAAGTGAAATTATGGTTAATAAAAACCTCAAACATAGAAATTTAAGTGAATTTTTATAATATTGTTCCATAACATCAATGCTTCCCCACTTTTACCATTTTTTATTAATGTAACTAGTTTTATTTCCTAAATAATTTAACCATTAAGAATAAATTAAATTGATATTTATTATATAATATAGAACCACTTAATTAAAAATATTATATATAATTTATTAAAATAAATATTGCATGTGTGTTGGAAATTAATTTTAAAACTAGGACATATAACATGAAAAAACCCTACTTTAGCTTGAACCATGCTAACAAATTTTTTACTATTTAGTGGTCAATATGTACATTAAAAGAGATATGTTAGACCATTAATAGACAATATTTGATAATTATTAACTTTTACAAATCAATTGGTAGAAAATAATATTTTTTTAGTAAATTTCAAATCATTAAATAAATATCATTTATTATAAAATAACATTAATGTAATTTTTTAAATTATTTAATTATTTTATATTTAAAAAATATCTTGAAAATCATGGAATTTGAATCTATTATGTTCACACCTATATATCATGATATATTAACATAAAAATAATGAAATATAATAATTCAATCAATTTACATCACTTTTAATATTATTAATATAATTTATTTTAGTTAATTATTAATAAATAATTTCCACATTGGCATTCATTGACCTATTTAACTAACTAAATGTAACATCCTGATTTTCTAAAATGAAACACTATGTTCGATAGTGTACATGATATGCCACCCCGAGCTTAATCAAATAACAAAATATTATTATTAATATGGAAGTTGGTGCCTAGCCGTTAGAATGGAGGATATAAATAGTATTAAATAAATTATGAAAATTTTATTTATACATGTATATATAATTATTTAGTTGGGGAACAAATAATTATAAATCAAAATAGAACCCTTTTTAAAATAAAAGGAAATGATTTCTAAAAACTATTTAAATGAAAAAAATTGTGTTTATAAAATATTCCAATAACCTGTGACAAATTATATTAATGAAATATATATTCAATATAATAATAATAATTCATATTATTTGTTTTCTCGACATGATATTATAAAAAAATAAATATTATGCATGAATGATTTATTTTTATAAAAAGGCAGTTTCCACCTTTCTATAGTGCATTTATTTTAAATCTAATTTTTGACACTTTTAGAAATTTTATATTAGAATATAAACTTCTTACATGAAATATAAGTATAATAATTTACTTTGGTTAGAATTTTGGTATTTTCTGATAATTTTGATGTTTTGATGAATATTAAAAATTACTAGATTTTAATTGAAAACAACATTACCGTCTAAAAAATCTCTAATGTTAAATAAATTTTTAATTTGTTTTAAATAATAATTAGATCAATTTTATATTATTTAATTCAATTTAGGTAACTCAAATCAATTTCTCCTTAGATTTGTATATGAAATCATTTCAATATTTTTAATTATTTCACTTCTACGAACCATTTTCTCTCAATATCAACTGGATAAATTTTAAATTAATTTTAGCCAATTATTCCTATTAAATTTGGAAAAATTTATTCCATATTTGGAATCAGATGGTCCAAAATTTTGTAAATAGTTCTCTTTTATTTTAGGATAATATGAATAGAAACTTTGATAATGTTTATTTCCACAGTTAATGGTAAATCAGGTAATTAAGGGTAAAAATAATATTTTAAATATTATAAAATTACCCAAACAGTTTTCCTAATATAATTTTATGAGTTATTATCAACCAAAATCATCCTTGGCCTGATTTTGTGATCTCTTGGAGCCACATGGATGACAATAATTCATTTATATTATTTTTTTTCAAAGAAAAGCTAGTTTTGTCATGCTTTTGTTTTTACCAAGTGAAATATTTATAATATTGGGTAATATATGAGATCCATTAGTATATAAATATTATTTTGAATTTAAATTCATTTGTCATCATCATGGAAATTTATTTTTAATTTTTAAGGGAGAAATAATTACCTAAAATTCTTAAACAATAATGATGCAGTAATTGTATAATTAAAGGAAATAATGAGTAAATGATATGAAAAATATTAAAATAAATATAATTTGATATAATTAATGTCATAGGATTTTTTTATTTATTTGAATTTTTAGTTATATTTTAAATTATTTTTTGAATATATCATGAATTTATAATATTTTTAAAAAGTCAAGTATTGAATAGTGTCAAAATTGACATTAATGATATTCTAAAATATAAAATATTTTAGTAAATTCTATAAAATTTATGAAAAAATAAAATTCCTCTAAATGATTGGGATAAGGATTAAAATGTAAAAAATGACTCATTTATTTGACTTTTGTAACTTTATTCTAATTATATTAACCCTCAAAGTGTAAATTAAATGATATCATGGTAAAAGTGAAAAGGGTTAAATGACGATTAAAACAAAAAGATGAGAATTAGAAAAATATTCAAAACATAAATAATTTGTATTGGATGAATTTATTTTGACCCATAATCATCCTATATTTGATTTAAATCACTTTTTATCTAATTTTAATAGAAAATTAATTTATATAAATTTAATATTTTTAAGAAATCCTAAAGTTCCCCTCACATATATTATAATATGGAACCTCTTATTCTATTTTATCCCCATTTCAAAACCCATTTTGGCCAATATTATCCCAAATAACTTACTATAATCTCTCCAAAAATTATGGATATCTTGATTTAAGAATAACACCGCTCATAGTGGTCTTAATGTGCAATGAAAAGGAGATCATCCCAAAATAGGTATTTTTTTAGACAAGTATTTATTTATTATTTATTCTTATACTTCCTTGAAATAATTTTAAACCCTGATGAAATAATAAAGGTAATATCATCAATATTAGTATATTTTTAGGTTAATATCATCATCTAAATCTATCTGCACTTCCATCAAATGGGATAATAATTATCATTCATGTGTATGGAGAACCACCACCTCAACAATAGATATAATTCATTTTCTATTATCATCCCTCCATAATTTTTATAATTATATAATTAATGTTTATATATGATATTAATGAAATATTTATCAATATTAAAATATAATATATTATTTATGTTCTAACATTTCCATGCATGAAAAAATGATAACGCCATTTGTGTGTATGAGTGAAATATCACCTCCACGAAGTGATGTGATTAATTTTTTATTACCATATCACATGGTTAATATATATAATTTTATTTTAAGAAATAATGTGATATATATGATATTATTATTATTTAAAGTCAAAATCATATTGACATTCTTTCTGTAGTGATCATTCAAAAATGGAAATGTTAATCATGCGTACGTATGACTTACCTTATCCTTGATTGTAATGCAGTTAATTTTTTAAATACATATGTAATGGATGGACATAAATGTATAATTAATTTATAAAACTTTTTATTATTTTATGAATATTAATTTTTAGGTGATGGGCTAATGAAAACTTTGACTATAGACAAAATACTTAACTCATTTTAGAATCAAGTACTTAATGTCATCAGAACATCCAACGTGAACATAAATAGTTATGTAATTGTTATAAATATGGTAAAAATTAATATAAAAGGAATAATAAACTTGAAAATTTTCCTCAATAAATTAAATAATTAAACCATGTTTATTATTTCGGATGATAAACATTGTATGTGATGAGTCAGATCCATGTTGATGGATTTCTTCTCAATATCCTTTTATTGAGGATGGTTTTTAAAGATATAAACCTTTATTCATTTATGAGGTGTATATATAGCCCCCTTTGACATTTAATATAATTAATTTATTTCTTATCATGTTATTATTATTATTTTAAACTATATTCTTTCATGGGGATTATGAATTAAATGTTCAATGTGGTATGTGACCCTATGAATGTTTAAAGATTTAATTTTAAATTATTTTTCTCCCTGTCAATATTATTGATATTATTTATATTGATATAAAAATATTATAAAGGAATTTTATGCCTATTTTTATTTTCATTAAAAGGTTTTAAAATGGAATATGTTTACATTCTTTATATGGAATGTTTTGACAACCAGAAAAAGGAATGTTTTACTCTTAACATACACGATGACAATGACTTTTCCATGATAGTAACTATTATTTAATTTCTTTCTTCCATTACAAGAATACGCGTTTTCATAAATTTTAAACACTCCTTCATTATTTTTGATTTTTTGGTATTTAAAATCATTATTTTAATGAGATGGGTATATTTATATGAAAGTGTTTTTCATCTGGGATTAAAAGAGTTTTTCAAAGGGTTTTTTGATCAAAATGATTTATTCATGAAATGGTATTTGAGAATTGTAAAAAATAGGCGGGCTTGATACATATTATAAAATGTATTGAGACCTATTATAGCTCATCATAAATATGTGAGCCTGATATAGATTATACAAAGTGTTAAACGGTATTGTAGCTCACGGGTGAGCCCGATATATCTTATATGAATGGTCATCCCCATTATAGATATATAATTAATTGGGAAATAATAATATTGGAATTCATCAATATAGTTATTCTCATTGGCAGGGTTTTGAAAGGGTTATATGAATATGATGCTCTAAGTCACCAAATATAGTTTTAATTGCTTTCCATTTATTTTAATTATTTTATTTTAGTAGAATGTATGTTTGTTTTTCATGTGAAAATGTTATGTCTAATTCTATCATAGAAAATTATATAGGTTTTCATGTATTTCACTAGAATAATGTTTTTACTCTTTTTTATGTCTATTATGGAGGTTTTTTTACTTATCCCGTGTTTTAAAATGTTCTTCATTAGGTTAAAGGATGAGTAGGGACACAGATTAAGGTAAGATGAAAATTATGATATTATATCATTGAAGGAATCCATCATTTATTTTACAATTTTTTCATGGTTCAAAAATGGATCCTAAGTAAAAGTGTCCATATACAATGTATGGGATTACTTATATGTTTTTCTCTTAATTCTATAAAACACTAAACTAAAATTATCCTCAAATGTGAATTCTAGATAAAAAGACCCTAGAATATGTAATGTTTAAGGTCGAGTCCTTATAGTTGGTATAAAGGAAAGGTGTAGATATATTTACAGATTAAGACTTTTTGTTAAAAAATTTCTTAATTTATATTTATATTCTTCTAGTTAAATCCGTGTACCATAAATTTTTGAAATTGAGGAAAGTTAGTAATAGATTGAAGAAGGAGGATGTCAAACAACATTCTTATCTCTTCGTGATGATTTTATTGCAATAATTATTTCCAATACATGTCCTTATGATTCTAAAACATTTTATAACATAAAAATATCTCGAAAATAGTTGTATAAAATATAAAATATCTCCCCTATACCTTGATATTATCATGGATCATGGTATGGTTTTTATAAAATCCTATTTTCTTGACACTATCATATTTTAAAAAATTGAAAATATTATCAGGGAATTTTTATATATTTTACCTTATCAAAATATTTTAAATAATGTTAGGATTTTAATATATATTATTAAGAAATAGACCCTTAAACAACCTAAATATATTTTCTTTTAACTTATATTATTTATGAACACACATTTGGTATTTTAAAAGGTAGCTAGGTTGAATGTTTTAAAAAAACCTCTATCTGAATGTTTTATAAAAAGTATGTTTTTAAGATGTTTTGAAATTATATGTCATACAAAATTATTTTACTCAAATTGTGCTCTCCCAACACCCATACAACCAAAGTTGTATAAGGTCTTTTTGGAAAAATGAAGTAAGGGACATTAAAGAATCTCTAAATAATTTTTATAATGCATGGATCTTCCATCTATGTGAAAAAAATGAAAATGATTTCAAGTGCAAACCATTATCAAGGTACGATGATCTTTCTTTTTATCATAGTTTTAGTAAATAAATGTGATATGAAATTTCAAATTTCAAGATATAAAAGAGTTATTGAATTAAAAAGTTCAGGTAATTACAGGTTCAGATTCTAAATGAAAGGTATAAGATAACCATTGATGTTAAAACATTATATTAATGGAATAACTTCTATATTTCATGTAAGTATATCTCTTAATTTTCCTAGTCCAGGTATTAAAATAATTTATCAACTTCATGCAAAGGATCTCAAAATAAAAAAACATTATAAGTTTACTTTTATTACTATGAAATCAATGTTCTCTTATCCCATCATAGATTTATGGTCTTGTGATTGTTAATATTCTAATTACCATGTTCTATATCACTCTCCACAAGAACATGATAGTTATTTTTATCTTCCATATCCATGTTTTCATGCATGGAACCCCAGTACATGTTATCTTAGGTTACCTCCATACTTCCCTTTCTTTATTTTAAAGTGGATGTTTCATTAATCATTTTTATAAATAAGGATTTTGATAAACCTATTTTGAATAGTTGAACCATGGTGACCATGACCAAGTTCAAATTTAGAGGATGAAATTTATTAAAAGGGTATATTGTAACAACCTGAGTTTTCAAAAGGAAACACTATGTTCGATATCATACATGATATTCCACATCGAGCTGAAATGAACAACTAAATATTATCAAGAAATATGGATGTAATTGCATATTTTTTAGAATGGTGGGTATGAATAGGATTTACTGAATTTTGGAAACATGTTTTACATGTGTATTTATAATTCATTATTTAGTGATAAGTTAATTTCAATTGAAAATAAATCCCTTTTCAAAATAAAAAGAAATGTTTTTCTCAAACACTATTTAAATGTGAACAATTATGTTGATAAAATAAATAAATCAATATTTTATGATTATATTAATTTAATATATATTCAATATAATATTTAAAATTAATATTATGTGTTTTCTAGACATTTTATAAGAATAAGCCCAATTTTATGAATAGAAGATGCATTTTTATAAAAAAAAGTTTGTTTTTTCACTTTTAATGGAGAACTTATTTTTAATCTAATTTTTGAAACATTTAAAAATTATATTCAAAAAAACAAAATATTTGAATTATTATTATCAAAATTAATTTTGGATTAATTTTCTTTATTTTTCTGACATGTTTCATTTTTTTATTAATAGTGAAAATAGTGGATTTTAATTGAAAACTGTGTTTTTGTCTAAATAATGTATATTTTTAAATAATTTTTTTGTTTAGTTTTCAAGTGAAATTATAAAAATTATATTTAATTTAATCAAATTTATGTCTTTATAATCATTTTCAAATTTAATTTGGTAATAAAAACATTTTAATGATTTGAATGTTTTCACATTAATAAATCTTTTTCTCACCCCATCAATATAATTGAATTTAAATTAATTTTAGACTCTTTTTTGTTTTAAATTTTAAAAAATGGATTCTATATTTTAAATTAAAAGTTAAGTATTTATTCAATATGTCCCTTTTATTTGTGGACAATATGGATAGTAATATTGATAATTTTTATTACTAGAGTTAAGGGTTAATCAGCTAATTAAGGGTAACAATAATATTATAAATATTATAAAATTACCCTAAAAATTGGAATAATTTTATTAGAATAGTGATTTTCTACCAAAATCATCCTTGTATCTATATTATTATTTTTGGGAGCTACTTGGATGACTTAAATACATTTATAATATTTTATTCAAAGAAAAGTAAATTTTCTCATACTTTTGGGTTTAACAAGTGAAATGATTTTAATATGAGTTTATATATGGGATATATTTGACTATAAATATTATTTTAAAATATAAAATATAAATCTTCAACATGGTAATTTTTTTAATTTTTAGGTAAGAAATAATGTCCTTAAAGTATTATATAATGAAGATGTAGTAATTTATTAATTAAAGGAAATATCAAATAAATGATATTAAAAATATAAAAATAAATATAATTTAAGAAAATTAATGTCACGCAATAATTTTTAGTTGATTTGGATATCTTTTTTATGTGTTAAAATAGTTTTTTCGAATATATAATATAAAAAAATTAAAAAAAAATTAAAAAAAAAATAAATAAATAAATATAAAACAATTTTAAAAAAAATCAAAAATTCATGGAAATGATTATTATAAGGAATAAAATGTCCTAAAATTTATAAATAAAGATTATTATAATGCATAAAATGTCCCAAATTATTTATTTATTGATCTTTTGGAATTTTATGATAATTATTTTAACCCTTAAAGTGTAAATTACATGATATCATGGTAATAATGAAAAGGGTTAAATAGGGGTTAAAACAAAAATAAAAATAATAAAATAATAATTAAAAAATTTATAATATTTATTTTATGAATTTATTTCCACACACACTCATTCTATATTCTAAATAACTCACTTTGGATAAATTTGGAAGAGTAAAGTAATTTATATTAATTTAATATTTTGATGAATTCTAAGAGTTCCCTTTTCCTCTCTTCTAAAATGGCACCTATTTTTCTTTTCTTCACACATGAAAAAATATTCATTTCTACCAATATCTACTCAAATACTTTCCTTTAATAGGACCTCACGTTTTGGATCTCTTATTTTAGGAATAAAACAAACCTTAGTGGTCTTAAGGTGTTATGTGAAGGAGATCATCTGTAGAATATGAATAATTTTAATCAAGTAGTTATGTTTTATTTTTTCTTCCACTTACTTAAAATATTAATAAAGAATTAATAAAATATAAATATAGTATAATAAACATAATAATATGTAATTATGTTACTATACTCACCAAAATCCATATTCACTTCCATCAAATGGGAAAACAATTATCATTCGTGTGTACTGTGAAATATTGTCTCACTAATAGATATAATTCTTTTTCCACCACTATATATAAATAATGGGTATAATGATGGAATTAAAGTTTTTATACTATATTTATCACAAAAATATCATTATCAAATGGTAATATAAAATTTATTTTCTTACCTTTCCATGCATAGGAAAATGATAACATCGTTTGTGCGTACATGTGAATTATCACTTCCACTAAGCAATGGGATTTGTTTTTCATCACCATATCACATGGATATTATGTATAACTATATTTCAAGAAATAATATGATATATTTAATATTATAATATTTATTTTAAGTTAAAATTATATTAACCTTATTTTCACAATTATCATTTAAAAATGGAAATGTTACTTATGTGTACATACGGCTTACCGTCTTCATGATTGTAACATAGTTCATTTTTCATATCCATCTGTAATGGACAGATTTAAAATTATAATTTCTATATAAAATTTATTTTTACCTCATGAATATTATTCTATATATTATGGAATAATGATCACTTTGAATATAGACACAATACAAAAGTCCATTTGGACTCAAGTACTGAATATCATTAAAAAGTATAATGCAAACTTAAATAATTATGTCATTGTTATAACATGGTAACAAGTGATATGAAATGAATAATAAACATG
Source organism: Viscum album (assembly GCA_963277665.1). Lineage (NCBI taxonomy): Eukaryota > Viridiplantae > Streptophyta > Magnoliopsida > Santalales > Viscaceae > Viscum > Viscum album. The sequence goes on from OY728165.1 coordinate 1,042,255,445, forward strand.
AAAAGGTACTCATTAAATTAAATAATTAACCTGCGTTTATTATTCATGAAGATAAGGATTACACGTGATGAGTCAGACTCAAGGTAAGGGTTTTTATCTCAATCTCCTTTCATTGAGTCATTTCTTGATGATATGAAACTTTATTCTTTTATGAGGTGTATATATAGATACCTTTGACATATAATATAATTAGTTTTTTCATTATAATTTTATTAATATTTTTTAAATGATATTTTTTTCATGGGTCTTATGATTTAAATGTTCAAAGTGGTATGGGACACATTGAATGTTTAATGAATTAATTTCAAAATCATTTTTTCCACGTTAATAATTTAGTTATTATTTATATGGATATAAAATAATGATAAAATATATTTTATTTATAATTTTTAGATCATTCAAAAGTTTTTGAATGGAATAATTTTATATGTTTTATTTGTAACATTTTAACAAACTACCAAAGGAATTTTTTATTCTTAACAAGTACGACCATAACAAATTTTCTATCATCGTACAAAGTACTTCACTTATAGATTCCATTTAAAGCATAAATTTTTCTTAAATTAATAACCCTCTTTCATTATTTTTGTATTTTTTATTATTGAATTTTTTTTAAAATTAAAAGGGTATTTTTATATAAATGTTTTTTTCATATGGTATTTAAAGAGTTTTTCAAAATGTTTTATGTTGAAAATTTTTTATTCATGAAATGGAACATGATAATTATACAAAACCGATGATATCGATACAACTTATATGAATGGTTTATCCCCATTTTAGATCATGAGAAATGGGTGACCCTGGTATAACTTATATGAATTGTATAATCTCACTATAACTCACAGGTGAGTCTGATATAGCTTATATGAAGGGTGATTGCAATTATAGATCTCCAATGCATTGGATAATAATAATATTATAATTATACCTTATGTTTATTCCAATTTAATGTTTTTTGAAAGGGTTTTAGGAATATGATGATCTATGTCACCTAGATTATTTTTTAATTACATTCTATTGATTTTAATGATTTTCTTTCAGAAAAACAGATGTGGGTTTCTCATGTAAAAATGTATTATTTCATTCACACCAAGAAAATTAATAGTTTTTTCATGTTTTTCACTAGAATAATCATTTTCTTCCTTTTTATGTCCCTTAATAATATTTTTTCCTCATCCCATTCTTTAAAATGATTTTCACAGGGTTAAAGGATGAGTAGGGACAATGATGGGGACAAGATAAAAATTTTGATGTTATATCATTGAAATAAATCATGTTTTATTTTATAATTTTTTTTTGGTAAAAAATATATACTAAGTAAAACATTACACTTGTAATTTTTGTGTTTTAATTGTATTATTTTTTCCTAATTTTATAAAACCCTAAACTAAAAATATCATCGAATGCGAAATCTAGATAAAAAAACCTATAATATGTAATTTTTAAGGCTAGGGACTTATAAAAATCCATCCCTAAAACTTAAATATAAATTAATTTGATGATGATATCACCTTTACCAATCAAAATAATGTGTACAATAAAACTAATTCAGTTTTTCGTCCATATATAAATTCTTTATAAATTTTAAACGTAAGGAAGTTTCCTTTTTTTTCTTTTCCCTTACTTAACATATTATATAGTTCAATTTCATGAAATATCATCCTAGTAACTAAAACAATTCAAAATAAAAGGGGATATTGTCAAAATATCATCATATAATGTCTTATAGACAAATTTTTAGGTTATTTTCCCCTTAAGATTAATGTTTAACCAATAAGTAAATGTTTTTCCATTAATCACTATAATTAATTTTAATTATTGTAACTAATATTTTTTTCAAATATTATGATGATATTATTAAGCTATAAATATTATAATGATTCCCACTAGGTATACCATTTTTTCCAAATTAAATTCAAAAAAGTGGAAACTTTAAATTTAAAGATAATCTCACAGATGTGGTGATATAGCAGGGTTTTAAAGTTAAAATGGTAAAAATATCATCATTATTTTATATATAAATTCAATATAAATGTTGGGAAAAAATCCATCAAGGTATCATTGAAGCATTTTTGAGGTAATTTTGTTTATTGACAAAGTGGACATTTGTGCTGTGATTGTTGACAAAGAAAACCATGACATAAAAATTTGTTGACAAGGGGGATTTCATGGTGGAATGTCGAGTTCAAGGGATTTGGTTAATGATCTTTGTTTTATTCTATGACATCAACAAAGGAATGGATGATCTGGAACCGGTAAAAAAAGAACAGATACAAGGTGGTGCCGTTTTCCATTATTTTCCAAATTTTTGGGCCAGAAAATTGACAAATGAAGAAATGTGATTTTTGGAAAAGGTACTTGCGCGCCGTGTACATTAAGGCTTGAAAACTTGTGCGCTATATGTTTTTCAAGATCATATCCCCAAAATATGGAAAAGGGATAAGGGTCGTAGAAGTTTTGGGTTAGGTCGTGCAATTGACTAGCGCGGCAGAGACAAGGGGCAGAGACCTGTGCGCCGAGACCTGCGCGCCGAGGGGAGACTTGCGTGTCGTCGCGCATGGGGTACAAATGCCTATAGATACAGGTCAAACCCTCCTCATTCTGTGATGATATCAACACTTGGATAAAATCAGAGCTCCTGTCGCGCAGGTGCGGTGGTCGCACAAGTGGGGTGTGGTCGCGCAAGTGAAGGTTGCGCGCCAGGTGGTTAGTTGCGCTCCGGTTGTTTGTTGCATGCCAAAATATGTTTGGGCATAAAAGGAGGTGCATCGCGCAGGTTTGTAGTTGAAGAAGGTTGTGTCGCGCAAGTGGTTGAGGTGGAATTGCGTGCTAGTTTTGACTTGCGTGCCAGTTTTGACTTGCGTGATGTCTTGGGACTTGCACGCCGAGCTTGGAGAAGAGCGTCATGAGTTGTTGGAGAATGCCTGTCTTTCTGGGGCTGCGTGAAAGATGGAAGATTTCCCGATACCTTCAGTGCAAAGAGAAATTCATCTATGGTTAAAAGTTGAACTTCAACAGAGTTTCTATATACAACAGAGGATGCATTAATTAGTGATAATAAAGAGACCTACTGGTCTATAAACTATGAGTGGATTCCTTCTAGAGCAATGAGCAAAGGAAGAGGAAGAAGGTGATCCTCTCCACTGGCAGAGAGCCAGAGAGAGAGACCCTTGGGAAATAAGTGAGTCGAACCTAAACTTTGTAAAGGCATTGAGCCTGGGAATAGAAGTGAGTTATCCCGAACTATGTAAACAGCAGTGCGCTTTTAGTGGATTTGGTACATCGGCACATTACCGGTGTATGCTCTTTGGACATAGCCCAGTGATGGTGAACCGAGTAAAAATTTTTGTGTCATGTGCATGATTTACTTTATGTTTATATTGAGCAACGGGAAAGAGAGAGAATAGTATTTTTCTTAACAACGAAACAATATTAGAACGGGCTTTAATTTTAAATTAGTCATACCCTGATTCACCCCCCCCCCCTCTCAGGGTATTCAGCCTTGTGGACCTAACAATAGAAATAGTTCCAATTACCTAATTTGGATTAATGTATGTATAATTCATCTATTTAAACATTAAACCAAATTTAAAATATAATTTAACATTAATAATTATTTAAATGAAAAAAATTCAAAACAATTTTAATAGTTTTCACTAGTCATAAAAAAATGAAACTTCTCATAAAAATACAAAAATATTACCATAAGCTAATTATAAAATTCAACATGAAGTTTTTTTGTTTATTTTGACCAATAAATTTTTTATGACTGTCAAATTTTAGTTTTAAAATAGTTGATCAATTAAAAGGTGGTAAAACTTGGTGTTTCATGTAATGAAAGCTAAATCGGTGTTATGAGTAGTGTAATCTTTACAAGGTGTTGTGTATAAATAAATCTCGAATCAAAATTAATATTATTATAAAATAATAATATTATAAGGTCTTGGGGTGTTACATTATCCCCACCCTAATTAAATTACATACTCTCAACTTGAACTTGATCTCGTTAATCGAGGGTTTTATAGTAAAAAATAAAATCATTGAAAACAAAAATCATAAATAAGGTTGATAACATATCTTATTTATAATAGGGAAATGAAAATTAAATGGTTTCCACAAAACTAGTCTTTCAAATAAGAGAACATTAGTGAAAACATGGATATAAAAGAGAGATCTAACTATCATGTTTTAAATGAGATTGATGGAGAAAATGTTCAGTTGAAAGTTGTTGACCATAAAGACATAAACCAATGGAGTGAATTAGGGTCACTTATATCATTGAAAATAATGATAATAGGATAACATTTCAGTTTCAAGACCCTTTTCCTAGTGTTGATAAATTCTTTATCTCTATAAGAATGTAATTAAAGATAATTACTTTATATGTTTCTATTTTATAAGCACAATCTTATCCTTTGATTGTGCCTTGAACTATATCTACATCATATCATAGAATATTTTTCATTATAGGGTAAAATAGTACATACATCTCTAAAACTTCTCCTAAATATAAACATAAACCATTTTATAAATGTTTTACCTTATGACACTTCCATACATTATGATCCAAAACATTGCAATCAGTTCTAAGGTAGTTAGTAGTATCCAATTAACATTATCCATGTCAATAATTTCTTTATCCAAGCTTCATTATCTCAACATCAGGAGCATATTAATGTATATCTTTCCCTCAATATTTTTTTACAAAAAGTGAAATTTTATATTGAATGAACTTCCATGGTACCATTCAATATATTATATCAATTTTTTAATTAAATAGTACTATAGTAAAATACTTATATATTTTATAATTATCATTACTAGTACCTTACTAAAATGACATAATTAAATAATCTAAATATAGTCATCTTAATCATTCCTCTTATTCTAAGGTAGTAGAAAAATATTGACCCTGATCCATTAGCCTGTTTTGGGGTATATTCCTTTGAAACTTGATACATTTATTTTCATAGCTATCACATCTACTTGCAGTTGAATCATTATACATTGGAAACCTATTTATTATTCTTGAAATCAAAACCATGATGTCCTTTATCTCCACACATATAGAAAACTACCATTAATTTTAATAAATTTATAGGGTGATTATTACTAAAATTATCAAATGTGGTAAAATAATTCTTACCCTTCATCACATTATCTATATTTTTCCTAGTTATCCTTTAGTTCTCATTCTTCCTTGGGAACCCATAATACTTAGATAATACTTTAAATATCTCATTAGCACATGAAACTATATCCTCATATGATTATAATTCTGGGAGAATAATTTTCTTTGAAAGATGGGTTAAGACCGTAAAAGAAATAATCATTCTTACTCTTTGGATCATGTTCTTTGGTGTGGTTAACATTAATTCTTCTAGGCACCATTTATAAATTATTACATAGACTATATTATATCTTATCATGTATGATCCCAAAACTACAAAAATACATGACATAAATTGAAAATATTTGGTGTAGATAATCTCATAATCATAAACATTATTTCTTTGGGAAATTTTTTATACATATCCTCAAACATAATATTAGGGTTATATTCCATAATCAATGTTTTCCTAAATCTTTTTTCCATGTTTTATACTAAAATTACTTTGATACCAACTTTAACAACCCAAACCCAAAATCCTAGAGGTATCACATTTCTTTATTTCATTTAAATAGTTACAAGGAATGAAATATTAATTGACCGATCTGTTTAGAATTTTTGGAAAACTATATTACATACAAGGAACGAATTTTTATATTATGGTTAAAAAATATAATACATACAAAAATAATGTTCTCAGTATATTTGAAGCTCATTCCAATAATTCAACTTCATACCCTAGGGAATGGAAACAAAATAAGGGTGAGTTGAAATGCTCAAAAAGGGTAATGTATAGAGGAATATATCATAAATTAACAATAAATAATCAATATGGAAAGAATAAAAAATGATTGAATAATTATATATAAATAATCACATGAGATTAAAACATGACCATGGATATTATAACTATTCAAATAATATCATGGAATAATAATAATGGAATTCAAAATGTCATACATATTCACTATCAAGATATATCCTCAAGATATTTACTTTCAAGATCTATCCTCAATACATTTTATGTCTACACGTAGAAAACTGTCTAATTTGTTTCAGGATCTTTCCTCCTAACAATTTAAAACTTCATGGAAACAAACACAAATAGTTTTTTCAATTGATTTCTTCCCATGAGACTATTGATGTATCTAGGGACTTGAATTAACTTATACCCAACCCATATAATTTATATCCTAAAATTAATTCTATATTGATAAATCATTTCAAATAATAAACAATGTTCCTTATAAAATATCTATATTGAGTAAAGGATAGAGGTTTATCAAAAATTTTGTAATAAATCATATAACAGTTGAAGTGAAATCCATATGTAAAAATGGAATATAGTTTATTAAATAATCACAAACATCATACAAGATTATGGATATTAAAATAAATATACTTTCCACTGAAAAACTATCATAAGAAGGTGATTGTTTTAAGATTATGTTAACAATCACAAAAGAAGGCGAGATTTTGAAGATTGCTTTTACCACTTAGAAATTTAAAAATTGACCCCCTTGGATGTGATAATTCAAATTAAAAATTATAATAATAAGAAATATGAGTGAATAAAGATATTAAATTATATAGGTTCGGAATATACACCACATAAAAAAAAATAAGTGGTGAAAATGGTGTATTCCTTATGGAAGAAAAAGTGTGACAAGATTCATTTACCTCGAGTCTAACTTATCACATGTGTCTTTATCTTAATGATTAAAAAGATTATGTTAATTATTGAATTTAATGAGAATATTTTCTAGTTTTATTATTAGTTTTACTTCACTTATTACAATTTTGTATAAAACTACTTAAATAATTAAGTTTATGTTGTGTGTTTTGACCAAATTTAGTTCATGTGCTAACAAAAACATTGGTAAGTAAACTATAGTTAAAGGGTTAATTATATAAAAATACATGTAATAATAATATTGAAATAATTGTTATATTTTTACATTAATTTTACTTTTAAAACTAACTAAGAAATATGGTTTTGAAAATAAACCATTTTACAATCATGGCGACGGTAGGTCATACAAAAGCATGAGTAACATTCCCATTTTTCCATGGTCATTATGGAAAGAAGGTAAGTAACATTTTATAACTCCATAATGTTAAATATATCATAAATATCATTCTATTTAATAATATTTACTTATATATATAATTATTGTGATGTAAAAAGAATCACATCAGGTTGAGGTGGAGGTCGTCCACACGTACTCAAATGATGTTATCAAATTTTTAGTGTGTCAAGGGTAATTAATAAAATGATATATTATATTTTCAGAAAGTTAATTATATCACAAATATCATATAGATGACTTTAATTTCACAAATTATTAATTAACCCCATCTTTAATATATTCCATGTAATGTGTGAGCGTATCACATCCCTTTGAGGAGGCAGTAGTCTGTACGTCCATAAACGATGATATCATATTTCCAAAAAAATGAATGAATGAAGGTATGTGTTATAAAAAAAATCAATATGTATGAATTAAAAATAAATATAATTTATATCACACAAAAACAATTTTCTCATTATAATTCACAACAATGAGAGGTGGTAAAGGAAAAAACGAATGACATTATTTCACGAGGTTATAGTCCACTGTACACACAGACAGTAATTTCATCACCCGTTTGATTAATTTGTTTGTAGGTGTAGCTAAAAAACATGTCATAAAATCATATATGTATATTAAGTATCATTATTTTATTATATAATCATGAAATAATAAAAAATTAATGGTTTGAGATAGATATAATACAAAAGTGATTGTTTAAGGTTGTTACCTCGGTTTCAAGTAACATCTTTGGGTTTTCACAAAAGGACTTCCTTGTATTACATTCATCCTAAACTGATGCTTCTAGGTTGATTTAATGGATGTTAGGAGCTTATTTGGAGAGGTTTTTGATAGGCCAAATGTCTTGAGAGGTGTGATTAATTGGGATAGGTGAGTGTCTTTTTATAGTGCAGGGGGAGTTCCATTCTTATAAATATAAAATGGTAAAAACTATTGGGAGGTCCCCCATACCTCATGTACCTCAAAAATTGAAAATTAATGGGTTATAGTGAATTTATGGTCAAAATAATCCTCAACCATAAATAAATAGTGTCATTTTATAATTATATTCTTTAGCTTCTATGTTTCCCCACTTTTACCATTTTGGTTATTATTAAAGTAACTAGTTTTCTATAATATGTAATTAAACAATTAAGACTAAATTATAGTGATATTTTTTATAAAATATATAGAAAAAAAAATTAAATTTTATATCTAATTTTTAAAAAAACCATGTCTTTTGAAAATTAATTTTAAGACAAGTGCATCTAACACACAAAAACACTACTTTAACCTGAACCGTGGAAACAATGTTTTTACTATATAGAGGTCAATATGTTAATTTTAAAACATAAATTGGTCCATGAATAGATCATATTTTATATTTACTAAAATTTAATAATCAATTTTAATAATTTTAAATTCTTTAGTAAATTTTAAATCATTAAAAAATATCATTTAAAATAAAATAATATTAATTTATATTTTGAAGTTATTTACTTAATTTAAATTTAACAAATATCAATAAAATGATAAAATTTGAATATATTAGGTTGATACTTATTTAACATGATATATATTCACCAAATAAACACTGAAAAAAGTTAATTAAATAAATTTATTTCTGTTTTATTTTTTTTAGTTTCATTTATTTTAGTTAATCAATAAATAAATAATTACTACAATGTTATTCCTTAAGTAGTTTAAATGACTAATTAATCCATAAAAATTATAAATAAGTTAATATTATTACAATAACTCATTTATCTTTCAAAATAATCTGTACAATATAACTAATGTGTTTTTTTTCATATCTCAAGGATTTAAAAATGTTAAAGGAAAGGAATGTTCTTTTTTTTCTTAATGAACTTATTATATAGGTCACTTTCATGGAATAATATCCCAATAAATCATAAAATCAAATTCAATAGGGGATATAGTCAAAATATGGGCTTCCAATGACTTATGGACAATTTTCTATGTCATTGTTCCCCTTACATTTAATGTTTAACATCTAAGTAAACTTATTTTTGCCTTAAATAGTTTAATTAATTTTAATTAATCTCAATAATATTTTTGGTCAAAAATTACATCATTACTTTTAGACTATAAATATTATACTAACTAAAAATATGTATAATTATTTTATCAAATTCAATTCAAACAAGGTAAAAATTAAATTTAAAACTAATCCCGCTGACGCGGCGAGAATGTGGGTTTTTAAAGTGAAAATGTTCAAATGTTAATTAATATTTTATATCTAAATTTGATATTAAAATTACTAAAATGACATAAATTGGATTGTTATATATATCATATTTCAATTATGACATTAAAACCATTTCAAAATATAATTTCACATTAATAATTATTTAAAAAAAGAAAATTTTCAACTAAAATGTAATAATTTCCATTATTCATCAAAAAATGTAACTTCTCAAAAAATGTACCAAAAAATAACCCTAAGATAATTTTTGACATTAATCATTTAAAAAAGATATTATTTTTACATATAAAATTTTAAATGGGTCAAAATTTAGTTTTAAAATACATGTGCAATTAGAAGGTGGAAAAGTCCACTCTTACATGTAACGCAAGATAACTTAGTGTTGTGTGTAACGTAATATTAATATGGTGTTCAATATAAATCAACCTAGTAGAAAATTTAGTTTTGTTCTCAATTTAAAATATTGTTTGGTCTTGGGGTTTTATATTAATTATGGTAAAAAACTATCTTTATCATATTACATAATAGTAATTATACTGACTCAAAATATAGAGTATATTTTTTAAAATAAAATTAATGGAAGTGGAAAAACTAAAAATTAAAATTAAAATACAGACGAGATGAATGAGAAGTTTTTCAAAGAGAAAATTATCAAATATTTAGAATGGTTTAATATAAAAATTAAATATAAAATTGATTAAAAATACTTAAATTAGATAAATTGTAATATAATTCAAATAATTTTACTTTATAACAAAGTTAAAATATAATTTAACATTTAAACCAATTTAAATGAAAAGGCAGTCTTCAAGAAAAATAAGTATTTTTTCCCAACTCATCCTAAATTAACTATTTCAAAAAAATATCAATAAAAATTACCCCAAAGATAATTTTTTACATTTATATTTATACTATTTTTTTCAAATAAAGATTTTAATGATGGTAAAATTAATTTTATATAAAGTGTGAAAAGTATGACAAATTATTCTTTAAAAAAATATTTTTTTTTCATATAACATTTCCCTCTCTTACAAATGGTTCTTATTTTATTAATAATCAATATATTACCATTGAATTTATTTTATAAACTTTTAAACCATATAATTTGTTTAATGCAGTTATTATTATTCACACCTAATATATTAATATCTATGTTATAATAACCTTGTTTAAATAATAATTTATCAATAATGTATTGTGTTTCATTTAAGCCCGGAATTTCATGAATTGAAATATATTGGTGATATTTTATTTATTTAAAAGCAAATAAATATATTTTTGACTTAGGGTGTTGCATTCTCTTCTATGATTTCTATTTCATATCTTATACATTGTAAAATATGATGTTCCCCTTTTAAAATCTCGAGGTGTTATAATTTTTATAAATGTTATATGATATTTGAATTCATTTATAAGATATATTTTTTTCAAATAGAAACACTCCTTCCCTTTATTATAGTTAATTTCCAAAAATACTTCAAAATTGAGTGTATATTTTAATATCTATAATTGTTTTCTTATGGTTAAATAAATATATTTATGTTTGTAATGTAAAATAATACAATCATTAATGTTTTACAATTATGTTACCATTATAGGGTAATGTTGTGATTATGCTTGGTTATGTTACAAACTAAGGATTGGTGGTTCTTTTAGAAAACAAGGATGTGTTGTTATGTTATTAACCATGGATGAGTGGTTCTATAATATCCCTCTAATGCATTGGGTATGGAAGTCAACCATTTTTGTTACTCCATTTGTAAGAGTAATAAAAAATGATTTCCCAACTTACCTATATGATTTATATATGCCTTCCATAGATATTTATTTAAATATTATAATATTGAAAGGTAATATTATGATCTTATTTTTTAATTGAAATTATCTTGTACTTAATAAGGGAGAAAAATATAACATTTTGAAAAAGTTTTTATTAAATATTCATGATTTCACATAAACTTCTTATGAGTTTTATTTTTCCTCTAAAATTCTTATAAAATGTTGTTTAAAATACATTTGTTAGATAAGGTGATTTCGTTTTGACAAAAATATTTATTTTCATCTCAATGAGTATTTTTAAAAATGAAAATGTTTTTAAGTATTCATAAACTAATGGTTTCTTTTTTTAGTTTTCCTTATTGTGATTTTTGTCCTCATCTTGTGTTTAGGATGTTTTTTATAGTGTTTATAGATGGGTAAGGTAAAATAAATATTCAAGATGAAATACATCATTATTTTCATGAAATTAAATCTATATTTTTTAAAATGATTTATATTGTGGTAAATGGATGTTGAGTAGAAATGTACACATTGTAATATATAAGATTATTAAATAAAAGTTAAGAAATAATTATTTGACACTGTAATCATAAACGATTACTGGGAATTCATGAAAATGAATTATTATATAAATAAAAAATAATGTGAGTTGTTTATAGACAATACCTTGTAAAAATACATAAAATATTCTATCCATAACATCCCTTCCCGTATCCTAGAGGTCCCTTTCTCACCAAAAGATAAAACCTTGAATGATTTATATGTAAGTTAAAGTTGTTATCCAAGAAGATTATATAAGTCCAAATAGAACTATTCAAAGTTTATTTCTTCGTCTAAATATAGAAAATTTAATCTAACCATGATGAAATAATAAATTTATTATCTTATGTATACTAAAATTTTATTCGGATTATTTCACAACCATTTTTCATATATGTTTACATCTTATGGGAAAATGAAAACATGAAATGATTGAATGTGTTGATCACTAATTCTATAAATAGATGTACTAAATTTTTCATCCCAGCCTCCTAAGGATGGTTATTACGATGGATTAATTTAATATTAATGATAAAAATGACATAATTATCATTGTGTAAATAGAAAATATCATCTATTTTCATAAATTTTCTTAAAATGAAAAATGTTAACATTGTTCATCCATTAATGGGGACTACAATCTCAATTAAGTGATGTGCTTTTTTTCTAGATATAGATTTCATGGAAGGTTATAATATTTTCTATAATATAAAAGATTTAAAAACACAAAATGGTTAGTATTCAGAGTTAATATAATAATGAAACCATTAACCATGATAAACCAACCAAATTTATCTTTTAATTATAACCCAAACAAAATAAAAATTCCTAATATTGACATAACATATTATATAATAAAATATATCATTGAAATAAATAAAATAAATGGTTTTATTATTTGGTAATAACCCTGAATATATTTCTTGGATCAATTAGACAATTAATATCGATTTATTTTACATGAGTTAAAGGATATACCAAAAAATTATAGAATCAGGGTATGGGATTTCATAACTCAGTTTATTTTAATGGGGATATATTACGTTTTTAATATCTATGATACAAAAATATAATTCATATAGTGACCTTTGATAAGTTTATGTTATATTTAAAATATTCTTATATGGATTAACATTTGTTTCACACAATCACTTCATTGATTAATTCTCATTTCGATGTCACATTCTTTATAAGGGGTCTTATAACTTAATTTCCTTTTATTGGGTTATAACACTTAATCTATGTTATGATATGATTTTTTGTAAAATAAAATTTTATTGGGTTATGTTTTTTTTTGTTTTTTTTACTATTATTATATATACTCACCTAAATAATTAAATCACACTTTTGTGATATAATCATTGTAATGATTATTAATATCAATAATATGTCTTTGATAAATGACTTGTATTGTATATCTATATAAGGTTTTCAATGGAGATTAAACAATATTTGTTTAATTAAGTGTAAGTGATTAATCCCATGTACTAGGATCTTCTATGAAAAAAATATTAAACTAGTGATAAAACTATATACGAAGAAGAGGTTGTAAACTTAAGTACCGTACATCAAAGAGTCATTACATCATCACCATCACCATCATACATACTCGAATGTCCTTGATAAAGGTTGGAAGAGTGGATAACAAAATCATCCCACCTCTATGATGTATCCATGATCTAATCAAATGACATATCATATATATATGACTCCCCCTCCTCTATGATATTCTAGAATCTTGTGACATAAAGGAGGTATGATAAACAGATCATTGGATCAAGGATTGTCATCCAAACATGAAAAAATCCCACACACACACCCACTACTATCATATGATAATGGTTTATAAAGACACGATGAATGCTCTTATGTTATATCATTTAATCATTCATTCATTATGCATGAGTGACTGAATTTTCCAATAAATTAACTCATCATATGAATGTTATAACTCTTAAAAGTTTCATTTTATGAAATTGTTACTCAAACAATAACATATACGAAAGACACCTAAAATGATAACATTAATCATCTTAATACAAACACATATTTTATAAAATAATATACACTTGTGTGTAATAAAATCATAATTCACATGATACATTTATATCACACATATATATATATAAGCATTTAAGTTATATCTACATCAATATCCCATTTGTACTAAATCCAACATATATTGTGACATTTCACCTTATATTGTATCATATTTAATTACTTGGAAATAATATCCAAAACTTGATTTTGATATATTATAAAAAAATTAAAATGTTATCATAAATTTCACCTTGTATCACATCATATAATATACAATGGGAATACACATGGAAAACACTTTAGGAATAACTGTAAAAAAATATTTATAGTTTCTCTCTAAGTCAAACTCAATCCCCCTTCATTAAAAAAATGTGTGACCCCACTATCCTTTACAACGTTGTCAATATATATGATTCCTTAGATACATATATATAATTATAGGATAGAATCTATAAAAAAGGCAATGATATGTGAGATATAATGGGATTTTGTGTGGTCTCAATAAAACACATGTATCTCTATAACTACTTCCACTGGTCAGCATCATATGAAATCATATTATCTTATATTGTAACTTTGTCTAAGAAATCCAGTGACCATGGTATACGAAGCATGTAAATATCATATATAAAATTTATCTATTCATGAATCTATGAGTTTAGATTGAGATGATCAATGATATATGACATGTTATTAATCCATAGGTACAATCACATCACATGTCCCTTATCAAGATAGATATATAATATCTAGGTGTGTCCACACATTCCCACATTTTATCACTATAGAAGTCCCTGATGTCATTCTCATTATTCATGTGTAAAAATAATTTCCTGGGGAATCTATAACTGATGAAATTATATGAAACACCCAACCACCACTGTATTATCTAATTCAATATTTAGATTTATGGAAGAAGAATATCAATTTATGAAGGTTTTAATACTACATATCTAACCAAACACATTTGATGGGGACCAAAATATGATCCATAAACCCTTAGTAAACCAAATATATCTGTATGAAACTCCGTGTAGTATATATAGTGGCTTTTACACTATACATAACAAATTATATTATATGTATTATGTCTCATAAGAATATTTCATATCTTTATATGAGATACCAATTGATTCTAACCTTATCCTATTTTTATAAATTATAATATAGATTGAAAACAATGATTCAGGATAAAATCAAAGTTATTTTTTGGTAGTTCAATTGTTATCTCACTTCATGATATATATATATATATATATAATTATTCATCCAATGTGATTGAATGATAAAATTGAGGTTTTTATTAATTTTATACCTTGTAATATTTCTATACTTTTGAAGAATATTTAACAAACCCAAAATAAGCACCAGTTAAAAGATCATATATGATAAAACTCCACATCATCTTCATTTTTTCCACACTTTCTCTATTTTGTTAACATACTACATAATATTTAATCACTAACACATATATATATATATGACTATATAAAAAATTACCCACACATAATATTTAGTTATACACATCTGTGAAGTACTCTATTTTGAACAATGGTGAGGTTTAGGAATCCTATTCCTAACTGTTCAATATATTGAACATATTCAATAATCATAACTTCACAACAACAAATTTTATGATTCTAACTTAGGTTGTATAAATAGATCTCTTTCTTTATCCATAATATTCATCCTTGGAACCTAATTCCGTCAAACTATTTTTCTTGAAATAATAAAACTACATACATTATTGGTCATTAGTACTCATAAAAATTTTAACGATAAAGTGATAATATTTTTTTATTTTAATTAAATTTACTCTTCACATTTATAATTACTATATAAACTAAAATATTTTAAGATATCAATTATGATTCAATTTTTATTTTAACTAGAATAATAACTTATAAAATAGTTTCATTTATTTTTCATGATTAATAAATATAAATATTTAAAATTTTCTTTGTCATCATATATATTAAAATACATTAGGATATTTTGTCAAAAACACATGATCATAAACTGGTATAAGAGTGGTACCAAATACCTAAAAGGTAATTATATTTAACACATTACATTTTTCATTACCATAAAATATCAAAACAATTTCATGGTATTATATGGAAATCACTTTAACATAATAATTCTCTTATACTTAATCCGATAAATTTTAACTACTATATGTCCAAACAGGATCCCACTATCCCCCTAGGCACTATATTCTCTTAGTAAAATCATAGTAATATTAAAAAATATTGTAATTAAATATTGTTTATATAATTTAGTATGAATATTAAATATATATACTATTGTGTCCATATCATATATGTTATTATAAGTATTATGAATATTTTCCTTATAAAATGAATAATTTATTAAAATTTTCATTTGATTGGTAGAAATAATAAATACCCACATATTTTAAAAAATAGATAAGTGGTCACTTTTATATTGGATAAACAATTTTATCCAAATTATATTAATAAAATATTTATATAAATGGATGAATAAAAACCCATTTGTATTCATTAAATCACATAATACTTTTTCATAAAAACTATTTTTTATCTATCATATTCTCTTATTAAATATGTGAAATGAGATGAAGGCCCACATCATATAATTAGATTAATTTTACATTGGTAAGTTCATAAATACTAAAATCCTTAATGTTGAAACCATTTAATTCATCTCAATAATATAAAGTAAAAGATAAAATAATTCTTCCTTTGATTTAGAAATCTTATATATATGCAACATTTTATACAATATAAATCCATTTCACAATTAATTAAAACTATAAGAATTAATTTATATATAAACCATACCTCACATGGATATTTCATGGATATTCCAAAACTCTTTCAGGAATATATTATATTATGTAATAATATTGAGTTTTTATTCTTCCTTTCTAAAACCATACATTTTAATTAATTTTATTTCATTCTTAGAAAAATAATATTTAACTTTTAAAGTAAAATTTACCTTATAGTTTGAACTTTTACCCACTTATATTGACCACACAATACAAGAATCCATACATCATATTGCTAGTTCATCCACTCACAACAATTTGATAATATTTGGTAAAAAAATTTAAATTCTATCGTATTTTCCAATTATTTCCATTGATTAAAATAATATAAATTCAATAACAGTAAATATCCATTTTAGTCTCCCCATAACATAATATATAGAATAAAATATCATAAATTATAAATAATAAAAACAAAAAAAACGCATTTTATTAATCTACAATTATTTTCAACCTCTTCCCAATAGATAAATTATATAATACACATCTTATGAAATTTTTACCTTTTATTGAGGAATTAAAGTTATCAATGTTGGAAATCATTTTCTCTATTACTATAAAAAACCATATGAATCCAAAATTAAATTCTTATATTACTTAAACCATCTAAATATTTAAAATTATTTTAAATCATATAGATGATATCATATGTTTTCAAAAAAATATAATTTATTTCTATAAGCATTTAATTTTTATGGAATCTTATAGTCTTGTTGTGTCATTTAACATATTTAGTCATATTTAATATAGTTTTATTCATGAAATAATATTGAGTATATGAGACTAAATTGATATATAAAATAATATTGGGTGCATGAGTGGAGACAAAAATTCATTTTATAATTTTCTTCTAATTTATTCCGAACCATTAATAAATCACTCTATTCATCTATAAGAATTTACATTTTTCTATTTAAAAATCTCAACATTTTTTTCCTAAGGAATGAAATATTATTACACATAAAATTGACCATAAGAACTTTTCTTAGTACATATATCATGCTTATGGACATTTCTTAAGTTACCAATATTAGGAGAATCATACATTATGATTCTCCATCTCAAGGATTTTTCACAATGTTTAGTCTATTGATAGTAATTATATTTTCAAAAAAAAATTATAAGTTTAATATCATTTATTATTAACCATTTAATAATGAAATCTATTAATTGGGTTCCCACTATATGGATGAACCCTTTTCTACACCATTTCTATTTGTTTGACAGGATCCATATTTCAATAAAAAAAATTATCCTAATTTATAATTACTCTAATAAATTAATTATTCAATTTGGGAAACATCCAAATATTATAATATATTATTCTTAGATGGAAGATAGAAACACATGTTTTCTAATCAGTCATATGGATAAACTAAACTCTATTCATCTAGTGTCCTAATTGTTTGGGCTTCACAGCTAAGTGTTACACAAAGAAAATTCCAAAAAAATCTAGCCAAGGAAAATATAGGGGCACACTATGTTATAAATTCCTACTAAGTTGGATGATCAATGTATGAAAAACAACATCTTTGAAAGAAATCTATCACTTTTTATTTGATGTGGATTTTATTATCACCATATCATCTATTGTTATTCCATTTTATGAGTAAATTATTATATTACTATTTTTAGAATACTAGTCCCTATACTAAAAAATATTTTCAAACCATGTTTATTTATACCTATTCAAAAAAACCCAATGTTTTGTTACTTTACCAAAAATATATGTCATACACATTTGTACATATATATAGGCGTTATATGCACAATGTACATGAACACTTATTATAATGTTAAAGAGTTATCTACATGAGTAAGATAGAGGCGATAAATAGATAACACAATTAACCATCCTAGAAAAAGGACTAAGACACCATGTAAGTAGATAGTCGGGCCACATTCCCATTTACACAATGAAATATCACTCAAGTGGGAGTAAATTTCATCATGACTCTAACACATAATATGAAAAACATAAATTCAAAAACTAAATTATTGATACTAACATCTATTACAAACTGAGTTCAAGTTATATGCAAAAATCTATTAATTTTAAACATTCCAACCTTGTAATACAAGGATCTATTTAGAATAAGTTTAAAAATTATACTAATGTATACAATGTTAATTATATAAACAAATTATAACTATGAATAAAATAATATACCCTTATCTTAAAAAATCAACATTCGTATGGAATATATATATATATATATATATCAAATATATATATATATATAAGGATTTATATAATATATCCATCGCCTATATCCTTTCATAAGGTGTATATTCTACCTATTGAGATATTATATATTGAATTAAAATTTTCACCTAATATTTAAAGTTTACTTGTGTTATCTATTTAACAAGATATTTATTCAAATGTTATAAAAGGTGAAAGAGTTTTAATTGTCTCAATTTAAAATCTTTGTGAAATAATTCATGTTATGCACCATGTTTTATTTTAAACTATGTACTAACTGACCCATAAACATGTTTTCAAATCTTCTTTCATGGAAAATATTCAATTTAAAAAATAATATTATGTTCCCCAATTTAATAAATTTTTTATTTAATATTTTCCCAATTTTCATAAGTTTCTTATATAAAACTTACTTCTTTAAGAAATTTTTTGAGGGATGATCCAATATCCATTTACATGGTGTATATACCAAATTTTTAAATACAATATCTTGAAACTTTTTTTCTCATTTTTTTTTACTTTTTTTGTCATTTATTTAAATAGGTTTTGGGATTTAATAACCATAAATGGTTTTCCTTTAAAATTATTTCTTTAATGGTTTTAATAGCCTTTATCCAGATAGTTACTCTATACTTTTAACCTATTTAGACAATGTTGTTTTATGTACCTAAATTATATCATAATGCTTTTTTACATGATACATGGCCTTATTTTAAAAGATTTTAAAGTAAAATTTTTTAATATTTCCCACATGAGTCACTTTTATATCTCCTTACAAAAGATTGAAAAGTATGATTAATTTTATTGATTAAGAAAAAAATTAATTTTCCCACATTCATAAATATTATTTATTTTGAATCTTCCTTTACATCTTTATATTATTATTTGAATCGAAAATCCGTTTCTCAATTTTTGGGAATTTTTATTTTATAATGGTATGAAAAGAAAAGGGAATCCTCCCCTATTTTATATGAAACCTTTTAAATGTTATTTTAAAAGTATATTCAAATATATCAACAAAAATTAATTATACAAGTACTTCAAAATCTATATGAACTTATGATTTCATTCATATCCATTATATGAATTGGCTATGGTTATTTTTTTAATGACATTATTATAGAAACTATTTTTCCACTAGTTAAATAAGATAAAAAAGAATGACGGTTTTTTATAGGGTGTTATTTTGAAAACTGAAATATTATAATTGTTTTGATCATTTATTGGCATATAGACATATGTATGTATGATTGAATGGTGGTCATGTTATATTCCAAGTATTTTTTAATAGTTTATAAACCCCCAATTAGTGAATCCATTAAATTAATCTAATGCATTGGGAAATATGTAAATGTTCACTATTATAAAGTAATCCTCATAGATGATAGAGTTATATATCTCAAGTTACCCATTAGAGATATCAGATCTTATTGTTGATAGTTACTCCTATGTAATAATGTAGTTTAAAATATATGAGTATCTATTAAGATAAAAAATATTACTATCTTATGTTTCATCAAATATAATATTGGAATTACCCTATTTTGGTTATTCCATGATGAATGTTTTATTATCCAAGTTCACAACACAATTTTATTATTCTCACAATAAGTAATAATGTTTCTATTGACCATATCTTATTTTCTAATAGATCATGATTTTAGACTCTTATGTTAATCATATTTTAGAAATGATTTATTTCATGCATCATTGTTTATGTTCCATGTTTAGATGGGTATTAATTATATTACATTGTACTCATGCACATTGAATATGTTATCAAACCCTCACAAAAATATTATTCCCAGAATTTATATTAAATTTTTAATTCCAATGTTTAATCATACTATGAATTTAAAACCACTCTTCATATGTTCATTTTTTCCAAGATATAAATAAATATTTTATGTATGTTATGTGAAGATGTGTTTGATGTGGGAGAAGTTGAAGAATTTTTGTGAAATGTGAAATTCTAGGGATAATAGGAAAAATTATCATCTATCTACATTGGAACTATTATGTATGTTTTTTTAAAATTATTTAAAACTATAATCCTAAAAGGTATTTGGATATGTAAGTTATACAATATTTCCAATTTATTTTTTTAATATTAATGGATAATATTGGGTCTCATTCATCGATATAAAATATATAAATTTAATGATTTCATTTTTAAAATAGGATTCAGAAGTATGCCTTTGATGATATTATAATTGGAATTAGAGATAGGGTTTAGATTATATTGGAGAATATGGTGGTTTTAGGATAAGTTATCTTAATATTTATTGATATAATCATGGGTTTATATGTTTTATGTTTATTATAAGTTCAATGGAATAGGTTACCATTTTGAAGTTTTATATGGTGTAATTTAATGTGATTAATGGTATTTTGGAATATGTTTTATTAAGATAAGTAAAATGTAACCGCTGGGTTTAATATGACAGATTAATTGAGAATAATACTATTACATTTTTTGGGATGTATTCTGAAAGTCATGGGACAACCTTTGAATTGAAAACATTATTTAATGTTGATGTTAATATGGTTAATTGGGTTAAATAGCTATTAATTTATGGAATAATCTAAGATGAACCATGGATGTTAATTTAGAAATTTTGGAGTAAATTTTATTATTTATTAAAAGGAAGCAACTTTAATTTTAGGTACTATCATACATTTTGATAACCATTTAGATTTTTATAGATACATGGGGAATAGATTACCGCTCATTTATAATATATCATGATGTGTTGTAGGTAATTTTTAATGATTTATGAAAAAAGAGAGATTGCTTTTGGATATTCACTATTATGAATATGGGGTTATATAGATATTGAACCTTATTGAGAAATGTAACCAACATGTGAAACTTCATTTATAGACATAAATAAAATTATATAACTATAACACCTTATGTTCTTCCATTATAATGTAAGTTAATTACCCATATTTATGAAAATGATGATGACATGATTTTTTTTTAATATTGACTTCATTTTTTTGTTAAATTTTAGTCCTTCACACACAACATTAGATTACTGGTTTTTGGTCATTATGTATCTTATAATCATTCTGATTCTTGTGATAAATTTTATCTATCACCCTCTATTATTATTTGAACATTTATTTTTCCTCCTTGACATAATTTTCACGTCCCTCCATTATTCCCCTACAAGGAAACTTAGTTATGTGTTATTATAGTTAAAATTAGATTTCATATTACCTATTTTCATAATAATGTAATATTAATGCTTGTTATGATGTGGGTTTTCAACAAAGGTATTTTCAATTGTCAAAATATCTATTATAAAGCTCAAGTTAAAATTATGAGAAAAATAATAATTAAGTTAGGTTATAGAATGTAATACCTTTGGATTTTAAAATAACATTATGTTTGATAGTTCATACGAAATACAATTTAAATGTCCCAATACCACAATACTTTATTAGGTTCTATAAAAATTACAATTGAGGATTTGATGCTAGTAAATGCAGCCCATTTTTTTCATCCAAAAAATATTTCTTAAATAGGAAATAAAAGATAACAATCATTCCCATTGATTTTTTTGTCTTAAAGATTTACATAATTAGTAAAAATTTATACATAAAAATACTCAATACATTAAAATATTATTTCATACATTATACCATAATTTTCATATTCTATGTTATTTCTTCATCATCTCCCACTAATTTCATCACATATGAAACCATTCAAGACTTAAATAATTTGTCATCATTATGCATAACATGGATGGAAATGAATAATAATAATGGTGATATTATTTGATCAATAGGAGTAATCATAAAAATTACCAATGGAATGAAATTCATAACTATAAGAGGAACATAATGGTATGATTAGATAGTAAAATTTCAGGAGCCTAAACTAAGGGAATTAAAACTCTTCAATATATATCATTAATCATGAAGCATTTCAAAAGGTTTTAACATATGAAATATTCATTTTAATCAATAATCATGATCTATATGATGTTAGTTATTATCATGGAATCCTTAAAAATCCATAGCATTTCATCTATAGGAAGTAGAAAATAGTTTTCTTTAAACATAATAACATTATATTAACTTGAGAAAGCATACTATTTCCATAAGACCAATAGAATTATTAGATAAATATTTTAGGAATATTGTGGAATCATTTACATGTCCCTCATAAAATCACTCTTACAAATGGAATAATCATATGTTTGACAACCATAGCTAACACATTTGAGGGATACCATAAACCCACCTCTTCTTAGTTATAAATTAACCACCATTCATTGATTTATAATAGATACAATTATATTTGGTTAATAAAAAACCCATAATCATAAACAATTCCTAATAAACATGAAATAAATAATAAACATAGTGATTTAATGTCATCCCAAAACTCTTATAAGCATCCATTATAAATTTTTTGAAATATAGAAAAGAAATGGATTCCATGAAAATATCTTTGAAACATTCACAATCTATAAAGTGAAATAATGAGTAAGGAATTGTTAAAAAATATCCATAGTGAACTATAACAAACAAAAAAAGTTATTGGTGTTTAATAATAGAAATATAATAAAATTATGATGAAAAACATTCTTCAGGAAATTACCAATATTTTAAAAATACCTTTAAAAACAATATATATATATATATATATAATATTTTAAAACCTTATTTCATTTAAAATAACCATGTAAAAAATAATGTAAGATTCAATTAAAATAATGGTGATGATTGACTAAAAAATTAATTCATATTTTAAATATTAAAAATAATAATTATATTCAAACATTTTTTAAAAGGATTAAAAAGTTACCCATTTTGAAAATGGGGAGAAATTTTATTTTATAAACCTTTTAAAAGAAGTTCAAATTCCATGTGAAATATATCATGGAAATCATTTCAATTTCAAAAAGTTAGTTATATAAGATAAATATTCCTCATAAATGATTGGAATCGCATTCAATCAACATTCACGATGAATTTTAATTGATAAGGGAGGAAATGGAAAATAAAAAAGTAAAAACATATCATTACCAGAGGATAGTAAAATAGATGTGGTTTTATAGAATAATATCATATGATTTCCCCAGAGTGAACCTCAAACATAAAAAAATACCAAAAATAAAGGAGATTGTAAAAAAATCTATTTACATTTGTTAACATTTCAATCATAATCCCCATGAAATAAAAACAATAATTTAATCATTAAATTTCATGAAAATAAGAATATTTATGATATATCATGCCAAATAATCATTATTCACACCTCATAAAAGATGATATATGCATATCAAAAAATATATCCCATATAAATAGAATTTGAGATGAATAACCGTTACAGAGATTGTATCAATGAATTTAGGATTAATAAATGGGGTCATTATATGTAAAAAAATATAAATCCAAAAAATAAAATTATAGATATTGAATAAAATAATTCGTATATTTATTCACACAAAATCATTGAATAATAATGTCAATTAAGAGGAGTAGTAACCCAATGAAAGGAAATTGAGTTAAGAATATTTTTACCACTTGTTAACATTCATATAGAATAACCTTGGGTAAAATAATTCTAATTTAAAAATAAACACTGTGAATATTTAATAATTCATTACAAAACCTTAATATGGTCTATTATACACTCTACATAAAATTAATAATGTTCAAAATAATAAAACGTTTCTCAATGAAAGTAAATTGATATCATATCCCTTACTTGAAGTAAAAAACATTCCATTTATGGTATTTAACTCATTTATAACACATATATATCAATTATTTAAATTTATTAATGCCCTTTTATAGATTTATTAATTTATCACTGATTTTTTTTCATTTATTACAATGTTATATTTAATTAAATAATTTTTTAGGTCCACATTGTATTTTTTTAGGATGTTAGGTTCATAATTTAAAATTTAATTAGGCTTGTTGACCATTTTTAAAGAGTCCATTATTCCATAACATATAAAACAATATTTATAAATAATTATAAATTTTATAAATAAATTATAATTTGAAAAAAAATCATGACATTTGGTTTTATAATCAGTGAGAATATGGGTTGTATTCAATTTTTCCATTATCAGTATAGAAAGAATTTATTTATTATTGTATAATTGAAAAATTATAATTATATCATAAGTTCCATATTAATTTGATAAATATACTTACATGTATCATCCATGTGATGTGGTGATAAAAAAAATCATATCGCTTCGTAGAGGTAGTAGTCCACACGTACGCAAGAAAGACTTTATCATTTTTTAGTGAATGGAAAGATAATAAATTAAATGATATATTATATTATTTATAAAGATAAATATCTCATTAATATCATATATACATATTAAATCCATCATTAAAAAATCATGAGAGATAATGATGTAAAATTAATTACATTAGTTCTCATAGTGGTAGATCACCATACACATGGATGATAGTTTCAACTTCCATCTGAAAAAATAAGATATAGATATAGGTTTTTCCATTAATATAAAAACATATATATTTATATATGATATTAATATTATTATTTTAACATAGTTTATGAATGTTTTAATATTTTAGAAAATAAAAAAAAAATAGAAACATGTGATTGTGAACTATATCTCTTCTTTGAACACCCTCTTAGGATTTATACTATAACCCTCACTATGAAGGATTTCTGATTAAAAAAGGCATATGGGATGTGATAAATGATATTATAAATGTATTTTTTAGATAATGGTTAAACCATATGGATTTTTACGTGTGAATAAATGAGCAGAATATGTGTTCTTTTATAAGAATGGGGAGCCATGATTTTGGAATTTCTTAAAATATTAAAATATTATAAATTAATATTCATTCATAAATGTTTCCAAACTGATAAGATTATAAGATATGATAAATATGATTACAAATAGTATCATATAATTAAATTTTTACATTTTTAGATTTGATTTTTATAATAATTATTTTTATCCCACTTTAACATTTTTTGACAATTACTATGAAACAATGTTGTTTACTCTTAAGGGGCCAATACTACCACTATAAAAAATGGCCAATAAATGGACCTTTGTAGATTTAATAATCCATATACAATTAACTATTATGATTATAGGATTTTTTGTAATTTTATATCATTTAATAAATCATTATTTATTATAGAATGTCATTAATGTGAAACTTATAACAATTCCTTTACATTGAATTTATAAACAAAAGGAAAATAAAGTAATTTAAATAAAAGGAATTAAAACCTATAAAATATTTTATGTTTATTTATAAAAAACATTGAAAAAATAACTAAAATAAAATTATTTATACTATTATTAAAATCATTTTACTGATTTTTGTACTGTTTTCCTAAGCATTGCGGCAATGATGCATAAGAATTTATGGATATTATTTCAGTCATAAAAGTTTAAAAAAATTACCATGATGAAAAAAATAATTAATATTTAAAACATAAGATATCCTCTATTTTACCTATGTAATAAATATAAATATAATAAAACAAAGAAGATGACATTTTTGTCTTTTCTTTATATAAAATAATATAAATGGTCAAAAAAATTATTAGTTGGAAAAAAATCTATATAGTCTACTTTTGGATGATTTTAATGAGGTATATTCATAAAATAAAATTAAGTTATGTGTTAGGGTCACTCTTTAGTCTTTATCATTTTATATTTTTCATTATTTACCTAATTTACCCAAAATTGTGATTACTAAATTTACAATGGTTAGTATTCATAATGTACAAAAATAAAAGGATTATTTTAACCAAATATAGTCTTACTAACTATTAATATATATCCCATTTTTCAAAATTTAACACAAACAATTTGTAGAATTTAATTTAAAATTAAATTGATAAAACATGATAAAAATCAGTTTTTTTATCCAAATGTCTTTTCCATGTATAAAATGATTTCATACTAAATTCTAGTAAAAAATAATTTAAAAAATGATACTTGGATTATTTTAACACAATAGGCACTAATTAATTTCTAAAACCAATAAAAAATAAAATATCACTTTTTAGTACTTCAAAATAATATATTCATTTAAATAGAAATCAGTATTTTCATTATTTATTGAAAAATAAAAAAAAATTATAAAAACCTCCAAAATTCACCCTAAATTAAAATTTAAATGATGATTTAAAAATTTAATTTCATTATATAAAATAAATTTAAGTAATTTTCAATAAATTAAATATAAAATTTGGTCCCAAAAATAATTAATTGTTTTTTTAAGAAATCGCATTAATGAATAATTAAACAACATAACTAAAAATTGTGTGATTATTTCCAAGAATTATTCAATAAATTTATATAGATTTGTACCTGTATATATAATAATGTATATAACTCTATTCTTACCCTCCAATTCAACAACTATGTTATAATGGAAACATTTACATAAAAATATTTTTGGTATCGTTTAAGCTCGATGTTCTTTCTCTTGTACGATATCGAATATAGTTCTTCCATTGAAATATTTGGATATTAAATTTTCCACCCTTTAATAAATTTAAACTTCTAAATTTAAACATGGGCTTCATAACCAATGGATTAACATTTTAAAATACCTTTTCTAACATCTCACAATGTAAAAATGGTTAAAAAACTTCTACTTAAAAAGAGGGTAGTTGAAGAGTAAAAGTCACCAAAAATATCTTGATTTAAAAATATTGAAACATTAGTGGGAATCGAAAATATGGACATTTAATAAAAGGAAAATGTACAAATAATTATTTAGAGTGACCGAGATAACTGATCTCAAATAAAGTGAAGGATAATGAAAAATATAAATACAACAAAACCATTAGATAGAAAAGTGTGAAAATATGATGTATTCATCATAATCAAATGTAATATGATAAAACATTAATTTTATGATTATTTTCCAATTAATATAGATGTACTTAACATATATTCTAGTAATATAAAGAATCTATACTTACTAGACAATTATATTTTCATCATTTAATCAATTTTTACCACAATCATATCTTTTTCTCTAAATGATGATTATTCAAGATGAATATTCATTTCTTGATGAACAAAAATCATCATTTAATGGATATTATAATTCTAAAAAATAATTGTAATCCATTCAAATTTTACTCACACATTAAATGAAGCTAAAATTATTATCATATTGTTTAATAATTCCAAAAATTAATAAACCTTGATAATAAAAAATAAATCCTTGATATTTAATGTCTCAATAATAACATGGAGTGTTCAACAATGATCTTCTGATAAATAAATAACCATAAAGTTCATAAAAATATTCTCTAATAATATTTAATCCAAAACACTAGAATGACTCTAACTCTTATTCTTACAAGATAATTTAACATTTATCTCCAAATAACTAATATCAAATAAAAGTATCATAAAAAATATATATAATCCCTATCCATATAATCTCTAATATATGAAAATTATTTATTTTAAAATAAATAACCTTATATCCTAAATATCATCAATAACCTCAAAAGTAATGAATATTTTAACCTTAATGGTTATCTCATGCATTCTACCTTATATCCCCAAAAGTCTAATACAATTTTTATTAACTATTAATTTAGTTTAAACCTACAGGTTTCATACACCTCAACCTAATAAAACATCTCCCCAAATATCATTAGTCAATATAAAATTATATCACATGAAACTTCAAAATAGGTGTCTATGACATTGAACAAATAATTAACCTAAGACTTATGAACCGATAATGGTGTACATAAATATTAAGATAACCTCTCACAGAAACATTTTAATCTCCAAAGTTGTCTAAAACCTTCTGTAATTCCAACTATAACAACCCCAAACCCTCACTCCATTATCTAGTTTTATAAAAAATACAATTCTATCATTTAAACTAACAAATGTAACCCAATTTATTTCATCTAAAACATAAAAAATCAACAAGAAGTATTAGATCACTTTCAAATCCAATGACCTTTTTGGTTTATAGTTTTAGAGAATTTGAAAAAAATGCTTACATAAAAAAAACTTGACTTCAAGAAATTATTTTCCCATGATAACCATTTTTTGTATTCCATGTCATGTCTTAAAAATATTTCCATATTTAATTTACATATGAAACCATTCTATATGAAAATAATTTATCATAATTCTTTATAATCATTGGAAAAGGAAACAAAAGACAGGTGTGCTCGGTCACTCGGTAATGGTAAACATAATCATTAATAATATAATTCCATCATTAAGAATAAGATGAACGTGATGGTATGATGACATAACCAATGTGAATGATCATAAAATTGGGTAATTTATACACATAAATACCTAGATCATTAATAATGACACACTTCATTATCATTTATCAAAATAAATAGTCATTGGAATCCATACTGAGAATCCATGTGATGTATTTCTTTATGATATAATCATTAAAAACACATAGATATGGACCCATAATAGGAATAAATTTTTTTCATAAAAATAAACTCATTATATTACACTATAAAATCATAGGATTTATATAAAACTAATATGAATAATATATAAATCATATAGGTTACTTGGGACATCATTTTTTTAACTCTTACACTCACTATCACAAATAGAATAATAATACGGTCAACTTCCATACCCAATTCATTGGAGTGATATCACAGATCCACCCTTCATTGGTAAAAATATAACCAACCATCAATGGTTTATCACAGAACCACCCGTATTTGGTTTATAATGGAACCACCTATCACCATAAACATTTCCTAAGAACCATAACATAAATAAGGTACATATATCTTGTATACCATCATAAAACTCTTAGAAACATCCATTTAACTTGATTATCTCATGGAAAAGAAACAATTTTGTTCAAACATATTATCGAATCAATCATAATCCATCCAATGAAAAAATGTTCATTATATAAATACAAAATATCAACTATAGAGAATAAATTAACATTAATGGTTTTGGAATTTATTATTTTAAATACAGTTAAAATATCTTGAAAAACATTCTTATGTCAAATAAATTTTTTACATTGAAAATCACTTTATAAACTAAAAATTATCAAATATTTTTGAAATTCTTTTTCATTTAAAATAACCATGGAAATAGATAATGGTATCATCAACGAAAAAATGTTCATGAATATGTGAAAATCAGTTTATAAATTAAATGATAAAAAAATATTATTTTCAAACATTTTTTTAAATGAGTCTAATGTGACCCATTTTGAAATATTCAATAAATTTATTATTTAATTTTTTTTAAAATAAGTTCTAATATTATGTAAAAATGAATATGAATCTATTTATTTTTAGAAAAATCATTTTTGTAAACCTTTTAGAAAACATTGATAAGAAAGTAAAATATTTAGGATATCATATCAGTATCTCAATCAACCAATATTGTGGATGTTTCCTTAACGATAGTGGAGGAAATGAAATATAATCATGTAAACCACATTCATCACTAGATGATAATGAAATGTGTATGATTCAGGGAAATAAGAGGATATGATTTTTGGCCAAGAAATATTTAACATAAATAATTCCAAAAAATGCATATTGTAACATAAAGCCTTTCCCACTTTGGACACTTTTCAATCATAAGACACATGAAAGGAAAACTTGAAATGAATTTATAAATATCATGAAAATTATTTGATTGATTATTTTTCATATCAATGGATATGTATATACACCTCATAAAATATGATAAGTGGATATTATAAACATTTGTCCCAAGGAAAGGAGTTTGGAGATAAATAAAACTTATAAATATCGTATAATTGAATTGAGAATTAATCAGTGGAGAGAATATGTGTCAAAAATACAAACCCAAAAAATAGAATTGTAAATATAAAATAAAACAATCCATAGAACGAATCTCACATAATTATTGAATAATAATGTAAATGAAGAAGTGTTCTAACCCCATGAGATGAAATTTAGTTAAAAGAACTTCTTCCACTTGGTAAGTTTCATGTAAAATCCCCTAGGAAAAAGTAACTAAAATATCAACATAGTCACCACTAAATATGAGATATTAATGATATATCATTTAGTGGTTGTTGTAGATACATAATATAAATGAAACTAGGTTTATAATAATTAAATATGCCTTAATGAAAGGAAATTATGCCGGAATCCCTTACCCTGAGGTCAGACATTCCATTTATGTAATTATGGATTCCCACCAACTGATCATTAATAAATCTCGAAGGGATAAAATACCTAAACCATGGGTATTATTTTATCTAAAAAATAAAGTATAAGAAGGTGGATAACTTATTCAGATTACGTAACCTTTATAAGGGCATCTGATCGCATAACCCTCGAAAGGTCATGAGAATAAATCATGTACAGTGCATGATCTACTTTGATCATGTGGAGCCCCTTGGAAAAGAAACTCTATTATTTAAAAGGTGTATTAAAAAACCTTGGTGATCATTCAAAGGCTTCCAAATGAGTTCCTATAAATTCTGTGACTTTTAAATTGGTAGAAACCTCACAATCATTAAAAACCTCATTATAAAATAAATTCAGAGTAAGGTAGAAGCCTCATTTGAATGAAAGTGACATTTATATTCATGAGATATAATCATAATTTCTGTAAAACCTTATGAATACAATGCTGATATGTCTTCCAAATTATGCAAAATCATGTGGGTGTGTCACCTTCATCATTCAAAGGACCTTAGAAATATGCATCCAAACATATGATATCCTTGTATCTCCATAGAAAAGTAGAATGTTTGCCCATTGAGATTATCTTTCATCACTATAAGATTCATAATTAATCATGTGACACAACATAAACAAGGATAATAATTTTCCTCAACTACACTCAAACAACATTGCATGATCTCATGCCCTTGTGAAATAAAAAATGAAATAAGAATGGAAAATGAGGAAGTTTCTTATGAGGGGAAGATATGTTGATTGTCACGTGAAAAAGGTTATATTCCAGAGTTGAACATTGTTGATCCTGTGGATCCACCCTTGATAATCCATCATGATCCCAAAAATACCCCCTTGACAATTTACCCCTGTTGTTTGAAATACCACATAAAAGTCATCTTTGATCATGTGAAGGCCTTCCCATAGGAATCCTGAATTCAAGAAAACCCCTAGTTATGTCTTACTGACCTTATAAAATCCCTTTAGACCAATAAACTTGTTTAGGTGAAATCCTTTTGATCATAAGGGTTCCAATAAACATTGATATGGAAGAACGATCTCATAGTTTCTTTCATCATGTGGCTCTATGGATGACCGGTGATAGGATCTTGTGAAGCGCATGATACCATAATCCCTACACTATCTCAATATAATAATAAAAAGATACATTCCATGAAAGGAATCATATTACTATGTCAATGAGGCCTATAAATACTTCCCCTTATCACATAAAAATAAAAAGGAATGACACAATAAAATACTACTGCATGGGATCGTAGGATGGGACTTCCCAGAGTGGTCAGTCATGCGATCACAATGAACATAGTCCAAGAAAAATATGTTGAATGAAGTAAGGGATCTTATAGAATGAATATATGCTTCACATGATAATTCTATATATCATGTGAAGGACTTATAGAATGTTAGAAAAGTTATGGGAATGAGGTGACACGTGTTGATTGGGTCATAAGAAACCTAAAATAATCTAACACTAGAGAAAACATGACTCACATATGAAATAAAGGATGGAATAAAGACTAAAGAATATGGTAGAAATATGTGAATATGAATATAATGATCTTTTTGGATATCATTTTACCTACCATGGTCATGAAAAAACACTAGGACATGTCGCTCGAGTCATGCGACACTCTCTCGATATGTCACATAGATCATGAAATATCACATGTACATGAAAACAAAATCATATGTAGTCCTCCAAGCATGAAAAAAATCTTGAAATGTCCTCCAGGCTCTCCAAAAAAAATCTTTTTATGCCCCCCAAACATGTTACCCAAGTTATGTTGTGACACCAAGGCATGTTATCCATTTCTTGGAAAGTCCTCCAGACATTCAAGTCAGGCCATGTGATACCATCCATACATTATTATCCAAGTCTTCTGATTCCCTCACAGTATGTTATCTAGATCATGTGATGACATTTATGCATGTCAAACTTGATCATGTGACATCATCTGAACTAGTCTGCCAGATCATTTGATGACCTCCAGACATATCAATGTTGATCGTGTGAAACCCTCCAGACATATCATCCTTGATCATATGATTCCCTCCAAACCTGTCATCCTTGATCATGCAAAACCCTCCAGACCTATCATCCTTGATCATGTGACACCCTATAGATATGCCACATAGATAATGAAACTTCTAACTAGATAGTGTTACTTTATTTGGAAATATCCTCTAGGGAATTAGGAAATAGCCAAAAATCCTAATAAATTCCATGTATTCATCCTCCAATATGTCTAGTATATATCCTCAAACATGTCAGTAAGACAATCAAAACATGTTAGGTATACAACCAATACATATCAAGAAGATGTCTGCATACATGATAACCATGTCCAGGGGATATATTTTGGCATGCCTCAATTAAACTATAAGAACTTTGATTATCTCTATAAAGAGAATAAGTAGGATTACTTTTTTAGGGTGAAGACTAATGACATATACCTTAATGTAATTCCATCCACGTCTCCGGCATTATTACCACTATTATCCAATATCTCTCATGGATTTATTATTCTTTTATAATCATCAGCAGAATGAGAATCCAAATAAACAATGATAATTATGATTCCTCCCATTAACCATGATACATAGGATTCTTTCCTATTTCTTAAGCATTGTATCAAACACCTCATAAGGATCTCCTCAATGTGTTAGTACAATGTCCATGCATAGTGATACTAATTACATGTAATCCCAAGTTTCTCGCATTGATCATGTATAATGTGGTATTTGAGATTTTAAATTATCATATAATTTACATCATAAATATCACCCACAAGGGAGGCCTCATAGTTTAGTCCCCATTCAACAACACGATATAACTACCTACAAATAAGGGATTCTAAATCATGATTTGTCCAAGGGTCATAGTCAAACTACAATGAATCTGGTCCCTATCATAAATTGGATTTTAGGATTCCTCACTAAGGCTTGACCTCAAAACTTAGTGCCTAAGTGACCTCACAAACATACCTTATTCATGACGTTAATCTTTATGGGTTCAATGAAATATGTGGTTTTTTATTATTATTACAGAAAGGATATATAGGATTCTTTGTAATGGTTTAATCCCATACTCAATATATTAATCACATCCCTGGATGGTAGTAAACTCCATAGTACTTGGTTGTATAGATTTTATATATAATCATCTACCCATTAATGGGAAATGGATGAAGTCCTTTGGATATATAGATTTTAACTCATTAATAGACCCCCTTTATACATGGAATAGTTCAACACTAACTCATTTTTTGGGGTAACTGGTACCATATCGGTACTATGAAGATATTCATGAACATATTTTAAATCTAGAAAATATTTCTCTAGTATGAAAAATAAAATTCCCCTTAAAAGGGTGTGATGATTTTGACCTCCCTACTCATGACCAATGTGAGTTTCTAGTAGACATTGGGTATGAATCACCCATTTACCATCTGTATTTAGAAATAAGGTTTATACTCAGTTATGGATGTGGGAATTACTGAAAGTTTTTAATGACGGAAAAAATAGTGAACATGACATGGAATATTATGTAGTAAAATAAACCCCCCTCATAATCAATAATTAGGCATCATCAAATAACCCATTTTAAAAGAATCAAAAATGGGGAACCCAACAAAAATATCTCAAAAAATAAAAATAATTATTTGACCAAATGTTACCACTTTAGGATGAAAAAATTCTATCCTCACTATGAAATGACTACATGATAAAATTAGATAGACTAGGAATAAGAAAGAACGTTTTTTTAGATCTATAAATATGATTGACCATGTAGCATTACTACAATAGTGCACTAATCAGAGATTTTGTTCCTTGTTGTCTTTGTGATTAAAGATACTTCTCTTAAAAACACCTTGAAATTATATCAAGTCTTCATCTAGAGGCTTCTCTATAAAATATACTACAGCTAAACCCCCAATGAGTCACTAAAAACTCACCTTATCAACACCTTCAGTGTCTGGTGGTGACTGAACTGGTCCAAGAATACCACAATAATATTATAATCCCAACCCTTGGGGAGTCAAACTAGGGTATTCAAATGCTAAAATAGATGGTCATCCTCATCCAATGAATTCTTCATTGAAACTAGTGGTGCTTGTTTACACTTCCAATTTTTTTAGATAATTATCCCTAGAGCATGAAAATCACCACCTTTAGTATTTGATGATGATGGATCATGGAGTAAACTATGGAACCATTCTGGTTCCACAGCTGTTGAGGATGTATCCTATCAATTTCCACCACCAATGTTGTCCCACTGGTTCCCCTCATTCGCTTAATGAGGTCACCATCCAACACTTTTCCAACTATCAATCCTATTAATGGGAACCAAGGAAGATACATAAGGCACAAAAATATTTGGATAACCATGAGTGGGATCATATCCCCACCTCTACAAAAAAATCCCACCAACATATTCTGGAAATAGCTAGGGAGTGGGGTCATATTCCTACTTTTGTAGAGAAATTATTCAGGCATATTGTTTTTGCAATCATGGGGGATGTGAATATCACTACCACCTTTTGTGTATTATATAAAATATTAGAGAGATGAAAGTAGGATAGAAGTGGGATCATATCCCCACCTCATTTAAATAAATCTACCTGTATATATTGGCGACATAAAATGTGTTGTCATACATTCTTGTGCACGCTTTTATAAAATTCTACTAGATTCTAGAAAAATCTGAATAAATCATCCAACACATTATAGTAATGGTAAAAATGGATGGATAGGAGCCAGGGAAAAAACACATTGATCAACATGAAGAAGTTTCTGCTTTGAAGAAAGCATACATTCTTACTCTCACCCTGTAGAATTCTCAGAATACTCTGGAAAAGGGTGACGTACTGGACCAGGATCATATTATCATTCCAATCAGGTCTCACCAAATGAGATAGTTATATACCGTGGTATAGGAATGCATTCCTATCAAAAAATATCAATGGAATACTCCAAAGTCACCAAAATGGGGTTATATTTCCATTATGATTGGGGCTCACCATGTTAGATCATAACTAGCCTAATGAAATGAATACATTACTAAGAAAAAGTACTGGTGGAACAATATAAAGGCACCATATTGGGGTCATATCCCCCCTCTAATGGAGGCCCACCAGGTTAAAGCAACACACCACTCGAGAAAGGATCATATTTTTATTAGTGAAGCTACTTGGAAAATTCATGTAGCTCATCGAATCTAGAATCATACCCTTGATTACTCTTTACAATGGTAGCTCCATCATCATTAAGAGTCCATACAAGGGGATAATCATATCCCTTCTCCCATTCCAGATATCCATTAGCATATTCCTATAGTGAATGTATATTTAAACCAGGCTCATATGCCTACTTCATCCATGATTGAATGGAATATTCTAGTAACCAAACACTGATATGATAATGTTACTACCAATAATAATGAAGCTAATTGGAATAATCAAGCTTCTTATCAATAATAGTATCACAATACCGATTTAAGAGATGATTATCAACATATTCTAGAATATGTTATAAAACAAGATCATATCCTTGCATATCCCCAAATGGATTGTCAGAATATTCCATCCATGATATAGAATGAGGATCATATTCGATACATTCTCAATGCATGTGTCCTTTAGTTTGTTGAATTCATATCCACACCTCCTCAAAGGTATGTCACCACTTCAACTGAAGAATAATGTGATTGTTACCTTTATAGTCCTCCACTTGGCATTGTATTGATTCATCACATGGACTCTACTCCAAACATCCTCCTTTGTCAACCTACTAATGGTGATATCTCCATAGCACTAGGAAATCCTCCCCTTTTTCATAAACATTTACATAGATATGTTCTCAATGATCTAACACCTTCGTATAGAGTGGTTCTCAAAACAATGGGGTCAACTGTATATAGTTCCTTGTCAAATAACATGAACCTTTCACCATATTCAATAAGTGAACCCAATAATAAACATAAAGGGTTGGACCATGTGGAGGTGTTTAAGTCTAATGAATAGGAGTTGGAAATTTATATATAGAGAGGGTTATCCAAAAACAACCCCTCAACCATGTTCTAGAGCATCACCATGTCTAACTATGGCATATGAGATGATCTAGAGAAGGGTTTCCTGATTTACCTATGAAATAATATGTGTGAAACTAATCAAAAATTGATTTCCAAACACCTCTATTACCTATGATATGGTGGAAACATTCATATTATCAGCATTCTCTATTATTAGCTATATCTTGTTGCTATTTTCCTATCCTAGGACCCAAAACCAGAAAATCACATCCCATATCTACAACATGATCTTCTTCCATTGCATCACAACTCATTAAAAACTAATCACCAAAGACTCATCATGTTTCATTATTTGAGGTTGGGGAATATATAAAGCATTTCAATTCAGTATTCCTTTTGAAAATAAGAACTCTCTAAATGTTTCAACCTGTAATGAAATACCCTCTAGTGAAATTAGGGGACAAGATAATGTGTGATACATTTGGTCAAGAAAACCAAATGCCTCCACATTAAAAATTATAATAAATCATGAAAGGAATGAGAGGAATTCAAATAGATCTTTTAACTAGGCCCCTCAAAGAAATGGGAATTCATTTTATACATATAATAAAATGTTTTAGTTAAATAAACAACTTCCCATAATGAATGACTCTCATCATGGGTTTCCATTGCACCTGACTCGAACACGAGCACAATTGCACCAAATCAAGACTGTCATAGTAGATGATACCATTGAATCCATCCAAAAGTTATCCCATACCACCAATATGGTGGTATAATTACCACCACCTACACCCCTTGAATCATCAATCCATTATAGGATTCAGGACATATTTGTGGAAGCTCAAAATCAACCCCATCCCATGGTGCTTGAGAATTTTTTATATTAATCACCATCACTAGGTCCATCACACTCAGAGGGGGTCCTATATAAATTTTGGTATTTATAGATCAACCCCATATAATAGGTATGGGGTCATTTATATATCAAGTCCCATCACTAGAATCATCTAATCCTTGAATAGAATGTCAAATCCTTAGTATCAAGATCAACAACTACTAATGTGGACCCTGAATATTCCTCATCTCATAGGGCTTGAGGAATTTTCATTATCATCATCACCACAAAGGGAAATAGTCTTCTCTAGGTTGGGAAGAAAATATTGATTTTTGACATCCCATCTATTCTTCTCGCCACAAGAGAAACCTATGATATTCAGGTCCTATTTGGAATTCATGGTTAGAAACTCCATAAAGGTCCCTATTCATTGGAAGATATGGGATGAAAGTATGAGATGTAAATCAAACCCCATAGGGGTTTTAATAAAAAATCCCCCATATATATATGGGTCATAAAAATGACCATGCAGCATGTAGTGAAGATCCACCTCATTGTATTGAGAATAATGGAAGAACTACCATTTCTCGATATACCTCTGTGAATTTCATCGCCCTCAACACAAAATATAATATAGATAAAAACAAAATTTTAGAGGTAATTAATATGGGAAATATACCTCTAGAGTATGGTGTTATGGATGCACCAACTAAGGCTACGTGAATAAGGTACCAGAGGAGAATCTAAAACCTAACACCGCCAAAAATTGATTCTCCTCCTCTATGGAAAAACACCATCAGGGATAATGAGAAAGAAGTGGTAAATTACCAATATTCACCTAAAAGATTTGAAATTAATTCCATATATGATCTATTGGAATAATATTATAATGAGATAAAACATCTCAGACAACTCAATGAGGAGATACTCAGCTAAAACCTTCCCAATGGGTATCATCTTCAGGATAAGATTATTATCCCTCCTATCATACTTCTAGAAAGATATACTCATTCTATAATAGAGGTATTTGAGCATCAGACGAGCTTCAAATCAAGGTTTTCGGTCTATATAATTGATCATGTATAAGATTATTATGAATCCCTCAAATATGGTGAAAAAATATCCCATATTAGTTTGATCATTCAGGCTTATCCCAGATCAAGAATTGATGGGAGATGAAAATAGGGCCACCTCATCAAGAAACTCCCACTCCATGTTGATGGGAGGTGGCTCAAACAACACTAACTTCTAAATGTATTAGTACTTTTAGGTCCCTAGCTGCTTGAATGAAACCCATCAAAGGTCAGTTCTCACCTATGAAACCCAAGGATAAATCCTATCTAGAATGGGTGTGTGACACTATTCCCTCAAAATATTTTGGAAATCATATCATATCCACTATTGATGGAGTGAGAGATCGAGAAAAACATCTCACACACTTTTTCCCCTATGTTACATGATGATTGGCCCTCAAGATCATTAGGATGTGACCAAGATGTGGTGTTTTGTATAGACTCTGATAGTGTAAGACTTTTTTGGAACAATAGCATTTTAGAAGGATCTACTATAGGATGAGAAGAGAATAATTTTCTATTCCTTTACCAGTTTAGCTATTCGCTGAGTAAAAAAACAATTGTAGACTTGATAAACTATAATAAGCATAAATATGAGAGGGTTTATTATTTCATTTCCATACGGAAATGAATAAGATTTTAACTATATTTCCTTATCTCATAAGGGAAATTTCTGGATATCTATGCTAAAAATATCCCTGACGAGCATCAGATACCCCTGGTATTTATTAAGTATCTAGGGATATTCTATGAGTTTGTATAAATTGAACAACCTTTTGAAGGAACCATTCAGCAGAACTAAGCCAAGTGTTGACTCATGCCCTCAGAACAAGAAAAAACTCTCGGCAAGGTGGAGACTGCCACTATTACCATCAAACCAATTATAGTTCCCATTCAAGAACCTAGGTAGGTCTCGAATCATTCCACACCACCTATCAAGCGACTGTAAAAACAACATTTCCTATGTCAAATTAAAAAAATAGATAAGGGTCACCCACGATTTGAGTAATGGATGAATAAATAAAACTACTTCAAAAATTAATAGGTCCCTACTTACATCCTTAAAACCATGGAAAATAACCTACACATGCTACTTCAATCCAATAAATTTAATAAGTGATACCTTCTTAATATCCCCAAATAATTATATTTAAAATATAGGTTGGGTCATACTGTCCAAGATTACCTCATCATCAAATACTTATTCCGCATCGTGGTTTATTATTGAAAACTGATATTAAAAAATTGACTAAAATAATTGACCAGCGTAACCATTCCAAAATCATTAGAATAATGTGATATGGGGAAAGTTTTGGCCAGGCATGGGAAGAATTTCGTCAACTGGATGACTCGAAATATAGTTTACTGAACTCATTCCATCATGAGAGCACATCAAATAAAACCCAAAATGATTCAGTAACCTAGGAAGGTACATTTGAATATTCCTACTATAATGACTTGTATTTTATTTGGTTTTATTTTTATAAATTAACTGGGAAAATTTATGAGACCAGGCATTGAAATGACGTGAGATTCTGAGGCCCGGTGTTCCCAGAACAACTCGTTTAAAATGGTTAATATTTTAAAAAAGAGTGTTGTTTTTTTTTAATGGTAGTGCTTTGGTCAAAGACCATAGCACAATTTATTGATAAACAAAACAGGGTTACAAGAGGCGAAAAGATGGGATTTTTTTACAATCTCTATCAATAAGGTAAAATAAGTCAGAAGGAATAGAGTCCATACAAGTCATGTGTTGATGAACTCCTTTGTTGGCAAGAGCATCAGCAACAGCATTTGCTTCCCGGTAGGCATGAGTAGCTATATAGTCCATCCCGTGTAGCAAATTCAGACAATTCATCCATCGTGTGGTAAGAGTCCAGGCCAGATGGATGTTGCCATTCCAGATGGCATGAATGATAGTGGTTGAATCACTTTCTATCCAGAGCTTTCTCCAACCTCTTTGATGCGCAAAATCAACAGCATGAATGATCCCCAACATTTCCGCCTCCAGAGAAGAAGAGTGACCACAACCAACAAAGAAGCAGCCCTAACACTGCCCAGCTGAGTCTCTGAAGATGGAACCACAACTGGCAGGTCCTGGGTTGCCTTTGGAGGTGCCATCGACGTTCACTTTAATCCATCCTGGCATTGGAGATTGCCAGAATACTTCAAATGAGTGTTTGGGCTTTGGGTAGATGCCAGGAACACGGAGCTGTCGAAGAATCACAAAGTCACCAACTGAGTTGTTACAACAGTCTTTTTGTATTGAGGCAGCTTCATGAACCGCCAGAAGAATCCGAGCTTTCCCTGCATTAAGATTGAGACGGTGATTGTTGTGAATGAGGGCGTTTCTGACGTACCAGATCTCATGAAGAAGATCCGCCACTGCCGTCAGG
Organism: Viscum album; assembly: GCA_963277665.1. Classification (NCBI taxonomy): domain Eukaryota; kingdom Viridiplantae; phylum Streptophyta; class Magnoliopsida; order Santalales; family Viscaceae; genus Viscum; species Viscum album. The sequence goes on from OY728165.1 coordinate 1,042,296,780, forward strand.
AAAAGGTTTTTTATCTGCATAGAAATATCATATCTAGTACAATTTTTTATAAACAAGGAAATTGAGTCAGTAAAGAACCATCTATTATTAAATAAATCAGAAATATAATTCCAAAGAGTAGAGGCCGTCACGCAAGATAGGAAGAGATGATTGGCATCCTCCCTATGTTGATTACACAGGCGACACTTAGAACAGAGTTGAATACCAAAAGTTTGGAGACAGGTTTCCGTTGGCAGTCTATTATGGGCAATGCGCCAAATAAGGGTGAGCCTAGAAGGTTTAATCCAGGGTTTGTTAAATTGATTCACCCATAGGAAACTAGAGTCATTATCAGAGAAATTATGCTTATAATAATTCTTTGGATCCAGGATGCCATTGGTAGAAGGCTCCCAAACAAGGAAATCACCATTAGGAGAAAAAAGATGATTGTCAATAATTTGAGCAATATTGTCAGGGAGATCATGATGGTGAGATTGCAAAACCTCCTTTATAGTCTGATTAGTATCATCAGGAGGATTATGTGAGGGTAACAAGGATATCAAGGGGGTACCACACCAATTGTCACACCAAAAATTAATGGAAGAATCAGCACTGACGATCCATCTAGAGTTTTGCATGATCCTATGATAAGAGTCCCAGATAGAGGCCCAGATGGATGAGTTGATGAAATTAAGATTACCTTTTAAGAGCTTAAAGAGGAATCTATGGTGTAGGAAATCAGTGTCCTTAGAAGTGTAGTTGATAATGTGCCAAGTGAGGCGGGCCTGAAGAGCATCATTGAACAGATTTAGATTTTTTATGCCAATACCACCATTAGTAATGGGTTTACAGCAAGATTTACAAGGTATTGTAACAAGTTTCTTTTCAAAAATGCTTCCAGACCAAATGAAGTTCTTAATATAAGTGTTAATTTTTTTTAAACGCTGACGGGACATTTATAAACCATGAAGGAATAGACCATTTTAGAAACAATGGTCGATTTAACCAAACAAATTCTCCCAGCCATGGAGAGAGTTTTGCATTTCCAGCTAGCGAGTTGATTAGTGATTTGATCAATGATGTTAGCGAAGTAGGTAGCTTTGGGCCTACCCTAAAATATTGGAACACCCAAATAGTTGAAGGGCAAGAAACCCTCTTTAATACCCAGATAGGTGGTGATATTAGATTTCCTTCTTACAGGAAATTTTTTTCCAAAAAAGATATACGATTTGTCCCAAGAAATTGCTTGCCCAGAGATTTGTTCATAGTGAGAAATCGCTTGCTTAAGAACATGAATATTTTTTTTATCCCCTTTTATGAATAAGATAATATCATCAGCATATAAAAGGTGGGTAGGGGCATTTAAATTCCTGGCAACTTGAATAGGTTTAAGCATATGTTGATCAACCAGCTTGTTAAGAAGTCTACTTAGGTAATCCTCAGCAATAACGAAAATGATAGCAGAAAGAGGGTCACCCTGCATGACACCCTTTGAACAATTGAAAAAACCTCTAGGAGTACCATTAATCAGGATCGAGATATAGGCTGAGTGAAAGAGGGTCTTAATTCTACCAATGAAAGAATCATTAAAGCCAAAGTTTTTTAGAACTTTGAAGATAAAATTCCAGTCAATGGTATCAAAAGCCTTTCTGATATCAAGTTTGATTGCCACATTGCCCCCTCTTGTGCTTCTATTTAAACTATTGGTACATTCTGAAGTAAGAAAGATACAGTCTTGGATTGACCTACCTTTAATAAAGCCAAATTGGTTCCAAGAGACAATTTTATTGCAGATAGGAGCAAGTCTATTAGCAATAATTTTAGTAATAATTTTATAGATAGTGTTAATCAGAGAGATGGGTATGAATTGGTGAATCTCAGAAGCATTCTCAACCTTAGGAATTAAGGTTAGAAATTGAGAATTGATTCCATGAGGAAGATATCCGTGGGTGAAAAAGGACTTAACAAGGTTACAAACATCATTGCGAATTATATCCCAATGTTTTTGGAAGAAACCATTGTTGAATCCATCCGGACCAGGAGCACTGTCAGGATTAAGACCAAAGATTGTGCCTTTGATTTCATGTTCAAGAGGGATGCTTAAAAGAGTCTCATTGTCTTGATCATCCACCATTAAAGGAATAATATCCGGTTCAAGATCAATATTTATATCAGGACCATTAAAAATGCTATAAAAGTACGAGGTGACATGGTCCGCAATCGATTCTTCAGAATCAATGATCAGGTCATTTTTAATGAGCCTAGTAAGGGGGCGGTTGACCTTTCTAATTCTTTGAAGACAGTTATAGAATTTTGTATTTCGATCACCATCGGTTAGCCATTTAGTCCTGAACGTTTGTTTACGAATATTGTCCTTGAAAGTAAGAAGGGAATTAAGTTTAGAAGAGATATTAGCTTCCAATTGAGGATCCATATTTAAATCTGAGTTTGTGTTCTGAGTTTGGATACGATTGAGTTCTTCTTCAAGATAGGAGATATCAGAATCAATTTGAGTATTATAATTTTTGCACCAACCTTTCAGTGCCTGTTTGAGAATTTTAAATTTGCGTAAACAGGCGAAAGGATCATTATGATGTTTCATGGAGTTCCAGGTTACATCGATAAAGGTGACACATTCAGAGTTCGAGGACCAAGCGTTATTAAACTTGAAGGGGATGACAGGCTTACGATCATTCTTAAGAATGCTAACAAGGATAGGATGATGATCAGAGTTGAGCCTCGGGAGGGTTACACTGGTTATTTTGTCCCAGTTGTCGAGAGTCTTCATGTTGACGAAAGCTCTGTCAAGTTTACTAGCAACAGTTTTGTTGTGATGCATCCTATACCAAGTGTATTTAGCACCAATGAGAGTGATTTCAAAAAGGTTAGAGTCATCAATAGTAGAGATAAATTCCTTAGTGGAAATAGTAAGATGTGAGGGACTAATTTTTTCAGAGGGGGAAAGGATGGCATTGAGGTCACCCAAAACCACCCAGGATTCTTGAATGTTTTTCTCCATATCAAGGAGTTCATGCCATAAAGGTCTCCTATCCTGGTATCTATTCTTGGCATAAACCAAAGTCCAAAAGATATGCCGACTATTCCACAAGAAATCACAGGTAATTTGTTGTTCAGAGGTTCTAAAAATGTTGACATTTTTTAAAGAGTTGTGGAAAAAGATCCACAAAGTGTCAAAATGAGGACTACTTTTACAAGATCCTAAAAAATTGTAATTGAGAGAGCCAAATCTCATATAGTTCATTTTAAAGTTGACTTTAGGTTCAGCAATGGATAAGAGTTGGGGTTTATGTGTGTTTAAAAACCTCCTAAGAGTTGTGGAGGTGTCATTGTTGGCTATACCTTGACAGTTCCAATAAAGAATATTCATTACTATTTGCGGGCTGGGTTTGAACCCTTCTTTTTTTGAGATTTACTAGATCCTTTCTTCTTTTGGGATCTCGTAACCATTGCGGAGGAGGTAGACTCCTGTTGACTGGCATGATCTTTAGGTGTTTGAGAGGGAGCAGATTTCAGGTCTGATTTTGGGTTAGGGGCAGCAACTGGAGTATTCAAAAGTTGAGTACAGTTCAAAGTGTGATTTTTGTCCGGTCCGTGAACTGTGTCTAGCTCAGTTGAGAGCTGTTGCTCATCCCTAGACTGAATAATCCCACTATCTGGGGCAAAGAGGGATGGGGAAGTCTGAACAGGAGGGGGAATTCTGAAGAAGCAGGAAGCAAAATGGGGCTTGACTGGACAGACCCTGGAGCATCAGCCTGAGTAGGGGGTTGCACAGGATGGGAAAATGTTCCAGACTCAAGCTGGACAGATTCAGGTGCATCAGGTAAAGAGGAATCTAAGGCAGAGTTAGGAATATCAACGAAATCCTTCTTGCCAGCAGGAGTACCGGGAACCAAGTTGAACATCGAACAGGAGGCAAGATTATGGATAGACTCAGGGTCTGAAACAGTGACAGGTAGTGTGGTGTGTGCTCTGCTGGGAGTCAAATGATCGGCAGGATCAGTCCTAGTCACTTGTAAAACAGATTCATTAATAGGACTAGCAGTTTTTTCAACAGAAATCGAAGAAGAGATGTCAGCCTGGCGTTGCAAGAGAGCAGAAGTATGCATGTTAAGGGGAGTATTGACCACCACCTTGTCGACTGAAACAGGTTCTGTATGCAATATGGAAGCAGAATCAGTGGTGTGTGATGAAGTGTGAGCATAAAAAAATCTAAGAGAGTCATGATTATCAGTTTGATTCTCTATAACAGGAGCATTGGAAACAGAAGAGACAGGGTTCTCATTTGAATTGAAAAACACAGAGTTACCTAGATCAGCAGTGTTCGCAGCCTTACCCTGTGTTATGCTAGGCGCAGCAGAATTTTCTATGAGAGCTGAAGGCAAAGTGTCCTCTAGGTCCCTACAAATATGCTCATTTAAACATGAAGTACCAGAGGTAGGGGCATTATTGGGAGGATTGAAGAAAGTTAAAGGGTAGCTCATAACTGAACTACCTCTGGTGCCCTCAACCACTGGTTTTTCGAGACCATTTGGATTGTCTTTGTGTTGTAGGGCCTCTTCTTCCGTAACCAAATCTCCCCAGGATTTTCCTTCTAAGGAAGGAAGGTCACCTGATTTTTTAACCCAAATATTTTGCTTTTTTTGTGGGGGCTCAGCGTTTATTATGACATTCTTCCCTTTTTTAGCATTCTTGACCTCGTGCCAATCATTATTAATGGGGGGATCCATTTGCTTTCTAAAGACCCTACAGTTTGCAAGGTTATGCCCAATTAGTTTGCACACTCCACAGAAGGGTGGCTTCTTTTCATACTCAATGCTGAGTTCTAATCTATGATCAGGGGCATTAAAACCTATTCTAGTAGGAAGTTCATTGGCTAAATTTACTTCAACCATAATTCTTGCATAAATACCTAGATCCCCATTCAAAGTTCTATGGTCAATTTTAATAGGGGATCCAATGCAAGACGCAATGTCATTTAAAATCTTCGGGTGCCAATAAAACCATTTAAGCCCATGAATTCTAATCCATACTTGCGCCATATAATTTTTGTGTGTGTATGGGTTAAATATAGGGTCCCAATTAAAAATTCTAAGAAATCCAGGCTGCAACCGAAGATTACCAAGCTTCCATACCTGATCAAGTTCATCTTGAGAACTAAAGAGGATGTGATAGTATCCTTTCCCAAGGGGGACCATCTTCCATTTTGAGGAATTCCAGCAGTGTGCAATCCTGCTCTTAAGCTCGGAAAGAGGCCACGGTCTATCCCCTGCGTTGTATGAAACTCCGCCAAGGACAGAGTACTTGCACATTTGTTCTCTTTGCTTCAGGGCTTCCGGATCAGCGTCGACCAAGAATCCACCCTCTTTACAAACAGTGATGAAGGATTGATAAGATTATGAATCGTTGCGCCAGCATAGTGGAGGAACTCATCGATGAAATCAATGAAATATCAATTTTTCATTGATCTATCCAAACCATGAGGTAGGGTGTTGTTTCATTGTGATTCATTCCCTTATTACTAATTTTCAATGAAGAACATGGACCACCCCATGTATAGTTTCATCCATAGTTTGGTAATCCTTGAGGGATGGATAGTTTATGTGCATTGATTATCAAGATTGATTTATTAAATAGATTTGATTTATTCCCTATTTGTTCTTCATTATATCATGAACGGGTCGAGGCGAACATGAACATGACCAAGATCAGTTAATTTGGTATTATTATGCATTTATATCTTTTCCATAATTCTTTTACATTCCTCATTCTTCACAAAATATGGTTGGAGGAGCATTGGGCCTTAGATATGTTGCATAATGATCCGAGACCAGGGATATGAAACCATAATGATACCACAGAGGTGTGACAGCATAAGGCGGTGGCACATGGTGGAGACCAGAGAAGAGGCTTCAGATGGTTCAATAGGAGTTCACGGAGAATAGAGGGTTGAAATTGGTGCAAGGAATGTACCAATGGGGGGCTAGGTTCTGATGGAGTGCAAGATAGACAGACATCCAGAGGGGCAGTCAGTGGTTGCGAAGGCCATAGGTGGTGATCAGGGACACGGAGGTGGGATGGATGGACCCTGTAGAGGTGGTTAATCTATGGGGTAGGCAGATGGTGGTCCAACTGCATGAACATAGTGTGGTACTACATGGAGCCAAGAGGCATTCGGTCATGGAGGACAACATGCGACGCACTGAACTGGCCCTAGATAAGACCTTTTTAGTAAAACAGGTGTAACTTTCAAACTGTGTATCCATTTGACAAGATGTTTGCAAAATTGGTACCCTTTAAAAGAGTAAAACCTTTTGACATACTCTAAATGAGTTATTTTGGGACTTGGGAAACGAACTCATGGATTTTGGAGCAGGTTATCCTGATTAAAGAGCGCTTCAAGTGGAATATTATTGATGGTTGTGGCTTGGTGACTATCTAACTTCATGACTACATGACTTGCGGGTTGTATGACTTATCGACACTCCATGTGTTATCAAAAATCCGTGTGTTATAGAAACTCCATGTATTATCAACACATCATGTGTTATAGAAACTCCATGTGTTGTCAAAAATCCATGTGTTGTCTACACTATGTGTGTTACGAATAATGGGTGTTCAGTGGACTACGTCTGATAATCTTGCTTTTCGTGCTATAGACATATACCTGTATGAGCTGACTATTCTTCATGTGTTTCCTTTGTGGTATAATATGTATGTATTTGTTCTATACTACATTTATTAATTTGTGGTATACTTTGTTTATTTATTTATGGTGTAATTTGTTTATTTCTTGGTGGTATTACTTTCTCGTTTCAGGGGGTCCTACTGAGTATTGTTTTACTCACCGTTGTATAGTCTTTGCCCACACATGTCATGTCTTGTGCAGATGATCAACACTTTGATGGAGTTCTAGTTGGATCAGTACCAGGTGTTTCTTAGAGTGTTTGGACATATGATGTGTTCTCCTATGGCTTTAAACAGCTGTACTACACATACCTTTCAGGTAGGGTTTTCTGCGGATGAGTTTCAGGAACTTGTGTGTTTACTACTGTAGACTATTTCTTTTGGTGGTCTTGTATTTTGGACCTGTTTACTTTCCAGTTTCCTACTTTCATATTCTGTGGTTGGTATCTTAGTGTTTTCATGAATTTTCTACTTAGTGTTTTTATATTTAATCATTTTGGGATTGGTGATGTGTGCATATGTATAGGTACATAGGAAAATGACTCCCATTTGGGGGATATGCCAACTCATCGCTAGTCGCCAGCCCCTATTGTATCAGAGGTAGGCTTGGGGTAGTCACTACATAAGTCCCTCTAGGATGATTCATGAAACCTCATATAGGATGACTTGATCATCATTCATATGAAGAGATAGATGTGGAAAAGTTAGTTTCAACTCCTACATAAGCTCTAACACTTGTAGAATTATTTCATACAATTCCTGAAGCATCGTCACCACATCACCAAATGGAACCTTTATTATAAAATAGATTATATTTTTTTATTTTAATGTTATAATCATGGAATTTAACTTTTATGATGATGGATATCCCTCATATTATGAGTTCCCCATACTTGACAGTGAAACTAGAGGTCGTAAGAATAACTGAGGATACAAGGGACAATATAGGCATTATCATACCAAATATCTTAATCATGCCCACTAATAGGATATATATGAAGATGGGACTCATGGGAAATCACTCCATATATCTCAAAATAAACACGAAGTTTCCTCATAACCCTCTAGAGGTCACCCCATCCTAATAATCATACACAACTATCTGGAAGGGATTCAATTGTCTAATAAACCTAGACAGTGGGGAATGCTAGCATAACCTACACCATTGGCCGAAGATTCCCCCTCAACCTCTTCACATATAATTGGTCTATATATGTCAAATACCCCATCCATAGAGATGCATAATTAGGATCAATAACACCTTGGGAAGCACTGGCCTTTATATAAATGTACAAAATTCTATAATATTTGGTAGTCATCCTAGCAATACAGGCAATCATGGATGCACTCTATATTTCTAAAGAACTCAAAGTGGATATTTTAGAATCCATCCATATCACACAATAGTTCAAGAAATAATTCACTTTAGTTGATGTTTATTGAGTGGAGACCACATCATCAGAATTAAATGTATATATCTCATTTATAGAGTAGTATTGGGAGGATGTCATCTTGGGACACATTGGACCTATATATATTTCATGAAATCTCAAAAATGATGAAATGAAATGGGTAATCAATGAAAATCTTCATGGTATCAATATCATCATAATCTAGACCCTTATATGTTTGGGATATAATGAAATGGGTCTTATATCATACAAAATGAACCATAAAGGGTATGATAAAACCAATCAAAGTGATCTTGGAAAGAACAATCTCAAGGCTTAGTTTGGGGATCTCATATCTAATGATGATTTCATGTTCATACTTCATGAAAAATTGTATAATATACTACTTGGAAAACCATGGAATTAAAATCATGTAGAAGTAACTTCAAAATTCTAACAGTTTTTGAAATACCCCATAGATGGGAAGGAAAACATATTTTATGGTGAAAACACCCCATTTGAGTCTTAAGAATCGAAATATTTAAGGATGGTTTCAATAAAATTGGAGGTAAAAACAGATGGTGGTTGTAAATATATAGTTTTTAGACCCCAATAGATTAAGTTCCACCCATGATAATCCCTAAATTATGTTGGAAAATTATTATGTGCTACCCATAAATCTAGTTGAGGTAGTAGACTTAGTCTATGATTTCCAAACTCCTTTCATCCCTAACAATAGTGAAATAAAAAATAATCTATGAAATCTCTCTCAAATTACTCTATAATTCAGAATAATAATATCTCTTACTATGACCTCTCTTATCCTGAAAGTTATAGTGATATGATTAAATTATATGCCACACATGAGAATTCCTTTTTAGAGTCATAGGTGGATGAAGTAGAGGATGGCATCAGGAACTCCCCTATGAAATTTGAGAAAGGCATATCCACCACCATTGATGAGCCCAGAAAGATAAATCTAGGAACAAAATAATACCCTCAACCTACATTGATAGTTATCTCATGACTATTTAAGAGTAAGAAATGTGAACCATGTCTCTAAAGAAACACCAATATGTGTTCCCTTGGAATTATACAGAAATGACCAGACTAAACCTCGATGTGGCTACACACCATCTAGGCTTACCTGATGACCATCAAGGATTCATGAAGGTGGACAGGGGATTCACCCATCCCATTATAATAGTGTTGAGTAAGAATTTGAAAAATATATCAAATCCAATTTTTTCATGAGGTTAAATTCCTATGATGGCTCAACAAAATCGTTTATTTCATGAAAAATAACATGAAAATTAGGTTATGTATCAATTTTTGAGACATTATGGAAATTTTCCCAAATTAAGACTTCCAATTTGTGATCAAAAAACTCTTGATCGAAGAAATAGTTGGATTCCAAGGCCTTTCCTTCATGTATGGGTATTCTGGGTAGAATCAGATAAATATTTCCCATAAAGATGAGGAAGCCATAGATTTCATAGCACCTTAAGGGATTGTTTTCTATTCGTTCATTCCCTTTGGAGTAATGATTGATGGTTCTATATATCAATTAATCATAGATAAAATATTTAATCCCTTCATAGGAAAATAGATGAAATTTTATGCCTTTAACCTAGTGGTAAACTCCTATAACCAATGAGATCAAATCACAGACCTCTAAATAGTTTTAGAAAAATTATGATAACGTCGTCTAATGATGAACCTTATAGAATTCAATTTTAGGGTAATTTATAAGTAATTCCTTAGATATGTGGCACACTTCCATGGTATTAAAGATGAACATGAAAAAACTAGTGGAATTATATCAATTTCTCCCCTTGGAATATCAAATAACTAAAGGGGGTCCAAGGGAAGATTGCCTGCTTTAAATGTTTCACAGCCAACAAGGACTATAAGTATCCTCCCTTCACCAACATAATGAATAAGGATGTTTTTTACCAATTGGATGATGAATACCATGAACCATTTTAGACTCTAAAGAAGTACCTTCTACACCCACAACTCCTAATCTAGTTGGTGGAAGTAAATCCACTCATAATACATGTGTATTCCATGAAATGATCACATGGATATCTCCTTCCACCAAAAAATTATGGGGTGAATGAGAACAATTTTTACTACCTCATCCAAATGATGAAAAATACCAAGGCCTAGTATTCTAATTTAGAGAAAAACTTCCTCAGAATCATCATTACAGTGAAAAATCTAAGGAATTATATAAAGCACCAGGATGTCCACTTGTTCTATAGTATTTATTCTTTCAAGTACACCATTGGCCATCCTATAAAGACCATGAAAGTTTCCTTATTGGATAATATTTTTAAATATTATTACATCTATATTGTTACATAGAAGTAATTGAAAGGATATGCCCTCGTTGATTTCCTTATTGTACATCCCTCTCCATAAATTAAACCAATGGAAATCAATATTCCATATGATGAGGTTTTCTATGCCCATGACACTCCATAGAAATTGGATATTTATTTTGATGGATCTTACCAAATTCCAATCTTCTATAGATTATAAAATCAAAAATGTAATCATATTGGTTTAGGGATTGTATTTTAATCTCTAGACAATGACATTTTTACCTACTCTTTCTCACTATCTAATGAATGCACTAATAATAAGGCATAATACCAAGCCCTCATCGATAGCTTTGAATTGTCCCTATAGTTAATATAGCCACCCTAAACATGAAAGTGAATTCATATCAAGTGACAAATCATATAAATGGAAAATATACCATCCAAAAGGAGTAATTATCCCCTATAATTTTCTATGGAAGAGGAATGATGGAAGAGATCCATTTTGAACCCACATTACATCATATTCCCTAATCATAGAATTCTTGGGATGATGAAACAGATAGTGAAACCAATGTTCTGGAATACCCTAAAAAAGAAGATGTAATTTACTACATCACACACTGAAGGACGGTCTCACTAGTCTTAGTGTGTGACCTAAAATCAATCATTCGGATTAACACCTCCATAGAGTGTTATAAACCAATATCCACCCTTGGATGGATGTATAAAATAATTTATTATCTTTAAAATGGGAATCTCCTCATAGACTGATCCAGAAGTGATCATATTCTATGTTGAGTAGCTAAATTCACACATTAGGATAGGATGAATGAGAAAAAATACCTCTATAAGTGATAATTAGATGAAATACTCTCTAAATAAATAATATAAAAAGATATTCTCAACTTCATGGAGGATGACCATGAAGGTTCATGCATGTCTCATCAATCAGGAGCTAATATTTCCCACCAAGTCAGGAGGCTTGGTTACTACTAGAAAAAAAGTTACAGGATTGTGTGGAGTTCACCAGGAAATGACAAGAACTCCAAATTCATTAAAGATTCTTCCATCAACCCCTTTAATTGAAACATATAGCTAAATATTCCTTGTCATTTTTCTTATGGGGAATGGATCTTGTGGGACCATACCGCCAAGAATAGCTAAGTAGTTTAAGAACATCATCATTGCTACTAACGTCTTTTCTAAATGGGATGAAAAATACCTCTAAAGGATTTCATCATGAAAAATGTTTTCAACATCATGAAGTCTAACCTCATCACCAAATTTGGAGTCCCTCACATGATATTGGAGGAAAATTGAAACAATTTCTATTCTAATGGGTTAAAGGAATTGTATTATGAGTACAAAACTGATTCCCACCATTAATCTAGCTATCATACAAGGGAAAATAGAAAAATATAGACTTTAAATAAAACACTATCAAATATACTCCATAAGATGGGGAATGGGGGAAAAATAATTACTGGAAAACAGTTCATCCATGCTTTATGGGCCTACCATAAAACCATGCATACTGCTAAAAATAGAATTTGTATTCCTTGGTATATTAACCCTGGATAATTTTTCTAATTGAAGTCCAATATACCTCATGCCAAATATCCATATTTGGGAAATTCTTAGATGATGAGAATTCAGTGAACCAATGGGATGAAATAGAAAATCAAGAAGAGAAAAGGTTTTGTACATTTCATAATCTAAATTTACATCAGAATCAAATTCCATGAACCTTTAATAAAAAGTTACACCTTTATTAATTCATTAAATAGAACTTGTATTGGATATTAGGACCCCCAATTATACCATGAAAGAAACCTCCAAAATTAGTACCCAAATGGTATGGGTCTAATATCTTACATAAGGTATATCATAATAGAGCTTACTCATTGGAAACATTGCATGGGGAATGAACCAACCCCCCCCCCCCCCCCACCAATGAATGGTTTCTTAAGAAATACATTGTATGGATTCCAAAAAGATTTATTATCATCCAGACCACATGAATCTAAACTATATAAAAACTTTCCTATCAGTGTAATGATAAACTAAAAATAATATCCCATCCTGACGACATGATGTTAAACTTTAATGGAATATTTTCTCACCACATGACATTAAGGGGAACAAGATATGTCCTTACCACAAGAAATTAAACTACATTGGAAGCATCGTCAAATTAACCACTCAATGCACATGATCTAGATCTTTGAAAGAGGTCTATTAAGTTTCCACCATCCTTTTGTGTGAGTGAGACCCATATAGGGAGTCTCCTTTTTAAGAACCATACATGTAATGATTCCTATCACCAAACGATACATAGTAACCCTCAAATCCCAAATACCTGGTCCATTTACAACATATATTTCCTAGTCATAAGAAATATGATTTTGTGACAATGTTCAAGACTTATTTTCATATAGATTCACATTAATACTTACAATAATATGTTAAAATACATGGATAATGTCATCCCTTCATGACACTAAAATTCATAGTTTTTTCAAAACTACGTATAGTTTTATTATCATACTAATGAGATATATAAGGACTCCTAGATCCTATATCATGGGAAAACTAACATATGATTCAAAATTCCTATGCCATTTCCTTCAACTATCTCTTTATGTTGAGAGAAACTTTTTCATTCCTTATTTCTAACATAGATCATAGCTCAATAAGGACTAGGAATTTTGGTAAAGGAATCCATGAAGGATCAAGACATGTCATTACATAATAGGGTTAGCATGGTCCCAGATTAAAGATCATAAAAGGAACACCTTGAGCACTTTACATGGAATTGTACTAGATGGTTGATGTCCCTTGCATGAAATAAAACTATTAATAACCATGGAAATATACATAGAAGATGAAAATAATTGGTGTTAGTATCCCCCAACATCGCCCTTCAATAACTTTATATTTCATTATTCCTACCATTGTTGGATAAATAGTGACAAATATATCTTAATCTAGTGTTCAACTGCAATATTTGGTCTTTCATATAATTAACCTATCTCTTTACTGCATAACTTTATAATGAATAGTTTTTGAAGAGATCTCTTTGTCTTGATTCATTTTTTCATAGTATATTTTGTGAAATAAAGATCTCTAATATAGGGTCCAAGTAAAACAATCATCAGAAATAATTCCCACCTCGGTGTATGGATCGGTCCTACGTAGAGAGTTTCTCATTCAAAAAATGTGTGTGTATTGATTCTTATGATCAATGGATATTTAGTGACTCTTAGATATCTTATCTTTTGTCCTTATACAACAATAAACATAAAAATACACTTTCTTTTTGTGTGTTTCAGGCATGAAAATGGATCTTACGTGAAAGAACTATGTATGGATTGAATACTACCATCATGGGATAGATAGTTTTACCCAGGTCGTCAATCTTGGGTCTAGACGCAAAATATAATTTTATAAAAATGAACCTCTAACTACATATGGGTTGAACCTACACATAAATACATCTGACATCCACTCTTGCACAGATTAATAGACTACCCAGTTGTCCATTATTTCTCCCACCGAGCATGGATCATGTGAGCTTAGGGAACCTGGAATGACACTCTACATGGAAATCGTCATTATCACTTATTGTGAAACTATAGGTAAAAAATTCTTACATCCTGAAGTTAAACTTCATGGAAAACAACCTTACCACATGAGGTGAAACTACACAACATTTTTCTGTGTTTCTTGATGATCAAATTCATGCAAGACATGTACCCACTACATTACGTTAAAATGTTCAGGCCATCACTCATCATCAACCCTTATCATTGGACCATAATAACTTAACTCCATTTAAAAATAAAATGGAGGTGATTTCATCATATTTTTATCTTCTCAACCAATAAATCACACTTCGTTCCATGATTTCCTTATGTTTTTGAAAACATTTCATGGCCCTTTGTAAAGGATACTTGATTTTAAGATACCATTTTTTGACTATCATTTTCTTATTCTAGATCCTGCATATGTGGCTTTAGTAATCATCCAAATGTGTCATAACTTTTGAAAATGTATTTATGAACTTTGTGATCCCTAATGTAACTATTTCCAAATTCCACACCTTGGAGTGTTTTGGGTTGTCCCTAAAATGAATTTCCCAGATCTTTACTCATGAACCAATAACATCATGTCATGATTTACAACATTTTCATTCCCTTATCAAAATGATGTTGGAGTTATATTGACTCTGGGAAACCTAATTATTTTGTTTTTTATAATCCACTCATACCATGTTCATGTGGATTATGACATTAAACTGTGAGCACTCTGGTCAACACAGTACGATTGTGGACATTACCCTTTGATGGTTCAAATCTCAATACCGTAAACTGTTAATGAAAGATACATAAAACATGTTAGGTCAAAACCCCACAAATGGTGTCATGATAAAATTTATAGTCTCTAATATATAAAATCTTCATATCTAGAGTTTAAGATGATGTTAGAGTGAAAATACATGAGTAATAAAGCTCATAGGGCCCACTTTATGGCCCTAGTAAAAGCCAATTTATTCTTGCTAGACCACCTAGTCTTGAAAAATATTTGAGAAAGGATTTTCACATCTCCACACCATAAAAATGTGTTCAATAAGTGGGGACATGACTTTTATGGTGTTGTAACCCTAATTTAGTGTTACATTTTCTATAAATTAGACTTCATTATTTCAATTCCTCGGGTTTCCAAAATCCTTCAATGGACCTTCAAAAAGGAGTCCCAACTTCAAGGGGACCATTGTTTGACTATTAATTTCTTACTCTAGTTCTATAATCTAAACCTATGTCCTTCCAAAAATTATGTTGAAACTAGAGAAAATGGATTTCTGATCATTGTGATCCCTGACATCACCATTATGGAACTCAGCACCTTAACATGTTCTGGGTAATACTTGATATGATTGTCTCATATAACTACTCAAGACTCAAGAAATTTTCATCATGATTTATATTCCATATATATAAACTATAAAGTGGATTTGATAGTTGTGATGTTATGTCACCAAGTATTTTACCCCTTCTCAAATCATGAATGGGATAATCCATTATGGTTTATTTTTTTGTCCAATTCCATGGGACTTGAAACCACATATCATAGGGCCTGAGCCTCCACATAAAAATATGAACTGCCCTCGTGAAGTAGAATCTTTCATGGATAGATTTTTTTCCACTTCCCAGTTCATCATAGAGATGTTTGATTCTTAAAAAAGAGGTTAAACCCGTATTTTTTCTTGATATCATTTAATAATGGATATGAACTAGCAAATTGAGGCATCTCATATATGAAGGAATAAAACTCTAATCCTTGTGATCCCTAGAAACACAACGGACGCAATCAACACCATAGTATTTTTTGGTAATCCTCGGTATATTTATTCATTCAATATTCATAGATTCAAAACTCTGGGTAATGAATTACACCACCCAAATTCCAACTATCAAGGTATACATGGCTTCCCTAATATTCTACCATCAAAAAATCCATATCTAAAATAATTTAAAGTACTTGAAAAAGAGTGGGTATACCTTAGTTTGACCTTTATATCAATGTAGAAATGATTTTTACAACCAACTAGAAGAATATCATCCTTGTAGGAAAGGAAATCCAAATCCTTTTGAGCCCTGGAAACACCATAGTGGAAATCATAACCTTAGGGTGTTTTGGTTCATCCCTAGAATGTATTCACCATATTCCATATTCATCAAGAAAGTCATGGAAGAAATACATTAATCTACACATTATTTTAATCCCTAAAATAAAGAATTTAAACTGTATAGTATCTAATTTCATTGAATAAATTCTTTAAAATTAATAACATATTTATTTCCTTGCTACATTATGTTAAACTATATAGAATATGTCCTTACTACATGAAATTAAATTGTATGGAAGACATTCATACCACATGTTGTTAAAATTCATGGTAGATGTCATTACTTCATGATGTTAACTTTTTAGTATGGTGTATATGGAATAAAGACCTACCCACAAATGATAAAATCAAGTGCACAGTTCTAGGTGTTTCTACTGTACCGACATCCAAGAAGAATCCATTATGAATTTATTTTTCAAATTAGAATGGGAACACACAATATGGACTACCTTTGGTGACTTTACTGCTATTCATACACAACCAACTGTGGGAGGATCCTTACTTGACCTCTAGTTTCATGATGTGGAGAAAAAAAGTAACGAGGGAAATGTGGCTATAGTGATCTTAATCATGGGATTATATAAGATATAGATTTCAAGTAATAGACTGTGGCATGCAGGACTCACAAGTTCAAAGTTGACTCTTTCTATTCGAACAAAAAAAATACAATCTAATCTTTCTCAGCAGCCAAGGAGTGTTGTGACACACCATCATTCAAACCCATCTTTTCCAATAGACCCCTTCTTCCAAAAACTTCTAATAATATCTAAGGCAGGTGAATTTGATGGATCCCACATGGTCTAGGAACCAAATTAAACACGGAATTATCCTATTGTCCAGGCACTATGCGATAGGTGTAATGGTTCGGTATAATAGGGGTGGTGTTATTATTTCTTTCACATCATTATTTGGGAGCAGCAACTCTCTCAAGGTGAGGCTCGGTCAGTGCTAGAAGGTTTCACCCTTTGTGGGAAGAACAATATCAATCTTACAGGGGTTGAAACTGAATCCATAATAATCTATAACTCCCTTTGTGGCATCCTCTCAACATCTTGGTATTTTTCTTACCTCATCTATATGTGAAGGTATATCAACAACTTCATGTATATTTTTCATAACAATTGAGAGGGAAACAAATTCGTATATTTCCTTTCATCAAAATATTCTCATGATAGGTCAATCTCTTGATTTCCTGGCTGGGATTTATTTATCCCTAAAGGAGTGGACCAAGTTAAAGGGGATTCCCTCATAATACACTATTTGATGCCTCCGTGACTATTTTTTCTTTGATTTTTCACTAACATGAAATTTAAATATAATAATTATGATGATGATGAAGGGGAATATTGGTAGCAGTGGAATTTATAATTAAGAAGACCCTAAACTAGAAAAAATATTCCAGTGTGAAAGACCATAAAATAGCCAAAAAATGTGAGAGAATGCTCCCTAGGGTAAAAACCCAATAATATAACCTTGGGAAAATTTAAAGTCTCTACTCATTATACATACTCTTTAAAAGTTGTATAAAATATTATGAAATCATAAAATGGAAAAGGCACAAAATCCTCTAGTCCAAGAAGCCATAAGAGGAAATCCTCAGTAAAATTCAAGACCATACCCACTAATCCATCTTCTATGTAGATCTTATAGATAAATTATAGAAATATAAATAAAGGGATATAAATCTTTTAGGGATCAACATTTTTTCATATAGAAAAATCCCAAGCTATACTCCCTATGTTCTTTAATGCTAGTAAGAGATAGAGAACTTTCCCTCTGGAAAATACACATTACTCAAATTTTCCTTTTAAGTCCGGTGATCTATAGACAACTTGAATAGGTATATTGATAAGGAATCTCATGTTCATGGGAATTTATGACCATTCCTAAAGTGAAATAGTTTTTTAATTTAATCATTTTAATATAGGCATTTCGGTGTACTTGATATTATAAAAAATATGGGTATCATCACCAACCTATGAATCATCATGTCAATAAAATGTTATGCACATCATGAATGAATGAAAAATGGAAGATTATATATAAATATAATAAGATTATTTCATTGATATGGTGCAAAAAAAATGATGAGTCAACATATTCTCGGATCCTCTCCATAGATTCCATCAAAAAGGAAAACATTTTTGATTGGAATATTGTAAAATTTGAGTGGTTGAATTCTCTAGGTGGTCTAAAGTCTATCAAGAAGCATCGATTGTGAGACAAAGTGCCACCCATCATGCTTCTTATTCTACATCCTGATGAATATGATCATTAATAAGAGATGAAATATCATAAAATATTTTCTGATTAATCTTGAATGGGGATGAGTAAACTTAATTTTCTCACTTTCAGTTGGATATGATCTCTTCATGTATCACTATATGTGTGGTCTAGGCATCCATTTGGGTGTTCAGCTTAGATATTATCTAATGACTCTATTATGGAACCTCTAAAGCTTCCCTCATTAGTTCAGGAAAGGGATTCCCATAATCAAAATCATGAAATCCCCACTCTCTAGTATCCAACTATTTCTAATTCTTGACAATTTGTATCATGATGTCATATAGTGGATAGAAATCGAAACAACCCACCCCCATATCATGAAAAGGTTGGTGAATGAGTTCTAATTGGTCATGAAATGTTTTATGGGGAGTACCACTGATCATGGTGTGAATATACTTATAGATTAAAATGCATTATGTTTATTCATATATAATTGATGGGGTGGGTACTTCAGAAGGGGAAGCATCTGATTGATCTAGTGAAGACTAAAGAGAGGAAGTACCATGTACTCTTCTCTCAAATGATTCATCATCTATTACACTTATTGAGGGGACAATTTACATAACAAATTCCATGTCACTAATCGGATGGTTGTCTATAGGATGTGGTTTCCTCCTCAAAGGACCTCCATGGTCCTGAATCATATCAACTATTGCTACATACAATGGGGTTGGTGAAGTACTTGGTTTTTCCACCTGATGGAATAACCTGTCAAGCAGTTCACTTGAGTAGGATTCCACCCATTTCTATGAATAATTGTAAGATAGGAAGGTAGGGTTGATAATAGGAGGAAGGATAATATCATAATTTATAAATTCATGGGTGAATATCATAAAAAATTCTAGATAATCCTGAGATTTTTTTCTCCTCACATGCTGGCTAATGGAAGAGGAGAACCCCTTTTAATGAAACCGAAGTTACAGGAGAATCAGTAGGAGGATTATGGTCTAAAAATAATAAAATCATCTGCATGGGATGAAATAACCCCATCTAAATGATACATTTTAATTATAGTTTAGTAAGAGATTCATATCCATTGGAAACAATTGGATAAGTTGGTGTGGGATAAAGAAGAAATTTGAAACTCTCATATAGAATCATCATGCCAATGAACTCTTAAAGGACCATCATAATCGACACAACCCCAAAAATATTCAACAAATTATGATGGAATGAGGCATCAGGGATGTTAGTTTATTATGGTATTTTTAGTATCAGAAATAATCACCTAACCATCCAAATAAAAAATAGAAAGTTCCAAAAATATTACAGGGAAATTTTCTTGGTTGAATATGGATTGTGAGATTTTAGAGGTGAGCATGTGTTGTAATGGATAAATTAAGTGGTCAAACCTAATCTAATTAGAATTACATCACTAGTGTACTGAATAAAATTCCTTGGAGATCATCCCCATCTAGGAAGAGACATCCATTCAGTAACATGGATAAGAAACCTGCCATCCTAAGGCTTGAGGTGGTATTTGGTCTCACTTGGTAACCATATTTGGTATACTATACTACCTTAAGGATTTCATAATATGATCTTTCACTATCATGGACATGATAGTAAGGTCATAGGTAAGGGTGTATAGATATTGGTTGAGCTCTAATGTGGTAGAGAAAAATGTTGACATAGTCCCTAAAGTATATATTTGAGTTCATATGCAGATCCCTCTATATAATATCTCTACTAATGTTATTCATGTCCCTTTACAAGACTGTGGTATTTATGGGGTCATCTCAGATATCTTCTGAAGGACATAACCCTTAACACATCTATCCAAGTAGAGATATCCCATCCAATCAGTAGATATACCAAAGGTTGGTTACTAATTCACCATGGGATCGATGTAATGATTTAGTTCCATGTCACAAGTTGGTAATCATTTCTTTATAAGGATGTTATTAATGATAGATGATGATCTTATAACCCCATATGGTCACATAAAGATGAGTGGAATGTAGCTGATCAGAAAATTATGAGTAGCTCTATCTCACCTAGAATGGGAATACCCATTAAACATAGAAATTTCCAATAGTTAATAAGTCACATTTCAAGTTCCAATCACTATTCATATTATTCAAGGATGATAAAAATGTGCTCAAATAAATCATATAAATAAGATAGTTAGTGAAATTATAATAATCCAAAATCTAAGGGGACTTATACAGTATGTATGAATACCCCTGCGAATTCATAAAAACAATTGACTATTTTTTGAAATGATCGCATGAACATAATCTAGGTAAGTTGGAAACCCAAAATATGGATGTTTTAGAAAGTTGATGGGATGAATGAATCATTAAAAAAAATCTATACAAAGTAATTCCATATGATAATGGATAAATTTGAGGATTAGATAAAATAATAATCTTCAAAACCACAGTGTCAGAATGAACATGATATTGAGGGTCATCATTATGATTCTAAGAAATCATGGAAATCTTGACAACCACATTGGAAGCTTCCTGAGAATTGGAATCCATCTGTATTATGAAAAGAATAACATGTCAGATGATCAAGAAAACTAGTTAAAATAAGTGAATAACTCCAACAGCATCATATTGATCATACGAACCACAAATGGATTTGCAACGGTATGATCTAATATAGGTCTCACGGACTGGATGGCCCATCAAGAACTCATGTATCATACATACCATGATGCATATTTACACTGCACATATATCCATAAGACTCATGATAACATAACCCTGATATGGCCTTATGAACTTCATAATGATCGAGTGATCACACAACCAAACTAGATGATATTCCAAATGCTTCAATAAGGCCATAAATCTAAGGAACTAGGTCAAATATTGAGAAATTATCAGTATATGACTCAATTTTTGTCTAAAAGATTACTGGGATAAAGAACACATGAAAATATCTTGTGAATAGACCCTGTGAAGTAGTCCTATGGTCAACACTTGTGAACATATCTTGTAATCGGTTCTCCTAGGGAGGTCTTTCAAACAGATCTTATGATGATATTTTTCTTTGTGGTTACATGATGAGTGTAATCAAAATAGATCTAGATGTTGATTTTTTGGTGTAATGATCCACTAAGTCTCCCTCTATTTATAGGGCTCACCAAAAAATACCAAAGTTCACCCACAAGGCCAAACATTTACCAAATCACTAACTAGAATAATTACCAAATATTTCATAAGGCATTTACATTCCTTGATTCCAAGTCCTTATCCCCATGGACATAACTCAAAATTTTGGGAATTTGTTAATTCCCATAAAATGAGAATCATAATGTACTGAAGGGAATAAATAACTAAGTCAGGGGTAATATTTTCTCTATAAAACAATAGAAGAGAAGGAGGATAAATTATTATAATTTCTAAACAATTAGAAGGAAACATGGTCTCATGACCCTCAGAAGGTCATGAGAACAGATCGTGTGCAATATATGATCTAATTTTGATCATGAAGATCCCCTTTTAAAGTACTCCCTACTATTGTAAAGGAATACTAAAAATATTTGGCAATCATTCAAAGGCTGCTATATGAGTTCTACTGAATCACATGACTTGTAAACTAGTGTAGACCGTAAAATCCACAAAAACCCCATTATGAATAATTGTAGAGAAAACAAGAATCCTCATAAAATTTAAAAATTTATTAATCTTCATGGGATGTGCTCATGAGATCATCAAGACCTCATGAATCCCCTAGAGACATGTCTACCTTTCCATAAAAAGGTATAAAGGCATGTCACCTTTATCTGGTGAAGGACCTTGGGAATATGTAAGCAAAAGTATGAATCCTCTATGGCTCCACATACAAGAAGAGGGGTTTCACATGGAAATGTTGGTGCATCACCATGAGATCCATCATTAATCATGTAACACACCATATAAAAGGATAATGATTTTCCTTGAAAACTCTTGTAGAACATTGTGAGTTCTCCATTCCTTGTTCAATAAATAAGGAAATAAAAAATTGTAAAAGTAGGAAGCTTCATGCAAGGTAATTATATGCTGATATTCATCTAAATGAGGTTATAAACCCTGGTCAATCAATGTTGGTCTAGATAATTCCCCTAGAAAATATAGCATGATCCCATGAAGTCATCCCAAGATAAGCATCCATTTTCTCAAAAAGTAACTTATATATGTTTTCTTTGGTCATGGTAAGGAAATCACATAGGCATCCTAATTTTACTAAGATCCATTAAGATGTCAGTTAGACCTTATTAAATCCACATGAGATGTTTAAATTTTTATTATTAATACATTTGATTGACTGAGGTCCAATAAAAATTGTGATGTAGAAACATTCTCATTGCCCTGGTCATAATGCGGTGCCATGGATGACCCACAACATGATATTTCAAAGTGCGTGAGAGAAAAATCCCATTACTTACTCCAACTCACACCTGTGAGATATGATCCATGCAAGGTAGCGTCTAACTAAGGTGGAGAGGCTTATAAATCTCCCCCTCAATATGAAAAAAGAAAAAATAACGATTCCAAATATGACTGGTACAACGAATAATATGAGAAGACTTCTCAGAGTGTCCAATCATATGATCACAATGTTCTTATTCTAGGTATAATTCGAGGAATCACATGATGGATTTGGAGGCATGAATAAGTCATTTCTGTGATAACTCTATAGATCACACAAATCAATTCAATATTTTTATCTCGGTTAAGAGAAGGTGGTCTCACATGTATACTAGTTCATTTAAAACCTAAAATAAGATAACACTAGAAAAAACACGTTGAACGTTTTCAATAAAGGTTAGAATAAAGACTAAAAATGATGTGATTCTTATATAAATAGGAATACATGAATCCACATGTTCATTGTATGACTGACCGAGATCATGCGAATATACTAGGACATGATTCCCTGGTCATGTGAAACTCACTTTGCATGTCTCTTAGATCATGTGATGTCCCTTGGACACATAAAGAAAATAGTATGACACCCTACAGGAATTCCACCAAAGTCTTTCACATTCCTCTAGGCTCGCCTACTAAATCTTGTGATGTCCTCTAGACATGTCATCAATGTTATGCAGCAGAACTAGGGATTGTAATCAAGGTCTCATAAAGTCATAAGGCATTCCCAGTCATTTCATGTGACACCCTCTATACATGATTATCTAAGTCTCATGGTTCCCTTTAGATGTGTCTGTAAGATCATGTGATGACCACTAGACATGTCAGCCTTGATCATAAGACTTCATCTTGAAAATTCGTTCAGATCATGCGATGACCACTATAAATTTCATCCATAATCATGTGATACCCTACAGGCATGTTAGACATGATCATATGACACCCTCCAAACCTTTCACCCTTGATCATGTGATGTCCTCCAGACATTCCACTCCGATTTAGTGATGTCCAACTGGAGAGTTTGATATTCTTTAGACATTTCAGCTATGAAATTAGGACATATCCAAAAATCCTCAGACATTTCAGTAATATATACTCATAAATTTCTGGAATAAATCTTCAAACATTTCAGATAGATAATCATAACATGTCAGGAAGAAAACCTAGACATGATAAACATGTCTGATGGATATTTTTGGGAATACCACCAACTAATCTATGAGAACACATATTCCAGCTATAAGTAGGATACTTAAGACACCATTCAATATCTCTATCTTCAATGGGAATTTACATAGATATAGGTCCCTCAATATCTCCGACATTATAAGCATTAGTATCTAATCTCTCCCACAAGTTTATCATTATTCCTCATTCATCAGTAGAGGGAGAATGAAACTAAACTATGAAAACTCTGATTACTTTTATAACAAGAATACTTAGGATTCCTACCTAAGGCCTGAGTGACACATCAAACACCCCATAGTTACTTCCCCAATGCATAAGTCCCACATCCATACATAGTTATACTGATTACTTACTATCACTTGTTTCACAAACTGATAATGTCTCACAAGGGTTTAGGAATTTTCAATGATCATATAATTTTCATCATAAATATCCCCTGTGAGAGAATCATTAGAGTGTAATACACATTCAACTCCATGATATTACTACTTTATACAGGGGAATTTTCCTTGGGGTAAGTCTTGGGGCGTGATCGAGCTATGATGACTCTGATTCATGCCATAACTAGGATACATTGGACAAATTATTACGGCATGAGCTCAATACTTGGTCACTAAGTTCCCCCTATTACATACTTTTTCCATGACATTAAATATTATGGGATCATTGAACTTTGTGTCTTTTGATTCTTGATATAAACATGATACGTTTGAAGCCCCATAAAGGTTCAATATCATTATAGAGTTATTAATCACCTCCCTAGATAATAGTAACATATTTAGTGTCTAGTTATATGGATTCAATATGTAAGAATCTACCATTTATTGGAAAATGGTTGAAGAACCTTAGATACATAAATATGGACTCATTAATAGACCCTCCATTACTCATGGATAGGTTCAACACTTAACCATTTTGGGAGTGTAACCAGTATAGTATGAGGAGTTTCAAGGGATTCCTGAACATATAATAAATCTATTAGAGACTCTTAGAGTAGGAAACAATTCCCACTAAAAGGGTTTAATGAGTCTGGTCTCCCATCATCTCGACCAATGTGAGTTCCTATGTGAAAATGGGTCTGAAACCCTAATTGACCGCCTTCCTTTGGAATACAGGTTCGTAGTCAGCTATGGATTTGTGAACTGTTGTGAGTTTTTTTGAAAGGAAAACATGGAAAACCTGATGTGTCTAATTATAAAGAAGATTCAACCCTCCTCACAATCAACTATTGGGAATATCTAAAACCCACCATTACCAAGAAACATTCATTTGACTATTTAATACTAAATTTATATCAACTATTAAATTTTCAAAGAAACATTCCCAGGTTTATTAAATTATTATTAGATCGTTATCTCATTTATTTAAATGATATATTTAAATACATAATCATTTCATTCTATGTATTCATTTTTGAGGATGTTTGGTTCATAATATCAAAAATGACTTCAACATGTTGTCCATGGTCAAAGAGTTCCTCATTCTAGAATTTACATAATAATAATCAATAAATAAGTATAATTTATATACATAAATTATAATTTTAAAACAAATTGTGAATGATGCATATAAAAAATTAACTATGTTACCATCATGGAGATGGTTGGCCCCACACATCCATGTGTAACATTTCTATATTTCAACGATCACTATGGAATGAAGGTATTTATTATTTAATACTTATAGAAATATAAATATGGAATAAATACCATATTATTTAATAATATATTCTTATATGTATCACCCATGTGACGTGGTTATGAAAAATGAATCACATTGCTTTGTGGAGGTGGTAGTTCACACATATGAATGAACGACATTATCATTTTTCATTGAATCAAAAGGTAAGAAAGTAAAATATATATTATCATTTCTGAATGATAAATATTTCTTGAATATAATATATATATATATATATATATACAATACATACATCATTATAACCATTCATGAGATATAGTGGTGGTAAATGGATTACATTTATGCATGAGGTAGTAGTCTTCCACACATATGAATGATGGTTTTACTTCTCATTTTATGGAAGAAGAGATGGATATAGTTCATACCATTAACATAATAAAATATTAAAATATTTAATATAGTGGTATTGTTATTTAATATTTTAATTTGATGATTTGATGATTTTATAAAAGAATAAAATTTAAAAAAACATGATAAAGATCTATACCTCTTCTCATACACCCTCTAATGGATACAGAAGAAGAATTCCAAGGAATATTTTATGATAAAACCAATTAATCTGGGGTTATATTATGGATTTTTGGAAGGTGTTTTGGTATTTATTAGATGAACCAAATGTATTTTAATGTTTGAATAACAAAGGATAGAAGGTTCCCTTTGATAAGAGAGGTGGAACTTTTAAAATTTATTAAAATATTACATAATTATAGATTAATATTCATATATAAATGGATCCAAACAAATAATATTTGAAGAGATGATTATTATGAGTTAAAAAAAATTATACAATAAAAATTATAAGACTTTAGATATTTTTATTACCCATATCATTTTGTTTTAACACACTTCAATACTTTCCTAAAAATTTCCATGAAATAATTCTTTTACACATTTGGGGTCAATATATTTGAAATAAAAAGGAAAATGACCAATAAATTGATCATTGTTGATGTAATTAATGTTATCCCATTAATCAGGATGATTATAAGATCGTTAGTTATTTTAAATAATTTAATTAATCATTATTCATTATAAAATATCATAATTGTCAATTTTAGAACTATTCATTTACTTTGATATAAAAAAACTAAAACAAAAAATAATAATTTGAATATAAGGCATTAAAACCTCAATAATATGTCATGTTTATCTATAAAAAATATGCAGCCTAAAAAATCACTCAACTAATATTATTTTTAATGTTTCCAAATTTTTTTTATAGAATATTATTCTGTATGCACAAGAACTGTGTCAGTATAGTGTATATGGAAGCTATATAATTACATAAAATTAAAACAAAATATGAGGAAAAACTAATTTTTATTTCAAATTAATATTTATTACTAAATATTTCCTCTACTTCTCCCGATTTCAAAATTTAAATGTTAATAAAACATAGAGAATGTTTTTACTTTCTTTATATAAACTAATATAAAGGGTCAACAATATGTCTAAATAAAAACAACTGTCTATATAATTGACTTTTGGAAGATTTTGGATGAGATATAACCACTAAATAAACATAAAGAATGTTTTAGGGTTATTATTTAGTTTTTATCAATTTTATTTTTAACCTTAACAATCTAATTTACCCTTTATAGGGATAACAAAAATTAATAAGGTTATTATTCATAAGGAAAAAATAAAAGGGAAATAGTTAACAAATTTAGAACCAAAAAATTAAAATTTTGGAAAGCATTTTTCAGTGTTCAAAACACAAAATTGGCATTGATTAATTTAAAATTAATCCAATTTAACATGTAATAAAAAAAATTAATAAAAATGTCTTCTTCAAGTATAGAATATATTTATAGTAAATTAATGTATGAAATTCATTTAAAAATAAAAAATAGATTATTATATATCAATATCAACTAAGTAAATTTTAAAACAAATTAAAAAATAAAATTGAGTTTTTAAATACCTTAAAAGAAAAAAATTAATGAAAAAAATATTTTTTCACTCTTAATTGTAAAATAAAACTATTTAGAAAAATCCCATCAAATAGTCCTAAAATAAATATTTATACTAATATAAAAAAAATGTAAGTTTTATCAAATAAATTGTAAAAATATTCTCAAAATTATTTAGTATATTTGTTAAAAAAATGTAATAAAAACATTTTTTGATCAAAAAATATTATTAAAGAATAAGTCTAAATTAAAAAAAAGTTATTATTTCCAATAAATAATCAATATATTTTCATTTATTAAGATATTTATATATATATTTTATAATATTTTTTAATCATGTTCATAATTTATATTTCAACATATGATTTATAATAATAAATTTAAATAATAATACTTTGTGGCTCATTTAAGCTTGGTGTTGTGTGTCTTCTACACTATCGAACATAGTCTTTCTTTTAAAATCTCAAGGTATTACATGCATCACTAAGCATAAACAAACCAAGAAATATTATTATGAACTTTATAAAATACCCATTTACTTTTAGGATATTTAAAGGTGAGAAAACATTATGAAATAGATATATAATAATTTTTTCATTAATAAAATTATAAATTAATAATATATTTATTATTCTTTGTTTATAAATTAAGGTAAAATCATTACAAAATAAAATGAACTATTATGCATAATGTTGTTTTTTATGTGGGAAATGTATTTTTTATTTGAATAGAATAGATTTATCACTTTTAATAAATGAATATAATGAAATAAATATTTTATATATCCAATTTATTAATTAAAATTAATTTAATTATGTTTATTAACAATTTATATAGAATAAATTTAGTGTATTCTTTGAAAATTCAAATTTTTCATTAATAGTTTTTTTGAATTTCATGCTCGAATATTCAAATTTATTTCTGCCACATTTAAACAAATTATTTTAAAAAATATAGATTATTTTTTACATCATCATGCCACAATATTATGAGGGTGATTTATTGGGATTATTGAAAAAAGATTTATTTTTTGGTGAATAATGAAATATATAGATTTCTATATAAATAGAATTTCATTTAATTTAATACAATAAAATAACAGAACCATTAGGGATTTAATTTGGTCCTAAAGTATCATAAGAATCCTTAATTATAAATTATTTCTCTAATTACATATTAATCATTATTATACACGATTCTGGTATAAGTTCATTTTTTTCTTAAAATATATTTTTCTAAATACTATTTTTCATCTCATATTATGAATTTATATTTAAATTTATTTCATGAAATATTAAAAATTAAATACTAAAAAATGATTTTCTATTTGGAATAAATAAAATTAATATAAATTTTTAGTGTCAACTAATTGTTTTCCATTATGTATAGAAACAAAGGTAATGATTTGTCACCTTAGTAAGAAAAAATAGGTAAAATTAAGATAAAACTATGGGAAAATGCCTTAAAATCTCTACAATAGTTGAAATTATAATACATGAAGAGCGGTTTTCAATAAAATATTTTTTTGTAAAATAATTTATTTGAAAACATTATATTTAATTTTTGAATCCAAGTGTGCCGTTTGGGAAGATAATATATATTATATTCAAATATAAAAATATTTTTGTTATTTTAATTTAATGGTATGGATGGAAGGTTATATTAGGTTTTATCCTAATCTATAATCCTATGAAACATTTATTTCATTATTAAATAACCAAGAAAATTAGTGGGAATGAAATTTTAACATGATATATATATTTATTTATTTATTTTTTACAATTAAAATAACTCATTATCCTAAAAAATATTTTTATGCATGTTAGGTTCTTATATTAAAATTAAATTCTTGTATCCATATAAATTGAATATAATAAAATGAATTCCATATTTTTAATCATAATTTATGATTTTTGTTTTAGGATTCATTCTATTTTTCTTCACATAATTACGTTATCTTGGTAAATGTTTACGAGATAACTATAAAATATAAAATGGGTTTAAAATATTTTAAGTTGGAGATAAGGGTTAATATGTATCAAACACATATATGAATTTAATTCATTTAGTGGATTTATAATCATGCACATTATATCATAGAAATATATCATCTTAGTGACACATAAACATGAAAAATAATTTATTATATTTGAATAATTTAAGTAATTATAATTTTTTTCCTTTACCTCACTTATAAAAGTGGTCCTCCTCCAATCACTTCCTCATATATATTTTTCAATATAGTTTATCCAAGTATATCTAACATATATCCCCTACATCCCATACCATTTCCTATAGATCTTGATATCAACAGATGTCTAATCAAATAAGGCATATGTTGGTATCCAAAGAGGTTGTCCTATGAAAAGGTGTAAATCCAAACAAACATATTAATTGTTTGATTTCTTCTTATACCATAATCAAATATTATTTAACCATACTAAAAATTCCATCACTGCTTTACATATACATAAATTTTATTTTTATTGTTTTAAAAGCCTTGTTCATTTCCTTTTCTATTGTCATGACCCATCCCCCGGGGCCCGTGCCGTAACTACCCCAAGCCCGCCTTCCATAGGCCTGTGGCTGGCGACTAGCACCAATGGTGTAAATCCCTAAACTGGGAATACATTGCCTTTATAACTTGAAAATCCACACAACAGAGTACAAGCTGGAAACAAAACCCTAAATAAAATTGTATACGAAAGGAGTGTTGAAAAATAAAAGGGGGCTAGAAATACAAGCCCAACTGTAAAGTACAAGGAAACTAAAAGTACAAGTACTAGAAAAAAGGGGGAAACAGCACCTAGATTGCCCGCCAAGAAATCCTACATGAAGGGTAGGTTTAGATATCCTCCACAACACTCCACGTCCGTTCGTCTCCTTCGTGTATCGTCACACCGTGTGGTCCACCTCCAGGTACCGTCCAGTCCTGGTACACTCAACCTTGGTCAGGGTTGTCTATCATCTACATCCAACACAACGAGGTGCGGGCATATCACATTCATGGGTGAGTATAATGATACTCAGTAGGGACCCTGAGACCCTCAAGGTCTCACAAATCCAACAAGGATAAACCACAAAGTATGAAATCAATAGATAACCCTACTTAGGTATATGCCCATACATATACCTAAGTTATTAAGTAATCCATCTCAGTCATGAGATAAACACAAAAGTTACTGACTCAGATCAACCAGGATTTTTATTCAAATTATCAAAACCATGGCTGCTGGAGAAATCCTCCTCTATCGAGTACAGTGGGCCTTCCACGACACCAAGGTTCTTCCCACTAACCTTGGACACCTGAGGTAATCCTCATGTTGAGTACCGTGTTCTACTGCGTCACCAAGGTGCTCCCCACTGTGGGTCTGTCGCGTCACCAAGGCGCTCCCCCTCGTAGCCTACTAAGGTACTCCTCTTGTCGAGTAATGTGGGTCTGCCGCGACACTAAGGCGCTCCCCACTGTGGGTCTGTCGCAACACTAAGGCACTCCCCACTAGGCTAGTCGAGTCACTCTAAGTCGAATTGGTCAGTAGTAATTAGGTTTCAACCAGCTACTAGGTCTCTGCACTCTGCTCTCTCATCTCCGGGAGGATCTGCTCCACAAGCTATTGGTTGATACTCCAACTATCACGAAGTCCCACGTAGAAGTATCTCAAACGTATGCAACGTTATAGGGGTCTCAATGCAACAGACGGTGCGTCAAACAGACAACCGGTCTGTGAGTTATTTGCCTTTTAGTCCCGGGGGCCCGGTTGGATTCGTGCACGATCCAACCTGACCATATCTCAACTTTACCCCGAACTCTAGTGGGGTATACTCAAAGGGACCATCGCGCTCGAAGAAAACCAGCACTGTTGACGGTTAGTCAAACGGTCGTCCGGTGCCAAATATATGGCCAAAGAAAGTAAAGGGTCGGTAGTAGGCCTGGGTCCGGTCCGACCCGGTCAAACTCACCCGGTCCGACCCAGTCTGGGCTGACCCGGTCTGGGTTGACCCGGTCAGACCTGTTGGGTCTGGACCAGTACATTGGGTGGGCCATCCTGTTAGGTTAGTCCCGGCCTGCTGGGCCCAACCCAGTCGGTCGTGTGGGCGGTTCGGCCCGGGCTCGAGGCTGGTTCGGCTCGGAGCACCGCGAGGGTTCGGAATGCCGGCTTGGCCCAAATGGTTGAGACCAGTTCGGCTAGCGTTGTGAGGGGCATGGCTTGAGTGAAACGGGGTGTGTGGGGCACGCGGGACGGCGCAGTTCGGTCGGGTGCACGGGATGCGGTCAGACAGGGCGCGGCCCGGCGAGCAGGGGGCCGGGCAGGCCGGTAGGCAGGCCGGTGGGTGGCCAGGCAGGGTGCGTCCCTGCCAGTAGACGGTTGGGAAGGGTGCCAGACGGGCCAGCAGGAGGCTGGGCAGGGTGTCAGGTGGGCCCGCGGGCGGCCTGGCAGGCCGGGAGGTGGCCGGGAGGTGGCCGGGCAGGGGGCGGCCAGGCCTGCAGGTGGTCGGGTAGGGCGCCAGGTGGGCCGGTGCATAACCGGGCAGGCCGGAAGGCATTGGGGTAGGCCAGTGGGGCGCGGGCCGGCTCAGGGCAGCGGCTCGGCTCTGCGAGTGGCGCGGCCGGCAGGGCTCGTTCAGGGCTAGTTTGGTCGGTGGCGGTGCGGGTCACCGTGGGGGCGGCGCGGATCATGAAGGTCGTGGGTAGCATGGCCTTTGTCTTCGCTGACTTCGTCTCCATGTTGTAGATCATCATAATCAAGAACGGCAGAGGGGTTGGGCCATGTTGGTTTGGCCCGCACCCTCCGCATTAAGGGTGGTAACATTTAGCCTATCAAGTAAGAAGAAAGATGAACCTCAATTTTTTACAACCACCACAACTATTCTTTTCCAAACAAAGAAGAAAAATAAAGAAATTAATATTACTCAAAAAAACCCTACTTTGATCGTTGGCCGTTGACGGAGTCGTGGGGAATAAGACGGAGTAGATCGTCGTTCATCACAGCCGCCGCACACTTTCAATCCCGAGCTTGTGCATCGGCTCGTTGATGATGATGTGGAGGGAAGGTTGGTTAAAGACATCCAAGGTCGGTAGAAGCTCTGGGGAAGAAGTCGAAGAAGTTCAATGTTCTTCGTAGTTGAAGGTATTCTTCGTTGGAAGCTTTCTCCAAATAATCCTCCTCTCAAAGCTACCACCAAAAGGAACAATGCCAACCAAAATAATAATAGATTATGTTAATCTATTATTTAATTTGTTGGGACAGAATTCAAAATGGTGAATTAATTAACTTGGCAACCCCTTAATTAATGTGGAGGATTTGGCACCATTAAATTAGGGGAGTTGGCACGAATAAAGGAGGGGTGTGGAGAGACTCTCCCTCATTAAAGAGGGGATTTGAGAGGTTTTCCTCTCCAGCCATTAATAGGGGGTTTAGTCCCGTGTGGTCCCTACATCATAACCTCTCACGGGAGGTTAGGTTTAGGTGGGCCCCACCACCATAACCTCTCATGTGAGGTTAAGGTGTGGTGGTCCCTCCTCCAACTTCCATGAGGAGGTTTTAACCAACAAATAAATATTAAGCCACACACTTTATTTTTATTTAATTCATTCTCTAAAAACCCAAAAACTATCTTTTAACCTCGACCCACTGTCGTCGAGGTGATAGTCTTCTTAAGAGAATATCGGCGCTGCGAGTTCAATGGTGTCCTCGGATTTCAATTCTGAGAACCGGTTCAAATTTTATAAAAACCCGCTCGTACATTTACTGAACGTACCCGAACAAAACATCAGAAATTGATTCCAAGCACACCGGGCCTCAGAATCATGCGCCGTCAATTTTCACAGACTCGTAAAATTACTATGTATTTAAGAAAAAAATCCATGGAATGTCTAGGTCCTTTCATTCTCCCCACCTCAGGGCTTTACGTCCCTGTAAGCTACAACTCAAACTAAGGGAACAAGTGGGGGTACTGAGCACACATTTGAGCCTCCCGCTCCCATGTGCTCTCCTGGAGGTTCTCGTGGTGCCAGCGAACGCACACCAATGGTATCGACCATCCACATAGGGCCCATTCCTATCGATCCTCAATATCCACTAGAACCTCCGTGAAAGTCTCCCCATCGTCGACATCTAGATATCCATGGTCTATGACGTGGGAAGGGTCGTGCACGTATCTCCTCAGCTGAGATACGAGGAAGATGTTGTGCACCCGGTGCAACTGAGGTGGAAGAGCTAAGAGGTAAGCCACCTCACCAACACTAATGAGGACCTGAAAAGGTCCAATGAATCTCAAAGATAACTTGTCGCCTCAGCCAAATCTTCATAGTCCTCATTGAGGTTAGACCCATAGAAAGACATGGTCTCCATCCTCGAATTCCAGAGGTCTCCGTCTCCTGTCAGTATATGACTTCTGTCTGCTCTGTTCAGTCTTCATCCACTCCAGGATGATCTGCACCTTCTCTGTGGTAGCTCATACCATCTTTGGTCCAACTAGTGCTGAATCCACTAGGTTAGTCGAGCACAAAGGTGATCTGTAAGGTCGTCCGTATAACACCTCAAAAGGTTCCATTTCTATGGTGGAGTGATAGTTGTTGTTGTATGCAAACTCAACCAAAGGTAAGTGATACTCCTAGCTATGACTGAAGTCGAGTACAAAAGAATGCAACATGTCCTTGAGAGTCTGAATGGTCCACTCAGTCTGGCCATCCATCTAAAGATGGAAGGCGGTGCTCAGACAAAGCTGCATCCCGACAGCCTCCTGTAACCCCTTCTATATCTAGGAAATAAAATGTGCATCACGATCTGAGATAATAGATGAAGGTACTCCATGTATCCGCACAATATCATACACATAGAGGCATCTCAAGATCTCTACTGAACCATATTTTCTGATCGGTAGGAAGTGGTCCGACTTGGTGAGTTGATCAACAATCACCCAAATCAAGTCGTGACCCCTGGATGTACGTGGAAGTCCTATCACGATGTCCATGGATATCTCATCCCACTTTCACTCTGGGACCTCTAAAGGCTGAACCAAGCATACTGGTACCTGTTGCTCCGCCTTCACTTGCTGACAAGTGAGGCATCGAGAGACAAACTCTGCTACTGCATTCTTCTTACCTGGACACCAGTGCTGTCATTGAATGTCCTAGTACATCTTCACCACTCCTGGATGTACTGCTTGAGGGGAAGTGTGAAACTCCCTCAACACTTCCTCCTAAAGTGACACTAGCACCACAGTACATCCTATGAAAAGGATGACATGCTCCCCACCTTCAGAAGATCCATCAGGTGCCTTCCCTGTGGATATATGAGCACGTCATGTCTCACAGTCAGTGTCTCCATGATGTGCCTCCCTGACTCGCTAAAGAAGTGGAGGAGTGACTGTAAGAGAGTGAATAAAAGCTGCTCTATCTTGTTCCACAAAGGATATCTACAAAGCAGCTAGATTCTCTGTCGCTTCTCCTAACAGTTGTATACCAGACCTCTCGATGAGTGCATCTGCTACAACATTCCCCTTTCTAGGAGTATAGACTATATCGAAGTCATAGTCCTAGAGGAAATCAATTCATCGCCGATGTCTTAGGTTCAGATCCTTCTAAGAGAAGATATACCTCAGACTCCTGTGATTAGATTAAACGGTAAAATGTTCTCCCATCAGATAGTGTCTCTATATATTCAAGGTGAAAACTACTGCTGCTAACTCCAGATCATGGGTCGTGTAGTTCTTTTCGTGTTTTCTCAGCTGCTGAGAACCATATATGATCACTGCTCGCTCCTTCATTAGGACACACCTGATTCTGGTCCCTAATGTGTCGCAGTAGACTACGTACCCTACGCCTTCCTCTAGAAGCCTCAAAATGGGGCCACTAGTCTGCCTCTACCTCTGCTCATGAAATCTTTACTAGCATCTCTCTAACCACACGAAGGGTTTCCCCTTCTTCATCAAGTATAATAGTGGTGTTGCAACTCTGGAGAAGTCTGGAATGAATCTCCGGTAATATCCATCCAAACCCAGGAAACTCCATACCTCTGTCACACTCCTGGTTGGATCCCAAGCATGTATTGCCTCAATATTCACTGGATCCACTGCAACTCGAGTCTCTGAGATGACGTGTCCCAAGAAATGAACCTCTCAGATCCAAAACTGGAACTTCGAGAGCTTACCATAAAGCAAGTGCTCTTGGAGTGTGTCCATTACTACCTGCAAATGGTAGTCATGCTCCTCCTTAGTAGTTGAGTAGATCATAATGTCGTTGATGAAGACTACGACAAAGTAATCGAGGTATGGCTGGAAGATCCTGTTCATGAGTCCCATGAACACTGTTGGAGCATTGGTTATGCCGAAAAGCATAACCAAGAACTCGTAGTGGCATTTCTGACATCTGAAAGTCGTCTTCTGCACATCCTCATCTCAAACTCTGAGCTGGTGATAGCCTGATCTGAGGTCTATCTTTGAGAACCCCCATGCTCCCTTCAACTGATCAAAGAGGTCTTCAATCATCTAGAGTGGGTACTTGTTCTTCACTGTCACCTGGTTTAGGCAATGGTAGTCGACACAAATCCTCAAGCTCTCATCCGCCTTCTTGGATAATAGAATCGAGGATGCCCAGGGAGAAACACTGGGATGGATGAATCCCTTCTCCTACAATTCCTCTAGTTGTACCTACAACTCGCGAAGCTCCACAGGAGCCATCCGATACGCTGGTGTAGATATTGGTGTTTTCCCAGGGTACAGGTCAATGTAGAAGTCCACCTCTCTGCGAGGAGGTAGTCCTGGAACATCATCATGGAAGACATATGCGTACTATTCCACCACTACAGGATAACTTGGACTCTCCACACCAACTGCTCCAATGGTAAGGTAGTCCAACTGATGAGTGATCAGTTTCACCCTCCTCCGAGTAAGTCTTCCATGTGCTGCAAACTCTCCCTTCTCACTGATGAAGGTAAACCTGGTCTCATCTATGCAGACACACTGCACTTTGTACCTAATATAGTCAATCTAAGCATGGACTGTAGATAACCAGTCCATACCCAAGATGACGTCGTAAGGTCTCAATGTCGCTACTAGGAGATTCCAGCTGAAGCTCTTGCCTACTAGAGTAAGCTTACACTACCGGAACCAGTGCGTAGTCATCGAGTCTACTTCCGTAGGAGTCTCTAGCCATAAGGATCGAACCAAAGGCTTCGTCGGAATCTCCGAGCTCCGAACGAGGGTAGTGGAAATGAAAGAGTGGATGGAACATGTGTCTATAAGAACTTCAGCTAAGGTAAATTATACACATACCATACCTCAAATCATCTCCATAGTGCCATGATCGTAAGCCTCAGATGCCTTGAGCTGAGCTCTCGCCTGTCCACCTGCTCCCTGCGATTGGGGTGGACCTCCTGGTGGTGGTGGCGGTAACACCTCGAAATGTTGACCACCGATAGATGCACGACCAGATCCTCTTCCATGTCTGCCTTCTCCCTGTGGACTGCCTCGATCGAACCTCTTCCTCTGCCTAGGAGGTCCCTCAACTATCTACCGATCATTCTAATGGTGGGTCAGACAGTCATGAGCCATGTGACCCTTCCCACCGCATATGTAACACTGCCTGCTCCTGGCATGTCTATCTCTGTCTCTAGTGCCCCGCACAACCGATCTCGAGTCATGCGGTCGTCCACCTATAGGTATGGTCCACTTGGACCTATGAAACATCTTTCTACTACCAGTTGCAGAAGACTTCGTTGTATGTCGACTAGTGGTGGGTCTCACTGCTGGAGACTTCTCAGAAAGGAATCTCTCCACTGAGAGGGTTTTATCCAACACCCCTGACTGCGTCGGGATGCTAATAGAGATAATAAAAGCCTTGATCTCTTGCCTGATCACCTGCTCGAAGGTCCGGGACCTGAAGAATGGGTCCCGTACCATATTTGTGGAGTAGCGCGAGAGGTCGGTGAACCTCACTGAGTACTATGCCACCATCATGTTGCCCTTCTGTAGGTGAAGTAGCTCTTGTATCCGCACTACACATTGGGTGGATGGGACAAACTCTGTCTGAAATAGGCTCTCGAAGTCTGCCCATAGCAGTGTCTCCTTGTCATGTGCCTGGAGCATCAGGCTCCACCATATGTCTGCTGCTGCCTGAAGGAGAGTCGCGGAAAGAATCACCATAAGGTCGGTGGGTGTCCCTACTAGTCTGAAGACTCTCACCATATCCTCCAGCCAATCCTCAGCTGCCTGCGGGTCCATCTCTCCCCTGAACCTAAGAAGCCTCTGGTGCTGGAACTTGTGCAACACGCTCAAGAGGTGTGCATCGTCTGCTGCTGGGGCTGGTGGCATCGGTGGCCCAACGGGTAGTGGTACTGCTGGTGCCTCTACAGTAAGAGGGCCATGCACCGAGGCCTCATTTCTTGGTGGGCTATCTTCATGTACAACTCTCAGGGCTCTATCTGGTAATCCGTGGGGAGGCATCCTGAAATAAATAGATGCGACGCGGTCATAGATTATACCAGGTGAGCTGACCTGGTTGAGCTGACTTAAAGAAAACATTTGAAAACACACACGCAATCTGGGTTTTCATTCACTGAGTCGGAAATCAGTAGGCAGGGTCCTGGTGTATGGATATGTCGGCCGTCAGACCAACACTGGACTCCCTGAACTGAAAACCACACTCAGTACCCTTAACACTATTGCTTCATAGAAATGATCAGAGTTCTAAGTTCTGGGGTAGAACCGACTCCTCTGATACCAATTTGTCACGACCTGTCCCCTGGGGCCTGTGTGGTGACTACCCCAAGCCCACCTTCCATAGGCCAGAGGCTGGAGACTAGCACCAAAGGCGTATATCCCTAAACTAGTAAATCATTGCCTTTATAACTTGAAAACACACACAACATAGTATGAGCTAGAAACAAAACACTAAATAAAACTGAATACAGAATGAGTACTGAAAAGTAAAATGGGGCCATAAATACAAGCCCAACTATAATGTACAAGGAAATTGAAAGTACAAGTACTGGAAAAAAAGGAAAACAGCTCCTGGATCATCCACCGGGAAATCCTAACTTAAGGGTAGGTACAAATAGCCTCCACAACACTCCACGTCTGTCTATCTCCTCCATATACAGTCACACCATGTGGTCCACCTCCAGGTACCATCCAGTCCTGGTACACTCATCCTTTGTTGGCGTTGTCTGTCGTCTGCATCCAACACAATGAGGTGCGGGTATAGCCCGTGCAGAGGTGAGTATAATGATACTCATTAGGGACCCCGAGACCCACAAGGTCTCACAAATCCAACAAGGATAAACCACAAAGTATAAAATAAATAGATAACCTTACTTAGGTATATGCCCATACATATACCAAAGTTATTAAGTAATCCATCTCAATCATGAGGTAAACACAAAAGTTACTGACTCAGCTTAACCAGGATTTTTATTCACATTATAAAAACCACGGTTGTTGGAGAAATCCTCCTCTGTCGATTAGAGTGGGCCTACCATGACACCAAGATTCTTCCCACTAAACTTGGACTGCTAAGGTACTCCTCCTGTCGAGTATTGTGGGTCTGTTGCTTCACCAAGGCGCTCCCCACCGTGGGTCTGCCGCGTCACCAAGGCACTCCCCCTCGTAGCTTGCTGAGGTACTCCTCCTGTCAAGTACCATGGGTCTCCCGCGACACCAAGGTACTCCCCGTTGTGGGTCTACCATGACACCAAGGTGCTCCCCACTAGGCTAGTCGAGTCACTCTGAGTCGAATCAGTCAGCAGTCGTTAGGTCTCATCCGGCTACTAGGTCTCTGCATTCTGCTCGCTCGTCTCCGGGAGGATCTGCTACATGAGCTACTGGTCGATAATCCAATTGTCATTAAGTCCCATATAGAAGTATCTCAAAGTTCCGTGACGTCATAGGGGTCTCAACGCAAGAGACGGCGCGTCAAACGAACACCTGGTCTATGAGTTATTATCATTTTATTCCTGGGGGGCTGGTTGGATTCGTGCACGATCCAACCTGACCATATCTCAATTTTACCCTAAACTCCAGGGGGGTATACTCAAAGGAACTGTCGCGCTCGAAGAAAACCAGCGCCACTGAAGGTTCGTCAAACGATCATCTGGTGCCAAAGATATGGCCAAAGAAAGTAAAGGGTCGGTAGTGGGCCCGGGCTCGGTCCTACCCGGTCGGACTCACCCGGTCCGACCCGGTATGGGTCAACCCGGTCAGACCTGTTGGGTCTGGCCTGACCCATTGGGTGGGCCAAGCTGTTAGGTTCGGACCATCCTGCTGGGCCCAGCCGAGTAGGCCGCGTGGGTGGTTCGGCCTGGGCTCAGGGCGGGTTCTGCTCGGAGCATCTCGAGGGTGCGGAAGTCCAGCTCATCCTGGATGGCCGAGACCGGTTCGGCTAGCATCGCGAGGGGTGCGATTCATGCAGTACGAGGTGCACGGGGCACGCGGGCCGGCGCAGCTCGGCCGGGCGCACGGGAGGAGGTTGGGCAGTGAGCGGTCAGGTCGGAAGGCGGCCGGGCAGGCCGACAGGCGGGCCGGCGGGTGGCCGACCAGGGTGCGACCATGCCGGAAGGCGGCCGGGTAAGGCACCAGGCGGGCCGAGGGGCGGCTGGGTAGGGTGCCAGGGGGGCCAGCGGGCGGCCAGGCAGGCGAGCAGGCGGCCGGGCAAGGCGTTTTCAGGACGGAAAGTGGTCGGGTGGGGCACCATGCGGGTCGGCGCGGGGCCGGGGAGGCGGGCAGGCGGCCGGGAGGCGGCCAAACAGGCCAGCAGGGCACGGTCCGGCACGGGGCAGCAGCGCAGCTCTACGAGCGGCGCAACCAATAGGGCTCGGCCGGGGCTGGTTCAGTCGGTGGAGGTGCGGGTCACCGCAGGGGTGGTGTGGATCACGGAGGTTGCAGGTAGTGCGGCCTTTGTCTTCACCGCCTTCATCACCTCGTTGCTTCGTCACCATTCCATAGATCATCATAATCAAAAACGACGGAGGGGTCGGGCCATTGGTTTGGCATGCACCCTCTGCGTTAAGGGTGGTAACATTTGGCTCATCAAGTAAGAAGAAATATGAACCTCAATTTTTTACAACCACCACAACGATTCCTTTCCAACCGAATAAGAAAAATATGGAAAGTAATATTACTTAAAAAACCCTACCTTGATCGTTGGTCATCGATGGAGTCGCGAGGAAGAAGATGGAGGAGATCATCATTCATCGCGTCTGCCACACACTTTCAATTCTGATCTCGTGTGTCGGCTCGTTGACGACGATGCAGATGGAAGGTCGGTTGAAGACATCCCACATCGGTAGAAGCTCTGAGGTAGAAGTCGAAGAAGGTTGGTTTTCTTCATAGTCTAAGGCGTTCTTCGTTGGAAGCTTTCTTCTAATAATCCTCCTCTCAAAGCTGCCACCAAAATGAACAATGCCAACAAAAATAATAATAGATTGTGTTAATCTATTTTTTAATTTGTTGGAACATAATTCAAAATGGTGAATTAATTAACTTGGGTACCCCTTAATTAATGTGGAGGATTTGGCACCATTAAATTAGGGGAGTTGGCACCAATAAAGGAGGGGGTGTGGAGAGACTCTCCCTCATTAAGGAGGGGAGTTGAGAGGTTTCCTCTCCCACCATTAATAGGGGGTTTAGTACAATGTGGTCCCTACATCTTAACCTCTCGCGGGAGGTTAGGTTTGGGTGGGCCCCACCACCATAACCTCTCATGGGAGGTTAAGGTGTGGTAGTCCAACCTCGAAATTCCTTGAGGAGTTTTTAACCAACAAATAAAAATTAAGACACACACTTTATTTTTATTTAATTCATTCTCTAAAAACCCAAAAACTTTATTTTAACCTCGACCCACTGTCGTCGAGGTGATAGTCTTCTTAAGTGAATACCAGCGCTGTGAGTTCAACGGTGTCCTCGGATTTCAATTCCGAGCACCAGTTCAAAAGATATAAAAACCCAATCATACGTTTACTGAACGTACTCGAACAAAACTTTAGAAATTGATTATGGGCACACCGGGCCTCAGAATCATGTGTCGTCAATTTTCACGGACTCGTAAAATTCCTATGTATTTAAGAAAACAATTTCCATGTAATTTATGGGTCTTTACATATATCCTCTAGGAAATTATGACATCACTCATTTGTATGTGTGGATTGAAACCTCCATGTAGAGATGTATTTTATTTTTCATCAAATTCTTACAAGGATGTTTAATATGTTGTATTTACTAAATATATATACTATTAGATTCTAAATTATCATTATGGAATGAGAAAATATAATCTATTTTCATATCATTCCATCTGTAAAAAATGAAAGTATCATTCATGGGTATGTATAGACTAGCACCACCATGAAGTGATCTGATTAATTTTCATATACATCATTCATAGATGGTTTCAAATTTTTATTCAATATATGAATTGTTATTACTTTCATTATTAATTTTCTTTAGATTAATGAACAATGAAACATTTGACCATAATCAACCATCTAAATTCAATTTTAAATTTGGAAATAATCATCCTCAAAACACCAATGTGGAATTAACATATTTTGTAATTAAATATTCTCTTGAATTAAATGGTTTAATACTAATGGAATAAGCATGTAACAATTTATTAAAGCAATTAAATCATTAATATATTTTTATTATATTTAATTTAATGTACATATATTTCATGTTTGGACATGAGGTAAGGGATTTTATAATTAAATTTCTTTTCATTAGGTTATATTATGTAATCATTGCATAAGTTTTTATAAAATTATGTGTTCAATGGCATTAGATTATTTTAGGTTTTATATCAACCAGTTTTATCTATATTTAAATTTTTACACCTAATGAAATATTGATGAGTCCTATTTTTTTGTTCAAGTATTTATAAGGGGTTTTATAACCCAGTTTTAACTCATTGGGTCATCACATATCTTCACTAACCATGTTATGAAAATATTATGTGTTAAGTGGAATCTAATTTTATTATATTTTATTTCCATATGTGTTTTGTGGTTTTTAAAATACTAAAAATGATCACCTCTATGACTAATTCTCAATTCATTGATGTGATATTTGTTTATTCTATTCATCTCAATGTTATTTCTTTAAGACAAATCTTATATTATGAACCTACATCATTTTAGAAGGTTTATATGATGACTATTATGTTATTTTATCATGTGTTAATAGCTCCTAATAATACTTATAGTTCCCTTGATTTTATATCATTCATGAGATATTTATTCAAATGTTATAAATATTTTAATGGATTTCTTGGTTTCTATTTCAAATCATTGATACATAATTCATGTTATGCACAATGATTTATTTTATATAGTGTAATTACTTCCATATAAACATGTTTTCACATTTTATTTATTGTAAAATATGAGTTTTTATGAATTGTGGTATCTTACTCTGTTAAATTTTTTTTTATTATTGCATTTCCCAATTTTCATTGGGTTCTCACCAAAAACATCTTTGTTTAAAACATGTTTTGATTCATAAACCTACAGTAATTTATATTAATTATATACATAGTACTAAAATATAATATCATGAAACTTATTATACTCATGGAATTTTATATTCATTTATATATTCATTATTTTAAAGGTTTCATGGTTTTAATATATCATAAATGGTTTTAAATTAAAATAGTTATTTAATGGTTTTATAGACATTAATTCAAACTTGTCCTCTTTGTTATTTAAACTTTTTGAATAATGTTTTATTTTGAATATTAATGATTTCCTATAGATATTTTTTTATGATATTTTACCTTTTTTAAATTTTTTTCAATGTATTGTTTTTTAATGTTTTCTACACGGGTCACTTTTTAAATTCATTACAAATTATTGAAATATTTTTTAAAAAATTTTACATAGTAATGAATTTCCCATCATTAGAACTAATATTTTTATGATGATTGCATTACTAAATTCAATGATTATTTTCATTGAAAA
The DNA here is from genome assembly GCA_963277665.1 of Viscum album. Classification (NCBI taxonomy): domain Eukaryota; kingdom Viridiplantae; phylum Streptophyta; class Magnoliopsida; order Santalales; family Viscaceae; genus Viscum; species Viscum album. Next base: position 1,042,340,279 of record OY728165.1, read on the forward strand.
TATTTTCCTCATCATTATTATAAATTTAATTTTTTAAAATTCTATTGAAATAAACTGGTATTTTCCCATGTTTTGAAATAAATCTACTAAATGATTTTAAATGGTACTTTTTGTTTTTGTTAACACCAATTAATGATTTCAATTATCAAATGGGAATATGATATTTTGATTCTATTCACATCCTTTCATTTAATGGTTTATGATGATGTGTTAAAGTGATTTTCTTGTAATATGTTTCTTTTCGTAGGGTTATTCAATATAAAAGGAATGATGTTATTTGTTAAGGGTGTCATGTTTAAATGTTCATAATTCTAAATGTTTTTTTCCTATTATGGAACTTGGAAATATGTATATATTATTAAAATTTTGATTCTTCAAAAATCTAGAACATGTGGTTATATTATATATAAATGAGATTTGGGTTCGCTAATAACTATCATTGAATTTGGGAGGATACATAATTAAGTACTATAAGTTAGTACTTAAAGAAGACAATATTAAATATTATATACTAATCTTAAAAGATGATGTAGTTAAATGTTGAATGTTTCATGAAATAGATGAAGGAATTTATTGAATATGAGTGTTACCTAATATATGACCTAGTTTACTGCTATATGTTGATCCTAAAAGAATAATTTAATTTTTCTATATAAATTATTCTAAAAAATTTATGATTCAAGTTACCATGAAATTTCATTATGATTTAATTATGTTATAATGTTTCATTTTACTAAGGTTTATTTTCACATGGGACGTGATTGTTGACTCTTACACCTGTCATCTATTGTTAAATCTATATACCATTTCTAATTATTTATATTAGAGTATTTAATGGGTTTTAATTATCCCATGTTATTCTCATACACATTGAATATGTTCTCATACACTTATGCTCATATTTTTCTCGTTAAAGATATTAAATTGTTCATGAATTTTTTATATTTACTAACCATCTAAGATTACCCTTCTAATGTTTCTTTTAAAAAATTTATAAACAATGATATTATATATGATATGTCTCAAACTGTTTTATGTGAGTGATTATGTTGACTTTTGTGAAATAATAAAAGCTAGGTATTTTATGAAAAATTATTAATTGTGGAAAGGGGTTCTGTTATGTTATAGTTTTTCATAATTCTCAAAAACCTAAAACCTAAAACGCCTCTAGGTATGTAACTGATCCAATATTTCTATTTATTGTTGTATGTTTGGGATGTCTAAAATTTGGCCATTTTTATCTATATAATCCCATAAATATAAATATAATTTTTTCACCGCCTAATCTAAGAGAAAGATTTTGGTATTATTGTACATATTTCAGTGGAAGAATGATTAAGGAAAAAACATTATAAGAGATATATGTAATGAAGAAAAAGTACCATAATTTTCATTCAATAGGGTAATGAAATATTGAGTGCCAAATTATTATAAAGGGGTATAATGGAATAGTTAGTGATTTTACAATTTAAATATGTCCATTATATAATTCAAATGATGGATTAATTGTTTCCAAAAATCAATGCTAAATTGTACTAAGATTTATTTTATTGAGTGAGAACATTATAATGTAAGTGAAACATTAATAAATTATGATAATATATTTTGAATCAACATTATGAAAGATACATGTGTAGAAAAACTCCACATAAATAAAAAATAAATAAATATAAAATATTAATCATTGGGGATTTCCATGAAGATAATCACCCCGATTGAAACTATAGAAATAAGGAAATGAACTTGAAATATAATAGACTTGTTAAGAGAGCTGTAAATAAGATGAATGATTATAGTAATATACATATGAATGATATTTTTCTATTATATATATTGTCATATGAAGTAAAGTTGTTTTATACATGGCTGTTGGAAATATAGTCATTGGATAGATGATCATTTTAAGGTATATAACCAATAAGTATAAGTATGTTATATATTTAAAAATTATATAAAATTGTAATTAAGTAAAAATATTTAAAATATTTAAAATATTTTTGTATATAAATATATTTTTTAATTTATTATATAATAATATTATTATTTAAAATATAAAGATTTAATATATGTATAAAATTAATAAAAATAATTTGACACGAATGTATTTATAATATTTAATGTCTTAATTTTGTATAATTACTTATGTAGGAGTCAAATTAAATTTATTTAACTTTAAAAATAGACATTTTATGAAGAACTATTTTAAAAATAATTTTATTTTTTAATTAATAAATTAAATTTATCAATGATTAATGTTGATTATGATATAATTATTCAATGAATAAATAATAATTAAATACATTATATGTGTAGTTGATATGAAATATGACTAAGAACGCATAATGTTTAAAATAATATTTCGCTATAAAAATGTTTTTTATATTTTTTATGGTTTCATTTAGAAATTTTTTTAACATTTTTAAAACTATAAATGGATTCAAAATTATTAATCAATAAGGTTTGATTAGGTAAGAAGGTAAATTTCATTTTCATCATGAAATTAAGTGACCGAGATAAAAAATTCAATTTGCACGATAAATAAAAAAATTATGTAAAAGGGGTCAATCAAAGATTTTAAAATATAAAATATCTAAAAATTTTCATTTAAATTTATTTATTAAGTATTTCATAAAAATGATCACATTCCCATTATTATCCACTTTTTATTCATATTCCTTTTAAATTAAAAACCCTACCCTTTAGGAAATGAATATATATGGAATTTTCCTTAAAAAATAACCTATAATAGGACTAATTATACCCCATACATGCCACATAAAACATTCAATTTCCTATTTAATATATATGAAATTATTCCCTCTCAAATACTTCTTGTATTTTTGATACATTCTAGTTCCATGATGGAATCATAAATCCAATATTGTAATGGAACCCAAGTCATGAAGGAGACAATTAATGAATTATGTATTTAATTTATTCTCAAAATATTTCAATAATAGTCTTATGTCTATTTTTTTATAATCATTTTCCTAAAATTTAATGATTTTATATTAATGTCATTATTATTATTTGAAAATTTAATTTCCTAAGGTTCATTGAACCACTATGAAGGGGTGGGGGTTGAATCTGTGCTTGTGTTTTTACAAATTTATATCATTATGAAATTTGACCCCTATAACATGTCATAGTTATCTGCCTTGTCAATTTTTATAAAAAAAATTCAAAGGCATGAATATATAGTAATATAAACAAGGAAAAAATATTTACATGGTTTTTCCTCAATATGAGAACCTATATCCCTTCCATGGCCACTCCCATGGGTCCAGGGAAATTAACTATTCGAAATAAGTGTATAAAAAATTTGATATGACATCAATTAGATTCCTTATATCTCCCGATATCAATGATTATATTGAGTCTGTAAAATATATAAATTTTTCTTAAAAAACTAAGCTAAAAAATATTTATTTTTGAAATTTTATATAGGTAAGCTCATCATAAAATTCCATCCAATTATTTTGTCTAGCTTCTCCATCTCGTAAGTGTCTATCTAGTGAGCCCGCATTCAGATATCTCCATCTAATTATTATTTTCTAAAAGAATTCCCTCTAGAAACTTATTTTCTATCCAATTCAACAAAACTCAATGCCTTAAAAAATTTATAAATGAAAACTATATCTGTTTTACTCTATTAGGAGTTATTCAATAAGAAACTCAAATAATGTTGGAAACTCATTTTGAAAAAACTCTATAGCACATCAATATCTGATACATTTGAATAGTTTCAAGTATGATTTAATTTTTTATAATATTTACACGTGCTCCAAAAATAGTAATGGAAGGTGTTGGTCAGAGTAGAGTACCCAAGAGGGGGGTGAATTGAGTATCTATTTAAAATTTCTATTTAAAAAGTATTCCTAAAAGGTTTCCCCAATAAAGTTATCTACACCCTAGTTAATCAAGGTTATTCTTTTATGAAATTTTGGTTGTTTAAATAACTTCTAAGACGATTAATTAATTCTCAGTAATATTAATATTGGTTATTAACATTAATTTTAAAGTTATTCTAATAAGTCAATACAATTATAACTTATTTTCAAGATTAACTATCAAAGTAAATTTAGTGATTTCTGGAGTATATAGTAAACATATAAGACTAAATTAAGCATCATTTCAGATATAAAACAAGTGGTTTAGTCTCAAGTCGAGACCTAATCCACCCCACATGGTGATCACCTACCACCAAGAAGTTTATATAGATAAACAAGATCCACACCCTGGATCGGGGTTTACAATAGTACACAGGATTGTCCTGGTCGCATGATCTCTTCCACAGTTCTTCATGGGTAAAAACTACCATGCCTCACATGGAACTCTTCCACACTTATCTATGGGTGTACACAAGTGTAAAAAGATGTTTGAGAAAGGATATCTTGTATCCTTCAGTTTAATGCAGGGGACAAAGTGTGTTTTTATATAGATACACACATTTCTCGAAAGCTAATAAAATGATACACAACAAAATAGAAATGATGAGGTAAGGTTAAAAGTTCTCTGATTGGTTGTATATTCAGCTTTGAACTTCTAGGATGAAGCAGATGCAGAAATTGATTTCTCATGTGGAAAATAGAGTATCGCAAGTCAGCTAGATCTGGCATGTGTTCTTTGTGGTGTTTGATAATATGAAGATGTACTCGACTCTGGTATTCAAGTATGCTTTGTGTGTTCTTCAGGAATGTTGAGTTTCATGGGTCAGTTATTTTCTCAGGTAAGCTCGTGTGTTCTTCTTGGTATTACGATCTCTATATATATTATTTCTGGGCTGCTCTTCTCTTTTATTCTTGAAGTACATCTGTTGGAGCTGACCTGATGAATGTATTTTGAACATCATACCTCATACTATCATGTGACATGTATATAAAGAAACATTAATTATGTCAATTCATTTAAACTCTTCAAATATTAATATTAGATATTAAATTGAAAAATGATAAAATAGATTAATAAACAGTGTCACAGTTAGTCATGAAACGGTGTCTCCATGAAGCGATGTATTATAGTCATGGTGTCTGGACACGGTGTCTGGTTCACAATTTCTAGTTCATGGTGTCTGGTTCATGGTGTCCGGTCATGGTGTCTGGTTCACGGTGTCTGGTTCACGTTGTCTGGTTCATGATGTCTGGTTCACGGTGTCTGGTCACGATGTCTTGTCTGCTCACAGTGTCTGGTTCACGGTGTATGGTTCACTGTGTCTAGTTCATGGTGTCTGGTTCATGGTGTCTGGTCATGGTTTTTGGTTCACGGTGTCTGGTTCACGGTGTCTGGTTCAGGATTTCTGGTTCACGGTGTCCGGTCACGGTGTTTGGTTCACTTTTCCAGAAAAACATAACTAGTGGAAGATTCACGATGTCTCAGACTTAGCCAAATATCTGTATTCAGACTTAAGCAGTGATATTCATAGAATGGATTAGAATTAATCATTTATCAAATAAATCATTATAATGTAAATCAAATATAGTGTATAGTAATCAGACAGAATGTATAGAAATTAAGATCCTAGATAGATTTACTTAAAGTATAAAGATACTAATCATCTTTATATTATTTGAGATAGATTACAGGATTACCAGGCTTTACAGAATATATATGATTTGTGATTATTAAAACATTATTGATACATGAGGAGTCCAACAACCACCCCATTTTTTATGATCACAAATCATGTGTATTTAGATTTTATTTGTATCCAATATAAACTACATATTTCACTAATCTTACTTTGGGTGTGCATATTTATCCCCATTTTGGGATTATCAAAAAGAGTGAATAATAAATAGACAATAAAAGTGCACAATGCATTAGATAAAAAGAGTGTAATTACAAAGAGTAAAACAGATGCAGCAAGATCCCTATCAAAAGATAGTAGTCACTATTATTTATCATTGGATGGTCTTCTCCTTTCCCTTAGCAGCAGCATCGGAAGAAGAGGCCATAAGAGTAGAGGTTGAATTGGAAGAAGGGAGTGAACTCATTGACATAGAAGGTAAAGGATGTCCTTGAAAGATAGAAGGGTCTAAGGTATGGGTAGTAGAAGACCGAGGAAACTGTTGATCAAGGATTACAGGCCTGATCTGATACAGGGCTTGACGGACAGACATAGATGTGGAGGCTAGGGCAGAGGTGAAGGTAGGTAAAACTGATCTCAGAGGTGCAGCTATAGGAGCAACAATGTAAGTACTCTAAACATGAAGATCAGTCCATAGAAGCTTGATAAAGTCATAAATGATTTCACCACCATACTATATAGATTTTTCAAAGTCATCCTTGTTCTCCATAAACTTTTATAAAAAATGTGTGAACTCTGTGAACTTTTGGAATTGAGTCTTGAAGGCTTGAGTAATAGGTTGAATCCTCAGAATTTTCACAAGGTACATGAAGTGATTTGTCATGTCATTCTTAGAGAAGATCCAGTTGAAGTAGAAGTCCACTTTCTTGGAAATTTCTTACTGAGCATCATTAGAAATCTCGGAATGGATTATTACCAAATCAAGAACTCTATCACTATTCTTGATAACTTTGGATAGAGATTATTTATTAAAACCACTAAGCATAGCCTGAAGTTCCTCTTTGACCACTATTCAAAATAGATCACTACCTAAAGAAGGTTGAGAAAGTCACTATAGTAATACATTAATCTACACAGTATTTTAAACCCTAAAAGAATGAATTTAAACTGTATAATATTTGATGTCATTTAATAAATTATTTAAAATTCATAACATATTTATGTCCTTACTGCATGATGTTAAACTATATATAATTTGTCCTTACTTCATGAAATTAAATTTTATGGAAGACATCCATACTACATGTTGTTAAAATTCATGGTTGATGTCATTACTTCATGATGTTAACTTTTTAGTATGGTGTATATGGAACAAAGACCAACCCACAAATGATCAAATCAAGCACACAGTTCTAGGTGATTCTACTGTACTGACATCCAAGAAGAATCCATTATGAATTTATTTTTCAAATTAGAATGGAAACGCACAATATGGACTACCTTTGGTGACTTCACTACTATTCATACACAACCAGTTGTGGGAGGATCCTTACTTGACCACTAGTTTCGAGACATGGAGAACAAAAGTAACGAGGAAAAGGTGGATGTAGTGATATTAATCGTGGGATTCTGTATGATATGTCTTTCAAGTAATAGATTGTGTCATGTAGGACTCACAAGTTCAAAGTTGTCTTTTTCTATCAGAACAAAAAAAATTACTAACCGATCTTTCTTAGCAGAACAAGGAGTGTTGTGACACACCTTCATTCAAACCCATCTTTTCTGATAGACCCCTTCTCCCAACAAATTCTAATAATATCTAAGGTAGGTGAATTTGATGGATCCCTCATGATCTTGGACTCAAATTAAACACTGAATTCTTCTATTGTTCATGCACTATGTGAGGGGCGGAATGGTTTGGTATAATACGGGTGGTGTTATTATTTCTTTCAAATCATTCTTTGGGAGCAGGGAATCTCTCAAGGTGAGGCTATAACAGTGCTAAAAGGTCCCACCCTTTGTGTGAATAACAATATCAATCTTATTGGGGTTGAAACTGACTCCATAAGAATCTATAACTCCATTTGTGGCATCCCTTCAATATCTTGGTCTTTTTCTTACCTCATCTATATGTGAAGGTATATCAATAAATTCATGGATATTATTCATACCTATTGAGAGGGAAACAAAGTCATAGATTTACTTTCATCAAAAGATTATCATGATAGGTCAATCTCTTGATTTCCTGGGTGGGATTTATTTCTCCCTGAAGGAGTGGACCAAGTTAAAGGGGATTCCCTCATAAGACACTATTTGAAACCTCCATGACTGTTTTGTCTTAGATTCTTCACTAACATGAAAATTAAATATAATAATTATGATTATGATGAAGGGGAATATTGGTATCTATAGAATTTATAATCGAGAAGACCCTAAACTAGAAAAATATTCCAGTGTGAAAGACCAAAAAATAGCCGAAAATGTGACAGAATTCTCCCTAGGGTAAAAACCCAATAATGGTACCTTGGGAAAATTTCAAGTCTCTACTGATTTGACATATGCTTTAAAAGTTATAGAAAATATTAAGAAATCATAAAATGGAAAAGGAATAAAAATTGGGTATCATCACCAATCTATGAATCATCATGTTAATAAAATGTTATTCACGTCATGAATGAATCAAAAATGGAAGATGATATATAAAGATCATAAGATTAATTCATTGATATGCTGCACAAAAAATAATGAATCAATGCAATCATGGATCCTCTCCATGGATTCCATCAAAAAGGAAAACATTTGTGATCGGAATATTTTAAAATTTTAGTGGATGAATTCTCTAGGTGGTCCATAGTCTATCAAGAAGCATCGATTGTGAGCCAAAGTGCCACCCATCATGCTTCTTATTCTACATCCTGATGAATATGATCATCAATAATAGATGAAATATCATAAAATATTTTCTGAGTAATCTTGAATGGGGATGAGTAAACTGAATGTTCTCACTTTGAGTAGGATATGATCTCCTCATGTATCACTATATGTGTGGTCTAGGAACCCATTTGGGTATTCAGCTTAGATATTATCTGATGACTCTATTATGGAACCTCTAAAGCTTCCCTCATTAGTTCGAGAAAGGGATTCCCATCATCAAAATCATGAAATCCCCACTCTCTAGTACCCAAATGTTTCTAATTCATGACAATTTGTATCATGATGCCATATAGTGGATAGAAATCGAAACAACCCACCCCCATATCATGAAAAGGTTGGTGAAGGTGTTATAATTGGTCATGAAATGTTTCATGGGGAGTACCACTGATCATGGTGTGATTATAATTATATATTAGAATGCATTATGTTTTTTCATATATAATTGATGGGGTGGGTACTTCAGAAGGGGAAGCATCTGATTGAGCTGGTGAAGAGTAAAGAGAGGAAGTACCATGTACTCTTCTCAAAAATAATTCATCATCTATTACACGTATTAAGGGGCCAATTTTCATAACAAATTCCATGTCACTATCGGATGGTTGTCTCTAGGATGTGGTTGCCTCCTCAAAGGACCTTCATGGTCCTAAATCATATCCCCTATTTCTATATACAATGGGGTTGGTGATGTACTTGGTTTTTCCACCTGATGGAATAACCTATCAATTAGTTCACTTGAGTTGGATTCCACCCATCTCTATAAAAAATTGTAAGATAAGAAGGTAGGGGTGATAAGAGGAGGAAGAATAATATCATAATTTATATATTCATGAGTGAATATCATCAAATATTGGTAGATATTCCTGAGATGTTGTTCCCCTCACATGCTAGCTAATGGAAGAAGAGAACCCCTTTTAATGAAACCAAAGTTACAGGATAATCAGTAGGGTCTTTTGGTCTGAAAATAACAAAATCATATGCATGGGATGAAATAACCCCATATAGATGAGAAATTAGAATTGTATTTTAGTAATAGATTCACATCCTTTGGAAACAATTGGATCAGTTGGTGTGGGATAAAGAAGGAATTTGAAACTCTCATATAGAATCATCATGCCAATGAACTCTTAAAGGACCATCAGAATCAACACAATCCCATAAATATTCAACAATTGATGATGGAATGAGGCATGAGGGATGTTATTTTATTATGGTATTTTTAGTATCATAAATACCCCCTAACCATCCAAATAAAAACTAGAAATTTCCACCAATCCTAGGGAAAAATTTTCTTGGTTTAATATGGATTGTTAGATTGTAGAGGTGAGAATGTGTTGTAATGGATAAATTAATAGGTCAAACCTAATCTAATCTGAATTCCATCACTAGTGTGCTCAATAAAATTCCTTGGAGATCATCCCCATCTAGGAAGAGACATCCATTCAGTAACATGGATAAGAAACATGCCATCCCAAGGCTTGAGGTGGTATTTGGTCTCACTTGGTAACCATATTTGGTACACTATACTGCCTTATGGATTCCAAATATGATCCTTCACTATCATGGACATGATAGGAAGGGAATTGGTAAGGGTGTATAGATTTTGGTTGAGCTCTAATGTGGTAGGGAAAAATGTTGACATAGTCCTTAAAGTATATATGTGAGTTCAAATTCAGATCCCTCTTTATAATATATCTACTAATGTTATTCATGTCCCTTTCCAAGACTGGAGTATTTGTGGGGTCATCCCAGATATCTTTTGAAGGACATAACTCTTCACACATATATCCAAGTGGAGATATCCCATCCAATCACAAGATATACCAAAGGTTGGTTACTAATTCACCATGGGATAGATGTAATGATTTAGTTCCATGTCACCAGTTGGTAATCATTTCTTTATAAGGATGTTATTGATGATAGATGATGATCTGATAAACTCATATGGTCTCATAAAGATGAGTGGAATGTAGATGATCATGAAAATTATGAGTAGATCTATCTCACCCAGAATGGGAATTCCCATTCAACATAGAAATTTCCAATAGTTCATAGGTCACATTTCAAGTTCCAATAACTATTCATATTATTCAAGGATGATAAAAATGTTCTCAAATAAATCATAGAAATAAGATAGTTAGTGAAATTATAACTATCCAAAATATATGGGAACTTATACAGTATGTAGGAATACCCTTGGGAATTCATAAAAAACAATTGACTATATTTTGAAATGATCGCATGAACATAATTCGGGTAAGTTAAAAACCCAAAATATGGATGTTTTAGAAAGATGATGGGATGAATGAATCATCAAAAAAATCTAAATAAAGGAATTGCATATAATAATGGATAAATTTGAGGATTAGATAAAATAATCCTCTTTAAAACCACATTATCAGAATAAACATGATATTGAGGGTCATAATTATGATTCCAAGAAATCATGAAAATCTAGACAACCACAGTGGAAGATTCTTGAGAATTGGAATCCATATGTATTATGAGAAGAATAACATGTCAGATGATCAAAAAAACTAGTTAAAATAAGTGAATAACCCCAACATCATCATGTTGATCATATGAACCATGAATGGATTTGCAATGGTATGATCTAATACAGGTCTCACGAACTGGATGGCCCATCGAGAACTCATGTATCACATGGACCATGATGCATATTTACACTGCACATATATCCATAAGAATCATGATATCATAACTTTGAGATGGACTTATGAACTTCTTAATGATCGAGTGATCACACAACCAAACTAGATGATAAACTAAACTCTTCAATATGGCCATACATCTAAGGACCTAGGTCAAATATTCAGAAAATACCAGGATATGACTCAATTTTTGTCTAAACAAGTGTTGGGATAAAGATGAACACATGATAAAATCTTGTGAATAGACCCTGTGGAGCAGTCCTAAGGTCAAAAATTGTGAATATATCTTATAATCAGTTCTCCCAGGGAGGTCTTTCAAACAAATCTTATGATGATATTTTTATTTGTGGTCACATGATGAGTGTGATTGTAATAGATCTGAAAGTTTATTTGTTGGTGGAATGACCCACTCATTCTCCCTCTATTTATAGGGATCACCGAAAACTACCAAAGGTCACACACAAGGCCAAACATTTCCCAAATCACTGACTAGAATAATTACCAAATATTTCAGAAGGCATTTACATTCCTCGATACCAAGCCCTTATCCCCATGATCATAACTCAAAATTTTGGGAATTTTTTGATTTCCATCAAATGAGAATCATAAAATTCTGAAGGGAATAAATACCTAAATCAGAGGTACTATTTTCTCTATAAAACAATGGAAGAGAAGGAGGATAAATTATGATAATCTCTAAACCATTAGAAGGAAACATGGTCTCATGACCCTTATAAGTTTATGAGAATAGATCATGTGAAATATATGATCTACTTTTGATCATGCAGATCCCCTTTAATAGTCCTTTTTTCTATTGTGAAGGCCTACTAACAAAATTTAGCAATCATTCAGAGGCTGCTAGATGTGTTCCATTGAATCATGTGACTTGTAAAATAGTATATACCATAAAATCCTCTAAAACCCCATTATAAATAAATATAGAGAAAGCAAGAATCCTCATAAAATTTAAAACTTTATTGATCTTTATGGGATGTGCTCATGAGATCTGCAAGACCTCATAAATCCCCTAGAGACATGTCTACCTTTCCTTAAAAAGGTATGCATGCATGTCACCTTCATCTGGTGAAGGACCTTGGAAACATGCAACCAAAAATATGATTCCCCTATGGCTCCACATACTAGAAGAGGGGTTTCTTATGGAAATTTTGGTGCATCACCATGAGATCTATCATTAATCATGTAACACACCATATAAAAAGATAATTATTTTCCTTGAAAACTCTTGTAGAACATCGTGAGTTCTCCATTCCTTGTTCAATAAAGAAGGAAATAAAAAATTAGAAAAGTAGGAAGCTTCATGCAAGGTAATTATATGATGATATTTACGTGAATGAGGTTATAAACCCTGGGCAATCAATGTTGGTCTAGAGAATCCACCTAGAAAATATAGCATGATCCCATCAAGTCATCCCAAGATAAGCATCCATTTTCTGAAAAAGTAGCTTATATTTTTTCTTTGGTCACGGTAAGGAAATCACGTAGGCATACAAATCTCACTAAGATCCCTTAAGATGTTAGTTTGACCTTATTAAATCCACATGAGATGTTTAAATTTTTAGGATTAATCCTTTTGATTGACTGAGGTCCAATAAACATGGTGATGTAGAAACATTCTCGTTGTCATTGTCATAATGTGGTGCCATGGATGACCCACAACATGATATTGCAAAGTGCTTGATAGAAAAATACCTTTACTGACTCCAACTCAAGCCGGTGAGATATGCTCCATGCAAGGTAGCATCTAACTAAGGTGGAGAGGCCTATAAATATCCCCCACTAAACATGAAAAAAGAAAAAATAATGACACCAAAGATGACTGGTACACCGAATCATATGAGAATACATCTCAGAGAGTCCAGTCATATGATCACAATGGTCTTATTCCAGGTAAAATTCTAGGAATTGCATGACGGATTTGGAGGCACGAATATGTCATCTGTGTGATAACTCTATAGATCACACAACACAATTCAATATTTCTAGCTCAGTTAGGAGAAGGTGGTCTCACATGTATACTAGTTCATTTAAAACCTAAAATAAGCTAACACTATAAAAAACATGTTGAACATTTTCAATATAGGTTAGAATAAAGACTAAAAATGACGCGAGTTTTATTTGAAGGTGAATACACTAATCCCCATGTTCATTGTATGACCGACCCAGATCATGCGACGACACTAGGATGTGTTTCCCTAGTCATGTGAAACTCTCTTTTCATGTATCTTAGATCATGTGATGTCCCTTGGACACATAAAGAAAATAGTGTCACATCCTATGGGCATGCCACCAAAGTATTGCACATTCCTCTAGGCTTGCCTACTAAATCTTGTGATGTCTTCTAGACATGTCATCAATGTTATGCAGTAGAACTAGGGCTTGTAATAAAGGTCTCATAAAGTCATAAGGGATTCCCAGTCATTTCATGCGACACCCTCTAGACATGATTATCTAACTCTCATGTTTCCCTTCAGATGTACCTGTAAGATCATGCGATGCCCACTAGACATATCAGCCTTGATCATAAGACGTCATCTTGAAAATTCGTTCAGATCATGCGATTACCACTATGAATTTCATCCATAATCATCTGATACCCTACAGACATGTTATACTTGATCATATGACACCCCCCAGACCTTTCACCCTTGATCATGTGATGTCCTCCAGACATTCCACTCTAATTTTGTGATGTCCAACTAGAGAGTTTGATATTCTTTAGACATTTTGGCTATGAAATTAGGACATATCCAAAAATACTCAGACATTTCAGTAAGATATCTTCATATATTTATGGAATACATCTTCAAAAATTTTAGGGAGATAATGAGACCATGTTAGGAAGACAACCTAGACATTATAAACTTGTCTAAACGATATATTTGGGCATACCACCAACTAAACTATGAGAACTCATATTCCAGCTATAAGTAGGATACTTAAGACACCATTCAATATCTCTAACTTCAATGGGAATCTACATTGATATAGGTCCCTCAATATCTTTGACATTATAACCATCAGTATCTAATCTCTCCCACGAGTTTATCATTCTTCCTCATTCATCACTGGAGGGAGAATGAAACTAAACTATGAAAACTATGATTACTTTTATAACAAGAATACTTAGGATTCCTACCTAAGGCTTGTGTGATGCATAAAACACCCCATAGGTACTTTCCCAATGTCTAAGTCCCACATCTATACATAGTGATACTGATTACTTACTATCACTTGTTTCACAAATTGATAATGTCTCACATGGGTTTAGGAATTTTCAATGATCATATAATTTTCATCATAAATATCCCTTGTAAGAGAATCATTAGAGTGTAATCCAAATTCAACTCCATGATATTACTACTTTATATAAGGGAATCTACCTTGGGGTAAGTCTTGGGGCGTGATCGAGCTTTGATGACTCTGATTCATGCTATAACTAGGATACATTGGACAAATTATTACGACAAGAGCTCAATACATGGTGACTAAGTTCCCCCTCATACATACTTTTTCCATAACATTAATTATTATGGGATCATTGAACTATGTGTCTTTTGATTCTTGATATAAACATGATATGTTTGAATCCTCATAAAGGTTCAATATCATTGTAGAGTTATTAATGACCTCCCAGGATAATAGTAACATATTTAGTGTCTATTTATATGGATTAAATATGTAAGAATCTACCATTTAATAGAAAATGATTGAAGAACCTTGGATATATAAATATGGACTCATTAATAGACCCTCCATTACTCATGGATAGGTTCAACACTTAACCATTTTTTGAGCGTAACCAGTCTAGTATAAGGAGTTTGAAGGGATTCCTGAACATATAATAAATCTATTAGAGACTATTAGAGTAGGAAACAATTCCAACTAAAAGGGTGTGATGAGTCTGGTCTCCCATCATCTCGAACAATGTGAGTTCCTAAGTAAAAATGGGTCTAAAACCCTAATTGACCACCTTCCTTTGGAATACAGGTTCATAGTCAGCTATGGATTTGGGAACTATTGTGAGTTTCTTTGAAAGGAAAACATGGTGAACCTGATGTGTCTAATTGTGAAGCAGATTCGACCCTCCTCACAATCAACTGTTTGGAATCTCTAAAACCCATCATTCCCAAGAAACGGTCATTTGACTCTTGAATACTAAATTTATATCAACTATTAAATTGTCAAAGAAACATTCCCAAGTTTATTAATTTACTATTACACCATTATCTCATTTTTTTAAATGATATATTTAAATACATAATCATTTCATTCTATGTATTCTTCTTTGAGGATGTTTGGTTCATAATATCAAAAATAACTTCAACATGTTGTCAATGGTCAAAGAGTTCCTCATTCTAGAATTTACGTAATAATAATCAATAAATAATTATAATTTATATATATAAATTATAATTTTAAAAAAAATTGTGAATGATGGATATAAAAAATTAACTATGTTACCATCATGGAGATGGTAGGCCGCACACATGCATGTGTAACATTTCTATATTTCAACGATCAAAATGGAATGAAGGTATGTATTATTTAATACATATAGAAAGATAAATATGGAATAAATACCATTTTATTTAATAATATATTCTTATATGTATCGCCCATGTGATGTGGTTATGAAAAACAAATAACATTGCTTTGTATAAGTTTTAGTTCACACATATGAATGAACGACATTATCATTTTTCATGGAATAAAAAGGTAATAAAGTAAAATATATATTATAATTTCTGAATGATAAATATTTCTTGAATAGAATAAATATATATATATAATACATACAACATTATAATCATTCATGAGATATAGTGGTGGTGAATGGATTACATTTATCCATGAGGAAGTAGTCTTCCACACATATGAATGATGGCTTTACTTCACATTTTATTGAAGAAGAGATGAATATTGTTCATACCATTAACATAATAAAATATTAAAATATGTAATATAGTGGTATTATTATTTGATATTTTAATATAATTATTTGATTATTTTTTTAAAAAAAATTAAAAAAAAACATGATAAATATCTATAACTCTTCTTATACACCCTCTAATGGATGCAGAAAAATAATTCCAAGGAATATTTTATGATAAAACCAATGAATATTTGGTTATATTATGGATTTTTGGAAGGAATTTTGGTAGTTATTAGATCAAACAAATGTATTTTTATGTTTTAATAACAAAGGATAGAAGGTTCCCTTTAATAAGAGATGGGGGAACTTTTAAAATTTCTTAAAATATTAAATAAATATAGATTAATATTCATATATAAATGGATTAAAACAAACAGTATTTAAAGAGATGATTATTATGAGTTGAAAAAAACTTATACAATAAAAATTATAAGACTTTAGATATGTTTATTTCCCATATCATTTTGTTTTAACACACTTCAATCCTTTCCTAAAAATTACCATCAAATAATTATTTTACACATTTGGGGTCAATATATTTGAAATAAAAAGGAAAATGACCATTAAATTGATCATGGTTGATATAATTAATGTTATCCCATTAATTAGGATGATTATAAGATTGTTAGTTATTTTTAATAATTTAATTAATCATTATTCATTATAAAATATCATAATTGTCAATTTTAGAACTATTCATTTACTTTGATATAAAAAAACTAAAATGAAAAAATTAATTGGAATATAAGGCATTAAGACCTCTATATTATGTCATGTTTATCTATAAAAAATATGAGACCTAAAAAATAACTCAGCTAATATTATTTTTAATGTTTCCAAATTCTTTTTATAGAATACTATTATGTATGCACAAGAACTGTGTCAGTATAACAGATATGGAAACTATATAATTACATAAAATTAAAACAAAATATGAGGAAAAACTAATTTTTATTTCAAATTAATATTTAGTACTAAATATTTCCTCTACTTCTCCCTATTTAAAAATTTAAATGTTAATAAAACATAGAGAATGTTTTTACTTTCTTTATATAAACTAATATAAAGGGTCAAAAATATGTCTAAATATAAACAAGTGTCTATATAATAGACTTTTGGAAAAATTTTGATGAGATATAACCACTAAATAAACATAAAGAAAGTTTTAGGGTTACTATTTAGTTTTTATCATTTTATTTTTAACATTAACAATCTAATTTACCCTTTATAGTGATAACAAAAATTAATAAGGTTATTATTTATAAGGAAAAAATAAAAGGGAAATAGTTAACAAATTTAGAACCAAAAAATTAAAAATTTGGAATCCATTTTTCAATGTTCGAAACACAAAATTGGCATTCATTAATTGAAAATTAATCCAATTTAACATGAAATAAAAAAAATTCATAAAAATGTATTCTTCAAGTATAAAATGTCTTAATAGTAAATTAATGTATAAAATTTGTTTAAAAATACAAAATTGATTATTATATATCAATATCATCTAAGTAAATTTTAAAACAAATTAAAAAATGAACTTGAGTTTTTAAATACCTTAAAAGAAAAAAAATCATGAAAAAAATATTTTTTTCACTCTTAATTGTAAAATAAATATATTTAGAAAAATCCCATAAAATAATCCTAAATTAAATATTCATACTAATATAAAAAATAATGTAAATTTTATCAAATAAATTGTATAAATATTCTCAAATTATTTAGTATATTGGTTAAAAAAATGTAATGAAAACATTTTTTGATCAAAAAATATTATTAAAGAATAAATCTAAATTAGAAAAAAGGTGATTATTTACAATAAATAATCAATATATTTTCATTTATTAGGCCCTTTATATATATATATTTCATAATTGTTTTTAATCATGTTCATAATTTATAATTCAACAGATGATTTATAATAGTAAATTTAAATAATAATACTTTGTGGCTGATTTAAGTTTGGCGTTGTGTGTCTTCTACGCTATTGAACATAGTCTTTCTTTTAAAATCTCAAGGTATTACATGCATCACTAATCTTAAACAAACTAAGAAATATTATTATGAACTTTATAAAATACCCATTTACTTTTAGGATATTTAAAGGTGAGAAAACATTATGAAATAGATATATAATAATTTTACCATTAATAAAATTATAAATTAATAATATATATGTTTTAAATTTTTTATAAATGAAGATTGAATCATTACAAAATAAAATGAACTATTTTGCATAGTGTTGTTTTTTATGTGGGAAATGTATTTTTTATTTTAATAGAATAGATTTATCACTATTAATAAATGAATATAATGAAACATATATTTTATATATCCAATTTATTAATTAAAATTAATTTAATTATGTTTATTAACAATTTATATAGAATAAATTTAGTGTATTCTTTGAAAATTCTAATTTTTCATTAATAGTTTTTTTTGAATTTCATGCTCGAATATTCAAATTAATCTCTGCCACATTTAAACAAATTATTTTTAAAAAATATAGATTATTTTTTACATCATCATGCCACAATATTATGAGGGTGATTTATTGGTATTATTCAAAAAATATTTAATTTTAGGTGAATAATGAAAGATATATATTTCTATAAAAATAGAATTTCATTTAATTTAATACAATAAAATAATAGAACCATTAGGGTTTTAATTTGATCCTAAATTATCATAAGAATCCTTAATTATAAATTATTTATTTAATTACATAGTAATCATCATTATACACGATTCTGGTATAAGTTCATTATTTTTCTTAAAATATATTTTTCTAAATACTGTTTTTCATTTTATATTATGAATTTATTTTTAAATTTATTTCATGAAATATTAAAAATTAAATACTAAAAAATGATTTTCTATTTGGAATAAATAAAATTAATATAAATTTTTAGTGTCAACTAATTGTTTTCCGTTATGTATAGAAACAAAGGTAATGATTTTTCACCTCAGTAAGCATAAATAGGTAAAATTAAGATAAAACTATGGGAAAATTCTTTAAAATCTCTACAATAATTGAAATTATCCTACATGAAGAGTGGTTTTCAATAAAATATTTTTTAAATAATTTCTTTGAAAACATTATATTTAATTTTTAAATCTAAGTGTGCCTTTTGGGAAGATAGGATATATTATATTCAAATATAAAAATATTTTTGTTATTTTAATTTAATGGTATGGATGAAAGGTTATATTAGGTTTTATCCTAATCTATAAGCCTATGAAACATTTATTTCATTATTAAATAAACAATAAAATTCATAGGAATGAAATTTTTACATGATATATATTTATTTATTTATTTATTTATTTATTTATTTTTATAGTTAAAATAACTCATTATCCTAAAAACTATCTTCCTATATCTTAGGTTCTTATATTAAAATTAATTTCTTGTATCTATATAAATTGAATATAATAAAAATAAATTCCAAAATTTTAATCATAATTTATGATTTTTGCTGTAGGATTCATTTTATTTTTCTTCACATAATTAAGTTATCTTGGTAAATGTTTATGAGATAACTATAAAATATAAAATGGGTTTAAAATATTTTAAGTGTGAGATAATGGTTAAAATTTATCAAAAACATATATAAATTTAATTCATTTAGTGGATTTATAATCATGCACATTATATCATAGAAATATATCATCTTAGTGACACATGAACATGAAAAATAATTTATTATATTTAAATAATTTAAGTATTTATAATTGTGTCCTTTACCTCACTTATAAAAGTGGTCATCCTCTCATCACTTCCTCATATATATTTTTCACTCTAGTTTATCCAAGTATATCTAACATTTATCCCCTATATCCCATACCATTTCCTATATATCTTAATATCAACAGATGTTTAATCAAATAAGGCATATGCTGGTATCCAAAGAGGTTTCCAATGAGAAGGTGTAAATACTAAATAACATATTAATAGTTTGATTTCTTCTTCTTCCATCATCAAATATTATTTAACTATACTAAAAATTCCATTAGTGCCTTGAATATACATAAATTTTATTTTTAATGTTTTAAAAACCTTTTTCATTTCCTTTTCTATCCTCTAGGAAAAATTACATCACTAATTTGTATGTGTGAATTACAACCTCTATGTAGAGATGTGTTTTATTTTTCATCAAATTCTTACAAGGATGCTTAATATGTTGTATTTATTAAATATATATACTATTAGATTCCAAATTATCATTATGGAATGATAAAATATAATCTATTTTCATACCATTCCATCTATAAAAAATGAAAGCATCATTCCTGGGTATGTGTGGACTACCACCACTACGAAGTGATCTGATTAATTTTCATGTACATCATTCATAGATGGTTTCAAATTTTCATTTCAAATATGAATTGTTATTACTTTCATTATTAATTTTCTTTAGATTAATGAACACTGACACATTTGACCATGATCAACCATTTAAATTCAATTTAAAATTTTGAAATAATCATCCTCAAAACACCAATGTGGAATTAACATATTTTGTAATTAAATATTCCATTGAAATAAATGGTTTAACAATAATGGAATAAGTATGTAACAATTTATTAAACCAGTTAAATCATTACTATATTTTTATTATATTTAATTTAATGTACATATATTTCATGTTTGGACAGGAGGTAAGGGATTTCATAATTAAATTTCTTTTCATTAGGTTATATTATGTAATCATTGCATAAGTTTTTATAAAATTATGTGTTCAATGAAATTAGATAATTTTAGGTTGTATATCATCCAGTTTTATCTATATTTAAATTTTTACACCTAATCTAATATGCATGAGTTCTATTTTTTTTGTTCAGGTATTTATAAGGGGTTTTATAACCCAATTTTAACTCATTGGGTCACCACATATCTTTATTGACCATGTTATGAAAATATTAATAGTTAAGTGCCATCTAATTTTATTATATTTTATTTCCATATGTGTTTTTTGGTTTTTAAATTACTAAAAACGATCACCTTGATGACTAATTCTCAATTCATTGATGTGATATTTGTTTGTACTATTCATCACAATGTTATTTCTTTGAGACATATCTGATATTATGCACCTACTTCATTTTAGAAGGTTTATATGATGACTGTTACGTTATTATATCATGTGTTAATAATTCCTCATAATATTTATAGTTCTCTTGATGTTATATAATTCATGATATATTGATTCAAATGTTATAAATATTTTAATGGCTTTTATGGTTTCTATTTCAAATCATTGATACATAATTCATGTTATGAACAATGATTTATTTTATATAGTATACTTACTTCTATATAAACATGTTTTCACATTTTATTTATTATTAAATAAGAGTTTTTATGAATTGTGATATCTTACTCTGTTAAATATATTTTTATTATTGCATTTCCCAAGTTTCATTAGGTTCTCACCAAAAACATCTTTGTTTAAAACATGTTTTGATTCATAAACCTACAGTAATTTATATGGACTATATACAGAGTACTAAAATATAATATCATGAAACTTATTAAACTCGTGGAATTTTATATTCATTTATATATTCATTATTTTAAAGGTTTCATGGTTTTAATATATCATAAATGGTTTTACATTAAAATAGTTATTAAATGGTTTTAAAAACATTAATCCAAAATTGTCTTCTATGTTATTTAAATTTTTTGAATAATGTTTTATTTTTAACATTAATGATTTCCTATAGATATTTTTTATGATATTTTACCTTTTTTAAATGTTTTTCAATGTATTATTTTTGAATGTTTTCTACATGGGTCACTTTTTAATATCTTTACAAATTAATGAAATATTTTTTTTAAAAATTTAACATAGTAATGAATTTCCCCTCATTATAAGTAATATTTTTATGATGATTCCTTTACTAAATTCAATGATTATTTTCATGGAAAATTTTTCCCCATCATTATTAAAAAATTTATTTTTTAAAATTATATTGAAATAAACTGGTATTTTCCCATGTTTTGAAACAAATATTCTAAAAAAAATTAATGGTACTTTTTGTTTTTGTTGGAATCAATTAATTATTTCAATTATCAAATGGGAATATGATATTTTTATTATATTCACATCCTTTCATTTAATGGTTTATAATGATGTGTTAAAGTGATTTTCTTGCAATCTGTTTCTTTTCTAAGGGTTATTCAATCTAAAAGGAATGATGTTTTTGTTAAGGGTGTTATGTTTAAATGTTCATAATTCTAAATGTTTTGTTCATTTTATGGAACATAGAAATATATATAGATTATTAAAATTTTTAATCTTTAAAAATATAGAACATGTGGTTATATTATATATAAATGAGAGTTGGGTTCGTTAATAACCATCATTGCTTTTGGGAGGATACATAATTAACTTCTATAAGTTAATACTTATAGAATACAATATTAAATATTATATACTAATCTTAAAAGATGATGTTGTTAAATGTTTAATGTTTCATTAAATAGATGAAGGAATTTATTAAATATGACTGTCACCTAAGATATGACCTAGTTAACTGTTAGATGTTAATCCTAAAAGAATACTTTAATTTTTCTCTATAAATTATTCTAAAAAAATCTATGATTCAAGTTACCATAAAAATTTCATTATTATTTAATTATATTATAATGTTTCATTTTACTAAGTTTTATTTTCACATGGGACGTGATTGTTGACTCTTACACCTGTCATCTATTGTTAAATCTGTATACCATTTCTCATTATTTATATTATAGTATTTGGTGGGTTTTAATTATACCATGTTATTCTCATACACATTGAATATGTTCTCATACCCTTATGTATATATTTTTCTCATTAAAGATATTAAATTATTCGTTCCTTTTTTATATTTACCAAGCATCTAAGATTACCCATCTTGTGTTTCTTTTACCAAATTTATAAAGAATGCTATTATATATGATATGTATCAAAGTGTTTTATGTTGGTTATTATGTATAATTCTGTGAAATAATAAAATTTGGGTATTCTAAGAAAAATGGTAAATTATGGAAAAGGGTTATGTTATGTTATAGTTTTTCCTAATTCTCAAAGACCTAAAACCTAAAATGCCTTTGGGTGTGTAACTGATCCAATATTTATATTTGTTATTGTATGTTTGGTATGTATAAAATTTGGCCATTGTTATCTATATATTCCCATAAATATAAAGAAAATTTTTTCACCAAGTAATCTAAGAGAAATATTTTGGTATTATTGTACATATTTCAGTGGAAGAATTATTGAGGAAAAAACATTATAAGAGATATATGTAATGAAGAAAAAGTACCATAATTTTTGATCAATAGGGTAATGAAATATTGAGTGCTAAATTCTTATAAAGGGGTATAAGGTAATAGTTAGTGATTTTACAATTTAAATATGTCCATTATATAATTCCAATGCTGGAGTAATTATTTCCAAAAATCAATGCTAAATTCTACTAAGATTTATTTTATTGATTGAGAACATTATAATTTAAGAGAAACATTAATAAATTATGATAATATATTTTGAATCAACATTATGAAAGATACATGTGTAGAAAAACTCCACATAAATAAAAAATAAATAATTATAAAATATTAATCATTGGGGTTTTCCTTGAAGATAATCACCCCGATTGAAACTATAGAAATAAGGAAATTAACTTGAAATATAATAGACTTATTGATAGAGGTGTAAATAAGATTAATGCTTCTAGGAATATACATATGAATGAAATATGTCTATTATATATATTGTCATAGAAATTGAAGTTGTTTTATACATGGAAGTTGGAAATATAGTCATTGGATATATGATCATTTTATTGGATATAAACAAAAAGTATAATTATGATATATATTTAAAAATATTATACAATGGTAATTAAGTAAAACTATTTTAAATAATTAAAATATTTTAGTATATAAATATATTTTTTAATTTATTATATAATAATATTATTATTTAAAATACAACGATTTCATATATTTATAAAATTGATAGAAATAATTTGAGATGAATGTATTGATAATATTTAATGTCTTAATGTTGTATAATTACTTAAGTAGGAGTCAAATTAAAATTATTTAATATTAAAAATAGATATTTTATGAAGAACTATTTTAAAAAGTATTTTATTTTTTAATCAATAAATTAAATTTATCAATGATTAATGGTGATTATGATATAATTATTCAATGAATAAATAATAATTAAACACATTTTATTTGTAGTTGATATGAAATATGACTAAGAATACATAATTTTTAAAATAATATTTCACCATAAAAATGTTTTTTATATTTTTTATGGTTTCATTTGGAAATTTTTTTTAACATTTTTAAAACTATAAATGGATTCAAAATTATTAATCAATAAGGTTTGATTAGGTAAGAAGGTAAATTTCATTTTTAGCATGAAATGAAGTGACTGAGATAAAAAAAATTGAATTTGCATGATAAATAAAAAAATTATGTAAAAGGGGTCAATCAAATATTTTAAAATATAAAATATCTAATTTTTTTCATTTAAATGTATTTATTAAGTATTTCATAAAAATGATCACATTCCCAATATTATCCACTTTTTATTCATATTCCTTTTGAATTAAAAACCTTACCCCTTAGGAAATGAATATATATGGAATTTTCATTCAAAAATAACCTATAATAGGACTCTAATTATACCCCATAAATGCCACACAAAACATTCAATTTACTATTTAATATATTTGAACTTATTCCCTCTCAAATACATCTTGTATTTTTGATACATTCTAGTTCCATGATGGAATCCTAAATCCAATATTGTAATGGAACCCATATCATGAATGAGACAATTAATGAAGTATGTATTTAATTTATTCTCAAAATATTTAAATAATAGTCTTATGTCTATTTTTTATAATCATTTTCCTCAAATTTAATGATTTTATATTAACACCATTATTATTATTTGAAAATTGAATTTCCTAGGGATCATTGAACCACTATGAAGGGGCGGGGGTTGAATCAGTGGTTGTGTTTTTACATATTTATATCATAATGAAATTTGACACCTATAACATTTCAGAGATATCTACCTTGTCAATTTTTATAACAAATTCAAAGGCATGAATATATAGTAATATAAACAAGTAAAAAATATTTACATGGTTTTTCCTTAATATGAGAACCTATATCCTTTCCATGGACACTCCCATGGGTCTATGGAAATTAACTATTAGAAATATGTGAATAAAAAATTTGATATGACGTTAATTAGATTCCTTATATCTCCCAATATCTATGATTTTATTGAGTCTGGTAAATATATAAATTTTTCTTAAAAAAAATGAGCTAAAAAATATTTATTTTTGAAATTTTCTATAGAAAAGCTCATCTGAAAAGTCCATCCAATTCCTCTTTCTAGCTTCTCCATCTCGTAAGTGTCTATCCAGTGAGCCTGCATCCAGTTATCTCTATATGATTCTTATTTTCTAAAACAATGCCCTCTATAAACTTATTTTCTATCCAATTAAACAAAACTCAACTCCTTAAAAATTTTATAAATGAAAACTCTATCTATTTCACTCTATTAAGAGTTTTGCAATAAAAACTCAAATAATGTTGGAAACTCATTTTGAAAAAACTCTATAGCACATCAACGTCTGATACTTTTGAATATTTTCAAGTATGATTTAATTTTTTATAATATTTACATGTGCTCCAAAATAGTAATGGAAGGTGTTGGTCGAAGTAGAGTACCCAAGAGGGGGTTAATTGAGTATCTATTTAAAATTTCTATTTAAAAAGTATTCCTAAAAGGTTTCCCCAATAAATTTAACTATAGCCTAGTTAATCAAGGTTATACTTTTATGAAATTTTTACTATTAAAATAACTTCTTATAAGATTAATTAATTAACAATAATCTTAATATTTATTATTAATATTAATTTTGAAGTTATTCTAATAGGTAAATACAATTATAACTTCTTTCCACGATTAACTATCAAAGTAAATTTAGTGATTTCTGGAGTATAGAGTAAATAGAGAAGACTAAATTAAGTAGCACTGCAGATATAAAACAAGTGGTTCAATCTCATGTAGAGACCGAATCCACCCCACTTGGTGATCACCTACCACCAAATAGTTTATATAGATAAACTTGATCCACACCCTGGATCGGGGTTAACAATAGTACACAGGACTGTCCAAGTCACATGACATCTTCCACAGTTCTTCATGGGTACAAACTAATAGGCCTTACAGGGAACTCTTCCACACTTATCCATGGGTATACACAAGTGTAAAAAGATTTTTGAGAAAGGATATCCTGTATCCTTTGGTTTAATACAGGAGACAGAGTGTATTTTTAAATAGATACACACATTTCTCGAAAACTAATAAAATGATACACAACATAACAGAAATGATGAGATAAGGTTAGAAGTTATCTAATTGGTTGCTTATTCATCTCTAGACTTCTAGGATGAAACAGATGCAGAAATTGAGTCCTCGTGTGGAAAATAGAGTATCGTAAGTCACCTAGATCTGTCATGTGTTCTTCATGGTGTTTGACATTATGAAGATGTCCTCAACTCTAGGATTCAAGTATGCTTCGTGTGTTCTTCAGGAATGTTGAGTTTCATGTTTCATTTCCTTTCTCAGTTAATCTCATGTGTTCTTCTTGGTATTATGATCTCTATATATATTATTTCTAGGCTTCTCTTCTCTTTTATTCTTAAAGTGCATGTGTTGGAGCTGACAGGATGCATGTATTCTGCACATCGTTCCTCGTACTGTTAGGTGACATGTCTATAAAGAAACATTAATTATGACAATCCATTTAAACTCTTCAAATATGACCATTATAGATTAAATTGAAAACCGATAAAATAGATTAAGAAATGGTGTCACAGTTCGTCAGGAAATGGTGTCTCCATGAAGCGATTTCTTACGGTCACAGTGTATGGTCACAGTGTCTGGTTCACGGTGTCTGGTTCACGGTGTCTGGTTCACGGTTTCTGGTCATGGTATCTGGTTCATGGTGTCTGGTTCATGGTGTCTGGTTCACGATGTCTAGTTCACAGTGTCTGGTCACGGTGTCTGGTTCACTTTCCTAGAAAAACATAACTAGTGGCAAACTCACGGTGTCTCAGACTTATCCAAATATCTGTATTCAGACTTAAGCAGTGATATTCATAGAATGGATTAGAATTAATCATTTATCAAATAAATCATTATAAAGTAAATCAAATATAGTGTGTAGTAATCAAACTGAATGTATAGAAATTAAGATCTTGGATAGCTTTACTTGAAGTATAAATATATTAATCATATGTATATTATTTGAGACAGATTACACAATTACCAGGCTTTACATAATATATATGATTTGTGATTATTAAAACATGATTGATACATGAGGAGTCCCATAATCACCCCATTTTTGATGATCACAAATCATGTGTATTTAGATTTTATTTGTCTCTAATATAAACTACATATTTCACTAATATTACTTTTGGGGTGCATATTTCTCCCCCTTTTGGGATTATCAAAAAGAGTTAATAATAAATAGACAATAAAAGTGCACAATGCATTAGATAAAAAGAGTGGAATTACCAAGAGTAAAACAAATGCAGCAAGATCCCTATCAAAATATAGTATTCATTATTATTCATCATTGGTTGGTCTTATCCTTGCACTTAGTAGCAGCATCAGAAGAAGAGGCCATAGGAACATAGGTTGAAGTGGAAGAAGGGAGTGAACTCATTGACAGAGAAGGTAAAGGATGACCTTGAAAGACAGAAGGGGCCAAGGTAGGGGTAGTAAAAGACCGAGGCAATTGTTGATCAAGGATTATAGGATTGATCTGACTCAAGGCCTGACATACAGACATATATGTGGAGGCTAGGGCAAAGGTGAAGGTAGGTAAACCTGATCTTAGAGGTGTAGCTGTAGAAGCAACAATGGTAGTACTCTGAAAGTGAAGATAAGGCCATAGAATCTTGATAAATTCAGAAATGATTTCACCACCATACTGTATGGATTTTTCAAAGTCATCCTTTTTCTCCATAAACTTGTATAACAAATGGGTGAACTCTGTGAGATTTTGGACTTGAGTATTGAAGGATTGATTAAGATTAGGAATCCTCAGATTTTCCACAGGGTACTTGAAGTGATTTTTCATGTCATTCTTAGAGAAGATCCGATTGAAGTAGAAGTCCACTTTCTTGGAAATTTCTTGCTGAGCATCATTAGAAATCTTGGAATGTATTCTTACCAAATCAAGAACTATATCACTATTATTGATAACTTTGGATAGATATTCTTTATTAAAACCGCTAAGAATAGCCTGAAGTTCTTCTTTGACCACTTTTTGAAACAAATCACTGTCTAAAGAAGGTTGAGAAGATTTTATAGAGGCCTGAGAAGCGGTGACAACCGAGGTAAGATATTTCAGTTGATTAAGAACTTTTTTAAGGCACCCCTTATACTTATCAGTTAACTTGTTAAGTCCAATAACAATTTCACGCATCTTTTGAACAATCTGTTTGTTTCTTTTAGCTAATTTTGAAGCTAAAGGGGTTATATAAGGCTTAATCAGTGAGGCTACATCCTGTGGGATCTGAGTAAAAATATTCTCAATAGGATGAGAAGTAGGCTCTGGTCTCGAGTTCATCACTTTTTGCACATTTTCAACCATACCTCTTAGAGTATTTACTTCATCACTAAGCAGTTTGTTCTTAATTCTGATTTCATTAATCTCATGGATCATCTTGGGTTGAATCTACCAAATAATTTTCTCCAGAAATAGTGAAACATCTCTTTCACTCAAATTTTTTATAGGATTTGGTTGGGTATTTAGGAGATTTTCAACCCCATACAAAAGGGTAGCTCCAAATTCTTTTAGGTCATCCTTATTCTCCAAGGTTAGAGGTTCTTATGAAGGCTTAGAGATAGAAGCTGAGATAGTATCAGGTTCTTTAGAGGAAATATATTTAGGATAATATTCCATTTTTAAATGAAACATATTAGTCAGATAAGAACCTTTGATTGAGACTTCATGTGAATCATTCACATCGAACTAATTGGGGAATTTATACCATGTGTCCACTGAGCTTGGATCAATCGGATTTGGTACTTCAACAGATTCCAGACTGGGGGGATGATCCCCCTCAATAGGTGTATCTTCCTCAAGATTGAGATATTTATATCCTTGATCTATGTGCAAAATGTCATCCCTGATTTCCTCAACCATTTCCTTTCAAGACAATTGAAAGGATTGATTCATTCTCTCTTAAGCAGAAAGAATGGCTTTAGGAATAGCTTGTTCCTATAGGAGTTCTTCAAGTGCATATTCTTGCATAACAGGGAGATCTTCTTCTATATTTTCTTCAACATCATCCTTTTCGGTTACCATAGAAACATATTCTTCCTCTACATGTTCCTCACCAGCAGTTTCTTTCACAAGAGACATATTTTCTTATATATTCTATTCTACAACTTCCTTTTCTCTTTGAACAGCAACATAATCTTCTTTAACAGTGGGTTGTTCTTCCAAATCAACAACCTTTTTAGAAATAGGTATTTACTTCTTAATTATGACTTGAGGAGCCGGTTTACTATCTTCCTCATCAATAATAGTTTCCCTCATAGGTATAACAGCCTCTCCTTCTTCTTCCTCATCATAATATTCAACAAGGTCATCTAGATCCAATTCGAGATCAGAAATACATTTAGTTCCTGAAGGGTGTTCCACTGGATTAAACTTTTCATAGACTCTATCATTATCTTCCACCTATTCCTTTTTCCATGGATTCCAATTGATTTTCATTCTCTTTATAATAACCTTTGAAAGACAGAACTCATAATCCTTGAAAACTTCTTTATTTGGTCCAACTAATCCTTTGGAATGAAGCATGGATGAGATAAACCGAGAATAAAATAGGAAGGTAGACTTAGAGGTGGTTTTTATCAACTCACACATATTGTGTATAATATACTTGAAAATATTGATCTTATGTCCATTCTTCATGAGATGTTTCAAAAATACATCCTGATATTTTAGTACAGTGAAATCACATTTTTTGGGGATAATTAAATTCTGAATAAACTTGAATATAAGTCTAGATTCTTCATTTAGATTGGTAGTGATGCCTCTCCTCTTGGTTCCATTTCTAGTTAAAATCCTCAAAGAATCTTCCAAAATATAGAATTCACTTAGAGGTGTAGAACCTCTCTGTTAGTCCTCACAAATACCTTTATAAGGTATCTAGAGGCATAAAGCCTATAACCTCGAAGAAATAGTGCATCTTTGGCATTTTATCCAACTTCTTACAAAATAACCATCTTCAGAATCAAAATATAATTGTACAGACTGAAAAAATTGTGCAAATAGATTTGGGTAGATAGGCATATCCTCCTTAGTAAACCAATCTAGCCAACATTTCTCTGTTATCACTTTCAACACCAAATACTTACTCTTCAAAAGACACTTAGGGAATATCTCTTTCTTAGGTACTACTATTCAGTTTACCATATTTGGATTCAGAGGACCCTCGGGTGCTAACTTAGGCATGATCTTCCACTTCTTCATTGAACTGTGTTTCTCAGGAGTCGATGAAGAAGGATGTTTTATCCTAGGCATTCACTGAAGGTTTGATAGAGGGAAGGGTTAAAGAGGGGTGACAGTATGATTGAATAGAATAGGTCTCGAGTGAAGAGCAAGTGAAACTTCTTTTACTTTATCATTTAGAAATACCAATCATCGTAAAAACAAAAACATGGTAAAGTAAAAGGGTAAAATAATGAAATACCATGATACATATTCTAATTTATAAATAAAACAATAAGTAATCTTTATCGTGAGACAATAACTGACTCTCACAATGAGACAGTAACAGGCATTCGTGGTGAGACTGTAATCAATTTTCATGGTGGGACCATAACAGTGTGATTTCACGACTGTGCGACCATATTGTTTGAGACAGTGAGTGTCAAAAAGTAACCAATAAATAGTAACTGTGAGACTATAAACATGAAACAGTAAGATATGAAATAGTAAGATATGAAACAGTAAGATATGAAATAGTAAGATATGAAACAATAAGATATGAAACAGTAATATATTAAATAGTAAGATATGAAATAGTAAGATATCTACTTAAGGTTTATCATTTCCAATTCATTTATGATGTAATTTATTCTTTCAGAATTTAATGGTTTCGTGAATATATCAGCAAGATGATATTCAGTTCCAATCAATTTTAAAGTGATATCACCTTTTTGATAATGATCTCTCAAAAAGTGATGTCTTACATCAATATGCTTTATTCTAGAGTGTGAAATAGGATTTTTTAGAGATATTAATTGCACTTATATTGTCACAATTTATAGGTACATAACTAAATTGACATACATAATCTAGTAATGTGTGTTTCATCCACAAAATTGGTGCACAACAACTACCAGCAGCTATGTACTCAGCTTCTGCCATAGATAATGCAATAGAATTTTGTTTCTTACTACACCATGATACTAGTGACTTGCCTAAAAAGTGAAATATTCTAGAGGTTCTTTTTATACATAACTTATAGCCACTGAAGTCAGTATTATAATAGATAACTAATTCAAATGATTTTCCTCTAGGATAGAACAGTCCTAGATTGGGTGTATGCTTAAAATATTAGAAAATTATCTTAACAACATTTAAATGAGATTCCTTAGGATTTTATTGAAAATGAGCACACATAAACACACTAAACATAATGTTAGGTCGGTTTTCAGTTAAGTATAGTAAGCTTCCATTCATTCCTCTATAAGTGGTTTGATCAATAGATTTTCCATCTTCATCAAGATCCAACTTACACGTAGTACTCATGAGAGTGTCACCACTTTTAGTGCTATCTAAACCAAATCATTTTAGAATATCTCTAGTATATTTTCTTTTATTTAAAATAATACCATCATTATTTTGAAAGATTTGAAATCGAAGAAATAATTTTAGTTCACCCATTAAACTCATTTCAAATTCATTTTGCATCATTTTAGAAAAATCAATACATAAATAATTTCTTGAAGATCCAAAGATAATTTCATCTACATAAATTTTAACTACTAAAACATCATTGGAAATTCATTTTATAAAAAGGTTAGGATTAGCTATTCCTTTTGTAAAACCTTTCGAAATAAGAAAGGTACTTTTCTATCATACCAAGCTCTTAGGGCTTATTTTAACCCATATAAATCTTTTGATAATTTAAAAATATGATTTGGAAAATGAGGATTTGTAAAACTAAAGGGTTTCTCAACAAATACATCCTCATCTGTATACCTGTTTAGGAATTCACTCTTAACATTCATTTAATATAGTTTTAAATTCAGATGTGCAGCATCAGCAAGAAGAATTCTGATGGCTTTGTAAGAATGGTATAGAGTAAGAGGTTTCCAACCTCTGATACCAATTGTAGGATCGAAATATAATATGAGATGCTCAATATACAAGAGGGGGGGTGAATTGTATACTTTAAAAATTCCTTTGGAACCTTTAAAGTTAGTTAAGAATAACTAAAGTTTCCTTAAGAAAAGGAAAGGACTAAGTTTAACAAAGTTAAACTAAGTAGATTCACAACACCTCTATCACCGAACTAAACTTGGAAAGAGATTCCAAAAGTAGATTCTGGAAATATGATTCCGGAAATTGAAACTTAACAAAAGTTACAATATGAGATTCTACCTTAAAGGGTATAGAATCTAAACTAATCAGAGTAAGTAAGGAAGTATAAGAAATTTATACTTTCCTTAAGATACAAATTGCAGCGGAATAAAGACAAGTAGTAAAACTACTAGTAACAAGATAATAGTCTTTTAACCCAAAGAGAAGGGTATCCAACAACCTTGGATAAAGGTCCCTTGATTTATACTTTCAAGCAAGTCTGTCTTACCCACACCAGGGTAAGCCCTCGATATGAAAATCGGAGTCTCTGTCTTGCTATCCCTGCAAGCCCTCAACTTCAAGGTAGTTGGTAACCTCTGTCTTTCTCAGCAAGAAAGCCATCGATCTTTAAGGTAGTCGGCACCTCTGTCTTTCTCAGCAAGAAAGCCCTCGATCTTTAAGGTAGTCGGCACCTATGTCTTCCTATCCCCGGAAGCCCTCGAATGTAATCACCAACATTCGGAATCGCACGAAGCTTTGAGAGTTAATAAGAGACTCTCTCTCTAGAAATCACTTCAACAGCATGTAAGCACTTTTTCAACAATCAGCTATTAGCCATCAGCCCCGAGCTCTTTCAAATGAGCTCCTATTTATAGGTAAGGTCGGCTCCTCTCCAACGGTCATATTTTCCTTAAAGTTCGGAGGGACCTGTACACGTGTCACTTAGACAATGGTTAGTTTATAACAAAATGGATGACATCGTTTTATAAAAAAACAAGTGTAACAGAATGTACGACATCGTTTTAAACTCTAACATAAAGGTTCGGAATAGAAATTTCAGAGTGATAGTTCGGAGTGAATAAATTCAGAGTGTATAAAACAATGATAATCAGATTCTGTTTAATAGGTGAATTCGGAATGAGAATTCGGAATAGGAATTCGTCATCAGAAATCGTAATGAGAATTGGTCATTGGAATTCGTAATGAGAATTCATCATCAGAATTCGTAATGAGAATTCGTCATCAGAATTCGTAATGAGAATTCATCATCAGAATTCGTAATGAGAATTTATCATCAGAATTCGTAATGAGAATTCATCATCAGAATTCGTAATGAGAATTCGTCATCAGAATTCGTAATGAGAATTCTTTATCAGAATTCGTAATGAGATTTCGGAATGAGATTTCTTCATTAGAATTCGTAATGAGAATTCTTCTTCAGAATTCGTAATGAGAATTCGGAATGGGATTTCTTCATTAGAATTCGTAATGAGAATTCTTCTTCAGAATTCGTATCCTGAATCTGGAATAGAACTTAGTCAGAATTCATATCCGGAATTCGGAATGAAACTTCCTTATAGTTCTTGTCCAGAACCGAATCCTAAAACAGAATGCTTTTATATCAAAGTTTTAATGACTCCGAGAAAATGAATCCGAAACTTATACTTAAGAAAAATATGAATGAAAATATGATAAGGATAATTTTTCTTATAAAAGCGATTTTCCTTAAGAAGACAATTTTCCTTATAAAAGCAATTTTCCTTAAGAAAGCATTTTTCCTTACAAAAGCGATTTTCCTTAAGAAAGCATTTTTCCTTATAAAAGCAATTTTCCTTAAAGATAAGGTGTTTGTGATTTTCAAAACAAGAAGGAATGGAAAAGTCATAAGGAAAACCTTATTGACTCAACAATCTCCCCCTTTTTGGAAAGCACAAACATCCTTACGAAAACGATATTCTAAGAAGAAAGAAACACATTAAAGCTTATCTCCCTTGGTTTAAGAATATAGATGAATACGACTAACTCCCCCTTAGGCTTTGAAACTCTAAGGATCGTATTAATATTTCCGGAGTGATGTTTCTTTAAGAAAAACTCCCCCTTAAACAAACTCTTATTAGAGTTCTTTTTCCTTGGGTATTTTCCTTTCTCCCCCTTTGATAAGCACTTATTAGATTTCCTCTTTTTCTTAAGGATCTTTTCCTTCTCCCCCTTTGTGATTTTCAAAAAGAATTGGAGGGAATGGAAAAACATAACAAAGTACCTGAAAAATTAGTAATGACAACAATAGAAACAACAAGCACGATTCTCATTAAAATTGGAATCTCGACAACAAAAAAAAAACAACAAAAAGATCGGATTGGTTATTTCGGATCTTTCTCCTTCGACATTAGCCCCTTAAGAATCGTCTTGATCTTCTTTAAGTCTTTGTGATCTTCCTCTGCTTGCTTTTCTAAGATGACTATTCTTGCAGACTGGGCTTCAATTATTTATTCCTGAGCTTTCAACTTTTCTTCCTGAGCTTTCATCTTCTCTTCCTGAGCCTTTATCCTTTCTTCAAACTCGATCCGATAATCCCTTTCATATTTCCAACTTTGATTAATGGAATTGAGCTTTCCATTCAGATCTCTCACTTCCTAAATCCGAAATTTCTTTTCCTCTGTCAATTTCTCTTCGAATGATGCAGTCAGCTCATTAATCTTCTTGTCCTCAGTTTCAAATGCATCCTTAACATTATCCTGAAACTCATCCAGCAACCTCATCTCTTCCACAGTTTTCTTAGACCAGCTTGTCATCCTCTTGCAAGATCTTTTATGTGCTTCGTAACCAATAAAGAAATTTTTGAACTGGGCTTCAATCTCAACACATTTATCCATAACCATGGATACGGAGTCGGTTTTCTGATTCAGCGCATGTTGATGCATCTGGAATCTAGAGTCAATACTGGAGAAGGTTGGAATGGTTCCCACCAACTTCTTCAAAGACTGGACAACAAAATCATGCCCCAACGAAGATGACTCTGAATCTGAAATCTTGCTAGGAGAATTTTCTTCCTCAATAAGCTCCAACTTCCTCTTCGAAGAACTACCAGCTTCCTTCCTCATCTTCTTTTCTGAACTCGGGGTATCAGCAAGAATTTGTTTCCCCTTAACTTTTTCCGGAATAGAATCTTGTTCTGGAGTTCTTTTTTCGCTATCAGAAACATGAACAACATCATCTTCCTCAGCAGCAACTTCTACACTTTCCTTCTGAGCAACATCAAGTAAAAGATGTTCTTCTTCTCTCAGACAAGAAACTTCTTCTTCACCTTTCTCTTCTTCCAATTCAGGAGTAACAAGCTTCGAAGATTGAGCTTCAGATGTTCGGAACGACAGGTGTTCCGAAGGAGTTCCCTTGTATTCATCTACTTGTTTGAGGACATCTCCTGTCTCACCACTTCCTTCAGCAGCTTCTTCAACTTGTTCCACTTGCTCTTCTACCTCAGTATTCTTAGCAACATTCTCTTCTGGAGTATCAAGATTTCTTCCTGGAGTCTCAGGTAAAGATTCCAGAGAAAAAGTTCTCGGAACGGGAATGGTTGCTGAAACCATTTCGTTGAACTTTAACATTGCTTGCACAGCCTCGTCTTCTGACATTTTCTTCTTAAGTTTCTTCTCCTTTGCTTGTTTCTCGAGCTCATCAGCAGCCTTCTCTTTCAGAGCCTTAGCCTCTGCAGGATCCAATCCGAACTGCGGATCTCCTTCTTTCCTCTTCTCTTTGTCAGCTCTCCACTTCGCTGCAACCTCATCAGTATAGGTTTTCTTCTTCTTAGACGTAGGAGGTGCGAAGTGGACTTCCTTAGACTTGGGTTCCTCAGCTTCGACTACCACTTCTTTCAGATTCCTCTTCCTTACCGGCTTAGATGATTCCGGATCAGCAGATTTCGGAGTCACTTCTACTTGAGGAGATAGATCAATAAACATTCCGGACTTCTTGTCGAAAGCTACATTCATTCTCTTAAGAGTAGCATCACTGACTAGCATGATCTTGCACACCCTTGGTTTAGAACTACAAGCAACCTTGAAAGATTCTAGGCACCGAACTATGAGCTTTGACAATATTGCTGGGTACATCACGATCTGAGCTCTGAGATTCCCCTTCTTCAAATTCTCAATATTAAGAAGAATATGCTTCATCAAGTTGAACTTCCTTAGATTTATCAGGAAATCTAAGATATATATCTCACTTTTCTTCAGGCTATCCTTATCTCCTTTTCTCGGTACAATAAGCCTTTGCACCCATAACTCCAGCATCCGGATGTTTGTAGAAAGGCTTGCTATTTTTGGAGCCTTGTCATCATCCAATCCGAGAATTTCTAATGCCTTTTCCTTGTTGAAACTACCCAAAGAGTCTGGCAATACGTGAGAAATAAACTCAGCTTCACCTTCATAAGATAACCCTACCAAGCTTGCAGCCTTGGTGTAAGAAAGCTTATATGTCTTGCCATACGATTTGAAAGAAAATTTTTCTCTATTATCTTCCTCGAAGAAAACAACTGACTCATAAAACTCGACAAGCAAGTCAGAGTAGACTTCATCTTGGTTTCCGGTTTTTGATACCGCAACATCTTCCCAGCCATTCAGCTTGATATTCTTTGAAATAATAGAATCGTAGTTTCTGAAGAAATTCGGATGAACTAACCTCTCTCTGTAGACTAACCACTGAGAAATAGGCTTGGTTGAAGACATTTCTTGAGAAGCTAACTCTGCAGACATTCGGATCTGAAGTCTCTGGGAAGTTCGGTATTGAGAAGACTGAAGTTCGGAATGGCCTTAAATCAGAGAGTCAAAGCTTCAGCACGCAAAAGCTTGAAATCGATGTGGGACTCAAAAATAGGGTCCCCTTTATATAGGCAATGGGATGACGGTTCAACTTCCTCGGTTGATCTAACGGTTTAGAATGATCTGAGATCAAATCTGACGGTTGAGAGCTTGAATCCGATCTTTTTGAGGTTTTTATTAAAGTAAAGAATTAAGAAATCCAAAAACCGAAAACAAACTATAAGAAATTGCCAGCAAGTAAAATATGATTATGAAAACTTCAGTAAGGAAAACATACCTTTCAGATTAGCTTAGGAAAGTTATTCGTAATGGGTAATATAAAGACGACTACGAAAAACTCAATACAAAAAACTAAATACGAAAAACTCAATACGAAAAAGTAAATACGAAAAAGTAAATACGAAAAAGTAAATACGAAAAAGTAAATACGAAAAAGTAAATACGAAAAACAAAATACGAAAAACAAAGCTTGGTACGAAAATCTGGTTATGAAAGTCCCAGTACGAAAGTTGTCTATTCCAGAAATTTTCTATACGAATACCTTCATTCCAGAAGTATTCTGTTCGAAAATATCCATTCTGGAAAATGGTAGTTCCGAAAGTTCCATTCCGGAAATTTTCGTTCCGAAAAGTTTGAAAACAAATTTTGAAAAACTTTGTTAAACAAACAATCAAATGTACTCCCCCTATGAAAAGGAGTTTATTACTGTAAGGAGATTTTTTCAACAGAAAGTTAATTAAGGAAGATTACCTTACGGTTATCATTCCTAACTTCTGTTTAATATATTCAAATCTATCAGAAGGCAAATATTTTGTGAAAATATCAGCAAGTTGATCTTGCGTTCCGATAAACTGAAGAATAATATCTCCTTTAAGTGTGTGATCCCTAAGAAAGTGATGCCTAATATCTATGTGTTTTGCACGAGAGTGATGTGCAGGGTTTTTACTTAGGGCAATGGCACTTGTGTTATCACACAAAATTTGAGTTTTGGTAAAACTCAAGTCATAGTCTGTGAGTGTGTGTTGCATCCACAACACTTGTGCACAACAACTTCCAGCTGCTACATATTCAGCTTCAGTAGTGGAGAGTGCAACAGAATGTTGCTTCTTGCATGACCAAGAAACTAATGAATCTCCTAAGAAATGACAAGTTCCGGATGTACTCTTTCTATCCATTCTACATCCACCAAAGTCAGCATCAGAAAATCTTTTTAGAACAAAATCATTTCCAGAAGTATAAAATAATCCTAGATCCACGGTTCCCTTAAGGTAGCGAAAAATTCTTTTAACTGCCTTTAAGTGAGATTCCTTAGGATTGGATTGATATCTTGCACATAAGCATACAGAAAACATTAAGTCTGGTCGACTAGCTGTTAAGTAAAGTAGACTTCCAATCATACCTCTAAAAGATGTTTGATCTACTGGTTTCCCAGCTTCATCAAGATCTAAAGAGTTTGAGGTACCAATAGGAGTACTTATACTCTTAGTGTTGTCATAACCATACTTTTTAAGAAGATCTTTAATATACTTATGTTGAGATATGTAGGTTCCTTCTGGTTTTTGAGAAATTTGAAAACCAAGAAAAAATGTTAACTCACCCATCATACTCATTTCAAACTCAGATTTCATTAGACTAGCAAAAGAGTCAGTCAAAGATTGCTGAGTTGAACCAAATATAATGTCATAAACATAAATTTGAACAATCAAAACATTTTTCTTATCTTTATTTATAAAAAGGGTTGGATCAGCATTTCCCTTAACATAGTTATTTTGAAGCAAAAATCCAGTGAGTCTATCATACCATGCTCGTGGGGCTTGTTTAAGGCCATACAAAGCTTTGGTAAGTCTAAAAACATGATCTGGATGTTTTGTATCTTCAAAGCCAGGAGGTTGTTCAACAAAAACTTCCTCTTGAACATAACCGTTAAGAAAAGCACATTTCACATCCATTTGGAAAAGTTTGAAATTAAAGAATGCTGCAAAAGCGAGTAGAATACGGATAGATTCAAGTCTAGCTACTGGAGCATAGGTTTCTTCATAGTCTATTCCTTCTTGCTGATTATAGCCTTTAGTAACAAGTCTAGCTTTATTTCTAACAATGACTCCATTTTCATCATATTTATTTCTGAAGACCCATTTTACTCCAATAACAGAAGTTTCCTTAGGTCTTTCAACCAAGTTCCAGACTTTATTCCTTTCGAATTCATTTAGCTCATATTGCATTGCTTTGATCCAATCATCATCACCTAAAGCTTCATCAGTGCTTTTAGGCTCTAATTGGGAAAGAAATGCTAGATGTTCTACTTCATTTCTTAAGGAACTTCTAGTCCTTACAGGTTGATTTACATCACCAATGATACTATCACTGGGATGATTCTTAAGAAACACCTGATTTGGGTTTTGTAAAACCTGTTCATCAACATAGGGTAGAAAGTCTTCTGGGGTAAATGTTTCAGAAGTATCTTCTAGAACAATTTCCTTATCCGAAGGTTCTTCTATCAAAGGTTGATAATCAGTTTTTGAAAACACATCCGAGGATGTAAGTTGAGATG
Organism: Viscum album; assembly: GCA_963277665.1. Lineage (NCBI taxonomy): Eukaryota > Viridiplantae > Streptophyta > Magnoliopsida > Santalales > Viscaceae > Viscum > Viscum album. The sequence continues at coordinate 1,042,380,162 of OY728165.1, forward strand.
GTTTAAAAACAAAGGGATCTGATTCATCAAATTTTACATGTACCGTTTCCTCAACAGTACAAGTATTTTTATTAAAAACTCTATAAGCCTTAGAGGTTGTGGAATAACCTAAGAAAATTCCTTCATCAGACTTTGGTGCGAATTTATGTACGTTATCTTTAGTATTCAAAATGAATACTTTGCAACCAAAAACCTTGAAGTAGGAAAGTCTTGGTTTTCTACCATTCCATAACTCATAAGAAGTTTTATTAAGAAAAGGTCTAATCAAAACTCGATTTATAGTATAACAAGCAGTACTTACAGCTTCAGCCTAGAAATGTCTAGCAATAGAATATTCACTCAACATGGTTCTAGTTATTTCTTGAAAAATTCTATTTCTTCTTTCAACTACACCATTCTGTTGAGGAGTTCTAGGTGCTGAAAAATTGTGAGTAATACCTTTCTTACTACAAAAAGTTTCAAAATCAGAATTTTGAAATTCTCCTCGATGATCACTATGAATAGTTTTCAATGGAAGGTTTTTCTCATTTTTAACTTGGGCTCTAAAACTTTTGAAATAAGAAAAAGCTTCAGATTTCCTTGCTAGAAAATAGACCCAAGTAAATCTAGTGTAATCATCAACTAGAACAAACACATAGTATTTGCCTCCAATGCTTCCGGTTTGTGTTGGACCAAAAAGATCCATGTGCACTAACTGTAATGCATCGGTTGTTTAGACTTCACCGATTGACTTAAAACTAGATTTATGTTTCTTGCCATATTGACAAGGATCACAAACTTTAGAAGAATCAAATCTAAGCTCCGGTAGATCCTTAACAAGTTTCTTCTTAGAGAGTTTACATAGGTTTCTAAGATTACAGTGTCCTAATCTTCTATGCCATAACCAAGAATGATCTTCCATTGCACTTAGGCAAGGTAAATCTTGTCTTCTTAGGTCTTCTAAGTTTAAGGTGTAAACATTCTCTTGTCTGTTGGCTGAGAGAATAAATTCTTCCTTGGAATTGTGAACTAAGCATTTATCATTCCTAAAATTCACAAGGTAACCTTCATCACATAACTGACTTATGCTAATGAGGTTGTGCTTAAGACCTTTAACAAAAAGAACATTTTAAATCAAAGTTTTACCCAAAAGAACTATATTACCAATACCAACAATCTCTCCCTTAGCATTGTCTCCGAAAGTTACCTTTCCTCCTTTCGTTTTGATAATCTTTTCAAAAAAGCTTTTGTTACCAGTCATGTGCCGGGAACATCCACTATCCATGTACCAAATATTGTTGCTGGAACTTTCTTTATTTTCCTGAAATTAAGAACAAAGTTAGATTTTCGGAATCCAAACTTGTTTGGATCCGAGATTTCCAGACAATACAATTTTAGGTATCCACATTTTCTTAGAAAAGTAAGCTTTATGAAAACCTAAGGATTGGGTTTTGTTTAAGGAACAATTTTTTGCCCAGTGACCACCACATTGACATTTAGTGCAAAATGGGGCACTTTGAGGAACAAAATAATTGTTACTGAAAACTGGTTTTGCATGGGTATAACCAAATCCGGATTTATTTCTTAAAAGTCGTATTTGAGAATACATCTTATCAAAATTTTCCTTACCATGGGTAAAGTTTGATAAACACTTCTTTAAGGAAAAAATTTCGGACTTGAGTTTTACAACCAAGTTTTTATCCTCAAAATCATTTGTTTTGGAACTAGAGTTAGGCTCGAAAACATTTTTCTTAGAAATTACTTTTTCTAACTCTTTAGAAAGTTTATTCTTCTCAGAACTTATTTCGTTAAGATTTTTTGAAATATTTTCAAAATCAGCATTTTTCTTATCAAGATCTTTAGAAAGATCTGATATCTCTTTAGTAAGAATAGAATTCCTAGAATTTTCCTTATCAAGTTTCTTGTTGAGTTTGGAATTCTCAATCTCAAGAAGTTCATCAAATCTAGAGACTTCTTCAAAAGTAGGTAAAGTATTTTCCTCATCAGAAGATGATTCTTCATCAGAAGAGTTATAATACTTACTATCATTAGGATTTAAAGAAACATTGGTCAAAGATTCAGCATTTCGTACCTTATCCATAAGACAATGATTATCAATAGGTAATCTGGCTATAAGACCAAGATTCTTCTGTCCTGAAGATTCATATTCAGAAGAATCATCTGAAGAGTCACCACCACTGGCACTCCAGGTGTCATTAGCTTTTAGAACTTTCTTAGCTTTGGCTTTGTAATACTTCTTCCTGTTCCTTTCTGAATGTCTTTCCTTCCTTTCTTTCTTTTTGAGCATAGGACAATCTGGTCTAATATGTCCAGCTCTCTTACATTCATAACAAGTAACTTCTCCATCTTTCTTATCTTTCCTATCCTTCTTCTTATACTTGGATTGAAAGTTTCTCTGCCCAGCTATCTTGTTCATCTTTCAAGAAAGATTGGCTAATTCATTTTCTGAAACTTCACTTTCACTAGATTCGGATTGGAAAATGACTTTCTTCGATTTGGATCTGGTTACTCTCTCAGGAGTCTTAGCTTTCATCTGATTTGAAGTTGTAGTAAAAGCAACAATACCATTTCCATTCTTCTTCTTGATGTTGTCAGCATCTCTCTTCATTCTAGTCTCATGTTGTAGAAGAGTTCCAAATAATTCATCAAGAGTAATTTGAGTGACCTTCCTGTTCTCATCTATAGCTGTTCTCTTGGATTTCCATTCATTGGGCATAATATCAATTATCTTGTCCACAAGAGCTTCATCATCTAAACCTTTCTCTCCCATAGATTGTAGACTGTTGACAATAGTCATAAATATTTGTTAAACTTTACAGATAGGTTCTCCATAAAAAAAATTGAAGCCATGATATTCAGCTCTAAGCATAGCTCTCCTAGTCTCAATCAGCTTAGAAGTCCCAAAGTGTGTAACCTCTAACTTCTTCCATATACAGTTAGCTGCTTCACAAGAAGAAATTTGGATATATATATTTCTAGTCATTGAACATAGTAAAGTATTGCGTACCTTATAGTTGAGTTGATATTCTTGCTTTTCCTGGTTATTAAAGGTTCTGACTTCCTTGTCAGGAATTTTATAATCACCAGTAAGCATCACAAAGTTGTCTACTCCAGTATTGATAACAAATGTCTCCATACGATCTCTCCAGTATTCATAATCATTACCATCGAAGATTGGTGGTCTTGTAGGATTCAGATTGTCAATACATCCAACATTAATTCCTGCCATACAAAGAATAACTTGGATACAAACTTGTTAGTAGCTTAGAATCGTAATCACAAGGTTCGGAATGGGAAAAGTTCGGAATGGATAATCCGGAATGACAAAGTTCGGAATAGAAAAGTGAGCAAGAAAAACTTGTATGTGAGTACAAGTATTTCAGTAACCTTGGCTCTGATACCAAATGTAAGAATGGTATAGAGTAAGAGGTTTCCAACCTCCGATACCAATTGTAGGATCGAAATATAATATGAGATGCTCAATATACAAGAGGGGGGTGAATTGTATACTTTAAAAATTCCTTTGGAACATTTAAAGTTAGTTAAGAATAACTAAAGTTTCCTTAAGAAAAGGAAAGGACTAAGTTTAACAAAGTTAAACTAAGTAGATTCACAACACCTCTATCACCGAACTAAACTTGGAAAGAGATTCCAAAAGTAGATTCTGGAAATATGATTCCGGAAATTGAAACTTAACAAAAGTTACAATATGAGATTCTACCTTAAAGCGTATAGAATCTAAACTAATCAGAGTAAGTAAGGAAGTATAAGAAAGTTATACTTTCCTTAAGATACAAATTTCAGCGGAATAAAGACAAGTAGTAAAACTACTAGTAACAAGATAATAGTCTTTTAACCCAAATAGAAGGGTATCCAACAACCTTGGATAAAGGTCCCTTGATTTATACTTTCAAGCAAGTCTGTCTTACCCACACCAGGGTAAGCCCTCGATATGAAAATCGGAGTCTCTGTCTTGCTATCCCTGCAAGCCCTCAACTTCAAGGTAGTTGGTAACCTCTATCTTTCTCAGCAAGAAAGCCCTTGATCTTTAAGGTAGTCGGCACCTCTGTCTTTCTCAGCAAGAAAGCCCTCGATATTTAAGGTAGTCGGCACCTCTGTCTTCTTATCCCTGGAATCCCTCGAATGTAATCACCAACATTCGGAATCGCACGAAGCTTTGAGAGTTAATAAGAGACTCTCTCTCTAGAAATCACTTCAACAGCATGTAAGCACTTTTTCAACAATCAGCTATTAGCCATCAGCCCTGAGCTATTTCAAATGAGCTCCTATTTATAGGTAAGGTCGGCTCCTCTCCAACGGTCATATTTTCCTTAAAGTTCGGAGGGACCTGTACACGTGTCACTTAGACAACGGTTAGTTTATAACAAAATGGACGACATCGTTTTATAACAAAACAAGTGTAACAGAATGTACGACATCGTTTTAAACTCTAACATAAAGGTTCGGAATAGAAATTTCGGAGTGATAGTTCGGAGTGAATAAATTCAGAGTGTATAAAACAATGATAATCAGATTCTGTTTAATAGGTGAATTCGGAATGAGAATTCGGAATAGGAATTCGTCATCAGAAATCATAATGAGAATTGGTCATTGGAATTCGTAATGAGAATTCATCATCAGAATTCGTAATGAGAATTCGTCATCAGAATTCGTAATGAGAATTCATCATCAGAATTCGTAATGAGAATTTATCATCAGAATTCGTAATGAGAATTCATCATCAGAATTCGTAATGAGAATTCGTCATCAGAATTCGTAATGAGAATTCTTTATCAGAATTCGTAATGAGAATTCGGAATGAGATTTCTTCATTAGAATTCATAATGAGAATTCTTCTTCAGAATTCGTAATGAGAATTCGGAATGGGATTTCTTCATTAGAATTCGTAATGAGAATTCTTCTTCAGAATTCGTATCCTGAATCTGGAATAGAACATAGTCATAATTCATATCCGGAATTCGGAATGAAACTTCCTTATAGTTCTTGTCCAGAACCGAATCCTAAAACAGAATGCTTTTATATCAAAGTTTTAATGACTCCGAGAAAATGAATCTGAAACTTATACTTAAGAAAAATATGAATGAAAATATGATAAGGATAATTTTTCTTATAAAAGCGATTTTCCTTAAGAAGGAAATTTTCCTTATAAAATCAATTTTCCTTAAGAAATCATTTTTCCTTACAAAAGCGATTTTCCTTAAGAAATCATTTTTCCTTATAAAAGCAATTTTCCTTAAAGATAAGGTGTTTGTGATTTTCAAAACAAGAAGGAATGGAAAAGTCATAAGGAAAACCTTATTGACTCAACAGGCTTCAGGTCTAGCTACTAGTGAAATGGTCTCTTCATAGTCAATTCCTTCTTCTTGAATGTAGTCTTTTGAAACCAATCTATCCTTATTTCTAACTATGTTACCATCTTTATCTACTTTATTTCTAAACACCCACTTAGTCCCTATGGTTAATGTGTCTTTGGGTCTTTCAACAAGTTTCCAAACATTTTTCCATTCAAATTGATAAAGTTCTTCTTGCATATCCATTACACAAAATTCATCATTGATAGCATCATTAATGTTTTTTTGTTCAAGTTGTGATAAGAAAACTTGATGTTCAATCTGATTTCTAAGAGAAGCTCTAGTTTGAGTTCCTTTGACTAAGTATCCAACAACAGCATCTAAGAGATGGTTCTTAAGAGTTCTAATAGCTCTAGAAAATGATGGAATATTAATTTCAGGTTCTTCAGCAGGGTCAAGTTCATTGTGACTTGAGTCTAAGTAATTTCCATAACTTGAAGTTTTCACAGATTCCTTAATAGGATGGTTAGAGGATTTTGAATTAATGTTCAAATTTGATACATCATCCTCCAGGTTCTGTAGAGTGGTCTTAGGCTCGTGTGGATATGTTTCATCAAATTTAATATGAATAGATTCTTCCACACATTTAGTTATCTTATTAAACACTCTATAGGATTTACTAGATATGAAATATCCTAAAAATATTCATGCATCACCCTTGAATTCAAATTTTTCAAGATTGTCCTGAGTATTAAGGATATAGACTTTGCAACCAAAAAATTTGAAGTAGATAACTATGGGTTTTATATTGTTCCACAACTCATAAGGGGTTTTCTTAAGAACGGGTCTAATCAATACTCTATTGGTTATGTATAATGTTGTATTTATAGCTTCATCTCAAAAATATATAGGTAGGTCATACTCACTAAGCATGGTTCTAGCAATCTCTTGTAGGGTTATATTTCTTCTTTCTACAACTCCATTTTGTTGAGGTGTTCTAGGGGAAGAGAAATCATGACTATATCCATTTTCTGAGCAAAAGGATTCAAGCTCTTGGTTTTATAACTCACGGCTATGATCACTTCTCAAGGTCATAATTTTAAGTCCACTAAGATTTTCTAAAGACTTGGAGAATTTAATGAAGTAATAATATGCTTCATTTTTGTGATCTAGAAAGTATACCCAAGTGTATCTAGAAAAATAATCTACTAGAACATAAACACTGTGATTCAAATTTAAACTAGAAACTCTAGATGGTCCAAACAAATCCATGTGAACCAGTTCAAGAGGTTGATAAGTTGACACTTATTTCTTTGATTTGAAGTAAACTTTGTGTTGCTTGCCCTTTTGACAGAGATTACACACTTTACCATTTGGAAACTCAAGTTTGGGTAGGCCTTTTACTATGCTTTTTCTAGTTAGCTTTCTAAGGGAGTGAATATTAAAGTGTCCTAGTATCCTATTCCAAATCCAAGACTCTTTATAAAATACACTTATATATGAATCATTTTGATAAGCTAAAGAATCTAAGTTAAGAGAATAAACATTTTCATTTCTTAATGCAAAAAAACACTAATTCATCTTTAGAATTAAAAACATTTCAAGAATAATTTTCAAATTTACCCTAAAATCCATCATCACATAATTGTGAGATACTAATAATATTATATTTCAAACCATCAAAAAACAATACTTTGGAAATTAAAACTGAGTTAGAGTTACTAATTTGGACAAGGCCAATGATTTTTCCTTTGGAATTGTCATAGAAGGTGACATGTCCTCCATCAATTTTTATTAAGTTCTTGAAGCATGAGTAGTGTCCTGTCATGTGTATTGAACACTGATTATCTAAGTACCATAAACTTTTATAGGAACTCTTTAAGCAACTTTCCTAAAAAATGATCAAGTAAAAACATATTTTGGTACCCATACTTGTTTGGGTCCAGTAACATTAGTGATAAGTGCTTTAGGAACCCATATCTACCTCATAGGTTTTATATAATCATTATGAAAGGTATTTGAAAAATAAACTTGATTTGGTCCAGAAAAACTTAAAACAGTAGAGTGTGTATCATAACTTGAACTATTTGATTTGTTCCCAGAACTAGGAGTAAAGCTGTATTCCCAATATTTAGAAACAAAGTTTGTTCATCCAAAAAAATTTTTTACAAATTGATAGCCAATTCCTGTAGTATATTTAGGATCAATTTGTTTACCTATAATTTGAGTAAGAGTATTTTTTCCATTAGTAAACTTTTCTAAGTCTTTCTTCAATTGCTCATTAGACATTTTTAATTCATTGTTCTCCTTAAGCAGTTGAGAACTTTTCTCTTCTTTAGTTGTGAGTTCAGATTTAACAATCATAGTAAGAGCATGTTGTTTCTTCAAAGATTTATATTTATCTTTTAGTTCATTGCATGTTTCTTCAAGCACATTTCAATATTCAAAAATTTCTTCATTAGACATATTTTCAAGGTCACTCTTATCTCTAGAATAGTATGAATTATGTACAGGGGATTCCAGTGTTACCTCAGATGTGTTTTTCATAAAACACATACTGGATTTTCTATCATGTTCATCATGTGAAGATTCTGAGTCACTTGAACTATCCTCATAAACACTCAAGGTTGCTTTCATTGCCTTTTTATAATTTTTTTCTTTTTCCTCATATTTCTTTGTTTTTTACTTGAGCTTTGTATAGTCAACCTTGATATGTCCTTTGTGCTTACATTTATAGAAGACAATCTCATCAGTCTTGTCACCTCTTTTCCAATCTTTCTTTCAACTTCCTTTTTGATCATATTTGACCTTGAAGTTAGGCTTTCTAAAAAAGTTCTTCTTCTTGTAAAATCTATTGAATATTCTGGATAATTGAGTCATCTCCTCATCACTATCAAGTGATGACTATTCACTACTAGAACTCTCTACAGAAGCTTCCAATTTCTCTTTGTCTTTGTGTTTAGAGGTGGTGGTTTTGAATGCAATTGATTTTCGTTTGGGTTCATCCTCCTACTCCTTATTGAATTTCATCTTCTCTTCATACATCATTAGTTTTCCAATGAGTTATTTTACAGGTAGCTTGCTGATGTCACATGATTCTCTAATAGATACAGAGGTTCCTCTCCATCTATCAGGTAGACATCTAAGAATTCTCATAATCTGTTCCATGGCAGTGACTTCTCATCCAAGAGAAATCACTATGTTGACAATTTTGTTGAACATGATATACATGAAAGAAATAGTCTCATCATGTTTCATTTTAATGTTATCATATTTGATAGTATAAGTATTAATTCTCATCTCTTTCACACTATAAGTTACTTCATGTGAAACATACAAGGTATCCCAAATTTCATGGGCAGTTTTACAAGTAGAAATTATATTAATTTCATCACCTCCTAAGGAGTAGTATAAAACATTTATATCCTTGCAATTGTTATTGTAGGCTATTTTGGTAGGTTCATCCCAAGTGATTCTATCAGTAGCAAGAATCTTATATTCATCTATAATGGATGACCAAATTTCAAAACCCATACTTTCTAAATGAATTTTCATTTTGATTTTCCATTGAGAATAATTGGTTCCTTAAAGAATGGTGGTATGTTAGTTGTAGCACCTTCTAATCTATTATCCATAATAAAGAAATACTTTTAAAGAGCTAGAAATTCATAATTAACATAAATTTATAGATCTTTAAAGTAAAACTACAATCACAGTTGAATAAGGTAAAAAACAAAGTCTTAATAGGATTAACAAACAAGCATCTGATACTAAATATTGGTCGGAGTAGATTATTCAAGAGGGGGGGTTAATTGAGTATCTATTTAAAATTTCTATTTAAAAAGTATTCCAAAAAGGTTTCCCCAATAAAGTTAACTACAACCCCGTTAATCAAGGTTATACTTTTATGAAAGTTTGACTATTTAAATAACTTCTTAGAAGATTTATTAATTCTCAGTAATATTAATATTGGTTATTAACATTACTTTTGAAGCTATTCTAATAAGGCAATAAAATTATAACTTCTTTCCAAGATAAACTATCAATGTAAATTTAGTGATTTCTCGATTATATAGTAAATAGAGAAGACTAAATTAAGCATCACGGTGGATATAAAACAAGTGGTTCAGTCTCAAGCCAATACCTAATCCACTCCACTTGGTGATCACATGACACCAAGCAGTTTATATAGATAAAATTGATTCACACCCTGGATCAGGGTTGACAATAGTACACAGGACTGTCCGGGTCATACGACCTCTTCTATAGTTCTTCTTGGGTATAAACTACCTGGGATCACAGGGACCTATTCCACACTTATCTATGGGTATACACAAGTGTAAAAAGATGTTTGAGAAAGTATATCTTGTATCCTTCAGTTTAATGTAGGAGACAGAGTGTGTTTTTATACATACACACACACTTCTCGAAAGATAATAAAATGATACACAACATAACAGAAATTATGAGACAAGGTTAGAACTACTTTAGATGGTTGTCTATTTAGATCTAGATTTCTAGGATGAATCATATGAAAAAATTTATTCCTCTTGTGGATAACAGAGTATCGCAAGTCAGCTAAATATGGCATGTGTTCTTCATAGTGTTTGATAATGTGAAGATGTCCTCGACTCTGGGATTCAAGTATTCTTTGTGTGTTCTTCAAGAATTTTAAGTTTCGTGTCTTGGTTATTTTCTCAGGTAAGATCGTGTGTTCTTCTTGGTATTTAGCTCTCTGTATCTATTATTTCTGGGCCTCTCTTCTCTTTTATTCTTGAAGTGCATGTGTTGGAGCCAACAAGATTCATGTATTCTGCACCTCGTACCTCATACTGTCATGTGACATGTCTACAAAGAAACATTAATTATTTCAATGCATTTAAACTCTTCAAATATGACCGTTAGGGATTAAATTGAAAAAAAATGAAAAAACAGATTAAGAAACGGTGTCACAGTTAGTTAGGAAATGGTGTCTCCATGAAGTAGTGTCTTATGGTCACGGTGTCTGGTCATGGTGTCTGGTTCACGGTGTCCGGTTCATGGTGTCTGGTTCATGGTGTATGGTTCATGGTGTTTGGTTCATGGTGTCTGGTCATAGTGTCTGGTTCATGGTGTTTGGTTCATGATTTCTGGTTCACGGTGTCTGGTTCACGGTGTCTAGTCACGGTGTCTGGTTCACTTTTCTAGAAAAACATAACTGGTGGCAGATTCATGGTGTCTCAGACTTAGCCAAATATCTGTATTCAGACGTAAGTAGTGATATTCATATAATGGATTATACTTAATCATTTATCAAAGACATCATTATAAATTAAATCAAATATATTGTATAGTAATCAGACTAAATGTATAGCAATTAAGATCTTGGATAGCTTTACTTAAATCATAAAGATATTAATCTTTTGTATATGATTTGAGACAGATTACAAGATTACCAGGATTTACAGAATATATATGATTTGTGATTATTAAAGCATTATTGATACATGAGGAGTCCAACATAAGGAAACTAAATTCATTTTCTCAGTCACTAAAATACAAAACTCCCTCTGAACCCAAATTCATTGGATGCTTATCAAGCCTTCTACAATATTTTAGAAAATTGTTAGAAAAACATAATCACCAATCATTGTACATTCAGTATACTAAAACATTATAAATCAAGAAAAATAATAATTTTTAACAGATTGATGACAAAAAAATCTACATCTAGAAAACTATATCATTGAATATTAAAAAAATGAATCTTTTTCAATCTATAAAACAAAACCATTGAAATTTCAGAAAACGCAAACTCTATACGTTTGAAAAAATTTACTTTTATGAAAAAAGTTGTGTTTATAAAAATAAAATGTTGTACTTTCATAAGAATAAACTTCTTTGAAGAAAAGTGTGTTCGGAAAATTGAAACTTTCTACTTATAGAACAATCAACTTTTCTGAGAAAATGTGTGTCTGGAAAACTGAAACATTATTCATTCAGAAAACCATGACTTTTTATATCTGGAGAATATTCTCCATCAGATCATATATTTCATGAAAATTCTATATCCTATTATATTTTCTATCCAATCATATTATTCATATGATTTTATTATTAATCCACTAGAAAAAGGTTTGCCCGATTACAAAATTCCATTTGTTTACAAATTTATATCTAGTTAGAAAAGTTTATTCAACTAAAAATTTCCATCTAACTATAAAATTTCTTCCCATTAAAAATGTTCATCTGATTAAAAAGTCTATCTGATTACAAAATTCTTTCCCATTATAAAATTATAACTTATTATAATTTTCAATCCAATTAAAAATATCAATGTAATTACAAAATTTGGTCTGATTATAAAATCCCATCAGATTAAAAAAATTGATTATAAATGCTTATCTGATCTGAAAATTATAATGCTTGAAATTCTAAAACATCTTCAAAAACAATTTCTAAAATGTTTTTTTGTAAAATGTTCATCTGAATCGTTGTTCATCTGATAAATAAGTACCAAATTTCTAAAAAATCATTCATTAATATGAACTTTGAATCTCTAGAAATATGTACTTCACTTTTCTACTACTATATTTAACTTTTTTCATGACTTAATCATGATGTTTTAGGAACATGAAATGACATCATAGAATAGTCTGACTTTATTTGAATGTTTCGTAAAAAAGTAAACGTTCTAACTACCATAATTTCTTATTTTATTTATCTCAAAAACATTTTTATTGTTTAGAATTTATAAAATTCGTCATCTCAACATCTTTCTATAATTCATACATTCTATTGTTCTTTATATCATCAAATTTATTAACTTCCATACATTGTAACATTATTCATCTAAAAAATATTCTTAAGATTCATACATTCTGACTTTTTCTCTTTTCTTCATCCATTTAACTTTTTGACATTTTTCTTATCCAAAATATACTAACATTCTATAATTTCTTACATTCTTTATCTATAGAATATTCCATCTTTATACATTTACAGAACATTCAGAATTTCTAGATATATATAACATTCTAACATTCTACATCTATATAAATTTATTACTTTCTAAACCTACAGAGCTTTCATAATGTCTATATATATAGAACACTCTCAATGTATATATATTGAAATATATAAAATTCTACATATGCATAACATTCTTACTTTCTATATCTTCTAAACATTATGAAGTTCTATCTTTTTTTACTTTCTAACTTACTTCCTCCTCAGTAAGTTTATAATAAATTTTTCTTAACTTCTAGCAAATCTCCTTTTTCAATTTTCAGAAAACAATTTTTATCAAAAGTTAGTTATCAATAGGTGAAAAACATTGTTATCAAAACCTTGCAATATATCTTTATAGATGATACTACTATTATATACCTCGAAACACATACATGTTTTTTGGTGTATCAAGTTCTTTTTTTAGGTTAATTCATCCACCTTTATGAATAATACGATACCAAAATCATCATATTCACCATTAATGATAATATTGAAATGGATACCCATCATATATGATATAATTTAGTAATAAAATTCATGAACATGGATTTGAATGTTGATAGAAAAATTAATTTTTAATATTATTTCACACATTATTATTAGTAAATTACATGAAAAATAATCATTACAGATTACATTCTCCTCAACCATACCCATACATATAATCAAATTTATAGGGGAATATATAAATAATTGTATTATAATGATTCCACTACCTTGACAAATCATATAATGATAAACATTATATCAAATAATAGAGATCGAAATTATATTTACGATAGAAGTACAAAATAAACAAAATTATCCACATCTCATGTTGAAAATGATCAATAACTAACTTATATATATGTAATGAATGATTATAAATGAAGAGTGAGAAATTAATTAAATATGAATATGGTGATTAGATATTTTTATAATAATGTTATTTTTATTATAATTTGGATTAAACAATCAATGTGAAATATGGAGTAAAGGTAATTTTTTCTCATTTTAATTTTATCTCATTATGATATTCTTTATATTCACTTCCTTCATTATTTATCTGATTTACATAGAACCATACGAAATTATTATTCAATATTTATCAACTAATTCTTGGTATTTATATAGATAAATCATTTTATTTCTTTAAATTCATTTTGATTCAAATGTTACCAATGTTTTAAGTGGTTTCCTTACAATATCACTTTGAATCTGAAATTGGTAAGGATTTCATCTATAGAAAGTGTATGATATTTCACTATAATAAAAACTCTATTTTTATCCCTTATAATTTTTTATGTGTTCAGTATATACTATGATCATTTTAATTCACATGCACCCAAAATTTTTACAAAGTGATGATTGTAATAGAAACCTACCATATCTATTCTTTTTGGGTAGAAATATTTCTTCTCAATGTCCATATTCTTTATTCTAATTAAATGGTGTCAATATATCTAATTTATTGAATCCATCAATACTGCCCTTAATTAATTAATATAACATAAAGAACCATTATTTACTTTAGAATGATGGAAATATGGATCTATAAGGGGTTATGTTCACCAATGAAAAAATAAATGGATTTAGTGTGAATATTTGTATAAAATTATTATTCCAATAATGGAAATGAATTGGATTAAGAGTTATATATGAGTATAATTATCAGAAAAATTAAATCCTTCTATAATGGCCCACCAACAATTATTTTTTAGACCAATATCTATCATTTAATACAAATATTCTTAGTAAAGTTGAATTTAAAATATTTTTCATTAGAAAAATATAATTTCCATGTCAACAACACAAGAAAACACATGTCCCTCATCGTAATTCACCAGATAAAAATAATAAATAATTTTAGTCAGATAATAATGTATTTTAAATAATGTATCCTATTTTTAGCACTTTTTCTGAAGAGTATGTATAAAATGTTTACCACCCCTTGGAAAATAAAACAATTCAAAAAAACCATTGTATCATAATTTCATTAAGGGAAACCATATATGATATATTATATTTTTCACTCATGAGATGTTTTTTTAATTTAATTAACTTAAAATACCCTTAATAATCCATCTAACTATAAATTTCACAAAAAAATGAACATGAGGATAAACACCACAATCTAAATTTAACAAACCATCAGATAATTACTTTATAGTAAAAACTTTTGATAACATACAATTTTACACTATTCGAATTTTTGGGATTCTCGAACCATCAATCACTAGAAGAAAACCAAATTTTTATTACAAAATAGAATAAATCTTTATAGTTTATTAAAAAAATAGAATCACTAATAATTTATGAACTAAAATATTAATGTAAAATCTAACATAAGAATTCTCATTAGATCAATACCCTCATAGACTCAAGAAAAATAAAAATCCTAAAAATTATCACAGATACACATAAATACATGAAAAAAAGTAATGTTAATAAGAAAAAAATATTTTCTTTAATTTATTCATATATAAATGGGAGGACATTTTTTATTTATTTATTTCATAGAAGATCCTCTATTAAAATCAATTTAATTTTAAAAAAAATATTAGATATATCATTTTAATTTTTTCACATTTAGATGTTGTCAAACCCTACAATTATATAGATTCACTACTATTCAATTATTTCCCCAACATATAATATTTACTATGGACCCAATATTTCTCTTAAAAACATCTAAATTCCTATAATGAGAACTTCCACAACTAATTTCATTCAATAAATATTTATATTATTCTCACACATTCCTCAGATGATTCATACATAGCCTTTAGAAATTATATAATTACTCTGACATGATCCCAAGTAAAAAATAGTATAATATCATCATATTCATTCACACAAGATAGAAAACATCAACATATCCATCATAATAATATGGCCACCTATGATATTTATTCCTGAATGTGTCATTCCTACCATCCTACCTTATACTTCTCTTCATCTTATGTGAGCCTTCATCAAACTAAGACATATATTTTTTACTTATTCCTTCCTATAGTTAGGGATGGGAACATGAACATAGATATGTCATTTTTTGAAAATATCCAATGTATGATTTCATTCAAGGAATCATTATTCATTAACAATTCTTAAAACAACTTTTACCCCAACTCGAAAAATAATACTTACTAACTCCATTCTAACAATTGGTTACCCAAGTCTCATTGAGGAATAATTATACATCATGCTTCATTATAATTTGACTTTAGTAAATAGGTCTTCAAGATCCTAAATTCTTATAATATTATAAAACACTAGTAATACACCATTAAAACTCCTTTAATTTAAAATGATATTTCATCTCAATTTTCATTACCTATGAGGGAAAAAACAACATTATTATAAATTTCAATTATATTTATACTATCATAGATCATCGACACACTTTTTAATATCTTTTATATTAAAATAATTAATTATTTATATAGATTAATTACTTCTGTACTTCTATGAGAACTACATAATCATTATTTATTTTAGATAATGTAACAATATGATGCAACCTCTGCATAAATCTCATTACATCCCCTCTGATGGTAAAATCAAAACATATGGTGTTATTAATTTTATCTATATATATTCTAAGGTATAAAAAACTTAACCATGAAACTGGACATCCCTTCGAAAAATAAATGGAACTTCATTCATACTATTGAGATATTGAAGAATCATCTTCAATGGTACCCAATTTTCCTTTATCAATGTTGTTTTAAACCAATTATAAACCCCCACTACATATTAAAGTTATGAAATTGTACTAAAAAAGGAATTCACTAATATTATGAAAAATGGTGAAAATTTTACTTTTTCCATATGATTTGAATCATAATTTACTTTTTGTTCTTTATCATGGAATAACATTGTGTGTCCAACCAATGGGGCTGATACTAGTTTGCATATAGTCATTCCAAATCATTCTATGGACTTAAAAATACATTAATGTGGTAAAATAAATAATGATATAATCATCCAATATCTCTTAAAATTCATGTCTAAAAATATTCATCACTTATAAAAAAAATTGGCACCAAATGAGGTAAGACATTGAATTTTTCTAAAAGCACTTGAACTGACATCAATTAGATAATGAAAGTATAGATATAATAGAATAATTTCATTCAATATATTTAAAAATCAAATGGGATATCCATGTTATCCATTATTTCATACACAACATAGATTTTAGAATCCATAAAAAATGTTTCCCTCTCATTAGATAATATTATGGATTGTAATTAGCACTAACCATGAAATGAATTCTTGATCCTAATCACATAACTATTGATCATTGAATCATTTGTTTTCTGCTCCCCCATGTTAATGGATAAATATTCAAATTATGAGTAGATTCATATGGCTAATGACAAGTAGTAGGAACCCTCTTTTAGGGAACACCAATTTTTATACTACTATCTTGGAATAAACATTTCATGAAAATCAATGGTTCGACATATAAATTTTCCAAGAAATCTATTTTTAAGCCCCACTAAGGAAAAATTATGGATTTATTTTTTGATGAATTGTTTATAAAATATAAAAAATGATAATTTTATTGATCATGAGAGAGGTTTCTATAAATTGTGGCAACACAACATGAAGATGAGGCCATAAAAATATGATTTTGGGGTGATGTTTTGGAAATTTCATTGTATTATGGTGCACCATAATAGAACTAGAAGCCTCACTAACATGAAATTAGGAAAATTTTCATGGTGATGTTATGAAAATTTCATATTCAACCTATCTAGTATGTTTTTACCCTTCACAATGTTGATTTAAAAGGCTTTCACTTATAAGTAGGATAAATATTGTTAAAGATAATTTTAAAACATATGGAAGTATCTTTTAATTATTCTTAAATTAATTACATATATGGATGGAAAGATACTCATACTATATATGAAATCCATGTAATAGTCTTCTGGAACCTTTATTTCTTAGAAGAATGGCCCAATATTGAAAAATCTCTTATATTATCTTAGCATGACACTGTTAGATACTACAACCCAATATTCTGATAATATGAACTATTTTTTGTTGTTAATCTTAGAATAAAATAAATTGATACACTTATTACATCATAATGGGACCCACATAGTCACTGGAATTGATGTGATTTAATATATCATCTATTTTACAATGCTAATTGAATGTGTGGTATAATGTATAGTTATTTTCAATGGTTTTTTATTCAATTTATATCTCAATAGTTTAACAATACATTGATATATTTCATCATTACACAACCAGTTCTAGATTAGTCACTAATAAACACATATCTTCCTAATAAATAATTATTCACAATCCCTAATATCCTCTAGTTATGAGTGATGTACATTGATTGGGTTTCAAGGTTCCCTATATAAAATAATGAAAGAAAACCTGCAGAATATTATGGTTTTTTGGGGTATTGTTCATAAATACCAAATAAAACAATTTCTTCTATAATCCATCCTTCTATCATAAGGATGAACTAACAATTTATTGCAATAACAATCCCATATTCCAGTCTTTGATATAGCTCTGTAAATACTTGTGGCCCAATTAAATGCTATAGGTTACCCTGAAATTCTAATAAACAAGATCAATGTTGAATATACCATTAAAAATGAGAAATTGTTACATTTTATTGATTATGTATGAGGGTTGATTATAGAATTCACCTTAAATCAAACACTATTTGAACATTTATATTTACAGAACACCCAAACTGATGTGTTTTCTAATGCATCCAAAAATCTAGAATATCATAATCATAATGGTACAATTATTTAAATCACACATCATAGTGTGGTTTTCATATTATTTTGGATAAATGTATACTTTTTTAGTGAGATTATCGCCACCATGGTTCTAAGAGATCTGTTATCCTCTCTAATCAACCCCATTTTCATATAAAATTCTCCCTTAATAGACAATCTTTATAATTGAATTATTTAATCAAAATGATCAAAAAAGGACTAGATATTATATTTGGTAGTAAATTTCACTATCTATGTGAGCTTGGAATCCCCTTGAGCCTTTAAATGATAAATAATTAATATATTCCTCTATACAAAAATTGAAGGTGGATAAATTATAACTTTTATTAAGGAATTACATATCATCACCAATGGAATGCATATGTAAGGTACTAATCTATCTCATTAAATTAATAGGCCTTCATATTTCATCCCATAAATGAAATGAAATTTCATATATTTCACTAAGTGTGCCTTTCATACAAGAAAAATGATCATTTCAACATAAAAAACTAAACCTATTACATATAACCAAATATTCATTCAGTTTTTTATCAATTGAATATATTCAATGAGGCCATATCACCAAGCTATAGTCAGTAAATTCAAGTATATCTTAAATAAAACTAACATCTTATATAAATATAATGAGGATATATTTCTCAAGTAGATTTGTAAAAATCACGTCATCAACATCATGAAAAAAAATATTATAAAAAATGGTTTTATCATATTATATTGACATAAAATGACACCAATTTATTTTATTATAATTTTAAAATAGTGAAGTGACACTATAATATATAGTTCTTCCACTCATCCTAAAACTATTAATTAGAGAACATATAGATAAGGAACTTAAACAAGTACTTATTTAATATCATTCATTAGATAGTCTGTTGTGTCATTATTTCCTCACTAGACAGTCATGTGTATTATTTTTTGGCTTCTCATTCCAGAAATCATACTACTAAATAATTTACCCCTTTATTTTCCTATATAAGATTCAAGGTTGATCGAACCCAATTATGTTTAGTATCTCTCAATTTACATATCTATCTGTAGTGAGCTTTTTAATGATGATAAGTCCTATAAATGAAAAAATAAATTTATAATATCTTCATAAGAATTGGTTTCACACATTACACAACTTATAAATTTATCATAGAAGGGTTGTGAAAGTATTAAATATGAAATTTTCCTCTAGTAATTAATATAATGAGAACATAGACCAGATTTAGGATCCCAAAAAAAACTAGGAAGAATCCTCCAATGATCAAAATAATGGGGAATGGATATTAGCCTAAAAATAGTACTAACTATAATATAGACCACCCACTGATCCTGTTTGATAGAGAGTATATCACACCCACCCCCAAACATATGGTTTCTGGTGAAATATTTTTTAAAATTTTACATTGATTTTGTAAAATTATGGATGTATGACATTAAAATTAATAGAGAATATGTAATTATAATAGGACACAAGACTATATGATTCCTTATTACTGCATGATTTTAAACTATATGGCTTGTGACATCTATCTTGGTATTGAAAATACATAGAATGATATTCCATATTGGATGAAATTTAATTTCTTATAAGACATCCATCTCACATTATATGAACCATTATGGTATCTAAATCCTTCACTTATGTAATTGAACAATATGAAACATTGTTTATTCATCATGACCTCATTATAGCATAGAACAATAAATTCTAAAGGACATGGATTCTTTAATTATAAGTTAGATATATCTGTGAATCATCAATTTATTAATTTGTATCCCCAAATTTTTGATAACAACACATTAATCATATCAATAAAAAAAATACCCATATTAATTTGGTTTTATCTTCATTGAGGAAACCCCAAGGATACTTAACAAGGATTATTCATAGGAATGGTAAAAAAATTCCCCTCCAATACTATTACAAGAAAATTAAATAGTTATATATATTTTATTGTGGGATACTTAGTGATTCATTGATCTCATATATCATTTCTACTCAAAAATTCAAACAAAATTCTCTACTTTATGTAAGTGTTATTGTCCACTCATTTTGATCGGGTTTCTGTTTATGTGTTTGAAAAAATTATGAAAACATTTTTCATATGATAAACATATGTAAAGAACATTTATAATTTACATCCTTAGTATGAGATGTTAAAATAAATTTCTCTATTATTTATAGCATGACTGGAAACTATATATAATGTATATCATAGTCACATGATGTTAAACTGCGGATAATAATTTATTTTTCTCTGGATTTAAAACTACATGACAAAATATTTCTTATGTGACGTAATACTGGATAATGTCTATTCAAAATCCCAATAGGTGTATGATCTCATATGGTGTTAGTAATTTTATTATTACCTCCTATTTCTCGAACTGGGCCTAAATCACATGACATTAGAGGACATTGTTGATTTATCAGATTAGAATAATTGAAATGCATAATGTTCAATGGAATGAAATACTTTCTTGGCTGTGTGATAAAAACTAAATGAAAGACTTTTCACTATACAAAATATTTATGAATGTTGGCAGGGGTATGCCTGACATATATTTCTTTCATTAGAGAAAAATATGTGTTTGAGTTCTTAGTGAATGTTCCCTTCCCACATATGTATGTCATCATTGAGATAAAATGTCCATTATTTAAACTATGTGTGTTTTGATTACTGCTATTGTTGGATTCATAGTGATTCCAAGATCTCCTATCATGGTCCCAGCCCTGAATTAAAAAAAAATTGTTTATCAACCTAGTAATTGAGCCTCTCAATTCATTATAGGTGTTCCCGAAATGGATTGGCACTGAGATGATGTTTTTTAATTTTAAAATGGGCATGATTTTCATAAAACATTCAATTATTTATTTTAAATCATATAAAAATAAATAAAATAGTCTTTTCAATAATTTCATATGAAATTTAACTATATAAAATGTGGTCAATATTACATGACTCAAAATTTTATTAGGGGTCCATCATTTGAGAACCAAAATCCATTATGTATAAGTAATATATATGTAAGGATATTTATCAACTAGTTTATTAACCATAATACTATGATAGTAAAAAAATATTCATTCACTCATATATAAGAGCCTGATCTAAATTGGGATCATTTATAAAAATTCCTCAGGTGCATAAGAAAAATTTGTATGAAAAATCATTTATTTGGAGTACATATTAAGGATTCATTTCAGGTGTTTTAGGATATGTAGTTATTCTGAAATATATTATTGTATAATTATATAATAATCATAATTACTCTCAATACCACTTGACATGATTGGTAGAACCATGTAGGATTTCTAGGTGTATGACTAATATATCTCTATTATCTCTAAAAATGAGTATAATAACCTGATCATACTCATCCTCATAGTACTATATTAAACTACATATCCATTATCATAATTGTATAATTGTTAAATGAAGAAAACATTAGTTATTTTTACATGATGTTTAATTGTGTGATATAAAATATTTATATATAGAATATATAAAAGTTATTAGGTTGGACTATTTGTGTCACCTCTTTCACAAAAAGAAGATACAAATCTGTGTAAGAGTTCTTAGTGAATTGAATATTTTCACTTATACTAAATTTCCATACAAATATTTTCATAATTTGTTTCTTGATTCCCATGTTTGAAGATTCATAGTGATTGTAATATCTCATTTCCTAGGAAAATTCATAAACTTTCGTGTATCTGACTACCTCACTATGTTTGGTACCCATATTCATGTATAGTTTTCCAAAAAAATACCAAACTAAGATAGATAAATTTGATCAACATATGAGTTGGATACATTTATAATCCCTATAAAGTGAATTTATATCCAAAAAAATTATATGTCAAAGATGTCGAAAACTCATCTATTCTAAGTAAAATAACCAAAAACTTATGATATTATAGTCCTATGTGAATAAATATAACTATTTTTTATGTATATCCCATCTCATGTCAAGGTAAACTAGTAGTCATACAGTCATTATTAGAGGAACATAAAATTTTTTGAAATGATTTTTGGCATAAGACATGACTATACCATATCAGAGCTAGATGCACAAACAGTTTCAAGAAAAATATGATTCTATACTCTTTAGTTAAAAAAACTCAAAAAATTATGGAATGATAAATTTTTATGTCTCTAATATATATTTTATACCTTTTACAACCAATGAAAAGGTTCAAGAGTGAACAAAATAAGGATAAAAATAAGGGGGTTTACAATATTGAACTAAAAAACGGCTTGAAATTATTTCTTGGGCCATCTGTTAAGGAAAATTGTGATTGGTTTCATGGCCTATTTATTTCCCCAAATCAATTATTAATACACGATATTTAATATTATGGTTTCTTGAACCATTATTGAGTACCCTAGTATTCTTTAGGAAGATATTATTACTGGATAATCTAAATCATATTTAATATTACAAGGTTTTTAGTAATGACTGAATTCAATTACAATAGACACCTCTATCTTGTAATGATAATATGAGACACTATATTAATCCATTCCATTCTGAGAAATTTTCATCCAGAGTAAAAATTTCTCCAATCTATCTATATCCTAACATCATCTCAGCAAATAATATCAGTCAAATATGGTTTTTGTTAATCATTTTCATACTTGTTCTATAATGACATTCCCAATTCTAAAATTTGATGATATTATTTAAAAAATTTATAAGCCAACTACTATGGATTCAGATACACTCTATTTTTACCTTTGTGTATTTTATCCATTTCCAATTAATTAATATGACATACTTTTACTCATCCATTGATGTTCATCATTATGTGACCATAAGTAACATAACATGGTGGTTAATTTATCCTGACCTTAAACTACATGAACCTTCCACCAAGGATATCTACATTAGTGAAATAGGGATCCCCATTTAGGAAGGGTCTACTTTTCATTATTTTCATTATAGACTACCCCACATAATAGTAAGTTGTGTATGTAATTAATCACATTGATCAGTGACATGGAATATATGACCATTAAATACCCTAGTAATGAGACAATGAACATGCCATGATGAAAACCCCAAAAAATTTATCACTGGGAATGTGGATCCTCTACACACTTGGTTTGAACTATAAAATATATAGAAATAATTTAATTCTTTGATAGGAAAAGTCATAAATCATTTATTATTGAAAACACATAATGTGATATGTAGAAAAAAACTAGTTTTATCACACTTATTCTAATGAATATTTTTAGGATAAAATGGAGATTATATATAGCTTGTGGGGTTCAAAATTTTATCCCATTGAATGTTAATTATTTCTATATGGGTCCCATGACTAAGGAACATGGTAAAGAAACTTTTACTTCATATTTAAAAATGATTTAATAAAATCATTATAAATAAATCAATGATGTATTTGTGGGGTGATGACCTCCTTAGAACATTGGATACCTCATTCCAAGAATCCCCTTAAATAATTTAATTTTGTTGATTCAACCATATCTCATATCTAAATAGACTAACTCTACAAGGACGATGATGATAAATATTCCTATAATAATCCATGGTCTTATTCCCTATTGAAATTCATTTATAAATCCTGATAGAACTACACTATTGTTAGGGTGATGCTATAAATGCATGTTTAGATATGTTAGTTCATGAATAGGAGGAAACCATCCCCAGATAATATATTTGAGTACAATGACTGAATTAAACTAATGAATTTAGGTATTTGGAGAGAACTACGATATCTTGATACATCCTTTCATAATATTCTTAAGTAAATTTGAATATATTATATTATGTTGCTTCTATAAATTGAGGTGGGACTATAATCTTGGTTAATATATTCCAATATATGATTTAGGATTAGAAACCTAGTAGATTTTCATATAATAATAAAAATTTCCCTATAATAATTAATAATTTGATTCATTAATTCAAAATAAATACAATTAAAAGGAGTGAACTTTTATCAATGAAAAATGCATTCTATGAACTTTTTAGTGGAATCTTGATTCGGTCATAACTTTTATGATTCATGTCAAAAGTAAGAATAAAATAGTATTTCATTATAAAGGAGAACCAAATCGATTATCTCAAGGCCTTGTTATTTTTCATTAATAAAGGGATGGATATTACAGTGGTATATTTCATACTTTTTTGAGGTTGTAGTGAGAACTCCCGCTGAGAGTAAGCTATAAATTTCATTTATTTCTATTGAAAATCATTTCTAATGTTTAAAACATATTTTTGTCTACCTTATGAAATTTTTTATCCTCATAATACATTTACTATAGGGAAACTATTTGTATGGTCATAGTTCATTTTATTGGATTTTTTTGGGCTATACATGAACCCAAAATAGACACCAATATATAAATTAAAATTATATTATTATTAGATATTTATGAATAATTCCCAATAACTTTTACCACAATCATTCCCTAACACATAGGTCTTCTCATCCTAAACATCATGTATAGGACCTCACACCAAGGTGTATTCATCCAAGACCCTATAATGTGCCTAATATTATTCACCCAAGTTTATTTGAAGGATCTGAATTCTATAATGCAATGCTCTAAGTACACCTGTGTACCTATCATGCTATGCTCAGTTCTCCTTTTACACCTATGTCTACATGTGAACCAATCTTGATGTGCATAACCATCCTTTTCCCAGTTCCCAAAATTTATCAATAAATATGACCCTAGATTTTCTTCATTTTGAATGTATGAAAGATTATAAGATACCATGGTTATACATTTTTTGTTTCCACCATCTCTCTTTATGTATTTTACTTGGTCTTAAATCCTTAGAAATTAACTGGTGAACTAGAGTTATTTTGGTGGGAAAATAATTTTTATATTAACACTTCATGGAAGACCAAATCCTCTTTATTTATATAACACCAGGGGAAAAATAAAACATAATAGGAGACACCCTAGATTGAAATTCAATTTTGTCTATATGTGGGGAACCCTGAGCACTATAAAAATGCATCACCAAAGATTCATTTGAAGGGAGAACACTTCTATTTATAATATATATAGAGAACACTTCTCACTAGAATCACAAGATAAAACACTTCTCCATTATATCATGATGGAGACCACATTGACCATGAATATATAGGGATTCCACATTATCCCTATATCACTATTGTAACCACATACCCCTAACATCACTAGGGGGACTCTTCACTCATGCATCACAAGGGAGACCACTTCATCATTGAATCACTATCGAGTCCAATTATCTTTAACATCACTTGGGTGTCCACTTCTCCCAACCATTTCTAGGGAAATTCTATTCTCTCTACACCCTACTTAAATAAAATCATTAATTTTACTCTATAATAGAGTAAAGAATAAACTATTCTCTATACATAAAAGAACCTCCTACCCATGGTCAATATGGGTAAATCACCCTCACCCACTACTAGAAATGTCATCATGTACAATGAAATTTTAATTGAAGAGTATCTCCTCATCCTAGTCTCTTATACAATATCTACATTATAAAGTCCTCATCTAAAACAATAATACACAAATAATTATGGAATTCCCATAATATTACCCCCTTCAATCATTTATTTCTTGGATAAAATCTATCTCTTAAGTCTACCCTTAGACTAATATTACCCACATAATAATTAAAATCATTTTTCACCTTGATAAAATGAATGATGTTTCTTAGGATATTAGTGAGATGACACATATCTTAGGTTTTTTTCCTTGTTTTTTAATTTTTTAGGTTTATTTTCTACATCTACACAACGAGTGGGTAGACTCTAGGCCTCTAATTTCTTTTCAATCCCCAACCAATATTCTATTTTTTGTGTCATCGCTATGATATATCAATGAGATTTATAAATCCATGCCATGGTAGGCAATAAATTATACAATAAAGCTTCAATATGAGGACATTTTCCCTATATTTTCAATTATACTTCTTTTTAATCATCAATCTAATATAGGATGATTATCCATGGACTTCTACTAGGACTAATACTATACATATAATTAATGTAAATCCCATTTTTATGTCACAACCCATCCTCATGAAGTCTTAAACTCTATGGAATCCTACTAAAGGGAGAAAATATTCACTATAATCCATCCTATTAGGGGATATATTCCTTAAATTTCCATCCATTCCCTTTATAATTTCAATACAAATAAATAGGGTAGACCACATTATGATTATCACATATATTCCCCACTCAATCCACTAATATCTCCCCAATTTCAGTATAGATTTAACTATCTATTTATATAAAACTACCTGAAAAAAGTCATTAACTCATTCCATTAAACATCATTGTACTATTTTATCACATGACCTTAATATATGAAACTAAAAAAATGTGGGGTTTTATTAAAATTGTTCATGATACATAGGACGCCTCTTTGAGGTTCAATCCCATCCTCATAACCATAAATATCCTTCCTCACTGAGCTATATTCCTTGTGTTCCCAGATATCCTTTGACTAGGGCCATATTCCCTAGGAACATATCACATTGGGATATATTATTATAGATACTATATTCTAATATGTGGGACATTAACCAATAATACAAATAAAAAATAAACAGAACCATATTCCATAAGAAACAATCCCATTATATTTGATTCAAGGTAAAAAATGTCCATTGAATGTGTTTGTCATATAACAACCATTATTATATATCTTTTGAAAATAATTCCACACTTCATGATGTTAAACTACTCATAAATAGAAATATAAGAATTAACATAAAATTTTCCAGATATTCCTCATCACAAGACCATAAATTGTACAATATTTACATCAAGAGAAATCAAAACACATTTCATATGATTCCCTTTAAAGTGACATGTAGGAAGCCTAATCATGGGAACGATTTTATAGTAGTAAATACATACCACATAATTTGATGGAGATAAATTCTAGAGTACCCCAATATGTGTCATTAAACTAAACTATAACCACTAAGTAAAAAATAGATGAAAATCCAATAATATATATGTGTGTGTGTGGAATAAATGATGAAAAATATATAATAAATACTTATGTTAAAATCTATAAATTTTTCTGATTGGTCACTTGCATAATATTAATCCATCCTAAATTAGGTTTTGGGAAGGATTTATGTTTAAATAACATATCATAAGTATATATGGTGGAATTTATATCCCAATGTTCGTCTCAGGAGTCATTAAATCCCTGAATGCCATCATTGGATCCACAAAAATATGATCAATCAATGCCAATTACAGACTTGAATAACCCCTAACCTGTAGTATTGGGGGTATTTAAATCATAATCATCAGCACCATAGATAGAATCGGTCTTCTTGGGGTTGGGATGTAAAAATTTACAATCACCATCCCTTTCATCCCTCCTGCCACAAGACTAACCTCTTTTATTCGGGACCCATTTGAAAAAAAATGACCATAAATAGCCCCAAGGACATTGAACATTGAATAATATGGGATGATTATATGATAAAGTAATTTGGACCCTTCTGGAGTCACAACCCAAAAAGACCCAATATGAACAAGGGTTTGATGAATGAACCTGATATAGGGAGTGCAAAATCATCATGTTGCGTCAAAGGTAATGGAACAACCACCATTTCCTGATATTCCTATGGGAATTCCATATATATCAACATAATGGATATTTTATATCAAGATTAAAATTAAGAGGTCTGAAACACATAAAACATACCCTAAGAGGAGGGTGATTTGGAAGAACCTAACATGGATTCACACACAGAACCATAGGAGGATCCAAAATTTGGAACATCCAAATATTGACATTCCACCCCTATGGAGAAACACATCTTGATAGAAAGGGAATGGTGTGGCAATATCCCAATCACCACCTAGAATAGTTTACGTTCCTTCCAAAAAGTAAAAGTTTTTACAACATGATAATTAGATAAAAACTCACAAACAAGTCAATAAGGATATAATAAAGAGCAATATTCTCATTGGGTATCATCTCCAATAAGTGAAAAATATTCTCCCTTCCATAACTGATCCACTAGTGAGAGAAGTATATAAGTGTCAAACTATATTTGGATCAAGGAAGCTGGTCTACATAAATGTGAATGTTGAAAATGATCATCAAATCACTCTATTGTGCTCACAACCTCTCCCCTCGAAGGAATTGAATTAGGCTTATAAAAAATCAAGAATCAAAAAGAGATGATGTTAGGGCCACCAAATTAAGCCCCACATTATTCTATTAGATGGGAGTCCGCTCAAATAGTAGTACCCCCATAGTTTCTTAACATCATCAAGTCACTGGATACTCCAATAGAATCCATGGAAGGGAGACACACACCTACGTATCCTAAGAAGAATGCATATCTTGGATGGATTAATGACACTCTACCCTCAGATGGTTTCATAAATCCTACCTTCTCTACTTGTTATAGTATAGGAAGCACCAAACAAAATCTCTGACACATCATATCCTAATGTGAGCTGATGATGGGTCCTCGATATCAATAGAAGGAGAAAATGTTGGGGTGTTTTGTAAAGACTCTAACTGGTCCATCCTTTGTTTGGTACAGTAATTTTCTAGCAGGATCCATTATAGGATGGGATGACCTACATCATTAATTCCTTGATTAGTTCAACTCCACATTGAATAAAATGATAATTTTCGACCTGCAAAACTACAAACAACACAAAATTGAGAGGTTATCTAACCTTATATCAAGATTAAAAGATTTATCCTATTCACTCTGCATCCATCTATCATAGTATAAATTATTGGAATGCTCTGATGAAAATCTACAGGAGGAGTTGTAGACACCTCAGTTCCCAATAAAGTATCTAGTTGGGTTCTGTTATTCTATAGAAATAGAATAATGTCTGGAAGATTCCATTTATAAAACTTGATCCAAACCTTGACTCAATCCCTCTGCTCATGGGAAAATACTAGTTAAATAATATGTTGTATTTTTCACTCTCAAACCATAAACAGTGGTCATCCATGAAACATGGTAGATATTGAACAGTATGACACCTTCTATTGAGTGGTAGCGACCATAAAATAGCCCATTTCCAAAAGTAGAGAGAAATCTAGGTCACATGGTATTGGAGGAACAAATGAATAAATTATACTCCACCAAAAATTAATAATTCCAATAGTTATTTATTGGAATCCATATAAAAAATGTTCTCAAGGTACAACATCCCAGGACAACTAATTAATTCAACTTCATTGATTATCTTCGTTACTTCCCTTTCCATAGAAGTATGGGCCATACTATCCAGGAATGATTCATCTTAAAATATGTCCTTCATTTCATGGTTGATTCCAGGAAGGTTTTTTATATAAATCATTAGATCTAGTGGCCTACATAATGGTTTACTATTTAGAAGAAGAGTTTTATTTGAAGAAAGTTCCATCCAACTGTGAATTTAATTTTGAAAACTAAATGACCTGAAAAAAATGTTGAACAAGATCATTCCACCCAGATAGCATAGCTAAAAAAACCCATAATAGATTTACCTCTTAGAAATATGACATCATATATGTCTACAAAATGTGGGTGTGACCACTAGAAGGAGGAATAAATATAATAGGTGGAGTAATATTCTACTCCAATTCAATATCTAACTCTTTCAAATGTCTACACTACTGTATATGCATCATGATCACCACCCTACCAAACGAAACCTTCATTGGAAGAAGATATCACATTTGGTTATGTTAACATTATAAAATTGGAATAACCATTCTCTAATGATGAATATGCTTTATAATATGAGTTTTTCCTAATTAATCTAGGGATGGGAGGCCGCATGTGTTGGAACTGAGGATACAGGGGGGAAACCATGTGTTTTGGACTCATTTTTTAGTCACACCACCATAAAGGATATATGTAGCTAAGACTCATGGGAAATATACCTAGCATGCCAAATATAGATATCGGGGTGTCCAAGAACCCTCTATAATTAGACCGTTCCAATTTGTCCTATATGATCTCCTAGAGGGGGTGCAACTATCTGATCAACCCAGGAAATAGGTAATGGTGCCACGACCTCCACCACTAGCATCTAATGCTCCCTCGACATCTATATAAGCATTGGGACTATCTAGGTCTAATGCATTATCTCCTAAGATATAAGTTAGGGAGAATCCCCACATCGTAAATCTCTAAACACTAGCATAATATTATGACATTGTAAAACATTTAGTGGTTGTCCCATCCAAGATCTCAATCATGGATGCACTCTATATTTCAAAAGAACTTAGGGAGGAAGTCGTTGAATCCCTCTAGAGCCCACGGGTGATCAAAACAAAATTTGATACAGATGATGCTTATCAAGTTTAGACCATGGAATTAAGATTCCTTGTTTCCATATCATTTACTGATTAGGATTAGGAAGAGTTCAACTAGGGACACATCATAACCCTATATGTTTTTATTAGACTCGATAATGTTGATATCTAAAGGGATCTAATTGACAATTCTTCCTGGATCAATCTCATCCCAATTCAAACCCTCTGAAGTTTTGGATATAGTAAAGGGGAATATGACCATTAAAGGGTCTGATAAGAGTGAGCAAAGACCTCTCAGAAATATCAAACTCAAAATACAATTTGGTATCTCACATATGACACTCAGTATATGGTCATCCAGAAAGACACCCCATACAATGTCTTTCTTGAAGTCCTTGTCTCTATAGACATATGTTGGTACCCTCAACATTCCATAAATGTCTAAAATAACCCATCTATGAAAAGTTATTCATGCTACATGGTCATAGTAACCCCAAAGATACTTGATGAGCCATACATGCTAAATAATGTTTCTATAAATGGGTGGTCCAAACAATTATTGATGGATGATGATTTGTTGGTCAAAGCTTCCAATGGAAGAGGGAAAACCCCCAAAAATCCCTACATTATGCTCTAAAGAGACTATGTTCTCCTTATAAATCTAGTTGATGTGATATAAATGACCTGATATGTTCAATATCCTCCTATCCCATGTGACACTATAAAAACCAATCAACTCTGGTATCTCTCTTCAATGACTTAGATTGTAGGGGATGATGATGTATTTTATCAAAGAATACCACAACCTAATAGTGATAGAGAATACCCCATATTTCCAACATTTTCTTTAAATGCCTCCATAGACTCAGAGGATAAAGAATATGATGATTCCCTCTGTAATTCCCCTCCTGCATTGGAGGAAGGTTCTCCCCCACCATTGATGAGATCAGGAAGTCGAATCTAGGAACAAAAGAAGACCCATGATCTACATTGATTAATTCCACCATGACCCTCAAAAACCTAGAGATATATATTTCATTTCTGAAGCAACACTTATATGTGTTCAATTAGAACTATATATAAATACCCTTACTAAATCCATATGTGGTTACATAACATCTCATCTTACCCTATGGGATTTAAGGATTTGAGATGGAATTCAGGAGGATGCACCAATATCATGAAGCCACTATAGAGGTGAAGGATGACATATTGATAAAATAAAATAGTGTTCAAGAAGTGTAATACCCAATATGGATAGCCAATATCATCCTTTTAAATAAAAACAATGGGTGTATTAGGGTCTATATCAATTTCAAAGACCATAATCTATACTTCCAAAGGATGACTTCACATTACCAATCACAGATTACTAGATTGATGAAAATACTATATTCTAATCCCTTTCCCTCATGTAAGGGTATTCATGGTATAATAAAATAAAGATGTGTCATGTAGATGAATAATCCACCTACTTTAGAGAAATTTAGAGGAACTTTTTCTATCATGTTATAACCATTCTCTTAAAATGAACACTAGAGACACTTATCAACTCTCCAGGAATAGTGTATTTAATCTATTTTGGGTTGAATGGTAGACTTTTATGTCTATGACCTGGTGTTCAAATCCCCACAGTGATGTGATCAATTCGAGGATCTTTGTATAGTTTTAAACAAGCAACAACAGAACAATATGAGGATGAATCCACAGAAATGTACCTTTGGGGTAACATCAGGGAATTTCCATTGCTTTTTGGTATGACATTGTTGCATCTAGGTTGACCTAGAAAAGACTAGTACTATTTTATCAATGTCACCCCCCATA
This sequence comes from Viscum album, assembly GCA_963277665.1. Lineage (NCBI taxonomy): Eukaryota > Viridiplantae > Streptophyta > Magnoliopsida > Santalales > Viscaceae > Viscum > Viscum album. Next base: position 1,042,412,331 of record OY728165.1, read on the forward strand.
AATTTCAAATAATTTATGGTGATTTAAGGGAACCTTTCAAACATTTTGTGTTTCATATCCATCCTATTCATAAGGTCACTCCCCTTCACAAGGAAAATTAAGAATGGAGTCTTCTATTAGTGGGACGATGACTAAAAAGAATCCTTTGAGAGTATCAAGTAGTATATACTTCACACACAGATTCTAATGCCTCCAGTTGAAGGGAGGACAATCATCTTATATGTGGATTCCATGGAAGTTTCACTAAACACCCTACTCACATAGATAAATGATGTGGGGAGAGAGAAAAATATCTATTAACATAGTACAAAAATTCTAGGTACTGATACCAAATACTCTAATGTTGAGAATAAATTCATTTCACTCATCTTCACAGAGAAAAGTTGAGGAAATACTTATAGAAACATAAAGTCCATATGGTCTCTTGTATTGATCCGCTAAATTATATCTAGTTCTGTCATCTATTAAATGGGAACTTGGATCGATGGGATGTCATTATGAAGTAATATGAAATTCATTTCATATCATAGCAATCTATTTAAGGGCAATCCCTAGATGATTTCCACACAGCACATCCTACCTCAGATTATACTTTGGTGGAAACCAATATTCTATATGAGAATTTAATATATTCCCATGACACTCTATGGATATGGGAGATGTATTTTGATGGATCTACCAAATTCTAATCGTAAAATGGATGGAAAACCCAACACTCGGTCCAGTTGTCTTAGGAATTGTGTTTGTCTCTCTAGAAAAATCAGTTTTTCCCTAATCTTTCTCATTATCTAAAGGATTCATGAACAATGTGGCATAATTATAAGTCCTCATCACTGTGTTGGAACTAGCCCTATAGCTGCAAATAGACTACCTAAATATAAAATGGGTTTTAGATCTAGGTATAAATGAAATCAGTGGATAATATCCCATCAAAAAGGAAGAACTACACCCCTTAAAAAGATACATCATCGGAATAATGTAAGAGTTCCATTTTCATCCCAAATTGGATAATGTTCCCCACTAATGGAATTCTCACATCGATGCATTGGATAATGTAGCCACAGTCATGGATAAACCTGATCAGAAGAAGCAATCTACCATATCATGAACTGAAGAATGGTCTCATCTATCATCGTATTTGATATGGAAGAAATAAATTAGGTCAACACCACCCCATACCCTAATGAACCCACATCCACCCCTTGATGGCTGGATCCCATAATTTTTTATCTCTAAAATGGGACTCTCTCAATAGATATAGCAGAAAGGGAACATAAGAAGAACCGTGAAGTGAACATTACCTAGTAGAGTGTTCCCAATTAATAAATGACCATCTACAATCATGGGTTCAATTGAATCCTCCATAGATTCATATCATAAAGAGAGATTCATGCTGCCATGTAAGAATTCCTTATAGACTCATGTGATTCTCATCAGTTTGGGACTAGGTTCTCCCTCTAAATCAGGCTGCTGGGTTATTTATAGAAAACCATGATACATAAATTTGTCAAATTTACTAAGAAATTTCATACATTTCAAATTCATAAAAACTACATCAATCATCCATCATAATTTCTACATGCGGAAAAATATTTTTGGCCATTTTTCATTTGGGGAATGGATGTTGTGCGGCTATAACCCCCATCCACAATCAAATAATTTAAGAATATTCTTACTTCAATAGAATACTTTTATAAAAGTGTTGAGGCAATATCCCTCATAGAATTTGGGAGGAATAACATCATCAACATTTTAAATTCCCATATCATCACTAGGTTCACAGTCCCCCAAAAAATATTGATGGACAACGACACCAAGTTTTATTCAATGGAGTTTATGAAACTGCATTATGGGTACATAATTGAGATCAATCACTCATATCGCTATCATGAATTGACAAATTTATAGATAGAGGTTATCAATAAAAAACTATCAAATGTACTCTAGATGATGGTAAATAATGATAATAAGTTGTTATCGAACAAGATCTTCCATGATTTATGGTCCTACCATCCATAACGCCTACTACTACATAAGAAAAATCATACCCATTGGTGTATGGGATCGATGTAGTATTAGATATAGAAGTCCAACTTCCTATTCTCCAAATATCCATATCTGGAAAATGCTCAGATGAAAATAAATTGAAAAGGATCTGATATTAATTGGATCATCTCGATGTGAATAGGTTACGTACATTGAACAACCTTGACGCACATCAAAATAGGATCGCATAATACTTTAATAAGAAGGTTATCCTCCATTGAATACTCAGAGTAGAACTGGTGTTGTCTCTTAGGACCATAATGATACTAAGAAATAATACTCTAAATATGTAACATAAATTGAAAGGTACTTACATCATACATAATTTCTTCCACAATAGAGATTACTCACTGGCCATGATGGATGAAGAGCGTGTCAAACCTCCACAAATGAGAGGTTTCTCAAGAAATAATTTTCATCACAATCAAAAATTGCCTCTAATCCTAGTTTCATGATGTAAAACTGCACAAGATCACCCTGGAATCAAGAAATTAAACTAAAAATCATCTCATCCCCCTAACACGTTATTTTAAACTAAAATAATTTATAGAACAATATATGGATTGATTCCTTCCATCGCAGGATACATAATAATTCCCAAGCCTCAATTTAGGGGAGTAGAAATAGTACACTTTTTTCTCTCATTAAGTGAAACTCATCCTTACCGTATGATGTTAAACTACACAAAATATGTCCTCGATACATGACATTAAAATTAGATGGATCTCCCAATAGTTCATCTTCATTCATGTTGGGTGACCTACATCCTTACCACATGACGCTAAACTACATAGATAATGTCCTTACCTCATGTCATTAAACTACATGGGTTTATAGAACTTTGTAAGGCTGGATTATCATTTTCAATGAGTTATGTAGGGATTCCTTGATCCTATATCATTATCCAACCACTATATGATACAAAATTCTCATGTACTATCCTTAATCATCTCTTCATGGTGAGAGGAACCCTCGACATTCCTTGTTTCACACATTGATAATAGATCACGTCAGAATGATAATTTCTATAAGGGATTCCCCACACAATCAAGTCATAAAAAATCATGACAGTTTCATCATGGCCATAAATGCAAGACCTTAAATAGAAAACCATTAGTCCTTGTCGCATGATGTAAAACTATATGGTTGATGACCCTTTTCACAACATAATGTTTCACATTCCTATAGAAATCACCCTGGAGGACCTCTATTGTTGGTGGTGGTCTACCAATGCAAAAACAACATGGTACTTGATTACAGACATCACATGATATGTATGAATTCTCAAATCTCACACATTGGTTCTGGTTATGACATGGGAACATAAAAAAATTCCCTTCCCTATATAGAGGCCATAAAAATGTGGGAATATCTTTTTTCAAGAACTACATGTGTCTTGATTCAAATTATAGTGGGATACATAGAGACACCTAGATTTACATCCTTGGGTCCACCCACAATACCCATTTTCACTTCAGGAGGCTTATATCCTTGTTGCTTGATGTTAATTTGTATAGTTCCTCAATAACTATTTTTTCCATGATTCCTATCATCATTGGATATTTTTTGATGCCCAAAATATCCAATTTGAGCCCCAGTTATAAAAAACATTGGAAACAATGCCCACATCTATATATGGGTTAGACCTGCGTTGATATTTTCTCATTTAATAACTATATATGGAGTGATTATTGTCATCACTGGATACATATTTATTCCAAGATCTTCAATCATGGGCCCAGAAACAACAACATAAATATTGAACCCCAACAACATAGGGGTTGAGACATAAAAAGTCCATTTTTCCTATGTACCATTCAGATCTATGTGTTGCCTACTTTTGTAGGTAATATATAATTCACAATCTTTTGCATCATTCCCTACATCATTAAATCATGATGTTAAAATTAAATTCAAATGTCCTAGACGTGTGATATTAAAACTTCCTGAAAAATAAATCTTCACCAAATGATGTCAAAGTGCAAGAAAAATGTCATTAACAGATAATTTTAAACTAAAAAGAAGCAAGTACATCCCCACTACATGACATTAAACTTTGTAGACCATCACGATTCAGAATACCTTATAAAAGGGCCACAAGATCCTGACCCATGTCAATTATGGTATAGAGTACTTAAATATTCTTTTAATTACCTAAATCCATAAACAACACTTTATGTCTCGAGTTCCTTGAGTTTTCAAAAATCCTCCATTGCCCCTGGAAAAATATTCATGGCTTGAATAAAACCTTTCTTTTACTATGAATGTGGGTTTATGGATCCAACATATGAACATATAGTCATAAAACAAACATGTCTCTCTACAAAAAGTGATTTTTGATCCTTGTGATCCATAATGTCATAGTGGCAGAATTCATCACCTCAATGTGTTATTTTCCATTCCCAATATGATTTTACCATGACATTACTCATGACATGAGAAACTGGAATTTTGATTTAAAAAATTACCATCTTCTAATCATAAGGATGTTGGAGAGATCTCAACCCTAGGTATCCTAATTAGGATCTTGTACATCATCCACCATATTAGGTCCATGTGTGTCACAACCCTAAATTACATGAACTTTGGTCAAATTTTCTGACCTAAAACTCTATCCTTTAATGGTAAAAATGACAATGCCATAAAATTCTTTCAAAAGAGACACAAAACATGTCAAGTTGAAAATACAAAAAGGGAGGCTTGAGAAAAAATCAAGTCTTTTATTTCTAAACTCTTCACCTCTAGAGTTTAGAAAAAAATTAGGTCATAAATAAATATTTCATAAAGATCATATGGGCCTACATTGTGGCCCTAGTAAAAGCCATGCTATGATTGTAGTAACCTTGTTGTTTAGGAAAAATTTAGAGTAATTAATTTTAACATCTCCTCACTATAAGAATATGTTCGTTAGTTATTGACACAAATATTTTTTTACTAGAATACTTATTGGATATTACACTTTCCAAAAATTACACTTCATGATTTGAGAACCTCATATCACTGAAATCTTCCATGTCCATTGGGAAAAGATACATGCCTTCAAGGGACCCTTTTTTTAATGATGAATGTATTATTATGGGTATTGCATATTTTTTAATGACCCAAATTGTAATAAATAAAAGTCCCCTTGTTATTTAATTAAATGTCTAATTATGTAATATGGTTTTAGAAAAAAAAATCAATTCTTTGGTTTCATTATGATTTTTTTATTTAAAATACCATTAAGAATAATTAATATTTATAATATAACCATTGAACATTGATCATAATATTATTATAAATAAAGGGTTTTAATAAATCCAATTGACAAAGACAAAGTAATTAACTCAACCATTAGGATTGTATATATGAATCCCATTTATTGAAGCTTCTGAGGTTGAAAGCATCACTAAGTTATGCCCTTGATAAATCTAATCTGAGATCCAACAACTTAAGCATGAGATAAATAATTTAATGGATACGTTCAATCTTATTGATATCAAATCTCAACCCATATATGTCAAACCACCCCAAGAAAGTCTCACCATTGCACACCTTACCCTTAGGGTGTTTTCCAGTGTATTAAAGGGACATGTATCAATACTATAATAATATGAATCTGTATATTGTATTTTCAATAGAAAATTTTTCATATTTTCTTCTAATCATTACTTTTTAAATTATTTTGAGTTGTTATAAAATAAAACAAAAAATGTATTTTTAATTAGTATTCAATTTAAATCAAGACATTTATTTTGATGAATTAATGGATTTTTGAAATAAACAATATTTTAGAAAAAAAAATATTATTAAAAATAAATGATCATTTAATTTTTATAAATTTAAATGTAATTTTTATAAGTGCTTGAAGACTCTTAGTGTCAAAAAAACTATCATTTCTAAAAAAATTGATTTTATTTTAAAAGTAAAACTAAAGATATTTTAAAATTTATTTGGATTAAATATATATTATTTTTGGAATCATATTGTCAAAAATATTCAATGGTGAATTTTCCATAATTTTTTAAGTTTTTTGACTTTTCAGGTAATGATTAAATATCATATAAATATACGGTGTGCATTATGACATTATAATGAAAAATGGTGATGTAATAAACACTATATTGGGTATCCACGAAAAAATATATGTTTCCCTTTAAAATAATGATATTTTATGTTCATTTTATTAATTTTATAAAGACTTTATCAATCCTCAAAAACCATTAATATATTTTATGGTTTTAAAAAAATTATGAGTATGACTCAGCTCCACATCAGCATGGGTATTATTTTATTATGATCATCCCTTGAAAATATTAAATAATGAAAACCAATATCATTTTTTAGAAACCATGGGAAAACCCAATGGATGGTTTGTGGTCTTGCTTATCTTATTATATAGAGTCCAAAACATATGTTTATTAAATGATAAATAATTCTCCAATAATTTCTTATATAAACCCACCCATTATTGGATTTCTCTTCAATAAAAATACTTGGAGCATGTCCTTAGTCTTGCCTCCCCTATTTAGATTCCTCCCAAGGAGACCCTATGATCTCATGAATCTATTTCTAGGAATTTGAAGTCACACTCCTAAGGTAAGGGATCATCTTATTCTCCCCTTTATTAAAGTTTATTTATTATCACATGCATCATATTTCTAATTAATAAAGTTAAAATATGTCATTTCATGTCCCTATTACTAATTATTTGATTAAAAAAGTATTAGAGTCCCCTTTTTTCTCTCATCCACAAATTTTTTGAATTTAATGTTATGTCGTTATGCTGCCAAAATTTCACTGTGATTTTTCATGCCAAAACAAGTATCTAGTGAATACCGTGAACTTTTATTATCCAGTGTGATAAACATTATACACTTATAAATACATCACTTCAGTCTTACATGAATGTGTTCAACACTCCTTGATATTTGAATAAAATATTATAATGAATGAATTTTTTTTGTATAATATATATGGTACACTTAAGAATTAGAATGAAATGAAAGTGATAGGTACACCCAAAATTATATGACCCTTCAATTCATTGGGTAATGTTTAGTATAATGAGACTTCATGTTGGGAAATGGATTATACTTGATTCCCTTATGGTATTTTTTCATCATGATGCCTGGGAAGTTATCCTCTGCTAATTTTTATTATGAATTATTTTAAGTTGATTCTATATTTATTATGTTTCCTTTATTATTATAATGTTATATCATATCTCATTGTTTATGTTTATGATTACTACTCCTTTTATTCCTAATTTATATGAATATTTCATAACATGGATTATTCTCTACATTTTTTTCCTTTTTTATTCCATTATTAATCTTTATATATCACCCCTTTATTATGTATGTTTCCATCTTATCCTATACGGTTTTAAGTATGAGCAATTTAATGATGTTTTCAAAAAAGTTATTGTATTTACTATTCTAAATTGTTATGTATTGTACATAATTATTAAAGAAAATATAATTATTGATCTTCTAGGTTCTATTATGTGTAACATTATTTAATAAATCATGTATTGATTTGAATTAAATTGAAGTTATGTCATATTTGGTATCAATGTAAAATTTTAGTTACTTTTTGGGATTGAAATTAGAAAACACTAGGTAAATCTTTAGTGATAAGGCTAAGTATAAGAAAACAATCCTAAATTTTGGTAATTATAGAGTAATTGTTTTATAAAAAAATACATCTATATTAGGATACTATAAATGGATTTGGCTCTAGAAAAGATGTACATAGGGGTAGAACCTAGAAACACTGAGTTGTGATAGACTCGACTAGGAATTGGTTTATAAAAATGGGTCTTACTACACACCTGGTTTGACACTCCCATGTGATATGCCTTGATAAATTCACAAGTTCATACAGACCATTATTAAGGGAATAAAAAATTCTCATAAGAGTCTATTTTATGATATAGATAGATAACATATATTGAAGCCTATAAATTAATAAGATAAGGAAATACAAGTAATTTATAAGTTATCCCAATAATGTCATTAGATTATCGTGTATGTGTTAAATATTTTATAAATACTCATCCCTAATTTTCCATTTATTTTAACCAATGGACAGAGATTGGGGGAATCAGGTAAACAACCAATGTGACAGGCAATGTGATTACATCACTAACGAGATGTAAAACCTGATGGGAGAAGGAATTGATAACTTTGTGATGATACTCTCCTAGATGACTCAGGTTCTTAATAGAAACCTATATCAAGAGGAGCACCCAAATCTCCTTGATATATAACAAGATCCAATTGTCTCTTTTATGTGAAAAAGGCCCTCAACATTCAATATATCATCAGATCCATTAATCATTGAACAATGGATCAAATCCATTGAAAAGATATTCCCCATCCTTTAATGTTCCAGGAAAGAGAAAGTTCTACTAGTTTTTTATCATATGGATGGATAAGTTGATCAATAGTGAAAATTGATCAAGAATAAGAATGTTGAGGAATATATCTAAGTGATGGGTTGGAAGTAAGTATGAAAATGTTTTTTGATAAATATTTTCCTCATAGTCTCTGACATAAAATAAAAAGGGATTTCCATGCCATCAATAAAAAATATGATGAATATATAAGAGAGTATGGGGAAAACTTTAGAAAACTTTCACGATACTCTTCAAGCTATTTCATTACCTTAGAATGAAATGTTTTCCACTTATTTTTTTGGGATTAACCCTAGTCTAGGAAAATCCCTGGCGATCCAAGGCCCAGATAGTTATGAGGAAATTGTGTAATGTTCCCTCATTGTCAATATGGATATTGGAATATATCAGCGGTATCATAGGGATAATAAGTGGAAAGTGGAGTTTATTTTTGGTGTTCTGATAGAGAAATATAATAGTACAATGAAATGTCAACATCACACATGTCAATGGTGTAGAAGGAATCACCCCATAAATTTTATATGGGGGGAGAGGGAATACTTTTGGTGTGGGAAGGAATGGAACCTAAGAAACGATTTCCAATAGGACAACCCCACTATTTCATTTGAGGAGAGGAATTCTTTGGTCAAACCTCAGTGCATTATTCATTTCATAAACTTCAATGAAATGGGTCACTTTTAAAACCAATGCACTAGGTCAATTTGTTTCAAAGAAAACCAATAACCTCCAAGAAAACAAGGGATATATTTCTTTATTAGAACTATTGAAGTGGATCCCGAATACAATGTGGTTCTAGGTATGCTAGTTATTCATTAAATAATAGAAAACAAACTTTTTTATTTTGGTACTACTCATTCCTTCATATCATAAATGTTTAGTAGAACTATTCAAACCCCACTATGATGGATATAAGTAAAGATGTTAATGAAAATAAAAAATTGGAAAATTATTTCATCCCATGTATATAAATCCTCCCTATCAAAATTTGTATAATGGACTTTCTAGTGAACCTTTTAATACTCCATTTGGTGTAATTTGATTCAATTTTTGGCATTTATTATCTTTCCCTATATAGATCTGACATAAATTTCTGCAAAAAGGAAATCACTCTTCATATTGCGAATCAAACCTTGATTTTGTACAAGTGAAAAGTAGAGGATGAATATTCGTTAGCACCAACATCTCAAGCATGTATATTACTTCCCTATAATAAATAATATCTAGATAAAAATATTGATTCTATGTAAGTAATCATCCTTGATGAAATTCAATTGTGAGGGAGTATGTTGATGTTTTTACCAAATAATTCCATAGTATTCCTCTTATATGAGAGTTTGAATTTTCAATAAATCTTATACTTGGGGCATTACCATTATCCAATAATCTATATATAAGGGATTTTGTGTAACTTTAGGATCTAAAGAAACATTTTCAAGAGAATCTATATAAAGGGTTCATATTCCCAAGTGCTTCACTTTGGGGTGATCCAGTCCTCTTCACTAAGAATAAGGATGGGTCATTGCACCTTTTCATTGATTATTGTGAGATCAAAAAGATCATGATAAAGAGAAAGTATCATCTACCACATATTGATGAATTTTTTGATCAGTTACGTGGAGTAGAATACTTCTCCAAGGTGGATCTTCAATCATGATATTACCATATTATGCTGAAAAAGTAAGATATCCCCAATACCTCTTTTTATACAAGGTATGAGCACTGTGATTTCCTAGTAATTCTGTTCAAACACACTAATGCTCCAGAATTATTCATTTACTTGATAAATAGATTATATAGATATAACCTTGACATATTTGTGGTAATATTTTTAGATGATATTCTAATATAATCCAAAATAAAAAGTGGATACTGAGAAGCATTTGAGAATTTTAACAAATACCTTATGAAAGGAGAAGCTTTATTTTAAGTACAGAAAATGTGTGTTATGGTTGAATGAATTCTCACTCTAGGGGAATATCATCACAATAAATTGGATATATGTGGACCCTTCAAAGAATGATGAAATTGAAGGATGGTTGATGCCAAAATCTTTCATAGATATCTTTATCTTCCTTGGATTAACTAGAAACTATCGTCAATTTGTGAAAAAATTCATGTGATTGTCAAACCATAAAACCAAGATAACATGGAAGGGAGTCAAGTTAGTTTGGAATGATGAATGTTAAGAGGGAATCAATGATCTAAAAAAGAGGCCTATCAATGAACCTCTTCTCACACTACCCAAAAGTGATGAAATTTTCATAATATTAAGTGATTATTTGAAGAAGTAATTACACTATGTGGGAATGTAGAATGACATAGTGTCTTACGATTCAAGGAAGTTGAAGCTTCATGAGTATAACTACCCAACACATGATCTTGAGTTAGATGTAGTGAACTTCTCTTTGAAATTATGGTGGCATTATTTTATTATGTAGAAGTGTGAAATATATATGGATCATAAGATCCTCAGTTGTATATTCACATATAAATAGTAGAATATATGCCAATGAAGATTATTAGACATGATTAAGGACTATGGATGGTTAATTCACTACCATTGTGGGAAAGATAATAAAGAGAAAAATTCTATAATTAAAAAAGATCCAGAAATATTATCATTATTGATCATTTAGAAGGATAAAATATTCTTAGATTTATAATGTATGGAAATGGGAATCATAAAGGAAGGAACTTCATTAATCCTTTCTCAATTTATTTCTCAACCATACCTTATGGAGAGTTAAAATATGATCAAATTGGTGATGTGATAATTTAGAAGAAATTGGAAACTACAAGAAAAGGGAAATCCTCAATGTTAAATGTTAATGAAGATGGATTTTGTATATTTGAGTCAAGACTATGTTTACAATCAATTCCTAAGTTAAATAAGGAACTGTTGGATGATGCACATAACTCCAACTAATCTATCCACCTAGGAAGCACAAAGTTTTTCAAGATCTCTGAGAGAAAAATTGTTGGAATAATTTGAATAAGGTGATCATGGAATATATATCAAGATGTCTTGTATGTTAGTACGTGTAATCAGAAAGGAAACCAAATCCCAGGGGATGATGAAACCATTACCCATACCTACATGGAAATGTTAAAATACCACCATAGACTTTATCACCAGTCTTCTGAAGACATCAAGAGGAAATAATTCTACCTAGGTTTTGGTGGATTATCTTACAATTATTTTACTCTTTATTACAATTTCATAGGAACTTCTCACTTGGTCAACTTTTAAGGATATACATCAGAGAATTTGTGAGGCCGCATGTAACACCACTATCGATTAAATATAATTGAGATCCAAGATATACCTCCATGTTCTAGAAGAGTATCCAACATGATCAGAATATTATGTTGAACATCAACACAACCTATCTCACAAAAACTGATGGCCAATTTGAGTAACCTATCAAGACACTTGAGGTCATGTTGAGAGTATTCTCAACTGACTTCAAATGAGGATGGGATCAAAACCTCCATCTAGTCTAGTTCGCATACAATAATAGTTTCCACTAAAGCATCCCAATGGAACCCTATGAATCTCTTTATTAGAAGAGGTTTATAACACCTAATTTCTATGATGGAGTTGTGGAATGAAAACTACAAGGTCCTAAAATGGTGGATGAAATTGTGTAAATTTTGAAGACCATTCAATAGCACATCAAGGCAACTTAGAGTCTACATAACAGCTATGATGACAATCATTGAATATAACTAGATTTTGATGTTGGAGACATGGTGTTCCTCCACATAACTTTATGGAATAAAATTATGATATTTAGGATGAACTAAAATATTACTCCAAGACACATCACCCCCTTGATATCCTTGATCAAATCATAGCAGTGGCTTAATGAATATCACTCCAACCTAACCAATATAGAGGACATGATTTATTCTATGTATATCTATTAAGGAAGTATATACTAGAACCCTCACATTTACTCAATCCAGAGGTGGTTCCATTAGATAATTGCATTACCTATAATGATAAACCAATGAAAATCATAGATTATAGAAACAATGTTATATGAAATAAGAAAATCTACTTTGAAAATTTTTATGTAGAAACCATAATATTGAAGAAGTGATGTGGGAACTTGAGGAAGTGATGAAACAGAGTTACCCTCTACTATTTTAGTGTTGGAAAATAAAATTGATATGGAAAAATTTCTAAAGGGGGGATATTGTAAGGACTCTAACTATTATAAATAAAAATTCCCTTATGATTAAATTAAATTCCTTATTATGAAATATGGTTTTAGAAAACACATAAACTTAAATGATTTTATTATATCCTATAGGATTTAAAATACCATTAATAATGATTAATGTTAATAATATATCTATTTAATATTGACCATATGATTTCTATAAATATAGGATTTTAAAAAATCCAATTACATAGACAAAGGATGTGATGGTCTCAATTAGTAGGATCATATCATATAAATCCCATTTATTAGAGATTCTATAGGATATAGAATCGCTGATATTTTACCTTGATCAATCTCATGTTGAGATGAAACAACTTAATCACAATTGAAACCATTTATGGTAGAAGATCAAGCTCATCAAGATCATGGCCCAACCCATGTACGCCGACCCCCCCCCCATTGAAGTCTCACTATCGCGTACCATAACCTTAGAGATTTTTCTGGTGTATTAAGGGGATATATATCAATACCATAATAATATGAATATGTATGATTTACTTTAAATATAATAATGTTCATATTTTCTTTTTTATCATTACTTTATAAATGTTTTTTATTTTTATACAGTAAAACATAGATTTTATTTTTAATTAGAATTAAATTTCAATGAAGACATCTATTTTGATTGATTAAAGGATTTCTGAAATAAATAATATTTTAATAAAATATTATTATTATGTAATTTTTTTAAAATATAAATTATCTTATAATTTTTATGAAGTCAAATATAATTTTAATATGGTATTGAAAACTTTTATTGTAAAAAAATCCATCATTTCACAATAAATGTAAATTTTATTTTATAATTGAAAATTCACATATATATAATTTAAAAAAAATATTACTTTTTGAATAAGAACATCGAAATTATCCAATGGTTATTTTTAATAATTTTATGATTTAATCCAATTTTCTAGTAAAAATATATATATATTATAAATATATTGTGTGTATTATAACATCATAATGACACAAAAGTTATATAATAAATACTATAAAGGAATTAAATGAAAAAAAACCAATGGTTTCCCTTTAAAATAAGGCGATTTTATATTTATTTTATTAATTTTATAAATACTTTATAAATCCTCCAAAACCATTATTATATTTAAAGGTTTTAAAATAATTTCTTTAAGAGTATGCCTCTCTTCCACAACAGTAAGGGTATTATTTTATTAAGTTCTGACCTTGGACTTATAAAATAATTAACCACACCCATTTTTTATAAAACATGGGAAAACCCATGGTAAGGTTTGTGGTTTTGGTTATTTTATTATATAGAGTCCCAAACCTATGTTTAAGAAATGATAAAAATTTCCCCAATCATTTAATATATACACCCACCCATGCTCCCATTTCTCTTCACAAAAAATACTAGAATAACATACTTAATCCTCCCTACTTTCTATTGAGTCCTCCCAAGGTTCCCTAGGCCCTCAAGAATCTCATCCCAAGCATCTAAAGTCACACTCTCAAGGAAAGTGATCCTGTCATTTTTTTCTTGTATTAAAGTTTCTTTATTATCTTACGCCTTCCATTTACAATTCATAATGTTAGGATATGTATTTCCATGTCCCTCTTACTTTCCATTTGATGTCCCAATTATGTGATTCCATTTTTTCTATCATCAACACATTTTATGAATTTTACGTGATCACATTATGTTGTCGAAATTTTACCTCGATTCTCCATGCCAAAACAATTGTATAGTGAATACCATAAACATGACTTATCATGGGTGTCCACATTTATACCCTTATACATCATTGAATGGGGAATTACATGTATGTCTTCCACACTCCTTGATCTATGAATAAAATATGATTATTAATGAATCATTATTTTATGATCTATCTGGAACACTTAATCATGTGAATGAAATGAAAGTGATAGGTGTTCTAGAAATTATATAGCGCTACAATGCATTGGTTAATTTTTAGTCTCAAGAGATGTTGTGTTAGAAAAATGAGTAAACTTGATTCGTATATGGGACTTTTTTCATCTTTATTTCTTGTTTACTATCCTTAACATATGTTTATGATTCAGTTTTTTAGGTTGTTCCAACATTTCTCATGTTCCCTTTTTGATTATCATGCAATATCATCTCACATTATTTATGGTTATGATTTCTACTCTTTTTATCCCCCCATTAATATGCCTATTTTGTTACATGTATTATTCTTTTGATGTAATTCCATATTTACTCTCTTACTAGGCTTTATATCACACTCCATTCTTATGCATGTCCCCAGGTTATCCCATGTAGTTTTAGGTGTGAACATGTTAACAAATTTTTTGATAAAGATGGTGTATTTAATGTTTTAAATTGTTATGTAATGTACTTAATTCCCAAAAAACTAGACTACTTGATATTATGGGATGTATTAAGTGTGTAATTATTTAATAAATCATGTATTAATGTGTAATAAATAGTAGGGTTGTCATTTATTTTCCAATGGTCGTCAACTAAATGTGTCACTTTGTAAAAAAAGATTTTTGATCCTTGTGAGCCCAAACATCCCCACGGTTGAACTCAACACCTCATTTTGTTTTGGGAAATTCTCAGTATGACTATCTTATATCATCCTCCTAACCCAAGAACATTGTCCCATGATTTATAATCCATATACCAAACTATTCAAGTGGATTCGACCTCCTCCGCATACCTCACAGTGTTTTGTACCCTTCTAAAAAGCATGAATGTGACATTCAATTCCCCAACCATTCATGGACCACACCTCATGACTAGAAACCACATGGAATAGTAACAGAGCTTCAAAACTAAGATCAAAACTACCATAGGGTTCTAAAACCCTTCTTGGATAACATTCTAACCATACCTAAACTCATAATCTGGATGTTTGAGTCTTCACAAATAATTCACATCCCTCATAAATGAGTGTGGAACATCTTTTCCTGACCATGATATCGACATATAAGGGATTTTACCTACCAACTAAAAGAATCACCTCCTAGTAAGAAAGTACATTCAGTAATTGTGATCCCTAGAAACACCATGGAAAAACGAGTGCCTCAGGGAGTTATGGTTCATCCTCATCATGTCTTCCCCATTCCATATTTATTAACACAAATTTTTGGGTTATGGCTTATAATACCCATATTAAAACTATATAGGTGGACCTATCATCCTGAGTATTTCATCCTCAACCAATATTTCCCATATAAATCTTCCATGACCTTTATAAACGAATGGAGAAACCTCTATTTTACAACTCTATTGAAATGTAAGGGATTTGAAAAACCAACAATAGGAATGTTATCCTTACAGGAAAGGATCTCTAATCCACAAAAGCCTCAACCACACTACAAAAGAACTCAACACCCTTGGGTGTTTTGGTTTATTCCTACCATGTTTTCATCATATTACATGATCATAAATCAAGTCATGAAGTAATACTTTAAATTGAATGGAATCAGAAGGTTTTATCTAAAGGACCCTAAACTACAAAAATAGAACATCTGATCTAAATGAGATTAAACTACAAAAATATAATATCTAATCTAAAAGACACTAAACTAAAGCGATATAAGGTCCATGTTAAAATAACATAAACTATATCTATAGAAGGTATGAGCTAAAAGTCCCTAAACTGCATCGATATATGGTCCAAGATAAAAGTATTTAAAAATATAAAAATAGAAGGTCTAGACAAATAGACCCTAAAATATAACACAACATTGATTCAGTATTCAATAATGAAAATAATATAATTCTTATGAGGCCCACCATATGGACTTAGTGAAAATCAAGCTATGCTCACTATGTCCACTAGATAATGAAAAAATTAGAACACCATATCCTTATGTGACACAACCTAGAATAATTCGTCTTCATTCAGATATATGTAAAAGTATCATATATTTTACTTAGAATCATATTCCTTTCATTTTGAATGAATCTCATTATAAGGGGGTCTTTGTTGATTCCCACAAATTAACATCTTAAAATTCATAAAGGAATAAATATCTGAAAATGTGTATTATCTTCCCCTCAAAACATTATAATGTGAATGTGTCCAAGTTCATGAGGATCATATGAACATTCAGGATGCACAAAATCACATGACCTACAGAAGGTCATGTGGACATTCACCCATAGCACATATCCTACGGAAGATCCTACAGAGCCCCTTTGACGTGTCCTTTTACTTTTGTGAAGGCACCAAAAATAGTCAGTGACTATGTAGGGACTTCCAGGTGAGCGCACCAAGGTTTCAAGAATTTTTAGGAGGTAAATTCTTGGAAAACCACCCAAAAATTCTTGAAAAATAGGGAGGAAAATACCCAAAAGGATGGATCCTATTATGGTTGTAAAAATCATGCGACATATCACCAGTGCGGAGAATGATTATACTCAACAACACTCAATATAACTTGTGATATTGACATCCTTAATAAAATAAAAAAGGTAATTAAAATAGAGAAAAAAGGAGCCTCTTATTGTAGTAAAAAATCATGTGATACACCCCAAGCTATTAAAAAGACACCAAAAACACTCATTTTCATGTAAGCATAATCTCACAAAACACCTATAGCATTTCATACTGATCACATGAAGGGTCTTGGATGTGTGATGGAGACCTCATGAATCCTATATGACTCAATAAGGTCAAACAAAAGGGTTTTTCCATAAATTACTCTCACATATCCACAGGATCTTTTATGGTCATGAGATACATCACAGATTTGAAGAGTGGTTTTATTCAACAATACTCAAGAAAAACTTATAAAACACTCAATATCCTTTTCAAATGGACAAAGAAATAAATTCAAAAATGTGGGATCCACATGTGGTCATAAAACTCATATGATGCACTAGAATGGTCTCACAAGACCCCTTGACATGCTGGTTTTATCTAGAAAAGGCCCCCTGGTAAGCCACCCTAGCCTCACAAAATATCTTGGACAAGGAATCAAAGATCATGTGAAGGCCTTTCTATAGGAATCCAAATCTCACGAAAGTACACAGATATGTCGTCCTAACAACATGAATGTCCTTAGGAATGTCTGAATGATTTGAAAAGACCCAATTAATTGTTTATAGTCTAATAAATGGGGAGTTAGAGGGATGTTGTGAGGTCATTGAAAATCATGGGATGCCCCCAGAATGACCTATTATAGGACCCTGTGAAGATGTGAGATGAAAAATCCCTCCACTGACTCCATCCTGGATTTTCATAGTATACGTTGTAAAAAGAGGATAATAACCGATCTAGATAATCTTATAAATCACCCACACTATCATTAAAAGATAGAATTCATATTGGTGATGAAAACATCACACTAAAGTACCCATGTATCAGACCATATTTCTTAGAGAAACTAATCATGTGGCTAGGAAATTTTCAATCAGTTAAGATCTAGTGAACAATCAGAGAGATCATGCATCATGCATAGGCACAACTTGTGATCACTCATAGACCACATAAAAGACTTCTATCAAGTCATGTAAAGAATATCATGTATATATTCTAGATTACATGAGTCTTAAAATAATTCTAATGCTGAAAAAATATAAGTCATATGAAATAAAAGGATGGAACAAAGACTAAAATAAAATATACTTATGAGAAAAACATATACTATGGTCCTTATGCACTTTTTATGAACCACATAGGTCATGTGATAACACTAGTACATGTCTCCCAAGTCACATAATGCTCCATTGGTATACTATTTGTATCATCTGAATTCCCTTATACATGTCATATCAAGTCACATGGAACCCCTCGGTCATGCCATACAAGTCTCGCAAAAACCTTTGGTCTCACCATCCAATCCTTGAAATGTCCTCTAGACATATCACCTAGATCATTTTGTGACATCAACACATGTTATTTATGTTTCGTGATAGCACCAAGACATTTCAACTGGATCTAGCAACATCCTTTAAAAAAATCAACTTAGATAATGAAATTCTCTCTGAGTATGTCAGTTGGCTCTTGAAATGTCTCCCAGACATTTCATCCGACTTCCATGATGACACCCAGACAAGTCATCTTGGACATATGGAACCCTCAGAGACATGTCACATTGAATCTCATGATTCTATACAATCATGTTAGCTATCCTTAACAATTACATTAGGTCATGTCATCTAGATCCTGTGATTCATTCTAAACATTCCAGTAGGGATCGTGTGATAGCTCTAAAGACAAGTCATTTGGGTCTTGAAATTTCTTCAAGAAATTTAATAATTGATCATGAGATAACCTTTAGACATACCATCCAAGTTATGTAGCATCCCTCATAAAAACTAACTAGATCATGTGATTTTCATTGGACATTTCTGGTATACATACTTGTACATTTCAAGTATAAAATAAAGTCATTTCAAGCATACAATCAATACATGTCAAGAATACAAGAAGGCCAAATAAAATGGGAATTATAGGACTTGATAACTGTGTCTATCCCTAGTGTGTAAGCCCCAATCAAAAGGGAATCCTCAGTGTGTAAGCCCCGATCAGTGATGTAACATGATATGTCCGACATATAAGGGAAACATTACCATGTAATCCCCATTTAATATAACTATGGTGACTCTGATTTTATCCATAACTAGGATATGTATGATGCCTCCCTAAGGTTTGATCTCTAAATTGATAATCTATAGGGAAGTCGCATCACATATGTCATGCCTCCACAGATAATGAGACTAGTCATTTTCCATCCCTCGTTCCTCGCACTAAGCATATATCATGTGGGGTTTGGGAGTTCCAATGATCATATCATTCTTGTGAAAAGTCTCTACCATTTTAAAGGAATCGCTAGTGGGTAAGACCCAGCTATTTGAACTATGAAGATGCAAATTCTTTCCATAACTAGGATATGTAGAATGCCTTTCTAAGGCCTGATACCAAACATAAATGGGAATCTACTCCAGTATAATTCCTTCCAATTCTATGAAATTTTACCCATTGGGACCCAATCATTCCCATGGGATGATCATCTTTACTCATCCACCTACGGATTGAGAATGCAGTGAAATGTGAGGAATTTGGTTCCTATCATAACTAGAATACATAGGACGGCTTCCTAAGGCCCAAGCCCAAAATAATATGGCCATACACCTCAATGTAAATCCTTTAATGTGTCCAACATTTCAACCATAATGACCTAATCATTCTTGTGGTGTGATCATTTTTTCACATCCATCAGTGGGATGAGAAATCAATGGAACTATGTGAACTCTACGTCCTATAATAACTGGGATACTTAGGATGCATTCTCGATGTCCGAGATTCATAATAAACATCCCAAGGATAGTCCCAGTACATAATTCATGCATCCACATATATACAAGGTGATTACTTACTATCTCATGTTTCTTACACCGAGTATAGCTCATATAGGCTTAGGGAGGTGCAATGGTCATATCATCAGCATTGTGAATCTCTACCACCCAAGGAAATCTCATTACGTAAGACCTGATGAGTGTCCTAATATAAAAATTACCTATATAAGGGAATATACCTTGAGGATAGTCCCAAGGTCATGAAAGAACTATTATAACCTTTATTCCTACCATAACCAAGATACATAGGACATCTCCTCAAGGCTCGATCTCAAATATTTGGTGCATAAGTTCATGTACATATTTCTTTTCTACATGACATTAAATGGGAAAGGATTTAATGAACTAAATGGGGTTTTATTCCTTACATAAACATGATATATAGGATTACACATAATGGTTCAATCCCCTCCCAAGAATATTAACCACATCCTACATTAAAACAACTTCCAATGCGTCTGGCTATGCATCATCATCATATAAACTGCTATTTATTACTAGTAAAGGGATTAATAACCTTAGATACAAAGATATTAATTCCTTAATGAAATACCCTTATTCTATGAATAAAAGGGGTAAACCTATGACCTTTTTTCTAAGGTCACTGGTCCTTTATCGGTATTAGGAAGAGATTCATGAACATATCCTAAATCTATAAGAGATTCATGAAGTAGGTGACAGTTTTCCCAAATTGGGAGTGATGAGCCCGACCTCCCATCCTCTTGAACACTGTGAATCACAATGTTTCATTGTGTCTGAAACCCCAATTGACCACCTACCTTTGGAAACAAGGTTTGTACCAAGTCAGTGATGATGAAACCATTGGGTGTTTCCATTAAGAATGAAAATAGTGACCCAACATTGATGATTTTGCAAGAAATGATGAAATATATATGGTTATCCACATATAAATATAAAACTCTTAAACTCAGTATATGGATATCCTCTTGTCAAGAAGATTATATTTTTAAAGATTTACTTTTGACAAGAGGATATCCATATACTGAGTTTAAGATTTTTACATTGATAAGGTCTTGTGTAAGGAGTAGAACATGGTGAAAGATTTACTTTCAAATTGATGAAATTAGATATGGTCATTTGATTCATTATTCTCAACATTATCTTTCACCATGTTCTACTCCTTCCACAAGATCTTATCTATAATAAGAATATTCCTAATTTAAATTATCATTTGGTTATCATGATCCCAAATCTGGAATCAAATGTGGTCATTTGAATATTCTACATAGAAAAAAATTGGTGACTTTGATTCATGATTATTCCAAATTCTTCCATCATTATTGAAATAGGTGAATATTTTGAAAAATATTAGGTGTGTAACTTCCACTAGTTTCCAAGACTATATCATTATTATAATATATTAATCTAGTATATAAAATGGGGTAAAATTGGTATTATTGGTTACATAATTAACTACATCAACCACAATATCCAAGGATATTACTGAACATAACCTCATGCTAAATCCCTTCATAGTTTTAATTTGTTTCATTTACTCTATTATATCATTCAATTCCAATATTCATTAAATTGAATTTTTGAACCTAATTCATTTTCATTGAATAAAACATCAAAATTCCAAAAATATCATCTTCACTGCATTTATTAGACCTTGTAGATTAAATATTATATCAACTCTTTTTTCACCATTTCCAACCACAAAAAAAGACTTCAAACATCTCAGATTAGTTATTTTATAATTACATCAATAAAATATAAGATAAATTTTAAATTAAGGTATAAAATGAACAGTATCCCACAATGTAACACCTTGAGATTTTAAATTATATAATTTCCATTAAAATATGTAAACTATAACAGTTTTCACATGCAACATCGAACCAAAATGAATAGTTAAATGTTATATAAATGTTAAAATGTAACTAAAGAATTCTCTAGTAAAAATAAAGGTAAATCAATTTCTAAATTAATGTAGAAATTAAAAATTATTTTCATTATAAATTCTAATTTATTGATGAAATTTCAATTATTAGAGATAAATTACTAGTAAGGCCAATTTTAGCTTTAAATTGTAGCCATTATAAAAAAATATTTTTATTTTATTTATTTTTAGAAAATAAATTAAAATGGATAAATTATATTATTGAAATGAATAATATATATTAACACAAATTTTATTATTAATTGATAAGAAATAATAATGATAGAAGTTATTTTTTATAAATTTAGTTTCTTCTTAAAACTATTTTCATTGTACTTTTCTATTTTTATTTGAATAATAAATTTTAAAATATTATAATTTTAACGTGAAAAATTAATCTCAATATTTATACTCATCATATAAATATTATCTTATGATAATTTTTTTATATTTTTTTAATTTAATTGATTTTTAGATTAACATATAAAAAATATATTTTTACAAAATCTGTAAATTTTATGACTTTCTTATTATATAAGAAAGATAAATAAGTATATAATAAGATTTATTTGGAAAAGTATTTATTTAATAATTAAAGCTATAATTTTTTAAAAAATTATATTGAAATTATAAATCCATCGACAAACATTTCAAGGAATTCTATAATATGTACAAATGAAAATTGTTTTTTGTTTTGAATAAATATTTTTTTTTAATTTTTTTCATTTATTTTAAATCCATATAATAATAAAAAATTTAAATGCAAGAAATTATATCTTGAAAATGAAATATAATGGTAATTTTATACTGTAATTACATTTTGTTTTTATAAATATACTTTTTCTAAAAATAAGTTTTTACATTTTATGTCCTGACTCGTCCTAGAGGGGATCATGCCATGATTACCCCAAGACAACCTCCAATAGGCCAGTGGCTAGAGACTTGCGCCGAGTAGGAATATCCCACAAATGGGAGACATTTTCCTATGTACCTATACACATGCACACATCTCTAAAGCCCAAAATGATGAAATGTAAAAACACTAAGTAAACAATGCATGCATACACTATGATACCAACCACAGAGTACAATAGTAGAAAATTGGAATGTAAACAGAGATAGAAAACAAGAACACCAAAAGAAGAGTCTACAAAATTCAATACACAAGTTCCTGAAACTCGTTCACAGAAAAATCCTACCATCGGGGTAGGTGTAGGACAGCTGTCGGAAGTTGTTGGAGTACACCTCATCTGTCTGAGAAATCTAAGCACCACCTGGCCCTAGTCCACCTAGAACTCCATTAAAATTTCGATCATCTACACAAGACACAGCACATTCTTTAAAAACTCATGCATGGGTGAGTAAAACAATACTCAATAGTACACCTCGATACCATAAAGGAATAACACTAAGAAATACACAAAGTTCACCACAAAAAAATACATGAAGTATACCACAAAGAAATACACAAAGTCTAACATGATGAAATACATGGTATACCATAAAGGAAACATAAGAGGTATAATTATCTCACACGGTTATAAGTCTACAGCATGAAAAGCAAGATTATCATATGTATTCCACATAACATCCAGTACCAGAAACACACTATGTGTTGATAACACACAGAGTGTCGATAACACATTGAGTGTTGATAACACAGGGAGTATTGATAACATAAGGAGTGTCGATAACACATGAAGTGTCGATAAGTCATGTAGCCCCCAAGTCACATAGTCACTAAGTCACATGGTCACCAACTCACGTAGTCACTAAGTCACAAAAAGTCAAAGGATTCCACTAGTACCACACATTCACCAGAAGAACCTACTCCACAATCCATTAGGTCATATACCAACATTTACAACAACAAACTTGGAGTATCTAAAAATGACCATCTTGTCACAAGGGTTCCAACATTGTCAATGGCTCGTTGAATGGACACACGGTTGTAATGTTATGGTTCTTTTACTAAAAAGTTTCAACCTAGGTCCAATCCGACCCACACAGACCTGACCCGACCTGACCTAGTCCAGTCCAGTCCAGCCCAAACTAGCTTGGCCTACTGGGCTTGGCCCACTGGCTTTCTAGAGTGCTCTGTCTGTTCTAGTCCGGCCCTCGCTGCTAGCCTGTTTGGTGCACCACACGTGGTCCACCCCAAATTTGTTCTCCTAGCTCCATGTGGTGTTTCACCATGTTCACATGGTTAGCCTATCATGCGCCTGCCCCCCCCCCCATGGCTTCACTGATATCATAGGGTCCACACAGCTTGACTGCCATGGTCATAGCCCCTCACCACTCAATGTCTCCACCGCTACGGGCTCCCACACGATCCCGCCTGGACCGTGTACTTTCACTTCCTTCATAGCCAGTGGCCCATCCACATCACGATCCACCTCAACCCATCCCCCCACTAGGTTACTCTTCACTCCTCCACCGGTCTCCCTATCAGTGGCCCACTTTTAGTCATGTTCTCCTCCTAAAATGGCGAGATTCACTACTCTGTTTGTCGTCATGTTCCACTTCCTAGTGTCGTTTCACCTCTATGGTATCATTATGGTGTTGGATCCTTGTTCTTGAATCATTTCACCAAGGATCAAAGGCAAAACAAATCCTCAAACCATGTTTCATGAAGAACTAGGAATGAAAAAGTATTTGGGGAAAAGAGATAAATGCATAAGAAAACCCAAAAAATAAATCTTTTCCTTGTTCATATTGGACTTGACCCGTTCATGTTAGAACAAAGAATGGAGAGGGAATAATTCAAATATCTTTAACAAAATTCAATCACAATAATCAACCTATAATAATTATCCATCCCCTAAGAATGACCATACTACGGATCAACCAGTTCATTGGTTGGTCCATATTTGTCATTGAAAATTGAGAATGAGGGAAATAATACCAATGAAAAACACCCTAACTTGTGGTTTGGATCGGTCATTTATAAAGAGATGTTTTTTTATCATCATCGACGGGTTCCTCCACTTTACTAGCACAAAAATTCGTAATCCTCTCAATCTATCATTATTTTTCATTGAGTGGGTCTCCTTCCATGTCTTGGAGGAATTTTAGGGCTATGTCAATAACCCTAAATTCCCTGAATTTTTTTTTAAAATAACATCAATGTTGTGTCAAATAAAATATTTTTATTTAATATTTTCATGACGTTCATGTCCAAAAACTAACTTTCACATCTATCTCACACTGATCAATGTTAGGCCTCGCCTAAGGTAACATCGCTATTCTAAATGAAATGGTTCCATAGTATTTTTGATATGGGAACCCATTTAGATGTTATTCCATTTTTAAATAAAAACATCCCACACGCATTATTAAAAGTTTAACATTTTTCAACGATTTTTTTTGGGAACACCGGGCCTCAAAATCTCATGTCGTCTTAGCGCCTGGTCTCAAAAAAATTCCAATTAATTTATAAAAATAAAACTATAGAAAATATGAGTCATGACATTCTCCCCACCATAGGGTTTTACGTCTCCAAAAACCAAAACAAGGGATACTCAACAAAAAGGTGAGGGTATTGAGCCTGAATCTAAGACTCTCACTTCCAAGTGTTCTCCTGGAGATTCTTGTGTTTTCACCGAACACGCACCAGAGGAATATACAACCCATGAAAGATCCTCTTCTATATATCCTCGGTCTCCACCAGGTACTCTGCAAAAGTCACCCCTTCTTCAATGTCTAGCCCGCCCCAGTCAATGATGTGCGATGGATTATTCATGTACCTACTCATTTGTGACACATGGAAGACATCATGTGCCAATTTCAACTGTGGGGGTAGAGATATATGGTATTCTACCTCACCCACTCTACACAAAATCTGAAAAGGGATTATGTAAATCATATATAACTTTCCACCCTGGCCAAATCTTTGCAATCCCCATCGAGGTGAGACCAAAAGTAACACATGGTCTCCCTCCTCTAAGTCTAGAGGCCATTTTATCCTATCATCATACAACTTTGTTAGGTCCACTAGGCTGAATACCCTGAGAGGGGGGTGAATCAGGGTATGACTAATTAAAAAATAAAGCCTGTTCTGATCTTGTTTCACTGTTAAGCAAAACACTCTTCTCTCTCTTTCCTGATGCACAATATAAACAGAAAGTAAAGCAAGCATAGGACACAACAATTTTACTTGGTTCACCGCTAAGGGCTACGTCCAAGGAGCATACGCCGACAGGTTGCCGGTCGTACCAAGTCCACTAAACTTCACTAGCTGTGGATTACAATGTTCGGGCTAGATCACTTATATGCCTAGGCTCACTACCTATACAATGTTTAGGGTCAGCTCACTTCTTTCCCAAGGGTCACTCCATGTTTCTCTCTCTCTGGCTCACTGTCGGTGGAGAGGATCACCTTCTTCTTCTTCCTAAGATCACTGCTCTTGGAAGGGAATCCAATCACAGTTTATATACCTGTAGGTCTCTTCATTTCCATTAATGAATGCATCTTTCTTTGTATGTAGATGCTCTGTTGAAGTTCAACTTTCACCCGTAGATGAATACCTCTTTGCCTCTAAACACTGGTCAATTCCTTTTGGAAATACCTCCGCAAAGCACCCTACTTCGCGAAGCTCCCAATTTCGCGAAGCTCAACAAGCCTTCGTGAAGCTCCTGCTTTTTCGCAAAGTTCACTCGTGAAGCACCCTCGCGAAGAACTCTCGCGATGCTCAATCCGTTGCAAAGCAACGACCCTCGCGAAGCTAAGTAAGCCAACACGGAGCTCGTAGGTTTCGCGGAGCTACAATAGCCGCCGCGAAGCACCTCCTTCGCGAAGCACACTGGCTCCACGAACCACCTTCGCAAATCGAGAGAGAGTGATCTTCTATGAAAATGCTCTCTAATTCTCTCGAAGGGGTCAGCCTCTATTTATAGGCGATTCCACCGACCCTCGTCTCTTTCGCGCGAAGTCAACGCCACGTCATCTCAAATCGCGAAGCTCCAAAGTTTCCACCGAAATTCTGTCCAAATCGCGAAGCTCCACGGCAATTTTCCGATCGCGGAGCTTGACGTAGTCGCGAAGAATCACCGTCAACATACCTTCGCACCTTCTCCGCGAAGCTCCCTCGTGAAGCCCAACATTCCTTCGCGCCTTCTCCGCGAAGCTCACTTGCAAATCCCTTCACCGCCGCGATGCGCTTCAGCCTCTGCCATTCGTGAAGCTTGACATAATCGCGAAGCATCACCGCCTCCATTCTTCTGGTCTTCGCGATTTCCAAACCACGCATCCTATCTTTGTGAAATTCATGCCTTTGCCATATTAAATTATACTCTTCATGGAAATCCACTTTTTGCGATGCTCACCAAACTCCAAATTTTGGACCCCAAAAATTTGGCAAACACTGGGAAACGGCACCACCTTGTACTGCTCTTTTGTACCGCCTCCAGATCATCCTTTCCTTTGTCATAGTTCTTTGTCAACATGGAATGTCAACAACTTCTCGGGAACTTGACAATTCTCCATGGAAACCTGCTTTGTCAACAAACACAATCAACCCAAAAATACTGCAATGTTACCTTGAGGGATTTTTGCCCAACAATCTCCCCCTTTGGGTTTGTTGACAACTCTTCACAACTCTGCTCAGAAATATTTTCTGCACTTTGATACCTCACTGAGTCTTCTTCCAGCTGCTACCACCATTCGCCTCTTGCGATTATGATAGAGTTCAAGGATTCACTTAACATGTACTCTAAGCCCACATGAGCAATGCTCGGCGTGAGAAACAAGAGTAGTATGAAAAGTTCATCAATGAATCACTTCATGTCAGACCCCAATTGTCGATTCCACCCTGATACTAATTCTTAAAATAAAACCAGTTGTTGAACCACACTGATACCAATTGGTGAATTCCTAAGTTGATACCAATTGTTGATAGCTGGACACCGTCTCACACCATTCCAACACCATTGTTCTGCTTTTATCACGATCCTCAGCTGTCGTGATATCTATGCTTTGATCGATCACTTCTAGCATCGTCAGATTTAAAATACTCTCCCCCTTTCTCATTGCTCCCCCTTTCTGGCTGCTCCACCTGTCAGCTTCTCCCCGTATCAATTATTATTTATCAAATCTCTGCACTGTCTTCCCCTTGAACAATCATTATTTTCTCCCCCTTTGTCAACGAACCCAAAGGTCACTACTTTGTAGTCTGTAACATAGTAGAGAACACATATCATCACAGAATGGAAAAACACATCATACCTCAGGGAGAGGGGGGGAAGGGTCCCACATCCTCACTATTTCAAGTGCGGGGAATCGACTGAACTCCCAGAGCCAGTCGATGCCTCTCAAAAGCTTCCTTGGGTAAGGCCTTTGTCAGAATGTCTGCAACCTGTAGCTCTGTAGGCACGTACTCCAATTTCACGATTCCCTGCTCAACCTTCTCCTTGATAAAATGATACTTAATCTCAATGTGCTTTGTCCTTGAATGATGGACGGGATTTTTGCTAAGATTTATAGCACTTGATTTGTCGCACTGGATTCCGATCGGAGACTTCACTTTAACTCCCATATCTTCAAGATGCTGCTTCATCCACAATAACTGTGTGCTGGCTTGAGTGGCCGCAATATACTCAGCTTCTGCGGTGCTCAATGAAATGCAATCTTGCTTCTTGCTTAGCCAAGAAATACACAATCCACCAAGATAGAATGCACCACCTGACGTTGATTTTCTATCATCCGCTGAACCGGCCCAGTCTGCATCAGTGTACCCCAATAACTCTGTCTGAGATTTGTCATTGTATGTCAAGCCGAAGTCCACCGTGCCCTTAATATACCGAAGTATTCTTTTCACTACGAGCATGTGACTTTCCTTGGGATTGCTCTGATATCTCGCTGCTTGGTATGTGGCGAAAACAATATCAGGCCTTGTTGCGGTTAAGTACAACAGACTTCCAATGATTTTCCTGTATTCTGTGATATTAACTGCCTTTCCATCATCATCTTTTGATAATTTCATCCGGGTAGCCACCGGAATCTTCATCTCCTTGGAATTTTCCATTCCAAACCTTCTCAGGACCTCCTTGGCATATTTAGATTGAGAAATGAATGTTTCATTCCTTCCTTGTGTTACCTGTAGACCAAGGAAAAACGTTAGCTCTCCAATAATTGACATTTCAAACTCATTTTTCATGAATTCGGAAAGCTGTCTGCACTGAGCTTCATCTGATCCGCCAAATATTATGTCATCGACATAAACTAACACCATCATCCTTTGATTACTTTCATTACTGAAATAGAGATTGTAATCAACTCCTCCACGCTGAAAACCAAGCTTCTTTAAGTACTGATCAAGCCTTGAGTACCATGCCCTTGGTGCTTGTTTCAGCCCATACAATGCCTTCTTCAGCCTGCAAACTTTGTTCTCATCCTCATGAATGAGAAAACCATTTGGCTGCTCAATATACACTTCCTCTTCCAGAACACCATTCAAGAATGCAGATTTGACATCCATTTGGAACACTTTGAACTTCCTTTGCACTACGATGGCTAGAAATAATCTTATTGTCTCCAGCCTTGCAACCGGTGCAAATGTCTCATCAACATCAATTCCCTCGATCTGGGAGTACCCCTTGCACACTAGACGTGTTTTGTTCCGAATCACTGTGCCATCTTCATTCATCTTATTGCGATAGACCCATTTGTTCCCAATGACATTCTTGTCTGCTGGCCTCGAAACAATCTCCCATGTCTGGTTCTTCTCAATTTGATCACGCTCTTCATTCATAGCCTGAACCCAGTTTTCATCTTCAGCTGCATCGGAAAAACATTTTGGCTCCACCTGAGATAAAAACGATGTTTGCTGTAATGATTTCATTCTTCGAGTCTGAACTGGATCTGTCTGATCACCAATGATATTTTGCCTACCAATTTCAGCTCGATTCTTTGGCTTCTTTGCAGATACAGACTTGACACTTTCTTGTTCATCATCAGAATATTCTTCTGAGTCAGCCTCTGCCACTTCTACTCCCCCTGTATTGCTTACCTCATCATCACTTTCATCCAAAAACTGTTCACTGGGTCGTTGAGCAGTCTGTTCATTTTTGACTATAGTGACATAATTGCTCTCAAAAAATTTTCTCATCCTCTTGTTGAAGCATTTATATGCTTTGCTTTTCCCTGAATAGCCAAGGAATATCCCTTCATCTCCTCGTGCCTCAAACTTCCTATGATGTTCTTTGTTGAGAATGAAACACTTACTTCCAAAGATTCGAAAGTATTTCAACATTGTCTTCTTTCCGTACCATAGTTCATACGGAGTCTTCCCTTACTTCGGACATAACAGGGACCTTTTTGAAACATAGACCGATGTCAAAACTGCTTCCTTCCAAAATTTCTCTGGTAGGTCCTTATCAATAAGCATTGTTCTGGCCATGTTGTTGATGATTTAATTTCTCCTTTCAACCACTCCATTCTGTTGGGGAGTTCTTACTGATGAAACTTGATGCCTTATCCCATGTTTCTCGAGATAGTTTTCAACCTGACTATTTGTAAATTCTGTACCGTTATCAGTACGAAACTTCAGAATTTTCTGCCCAAGCATCTTTTCTGATTCCCTCTTGTACTGCTTTATGCAACTGAACACCTCTGTCTTATGGGTAATGATGAATACCCAGTCCATTCTGCTGTAGTCATCAATGAAAAGAACATAGTACCTTTTCCCATCTATATCTCGTGGTGAGATAGGTCCACATACATCAGCATGCACCAATTCTAGCACTCAAGTTGCTTTTTGTTCCTTTGGCCTGTATGTCTTTGTGATGATCTTCCCTTGTTGACAAGCATCACACGTATGAGTGCGATCACGTGATAGTTTGGGAAGGTCTCTAGCAGCATCACACTTTACCAGATCTTCCATAGATGGTTGACATAGATGACCAAGTCGCTTATGCCACAGCTGATTTTCTTCTTCTCTGGATAAAAGGCATGAATCTTCTTCCCCACCTACCAGGTAAAGATTCCCCTTTGTTCGTTTTCCCTAAAGAATGACTATTCCATCTTTTCCTTTAACAATACCCATCTTCTTGGTAAATAGGATAGAGTTCCCAGAGCCACATAGTTGACTGACGCTAAGCAAATTATGACTGAGACCCTCTACCACCAAGACATCAGCATGTCTCATTTCTTTGCCCCCAAACTTGGCTTTTCCTGAGCCAATAATCTTCATGCCTTCATCATTTCCAAACTTGACAACTCCTTCTTTGTCATATTTTATGCCTGTAACCAGATCTTTATTACCCGTCATGTGGGATGTGTAACCACTGTCACGGATCCAAACACAAGAACGATCTGATGCTTTAAGGGCAATTTCAGCAACTACGGCCTTCTCAGTTTTCTTCTTCCTAGTCCATACTTTTTCTTTCATACTCGGCATGGATTGAGGCTTATGTTCTTTCTCCGAGTATGATGGACCAGCTTCATCTTGCAAAACTGCAAATCTGTTCTGGACTTTTAACTCACTTGTCGGTTTACTGATCTGCTGCTTGCGAACATTTTGATTCTGCTTTGGCACATTTTTCTAAATGGTCGGAGTACAGTACCTAGCCATGTTTCCAAATCCTCCGCACCAAAAACAATGTCCTTCAAAAAATGTTCTGGAAAACCATTCTCTGTTTGGCTGCCATCTCTGTTCTTGTTCCCTTCGATATCTTTTGGCTATGGAACACACATACTATGAATGTCCCATCTTTCCACAACAATAACACCTGATATAAGGTGCATTCCTTCGTGTTACTTCAGCACTACGAGTTTCCCCTTTGGATCTCTGAGTATTCTGATTCTTCTTTGTGCTCAAATCCACTTTCAATCTCGGGACAGGTGCTTGCGGTCTAACTTCAACTGCCACAGATTTTTGTTTCTGATTAAGCCTAGAATCAGCCTTAACATCTGAGTTCAATTGCTGCTTCTTTCCTACTGAACTACTAGGCTCTTCTTTCTTCTTTTCAGTCTTCGTAACGACCTGATTTCCCAAGAATGTGTTGGGATTCAAAGGTTTTTCCTAGTCTTTAACTTTTCTTCGTAGACCAACAACTTCCTCTTCAAGCTCTTCAATACGCTTGAAGTGATCTTTCACTTTTTGACTTAAGCAATCGATCTCCCTTTCTGCTCTTCAATCTTGAGCTTATGCTCATCAACCTTTTCTGTGCGCTCTGGCCTGGAAGACATAAGATTTTTAATTTCTTTCGCAAGCTCAGACTTCTCTTCTTCTTGTTGTTTCATGTAGAGTTTGGCATCACGTACTATCTTGTTGGCTTTCTTTGTTTTTGCTCACCAAACATCTATCTCTTCAAGAGCTGCTTCAAATTCAGCTTCCATGTCAACTCTCCCTTTAATTTCTTCTTCTTCTTCATTAGTTTCGGTTTCTTTCTTTTCTAGAGCACTACTAGAAACAGCCACCATCGCATTTTGACCACGATCTTTGCAGTTTTCTATCTCTTCAACTTCTTCACCCTCAGACTCAGCTGAACTGTCAATTTCTTTGGAAAGAAGATTCTTCTTCTTAAAGAAATTTCTCTTGAACTGCTTCTTTCCTTTCACATAGGCTGAAGATTTTTTCACGGGAATCTCAACTTCATCTTCATCACTTTCTTCTTGAAACTTTTTGGGGCATCTTGCAGCTAGATGACCAACCTTTCCGCATCGGAAGCATGCTAGTGGAAGTTTCCCTTTAAACTTTCCTTTTCCTCTTTGCAGATTTGAAGAAAGGAATGACATCACCTCATCTGACTCTTCTTCCTCCTGAGAATCTTCAATAGTGAGCCTCTTTATGGCCTTAAATGCCACCTCTTTGGATTTCCCCTTTTCCACAGCATCGCTGTCATCATTTATCATTTCATATGCAACAAGAGTGCTGTGTAAGTTATCCAATGTTAGCTCTTTCAGATCTTTATCTTCCAACACAGAAACTTTCGGATTGAACCGAGGTGGAAGCTTTCTCAAGATGCGCTTTACGATTTTAATGTCTTGGATAATTTCTCCAAGACCTCACATTACTTCTACCACAGCATTTACCCTGTCAAAGAATGCATCAACAGACTCATTCGGGTTCATTCTGAGATCTTCATACTTGTTCCACAACACTTGCAGCTTTGCCTCTCTGACTTTTGTATCCCTTCATAAATATTCAAAAGCTTTTCCCACATGGCATGTGACGTTTTTCATGACATCACCTTTGTATAAATGGGATTAGAGAGGGCTCCCCCTAAGGCGTTGATTGCTTTGGAATCAGCATCCAACTCTTTGTGCTCAGCTTCTGATAATGCACCACTAGTAATATCCGTTGTGATACCATGCATAGCTGCTGAAAACACATCCATTCCCAAAGATCGGAAATAGTGTTGCATTCAATTCTTCCATATCTGAAAATTACATCCGTTGAAGATCGGAATCCCTCTATGATTAGTGACCTCCATTGCGAGAAGACCAACTGTCAACCTTTCGCTCTGATACCACTTGTTATGTCCACTAGGCTGAATACCCTGAGAGGGGGGTGAATCAGGGTATGACTAATTAAAAAATAAAGCCCGTTCTGATCTTGTTTCGCTGTTAAGAAAAACACTCTTCTCTCTCTTTCCTGCTGCACAATATAAACAGAAAGTAAAGCAAGCACAGGACACAGCAATTTTACTTGGTTCACCGCTAAGGGCTACGTCCAAGGAGCATACGCCGACAGGTTGCCGGTCGTACCAAGTCCACTAAACTTCACTAGCTGTAGATTACAATGTTCGGGATAGATCACTTCTATGCCCAGGATCACTGCCTATACAATGTTTAGGGTCAGCTCACTGCTTCCCCAAGGGTCACTCCCTGTTTCTCTCTCTCTGGCTCACTGCCGGTGGAGAGGATCACCTTCTTCTTCTTCCTAAGATCACTACTCTTAGAAGGGAATGCAATCACAGTTTATAGACCTGTAGGTCTCTTCATTTCCATTAAGGAATGCATATTTCTCTGTATGTAGATGCTCTGTTGAAGTTCAACTTTCACCCGTAGATGAATACATCTTTGCCTCTGAACACTGGGCAATTCCTTTTGGAAAGACCTCCGCAAAGCACCCTACTTCGCGAAGCTCCCAATTTCGCGAAGCTCAACAAGCCTTCACGAAGCTCCTGCTTTTTCGCGAAGTTCACTCGCGAAGCACCCTCGCGAAGAACTCTCGCGATGCTCAAGCCGTTGCAAAGCAACGACCCTCGCGAAGCTAAGTAAGCCAACACGGAGCTCGCAGGTTTCGCGGAGCTACAATAGCCGTCGCGAAGCACCTCCATCGCGAAGCACACTGGCTCCGCGAACCACCTTTCTAAAATCGAGAGAGAATGATCTTCTATGAAAATGCTCTCTACTTCTCTCAAAGGGGTCGTCCTCTATTTATAGGCGATTCAACCGACCCTTGTCTCTTTCACGTGAAGTCAACGCCACGTCATCTCAAATCGCGAAGCTCCAAAGTTTCCGCCGGAATTCTGTCCAAATCGCGAAGCTCCACGGCAATTTTCCGATCGCGGAGCTTGACGTAGTCGCGAAGAATCACTGTCAACATACCTTCGCGCCTTCGCCGCGAAGCTCCCTCATGAAGCCTAACATTCCTTTGCGCCTTCTCCGCGAAGCTCACTCGCAAATCCCTTCACCGCCGCGATGCGCTTCAGCCTCTGCCATTCGTGAAGCTTGACGTAATCGCGAAGCATCACCGCCTCCATTCTTCTGTTCTTCGCGATTTCCAAACCACGCATCCTATCTTCGTGAAATTCATGCCTTTGACATATTAAATTATACTCTTCATGGAAATCCACTTTTTGCGATGCTCACCAAACTCCAAATTTTGGACCCCAAAAATTTGGCAAACACTGGGAAACGGCACCACCTTATACTGCTCTTTTGTACCGCCTCGATATCATCCTTTCCTTTGTCATAGTTCTTTGTCAACATGGAATGTCAACAACTTCTCGGGAACTCGACAATTCTCCATGGAAACCTGCTTTGTCAACAAACACAATCAACCCAAAAATACTGCAATGTTACCTTGAGGGATTTTTTCCCAACAAACTTCTTCTGGATCTGTGTAGTCCTAACTACTCCTAGATGATCTACACCTTCTCAATGGTAGCACATACAACCTATGGACCCATGAATGATGACTCTTATGGGTCAGTATAGTAGAGTGGTGACCTGCATGGTCATTCGTACAAGTCCTTGAATGGTTACATACCAATGGTGGAGTGGTAGATATTATTATACACAAACTCCACCTATGGTAGGTGATCCTCCCAACTACGAACCAAGTTTAGGATGCAAGCACGTACCATATCCTCAAGAACTTGAATGGTTCTCTCTATTTGGACATCTGTCTGGGGATGAAACTCTATTCTCAAGAGTAACTAAGTCACAAAAACCTCCTAAAATCCATTCCAAAATTGGGTTGTTAAATGATCATCACAGTATGAAAATATCTTTGATGGAACTCTATAAAGATGAATTATCTCCTTCACGTAGAGACATCCCAAGCTCTCTATTGAACTTTGTTGCCGAATCGGTAGGATGTGGGATGACTTGGTTAGTTGGTCAATGATCACATATATGGTATCATGTCCACTAGAATTTTATGGTAAATTCATCATAAATTCCATAAATATTCCATCCCACTTCCACTCTAGCACCTCAAGTGGTTGGGTGAAGCCTGATGAAACCTGGTGCTCATCCCTCACGTGCTGACAAGTGTGGCTTCGAGATACAAACTCATCCACTTCATTCTTCATCCTCGGCCACCATAACTGACATTGGAGGTCCTGGTGCATCATTTTCATACTTGTATATACTACCAAAGGGGATGTGTGGAACTCCCTCAGAGCCTCCTCTACAATTCCACTGGTGAAAATGTACACCCTCTGAAAGGAACAACATCATCTCCACCTATAGAATATCCATCAGGGGCATGGCCTATGGAAAACTAAGCATTTTGAGTCTCATAGTCAATATCCCCATTTCATGCCTCCTTGAGTCTCTATAAGAGTGGAGGGGTGACAACCATATACTAGATGTAAGATGATCCATTTCTATCCACAAAGTATTTTTGCAACACGAATATCATATATGATGCCTTACTCAGCAACATTAAGATGGATGTTCTTATAAGAGCATCCTCTACTATGTTCCCATTCCCATGAGTATATACAATATCAAATTCATGGTCCTAGAGGAACTCTAGACATCACCTCTGTCTTAAGTTTGGATCCTTCTGAGAAAATATATTCTTGAGACTCTTATGGTCAAAGTAGATGGTAAATTTCTCTCCCATTAGGTAGTGTCACCATATTTTCAATGTGAAGACTACCACCTCTAGATCAAGATCATGGTTCACCTAGTTCTTATGCTATCTCAACTAGTGTGAACCATAGGTAATCACTACTTTACCCTACATAAGGACACAACCAAGAAATGTCCCTAAGTCATCGCAGAACACTAAATACCCACCCCTCTCCATTGGTAATCTCAATATGGGAATGCTCGTCATCCTCTGGCTCAGCTCCTGAAAGCAATATTGGCACTTCTCAATCCACAAAAAAGGATTCCCCTTCCATGTCAAAGTTTTCAAGGGTGATGCTACTTTGGAAAAGTCAGGTACAAACCTTCGATATTACCTATCTAAACACATAGAACTCCACACCTCGGTAACACACTTTGGTGGCTCCCAAGAATACAGTGCCTCAATCATTGACGGATCTAAGGCAACTCCAACCTCTGAAATGATGTATCCCAGAAATTGGACCTATCGTATCTAGAAATGACAATTTGAGATATTCTCATAAAGGTGGTTCTCTTAAATTTTGTCCAGAACCATTATCAAGTGTATTTCATGCTCCTACTCAATCTCCAAGTACACTAAGATTTCATCAATGAATACCATAATGAACCGGACTAAGTAAGGCATGAAGATCCTATTCATGAGTCCCATGAAAAATATTGGGGAGTTTTTCATGCCAAATGAAATCACCAAGTACTTGTATTGGTTGTAATGACATATTAAGGTTGTATTTGGTACATCATCATCTCATACATGAAGCTGGTGATAGCTAGACCTAATTTCAATCTTCTAGAACCACCTCACTTCCTTAAACTGATCGAAGAGTTCATTGATCCTTGGTAGTTGATATTTTTGGATTTGGTGCCCTAGAACCAACAAGTTTTGTACTTTATGATAAACATATATTCATTGGAAGTATATTAATAAACTTATTATCACATCATGATTTTTCTTATGCATGACATTGCGTGTGATAATGTCCTAAGAGTTTTTGTCACACTAAAAGGTCATAGCGGATCCCTATAGTGATGAGAACCCAGAAGTTCCATGACACTATTATTGAACAAATGTTCTATGGCCAAATGATATAATTTGAAGGGACACAAATGATACAGTCTACCATGGGTACATACTCATAGGACATTGAGGAACCTTCTCATGGTGTACTCCCTAGGTAATGTCTAGGAGTATATTATGAGAATGAGACCCACTAGTAGGAACTCCACATTCATAAGTGTCATTGGATGTTCTAATATATGGATGTGTGTATTGGTCCTTAGACATTAATATTATTATTAATGGGCATTATGACTCGCGCAGGTATCTGTATTGGAAAAAACGATGATGACATATTTTTGAAGCAAGGTAGGATATATTGGGTGTGTCATGAGTAATACTGCATTAATAAATAATGTGAGAAAAGATTTGTCCCTTTTGTTCCATAATGGAATTTGATGTCTCAATCCCTTTGATGGAAATGATATAGTCTAAATAAATCCATGGCCACGGTGTTCGATAGGCAAGTTCAATTTTTGGGATGTCAAAGAATGAGAAATCGGGCACATGGGTTGATGGGACTTGCATGAAACCTAGTTGATTGGAGATATTGATACAAATGGATTATATTACATGGTATGAATTCATATGTGGTTACATATTGTTGCGACATTAATATCATTATCTATAGTTTCCTTGGAATGTCACTAGATTCTAACCTTGGACATTAAGTTACTCCACATAATTCCATTAAGAAAAAGGCATAGAGGGTCACACACTAAGTGTATTCAGTATCTCAGTTAAATAATATATTATTTAATATTTAAAAAGTTGAATAAAAATTATTCCTGGTTGTGGTAAAATAATTATTCATGGATGCCTAATCGCATTTATTTCAATACTAGTTATTCGACAGAATATATTTTGGGAGGAATAATTAATAAATATTAATTTTCTATTTAGTGAATATAATATTTATATATT
Source organism: Viscum album (assembly GCA_963277665.1). NCBI lineage: Eukaryota > Viridiplantae > Streptophyta > Magnoliopsida > Santalales > Viscaceae > Viscum > Viscum album. The sequence continues at coordinate 1,042,450,518 of OY728165.1, forward strand.
TATTAGAAAATAATGTAGTAATATTTATTTAATAAATAAATAGTCACTATTAAAGGTTCAATAAATATGGTGGAGGATTGGTGGACTAAGTTAATGGTCTAGTGAGAAATAATAATATTGAATATTATTTGATTAAATAATATTTAATTATAACTCACAAGATAAGCTCATGTTAGAAAATTATAATGTTACTGTTATTATTTGACATGGGGGTTTCGCTATGATTAAAAAAATAATTAAGGCGCTTGTGAAAGTTATTTATTATTACCCTAGTGAATTAAATACCCAGTTATATTATTCTCTTATTAGACAAGTGTTATCCAAGGGACGTTTATTGGTTGTGCACAATGAATTGGAGAAAATATCTCATGACTATAGAGTCCATCCCTCTCCAAGAACACTCTCAAGAACAAGAGAGATCCTCCTCCACCAGATCATGGTGAACTCTTTGGAATCGGTTCTCAAGGCGGTTGAAGGTAGGCATCACAAGTGTAAGGATCCTCCGTGCTAGCACTTGGATACTCCTTCAGCAATGTCCGGAGATATGTGGAACATGTGTGGATCACCTCTAGAGGAGATCTACACCAGATCACTACAATACAATGAAGGTGCACTGTAGATTTTTGGTTGAACACATCAATGAAGAAAGAATCAACTTAGAGATAATTATTTGATTTAATTAAATTAATTATAAACAAAATATATTGATCCTCTCTCTGAGTTCTGGGGGAAATTCTTCTTTGTCTAAATATTTGATTCAATTCTGTGGTTACTGGCATTCATCAGTGTATTGATCCAAGATTGATCATCGATTTTAGAAAAAATCAAAGTTGGGCACCAGACCATCCTAATCTTTTACTACGTCTAGAACCTACAAGTGGTATCATAGGGGGAATGTTATTGTTTATAATTATTTAAATAATTCATTTATGATTTAATCTTTAATAAATTAGTTTTTCAATTCATTTTTAATCGATCCTTTTTAATCTGAATTATGATATTTGTTCTTCCTCTATTGTTTCTCATATATTTTATATAAATGATTAATTTTATGATTAAAATAAAATCATGGAACTCATATGGAGGTTCCATGGATCCTATTTGTACAACACCATACTACACACCATGTAATCAAAATTACACGCCATGTAGTATTGTCCAACAAATCATGATTTGGTTTGGTATTAAATTTTAGATCTTGTGTTGATTAGGAACTAACTATACCATTAATTAACTTTAATCCACATGGTGTTGACCATGATTAAATAGAGTATGGAAACTGAAGTACATGTCGTGTGGCCCATTGGACACGACATGTAGTCCCTTCGGGTCAAGGTCAAGTCGTGTATCCCATACACAGCTTTCCTGGCTAGTGATCATGTAACATAGAGTCTACATGGCAAGTGTCCCACTGTACATGCCATGTACTCCTAAGATTTATGAATTAAATCTCACACATTGTTTCCACATGCATTTATTGTCACAAACCATCCCTATGGGGCCCACACTGTGACTCCCCAAACCCACCTCCAATAGGCAAGAGGCTGGTGACTAGCACCGAGTAGGCATATCACTAACATGAGAGTAATTTCATAAGTACCTGTACACACACACACATCTAGAAACCCACAAATGTTGAAATGTAAAAACCACTAAGGAATAAAATGCATGCATACAACTAAACCCAACCAATAGAGTACAGTGGAAAGTAAAGTGTGCAAACTAATTTGGTCCAGAATATAAGCCTGCAAAAAGAAAAAGTTTGCAACCTACATATTATAACCTATAAGAAATAAATAGATACTAGGGCTACTGCTTGTAGCTGTAGGAACACCTCGGCCTATAAGGAAGATCACAAATCTTGGTCCGGTCCAGGTCCACCCTGGACTCCGTAAAAAGGTCTCTCATATGCACAAGACACGACACGTGAGGGAAAATATCTTGATGGGGTGAGTATAACAATATTCTATAGAGGACCTCAAAAACCACAAATAAATACACAATGTAAAGGTATAGTCAGCTCTATATAGTATATGTCTACCGAACAAATAACAAGATAAACATTTAGATATACTTGAAACCCAGACCTATAGTCTAGTGGTAAGTCACAATGACCGCATACCCACGCTAGGGATTTAGTTTGAAGATTCCATGAAGAAATCATCTGAGAGAACTCACTCCATGAGTCTGATAGCTTTGATGACATCCATCCAAGAAGAATTTTCATCTGGAAGTTTCGTTATAGGGATATATGCACTGATAGATCTTGAAGAGAGAACATATACACTCATTTTGATAAAACATTCTTTTGAGTTGGGAAAGATCATGATACATAGATGAGGATCACTACCAGGGCCTTGGTGTATACCATGACTCATCCAAATTAACATGCTAAGCAGAGGATCAGCATCCTGTATGATTACTCATGTTGATATTTGACTCTACCTAGGTCCAAGAATGGGTAGAGGATCTCATTCCGAGTCTCTTGGAGGGACTCTAACTCTATCCAAGAAGTCCTGATAAAGGGATCATACTCCTGTGGATGGAAACAATACTTTTCCTTAAAGGTAATAAGCAAAGGGGCACTAACCCAAATGAAACTTTTCCAAGATATAGTGTACAAGGAGATCGAGCCACGTACAAGAATGTACACAATGTGTAGAATAGTCACATGTCGTGTCTCTTGACTCCGGGTACTACCTGTGTACAATGGCCCGAGTTAGAAGAAAATTTCATCTAGAAATAGAAGTACAGGCATGTAGAAGGACTTAAATGTCATGCTCCTTCATCTACGGTCCACCCGTGTACCCTATTTGTGTGCCAGTATATAGTACCAACCCGTTTCTACCAACCCGTGTACCAGTGTATGAGGTAGGTAGAATATTCTGCTTGGTCTAGTTGTGTGGTGGAGTACATGTTGTGAACTCCACCCTATGTCTATGTATCACCCGAGATATATGTTGAGTACCGCATAAGGTCCAAACACACCATGTGAAAACTTTCACACACTGTGCCATTGCTTCCTATCGCACGAAACCCCAGTCATCATTGAATGGGGACCACACGCTGTGTTCTTCAGAGAACATGTCACGTTCTATTTGATTTTCCAGAATTGTAGGTTCTTAATCTGGAACTTTAGTTGATCCTCCCATTCTTGATCCAACTATTATTTTTCCTCCAAACAAAAGATCTGAGGTCGTTTCATCACTGAAAAGCTGATTCTGTTGGGTTTGGGCCTCTAATCAGCCCCAAAAACATGTTTCGATCTATCTGCATGAAGTACCATTGAAGAAATATTTCTCCCGAACTGAGTTGATTCATCCACATCCATCATCATCGCACCTCCACTAGGTCTTCAAGATGAAAAATCTAAAATTTGGGATTGTTGCATTGTGAAAAGGATGTGTGATGATCTGTTGTTTATAACCCCACGAAGAATGTGAATAATGTGTGGTTCAAAAGGAAGAATAAATCCAAATAACAAATTGAGTAATGAACCTCTTCCTTCATTCATCGCAACATTGATCCAATCCAGTTATAAGTATCAAATAAACAAAATAAAAATATGAATCAAATAAAACATGGATCAATTCCCCCAAAATAAACCCAAAAAAGACCCTCTCGCAAGAATGAACGATCCATGGTTCAACCTGTTTGTGGGTTGATCTGAATTCATCATTTGAATCCAAGAATGGGGAAGGAAAATTTGAAATAAAAAACCCATACCTCGATCATCAATGAAGTATGGAAAAACGGTCGTCGCCAATCGAGTTTTGATCTCGTTGCACAGTGATCCATGTGTCGTTGTTCTCCATAATTTTTCAGGAATTATCTATAGGGGCTCCTCTATAAAGTCCCATAGGATTCCATGGATTTTTCTAGGGTTATGAGCCTAACCCTAGGATCTTAGTTATTTAAGACCACAAAACGCAACACTGCATCATGGAAACATTAAAATAAAATAAAATTATTAATTTATTTTATTTCCTTTAAAACATCCAAAAATTACCTTTTGGAGCCGACCCACACCGGTCAATGTTAGGTCTTTCCTATGGTAAGGTCGATGCTCTGAACGCAACGGTTTCCTCAAGTTTTTGATGTGGGAAACTATTTTAAAGTTATTCCTCTTTTTTAGGAAAATCTCTCATGTGATCTATTTAAAATTTTAATTTATTTCAAACATTTATTCTGAAAACTATAGGCCTCGGAATCGCACATCATCACAAAGCTTGGTATCGAAATAATTCTATATAATATTTAAAAAAATTCATGTAAAATATGATTCATTACATTCTTCCGACATTAGGGATTTATGTCCCTGAAAATCCAAAACAAAAGGCAATTCAAACATATGTGGGTACTACACATGAATCTGAGCCTCCCACTCCCACATGTTCTCTTGAAGATTCTTATACTACCAATGGAAATGCACCAAGGGAATCTCTCACCCACTAAGGATCATCTCCTATCAATCCTTGATCTCCATGGGGTACTCTACAAAGGTTTCTCAATCCTCGATGTCCATCTTTCCCCAATCGATGGTGTGCCAAAGATTGTGCATGTACCTCCTTAGCTACAACACGTGGAAGACATCATGTACCCATTGCAACTACGGTGGTAGAGATAGGTGGTACACCACCTCTCCAACTCTGTGCAGTATCTAAAAAGGGCCTATGAACCTCAGACACAACTTCCCTCCCCATCCAAATCTCTATAACCATCGACAAGGTAAGACTCGAAGGAATACATGGTCTCCCTCCTCAAACTCCAGAGGTCTCCATCGTCTATCAGCATGAGACATCTGTCGACTATGAGAAATCCTCATCCACTCTTGGATGATCTACATCTTCTTGGTGGTAGCTCACACCAAATATAGACCCATGAGTGATGACTCTATAAGGTTGGTCTATAAAAGCAGTGACTGGATGGGTCACCCATATAAAGCCTCAAACGGTTCCATACCAATGGTGGAGTGGTATCTACTATTGTACGCAAACTCCACTAGTGTTTGGTGGTCCTCCCAACATTGAACAAAGTCCAAGATATAGACCTGCAACATATCCTCTGGAACATGAATGGTTCTCTCCATCTGACCATATATCTAGGAATGGAACACTGTGCTCAAGAGTAGCTGAGTCCCAAATCCTCCTACAATACCTTCCACAACTGATATGTGAAATGATCATCATGATATAAGACTATAATTAAAGTTAATCAATGATTCCAAACTATCTCCTACACATAGAGGTGTCCTAAGTTCTCTACGGAACTCTACTCCATAATATCTAAGAAGTGGTCTGACTTGGTGAGTCAATCAATGATCACCCAGATCAAATCATGTACCCTATATGTTCATGTTAATTCCATCATAAAGCCCATATATATTCCATACCACTTCCACTTTGACACTTCCAAGGGTGAGCTAACCTCAATGTAACCTGGTGCTCAGCCTTCACCTGCTAGAATGTAAGGCATCGAGAAATGAACTCTGCTACTGTCTTCATCATCCCTGTCTACTAGAACTGAAGATATAGGTCCCTGTACATTTTTTACACTCTAGTAATTACCGCCAAAGGGGATGTATGAAACTCTATTAGAAAATCCTCTCATAACACTTATAGTACAATTGTGCATCCTCTTAAAAGAATGATGTGATCCCCACCTTACAAATATCCATTCGAAGCATGTATTATGGAAAACTGAGCATGTAAAGTATCATAGTATAAATCCCCTAGTTGTGCCTCCATAACTCACCGTAAGAGTGAAGGGGTGAAAACCATCAACCGGATATAAGCTGAATCATCTCCATCCATGAAGGACAACTGTAGCGAGTCCAACTGCTTTGATTCCTCGCTCAACAACTGCAAACTCGGTCTTCTACTGAGAGAATATTCCATAATTCTCCCCTTCACATGAGTATAGATGACATCAAATTTATAATACTGGAGGAACTTTATCCATTTCCTCTTCCCTATATTTATATCCTTCTACGAGAATATGTACTTGAGTCTCTTGTGGTTAGAGTAGACGATAAACCGCCCACCCATTAGGTAGTGTCGCTATATCTTCAATGTGAAGAATACTTCTACCAACTCAAGATCATTGGTCATGTAGTTCTAGTCATCTGGCCTTAGCTAGCACGAAACATAGGAAATCAATTCTTTTCTCTTCATAAGAACACATCCACGCTCAATCCCTGGTGCATCGTAGAAAACTATGTACTTAACACCCTCCTCCAATAACCTCAAGATTGGGGTGTTCATCAAACTCTACCTCAACTACTAGAAAGCATGTTGGAAATTCTCCTTACATAAAAATGGTTGTCTCTTTGGGTTAAAATTTTTCATCAGTGCTAATATCTGAGAGAAATCATGAATGAATCTCCGGTAATATCCAGATATCCCAAGGAAGCTGCGTACCTCTATTATGCTCTGTGGTGGATCCCATGCAAACATAGCCTCGACATTGGACGGGTCCAGTGCTACCCCATCTGATAAGATAACATGTCCCATAAATTGGAACTCCTGTATCCAGAACTGGCACTTCAAGAGATTCCCATAAATATGGTGCTCTCAAAGTATGTCTAGAACCATCCACGGGTGTCTCGAATTCTCCTCCTATAATGCTGAGTACACAAGGATTCCATCGATGAAGACTACTATGAACCAGTATAATTATGGCTGTAATATCTGGTTCATTAGATTCATGAACACTAAATGGGAGTTTGTCACACCGAAAGGCATCACCAAGTACTCATAGTGACGGTAGTCGAATCTTAAAGTCGTCTTTGTTATGTCCTCATCTTGTACTCATAACTGATGATAAACCAATCAAAGGTCAGCCTTTGAGAACCATTGTTCCCCTCTTAGCTGATAGAAAAATTCATCAATCCTAGGTAGTGGATACTTTTTCTTCACTGTTACCTAGTTCAGGTATCAGTAATCCACACACAACCTCAATATCCCATATCCCTTCTTGGCAAACAAAACTAGGGCCGCCCAGGGTGAAACACAGGGTCTAATGAAGACCTTTATCTACAAATCCTCTAACTGCACCCTCAACTCAATAAGCTCTATGGGAGACATTTTATATAATGGTGAGGATATTGGTTTCGTCGCTGGGTGAAATTTGATGAAAAAGTTGATCTCCCAATTGGGAGGTAGTCCTAGAACATCTTCTAGAAAGACATCCTCGTACTCCACCACTACTATTGGGAATTGAAAACTCGCAACATATGCTGCTCTGAGGGTAAGGCTAGTCATCACATGAGTGATATTATACACTCTCCTATGAATGATTCCATTCTGTGATTCTTGGGTTTCCTTTTCACTAACAATAGAAAACCTCATTCCATCGATGTGGATACACCGTACTCTTCACCTAAAGCAATCAATATGGGCATGGACTGAAGATAACCAATCTATACCGAGAATGGCATTGTAAGGCTTTGATGCTTCCACCAAGAGGTTTAAATAGAAAATCTCACCTACAAGGGTAAGATCACACTGTCATCAAAGATTCATGATCATCGAGTCTCCTCCCATAGGTTTCTACAAGCATAAGGTACAAGTCAACGACTCTACCAGAATCGCAAGGTTTTGGAAAAGATGTGTGGTGATGAAAGAATGATTTAAAATAAGTCTATAAGTATGAAAGCTAAAGTAGAAAAGACACAGATCATACCTCAGATCATCCCTAGTCTTCCTGGTTCATACGCCTCGACTGCATGTAGCTACCCCCACCCCTATCCCCCAACTCCCTGAGTTTGGTGCAGACCTCCTGGGGGTGGTGGTGGAAGTAGGTCAAAACGTATTCACCTCCTGTAGCTCTCCTTATTCCTCTACCACATTCCCTACCTGGAAGGTATACCAAATCTAATCTTTTCATCTACCTCAGTGGTCCATCCACCGCCTCCCTATCAGCAGCTTGATGGGTTGGACAGTCTCTAGCAATATGTCCTCTATCATCACATGTGTAGAATCACCTCTCCCTAGGCTGACTGGATCCAGACTGAGAGCCCTCAACTGCAGATCCCCTATCATGAGTCCTCTTGTGATGTCTCCTACATTTTGATCCTTGTTCCTGATGTCATCTCCCTACTGTCAAGGTCTCTTCACATGTCTTCCTGAAGCTGACTGCCACTAGTTGTCTCTACTTATCCAAGAATCTCTCGACCACCAAAGCTTGCTCGAGAACTCCTGCATAAATTGTAATGCATAGAGGTATGATAATAGATTGGATGTCTCATTATAGACCTTTATCGAAGGTCTAATCTATAATTTATTAATCCATGACCATATCCATCGAGTACCTAGAAAGTTTGGTGTACCTCGATGAATATCAGCCACCGTCATACTGCCATGTTGGAGCTGATGAATCTCCTAGATACATACTTCTCTCAATGTTACTATAGATAACTCCTCCATAAAGAGTCACTCGAACTCCATCCACAAAAGAGTCTCCTCAACATCATTCTGCATGGTCAAACTCTACCATCTCCTTAACAAACCCTAAAGAAGGATCGCTCCTAGGATTGCCATCTAGTTTGTTGGTGTCTTCAGTAGGCGGAAAACTCTGGTCATTGCCTCAATCTAGTCCTCATCCACCTGAGGGTCTAGCTCACCTTAGAACCTGAGGGATATCTATCTCTGAAAATCAGAGAGTGCACTTATCCAACGCTTATCATCTTTTGGAACTGTAGGTACCACGTCTGATCCATTGGTGGTGGTATAGAAGGTGCACCAACTAGAGATAACACCTGGGGAACTAGTCCCTGAATTGAAGCCTCATCATTGATGGGGTCATCCTTGTGATCAAGCTTCTAAATCATAGCGGGTATGCATTGTAGAGGCATCCTGTAATGAAACAAGATTTACCACGGTTAAAGAGTGTATCTAGATTCCTGAAAAATAAAGGACATGGAAAATATAACCCATTTCTATATAATGCATGTACCATTTTTTGTTTCCCTGCAACTATTGTTGTCATGTACCGAGTCAAAAAGTAGGTTATCAGAGTATTGGTGTATGGATACGTCAGCTTCCTATACCATCACCGAAGTCCCTGGCCTAAAATCCAAACTCAAAACACTTAACCCTATTTCCCCAAACCAATATCACATACTCTAGATCCTAAGGTAGAAGCAACCACCTCTGATACCACTCTATCACAACCTATCCATGTGGGGCCCACATTGTGACTCCCCAAGCCTGCCTCCAATAGGATAGGGGTTGCTGACTAGAACATATTAGGTATATCACTAACATGGGAGGCATTTCTTAAGTACCTGTGCACACTGAAAATCCAATTCTATTGGTTTCAAGCCTCCGATCGGCCCCGAAAACATGTTTCGATCCATTCGCACGAATAATAGTTGAAGAACAGTTTCTCTAGAACCGAGTAAATTTGTTCACCACCATATTTTTTCACCTCTGATAGGTCATCGTGATTCCAGATCTTTGACTTGGGATTTTTGCGCTTCAAAAAGGATGCGGAATGATCCATTGTTCATAACCCCGTGAAGAACGCGTGGGTCAAAAGGGAGAAGAAATCTAAATAGAAAATTGAGGGATGAACCTTCGTCGTCATTCTTCACAGCATTGATCCACTCTCATTAGAAGGATCAAATGGATAAAATCAAAATATTAATCAAATCAAATAAAAATCAATTCCCTAAAATAAACCCGATAAAAGAACCTCCTGTAAGAATGAACGATCTGCGGGTCAACCTATTCAGGTTTTGATCCACGTTCATCGTTTTAATCCAATAGAGGGGAAGGAAGAATTGAAATAAAAACCCCTACCTTGATCATTAATGAAGGATGGAAAAATTTCCATCACCGATTCAGGTCTGATCTCACTACACAATGATCCACATGTCGTCGTTTGTCATCGTTCAACAGGAATTCTCCGGGGTGGATCCTCTCCAAATTTTAGAGGATTCTATGGATTATTCTAGAGTTATGAGCCTAACCCTAGTATCCTTGATATTTAAAACCACAAAATTCATCACTGCATCATGGAAATGTTAAAATAAAATCAAATTATTAATTTATTTTATTTCCTTTAAAACATCCAAAAATTAACTTCTTTAGTCGACTCACGCTTGTCGATGTTAGGCCTCACCTAAGGTAAAGTTGTTGCTCTAAATGCAAGGGTTCCCTCATTTTTCTAATCCAGGTACCCATTTAAAATATATTTCACATTTTCAAGAAAACTTCTTGCATGTGCTATTTAAAAGTTTAATTTATTTCAAATATTTATTCAAGGCACTCATGGTCTTAGACTTGCACGTTGTCATAAAGCTTGGTCTCGAAATAATTACATATAATATTTAAAAATAATACACAGAAAATACAAGACATTACATGTAGTTTGGATGTATGGTGTAGAGGGTTCATTATATGTAGTCGGATCTACATGTCGTGTAAGTTTTACAAAATATGAATATTTAAAATTTATTATTATATTATGTTTCCCTTGATACATGTACATTCGTGTGGGCATAAAGCTAGGACACAACATGTTATAGGTGTTTGATATATATATAAATGTTTAATTAAAATCTGTTTGATATTCAAAGATATGCACATCATGTATGAGTTATATTAAAATTATAATTCTATGTGCATGCTACATGTCACAAAGAATAAAGTTTATACAAGTATAATACATGTTGGATAGTTTTGGATGGGAATTCATTGGTTTGCCTCCACAGTACAAATTATGTACAAGGTTAATTTTAAATGAATTATAATTTTTTTAAAATTATAATGGATGAGAATATCAAGGAAATTTAGAAAAGGATTAAGATAAATGGATTGAATAATTAAAGATAATAATTAATCGATTTGATCGTGATTTATCTTAAATAATAACGATTAAATAATTGAATGCTAGTTTTATTAAATGCATAATTTGTTGCATGCATGTGGATGATCATGTGCTAAAACAGACCTTTGTATGTGATTGGTTTCTTTTTAATTTATTATTAAATTAAATTGTTGGCATGCATGCCTTCTCTCCTCATTAATATGTAGGTCTTATGTCCCCATGGTTTCTTTTATGTAAAACCCCCTTTTACCCCTCACCTGCATGTGAGTAAAACAATATGTAATGGATGGAGCTCCCAGGCTAGTAGAGGTGGTTCAAGTAAGGATCCTAGGTAAAACCAATCCAAGGAGATACAATGGTGGATATGTGGAAAGATATAAACAAGAACCTAATTGGTTAAAGGTGTTTCTCTTCTAGGTAAGTGGTTAGTTTATCAACTGCTGGATAAACTAACCATTAGAACAAGCTCATGATCATACCCTTTATTTTGATTCTATCAGTTGTATTGTTATTCATTATGGATGTTTTGTTATGATCACATAATTAATGAATTAACAACTATGCAAGATGGAACTAAAATAAAGTGGATTATGCATAAATACTATATAATACATAGTTAATCACTTAAGATTATCCCAAATAATATTTACAAGCATGTGAAATGATAATAAATAGAAATTTATTCATAAGGATAAAATCCCTCAGTAAAATATTAAGTTGGTATAGCATTCTATTAAATTGGTCAGAATCAAACCATATTTCAAAGTGATTGACCATCCAAATTTGGGGTAATTTCAATTATTAAGGAATTATAATTTGAGTTTTTTGGGTTGACTTGACTTAGTTTACATCAAGGGTTGACTTCCAAAGTGGGACTTGGTGTAACTGAGAGGCAAAGGTTAAGGAAATAAAAAATTAATGACTTTAGGATTGGGGAGTCCACTAAACGGATCAAGGAGCTATGAGTTAATGTAGTTGGAATTTGGATGCCTACCTAAAACCTTTAAAATTGCTTGAACATCCAAAGTTGGGGTAATCCAAAGGTAAATATAGATCATTTCCACTAGAATTTAGAAGAAATGATATATTCTGAAGCTAATGGTGAGGGTTATTAGGTTTTGATAAAATAGTGGGAGACTAATGAATATTTATTTATTAATTTATCTTAATTTTATCACATAATGAACTAAAACTCTGTTCATCTTATTTGTAGAAACAACATTAAAAATGACATCAAACATATCATTGTGATGCATACTCGAGAACGAATATCTTCTCACCAGAACTAATTTCTAAGAGTGGAAAAGGCACCTTCGGGTCATCCTTCACCATGAAAGATAACTATATGTTCAAAAAGAACCTTTACCAGTTGCACCTAGAAATGAGGCGAGTGATAAAGAGATCTCTGTGTACGAGAAACATATGAATGATATTATGGATTTCAACTGCCTCATGCTATCATCCATGACCAATGAGCTCTTAACAAACATGAGGAAATGAATTCTTATGGCATGATATATCACCTTAGGGATATCTATCAAGATAAGGGGAGATAAGAGAGGTATGAGATCTCCAATTCTTTTTTCACCACTAATATTGGAGATTTTGCGACAGCTGGGCCACATGTAGTCAAGTTTATTAGCTACATTGAGCATCTATACATCTTAGGGATTAAATTCCCAGATGAGTTTCATATATATCTCATACTATTATCACTACCCAATACCTTCTCTAGTTTTATTATGAATTATAATATGAGAAATAATGAGAAGAGTCTATCGAAACTTCTTACTTTAATTTTTCTAGTGGATAAGGACATGGGGCATGGAAAACCCACAGTCCTTATAGTTAATAGGAAGAGGAAAGACAAGGAAAAGGGGACTAAGAATTATAAATAGTCTAAAGCTCTCGAGCACCGTCTGACCAAAAAGAATAAGATCCAATGTCAGGGTAAGGAAAAGGAGGCAGTATGCTTTTCATGTGACAATTTAGGTCACTAGAAGAGAAACTAAACCCAAATGAAAGGGTAATCCAAAGGTGTGTTCGTTATTGAGTGCAATATGTCCATTTCTACACATTGGGTATTAGTTACATCTTGTGGTGCTCACATCTGTATTCAAATGTTGGAACCAAGTAGATTTCAAAAAATTACCCGAGGAGAGGTGGATCTACGAGTTTCCAATGGTATGAGGATGGATGCTCTTTCCATTGGTGATTACCAACTCACATTTCCAATGGGAATGGTTTTGGTTTTACATGGACATTATTATGTACCTAGCATTACCAAAAACATACTTTCTTTATCAAGTTTAGATACAAATAGGTTTATTTTCAAGTTCAGAAATAAAATTTGTTTCTTTTATAAGGACACCATATGTTATGGTATGAAACATTTAAATAATGGTCTGTATGTATTAAATTATGAAAACCAAGTGTTGGAAATTGATAATGAATCATGTTCATGTGACTCATATAACACCCAGTTGTGGAATCACCATCTCAGTTATGTAAATGAGAAGAATTTGACAAAGCTCTTTCAATATGGTTATATAGAATCTTCTAAGATGAAACCCCTGGATAGATGTCACACTTATTTAAAAGGGAAAATGGAGAAACCTCCATTTAGTGGATAGGGTGAAAGGGTCATAGAGATTCTAGGATTGGTACACACTGATGTGTGTAGACCATTTCCAATAGAATCTAGAGGTGGAAATTCTTACTTCATAACTTTTACTAATGACTTGAGTAGATATGGATATATTTACTTGATGAAGTATAGAATTAGATTGGTAAGAAGATAAATAATCTTCAATCAAATCGTGGTGGATCTTAACCAATATTTCATTGACTTTTAAGGGAGTTTGGGATTCTATCTCAACTCACTCCACCTTATACACCACAGTGGAATGGTGTTAGTGAAAGGAGGAACCATGCCTTATTAGGCATGGTAAGTTAAATTATGAGTCATACATATATTCCATTATCCTTTTGGGGATATGAATTACAAAATGCGGCATACACATTAAACATACTACCAACTAAAATAGAAAATAGAATTCCCTTTGAGTTATGGAGTGCAAAGAAACCCATTTTGTCACGTACATGTGTATGGGGATGTGAGGAATTTGATAAGGCTTTATCATAAAATAAACTAGAACCCTGGGGAATAAGGTATATATATATAGGGTATCCTAAGAAAATAAAGGGATACTACCTATACAACCCCACGGACAAGAAATTAACTATCGCCAGACAAGTTGTCTTTCATGAGAGGGAGCACATCCTCCAAAATGATAGTGGGAGAAAGATTGACTTTAATGAAGTTAATTCTCAAGATACACATGAGTTAGAATATGAACAAGTTATACAGGTCCTCATGGAATATTTTGTTCCTTAAACACAAGCATTGCATTAGAGTGTAAGAGAGGTAAGGGAGCCAAAGAGATATTGTTTTCCAGCCACCGAGGATGGTGAATCATTATTGTTGGACAATGATGAACCTCTCTCTTACAAGGAGGTAGTAGAGAACTCAGAAGCTAAAAGATGGCTAGAATCTATGAATTATGAGATGGATTACATGTATCATAACTAAGTTTTGGTTTTTTTTATGCTTCAGTTGATGTAAAGCATATTGGGTGTAAATGGGCATTCAAGAATAAACTGGACATGAAAGGTAAAGTAAGTACCCATAAATCAAGGATAGTATAAAAATGGTTTAAAAATCATAAATGAATTTACTATGATGAAACCTTTTCACCATTTTCCATGTTTAAATCTATCATAATAATATTTTCCATAGCATCTTACCATGACTTTGATATTTGGTAGATGGATGTCAAAACTTAATTCATTAATAGGAACCTTCATAAAGATGTATATATGACACAACCATAAGGTTTTGTGACACCAGGTGATGCCAAAAGGATTTTAAAGTTGCATAGATCCATTTATGGATTCAAGCAATCATCTAGTTCATGGAACATTCGATTTGATGAATCCATGTAATAATTTGGCTTCATTAAAAATTAATGTGAGTCGTGTGTTTACAAAATTTTTAATTGGAATGTAGTCATTATCATAGTAGTATATGTTGATGACATATTACTTATTGGAAACAACATACCATTCTTACAATCAATTAATTACTCTTTGAACAAGTGCTTCTCTAGGAAAGACTTAGGCAAAGAAACCTACATTCTAGGGATCTAAATCATTCACGATAGATCCAATTTTCATATTGGACTAAGTCAAAGTACATATATTGAATAGATACTAAAGAGATTTAGTATGAAAAAAAATCCAATATGAGATTGATTCTAGTGTCACATGGTTTACATCTTTCTAATAAGACATTTTCCTAGACACAGTAGGAGAAAGATAAATTGAGTAATATCCCATATTCTTCAGCAATAGTATCTATCATATATGCCAATTTATGTACTAGACTTGATGTTGTATATGCACTGATCATGGTAGGAAAATATCAAGCATATCTAGGAGAACAACATTGGACTATTGTTAGGACTATCCTTAAGTATCTGAGAAGAACTAAGGATATGTTCCTAGTGTATGGAGGATACGAGGAACTGTCATCATAGGGCATGATGATTCTAGTTTTCAGAATGATCAGAATGATCAGAATGATTTGAAGTCGCAATCGGGGTATTTTTTCATCTCAACGGAGGAGATGTGAGATAAAAGAGATCAAAGCATCCAATTGTAGATAATTCTACACCGAATTCCCAATACATAATGGCTTCTGATGTAGCCAAGGAATCCCTATGGATTCAGAACTTCTTCCAAGAGATTTATGTGGTACCTAGTAGTAAATACACTATCACATTATATTGTGATATTACTACAGCAGTGGATCTTGAAAAATATCCATGGTCACATTAATGGAAAAAAGAACATACTCTGGATGTATCACCTCTTGAGGGATTTCTATAAAATGCTTGAAGTGGAAGTGAGTAGTGTATCCACAGAAGAGAACGTGGTGAACCCCTTGACTAAAGGTATATCTTAAAAGAAGCATGAGTATCATGTGAGAGATAGCGTACTGAAGGTCATCAACAGTTGGATCTAGTGACAGTGGTATTTTTTTGGAGTTAGTTCCCTATAACCAAATTCTTTTGAACTTTATGATAAAAATATATTCATTGGATGGATATTAATAAACTCTTATCACATCATGATTATTCTTTTATATGACATTATATGGGATAATTTCCTAAGAGTAGTTGCACACTAAAAGGTTATAACAGATCCCTGCTATGATGAGAACCCGGAAGTTCCATGACAATATTCTTGAACATATGTTCTATATCCAAATGATATCATTTTAAGGGACTCAAATGATACAGGCTATCAGGGGTTGAGACTCATTTTACTTTGAGGAACCTTCTCATGGTGTATTCCTTTGGTAATGTATGGGAGTATATTTTGAGAATGAGACTTTCCAGTAGGAAATCCACATTCATAAGTGTCACTGGATGTTCCTATATGCGAACATGTGTATTGTTCCTTAGACTTTAAGATTATTATTATTAATGGGTTTTATGACTCGCACACTTAGATGTATTGGTGAAAACCATGACGACATATGTTCATGACGAGGTAGGATATGTTGGGTTCATCCTGAGTAATATTGCATTAATGAATAATGAGAGAAAGGATTTGTCTCTTCTGTTTGATAATAGAATTTGATATCTCATGCCCTTTTATGGAAATGATATAGACTAAATAAATCCATTTCCATTATGTTATATAGACAAGTTCAATTTTTGGGAATTCAAAGAATGATAAGTCGAGTACATGGGTTGATGGAACTTTCATGCAACCTATGTGATTGGAGATATCGAGACAAAGGGATTATATTACATAGTAAACTTTCGTATGAGGTGATATATCATTGTGATATTAAATTCTTTCTCTATGGGTTTCATGGCATGTTTCTAGATGATAACCTTGGACTTTAGAATGCTCCGCCTAATGCCACTGAGAAAGAAGCCTAGTGGGTCACACAATAAGTGTATTCAATATCTTAGTTAACTAATATATTATTTATTATTTAACAAGTTGAATAAAGTTTATTCCCAGTTTTGGTTTAATAATTATTCATGGATTCTTGATCACATTTATTTTGACACTATTTATTCAAGAGAATATATTGTGTGAAGAATAGTTAATAAATATTTATAAACTACTTAGTGAATATAATATTTATATATTTATTGAATAATAATGAAGTGGTTTTTATTTAATAAATAAATAGTCATTATTCATGGTTCAATAAATATGGTGGTGGATTTTTTGACCAAGTTAATGGTCCGGTGATAAATAATAATAATAAATATTATTTGATTAAATAATATTTATTTATAACTTGAAAGATAAGAGCATATTAGGAAATAATAATGTTATTTTTATTATTTGACATGGGGGTTTCTCTAGGATAAATAAAATAAGGCACCTATGAAAATTATTTAATATTAACCTAGTTAATTAAATGACTAGTTAATTAAATACCTAGCTATATTATTCTCTTATTATCCAAGAACTATCCAAGGGATGTCTATTGGTTGTGTACAATGAATTGGAGAAAAGATTTCAAGACTAGAGAGTTCATCCCTCTCTAAGAATGCTCTCAAGAATGAGGGAGATCCTCCTCCACTGGATCAAGGATAACATTTTGGAAGCGGTTCTCAAGGCAATTGAAGACGGACAACGCAAGATCAAGGATCTTCTGTGCTAGAACCCATAGACTCCTTCAGAGATGTTTGGAGATACGTGGAACATGTGCGGATCACCTCAAGAGAATATCTAACATTGATCTCAACAATGAAATGAAGGTGCACTATAGATCTATAGTCGAACGCATCAATTAAGAAAGAATTACCTTGGAGCTAATTCATTGATTTAATTAAATTAATTATAAAAAAATTTATCCTCTCTCTTGGTTCCAGGGAAAATTATTTTTTGTCTAAATCCTTGATTAAATTCTATGGATACTAAAGTTCATAGTCCTATTTATATCAGATTGAACATTTATTATAGAAAAAAACATAGTTGGGCAGCAGACCACCCTGTGCTTCCACTGTGCCTGGAACCTACATATACTTGTTCTACATGGTAACCTAATTCAGGTGCCGAAATTCTACACATAACCTCAAGCTCACATCTGCCTTCTTAGAAAACAAAACGGGGGTTTCCTAGGTTGAAACACTAGGTCTCACAAATCCCTTCCTCTGTAATTCCTCTAATAATACACTCAAATCATGAAGCTTTATGGGAGCCATCAGATATGCAGGTGTAGATATCAGTGTCATCCTGGGGTACAGATCAATGAATAAAACAACTTGCCTATGGGAAGGAAAATCGGGGACATCCTCAGTAAATACATCCTCATACTTCACCACCACTGAAGAAAACTGAGGACTCTTATCATCCACTTCATTGAGGGTGATACTATCCAATTTATGTGTAATTTTATTCACCCTTATATTATTAAGTCTATATTTTACTAATTTCATTTCCTTTTCACCAAAAAAGGAAAACCTAGTCCCATCGCCATGGACACACCTCACTCTACACCTAAAATAGTCAATTTGGGCATGGACTGCAGATAACCAGTCCATACTGAGAATGAATCCATAATTCCTCGACGCCGCTACCAAGATATCCCAACCAAAACTCTTTCCTCCAAGACTAAGTTCACACTATTGGAACCAGGATTTAATCATCAAATCCCCTTCCATAGGAGTATATAAACGTTAGGGTCAAGTTAACGGTTCAACCAAAATCTCCAAGTCTCAAACAAGGGTCATGGTACGAAAAAAATGAATGGAACCTATGTCTATTAAAACTTCATATAAGGTTGAAAATACTTAGATCAGACCTCTAATTATCCCTGGAACACTGAGTTCATAAGCCTTTATAGCCTGTAGTTGTCCTCATACCTATCCACCCGTTCCCTGAGCCTGGTGTGAACCACCTGGGGTGATGGTGGTAAGACGTCGAACCTTCGCCCATTGCCTTCTTCTCTACTTACACCTCTGCCACATCTTCCACCATGTAGACCACCCTTCTCATGCCTCCTCATCTACCTTGGTATTCCCTCAACTGTCTCCTGGTCGTTTGTATGGTGGGTTAGGAAATTTCATGCTAGATATCCCCAAACGTGGCATGAGTAACACAGCATATCCTTCACCTGACTCAATCTTCACTAGGATCCCCACATCGCTAATCCCATGTCATGAGGTCATCCCCTAGATTTCATGACACACTTGGTTCATTGCATCTATTTTCATCTACCTATCATTGAAGACTTAGTTATCTAGTGCCTGCTAGTAGCTCCCACTGCTTACATCTGCTCTTCTAGAAAGATCTCCACTAGCATAGATCGCTATAGTCACTATAACAGAAATTGGATTTAGCGGCAGTTTTTTAACGGTGGTTTTGGGAACCGCCGCTAAACCTTTTTGTAAAATGGTTTCACGGCGGTTTATAAGAAACCGTTGTGAAACATTTTTTTTACGCTACCAACCCTTCCCCCCCACCCCAACCCCGCTTCTCCCTGCTTCCCCCTCTTCCCCCGTGACCCCGGCCCCCCGCGACCCCTGCAACCCCGCGACCCCAGCGACCCCGCGACCCCGGTGACCTCGGCCCCCCACAACCCCGAAAACCCTGCGACCCCGCGACCCTGTCCACCCGCAACCTCGGCGACCCCGCGACCCCAGGTTTCCCCAGGTTTCCCTCTTTTCATATTATTTTCGGTTTTAATTAGTTTTTTTGATGTCATAATGTAGTTTGAGGTGAATTTTGGTCTTTTGAATACCTCATTGATTTGGGTTTTTTCCACATGAAGGTTGTGTGTGTCTATGATTGAGATTTGTGGAGGTTGGTTCTAGATGGGTTGGGAATGAGAATACATATGAAATCATGCTCATATAACTAATATAAAAATTTATATTATTGAGAACATGAGGGTTTTGATCTTTTTGAGGTTTCTGTGACATGAAGACCATGCGGTTGAGGTTCTAGTTGGACCATGTTGAGCATTGCAACCTGGGTAAAAAATAAAGGTTGTTATTAATTTAAATTTTATGTGGGTTTGTTTTTCACTTTAGCTTTCAGATTTGGGATCTTTAATGGAAGTTAATTTTAGGGATAGTTTTATGTGTTATGAGATTTTGGTGGAATTTAGGTTATTGGTTGTGTTTTTTCACGTGGTGTATGTTTTTTCTAAATTTCACCATTCTAGATTATCCCTAAATGGTGAAGAGATATTTGTTATGCCTATACCTATTTTGGGTTTTGTGTTTCATATTTATTGTTTTAATATGATTGGAGATGATGAGGAAATTTTAAATATTATTTTAATCCTCTTAGATGTGTTTTTTGTTTGGATTTAATTCTCTCAGATACCCCCAAGTTGTTTTCCCACCCAACCACCTCTTGAAATGAGGTATACTGGGGTTATATCATTTTGAATTTTATACTTCTACTAATTACATTATATAGAAATAATGTGTCATTAGGGGGGTTGATTTAATCACCCCATGAAATAATTTTGTTATTTTTTAATGATTTTAAGGCTATTTTTTTACTTTACCCATTTTTTTAGTGATTGAATTCTGGGATTGGTATTGTCTAGATAACTTTAACATGCTATGGTCTAGAATCACCATGGGTGTGGTGTCACCTCTAGCTAGTGAAATATATAAATAACCTCTTAAACACCCATATTAGAAGGAATTTTGATGTAGGGGTGTCCCTATATGAAATAGGGGGAGGGTCAACTCGGTTTGTGGGGAGCCATAGTGGTGGTCGGTTATAGTGGCTTCATGGGGGGATAAAATAGGGAGGCTTCTACAGTATTGTTATCTTCCTATATACATTTTGGTTATAGTGGCTTTATGGGGGGATAAAACAGGGAGTCTTCTACAGTATCGTTAGCTTCCTACTTACAGAATCAAGTAAATATTATTTGGATCCCAACACCACTGTAAAAAAATAAGTTGTGATAAAATGTGTTTGGTGCCAATTTTTTTCTATCATCATGGGGATAGATGAAAATATTGATAAATTTGAGTTTCTTCTCCAACTATTTTATGGATTGGGCACAATTGGGTTCAATTAATGGAACTTATATGCTCTTATCCATCATTTTCCCAATTCCTGAGAGGAATAGGTAGTCCAAGAATATATCCTCCTATTATTCAATATTTATAACCATCAAGACAAAGATATAGAGGATTCCATTAAGTAGTTTCATAATTTTTATATTGAAGAAGCATGGCCTCATGATTGAATAGCTATGAATATAGAAAACCCACGAGAACATGAGGCTCATGTGGAAAGGGTGTAGTTGTAGCTACTATCAGCAGACATAAGGATTGATCCCATTATATAAAGGAGTTTAAAACTAACCTCCTATGTTAGAAGACACATCCATTGGATAAATTGAAAGATATTAAACAAATGAACCTTCAATAGTCCATCAGAAATTATCATCAGGAATTGGATTATTTTTTAGATTTGGATGATTTGAGTATCTTATAGTTGTTTTATCATTTTTCTTTACCTGTAACATCAAAGAGAGACTCGAGAATATGGAACCTCTTATCGTTTGTTTATATTAATTAATGAAGATTTTTTTTATTCTTAATTTTCATACATTCCATAGATTTTTTTTTAGCTTGATTAACACTTCATAATAACCTATGAAATTTTTGGAAGAAACGTCATTAAAATAATCTAAAACTAATTGAACATTTAATTAGTAATTCATAAAGTAAAATATGGTTCTCAAAAATTATTGAGTCAGAAATACTTATTCGGGTTCATGGATCATGTATGGGTATAGTCATAAGTACAATAACTGTAACACTAGATTTAGTCTATTTGGATGAATTATTTCATTTTGATCATGGATCATAGATGGATATAGACATAACTACCATCAAATTAACACTATAGTTAGTTCATTTGGATGATTTAGTTCCTCATTTATATGGATCATGGATGGGTATACGCATAACTACCATTACTATAACACTTTTTTTAGTCCATTTGGATAAAATAGTTTACTCAACATGATAAAGATCGCAAAGGGGTAGATTTAGAGTGTGGATTCCAATGTTTATAATGGTTTGAACACCCCAAAATTATTTCTTCGCACATTTCATAAATATACATCTTGATTGATAAACTTGGGATGAGAGAACAAGTTAATGCTTAAAAAATTTCATAGTCAAAAGGTCCTAGCGAGTACAGCCTGACCTCTTCTATATTAATATTATGAACCCCAAAACCTTTATGTCATTTATTTTATCACCTTAAATTTTTCTTGATCCTCATATTGGGGAGGCCTAGTTCACAAGGAATTGTCTTCTTATTATGTTTCCCTTTACGTGTTTTCAACCTAACATGATTTCTTCCATTTTTCAATTCTAAATGCTTAACTTATATTAGGTTAGCATCATATCCAGTTAGTGGAGACTCAATTTTTACCTAGGTTTCTCTTTACAATTGTTCACCATGATGAGTTGTGTGTCTATTTACTTATATAGTTTTAGTTCATGAAAGTTGTACTGATATAGATTATGTTTAAGGTTAGAAACATTTGACCCAGGTGTACATTGTTTAAGTTTATGATGTGTGGACTATAAGCCTGGGTAGCCTACATGAAGAGATGTTTCAAGTTAACCTAATATGAATTGGTAAAATATGGTATCATGAATATGGATGATCTCATAATTAATTATAACTCAATAAAACTAATCATAATGACTAATGTTGTTGATAATAGTGGGTTTTTCACTCTTTGAGATTGTTTTAGTGCTTGGTTGTGTGATATCAAGAGGAAAATATATGCACTCTCTAATCATAAATGGAAGCAGTGGCATAAGGGATGTCCCACTTTTACTACCTGGGTTGAAAAATTTAGATACGTTCTTGGAACATGGGTCATTTAGTTTATGGTCATGAAGCCCATACCATTTGATTTGTGATTTAGAGTCACACAATCAGGACCAATTAAGGGTTACAGCCTGCTATTTCTATGCTTCTTCATCAAGATTATAAACATTATTTTTTTTTCTCATGAACTGTGATTCCAACCAAGTTATGCTTATATTACTTTTTGTTATCTAATATTATATTTTGATTCTATAAAGGATTTCAAAAGTCAAGGGTTAAAAAATTGGAGGTTTGGGAGAAACATGAAAGGAATACTGTATAGCATAACTTTTAGTATTGACCATGTGGTAATTGATTAATATGGCATTATTAGCACATTGTTTCTCTTTACCAAAGAAACCTCCCCTATCCCAAACACTAGAGGGTTCATATCTAACTCAGGGGATCATCTTTATTATATTATGTTTTTGTAATCTTACACTATCGTATATATGAATATCTTTCTCTATTTAGTAGTAACTATGAGTTTTAATTTTTTTATTGTGTAGGCACATTGTGATATACATGGATAAAAGCTCGATCACATTACCGAGGAACACACCTCAGTATGTTAAGGGTTTGAATGAGTTTTATAACGACCCATAATTTACATACATTTTTATTACATCAGAATTGAATCACACTTATTACAACATATAACAAAACCAGGAAAGGACCGTATAGGTATAGTGTCTTTAGAAACTGGGAAACATAAACAACTGGTTCATAAAGCATCTACATTTTCTCCCATTTATTTCATCATATCTAGAGTCCCTTTTGGCATATCCTACTTAATAACCTTCTTCCTAACCTGGGGGAAAGAAAACATACAAAAGGGTGAGCTCAAATGCTCAGTAAGGGTAAACAAAAGAAATATCAATCACATCATATTCATAAGAACCTTACATTTTGAAAATCTTAACCTGCAAAAGAGAGCATAATTTCATAACATGGGATAAATCATAGTAGTGAAATTAAATCCCAATAATCATAACATAAAACATGAAACTTTTTGGCATACACACATAATCGTAGAGAATCATTTCTTGTTATTCAAGACTCAATTTCAAGACTATCTTAGTGGACAAAGTCCCTTTCTGAACCGAGTTCACTCCTCGTTTCAGTCCTGTTTCACTGAACCGGTATAACCTACCGTTCCAGCCATGTCTATCTCATGAGATATAAAATCTTTACCCAATTAATTGGAGGGAGATATAGCTCCCACCCATCTCATAATGATACCATTCTTATGTGTGCCACAAAATCATAAACCATACATCATAGCATAACCCATGTAATAAAAATGGGATTCTTAAACAACATGACATCATAAAAAAATTTATATAAGATAAAGGAATTAATAAAAATAATTCCATAACAACATAATCAAATCAATGTAATAATAGGTATAGGAACATAACCCTATATTATCTTAGATGGAAAATAATTTTGATAAAACACTTGAACTCCATTCTTGAGGAAAATATCATTTCTACTTCAAAAACATTTTCCTTTCTTAACATGTCATACAATTTTAAACTAAAATAACTTGATTAAAAATAAACTTGAAAACTTGTAAAGGAAGATTCTTGAAAATAATGTTTTAAAAATCCATGCATGTCGTATAAGTTAAAAAAACATTCTTCTCGTACTTTTGTCGGAAAAGTCAAAAAGTACCTCGTACGAAAAATGACAAAAGATTCCTTTCATATCTTTTACTATAAACTCACCAAAGGGTAAAAATAGATTTAAAAAATTATATGTGGATGTAAATAATATTACATATTGAGGAAACATGGATGTGGATGATAAAATACACCCCAGTAAATACCAAAGTATAAACAATCTCGGATAAAATGAGATTGTGATATTTTCCCTTACCTTAGGTCCAATTTGCTTCGTAAGTGTCCAAACCTCCTGTATAATGATTTAAATAATGTTGTTGACTTATTAAAGAATCATAATTATTTTTATGATATCATATATGTTCATATTCTTAGCTTATTATTATTCATATTTCATTGCTACTTTTTATTCGGGTGTTTATTACTTTTTGTTCTTATGCGTGTTTTGTCGAATAAATTCTTATTTTTCTTTTTAGGTTATAGATACCTCATTTCCAGAATGTTATTAGTGTAATATATATTATATTAATTCATTCAATTAATTTATATAATCATTATTCAATGAAGATCATGTAGAACAAGTCGCATCACATCGTGGAGACGGTATTCCGTACGTACGCACGAACGATGATATCGTTCCCATGATTGTGGAATTGTATTGGAGTGTATATATACTATTTCAAAATCAATATCACTTTACAATAATCATATATAGTCATTATTTACACCATTATACCCATCCAAGTAAGGTGGTGGTGGAAAATAGATTACACCACGGTGTGGAGACGGTATTCTGTACGTACGCACGCGCGGTGATTTCGTTTTCCGTAGGATGGATAGATGGTGAAATAGGGTTGTTTCATAATTATAATAACATATTATAATATGAGTGATACTGATGTTATTACTTCATAATGAAACAACTAAAGAATAAGAAGTGCAAGAAGAAATAAAGATGAAAGAATCGGTAACGGACATTACCTCTTCTTTGAAGCGCTTCTTTGAGACCCCCTTTTAGGGCACTAAAATTGGTCTTTGAAGAAGACAAAGACCTCTAGGATGTCTCTAGGGAAGTGGAGAGAATCAATTGTCAGGGGTTGGCCGAGCTTGAAGGCTCAAAGTGGTGTGAGAAAGAGAGGGAGGAGGTGCCCATTTATAAGGGAGGAGAGGGGCACCTTTGGAATAACTAAAAATATTAATTTTATTATAAAGTAAAATTCGGTTTTTAATAGCTCCAAGTTGATATATTTCAAAGATAAGGTGGGTAGGGGTCGAAATAATCTCATCCAATATAATTTAGACAAGTTTAGGTATCAATTTTAATCTTATCATTTAGATTTAACTTTAAGTTAGATAATTTAACTTTTACCGTGTCTTCTTGTTTTCTTACACTATAAGGTTAATAAACTTACTATATCAAGCCAAAAAAAACCCCAAGTTGTTTATTATTAATATATATAACCTTATATAAGTCATTTGGCCAAACCTTAGATTTTTAGTAATAAAATAACAATTAATAATATGATATTTGTTTTAAAAACTATTTTATGTTAATTTTGACACTATATAGTAATTGATTTTTGTGAAAATCATAACAGAATGATTAATTCGAAAAAAGTTAATTAAATAAATACTAACATGTCATTTTAACCTATAAAATTAGTGTAATTCATAAAAAATCTCAAATTACATTTATTTGGGTATTTATAACATCAATTATGTCAATATTTCATTAATAAGATAATTACTGCATCATCATTGTATCATAAATAAATTAACTTATTTTAAGTCTAAAAATTAAAAATAAAATACCATTATGTTGGACATCTTTTTAGATTTCTAATTAAAATTTATAGTAGAATTTATCTTATGTATAACCCCATATTAAAAATGATTTACTTATTAAACTTTGATTTTAACTACTTTAACCCTTCTTTAAATAAATTAATAATAAATGTCCTAATCTAATCCAAGTGGGCCTAAATGGTCATATTTTATTCCTAAGGTTGTTTTTGGTCGAATTACACTTATCCAATAGAATTAGGACATGTGTTAGGGTAATAATAATAACACTTTTACCCTTAATTACCCTATTTACTTTTAACCGTGGTAAAAAAAAAGTAAAAAGTTACTATTCACCAAAAATTATTTTCATCTCATTGAACCACATTTTAGTCCTTGATATTAACCGTGTCACTCGGATTTTTGAAATTCCACTCACAGAAACAGTAAAATTAAGTTTTATGAAAAATCCAGTTTTTTAACTACCACTTAGTGGTTTCACTATTCATCAAAAAATGGAAGTTTCCAGAAAAATACCAAAAATTAGGCCTAAGCTATATTTGATATTGTGAATTCAAAAATGATGTTTATTTTTTCAAATTAGAAACATATTAGTTACATTAACTAATTTAAAAAATTAATTCCCGTCATCAAAACAAATAGCGTGTTTTTAAGAGATAATAACTATCAAAATATTGACACTTGTTTATGTCTGGTTTAAATGTGAAATTATATCCAATAAACAACATTGTATTAAATTGTAAAAATATATTCTAAATATACTTTAAAACCACTAAAATTAACAATTTATCACTATTAATTATTTCAAATAAAAAAGTTGTTTTTAATTAAAATTTAATAATTTTCACTGTTCATCAGAATATGAAAGTTATCCGAAAAGTACCAAAATTTCACCCTAAGCTAATTTCGATATTCCGAATCAAAAAATGAAGTCCATTTTGAAAAATAAAATTTACAAAATTTCAAAAAGTGGTTATCACTATTCATAACGGCTAGTTTTAATAATATTTTAATAGCATATCGTTGTTTAGTGAAACTCGGTATTGCGTACGACGCAAGCTATTGAGGAAGGCCGCGATTGCGTGTAAATCAAGCCAAGCTAGTGTTGTGTGTAGTGAAAGATTCCTTTGATAAAAACAAAATATTTCTCATAAAAGTCTCGTGCGTTACATTCTACCCCCCTTAAAATGAATTTCACCCTCGAAATTTGTCACTTTGTAACAAACAGATGAGGATACCTCTCCCTCATCATATCCTCAAGCTCTCATGTAGCTTCTTCTAATTGGTGGTTCCTCCATAAAACTTTCACCAAGCGAGTGGTCTTGTTCCGTAGGACTTTTTCGCTATGATCTAGAATCTCTACCGGTTGTTCTTCATAAGAAAGATCTTACTCCAGTGATACAACTTCTGAGCTGAGTACATGTGAAGGATCAGGTATGTACTTTCTCAAGAGAGATACATGGAACACATCGTGAACTTGAGAGAGATTCGGTGGAAGCGCCAACCGGTAAGCTACCTTCCTAACACGATCCAGTATTTCGAAAGGACCGATATATCTAGGGCTCAACTTCCCCTTCTTTCCAAATCTCATGACCTTCTTCCAGGGAGATATTCGTAAGAACACTTTATCACCCACTTCAAACTCTAGGTCTTTTCTTCGGTTGTCGGCATAACTTTTATGTCGACTCTGAGATGCTCTTATGTGTTGTTGAATAGATCTGACCTTTTCTGTCGTCTCATCAACAAGATCAGGTCCTAATAGCTTTCTTTCCCCAACTTCATCCCAGCAAGTTGGAGTCCTTCATTTCTTTCCATAGAGAGCTTCATAAGGATCCATCTGAATACTGGAGTGAAAGCTATTATTATAAGAAAATTCCACCAAAGGTAGGTGTTGATCCCAACCACCTTTGAAATCCATAGAGCAAGCACTCAACATATCTTCTAGAGTTCGAATTGTTCTCTCAGACTGACCATCTGTCTGAGGATGATAAGCAGTGCTGAAACTCAACTCTGTATCCAGAGTATGCTGAAGACTTCGCCAGAACTTCAAGGTAAATCTCGGAACCCGATCAGATATAATAGAAAGTGTTACTCCATGCAATATTACCACTTCCTTTACATATATCCTGGCAAGCTGATCCAGAGAGATATCCTCTCTAATAGTAATGAAGTGTGCGGACTTTGTAAGACGATCAACTATGACCCAGATAGCATTATTGACTTTGGATGTTTTAGGAAGTCCGGTGACAAAGTCCATAGTGATGTTTTCCAGTTTCCATTCGGGTATGGGTAATGGTTGTAACATCCCCTTAGACTTCTGTCTCTCAGCTTTAACTTGCTGACAAACCAAGCATCGAGAGACATATTTAGCAACATCTCTTTTCATGCCATCCCACCAGAAGTACTCTTTCAGATCCCTATACATCTTCGTGCTTCCAGGATGAATAGAGAATGAAGAACTGTGAGCCTCATCCAGCAGCTCCTTCTTTAATTCGGGGATGGGAGGAACACAAACCCGATTCCTGAACTTTATTATCCCATCACAATCAAGGTTGAATTCATGAATATTTCTCACCTTCCTTTGTAACTCTACATCTTCTTTTTGCGCCTCTTTAATCTTCACATGTATAGATGGTTGAACATTCATTTGAGAAAGATACGATTTTCCCCCTTCCATTATAATTTCAAGATCCATCCTTTGTAAATCCATAAATATTGGATCTTTTTTTATCCTCATCATGGATAAACTGGCATGGTCTTGTCGACTTAATGCATCTGCTTTCCCAGGGTGGTAATGAATTGAGCATTTGTAATCCTTAATCAGCTCCAACCATCTTCTTTGGCGCATATTCATCTCCTTTTGTGTGAAAATATACTTTAAACTTTTATGATCAGTATAAATGTCACACCTTTCTCCATAAAGATAATGCCTCCAAATCTTTAATGAAAATATTACCGCAGCTGACTCCAAATCATGTGTTGGGTAATTTTGCTCATGGATTTTCAACTGTCGTGAGGCATAAGCTATCACCATATCATTTTGCATAAGAACACACCCCAATCCCTTCTTGGATGCATCACTGTAGATCACAAACCTTTCTCCACTACAAGGCAGTGTGAGCACAGGTGCACTGGATAACCTTCTTTTCAACTCCTTGAAATTCTCTTCACATTCCTCCGTCAAAACAAACTTAACTCCTTTTTGAGTCAACCTGGTGAGTGGATTAGATAATCGTGAAAAATCTTTCACAAAACGTCGATAATATCCAGCCAAACCAAGAAAACTTCGGATCTCAGTTACTGTTGTTGGTCTCAACCATCTTTCGATAACCTCTGTTTTTGCTGGATCCACAGATATCCCCTCTTTTGAGATTATGTAACCCAAAAATGAAACTTTTTGAAGCCAAAATTCACACTTGGTAAATTTGGCATAAAGCTTCTCCTTTCTCAGGGTCTTCAATATAATTCTCAAGTGATCTTCATGTTCTTCCTTTCTCTTTGAATAGACAAGAATGTCGTCTATAAATACTACCACAAATTGATCAAGATAGTCTCTAAAGACTCTATTCATCAGATCCATGAAGATAGCAGGGGAATTAGTAAGACCAAATGGAATCACTATAAATTCATAGTGTCCATACCTTGTACGGAAATTCATCTTTGGTATATCCTCCCTTTTTACCCTTAATTGATGATACCCTAAACGAAGATCAATCTTGGAAAAGTATTGAGCTCCACGTAGTTGGTCAAATAAGTCATCAATGCGTGGGAGAGGATATTTGTTCTTAATAGTGATCTTGTTAAGTTCTCGATAATCAATGCAGAGTCTCATTGATCCATCTTTCTTCTTAACAAATAGAACAGGTGATCCCCAAGGTGATGCACTAGGGCGTATGAATCCCTTATCAAGATTCTCTTGGAGTTGCTTCTTCAATTCCTGCAACTCAATTGGGGCCATTCTAAAAGGTGTCTTTGAAATAGGCAAAGCACCTGGTACAAGTTCTATTGAAAACTCAACTTCACGATTTGGTGGAAGACCCGGCAATTCCTCTGGAAATACATCATCAAACTCCCGTACAATGGGCATATTATTAATCATGAGTTTCTCACCAACCATTTGAGATAAATAACCCTCATTTAGTGGAATCAAGACCCATAAGATGGAATAAATTTCCACTGGAAGGTTATGTTCATCCTTGCATCGATAGATGATCATAGATTGATCTGGAATATGAAATGTGACTTCCCTTCTTTGGAAATTGATATGAGATCCATATAAAGAAATCCAATCCATGCCAAGAATCACATAAAATTCCACTATAGGAAGGATCACAAGATTTTCAGGAAGCACTTTCCCACAAACTTCAATCGGGGAAGAATTATAAACTTTTGATGCGACTGTTGTGCCATTAGGTGTTGTCACAGCTAACTCAACATCTAATTGTTGAGGTAATATGGTGATACCCTTAAAAAATCATCAAAAATAAAAGATTGGGTGGATCCAGAATCAAATAAAACATTTTCTACTTTAGAGTGGATGGTAAGTGTATCTTTCACGACATCGCTGATAGAAATTGCATGTGACTTTCCTTTGTCTTTAGCCTTAAGATTTTTTTGATGTCGATCATCATCAACAACCCTTGGATTAGGGCATTTATTGGCATAATTCCCCATCTCCTTCCACTTGAAACATTGAAGTGTTGTAGGTTCATTCTGTGTATCCCTTCCTTTGTTTGCATCATTAGACATCTTCTTCCCATCATTGCGGCATTCAAATTCCCGATGACCCTTCTTTCCACATTTCAAACATTTACTTGTCCCTTTAAGACAACTCCCTCCATGTTTCTTTCCAAACTTTGAGAATAAGGTAAATCTCATATTCTTTTCAGTGTGCTCTTTAGATTTTCCTTTGAATTCCATTTTCCTCTTCTTATCAAACCCATATGACTGATTGGTCACTCCAATCTCCATCTCAGCTTTGAGATCATATCGAATGATTTCCTCGTAGCTACTGAAGTCCCTTATGGCTAACGCCCTTCGAAGACTTGGTTTTAAGCCACTAAAGAATTGATCGATCTTACTCTCGGGTTGGATAATAATACCAGAAGCGTACCTTGCAAGTCTTGTAAAATTTGCTTCATAGGTACCAACAGATTCATCATCCTTTTGCTTCAGTTCAATAAACTCTTTCTCCATCTTTGTTCGGAGAATACGAGGGAAGTACTTATTGAAAAATAATTTCTTGAACTCGTCTCATTCCATGGACTCAATTTCATCTCTTTGCCTCGTATTCTTGATAAGATTCCACTATTGATCAGCATCACCTTCCAAACGATACACAGCTAAGATGACTTTATCATGTTCAGAACATTGAAGAAGTGAAAATATCTTTTCAGTAGTACAAATCCATTGTTCAGCAATTAATGGATCACTAGACCCGCTGAATGAAGGTGGACGCTGCCTCATGAAGGATTCAACAGAATATTGCTCCTTCCTTTTCTCGTTTGGAAGTCCTACATGATTCATAGCTTGAGAAAGTTGTGTGAGCATGGCTACAAGATTTTGTATTCCATATCCCATAACGTTTGGTTGCTCAGGGGGACAATCATTGCATTGCCCGTCACATTCCGCATTAACACGGTTCCTTCGGGTTCCAGCCATTGACTAAAACCAAGAAGAATAGTGTGAGCAACACTAATTGTAATAGGAAAACCACGTAATCAAGAATAAAATTTCACACTTAAGGTCTTATCCTAGGTTATTCATGGCCATTTCTAAAACACTAAGATTGTGTTCTATGCTTAGACTTATCCTTAGGGTTCTTACTAAGTCTTTCACATCCTAGTTTCCAAAGGTTGACTATACCTTTCCTCTGATACCAACTATAACAACCCATAATTTACATACATTGTTATTACATCAGAATTGAAGCACACTTATTACAACATATAACAAAACCAGGAAAGGACCGTATAGGTACAGTGTCTTTAGAAACTTGGAAACATAAACAACTGGTTCATAAAGCATCTACATTGTCTCCCATTTATTTCATCATATCTAGAGTCCCTTTTGGCATATCCTACTTAATAACCTTCTTCCTGACCTGGGGGAAAGAAAACATACAAAAGGGTGAGCTCAAATGCTCTGTAAGGGTAAACAAAAGAAATATCAATCACATCATATTCATAAGAACATAACATTTTTAAAATCTTAACCTGCAAAAGAGAGCATAATTTCATAACATGGGATAAATCATAGTAGTGAAATGAAATCCCAATAATCATAACTTAAAACATGAAACTTTGTGGCATACACACATAATAATAGAGAATAATTTCTTGTTAGTCAATACTCATTTCCAAGACTATCTTAGTGGACAAAGTCCCTTTCTGAACCGAGTTCACTCCTCGTTTCAGTCCTGTTTCACTGAACCGGTATAACCTACCGTTCCAGCCATGTCTATCTCATAAGATATAAAATCTTTACCCAATTCATTGGAGGGACATATAGGTCCCACCCATCTCATAATTATACCATTCTTATGTGTGTCACAAAATCATAAACCATACATCATAGCATAACCCATGTAATAAAAATGGGATTCTTAAACAACATGACATCATAAAACAATTCATATAAGATAAAGGAATTCATAAAAACAATTCTATCACAACATAATCAAATCAATGTAATAATAGGGATAGGAACAGAACCCTATATTATCTTAGATGGAAAATAATTTTGATAAAACACTTGAACTCCATTCTTGAGGAAAATATCCTTTCTACTTCAAAAACAATTTCCTTTCTTAACATGTCATACAATTTTAAACTAAAAGAAGTTGATTAAAAATAAAATTGAAAACTTGTAAAGGAAGATTCTTGGAAATAATGTTTTAAAAATCCATTCATGCCGTATAAGTTAAAAAAACATTCTTCTCGTACTTTTGTCGGAAAAGTCAAAAAGTACCTCGTACGAAAAACGACAAAAGTTTCCTTTCATATCTTTGACTATAAACTCACCAAAGGGTAAAAATGGATTTAAACAATTGTATGTGGATGGAAATAATATTACATATTGAGGATACATGGATGTGGATGATAAAATACACCCCAGTAAATACCAAAGTATAAACAATCTCGGATAAAATGAGATTGTGATATTTTCCCTTACCTTAGGTCCAATTTGCTTCGTAAGTGTCCAAACCTCCTGTATAATGATTTAAATAATTTTATTGACTTATTCCAGAATCATAATTATTTTTATGATATCATATATGGTCATATTCTTAGCTTATTATTAGTAACATTTCATTGCTACTTGTTATTCAGGTGTTTATTACTTTTTGTTCTTATGCGTGTTTTGTCGCATAAATTCTTATTTTTCTTTTTAGGTTATAGATAGCTCATTTCCAGAATTTTATTAGTGTAATATATATCATATTAATTCATTCAATTAATTTATATAATCATTATGCAATGAATATCTTGTAGAACGAGTCGCATCACATCGTGGAGACGGTATTTCGTACGTATGCACGAGCGATGATATCGTTCCCATGATTGTGGAATTGTATTGGAGTGTATATATACTATTTCAGAATCAATATAACTTTACAATAATCATATATAGTCATTATTTACACCATTATACCCATCCAAGTAAGGTGGTGGTGGAAAATAGATTACACCACGGCGTAGAGACGGTATTCCGTACGTACGCACGCGCGGTGATTTCGTTTTCCGTAGGATGGATAGATGGTGAAATAGGGCTGTTTCATACTTATAATAACATATCATTATATGAGTGATACTGATGTTATTACTTCATAATTAAACAACTAAAGAAGAATAAGTGGAAGAAGAAATAAAGATGAAAGAATCGGTAACGAACATTACCTCTTCTTTGAAGCGCTTCTTTGAGACCTCCTTTTAGGGCAATAAAATTGGTCTTTGAAGAAGAAAAGGACCTCTAGGATGTCTCTAAGGAAGTGGAGAGAAGAAATTTTCAGGGGTTGGCCAAGCTTTAAGGCTCAAAGTGGTGTGAGGAAGAGAGGGAGGAGGTGCCCTTTTATAAGGGAGGAGAGGGGTAGCTTTGTAATAACTAAAAATATTATTTTATTATAAAGTCAAATTCGGTTTTTAATAGCTCCAAATTGATATATTTAGAATATAAGGTGGGTAGGGGTCGAAATCCTCTCATCAAATATAATTTAGACAAGTTTAGGTATCAATTGTAACCTTATCATTTAGATTTAACTTTAAGTTAGATAATTTAACTTTTACCGTGTCTTCTTGTTTTCTTACACTATAAGGTTAATAAACTTACTATATCAAGCCAAACGAACCCCAAGATGTTTATTATTAATATATATAACCTTATATAAGTCATTTTTCCTAACCTTAGATTTTTTGGAATAAAATAACAATTAATAATATAATATTTGTTTAAAAAACTATTTTATATCAATTTTGACACTATTTAGTAATTGATTTTTGTGAAAATCATAACAGAATGATTAATTCGAAAAACGTTAATTAAATTAATACTAACATGTCATATTAACCTATAAAATTAGTTTAATTCATAAAAAATCTCATATTAAATTTATTTGGGTATTTATAACATCAATTATGTCAATATTTCATTAATAAGATAATTACTGCATCATCAATGTATCATAAATAAATTAAATTATTTTAAGTCTACAAATTACAAATAAAATACGATTATGTTGAAAATCTTTTTATATTTCTAATTAATAATTATAGTCGAATTTATCTTATGTATAACCCCATATTAAAAATGATTTACTTATTAAACTTTGATTTTAACTATTTTAACCCTTCTTTAAATAAATTAATAATAAATGTCCTAATCTAATCCAAGTGGGCCTAAATGGTCATATTTTATTCCTAAGGTTGTTTTTGGTCGAATTACACTTATCCAATAGAATTAGGACATGTGTTAAGGTAATAATAATAACACTTTTTCCCTTAATTACCCTATTTACTTTTAACCGTGGTAAAAAAAAGTAAAAAGTTACTATTCACCAAAAATTATTTTCATCTCATTGAACCACATTTTAGTCCTTGATATTAACCGTGTCTCTCGGATTTTTGAAATTCCACTCACAGAAGCGGTAAAATTAAGTTTTATGAAAAATTCAGTTTTTTAACTACCACTTAGTGGTTTCACTATTCATCAAAAAATGAAAGTTTCCAGAAAAATAACAAAAATTAGGCCTAAGCTATATTTGATATTGTGAATTCAAAAATGATGTTTATTTTACCAAATTCAAAACATATTAGTTACATTTAATAATTTAAAAAATTAATTCCCATCGTCAAAACAAATAGCGTGTTTTTAAGAGATAATAACTATCAAAATATTGACACTTGTTTATGTCTGGTTTAAATGTGAAATTACATCCAATGAACAAAATTGTATTAAATTGTAAAAATATATTCTAAATATACTCTAAAACCACCCAAATTAATAATTTATCACTATTAATTATTTTGATTAAAAAAGTTGTTTTTAATTAAAATTTAATAATTTTCACTATTCGTCAGAATATGAAAGTTATCCGAAAAGTACCAAAATTTCACCCTAAACTAATTTCGATATTCCGAATCCAAAAATGAAGTCCATTTTGAAAAATAAAATTTACAAAATTTCAAAAAGTGGTTATCACTATTCATAACGGCTAGTTTTAATAATATTTTAATAACATATTGTTGTTTAGTGAAACTCAGTATTGTGTATGATGCAAGCTATTGAGGAAGGCCATGATTGCGTGTAAAGAAATCCAAGCTAGTGTTGTGTGTAGTGAAAGATTCCTTTGATAAAAACAAAATATTTCTCATAAAAGTCTCGGGCGTTACAAGTTTTTAGATTTTTCAATTTCTAATCGATCCGTTGAAGGGAGAATAAGATGTCCATGTCCTAAATGTAAATTTAGAACATGGTTGAAGAGAGACGAAGTTTATGAACATTTAATATTGAAGCAATTCCCTAGTCAATATTTGTGTTGGGTTTGGCATAGAGAATCGAACACTACAGAAAGATTGAGCACTGATGTCAATCCACAGAATGAGGTCCCAAGTTCGTCGACAATGGAAAATGAAATGCAAAAACCCATAAATGAAGCATTCGGTACTGCAAGAAACCACTATCAGTATCAAAACATTTCAGAACAACCATAAGAGGGTGCTACAAATTACAACATGACAAGTGATGTTTTTGAGATGGTAACACAAGTAGATCAGGAATGTAACATATCATTGGATCCTCCTATTGATTCTGTGGATCCAAATGTAAGAGAAAACTTTACTGAGGAAAATGTGTTTCATGATTTAGCTGACGATGGAAATAAAGAGTTGTATAGTGGGTGTTTAAAATATTCGAACATTTCATTTCTGCTGAAGTTGTACCATATGAAATGTCTATGTGGAATTACAAATAATGCAATGTCCATGATATTGGAATTGATTCGTGATGCATTTCCTGAAGAAAAAATCCCAGAATCTTTTTATGATATAAAAAAAGTTATTCACAAGATTGGTCTGAATTATACAAGAATACATGTGTGTCCCAATGATTGTATGCTTTATTGGGGAGAGGATTCAATTAGACTGAATTACAAGAAATTTTCTTCTTCTATATGGAAGTCAAAGGGATATGTTGGATGTATAAATGAACATAATTTCATGGAGAAGAAGAAAAGGAACACACCTTCAAAGGGTTTGCGTTACTTTTCCTTGAAGCCTCGATTGCAAATATTATTCATGTCATCGAAAACCGCCGAACACATGAAGTGGCATTCTATAGATAAAAACAATGATAGGTTAATGAGACATCCAAAAGATTCCCAATCATGGAAGTCATTTGATTTATTACATCTAGTTTTCTCAGTTGATCCTATGAATGTTTGATTTGGATTGGATGCCGATGGATTCAACCCATTTAGGACTTTGAGTACCAGTTATAGCATTTGTCCAGTTGTTTTGATCCCTTATAATCTGCCTCCGTGGATGTGTATGCAACAAACATCTTTTATCATTTCGATGATTATTCCTGGAAAACAAATGCCTGGAAATGATATTGATGTATACTTGCAGCCTTTGATTGACGAATTGCAGGAGTTATGGAGTATCGATGTTGAGACATTTGATGCTTCTTCTAAAACAATGTTCAAAATGCATGTTGCTTTAATGTGGACCATTAATGACTTCCCTGGGATTGGGAATTTATCTGGTTGGAAAACTTACATGGGTTTGGATTTTCCCGATTATAACTTTGATTTTGAGCCCAAACGGCTACCACACAGTAGAAAATGGTGCTTCTTGTTCCATCGAAGATTTCTCAATGCATCTCATAGATTTCGGCTAAATAGATCAAAATTTAATGGTTCCATTGATCGTAGACCACCTCCAAAGTTGTTAACTGGTTCTGAAATATTGACACATCTTGAAAATTTTGAAACAGAATTTGGGAAGGTTCATCATTTGAATGATAGCAGAAAATGAGGCCAAAGTGCATCGTCAGGTGAAATCAGAATGCAACAATGGAAGAAAAAAAGTATATTCTTCAAACTCCCATATTGGGAATTTAATTTGTTGTGGAACAATCTTGATGTGATGTATATTGATAAGAATGTATATGATAATTTGATTTTCACATTACTTAATGAGCATGAAAAGTCTAAGGATCATCTCAATGCTCGCAAAGACTTACAAGTAATGAACATAAAATGTGATCTCTGTCCAGATGAGAATGAAAAGTATGTTTCGGCCATTTTTGTAATGAAAAATAGAGATAAAGATACATTCCTTTGAATTTTAAAGAATGTGAAGGTATATAATGGGTATTAGAGTAAAATCTCAAGGTGTGTTGACTTGAAGAATCGTAAGTTACATGGATTGAAAAGTCACGATTCACATATTTTGTTACAACAGTTACTACCATTGACATTGCGTACATTATTACCTGAAAAATTTACTCCTGTTGTACTCCAATTCTGCACATTTTTCCGGAAATTATGTGAGAAATATCTACATCCACTTCATCTTGACAACCTCCAGGAGAGGTTTGTATTAACTCTTTGTGTAATAGAAATGGTCTTTCCTCCATCGTTTTTTACTGTCATGATGCATTTAACTGTGCATTTGGTTGAGGAAGCTAAATTAGGAGGCCCCGTTCATTATCGATGGATGTATCCAATTGAGAGGTATTTTATTTATATGTTTTTCATTTAAGTAAACAATTTTTGGCATTTAAATAAATTCATAATATTATTATTTTATTTCATAGATATCTTGGTCATTTGAAAGCATACGTGAGAAATAAAGCTCAACCAGAAGGCTCTATTGCTGAAGGATATTTGGATGAGGAGTATCTTACCTTTTGTTCCAGATATTTGGATGATATTAAGACAAGATTTAATCAAGTTGGACGTGTTGAAAACACATCAACTCAATCTCAAATGTATCAGAAATCAAAAATATTTCCTACTATTGTCTGATCAGTTGGGAGGAACTCAAATGTGACACTGACAGAATTGGAATTATTACAGGCACATAGATATATGTTGTTGAATAGTGAAATTGTAGATCCATTTATTTAATAGTTGAGGTTACAAACAAAGAGACTAATGAGAGGCCGAACACGAAATGATAAAAATATAACAAAAGCTATGAATAAAGAGCTTGTATAATGGTTTGCACGACGTGTAAGTTTATAAATATTGCAATAAATACGAATATTAGTTTGACACATAAATTTTGTAAATCTATTAAATTATATTTCTTTTTTCAGATCATGAATACTGATACTCGATCAAACTTGTCAGAAGATTTGAAGTTTCTTGCTAGAGGTCCTATAGAACAAGTTAGAATGTTCGATGCTTATAATGTGAATGGCTTTAGATTTCGTACAGTCGATCAAGAAGTGGGTTTAAAAACACAGAATAGTGGTATATTTACATTTGATGAAGTGGGATACTATGGAAAGATGCATGATATTATTGAATTAAACTACCACATACATTTTTCTGTTGTTTTATTCAAATGAAAATGGGTCTATATTATCATAGGTGTTAAAAGATATTCCTTGCAATTTACTTAGGTGAACTTATCTCGCTTGATGGATATTGGTGATCATGAACTGCATGATCCATATATCTTAGCATCAAAATAAAAAATGGTATATTATGTGAATGATGTTGTGGATTAAGGTTGGAGTGTATTTTCTCACGTAATACAAAGAGATTTGTATGATATGGGTGATGAAGTGGAAAACTTGACCTATGAAATTAAATTTCATCAAAAACAGGAAGCAGAATTATTTGTCCATCTTGATATTGAAAATATTAGTATAGCAAGGATAAATGAAGTGGATGAAGCAATGGATCAGTAAACCGACATGATTTAAGGGGAAAATTATTGTATGTGCAATTATTTATTCATTCTGCAACCACTTGTTTCATTTCTGTAGTCATTCATTGTCATTGTTATATATATTTTGTCTGTTAGTACTGGGAATATATTATCATTTTTAATTTTTTTCTGCATAATTTTTTAGAAATATATATTTTGAACTTAATTTTATTTTATTAAATGATAGGAATTCCAAATAGGAAGTAGTAAATTATTTCATCTAGTTCTGCGACAGATGATGATCCATCTGGCTCCCTCCCCACGGCATCTGAGGCACCAGCTGCCTACACCCCTGCACCATCTCCCCCTGCACCATCTCTCACACCATCTGTGGATGTCCCATTAGAGGCTGATTCGTCGACTCTCCCTTCAGGAGCCTCAGTAGTGGGGCAGTGACATGCCCCTTCCAGTTCATCACGAACATATTGGAGAGTGACTGTCATAGGTACAAATTTTAATTAAATAAATTTATTTCATTTTGTTTATACTAATTTTTTTCTCATTGAAGATGAAAAAAATTCAACCATGGAGATAAACATAAAAATTTCTGATATTTGGAAT
This sequence comes from Viscum album, assembly GCA_963277665.1. Classification (NCBI taxonomy): domain Eukaryota; kingdom Viridiplantae; phylum Streptophyta; class Magnoliopsida; order Santalales; family Viscaceae; genus Viscum; species Viscum album. The sequence continues at coordinate 1,042,490,740 of OY728165.1, forward strand.
ATTAATGGAGAGAAGATAGTCGTGCCATTTGATTCTTATGGGGTCCCTACAGATGATGTCGTAGGGTTACTTGGCTAGATTCTAGGCCAGCTGGCAGCGGAGCCCATTTTCCTTCCTATTTCTTATGATGATTGGAGACATATGCGTTCAAGCTGGAAAAATGAAGTTTTTTATTACAAAATAAAATTAATTTTATTACATTATGGTTTAATTGAATGTCATGTTACTAATATGTTCAAAATTAATTTCTTTATATAGATGTTCTTCCACTTTACAGTTGTTGATGTGCTAGCACGGAAGTGGACGTTGAAAAATCTTAGTAAGAAATAGAAAGATTTCAAATAGAGATTGTTGTGTGATTTCAATGATACTTCATTGACCGTGAAACAACTGTATGATAAGCTACCCAGTGGGGTACCGAAAGAACAGTGGAAAGTTTTTGTTGGCAGACATCGTGATGAGAAGTGGATGGTATTGAAATATATATTATTATATTATCCTCATTTTAAATTTATAAATGTATATGAAGAGGATATGACATTGAATACATTACTATTAAATTGAATTTTATTTATTTTAGGATCTATCAAGACAGAATGCATCAATCCGGGCTAAGCAAGTCATCCCTCACACTACATGCTCAAAAAAGCTTTTCTAGAAGCCGAACGACATTGGTAATCTTTTAATTAGTTTAAATATTTATAAGACAACATTATTTGTTTAATATATTTAATTGTTTATTTATGTTTTCTTAATGTATTCACGGAGTTTAGGGCATGAAGAATCATGAACTGAAATGTGGTTGGATGTTTACAAAAAATCATATGGAAGTTTTGTTAATGAGCCTGCTAAAGAAGTTGGGATATAAAGTCAATTTTTTATTATAATAACTTATTATCAGTTTTTAATGTGTTAATATATATTGATATTTGATTTATAGGTAAAAATTAAAGAACTATGGGATGCCAATTATGTGCAGTACTACTCAGTCTCCCAGGATGACCCAATTGTTAAAGTCCTTGGGAAGAAGCATCCTGGTAGAGTGTGCGGGATGGGTTTTGGACCCGTACCATCTGAGGTCTTTAGCATTCCACCAGGGATTCCAACTGCATCTACTCCTGGTTATAGTCAGTTCATACCCGAATATGCTCAGAGGGAGATTGCTTCTCTATGAACCACAGTTCAAGATCAGGGGGTTCAGATATCCGCTTTGTAGAAAGTGATGACTGATATACATCAGTAGATGAGAATATATGCCACCGGTGGTAGTGAATCGATTGTTGGTATACAGGTAAATCAAAAAAAAATCAAAATCATTTAGTTTGAAAACTTTCTTTGGTTTTAAGTTTTAATATAAATATGCAACAATATTTAATTTTCAATATAATGTTCTTACAAGTGACAGCATAAAGTGGAGATGGAGGTGGAGAGGGTGACGATGCATCATCGGATCGTGAGTAGTTGTATTATTGATGTGTTGAAAAAATATGGGAATAGTTGGTTTGTATATGTAATATGTGTGTCACATAGTTTCCACCAAACATTTTCATTTCCTAACATTTCCTTGATTTCTCATGTTTCTTTTTATGCATTTTATTGATTTCTGATGTTTCCTTTTATGTCTTGATTTCTCGAGTGTGGTATACATCATTCCATTTAGGCCTGTGTTTGAATTGTTAGTCAAGATTTTGGATGACTAGGATTTAAACCCATTTTTGATGTGTTGAACACATTGGGTCATTTCATAGTGATCAAGGGGATAGTGTTGTGGACACTTTGGTGAGGCAGAATGTGTAGATAGTGAATCTTCATGCATTGTTAATGGTTATCATATTCTATTCATGATGATAAAATGTGGTCATACCTCATATAAAACCTAGGTTCCTCTTAATGGGAGATGGTATTAAACCATATAAAACTGGGATTCATTGTAAGATGTGTATTGGATCATCTAAAAGTCTTACACTATATAAAATTTGGATTCCTCTTACGATAATTATGATATGTTCAAAAACATTACCTCATATAAAACATGGAAGCATCACATTATGGGAGATGAAAAAAATCATTTTCTTCAAGACATGACATTAAATTTTTCATCATTGTCTTGGTTGTATGATCTTACACTGTGTGAAATCATATTCAGGATTTCATCATGGGTTGAAGGGCCTATTTTATCCTATAACCCCAGGTTTTATTCACCACAAAAACATTCTTGATTCCCCCACCTCACCAATCTATACTATAACAGTTTATATCAAGATATCCCTAGTCCAAGCATTATGACAATAAAATATGCTCATACATCCATCACATGGGTTTATTCATCCCTAGAGTTTCATCAAACATCTATTTCCCCAACATTCTAGAACTATGGGTGGATTAATTCCCATTTCCATGGGATACGTATTAATGCATATATCTTCTATCATTGAGCCTAGCTGATGATTCACCATATAATAATCCATTACATAAGGTGTCATTACCCCAAAATACTCACATGAGCCTCTTTTTTAGCAATAATATCCTTTTATTTATGTTGACACATCATTGGGCCAAGATGCTCTCATTTCCTGATATGAGGAAGTAAATAATGGGTATATAGATGCAAAAGACCTTCTAAAATCTTAATAAGATTAATTTAAACTATATCATTACCCCATGTAAAATATATATACCTATTAATGATAGATAATTTAACCCCATAAAAAATTTCCTGATATGTGGTGTTGTACCCATTCTCTATCAATTCAGGTCATGTTTTTTACTCCTCCTCACTACACATATCCATTTATGATGTTCCACTATATTTTCCAAGCATCACAACCATAAATTTTTTACTAGTTTTCTCCATTATTTTTTAAATTTTTTGTGCATTAATCTATTAGGATATTGGTATTTTTGGTTTGATTTGTTTTTTAGGGTAGTGGTGCAGTGGAAGCAGAAAATTTATTTTTTTTTATGGCCAGCTTTTCATGACGGTTTTAACCGCCACGAAAAGTATACAGGTAAGACATTGAAGGTGGTTTTAACTGCCACTATAGAGTTGTATCACCCACATGCATTCCGCGGCGGTTCTTGTGACTTTTGCGGCAGTTTTACAGCCGCTGGATTTTTTTTATTAGCGGCGGTTATAACCGTAGCTAATAAAATAAAATCTCAGGCTCGTAAAAACCACTGCTAAACTCAATAAAACTGCCGTGAAATGAGGTATTTATGACGCTTCCCTTAAACCATCTCTAAATGTAAATAAACTCCGCTAATAGTTTTCCGATGCTAAATTTAGCGGCGGTTTCTATAAACCGCCACCAAACCATGTAGCGGCGGTTTAAATCGCTGATACATGCAAAAATAACCACCGCTAAATGGCATTTTTCTTGTAGTGAGTACCCCAACATATATAGGGATGCTAAGGGATTTCATGGATTCCTTGATCTTCTGACATATCCCCTTCTCTAAGGTTTGATCCCTGAAGAATGGGTCTCACACCATATCCATGGAGTAGTGAGAAAGATCAGTAAACCTCACCGAGTACTCCGCCACAGTCTGACTTCCCTACTACAGATATAGGATATCTTGTATGTGCACTGAGCGTAATGTATCTGGGAAGAACTCCTATCTAAAGAGTCTCTCAAAGTTTCCCCAAGAGTGTGTTGCCTTATCTTGTGTCTTGGTTAGTATGCACCATTATCTCTCTGTTGAGCCCTGAAGAAGAATCTCGGCTAAGACTGCCATCTGGTCAGAAGGCATCCTCACAAGGAAGAAGACACGTGAAACTACCTCTCTCCAATCCTTAGCTACCTGAGGGACTAGATCACCCTTAAACCCTTGATGTTGATGCCTATGTAACTCATGAAATGCACTCATCCTGAGTTCATCCTCAACCGGTAGCATTGGTAGTAACTATTTTTCGATGGGTGGTGCTATCACTAGTAAACAACCTAGAGGTTTTATCCATGGTGCATGGAGTATCTCTGATATAGGCCCATGTACCTATGCCTCATCACTAGGAATATCATCCTCATGATCACACAATGGAATCTTGGCTGGCTGTTTACTTTGAGGCATCCTAAAACAGATCAATATGTACCACAGTCAATAGAGTATGTCAGGTGAGATAATTCAAGAAGGACATGAGGACACACCCAAATCCAATATTATTCATGTACCATTGTTTTCCATGAAACTAGTGTTTTCATGTACCAAGTAGAAAAGTATAATTTAGAGTCATGTGTGTATGGATACATTGGCCTCTACACCAACACTAGATTCCCTTGCCTAAAATCTGAACTTGAAACACTTGACATTGTTTCCCCAAACCAACCTCAGAGACTCCCAATCCTTAAGTATAATTGACCTAATCTGATACCACTCTATCACAAACCATCCTAGAGGGGCCTATGTCATGACTACCCCATTCCCACCTCTGATAGGATAGGGGTTGGAAACTAGCATCGAATAGGCTCATCCGAAAAATGGGAGGCATTTTCCTAAGTACTTGTACACACAAACACATCTCTATGCCAAAAATACTGAAATGTAAAAACATTATGTATATAATGAATGCATAAACTAATATACTAACCAAAGAGTACAATAGTATAAAACTAGAAAGTATAAAGATCGAAAATAAAATCCAACCAAAAGAAGAGTTAGCAAATGTAAATTCACAAGTTCCTGAAATTCATCCACTGAAAACCCTACCTAAAGTGTAGGAGTAGGACAACTTTCTGAATTCATAGAAGCACACCACATCTGTATGAACGTTATAAGAACCACCTAGTCCTGTTCCACCTAGAACTTCATCAAAGCATTGATCATCTATATAAGACAATACACGTGTGGGAAAAGCACATATAGGGGTGAGTAAAACAATACTCAGTAGGACACCCTGAAACCACAAAGGAATACCAGTAAGAAATACACGAATTACACCACAAATAAATAAAGGAAGAATACCAAAAAGAAATAAATTAAGTACACCGTGAATAAAAACATGGTATACCACAAAGGAAGCAAACGAAGTATAGTCATATCACATAGTTATAATTCTATAGCACAAAAATTAGGATTATCAAATGCATTCGATAGAAAACCAGTATTTGTAACACACAAAGTGTCGATAACACACAGAATGTCGATAACACATAGAGTGTAGATTACACATGAAGTATCAAAAACACAAAGATTGTTTATTACACACATAGTGTAGATAACACATGGAGTATTGATAAGTCATGCAGCCCCCAAGTTTTGTAGTCACTAAGTCGTATAGTCACCAAGTGACATAGTTACCAAGTCACAGGCAACCAATGGATTCTGCTCATAGCGCACTTAAACTTGGAGAACCTACTCAACAAGACATTAGTTCATATGCCAACTTACAAAAAAAAGTCACTTATAGTATCTCGAAAGGGTAATCTTATCACAAGGGTCCTAATGCTGCAAACGAATCATCAAACTGACACATGGATTGAAAGTTATGTCTGTTTTACTAAAAAGGTCCAACTTGGGTCTGATCCAACCCGCCATCCAACCCGACCCAGGATGGCTGACCTGAACCAACACAGTTTGGTCTGGTCCAGCTCAAGCTGGCCTAGTCCGTTGGGCTGCTAGAGTGGGATGAATCTTCTAGTTCATCCCACGCTGCGGGCTGGTTCAGTGCAGAGCACATGGTTCTCCCTGAATGCATTCCACCAGGCTCCATGTGGTGCTGCAATGAATTCATACAGTTGGCCCTCCATGAACCCACCCCCCCCCCCCCTCCATGGCATTGACATTGTCGTGGGGTTCAAGCAGCCCACCTGCCGTGGGCTCCCTCGCAATTCATCCTGGACCACGTCCTACCGCCACCACTAGCCACCCCGTCAGTGGCCCCTCTAACTCACGCTCCGCCTGAACCCAACCGCCAGCCAGGCCATTCCACACTCCACCAATGGCCGCCCTATCAGTGACTTGTTGTTAGCTGTGTGCTCCGCCTGAACTATCCAGTTCCATTACTCCAGTCACCACCATGTGCCACCTCTATGTGTTATTGCACCTCCATGGTATCATTGTAGTGTCATATTCTCTATCTCGAATCATTGAACCACAAATTATAGGTTCAAATATCCTCCTACCATGTTTCACAAAGAAAAAGAAGCACATAAGAATTTGGGGAAAAGAGATAAATGCACAAGAATTCCAAAATAACGGATCTTGGCCTTGTTTGTGTCAGCCTTGACCCATTCATGTTAGAATGAAGAATTAATAGGGAATAAATAAAATCTCCTTAAGAAAAATCAATCCTGATAATCAACCCATAAGAATCGTCTATCCTGCAAGAATTACCATATTGTGGATCAACCTATTTGTGGGTTAGTCTGCATTTATCATTGAAAATTAATAACGGTAGAAATAATCACAAAGAAACAACATCCTACCTCAATATTGATCATTTATGAAGAGATATTTCTTTTCCATCATTGAAGATTTCCTCCGCTCTATTGGAATAATGATTCGCAATCTGCTTGGTCCATCTTCGTTGTTTATTGAGAGGGTTTCCTTCAATGTCACAGAGGAATTTCATGGCTATGGTGACAACCCTAAATTCCCTAACAAAGGTTTGTTTGAGAGGAAAATTAACACTATTCAAATAAAATATTTTAATGGCGTTCACATCCAAAAACTAGAATTCACATTCGAATTGCACCGGTCAATGTTAGGCCTTGCCTAAGGTAAATATTCTATTTTGAATGCAATGGTGCCCACAGATTTCTAATCCGGGTACCCATTTATAATTTATTCCACTATAAATAAATACCATCCACATGCTTCATTAAAATCTTAACATTTTTAAGGAGTTGTTCTAGGCACATCGGGCCTCATAATATCAATCCATCTTAGTGCATGGTCTCATAATTTTCCTAATTAATTTATAAAAATAAAATCGGAGAAAATTAGAGTTATTACATGTAATAAGCGCTAATATAAATATTGATTTTATCACACAAAAAAATTATAATTAAATTGATTATATATTTTGAATTAGTGGGTCCAAATTATGTAATAATTTCCATTTTATTTTGAGGCATTATATTTAAATTATATAGTTAAAATTTAGTTACCATGATAAAAAAACAATGGTAAAAGTAAATATTATAACAGTAAAGGACTTATAAACATGTATGAAGCGTGTTTTAAAATAAATGGTTGAGTTACAATAGACCTTTTCTCATCCCCCATTCCATTATAATTAATTTTTGAGTCTTCTTGACATATTAAACTTGTGATCCATTTATATTAAGATCAAATATTTAAAAACAAATTCCATCCTCAACACATAAAAGATGGGCCTCTCACCACCCTTTTATTGGCCCGGAAAAAATTTAGATTCATATAAAAATTTCCCTTTATTTTGTTTCCTATAATAATATTCAGTATCTATGAACCTCTATGAATATGATATTAGCATATTCCTTCCATTTATAAGGAGTCATACAAGGAAAATCCCATGTCCTCAACTTGAGTACTCTTATATTTCAAAACAACTTTTCCTTTCATTCTTAATTTCATTAATATAATTTTTTATTTTCTATATAATAAAATAAGTATTTTTTATATACTAATTGTTATTATTATAATAGAATAACTATTTTCCACCTTTTCACATTCTATTAATAAAAATTAATGTTTAATTCAGGCATTGTGGGGAATATAGCATCCATGAAACGATGACATCAGTTTTTCACCATCGTCTCTCTTAGATAATTATAAGAGTGAAATGTTGGGCGGATAATTGAACATCCTTATGTTATGATAATTGAATATATTTCTTCATTTGACTTCGGTTAAATTTATTTTTACTTTATATTATATATTAATTTAACTATGATTAAATTTGATTATATAATAATATTTAGCTATATAAAATCTCATTATTTTTCATTTTTTGATTAGTTATAACAAGGTATACATGTATTATTTTGGGTCAACAAGATAAATATGACATTTTGACCTAAAAATATCATTTATAAATTTTTTTAATGTTCCCACTTAGCTAGAAAACATATAAAATTCTCCTATATAACTGAACCATATAGTTACTTTCTCCACATAGCTGAATTTCTTAATTTGGTATCATTATGTATTTTTACCCAAAATGGTATAAAGGAATTGAAATTGAGTAGATATTATTTTGATGGAAATATAAGAAAATTATCTACATTTCATAAGAAGAAAACATATTATCAATAAATCTTAATCATTTCTGAAATAAGGTGGGAAATAAATTTATGTTTTTAATCTAAATTGTGTAGTTTTTCATAACTATATTTCTATATTATTTTTATGATAACCTATAATATATAATTCTAATTAAGATGAATAATGAATATTAATAAAATGTAATTTAATATTCTAAATATAATTATACATGAACCAAATTTGATTCTATTATTTATAAGTATTCATTATGTTTTAAAATTTGATAAGTTAAGATGTATAAAAATTTCTGAAATAAGCTATGTGAATTCACCTATGTGGTTCACAAACATGAATTATCCTAAATTAATTCACTTAAATTATTTTCCTATGTTAATTTTCTATATGAATTCACTTATATGTATTTTTCTATGTGAAGTATCCAACATGAATCCCCATATGTGAGATTGCTTACATGAATCAGCTATGTGATCAATTTTCTTATATGAAGCAGCAAAGTAGATAAATTTCATTACGTGATATAATTTAGTTATGTGAAATTTATTATATATAACAATGATATTTAAATAATATTAAATAAATATTTCCATGGATATAATGTATTATGATCTATTATATATATATTTAATGAGTTAAATTTGGATAAAAATATATTTTAGTATGTGTGGAAAACTCATATGTAAACTTTGATATATATATATATATATAAACATTCTTTTTTTACATGATGTTTCACATTAATAATTTTGTAAGTATAATATGAATATTTTTATTTTTATTTTTTTAAATTACTCATTAATTATTAAGAATCAACGGGAATGGGTTTTAGATTGTTTTATAATAAATTAAATGAGATTAACAAGGGATTAAGAATTTATTAATATTCACACTGAAGTTTTTGAAATTGATATATCCAAATTAAATTCATATGAAATTTAAATGGATAGTTATGAATAATATGTGGGAGGTTTTTTATGTTGTTAATAATTATTATTTAATGTTGTATTAATTTTTTAAATGAATTCAACTATATAGTTTTTATTTTTTATTAAATAACAAGGAAGACACGCATATATATTATCTTTTTATTTATTGATGGTATATTATATGAGAGACTAGAATAGTCAACTCTAAAGAATTTTTTTGTTTCACATGGGTAAACCATTATTGGGAAAATCAAAGGTGCAATAGAATTTAAAATTTTTAGATGTTATGAATAGAGATACTCTATAAAAAATAGATTTGATAGAAATTGTAATAGTGTGGTGAGAATTAGGTTTATTAATCTATTGAATATATTATTTATTCATTATATTGTGATAAACTACTAATCCCAGTGAAGCTATTATCATTTGATCCTCTACTTAATGAGAGTTTGGCACTACCTCAATTGTTATAATGTGAAATATTCATATGGTTTTTTTGTTATAATTATTCATATTTAATTTCTATGTGAATAAATGTAATGGTTTAGTATACATAAAAAAGTTTTTATTTTGGTTGTTGGATCTCATACAAAATCCAAGAATTTGGTTCTGCATCCATGGGAGAAAATTTAGACTGTTTATGTTGTTACACTAATTAAAAAATATATGGTTTTTGGGGGTTTAATCCTACAAGGGAATGAATAGTAGACTATGATGATTTAGATCCAAACCACTAAAAATATCACGGTGTCTACATATTTTCATTTTTATACTAAATTAATAAAATTTATTAATATGATATAGTAATCCATAAATTAATTAATAAATTTACAATTTAACTTCCTCATGGATAACCTATTGTATTTCCTTTAGGACAAATAAATGGTTTCAAAACATGACCAAAAGATCAATTTAGATATTTTTTCTGCTAACCATTACATAAATTAACTATTAAGCAGAAACGATCTATTTAAGATGGAAGGATTATGTTTGAATAATGTATGGATACCTAAAAAACCAACATATTTTTATAAAACTGATTATAGATATTGGAAATATCATATGGCAGCTTTCATAAAGAAACATATCCTTGAACACATGATTATCATGCAAAAAACATACAAGATAACAGAAGGTGAACCTGAATCATTAGATGGAAAGGATGTGGCAAAGTATTTTCGGAATTTTAATGTCTTGAATATTTTATATTGTGAAATAAATAGAAATTTGTATAATAAAGTATATGAATGTAAAGATACACATGACATCTGGAAAATTAAACAAGATACATGTCTTGGTAGGGTTAATATTATTAAAACTATGTTAGGTATGTAAAGAGTTATAAAGTAATTAAAATTGATGATAGAGAAACTATTAATCAAATGTTATAAATATTTACTAGTATTATAATGGTATTATTTCATTTGGAAAAAAAGTGGAAAATACTTGTTATATAGAAGGTGTAACAAGAGAACTTTCGAAGAAGTTGATTTCTAAAATATTTAGAATAGATGAAAGTTTGAACTTCAGGAAATATAATATCAATGAGCTTATTATATCATTTTTTTAAATGATTTGGATCATACAATTATTATAAAAGAAGATAGTTAAAAAAGGATTTTATTTTAAATCAAATATATCTATATACTCTTCTGATTATAAAGTAAAAAGTAGTGACAGAAATAATATTGTGTATATCATAATGGTTGGATATAGAATAAAAAAAGGATATTCAAGGAGATCGGTAAAGTATTATCCTATAGAAAATTTCAAGAAAAAGAATAATGCTAATTTTATTTCTAGTAATTTATAGTATATAATTTATTATAATTTTGGAAGAAAGGTAACATGAAGCTTGATTTCATATTATAAAAGAATGAAATAAATTAGATTAAGAAATAAAAGAATAAAATGAAGGAAATAGAATCCAGATGGAGTTTCACTGATGATTTAAGTAATTTTGATGAATAATTTTCAGAAAAGGATGTGGAAAACTTCTATTTAATGGATTCATCGTACCCTGTATGTGATTCCACTTATTTATCATCATTTATATCTAATTATAAAAACCCATTGTAGTTTAATTTATTAACAAAATTTAATGACTTGATCATAAAGATGAGAAGATCATTAGTTTATATAGTTACCTTAATATTAAACATATGTTTATTGTTAAGGAAACTTTTAATCATAAAAATTATATAAATAATGACATAAATTATTCAAAAATGTATTTGTAAATTACTCATGGACATATAAAATCTACTCATAAAAAAATTAAAAATTAAAAAGAGACATTGATTTCATATAAATTTGTTATGAAAAATAAATAAGTAATTTTCACATTTTTTTAAGGAGAACAGTAAATTGAAAAATGAAATTAAAAGTTTAAAATAAAATCATTCAATTTTTTTGAAGATAGTGAAAATGTTTAAAACATTATATTTTAAAAAAATGAATGAAAGGAGATCTATTCATGGTTATGATTATAATTTACCAATAATCTAAAAGAACTTTTCTTTCAAAATCATTGTTGGATGTAAACATACTAATAAATGTCTAATATTTCAAATGAATGTTCATTATACAAATGAGTATTTATAGAGGTTTTAAAAATCTCCTGGACATACTAAGTATTTAATTTATAAATATTTTTCTTCAATATTTTTTATAAAAAAATTTTGAAATCATTTTTTGTTCCAAATAATTCATATTCTAATCCCATAAGACCCAAATTTGAATAGGTATTAATGGTTTTTTAAATATTATTTTGAATAAAATAATAATTTGAAGCATCATAAAGTGTTTTTGGGAAATTTATTGTGAATTACCATGAAATATGACTATTGATATATCAATATTTCTATCATTCAATTTTATGTTGGAGGTAATGTTATATTATTGATAGTTTTAATAGAAATTCAAAAGGATTTAGTGAGGATGGAATTTCAAATTCTCTTATTATTTAAAATGACCTGTATTTTGAAGGATTCAAAAATAATTTAATAATAATTTCTTAATGATGTGATGAAGGAATGATCATTAAATTTCAATATGAAAAATGAATTTTATTTAATGTTAAATTTATTTTCTATTATGAAATAAATAATGGAAACATTTATTCTATTAATGTTTCTTTGTTAAATGATAAATATGAAAAAAAAAATAATGTTGTACAACCTAAAAATATTTTGTGGTATAGGGGGTGAAATGAACCAACCTAGATACCCACCTAAAAAGTAACCTAACCTGACCCTTAATATACTCAAATAGAGTTTCTGATCCCCACATGCTAGTGACTAGCACCTAACCATTGTCAACAACAAGATGGTATCATTTCACCCAACAAGAATCAGACAACATGATATATATATATATATATGCATAGAAAGAATATTCCATTGAAGAGAACAATATGAAATATATTCCAAATAAAAAAAGGAAATATTATAAGAAATACAACCAAAATGTAGGGAAAAAATTCTAATGTACAAGTCTAATAAAAAAGGGAAAACCCAAATAAAATAAACAAGTACACCATGTAATAAGCAGACAATGTCCGGTTATCTCGCCACTAGCTACCCAAATCAAATGATTAAAACCTCACCACCACACTATGGAACCTTTTACTTCCCTACATTGAATGATAAAATATGGTCTACACACATATGTGGGAGTGAACTTGATGTGAACTAATAGGATCAGTAGGATCCCATGTTGGTGTTCCATAACAAGTCTATATACCTAAATCCAAGCATGAATAACATTAAATAAAATAAGGAATGATAATTAGTTGACTTGTTTTTATATAAAATTCATGGTAAATATTCCCCTTTTTCAACAATTTCAAATAATCTGGGTTAAACAGTTTCAATGATTATAAAAATTATCAAATAAGGTAATAAAATCCAAGATTTTTATCACAAAAGATTAGGTAACATCATTATAAGGATCACTACATAACAGGTTCTCTAGAACAATCATACCTAGACATAGAAACTCATATCCATCATATCTCTATACATATGAATAATATATAGGGACTAGAGAAACACCCCAAAAAGTGAAACACTCTATATTGTATAAAAAATCCATAGAAAAACAAGAATATTGAGCATAGGAACACCCCAAGAGTGAAACTATCAATAGTATCAATGGAAAAGTATTATTTCTATACCTTCCACATAAGAAAACACGGATTCCCGTGTTCTATTTATTCTAAACCATTTCCTCAAAAATTGATTGAATTCCATTATTCTGATCTATATCACAATTATTTGAAAACCCCCATTTTTCATTTACCAAAACATTGGGAAACACAATCTTTTAACAAAAAACCCTGATTTCATAAAAAAAAAATCAATCAGAAAATCATTAAACATTATTCATAAAATAATTTATCAACCAAATAATCCATGTTTCACCCAAAATAGGACAATGAAAGAAAAATCTACCTCAAAGTTGGGTCTTAGACATTCCTAAAACTGGATCGAAAAGAACAAAAAGGAATTAAGAGTAAAACATGAAGTCCCTACCTATGATTTCCTCACATTAGACCATATTTAAATTAATATAAGGTCAAAATAGAGGTTAGATCACACATACCATTGAGAAAATTTATCCACCACACCACAAAAAAAAAGGACCATTCTTTATAAGGATATCACATAGATGATCTTGAATGGATAAATAATAACATCACCACATGATCAATAGATTTGAAAATGTAATGTAACAGGGATTCTATGACAACAATAATGTATAAGTAGAATGATTAGTTACTCAGATAGATGTTGTGAATACACCACAAAGATAAATCACCAAACAAAAGATCTTAAAGGATGAGAGGTCCCTAGAAACTTCTGGGAGATCACCTAGGATTCAAAGAAAAACATGTACATTGAAGGAAAAGAAAATAATATTTGTAGCATGGATAAAATTTATTTCCCGAAACTATTCATGATGTGATAACCTTCCATGAATTGAATTTTCTGATTTACATGATATTTTAATAATGGCATCACCTCATATTAAAAAACATCAAACAACTTTTTCACAATGTGAACCATGTTCATGGATTATAAAATTTTCACACTTTGAACTAGTTCACCAAAACAACCTAGAAAAAAATTCACATCATGTAACTAGTTCAAAACATGAATTTTTGTAGTTTGTTTTTCATAGTTAATATTTTTCATAAATATTCCAAAACCACCTATGTAGCTTTATATATCCATGAATATCCCTTTAAATCCTTAGATATATTTATACATGCACTAAAATAATTCAAACAAACATAAATCCATGACCATTATTTCATTTTCACCAAAACTACTATATATTATAAGAAGGCCCAAAACACACCCACTCAATAAGGAAAATTAAAATCGGGATGGGAAATTTCAAAAATGAATGTAACGTTTTTTTACAAACTCCCCACTATAACAAATTACATCCCCAAGAAGTCATGTCAAATAATGGATCTCTGGAAATATGTGAGGCCATTGATCCCTCACTAATGATTCGTGATCCCAAGTCAAGTGATAATCTTATCTGTGTCACCATAACACTTTGACTTACAATATTGACATCCCACTCAAGTCTTTCACCAGAGATTCACTGATCTCTACTGGCTTCTCTACAATTGAAAATTCTAGAACAAACACAATCTCATCCCAACTCAGAACCTGAGAGAGATTGGGATGATATTTCCTAAGTAATTATATATGGAAAAAATAATCTATATCCATTAACTAAACAAGAAATTTTGACTGATAAGAAACTTATTCAATACTCTTAGTGACCTCAAACAACCTATCATATCTTGGAGCCAACACCCCCTATTTTATGAGTTGACAATCGCCCAAACAACAGAAAAATTTCAAGAAAACTCAATCAGTAATATAAATAACTAAAGAATGATTTCAATGATCAACATAAGATTTATACATAATCTGAGATGTAATTATATGATGACTTGTATCTTGAATCCTCATCAATGTCTCCTGAATGAGACATGGTCCTACTAAAGAGGCCTCACCCACCTCTTCCCAATAAATAGTTGACTTTCATGGGTGACCATACAAATCATTGGAGGGGTCTATTATGATAAATTTTAATAACTATATTTATAAGTAAAATAAACCAGTAATTGATGGATATCCTATAAACAACCAAAATTCAAGACACTGGAACAAATAATACCTTCTATGACCTAAATAGAAGTCTTTGTCTAACTGTCTGTTTCTGGATGGTAAGATGCAGTCAACCTAAATAGACTCCCCATCCCCACATGGAAACACTTATTGAACCATTAGATTAACCTAATATCCCTAGGAGAATCAATGAAATAGGTAACCCCATGAAACCTCATAATGTTTTACATATACTAATTTCACAGGTCTGCAATATTAGTGGTGTCCCTAATAATAATTAAATGAGTTTATCTGTAAAACCAATAAATCACCATCTATATATAATTCTTCCCTTAAAAATTAAATTTTAATAAAAAAACAAATTCCATGGACAGAGAATCCCATTTCAAATGGTAATCTGAATAGGCTGGATAAAACCAAAATTTCGCAAATGGTATGCCTTTGTCTTTTGGAATGTTTAATAATGGGACACATAATTTTTAATGTCACGATTCATACCTTACCCCAAAAATAAACATAAAATTTCATGATACATATTATTTTTTCCTATATGAATGATGAATAATGAACTATGATAGTAAAACAAAACTAATCTCCCCACAAATTCTTGGAAGAAAATTTTATCCCAACATAGGAGAATACCATCTAAAGGGAGAGACCAACTAGAAATAGACTCCCCACCATAAAAATTTTCTAAAATTTCTCTAAACTCATAATTATACTAATAAACCTATATAATAGGATCAAGGAGAGTTTATGATAAGATAAAACTAGTTATATTCACCCCTGGAAAATAAACATGATAATCCAGATGAAATAGAGTGAAAATTCACAATAGGTTCTACACCTCCTTTGATTTCAGAAAGGCTATGATTGTAAATTTATACTGATAGAATTTTTAACAATATTACCCTTCCATATGGTAAAGGAAATGTTGAATTTAATATACTAAAGGTATTACAAACACAATCTCTACATGATATTCAAGTCTTTATACAAAAATATATAGATAGAACTCTTATAAACATAATAGATAATGAACCTCTTACCATGTAGATAGTTCCACCAAAACATAAGCACATGTATAACCATGGAAAACTATAAATCATGAGTGTGGTATCTCCTTTAATGATTTCATAATTAACAAGTGTAATAAGACAAAACGTGATCATCCTACATAATAACACAACACAATCCAGCACCAAATGCATCACAGTATACCACATTTCCTGTACCGGGATTAGGTATGATCATAATATGAGTCGATGTTAGAATTTATTTATATAATTCAAATGATACCTAAATTTTTTTATCCCACATTAATGTCATCCCTTTCCTAGTAATAAGAGTCAAATGTGGAACCAAATTTGATAAATCCATTATGAACCATTGGTAGTATTTATTAAGGCCAAGGAATCTTTAAATCTCAAAGATGTTTCATGAATCCTTCCATAACAAGACATCCTACACCTTCTCATTATCATCTAATAATCCATGATCAGGAAAAAAAAGTTCCCTAAAATATCATTCTGTGGATCCCGGAATTTCATTTTGAAATAGTTACATACAAATAGTGATTCCTCCAGATTTATAGAATGAAAAAAATATGGTTCTTGTAAACATGATTGGATATCAAATAAAAAAATATTTTTCTACAAACACAATCAATAATATTTCAAGATGCTTATCGAATATCAATTTCATTAAACCCATGGAAATTGCATATTTTTTATTAAGAAAAAATGGAAACAAAAGGTATTCTAAAGGACTATAAATACTCTTAAATGTCATATTTCGTATATTAGACTCCCAAAATATGAGATAACGATAACCCAAAAAAAATATCGGTCTATGGACACAACTTTTACCCCATTAACAAAGTAAAAAATCATCCACATGGAAAAAAGTATACTTATTCTTAATGGTCACCTAAATCAACTTTTGATAGTCCATGCACAATTTTTGTGAACCATCTTCCTTATAGTAAATGAGCATTGAGGATTCCCCTGGAAAAAAATTGGTAGAAAAAGACTTTATCCATTAGATCATCCAACTGAATCATGATCTCTTTCATTATTACTGGTGCCATATGATTTGACCATTTTGAAACAATATATGTTCCTAGAACCAGATCAATCGTGATCACTACCTACCTCTCTAAAGGAAGACCAAATATTTCATATGAGAAAATTCATGAAATGTCCTAAACAAAATCATGAAGATAGAAAATAGAAGAAAAGTCATTGGGATCAACTTCAATGGCAGACAAAAAACTCTTGATCTCTGTGTGGGATTTTCCTGCACAACTAGACCTCATATACCACTATCCCTAAAAAACCTGAGTTCTACCATTGGAATTAATGAAAATACATGAAGATGGTAACAATCGCTATCAACATAGGGATAAATAATACAATTCATCTTGATTATTATGTTAAATGAATCTAGATTGAGAACTTAGAAATCCTAGACCAACTCCCCATCAGCTATCGACAGTGAATAAGGGCATTGAACCCCCCTTCTATTTCAACATCCCAAGGGTCGCTCTAACTCCATAAAAAAGGAGATGAGCTCTATATAAATTTTAATAATATCAATAAAACTAGTATAAATAAATAAATGGGAGAAACTGATATCAAATATAGAATCCACCATAGAAGATTCAATAAGGATATTTTCTCTCGCTATTATTGCACCCATGTCAACCTCTATCATAAACACAACTATTGTATAAAGGTTCTTTTTTCTCGAGGCATGTTGCTAGAGCCCTAGTCATTGAAGAATCTAATTGTGTAGATATTGCCTTTGGATTCAATGGTCCATAACCATAATAAGGAATACATATGTCCTAAAATAATACCTATAGATGGTTGTAGTGGACAGAACTATTACACTCAGTGTTGGAATAGGATCACTGGGTGTGTCCAACCTTTACAAATTTATAGAAATTTAGGTGCATACTACTTGCTATAACTGATGGTTTATAGGATACCCATTTCTTATAACTAGATCCACCTCCCCTACGATGATCATTACACTTCCTCTTTCATACACATGTCCCACTAAAGCTACCAATGGGTGGAAGAGAAATGTAATAATGTATAACCTTTCCTTCCATAACTATATCTTCCCTCAAAGATTAGTCTACCATATCCATATAGGTATAATGGTTTAACATAAATAAATATGGAATAAAATCTGATTGAAAATAATGTAGGTACTTATAAGTCTTAATCTGATCATTCATTACTACCACAATAGAAAAATGAAACATATATATGAACTGATTGGTGTACGCTAACATTGAACACTCTCTCTATAGAAAAGAGAGAATATCCAGTGAAATTTCCATCCTCAGAGACACTAGAAAAAATTGATGGAATAGGATAGTCTTGAAACCCTTAATGTAAAATCATACATGTCAATCCTCTTTTACCATGGGATCCCACCATTTCATACTGGTACCCTCTAGTCTAAATATTTTACACTTCAACTTGATATCTTTATCTGTATCTAGGAATTAAAAGATATGATTGATATTTTATAACCTATCTTCCACCACTTGAGGTTAATTATTACCTCTATAGGATGTAGTATTCTCTCTTAATAACTCTCATGATTGATCATTTACTCATGAAAATCCTTATCATACCTCAAAAACTGAATTCTAGAAATTGGGTAATTTGTTTCCATGGAGAAAACTACTTGTATGATAGCCACTATAATATTTTGATACAATGGAAGATTCCCTTATTGAGAATCCATTACACCCTCCTATTGAACTTGTGAAAAATGTATCAGAGACATATAACTACATACGAAAAATGGATTAAATGATTAAATGATATGAAAATCTCAGTTCATATAAAAAAATCAGAAAAAAAACATAGATTAAGATCATGAACTCAAAATAGGAGACACAAATCCCAACATACCATGGTAACCTAACTCTCATCAAAAAAATATTTATCCATACACTCACCAAAACCTATCCCTCATGTATTTAAAATCCT
The DNA here is from genome assembly GCA_963277665.1 of Viscum album. Lineage (NCBI taxonomy): Eukaryota > Viridiplantae > Streptophyta > Magnoliopsida > Santalales > Viscaceae > Viscum > Viscum album. The sequence continues at coordinate 1,042,510,036 of OY728165.1, forward strand.
ATATCCAATCTACCAACATCTAAAAACTGAGCACTAAAAATCCTATGATACTAAAATGTAATGAAAAAACTAGATACCCACCAAAATCCGCACATGATTCAACCCATCACATACCCAAATATCATTATTAATCCCCATGGGTTGGAAAAAAAATCAAGGAATCAATGATAGCAAGAGAGAATGATTTCTATAAACCAGAAGGAGACAAAATTGAATATATATATATATATATACCATAAAGAAACAAAAAATGAGAAAAATATGAAGTATATACCATAGGAAAAAAATATAATATATGATACCAATCAAATTTAACTAAATAAACTTCAAGTTATGATTCCAAAAAAATAACAAAACCAAATACATTCAATATCTACACCATATTAAAAGAAGGAAATGTCATACTATCTCACTAACATATATCAAACTCATCTGAATAAAACCTCACCACCTAATTATGTAACTTTTCTTATCCTTACATTAAAATACAAAATACTTTCTATTCATCGTCGATGGGGTGTGTAGGGTGTGAGCAAATAGGAAAAGTAAGATCCCACCTTGGTTTTAAATAACAATTATTTGTACAAAAATCTTAGAAAGATCAAAATTAATAAAATCAATGCATGATAATGAGATAAATAGTATTTATATTGAAATCATAGTTAAAATTTCCCTTTTTTCATAGTTTCAAATAATCTAGGTATAATCGTTTCAAATAATATTACATATGTCAAAGTTAGTAATCAAATCCAAGTAGAATAACTTAAAATCAAAAGAAACATCATGATAAGGATCACAATTGGTGTGTCCAGATATAACAACCATACCCAGACATAGACAATCAGGTGCATCAAGTCTCTAGGCATATGTAGCCAATCTAGAGAGCATAGGAACACCCTAGTAAGGGATCCTCCAAAAAGTGTATAAATAGACCCCAACATAATAGGCATAGAGAGTAGAGTAATTCATATTGATTGGACCCAATGACGGTATCATTGGAAAAGGAATATTACCAAACCATCCACATGAGTACCCAATGCTTCCCTTGTGACACATTTTCCAAAATATTTCATCAAAACACTACTTGAATGCCATTTCCCAAACCGATTTCATTTTTCTTTGAAAAAAACATTTTCTTTTACCAAAATAAGGGGAAATAAAATATTTTCATTAAATCCCATTTATTCACACACAAAAATTAATCAATCAATCATATCATTTTATTTGTAAATTGATTTATAAACTTGAACAATCAAGGTTCATCCAATGCATGATAAATGAAGAACCACCTACCTCAATCACTAGACGTGCATGCCCATAACTAGATCCACAACAACTAAATGGAATTAAAAACCATAAATAAATTTCCTACCTATGATTTACACAATTTATAATAATATTCCATAAAAATTGAGTTTATAATATAGGTTATATCACACATACCACAGAGAAAACAAACCCTATGCAACATAACTAACAATAGAATAAACCCCTATAGTAATATCACATAGAAGATATATAAAAGGATCAAGAAGAAAATCACCACATGATGAATGGATTTAAAAACTAATGCAACGAATCTATTGTGTCCAACGAAAAATGAAAAGAAAATCATTCATCCATTGTAGTTAAAAATATATCCCAGATAATTTTATGATGTGAAACCCTTTCATGAAATGAACATCATGATTTACAAGATACACCGAAAATGGAATTTCCTCAGATTAAAATAATCTATGATCGTCCTTTTCAATAAATGAACCAATTTCACAAATTTTAAACTTTTCATGCTTTGAACTAGTTGACAAAATCGTACTAAAAATAGATTAACATCATGTAACTAATTCACAATGTGAAAGTGTCTAGTATGAATTTCAATGTCCAGATTATGAAGAAAAAACTTAAACCACCTCTAAAGTATTCCAACCCTATTGAGAACCCTATAAAACCATTGACACATTTATACCCACACTCCATTAATTAAAAAAATATAAAACAATGATCATTATGTTATTTTCTGTTAAAATATCTCTTCATCATCAAAATACCTAAAACACACCTAAACAGACATGGAAACCAAAAGAGGTTTGATAAATACATGAAATAACTTAAGGGGAATCTATATGATGTTGATACACTGTAATTTTATTATTCACAGTATGTCCAACAACCAAACTATAATACAGTTATAAGAATATAAAGTGGAATTCACCATTTACTGTGAATCTTGAATAAATGAAAAAAATATGATATTTTTTCAAGTCACTTAAGTATATAAAAACTATAAATCCTCTTGATATTATTCATTTAGATTTATTTTAAGAATTAAACATGAAATCGTAATTTCTAGGAGATATTTTTTTGGTATTATTATATATTTTAAAGTATATACAATGGTTTATTTTCATACAATTAAATCTAAAACATTATCCAGGCTTATCACATTTTAAAAATTGATTCAATATTTGAATGGAAACTTAATTATATAAATGATAAATGATTATTCTAGTGAATTATGGAACACTAAATTTATCTAATTTTTTAAATAAAATGAGTATTTCATAACTTTTTAGCTCCTAAAACACCCTAACAAAATGATATAGTGGAAAGTAAAAAAGAATTATGTTTGAAATGACTAGTACCATGTTATATAAGTTTAATTTACCTAAATATTTATATAATACATCTATGAATACCTCATGTTATGTTAATAATATAATTTTTTAAGACTTTTTTAGAAAAAATACCTTTTGGTGTTTGGAAGGGGAGAAAAACCCACAATGGTTATTTTATAGTTTTTGGATGTAATGTTTTTATTATCAAAACTAAGTATACTTTAGAAAAATTATATACTGAATATGATGAATTTATTTTAAAAGGATATTCAAATAATAGTAAGTCTTTTAGATTATAAAATTAAGTAATCATGGTTATTAAATAATAATTTCATGTTATGTTTGATAAATAGTCTTTGAATAAATGGAATGGTGATGTTGATCAACTTGAGGATGAATTTAAAGATTTTAATAATGATGATTATAATCCTCAAGATAATTATGCACATAGTGATGGGGTGATTATTTATTCATAATCTTGACAAGTTTTTTAAAAATCATAGAAGACTCATAAGCGTTATCCTATAGATACTATTATTTTTAATGCTGAAAAAAATTTTAAACTATAAAATAGGTCTTGAATATTTGTGATTATCATGTTTTTATTTCTATTTTTTTTACCTATTAATAATGATCAGTATTTAAATTAATATAAGTGGATATTTTCTATTAAAGATTAATTAAATAAATTTACAATAGATTATGTTTCTACTTTAGTTGTTTATCCTAATGATTCTCACATTATTGGGACATAATAGGTTATTATAAACAAATTTGATAAATCTATACATATCGTTAAAAAAATTCTAGATTAGTTACTCAAGGATATTCTGAAAACGAAGTAATTTATTTTGATTAATTTTTTTCATTTATTTCTAGTATATAATAAATTAGTATATTATTATCATATGTAACTTTTCATTGGTAAAAAGTATTTCAAATGGATTTTAAAAAATATTTTCTAAAATATTATGTTTTTTAAGTTGTTTATGTTATACATAACCCTAGTTTTGAAAATGAAAATAATCTTGATCATGTATTTATATTATCTAAATCATTATATGGTTTGAAACAATACCCTTAATGTTGATATGATAGGTTAAGTAGTTTTCATTTAATTAATAATTTAATTTAGGGAAAGGATGATTCTACATTGTTTATTATAAAAACAAGTAATGATATTTTCATTATGAAAATTTATTTTGATGATATTATTTCTAGATATTAATGTGATAATAATTATATGTAGATTTCAAAAATGTGCAATTCTAACATTGATATGAGTATGACAGGGGAATTAAAATTCATTCCTGGTTAGAAATATTTCAAAGAAATTATTTTATTTTTCTAGTCCAATCCATTAATTCTAAATATTTATTTAATATATTTGGTTTAGATTCAGAATAAAGTGAATGTAATCTAATTAATAATACATGAAATTTGGATTTAGATAACTCTATAAAAGTAGTTAATATAAAAACATATATAGGAATAAATGGATGCTTTTTATACTCAATGGATTTAGAGACTGATTATTGTTTCTAGTTTTCATGTTTTCTAGAACTCAAAGTGACCTTATAAAAATTAAAATTAAATATTTTAAAATGATTATTAGATATGTTAAATGATCTTATTATTTTTTTTATAATCACCTACTAAAACTATTTATAACTTAACAAGATATTCTAAATTTTGTTTTTTGGATGAAATATAGATAGAAAATATCATTAAGAATGTCTCATTTACTTGGTAAATAATTAGTTTCTAGGTCATCAAGAAAAAAAAATTATTACCCTTTTAATGGTTGAATATGAATATATACAAATTGAATCTTATTATGCTCATTTATTATGAATGACACAAACAATTTATGATCATGGATTTTATTTTAATATAACTCTTATATTCTATGAAAATCTTTCTACTATTTCCATTTTTAAAAATCCTTTACAAGACATTAGGACAATGAAAATTTATGTTAAATTTCATCTTCATAGGGTTCATGTTGAAAAAAAAAATTAAATATAACATTTTTTCTAAAAAATAACTTTTTGATATCATTACAATTCCCCCAAGATTTTACTAGGTTTTAGAAAATCATTTTGGAGATTTTTACAATGGGGGTGGAAATTTATGTTTTTTCTATCATGAATTTTAGGTTAGATTGAGTGTGTTTATACGATGAAATTTTAATATTAATATGATGTTTATAGTAATTTGGAATTTTATTTTTGGTTTTTTTAATTAAATTTTTCTACATATTTCATTATTATATTACTTGTTCAAGTATTCTCATATATACTAGTTGATGATTGTTTACTATTAAGACATCTAATATATATAAAATATTATCATATGAAGGAGTTTTATTTATTTATCACAAATATATTTTAAAATTATACTCATTCCATATAATTCATCTTATATCAATGGAATGATTTATAGTGTCTCCATGAAATATGATTTGAAATATGAACATTTGTGAATGTTTTATATACTATTTAAATTCATTTTTATAAAATAAAATGTGTTTTATAACAGGATAAAATTTATGGGGATACAATTTTTGAGTATTAATTCAAGTAAAAGTAAAACCATGTTAAATAAATTGTTTAGAAATATTTTCATTTCATTGAAATAATTTTTCAATTAAAACAGTATATTTTTTACAATTTCAAAATGGGGGAGATTTGTTGAAATTATAATTTGTTATTTAATTATCAAAAAGTTTGATAATTTTTTATGAATCCTTGACCAACATTATGTTTTGATAATTAAAAATAGTTTTTTACATTTAATTTCATAATACTTTTTCTTATGTATTGGTTAAATTCTTCATATATTTTTTTAATCCAAAACATTTATTTTCCTAAAATACCATTAGATTTCTTTTTTTGATTGGTTATAAAATTTTATACATGTTCTATATTAAGTAACTAGGATAAATATGACATTAAAGACCTTAAAATAACATTTTTACATGTTTTTTATTTTTATCATGTCGTTAAACCATGTGACCAATTCTCCCACATAGCCAAACCATATAGAAAATTATCTCATATAGCCAAACCAAATAGTTGAACTTCCTGGTTTGGAATCCTTCGATATTTAAACTAGAACATGGGATTAGAAATATGAATTGACTAATTAATATTTTATTATAAATTTTAAATTGTTGTGTACATTTAATTAGATGTAGTACAATTCTAAATCAATTTTCATCATTTCTAAAAAAATTGAATTCAATTTATATTTGTAGTCTCAATTATTCATATTTACATAACTATTTTTCAATAGTATATTACTGATAACTTCATAAATATATATCAGATTAAGGTAATTATTTATTATTATGATAGATAATGAAATTGAATAAAGATAATTCAATTTTAACCAAAGAGGATTATGTGATTAACATTATATATATATAGCTGAATTTTTTTAGTCAAGGTGATTACATATTTGCAGTGTCATTTATGTGAATTATCCTACATGAATTAACCTACATGATTCACCTAAATGGATTTACATATGGGAATTTTACTATGTTATTTTTATACATGTTTTTCATATATGAATCCACCTATGTGAATTTTCCTATGTGATTTAAAGAATATAATTCAACTATGTGAATGTGCTTATGTGAATAATTTATGTCATCTATTTTCATACATGAATAGACTACATAAATAAATTTTTTTACATGATATAAATTGGTTATGTGAAATATATTATGTTTACATCCTTGTTTTGATGGTCATAAAATCATGATTATTGTGATAATTAATGAATTTTATGTTTTCTATTAGCATTTATACTATGAGATAGATTGATGAAATTTTTTTAAGTATAAGAAAACACCCACAAATACCTACCGCCAAGGAAGTTTCATAGTTTAATTGATATTCCACCAAGGATGATTCACTATTAGAAATGAGTCACCGCAAAGATGAAAATTTAACAACGTATAGAAATGTCTCACTGCCAAGCATGTATCACCACAAACAAAGTATCACTATCTTTTTGAGACAATGTCACGGAAGTCATAATACTAGAATGAAAAATTAGATAAGTAATGGGATGACTTAGAGCCATACCACGACTCACCACCATACTCAGATACCACCTGAATGAAAAATTAGCTAAGTACTGGGATGACTAACTATCATTATGAGTCACCGCTAGACATAGACATTACCAGACCATAACTCACCACTAGACTAAAAAACTTCAAAATCAGGACATTGTTCCAATGTCTCACTGCCAGACATAGAAACCTCTAGAAGTTTCAGTGTTCCAAGTAGTCATTGTCAGAAGTTTCATCTCTCAAAACACGCACCACCAATGTTTATGTTTATTTTTAATTATTTTTTTATAATGTATAGTGTATTGAATTTAATTTCATTTATTTTTATAATGATTGTTCCATCATTACTCGATATAGAGTAATTCAATTTAGTGTTAGAATGTGTAGTACAAGAAGCATAAGATCTGTAGGATTCTCTTTTCAGAAGATGCTGTTAAATGATGGAGTAGAATCCCTCATGAAAAATAGAGAAGTGTTGAATGAAAAGATAGACCCTTAAACAAGATTTGAGATAAACCTCATTGAAAGGACTAGAATATCTTGCATGTTTCATCGTGCTTTCACTCAATTGAAAAATATGAATCACCACATTTATCCTGTGTCTTCATGAATTCAAGAATAAGAGACTACAACACTCTTTTTTGTAATAAATTTTTAAAACTCTACCCATGCCTCAGTTTAAATCACTTTCAAGGTGTCATGATCTATAGGGAATATTATTCATAGTGACACAAAATTTCTACATTCTTTCATGCTCTATTTTTTTATTTATATTTACATTATGATCAATGTGTGCATACTATATTTTCTACACATTGTTTCCTAGTTTAAAGTGGAAGATACATAGATATCTCCTTAAAAAAATTTACTATTTTTTCCTACATGTGGTGGTAGATTTCCGATTGGGACCTATATTATTTTTACTCACAAAAAAAATAGTTGAAGCAACCCTATGTGGTTTGGATAGTTAGTATAATTTTTTAAAAAAAATCCAGGTTATGGATCAAGAGATTATATTATATAAACATCTTGTTCGAAGGTGATTACAAAGTGGAGAGGACTATGTCTTGTCTTGAGACTGAACCGCTTGTTTTCAAATTACACTATGTTTTTTTTTCTTGTATTATTTGTTTATATATCCTATACTTAAAAAAAGAATCTTGTTTACCTTCAAGAAAAACCACTACTTTGATAGTTAGTTTAAATTATTTTTTATATTAAAAATTGATTTAGTGAATTGATTTCAAAGGTTCAAATAAAATCAAATATTGTTTTTAACCAAGAGATAATAAATATTTGAGAATTATTTTTAAAGGTAATGACTTTTATCAAACTATTTTTTTACCTAACTAGGATATTTTATTTAAATTATGGGATTTTATTTAAAACAATTTTTAATAGAAATTTATATTGGGTACTCAATTAACCCCCTCTTGAGATACTCACACCGACCAAAATTTGGCGTTAAAGGATTATGCTTTCGTATCAAAGTTTTTTAAAAAAAATAACTCTGATTTTAGTTTTTATTTAATGATCTTAAATTTCTGTTAGTTCAAAATTTTGTTCATTAAATGGATAATAGAAAAGAATGTTTTGCTGCCAATAAAGCTCTTTTTAATGAAAATAATTATTCTTAGTGGAAGATAAAGATGAAAATTCATATATAGAGTATGGGTTTTGATATTTGGACAATAAAAGAAGTTAAATATGAAACATGGAAGAATGATGATAATGAAATTACCTATTATGAATGAAAACGAAAAGGACATGTCAAGGTAGAATTTCATTAAATGAAATACCAAAATAATTATAATAAAAAAGAAATAAAATTAGGAATTATATTAATGAAACATGGAGTGACTTTGAGGACAACTCCAATGATTCTGATCCTACTCCTAAACAAATGTCAGATCAATCCAAAATGTTCTTCATGACTAATGTATCTGAGGTACCTATTGTTTCTAATGTTTTTCTTGTGTTTAATTCTAATAATTATAAGGATAAAGATAATGATGATGACATGTATCAAGAATAGATGTTTTAATATTGAAAAATTATAAAGGATACATTTAATTAACTTAATGATAACTAAAAATTTATTAATAGAAAAAGTGATTTTACTAGAAATATTAAAACTGAATTATCCATTGAGATGGAAAATAATTATTAGTTTTTCAAAGAAAATACTGAACATAAACTAAACAAAGACAAATATTAAAATAATTTTTATATGTTTAACAATGGTATATAAACACTTACTCATATTCGAGGCAAATAGTTCACACCTAAGTACGTTACAAGTTTATGATACCAACCTATAAAAATAAAAATATTAAAAATAAAATTTGTATCTAATTCTAAATATGACAGTGATACTTCTAGTTATTTTTATAAAAGACCAATTAGATTTTTTATCTTAAAAAGAATAAAATATGTTTATAGGAGACCTATTAAAAAATATGAGTTCCAAAATCCCTGATTACTAACACATTTTGACCCAATATTTTTTGTGTACCAAAATATTTTTTTATATTTTTTATAAGAAAACTGATTGAAGGAATCCTAAAAAATTCTATGGTACTAGAACAAAAGATATTTGAGTAATATAATAAGATAATATTCTAGTTTCAAGAACCTAACAAAGATTTATGGTGGTCATGTCACCTTTGGTGATAAATATAAAGGGAAAAACATTGGCCATGTCTAAATTGGTAACATCAATTCAGTTTTAATTTCCAATGTACTATTCATTCATGGTTATAAGTATAACATTATTAGCATCTCAAAATAATTTGATGATGGTATTCATTTTAAATTTGATAATAATGCATGTATTTTTTTTATTCTAATGATTCTTTATTCTTTGATTATTTGAGGAATTAAAATTTTTATGTTGTTGATATTAATTATTTAGTTTTTCATAATGTTTGCTTCTTGAGTGATTTTCACAATGAATCTTGGATTTTGAATAGGAGACTTGGCCACTATAATATTCACTCACTTTGTAATATTATTAGGAAAGTATTAGTCAAGGATCTAATGAAACTAGAGTTTCTAAATGAAAAAGTATATAACCCATGTCAAAAAGGGAAACAACACAATACTTCCTTTAAATTAAATAATGAAGTTTCAACTTCTCAAACTCTCAAGATGGTTCATATGGATTTATTTAAAACATACAGCGTTTCATGTCTAGATGGGAATAACTCTATTAATTTTCTATTTGATTAATTCTCTAGGTATATTTTGGAATTATTTTTAGCTCACAAAAATGAAGCTTGTTTATATTTTTACAAGTATTCTAGATCTGTAAAAAATTTATGTGGGCTTAGAATTAAGAACCTAAGAAGTGACCATGGTTGTGAGTTTGAAAATCAAGACTTTGACAATTTTTTCCCAAAAAATGGATATATTCATAACTTAATTATTCTAGGTCCCATCATAAGAATGGAGTTGTATAAAGAAGGAATTGAAAACATCCAGATATAGCTTGGATCATTCCAAATTAGTATAGTTTACCAATATTATTTTGGGAAGAGGCCATGAATACATCCTGTTATATAATTAATATAGTGTTTATTAGACATATCATGAAAATCTCCCCTTATGAGATTCCAAACAAAAGGATTACTAATGTTAATGACTTTGTTTTTTTTTGTTTTAAAGTCTTTATTCTTAACATTAAGGATAATCTAGACATATTTTCATCCAAAAGTGATGATGGGATTTTCCTGGGATATTCAAGCACCAGAAAAGAATCTATAGTTTTCAATAAAAGGATAAATATTATGGAAGAATATATTCATATAAAATTTGATGAGACAGATCAACGTAAGCCTAATACCTCTTTAGAAAACCTTGAGGATGATTTATCAACTCTGAACCTAAATTCAAAACCTACTAATTTTGAAGTAAAATAGTAAGAAAAATCATCCATTTATAAGGAATTTCAAAAACTTCCAGAACTTGAACCTAAAGTGGTAAACCCTAATTTTTCTAGAGCTTTTAGAACCCTCATGTACCATCCATTAGATGTTGTAGTTAGATAGCTGGATATAGCTACACAAAGTATAGATTATCTAAGAAATCAAGTAGAAAATGGAGCATTTTTGTCTCATCTTAAACCAAATAATATCGATGATGCAATTAGTGATGAATTCTGGGTAATGGATATGCAAGAATAATTAAATAAATTTGAAATAAAAGAAGTATGGTAACTAGTGGATAGACCCAAAGACACCTTGACTATAGGCACTAAATGGGTGTTAATAAACAAGGTAGATGAATCACAGATAGTAGTAAGAAAAAAAATCTAGACTATTTTCACATTTTTATGGTTAAGAATAAGGAATATACTATGAAGATGCCTTTTCACTAGTATCCATACTTGAATTCATTAGAATAGTTATTTCCTATGTATCTCATCTAGATTTCAAATTTTATCAGATGGATGTCAATAGTTTTTCTTAAATAGGTATATAATTGAGGATATTTTTGTAGAACAATCCCCATGTTTTTAAAAACCCCATTTTTTAAATTAAGTTTTTAAATTAACAAAATATTTATATAGTTTAAAACATTCCACTAGATCTTGGTCTGATAGGATCATTAGTTTTCATATTTCAAATGGTTTTTCAAAATATATAGCTGATCATAAACTTTTTATAAAACCAATTTTAAAAGATGTTTTAGTTGTACAAATATATATAGATGGTATTATTTTTGTATCATTAAAAAATTAATTTTGTACCGGTTTTTCTAAAATTATTCAAATTGAATTTAAAATGAATTTAATGGGTGAAATAAAATTCTTTCTCAGTTTTCAGATTTTTCAAAATAAATAAGGAATCATTTTAAACCAATGTAAATATACAAAGGATTATTTAAAATTTCATAGCATGGATAGAAATAAGATTAGTGACACTCATATGAGTACAACCTATAAATTGGATCTTTATAAAGTTGAGAAAATAGTGGATCAAACCATTTATAGAGGTATGATTGGAATTCTTCTCTATCAGACTTCTAGCTAGCCTAATATTATGTTCAGTGTGTGTATGTGTGCTCAATTTCAAGAAAATCCAAAAGAGTGACACTTGTTTTTTTTAAATAATTTTCAAATAAATAAAATATACTACCAATTTAGGATTGGTTTACCTAAGAGGAAAATCATTTAATTTAGTTAGTTATTCAGAATCTGGTTTGGGTGGATGTAAGTTAGATTAAAAAAATCACCTCTAGAACATGTCGCTTTTTGGAAAGTCTCTAGTTTCTTGGTTTAGTAAGATGAAAAATTTGGTTTCACTGTCTACTACTAAAGTTCAATACATTGATATAGGTAGCTTTTGTGCACAAATATTGTGGATGAAACTCAAATTACTAGACTATGGGTATCAATTATTACAAGTCACTATAAATTGTGATATCAAAAGTGCTATTAATATATCTAAAAGTCATGTATCGCATTCTAGAAAAAAACATATTGATGTAAGACATAAATTTATGAGATATCATTTTCAAAAGGGTGATATCAATCTTGAATACATTGGTGTAGAACATCATCTTGAAAATATTTTCACTAAGCCTTTGAATTCGGAGAGAATTAATTACATCAAACATGAATTAGGTATGATCAAAATTCATTAAGTTTAATTTTCTAGGACTCACCATTGGGTGTGTCTCACTGTTGGGTATGTATTACCTTTGGGAATGTATCACTTTTGGGTATGTCTAACCTTTGGGTTTGTCTCACCATTTTGAATATATAGCCATTGGGTATTTCTCATTGTTGAACATTTCACCATTGAACTTCTCACCATTAGAGTTCTTACCATTGGGATTCTCATCATTGGAATTTTTATTTTTGGATGATTCAATATTTTATATCTCACTATCTGTATTTCATTCCTTTTTATTATTTTCAATTCTATGTTTTAAACCTCCAGTTTTTAAATTCCTTATGTTCTATTAAATTTTTATATTTCGGTTTAAATTTTATTTTTATTTTGAATTTATACTGATTCTCAATTTTAATTTTACCAAATTCCTAAAAATCCTAAATTATAAATGAAACATTTTTTTAAATTTTAAAGCTCAATCATTTTATTTTCCCTTTTCTCTTGAGCCCTATTCGGTCATTTTATACCATCCATTCAACCTTCCCTTCCCATTCGACTGAGCCAACCGAGCTAACCTCCATGGATAGAGTGAAGTAACCTTCATAGTATTCACCAAACAATACATGTTCTATAGAGAATAAAAAAGTGTAAATGAGTTGTTTGACACCCATAGAATTAGTTAACCCTAATATTTCAAATAGGGTTGTTGTACTCTAAAAGGAAGTTGAGGGAGAATGGTTATATTTGAGCAGATCCTTAGTGTATAAAGTTAAACATAACCAAGGATGTATTTATTAGTTTTCTTCAAATAAGATACCTTTTATCCTAGGTTAGTTTAACAGTTTTATCAGTATGTGGGGTTTAGTTTTGAATAAGAATAATAATATTGGGCATGAGCCATGATTAATGGTCATATAATTGCCTGTTCTTAAAGTAATTGGGATAGTTCATTAAATTTCCCACATGATGGCATGTTTAATGCCTACCAAGGATCCATTACAGATGATGGTGATGATTTCAACTATGCAGAAGCCCTTTCTGAGTTGACTGAAGATGGTATAGTTTGAAGACAGCTTAATTCAGAGCTAGACAAAGATTACACACTACACTTCATTTTTATCCATCACTTTTTATGCCCAATAAAGGGTGAATTTTCCACTCAAAGTTATCAATATTTTTATATTCATTGTCTTATGTAAATAGGGAAGAAGATAAACCTTTTTAGATATCTCATGCTTTATATGAAGTAAATGACCAAGCTAACATCTGGATGAAATTCTCTAATCTACTTGAACATGATTTCTTAAAATCCTAAAGATAATGGTTTAGTTGATTAAAATTATGAATCTATAGTGGAATTTGGAGGCTTTTTTATCACTAGAATAATTTGAATATGGATAAAGATTAGCTAGAACCCTTGGAGAATGTAGTGGGTATCTGATAGTGAAAATCTATATAATGATTTAAATCTTGTATTTCATCTTTACAGAACAAGAGGACATGTTGAACCTAGTACATAGCCTAATAGAATTGTTGAGTATTCAGACAATGATAAGGAAGAAGTGGCTATTTCCTCTAGAGAATAATAGGAGAAGGAATTTTATGTTGATATGAGAAGTGACCCTGATCTGTCTCCCAGATATCATGCTATAACATATGGAGAACCTTGTCTACTTATGGCTCTCCCTAAGAGAGAGAAGTTTGTAAAATGTGATCAAGAATAGACTGAAGTATATGTATAAGATTAGTTCAAAAGTAATTATAAATCAGATGATGATAAGGGTGATGAATCAGATGAAGAAGGAAGTGGAATTGATGATAGTGAAGGATCAGAACCTGGTGGTTTTAGTGAGAAAATTAGAAGAGGATTTTGAGATTTCTCAATATTTTATAACTTATACTGTAGGTTACATTTCCATATCATAAGAGGGGTCCATCTTTATTGGTGAGATGAATCTTTCTACTATAAAAGAAGAAGATGCACTTGTTTAGGGGGATAAATCCCCATGTCATGGAAGTTGTCATGTTATTGATATTGTTATTGATGGAAACCATGTGTCTATTACTAATAAGTATAGATATGTTGAGACCCATGATGATGTAAATTTAAGAGATTTGGATTCTTATGGTGATATTCCTCTTATTATATTTCGATCTATATTTGTTTATATAGTTGAAAATCCTTCAGTGGTTGATATTCCTTCTATGTATTAAAAACGTTGGATTGAATCGATGTTAGAGGAATGGGGTTTGTTTCCTGGAATATCACCAAAGAATGGTGAACCTTCCATTAGATAAGAAAGAGATATTGAAGGATCAACGATAAATCATATTTATGTTAATTGTTTATTAGAAAGTTTTTTCCTCTCTTAGAGATCATGCACCTGTTGTTCCATTAGTTTATATTGATGTGGTCACCATGGGTGACTTGAATGTTTTCATAGAAAAGATAGCTTATGATTTGGGTAATTGTTTGAAAATTAAAGAACCACTTATTACTAAGCTAAGTGAACAAGATTATAGATATCTAATTGAGTTGGTTATCCAAAACATTCAACTGAAGTTTATGAACCATATTCATGAAGTTGAAATTAAGAAAAAAAGGTCTTATGATTGAACTGGTGTCTTTGAAATCCATTATGGAAGGAATTCAATATTCTTTTTTAGCTTCTATGGATTCCCTTCTTGAGAGAGTTGAAAATCATACCTCAGTGGCATTTAGTTCTACTAAAACTCCATCTATTTTGATGATAATTTGATCAAAACTATTATCAAGGAAGAGCATAGAGTTGTGTTAGGTAGTAATTCAAGTAATGGTTTTGCCTTACATTTGGAAATAATGAGGGAGTTTGAGTAAAATAATGATTGTGATAATATGAAGATAAGGTAATGCGTGAAGGATATGATGGTATACTGGGAGACTATAATCATGTTCATAATGTATTATGTCTCTAGGATTTACTCTAAGTGTGAGATGCATGGTCACTTTAAGTTTTTGTCAGAAATTTTGAGGATGCCTCCTATAAATCATGCTTTTAAGGAACAAGTTGATTAGTTTAAAGTCTTGTCTCCTATTTTGAATCTTTTTATGGAAGAATAAAAAGACTTATTTAGTGCATTTAAGAAAGGTGAAAATATTATAATGTAATTCATACTCCTTATAAAACCATTTATTCATGTGCATGGTACTACCATTGTATCTCATGAAGCCATACCAGTGACTTCCCATCTGACTCCTCCTATAACTACCCCCAAGTAATTATAGACTAAAGTCTCTAGATAACCTATTTCATCATTTCCATATAAGTTCAATCCATTTTCTCCAACTCTATGGCATACAGTACGTCACATTCACTCAATCCTCATTCAAAGATTTGTCCTTTTTCATTTATTTCTAATGTTCCTTCAGCTATCCTTTCATTACCCTCAACCATTCCTACAGTTACTTCAGGACATACTACTAACCCCTCTTCATCATCCAAGGATAGGGTAAAAGCACGGTTGGATCCTTCTAAAGAGACTTATAAGAAGAGTTTATTAGGATTAGTGTTTTTTATGGTAATAATTTTTTTGTGAACCCTTTAACTATCCCTTCAATGACTTTTTTCAATATATAATATATGATTCCTCTTATTTTGTTCATTTATATTCTATTTTTATCTTGGATTTCCTATTTTATTCATATTATATTACTTTTCCTATCTTATTGTGCACTTTTTGATAATCCCAAAAGAGGAATAAGTCTATTATAGAATTTATTCTGAAGTAATTTTCTTTTTTTCCATATTTTCATCAACCATTATATCTTCTTTTGTTATAATGTGATATTTTTTCCTTCCTAATTTTCCTTTGATATCTTACAACATTACATAAACACCCTTTTCCTTTTATACTATTTGTTTTACTTTCATTATTTGATTATTTCAATATCATTGATACCATATGTCTAACATGTCATGATTTATCTTTGATTCCATGAATATAAAATTCAAGGTTTGTGATCATCAAAATGGAGGAGATCGTTTTACTCCTTTTAATAATAATAAAATCATGATTATTATGATAATTAATGAGTTTCATGTTTTCTATTAGCAATTTATATTATGATATATATTGAAGAAATTTTACTATGTATGAGATGCTAATAACAAAGACTCGATGAAAAGGAAGTATAATAGTTGACTTGAGAAACCTTTAAGGATGAGTCACCATCAGCAGTGAGTCACCACTAAGATGGAAATTTGAAAAATTATATTAAAGTCTCATTGCCAAGCATGCCTCTCCACCAAAATATTCTCACTGTCATCTTGAGACAGTATCAAGGAAGTCATGATACTAGAATGAAATATCAGTTATGTGTTGGGATGACTCATATCCAGACACTGACTCACTGTGAGACTCATATTCCTCCAGAATGAAAAATCATCTATATATTGGGATGGCTCACAATCATCACAAGTAACCACCTTACTTCAAAACCAATAGACACTGAATGACCACTAGACTCATAAATTTCTTGATCAAGAAACCATTCCAATTTCTCACTTTTAGATGTAGACACTACTAGAAGTGTCATTATTCCATGGATTCACTATCAGAAGTGTCACTTCTAAAAAGACACATTTCCTGTGTTTATGTTTATTCTGAATTAAATTTTTCTAAAAAATAGTTTAATGAAATTAATGACATTGATTATTCTAATGATTGTTCCTTCAATACTCAATAGAGAGAAATTAAAGTTAGTTCAGAATGTAAATTATGAGGAGTAGAAGATCTAGTGGATTCTATTTGTTTTTTATGCTGTTAACAGATTGGGTAGTATCCCTCATGAAAAATAGAGAAGTGTTGAATGAAAAGATAGACCTGTACATGTGAAGTGATTCAAACCTCATTGAAATAACTATAATAGATTTCATATTGCATCATTTTTCTTGTGAATGTGGAATCCGAAACATAAAATTCATCCAGTACCTTCCTGAATTCAATAATAAAGAGTCTAAGACTCTCTGTTTTATTATAATATCTTAAAACTCAACTCAAGAATCAGTTCAAATCGCTTTCAATGAGTTATGATTTGCAGATCATATCATTCATAGAAACACAACTTTTCTAAATTCTCACTTTCTATATTTTTATATTAATATTTACATTATGAGCATCGTGTGGATAATATGTTTTCAACGCATGATATATACTTATTTAAAATGAAAGGTACATAAATATATATTCTAAACCTTTCACTCTTGTTTCCCACTTTTTGTTGTAGAGGTCCGATTGTGACCTATTTTATTTTTACTCCCATGAAAACAATGGAAGATTCCAAGTGTGTTCTAAATAGTTTATACACTATTGTAAAACTTGATCTAGGATGTGGATAAAAAGTTTATTTTATATAAACTTCTTTGCATCATGTGATTTCATTGTATCATCTTGAGACCCAACATCTTGATTTCAAATTCATCTATGTTTTTTGTTTGTCTTGTTTGATATTATATTCTGTATATTAAAATTGAATATATTTTTACCTTAAAAAACCACTACTTTGATAGTTATTTTTTATTAGTGTTTATATTAGAACGTGATTTAGTAAATTGGTTTCAAAGGTTAAAATAATATTGTATATAGTTATTAACTGATACCTAATAAATATTTGAGAATTATTTTAAAAGTTTAAGTCTTTAATCAAACTGATGTTTTAACTAAATGGGTTATTTTATTTAAATATTTGGATTTTTTTTAAAATACATTTTTAATAGAAATTTATATTAGGTACTCAGTTCATCCCCTATAGAGATATTCACTCCGACCAATATATTACATCTTAAAATTTTCTTACAATCACTATATATGAATGATTTCATGAATCTAATGTGTTTTGATCTTTCAAATATATGTCCTAAAATTATTTTGGATAAAATTAAATTTTAGCATATGTTAAAAACTGATATTTTATTTTTTACATATATATATACATAAATCCATAAATATGACATATTTTTTATAATGTTCCACATTTCCGTTTTCTGGAAGTTTGTTATAAAAAATTGAATTATTTTCTTATCATAAAATTACTCATTAATTATATAGAATATTTTCAATCATATTTTAGATATTTTTATGAATAATTAAATGAGATTCACATGGGATTAGGCTGGAATTTTTATTCAAACTAAAATTTGGAAATTAAAATATCAAAATTCAAATCAATTGAAATATTATGGGATAGTCTTGAATATTATCAGTTAGGTTTCCAAGGTGTTTAAAACTAATTATTTACTATAGTATAAATTTTTCTTAAGAATTATACTATGTAGTTTTTATTTTTTATAGAATATAAAGGGGGTAGAAAATAATAATTTTCTTTTTATTTATTAATGGGATATTATTTGAGTAACATGAATGGGAAACTCTAAAAAATTTATGGATTCTGATGGGAAATTCCTACTTTAGAAAAAATAAATGCAACATACATAAAATATTTCAGATGTTTTTTATAAAGAATGACTATATAAAAAGGTGTTAATATAACCATAAATAGCATGGATCCAATGACTTTTAGGATTCCATTATACTATACAAGTTCCATATTATTTTTGTGATTAAATGATGCTTCTATTTGAACAAAAATTATTTGATCCATTATTATTGGAGTTTTTTTCCTACCTCAACTCTCATACTGTAAAGTATTAATTTGGTTATGTGGTTTATATATTCATATTCTTTTTCTATTTTTTGTAATTTCAATAGGTTATACTACCCATTAAAAGGTATTATTTTGGGTTATGACTCCAAAATATATTTTCAAAATTGGGTTGTGCCTCCAGTAGAAAAAGGAAGACATATCAGGTTATTACACCAAATAGAAAAGTTTATGTCTATTTTTGGTTAAATCCACTAATAGGAATAAGTATTTTAACTGGGTTCTGAATTCAGATGTACAATTTTCATTGTATGATTTAATTTTGTTGGTGTCATGTCTCTAAATTCGTGAGTGGGGTGAACAATGAACTAGGATCATATAGATATGATCCTCTATAAACCCCATTGTTTTCATTTATCTTTATTTTTCATATATATTAACTTTATCTACAACTATTATGTAATAGTATCTTTTTAAAAATAGTTAATTCACCCCCTCTTTGATATTTTTTTTATATTCATAATAGGTCTAACAGGAAATTGATGAAATATTAAGACATATATAATATAATTATTATTATGACGATACTAATAATAAAAACACTTTTTTCACTCTCATTCATTAAGAAATAAAAACTATAACCATGCATTTAGAGGACTACTGACTCCATGAAGTATCATATCCCATTTTTTACCATGATTATTTCTTATTTATTAGTACATATAAATAAATAATTCAACAACTTAAAATTATAAATATATATATTATCGTTATGATTATTTAATAATATTATTATTCAAAAAAGAAACAATATTGAAAATAATTGTCATGCAATAATTATGGTATCTTCTTATCTGGGTTGTTCTAACCTCTTAATTGAAAACACTATAAAATATTATGATTTATTGAAATAATAAAATAATTTTTCATAATATATAAAAATTATTAAAAAATTATTTTATTTTATTTCTATAAGTATGAAATTAATATCAATCTAAATAATTCGAACACCACCATTCAATTGATACAAAACACTGAAATATGATTTTATCTAATTTCACGTATAATAACTATTAATAAAACTCTGATAAATTGAAGTTACAACATTATAACATATATAAAAACATCAATTCCAAAACCATGTATGATTTGATAATGATGAAATTTAGGAGAAGAAACAAAAACAACACCAATAATATGAATCTATTGAAAATTATTCAAGATTAAGCACACTATATACATAATATAAATAAAAAGTAACTAATATAAATTTAGAGAATAATTATAAATAAATTCTATTAAATTTTATATACATTAACAAGTTTCTATAATATATGATTAAAATAGTTGTTTTATTTACAAAGTATATTAAACATCACTAGTGTAAGTTATTAAGTATTGTATATAGAGGCCCAAGCTAAACCAAAACATCTATTTCATTATTTTACATTAATAATAATTACATCACAAAAATAATTTCACAAAATAGAGAACCAATGTTTTAATTTCATCGTGGAGTATCTATATAAGAAACATATGTGAAAGTTTATCCATAATCGAATCACACTTGAATATTATCTCAAATTCCCTTATGTTATACTCATATTCATAAAATGGGGAAGGGTACCATAATAAAGAGTTGAGATGAAACAATCAAAAACGGAAAAATTATTAACATATCATCATGAATTTGAGAAATAATCATTGTTAATAAGTCATAATATATGAACTTGTAATTTCAAATGAACAATAACTGTACAGAATCATGATAAATTAAACACAAATCAATGATAATAAACATAGGAAAAATATTATGATATAATAGTGTGGTATTAATATAATCATAGAAATCATATTTCAATACGACCCATGAAGATATTCAACATAGTGTGGGAATGGGATAATAACTGGTTTACCTTCATGGGATTGAGATAATCCTATATTGTACTAATTGGATTGGGATAAAAACTCTTGTATACCCCTTTAGTTTGTGATAAGTCCTCTCATGCAAAATTTTTCTTGGGATAAATTCTCTCATGCACCCTTTGGATTTTTATGAATCCTTAGGTGTACCCTTTATCTTAGGATAAACCATATCGTGTACTCTTTGAAATGTGATAAATACACCTATATAACCTTTTCATCTCATCATATGTAAACATTTCCTTATAATATGAGTGATATATAGTAACTCATAATTGATTCAACCATGCATATAGTCCAACATGAAAACATTCATTACATGAATTATAATGAACCCATGGACAGAAACATGGGTTCCACAACATTTTGAGATGGTGTCACCAAAATTGATCTCAACAATGTAAATGTTAGGGGGCCAAAATTCAATAACCCCAAAAGATTATTTAATAATAAAAACTAAGGTTGATACATGAAAAATACGTTCCATGTAAATATATACTTTAGATATATATATATATATATAAACATTGTAGTGAAATCTTAAAAGGATTTTTAGAAAATGGTTTTATTATTTTCATAAATAATATGTTATGGTCGAATTAAAATGATATTTTTTAAAATGTGAAGTGAAATGTTTTTAAAAGGGATTACTTTTAAAAGGAACACCCATCAATGGATCCTTTAAAAAGGTATAATAATATATAAAAGGGGAATTTAAAACAATTCAAAAAAATAATTATTTTAGAAAAGTGACATAAATAATGGATCCTTGAGAGTGGTACAAATTTTTCCAAAAATGGTAATAAAAAATACATTGAAGACATTTAATTTAAAAAATAATCATTCAAAATTGATCTTTTAAAAAAATTGATATAAAAAATTAATTTCACATGGAAAATAAAATAAATGATCTTAAAGGATGGAAAACCTTTTTAATATTTCATAATTCCTTTTTTGAATACCTACATCAAAAATTAGTAGTAAAAACATATATTTAAAATGATCATAAGGGAAATATAATGGAAACTTGAGATAAAACAAAATTTTATTTCCATGTATAAATGATATTGTTATATTGGAAGGAAAATATAGATATTGATTACAAACCACATTTAAAGATATTGAGAATTATTATGAATAATGATATATTTATGATGGGGAAGAAATTATTGGGGGAGGAAGATTTGAATCAAAAGTGTCATTTAACTAAAGAAAAAGTTAATTTCCTATAAAATAGAATCCATAAGTGGAAGAAAAAAATCATTGAATAATGATGTTCAAGAAGGTGTGTTATATATCAATTAAAGGAGTTGAGATAGCAAATACCCATAAATAATATGTATCATTTTAATTAAAGTAAATTTAAATAAAGAATATGTTTTATATATTAATAACACAATTTATTATATGAATATGATAAAATAAATTCATTGGTTAGTAATCACATCATATCAAATATCTCATCATATAGAATAAGAATCATATATATAGAAAAGAAATTTTAGGCATGAAACCCTTACATTGAATTCTAGCATATTTTATTTCACAATAACATCATATATAATTAAATAACCATATTAATAACCTATTTAAGAAACATTTTCTTGGATATAACATTTTATAAATTTTATTTATAATTATTCTCTAAATGTATATTAGTTAGTTATTAGTTATTATCATTCTCTGGATTAAGTAATCCTAAATTTTTTGAAATAGTTTAATAATAGAATTGTTGTTATTTATTCTTATCCAAATATTAAATCATTATTTGATAATAAAATGTTCTGGAATTGATTTTTTATATTTATTTATAATTTTATAATTTAATTTTTGGGTTTTTTGGTTATATTCCTTAATGATGAATTTGGTAATGAGTATGTTTCAATGATTCTTACTGATTGAAGTGTGTTATTATAAATATTAATATTAGTAATAATATTAAAAGTTATTAAAAAGTATTTCATTATATATATATATATATACATATATTATTAACAAAAATAAAAGTTTATATTCATCCATGATAAAAATTAAATTCATTTTTCAATTTGGTGGTTAAACTAACCAAAAAAAGAACATACCATATTAAATGGATGGTTATGATATTATTTAGTTTTAATATCATAATATTTGTATAATAATTATAATATATAGTTTTTATTAGTGTGATATATCATAATTTTATATATTTAGAAGAATAAGAAAATAAATATTAATTTATTACATAATATAAAGAAATCATTGTTTCTCTTATAATTCTCTTTTAGACAGTTGAATTTACTGTTGTTGTTTATTTTTCATGTTTTTAATTGGTTTCCCAATGTTGTCAATATATAACATTAATAAATATATACACATAATATTTATACATTAAACCAGTTCTCATGACCATAATAGTTAGGTAGTGAAGAAAAGAACAATAGAAATCGACTATTTCATGGAGGTCGTGGTCCACATGTACACATGGATAACCATTTGATTTTCCATTGAATATTTAAAATTAGTATTCTGGATTATCAATTAAGAAATAAAATATTAAAAAATAAAATAATTATATATTAAATTACCTATTTTAAAAATCCTTTTAAGGGTTTGAAGAAGAACAAAAAAAATGTTATGTCATTGAGGCAGTAGTCTTCCCATCACACAAATGACGGTGTTGTCTTTCTTAATAGAAAATTTAAAGGTGGTTAATTATTTCTAAATAATTATAATTACACATAATTATAATAATGATACTAGTTTTATAATTTTATATTGGTGAAATTGAATTTTATGAACAAAAAATGCACATAAATAAATGGAAATTTGGAAGGATCTGTTAGAAATTTATATCCCACTTCTTGGATTATCACTTTTGAAAATGAAGAAAATCCTTTGATATATTTTATTTTTATAATAATAGATCCTATAAAAGGTTTCTATGAATTTTGAGTATAGGGATGAGAATTTCATCATCCAAACTAAGTAAATTGTGGTGTGATGGAATGTTAGGAGAGGATTTTCCCTTTTATAAATGAAAGTGGATGATATTTTAATAAATACACCTATATTTTAAAAAAAATGATATTACTCTCAAGAAAAGTATATAAAAAATATGAAATACTATAAAAGTGATTGGATTATATTGATAAATTTCTCAAATACCCAGTACAATGCATTTTTTAAACATGTTTATTGTCTTTATCTCTTAGTTAAACCCTTTTTGCACCATTTGATTTTTACAAAGGAACTAGTTTTTCACAAAATAATTTAACAATTTTCTTGAAAATAAATATATTTTTATTACATAATATGAAAATAGTGATTTAAAATTTTGAATAAATTTTATTATATTAATTTTATATCAGAGATAAATAATATATTTTAAAAATTAATTTATAATGTATTAAAAAATATTTTTGAAAAAAAATAACATATCTTCCAAAATATGAAACATTAGTTTGAATATTAAAAAAACTGAAATTATAATTTCCATTATAAAATAAATAATTGGTATTATAAAAAGTTTTCAGGAATTTCCAATTCTTGCTTATATGCTAAAAATGTCATAAAATTCATGTTATTTATAAAAATTTTATTTTTCTCCATTGATCTACTAATATTTTTTTTGAAAAATACAAAGAATATATCATAATAATTTATTTATATGAATATTTAAAAAGGAATATATTTTTTAATATTAAAATTCAGATATTTTTTATTAAGTTTTTAAATGAAAATAATATAAATTATGGAAATGGAATTTATTTAAAAAAATCATTTCTAAACATAATGTGTATTTAATAATATTAAATATGGATTTATTAATAATTTAATTTTGATATATTAGTTTATAAATATAAATATTACCTTTTATAATAAAATTTTTTAATTATTAATTTATTTTATTTAGGTAAAATAAAATACCCACTTTTTTAAATAGTTCTTTAAAATGCATCATTTTTAAAATATAAATATATGAAATTATTAAGATATAATTTCTAAACGTAATCCATTTAGAGGATGTATTTGTAAATAATTTATCTTAAAATAATTATCATATGGTGTTAATAATTCATCACTGAATATTATCATATTTAGATTTAGTAATGTCTAAAGGCAGAAGGAACAAAATTAATAGTAGAATTTCATAGATAATACATATATTTAACTATGAGAAACCTAATAGGATATGATACAGAGTGAAAATTAATTTGATTATCATCAACCAAATATCAAAAATTATTATTAACAATGTAAAATAGTATATATTCTAAATACACCAATGCAGTGGTTGATAGAGTCTAATAGATATTCAGGTGATGAGTTGGATAATGGAAAGAATGACTAAATTCATTCAAGTTAAAATAATTTTAGGAATCAAGGATTGTAATGTCTTAATGGAATTAATATTTTTTTAAGTAGTAGGGAATAGGGATACAAATAGCTGAGTAAAATATAATAGCACAGTGGAATAGGTGAAAGAAAAAAACATCATAATGCATCACTATTATTTCACTATCTTAAATGTGAGGAATATGGATTTTAACCAAGTAAATTAATTAATAAAATGGATAAAAAGGATGAAAATAACCATAAAATCCAAGATAATGGAATTTATATGAAACCACAACTAATGAAGCGAGTTCTAAATATAATATAGTTTATGTAACATTGACCATCTAAACTTGAAATTGGAGTGTTGAATTTTTATTTTAGTAAACCCACCTATTTGAAAATAGAATGTTTTATAAGGTAATAAATACATCACCCTGATGGATTTAAGTTTAATTATCAATAAAAAAATTATTCCCAATTATATAACCCCTAGCTTATATATTTTTATTAGAATGGTTTTATGATAAAATCCTTTTATCCACCACTCAGTCAAATTTTATGTGATATTAGAATCGATTTTCTCCTTTAAAAATGATAAAATCCAATATTAGAAAATCACCACTAAAATTCGACCCAAGATAAGTTATTAATACACAGCTAACTATAAACCCCATTCAAATTTTTTTTATCCCATCATATTGATGTATTTTTTAAAAAAAATTTAAATAAAAACTTATCATAACTTATATTCATAATATGAGAGAAAATGTGAGTTCACTATTCAAACTAAGGATAGTTAAAATGAAACCTCATTTGAAATTAATTCTAGATTCATGGATTTATATAACATTCAAAAATGTAATAATTAAAATTATGAGGAAATAATTTATTTATGTGGGGGTGAATGAAATGAACTAAGACTTCACCATATATTTTCCTTAAATAAATATTATATTCATAGCATATTTTACATGTGAAAATAGATCCTAATGGACCAGAACTAATTTTATTAAAATATATATTTACCAATGTATGTTTTCTATTTAATAAGTTGGAATAATTGATTATAACTAACAAATGGAATAAATTTCCCTTTTAGTATTTTTTTCAAAAGGTGATGAAAGAATCTAATAAAATTATTTTATTTTTTAAATTTACTATATAAGGTGTCAATTTTTCATATATGATATATTTTAGCACAAATTTTATATGAATAGATAATATACCAAAAATTGATTTCGGATAAAAATAGTTTTTTCACGATATATTAAAAGCTAATTTTAACGTTAAATTTTAAAATTTTAGAATTTAAATTTGAAAATAATAACTCATTTAAGAATGTACCATAGAAATATTAAATTAAGATTAATTTTTCTTATTTTCTAGAAATATTGATTTCGGGGTTAATAGATTAAAATACCCTTTTTACAAATAATATGATATGTGGTCATTGTTATTATATAAGTATAAATTTTAGATTCATGAAAATTTTTTCCAATGAATGAATATTTATTTTATATGAAGCAATATTATTTTAAAAAAATTAGTTTTCATTTTAAACCCCATATTTTAAATTTTATGTCTTCATCTATATTTATCAAAATAATTATATTATTACATTATAAATTTAGTATAAAAATTTTTTTTATAAATTTTATAAAATTAATATAAGAAAAGTTTTAAATTTTCTTTAATTATTTGGTCCAAATTATATAATAAGGACCTTTTATATTCATGAATAAATGATAAATTTCTTTGGTAAAATCTTCTTGGATCATTAAAAATTAAAATATGTATGAATTATTTAAGTAAGTGGGAATGAAAAAAAAAACATGTTTAGAAAAAGTATATAAATTTTTGGATGAGTCCTTACATAACCTTATCCCAATCTCTACATTTTTCTATAATTTTGTAGCTACTTTCCCTATGAGTGACTTTCCATTATTAAATATCTTTGGGTATTTACAATTATGTTATCCCTTTTCACTAATAAAGGCGAACTCCTCTCCTCATATCCCCTCACACTACAACATAATTATTTCGAACAAAAATCATTCCAAAACCTCTCTTAAAAATTCATATCCACTATATAGTGGATATTTTCTTCTAAAAAGACCATCCCATGGAGGCTTAACCCAATTTGCAACAGTGGAAATCATAGAAGCGGGGTATAATTTTCTAACCACCTCTTTCTCATTTTTATTTCCCTATGTGTACTTATTCTTTATAAAATTACATTACAACATATAAATATGATAACATAATTATCATTATTATAACTTTCTCTTATTTTGATAAAGTTATAATCATTAACCTTCTTTCCTAGTATCCATTAAGACAAACTAAAATGTGAATTATGTGTATGTGCCAACTACGACCTCCATGAAATAACATGTTTTGTTTTCCGTGACTATATTATAAGTATATTCTTGATAGATAAATTAATTTATAATTATGATATTTATGATATATTTTATATTTTAAAATGATACAAAAAATATTACTCCTTTTTCTCGTTCTATGGATAATGAAATCATCATCGATGAATAAAAGTGGACTACGACCTCTATAAAACTATCTATTTCCATTTTTATTTACAAAACATCTATAAATCTAAGGTTGTGAGAATGATTTTAATGATTTTATATGATTTTTATAATATTTATAAAGTTCAATAATGGAAATAGTGATAATGTATAAATAATATGATCCATAAATAACCATGGTAAATTCAATAGTCCGAAAAAGTGTTCCATGGGAACAAATGATTTCACTGTATAATCTGATAAATTCATAGAGGTTATATTACTATTAAAATTATTTATAATTGCAATATATATAACTAATAAAAAATCATTATGCTTCATCTATAATAATATTATAAGTAAATAATTTCTTAATCATGTATTACTTATGGTATATTCTCGTTTTGGATTTTTAACCAACTACTTGAAAAATAATATATATTCATGTCATATATATCTTTGGGAATACAATTTTTTGTAGTATCCAGAATAAATAATTATATAATGATTTTTTCTTAGTTATGTAATGGTAATAAAAAATTCAACACATTATATACGAAAACACTCTTTGTTCTTTGAAAATCACTGATACATGCCCATCACTAATTTAATCATTATAGATCATAACAAAAAATCCCATGGAATAAAATTATAAAATTATGAATAATTATAAATCAATAATTATAGTTCATTTTATTATCTATTAATTATTAACTTTTGGATAATAATGATGAACAACACTTCTAATATAAAGTAGTTAAAAATAAGGAAGATTACTTACAATTGATTTTGAAAATATATAATAACTAATTAAGACACATGTAAAGAATAATAAAAAATTAAGATTATTATATAATATCAATATGAAAAATTATATCAAATGGGTGGTTAGGAGATTTATTTTTTTATGCATGATTTTATAACACAATTTTACTAAGCATACATTGAGGTAACGGTTTCTTCATCTCAAATTTAATTTATTAACACTTATTTCTTAACATTAACCATGATATCATTAATAATATGTGATTATAGAATAAATAATCTCATTTATTATATTTATGGGGTTTTTTGAGGAATATAATTTACTTATCTTAAATTGAGTTTGATTCAAAATATTCCAATTTTTAATGTGATTTTGATCAAAATGGTACTCAAACGTCACTTTTTTTATTAAGACATTTATTTTAAAAATAATTATTTTTTCTCAATGATAATACATATAGTGAATTTTTATTATTTATAAAAATTAATTATTTTAGTTTTTTTCATGTGGTTTTATATGTACCCAAAATATATTATTTCTTATTAATTCATATTTTACCTAAACTATTTCTTATAAGTGCAACTGACACTACCTCTTCCTATTGATCAAAAACATCGTATCTTCCATATATATATATATATATTCCTTACATTCCTTTTAATGTTTTCATATCCATTATTTAATTATATATTATGTTCATTTTATACTACTTACCTTTCCCAATATGTTTTAATGAAATTTTAATATTATCTATATGGGATATTTTCATCAAAATGTGCAAAGACTCTCTATTTACTGTTTAAATTTGAACACATTATTCCACCACATTTTTATTCTATTTTGATGACTTCTCTATATATATTAATTATTTTTAATAGAATATAATTTTTTCCATGTTTTTAAAAATATTAAATTTATATTCATGCCAAAAGATCAAGAATGTTTCTTATTTTAAATGATGTTTTTTAGAAAAAATAAATATTGTTTTTTTATCAAAGCTATTATTATTTGAAATAGATCATAAATAATCAATTAATATTTTTCAAACAATTCCATAAAACTTATTTATGAATATGGATTACTTAAATTCATTCTCTTTTGGATGAATGATACATTACTCCCTTTTTATTGGGTAATAATCAACTATGTATAATCCTAATGTTTCACCCAATGCATTTCCTTTGTGAATACCCAATTTTTGATTTCATTGATTAATATGTGTTTACCAGGACTCCAATCCTCGATTGATTGGTAAAATTATTGTCTTAACCATATACCCATTATCTATATAAGTAAATAGAAAATGATTCATTATCTGTATTTAATTATATTGACATCGAAATTCACTTGATGAAATTTGATACCCATTTATTTTTAATATGATTATCATGTTTTAATTATTATGGAATTATTAATTATTTAATTATATGAATCCATTAAAAAATTATATGAAACCCATTTTCATTCCATGGGTCTTTATGATGTTCTGAATGTAACCAATTTTTCTTCCATTGGTTCTTTATGATATAAAAAGTGAATGATTGTCATTTGAATGTTTTTTGAAACCTGTTTTATTTCTACAGGATCTTTATGATGTGGTAAGTGAATTATATTAAATTGGCACTAAAAATTATGGATTAATAAAGGGTGGGATCATATATGAAACTCAAATGAATTAGTAAAAACATTTTGTATCATGAGATAAGTATTCATGAGTATATTTCGGTTTCTTATAAGCATGGAAACTAATGGTGTTACTCATTAAATTAAAGTTTTCCTATACTAATGTTTTTCATTTTTTTGAAATATAGTCTTGAATTTTATTCTTGTTCTCATGAATATGTTATACTATCTTGGATCGTATTTATTAAATAATATTTCTAAACTCTTTTGATTCATGTTTTGTGTTAATACAGGCCTCATACCATAATTTATAAACCATTATATATTAGATACAAGTTTATTATGTATATATATTGTAACCGTATTCTCATATTATTCTCATTTATGATATTTTATTGTTAACACTTGTATTTACCCTTACTGGTAGTCAAAGCACACCCATTTCATCTATTTCTATTTCCCAAGGATAGGTAGATGGGAATAGTATTAAATTTATAGAATATTTTCATGTTGGTAGAATTTGTGGGATACATTGAATACATTTTTTTGAATTAATTAGTTGAGAATATAATAGATAAAATGTAAAATTTATATAGAAAACATGGGTTTTGTTATTTAATTTTTTGTCTCAATTCTCTATAACTATTTACTTAAAAGGACATGGAAAGGTAATGTAATGATATTATTACTTCATGTTATGTGGATTAGGCCATCACATATGCTAGATTATATTTTATGAAATAGAATTATCTATCCAAAATTATGCATTTCATCATAAAGGAATAAGTTATTATTATCCATGTGATACTTTAATGTCTATTGATATCCCTGTATATATAAGGATTTCAGTTTTATTATAATATATAATTATTTTAGTTCATATATTTATTTCATATTATTTATACTCATCTTATCCACACTTATGACCTATTATTTTTATCTCTTATGTTTGGACTTACTTAGAATTTAAGGTCACTCCTTATGTTTAGATTTCCCTATGTTTTGAAGAAATATATGAAACATTATAGTTCAAACTAAATAGTTTTTTTGAAAATTTATTTTATATTTTGAAGAATTATTATGGATTAATAAGTTTCATATCTAGTGAAAAAAATTTCCAATAGTTGGGAAAGAAATATTCATTATTATTTTATGATTTTTACTAATTATTTAATGAAAAAACCTAAAATGTCATAGTAATGTATGTAATGAATTATTTTCTTAAAATAATGTAAATATGGGCTTGATATTTTAGGTGATATTTATTTTATACCAAATCAATAATTGATAGTATTTTTTCTTGACATCGGATATGGGAGTGTAGGTGAAACATCCTCATTTTTATAAACCTTTTTTGTTGTAATATATATGTACATCTAAGTTAAAATTAATAATTTCTAATTTTATTTTTACTCTTATGGGGATTATTGGGTCTACATAAGGGAAATTCCCTTCTAACATTAGGCATTATAGTTTTTAGTAGCTATGTATGTGAAATTATTGGTTAAAAATTATTATGTGAGGATAAATAATCCACTACACAAGGGTATGTTGTAACTATGTAAGGGTAACTATTAATTTTGAATGGATGAATAAGGTAAATCTATAGATAAGTAAGTGTATGATTAATTGAACAACCTGTAAAAAGAAAAAACATTATACCCACACACTACATAATTGAGACACATAATGTTAAAACCAAGATAACTATACATAGTGCCTTTTTGTGTAAAGGTAAATTTTAACATTGTATTCTATTTTAACATTCCCATTTTGAATACATAATTATTTTTAATGAAATTTAATGATTGAAATATCAGTAATTTATTTTTTATAAATCATAAATGATTATAAATCATGTTTAATTTTCTTTAACCATTAGAATTCATGAATAAAATTTAATGTAAATTAAATGGTGTTTTAATTTTGTGTTTTCAACACTTTAAAACCAAAATTCTATAAAATTGTTTTTTAAATACTAGAACATTTACATCCATTGATTTTTGATATTTTATGAATTTTGAGAGGACTTAAACTCTTTTATCCATGGTCTGTGAAGTTTTCTTCAATAATTCCATGTTATTCTTACATGTTTCATACATATAAGAAACCAACATACATCTCCCCTCTATCATAATTGCATCATTTTTTAATTGATAAATTATTTTTAGTAATCTACAATTTCATTTCAAATTATTTAATGAAAAACATGTAAAATTTGTTTTTTTATGTTTTTTGGAATATATTTAAATAATACTTAAATAGTAGTAATATAGAATTATTAAAAATCATAAATAATTTTAATTTGTATCATAGGATTTCAATGTAGAGATAAAATATCATCCCATGTCAGTTTCATAATTATTCTTCCATAATGATATCGTTAATTTGGATATTATCCATTATATAAAAATTATTATCCCAATTGTAGTTTTTATTTATTTTGGAAATAAAATTATTTGAATTGGTTCTTGGAATCCATTATAGGTTTTTTGAACTGATTAATACATAAGTGTGTTTTTTTAGGCGACTCCTTGGGGACCATTAGATGTGATGTGAGTACAGACGATTTAGGAAGTTTCATATTATGTTGAGTATTTTTATAAGATTATTTTCCTGATATGATATTTTTCACTTATAATATTAGACCAAGCATGAGTTTTATCACATGTATATTCATGTGTATCCAATGATACCAATTTTTTAGTATGGTCACATTTTTATGTGTAAATAGCTACTAATACTATTGAATGTTATTCTATTTTTTCCTATATGTGCAATTCTTATTATTTGTGATGTATTTCCTTTGGGGGTTTTCTTTTGATAAAAACAAACGGGTGTACCATATTGGATTGGATAACCCTAAGAGGGGTATTTTGATCACATATAAAGATTATGATAGGTAAAATGAGACTGAAAGGGGTATGATAGCCTTGGGGATTGACCTGAGACATAATTTTAGGACAAATGGCCTTAAAGATTGACCTAAGGTAGAGTCAGAGTACAATGACCTAATGAAAAACAGGGACAAATTTGAGACTTGAAGGCCTTATGTACTTACCTAATACTCTTTATTTGTGTGACAAAAATGGGATACCTGTAGTGACCATGTTCTTGGTGTAGTTCATGACATTCGGTATGACACTATTATTTAAATGGAGTAAAAAAAATATCAATGGGGGGTTTTCGTGGAATGGTTAATGAATTACCACATGATATGTAATTATATGTTTTTTGTGTTTATTTATAATCATTACACCCACTCTTATACATGATTGTTCTTGTTAAGGATTAATTTTGTGTGTTATACAGGGTTTATAATCATTCCCTTCAAGGGAATGTCTATTTTTGTACAGAAAAAATGGTTAGGGGTACATGAATGGTCAAGTACCCAGTGACATAAATTTTGGAGATAGATCATGGAGTTTACATACAAAACCAAGATGGACCTTGGAGGTATATCGTGGTTTTTATTTACTTATATACCTCACACAAACTCTTGTTTACAATTTCACTATGTTACTCTATAGTTTATTTTCATATATAAATTGAAATAAATTCCATGCATTTTTTAATATTATTAATTATTATTTAGTTTTAGTTTTTCTATGTTACTATTTATTTTTTGATGGAAAAAAACTAATGGTATATTCACCCCATTGATGGCCTTATCACTATGTTTCAAGTAAGTAACCTTTTCCATATGTGGAGATGCACATGAGGCCATGTGGAAATTTAGCATGGATTTCAGGATTTGGTTCGGGGTGTCACAAAAATGTATATAATGAGGTTTTCCTTCATTCATACTAATGAATATATTTCTAGGAATCTTATAATAGAGTTAAGCTATGTTTGACTCAGGTAGGGTAGTTGAAAGTGTGACTAGATAGCACATGTGTAACTGAACTATGTGTTACTATCATAGAGAAATATTTGAAAGTTATGATTTTAATGTTTCAATTTGATTGTGAGAGTTATGTTTTTATACCATTTTATGGGATTTTGGTGTGTTACTGTATTATTTATAGCCATTTATAATAATATTCCATATATATACCTATTGTGTGCTACATATTAGTTCATAATTTAATAACTTGATTTTTCTATATGTTTTTGATATACCTATATTCATAGTTGAGTGAAATATCAATGTGTATTCGGTTAGTTGAACATAATAATGGTATTATTTTTTGTATATAAATTATTTTGTCATGTGTGTAGGTACATAGGAATATTGTTGATCCTTATGTATAGATATGAGGGTAATGCATTATATAGTTATATCCAATGATAGGTTTTCTAATTAAAATTCCCTTATAGATGCCTTATGGTTACTCAGTAAGGTTAATGTATGAGTTTTAAATGTTTATTTATCATTTTATAATTTACAACCTATGAGATGGTTCACTAAACCACTTGGTGGACAAATCTCAAACTCCCTCATAAGGGGGGTGTTTTGATTCTACCACCTATTGTGTCGGATAATAGAGCCACGAATTCTCTCTCACCAACTAAAGTGGTTAATATAGAACAGAATAATTATCTAGAAGTCATACACTTAATTCCTACTCAAAGAGGAGGAGTTTCTATGATGATGGTTGATAGTTTTTAGGGATGACATCTCCAAAACCCACCACCCTTCTAGGGCACCAGAGTCCCTCCAGATGCTAAGAATTGGGTTTATGACATAGAGAAGATATTCAACCTACTAGAGACTCTAGAGGATTTATGGGAATGGT
This sequence comes from Viscum album, assembly GCA_963277665.1. Lineage (NCBI taxonomy): Eukaryota > Viridiplantae > Streptophyta > Magnoliopsida > Santalales > Viscaceae > Viscum > Viscum album. Next base: position 1,042,544,892 of record OY728165.1, read on the forward strand.
TTTATTCTTTCATTTTTTAGGGACCCACTAGGAGGTGGTGGTGTGTCATGAACAAGTTATTAATATATGAATGTTTGACTTGGATGACTTATGAATATCATTTAATTGAGGAGTTCATTTCAGGAATGATGAATCTATATTGATCTCAATAGATTATGGATATTTATTAGGTTATGAAGATTGTATTTGTATACTCAACATTTTTCATAGAGTTTCTATACTTTTGTACTCTCATGGTTGGGAAGGAGGCATATATGGAAAGGTGTATAGAGATCAACTATCATTCGTAACTGAGATTCTATTATAGTGCGATTAACTAAATGAAACATATAGAGGTTCTTCATAATTTCCTTAAAATATAGAGGGGTCTGTAAGAGGAAAGAGAAATATATTTTATTCAGTGCTTGAGTGTACATCCCTGTGATATTTCAGGTAATAGGAAGACGAAGGAAGATGAATAGTTTGAGAGATGAATAAGATAGTTGCATAAGAGAAGGGGTTAGTAAAAACCATTTATATAAGGAGGAGGTACTCTATGTTTCAACAATGGATAGGGTGGTAGTAATTATAAATTATTCCAATTTCACTAGATCACATTTTTTTGGTGCGACAAGATGATACATCTTCGATTATTCTCTAAGTGGGTGTTTTAGACAAGATAACACATGGGTGGAGAACAAAAGGGGGATGTGACCTGGGGTTTGGATGGGGTTTTTTCTAGTATATTTATATCCCATATACATCAATGACCTAGGAGAGACATGTATATTGGGTATAGGGCCATAGATATGAGGTAGGATGAGTGTGTTAAGTAGAGTATTCTCTGATTGATGGTGGTGAGGGACCATCAACTATTCGACTTATGGTCATGATCACCCCTACTCTTTGTATATCACTATTTAATATTGGTTCATCCCATTACTTTATATATATATATATATCAATTGAAGCTAGAGTGGACATACTATTCAAATTATATTTTGAGTTTCGATCTCTTGATAAACTATTGGGGATGAATATGGATCATCTTTAGAGATGTATAGTGTATCTTATAGTATATGATGGCTATGTACATCTATTGGATTTAACTATCCTTGATATATATGGATTCAATGTGATATTTGGCATGTATTGGTTAAATAGATATCCTTTGTATATCCCCTATTTCATGTGGGGTGTACCCTTCACTAAACCTAAGGGCTATACATTTATGTTGACTAGATAATGGGGTGTTTTAGTAGGTAGAGTGGGACAAAACCGAACTAGGGTTGGAGGTATTATTGTGAAAGTGGATATCATGGTTCTTGTGGTAAAGCTAATGGGAGTCTCTTCTTTTCCCCCTATGGTTGAATAGCACAAATTTTTCTTCTATGATGAGTTATTAGTAACCCTTCCTTAGAGGGGAATTAAAATTAATATCAAACTCATGTCATGAGTGAATCATTTATCAAATACCCCATATCATATTTTTTCATTTAATTTTCAGAGACTCGATGTTCAGCTAGAATATTTTGAGGTAAAGGAATTATTTTTAATGATAACATCACCTTGGGTGGCTCTGGTGTTGTTCCACGTGAAGAAAAATGGTATTCATCAGTTTTTATAGACTATAGGATGTTGAACACATTGAAAAGGAAGTATTAATACCTATTTTTGAGGATTGATGACATGTTTGACCATTTTTGGGGAGCCCAGTGGTTATCTAAGATTTCATTTCTCCAAGGATAGCACCATTTATTGGTAGGATAGGTGGATATTCTTATGATAGTATTCATGAGTAGATACAAACTGTATCAGTATTTCTTCATGCCTTTTGGGTAGAAAAGTTTTCCAATTGTGTTTATGGATCTCATTAATAGGATTGACTAACCATATCTTGACTCCTACATTGTGGTCATTATTAATGATATCCTCGTATTCTCATAAACACTATAAATTCATGAAAGGAATCTTAATATTTTCCTAGATAAAAAGAGATCACAAAATAATGATTCTAAATTATAGATGGTTCACTTTAGGATTTATTAGGTTTAGTTTCATGGGAATGTGAACTCTGAGGAAGTTATTTCTATATATCCATATAAGTTTATGGTATTGTTGTCTTGGATTTGTCTGTAGAATTATTTTTAAATGAGAGTAATCCTTGTATTGATGGGATACTATCAATGTTTCATTTAGAACTTATCTTATTTAGATCAAAGATGACATATTTGACTAATAAGGGGATAAATATTTATTGATATTATCATTGGGAATAGGTATTCGTTATGATGATCATATGATTAATGAAATACCAAATTTTACCCTTCTTGAGCCTGGGATTGGATACCCAGATTAATGTGATTCCATAGGTGTTAGTTTGGGAAATGTGTTGATGTATGAAAATTTTGTAGTCACTTATTGGTCATATCAGCTACATCCCCATGAGAAAAACAATAAAACACATGACATAGAGTCGGTAGCATTAGTATATACTATAATGTTTTTTAGACACTATCTCATTGATGAGTGGATTATTGTATAAATAGACCATAAAGGACTTTAGGAGGAGTGTCTATAAAAATTGGACTTTTGAGGTTTTATAATCCATGGAATGGTAATTTCATTATTGATTCTCTTAAAAAAGGATAGATACACATGGCCTTCACATGAGGAGTTGAATCTGATGTGTTTGATAGATGATTATATTTTTTATGAATTTGATAATCATGGTGTGATGAAAATTTTAGCATTGGTTGTCAATTCATCATTGGTGGATCATTTAGAAGTGATCCAATAGTCATACCATGAGTGTGTTGTGATGCAGAAATTTTTTGTGGGTATTGATCGGTGGTACATATATAATGATGAAATTATCAATGTTAATGATATGTTAGTAGTTACAAATTATTTGAGGGATGATCTAATGATAGTATATCATGTTTCAATGTGGGAATTTCAACCTAGTTTGGTTTATATATACCAGAATATCCAATCCCAATTTCCAGGGGAAATTATGAAGAGAGATTTCACTAATTTTGTTTCAAAAATCCTTACATGCTAGTGGGTAAATGATAAGAATCTATGTTCAGGTGGTATATTTCATCTTCTTATAATGCCATTATTGTAGTGGGATGATGTGATGATGAACATCATGATGGATCTACCTATAACCACATGGATTTGTGATGACATTTGGATAATAGTCGATTAGTTAATGAAAGTGGATCATTTATTATTGATTCAAGAGACTCATTCTATTGATAAGTTTTTCAAAAAATATTATTGAGTAATTTAATGATTTAATGGGGTTCCTTGTAGTATCATAATTAATATGGATCCAAGTTTCATGCTTTGTTTTTAAAAATCATTGAAAATGTATCTAGGGATCTAGTTAAATATGAGTATGAAATATCTTCTGCAGACCAACAGATAGTCAAAGAGGATGATTTATATACTTGAGGTTGTCCTTTAGGAATGAATTTCAGACTTTAGTGGAGAATGTAATGAGATTATATCATTATTTTATTTATCATACAATAAATTTTTCAAGAATCTACTTTAATTTATCCTTATTATGAATTATATGGATAGTTGTTCTGTTGACCACAGTGTTGGAACATAGTGTGTGATAATGTAGTTTTTGGGATATTTATAGTAAATGATACCTCTCGGATAGTGTAGATAATCTCTAAATGGGTTGTTACCACTTAGGGTAGGTATTAATCATATGTATACCAGATGAGACATCCTTTGTTTTTCACTACTGGTGCAAATATTTCTTATGTGTTTCACCTCATTAGGGGAATCATCATTTGAGGACCCATGGGATGAAAATGAAAAAAAAATGGGACCATTTGAGGCCAACAATTATATTAGGGAAGTGGGTTACTGACTATTCCTTCCTAAAAATTATCATGGAATTCATGAAGTGTTCCGCATTTTTTAGCCACATATGTACATGCCTGATCTAGCACACATGATCGACTATGAGGATGATGAGTTAGAAAAATAAAATTATTTTATAGGGTTCCCTTTATAGATCATAAACTAAGGTGATAAGTAATTTTGGTGGAATAATTGATTATCCACTAAATGAGGCTAATATTAATTATTAATATATATAATATTCATGTTCTTTATTATTCATAAACACCATTTTAGTGCTTTTTTCACTTTGAACATCATTTCACATTATGATTGTAATACCTTCTAAAAATGCACTATTATGTGGTACATTTTTTAACATCATTTAAAGTACCCAATGATTTTTCTGATTTTAAGGAATGTAATTATCCATATTTTAATTTGATATTTTGGAAACTGTATCTACACTTAAATATGAACATTTTTCATTCGGGGATCAATGGAGGATACATAAAGGATGATGGAGATATTCAGAGATGAATGGAAGCAATTCTAAAGAAGGCAGATTGGACACCAGCCCACTGATGAGGATGTAGAACCAACATTACAAACCCAATGAAGCACAAATTTATTGGGATACTAGAATCCCTGTATAGGGACAAATAATTATTCAGGATCCAGTGCTAATTCGGCTTCCAGGGTGGTCATTAAGGCGTCCCAATTTGAAGATAAAATTTTGGGCCAGATTCTGTGGCCCAGAAAAACTCCTACCAATATGATCATATATTCGACTCCACAACTCCACATGGCCCCAAATTTTACAGGAGATTAGAAGACATCTGGGGATCCATTTTATTCTAATATGGCCCAATCTAATTCTGAAATATAGAAGGTATTACAAGCACATCTGTTCGGTGGATGAAAGCTAGCTGCCACCTCAGGTCAAGTGTGGAAAAGTCCAAGTTCCACAAGCTTTCCACCACCCTAGGCCTACCATAATCAATTGGGATGCTTTGTACTGTTGGAGGCTCGAACCAAGGCTTCCAAAATTCCTATTTAAGGCAGTGTTGGTGGATTATTTTATCATCTTTGGTTCTTTTTTCAATTGTAATGTTATGTTGCGATTTTGTTCTCTCAAGTTTGTCTTTCACATGTAAGTTGTTCAATTCAGATTAGTTTCTTAATAAAAGCTCTTATTTTCCTCTTATTCTGTTTTTATTCATATCACTTTCATTACGTTGGTTCAAGGTTTTAATTTATTCACATCAAACCTTGTGAAATTATTCACACAACGGAGGAGTGATCATTTTCTTTTCATTGGTTTTTTTACTTCTCAATTTCCTCCCTCATGAGTCTACTTCCCGCTTCCATTGAAACAGTAGCATCAATGGAGGGATAACACACTTATGGTTTGATCTAAGAGAGTAGAAAGGGGTTGTATTGGATGTTATTTATCACCCCATTAATGTATAATCACTTCTTTAATTGATATTTTTATTTTGTGATTTTTAAACTCCATCGTCCTTGTTGAATTTAAGGCCACACACTTCAAGTGCTAATAGAAACCTTTACCTTGAATTGCTCAAAACTTTGATCCTTCAAGTGTATAGGTGATTAGTATTAAAGGGTGTAGTCATTAATCCAGTATGTGATGATGTTGTTTTATCTTCTTAAATGAACCCATCTCAAATATTAGAAATTGAAATCATTGAAAAGGACATACGTCCAATCCACACGAAGTGATAACCTAGGATCAACTCACTCTTTTAAATTGAATTCACTTAAGTATCTTAGAGTTCATTTAAAACCCATATAAAAGCATCCCAAAGTTGGCCACTTCATAGTGAAAACAATCCATAGAATGTACTTGTCTGTAGGTTACTTCTTAGGTCTCTGAGGATTCGATAACCCAAGATAAACTACGAGGACCGTTCAACCTTCATCTCTTGGGTAAATTTGAGCATGAATCAAATTTTGGCGCCATTTCTGGGGACCTAAGTAAGTTATCTTAGACACTATTATCCTTTGTTTCATCCAACTTCTCTTATCTCATCCCCAATTTCATTCCTATAGAAAACTCTTTTAAACAAATCCAAACATGGGGAACCTCTCATTTATTTGATCACTCCACACCAAGTGTGATGTAAAATGACCATCCTAGTTTCTACTGGTGGGATAATCAATAGCCTATTGAGACACAATTTTTTAACTCTTATTCTCAACAAACCATTCCAACCTATTTTTAGTTCAAATCCCAACAAGGCTAATCAGAACATCCTCCTGTAGAATTCCAACAACTTAATTATCCTCTTGGAATAGACCATCTTTCTCAACCCCTTTCCCATCATGATCCACAACCATTACTTGAAAATTTGTGTCAAAAAATGGAGAAAATGAATTTTGAGGTTTCATCTTTGAGTTTAGAACTCCAAAGCATTAAAACTTATGAGGAACACATCCCTACACCAAATATCCCTTCCATAACCATATGTGGCGTTTCTTGTTTCCCACAAACCCAACATGAATTTATTGAAGAACCAACCTTTGGATTTGGGATAGATGAAGAAGATCAAGGAATTTTTGAAGGGTATTTAAATCAGGAGTAAATTGACTTTTTGGATTCAAAAGAGGAGAATTTGACATCATGGATTGTGTGTCCTGAATATCACTCTATTGATTCTTCAGAACAAAAAAATTATTGAACCATTGGGAGAAATCACAAACTTTGAGTATATATCCATTAAAAACACTAATATTTCCAATTTTTTTGTTAAATATTATATTCAAAAGGAACCAATTTTGTTGAGATATTTGGAAAATGAAACAGATTTGGATTCAAAATATCCACATGTGTTTGAATGTCCCATCCAACTCGAGCTCAAAATTATTATCCTTCCCTCCCCGCTAAATAATCCCTTTATAAGTTATAATAATGACCTTTCAATTGGAATTAATTATCCTCTTGAAACCAAAAAAATTAGAATGATCATTGATGTATTAGGAAAGACTACAGAGGAAATTGGATCCACCATTTCTAATATTCCTTGGATTTACCCGCTCATTTTAGAACGTAGGTTTTTACATGACACAAATTCTAAAAAAAATAATCAATCTCAATAAAGTGGAAGTGGATAAATATTTGGTCATTAAAATGTTGAAATTTGGTATTGGGTAAGTTGGGGGGTTCATGTCTGGCTAACGACGTTAAACAAAGCACTGCACGGGAGGCAACCCGTGGTTTTCATGTTTCCAATCTTTTTTGAATCATTTTTATTTTTCAAATAGGATTAATTAATCATTTTGATATTTAAAAAAATAGATTTTTGACCTATTCTTCTTTTATGAGTATTTATGGGTATGAAAGGGGAGCATCACATTCATCCATGTCACGTGGTGTAATCCTTGAGTAATACCTTACCCAGAAATTTAAAAAGAAGATAATGTATCATCAGTTCATTTTTTTCTATGTTTGTAGGTTAAAATAAAAATACAAAAAAAATAAAATAAGGAAATATAATAATAATAAAAATAAAAATACCACATCGTAGGTCATGGGTCAAACCCCGTCACAACCGGCGAAGCCAAGGGGAATCGAACCCGGGACCGAAGGGATATAGGGGCGCGCTCTTACCACTGACCTACGGCTTTTTGTGCTTCCTTATTCTATAATTTTTATATATATACTTATATTTTACTTTCTTTATTATATAAATATATATATATATATAGTTTTGTTTTGTTTTGTCTATTTTTTTTCAGTTTTCTACTAGGAAACTCTACAAGTGACATGGATATCAAAGGATTAAAAGGGAGCAGCAAGAATTTCAACTTCAACCACCAAGTGACTTCATTCCATGATCCTCATTTTCAATTTCCTTTTTTAACTTTCATTCTCTACCTCTACCCCCTTCTAAATTTTCTTTTCTTTAAACATTGGGGGCAGTTTTATTTTATGTTGGGTGGGAAGATAAAATAAAAAATTCTTTTGTGTCAAAAAAATGAATTATTTGAAAAAAAAAATGCGTAAATGGAAGGAAAAATCCCTTTAACTTTGAACATGGTAATACAAATTGCACACTTTGAAACTGAATATCAAATAATTTAGCATACCCCAATTCTGATTTTAATCCTTGTATAATTTCATGAGCATAGATTTAGGAAAGTGTGGTTGTCCAATGTGATATTTCATTGTCTATATTTTCATCCAAATAAAAAAAGAATCACAATGCACATCCTTTGGATAGTGGGGTATTAGTTTGAGTTCATGAGTTCCCCCGAATAAATAACATAGGTTTGGTGATTATTTTAGTTTAATTTGAGTATTCAAAAAAATTAAAAAAATAATAATAAATTTTCACGTAAAGCAATGAAATGACCTAATGTGTGGCTTTCGGCACTTGGGGATTGTGACTCCATAGTTGTCTGGCCCAGAGTTAGTAATTTTATCTCTATTTTTTGTAATTTGAATTTTTTTTCACTGAGTTAACTCGAGATAATGCCCAAGTATGTGGGATTCACTTGGTTCCCTAAGGTCTTTGAGCCTGGGAGTCATCGGCAAAGTCTCGCTACAGGGGTTGACTCTTTTGAGTGCAAATTCAATTACCATGGAAAAATTACAAAAAAAACAAAAAAAATAATATAATAAAAAAAATTAATACTCATCTTAATATTGAAATGTGATTACACCTAGAGCTTCCATCATTTCCCCATTGAATAAAGATGAACCCCCATATCTATTGTGATACACAACACATGCTCATACTTAATTGATATTGGATGAAATATGGCAATAAATTTGAACAAAGGAATGGGCTTGGGATTCAGATCTTCTTATGAAACTATCATGTGTTAAAATATTTTTATGGGTTTCATGATTTTTTAGTATAATTGTTTTTGGTGATCATTTTGTATTAAAATGTTTTTGGAAAAGGGAATTCAAATTTCATATTGTTGAGATATATTTTGCTCGAGACTAGCAAAAACTCAAGTTGGGGGTGTGATTAGCCACTAAATGAGGCTAATATTCATTTTTAATATATATAATATTCATGTTATTTATTATTCATAAACACCATTTTAATCCATTTTTCACTTTGAACATCATTTTACATTATGATTGTAATACCTTCTAAAAATGCACTATTATGTGGTACATTTTTTAACATCATTTAAAGAACCCAATGATTAATCTCATTTTAAGGAATACGATTATCCATATTTTAATTTGATATTTTGGAAACTGTATCTACACTTAAATATGAACATTTTTAATTCAGGGATCAATGGAGGATTCATAAAGGATGATGGATATATTCGGAGATGAATGGAAGCAATTCTAGAGAAGGCAGGTTGGACACCAGCCCACTGATGAAGATGTGGGACCCACATTACAAACCCAATGAAGCTCAAATTTCATGGGATGCTAGAATAAATGTATAGGAACAAATATTTTTTCAAGATCCAGTGCTAATTCGGAATCCATGGTGGTCATTAAGGCGGCCCAATTTGAAGATAAAATTCTGGGCCAGATTCTGCGGCCCAGAAAAAATCCTACAAATATGATCATATCTCTGAATCCAAAACTCCAAATGGGCCCAAATTTTACAGAAAATTAGAAGAAATATAGGGATCAATTTTATTCTTCTATGGCCCACTCTGATTCTTCCATCTATAAGGTCTTCCAAGCGCATCTGTTCAGTGGATAAAAGTTATCTTCCACCTCCGGTCAAGTGTGGAAAAGTCCAAGTTCCACAAGATTTCCACCACCCTAGGCCTACCATAATCAAGTGGGGTGCTTTGTACTATTGGAGGCTCGAACCAAGGCTTCCAAAATTCCTATTTAAGGTAGTATTGGTGGAGTATTTTATCATATTTGGTGCTTTTTTTAATTGTAATGTTATACTGCGATTTTGTTGTCTCAAGTTTTTCTTTCACATGTAAGTTGTTCAATTCACATTAGTTTCTTAATAAAATATCTTCTTTTCCTCTTATTCTATTTTTATTCATATTACTTTGATACCTTTTGTTCAAGGTGTGAATTTATGCACACCAAACCTTGTGAAATTATTCACACAATGGTGGAGTGATCCTTTTCTTTTCATTGTTTTTTTTACTTCTCCATTTCCTCCCTTATGAGTCTAATTCCCGCTTCCATTGAAACAGTAGCATAAATGGAGGGCTAACTCACTTATGGTTTTATCCAAGGGAGTAGAAAGGGTCTGGATTGAATGTTATTTATCACCCCATTAATTTATAATCACTTATTTAGTTGAGATTTTTATTTGATGGTTTTTAAACTCCATTGTCCTTATTGAATTTAAGGTCACACACTTCAAGTGATAATACAAAACTTTACCTTGAAGTGCTCAAAACTTTGATCCTTCAAGTGTGTGGGTGATTATTATTAAAGTTTTTAGGCATTAAACCAGTAAGTGATGATGTTGTTTTATCTTCTTAAATGAACCCATCTCAAATATAATAAATTGAAATCATTGAAAAGGAAATACATTCAATCCACCCCAAGTGATAACCTAGGATCAACACACTCTTTTAAATTGAATTAACTTAATTATCTTAGAGTTAATTTAAAACCCATATAAAAGCAGCCTAAAGTTGGCCGCTTCATAGCCAAAAACAATCCATAGAATGTACGTGTCTGTAGGTTACTTCTTATGTCTCTGAGGATTCAATAACCCAAGCTAAACTAAAAGGACCTTTCTACCTTCATCTCTTGGGTAAATTTGAGCGTGAATCAAATTTTGGCGCCGTTGCCGGGAACCTATGTAAGTTATCTTAGACACTATCATCCTTTGTTTAATCCAACTTCTCTTATTTCATCCCCAATTTCTTTCCTATGGAAAACCCTTTTCAACAAATCCAAACATGGGGAACCTCTCATTTCTTTGATCACTCCACACTAAGTGTGATGTACAATGACCATCCTAGTTTCTATTGGTGGGATAATCAATAGACTATTGAGCCACAATTTTTTAACTCCTATTCTCAACAAACCATTCCAACCTATTTTGAGTTCCAATCCCAACAAGGCCAATCAGAACATCCTCATGTATAATTCCAACAACTTAATTATCCTATTGGAATAGACCATATTTCTCAACCCCTTTCCCATCATGATCCACAACCATTACTTGAAAAAAAAAATCAAAAAACAGAGAAAATTAATTTTGAGGTTTCAACTTTGAGGTTAGAACTACAAAGCATTAAAACTTATGAGGAACACATCCCTACACCAATTGTCCCTTCCATAACCTTATGTGACATTTCTTGTTTACCATAAACCCCACATGAATTTATTGAAGAACCAACCTTTGGGTTTGGGATAGATGAAGAAGATTAAGGAATTGTTGAAGGGTCTTTAAATTAGGAGGAAATTGACTTTTTGGATTCAAAAGAGAAGAATTTGACATCATGGATTGTGTGTCCTAAATATCATTCTATTGATTCTTCAGAACCAAAAATTATTGAACCATTTGGAGAAATCACAAACTTTGAGTCTATATCCATTCCAAACACTAATATTTACAATTTTGGGGTTGAATATTCTATTCAAAAGGAACCACTTTTGTTGAGATATTTGGAAAATGAAATTGATTTGGATTCAAAATCTCCACCTGTGTTTGAATGTCCTATCTAACCCGAGCTCAAAATTATTATCCTTCCCTCCTCGCTAAAGAATCCCTTTATAAGTTATAATCATGACCTTTCAATTGGAATTAATTCTTCTCTTGAAACCAAAAAAATTAGAATGATCATTGATGTATTAGGAAAGACTGCAGAGGAAATTGGATCCATCATTACTAATATTCATTGGATTTACCCGCTCATTTTAGAACATAGGTTTTTATATGACACAAATTCTAAAAAAAAAAAATCTCAATAAAGTGGAACTGGATAAATATTTGGTCATTAAAATTTTGAAAGTTGGTATTGGATAAGTTGGGGGGTTCATGTCGGGCTAACGACGTTAAAGAAAGCACTGCACTGGAGGCAATCCGTGGTTTTCATGTTTCCAATATTTTTTGAATCATTTCTATTTTTTAAATAGGATTAATTAATCATTTTGATATTTTAAAAAAATAGATTGTTGACATATTCTTCTATTATGAGTATGTATGGGTATGAAAGGGGAGCACCATATTCATCCCTGTCACGTGGTGTGATCCTTGAGTAATACCTTACCCAGAAATTTAAAAAGAAGACAATGTATCATCAGTTCATTTTTTTATATGTTTATAGGTTAAAATAAAAATACAAAAAAAATATAATAAAGAAATATAATAATAATAAAAATAAAAATACCACATCATAGGTCGTGGGTCAAACCCCATCACAACCGGCGAAGCCGTGGGGAAACGAACCCGGGACCGAAGGGAGACAGGGGCGCGCGCTTACCATTAACCTACGGCTTTTGTGCTTCCTTATTCTATAATTTTTATATATATACTTATATTTTAATTTCTTTATTATATAAATACATATATATATATATATATATATATTGTTTTTTTTTCTTTTTCTGCTAGGGAACTCTACAAGTGACATGGATATCAAAGGATTAAAAGGGAGCAGCAAGAATTTCAACTTCAACCACCAGGTGACTTCATTCCATGATCCTAATTTTTAATTTCCTTTTTGAACTTTCATTATCTACCTCTACCCCCTTATAAATTTTCTTTTCTTTAAACGCTGGGGGTAGTTTTATTTTAATTTGGGGGGAAAATAAAATAAAAAATGCTTTTGTGTCAAAAAAAATGAATGATTTGAAAAAAAAATGTGTAAATGGAAGAAAAATTCCTTTAACTTTGAACATGGTAATACACATTGCACAGTTTGAAACTGAATATCAAATAATTTATCATTCTCAAATTATGATTTTAATCCTTGTATAATTTCATGAGCATAGATTTAGGAAAGTGTGGCTGTCCAATGTGATATTCCATTATTTATATTTTCATCCAAATAAAAAAAGAATCACAATGCACGTCCTTTGGATAGTGGGGTATTAGTTTGAGTTCATGGGGTCCCCAAAATAAATATCATAGGTTCAGTGATCATTTTAGTTTAATTTGAGTATTCAAAAAAAATTAATATAATAATAATAAATTTGCGCATAGAGCAGTGAAATGATCTAATGGTGGCTTTCGGCACTTGGGGATCGTGACACCATAGTTGTCTGGCCCAGAGTTAGTAATTTTATCTCTATTTTTAGTAATTTGAATTTTTTTTTCACTGAGTTAACTCGAGATGATGCCCAAGTACATGGGATTCACTTGGTACCCTAAGGTCTTTGAGTCTGGGAGTCATCGGCAAAGTCTCTCTATAGGGGTTGACTCTTTTGAGTGCAACTTCAATTACCATGGAAAAATTGCAAAAAAAACAAAAAAAATAATACAATAAAAAAATGAATACTCATATTAATATTGAAATGTTATTACACCTAGCACTTCCATCATTTCCCCCTTGAATAAAGATGAACCCCCATATCTATTGTGATACACAACACATCCTCATACTTAATTGATATTGGATGAAATATAGCAATGAATTTGAACAAAGGAATGGGCTTGGGATTGGGATCTAATTATGAAACTATCATGTATTAAAATATTTTTATGGGTTTCATGATTTTTTGGAATAAGTGTTTTTGGTGATCATTTTGTATTAAAATGTTTTTGGAAAAGTGAATTCGAATTTCATATTGTTGAGATATATTTTGCACAGGACTAGCAAAACTCAAGTTGGGGGGTGTGATTAGCCACTAAATGAGTCTAATATTCATTGTTAATATATATAATATTCATGTTATTTATTATTCATAAACACCATTTTAGTTCATTTTTCACTTTGAATATCATTTCACATTATGATTGTAATACCTTCTAAAAATGCACTATTATGTGGTACATTTTTTAACATCATTTAAAGTACCCAATGATTTATCTGATTTTAAGGAATTTAATTATCCATATTTTAATTTTATATTTTGGAAACTTTATCTACACTTAAATATGAGCATTTTTCATTCAGGGATCAATGTAGGATTCATAAAGGATGATGGATATATTCGGAGATGAATGAAAGCAATTCTAGAGAAGGAAGATTGGACACCATCCCACTGATGAGGATGTGGGACCCACATTACAAACCCAATGAATCCCAAATTTCGTTTAATTCTAGAAGACATGTATAGGAACAAATAATTATTCAGGATCCAGAGCTAATTTGGCATCCATGGTGGTCATTAAGGCGGCCCAATTTGAAGATAAAATTTTGTGCTAGATTCTGTGTCCCAGAAAAAATCCTACCAATATGATCATATCTCCGAATCCACAAATCCAAATGGGCCTAAATTTTACATGAGATTATAATACATCTGGGGATCCATTTTCTTCTTCTATGGACCACTCTTATTATACCATATATAAGGTCTTACAAGCTCTTATGTTCGGTGGATGAAAGCTGGATGCCACCTCGGGTCAAGTGTGGAAAAGTACAAGTTCCACAAGCTTTCCACCACCCTAGGCCTACCATAATCAAGTGGGATGCTTTGTACTATTGGAGTCTCGAACCAAGGATTATAAAATTCCTATTTAAGGCAGTTTTTTGGAGGATTTTATCATCTTTGGTGCTTTGTTCAATTGTAATGTTATGCTGCGATTTTGTTGTCTCAAGTTTGTCTTTCACATGTAAGTTGTTCAATTCACATTAGTTTCTTAATAAAAGCTATTATTTTCCTCTTATTCTGTTGTTATTAATATCACTTTGATACTGTTGGTCCAAGGTGTGAATTTATTCATTCCAAACCTTGTGAAAGTATTTACACAAGGTGGAGTTATCATTTTCTTTTCGTTGTTTTTTTTACTTCTCTATTTCCTCCCTCATGAGTCTACTTCCCGCTTCCATTGAAATAGTAGCATCAATAGAGGGATAACCCACTTATGGGTTGATCCAATGGAGTATAAAGGTTCTGTATTGGATTTTATTTATCACCCCATTAATGTATAATCACTTCTTTAATTGAGATTTTTATTTGATGGTTTTTAAACTCCATCGTCCTTGTTGAATTTAAGGCCACACACTTCAAGTGCTAATACAAACCTTTAACTTGAAGTGCTCAAAACTTTATCCTTCAAGTGTATAGGTGGTTATTATTAAAGGTTGTAGTCATTAAACCAGTAAGTGATGTTGTTTTTTTATCTTCTTAAATGAACCCATCTCAAATTTAAGAAATTGAAATCATTGAAAAGGAAATACGTCCAATCCACCCCAAGTGATAACCTCATATCAACTCACTCTTTTAAATTGAATTCAATTAAGTATCTTAGAGTTCATTTAAAACCCATATAAAATCAGCCCAAATTTTTCCATTTCATAGCCAAAAACAATCCATAGAATGTACGTGCCTGTAGGTTACTTCTTAGGTCTCTGAGGATTTGATAACCCAAGCTAAACTACAAGGACCGTTCTACCTTCATCTCTTGGGTAAATTTGAGCATGAATAAAATTTTGGCGTCGTTTCCGGGGACCTAAGTAAGTTATCTTAGACACTATCATCGTTTGTTTCATCCAACTTCTCTTATCTCATCACCAATTTCTTTCCTATGGAAAACCCTTTTCAAAAAATCCAAACTTGGGGAACCACTCATTTCTTTGATCACTCCACACCAAGTGTGATGTAAAATGACCATCCTAGTTTCTACTGGTGGGATAATCAACAGCCTATTGAGCCACAATTTTTTAACTCCTGTTCTCAACAAATCATTCCAACCTATTTTGAGTTCCAATCCCAAAAAGGCCAATCAGAATATCCTCCTGTATAATTCCAACAACTTAATTATCCTCTTTGAATAGACTATATTTCTAAACCCCTTGCTCATCATGATCCACAACCATTACTTAAAAAATTGTCTCAAAAAATGGAATAAATGAATTTTGAGGTTTCATCTTTGAGGTTAGAACTGCAAATCATTAAAACTTATGAGGAACACATCCTTACACCAACTGTCCCTTCCATAACCTTATGTGATGTTTCTTGTTTCCCACAAACACCACATGAATTTATTGAAGAACCAACCTTTGGATTTGGTATAGATTAATAAGATCAAGGAATTGTTGAAGGGTCTTTAAATCAGGAGGAAATTGACTTTTTGGATTCAAAAGAGGAGAATTTGACACTATGGATTGTGTGTCCTGAATATCACTCTATTGATTCTTCAGAACAAAAAATTATTAAACCATTTGGAGAAATCACAAACTTTGAGTCTATATCCATTCCAAACACTAATCTTTTCAATTTTGTGGTTGAATCTTCTATTCAAAATGAACCAATTTTGTTGAGATATTTGGAAAATGAAACTGATTTGGATTCAAAATATCCACCCGTGTTTTAATGTCCTATCCAACCCAAGCTCAAAATTATTATACTTCCCTCTCCACTAAAGAATAACTTTATAAGGTATAATAATTACCTTTAAATTGGAATTAATTCTCCTCTTGAAACCAAAAAATTTATAATGATCATTGATGTATTAGGAAAGACTGCAGAGGATATTGGATCCACCATTTCTAATATTCCTTGAATTTACCCGCTCATTTTAGAACATAGGTTTTTACATGACACAAATTCTAAAAAAAGAATCAATCTCCATAAAGTATAAGTGGATAAATATGTGGTCATTAAAATTTTTATAGTTGGTATTGGGTAAGTTGGGGGGTTCATGTCAGGCTAACGACGTTAAACAAAGTGTTGCACGGGAGGCAACCTGTGGTTTTCATGTTTCCAATCTTTTTTGAATCATTTTTATTTTTCAAATAGGATTAATTAATCATTTTTATATTTAAAAAAATAGACTGTTGACCTCTTATTCTATTATGAGTATGTATGGGTATGAAAGGGGAGAACCATATTCATCTGTGTCACGTGGTGTGATCCTTGAGTAATACCTTACCCAGAAATTTAAAAAGAAGACAATGTATCATCAGTTAGTTTTTTTATATGTTTGTAGGTTAAAATAAAAATACAAATATATATACATATATATATATATATAAAATACCACATCGTATGTCGTGGGTCAAACCCCGTCACAACCGACGAAGCAGCGGGGAATCGAACCTGGGACCGAAGAGAGATAGGGGCGCACGCTTACCACTGACCTACGACTTTTTGTGCTTCCTTATTCTATAATTTTTATATATATACTTATATTTTACTTTATTTATTATATAAATATATATATATATTGTTTTGTTTTGTTTTGTTTGTTTTGTTTTTCCTTTTTCTACTAGGGAACTCTACAAGTGACATGGATGTCAAAGGATTAAAAGGGAGCAGCAAGAATTTCAACTTCAACCACCAGGTGACTTCATTCCATGATCCTCATTTTCAATTTCCTTTTTGAACTTTCATTCTCTACCTCTACCCCCTTCTAAATATTTTTTTCTTTAAACACTGGGGGTAGTTTTATTTTAAGTTGGGGGGAAGATAAAATAAAAAATGCTTTTGTGTCAAAAAAAATGAATGATTTGAAAAAAAATGTGTAAATGGAAGGAAAAAATCCTTTAACTTTGAACATGGTAATAAACATTGCACACTTTGAAACTGAATATCAAATAATTTAGCATGCCCTGATTCTGATTTTAATCCTTGTATAATTCCATGAGCATAGATTTAGGAAAGTGTGGTTGTCCAATGTGATATTTTATTGTTTATATTTTCATCCAAATAAAAAAATAATCACAATGAACGTCCTTTGGATAGTGGGGTATTAGTTTGAGTTTATGGGGTCCCCCAAATAAATAGAATAGGTTTGGTGATCATTTTAGTTTAATTTGACTATTTAAAAAAATTAAAAAAATAATAATAAATTTTCACGTAGAGCAATGAAATGACCTAATGTGTGGCTTTCGGCACTTGGGGATCATGACTCCATAGTTTTCTGGCACAGAGTTAGTAATTTTATCTCTATTTTTTTGTAATTTGAATTTGTTTTTCAATTTGTTAACTTGAGATGATTCCCAAGTATGTGGGATTCACTTGGTTCCCTAAGGTCTTTGACCCTGGGAGTCATCAGCAAGTCTCGCTACAGGGGTTGACTCTTTTGAGTGCAACTTCAATTACCATGGAAAAATTGCAAAAAAACAAAAAAAATAATACAATAAAAAAATGAATACTCATCTTAATATTGAAATCTGATTCCACCTAGAGCTTCCATCATTTCTCCCTTGAATAAAGATGAACCCCCATATCTATTGTGATACACAACACATCCTCATACTTAATTGATATTGGATGAAATATGGCAATGAATTTGAACCAAGGAATAGGCTTGGGATTGGGATCTTCTTATGAAACTATCATGTATTAAAATATTTTGATGGGTTTCATGATTTTTTGGTATAAGTGTTTTTGGTGATCATTATGTATTAAAATGTTTTTGGAAAAGGGAATTCGAATTTCATATTGTTGAGATATATTTTGCTCGGGACTAGAAAAACTCAAGTTGGGGGTGTGATTAGCCACTAAATGAGGCTAATATTCATTGTTAATATATATAATATTCATGTTATTTATTATTCATAAACACCATTTTAGTGAATTTTTCACTTTGAACATCATTTCACATTATGATTGTAGTACCTTCTAAAAATGCACTATTATGTGGTACATTTTTTAACATCATTTAAAGTACCCAATGATTTATCTGATTTTAAGGAATGTAATTATCCATATTTTAATTTGATATTTTGGAAACTATATCTACACTGAAATATGAACATTTTTCATTTAGGGATCAATGGAGGATTCATAAAGAATGATGAAGATATTCAGAGATGAATGGAAGCAATTCTAGAGAAGGAAAATTGGACACCATCCCACTGATGAGAATGTGGGACCCACATTAAAAACCCAATGAAGCCCAAATTTCGTGGTATTCTATAAGACATTTATAGGAACAAATAATTCTTCATGATCTAGTGCTAATTCGGCCTCCATGGTGGTCATTAAGGTGGCCCAATTTGAAGATAAAATTTTGGGCCAGATTCTGCGGCCCACAAAAAATCCTACCAATATGATCATATCTCGGAATACATCACTCCAAATGGGCCCAAATTTTACAGCAGATTAGAATACATCTGGGGATCCATTTTCGTCTTCTATTCCCCACTCTTATTTTGCCATATAGAAGGTCTTCCAAGCGCGTCTGTTCGGTGGATAAAAGATGGCTGCCACCTCGGGTCAAGTGTGGAAAAGTCCAAGTTCCACAAGCTTTCCACCACCCTAGTCCTACCATAATAAAGTGGGATTCTTTGTACTATTGGAGGCTCAAACCAAGGCTTCCAAAATTCCGATTTAAGGTGGTGTTGGTGGAGGAGTTTATCATCTGTGCTTTGTTCAATTGTAATGTTATGCTGCGATTTTTTTGTCTCAAGTTTGTCTTTCACATGTAAGTTGTTCAATTCACATTAGTTTCTTAATAAAAGATCTTCTTTTCCTCTTATTATTTTTTTATTTATATCACTTTTATATCGTTGGTTCATGGTGTGAATTTATTCACACCAAACCTTGTGAAATTATTCACACAATGGTGGAGTGATCATTTTCTTTTCATTGTTTTTTTTACTTCTCCATTTCCTCCCTCATGAGTCTACTTACCGCTTCCATTGAAACAGTAGTGTTGGTTGGAGTGGATACTCAAGAGGGGGGGTGAATTGAGTTCCAATAAAAATTTCTGTTAAAATATTTTCTATTTAAAATCCCCCAATTTATATAACAAGTTAAACTATTGTGAATTTATACAGATTGTAAATGTTCACTTAGCTTCTCAAAGATTGATTAGGTCTCAGTTAATTTAACCACAAGATTAAACTAACTTTTGAAACCAACCTACTAATTTATAATAAGTATAAACACTTGCTAATTTAACTATTAAAGTAGCTTAAAAATAGCTTTGTATTTCAAAGTAATAGCACTGGAATATAAAAGATATATGTAGTATACTTTAAACTTAAACTAAAGATGCACAACAGATATAACAAGAGGTTCAGTCTCAAGCTGAGACTTAGTCCTCTCAAATTTATATAAATTTGATCCACACCCTGGATCAGGGTTAACAAAAATTTACAAAACTTTCCAGGCCACACAGGGACCTCTACCACAGTTCTTCGTGGGAAACAAAACAAAGACCAGGCCACACAAGGACCTCTTCCACAGTTGACGTGGGTAAATAAGAGTTAAGAGTTTTGGAGTGAGGATTTTGATATCCTCCAGTTCAGTGGAGGAGACAGTTTGTGTGTAATATATAAAGAGTAAACCACACTCCTCGAAAGTAAATAAATAAATCACTTAGAGAAAACAGATAAGAGTTTAGAAGACTCTAGTGATTAGAAATGCAGCTCTAGACTCGTTGGATTCAGCAGTAATTCTTATGAGTCCTTATCTAGTTTTTCTATTGAAAAATAGAGTGTTGTAGTTCATCTTGTGTTCTACAGGAGTGAAAAAGGTCTCTTGATTCTTCGTGTGTTCTTCAGTGGTGTTGGATTTCACTCATGATATTTCTTTGAAAGTCTTGTAATCTCTTTCTTGCTCGGGATTGTTCTCCTTGTTCAGCACAGTGCTCTCGGGTGTATATAAGTTCTTCTTATTGTATCGTCACACTTGCACTCGCTACTCTACACGTGTACTGAATCTCAATCTTCCTTATATTCCACGAGTTCTAGCAGTATGAATGATTCCCTTTTCATAGGTACGAGATACGATTTTCTGACATGCAAACAACTATCATTAAATAAAATTAATTGCATTAAAAACATCAAATATTATTGTTAGAATTATTTAAATAATATTGAAATAAAAGGTTTAAGAAAAGGTGTCACAATGATTATGTAAATTGTGTCTTCTTCACGATATAGTCTTCACGGTATGTGGTTCACGGTATCTCCATGTCACGGTGTCTAGATCACGGTGTCTCGGTCACGGTATGTCTTTCACGGTGTCTGGGTCACTGTGAGTCTTTCACAGTGTCTGGGTCATGGTGAGTCCTTCACAGTGTCTGGGTCACAGTGAGTCATTCACGGTGTCTGGGTCACGTTGAGTCCTTCACAGTGTCTAGGTCACGGTGTCTCCATACTTAGACAAATATATGTATTTAGACTTAGACAGTAATATGCAGAATATTGATTAAGCTTAATCATTAGATAGTAAGAGAACTTTAATCATAAATATAAAGTCTTGATAATATATGTGAGATATGTGATCATGTATAAGACTTTTAAATAATCAAAGAGACTTTATATCATTAAAACATGATGTGTAGTTATTATTGAGACTTAAGAGCATTAGCAAGATGTAGTTTGAGATTAACTAATAGTAATAGGATTTTTGATCATTAAAACATGATTAAAACATGATGAGTCCAACAATCTCTCCCTTTTTTATGATCACAAATCATGTATAGATAAAATATAAAAGAAATGTATCATTAAAGAAACTAGCATAGTATAATAGCAAAAATTAGAGAATAATAGATTCGATAATAACATATCTCATTATAGAACCAATACTTGTAGTTTTTCTCCCCCGTTTATACTTGTAGTTGTTCTCCCCCTTTTGGGAGTATCAAAAAGTAGATAAAATTAAATGAAACACTTCATTTTTTATTAAAAAGGTTCAGAATAAAATATAAAAGAGAAACAAGAATAGGAAAGAACAAATTACATCCCATCAAAAAAGAAAACAGTCCCTAGACTCTTCAGGGATCCACCTTTTCCTTGCCTTTATCAGCAGCAGGAGCTGGTGCGAAAGTAGAAGAAGGTATAGATGTGGTAGATAAAGAGGGTAAGGGTATACCTTCAAAAACAGATGGATCCAAAGTAGTAATATTATAAGATCTAGGCTATGGTTGGTCAAGAATGACTGGCCGGATCTGAGAAAGAGCTTGGCTAACGGTCATGGTAGTTGAGGCTAAGGCAGGTAGACCAGGTCTAAGGGGTGCAGCAGCTGGAGCAACTACAGTAGTACTCTGCACATGAAGATACGGCTTCAAAAGATTGATGAAATCAGAAATGATTTCACCACCATATTTCATAGCCTTTTCAAAATCATCCTTATTCTCCATAAATTTGTCCAACAATCTGGTTAACTCTGTAAGCTTCTGAACTTGAGCTTTGAAAGCTTGAGTTACTCGAGGGATTCTCAAGTTTTCCACAAGATATCTAAAGTGATCTGTCATATCACTTTTAGAGAAAATCTGGGAGAGATAAAAATCTATTTTCTTGGTGATCTCCTGTTGAGCAGCATTGGCTATCTTAGAATGAATTCTAACCATGTCCAATGCTCGATCACTGTTCTTAACTACTTCTAACAAAGAAGACAGATCCAAGCCACTTAAGGCACTCTGAATTTCTTCCTTAATTATTGATCTCATTAGAGAATCATCCAAAGGAGGAACAGAAGGTTGTCATGAAGTAGGAGAAGCTTTTACTGCTATGGATAGAACTTTGATCTGTTTCAGAACTTTTTGCAGACATCCATTGTATTCATCTGTAAGATTATTCAAATTTTCCACAAGTTCTTTCATGCATTCCAGCATCTTGGTGTGTCTGGTTCCAATATTTTTACCAAAAGACAGTAGATATGGATAAACTTGACACACAATTTCCCTAGCAAGGGTGGAATCAGATGGCTCAGGAGAAGCAGCAATAGGTGCAGGGTCAGAAACAGGAGCAGGCTCTGATCTCAAAGACAATTCATTCTGAAAGTTTGCTACCATAATTTTTAGGTTTGAAATATCAGAACTCAGCAGCTTATTTTCTACTCTAACTTCTTGAATTTCTCGGATTATCCTTGGTTGAATATGCAATATAATATTTTCCAAGAGAATTGATTCATATTCTTGACTTAACTGAGTTACTGGATGAGGTTGAGTGGATAAAATCTTCTCAACTCTAGCTAACAGAGTCTCTCCAAAAAATTTCAGATCATCTTTAGTCACAAAAGAGTGTTTCTCGGGTAAGGGTGAAGGTAAAGGTAGAGGAGCAGGTTCTGGTTGCGGTTCAGAGTCATCTTCAGACTCAGATTCTGATTCAGATTGAGAATGGGGCTCTGGTTCTAGTTCTGGTTCTGGTTGAGCTACAGCCTTCAGTTGAAACACAGAAGATAGATCCATTCCAGTTATAGTCACTTGCTATGACTCATTCACATCATAAAATTTTGGGAAAACATAACGGGTGTACATAGTGTATGAGACAGTGGGTGGATAAGCTTTAGCAGATCCAGCTACTATCATCTCTTGGTTTTGAGGTTCCTCCCCCTCAAATTGTGCTTCCATTTCAGAGAATATAAGCTCAGCAACATGGTCAAGATCCACAGGATCATCTCTAATCTCTTCAGCAAACACTTTCCTTGCCAGCTGAAAGGCAATTTCCATCCTCTCTTCAGCAGAGGGAATATACTCAGGAACCAACTATTCCACTAATTGTGCTTCCAGATTGACTTCTTTCTCAACAGGGAGATCCTCTTCAATAGGATCTGTCTCTATGGTTGCTTTCTGTTCTACATCAGTAAAAACCAACTTTCTTGCATCCATAGGATGAGTTTCTGGATTGACATCCTCATTAGAAGCAGGAGCTTCCTCTTCTCTCAAACCAATAGAAACTTCCTCTCCTTGAGGTATTTTAGCAGGGATAACAGCAGGGACAGCAGTCCTTTGTTTCTCAATAAGAGCTATTTCCATTAGAGGTATTCCAGCTTCTTCTCTAGGTGACACTTCAGCTGCCACTTCCTCCTCTTCTTCTTCTGAATACTCAGCCACTTCATCTGGTTCCAAACCAGGATCAGCTAGATTTTTAGGCCTTTTTGGATAGGTAACAGGATTAAACTTTTTATACAGTTGATCATTATCCTCAACCCATTGCTTATTCCATGGGTTCCAACTAATTTTCATCCTTCTGATGACAGGCATGGATAAGAAGAAATCAAAGTCCTCTAGATTTTCTTCACTCAGTCCAATCATTCCTTTTGCAACTAGCATGGCTGAAATCATCCTTGAGTAAAACAAGGAGGTGGATTTGGAAGTGACTTTAATCAGCTCACAGATATGGTTAATAACATACTTGAAAAGATTTATCTTATGGACATTATTCAACAGGTGAATCAGGAACACATCCTGATACTTCATTACAGAAAAATCCCCTTTTCTTGGACTTATCAAATTCTGAACAAATTTTAATAGTAGTCTAGTTTCTCCATCTAGCTCTGCAGCAATTGCCCTTCTCTTGGTACCATTACCAGTTAGAATTTCCAAGTCATTTTCCAGATCGAAGATATCATATGATGGAGGAGGGTCTCTCTGGTAGTCTTCACAAACTCCTTCATGTGGAATTCTTAGGCATGCAGCCCACAGCCTCGAAGAGAAAGAACACATCTGTCCATTTATCCAGCTTGTCACCATAAAGTTTTCTCCAAACTCAAAGGAAAACTTCACATACTGATAGAATTGAGATACCGGCCTCAGGTAAATCGGTATATTTTGTCCAGAGAACCATTCAAGCCATCCTTGTTCTCTTAAAACTTTTAAAACTAATGACTTACTAGACAGTAGCCACTCAGGGCAAATCTCTTTTTCAGGTACAATAGTACGGATTAACAAGTTTGGATTCAAAGGTCCTTTGAGAGTTATCCTTGGTATTCTCTTCTGTTTCTTAGAGTGGTGCTTCTCATACGAGGGTGAAGATGGACGCTTCATCCTTGGCATCCACTGAAGGTTTGGGCGAGAAAGGAGAAGGTTTTCAAGAAAGGGAAGGTTCAGGAGAGAGTTCGGGTAAGGAATCGGATGAAACCCTTATGTTTTATCATTTGGGAATGTCAAACATCATAAAAACAAAAACGTGGGAAATAAAATAGTGGTGAAATAAAAATTACCGTGATACGGGTTAAAATAAGAATATAAATAAACTTCACGGTGAGATCGTGAGTAGGCATTACGGTGTGATGCAAACCAGTCATCACGGTGAGACAGTTTGTGGTCGTCACAATGAGACAGTGAGTTGACAGATCGTGAGCACAGGGTCTTAACGGTGAGACAGTGAGCATGATACAGTAACTGTAAAACAGTGAGTGTAAAACCGTAAAGTAAAATACAGTAAATTATTTAAACATTATGATCAGTAAAATATCTATTTATGATTAATCATACCAAGATCATGTATGATGTAGTCTAATATTTCAGAATTTAATGGTTTAGTGAATATGTCAGCAAGCTGATATTCAGTACCAATGAATTCCAAAGTGATATCACCTTTTTGAAAATGATCCCTCAAAAAGTGATGTCTTACATCAATATGTTTTGTCCTAGAATTAGAAACAGGAGTCTTAGAAATGTTAATAGCACTTTTGTTGTCACGATTTATTGGGACATGTCTGAATTGATATCCAAAGTCTAGTAATTTGTGTTTTATCCACAAAATTTGTGCACAACAACTGCCAGCAGCTATGTATTCATCTTTTACAATAGATAATGCAACAGAATTCTGTTTCTTACTACACCATGATACTAGTGACTTGGCTAAAAGGTGACATGTTCTAGAGGTGCTTTTTCTATCTAACTTACATCCAGAAAAATCAGTATCAGAATAACTAATTAATTCAAATGATTGTCCTTTATGATAGAACAGACCTAAATTGGGAGTATGCTTGAGGTATTTGAAAATCCTTTTTACAGCATTTAAATGTGACTCTTTAGGATTTGCTTGAAAACGAGCACACATACACACACTAAACATAATATCAGGACGACTAGCAGTCAGGTAGAGTAGACTTCTAATCATTCCTCTATAAGTGGTTTGATCAACAGATTTACCATCTTCATCAAGATCCAACTTACAGGTGGTACTCATAGGAGTATCACTACATTTTGTGCAATCCAGTCCAAAACGTTTTAAAAGATCTCTAGTATATTTACTTTGAGTTAAAACAATTCTATCATTATTTTGAAAGATTTTAAATCTAAGAAAGAATTTCATTTCACCCATTAAACTCATTTCAAATTCATTTTTCATCATTTTAGAAAAATCAGTACATAATGTACTTTTTGAAGATCCAAAAATAATATCATCTACATAAATTTGTACAATTAAAACATATTTAGAGATACGTTTTATAAAGAGAGTAGGATCATCTATACCTTTTATAAAACCTTTAGAAATTAGAAAAGTACTTAATCTATCATACCAATCTCTTGGAGCTTGCTTTAAACCATATAAATCTTTTGATAATTTGAAAATATGATTTGGAAAGTGAGGGTTTGAAAATATAGGTGGTTGTTCAACAAAAACATCCTCAATAATATATCCATTTAAGAATGCACTCTTGACATCAATTTGATATAGTTTGAAATTTAGATGTGCAGCATAAGCGAGTAAAATCCTAATAGCTTCTAATCTGGCTATTGAAGAAAAAGTCTCCTCATATTCAATTCCTTCTTCTTGACTGTGGCCTTGTGAAACTAGCCTAGCTTTGTTTCTAACTATGTTTCCATATTCATCTACTTTATTCCTAAACACCCATTTAGTGCCTATGGTGAAAGTTTCCTTAGGTCTTTCAACAAGATTCCAAACTTTATTTCTTTCAAATTGATTGAGTTCTTATTGCATGGAAATCACCCAAAATTAATCATTAATAGAATCATCAATGTTTTTAGGTTCAAGTTGTGACAAGAAGGCTTGATGTTCAACCTGATTTCTAAGAGAAGCTCTAGTTTGTGTCCCTCTATCAAGATTTCCTACAACAGCATCTAAAGGATGATTCTTTAGAATTCTAGTTGATCTAGTAAAGGTAGGGATAGAAATTTCAGGTTCTTCTCTAGGTTCAGGTTCATTAAGAGCAGATTCTGGAATTAGTCTAGAACTGGTTTTCTTTATAGTAGGTTCATTGATTTTATCATTAAGGTCCAGAACATATAAATCTTCTTCAAGATTTTTAAGAGAGGTTTTAGGCTCATGTGGATCAGTTTCATCAAACTTGATGTGAACAGATTCTTCCACACACTTGGTTCTCTTATTAAAGACTCTATAGGCTTTTCTAGTTAAAGAATAACCAAGAAAGATCCCTTCATCACTCTTAGAAGCAAATTTATCAAGATTATCTTTTGTATTAAGAATAAAAACTTTGCAGCCAAAGACTCTAAATTAACTAAATTTAGGTTTTATATTATTCCACAACTCATATGGGGTCTTCTTAAGAACTGGTCTAATTAAGACTCTATTAATTATATAACAAGCTGTATTGACAGCTTCAGCCCAAAAGTAAATAGGCAGGTCATACTCATTAAGCATAGTTCTTGCTATTTCTTGCAGGGTTCTATTTCTTCTTTCTAATACACCATTATTCTAAGGTGTCCTAGGAGCAGAAAAGATATGACTATAGCCATTGTGTGAGCAATAAGATTCAAAGTCTTTATTTTCAAACTCACGGCCATGATCACTTATTAGAGTTTTAATCTTAAGTCCACTAAGATTTTCTACAGACTTGGAGTATTTAACAAAATGAGAACAAGATTCACTTTTGTGAGCTAAGAAGTATACCCAAGTATATCTAGAAAATTCATCTACTAAGATATATACATAGTGCTTTCCATTTAAGATACAAACTCTAGATGATCCAAACAGATCCATGTGAACCAACTCGAGAGGTTGAGAAGTTGAG
This sequence comes from Viscum album, assembly GCA_963277665.1. Taxonomy (NCBI): domain Eukaryota; kingdom Viridiplantae; phylum Streptophyta; class Magnoliopsida; order Santalales; family Viscaceae; genus Viscum; species Viscum album. Next base: position 1,042,572,460 of record OY728165.1, read on the forward strand.
ACTTCTTTCTTTGATTTAAAAGAAACTTTATGTTTCTTTCCCTTTTGACAGGGATTACAAACTTTGTCATTTGGAAACTCAAGTTTAGGTAAGTCTCTAACTAATTTTTTCCTAGTTAGTTTCCTAAGTGAGTGTATATTTCAATTTCCTAATCTTCTATGCCATAACCAGGACTCTTTATGAAAAGCATTTAGGCAAGTAACATTTTTCTTAGCTAAGGAATTTAAATCAACAGCATAAACATTTTCATTTCTTAAAGTAGAAAATACTAAAACATTTTTAGAGTTAAAAACATTAAAAGAATCATTTTCAAACTTGAAATTAAAACCATCATCACACAATTGAGAAATACTTAACAGATTATATTTCAGTCCATCAACAAATAAAACTTTGGAAATTAAAACTGAATCAGTGTTACCAATTTATCCTAGGCCGATGATCTTTCCTTTAGAATTATCACCAAAGGTGACATAGCCTTTGTCAACATTTATTAAAATCTTGAAGCATGAGTAATCTCCAGACACATGTCTTGAACATCCACTGTCCAAATACCATGTCTTCTTGTGGGAACTCTTCAAGAAGGTTTCCTACAAACCAGTTTTAGATAGGAAATGATTTTGGTACCCAGATCTTCTTGGGTCCAGACATGTTAGCAATCAAAGATTTTGGTACCCAAATTTTTCTTATGGGACTCATATAATTTACATAATAAAAATATTTTGAGAGATAAACTTTATTTGACCTATAACCATATGAATAACTGGTTGAAGCATATGAATTTCTAGAACTAGAACTACCAGTATTCTGTCCATATTTAGGAAAAAATATATTCTTAGTAATCTGTCTCTATCCAGGTTTTTAGCCTATTTCAGTAGTGTATTTTGGTGCTACTTTCTTTCCAAGCATTTGAGTTAGTGTATCCTTTCCATTTGTAAACTTCTCTAAGTCTTTTCTAAGTTGCTCATTTGACATTTTTAGTTCAGTGTTTTCCTTTAATAGTTGAGCATTCTTCTCTTTTTCAATAGTAAGTTCAATTTTATCAGTATTAGTGAGAGCATGCTGCTTCTTTAATGATTTATATTTGTCCTTAATTTCATTGCATGTCTCCTACAACATATTACAGTATTCAAATAATTCCTCACTAGTCATGTTTTCAGAATCAGAATCAGAGTCTGCATCATCTTTAGAATAATAGGAATTTAAAACAGGAGTATCTAAGGTTACCTCGGATGTGTTTGTCATAAAACACATGTTGGCACGTTTCTTCTCAGAATCAGACATTTCAGATTCACTTGTGTTATATTCTGAAGCACTTCAGGTAGCCTTCATATCTTTCTTGTACTTACTGTCTTTGAAATCATATTTCTTCTTGAATTTTAACTTTGGGCAGTCTGCTTTAATGTGTCCTTTCCTTTTGCAATCGTAGCAAACAACTTCATCACTTTTATCCGGCTTTTTCCAGTCCTTCTTCCAATGTCCCTTATTGTCATACTTTCCTTTGTAATTTGATTTTTTGAAAAATTTCTTCTTCCTATAAAATTTCTTAAACCTTCTGGCTATTTGAGCCATTTCAGCATCACTATCAGAGTCTGAACATTCACTTGTTGAATTCTCTGTTTGTATTTGATCTCTTTCTTTGTCCTTGTTCTTTGAAGCAGTAGTCTTGAAAGCCACTAATTTTATTTTTGGTTCATCCTCTTACTCTTTATTCACCTTGAGTTCTTCCTCATACATCATGAGCTTACCAATAAGTTCTTTGACAGGCAGAGCTCCAATGTCACATGATTCTCTGATTGAAACAGATGTGCCTCTCCATCGGTCTGGTAGACATCTCAAGATTCTCATGATTTGTTCCTTTTCTGGAACAGGTTTACCAAGTGAATTCATTGTATTAACTATCTCATTGAACCTGAGATACATATCAGAAATGGGTTCATCAATTTTCATTTTAAAATTATCATATTTAGCAGTATAAGTATTTAATCTCATTTCTTTAACATTGGTTGTTCCTTCATGAGAAACACCCAAAGTATCCCATATTTCAAAAGCAATTTTACAGGCAGAAATTATTGTAAAATTCCTCATCTCCTAGAGCACAGTATAGGGCATTCATAGCTTTACAATTGTTATGGTAAGCAGTCTTTGTAGGTTCATCCCAAGCTGTTCTTTCGGTTTCTAGAATTTTATATTGAGACTCTATAGTAGTCCAGATATCAAAACCCATGCTTTCTAAATGAATTTTCATTTTCAGTTTCCACTGAGCATAGTTTGTACCGTTTAAGAAAGGTGTCCTGTTAGTAGCAGCACCCTCTAGTCTATTATCTATAACTAGATTTTAGAAAGTAAATTTAAAGAGATAAAAATTTAGAACTAACAGAAATTTAAGATCTTTAAAGATGTAACTAAAATCACAGTTGAAAAACAGAGTATTTCAAAAATCCTTAAACAAAAACTAATCCTCTGATACCAAATGTTGGTCAGAGTGGATACTCAAGAGGGGGGTGAATTGAGTTCCAATAAAAATTTCTATTAAAATATTGTCTATTTAAAATCCCCCAATTTATATAACAAGTTAAACTGTAGTGAATTTATATAGATTGTAAATGTTCACTTAGCTTCTCAAATATTGATTAGGTCTTAGTTAATTTAACCACAAGATTAAACTAACTTTTGAAACCAACCTACTGATTTACAATAAGTGTAAACACTTGCTAATTTAACTATCAAAGTAGCTTCAAAATAGATTTTTATTTCAAAGTAATAACAACGGAATATAAAAGATATATGTAGTATACTTTAAAATTAAACTAAATATACACAGCAGATATAACAAGAGGTTCAGTCTCAAGCTGAGACTTAGTCCTCTCAAATTTATATAAATTTGATCCACACCCTGGATCGGGGTTAACAACAGTTTACAAAACTGTCCAGGACACACAGGGACCTCTACCACAGTTCTTCATGGGAAACAAAACAAAGACCAGGCCACATAAAGACCTCTTCCATAGTTGATGTGGGTAAACAAGAGTTAAGAGTTTTGGAGTGAGGTTTTTGATATCCTCTAGTTTAGTGCAGGAGACAGTGTGTGTGTAAGATATACAGAGTACACCACACTCCTCGAAAGTAAATAAATATATCACTTAGAGAAACAAGATAAGATTTTATAAGACTCTAGTGATTAGAAATGCAGCTCTGGACTCGTTGGATTCAGCAGGAATGCTTCTGAGTCCTCTATTTTTTCTGTTGAAAAACAGAGTGTCGTAGTTCAGCTTGTGTTCTACAGGAGTGAAAAAGGTCTCTTGATTCGCCGTGTGTTCTTCAGTGGTGTTGGATTTCACTCATGAGATTTCTTTTAAAGTCTTTCAATCTATTTCTTGCTTGGGATTGTTATCCTTGTTCAGCATAGTGCTCCTGGGTGTATGTAAGTTCTTCTTGTTGTATCGTCACACTTGCACTCGCTACTCTGCACATGTACTGCATCCCAATCTTCCTTATATTCCATGAGTTCTGGCAGTAGGAATGATTCCCTTTTCATAGGTACGTGATATGGTTTCCTGACATGCCAACAACTATCATTAAATAACATTAATTACATTAAAAACATCAAATATGACCATTAGCATTATTTAAATAATATTGACAGAAAAGGTTTAAGAAATGGTGTCACAGTGATTATGTAAATGGTGTCTTCTTCACGGTATAGTATTCACAGTATGTGGTTCACGGTATCTCCATGTCACGGTGTCTAGCTCATGGTGTCTCAGTCATGGTCTTTCTTTCACGATGTTTGGGTCACGGTGAGTCCTTCACGGTGTCTGGGTCACGGTGTCTGGGTCACGGTGAGTCCTTCACGGTGTATGGGTCACGGTGAGTCCTTCACAGTGTCTGGGTCATGGTGAGTCCTTCACGGTGTCTGGGTCACGGTGTCTCCATACTTAGACAAATATCTGTATTTATACTTAGACAGTAATATACAGAATATGGATTAAGCTTAATCATTAGAGAGTAAGAGAACCTGAATCATAAATATAAAGGCTTGATAATATATGTGAGATATGTGATCATGCATAAGACTTGTAAATAATCAAAAAGACTTTCTATCATTAAAACATGATTTGTAGTTATTATTGAGGCTGAAGAGCATTAGCAAGATGTAGTTTGAGATTAACTAACAGTAATAGGATTTTTGATCATTAAAACATGATTAATACATGAGGAGTCCAACAAGTAGCATCAATGGAGGGATAACCCACTTATGGGTTGATCCAATGGAGTAGCAAGGGGATGGATTGGATGTTATTTATCACCCCATTAATGTATAATCACTTCTTTAATTGAGATTTTTATTTGATGGTTTTTAAACTCCATCGTCCTTGTTGAATTTAAGGCCACACACTTCAAGTGCTAATACAAACCTTTACCTTGAAGTGCTAAAAACTTTGATCCTTCAAGTGTATAGGTGATTAGTATTAAAGGGTGTAGGCATTAAACCAGTAAGTGATGATGTTGTTTTATCTTCTTAAATGAACTCATCTCAAATATAAGAAATTGAAATCATTGAAAAGGAAATGCGTCCAATCCACCCCAAGTGATAACCTGGGATCAACTCACTCTTTTAAATTGAATTAACTTAAGTATCTTAGAGTTCATTTAAAACCCATATAAAAGCATCCCAAAGTTGGCCACTTCATATCCAAAAACAATCCATAGAATGTACGTGTTTGTAGGTAACTTCTTAGGTCTCTCAGGATTCGATAACCCAAGCTAAACTACAAGGACCGTTCTACCTTCATCTCTTGGGTAAATTTGAGCGTGAATCAATAATGTTCCATTTTTTGTGCCTTATAGAAATATAGATGGATCCATGAAAAATCCAGGGCATTAGAATCTAATGTTTAATATAGTGACCTAGTCTTGACATCTATTAACATTATATAACATTTTTGGAATACAAAAAACATTACACAAATAGATGCATGAAGATCATACTAGTCTAGTCCCTTTGGAAACATGGAAACATAAACACTATTATATAGGTGAGGTGCATTATCTCCCACTAGGTTCTTCAATAATGAGACCCTTCTTATACACATCAAACATAATACCTATCTTTATAACTTGGGGGAAAGGAAACATAAAAAGGGGTGATCTCATATTCTCAGTAAGGGTAAACAAGGGAGACATTTAAGCATAATGATTAGCATAAGGGTATGAGAACATGATCAAGAAAATATAATATCATACCCATCATATAAAAGATCATAAACATGAATCTTGGCATAAATATTGGATGTTCATAAGACATGAATCATAATAAAATAAATAACATAATCTATAAAATCATAACATAGTAATAAAACATGGAATTGTGGAAAGCACATAAGCATATAATATGATTTCCATCATAGCCAAGACATTTCTAAGAATACCATCTTGGTATTATAGATTCACTCCCCATACTATCTTGGTAGTCATGGTTCACTCACATATCCATCTTAGTAGCATGAGTCCCCTCCTCATACCATCTTGGTAGTCATGGTTCACTCCCATGGACATATTAGTAGTCAGGGTTCAATCCAAAGACTATCTTAGTCCATATCATGAGATTTATATCTTTACCAAATTAATTGGAGGGAGATATGGGTTTCACCAATCTCATAATGAAATCATAAATATAGGTTTCAAAAAATCATATGCATTCATATCATAACCCATGAAATGAAATGGGTATCATAAACATGTAATCATATCATAGCATGTGGAAAAAGATATAAGTTTCATAATCATTGTATCAAAATCATAACCTATTAAAAGAAGTGGGTTTAAAAATAATATAACCTGTCAAATAGAAATGGGTTTAATCAACATCATTTCATCAAAACATAATCCATTCAGAGAAATAATATGAATCGAATCATTAAATAATTACCACAAAAAACGCATGAGTAACACCAATGGATGTTGTCATATATGGGAAATAATTTTTAAAGATCATTAAAAAACATTTCTTGAGGAAAATATCCTTTATTTATTTAAAAATTCTTTTTAAAATATACAACCTTTTGAAAATTTTTTTCTATTAAAATATCATTGAAAACATATAAATTAAGCTTTGAAAACAATAGAATGATTTTGAAATCCTTTTCCTTTAAAAATGGGCTACAAATATCTTTTGAAAATATTTTTTTAAAAAATTTTTGAAAACAGTGTTTTTCAAATACAATAGATTTACAAACATATAGAGAGATAGTTAGTTTTTATTTAAAAACATTATTATAAGCACTAAATAGTAGAAAATAGTAATAATACCTGGATATATCTTGAATAAACAAAGTAGAATGAAACTCATGAATGTTATTGAGATATGGATCATAATTTTTCATCAAAGGAAGCAGAAACACAAAAAATCTTGAAAATCTATGAGATTGTTTCAATAAACTCTTATAAATTGGTAACTTGGGATCATATTCTTTATTTAAGAGGGTAAAATTAAATGAATCTTAAAATATCATGGAAATAATTAAATTGATGATATAACATGAAAAATTGAAATATATAAACCTTGAAAAAGAGTTTAGGTGCATAAAAAACATGAGTGTCAAATAATGTAAATTGAGACAAAAAAATTACTGATTTTGTAACTTTTAAAATGAAGACCCCATGAAAGAAAGGCCATAACAAGGATATATGAATACCTATAAATTTATGTATAAGAAACATAGAATATAACCAATGGATGTACATACACCACACAAAAGGAAGGAGTGTTGTACATAGCATGTATCTCATGGAAATAAAAAAGTGAGATTAAATCCCCTTACCTTGTGTCTTTTCTTTCATCATACTCATTCAAACCACCTACATAATAAATATAAATTTATTATACATATTTTACATAACCATATTTTTATATATAATACCATATATGGTTTGATTATGAGCTTATATAATGATTCCAAAATCTAAAACATGATATAAATATCATATATATTGAGTATATGTGTATTATAATAATCTATAGAATATAGAAGTATGAAATGGAATACACCGTTCATGGAGGCAGTAAGTCATACGTATGTATGAAGGCTATTTCTGTTTTTATTTTCATATTGAATGAAAGGAGGTAAATTAAATATATATATATATATATCATTAATCCTATAGAATTATTATAGCATATATATCATATGAGTTTACTAAACCCATAATTAATACATTCTATATTATGGAGGAATGAATCACATCTCTTTGAGGGGGTGGTTGTCTACACTTCCTCAAACAAAATTATCATATTAACTCCAAACGGAAAGTAAAAAAGTTATGGGTTGTAAAAGGAATAATGAATATTAAATATGTAATAAATATAATATATTCTATATATATAGAGAGTTTCCATCATAATTTCAATTGTGAAAGGTGGTAAGGAAAATTTAATAATCATCGTTTAGTGAGGTGGAAGTTCATCGTACACATAAATAGTATGTATGTTACCCATTAGATTGATGTATGTGTAAGTGTAGTTAAAACCATTATCAGAAAAAATATCCTGGTACATTTAAGATATTGGTGTTTTTATAATATCATGGAAAAATAAATTAGAGGGGGAGGTGAAATAAAATAAAAGAAAGGACTTGAGAGAAGATGTTACCTCTTAATCAGGTAACTATATTTGGTTTGTGCCAAAAGGCTTCCTTGGATAGATTTATGACCAAGGGGAGGATTATAGGAGTAATGGAGGGATGTTGGGAGATTATTTTAGTAGATATTGGGAGAGTAAAAAGGCTTGAGTAGTGTGAGTAATTGGGAGGAAAAGGATCCCTTTTATAGTAGAGGAGGAGTGGCACTCTTGTAAATTTTTGAAGAGAGAATTCCACCCACGTTTTTCATGTTACAAGTGGATAAAATAATGTTTTGTAGTCTATAAAAGTGAGTATATGGTCTAAATATGGCCAAATAATGGGTTTTGGACAAGTTTATAGGCCATTTTGGGTCTTAAGTTTATATTTTAGTTCTCAATTAAGCTTAATTTTACCTTAATCTATGTACTTAATTTTAATTACATTCATAAATATAGTTTGTAAGAAACTAAGTTGACCTTATTAAACAATATAAATTATTCTAATTCCAAATATGGAATCCATTTTTCCAAATTCCAAACATATACGTGGCACAAATTAATTTAAAATTAGTCTCATAGTTGGGTCGACAATGGAGGTTTTTAAAGTAAAAATGATCAAAAGTTTGCTATATTTTTATATCCAATTTCAATGTGAAATTGTTTCCAATTACCAAAATTGGACTAATTGATAAAAATATTATTTAATTAAACTTTAAAACCATTTTAAAATATAATATAACCTTATAAATAAATTAGATGAAAAAGTAGTTTTGAATTAAAATCCAGTATTTTTCACTATCGTCCAAAAATGGTGTTTCTCGGAAAAATCCCAAAAAATCACCCTAAGATAATTTCAACATTATAAATTATAAAATTAAGTTTATTTTATAAAATTAAATTTATAAATGTGTCTAAAATTAATTTTATTATTTTTCCTAGATGGACATTAAAAATAGTTTATTCAAGAAAATAGTATTTTTAAACATATAAGGAATTTGCCAAAAAAATAAATCTTTCACTATGAAAATGTTTTATTTATATAAACAATTATAAAAAATATTATAAAATTAGTTATTATTGTTCTTATTACTAGGTTTAAATATTTTTATAATTATCTCATTTAAATAATTATAACAACAAAATGATGTTTCGTAGAAACATCAGTGTTTCATGTAACACATGCCAAGTCGATGTTGCATGTAACATATGTCGAGTCAATGTTCAATGTAACATAGACTGAGTTGATTTCATGTAACATACACTTAGTTGGTTCCATGTAACATATTCCAAGTCATTTATGTGTTACATTAATGTTTGAATTAGTTTATTTGAATACATAAATGAAAATTTAATTAATTAAAAAAAAAGTCTATAAAAACTTGCGGTGTTACATTCTACCCCCTTAAAATTAATTTCTCCCTTTAAATTCATCACTTCAATAAAAAAAATAAGGATACTTTTACTTCTTCCTACCCTCAATTTCCCATGTATCATTCTCTAACTGGTGATTCCTCCAAAAAAAACAATGAGCAGGTGAGTGGACTTGTATCATTGAACATTCTTTGTATGATCCAGAATCTCAACATGTTGCTCCTCATAAGAAAGATCATGCTCTAACGGTATGAACTCCGAGTTCAGTACATGTGAAGATTCAGGTATGTAATTCCTCATGAGAGATACAAGAAACACATCATGGACTTGAGAGAGATTTTGAGGAAGTTATAAGCGATAAGATATCATCGCAATACGATCAAGAATCTAAAAGGGGATGATATACCTAGGGCTTGGTTTCCCTTTCATCCCAAATCTCATAACCTTCTTCCAGGGTGAGATTTATAGAAACACATTTTCACCAACTTCAAATTACAGATCTCACTAATGGTTATTAGTATAATTTTTCTATCGACTTTGATCTGCTTTGATATGTTGTTGAATGGTTCTAACCTTCTCGACCATTTCCTCAACAATCGCATGTCCCAATAGCTTTATTTCTTTAAATGTATCCCAGCACATTGTACCACTACATGTCTTCCCATAGAGGGATTCAAATGGCGTCATCTGAATGGTTGAGTGAAATATTTTATTTTATGAAAACATAACTAGAGGAAGGTATTGATCCAAACCACCTTTGAAATCCAAAGAACAAGATCTCAACATATCCTTTAGGGTTTGAATTTTTCATTCAAACTAACCATCTGTCTGAGGATGATAAGCAGTACTGAAACTCAATTCTGTATCAAGTGCTTAATAAATACTTCACCCAAACTTTTAAGTAAAACTTGGATCCCGATCTAATACAATGTAATATGGTACTCCATGCAACCTTACCACTTCCTTAATGTATATCCTGGAAATTTAATCCAAAGATAAGTCTTCTTTGATAGTGATGATGTGTGCTGGATTATTAAGGTCAATGACTACCACCCATATAGCATTAAACCCTTTAAAGTTTTTGGGTAGTTCAATGAAAAAATACATAGTGATATTCATCCATTTCCATTCTGGTATGGGTAATGGTTTCAACATCTCTTTATACTTTTTTCATTTAGATTTAACTTGTTGGCATACCAAGCACCAAGATACAAACTCTGTGATATCTCTCTTCATTCCATCCCACCATAATTATTCCTTCAAGTCCATATAAAACTTTTTACTATCAGGATAAATAGATAATGAAGAACTATGATCTTCCTATAACAGAACCTACTTAAAATCTTTTTTGGAATGAAGACATACACGGTTCTAAAACCTTATCATTCCATCATACTCAAGGTTAAACTCAATAACATTCCTGACATTCTTTTTCAGCTCTTCATCTTCCTTCTGCACCTCCTTAATATTCACTTAGAGAGATGGTTGAACATTCATTTGATAAAGATATGATTTTACCCTACCTTTAGGATTTCTATCTCTATACTTTTCAAATATAGAAATATTGGATTATTTGTGATCATAATCATGGATAATATATCATTATCCTTTATACTCAAAGCATAGGCCACCTTGTTCACCTTCCCAGGGTAGTAATGTATTGAGAAGTCATAATCCTTTATCAGTTCCAACCATATTAACTGAATCGTGTTCAAATCCTTCGATGTGAATATATATCTTAGACTTTTATGATAGGTATATATATCACACTTTTTCCATAAAGATAATGCCTCCATATAATTAATGAAAAATTTACCAATGGTAACTCCAAATCACGAGTTGGGTAATTTTTCTCATGAATATTTCACTATCATGATGCATAAGCAATAACCATGTTATTCTATATAAGAATGAATCCCAATCCCTTATTGGATGCATCACTAAATATTACAAATCCTTCTCCACTATAGGGTAATTTAAGAACATGTTCACTTACTAAACTTCTCTTCAGTTCCTTGAAAATTTCCTCACATTCATCTGTCCAGAGGAGAAAGATGCCCTTCAGAGTTAACTTGGTCAGAGGATTATATAGTTGTGAGAAATTCTCCACAAACCTTCGATAATATACAGTTAAACCAAGAAATATATGGATATCAATCATTTTGGTTGGTCAAAGCCAGCATTTAATAGCCTATGTCTTTGATATATCTATCGATATACTATCTCTTGAGATTATGTGACCCAAAAATGAAACCTTTTGCTTCCAAAATTCACACATTGTAAATTTTTCATATATCTCCTCATTCCTTTTGGGTTTTAGTACAATTGTCATGTGACCTTAATTCTCTTATTTTATCTTTTAATATATAATAATATCATCTATAAAGACTACCACAAACTGATCGAGATAATCTCTAAAGACTCTATCGATTAAATCCATGAAGATGGCATGGGAATTAGTAAAAACAAAAGGCATCACTATATATTCATAGTGTACATACCTTGTACATAATTTTTTATTGGGTATATCATCTTTCTTGACCCCTCAATTAATGATATCCAAAATTATGTTCAATCTTGTAAAAGTATTGAAATTTGCACAGTTGATCAAACAAGTCGTCAATATGGGGAAGAGGATACATGTTATTGATTGTGATCTTGTTCAACTCCCGATAATAAATACAGAGTCTCATTGATCCATATTTATTTTTCACAAAAGGAATTGATGCACCCCAAGGTTACACACTTGGCCGAATTAATCCCTTATCAATTTTTTCTTGGATTGTCTTCTTCAATTCATGCAACTCAATTGGTTCCATTCTATAAGGATTCTTTTAAATTGGTATGGAACTATGTATTAGTTCTATATAGAACTAAAATTTGAGTTTTTGTGGAAGACCATACAACTATTCTAGAAATACGTCCTCAAATTCTTGTACAATAGACATATCATTGATGTTTATTCTCTCGCCATAAATTTGAGATAAACAACCCTTTTGAATGGGAATTACAACCCATACACTGGATGTAATATCCACAGGAATTTTAAACTTATCATCACATGGATTAATGATCATATGAGGGTTTGAAATATCAAAAGTAATATCCCTTCCTAGAAAATTAATGTGGTATTTATGTAAAGAAATACAATCCATGGATAAGATGACATTAGATTCAACCAAAGGAATAATGACAAGATTTGCATGCAGTATATTACCACAAACATAAATTGGAGAGGAATCACAGACTTGAGATGAAATCATTGTACCATTAGGGGTTTTCATAGCTAATTCCACATCTAATTGTTTTGGTGGAATCTTAACACCCTTATAAAATTCTTTAGATATGAAAGAATGGGTAGATCTAGAATCAAATATGACATTAGTAGTTCTAGAGTTGGTGGTAGGTGTACCTTTCATCAAGTATTTATCACAACCCTCATCATAAATAATGATTGCATGATATTTACCCTTGTACCTTAGCTTAATATGTTATTTACATTGATCATCATCATTATCCCTTGGGTTTGGGAATTCATTAGCATAATTTATGTTCTCCTCGCACTTGTAGTACTGAATCATGGGAGGTGCATTCTGTGATACTTTTTTCCCATTCTCAATGTTAGCTAACTTATTCCCATCACTTATACAATCAAATTCGTGATGGACTTCCCCTCCATGCTTAAAACATTTATTAGACCCCTTAAGTAAATATCCTACATGCTTCTTCTCACACTTAGAGCATAGAGGTAATCTCTTCTTCCTCTATTCATGGTTTTTAGTTTTTACATTAAACTCCATATGCCTCTTATTATCAAAACTAAGAGATAGATACGTGAATCAATCCTCCATTTCAACCTTGATTTCACAACATAAAATATCCTTGTATCTACTAAAGTCTCTTATGGAAAATTCCCTTATGAGACTTGGATTTAATTCACTAAAAAACCTATAAACTTTACTTTTAGGTTGGAAGATAATTCATGAAGAGTACCTTGAAAATATTGTGAAATTAGACTCGTATGTACCAATAGATTCATCATCCATTTGCTTCAACACATGGAACTATTTCTCCAAATTTTTATGAAGAATCCACGGAATGTACTTATTGAAAAATAAGTTCTTGAACACTTCCTAATTCATGGATTAAATCTCATCTTGTTGCTTTATATTCTTGATTAGATTCCACCACTGGTTTGTTTCTCATTCTAACTGATGAAGGTCTTCCAAGTGCGTCTGTTCGGTGGATAAAAGATGGCTACCACCTCGGGTCAAGTGTGGAAAAGTCCAAGTTCCTCAAGCTTTCCACCACCCTAGGCCTACCATAATAAAGTGGGATTCTTTGTACTATTGGAGGCTCGAACCAAGGCTTCCAAAATTCCAATTTAAGGCGGTGTTGGTGGAGGAGTTTATCATCTGTGCTTTGTTCAATTGTAATGTCATGCTACGATTTTTTTGTCTCAAGTTTGTCTTTCACATGTAAGTTGTTCAATTCACATTAGTTTCTTAATAAAATATCTTATTTTCCTCTTATTATTTTGTTATTTATATCACTTTGATATCGTTGGTTCATGGTGTGAATTTATTCACACCAAAACTTGTGAAATTATTCACACAATGGTGGAGTGATCATTTTCTTTTCATTGTTTTTTTTTACTTCTCCATTTCCTCCTTCATTGGTCTACTTCCCGCTTCCATTGAAATAGTAGTGTTGGTTGGAGAGGATACTCAAGAGGGGGGGTGAATTGAGTTCCAATAAAAATTTCTGTTAAAATATTTTCTATTTAAAATCCCCCAATTTATATAACAAGTTAAACTATTGTGAATTTATACAGATTGTAAATGTTCACTTAGCTTCTCAAATATTGATTAGGTCTCAGTTAATTTAACCACAAGATTAAACTAACTTTTGAAACCAACCTACTAATTTATAATAAGTATAAACACTTGCTAATTTAACTATCAAAGTAGCTTAAAAATAGATTTGTATTTCAAAGTAATAGCAGTGGAATATAAAAGATATATGTAGTATACTTTAAACTTAAACTAAAGATGCACCACAGATATAACAAGAGGTTTAGTCTCAATATGAGACTTAGTCCTCTCAAATTTATATAAATTTTATCCACACCCTGGATCAGGGTTAACAAAAATTTACAAAACTGTCCAGGACACACAGGGACCTCTACCACAGTTCTTCGTGGGAAACAAAACAAAGACCAGGCCACACAAGGACCTCTTCCACAGTTGACGTGGGTAAACAAGAGTTAAGAGTTTTGGAGTGAGGATTTTGATATCCTCCAGTTCAGTGGAGGAGACAGTTTGTGTGTAAGATATACAGAGTAAACCACACTCCTCGAAAGTAAATGAATAAATCACTTAGAGAAAACAGATAAGAGTTTAGAAGACTCTAGTGATTAGAAATGCAGCTCTAGACTCGTTGGATTCAGTAGGAATGCTTCTGAGTCCTTCTCTAGTTTTTCTATTGAAAAATAGAGTGTCGTAGTTCATCTTGTGTTCTACAGGAGTGAAAAAGGTCTCTTGATTCGTCGTGTGTTCTTCAGTGGTGTTGGATTTCACTCATGATATTTCTTTGAAAGTCTTGTAATCTCTTTCTTGCTCGGGATTGTTCTCCTTGTTCAGCACAGTGCTCTCGGGTGTATGTAAGTTCTTCTTATTGTATCGTCACACTTGCACTCGCTACTCTGCATGTGTACTACATATCAATCTTCCTTATATTCCATGAGTTCAAGCAGTATGAATGATTCCCTTTTCATAGGTACGAGATATGGTTTTCTGACTTGCAAACAACTATCATTAAATAACATTAATTGCATTAAAAACATCAAATATTATTGTTATCATTATTTAAATAATATTGACATAAAAGGTTTAAGAAAAGGTGTCACAGTGATTATGTAAATTATGTCTTCTTCACGATATAGTCTTCACGGTATGTGGTTCACGGTATCTCCATGTCACGGTGTCTAGATCACGATGTCTCGGTCACGGTATGTCTTTCACGGTGTCTGGGTCACTGTGAGTCCTTCACGGTGTCTGGGTCATGGTGAGTCCTTCACAGTGTCTGGGTCATAGTGAGTCATTCACGGTGTCTGGGTCACGTTGAGTCCTTCATAGTGTCTAGGTCACGGTGTCTCCATACTTAGACAAATATATGTATTTAGACTTAGACAGTAATATGCAGAATATTGATTAAGCTTAATCATTAGAGAGTAAGAGAACTTTAATCATAAATATAAAGTCTTGATAATATATGTGAGATATGTGATCATGTATAAGACTCTTAAATAATCAAAAAGACTTTCTATCATTAAAACATGATGTGTAGTTATTATTGAGACTTAAGATCATTAGAAAGATGTTGTTTGAGATTAACTAATAGTAATAGGATTTGTGATCATTAAAACATGATTAAAACATGATGAGTCCAACAATCTCTCCCTTTTTTATGATCACAAATCATGTATAGATAAAATATAAAATAAATGTATCATTAAAGAAACTAGCATAGTAAAATAGCAAAAATTAGAGAATAATAGATTCGATAATAACATATCTCATTATAGAACCAATACTTGTAGTTTTTCTCCCCCGTTTATACTTGTAGTTGTTCTCCCCCTTTTGGGAGTATCAAAAAGTAGATAAAATTAAATTAAACACTTCATTTTTTATTAAAAAGGTTTAGAATAAAATATAAAAGATAAATAAGAATAGGAAAGAACAAATGACATCCCATCAAAAAAGAAAACAGTCCCTGGACTCTTCAGGGATCCACCTTTTCCTTGCCTTTATCAGCAGCAGGAGCTGGTACGAAAGTAGAAGAAGGCATAGATGTGGTAGATAAAGAGGGTAAGGGTATACCTTCAAAAACAGATGGATCCAAAGTAGGAATAGTATAAGATCTAGGCTATGGTTGGTCAAGAATGACTGGCCGGATCTGAGAAAGAGCTTGGCTGACGGTCATGGTAGTTGAGGCTAAGGCAGGTAGACCAGGTCTAAGGGGTGCAGCAGCTGGAGCAACTATAGCAGTACTCTGCACATGAAGATACGGCTTCAAAAGATTGATGAAATCAGTAATGATTTCACCACCATATTTCATAGCCTTTTCAAAATCATCCTTATTCTCCATAAATTTGTCCAACAATCTGGTGAACTCTGTAAGCTTCTGAACTTAAGCTTTGAAAGCTTGAGTCACTGGAGGGATTTTCAAGTTTTCCACAAGATATCTAAAGTGATCTGTCATATCACTTTTAGAGAAAATCTGGGAGAGATAAAAATCTATTTTCTTGGTGATCTCCTGTTGAGCATCATTGGCTATCTTAGAATGAATTATAACCATGTCCAATACTCGATCAGTGTTCTTAACTACTTCTAACAAAGAAGACAGATCCAAGACACTTAAGGCACTCTGAATTTCTTCCTTAATTATTGATCTCATTAGAGAATCATCCAAAGGAGGAACAGAAGGTTGTCATGAAGTAGGAGAAGCTTTTACTGCTATGGATAGAACTTTGATCTGTTTCAGAACTTTTTTCAGACATCTAGTGTATTCATCTGTAAGCTTATTCAAATTTTCCACAAGTTCTTTCATGCATTCCAGCATCTTGGTGTGTCTGGTTCCAATATTTTCACCAAAATACAGTAGATATGGATAAACTTGAGACACAATTTCCCTAGCAAGGGTGGAATCAGATGGCTCAGGATAAGCAGCAATAGGTGCAGGGTCAGAAACAGGAGCAGGCTCTGATCTCAAAGACAATTCATTATGCAAGTTTGCTACCATACTTTTTAGGTTTGAAATATCAGCACTCAGCAGCTTATTTTCTACTCTAACTTCTTAAATTTCTCGGATCATCCTTGGTTGAATATGCAATATAATATTTTCCAAGAGAATTGATGCATCTTCTTGACTTAACTGAGTTACTGGACGAGGTTGAGTGGATAAAATCTTCTCAACTCCAGCTAACAGAGTCTCTCCAAAAAATTTCAGATCTTCTTTAGTCACAAAAGAGTGTTTCTCGGGTAAGGGTGAAGGTAAAGGTGGAGGAGCAGGTTCTGGTTGCGGTTCAGAGTCATCTTCAGACTCAGATTCTGATTCAGATTGAGAATGGGGCTCTGGTTCTGGTTCTGGTTCTGGTTGAGCTACAACCTTCAGTTGAAACACAGAAGAGAGATCCATTCCAGTTATAGTCACTTGCTATGACTCATTCACATCATAAAATCTTGGGAAAACATAATGGGTGTACACAGAGTATGAGACAGTGGGTGGATAAGCTTTAGCAGATCCAGCTACTATCATCTCATGGATTTGAGGTTCCTCCCCCCCAAATTGTGCTACCATTTCAGAGAATATAAGCTCAGAAACATGGTCAAGATCCACAGGATCATCTCTAATATCTTCAGCAAACTCTTGCCTTGCTAGCTGAAAGGCAATTTCCATCCTCTCTTCAGCAGAGGGAATATACTCAGGAACCAACTGTTCCACTAATTGTGCTTCCAGATTGACTTCTTTATCAACAGGGAGATCCTCTTCAATAGGATCTGTCTCTATGGTTTCTTTCTTTTCTACATCAGTAAAAACCAACTTTCTTGCATCCATAGGATGAGTTTCTGGATTGACATCCTCATTAGAAGCAGGAGCTTCCTCTTCTCTCAAACCAACAGCAACTTCCTCTCCTTGAGGTATTTCAGCAGGGATAACAGCAGGGACAGCAGTCCTTTGTTTCTCAACAGGAGCTATTTCCATTAGAGGTATTCCAGCTTCTTCTCTAGGTGACACTTCAGCTGCCACTTCCTCCTCTTCTTCTTCTAAATACTCAGCCACTTCATCTGGTTCCAAACCAGGATCATCTAGATTTTTATGCCTTTTTGGATAGTCAACAGGATTAAACGTTTTATAGAGTTGATCATTATACTCAACCCATTGCTTCTTCCAAGGGTTCCAAATAATTTTCATCCTTCTGATGATAGGCATGGATAAGAAGAAATCAAAGTCCTCTAGATTTTCTTCATTCAGTCCAACCATTCCTTTTGAAACTAGCATGGCTGAAATCATCCTTGAGTAAAACAAGGAGGTGGATTTGGAAGTGACTTTAATCAGCTCACAGATATGGTTAATAACATACTTGAAAAGATTTATCTTATGGACATTATTCAACAGGTGAATCAGGAACACATCCTGATACTTCATTACAGCAAAATCCCCTTTTCTTGGACTTATCAAATTCTGAACAAATTTGAAAAGTAGTCTAGTTTCTCCATCTAGATTTGCAGCAATAGCCCTTCTCTTGGTACCATTACCAGTTAGAATTTCCAAGGCATTTTCCAAATCGAAGATATCATATGATGGAGGAGGGTCTCTCTGGTAGTCTTCACAAACTCCTTCATGTGGAATTCTTAGGCATGCAGCCCACAGCCTCGAAGAGAAAGAACACTTCTGTCCATTTATCCAGCTTGTCACCATAAATTTTTCTCCAAAATCAAAGGAAAACTTCACATACTGATAGAATTAAGATATCGGCCTCAGGTAAATCGGTCTATTTTGTCCAGAGAACCATTCAAGCGATCCTTGTTCTCTTAAAACTTTTAAAACTAATGACTTACTAGACAGTAGCCACTCAGGGAAAATCTCTTTTTCAGGTACAACAGTACGGCTTACCAAGTTTGGATTCAAAGGTCCTTCGAGAGTTATCCTTGGTATTCTCTTCTGTTTCTTAGAGTGGTGCTTCTCATACGAGGGTGAAGATGGACGCTTCATCCTTGGCATCCACTGAAGGTTTGGGCGAGAAAGGAGAAGGTTTTCAAGAAAGGGAAGGTTCAGGAGAGAGTTCGGGTAAGGAATCGAATGAAACCCTTAAGTTTTATCATTTGGTAATGTCAAACGTCATAAAAACAAAAACGTGGGAAATAAAATAGTGTTGAAATAAAAATTACCGTGATACGGGTTAAAATAAGAATATAAATAAACTTCATGGTGAGACCGTGAGTAGGCATTACGGTGTGATGCAAACCAGTCATCATGGTGAGACAGTTTGTGGTCATCACAATGAGACAGTGAGTTGACAGACCGTGAGCACAGGGTCTTAACGGTGAGACAGTGAGCATGATACAGTAACTGTAAAACAGTGAGTGTGAAACCGTAAAGTAAAATACAGTAAATTATTTAAACATTAAGATCAGTAAAATATCTATTTATGATTAATCATACCAAGATCATGTATGATGTAGTCTAATCTTTCAGAATTTAATGGTTTATTGAATATGTCAGCAAGCTGATATTCAGTACCAATGAATTCCAAAGTGATATCACCATTTTGAAAATGATCCCTCAAAAAGTGATGTCTTACATCAATATGTTTTGTCCTAGAATTAGAAACAGGATTCTTAGAAATGTTAATAGCACTTTTGTTGTCACGATTTATTAGGACATGTCTGAATTGATATCCAAAGTCTTGTAATGTGTGTTTTATCCACAAAATTTGTGCACAACAACTTCCAGAAGCTATGTATTCATCTTCTACAGTAGATAATGCAACAGAATTCTGTTTCTTACTACACCATGATACTAGTGACTTGCCTAAAAGGTGACATGTTCTAGAGGTGCTTTTTCTATCTAACTTACATCCAGCAAAATCAGTATCAGAATAACTAATTAATTCAAATGATTGTCCTTTAGGATAGAACAGTCCTAAATTGGGAGTATGCTTGAGGTATTTGAAAATCCTTTTTACAGCATTTAAATGTGAATCTTTAGGATTTTCTTGAAAACGAGCACACATACACACACTAAACATAATATCAGGACGACTAGCAGTCAGGTAGAGTAGACTTCTAATCATTCCTCTATAAGTGGTTTGATCAACAGATTTACCATCTTCATCAAGATCCAACTTACAGGTGGTACTCATAGGAGTATCACTACTTTTTGTGCTATCCAGTCCAAAACATTTTAAAAGATCTCTAGTATATTTACTTTGAGTTAAAACAATTCTATCATTATTTTGAAAGATTTTAAATCTAAGAAATAATTTCATTTCACCCATTAAACTCATTTCAAATTCATTTTGCATAATTTTAGAAAAATCAGTACATAATGTAGTTTTTGAATATCCAAAAATAATATCATCTACATAAATTTGTACAACTAAAACATCTTCAGAGATATGTTTTATAAAGAGAAGAGGATCAGCTATACCTTTTGTAAAACCTTTAGAAATTAGAAAAGTACTTAATCTATCATACCAATCTCTTGGAGCTTGCTTTAAACCATATAAATCTTTTGATAATTTGAAAATATTATTTGGAAAGTGAGGGTTTGAAAATCCAGGTGGTTGTTCAACAAAAACATCCTCAGTAATATATCCATTTAAGAATGCACCCTTGACATCCATTTGATATAGTTTTAAATTTAGATGTGCAGCATAATCGAGTAAAATCTTAATAGCTTCTAATCTGGCTACTGGAGCAAAAGTCTCCTCATATTCAATTCCTTCTTCTTGATTGTGGCCATGTGCAACTAGCCTAGCTTTGTTTCTAACTATGTTTCCATATTCATCTACTTTATTCCTAAACACCCATTTAGTGCCTATGGTGAAAGTGTCCTTAGGTCTTTCAACAAGATTCCAAACTTTATTTCTTTCAAATTGATTGAGTTCTTCTTGCATGGAAATCACCCAAAATTCATCATTAATAGAATCATCAATGTTTTTAGGTTCAATCTGTGACAAGAAGGCTTGATGTTCAACCTGATTTCTAAGAGAAGCTCTAGTTTGTGTCCCTCTATCAAGATTTCCTACAACAGCATCTAAAGGATGATTCTTTAGAATTCTAGTTGATCTAGTAAAGGTAGGGCTAGAAATTTCAGGTTCTTCTCTAGGTTCAGGTTTATTAAGAGCAGATTCTGGAATTAGTCTAGAACTGGTTGTCTTTATAGTAGGTTCATTGGTTTTATCATTAAGGTCCAGAACATATAAATCTTCTTCAAGATTTTCAAGAGAGGTTTTAGGCTCATGTGGATCAGTTTCATCAAACTTGATGTGAACAGATTCTTCCACACACTTGGTTCTCTTATTAAAGACTCTATAGGCTTTTCTAGTGAAATAATAACCAAGAAATATTCCATCATTACTCTTAGAAGAAAATTTATCAAGATTATCTTTTGTATTAAGAATAAAAACTTTGCAGCCAAAGACTCTAAATTAACTAACTTTAGGTTTTATATTATTCCACAACTCATATGGGGTCTTCTTAAGAACTGGTCTAATTAAGACTCTATTAATTATATAACAAGCTGTATTGACAGCTTCAGCCCAAAAGTAAATAGGCAGGTCATACTCATTAAGCATAGTTCTTGCTATTTCTTGTAAGGTTCTATTTCTTCTTTATAATATACCATTATTCTAAGGTGTCCTAGGAGCAGAAAAGTTATGACTATAGCCATTGTGTGAGCAATAATATTCAAAGTCTTTATTTTCAAACTCATGGACATCATCACTTATTAGAGTTTTAATCTTAAGTCCACTAAGATTTTCTACAGACTTGGAGTATTTAACAAAATGAGAACAAGATTCACTTTTGTGAGCTAAGAGGTATACCCAAGTATATCTAGAAAATTCATCTACTAGGATATATACATAGTGCTTTCCATTTAAGATACAAACTCTAGATGATCCAAATAGATCCATGTGAACCAACTCGAGAGGTTGATAAGTTGAGACTTCTTTCTTTGATTTAAAAGAAACTTTATGTTGCTTTCCCTTTTGACAGGGATTACAAACTTTGTCATTTGAAAACTCAAGTTTAGGTAAGTATCTAACTAATTTTTTCCTAGTTAGTTTCCTAAGTGAGTGTATATTTCAATGTCCTAATCTTCTATGCCATAACCAGGACTCTTTATGAAAAGCATTTAGGCAAGTAACATTTTGCTTAGCTAAGGAATTTAAATCAACGGCATAAACATTTTCATTTCTTAAAGTATAAAATACTAAAACATTTTTAGAGTTAAACATTACAAGAATCATTTTCAAACTTTAAATTAAAACCATCATCACACAATTGAGAAATAATTAACAGATTATATTTCAGTCCATCAACAAATAAAACTTTGGAAATTAAAACTGAATCAGTGTTACCAATTTAGCCTAGGCCGATGATCATTCCTTTAGAATTATCACCAAAGGTGACATAGCCTCTGTCAACCTTTATTAAAATCTTGAAGCATGAGTAATCTCCAGACACATGTCTTGAACATCCACTGTCCAAATACCATGTCTTCTTGTGGGAACTCTTCAAGCAGGTTTCCTACAAAACAGTTTTAGATAGGAAATGATTTTGGTACCCAGATCTTCTTGGGTCCAGACATGTTAGCAATCAAAGATTTTGGTACCCAAATTTGTCTTATGGGACTCATATAATTTACATAATCAAAATATTTTGAGAGATAAAATTTATTTGACCTATAACCATATGAATAACTGGTTGAAGCATATGAATTTCTAGAACTAGAACTACAAGTATTCTGTCCAGATTTAGGAATAAATATATTCTATGTAATCTGTCTCTATCCAGGTTTTTAGCCTATTTCAGTAGTGTATTTTGGTGATACTTTATTTCCTAGCATTTGAGTTAGTGAATCCTTTCCATTTGTAAACTTCTCTAAGTCTTTTCTAAGTTGCTCATTTGACATTTTTAGTTCAGTGTTTTCCTTTAATAGTTGATCATTCTTCTCTTTTTCAATAGTAAGTTCAATTTTATCAGTATTAGTGAGAGCATGCTACTTCTTTAATGATATATATTTGTCCTTAATTTCATTTCATGTCTCCTACAACATATTACAGTATTCAAATAATTCCTCACTAGTCATGTTTTCAGAATCAGAATCAGAGTCTGCATCATCTTTAGAATAATAGGAATTTAAAACAGGAGTATCTAAGGTTACCTCGGATGTGTTTGTCATAAAACACATGTTGGCACGTTTCTTCTCAGAATCAGACATTTCAGATTCACTTGTGTTATATTCTGAATCACTCCAGGTATCCTTCATATCTTTCTTGTACTTACTATCTTTGAAATCATATTTCTTCTTGAATTTTAACTTTGGGAAATCTGCTTTAATGTGTCCTTTCCTTTTGCACTCGTAGCAAACAACTTCATCACTTTTATCTGTCTTTTTCTAGTCCTTCTTCCAATGTCCCTTATTGTCATACTTTCCTTTTTAATTTGATTTTCTGAAAAATTTCTTCTTCCTATAAAATTTCTTAAACCTTCTGGCTATTTGAGCCATTTCAGCATCACTATCAGAGTCTGAACATTCACTTGTTGAACTCTCTGTTTGTATTTGAGCTCTTTCTTTGTCCTTGTTCTTTGAAGCAGTAGTCTTGAAAGCCATTGATTTTCTTTTTGGTTCATCCTCTTCCTCTTTATTCACCTTGAGTTCTTCCTCATACATCATGAGCTTACCAATAAGTTCTTTGACAGGCAGAGCTCCAATGTCACCTGATTCTCTGATTGAAACAGACGTGCCTCTCCATCGGTCTGGTAGACATCTCAAGATTCTCATGATTTGTTCCTTTTCTGGAACAGCTTTACCAAGTGAATTCATTGTATTGACTATCTCATTGAACCTGAGATACATATCAGAAATGGGTTCATCAGTTTTCATTTTAAAATTATCATATTTAACAGTATAAGTATTTAATCTCATTTCTTTAACATTGGTTGTTCCTTCATGAGAAACACCCAAAGTATCCCATATTTAAAAAGAAATTTTACAGGCAGATATTCTGTTAAATTCCTCATCTCCTAGAGCACAGTATAGGGCATTCATAGCTTTACAATTGTTATGGTAAGTAGTCTTTGTAGGTTCATCCCAATATGTTCTTTCAGTTTCTATAATTTTATATTGAGACTCTATAGTTGTCCAGATATCAAAACCCATGCTTTCTAAATGAATTTTCATTTTCAGTTTCCACTGAGCATAGTTTGTACCATTTAAGAAAGGTGTCCTGTTAGTAGCAGCACCCTCTAGTCTATTATCTATAACTAGATTTTAGAAAGTAAATTTAAAGAGATAAAAATTTAGAACTAACAGAAATTTAAGATCTTTAAAGATATAACTAAAATCACAGTTGAAAAACAGAGTATTTTAAAAATCCTTAAACAAAAACTAACCCTTTGATACCAAATGTTGGTCTGAGTGGATACTCAAGAGGGGGGTGAATTGAGTTCCAATAAAAAATTTCTATTAAAATATTGTCTATTTAAAATCCCCCAATTTATATAACAAGTTAAAATGTAGTGAATTTATATATATTGTAAATGTTCACTTAGATTCTCAAAGATTGATTAGGTCTTAGTTAATTTAACCACAAGATTAAACTAACCTTTGAAACTAACCTACTGATTTACAATAAGTGTAAACACTTGCTAATTTAACTATCAAAGTAGCTTCAAAATAGATTTTTATTTCAAAGTAATAGAAGCGGAATATAAAATATATATGTAGTATACTTTAAAATTAAACTAAATATACACAGCAGATATAACAAGAGGTTCAGTCTCAAGCCGAGACTTAGTCCTCTCAAATTTATATAAATTTGATCCACACCCTGGATCGGGGTTAACAACAGTATACAAAACTGTTCAGGACACACAGGGACCTCTACCATAGTTCTTCATGGGAAACAAAACAAAGACCAGGCCACATAAAGACCTCTTCCATAGTTGACGTGGGTAAACAAGAGTTAAGAGTTTTGGAGTGAGGTTTTTGATATCCTCCAGTTTAGTGCAGGAGACAGTGTGTGTGTGTAAGATATACAGAGTACACCACACTCCTCAAAAGTAAATAAATAAATCACTTAGAGAAAAAATATAAGATTTTATAAGACTCTAGTGATAAGAAATGCATCTCTGGACTCGTTGGATTCAGCAGGAATGCTTCTGAGTCCTCTATTTTTTCTGTTGAAAAACAGAGTGTCGTAGTTCAGCTTGTGTTCTACAGGAGTGAAAAAGGTCTCTTGATTCGTCGTGTGTTCTTCAGTGGTGTTGGATTGCACTCATGAGATTTATTTTAAAGTCTTTCAATCTCTTTCTTGCTAGGGATTGTTATCCTTGTTCAGCATAGTTCTCTTGGGTGTATGTAAGTTCTTCTTGTTGTATCATCACACTTGCACTCGCTACTCTGCACATGTACTACATCTCAATCTTCCTTATATTCCATGAGTTCTGGCAGTAGGAATGATTCCCTTTTCATAGGTACGTGATATGGTTTCCTGACATGCCAACAACTATCATTAAATAACATTAATTATATTAAAAACATCAAATATGACCATTAGAATTATTTAAATAATATTGACAGAAAAGGTTTAAGAAATGGTGTCACAGTGATTATGTAAACGGTGTCTTCTTCACGGTATGTGGTTCACGGTATCTCCATGTCACGGTGTCTAGCTCATGGTGTCTCGGTCATGGTATTTCTTTCACGATGTTTGGGTCACGGTGAGTCCTTCACGGTGTCTGGGTCACGGTGTCTGGGTCACGGTGAGTCCTTCACGGTGTATGGGTCACGGTGAGTCCTTCACGGTGTCTGGGTCATGGTGAGTCTTTCACAGTGTCTGGGTCACGGTGTCTCCATACTTAGACAAATATCTGTATTTATACTTAGACAGTAATATGCAGAATATGAATTAAGCTTAATCATTAGAGAGTAAGAGAACCTGAATCATAAATATAAAGGCTTGATAATATATGTGAGATATGTGATCATGCATAAGACTTGTAAATAATCAAAAATACTTTCTATCATTAAAACATGATGTGTAGTTATTATTGAGACTGAAGAGCATTAGAAAGATGTAGTTTGAGATTAACAAACAGTAATAGCATTTGTGATCATTAAAACATGATTAATACATGAGGAGTCCAAAAAGTAGCATCAATGGAGGGATAACCCACTTATGGGTTGATCCAATGGAGTAGCAAGGGGATGGATTGGATGTTATTTATCACCCCATTAATGTATAATCACTTCTTTAATTGAGATTTTTATTTGATGGTTTTTAAACTCCATCGTCCTTTTTGAATTTAAGGCCACACACTTCAAGTGCTAATACAAACCTTTACCTTGAAGTGCTCAAATCTTTGATCCTTCAAGTGTATAGGTGATTAGTATTAAAGGGTGTAGGCATTAAACCAGTAAGTGATGATGTTGTTTTATCTTCTTAAATGAACTCATCTCAAATATAAGAAATTGAAATCATTGAAAAGGAAATGCGTCCAATCCACCCCAAGTGATAACCTGGGATCAACTCACTCTTTTAAATTGAATTCACTTAAGTATCTTAGAGTTCATTTAAAACCCATATAAAAGCATCCCAAAGTTGGCCACTTCATATCCAAAAACAATCCATAGAATTTACGTTTTTGTAGGTAACTTCTTAGGTCTCTAAGGATTCGATAACCCAAGCTAAACTACAAGGACCGTTCTACCTGCATCTGTTGGGTAAATTTGAGCGTGAATCAATAATGTTCCATTTTTTGTGCCTTATAGAAATATAGATGGATCCATGAAAAATCCAGGGCATTAGAATCTAATGTTTAATATAGTGACCTAGTCTTGACATCTATTAACATTATATAACATTTTCGGAATACAAAAAACATTACACAAATAGATGCATGAAGATCATACTAGTCTAGTCCCTATGGAAACATGGAAACATAAACACTATTATATAGGTGAGGTGCATTATCTCCCACTAGGTTCTTCAAGAATGATACCCTTCTTATACACATCAAACATAATACCTATCTTTATAACTTGGGGGAAAGGAAACTTAAAAAGGGGTGATCTCATATTCTTAGTAAGGGTAAACAAGGGAGACATTTAAGCATAATGATTAGCATAAGGGTATGAGAACATGATCAAGAAAATATAATATCATACCCATCATATAAAAGATCATAAACATGAATCTTGGCATAAATATTGGATGTTCATAAGACATGAATCATAATAAAATAAATAACATAATCTACAAAATCATAACATAGTAATAAAACATGGAATTGTGGAAAGCACATAAGCATATAATATGATTTCCATCATAGCCAAGACATTTCTAAGAATACCATCTTGGTATTATAGATTCACTCCCCATACTATCTTGGTAGTCATGGTTCACTCCCATATCCATCTTGGTAGCATGAGTCCCCTCCTCATACCATCTTGGTAGTCATGGTTCACTCCCATGGACATATTAGTAGTCAGGGTTCAGTCCAAAGACTATCTTAGTTCATATCATGAGATTTATATCTTTACCAAATGAATTGTAGGGAGATATGGGTTTCACCAATCTCATAATGAAATCATAAATACAGGTTTCAAAAAATCATATGCATTCATATCATAACCAATGAAATGAAATGGGTATCATAAACATGTAATCATATCATAGCATGTGGAAAAAGATACAAGTTTCATAATCATTGTATCAAAATCATAACCTATTAAAAGAAGTGGGTTTAAAAATAATATAACCTGTCAAAGAGAAATGGGTTTAATCAACATCATTTCATCAAAACGTAATCCATTCATAGAAATAATATGAATAGAATCATTAAATAATTTCCACAAAAAACGCATGAGTAACACCAATGGATGTTGTCTTAGATGGGAAATAATTTTTAAAGATCATTAAAAAACATTTCTTGAGGAAAATATCCTTTATTCATTTAAAAATTCTTTTTAAAATATACAACCTTTTAAAAAAAATCAATTAAAATATCATTGAAAACATATAAATTAAGCTTTGAAAACAATAGAATGATTTTTAAATCCTTTTCCCTTAAAAATGGGCTACAAATATCTTTTGAAAATATTTTTTTAAAAAAATTTTGAAAACAGTGTTTTTCAAATAAAATAGATTTACAAACATATAGAGAGATAGTCAGTTTTTATTTAAAAACATTATTATAAGCACTAAATAGTAGAAAATAGTAATAATATATGGATATATCTTGAATAAACCAAGTAGAATGAAACTCATGAATGTTATTGAGATATGGATCATAATATTTCATCAAAGGAAGCAGAAACACAAAAAATCTTGAAAAGCTATGAGATTGTTTCAATAAACTCTTATAAATTGGTAACTTGGGATCATATTCTTTATTTAAGAGGGTAAAATTAAATGAATCTTAAAATATCATGGAAATAATTAAATTGATGATATAACATGAAAAATTGAAATATATACTCCTTGAAAAAGAGTTTAGGTGCATAAAAAACATGAGTGTCAAATAATGTAAATTGAGACAAAAAAATTACTGATTTTGTAACTTTTAAAATGTAGACCCCATGAAAGAAAGGCCATAACAAGGATATATGAATACCTATAAATTTATGTATAAGAAACATAGAATACAATCAATGGATGTACATACACCACACAAAAGGAAGGAGTGGTGTACATAGCATGTATCTCATGGAAATAAAAAAGTGAGATTAAATCCCCTTACCTTGTGTCTTTGCTTTCATCATACTCATTAAAACCACCTACATAATAAATATAAATTTATTATACATATTTTACATAACCATATTTTTATATATAATACCATATATGGTTTGATTATGAGCTTATATAATGATTCCAAAATCTAAAACATGATATAAATATCATATATATTGAGTATATGTGTATTATAATAATCTATAGAATATATAAGTATGAAATGGAATACACCGTTCATGGAGGCAGTAAGTCATACGTATGTATGAAGGCTATTTCTGTTTTTATTTTCATATTGAATGAAAGGAGGTAAATTAAATATATATATATATATATATATATATCATTAATCCTATAGAATTATTATAGCATATATATCATATGAGTTTACTAAACCCATCATTAATACATTCTATATTATGGAGGAATGAATTACATCTCTTTGAGGGGGTGGTTGTCTACACTTCCTCAAACAAAATTATCATATTAACTCCAAATGGAAAGTAAAAAAGTTATGTGTTGTAAAAGGAATAATGAATATTAAAGATGTAATATATATAATATATTCTATATATATATAGAGTTTCCATCATAATTTCAATTGTGAAAGGTGGTAAGGAAAATTTAATAATCGTCGTTTAGTGAGGTGGTAGTTCATCGTACACATAAATAGTATGTATGTTACCCATTAGATTGATGTGTGTGTAAGTGTAGTTAAAACCATTATCAGAAAAATATCCTGGTACATTGAAGATATTGGTGTTTTTATAATATCATGGAAAAAGATATTAGAGGGGGAGGTTAAATAAAATAAAAGAAAGGACTTGAGAGAAGATGTTACCTCTTAATCAGGTAACTATATTTGGTTTGTGCCAAAAGGCTTCCTTGGATAGATTTATGACCAAGGGGAGGATTATAGGAGTAATGGAGGGATTTTGGGAGATTATTTTAGTAGATATTGGGAGAGTAAAAAGGCTTGAGCAGTGTGAGTAATTGGGAGGAAAAGGATCCCTTTTATAGTGGAGGAGGAGTGGCACTCTTGTAAATTTTTGAAGAGAGAATTCCACCCACGTTTTTCATGTTACAAGTGGATAAAATAATGTTTTGTAGTCTATAAAAGTGAGTATATGGTCTAAATATGGCCAAATAATGGGTTTCGGACAAGTTTATAGGCCATTTTGGGTCTTAAGTTTATATTTTATTTCTCAATTAAGCTTAATTTTACCTTAATCTATGTAATTAATTTTAATTACATTCATAAATATTGTTTGTAAGAAACTAAGTTGACCTTATTAAACAATATAAATTATTCTAATTCCAAATATGGAATCCATTTTTCCAAATTCCAAACATAGACTTGGCATAAATTAATTTAAAATTAGTCTCATAGTTGGGTCGACAATGGAGGTTTTTCAAGTAAAAATGATCAAAATTTTGCTATATTTTTATATCCAATTTCAATGTGAAATTGTTTCCAATTACCAAAATTGGACTAATTGATAAAAATATTATTTAATTAAACTTTAAAACCATTTTAAAATATAATATAACCTTATAAATAAATTATATGAAAAAGTAGTTTTGAATTAAAATCCAGTATTTTTCACTATCATCCAAAAATGATGTTTCTCGGAAAAATCCCAAAAATTCACCCTAAGATAATTTCAACATTATAAATTATAAAATTAAGTTTATTTTATAAAATTAAATTTATAAATGTGTCTAAAATTAATTTTATTATTTTTCCTAGATGGACATTAAAAATAGTTTATTCAAGAAAATAGTATTTTTAAACATATAAGGAATTTGCCAAAAAATATATCTTTCACTATGAAAATGTTTTATTTATATAAAAAATTATAAAAAATATTAAAAACTTAGTTATTATTTTTCATATTACTAGGTTTAAATATTTTTATAATTATCTCATTTAAATAATTATAACAACAAAATGATGTTTCGTAGAAACATCAGTGTTTCATGTAACACATGCCAAGTCGATGTTGCATGTAACATATGTCGAGTCGATGTTCAATGTAACATAGACTGAGTTGATTTCATGTAACATACACTTAGTTGGTTCCATGTAACATATTCCAAGTCATTTATGTGTTACATTAATGTTTGAATTAGTTTATTTTAATACATAAATGAAAATTTAATTAATTCAAAAAAAAGTCTATAAAAACTCGGAGTGTTACATTCTACCCCCTTAAAATTAATTTCTCCCTTTATATTCATCACTTCAATAAAAAAAATAAGGATACTTTTACTTCTTCCTACCCTCAATTTCCCATGTATCATTCTCTAACTGGTGATTCCTCCAAAAAAACATTGAGTAGGTGAGTGGACTTGTATCATTGAACATTCTTTGTATGATCCAGAATCTCAACAGGTTGCTCCTCATAAGAAAGATCCTGCTCTAACGGTACGAACTCTGAGTTCAGTACATGTGAAGATTCAGGTATTTAATTCCTCATGAGAGATACAAGAAACACATCATGGACTTGAGAGAGATTTTGAGGAAGTTATAAGCGATAATATATCATTGCAATACGATCAAGAATCTAAAAGGGGATGATATACCTAGGGATTGGTTTCCCTTTCATCCCAAATCTCATAACCTTCTTCCAGGGTGAGATTTATAGAAACACATTTTCACCAACTTCAAATTACAGATCTCACTAATGGCTATTAGTATAATTTTTCTATCGACTTTGATCTGCTTTGATATGTTGTTGAATGGTTCTAACCTTCTCGACCATTTCCTCAACAATCGCATGTCCCAATAGCTTTATTTCTTTAAATGTATCCCAGCACATTGTACCACTACATGTCTTCCCATAGAGGGATTCAAATGGCGTCATCTGAATGGTTGAGTGAAAGATTTTATTTTATGAAAACATAACTAGAGGAAGGTATTGATCCAAACAACCTTTGAAATCCAAAGAACAAGATCTCAACATATCCTTTAGGGTTTGAATTTTTCATTCAAACTAACCATCTGTCTGAGGATGATAAGCAGTACTGAAACTCAATTCTGTATCAAGTGCTTAATAAATACTTCACCCAAACTTTTAAGTAAAACTTGGATCCCGATCTAATACAATGTAATATGGTACTCCATGCAACCTTACCACTTTCTTAATGTATATCCTGGAAATTTAATCCAAAGATAAGTCTTCTTTGATAGTGATGATATGTGCTGGATTATTAAGGTCAATGACTACCACCCATATAGCATTAAACCCTTTAAAGTTTTTGGGTAGTTCAATGACAAAATACATAATGATATCCATCCATTTCCATTCTGGTATGGGTAATGGTTTCAACATCTCTTTATACTTTGTTCATTTAGCTTTAACTTGTTTGCATACCAAGCACCAAGATTCAAACTCTGTGATATATCTCTTCATTCCATCCCACCATAATTATTCCTTCAAGTCCATATAAAACTTTTTACTATCAAGATAAATAGATAATGAAGAACTATGATCTTCCTATAACAGAACCTACTTAAAATATTTTTTGGAATGAATACATACATGGTTCTAAAACCTTATCATTCCATCATACTCAAGGTTAAACTCAATAACATTCCTGACATTCTTTTGCAGCTCTTCATCTTCCTTCTGCACCTCCTTAATATTCACTTAGAGAGATGGTTGAACATTCATTTGATAAAGATATGATTTTACCCTACCTTTAGGATTTCTATCTCTATCCTTTTAAAATATAGAAATATTGGATTATTTGTGATCATAATCATGGATAAGATATCATTATCCTTTATACTCAAAGCATAGGCCACCTTGTTCACCTTCACAGGGTAGTAATGTATTGAGAAGTCATAATCCTTTATCAGTTCCAACCATATTAACTGAATCGTGTTCAAATCCTTCGATGTGAATATATATCTTAGACTTTTATGATAGGTATATATATCACACTTTTTCCATAAAGATAATGCCTCCATAAAATTAATGAAAAATTTACCAATGGTAACTCCAAATCACGAGTTGGGTAATTTTTCTCATGAATCTTTCACTATCATGATAAATAAGCAATAACCATGTTATTATATATAAGAATGCATCCCGGTCCCTTATTGGATGCATCACTAAATATTATAAATCCTTCTCCACTATAGGGTAATTTAAGAACATGTGTACTTACTAAACTTCTCTTCAGTTCCTTGAAAATTTCCTCACATTCATCTATCCAGAGGAGAAAGATGCCCTTCAGAGTTAACTTGGTCAGAGGATTATATAGTTGTGAGAAATTCTCCACAAACCTTCGATAATATACAGATAAACCAAGAAATATATGGATATCAATCATTTTGGTTGGTCAAAGCCAGCATTTAATATCCTATGTCTTTGATATATCTACCGATATACTATCTCTTGAGATTATGTGACCCAAAAATGAAACCTTTTGCTTCCAAAATTCACACATTGTAAATTTTTCATATATCTCCTCATTCCTTTGGGGTTTTAGTACAATTATCATGTGACCATAATTCTCTTATTTTGTCTTTGAATATATAATAATATCATCTATAAATACTACCACAAACTGATCGAGATAATCTCTAAAGACTCTATCGATTAAATCCATGAAGATGGCATGGGAATTAGTAAAAACAAAAGGCATAACTATATATTCATAGTGTCCATACCTTGTACATAATGTTGTATTGGGTATATCATATTTCTTGACCCCTCAATTAATGATATCCAAAATTATGTTCAATCTTGTAAAAGTATTGAAATTTTCACAGTTGACCAAACAAGTCGTCAATATGGGGAAGAGGATACATGTTATTGATTGTGATCTTGTTCAACTCTCGATAATAAATACAGAGTCTCATTGATCCATATTTATTTTTCACAAAAGGAATTGATGCACCCCAAGGTTACACACTTGGCCGAATTAATCCCTTATCAATGTTTTCTTGGATTGTCTTCTTCAATTCATGCAACTCAATTGGTTCCATTCTATAAGGATTCTTTTAAATTGGTATGGAACTATGTATTAGTTCTATATAGAACTAAAATTTGAGTTTTTGTGGAAGACCATACAACTATTCTAGAAATACGTCCTCAAATTCTTGTATAATAGACATATCATTGATGTTTATTCTCTCGCCATAAATTTGAGATAAACAACCCTTTTGAATGGGAATTACAACCCATACACTGGATGTAATATCCACAGGAATTTTAAACTTATCATCACATGGATTAATGATCATATGAGGGTTTGAAATATCAAAAGTAATATCCCTTCCTAGACAATTAATGTGGTATTTATGTAGAGAAATACAGTCCATGGATAAGATGACATTAGATTCAACCAAAGGAATAATGACAAGATTTGCAGGCAGTATATTACCACAAACATAAATTGGAGAGGAATCACATACTTGAGATGAAATCATTGTACCATTAGGGTTTTTCATAGCTAATTCCACATCTAATTGTTTTGGTGGAATCTTAACACCCTTATAAAATTCTTTAGATATGAAATAATGGGTAGACCTAGAATCAAATATGACATTAGTAGTTCTAGAGTTGGTGGTAAGTGTACCTTTCATCAAGTATTTATCACAACCCTCATCATAAATAATGATTGCATGATATTTACCCTTGTAACTTAGCTTAATATGTTATTTACATTGATCATCATCATCATCCCTTGGGTTTGGGAATTCATTAGCATAATTTATGTTCTCCTCGCACTTGTAGTACTGAATCATGGGAGGTGCATTATGTGCTACTTTTTTCCCATTCTAAATGTTAGCTAACTTATTCCCATCACTTATACAATCAAATTCGTGATGGACTTCCCCTCCATGCTTAAAACATTTATTAGACCCCTTAAGTAAATATCCTACATGCTTCTTCTCACACTTAGAGCATAGAGGTAATCTCTTCTTCCTCTATTCATGGTTTTTAGTTTTTACATTAAACTCCATATGCCTCTTATTATCAAAACTAAGAGATATATACGTGAATAAATCCTCCATTTCAACCTTGATTTCACAAAATAAAATATCCTTGTAACTACTAAAGTCTCTTATGGAAAATTCCCTTATGAGACTTGGATTTAATTCACTAAAAAACCTATAAACTTTACTTTTAGGTTGGAAGATAATTCATGAAGAGTACCTTGAAAATATTGTGAAATTAGACTCGTATGTACCAATAGATTCATCATCCATTTGCTTCAACACATGGAACTATTTCTCTATATTTGTATGAAGAATCCACGGAATGTACTTATTGAAAAATAAGTTCTTGAACACTTCCTAATTCATGGATTAAATCTCATCTTGTTGCTTTATATTCTTGATTAGATTCCACCACTGGTTTGTTTCTCATTCTAACTGATGAATAGACAGAATGAATTTCTCATGATCGAGACACTGGAAAATGGAGAATATATTTTTAGTAGTACTAGTACATTCTTTAGAAACAAGTGGATTAGAAGAACCTCTGAAATAATGTGTATGTTTTCTCATGAAAGACTCAATAGAATGTTGTTCTCTCTTTTCCTCATTTGGAACTCCACTATGATTCATATATTGAGAAATTTGTGTGAGCATAGAAATGAGGTTTTTCATTCTATAATCCATATCATTCATTGATTAAGAGTAAAATCATTGCATTACCTATCTCAATCACCATTATCATAGTTCATTTAGGTTCCAACCATTGACTATAACCAAAAGCATAGAGTAAGAAATAGTTATCATAATAAAGAACCACATAATCATGAAAATTCACCTATAAGATATCTATGTTATTAAACCTTCCTTAATTTATGGAACCTTAGGTTTATCCTAGGTTATTCATATCCAACATATTTCTAAACCCTTCATGATGGTTTGTGAAGAGTTTGTGAAGTTCTAAAGCATATCCCCCAGGAGTTCTAATCTAGGTGTACAGTAAGACCTGTTGTTGTGTACCAGATTACATTGATTCTGGCCCGAAACATCTTGTCAGAGTTGTTACCCCTAGGTACATTAGTTCCATATTCACATCCAATTGTAGTATAGAGATACGAATGTATTTCTATGAATCCACTCACTCTATCCTTTACTAAAATTCTAATAATTTTTCCTATACTTTTCCTTATCCTTAGACTTAACCCTATACATTTCCATGGGTTCTCACTATGGTTTTCACATCATATCTTTTACAGGTTAGCTAAACATTTCATATGATTCCAACTATAGAGAACTAGTATTAAAATAAATTAACATTATATAACATTTTTAGAATACATAAAAAATTACACAAATAGACGCATGAATATCTTACTAGTCTAGTGCCTTTGGAAACATGGAAACATAAACATTGGAACATAAGTGAGCTACATTATCTCCCACTAGGTTCTCCATGACTATAAACCTTCTTAAACACATCAAACATAATACCTATCTTCATAACCTGGGGGGAAGGAATCATAAAAAGGGGTGCGATCAGATTCTCAGTAAGGGTAAACAAGGGAGACATGTAACCATAATCATGAGTAGAAGGGTATGAGAACATGATCAAGAAAATATAATATCACACCCTACATATAAAAGATTACAAACATGAATAATGGAATAAATATTTTAAATTTATAAGACATGAATTATAAATAATAAAGAACATAATCCATGAAAGAATAACATTGTAATAAAACAATGAATTTTGTCAAACACATAACCATATAATTTTATTTCCATAGTATCCAAGGCATCACAACCCATACCATCTTGGTAGTATAGGTTCATTCCCCATACTATCTTTTTAGTCATGGTTCACTCCCCTAGTCATCTTGGTAGCATTAGTTCACTTCTTATACCATCTTGGTAGTCATGGTTCACTCCCATAGCCATCTTAATATTCAATGTTCATTCCCAAGACCATGTTAGTCTATCTCATGAGATATAAATCATTACTCAAGTCATTGGGGGAGATATAGGTCCCATGAATATCATAATGAAATCATACATACATGTTCCACAAAATCATAAGCAATCATATCATAACCCTTGAAATTAAATGGGTATAATAAATATGCAATCATATCATAAACTATGGAAAAATATACAAGTTTCATAATAATTATATCAAAATAATAACCCTTGAAAATAAGAGGGTTTTAAAATAATATAAAACATCAATGAGAAATGAGTGTAATAAACATAATTCTATCAAAACATAATCCATTCAGAGAAATAATATGAATGGAAACATTGAATAATTCCCCCATAAAGGCATGATTAACACGAATGGATGTTCTCTTAGTTGGGAAATAATTTTGAAATATCTTATAAAAACATTTCTTGAGGAAAATATCCTTTCTTCATTCAAAATTTATTTTGAAAACATAAAACCTTTTGAAAACTGTTTTCTTTGAAACTAGATTTAAAAAATTATAAAGGAATATTTTAAAACAATAGAAAATTTTTAAAATCCTTTTTACTTGAAAATGGGTTTCAAATATATCTTGAAAACATTTTTTAAACCATTGTTTTTTAATACAATAGATTTCTGACCAGTGAGAGAGAGAATCATATTTTACTGTAAAATGTTATAATAAGTACCAAAGAGTGAAAAAATAGTACTGATACATTGATATATCTTAAATAAAAAGTGGATAAAGAAACTTGTGAGTTTTCTTGAGAGATGGATCATAATCTTTCATTAAAGGAAGCATAAACTTAAACAGTCTCGAAAAGTGGTGAGATTGTTTCAATAAACTCTTATAACATGGTAATTTGGGATCATATTCTCCATTTAAGAAAATGAAATTAAATTAAGGGTAAAATATCATTAAAATAAGTAAATTCATGATATAACATGTAAAATGGATGTATATACACCTTGAAAATCACTTTAGGTACATAAAAAACATGAGTCTCAAAGAATCCAAATTGAGACAAATCATTTTTACCAAATACATGCAATGAGGGCTCAAAACCATCCAAAACACCACTAAATGTTGTGAAATAAAAAAAAATCATACATTGAATTTTAAAATGGTTGAGCAGAAAGAACATCAATATGAGGTTTCATTTTCTCAGGATGGCCAAAAACACATTTTTGATGTTTTAAAACATCAAAACATGTGTTTAACAATTAAATATATAGAAAACAACCAAAAAATAAGGTTAAATCATAGGAAAATCATATTATTATTATTTTTGATGTGTGTGAGTAGTTTATGGATCAATCAGACATGTGGTCTGCCTAGAATGACCAAAATAACCAGTTTTTAAAGGTTTAACTCCCTTTAAAAACACGTGTGAGGGGGTCCAAACCAACCAAATGACCTCTGCATATCATGAAATCATACAAAAAACTATACAATGATATGAGAAATGTTTTAGTAGACAAAACATCAATATGAGCTGTCGTTTTCCCAAGATGTCTCAAAACACATTTTTGTTGTTTTAAAACATTAAAATGTGTGTTTAACAGTCAAATACATAAAAAATAATCTCAAAATTAGCTAAAATCATAAGAAAACCGTATATTTTTTTATTTTTTGACATGTATGAGTAGATGAAACGTCAATCGAATGTGCAGTGTATCCG
Organism: Viscum album; assembly: GCA_963277665.1. Taxonomy (NCBI): domain Eukaryota; kingdom Viridiplantae; phylum Streptophyta; class Magnoliopsida; order Santalales; family Viscaceae; genus Viscum; species Viscum album. The sequence goes on from OY728165.1 coordinate 1,042,610,578, forward strand.
AAACGACTGAATAAGCAGTTTTTAAAAGGGTTGGTGTGCTTTAAAAATGTGTGTTATAGGGTAAAAACTAACCGAACAACCTATGAATACCATGAAATCAGATGAAAATAATCATACTATGAATTATTAAATGTTTGAGTAGACAGAACATTGATCAAAGGTGACATTTTCCCTGGATGACTTGAAGCGCATTTTTGTTGTTTTAAAACATTAAAATGTTTGTTTAATAGTTATATTCATATAAAATGACCGCATAATAGGTTAAATCATATAAAATCATATTATTATTATTATTTATGTGTAAGAGTAGAAAAAATGTTAATTGGACATGTGGTCTACTCAGAACTATAGAATAAGAAGTTTTTAAAGGTTTCACACCAGTTAAAAATATAAGCCCTAGCCTTAAATGTTACATAATATTCAGTTAAGTTGATAATTTGAATTTAATTAACTTTGAGGATATTTTCAGGTTTATATATTTATAAAATTAGGTCATAACTAATATATATAAACTTAAATATTAAAATTATACACTTCTACTCACTATCTATTTTTTCATAAAACAAAAACTCTTTAAAAAGAAACATGGTATCATTTCATGTTTTAATAGCATAACTTTTCCTTGATCTCATCCTTGAATATATTCTTCTTTAAGTCCTGTAAAAAACATTTCAAAACTTGGGATGAGCATAAAATTCTCAGTATGGGATACACAAAGAAGAAAAACTGTTAGTCTTGGAAAAACATGAAAACCATGAATACTTTATTATAAAGTAATACTTTTCACCTTTAAGAAGTAGTAAATATACTTAACTAAATATAACCCCATTACTTACCCTTTTTGTAACCAAAATATTACTATAAATCCTATATAAAGTAACATATAACATATAAAGGTAACTTGGGACATAAACATACTTAAATTTAATAACCATACAGTTGACTTCCACACATATAATTAAATATAATAGTTATATGGTTGACTTTCATACCCAATGCATTGGAGGTTATAACATAACCACCCATCCTTGGTTTATCATAGAACCATCTGTCTTTGGTTTATCATGTAACCACTCATCTTTGGTTTATCATGTAACCACCCATAAAATTTCCAAGTACCATTATATAATCATAACATGTAAAATATTTAAATTATCAACATTTCACTCATAAAATTTCATTTTCCATCACAAAAGAATCATTTCAAGATATTTAAATAGTAAATCTACTTTTAAAACCATTTTTAATACCCAAATTCCCAAAAATGGAATAAGGGAATTCTTTTCCTTTTAAAAACATTAAGGCTAATATAGGAAGAAAAATATCAAATAACGGTTATGGTGGCAGAGAAGTCATTGCCTCCGCATATGTTAAAAACATTACTTTTTGTCTTTTAGTAAAAATGATTCATTAAAAAAAATATTCTCTTCAAATGAAATTAAAATTCAAAGGGTTTATTATAAACTTTATAAAATAAGGAGGTGTATATTATCAAAATATGACTTAATGAAAGGATATTGAGACAATGTCTCTTACAAAGATTGTATCATTAGATTAACGATAAATCAATGACATAATTATGTCTGAAAAATATAAATAAACCCAATATAAGTGCATGTTCATTCTAAAACAATAAAATTTCATTCACACGTATTCTTGTAAAAACAAAACCAATGACATGGAAATTTAACTCAAGGAATAGAGATTGAGTTAAGATTCCCCTTAAAAAGATCATTTTGTTAATAAAATAGATTGATTATTCATATTAACTATAATTAATCATAAATAAAGTATATATACAATATAAGATATCAAAATTTATTTCTCACATAATCATATCACAACATAATCAAGAAGTATAAGATTAACCCAAAGAATGGAAATTGGATTAAGAAGTTCTCTTACCTCGAATATGACTTGTCTCGTTCATTCTTTATATTCATGAATAATAAAATTAGCTTAATTTCTAATTGATTCAGAACCTTTTTCAAGTTTATTATTCATTTTATATTACATATTATCATGTTATAAAAATTACATAATTATTTAAGTTCATATCGTTTATTTTGTCGATATTCGGTACATGAGTCGAAAATGAACTTGTTTTGATGTAAATTGACCATGTGGTCAAATTACATCATATAAAGAATATTATTAATGATTTAAATATAATATATATTAAGTATATATTTATTTATAATAGTCTAAAACATTTGGAGGTAATAAATGAAATGCACCATTCATGGAGACGGTATGTCATACGTACGCATGAACGCTACTTTCATTTCTTTTTCATATTAACGGAATGAAAACTAAATGATACTTGGGTATTATATAATATAATTATAATATATATGTTATATATATTACATAATTTCATTTAATACATCCTTTGTACATTCCATGTATGGAATAAATGAGTCATATCACTTTGAGGGGGCGGTAGTGCACACTTCCTCAAATAAAATTATCGTATTTACACATTATGGAAAGCACAAAGGTATGTTGTAAATAAAAATTAAATAAGAATAGAGAAAATATAAATATAATATATATCATATATAAATATATTTCCATCATAATGGCCACCATTATAGGTTATAGGATAAAATTGATCAATCATCATTTTGTGAGGCAGTAGTTTGTCGTACACAGAAACATTATGTTCTATATCCATTAGATGGAGGTGTGTGTAAGTTTAGGTTGAAAAATTAGAATAAAAATATCCTATTACATTGAGAATAATTTTATTGTTATAAAATAATGGAATAAAGAGAGTTTAGGTGGTTGGATAAGGAAAATAAATGAAAGGATCTTGAGATAAGACATTACCTCTAAATCGGGTAACACTTTTTGATTTGAGCCAAAAGGCTTCCTTGAGTGGCATACTTCCAAATGAAATGATTATATGAGTAATTTAGGGATGTTTGGAGATTATTTGAGTAGAATTTGGATGATAAAAGGGTATTTAGAGGTGTGATTAAGTGGGTAGATATGGTGGCCTTCTATAAGAGGTAGGAGGGGCACTTTAGGAAAGTCTTGAAATGTTATTTTATTAAAAAAATATTTTAGAATTATAATAGTTAAAAAGTGATATATTTATAGGATAATATGAGGATGGTTCTAAATCCTCTCAACTAATAGGTTTTATACAATTTTAGGTCACAAAATTAACCTTATCTTTTAGCTTTAACCCTTAGTTAAAAACATTAACTCTTACCATGTCTTCTTGTATTTTCATAATACATGATTACTATAGTTACTTTAAAATGAAAAGATAACAAAAAGTGGATAATTAATGACATTTTTAACATTATATAAGTTATTTGGCCTAATCTTTTATTTTTATTAGTATTATACCTTTTAATAAAATAGTATTTGTTTTAAAAAATCATTTATGCCAATTTTGACACTATTTAATAATTGATTTTTTAAGTCATAAAAACTTGAAACCTTCTAAAAAATGCATTAACTCATCATTATCATGTTAATTTCATCCAAAAAAATGTTTATGGCATCAAAATGTTCTAATTACATTTATTTTAATATTTATAATATCATTTATTTGAATATTTCATTTATAAGGTAATCATTGCATCATCATTGTGTCATAAATAAATTTATTTATTTAATGTATAAAAATTATAAATAAAATAAAACGATGTAGTAAATATTTTTATCTTTATAATTAATATTTATAGTCATATATATCAGTTATATAAACCTATATTAAAATTATTTTAGTAAAAAAGATACATGTTTATATTATATTTTTCTTTACTTTAAATTAATTATTATAACATGTCATTATCACACCCAAGTGGCTCCATGGGATCCTAAAATCGACCTAATGATACTCATGGTTGGACATATCTCATCCAATAGTATTAGGAAACATTTTAAGGTAGTTCTATATTATTATAATTTTATTTTTTACCCTTATTTACCTGATTTACCCTTTAACCATGGTAAATAGAAATAATTGCTAAAGTTACTATTAATAATGTCCAAAAATAAAGGGAAAATATTTACATAATTTGGGCCTTATGATTCCAAATATGGAATCCATTTTTTCAAATTCAAAACATATGAATTTTATTAATTAATTTAAATTAATTCTCATTGTCAAAACCAAAAAAATGGGTTTTTAAGAAGTAAAAACTATCAAAATATTGACATGTGTTTATGTCCAATTTAAATGTGAAGTTACTTATAATGACCAAAATTGTAATAAATGATAAAAATAATAATCCAATTATACTTTAAAACCAATTAAAATGACAATCTAACTATATAAATAAATTAGATGAAAAGGCAGTTTTGAATTAAAATGTAGTATTTTTTACTATTCATTAAAATATGGATTTTATCATAATAATACCAAAATTTCAACCAAAGTAAATTATTATGTCCCAATTCTAAATAATAAGTTTATTTTTTCAAATATAACATATAAAAGTGACAAAAACTATATTTAAAAAGGGTTCACCATCAAAAGGTGATAAAATGACCTTTTAAAAATATTAGAGTATTTTATGCTTAAATTGGATTCATTCTCATTTTAAGCCTATAAAATTTATTGGATAAATGTTAAGAAATTTAAAAAATATGTATAATCATATTATATTTAGTTTTATTTATTTCCTCTAATACAAGGGTTGGGCATTAACTACCTTTTAAAATAATAATATTATTATTAATGTATTATTTTTTGGTATAACTAAATGTTGTGTGCAATGTAAGATTTCAGAGAAACCTATTTTTGTGTGTCGAGTACGCTATCGGAAAAAGTGTCCTCTTTAACATAAAATTAATATCTTATTCATAAATATTAATATATATGAAAATTTATTATTCTATAAATACTTGGGATGTTACATCCTTCCCCCTTTTGGAAATTACGTCCCCATAATTTTATTTACTTATCAAATAAGTGGGGGTATTTATCCCTCATAGAATTTTCAGATTCCCATGTTTCCTCTTCAACCATATGGTTTTTTCAAAAAACCATTACCTGATGAATCACCTTATTCTGCAACACTTTCTCTCTACAATCAAGAATCTGTACTGGTTGTTCCTCATAAGAAATATTCTATTCCAACTAAACTACTTATGGACTCAAAACATGAGATAGATCTAGAATATACTTTCTCAACATTGAAACATGAAAAACATTGTGTAACTAGGATAAAATTGGAGGTAAATCCAACTTGTAGGCAACTAATTCAACTTTATCTAGGATTTCATAGGGTCCAATGAACCACGGACTCATTTTTCCCTTCTTACAAAAATGCATCACACTTTTCCATGGAGAACCATTGAGAAAGAAATGATCACCTACATTAAAAGAAAGACAATTACTCTGGTTATCTGTATAACTTTTATGTCTTTCCTGATCTATCCTCATGTGCTTTTGAATCAACTGAAATTTTTCTGCCATCTCTTCTACCAATTCTAGTCTCATTAACTACATTTCACCTACTTCATCCTAAAAGGCTAGAGTTCAACACCACTTTCCATATAATGCTTCAAATGGTGTCATATGTATCCTAGAATGAAAACTTTTATCATAAGAAAACTCAACCAAGGAAATATTTTGATCCCAACTTCCCTGGTAATCCATTTAAAAAGCACGTAGCATATACTCCAAGGTCTGAATTGTTTATTCTGACTGCCTAGCTGATTGGGGAAGAAAATTTATACTGAAATTTAATTCTGTTCCCAATGACTTTTGAAGGCCTTTATAAAATTTATAATTAAATATGGGATCACGATCAGATACAATGAAGAGAGTAACTCCGTGTAACCTGACTATATCTTTAAGACACAACCAAGAAATTTGATCTAGAGATAGAGTATCTCAAACATGAATAAAATGATCAGATTTAGTCAATCGATAAATAATAACCCAAATGGAATTTTTACCTTGAGAAGTCATTGGTAAACCCACTACAAAATCCATGGATATATTTTCTCATTTCCACTCTAGCACTGGAAAAGGCTGAAGCATCCCTTTCAGTAACTATTTTTCTTATTTAACCTATTGAAAATTCAAACACATCATAGTAAAGTCAGCAATATCTATTCTCATTCCATCCAACCAATAATACTCCTGAAGATCTCTGTACATCCTAGTACTTCCAGGATGAACTGTAAATGGAGAACTATAAGAATCACATAACAACTCTTTCTCTAACTATGAATCACAAGGAACACATAATCTCTTTCTGAACCTCAAAACACAATCTTTATCAACGTTAAATATAGGTAACTTACCCTTATGAACCAATTCTACCTTTTTCTACAACTCACTGTCTTCTTTCTATGCTTTCTTAATTCTTTATGATCGAGATGATTTCACTTCCACCTGAAACAAAATAGAGGAATTCCTTTCACTAACAACTTCTAATCCAAAATTAATCAAATTAGAAACCAAATAATTTATTTACAAACATAGCATGGCTAATGTAGCATTACTCTTTCGACTCAAAGCGTCATCCACTTTATTTGCCTTTCATGGATGGTAATGAATCATGCAATCATAATATTTGATTAATTCCATCCATATCCTTTGTCTCATGTTTAATTCTTTCTAAGTGAATATATACTTCAAAATTTTTTAATCAGTATATATTTCACACTTTATACGATACAAATAATTCCTCCAAATTTTTAATGAAAAAACAATAGAAGTTAATTCCAAATCATGTGTAAGGTAATTTAACTCATGAGGTTTCAACTAACATAAAGCATAAGAAATTACCTAATCATTATGCATTAGGATACAACCAATTACTTTCAATGATGCATCACTGTAGATAAAAAATTCACCATTCTTGGAAGACGGGTCCAAAACTAGAGCATTTAACAATCATCTTTTCAGTTCCTGAAAACAATCATTACATTATTTTGTCTAGATGAACATAACTCCCTTACATGTTATCTTATTTAGTGGGATAGATAACTGAGAAAAGTTTTCAACAAACCTTCAGTAATAACCTGATAATCTAAGAAAACTACGAATATTTGTGATATTGGTATGACTTGGCCACTCTTCAAAAACTTTTTCTTTAGAAGGGTCAACAGTTATTCCATTTTTAGAAACAATATGACCAATGAAAGAAATTTTTATCAACCAAAATTCACTCTTACTAAACTTTCCATATAGTTTCTTTTATTTTAAGGTTTTAAAAACAATCCTTAAGTGAATTTCATGTTCCTTATGGATTTTAGAATATACCAAAATATCATTTATAAACACAACCACCATTTATCACCTGGGTCAACTAATCCATCACTCCAAAAAACTATTTAGTTTCGATTCCAATCATCTCAGGATGTTGATTTGGAAGGTTATTTCCCTCTGTATGCCTTTCCAGCGCACCTTCCCTATTTCCTCTATGTAAAACCATTCTGAACAAACATATCTTAGATGAATAAATGTTGTAATCTTCAAATGTTATATCATTTTTACCATAAAGTAAAAATATTTTATGGATATTGTATTAACAATATTCTAACTCTAAAATTTATCTAAACCGACCTCTGATACCAACTATAAGGCCCCATCTTTAAACATTACATAATCATCAATTAAGTTGATAATTTTACTTTAATTCACTTAGAGGATCTTTTCAAATTTATAGCTTTAGATAATTATGTCATAACTCATACAGAGCAACTTAAATATTACAAGTAGTCACTTCTACACACTATCCATTTTTTCATAAAAAAAATCTTTAAAAAGAAACATGGTATCATTTCATGTTTTAATAGCATAACTTTTCCTTGATCGCATCCTTGAATTTATTCTTCTTTAAGTCCTCTGAAAAACATTTCAAAACTTGGGATGAGCATAAAAATATTAGTAAGGGATAAACAAAGAAGGAAAACAGTTAGTCATGGGAAAACATGAAAACCATAAATACTTTATCATTAAGTAATAATTTTCACCTTTAATAACTAGTAAATATACATCACTAAATATAAGATCATTGGTTACCCTTTTTGTAACTAGAATATTACCATAAATCCCATAAAAAGAAACATATAACATATAAAGGTAACTTGTGACATAAATATACTTAAATGAAATAACCATATGGTCGACTTCCACACATATCACTAAATGTAATAGCCATATAGCCAACTTCCAAACCCAATGCATTGGAGGTTATAACGTAGCCACCTATCCTTGGTATATCACAGAACCACCTATCTTTGGTTTATCGTGTAACCAACTATCTTTGTTTTATCACATAACCACCCCTGAAATGTCCAAGTACCATTATATAATCATAACACGTAAAAGATTTCAATTAACAAAATTTCACTCATAAAATTTCATTTTCCATCACAAGAAATCATTTCAAGATATTGAAATAGTAAATCCACTTTCAAAACCATTTTTAATACCAAAACACCCAAAAGGGAATAAGTTATTTCTTTTCCTTTTAAAAACATTAAGGATTATAGAGGAATCCAAATATCAAATAACGGTTATGGTGGCAGAGAAGTCATTATCACCACATAAATTAAAAAAATACCTTTTTTATTTATTAAAAATGATTCACAAAAAAAAAAGATTCCCTATTAATGAAATTAAAAGTCAAATGGTTTATTATACATAGTATAAAAGGAGGTGTATATTATCAAAATATACCTCAATGAAAGGATATTGAGACGAAGTCCCTTACAAAGATCATATCATTAGATTAAGGATAAATCAATGACATAAATATGTGTGAAAATATATAAATACACCCAATATAAGTATATGTTCAGTGTAAAACAATCATAGTTCATTCACACAGATTTTTGGAAAGACAAAACCAATGACATGGATATTTAACTCAATGAATTGAGATTGAGTTATTATTTCCCTTAAAAAGATAATTTTATCAATAAAATAGATAAATTATGTTTATTAACTATGAATAGTCATAAATAAAGTATAAATACAAGATATTATATCAAGATTTATTTCTCACATAATCAATAGTGGAAGATTAACCTATAGAATGGAAATTGGATTAAGAAGTTCCCTTACCTCAAATCTAATTTATCTCATTCGTTCTTTATATTCCTAAATAATAAAATTATGTTAATTTATACTTTATTAAGGAAATTTTTTAATTTTATTGTTCATTTTATATTTATTATTATCATTTTATAAAAATTACATAATTATTTAAGTTCATATCAGTCGTTTTGTCGATATTTGGTACATGCGTCGAAAATAAACTTGTTTTGATGTAAATTGTCCATGTGGTAAAATTACATAATCTAAAGAATATTATTCAGGATTTAAATATCATATATATCCAGTATATATATATATATAGAATATTCCATAACATTTGGAGATAATAAATCAAATGTACCGTTCATGGAAACGGTACGTTGTACGTACGCATAAATGCTACTTTCATTTCGTTTCCATGTTAAAGGAATGAAAACAAAATGATACATAGGTATAATAAAATATAATTATAATATCTATGTTATATATTTTACATAATTTTATTAACTCCATCCTTTATATGTTTCATGTATGGTATGAATGAGTCATATCACTTTGAGGGGGCGGTAGTCCACACTTTCTCAAATGAAATTATCATATTTACACATTATAGAAAGAATAAAGGTATGTTGTAAATAAAAATTAAAGAAGAATATAGATGATATAAATATAATATATATCATATATAAATAAAGTTCCATCATAATGGCCACCATGAGAGGTGGTAGGAGAAAATTGAACAATTATCATTTTGTGAGGTAGTAGTTTCCTATACACAGAAACAGTATGTTCTATATCCATTAGACAGATGTTTGTGTAATTTTAGGTCAAAACATTATCATAAAAACATACTATTATACTTATTATACTGTTTTTGTTATAAAATAATTTAATAAAGAGAGTTTAGGGGGTTGCAGAAGGAAAATAAATGAAAGGATCTTGAGAGAAGACCTTACCTCTAAATCGGGTAACTCTTTTTATGAGGAAGGATTCTATGAGGAAGGGAGTTATTTTGGGAGATTATTTTAGTATAATTTAGATTATACAAGGGTATTTATAGGTGTGAGTAAATGGGTATAGGTGTTGGCCTTTTATAAGAGGGAGGAGGGGCACTTTAGGAAAGTCTTGAAATATTATTTTATTAAAAAATGATTTTACAATTATAATAGTTACAAAGTGATATATTTCTATAATAATATTAGTATGGGTCTAAATCCACTCAATAAATAGGTTTTAGATAAGTTTAGTTCATAAAATTAACTTTATCTTTTAGCTTTAACCCTTAGTTCAAAACAATAACTCTTACCGTGTCTTCTTGTATTTTCATAATATATGGTTAATATAGTTACTATAAAATGACAAGAGAACCACAAGTGGATAATTAATGATATTTTTAACAATATATTATTTATTTTACTGAATATTGGACTTTTAGGATTATTATATTATTTAATAAAATAGTATTTGTTTTAAAAACTCATCTATATCAATTTTGACACTATTTAGGAATTGATTTTTGTTAAAGTAATAACAACTTGATTCCTTCAAACCAAATGCATTAAATCATCCCTAAAATGTCAATGTAATCTAAAAAATTCTTTTATGGCATATAAATGTTCAAATTAAATTTATTTTAATATTTATAATATCATTTATTTGAATATTTCATTAATAAGGTAATCACTGCATCATCATTGTGTCATAAATAAATTTATTTATTTATGTATAAAAATTATAAATAAAATACCATGATTTAGGAAATCTTTTTATATTTTTAATGAATATTTATAATCATAGATATTAGTTATATAACCCTATATTAAAATTGTTTTAGTAAAAAATACATGTTTATGTTATATTTCTCTTTACTTTAAACTAATTATTATAACATGTCATTATCACACCCAAGTGAATCCATGGGGTCCTAAAATCAACCCAAGTATGCCAATGGTCATAAATATCTCATAAAATAGGATTGGTACATGTTCTAAAGTAGTTTTATATTATTATAATATTATTTTTTTACCCTTATTTACCTGATTTACCCTTTAACCATAGTAAATAGAAATAATTATTGAAGTTACTATTCATAATGTTCAAAAATAAAGGGAACATTTTTACATAATTTTGGATTTATGATTCAAAATATGGAATAAAATTTTCCAAATTCAAAGCACATAAATTATAGTAATTAATTTAAAATTAATTTCCATTGTCAAAATTAGAAAGTGGGTTTTTAAGAAGTAACAACTATCAAAAGATTGACATGTGTTTATATCCAATTTAAATGTGAAATTACTTATAATTATAAAAATTGGATTAAATGATAAAAAATAATCCAATTATACTTTAAAAACAATTAAAATAACAATATAACTATATAAATAAATTATATGAAAAGACAGCTTTGAATTGGAATGCATTATTTTTCATTATTCATTAAAATATGGATTTTATCAGAAAAATACCAAAATTTCAAAAAAAGTAAATTTTGATGTACCTATTATAAAGAAGAAGTTTATTTTTTCAAATATAACATATAAAACTGAAAAAAAAACTATATTTAAAAAGGGTCCACCATCAAAATGTGGTAAAACGACCTTTTAAAAATATTAGAGTATCTTATGCTTAAAATTGGATTCATTCTCATTTTAAGACTCTAAAATTTAGTGGATAAATATAAAGATATTTAAAAAACATGTATAATCATATTTTAATTAGTTATGTTAATTCCTACCAATATAATGGCTAGACATTAACTACCATTTAAAATAATAATATTATTATTGTATTATTTTTTAGTATAACTCAATGTTGTGTGCAACGTAAGATTTCTGAAAAATCTGTTGTTGCATATCGAGTATGCTATCAGAAAAATTGTCCTCTTTAACATAAAATTAATATCTTGTTCATAAATATTAATAGATATGAAAATGTATTATTCTATAAATATTTGGGATGTTACAAAAAATGGTCATCAAGGGATCAAACCCAATTGAACAACCACTAAATGTCGGGAAATCAGACGAAAACAATCATAAATTGAATTGTGAAATGTTTTTTGTGGACAGAATGTCAATTAGATGTGTTAATTTCTTAGGATTCCCTAAAATCCATTTTTATTGTTTTAAAATATCCAAATGTACTTTTAACAGTCAAATAGATAGAAAAAAATATCATAATGATATAAAATCATAATCCAATTATAATATTATTATTTTTTATGTGTTCAAGTAGACGGTGCATCAATCGGATATGTGGTCTGCCTAGAATGATAAAATAAGTAGATTTTATAGGTTTGAAACTCTTTAAAAATGTGTGTCTGGGGGTCAAACCCAATAAAAAAGCCTCCAAATATCATGAAATAAGACGATAACAGCCACATAATGAATTTTTAAATGGTCGAGTAGATGGAACTTCAATTTAAGGTGTCATTTTCTAGGGATAACCCAAAACACATTTTTTTTGTTTGAAAACACCAAAACATGCATTTAATGATCAAATCTATATAAAAGGTCTTTAACATGATGTCAAATTATAGAAAACCCATCTTATTTTTATTTTTTATATTTATGAGTAGAAAAAACATCAATCGGATATGTGGTATGCCCATAAAAAACCGAATAAACAATTTTTAAAGGTTTGACACCCTTTAAAGATGTGCATTATAGGGTCAAAACCAATAGAAACACCTTCAAATGTCATGAAATTAGATGAAATTAATTATGTAGTAAATTATGAAATGAAAAAGTAGACATAGCATTAATATGAGGTTTAATTTTCCAAAGATGACTCAAAATGTATTTTTATTATTTTAAAACATAAAAGTATGTGTTTAAGCATTAGATCCATAGAAAATGATCTTCGAATGCTGTGAAATAATAGTAAAATATTATTATTATTATTATTATTGAAGTGTACAAGTATAAAAAATATCAGTCATATGTGTGGTATACCTGAAATTACTGAATAAGCAGATTTTGAAAGTTCTATGCTCTTTAAAACATACATCAAGGGGTCAAAACCAACTGAGCAACCACCAAATGTCATGAAATCAGAGGAAGAAAATTGTATAGTAAATTTTGAAATGGTAGAGTATACGGAATGTCAATCATAGGTGTCATTTTTCCAGGATGGCCAAAAAAACATTTTTATTGTTTTAAAACACTAAAATCTGCATTTAATGGTCAGATCCATAGAAAAAGACATCATAATGATGTGAAATATTAAGAAAGCTATTTTATTATTATTTTTTATTTTTATGAATAGAAGACACATCAATTGGATGTATTATCTACCTGGAACGACCGAATAAGAAATTTTTAAAGGGTTGACACCCTTTAAAAACATGTGTTTGGGATTCAAACCAACCGAACGACCTTTGAATGCAATGAAATTAGAAAACAAAAATAACCATAAAATTATTTTTGAAATGTTTGAGTAGATGAAATGTCAATCTGAGGTGATGTCTGTCTGGGATGACCCAAAACACATTTTTGTTGTTTTAAAACTCTAAAAGGTGCATTTAATGGTTAAATCCATAGAAAGAAACCTATGAATGAGGTGAAATAATAGTAAAAATATATTATTGTTATTATTATTAATGTGTATTAGTAGACATCACATCAATCGAACATGTAGTCTACCCAAAACGACCGAATAAACAGTTTTTAAAGGTTTGATGTTCTTTAAAAACATGCATTAGGGGGTCAAACAAACCGAACAACATCTAAAAGCTATGAAATTAGATTAAAACAACCATACAATGAATTTTTAAATGTTCAAGTAGACTTGATGTCAATCTGAAGTGTTTTTTTTTCTAGGATTACTCAAAACACATTTTCGTTGTTCTAAAACATCAAAATGTGCATTTAATAGTAAAATTCATAAAAACGACCTTATAATGAGTTAAAATCATATTAAAACCGTATTATTATTATTTTTGATGTGTACAAGTATAAAGAACATCAATTAGATGTGTGATCTTCCTAGAATGACTGAATAAACATTTTTTAAAGGTTTGACTCCCTTTAAAAACATGTGTTGGGTGCTCAAAACTAATCAAATGACCTTTTAATTCCATGAAATCATATAAAAACAAAACTATAGTGAATTTTGAAATTTTTTAGTAGATGGAATATCAATCAAAGGTTTCATGTGTGCTAAGGGTCATTCATCGTGTTCTCTACGTGTGAACTGGATGGCGGCGCCAGGATTTGTCTTGCAGTGGGTCTCCTTCGCCGTGTTGGTGATGTTTTTTCTTTTTTCGTTTTTTGTTTGTTTTTTTGGATTGGGGTACATCTGTGTTTGTGAGATGGCATGATTTTTTGGTTCATGTCCTGGATGAGGTTTTTTGGTTGGATTGGGTGACCGGTTCTTCAATTTGGGTTCGTGCTTGCTCCAAGGGATGAGGATTCGGTTTGGCTTATTGCCGATTGATGTTAGGTTTTGGGTTTTTTGTGAATGGAATTCAGCTGCGAGCATTGCAGTGATTGTGCGATGGTGAAGCAGTGAAGATTGATAGATGTGAGAGTCACTCTGAAGAATAGATTGATTTCATGTGGAACATGATTTGATGTAGGTTTTTTGTGCACACCAAGTGATCGTCTTATCACCTATGTGATGCCCAATCATGCCAACCGAGTTTCTACTGTGTGTTGGATAAATTTGAGAGCTCGTAGAGTATTTTTGTGTTGGTTGACTATTGGTTTGGAGACTCTATTTTTGTATGTTTTTGTTTGAATTTTTTGTGAATTTTTGATGTGTTTGCACCGTCATTCTACATGTTTCTGCTCCATAGTAGGTTTAGAGCAAGAAGATTTCACTTGTGCATGCCATTTGGATTTTGATGTTTGAGAGGGTATGGCTCTACCATCGGTACTGGGCCATGCAACTCTGCACGGGATAGCTAGCTGAGCGGTCATGCAATAGTGGAGGCTTGTCACTAAGGTGTAATCGCTAGAGAGGGGCAGATCCTTTAGTATTGATTCGGGTTTGACTTCTTATTATTTTATTTGATTGTAATGTTGGATCATGTGGTTTATCACTTTACCCTCAAAAGTGTTTTGATAATAAAAAAAGTTAATTTTCAGTCATAAAATCATAGTAACACTCTCTTATTATTATTTTTGATGTTTATGATTAGACGAAACATCAATCGGATGTGGGATCTTCCCAGAATGGCCAAATAAGCAGTTTTTAAATGTTTGACACTCATTAAAAATGTGTGTCTAGGGTTCATAACCAACTGAACAATCTCTAAATATAGTTAAATCAAACAAAAAATAACTATATAGTGAATTATGAAATGTTTAAATAGATATAATTTCAATCTAAGTTTTTGTTTTCCTAGGATGACCCAAAATACATTTTTGTTGTTTTAAAACACCAAAATGTGTGTTTCATGGCCATATCTATAGAAAAATACCTCAGAATGAGGTAAAATCATAGTACGATGGTCTTATTATTATTTTTGATGTGAAAGAGTATATTCCACATCAATCGTATGTGTTTTCTACCTAAAATGACTAAATAAGCAGTTTTTAAAGGTCTGATGCCCTTTAAAACATGTGTGAGGGGGTAAAAACCAACCAAACGACCTCCGTGTAAAAACCCCAACCCTAGTAGACCAAATTGGATGTTTAATTTATTAAATTGAAACTATATACAAACAATCACATCCTAAATTACTGAATAGTTTAGTAGTCTTGGAAAACCATATACATACTTGAATTTCAAATTACATTTGAAAATATGAAATACAACATAGTTTTTTCATCGAGGTCGCCATTATTTATTCTATTATAACTCTGAATATCAATCATAATATATTTCTTAGAATCTTAAAGAAAAGAAACATAATAAATGGTTCATATAAAATGCTCAGTAAGGGTATGCATATAGCGAAATCTAAATAAGTCATGAATAATATGTCAAGAATAAATAATGATAAAATAATTTCATATAAATAATAACATGAACTAGAAGCTTATAAATGGATATAAAAACTAATAAAATAATCACATGAGAATCAATAAATTATTATAATAATGGAATGTATAATGTTGGATATCTAAAACATGTCATTAAAGCCTGGGCTAAGACATCCGAAAATATCATTATGGATTTGTTCCATGACATTTGAATAAATTGGTAAGGCCTCAGACAAAACCCAAGTTATTTTGTCTCGTGATACCTACCAATGTATTGAGGTACTGTAGTGATCCCCTCCCATTACTTACTAAGTCCAATTCATTCCTCATATGAATAAATAATGAAATCGAATCAACATGCCTTAATAATCAGTAACTCTCCATATTGGAAGAACTATCATATAGAATGTCAATACTTTCCCCTAATAAAATTGATCATAAACCATATGAATAAATATTTTTGATGTTAAAATTATATTATATCCTCAACATAAGATTTAATAAAGGATTTTTACATCGATGAAAATACTCTAAAAAAGTTTACAAGAAAAATTCTTGAGGAAAATACCCTTTCTTCTTTTAAAATCACTTTTTAAAATCTAAAAATTGTTCACATAATAAATAGATCATTTTATTTGAAAATAACCTTTTAAAATTTTAAAATAATCCTCAAATGATTAAGTAATCATAAAACTGGAAAAAAAATCATGCTTTATAAGTTAAAAAAATATTTCTTTCACACTTTTATAAGAAAATTCAAAAAGTACTTCGTTCAGAAAACACATAAACATTCTTTTTAAAAAAATTGATAAAAAAATAAAACATGGGTAAAAATGAATTTAAAAAATTATTTTAGAATATTTATAGTATTTTTATAAAACATGGACATGAAATAGAAGTATTCCTTAGCTGAGACTTAAAAAAATAAACAATCCTGAATAATGATGAGATTGTGAAATAAACCCTTACCACTTAGGTTTCTTTTGAATTGCAAGCACCATTAAAGAAATAACTTCAAATGAAACTTTAAATACCATGAATAGAAATATATTTATGATATAATATATCAAATTTTCAGCATATACACCACACACACAAAATTAGTGGTGAATATGGCATATGTCTCACTGAAGTAAAAGTGAGACGAGAAACTCTTACCTTAGGTCTGAATTCCTTTGTATGTGTATAAAAATCTTGTATAATAAATATGTATTTATTATAAATATATTTAATAACCATATTATTTTATATCATACCATATATGACTTAATTATAATATTTTATCACCCTTTTATTAATAATTCTTTGTTAAAATCAATGTTTTGGGTAAAAACTGCTTTATTTTTCATGCATATTTTTGTTCGGTAGTTTCAGTATCTATACCTTGATCAAGTTTCCATGATATATATAAAGTTAATAATGATATAAAAATAATATATATTCATTATATATTTATTTATATTAATCAATAAAAGTTAGAGATGGAAAAATGAATTGCACCGTTCATGGAGACGGTAGGTTGTACGTACACATGAACGTTATTTTCACTTTTTGACAGATGGAACAAAATAGAGGTAAATAATAATTAAAATTTATAGAATTATTATTATGTATTATAAATAATATATATTCATAAAATTCTTCCTCATTTCTATCCAATTAAAATATAAATGAAAAATGAATCGTATCACTTCGTGCATGAGGTAGTCCACACGTACGCACGAGCGACGTTATCATTCCTAAATGGTTTGAAAGGTAAGAATTTATATATGATATTATCATTAAATAATTATAATTATGTTATAAATATAATATAAAAACATTAAACCCATCATAATTCTCATCCATAAAAAATGAATTGTATCGTTACGTAGAGACGGTAAGTCGTACGTACACACGAGTGATACTTTCACTTCTCATTTGATGGGAAAGAGGGTAGATAATAGTGGTTTCATAATCATGATAATATTTCAGTATATATATTATATTTATGTTAAAATTTTATGGAAAATATTATATATTTAGAGGAGTTAAAATAAGAAGTAAAAAAATAAAGTGATCAGTTGGAGCGATTACCTCTTCTTTGGAAGAACTCCTTTGGATCTCCTCTTAAGGATCCTAGGTTTAGTATTTTTGGGATAACAAACACATCTAGAATATATATAAGGAAGTTGAGAAGATAAATTTTCAGGGTTTGGTTGAGATAGATGGCTCAAAGTGGTGTAAATAATTGAGGGATGAGGTGCCATTTTATAGTTGAGGTGAGGGGCACTTTTGGAATTTATTAAAAAAATAAAATATAATAAGACTATTCTAGATCCAAATGATTCCAAATGGTAATTAATTAAAATAAAAAGTATTTAGGGATGAATAAAATTATATAATTAAATTTATAGAAGTTTTGATATCATTTTAATCCTTGTCTTTTTTATTAACCCTTTAGTTAACCTATTTTAACATTAATGGTGGAAATGTTCTTTTTCACTCTTAAAGGGTTATAATTTTAAATATAAGGTAACTATTGACCCATAAATAGAAAATTGATGAAATTTTAGAATATATATTATCCTAATTGTCCACTTTAAATATTTTTATAATTTTTAAATAATTTAATAAAATATTATTTTGATAAAGTATCATTAATGTCAATTTTGACACTATTCATTTAATTTGACTTCAAATACATCAAGATAAAGTTGTATTTAGAATATAATTCATTTACACATCACTAATATGTCACGCGAGTCTATAAAATTTATGGGATTCATTATCTCATTCAAATTATATCAATTTTAATATGTTTAAATCCATTTATTTAATTTTATTGTTAATTAACACTGTAAAAAACTCAAATTTAGCGGCGTTTTTTTAGTGATGTTTTTTAAAAACATCTCTAATTTTTAAATTTAAAAACATTTTTAAGGAAACATCACTAAATTAGCCATGTTTTTAAGAAAAAAATAGGTAATTTAGCCATGTTTTTAAGGAAACATCTCTAAATTAGCCACATTTTTTAAAAAATTTGCTAAATTATCCACATTTTTTAGGAAATATCACTAAATTGGACAAATTTTTAAGGAAACATCCCTAATTACTGATGTTTTTCAAAAAACATTTTTAAATATATATATATATATATATATATAACTCATTTTCCCACATCGATGTAAATATATATTTATATATATATAAACACACACGCACACACATATATATATATATATACAAATATATATATTTTAAATTTATTCATGTTCTTAAGAAATCGTGGCTATTTTAATGACATTTTTACTATTGTTTTAAAATGTGATTAATTATATATATATACATACACATGTATATTTATACACACACATATAAACATATATATATATAAACACACACACACACACACACATATATATGTAATATAAACATATCTATGTTAATAAAAATATATGATATATAAAAAATATATAATATATATATATAAGCAGTTGGGGAGCTTACCCGAGTGGTAAAGTCTCCCTGTAATCTTGCATTAAACCTGGGTTCAAATCCAGGTGGTAGTGAATTTCTACAGATATTGTAGCAGTACTGTAGTGGAACTGTAGCACTATAGCACTATAGCAATGTGGGAACTATAGTAGGTACTTTAATGGGGGTACTATAGTATCATTAAAATTCATATGGAATGGGCCTTCAGTCTATCATGGGGTAGTGACGCAAACATGATATGGGCAAAGGGTGATGTTGGCATGATGCAAGTATGGCCTATGAGCCATGTACTGAGGGTCATTGAGACATGTAATGAGTTTCATACCCACTGGGATTTTAGGCCATATTTACAATGTAATAAAGTGGTGAGTTTGGTGGGTTATCCCTTGGGGGGCTATGACATACCTTTCCGGCCTCTGTGTGTGCAGTGTGTGTGTGTGTGTGTATTTGAATGTAATTGTACTCCCAAGCACCTTATGTATATATAATATATAAGAATGAAATATAAACATAAATATAAAATATAAAATATAAACACACACACACACATATATATATATATATATAAACATATATATATAATATAAAATATAAATGTATAGATATATAAACATAATATATATATTTATATATTACATTGGCACTAGATACAAGCAATCATTAAATACGACATAGTGTTTTCTTTAAGGACACCATTATTTCTTCTAGTATAACCCTAAATATCAATCATAATATATTTTTTGGAATCCTGGAAAAAAGAAACATAATAAAGGGTTGATATCAAATGCTCGATATGGGTATGCATATAGCGGAAGATAAATAAGGCATGAATAATATGGAAAGAATAAATGATGATCAAATAATGTCATATAAATAATCACATGAGCTTGAAACTTATCCATGGATATCAAAAATAATAAAATAATCTCATGAGAATCAATAAATGATTACATAATAATTGAATTCATGATTTCAGACATCTGAAACATACCCTTAAGGCCCTGACCAAAACATCTGAAAATACCGTCAAGGCTTTATGCCATTACATTTGAATAAATGGGTAATGCCTCAGCCAAAACCTAAGTTATTTTGTCTCATTATAACTACCAGTGTATTGAGGGACTATAATGGGATCATCCCATCAGTTAATACGTCAAATTCATTCCTCATATGAATAAATAATATAAATTAATCAGCATGCCTTAAAAATCAATAACTTCCCATATTGGAAGAACTATCATACAGAATTTCAATACTTTCCCCAGTAAAAATTATCATAAAACATATAAATAAATATGGAGGATGGTACCATTAGATTATATCCTCAATATAATATTCAAAAAAGGATGTTGGCATTAATTAAAATGCTTTAAAAGTTTACAGGAAAATGTTTTGATGAAAATACTCTTTCTTCTTTGAAAATAATTTTTTAAAATCTATAAATTGTGTACATAATAATTAAATATTTTAATTTTAAAAGGACCTTGTGAACTTGAAAATTAATTTTCAAATCATTTATTTGTAATTACGTTTTGAAATTCTTTTCATTTCATATAAGTTAAAAACATTTCTTTCACATTTTTGTAAGAAAAGTCAAAATGTACCTTGTTCGGAAAACAACAGTAAGATTACACTTAAAAAATTTTGTAAAAAAAATAAAACATGGGTAAAAATGACTTTAAACAATTATTTTAGAATATTGAAAAAAAAATTATAAAATATGGACATGGAATAGAAATATTCATCAGTTGAGATTTAAAAAAAAATAAACAATCCAAAATAACGATGAGATTGTGAAATAAACCCTTACCACTTAGGTTTATTTGGAATCGTAAGACCCATTAAAGAAATAAATTCGAATTTAACTTTAAATAAAATTAATATGAATATATTCATGATATAATATATCAAATTTTTATTATATACATCACACAAAAGAAATGAGTGGTGAATATGACATATGTCTCACATAAGTAAAAGTGAGGTGAGAAAATATTACCTTAGGTATGACTTCCTTTGTATGTGTATCAAAATCTTGTATAATAAATATATATGTAACATAAATATATTCTAGAAGCGTATTATTTTATATCATACCATATATTACTTACTTATAATATTTCATCACCTCTTTATTAACAATTCTTTGTTAAAATCAATGTTTCAGGTAAAAACTGCTTTATTTTTCATGTGTGTTTTAGTTCGGTCGTTTCGGTATTTATACCTTGATCAAGTTTACATATTATATATAAATTTATTAATGACATAAAAATCATATATATTTATTATATATTTATTTATAGTAATCCATAAAAGTTATATATAGAAATTTGAATTGCACCATTCATAGAGAAGGTAGGTTGTACGTACACGTGAACGTTGTTTTCACTTTTTTATGGATAGAACAAAAGAGAGGTAAATAATAATTCAAATTTATAGAATTATTATTATGTATTATAAATAATATATATTCATCAAATCCAACCTCATTACCATCCAATTAAAATATAAATGAAAAATGAATCGCATCACTTCATGGAGGTGGTAGTTCATACGTACGCACGAGCGACGTTATCATTTAATTTAGATATGATATTATTATTAAATAAGTATAATTATGTTATAAATATCATATATAATCATTAAAACCATCATAATTCTCATCCATAAAATATTTTAATGAAAAAATTAATTGTATCGCAACATAGAGACGATAAGTCGTACGTACACACGAGTGATACTTTCACTTCCCATTTGGTAGGAAAGAGGGTGGATAATGGCGGTTTATTAATCATTATAATATTTCAGTATATATATTATTTTTTATGTAACAGTTTTATAATAAATATCATATATTTTTAGGAGGTAAAAGGAGAAGTGAAAAATAGAAAGTGACCGGTTAGAGTGATTAACTCTTATTTAGAAGAACTCATTTAGATCTCCTCTTAAGGATCCTAGGTTTGGTATTTTGGGATAACCAACACATCTAAAATGTAGATAAGGAATTTTATGAGAGAAATGGGTAGGTTTTTGTTGAGATATATGGCTTAAAGTGGTGTAAATATGTTTGGGATGAGGTTCCTTTTTATAATTGAGGTGAGGGGCACTTTTGAAATTTATAAAAAAATTAAAAATATAATAAGACTATTCTAGATCCAACTGATTACAAAAGGTAATTAATTTAAATAAAAGTATCTACGTTTTAGTAACATCATCCAATGAAATTTAGACAAGTTTTGATATCATTTTTATCCTTATCTTTTTTATTAACCCTTTGGTTAAACTATTTTAACATTAACCGCGATAACGTCCTTTTTCACTCTTAAAGGGTTATAATTTTACATATAAGGTAAATATTGACCCATAAATGGAAAATAAATGAAATTTTTTAATATATATTATCATAATTGTCCACTTTAAATATTTTTATAATTTTTAAATAATTTAATAAAATATTATTTTGATAAAATGTCATTAATTTCAATTTTGACACTATTTATTTAATTTGACTTAAAATACATCATGAAAACATTGGATTTCAAATATAATTTATTTAAACAACACTAGTATGTCCCATGGGTCTAGAAAATTTTTTGGAAACATTATTTCATTCAAATTATATCATTTTTAATATTTTTAAAATCAATTATTTTATTTTTCTCTTAATTAACACTACAAAAAAAACTATAATTTAATAGTGTTTTTTTGCAAAGTTTTTTTAAAAATGTCACTATTTTTTAAATTTAACAACATTTTTTAGGAAAATTCACTAAATTAGATACATTTTTAGAAAATATCACTAATTTAACCTCGTTTTAAAGGAAACGTCGTTGATTTAGACACGTTTTTAAGGTAACATCGCTAAATTAACCACATTTTTGGGAAATGCCACTTAATTGGTCACATTTTTAAGAAAATGTCCCTAATTAGAGACATTTTTCAGAAAACATCACTAAATTAATGACGTTTATCAGGAAATATCACTAAAAATATAAATATTTATATAACTCATTTTCCCAAAGCAATGTAAATATATATTTATATATATTTATATAAACGCATACACATATATATATAAACATATATATATTTTTATATATTTATGAACACACATACACACACATATATATAAATATATATATATATATACACACATATATATTTTAAATTTAGTCATGTTTTTAAGAAATCATGGCTATTTTAATGACATTTTTACCAGTGTTTTAAAACATGGTTAATTATATATATGTATATATACACATATATATTTATACATACACACACACATATAAACACATATATATAAACATATATATATAAACACAAACACACATATATATATATATAATATAAACACTACTGGAATTAGAGGTATTTGTGATGGGATCTCGTCGCAAATAGGATCTAGCGATGGGGCCCCATCGCAAATAGCATGTTGCAGAAAACAGCATCGCAAATACTATTTTTGGCGACGGGCCCATCGCAAATAAGTCTATGATTATATATATTATATATAAATAAACCTTTTGCGATGGACCCATCACAAATATTATTTGCGACGAGAAAGTTCCTCGTCGCAAATAAGTCTCTGATTATATATATTATATATAGAACCCTTTTGCGACGGGCCCATCGTCCCATCACAAATACTATTTTTAAAAATTTGTATTTAAACTATTTGTGATGGAAGCCCATCGCAAAACGTCCCATTGCAAATACTAAACATAATAAAAAAATATATTTAATAAAATTATGATTAATGAAAAAATTATATTAATATTATTAAAATAAAAAAAATAAAAAATATTAAAATTCTCAATATTCTCAAAAATATATAAAAAAATCATCAAATATTATTATTATTATTATTAGTAAAATAAAAAAACATTAAAAATTATAATACTAAAAAATATTTAATAAAATTATGATTAATGAAAAATTAATATTATTATTATTAAAATAATAAAAAAATAAAAAATTATTAAAATTCTCAATATTTACAAAAAAAATATAAAATATTCATAAAATATTATTATTAGTATTAGTAGTAAAATAAACAAATATTAAAAAATACAATACTAATAATAAATAATAAAATATTAAAAATAAAAAAAATTAAATTATGCAATATTTGCACCAATATAAAAGACAGAAACTATAAATAGTTCATATTACAACAAATCTTGAATTAAAATGTTTTTGACACAAAAAAATCATTGGGGGTAGTCTTCTAGAGGAGGTGGAGGAGCTGTAGGAGATGTTGGAGGAAACTGCATCCCTAAACTACGAGTCAAACGACGCATGTACTCTATCTGCTCGTGATGCTGCTACTGCTGCCATCGACGCATATCCTCCTCGTGCTGCTGTTGTTGTCGACGCATCTCTTCATACTACTTCTGCAAACTCTCTATAAGCTCAGTCTTAGTTCAGAACTGCTCTTGATACTGTGAGGCAGAAGATGATGCATCTCTATGAGCTCCTCTCAAGCTGGACGCTGACATCGCAGCAGTACTATAATAAGTACCAGGAGTCAAATGAGAGTCGATACCAACTACTCATCCCTTCTCAAAGCCATACTGAGTCACCTGCATCCATGTCGCCTCATCGAAATGGTGGGCACTAGTCTGATCAGTCGTTTCATCCTGACTCTCAGCTTGTGTCTGAGAGGTCGCAGCCTCATATGACTCTTTCAATTCTAATTTGAAATTAAAATTTTGAAAATATTATATGCAGTTAATTGTCAAACTAAAAAAATACTAACCACAATCTGATGTTGGCAATCACCTCTAATCTCTCCGGTGGCTGGATCACTGTACATCCTCTGATAAACATCGTACTCTGTAATATTGGGATGCTCGAATGCCTACAAAAATATAAAATAAATTGTTTATATTTAAAGTTATATAAAATATTTAAAAAATATACTTACCAGATGCTCTTTATGCGTACTGAATGTACGTCTACCAGCTCGATGCATCACCTCCTGTCTCCCCTAGTTCTGCCAACCCACTGAAGATCTCCTCTGAAATCCACCACCCAACCAGTGTAAACATAATCCATCCCAAACGTGAGATAAAATGTACTCTGGTCGGTGGGCTCTACCTGACTCATCAAATTTTATCACTCCTACTTTCTTAATGGTCATTCTTCTCAAATTGTGCAAAAACTGACAGAAACGGTCACGCATAGACACCTACCATGCCGCGTGGATAGCGCCACACATTCTATCATCAATGGGATATCATAAACCCTAAAAATAATTTATAATATCAATTTATTATTAAAATAAATTTCAAAATAAATATTATTTATTTACATACTATCCAATGATTGAACATGTCGAGCCGCACATCAGTAGAAATCTGTTCTCATGTGATCCATGGCTAAGAAAAATAATTGTACAATATAGCGCTCCCTTATCCAACAGCTACATGCACAAAACTATGAAAAATGAATAAATAATAAAATAATTAGTATATATATAAATAAATTAATGAAAGCTAACTAAAATATACAGGTTACCATACCTCTGTGTGTGTGGATAGAAGTCAAGACGTAGACATCACTCGGGGATAGGGTCAGGAACCATCAGTCGCACAAGATCACGCCCCCTCCGCGTACCCCCTGAACCACCAGTAGGCTAAGGGTCAGATGATCTAAAATCCCCCTCATCCAAAGGTAGCTCAGCCTCCTGCAACTCACGAAATAGATCAGGATCCATCTAAAACCCAAAATGATTGTTGTTAGTAGATAATTGAAAATAACTATTATATGTAGATATATATTACTTATGATTATAACCAGCATTTAATTGTGTCAATGTCCATCTTCATCCTCATCTTCATAGCTGTCACGACCCGTCCTCGGGGCCCGTGCCGTGACTACCCCAAGCCCGCCTTCCATAGGCCAGGGGCTGGTGACTAGAACCAAGGCGTAAATCCCAACAAAAAGGGAAGGCATTGCCTTTGAAAAGTAAACAAGCACCACAGAGTAAGCAAGCGGAAAAGTAAACACTAAGTAAAAACTGTACAAGCTGTGCTGAAAGTAAAAGGTTCCGGAAATACAAGCCCAACTGTATAGTACAACTGAAAGGAAAAACATCAACTGAAAGGAAAAGTCGCAGCGTCGAGCCGTCCTCTGGAAGTCCCACCTGAAGGGTGGGTACAGATAGCCTTCACAGCTCCTCGGTCCAGTCGTCCGCTCCGAGTGCGTCCCGCCCGGTGGTCCACCTCCAGGTACCGTCCAGCTCCGCAAGCCTCCACCACGATCAGCGCTGCCCGTCGTCTGCAACCAACACCACGAAGTGCGGGCATAGCCCGTGCAGGGGTGAGTATAAGCTACTCAGTAGGGACCCCGAGACCCCCGAAGGTCTCCCGAAATCCACAAAGGATAATCCACAAAGGAAAGATACAATCACAAAGTAACATCTGACATGGCTTAGGTATATGCCCATACATATACCTAAGCCATCAATTCCCGTTCGGCTCCAACGTCCGAGCCCAAGCACAACCCAGTCCACACAGGAAAGCAAACGTAAACCCACACAGGATAGCACAACACAATCCACAAAGGAGAGTAAACAGTAAACCCACATAGGATAGCTCAACACAATGCACAAAGGAGAGTAAACGGTAAATCCACACAGGATAGCTCAACACAATCCACAAAGGAGAGTAACTCAAGATTCAGCTCACACAGGTATACTTCTTCGGATGACGATAAAGATGATCACTGATCCATCTAAGTCGTCGGACCCACAAAGGATCGATAGGTAACTAACCCCCGCAAAGACCCACACAGGATCGGGCCCACACAGGACCTGTAGGCGCTGGCTCACACAGAACCGCTGAGCGCTGACCCACACAGGATCGGACCCACACAAGATCGGGCCCACACAGGACCTGTAGCACTGATCCACGTAGGATCGCTGAGTGCAGTAGTCTTCGCAGTCCACTAAGGATCTCTGCACAGTCGTTGTCGCAGTCCACTGAGGATCTCTGCATGGTCGTTGCCGCAGTCCACTGAGGATCTCTGCACGGTCGTCGCTGTCGAAGTAGCAGTCACAGCCAACTCTAGGGTTCCCGCACACAGCAAGCTCGTTCGGGAGGGTCCGCTCCACGAGCCGAGAGGCTGATACTTCAACTGACACAAAGTCCGAAGTTGATGTATCCAAAAGTTCCGTATCGTCAACAGGAACTCAATGTCGCAGACGGCGCGTCAATCGGACACCTGGTCTCAGAGTTATTGGCTTTTTCGTCCCAGGGGCCCGATTGGTTTTTAAGGCAAAACCAACCCGACCGTACTCCACCTGCGTCCAAACCTCGGGCGGAGTGAGCCAAAAGATCCGTCTCACTTAGAGGAATTCAACGAAGTCAACGGCACGTCAATCAGACGTCCGTAGCTCAATATATGAGTGTTTCCGCTCCGAGGGCCCGGTTGGTTTCGTGTACGAACCAACCCGGCCGAACTAAAAGTATTCCGAAACCTTGAGTGCTATATACCAAAACGACCGTCTCGATCCAAGGATCGTGTTTCCGCTGACGGCACGTCGTTTGGATGCCCGTAGCTCAAGTTACGGGCATTTGAATGAAACCCGTCCAAAGACGGGGGGTTCGGGCCCGGGCCGAGCCGGCCCGACCCCCCCCCCCCCCCCCCCCCCCCCCCCCTTGGGTCGGCCGAACCGGGTCGACCAGGTCCAACCCGGTCGGACCGGCTGGGCTCGGCCAGGGCCCGAACCCCCCATCTTCGGACGGTTTTCATTCAAATGCTCGTAACTTGAGCTACGGGTCTCCAAACGACGCGCCATCAGCGGCAAAGCGATCCTTGGATCGAGATGATAGTTTTGGTATATTGCACTCAAAGTTTCGGAATACTTTGAGTTCGGCCGGGTTGGTTCGTACACGAAACCAACCGGGCCCCTGGGACGAAAAAGCCAATAACCCTCAGACCAGGCGTCTGATTGACGCGCCGTCTGCGACGTTGAGTTCCTGTTGACGATACGGAACTTTTGGATACATCAACTTTGGAATTTGTGTCAGTTGATGTATCAGCCTCTCGGCTTGTGGAGCGGACCCTCCCGAACGAGCTTGATGTGTGCGGGAACCCTAGAGTTGACTGCGACTGCTACTTCGATAGCGACGACCGTGCAGAGATCCTCAATGGACTGCGGCGACGACCGTGAAGAGATCCTCAGTGGACTGCGATGACGACTGTGCAGAGATCCTCAGTGGACTGCGACGACTACTGCACTCAGTGATCCTATGTGGATCAGTGCTACAGGTCCTGTGTGGGCCCGATCCTGTGTGGGTCCGATCCTGTGTGGGTCAGCGCTCAACGGTTCTGTGTGAGATAGCGCCTACAGGTCCTGTGTGGGCCCGATCCTGTGTGGGTCTTTGAGGGGGTTAGTTACCTATCGATCTTTTGTGGGTCCGACGACTTAGATGGATCAGTGATCATATTTATCGTCATCCGAAGAAGTATACCTGTGTGAGATGAATCTTGAGTTACTCTCCTTTGTGGATTGTGTTGAGCTATCCTATGTGGATTTACTGTTTACTCTCCTTTTTGGATTGTGTTGAGCTATCCTGTGTGGGTTTACTGTTTACTCTCCTTTGTGGATTGTGTTGTGCTATCCTGTGTGGGTTTATGTTTTCTTTCCTGTGTGGACTGGGTTGTGCTTGGGCTCGAATGTTGGAGCCGAACGGGAATTGATGGCTTAGGTATATGTATGGTCATATACCTAAGCCGTGTCAGATGTTACTTCGTGATTGTATCTTTCCTTTGTGGATTATCCTTTGTGGATTTCGGGAGACCTTCGGGGGTCTCGGGGTCCCTACTGAGTAGCTTATACTCACCCCTTCACGGGCTATGCCCGCACTTCGTGGTGTTGGTTGCAGACGATGGGCAGCACTGATCGTGGTGGAGGCTTGCGGAGCTGGACGGTACCTGGAGGTGGACCACCGGGCGGGACGCACTCGGAGCGGACGGCTGGACCGAGGAGCTGTGGAGGCTATCTGTACCCACCCTTCAGGTGGGACTTCCAGAGGACGGCTCGACACTGCGGATTTTCCTTTCAGTTGTTGTTTTTCCATTCAGTTGTACTATACAGTTGGGCTTGTATTTCCGGCCCCTTTTACTTTCAGCACAGCTTGTACAGTTTTTACTTAGTGTTTACTTTTCCGCTTGCTTACTTTGTGGTGCTTGTTTACTTTTCAAAGGCAATGCCTTCCCTTTTTGTTGGGATTTACGCCTTGGTGCTAGTCGCCAGCCCCTGGCCTATGGAAGGCGGGCTTGGGGTAGTCACGGCACGGGCCCCGAGGACGGGTCGTGACAAATTGGTATCAGAGGCTCTGGTGGTTAGAAAAGACTGTAAAGCGCTCGACCATCAGATAGTGACGCCATGTCTTCAGAGCGAAGACCGCTGCTGCTAACTCCAGGTCACGGGTAGCGTAGTTCTGCTCATGCGGCCTCAACTGACGTGATCCATAGGCAATCACGGCCCGCTCCTGCATCAGGACACACCCGAGTCCGGTCCCTGATGCATCGCAGTAGACTACGTATCCAACTCCCTCCTCAGGCAACCTCAAGGTAGGTGCGCTGGTCAATCTCTGCCTCAGCTCCTGGAAGCTCTGCTGACATCTGTCTGACCACACGAAGGGTTTTCCCTTCTTCGTCAATGCTGAGAGTGGCGCCGCAAATCTGGAGAAGTCTGGCACGAATCTCCGATAGTATCTGGCTAGACCCAAGAAACTCCGCACCTCTGTCACGCTCCTGGGTGGCTCCCAAGTTAGCACTGCCTCGATCTTCGCGGGATCCACTGCAACTCCCGCCTCAGAAATGACATGCCCCAAGAAGTGGACCTCACGTAACCAGAGCTGGTACTTCGAGATCTTTCCATAAAGCTGGTGCTCTCGGAGGGTGTCCAGTACAACCCGTAAGTGGTAGGCGTGCTCCTCCTCGGTGGTCGAGTACACCAAAATGTCGTCGATGAAGACCACGACAAATTGATCGAGGTGTGGCTGGAAGATCCTGTTCATGAGGCTCATGAACACTGCTGGAGCATTGGTTACGCCGAAAGGAATAACCAAGAACTCATAGTGGCCATACCGACACCTGAAGGCCGTCTTCTGCACATCCTCTTCTCGAACTCTGAGCTGATGATAGCCTGACATGAGGTCTATCTTCGAGAACCACCGACCTTTCTCGCTACTCAATAGACATGGTGCGGGACCCCTTCTTCCGGGCCCAGACCTTCGAGCAGGGATTGAGACACGAGATCAGGGCATCGCTGATCTCCCTCAGCATCCCGACCCAGGCAGGAGTGCTTCATTTGTAACATCATTAACATCTTCATCATCATCGATCCTTAATTGTGGGGTGTCATCATCGATATTCACATTTCTTTGTGAAAAATATGGATTTTGAGCAGTCTCTTGAAAATTTTCAATTCCTTCAACTTCAGCGGAATCACGTTCAGTTTGAGTGAACTAATTTTCCCGAGATTTTATTTTTATTATTCTCCACCAATCACTCAAGTCTCATGAATTAGTACATTACTTTGCATAATAAATTTGATGTGCCTCTTGAGCCAGTAAAAAGGGTTCATTTACTGTAAAACAGTTGTTTGACATTGCATTATCTGATCAAAAAAGTTGTTTGACATTGCATTATCTTATTTAATAGCCATAAATTTTGCAACCACTTCTAATTTGCTTATATTGCAACCAGGATATAATGTATCATCAGCAGACCTCAACAACTCATAAAATTCGGATGGTGCCAACTTAGGAGTTAAATCAATATCATCTTGAGTTTCAATTTGTTAAATAGATGGACCTACAACATCATGTACTAAATTTTGAAACTACGATGGATCTGGAATCAAGTAATTAGTATCTTCTCAAGAACTATGTTCATCATTTTGATACCAAAAAACATAATCTGGTTGAAAACCAAACCACAAGAGATTTCCCCCAACCTTGTCAAATGTGTCAAAACGTTCTCAGAGAACATTTTTTACAAGGAAACTTTATTGTGCCTTCTGAAACATATTCTAGTTTTAATGATGAAAATGATAAGAAAGCTTCAACGCCCTCAATATATACAGGATTTAAACCAGAACCGTTTGGATTTCTATGCTAATTTATCCAAGTGTGGTCATATAATAATGACTGTTGTCGAATTCCTTGTTCCATATTTTTATACGAAATATAAAATCATTACTATTTTTGAATAATTTGAAATTATAAAAACACTATCTGAAAAAAAAGGATAAATAATTACAACTACATATTAATAATTATCATTACTTACGGGCGACACAGTTTCCAGTGGATTGATGGCTCCTCTTTTGTCTGACGGCTCATTTACTTGCAATTTTCTCACAGAGAAATCACAATGAAGAATCTGATCAGAGGTACGCATATTCATTCTCATATGCATGAGAATGAATATGCGTACCTCTCAGCACATTCTTCATTGTGATTTATATGTGAGAAAGTTGCAAGTAAATGATCCCTCGGACAAAAGAGCCCCCTTTTCATCAATGAATCATCTTCTTGCAACTATCTCCGCCTGAACACATTATGAAAAATTTGTTCCTACGAATGTATATTCAAACTCGTGCATATGATATTAGATATGCATACATAGAAGCATACTTTTCATAATGTTTTGAGTCGGTGAAAGTAGAAAGGAGAAGAGTCATTGAGCAAAAGGAGTGTCGTCAATCCACTAGAAATTGTGCCAAATTATTACAATTTATTACAATTGATTTTCTTCCTAATTATTTCTATTTCTTACTAATTGTTACTAATTGTTACAATTTATTACTAATTATTACAATTTATTACTAATTGTTACAATTTATTACTAATTGTTCCAATTTATTACCAATTGTTACAATTTATTACTAATTGTTACTAATTGTTACTAATTGTTACTAATTTATTACTAATTATTACTAATTATTACTAATTTATTACAATTTCTTACAAATTATTAATTTTTAACTAATTATTCCTAATTATTCCAAATTATTCCCAATTATTCCTAATTATTCTTAATTATTCCTAATTATTCCTAATTATTCTTAATTATTCCTAATTATTTCTAATTATTCCTAATTATTCCAAATTATTCCTATTTATTTCTATTTATTTCTATTTATTCCTATTTATTCCTATTTATTCGTAATTATTCGTAATTATTCGTAATTATTCGTAATTATTCATAATTATTCGTAATTATTCATAATTCTTCGTAATTATTCGTAATTATTTGTAATTATTCGTAATTATTCGTATTTATTTGTAATTATTTGTTATTATTCATAATTATTCGTAATTATTTGTATTTATTTGTAATTATTTGTTATTATTCATAATTATTCGTAATTATTCATAATTATTCGTAATTATTCATAATTATTCGTAATTATTCGTAATTATTTGTAATTATTTGTAATTATTGTTATTTATTACTATTTGTGACTAATTATCACTAATTATTACTAATTATTACTATTTATTACTATTTATTACTATTTATTACAATTTATTACAATTTATTACTATTTATTTCTATGTATTACTATTTATTAATATTTATTAATATTTATTAATATTTATTACTATTTATTACTATTTATTACTATTTATTACTATTTATGCAATTTGTTACTAATTATTACTAATTATTACTAATTATTACTTATTATTACTAATTATTACTTATTATTACTTATTGTTACTTTTTATTACTTATTATTACTTATTATTACTTATTATTACTAATTATTACTAATTATTAATAATTATAACTAATTATAGCTAATTATAACTAATTATAACTAATTATTACTAATTATTTCTAAATATTAATAATTATAACTAATTATTACTAATTATTACTAATTATTACTATTTATTACTATTTATTACTATTGATTACTATTTATTACTATTTATTACTATTTATTACTATTTATTACTATTCATTACTATTTATTACTATTTATTGCTATTAATTACTATTTATTACAAATTATTACAAATTATTACAAATTATTACTATTTATTACAAATTATTACAAATTATTGCAAATTATTAAAATTATTACAAATTATTACAAATTATTACAAATTATTTCTAATTATTACAAATTATTCCTAATTATTCCTAATTATTCCTAATTATTCCCAATTATTACTAATTATTACTAATTATTACTAATTATTACTAATTATTACTAATTATTCCTAATTATTCCTAATTATTCTTATTTATTACTAATTATTTCTATTTATTGCTAATTATTGCTATTTATTACTAATTATTCCTATTTATTCCTAATTATTACTAATTATCTCTATTTATTACTATTTATTACTATTTATTACTATTTATTACTATTTATTACTATTTATTACTATTTATTACTATTTATTACTATTTATTACTATTTATTACTCTTTATTACTGTTTATTCCTGTTTATTGTTGTTTATTACTATTTATTACTATTTATTACTATTTATTACTATTTATTACTATTTATTAATATTTATTACTATTTATTACTTTTAATTACTATTAATTACTATTTATTACAATTCATTACTATTTATTACTATTAATTACAAATTATTACAAATTATTACAAATTATTACAAACTATTACAAATTATTACAAATTATTACAAATTATTATAAATTATTCCTAATTATTCCTAATTGTTACTAATTATTACTAATTATTACTAATTATTCCTAATTATTCCTAATTCTTCCTAATTCTTCCTAATTCTTCCTAATTATTCCTAATTATTACTAATTATTCCTAATTATTACGAATTATTACTATTTATTCCTAATTATTCCCATTTATTACTAATTATTCCTATTTATTGCTAATTATTCCTATTTATTCCTAATTATTACTAATTATTCGTATTTATTACTAATTATTCCTATTTATTATTAATTATTCCTGTTTATTACTAATTATTCCTATTTATTACTAATTATTCATATTTATTACTAATTATTCTAATTTATTACTAATTATTCCTATTTATTACTAATTATTAATATTTATTACTAATTATTCCTATTTATTACTAATTACCCGTAATTATTACTAATTAAACATAACTATTACTAATTAGCGTTAATTGATATTAATTAGTACAATTTACAACTACTAATTACTAATTACAAGTAATTATTTATATACAATACTAATTTTCGTTAATAATTATTAATTATTACTAATTATTAAGAATTATTACTAATAATTTCAATTTATTATTACAAATAAATACTGATACCAAAACAATTTAAATCTAATTTAATTACAACTAATCAACGATAAATAAAATTAACATAAAAAATTTAAATAAATACTAAATTAAATAAAATATAAATACCTTTAAACTTGATCTCATATTGATGTAAACGACTTCACAACTTCTTCGTAAAAAAACTAACTCAGAGAAATTTTCACTCTAGAAAATAGAGTTTAAAGACAGAGAGGAAATAAGAATTGAGGGGAAGAGAAAGAAAAACAGAGGGGGTATATATAGGTTAGATTAGTTGCAACGGGACTATTTGCGGCGGGTATCCCGTCGCAAATACCTTTACCCGCATTAATTGTTGTCGGCGGTTAAAAGGGTATTTGCGGCGACGGGACCCATCGCAAAAAGGTTCTTGCCGACACGCTTGTTGCGATGGGACAACATCTCGTCGCAAAAACCCATTTACCGTCGTCGGTATTTACGACGGGTCCCGTCGCAAATACCCTCCGACTGACACACTATTTGCGATGGGTCGAACCCCCCGTCCCAAATAACCTCCGGGATGGACTATTTGCGATGGGAATTAATCTCGTCGCAAAATCATGTTTTTCCCGTAGTGAAACACACACATATATATACATATTAATATAAACAGATAATATATATAAACATATATATATGTGTGTATTTGGGGGCTTACCCGAGTGGTAAAGGCTCACTGTAATCATGCATCAGACCCAGGTTCAAATCTAGGTGGGAGTGAATTTCTGCTGATATTGTAGCAGTACTGTAATGGCATTCTGGCGTTGCAGCACTACAGTGGCGCGGGCACTGTAGCAGGTATTGTAGCGGGGGTACTGTAGCAGTAGTACAATTC
Organism: Viscum album; assembly: GCA_963277665.1. NCBI lineage: Eukaryota > Viridiplantae > Streptophyta > Magnoliopsida > Santalales > Viscaceae > Viscum > Viscum album. Next base: position 1,042,646,181 of record OY728165.1, read on the forward strand.
ATCTTGAATGGGCCTTTGGGCCAGCAAGGGGGCGGTGATGCAAACATGACATGGGCAGATGGTGATGTGGGCATGATGCAAGCAGGGCCTAAGAGCCATGTACTAAGGGTCTTTGGACCATGTAATGGGTTTCATGCTCGTTGGGCTTTCAGGCCATATTTACAATGTAATAAAGAAGTGAGTTGGGTGGGTTATCCCCTGGGGGTTATGACCTACCTTTCTATCATGTGTGTGTACAGTGTGTACAGTGTGTGTGTGTGTGTGTGTGTGTGTTTGAATATAATTTTATCCCCAAGCACCTAATATATATATATATATATATAAGAATAAAATATTAACATATATATATAATATAATATATAAACACACACACACACATATATAAACATATATATATATAAACATATAAATATATAAACATATATAATATATACATACATACATATATATATATATATATATTACATCGGCACTAGATACAAGCAATCATGAAATACAACATAGTTTTTTCTTCGAGGAAACCATTATTTATTCTATTATAACCCCTAAATATCAATCATAATATATTTTTAGGAATCCTGGAGAAAAGAAACATAAGAAAGGGGTGATATTCGGTAAGGGTATGCATATAGTGGAAGCTAAATAAGGCATGAATAATATGGAAAGAATAAATGATGATCAAATAATGTCATATAAATAATCAAATGAACTAGAAACTTATCCATGGATATAAAAACTGATAAAACAATCACATTAGAATCAATAACTGATTATGTAATAATGGAATTCATAATGTCGGACATCTAAAACATATCGTCAAGGCCTCGATCAAGACATCTGAAAATACCGTCAAGGCTTTATGCAATGACATTTGAATAAATGGGTAAGGCCTCAGCAAAAACCCAAGTTATTTTATATCATGATACCTAACTATGTATTGAGGGACTATAGTGGGACCCTCCCATCACTTACTAAATCCAATTCATTTCTCATATGAATAAATAATACAATAGAATCAGCATGCCTTAACAATCAATAATTGTCCATATTGGAAAAACTATCATACGGAATGTCAATACTTTCCCCCAGTAAAAATGATCATAAACCATATAAATAAATATCGTGGATGATACTATTAGATTATATCCTCAACATAAGGTTAAACAAATGATTTTGAAATCAAATAAAATACTTTAAAAAGTTCACAAGAAAATTTACTAAGGAAAATACCCTTTCTTTGAAAATCACTTTTTATAATCTAAAAATTGTGCACATAATAAATAAATCATTTTATTTGAAAATAAAATTTTAAAATTTTAAATTAATCTTAAAATCATTGATGTGTCATGGTGGTGAGAAATTATGTTCATGTCATATAAGTTAAAAAACATTCCTTCTACACTTCTGTAAGAAAACTCAAAAAGAACCTCATTCAAAAAATAACAGAAAGATCCCATTTAAAACATTTTGTAAAAAAATAAAACAAGGGTAAAAATAAATGTAAACAATTATTGGATAATATTTAAAGTATTTTAAAAAAACATGGACATGGAAAAGAAATATTTTTCAGCTGAGACTTAAAAAATAAACAATCCTGAATATCAATGAGATTATAAAATAAACTCTTACCACTTGGGTTTCTTTTGAATCATAATCACCATTAAAGAAATGACTTCAAATGAAAATTTAAGTACCATGAATAAAAATATATTAATGATATAATATATCAAATTTTCAGTATATATACCACACAAAAGAAATAAGTGGTGAATATGGCATATGTCTCACAGAAGTAAAAGTGAGACGAGAAACTCTTACCTTAGGTTCGACTTCCTTTGTATGTGTACGAACCTATTGTATAATAAATATAGATTTATTATACATATATTAAATAACCATACTATTTTATATCATACCATATATGACTTACTTATAATATTTTATCACCCATTTATTAACAATTCTTTTTTAAAATCAATGTTTCGGGTAAAAACTGCTTTATTTTCATGTTTGTTTTAGTTCGGTAGTTTCGGTCTTTATACCTTGATCAAGTTTCAATAATCTATATAAATTTAATAATGATATAAAAATCATTTATATTCATTATATATTTATTTTTAGTAATAAATAAAATTTATAAATGGAAAAATGAACTGCATCATTCATGGAGACAGTAGGTTGTACATACGCATGAATGTTGTTTTCACTTGTCAACAGATGGAACGAAAAAGAGGTAAATAATAATTCACATTTATATAATTATTATTATGTCTTATAAATCATATATATTCATCAAATACATCCTCATTATCATCCAATTAAAATATAAATGAAAAATTAACCACATGACTTTGTGGTGGTGGTTGTCCACATGTACGAACAAGCAATATTATCATTTCTCAATGGTTTAAAAGGTAAGAATGTAGATGTAATATTATAATTAAATAATTATAATTATGTTATAAATATCATATATAAACATTAAAACCATCATAATTATCATCTATAAAATATGGTAATGAAAAATGAATTCCATCGCTACGTAGAGACGGTAAGTCGTACGTACACACAAGCGATAGTTTCACTTATCATTTGATGAGAAAGAGGGTGGATAATGGTGGTTTCATGATCATGAAAATATTTCAGTATATATAGTGTATTTATGTTACCATTTTATGATAAATATCATTGATTTATATGAGGTAAAATAAGAAGTAAAAAAATAAAGTGATCAGTTAGAGCGATTTCCTCTTCTTTGGAAGAACTCCTTTGGATCTCCTCTTAAGGATCCTAGGTTGCGTCTTTTTGAGATAACCAACACCTCTATAATGTAGATAAGTAAGTATATAAGAGAAATGGGTATGATTTGGTTGATCTAGATGGATCAAAGTGGTGTAAATAAGTGAGGGATATGGTGCCCTTCTATAATTGAGGTGAGGGACACTTTTGGAATTTATTAAAAAAATTAAAACATAATAAGATTATTCTAGATCCAAATGATTTCAAATGATAATTAATTAGAAGAAAAATTATCCAGGTTTGAATAAAATCATCCAATAAAATTTATACAAATTTTGATACCATTTTAAACCTTATCTTTCTTATTAACCCCGTTGGTTAACCTATTTTAACAATAATGGTGGTGGTGTCCTTTTTCACTCTTAAAGTATTATAATTTTACATATAAGTTAATTATTAATCCATATATGGGAAATGGATGAAATTTTAGACCATATATTATAATAATTGTCCACTTTCAATATTTTTATAATTTTTAAATAATTTGATAAAATATTATCTTGATAAAGTATCGTTAATCTCAATTTTAATACTATTCATTTAATTTGAATTCAAATACATCAAGACTCCTCTAATGGCCCGAAGGCCTTCAATTTTTATTGATTTTTGATAATCCACCTTTCAAGGAGTGTGGTGGAACCCTTACAAGTCCCGTAGGTGTAAGTATTACATGGCTCATAGGCCTTAGAGGAATTCATTGCCCGTAGAATTCAAACATTACATACAACCCAAACTAACTACTTGGAACTTCTCCTCCCCAGCATCTTCATCGTGAAATCAAGATAAAGTTGGATTTTGAATATAATTCAATTACACATCACTAATATGTCACACAAGTCTAGAAAATTCTTGGGACACATTATCTCATTCAAATTATATAATTTTTAATATTTTTAAAATCATTTATTTTATTTTTTTTATTAATTTACTTTGCAAAAAAAACTATAATTTAGTGGCATTTTTTAGCGATGTTTTTTAAAAACATTGATAATTTTTAAATTTAACAGCATTTTTCTGGAAACATCACTAAATTAAAAATTTGTTCAGGAAACCTCGCTAATTTGGCCATGTTTTTAAGGAAACTTTGCTAATTTAGCCATATTTTTAAGAAAATGCCCTAAATCTGTCACGTTTTTAAGAAAACATCACTCATTTATCCCCATTTTTAAGTAAATGTCACTAAATTAGCCACATTTTTTAAGAAACATCACTAAATTAGCCACTTTTTTTAAGAAATGTTGCTAAGTTGGCCACATTTTTAAGGAAACGTCCCTAATTAGCGACATTTTTTAGGAAAGTTTGCTAAATTAGCAACGTTTCTCAAGAAACATCTCTAAAATTATATATATTTATATAAATCATTTTCCCATATAGATATAAATATATATATACATAAACACATACACATATATATAAACATATATATATATATAAACACACACGCACACTTATATATATATATATAAACACACATATATATATATTTAAAATTTAGTCATGTTTTTAAGAAATCATGATTATTTTAGTGACATTTTTACCAGTGTTTTAAAACATGAATAATTATATATATATAATTATAATTGTATATTTTTATACATACACATATATATATTTACACACGCACACATATAAACATATATATATATATAATCATATATATATATATTTTTTAAAGGTTAGGGTTGAAGCTGAAGGTTCTGGGCGCAGCGGAAGCACATGGGTGGATGTGCCCACTTGGCTTTTTGTCATTAGCAATGATCAATCCGAGATCAATATGATGATAAATGTCAGTCTCCACAGATCGAATCACAGAAAAAGACAAAGAAGAAGGTTTGTCCCAGAACCACAAACAAGGATCGTTACAAGTTGATTATAATTAATTTAATCAATTGAAAAGAAATACCTTTTGGGTGTTATTTCTTCATTGATGTTCTTGATCACATTCTGATGTAATTCGTCGTTGCGTTGCAGAAGCCAAGTGTAGACTTCCTCTAGCGGTGATCCACATGTGTACCTCGTATCTCGGGACATCGCCAAAGGAGTCTCCAAGTGCTAGCATGGAAAAACCTTTGCTTGCATTGTCCGCCTTAGATCTTCTTGATCTGATGGAAGAGGATCTCTCTCGGTCTTGAGAGCGTTCTTGGAGGAAGAGGTTCTTTCGGCCTTGAAAGAATTCTCCAAAGTTGTTGTGCACAACGATTCTCTTGTGTGTCAGAAAAGAGTTGGGGTTGTAATGATATTTATAATCAGGTTTGAGGTTGTATAGTTATGACAATAAATAAATGTGTTACGCGTTTCATTTATTTCATTAACTCTTATTGAAAACCCCCATGTCGAATAATTAATTCCTTGAAATGCACTCACGCTGATTATAATAAATATCATTTAATAAAACAATATTATATCCTTAAAATCCCGACTGGAAAAACTACACGGCGTGTATTAATAAATACACGGCGTGTACTTGTTTTTCATTGAAAACTACACGGTGCATACATTAAATGTACAAGACGTGTATATATTGTTTTAATTTATTCATTTCCTTTTCAAAATAAAAACTACACAGTGTGTAATAATTAATGCACGGCGGGTACTTGTTTTCATTTTATTCTTCCTCCAACATTAAAACAATTTAGGCTTCCTTGAATAATTATTAAACCACGCACGGGAATAATCTTTATTCTACTTGAGATACTTGAATACACTTAGTGTGTGACCCTCTAGGCCTCTTTCTCGTCGGCATTAGGCGGGCTTACCTAAAGTCCAAGATTACTGTCTAGCAACGGGTCAAGGCACCCAAGAGAAATAAGTTGACACCGCATTGAAGTATCACCACATATGAACGCTTACTGTGTAATTTAATCCATTCGTCTCGATATCTCATCAAGCAGGTTTCATGGCAGTTTCATAAACCTATATGCTTGACCCGTCATTCTTTGACTACCTGAAATAAACTCGTCGTTTACACCATGGACATGGAATTTAATGCGATAGTTCTATTTCAAAGGGCCTAGATATCAAATTCCATAAATAGAAGGTAAAAATCCTTACTTGACTTATCCATTAACAACATGTCACTCGTGACGCACCCAACGTACCCTACTTCCCGCCAAATGTCTACGTGACAGTTTTCATCAATAAATCTAAGTGCGCCAGTCATAACATGAGTTAATGATAATCTTCTGGTCTAAGGACCATTACACATGCTCGTAGATAGTAATGTCTGATGACACCAAGACATGCAGAATTACTACTGGTGGGTCTGTTCTCATAATCTCCCATCTTAGAGATTACCAAGTGCGAACTCCATGAGAGAGAGTCTCATCTTCTTATGAGTACTCGCACATGATGGTCTGTATACTATGTGTCCTATCATAGTATGTCATCCAACTGTAGAACTTTATTTAAGAATATTGTTATAGAATTTCAAGGTTCTCATCATAGAAGGGATCTGTCATGACCTTATTAATGCAACAAATATTCCAGGACATTATTATATTATAGTCATGCAGAACAATGAACAATATATAATAAGTTAACATTCATGTAATCAAAGTACAAAATAGTTGGTTCTCGGGATACCAACCCTTACAAACTCCCACTTGGACTAGAGCCAACTTCCTACGACTTTTAGTCCACTAGACCTCACATGATGATCATGTTTCTACTGAGTCAAGGCTTTAGTCAAGGGGTCCACCATGTTGTCTTCCGTGGAAATACTGCTCACTGTGACTTCACCTCTCTGAGAAAAATCCCTCAAGAGATGATACTTCCAAAGTATGTTCTTTGTCTGCTGATGTGACTTGGGCTCTTTTTCAAGTGCCACCGCTGAAGTATTATCACAATAGAGTGTGATAGGATCTTTACTACTCGGTACTACATCCAGCTCTTGGACAAAGCTTCACATCCATACTACTTCTTTAGCTGCCTCAGAAGCTGCGATATACTCGGACTCTGCTGTAGAATCTGCCACAACACTTTGCTTTGAGCTCTTCCAGCTCACTACACCTCCATTAAAACTGAAGATGTATCCAGTCTATGACTTCATGTCATCTTGATCAGTCTAGAAACTAGCATCTACATGTCCTCTGATGACTATTTCCTCATCTCCTCCATAAACCAGGAACATATTTTTAGTATGCCTCAGATACTTAAGGATAGTCTTGAATGCCATCCAATGGCGGTCTCCTGGATCAGATTTATATCTGCCTACCGCACTTAATGCGTAATCAACATCTATCCTCGTACATAGCATAGCATACATGACCGACCCAATCGCGGATGAGTAAGGGATCCTTGACATTCTATTTCTTTCCTCATGTGTCTGAGGACACATTTTCTTGGAAAGATGAATTCCATGTGACACTGGAAATAATCCCCTCTTGGACTGTTCCATGATGAACCTCTTCAGTATCTTGTAAATGTATGTACTTTGACTCAGGCCCAGCATTCTCTTGGATCTATCATGATGGATATTGATCCCAAGAATATATGCTGCCTCACCCAATTCTTTCATGGAGAAGCATTTATGTAACCATGCCTTAACTGACTGTAATACAGGTACTTCATTTCCAATTAGTAATATGTCATCAACATATACTATTAGGAAAATGACTGCACTCCCACTAAACCTCTTGTAGACACAAGGCTCACATTCATTCTTAACAAAGAAAAATTCCATTACAGCTTCATCAAAACAAATGTTCCATGACCTTGATGCTTTCTTTAATCCATAAATGGATTTCTGCAACTTGCATACCTTGTTGGCATCCTTTGGAGTCACAAACCCTTCAATTTGTGTCATGTAGACATCTTCCTGGAGGTTACCGTTAAGGAAAGATGTTTTTACATCCATTTTCCAAATTTCATATTCATGGTAAGCGACAATGGCCAAAAGGATTCTGATGGATTTCATCATTGCAACCGGTGAAAAGGTTTCATCATAGTCAATTCCTTGACGCTGTCTAAAACCTTCTGCAACCAGTCGTGCCTTGTAGGTGCTGACTTGCCCCTCCATGTCCAGTTTCTTCTTGAATACCGATTTATTACCAATAGGATTTACATCAACTGGAGGATCTACCAAAATCCAGACTTGGTTTTGGTACATGAAATTCATTTTAGAATTCATGGGTTCTTGCCACTTGGAAACGTCTGTGCCTTCAACTGCTTCCTTGTAGGTAATAGGATCATCGTTTTCAACCAATAATGAGTCACCATCCTCGGTGACAATAAAACCATATTGTTCTGGTTCTCTCACCTCTCTCGTGCTCCTACGTAGTTCTTGTGTCTTTGGAACAGATTTTTCTTCCACGGGGCTTTGTGGAATCTGTTCTTGTACCAACTCTTGTGTATCTTGAACCTCGACTTCATCAAATTCTATCTCACTCCCACTATCTCTTTTGAAGATGTGCTCCCTCTCAAGGAATATGGTGTGTCTTGCCACTATAACCTTTTTGTCTGAGGGGTTGTATAGATAATATCCCCTTGTTTCCTTAGGATATCCTATAAAGATACACTTTGTGCCTCGGGGTGCAAGTTTGTTACCTGAAGAGGCTTTAACAAATGCTTCTCTACCCCACACATGTAAATTCGATAACATGGATTTGCGTCCACTCCATAACTCATATGTAATACCATTTATCAATTTAGTTGGTACTTAGTTTAGTATGTGTGCTGCTGTTTGTAATGCATATCCCTAAAAGGATAATGGAATACTCACATGACTCATCATTGATCTCACCATGTCCAAAAGGGTGCGGTTCCTCCTTTCACTTACACCATTCCACTGAGGTGTGTAAGGAGGAGTGAGTTGAGATAGAATCCCAAACTCCCGTGAGAAATCAATGATGTCCTGATTAAGATATTCTCCTCCTCTGTCTGAGCGGAGTTTCTTAATCTTCTTACCAAGATGGTTCTCAACTTCATTCTTGTATTCTTTGAACCGATCAAAAGAATCTGACTTATACCTCATTAAGTAGATATATCCATATCTACTAAAATCATCAGTAAAAGTTATGAATTATGAGAACCCACCCCTTGCTTCAACTGGAAATGGTCCACACACATCTGTGTGAACTAATTCTAGAAGCTCTTTAGTTCTTTCACCTTTCCCACTAAATGGGGCTTTGGTCATTTTGCCTTGTAGACATGCATGACATACACCAATTGGTTTTAGTTTGAAGGAATCTAAATACCCATCTTGATGTAATTTTGTCAAACGTTTCTCATTGACATGACCTAGCCGATGATTCCAAAGTTGGGTGTGGTATGAGTCATGTGAATTTACTTTGTCATCGATTTCCATTACTTGGTTTGTGTAGTCTAACACATAAAGGCCATTATATAAATGTGCCCTACCAAAACAAATGCTATCTTTATAAAAGTAGCAACATTCATTTCCAAACTTGAATATGAATCCATCAGTATCTAATATGGATACTAAAATAATTTTTTTAGTAACAGAAGGTGTATAATAACAACCCTTTAACACCAAGATCATTCTAGTTGGAAATGTGAGGTGGTAGTCTTCAACAGCTATAGCAGCAAGTCTGGCTCTGTTGGCTGCTCGTAGGCCCACCTCACCTCAGTCAATCTTTCTAAATCTACTTGGTTCCTGTATTTGGATACTTATGTGATCACCATAAGAAGTATCTAATACCCAATTAGTAGAAACAGAAATATTGAATTCGATAACAAACGCATCTGAAGCTTCCCCTTGCTTCCTTGGCTAGGTGTAGTTTTTCTTCCAGTGGCCCTTCTTGCCACATACGAAACAAACATCATCATGTTCCCTTGCCTCCCCTTTGATCTTTCTTTTCTTGGAAGGCCTTAAAGAAGCTTTGGGCTTAAAGATCTTATCCTTACCTTTCCTTTTATTCACCATGAGGACAGAAGTCTTTTCATGCTTCATGTCATTGTCCACTTGGTGAATAAGGATAAGAAGATCAGACAAAGACTTCTCAATGTTGTTCATGTTGAAGTTCACAAAAAAGTTTGAGAAGCTCTCAGGAAGTGATGAGAGAATGAGATCGGTACCCAGTTCTTCGAGGATTTTAAACCCTAGAACCTCCAAGCACTCAATGTAGCCAATGATCTTGACTACATGAGGCCCAGCTGGGGCACCCTCTCCAAGCTTGCTCTGGAATAGAGCCTTGGAGATCTCAAACCTTTCCTATCTTACTCTCTCTTGGTATAAACCACGGAGGTGCTCGAGCATGCTATAGGCATCCATGTCCTCATGAGAATTCATGAGCTCACTTGACATTTATGATAGCAACAAACATTGAACGTCGAGTGCATCGCTCAAATGTTGATCATAGACTAGGAAATCTTCATCACTTGCCCCTTGGGCAGGAGGATCAGGAAGTGAGGACTCCAGTACGTAATACTTTCGTTCATGGCATAGGACGACCCGAAGGTGCCTAAACCATTCCTGAAAGTTACTGCCTGTGAGGATATTTTCTTTTTCTATTATTGATCATAGAGAAAATGTGGTTGACGAGTTTTTCATCTTGATTCTACAATTTAAAAGAGAAGATTTATTAGTACTTTCTTGATTACATTTTATGAGAAATAATAAATTAATTAATTAATTCTCCCACTATTTTATCAAGTCCCAATGGCCCTCACCATTGAACTCGGAATTTCCAGTTTCTTTGACATTCTAGTGGCAAGGATCCATATTCCCCTTCGCATAACCCCAACAAGGGTTGGTCAAGCTATTTGAAGGAATTTAGGTAGGCATGTCTTTGCCAATTGTGAGCTTACAGTTCCTTGATCTGTTGAGTGGACTCCCTAATCCTGAAATCCTGACTTGTATTTCCTCAACACTTACCTCCAATATTACATAAAGTCTAGTAAGGGATACTCCTCTTGATGTAATATGGTTAAGTCAACCCGAAACCTTTCATAAGGGCTTCCTTTATAAAAGTAAGTGTCCCAACAAGGGTTGGTCAAACACATAGTTTTATTGAGTCTTTCCCTTAATCAGTAACGGAAGGCTTAGTCTGACTTAATATGGTATTTGAGGGATTTTATTCTTTATGTGTAGTTTTGCATTATCACATGCTTGTTAATATTAAGTGATGCTTGCTTAAGCGATTAACCATGCTCTGATAATGTTTACGCATAGTTTGGTTTTTATTTTATTCCATCTTTGTATGCTTGTTCATTTTATTAACTATGTGATCGCCACAACACATACATAATAAATAAACCATGCAATTTAGACAGAAATAAAATAATATGGCATGATCATGAGCTTCTATTGGTTAGCTTATCTAGCGGTTTTGATCAGCTAACCCTGACCTAGGGAAAACACATTGAACCTGATGGTTCATGTTTTGTAGCTCCCATCTGTCCACCTTTGTATCTTCTTGCATTGGTTTCGCCTCAGCTTCGGGATTTGAATCATCTCCTCTGGCTTTGGGAGATCCTCTATTACATGGGTTTACATTAAAGAAACCATGGGCACACAGGCCCTACATTTTATTGGAAGAAGGCTCACATGCCAACAAATTTAAATTAAATAAATTTAAATGAAACCATACACATACAAAGGGTCTTTGGTCTAGCTCATGATCATCCATAGCATGCAATGACATTTACGCATATTTAGAATTCAAATTGTTTTAATCATTCTTTCATTTAAGATAAGTCGCGCTCGAATTCAATTAATTATGATCTTATAATTGATCAATTCTTTATCTTAAATTCCTTTCTGAATTTCCTTGAGATTATTCTCATCCATATTCCTTGTATGAGTCTTTTTACATTGGAGGAAACCTGGTGAAATTCCATTTCTGGAAAGTACACGACGTGTAGTTTATAATTACACGACGTGTATTCACCTTTTTATCCAAAGTACACGCCGGGGGATTTGGCGTGTTTTATGTACTTTGGAAATTTTGGAGTACACGGTGTGTACTTCCTTATTACGTGGTAACCGGCATGGCGATCCCGTGTACGTGGTACGCAGCTTATCTTTGTACATGGTTTCACCTGGGCTGGAACGGACTATACGGCGTGTTGCTCCAACATACATGTTGTGTATTCCGGTTCCACGCACTGTTCAATTTTGGTCAACACGACATGATTAATACTTAACCATATTCAATTCACACGGCGTGGTTTGGAGGACCAGTGCTGGTTCATTGAACCTAAGTACACGGTGTGTAGTTTTAATTACACGTCGTGTAATCTCGTGTTGTACAGACAGAAAGAGCAGCTCCTCCGGATGAGTTCCTCGTTTTTATTTTAATAAAAAGTTAAAATTAAAAGGTCGTTTTTTTATATGAATCGAGAAACGAAGGAGGAAGAATAGATCTCATTTATTAAGATTAATATAATGATATATTTCGAATTGAATCAAATATAAATGCGTAAATTATCAACGAAAATTAAATAACTATAATCAATGTTGTAACCTCCCTATGATACCATTTGAAGGTTCCGGGTGTAGCAGAAGCGCATGGGTGGATGTTCCCACTTGGATTTTTGTCATTAGCAATGATCAATCTGGGATCAATACGACGATAAACGCCAATCTCCACGGATCGAATCATAGAAAAAGACAAAGAAGAAATTTTTTCCCAGAAACACAAACAAGGATCGTTATAAGTTTATTATAATTAATTTGATCAATTTAAAAGAAATACATTTTGGTTGTTCTTTCTTCGTTGATGTTCTTGATCACATTCCTATGTGATTCTTCATTGCGTCTCAGAAGCCAAGTGTAGACTTCCTCTAGTGGTGATCCACACGTGTACCTCGTATCACAAGATGTTTCCAAAGGAGTCTTCAGGTGCTAGTGTGGAGAAACCTTTTCTTGCGTTGTCTGCCTTAGATCATCTTGATCCGATGGAAGACGATCTATCTCAGTCTTGAGAGTGTTCTTGGAGGAAGAGGTTCTTTTGGCCTTGAAAGAATTCTCCAGAGTTGTTGTGCACAACGATTCTCTTGTGTGTCGAAAAAGAGTTGGGGTTGTGAGGATATTTATAATCAGGTTTGAGGTTGTAGAGTTATGACAATAAATAAACAAATTATGCATTTAATTTATTTCATTAACTCTTATTGAAAACCCCCATGTCGAATAATTAATTCTTTGACATGAACTCACGCTGATTATAATATATATCATTTAATAAAACAATATTATATCCTTAAAATCCTGACTGGAAAAACTACATGGCGTGTAATAATAAATACACGGCATGTACTTGTTTTTCATTGAAAACTAAACGGCGTGTACATTAAATGTACACGGTGTGTATATATTATTTTCATTTATTCATTTCCTTTTCAAAATAAAAACTACACGGTGTGTAATAATTAATACACGACGTGTACTTGTTTTCATTTTATTCTTCCTCCAACATTAAAACAATTTAGGCTTCCTTGAATAATTATTAAACCACATGAGGGAATAATCTTTATTCTACTTGATATACTTGAATACACTTAGTGTGTGACCCTCTAGGCCTCTTTCTCGTTGGCATTAGGTGGGCTTGCCTAATGTCCAAGATTACTGTCTAGCAATGGGTCAAGGCACCCAAGAGAAAGAAGTTGACGTCGTATTGACATATCACCACATACGAACGCTTACTGTGTAATTTAATCCCTTTGTCTCGATATCTCATCAAGCAGGTTTCATGGCAGTGTCATAAACCTATATTCTTGATCCGTCGTTCTTTGACTACCTGAAATAAACTCATCGTTTACAGCATGGCCATGAAATTTTATGCGACAGTTCTATTTCAATCAAAGGGCCGAGATATCAACTTCCATAAATGGAAAGGAAAAATCCTTCCTTGACTTATCCATTAACAATATGTCACTCGTGACGCACCCAACGTACCCTACTTCCCACCAACTGTCTACGTGACGGTTTTCGTCAGTAAATATAAGTGCACGAGTCATGACATGAGTTAATGATAATCTTCCAGTCTAAGGACCATTACACATGCTCGTAGATAGTAATGTCTGATGACACCAAGACATGCGGAATTACTACTGGTGGGTCTGTTCTCATAATCTCCCATCTTAGAGATTACCAAGTGCGAACTACATGAGAGAGAGTCTCGTCTTCTTATGAGTACTCGCACATGATGGTCTATTTACTATGTATCCTATCATTGTATGTCATCCAATTGTAGAACTTTATTTAAGAATATTGTTATAGCATTTCAAGGTTCTCATCATAGCGGGGATCTTCCATGACCTTATTAATGCAAAAAATATTCCAGGACATTATTATATTATAGTCATGCAGAACAATGAACAATATATAATAAGTTAACATTCATGTAATCAAAGTACAAAAACAGTTGGTTCTCAGGACACCAACCCTTACAGAAGCCTCATTTTATTATTAAATAAAAGCAAAGACCTCTTTTAACTGGGAATAGGGAGGCCCATTATATAGCTCGAAGACCCAGTGGGTATGTAGCCCATTACATAGCCCGTAGGCCCAAATGTTTTTCCCAAGGCTCGTTCTATGAATAGTACTTCTATAGTACCCACCTGCTATAGTACCCTCCGCTGCTACAGTACCCTGTCGCCACTATAGTACCGTCATTGCTATAGTATCTCCACAGCACTATAGTAGGTATTGTAGCGGGGGTACTCTAGCAGCAATATTATTCATCCCGAATGGGCCTTCAGGCCATCAATGGAGTGGTTATGTAGACATGACATTGGCAGATGGTGATGCAGGCATGATGCAAGTAGGGCATACGGGTCATGTACTAAGGGTCTTTGGGTCATGTAATGGGTTTCATACCCACTGAGCTTTCGAGCCACATTTACAATGTAATAAAGCGGCAGGTTGGTTGGGTTATCCTTTGGGGGCCATGACTTGCCTTTCTGGCATGTGTGTGGTGTGGTGTGTGTGTGTGTGTGTGTGCATGTGTGTGTGTGTGTTTGAATGTAATTGTACCCCCAAACACCTAATATATATATATATAATATAAGAATAAGATATAAACATATATATATATAATATAAAATATAAACACACACACACACATATATATAAACATATATATATAATATATTATATAAATATATATAGATATATAAACACACACATATATATAATATAAACACACATATATATAATATAAAATATAAACATAATATAAACATATATGTAAACATAAAATATAAACATATATATATATATAATATAATATAAAATATAAACATATATATAAATATATATATATATATAAACATATATATATATATAATATCAACATATAAACATATAGATATATAAACTTATATATATATAATATAAAATATAAATACACACTACAAAAAAACTATAATTTAGCGACGTTTTTAAGAAAACATGTCTATTTTAGTGACATTTTTTCAATATTTTAAAACATGTCTAATTGTATATATATATTTATATATGTGTATATATACACATGTATATTCACAGACACACACATATAAACATATATATATTAATATAAACATATAATATATACATATATATATAATATAAACATATAAATAAACATAAAATATAAATGTATATATATATATAATATAAACATATATATATATAATATAAACATATATATAATATATAAAATATAAATATACACTATAAAAAAACTCAAACTTAGTGACTTTTTTAAGAAAATGTGGCTAGTTTAGTGATATTTTTCCAGTGTTTTGAAATGTGACTAATTGTGTGTGTGTGTGTGTGTGCATACAAACACATATAAACATATATATTAATATAAATATAATATATATATATATATAATATACATACATTTATATATAATATAAACATATATATGTATAAAATCGATAAACATAAAATATAAACACACATATATATAATATAAACATATATATATATAATATTAATTTTTAAATAGTGAAATCTATTAATATATATATATAACAAAATACAATTAATTATTTTAAATTTCATCATGTTTTTTAGAAAACGTGTCTATTTTAGTAACATTTTTACCAGTGTTTTAAAATGAGACTAATTTTCTATATATATATATTCTTTATTTATAATTATAATCATATATATGTATTCATACACATACATATTTACACACACACACACATATAAACATATATATATATATAAACATATAAATAAACATATATATATAATATGATATGATATATAAACATATATGTAAAATATAAACATATATATCTAATATATAAATATATTTATATATAAACATAAAATATAAAATATAAACACATATATATTGATATTTAAATATATATATATATATAATATTAATTTTTTAAATACTGAAATGTATTTATATATATATATAAATATAACATAATACAATATTATATTTAAAATAAGAATAGGTGAGTTGTTCTGGTTTCTCTTGGTGGTGTTGGAGGTGCAGGGATCGACTTTTAGTGGAGGCATAATTTATGATTGGGTGTGTGTGAGTGCTTGGCTAGTTTCCAGGGAGGTGGGAGGAAGTGAGCATCGGCGCTGTTGTAAACACCCCAAAATCCATGTAATTTTTTTTTAAATTATATAGAATTATTCTGAGTCTGCGGTTTATGACGTCACGTAATTCCGAGGCCCGGAGTGCCCGGAATGTTTTTCCGAAGTTTCTGAGTACGTTCAGTGAACTTAAGAGTGGGTTTTGGTAACTTTAGAACTAGTGCTCAGAATTGAAATCTGAGGGCACCGTTGAACTCGCAGTGTCGGTGATTGCTTAAGGTGACCTTCACCTCAACTACATTTGGTCGTGAATGGAATTTAGTTTTCCAACCTTTCGTGGAGGATAAAAAAAGGTGGAATAAAATAAAATTGTTTAAACTTAAATTTTATTTTATTCAAATCTTTTTGAATTAAAGTGGGGTCCACCCGAACTAAACCCCCACTTTAATTCTTTCCAACCCCCTACTTCATTAAATGAAGTGATTAAGGAGAGACTCCTCAAATTGATGTGTTGGTTCCCCTCCTTTGGGAGTTGTGGGAAGTGGTGTTTTGGCTGTTGGAGGAAACCTGGGAGGAAGAACTCTTCTTCCACCAACGACGAACATCTTCTTCTTATTTTATCTCCTACTGAAACAAGGGAGGGAGCATCGTCCTTGAAGAACGCCGATGTCGTCGTCCTCGCCTTCTTCATCTTCTTTTCCGACGTCAACGAATCTGAGGTAGGGGTTCGATCTTAGTTAATTGTTTCTCATTCTTCATTTCCCTTTGTGGATTAAGATTCGAAGTCGCATGTTATCACCCTAAAGTGGAGGGTGCGGGCCAAACGAAAACGGCCTGACCTCTCCGCCTTGCTTTGTGGATTTTGACGATAATCGCGGCACGAGTCCGGCTTGAGCGAATTTTCATCAACTATGGTCACAGATCGAAGGCGACATCCTGAGTAGTGTGTGGATACTTCTAGAATGAGAATCGGGCCACCAGAACTCGTTCGGTGACCTGCGGAAGGTTCGTCGGCGGTCGGAACCGGTGACCGGCACTCTGGTCGGCCGCATGGACGGTGGCGGCGCAACCGTGTCTTCGGAAGGGTGGGTCGCGGTTGACGGGCCACGGCGATGCAGTGGCGGCCGGCGCAAGTTCAGTCGCAAAGAAAACCGGCGGCTCGGGCCGCCAGGTTGTCGGGTAAGGTGCGGCGCAGCGCGTGCCGTGCGGAGGAGTGAGGGGTCGTGGTCTTGGTCGCGGCGATGGAGGATGGGGGGCCGGCAAAGCCCGCCGCCGGAGGAGGCATGACGCAACCACGCCGTGCAGGAGGCGGTTGGCCGCTCGGCCGACCGGGAACAGCGGGACCTGCCACATGGGTCCCGCATGACATGGACCGGCACCACGTGACGTCGAATCTGAGCCGCCCGAACGGATAAGCCATTCGGGACTCCAGGGGGCACGACATCCCCCATGGATGCGGCTAGGGTGGACCCCATGGGGACCATCGGCCGCGGCCCCAGCATGGGCCGGACCCAGCGTGGGTCGGGCTCAACGCAGGCCGGACCTAGCGCGGGCCGGGCCGCCAGTCGCGGGCCTCGCGCGGGTTGAGTTTAGCGTGGGCCAAACCCAGCATGGGCCAGGCCACCCTCGCAGGCTGGGTCAGACCCCAGTCCGAACCCAGGTTGGGCTAGGTCGGGTCGGGTTGGTCCGACTGGGCCGAACCGGACCCAGACCAGCTTTGACCTGTTTCCACTCTTTTGCCCCTAACTTGAGCTACGGGCATCAGATTGACGAACCGTCTACGGTGACAAAAACCTTGGAGGGATATGGTTATTTTTTTATACCCCACTTGAGGTTTGTACATAGTTGGGGTATGTCTGGGTTGGATCAAACCTAAATCCAATCGGGCTCTCGGAACAGAAATGCCAATAACTCTCAGACCGGGCGTCTGATTGACGCACCGTATATCTCGTTGGGTTTCTTATGACAAGACAGATCTTCTGGATACATCAAATTGGGAATTTGTGTAAATTGATGTATAGAAACTTGTCTTGAGGAGCAGACCCTCTTGGACTCAAGCGTGCTTTGTGCGGAACTCTATGGCTGGCTGCATTGTGATAAAGGGATCCTACGTGGGTTCGAAAGGACTGACTACTATTCCAGGATCCTACATGGGTTTGACAGCTCTGACTAATGTTCCAAGATCCTATGTGGTTTCAACAGCTCTGATTATTGTTCCAGGATCCTACATGGGTTCGACAGCTCTGATTACTTTTCCAGGATCCTACATGGGTTTGAAAGAGTATATGATTCAGTGGATACATCTAATCATCTCTATATCTCTACATAAGTTGTATACATGTGTGAGCTGAGCCTTGACTCTATGTTTTTATCAATGAGTTATCTTTCTTCCTTCGTGGAACGGGTTACGCTTGGGATCAAGAGTTGGAGCTGGTTTGTATTTGATTACTTAGGTATTTGTATGGGCATATACCTAAGTAGGGTTGGATGATACCTTGTGATTGTATTCTTACTACTGTGGTTTATCATTAGTGGATTTTGGGTGACCTTCGGGGGTCTTGGGGTCCCTAATGAGTATCGTTATACTCACCCGTGCACGGTATTCGCCCGCACCTTGTTGTGTCATGTGCAGACGACAGACAACAGTGATCGAGGCTGAGAGGGAGAGACGGGAGGCTGCTCGGAGTTGGACTTAGACGGGACATACCTTAGGGACAAATTGGTCGAGATCTATACCTACCCTTCAGGTAGGATTTCCTAGTGGATGATCCAGGAGCTGTTTTCCCTTTTTCATGTACTTGTACTTCAATTGGGTTTGTATACTGGCTCATTTACTTCCAGCACTCTTTACATTATTAGTACTTTTTGGTTATCTCCGGTTGTGTATAGTGTGTGAGTTGCAGGTTTAAAGGCAATGTCTTCCCTTTTCTCTAGGATATGCCTTTCTGGTGCTAGTCGCTAGCCCCTAGCCTAAGGAAGGCGGGCTTGGGGTAGTCATGGCATGGGCCCGTGGACGGGACGTGACAAATTGGTATCAGAGGAGTCGGCTCTACCGTAGAACATTGGACTCTAATATTTTAACGATAATAGTGTTAAGTGTTTTGGGTGTGGTTATCAGTTTAGGGAAAGCGGTGTTGGTGCAGCGGTTGACGTATCCATACACAAGGGTTCTGACTTTTGATTTTCGACTCAGTGCACGAAAACACTGATTGCGTGTGTGTTTCATTTGAAAAGTTTTCTTTGTGATCTCTTTGAGTCAGCTCACCAGGTTTAACTTATTAACCATGGTGCACCTGTTTCTTTTCAGGATGGCCTCATGCAGAGAGTCGGTCAGGGCTTCAGGCTTTGTATAATATGGTATCCCACCGAGGGACGAGGTCTCAGTGTAGGGCCCTATCACAGCAGAGGCACCAGCAGTACCACTACCCATTGGTCCACTGATGCCACCAACCCTAGCAGTAGAGAGTGCACGCTGCCTGAGCGCGTTGAATGAGTTCCAGCACCAGAGGCCGCCCAGGTTCAAGGGTGAGATGGACCCTCAGGCTGCTGAGGATTAGCTGGAGGCTATGGTGAGAGTCTTCAGACTGGTAGGGACACCATCTGACCTTATGGTGATCCTTGTCGCGAGTCTCCTTTAGGCAGCAGCAGGCAGATAGTGGAGCCTGATGCTCCAGGTGCATGACGAGGCGACACTTCTTTGGGAAGACTTCGAGAGCCTATTTCGGGTGGAGTTTATCCCAGCCACCCTATATGTAGTGTAGATACATGAGTTTCTTCATCTGCAGCAGGGCAGCATGACGGTGGCACAGTACTCAACAAGGTTCACTGACCTCTCGCACTACTCCACAGATATGGTGCAGAACCCATTCTTCAGGGCTCGAACCTTCAAGTCGGGGCTCAGGGGAGAGATCAGGGCTTCGATGATCTCCCTCAGCATCTCGACGTAGGCGGAGGTGTTGGAGCGATCCCTCTTAGTGGAGATTTTATTTTCTGAGCAGTCACCAGCAGTGAGACCCACCACCGGGTGTCACGTAGCGGAGTCTTTTACAGCTGGCAGCAGACAGATGTTGCAGAGATCCAAGTAGACCAGGTCATTCTGTGGATGACCACAGGATATGGGTTTAGTGGTGCGGGGCACATGAGAAAGAGCCAGTCATACGAGGAGAAGACAGTGCTACGCATGCGACGGGCAGGGTCACATGGCTCGTGACTGTCTGACCCTCCGTGTAAATAATCAACAGATGTTCGAAGGACCGCCCAAGTCGAGATAGAGATTCGATTGAGGCAGTCCGTAGGGAATAGGTGGACGTGGAAGATGAGCTGGTCGAGTAGCTGGTGGTGGGAGAAGTTTCGAGGTGTTACCACCACCACCACCAGGAGGTCCACCCCGACCGCAGGGAGCAGGTGGACAGGGGAGAGCTCAGCTTCAGGAAGCTAAGGCTTACGATCATGGCACTCCTGAGATGATTCGAGGTATGGTCTGTGTCTACTCCACCATAGCTGAAATACTTATAGACATAGGTTCCAGTCACTCTTTCATTGCCAATGCCCTTGTTCGGAGCTCAGAGATTCCAACGGAGCCGTTGGCTCGATCCTTATGGCTAGAGACTATTACGGGAGCGGATTTGACGATTAAACACTGGTGCCGGTAGTGTGAGATTACTCTAGGAGGTGAAAGCTTCGGCTGGGATCTCCTAGTATCGGCGTTGAGGACTTACGACATCATCTTGGGTATGGACTGGTTATCTACAGTCCATGCTCAGATTGACTGTATTAGGCGGAAAGTGCGGTGTGTCTGCGAGGATGGGACTAGGTTTACCTTCACCGGTTAGAAGGGAGCCTTTGAAATGCAGGATGGACTTACCCAGAGGGGGGGGTAGCTGATTACTAATCATTTATCTAGCCTTATCCTTAGAGTGTTTTATGTGCAGAGTCCAAGTTATCCTGTTGTGGTGGGTCAGTACGCGGATGTTTTTTCTGATGAGGTGTCAGGACTACCTCCTCACAGAGAGGTAGACTTTTACATCGACTTGTATCTTGGGATGACACTGATATCTATGCCAGCGTATCTGATGGCTCCCGTGGAGCTTTTTGAGCTGCGAGTACAGCTGGGGGACTTCTAGGGAAAGGGGTTCGTCAGAGCCAATGTTTCACCATGGGCAGCCACAATTTTGTTCGCCAAGAAGGTGGACGAGAGTTTGAGGCTCTGTGTGGATTACCGGTGCCTGAACCAGGTGACCGTGAAGAACAAGTATCCACTTCCGAGGATTTATGAACTCTTCGATAATCTAAATGGAGCACATTGGTTCTTGAAGATAGACCTCTGATCGAGCTACCACCAGCTCAGAGTACGGGATGAGGATGTGCAGAAGACGGCTTTTAGATGTCGGTATGGCCACTATGAGTTTCTGGTTATTCCATTCGGCGTAACCAACGCACCAGTTGTGTTCATGGGACTTATAAATATGATCTTCCAGCCATACCTTGACCGCTTTGTGGTAGTCTTCTTCGATGACATTCTGATCTACTCGACTACCGAGGAGGAGCATGCCTATCATTTGCGGATAGTACTGGACACACTCTGAGAGCACCAGCTTTATAGTAAGCTCTCAAAGTGCCAGTTCTGGATCTGAGATGTTCAATTTCTGGGACACGTCATCCCAGAGGTTGGATTTGTTGTGGATCAAGCGAAGATTGAGGCTGTGCTAGATTGGGAGCCACCCAGGAGTGTAATGGAGGTATGGAGTTTCTTGGGTCTGGCCGGTTATTATCGGAGATTTATGCCAGACTTCTCTAGAGTTACAACACCCTTATCGACATTGACAAAGAAGGGGAAACCCTTAGTGGGGTCAGAGAGGTGCTATCAGAGTTTTTAGGAGCTGAGCCAGAGGCTGACTAGTGCGCCCATCTTGAGGATACCAGAGGAGGGAGTTGGGTACGTGGTCTACTGTGACGCATCCGGGACCGGGCTCGGATGCGTCCTCATACAGGAGCGAGAAATGATAGATTATAGTTATTTTCAGCTGATACAGCATGAGCAGAACTATGCTACCCATGACATGGAGTTAGCAGCAGTGGTCTTCACCTTAAAGATGCGGAAACACTATCTGATGGGCGAGCGTTTCACAGTCTACTCTGACCACCAGAGTCTTAGGTATATCTTCTTGTAGAAGGACCTGAACCTGAGACAGTGGCGTTAGCTTGAGTTCCTCCAAGAATATGATTTTGAGATAGTCTATACTCCTAGGAAGGGGAACATTGTAGAAGATGCTCTCAGCAGGAGATCAGGTATTCAGTTGCTAGGAGAGGCGACTGAGCAGCTGGCCGCTTTGCAGTTTTCTTATGTGAACCAAGACGGAGAATCTTTCCTACAGTCTCTTATAGTCACACCCCCACTCCTTTAGAGAGTCAGGGAGGCACAATGTGAGGATGCTGACTACAAGGCTCGACGTGCACATATATCCACAGGGCAGGCACCTGATGGATTTTCTTCAGGTGGGGAGCACGTCATCTTCTTCAGAGGATGTACCATGGTACTAATGTCACTTAGGGAGGTAGTGTTGAGGGAGTTCCACATATCACCTCTAGCGGTATATCCAGGTGTGGTGAAGATGTACTAGGACCTTCGACGACAACACTAGTGGTCAGGTATGAAGAAGGCAGTAGCGAAGTTTGTCTCTCGATGCCTCACTTGTCAGTAAGTGAAGGCAGAGCACCAAGTACCAGCAGGCTTGGTTCAGCCTTTAGACATCCCAGAGTGGAAGTGGGATGGGATATCCATGGACTTCGTGACAAGACTTCCACGTACATCCAGGGACATGACTTGATTTGGGTGATCGTCGACCGACTCACCAAGTCAGCCTGCTTCCTACCGATCAAAGAGCAGGGTTTAGTAGAGAGATTGGGATGAATCTATGTGCAAGAGATTGTGAAACTACATGGGGTACCTTCGACGATTGTCTCTAATCGTGATGTAGGTTTCACTTCTCGGTTATGGAAGGGGTTGCAGGAGGCTTTCGGGGCACAGCTTCATTTGAGCACCGCCTTCCATCCTCAAACGGATGGCCAGACTGAGAGGACCATTCAGACTCTTGAGGACATGCTCCATGCATACATCCTCGATGAAGACTGCAGAAATTAGGCAGAAGTCGTATGTTGACAAGAGGCGGAGACCTCTGGAGTTCGAGGATGGCGACCACGTCTTTCTACGGGTCCCACCTCGATGAGGTATGCGGAGATTTGGCCGAGGTGGAAATTTATCTCTGAGATTCATCGGACCTTTCCAGGTCCTTAGCAGAGTAGGTGAGGTGGATTACCGCCTGAAACTTCCCCTTCAGTTGCACCGGGTGCACGATTTTTTTCACGTATCCCAGCTGAGGAGATTCGTGCATGATCTCAATCACATCATAGATTGGGGCGAGCTTGACATCGAAGATGAGGTGAATTTTTTAAAGGTTCCAGTGGAGATCGAGGATCGACAGGAGAGAGTCCTTCATGGGCGATAGATACCTCTGGTGCATGTGTGATGGCAGCATGGGAACCTCTAGGAGATCACATGGGAGCATGAGGATCAGATGCATGCTTAGTACCCCCAATTGTTTACCTAGTTGAATTTTGGATTTTAGGGACACAAATCTCTGAGGTGGGTAGAATGTAAAGACCCAAAAATCCATGTAATTTTTTTTAAATTATATGGAATTATTTCGAGTCTTTGGTTTCTGACGGAACATAATTCCGAGGCCCGGAGTGCCCGGAATGTTTTTCCGAAGTTTCTGAGTAAGTTTAGTGAACTTAAGAGTAGGTTTTGGTAACTTTAGAACTAGTGCTCGTAATTGAAATCTGAGGGCACCGTTGAACTCACAGGGTCGATGATTTCTTAAGGGGACCTTCACCTCAGCTGTGTTTGGTCATGAACGGAAGTTGGTTTTCCAACATTTCGTGGAGGATAAAAAAAGGTGGAAGAAAATAAAATTGTTTAAACTTAAATTTTATTTTATTCAAATCTTTTTAAATTAAAGTGGGTTCCACCTGAACTAAACCCCCACTTTAATTCTTACCAACCCCACTCCGTCATTAAATGAAGTGATTAAGGGGAGACTCCTCAAATTTATGTGTTGGTTCCCCTACTTTGGGAGTTGCGGGAATTGGTGTTTTGGCTGTTGGAGGAAACCTGGGAGGAAGAACTCTTATTCCGCCAATGATGAACATCTTCTTCTTCTTTGATCTCCTACCGAAACAAGGGAGGAAGCGCCTTCCTTGAAGAACGCCGATGACGTCATCCTCGACTTCTTAATCTTCTTTTCCGACGTCAAGGAATCTGAGGTAGGGGTTTGAGCTTTGTTATTTTTTTCTCGTTCTTCATTTCCCTTTGTAGATTAAGATTCTAAGCCGCATGATATCACTCTAACATGGAGGGTGTCGGCCGAACGAACACGGCCCAACCCCTCCACCTTGCTTTGTGGATTTTGATGTTAATTGCGGAACAAGTCTGTCTTGAGAAAATTTTTGTCAACGATGTTCTCGGATCAAAGGAGACATCCCGAGTAGTGCGTGGCTACTTCCGGAATGAGAATCAGGCCACCAGAACTCATCAAGTGACCCGCGGAAGGTTCGCCGATGGTCGGAACTGGAGAACGTCACCGACGACGAAGGGAAGGGCGGCCGGCACTCCGGCCGGCCGCGTGGACGGTGGTGGTGCAACCACACCTCCGGAAGGGTGGGTCGCGGTTGATGGGTCGTGGCGATGCAGTGGAGGCCGACGCAAGGCCGTCCGCAAAGAAAATTAGCGGCTCGGGCCGCCGGGTTTCCAGGTAAGGTGTGGCGTAGTGCGCACTGTGCGGAGGAGCGAGGGGCCACGAACGTGGCCACGAAGACGGAGGATGGGAGGCTAGTAGAGCCGGTCACCGGAGGAGTCCTGGTGCAACCGTGTCGTGCGGGACGTGGTTGGCTGCGCGGCCAGCCGGGAACTGCGGGACCCGCCGCATGGGTCCCGCATGACACAGACCAACGCCACGTGGTGCCGGATCTGAACCGCCCGAACAGCTAAGCCGTTAGGGACTCCAGTGGCGCGGCCTCCCCCTGGACATGGCTAGGGCAGACCCCACGGGGACGGCCAGCCGCAGGCCTAGCGCGGTCCGGACCCAGCGCGGGTCAGACCTAGCGCGGGCCGGGCCGCCAACCGCGGGCCTTGGGCGGCCCGAGCCCAGTGCGGGCCGGACCCAGCGTGGGCCGGACCCAGTGCGGGCCGGACCCAGTGCGGTCCTGGCTGCCCCCGTAGGCCAGGCTTCCCTCACAGGCCGGGTCGGGCCGGGTCGGTCCGACTGGGCCGGACCGGACCCAGACCTGCTTTGACCTGTTTCCACTCTTTTGCTCGTAACATGAGCTACAAGTGTCCGATTGACGAACCGTATATGGAGATGAAAACCTTGGAGGGAGAAGGTTCTTTTGGTATACCCCACTTAAGGTTTGGACACAGTTGGGGTATAGACAGGTTGGATTAAAACTAAATCCAACCAGGCCCTCGGAACGGAAATGTCAATAACTCGCAGACCGGGCGTCCGATTGACGCGTCGTCTATCTCGTTGGGTTTCTTATGAAAAGATGGATCTTATGGATACATAAACTTGGGACTTCATGTAATTTTATGTATAAACACTTGTATTGAAGAGAGGACCCTCCCAGAATCAAGCGTGCTTTGTACGGAACCCTATGGCTAGCTGCATTGTGGTAAAGGGATCCTACGTGGGTTCGACAAGACTGAATATTGTTCCAGGATCCTACGTGGGTTCAACAACTCCGACTATTGTTCTAGGATCCTACGTGGGTTTGACAGCTCTGATTACTATTCCAGGATCCTATGTGGGTTCGACAGAGTAGATGATTCGGTGGCTACATCTAATCATCTCTATATCTCTACATAAGTTGTATACCTGTGTGATCTGAGCCTTGACTATGTGTTGTTATCAACATGTTATCTTTCTTACTTTGTGTAATGGGTTATGCTTGTGCTCAAGAGTTGGAGTCAGTTTTTATTTGATTACTTAGTTATGTGTATGGTCATATACCTAAGTAGGGTTGGATGATACCTTGTGATTGTATTCTTACTACAATAGTTTATCCTTAGTGGATTCTGGGAGACCTTAAAGGGTCTCGGGGTCTCTACTGAGTATCGTTATACTCACCCCTGCACGGGCTTCTCCTGCACCTTGTTGTGTCATGTGCAGATGACGGACAACAGTGATCGAGGCTAAGAGAGACGGACGGGAGACTGCTCAGAGCTGGACTTAGACAGGACATACCTTAGGGACGACTTGGTCGAGATCTGTACCTACCCTTCAGGTAGGATTTCTCGGTGGACGATCTAGGAGTTGTTTTCCATTTTTCCTGTACTTTTACTTCAGTTGGGTTTGTATACTGGCCCATTTACTTCCAGCACTCTTTACATTATTATTAATTTTTTGTTATCTCTGGTTGTGTACAGTCTATGTGAGTTGTAGGTTTAAAGGCAATGCCTTCCCTTTTCTCTGGGATATGCTTTTTTGGTGCTAGTCTCCAGCCCCTGGTCTAAGGAAGGAGGGCTTGGGGTAGTCATGGCATGGGCCCGTGGATGGGTCGTGACAGCTGCCTTTACTAGGCATAGAGAGGAGGCGGGAGGGTGGGGCTATAAGGGAGAGGTGGGATGTGGTCATGGGTGCTACCTTGCCTAGGCGTACTGGGGAGGCAGGAGGGTGGGGGTATAAGAGAGAGGAGAGAGGGTGGGGCATGGGTACAGGGGATGTAATACCCTGTAATTCCATGATTTTTTAAAAAAAATTAAATGGGATTATTTCAAGACTAGATGCTAAGATGACATGTGATTCTGAGGCCCAAAGTTCCTGGACTAATCTGTCAAAAAATGTTAAGTTTTAAATAGCACGTGAGAGGTTTTCCTAAAAAAGTGGAATAATCCTTAAACAGGTTCCCATATCAGAAATATGAGGGCATCGTTGCATTTAGGATGGTGGGTTTACCCTAGGCGCGACTAAAGTTTAGTCGGCGTGGGCATCTAGTGAGAAAACACAAAAATGTAATAACCATAAATAAAATTATTTAATAAAATTATTTAATTTTTAAAATCCTTATAACTCACAAAGGGTGACTTAGATTAAAAATCTGAGACCATCGTTGAACTCATGAGGGTATGATTTTCTTAGGCAGAGCCTAACATTGGCCGGTGCAGGTCAACAGTGGAAAGTAGTTTTTGGCCGTAAATAAAATAATTGAATAAAGTTATTTTATTTTAAAATCCTTATAAATCATAAACGGTAACTTGGATCGGAAATCCGAGAGTACCGTTGAGTTTGTGAGGGTATGATTTTCTTAGGCAGAGCCTAACATCGGCTGGAGAAGGTTGGCTGTGAAAGTTGGTTTTGGGGATGTGACCATAAATAAAATAATCTAAATAAAAGTTATTTTATTTTTGAATCCTCATAACTCACAAACGGTAACTCGGATTAAAAATCCAAGACCACCATTGAGTTTGTAATGAGATGTTCTCCTTAAGTAGGACTTAACCGCAACTGGGGCGGGTCGAATGAAAAAGTTATTTTTCAGACATTTTAAGGAAAAATAAAATATATTTAAAAAGTTTATTTTATTCAAAATTGTTCGTTGTGATGCAGTGACGATGTGACGATAAAACTCATTATTGAACCTCATTAATGAGTCAGTGTAATGATGCTACAATATAGTGTAATAGAAAATCTGATTCATGTTTCATTAATTAATATTCTAACAAGTAATGTAGGATTATTGGCACAATCCTAGAATTGCTCTAAGGCTTTGGTGGGTGGAGACGACGAACGATGAAGGACAACCTCTCCAACGACGAACACTGGCTAATTGGATAATGGTGACAACACCAATGGAGAGAGAATTCAGGATTGGATATTTACAAACGATGATGAATGATCATCCTTGAACAATCTCCTTTCCTATATAGGGTTTTAAATTCTTAGTGAATTATTCTTTTTTTGTTCTCCCCTCTAAAACGAAGAACGCGGATCAAATATATAACAAGTTGAACTATGGATGGTTAATATTTTCAGGGATGAGAAAAATATTTGTGGGTTGATTCTAGGATTAAATCTTAGTGATTTATAACTCTACACTTCATGATCTCGCTAACTAGAACAATCTCAGGTCAGCATGAACAAAGGCAGGGTTGTTCAATTTGGGTGTTCTTTGTGATTTCCTCTATCTCTCTCTCTCTTTGTTCTTCATGGCGTAACGGATGGCGGTGAAGCGGTCGTTGAGGCACTAGGTAGAAGGTTCATGGCTAGGTGGGCCATGACACCGATGAGAGACAATGACATAAGGATGCATGATGGCACCAGGCGGCGACACTAGGCGGCGACACCAGGTGGCGGCACCCGGTCGCGGCACCCCAGTCGCAGGGGAAGCGGGAGGTAGTGCAGCGGCAACAGGAGGCACCAACACAGAGGTTGGTGGCTAGTGGTAGGGGACACGACCACCCAGCCATGTCGGAGGCACACGCGATGCAGAGCCACGATCCGTAGACCACTACGATAGGCTGGACCCACGGCCCGTAGACCGCAGCGGCAGGCTGGACCCGCGACAGAGTCGGTCCGCATGAGCGGACCGGCGCAATAGGGTGACACGTTGGAGGAGAATCCCGCCTATTGCAGGCCTTGGTGTGCAGCTGGAACATGGTCCCCATAGGATCACGTGCAGAGGGGAGGCGGTCGGCCTTAGTCGGTCGCGTGCAGCTTGAACCGAATGCCCAACGGGCGTCCTGTCATGGGAAGAACCGACCCAGGTTGGAAGCTAGTCAGTCTACTTTTGTAGGTCAGGCCGACTGGGAGGACTGAGCCGATGGGCGGCCCAGGCTGCAGGTAGGACCGGCCCACCGATGCAGGCCGGGCTGGATGGAACTGGGTCATTGGGTGACCCGGCGGGCTGAACCCTCGGCCGAACCGGGTCGGGTTCAGTAAGGCCCAATGGGCCTGGGCCAGTGGCCATGCCAGACCGGGTTGGCCCATACCCAACCAGGTCAGGTCATGCGGGGGCCCCGAGTCGGGTTGGTTGGGTCGGTTCGACCTTGTCGGATCGGACCCAAACACAACTGGTCCCTGTTTATTAAAACACCAATATCTTTCAGACCGAGCCTCCGATTGAGGCACCGCCTATGGCGTCAGGAACCTTGTAACAAGACGATCCTTTGGGAATACATTAAGTGAGATTTCTTAGAATTTGATATATGAATAATGACTTGAGGAATGTATTCTTTCTAAATCAAGCACGTTATTTGCGAGAATCCTATTGTTGGATGATACCCAAAGACTGCTGAAGAGTGGGTCTAAGTGACCCTGCAAGCCTAGATGAGTAGTAGCTCTATGTGGACCAGATACAAACGGAACTATGTGAAATAGCTTTAAGCGGCCATGTGTGAACTAGCTATGATAGACTAAGTGGGAAGAGTCTTTGTGTGACCCATTAGACCCACGATGGGGAGCGACTCTGTGTGACCTAGCAGACTCATGGTACTCATCAGGGATGAGTACCTTAGCAGTCCAAGGTGTTTAGTGTTTTGAATGATAGTATTTCTTTCCATAATTTGAGTTCTATCTGGTGTGAGTTGTCTTTGCTTTGTGATATTGTTGTTTGGTCTTCTTTTTTGGTCTTTTACTTGTGTTTAGGGATCCCTAATGAGTATTATGTTACTCACCCCTAAAAGGGATTTACCCGCATGTTTTGTGCCCCGTGAAGGTGATCGATGCTTCAAAAGAGACCTTGGTGGTTCGATACTAGGTGGTTCTTAGTGAGACAGGACAGACAGATGTTTCGACGGAGACCTTGGTGGTTCGGGGCTAGGTGGTGCTCAGTGAGATGGAGTGGATGGGAATAATTCTATGACTACTAGAAACTACCCTTCACCCACCCTTCAGGTGGGGTCTTGAGTGGATGGATCGTGGAAATTGTACTTTCCTTTTTGGTTTTGGGCTTGTATTCTGGACCTTTTATACTTTCAGTTTGTATTGTACTCTCGGTAGTTGTCTCAGTGACAGTTGCAGTTTACTTTGTGTTTAATTTAATAGTTTGATCTTTATGCATGTGTATAGGTACTCAGGAAAATGCCTCCCACTCATGGGATAATTCCTTCAGTGTTATTCGTCAGCCCCTGGCCTTTGGGAGGCAGGCTTGGGGTAGTCACAGCACGGGCCCTAGGGGACGGGTTATGACAGGGGAGGCAGGAGGGCTTGGGTATAGGAGAGAGGCTGAAGGGTGAGAGTTTGGTTTCATGACCCAATCGTGGGGGTCATATCCCACACCATAAATAACATCAAGGTTTTGGTTCATGTGTTTTGTCTCTATCGAAGAGATGGGATTTTCCCCAACAATGTGGAGGATGGTGCGTGTCAGTCCCAATACCACCCTGGTTGGGAGTTGGGGCCACTCTCTGAATGATTCCATGGCATGACAAAACTAGTGAACCTCACATCATATGAAGAGCTAGATATATGAACCCCACCCACCGAGGAGGGGGCTGGGGTGTTGCACGGGTGAATTGCTATGCTGAGACGCTTAGCCTGTGAAAAGTGGTATCAGATGGAATATTCCTTGTGATATTTTTGGAATACTTTTGGTTGGGCCTTGGTGGTGGGATCGGAGTCTCGGGGTGTCATTGTGGAGGTGACATAATAAAGATGGTCATGCTCATGAGATGTCAGAGGCAGAGACATCACTATGAAGGGTGGGTTTTGGATGTGGTTTTCGATATAGAGAGAGTGGGTGGACTATGATGGTATGCGACCCAGAAAGAGGGTGGACCAAAGTTCCAATGAACATCAAGGTTGTGGTTCATATGGTTTTTCCCTATC
This sequence comes from Viscum album, assembly GCA_963277665.1. NCBI lineage: Eukaryota > Viridiplantae > Streptophyta > Magnoliopsida > Santalales > Viscaceae > Viscum > Viscum album. Next base: position 1,042,677,315 of record OY728165.1, read on the forward strand.
AAAGAGATGGGAGTCACCCTGAAAATGTGGATGATGGTGAGTGTCAGTCCTGACACCACTATGGTTGGGAGTTGGGGTCACTCTCCTAATGAGTCCATAGAAAGACGAAACCAGTGAACCTCACATCATATTAATATTTGGATGGCTGAAACCTTCCTACTGAGGAGGGGGATGGGGTTCCGCATGGACGAACTGTTGTTCTGAGACACTCAGCCCATGAAAAGTGGTATCATAGGTGTTCAAGGAAAGTTTTCAAGAATAGAAAGCTTGAATGTGGAGGATCCTAGTATTCTTATTGATAAGGAGACCATGTTTTCAATCCCTAAGAAGACCAAGGGTAAGTCTTGTGAGACTGTGGAAACTCTAGAAGAGACTTGAAGGAAAGGATTGAGTATGTCGAGGGAGATGATGAGGAAAGGGCACTAGGAATCATGGTCATACGTGAATCGCTCTTCAATCTTTAAGACTAAGTAGATTCAGTTGAGTGATATACCAAGGAGAATGTTGCAGAGAAGTATTCCTTCATGGATTGGAAAAAGGGGGTCTTGGAATAACATGGGGTGACGATGTCTAGGTATGAACAAACTCTTGATCAACTTAAGGAGTGGTCCAACTACCGTGGTGAGATGGATAGTGGTGTGATTGTGTGAGACACACCAAATATTGATGTGCCTCATCCAAGATACTTCAATGGGAAGCGATATTCCAAGGAGGTAGATAACTTCTTTTGGAAAGTGGAGAAATACTTTGAGGTTATTGGCTTGATGGAAGACATGGGTCATGTGAAGACCATCACTCTTTACTTTGGTGACGATGCATCTATATGGTGGATGATGAAGCACCAAGAGATAAAGGATGGTGAAAAGGAAATTCCATCACATGAGGAGTTCAAACAATGGGTATATTCTCAGTTATACCTCGAGGAGGCCAATTGGGAAGCAAGGGAAAAGCTGCAGAATTTGAAGCATATGGGGACAATCCATGAGTATGTTCGGGAGAATGTCTCTCTAAAGCTCCTAGTACGTGGCAAGCCCGACTATGATCATATGTATGATTTCATCAAAGGGATTAGGCCATGGTCACAATAAGAGGTTTGAGGTCGATGGCATAATACCTTCACTAAAGTTGTGTCCATTGTCGAGTCCTTAGTGGAATCCAAGAAGAAGGTTAAACCCCCTAAGCCCAAGGAGTACAAGGGTAAAGGTGGGGGGGACCAAGATAAGAGGTGGAACCGGGATACACATGACAATGGGAAGTCCAAGGAGTACACCAAGGACTAACCAAGAGAACCCAATCCCCAAGGATGCTACTTTTTTTATGGGCCTCATTAGTGGAGGGAGTGTCCCAAGAGGAAGGCACTCAACTCCATGTTCGAAGAGAAGGAGGAAGTTCCCAAGGAGAGGAAAATGGGGACTCTAAGTCTCTTCAATGCATTAGAGGTGAAGAACCCACCAGAGGCACCACCTAAGGATGGGTTGATATATGAAAAGGTGGAGTTAAATGGGAAGACTACCTTTGTGATAATTGATACAAGATCCACACACAACTTTGTGGCCTAAGACGATATGAGGAGACTTATACTAGTTATATCTATGGAAACTAGTTGCATGAAAGTCATGAATTCCACACCTAAACCAGCAAGTGGCATTATCTATGGAGTTACCCATTGTATTGGGGAATGGATGGGATCTATTGACCTCATGGTGGTTTTCATCCCAAAAAGAGGGTGGACCACAATTCCAAAGATAAGGAAAGATCATCCCCTTGGCCACATATGGAAACCAGTTAGTTGGAAGAATACCATTTCATGGACACACAAAAGGCCATGATCCTACATGCATGTGGGAATGCATGGAATAGTGATGGGAGAATGTCACGACCGAATCATGGGGGTCATGTCCCACACCAATAAGAATGTCAGGGTTGTTGTTCATGTGGTGTGTTCCTATTGAATATATGGAAGTTGCCTTGAAAATTTGGAGGATGGTGTATGCCAGTCCCAACACCATCCTGGTTGGGAGTTGGGGCCACTGTCTTGATGAGTCCATGGTAGGACGAAACCACTAAACCTTGCATCATATGAAGAGTTGGACGGTTGAAATCCACCTATCGAGGAGGGGGTTGGGGTGCTACATGGGAGAACAATTGTGCTGATACGCTCATCCCATGACAAGTGGTAATGGGGGGAATTTTCCTCATTATGTTTGCAGAATGATGCCGATTGGTCCTTGGTGGTGGGAGTGGAGTCCTGGGGTGTTATTAAAAAGGTGACACGATAAAAATGGTCATGCTCATGAGATGCAATAGTTAGAGACACCACTAAGAAGGGTGGGTTTCAAAGGTAGTTTTCAACATAGAGAGAGTGGGTAGACCATGGTGGTTTGTGACCCAGAAAGAGGGTGGACCACAATGCCAATGATAAGGAAAGTGTGTCCCCTTGGCAATGCATGGTAGTCGGTTAGTTGGAAGCAGACCATTTTATGGACACAAAGAAAACTACAATCTTATATGCACAAGGTCATGCATCGAATGGTGGTGGTATAATGTCACGACCCAATCACGGGGGTCACTTCCCACACTATGAAGAGCATCAAGTTTGTGGTTCATGCAGTTTGTGCATATCGAAGAGATGGGAGTTTCCCTGATAATGTGGAGGATGGTGTGTGTCAGTACCGAAACCACCCTAGTTGGGAGTTGGGGCCACTTTCATGATGAGTCCATGGCAGTACAAACCCAGTGAATCTCACATTATATGAAGAGTTGGATGGTCAAACCCCGCCTACTAAGTAGGGGGTGGGGTGCCGCATGGGCGAACCACTGTGTTGAGACGCTCAACCCATGATGGTGGGTACAAGAGAGGGGTAGGAGGGTGGGGGTGTGGGTACAGGGGAGGTGGGAGGGTGGGGGCATGGGTATAGGAGAGAAAAGAGCTTAGGTATAGGATAGAGGTGGGAGGGCATTTCCTATGTAATTTTTTTATTGTAAAAAAACATAAAAGAGTGGATTTAAAAAAAATACCAACGTTTTTTAGAAATTTCAGTGAATGAGGTTTTATTTACTGACATTTCTAAAAAATGACAGTTATAAACATAATTAATTAGAGACACCACATTTAGTGATGTTTTTTAGAAACTTTAGTAAATCACACCTCATTTACCGACGTTTCTAAAAAATATCGGTATTTTTTTAAACTCATTTTTTATGTTTTTTTTTAAATAAAAAAATTACACATGCAGTTATAACCTTCAAATATCTTGTACCCAAGCCCTTTTCTCTCATCTACCCCCCACCCCCCCGCCTCCCCTGTTCCCATGCCCCCACCCTTCTGCCCCTATCCTGTAGGGGCGGCAGGGTGGGGGACTGGGAACAGTGGAGGCAGGAGGATGGGGGCATGGTTATAGGAGATTATAGGGATTAGGTATATGAGAGAGGTGAGATTTAATTTCCTATGTAATTTTTTTATTATAAAAAATAGAAAACAATTAATTTCAAAAACAATTACCGATGTTTTTTATAAACATTAGTAAATGAGGTGTGATTTACCAACGTTTCTAAAAAACATCGGTGAATGAGGTTTTGCTAATTAGTGGCATTTATAAACATAAATAATTAGAAAAAAATTATGAATTTAAAAAAAATACCAACATTTTTTAGAAATGTCGGTAAATGAGTTAGCAACGTTTATAAATGTCGCTAATTTACATTTTTTTAGTGTAAATAAATACTGTATTATTGTTGTATATGCATTTAAGGTAATTATATAATTGATAAAAATTATAAATAAATTTATATCATGAAAATAATTCCATTAATCTCAAAATATATATATTTTTTCTTTTATATCTTGATTTTTTCCTATATGGACATATGATAAATGTTAAAAACAAAGAGAGTGGCATTTTGTAACTTTGATTTGAATAATATATAAGTCATTTTCATGGAAAAGTGTCCATTAAACAACTCAATTTCAATTATAAGGTTTTAAGGTTCAAATTAAATTCATACAATAAGAATTATGATGAAAAATTATGGTCTTTTAATTTAGTTTTAATCTGGATTAACCTGATTTATCCTTTATCAAGGTGATAAATTTTACCGCAATTTCTATTCATGGTGCCAAAAAATGAAATGGACCTATTTACTAAATTTGAGACTCTTGATTCCAAATATTAAATCCATTTTATTAAATTAAATCTCTATAAATGAAAGAAATTTATTTTAAAATAATTTCACAAAACACGATGAAAATCGCTTTTTTAAAAAATACAGTTTTTCTTGAAAATGTCTTTTTGTATAAAAAATGTTATTATTCAAAATTTAATTGTAAAATTAATTCCAATGAATATAAGTGGTTTTTCATAATATAATAGAACTAATTTTACTTTTAAACCATTTTAAAATAAAATATAACTTTGCAAATGGTTGAAACAAAAATACGAATTTCAATAAAATGAGTATTTTTTATTATTCATTGGAAAATGAATCTTTTCCAAAAAAAACAAAAAATTTCATAATAAACTAATTTTGATATGATTATTTCAAAAAAATATATTATTTTTATAAAATAAAATTTTTATAATTTCTAGAAATTAATTATAATATTTTCTCACAAAAAACAATAAAAATCATTTTTGAAAAAAAAACGTATTTCTGAAGCATAAAATAAATTTACTGAAAATTGAGTAATTATTTCATGAGAATTAATCAATTAATTTGTATTTAATGTGAATTTATATATATATACCATAATTTTTTTAATACTATTCATACCTATCAATTTAACGACTAAGTTATAATGGTCATATTCAAATAATAATATTTTGAAGTTCATTTAAGATCGGTGTTTCACATTGTATATTCTATCGAACATAGTGTTCTTTTAAAATATTAGGGTGTTAAACTATGAATTCCATGAAATCATATGATAACAAACTTAAAATTAATTGTGAAATGGTCAAACAAACAGAATTTTAATCTGAGGTGTCATTTTCCCCAGATGACCTGAAACACATTTTTATTGTTTTAAAACACTAAAACATGCATTTAACATTAGGATCCATATAAAATGACCTCATAATGAATTAAAATCAAAGTAAAAATATCTTATTATTATCTATGACATGTATAAGTAGATGAAATGTCAATTTGATGTGCGGTCTACCCAGAATGACTGAAGAAACAGTTTTTAAAGGTTTGATGTCTTTTAAAAATATGTGTGAGGAGGTCAAAACCAACTGAATGATCTATAAATTCCATGAAATAAAATTACAGAAAATATATGAAGAGTTTTGAAAATAATGGAGCAAAAAAATATCAATTTGATGATCCATTTTCTTAGGATGACCTAAAACACATTTTTGTTGTTTTAAAACATCAAAATGTGCGCTGAATGGTCATAGAAATAGAAAATAACCTCAAAATGACATGAAATTATAGGAAGGTTGTATTAGTATTATTTTTTATTTGTATGAGTAGACGAAAGTTCAATATGATATGCAGTGTTCTCGAAACAACCAAATAATCAGTTTTAAATTTAAAAAAATAATGAGAAACTATTAATATATTTAAAATCAAATGTCCTAGGATTGTTGTACTGAGTTTTAATTGAAATATTCTGCTATATTTTAGTTATTAGTTTTTTTAATTCTTTTTACCAAACTAATTATTTTTTTCATGACCCGACCCATTGGGGTCTGACCCGTGACTACCCCAAGCCTACCTCCAATAGGTCAGGGGATGACGACCAGCACCGAGTAGGCATATCCCATAAATGGGAGGCATTAGCCTAATGTACCTATACACATGCACACATATCCAAGATAATACAATGCATAAATGTAAAAAAATGAAACTGATGCATGAATACATTTATAATCCCAAAACCAGAGTATGGCAGTAAAGTACTGTAAGTGAAAAAAGGGCCCAATACAAGCCCAACCAAAAACCGTACAGCGTCCAACCTGATCCAAGGGTGAGGAATACAATAAAATGAAATATATTAGAAAATACTTTCGTCTTTCAAGTTCAATTTATGTTCCACCCACTCCTTGTCCTCCCAGGACACCATAAAAAGGGTATTCGTCTACATAAGACATGACACGTGCGGGCAGATCTCATGCAGGAGTGAGTATAACAATACCCATTAGGATACCCCAAAAACACTAAACATGAAGAATCAAGTATAGTCAGCTCAATACAAGATATAACAATAAATTTATAACAAAAATACCCAGATATTCTCAATAAGGACACTGCACCACCAAGATATCATAACCAACTGTCGGACCTAGGGTTCTACTCGAAACGATGCTTATTCTGAGAGAATCCACTCCAAAAACCATGCTATCACTAGAGACACTCATCAAATAGTTCAATATCATTGGTCCTTCCACAAGAAAGATCACTAGTCTCAAAAGACCCTGATACTCATATAGGAGGTCATGCCCATAATTTTTGGGTGACACCACGAACCCAATCTGGATCAACCCACTATGTAGGGGATCATATGCCAATGATACCACGAACCCTATCGATACAACCTACTAGATGGAGGATCAAATCCCTACTCAAGGAGGACACATCAATTCCAAAAAAACCCCACTAAGGGTATAAATATGATATAGGATCACTCTTCTATCTCACGGAGGGACACCACGAACTCTATTCGAGAATCATCCTCCAGAGGGGATCACAATCTTGTGATGTGGATATAATGTTGCACTTTACCCTCGATAGAACGGACCAAGGGAACTTACTCAACCAATACTAGTCCAAAATAAGGAAAATGAAGGGCTGAAAACACCCCTAAATGGGGTAGATGACCTGTACTATAGGTATACAACACTTCCAACTATCCCTAGGTCTTCTCATGTGACAAATACTCACGTGACAAGTAAACCTCAAAATACACAGCGTGTGAGTGAAGAACACAACATGTAGAGGTCACCTGATACCTTCCTGTGTTGACTTGTCACGTCTATGTATTTCTGTTTGTACCCATGTACCAGCCTATGTACACCTAGCTATGTCTATGTCCAAGTACATGGTGTTCCACTAACCATGTATTTTTTGGCTATGTTTGTGTACTTTCTGAAGTACATGACAAGCTTCTGAGGGAGTTCCACATAGCGTGTGACCATGTCACATGGTGTGTGATACTTAAATCCAATTGAAACCCTATCCCTGGAGCCAGGGGGTACAACATGGCATGTAACATTAGACTACACACCGTGTTGATTATGATTTTCTAGAATCCCCAGTTCCTCTTCTACATCGTCTGCCACATTGCTAGAGCCACCGTCCTTTCCAGAATTTTCAGACTACACATCGTGTTGGTTAAGATTTTCTAGAATCCTTAGTTCCTCTTCTACATAGTCTATCACATCTCTAGAGTCACTTTAATTTCTAGAATCTGCAGATCCAGGGTCATCCAAGTTTCTCGTCACTGTAGATCTTATATTCAAGCTTCAAATCTATTCAGAAAATATCTGCTTAATCCATACGTAGTCACACCATAAGTCACTTGGGAAAAATTAATACCACTAGTCTGGTCCCATTCCACCACGATTCATCTACTTTCATTATTAATCCTCCAATTACAACTTCCATCGCAAGTCATACTCATGGAATTGATCCATTTCACCAAAGAAAGGTCGCTCAACGATCAAATATTAGGTAATCATCGAACCACGGGCCGAAATAAATTTTCACGATGAATGTGAGAAGAATAGGGGAAGAAAACCATAATCCATGATATGTGAGGAACAAACCTCATCCTTTTTTTGTTCAACCTTGATCCATTGTAATATAATAAGACGAACAAAGAGGAATAAATCACAATGAACATATATAATTCCATCAATTTAAATCTACCAATGATGCGCCTATCAATTCTATTCATGGAATTGATCCTCATTCATCTAGGATTAATGAACGAGATGGGAAACATAGAATCAAACATCTTACTTGAAGTTTGGATTGGTCATTGATGAGGAACAGTTTTATGTTGTTGTTGTTGATGAGATCCAAAAACCCCATTGGCGTAACAATCCATGATCTGGTTTTGATTCGTCATAGTTCACTAATAATTATCTCCTCCAATGGCCTATAGGTCTATAGGGTTTAATGGATAAACTTGATAAAAAATCCATATCCATATATTTAAACAGTAAGTAGGTTGTTGCGTCTAATAAAATAAAATAAATCATTTAATTGATTTATTTTATTAATTCAGTGCCCGCAATAACTTTTTAAAAATGTCACACGTTAAAAAATATTATATCATGCCTAGGGTAAAACCTATATTCTGAACTCAATGTTGCCCTCATATTTCTGATCTAGGCCCCAGTTCGGGAGTTATTCCACTTTTTTAGGAAAATTGTGCTAGCATGTTATTTCATATATTTAATATATTTTAAACATTTATTCTGGACACACTGGGTAGTCTAAAAAATAATCCATATAATATCCAAAATTAATACACAAAAAATCTAAGTTATTAAATTCTCTCCACCTTAGGTATTTGTATCCCAAAAAGAGAAAAACCAACTCAAAAATATGAGGGTATTAGGTTCGCATATGGTTCTCCCACTCCCAAGTTCTCTCTTGAAGACTCTCATGTTGTCACCGGACATGTACTAGGGGAATCGATCACCCATGAAGGATCCTCTCATGCCGATACTTGATCTCCACTAGGTACTTAGAAAATTTAACTTCATCATTGATGTCCATCTCACCCAATTTGATAACATGAAATGGGTCATGCAAGCCCATACAATACTGAAATGTAAAATAATGGAAACCAATGAATACATACATCTATAATACCATAACCAGAGAACAATAATAAAGTAATGGCAGTGAAAAGAGGTCTAAATAAAAGACAAACCAAAACTATAAAAAGTACAATGAATCTAATAGATAACTTTTTATCCTGACCAAATCTCTATAATCCACGTCAAGGTGATACCCTCAGGAATACATGACCACCCTCCTCAAACTCTAGAGGTCTTTGTTTTTTGTTTTCATAAGACTTTGGATGGATATATATGTATTCCTCATCTGTTCTTGAATGGTCTTCAGATTCTCTGTAGTATCTCACACCAACTTCAGGCCCATGAGTACTGACTCACCTGGATCATTCCAACAAAGTGGTGACATGTAGGGTCGCCCGTACAAATCCTTGAATGGTGTCATACTAATGGTGGAATGGTAGCTATTTTTGTATGTAAACTCCACCAAGGTTAGATGATCTTCCCAACTACGACCAAAGTCTAATGTAACACCCCAAGATTTTATGGTATGTCTCTTCTTAAATAAATTCAATTTCTTTGATAGGTTATGTTACACAGAACATTGAGCTTAAACAAACGATTAAATATTATTATTTAATTATGATAGTTATAACCTAGATGTTGGAATAGAGGGAATGAGTGAGATTAAATAAATTATGGAAATATAGTTTACATATGTTTATAAAATGAATTCATTGGTTACCAATTAATTAGAAATAAAAATGAAAACCAATTGAACATAAATGATGTGTTTTTATAGAAAAAACTATTTTTATGCCCATAATTGCATTTTATATTAAAATAATAAATTAAAAATTATTATTGGAAGATCAAGATAAAATTTATATGTTATATATTCAATAATTTTTTTTAAATTCATCCAATAATTTTTATAGGCTTAAGATAAGAATAAATCCAATTTTAAGCATAAAAAGCTATATTTTTTAAAGGTGGTTTTGCCACCTTTTGATGGTGCATCGATTTTAAATATATTTTTTCACACTTTTATAAGTTTTATTTTATAAAATAAAGTTAATTTTTTAAATCATAATATCAAAATTATCTTGGGTTAAAATATTAGTATTTTTTGGAGAAGTTTCATTTTTTTTATGAATAGTGAAAAATACTTAATTTTAATTAAAAAAAAATTCTCCGTAGAATTTATTTAAAAGGATAAGTTATATTTTAAATTGTTTTCAAAGTATAATTAGTTCAATTATACATCAATAATATCAATTTAGGTCATTGGAATCAATTTCACATTGAAGTTGGATATAAAAACATTTCAAACTTTTGAACTTTTCACTTTAAAAATTTTCATTTTCGTTGTGTCTATGGGATTAATTTTAAATCCAATTTTTAAAATTATGTGAATTTAATTAGGTAAAATGGATTCCATATTTGGAATTAGAAGGTCCAAATTAGGTTGTAATATCAATTTCATTTTTTAGGCATAAAAACAGTTACCGTAGAAAAAACATTATTTACCATGGTATAGGTGAAATAATGAAAAGGGTTAAAGTTAAAAGGTAAAGGATTAAAATACCTAAAAACTACAAAATTTAATGGGTGTTTTAGGTATTAATTGACCCTAACCAGTGTATAAAATATTAATTTTCATCCAAAGTCATGGAAATTAATGATTCCTCGATGTGGTTAGCTTTAATATAAAATAATCATTATTTTAATCACTTAAACCCACCTCTCCTCAAGTATAAATACCACCACTCGCCAACCTACACTACAAAAAAATCTCAATGTAGCAGTAGTTTTATTTATATAGCAGCGGTTTAAACCGTCTCTATATGCTTATGCGATGGTTTCAAAAAACCACCGCTAAAATTGGTGTTGACATTCAACATGTGGCGGTTCCTTCCATTTAGCGGAGGTTTCTAGAAAGCGTCATAGAATAGGTATTTTTTAGTGGTTTTTTCAGTTTTAGCAGCTGTTTTTCTTGTAAAAAAAGGAAATATAGCGGAAATTAAAAACCATTGCTACATTCATAAGTTTTTACCCCAAAAACCGCCACTAAAATGGATAAAACCATCGCTAAATAAAAAATTTCCATGTCTAACGATGGTTTTAACCACTAACCCAAAAAAAATACCATAATATAGCAGCGATTTAAACCACTACCAAAAATAAAAACTATATCTATCGGTGGTTTAAACCACCACTAAATCATGAATTACAAAAAAAACAAGTTGTAGATTTTGCAGCCCCAGAACCTACAGTCAGAACAACACAAGAATTTAAGCATCACATGATCCAAAAGAAGAATAAATGTCATGTAAACAACTAAATGGAATATATAGGATAAAATCATAATGAATATGAGATTATTTAACTATCATAAGTCTCCCTACCATTAAAAAACTCACCAAAATGGTTGAACATGAAGTGAAAATGTTCCAACAATACATCCCAACAACCCAAATAAGATATCATGATCACTCTTCATAAAGAACCATCTATGATAAAAAATTGAATCCTAAAATGGAATATACACCCAAAACAACTTGAAGATACCAAAAGAGAAATCACCCTAAATATTCATAAATAAGCTAAACTTACACAAGAAAGGATTAAAACTGACTTGGATTTATACAATGGGTAAATACTTTATGAAATCATAGGACTTAAAACACTGATCCCACCCCTTGATGAGATCATGAAAAACAAAATTGATGCTTCTATGTTCCTATTCCAATAATAATCCACATAGTTTGAGTTACTTGATTACATCCCCATGGCTTATCCAAGGCTAACAAGACAGAGCTCAAAAAATAGGGTCTATGCACAAATAGAGCACAAAAATATCCCAAAAGAGAGATCACCCAACACATCAAGATTGAGCTATAATAGATAGGTATTATTCTATATATTATAGGATTGAGATATCATTGTGTGGATAAGTTATATAGGACCTTATTTTGGTGAGAGATAACATAGAATGATCCTTGGTCAGTAGGACTAGGTCATGATGTGAGATTTGGAAAAGGGTATAGACTTTCCTATAATGGTTGGGGTCAAATAGAGATTATGGTCTTGGAAAAAATCATTGGATTTTGTGTCATGACTTGACCTATAGGGTACCTACTTGGGACACTAGTAAGTTGAGAGTGACACCACATGTTCACCTATAATAGGTAAAGGGCTAGTGACAATCACATAGTAATAATATCACTGAAGTGGGAGGTTTTATCCTATTGTACATGAACACACACACACACACACACACTCAAATCCAAGAAATAGTGCATAGGTATAATAAAATAAAACCTCAATAGTGTAAAAATTTCATGTAGTAACCTTAAGAAAATACATCAGAATGAGATAAATAAATATTCAAAAAAGGAAAAGGGTAAAATACATGCCTAACCAAGAAGAAGGAAAGTAGGTACCAATCTAGATACAACTAAAAGTGAAAGGAAGAGGAGTTCCCAACTCAAGATCCCTAATTATAACCCCCAAACATGGTCAGTGCCTTCACTTACTTCTATGTTCCATAGATACTAGGTCCACTAAGGACACCACAAATCTACTAGTTGTCTATATAAGAAAAGAATCATGCATATAAGGCCCATGAAGGTGTGAGTATAAACATACTTAGTAAGGAACCATGAAAAAAAAGTGGGATATAGTATAATATAATAGTTAGATCAACCTATATGTAAAATTGATACAATAAACTAAGCATCATATATGATCATAAAGAAATTTTAATCTCCATAGCAAGTTGAAACATAGCATATAGACACATGGTTATACAACTCATACATAGGGTACCCATTTTCCGGATCTCATCTAAAATATAAGAAAGAAAAAGATACATATTACACACATTATACATGAACAAACCCTCTCCACTAATAATTGCTCAATGATTAACTCTATTCGTCACCCTCTCTATTTCCACCTCTACTTCTTGCTACCAGCACCTGTAAGACAATCATATTAAAAATTAAATAATGTTGTATATTTATATTTAAACTTAAAATCAATAAAATTTTGTGAACTAAATGATTTTGAAGTTATGTGATTTACCTGCTCACCACCAGTCATCACTAAAAAATCCTCAAGGATAGATCTGTTCGCCTTCTGGTATAAATCAAACAACACTTTCTTCAAAATGGATATCTCATCCCTCTATTCCTAAATTATTTTTTGCATAGAATAAAACTTTATATGATCATATTGGGGAATAGATCTACTAAAACTATAATTATATGAACTTTCAATCCCCATTTTCTAGCCAAATACCTCATATGGTACTGGTCTCAAACCCATCCCGCGCACTCGACCAGGATGTTCCTTCCCAAGGAATTTACCAACTGGGTCATCCTAGGAGACTGAGTAGGACTGTGTGGGATTAGAATCCCATAGTTATTTAATTTTTACCTATAAATAAAATATCAATCATATTAGAATAAATATATATTAACATAGTGACAACTGATAATAAGTTATTATAATGAAAAATGAATTCATACCCCAACTTCTTTGGCAGGCTCGCTAACAAAACTCCCATCAAATTTTTTATGAACATCAAACCACACTTTTTTTCGGGATGCTTGGTGGAATAAACTTTGTAGATACATTAAAAAAAGATAAATCAAGAATTTAATATATTAAATAGATAATATTTTCTAATAAATATTTAAACTAATGAAAATATTACCAGAGTCAATCTGCTTCTATAAAAACTCTTTGACCCCGTAGTGTGAGGGGTGATTTACTTAGCCCGACTCAATGCATTATTCCTTGAAATATCCTAAAAAATGTAATTTAATAGCAATGTATAAAATTTCATCTTCTTTTCATATACATGTATAAATGTAAAATGAGATTAATATAATAATATATATTTAAATACCATGTTCTTATCATCACAATTCCTATCAATAAAAACTTTCCATTGATCTCTAGGTACCTCATTTTGTACCTTATCATACATTTTTTAGGCTCTCAACAAAGTATCATTGACTTCATTCCATATTCTCTATTTAAAATCTTTCCATTTCTTGCCCAAATTTTTCAATGTCCACTTTCATGCTAGAAGATCAGCAATGGTAAAGTGGAAAAACATGTGTAAATAGATATTCATTTTGAAAATATTATCATTTAATAACATAATGGAATTCAATTACACCATAATGTATTAAAATTAACTTTATTTGTGAATCAAAAACTTCATTTTTACAAGATGAAGGCATATACCTCCAATAATCATATGTAATGTGAAGGGTAATCAGATCCACCACCATCTGGTCTAGAATCCGGATAATTAATCTTGTAGCATCATCTATAAGGACCCCATAAGAATCAAATGGGACAAAAATCTTTAGTCTGGTCAGATTCCATACATATGAAATTTTTATTTTATTTTTCGTAGTAGCATTGTTTCCATATTTTATGAAAAAATAGTTAATAGTATAAAAAAGTGAAATAAATTTATTCATATTAAAATTTGTACCTATAACAATCACCCTCTAATATCCCTATAAAGAACTAGGAGTGGTGCCCTAATCTCTCACTGCTGAGGTTACTGAATGGGAAGGAATCGACTGAGTTGTTGATGGGATGCTGACGAAGGGTGTGGGAGATGGTGTAGGGGCAAGAAAATGGTGTCTCGGATGCTGTAGATATGGAGATATATGGATCACCATCTATCGGTGTGGTTGATGGAACATCGACTAAGAGTTGACTGGAATCGGTATAATTATTCCTCCTTTTCATTTTTGTCATTTAATCAAATAAAATTAAGTTCAGAACATATATTTCAAAAAATTAATGTATAAAAAAATAGAAATGATAAAGGATGCACAGTAATAACAAACAAAATATCCATAATAATGATAATGAATGACTTCACAAATGATATAATTTGTTGATAAATGAATGGATAACTACACATACAATCATTTTCCCTTCAATCATGTTAGTTTCATGCTCCATCATTACTTCATTTACTTCATCCACTCTTTCAAGACTAATATTTTTATATATACTAGTTGAAAAAAATAAAAGGTTTAGCGGCAGTTTTTAATAAACTACCAATAAATTATTAAAAAATAGCGACAGTTTATTAAACCACCGCTAAAAAACTGCCGCTAAAGTCTTATTTTTGGTGTAATGACCACTTAGGTATCTACACCTAAACCACTAGTAATTTCAAGTGATGTTAGACAAAAGGAAACCTATTATTAGATTTATATTTTTCCTGATCTGGTATTTTTATATAAATAGATAAAGTGCATATTAGTGGTCTTGAAAATTTAACTATGATAAAAAATCAATCTATTTTCTTAATGAAATATAAATTATATTTTTATTCAATAAATTACAAAATGGTAAAAATAAAGATGAAATAAATCTATGTAAAACTTCATAAAATATAGAGGAATAGACACTAGATGAAGGTAGTAAGAGTGATAAGTGTATATTTGAATCTATTGATTATGATTCCTCTACTGATTCATGTTCATAATGTAAAGAATATAAAAATTATTTTATTGATTTATCACTTTACCATCTTGTTTAAGATCAACTTTAGATGGTCTACATTGATGTTGTTGCACACATACTGGCACTCATTAAGGGAATTGGAGATGGAAATTCATAGATGGAAAAGGATTCTAATCCCATGGAAATTGCATTAGCTAAGATGGTTGGTTTCTATATTAGTCTCACAAAACATTTGAATGAAAAAAGAGAAATAGTTTAAATTTCATAGGAGAAAATTTCTATGATTAATGAACAATATATAAGGCTAGTTATTGAGGATGAAGTCTTTGAGATTGTTGTTGCTGAAGTATTTCTTCATTGGAGAAATTTTATAAAGTATCTATGGATAGTAAAACTACTCAACTGGAATTCAAGGTAAAAAAGGTAAAAGAGACTGTTAATTTTTTAGCAAAGAAAAATAAAATTCATTAGGATTATATGATAAAAGTGAATAATGATTGTAAATAATGGGTGATATACCTTAAATATAATAAAAACACATATTATCTGTATGAAATTTTTGATGTTTAATGGGAAATTAAAAAATTTATAAATCACCGAAAGAGAATCTTTATAAGAAGTTGTCATGAGGATGGAAGATGAATTTTTTTTTAAAGAAAGTACTTACCACTATGATGTATCAAAATGATTGAAGGATAAGATAAATATCATTTGATATTTAACCCAAATCCTACTCATGAATTTTTTCACACTACACTATTAAATCATGTTGAAATAAATCTATTGTAGTGGTTACATCAAAACTAAAATAAAAATCTATAAATATATATAGGTTTAAAAGAGATGAAAAACTCTCCAAAAATTCAATAGTAGATATTAGAAATATTAATATGAGAAATCTCCTAGTTGGATACTTAAAGAGTTTTAAAAAAACCAAAAACAATAAAGTTTCCATGCTAAAGAATTTTCATAGACTAAGTATATAAGAATAAAGGATAAGTTTGAATCTTGTTGTTAGTGTTTATGTAAGTCTGTTCATATGCATATTGATTATTGGAAAAATATGTAAACATATGAAATTTATATAAGGGTATAATTTATGGGGATTATATTTAAAATAAATATGAAACCACCCATATAGAATCAGTTATCATATATAAAGTATAATAAATCATTTAATAACAAATTTTAATACCTTGAAATCTTTTATGAGTGTTGGGACCAGCGGAGAGGGGTGGCGGGTGGCTAGGTCGGGACCGATAGCGACTGGCGGCAAGGGGCGACGAGGGTCAGGACTAGAAAGGTTAGGTATTTGAGGGTTCGGGGGGGGGGGGGGGGGGTCGGGGTGTGGGGGTTGAGGGAGAATTGTCGGGTGTTTGAAAAAAAATAAAAGTTTTAGCAACATTTTATTAAATACCGTCTCTAAAATATAAAAAATAGCGGTGATTTATTAAATCG
Source organism: Viscum album (assembly GCA_963277665.1). Taxonomy (NCBI): domain Eukaryota; kingdom Viridiplantae; phylum Streptophyta; class Magnoliopsida; order Santalales; family Viscaceae; genus Viscum; species Viscum album. The sequence continues at coordinate 1,042,694,033 of OY728165.1, forward strand.
TCGCTAAACTCTGATTTTGGTGTAGTGCTATTTCTAATAAAAAAACTTAAATCTCCTAAAATATCTATAAAAAATTCCCCTACTCAATCTCACCACATACAAGTGCTATAGGTCTCACCAAAAGACCAAATCCAATGTCCCTAAGGGATCCTCCATGGATGTGATATTCAAGAGGTAATTTTCTCAAAACACCTCTCTTAATTTAATTTCTTTTTCTACTTTCTCCTCACCTCATTCATCCATCAAAAAATGATAACTAAAAAATAATGTATATACTTTAATATTATGTTTTTAATGGAATATATTATATCCATACCTTTTATTACCACCTCTTATTCAAATAAATGAAACTATTGTCCAACTTATGTCAGTTAATCACCTCCGTGAATAATGATTTTGTTCATATTCTATTAACACCTTCATGGATGGTCATAAAACTATTATTATGGTTAAATAAGATTTTAATAATTATATTATAACTTATTTCAGGTTTTGGAACTAATATATATACATAATTTTAATTAAAAAAAACTAGTGTGTGATGATAAAAAACCCACCAAAATAAACTAAACATTTATCATTAATGTTTTATCTAATGAATAATCCTCATATAAAATGATATATGGAACCATTTAAAATTATGAAAGTTAATGAATACCATATAATTTCACTTCTATAGTTTTATTCTCATTCAATAATAACTTCCATAATTATACACAAGTTAACCAATCACGAAACCGTGAAACGAACACTCCCGGAATGATGAAATTGATCTTTATAACTCATAAAAATAGCCATAAATGAACTTAATAAAATTATAATAAGTCAAATACATATTTAATAGGTTCTTAATTAATTAATTAATTAATATAATTTTATTATCCAAGACATTAAGTACAAGTGAAGAATGCTTTCGGACGTAAGGTAACAGATCTCTCTAAACTTCCATATTAACTTTGGGTTGCGTTTTCTTTCTATTTGCCTCAATTTAACCCTTAATTTATATTATATAATTATCCTATATTTTTTATATATATACAAAACATATTTATTTTTCTCAATTCATCTTTATTTTATGGGTAATTACATGATTTTTAAGGTTTCCTTCTCAATTCTCCTCGATAAGAAAACCCGATTAACGAGAACTTCTCTATTTCCTTCCCATTTTCAAGTACACTCCATAAACTGTTTTAAGCTACAAATATTTTTCTAAAATCACTAATTTTATCATTAAAAACTATTTTAGTTAATTTCTAGTTTTATGAATACACTTATTCCTTTTTACTCTTTAAATACTCTTTTTCTTTTCCCTAAAACCTCACTTAAGTGGCACATTTCTAACCACTCTTTTTCATTTTTTTAATTTAGTTGAAACTAATTATATTTTATCTATTATTTACCTTATTAATGTACAATATTTATTTATCCCCTTATTTCATGGATACCATTGTTATATTCTCTTTGGTTATGCTTCATGACAATATTACCATACCCATTTCATTCCATGGGTAACCCTTATGATTATTCATTATGTTTGATTCATTATGTGGAACACATATGCATGAGAATATTGTAATGGGTGTGCATAGATAATGATCCAATACATTCAGTAATTTTTTAGTCTTATGAGGTGTCATGTTGGGATAGGGAGTAAACCTAGTTCCTTTATGGGACTTTGTCCACCATGTGATATAGTCTTGACAATTATCCTTGAGTCATATTTATGTCATGATATATGTTGATGCAAATTTTCTATATTTCCATGATCATAAGATAAAATGTTCTATATTTCATGATTCCTTATGTTTATTTATGATCCATGCCTTTTATGTTATCATGTTATGCATTCTAACTCACGTTCTATGCTTTATTCCCATTTTTATTCCCTTACTGGGATTTTTAGCTCATCCCTTTTGTCTATGTTTTCCCCTGGTTATCCTATGAAGTTATAGGAACTCAACAGAAGTTAGGAGACTAATGGAGATTAATAAAGATATTTTTTATTCTAGTCTCATGTTTTCTAATTATATACCTAGTCTCTCAAATACACTAGACTTTTCAATCCTTGGGTTGTATTACATGGATAATTATGCATAAAACCACGTAATAATAGGTGTAAAAAACATGGGTCTCTATAGTTGATATCAAAGTAAGGTCTAGTTATTTTTGAGAATTAGGACTATAAAACTTTAGTAAGAACCCTATGGATAATTCTATCACTATGGATGAACTATATTGAAACTTAGGGAATACCAAGTTAGGATATAGTTTTCATTTATAAGTTTATACTTATATGTTCTAAGTTGCCTTTTTATATTATTATTATCTAAGTATTCAATCCCCCTAATTTTCTTTTTCTTTTTAATTTAATGGATGGAAATAGGAGAACTCATGGAAACAACTGATGTGATAGTGAATCTGATGATTTTCCTAATGATATACCAAACTTGATGGGAATAGGCACTCAAAACTTCATGAAAATACTGGCTCAATCAAATCAAGTTATGAATAATAACTTGAATTATATGGAATTCCTTCCTTATTCTAAGAAATAGAAAGTTGTGGTCAAATTATTTATATGATAAAATCCTCTTATATTTAGTGGGTCTTCTGGTCCCCTCATCATGGAATAATGGATTAACTCCATTGAGAAGATATTATATGTACTACAATGCTCATAATGAGAGAAAGTCATGATGGCACTCTATCGTTTTTAAGGGTAAGTTGATCAATGGTGGACACTGATAAATAACATGAAGACTAAAGAGGAAATTGATTCCATGGAATGGTAAGCATTCAAGAAAATATTTTTCAATAATTTTTTCCTCAAACTCTCTTTCTTAATATGGAGAGGTATTTCATCATCCTGAAGCAAAAGGAAGATAATTCTATCATAGCATATGAGTCAAAATTCATACGAATTTCATGGTATGATTCCGGTTTTTTTATCGGCACTAAAAGTAGGATGGACCGATTCTTTAGTGGTTTGAAACTGAATCTATGAAAATACTTAGAAATTTGGGACTTTGATAGTTATGAAGAGATTTTTATTTTTTCCTTTAAAGTTGAGATGAAGATCGGTGATTCTCAGTGGTATCATGGGATTAGAGACAATAACATAAGATGGAATTGTCTTTAGAAAGTCTAAAAAATATATCATGGGGGAAATAAAACCCATTATCCCACTTGTCAAAAGTGTGGGAAGAAGCATCTTGGAAAATTCCTAAGGGGAACCAAAAGGTGCTTCAAGTGTGAAAAATAGGGGAACCAATCTAATCAATGCCGAGGTGAAATGAAGAAACCCACTAATGAGGAAGTGGAAAAGAAGGTTTAGATAAACACTATGCCTATTATGCAGTGTTTTAACTTTAAGGAACATGGGCACTATGAGAGAAAATACCATAATACAAGGGTTGTTAGGGAAAATATGATATAGAAAAATCCATGACAATAAGGAAAATCATATGTTATCACTGCTGCTAAAGTGAATCCTAACAATGATGTGGTGATAGGTACATTGGTTATCCATTCAAGAATGATGAATTTACTATTTTATTTTGGTTATATGCATTCTTTCATATCTCTTAAGTTTAGTATAAATATTCAAACACGACCTCAAAATATGGAAGTTAAATTATCTATAAGAATAGAAAATGGGGAAATTATTGCATCTAAAGTATATAAATCGTCCCCAATCAATTTTTTTGGATTGAACCTCCCAACAAATATTACCTTACTTTATTTGGTGGATTTTGATGTTATATTGGTCATGGATTGGCTATATTTATAAAAATTCAATATCAATTTTCAAGAGAGGGAGCTCACTCTTCACATCCAGAGGCATCCTCCAATCCTATAAAAGTGTAAGGAGGAGGATGAATATAATTCAGAATCATCAACACAAGTTTGGATATTATCACCTTATGAGTAATCATATCTAGCCCAAATTATTGAGAAAAAGGAGAGGATCATGCTTGAAGACATGCCAACTATGAGGGAATACACTGATGTGTTCCTTGAATAATTGTATGGTCTTCCTCCAAACTAAGTGGTGGAGTTATCAATTGAACTTATACCCATATATTTACCAATATCAAATAATCCTTATAGAATGAGCACCATTAAGTTATAATAATTTAATAAATGGTTGCAAAAAAATCTGGATAAGGGTTTCATACAACCGAGTGCTTCATTGTGGGGTGTGCCAATCCTCTTCATCAAAAAATAAGGATGGATCAATGCACCTATGCATTTATTATCATGAGCTCATAAAAAATATAAAGAAAAATTATCTCCTTCCATAGATAGATGAATTGTTTTATCAACTACATGGGACTAATTATTTCTATAAGGTGGACCTTTGGTCGGGATATCACTAATTAAATGTGAAGAAGATATTCCCAAAACTACATTTTGAACAAGGTATAGAAACTATGAGTTCATAGTGATTCCCTTTAGACTCATTGATACTTTAAAATATTTATGTACTTAATGAATCGATTCTTTAGATATTATCTCAAAGAATTTGTGGTGGTCTTTATAGATGATATTATGATATACTATAATAGAAAGAAGGATCATGAGGAGCATTTATATACTATGCTAAAAACTTTGTGAAGGGAGAAACTATAAGAAAATTATAGTAAATGTGAGTTCTAAATGGAGGAAGTATCATTATTAGGACATGTTATCACCAGCAAAGGGATATTTTTGGACCCTTCTAAGATAAAGGAAATTGAGGAGTGGCCAAGGACAACATTTGTAATGGAGATCCATAGTTTCCTTGGTCTAGCTGGGTATTACTGATGATTTATAACAAAAATTATAGTTCTCAAACCCACTAACAAAGCTAAATCATAAGGGAGTAAAGTTTATCTAGACCAGTGAATGTGAAGACTGCTTCAAAGAGTTGAAAAATAGGCTTACCACTACACCAGTACTCACACTACCCGTAAGTGGAAAACTATTTATGGTATACATAGATTAATTAAAGTAGGTATTGGGCTATGTATTTATGAAAAATGATAAATTAATAACCTACATCTCAAGGTAGTTAAAAGTTCATGACTAGAACTATCCTATGCATGATCTAGAGTTTATGGTTGTAATCTTCGCATCGAAAATCTGGAAACATTATCTCTATGGAGAGAAGTGTGAAATATATATTAATCATAAGAGTCTCAAATATATATTCACATAGAAGGATATTAACATGCGTCAAATAATATGGTTAGATCTAATCAAGGACTATGATTTCACTATTCACTATCATCCTGGAATGGTGAATAAGGTAGCTGATTCTCTTAGAAGAAAAAAATTGATACTCTATCCATGATATGGATTGATAAATACCATATCTTTATGGATATTCAAAGGATAGATTTGGAAATCATAATGACATGGAATAAATCCTACCTTTACCAAATGAATATTCAACCATATATCCAAGAGAAGATTAAGGAGGCACAAAGTGATGAGCTAGAGATAAAAAATAATGTGAAAGCAGTAAGGGAAGGTAAACTACATGAGTTCCACATAAAATATAATGATGTGATTCGATTTAGAACAAGGCTTTGTGTGCCTTTATCACCTGAGATAAAGAAGGATCTATTGGACAATGTGCATAGCTCACCTTTCTTTATCCATCCCAAAAGTACCAAGATGTACTATGATATTCAAGAGCATTTATAGAGGGACAACATAAATAATAATATTTTTTAGTATATTTCACAATTGTTTAATATGTCATAAAGTTAAATTAGAGTGATGTAATTCTAAAGGGATGATGCAACTATTTCTTATACCCATGTGAAAATGATAGAATGTAACTATGGACTTTTTCACTGGTCTCCTAAAGAAATCCAAAGGAAATAATTCTATATGGGTTTGGTGGATTGACTCACCAAGACTTCCCACTACATTACTATTCAGAAAGATTTCTCACTAGAACAACTTGAAAATATATATGTGAATGAAGTGGTGAGGCTACATGGTATTACACTTTTTATCATCTCTGATCATGACCCAAGGTTCACATCTAAATTTTGGATAAGTCTTCAACATGCTTTGAGTACTAAATTGAATTTTAGCACGACCTATCACCCACAAACTGATAGAAAATCTAAAAAGACTATTTGGACGCTTGAGGACATGATAAGAGCTTACTCAATAGAATTCAAATTTGGATGGGATCAACATATCCCATTGGTTGAGTTCTCATATAACAATACATCCACTAGAGTATTCAAATGGATTCAAATAAAGCTCTATATGGGAAATTGTTGTAGAACTCCAACTTATTAGGATGAAGTTGGGGAACGAAAGCTAATTGGACTTGATTTTGTGTAAGAGATGATAGAGAAGGTTCAATCCATCCAACAAACTATAAAAGCTGCTCAGAGTTGGCAAAAAAGTTTTGCTGGCAATTTTTGAAGGGACTTGGAGTTCATTAATGGATATGAAGTTTTTCTTCGAATATCTAAATGGAAGAGAGTCATGAGTTTTGGGAAGAAGGGATCGCATGTACTAAAATCATAGGTGATACAGTTGGAAAATGATATCTCTTATGAAGAATAATTGATGAAGATCTTGGACCATAGAGATAAAGTTCTTCACAACAAGACCACTCACTAGGTTAAAGTACTATGGAGGAACCACAAATATACAGAGGAGACATAGGAACCTAATTCTAACACCCCAAGGTTTTGAAAATAAATTCATTTTATAATCTATCCATTAAACACAACTTTGCCTCTACTATGTTTTGAATTTTGAAAAACGATCATCTAGAGTTGTGATCAGTAAGTCATTTGGGGTCTGCTAGAACAAACTTGATTTTGGTGAATAGTAACATACCCTTATGAATAGTAATATTATCCTTATGAATAGTAAATAATGATATTATTTTATTTTCTTAAGGTAATAAGATAATGAGATCTTAATTAATTTTTCAATGTGATATAAAACTAATTATACCATTAAAATTGTTATTTTTCGAATTAACTATGATTTTATTTAAAAATTAAATTAATAATATTTAGAAAATTATTTTTGAAAAATGGAGTTCATTTTTGAACTCTACACGTCGAAAAATGGTAGGGGTGAATTTTTGGGATTTTTCTGAAATTCTTGAATTTTTTATGAATAGTGAAATACGACAAAAATATCATATATTAAAATTATCAGTTAAATACACTATTTATGACATAATAAGTGATTTAAGGCAACTTTTTTCAAACTCACATTCACTTATTACTATTAGGGATCACATGAAACAACACTATTGGTTGTCTTGATGGAAATAATAAAATAATAAATAAAATATTCAAAATTTACCCCTCTCATCCACTATAACCCCCCCCCCCCCCCACTCACTCTTCTATTCACTCCTCTAATCCAATAAGCTCCTAAAATATCTAACAAATTACCCTTCCCTAGTCACTCCCCACTTCCAAGAAGCTTCTGTTCTTTCCAAATGACCAAAACCCCTTCCCTTAAGGAGGTTCTCAAGGTGGTTATTTCAAGAGATAAAGCACCCTTCTTTTTCATTTAGTTTCATTTCAATTTATCTTATTTTGTTATCCTATCCTCACATCCTCTTTACAAATGACCATGATAACTCCAGTATCATCTATATACTAGAATTATATCATGTGAATGGAAGAACCATCATCAATATTCTTACTCCCTCCCTTTTATTTTTATAAACGAAATCAACGTCCATGATGTTCTAATTTATAACCTTCGTGGATGACGAAGTTTCATTCTTCAATTTCTCCTTCATTACTTCATGAAACAATTTTTATGGTTTAAAAAAACTATTATATATTTTTCATAACCTAATTAATATTCATGAACTAGTATATGTACATATTATTAATTTTTATGAAAAAACTAGTTCATAATATTCCAAATACCGCCAAATAATCAAAGTGGTTGTCATCTAATGATTCATCCTAATTCCATGTAATAAAATTATATAAATGACCATTAACACTTATGTATGTTCATAAATATTATGTAATTTCAATTATGGAGATTTACAACCATTCCACATGAACTCCATTACTTAAAAACAAGTGAAACGGTTATGAAAATAAAGAAAATGAACACTTCGGAACGACGGAATTCAATACAATAACTTATCAATAAGGACATAAATGAACAAAATAGAATTATGATAAACTAAATAAATGTCTATTATGTTATTAAATAAGTTATTAATAATTCTAATTTCATATTCCAGGACCTTAAGTTTAATAGCGGAACACATCCAGACTTAAGGTAAGGGTTTTCTTACCTGAATCTCCATTTTCATTCAGGTTACTTTTATTGTCTAATTACCTTAATTAAATTATTGTATATTATTAATTAATACTCATAAAATCTTTTTTATTTTTATATATATGTTTATCAACCATAACCCTTCCTTGTTTTTTGGATAGTTACACGTTTTAAAAGAAACTTTCAAAATCATTTACGAAATACAAGCCCATTTCAAGGGAGTTTCTCAAATTCTTACTTATTTTCAAGGGAATTATATATTCTATTTTTGGAAACCATAATATTTATAAAATCACTCATTTTATTATGAAAATAATATGTTACTTCACTTTTGGTTTTATACAAATATTTTTCCAAAAGAACTCTTCTTTTCAAAGTAAAAGGGGTATTTATCTCAAGAATTACTTGAAGATTTTATAAGAGTATCTTCATCTATTTCAACACTCTTATTGATTATTATGTATTATTGGGATTAATATTTCATAGTATCATATACAATATTTAATTTAATGGTTTATGATTATTTTGTTTGTGGATGTGCTATCTTAAAACCATTCATCAGTTTACTCCGAATGGTTAGTGTTTATGCTTAATGTTCAGGGAAAGTTATTTACATTTAATATATTAGTTTCAATATGAATGTATATGTTGTTTATATTTATCTTATTTCATATTAGGAATTCATTTTACATATAAAGTGTTGTGTGGGGCCCACTATAGCCCCTCGGGGCATCAGTAGTTCTCATGAGACAAACTACGGTCTTGGCACAAGGCCTTGACAAAATGATTATTTATGGTCTTGGCATGAGGCCTTGACGTTATAGTTATGTTATCCCGTATTATGAATTTCATCATTATGAATATAGTATTGATGGTTCATGTGGTTATTAAACTAGTATAATTCTCATTATTATGTTATATTATGACAATATTTACTCAGTTCATATTTTTTCCATATTATGTTCAAGTTTATTTTTAAAGGAATGTGTTTTAAATTATTCACTATGTCTAATGTTTAAGTTATATTCTACTATATTGATTACTCTTTCTGATAATTTGATATCACCCCTTTATTATGTTATATTTTCTCAGGACATGAAGAATTTTATTATAAATGACATGCTGGAATAACCTAGGAGTTATGGAAGCTGCCTAAGGAGTTTCTATGTTGTTTTCATTTCAAGTTGTAATGTTGAACTTATGTATGTATCTTGTTTACAATAATACTAAACCAATCGGTCCTTCGGGATGTTTATTCCTTGTTTATATGTCAATGTAATCAAATAAGGCACAGGCTCCGGGCAACTGGGTTGGGTCCTTACAGTTGGTATCAAAGGAATTTTAGTAGAAAACTTGGAAACTAGATTTAGAAAATGTAGATTAGGGAATAAATCCCTAAGGTAGTATTTGAGGACAAGCATAAAAGAATGTCTTGGTATTTTGGTAAGGAATAGATTATGTGGATCTTTCTAGAAAATACATTCCTGTTTGGATACAAACAGGTAGAGGTGGCTCTGGCACAAATGTACCTTGGAGTAAAAGCTCTAACAAGGAGTTTTGAGCTTGACCTAGGGTATCCTGGTACATTAAAACGGGCCTTACTTCACTCTTGGTATTGACACTCCCGAGGGATATGCTTAGGATAATTCACATTTTCTTTACAATCCATTACGAAGGATTTAAATGTAATTTTTTCCTCAAAGATACCATGTTTATGATTAAGAGATTAGTTATGCATAGAATTTTGATTTATCCTAAGTATTTTTCTACATTGAGAATATACATTATGATTCATACCCTAATATAGTGTATTCCATTATTTAGAAATGGAGCCTAGTGGAAGGAATGGAAACCACATGAACACACGTGTCCCCTGTAGGGATTTCCCATCGATGAAAGATAATGATATTGACTCTGGTGCTATGACTAGTGATGACCAACTTTTAACTATACTGGGACAACTTACTTAAGTTATGAATAATAACCTTACCTATATGGAGCATCTGGATCAACCATGTGGAGGAGCTATGTTAGATCACTTTATGCGACAACAGTCTCCATCATTCAATGGGACTACAAACTCATTTGTAGTAGAGCAGTGGATATGTTCCCTATAGAAGATATTTCTCAGTTTGGGATGTAACAAAATAGAGAAGGTTGTCATGACACTTTATCGTCTATTGGGAGATGCATATCAGTGGTGGTCGTTAATCCAAAACAAAAAGGATGAGGAAGAAATAGAAGATATGGAATGGAGATATTTTAAGGAAATATTCTTAGAAAAATATTTCCCTCCTGAACAGCAAGCAGATACGGAGATGAAATTCTTGAATTTGAGGCAGAATGAGGATGAAAATGTTACCAAGTATTAATCTAACTTTACAAGGCTGGTAAAGCATGTTGCGGACTACATACGTAATAAAAGGAGAAAAATTGATCGATTATTTGATGGTTTAAAACCATTCCTCTGAAGGGATCTAGTCTCCCAAAGTTTCTCATCATATAAATATATAGTCTCAAGTTCTATCAAGATAGAAAAGGAATTTTCTAAGTCTTATGACTTTAAAAGAAAAAAATAAAAGAAGAGGGATACTGAAAACTTTGGAAAAGGAAATAAGGAAATGGGGAAGAAGGAAAGAGTTGAATTTTTATCATGTATTAATTGTGGGAAGAAACACTCCGGAACTTTCCTGAAGGGAATGGGAGTCTATTACAAGTGTGGAGAAAAAGGCCACCAAGATCATGATTGTATGGGGAATAAAGAAGCTACTGATGTTCAATGCTACAATTTTAGGGAGATGGGACATTATGCTTATGAATGTCCTAAGAATCGGGGAAATGTTCCCCAAATAAGGCCAAGGGAGCAAGGCCAAGCTTATTCCATCACAACTGTGGATGTTGAAGTTCCTAACAAAGTGGTGGTAGGTACATTGATCATTTCATCAAACTTAGCCAATGCTTTATTTGATTCTGGATCATCATATTCATTTATATCTTCCCAGTTTTCTAAGAAAATTAGATATTTCCAATTTCATTTAATAAAGGAGTTATCATTCAAAACCCCTAATGGATGTATCATTGAAACAAAGGCGTGTCAATTAGTCCCCCTCATGAAACATAAATTTTCTTTAGTTGATGACCTTATCATCATACCAATAACTGAATTTGATATAATTCTTGGTATGAATTGGTCGTCAAAATATGATGCGAAGATCTATTATAAGAATAAGGAAGTTACAATTTTTGGGAATGGTGTGGAATCCCTTATCTTTAGGGTAGAAACATCACCATATGATTATCATCTAGATCCACCCCTAATATCTCTACTAAATTCAATTATTTGGGAGTAATGGAATGAAATAACTATGGGTGAGGAGAAGAATGTACAAATAGAGGATGTGCCTATTTTTTAAGAATATTTTGACGTCTTTCGAGAGGATTTACCTGGATATCCTCCAGAGTGGGAAATTGAGTTTTCCATCGACTTAATTCCTGGTTCAAATCCCGTATCAAATACCCCTTATAGAATGTCCACTGTGGAGTTAGTGGAACTAAATAAACAACTAGAGGAATTGCGTGGTAAAGAATTTATTTACCCTAGCATTTCTCTATGGGGATCCCCTATTCTTTTTGTTAAGAAGAAATATGGATCTATGAGGTTGTGCATTGACTATAGGGATATCAATGTTATAACAATAAAGAACAAGTATCCAATACCTAGCATTGATGATTTATTCCATGAACTTCATGGAGCCCAATATTTTTTGAAGATTGATCTTCGATCTGGATATCATCAGTTGCTTGTGAGGAAGGAAGACATTCCAAAAACAGAATTCTGAACCAGGTACGAGCATTACAAGTTTACAGTAATGCCTTTTGGACTAACTAATGAACCATCTGTTTTCATGGATCTGATGAATAGAGTTTTCAAGTAATATCTTGATGAATTTGTGGTGGTGTTTATTGATGATATCTCGGTATACTCTAAAAGTTTTGAAGATCATGAAAATCAATTGTGCACTATTCTGAAGACTCTGAGAAGAAATGAATTATATGAGAATTTTATAAAGTGCGATTTTGGCTCCAATTAGTTTTCTTTCTGAGCCATATTGTCTCTTAGGATGGAATATCTGTAGATCCTATGAAGAAAAAGGTGGTGCAAGAATGACCTACTCTAACAAACATAACTGAGGTACCTAGTTTTATTGGTTTAGCAGGTTATTATCAGAGTTTCATTCAGAACTTCTCCCATTTAGCCAAACCAATGACCAAGCTCACACGAAAAGGGGTTAAGTTCATATGGAAAAAGTAATGTGAATAATGATTTGAATAATTAAAGATAAGGTTAGTGAATTATCCAATCCTAATCCTACCATCGGGGAATTTTGGATTTGTTATCTATAGCGATGCATCAAAGAAAGGACCTAGTTGTGTCCTTGTGCAGAATGATCGAGTGATTGCGTATGCATCTAGGTAGCTAAAAATTCATGAAAAAAAACTATCTAACTCATGATCTTGAGTTAGCAGCAGTAATATTTTCTCTAAATATTTGGAGACATTACCTCTATGGCGAAACATGTGAGATATATACAGATCATAAGAGTTTGAAATATATATTCTCACAGAAAGAACTCAACATGAGACAAAGGATATGGATTGAACTACTCAGATATTATTATTGCACAATACACTACCACTCATATAAGGAAAATAAGGTAGCAGATGCTTTGAGTAGAAAGGACCATGAAATTCTGAACAAGATGAGAGTTAAAAGGGATCATATGTTCATAGATCTGGTAAAGATGGATATGGGAATTATCAATAAAGGTAACTCATCACTACTTTTTCAAATGGTTGACAAACCTTCATTACTAGAAAGGATAAAATGTTCTCAGGCTGATGATGGGGAGTTTCAAAAGAAAATTAAAGCTATAAATGATGGGAAATTGACTAACTTCATATATGAAGGTAGTATTTTGAAATTCGAAAAGAGGCTTTGTGTTCCTGCTATTCCTGAGCTAAAGAGGGAAATATTGGATGATTCTCATAGATCTGATTTCTATATACACCATGGTAGCACAAATATGTATAGATATCTAAAGGAACATTTTTGGTGGGAAAACATGAAGAGGGAGATTGCTGATTATGTGTTCAGATGTTTGAATTTTTAACAGGTAAATGCTGGAAGACAAAATCCTAGAGGATCCATGCAACCCCTTCCTATTCCTATGTGGAAATGAGATGATATTATGATTGTCACATCCATGACTAATTTTAAAGGTAAATTTCATTTAATTTTCCATTCATGATTTTTTTGGGGGGGTTCCCAATCTTTTATGGAGGAATGGGTGAGTTTTCATGAATTGGGCCAAACCATGAGTCCAATTCCAGATTTAAAAACCAATTTTGTTTCTTTTATAACTTTTTCATTTTTTTAATATTTTGCACCCATTTAACTTCCTAAATGACCCCCCTGAACTATTAACACTACCATTGAAATTTTAACCCTTTAGGAATCCTTAATAATGGTGGAATTGTGTTTTAATTTAAGGAATTGGGCCAGCCCGAAGGCCCATTTCAAGTTTTAAAACAAAAATTTGTTTATTTCATATATCATTAAATAGTAATGGTATTTTGGTGATTCCAAGTGGAGCACAAGACCACTGAACCCAACCACGCTACCATGACCTTACCCTCCTCTTTGGAGCTCCTGGAAATCTCGAATTTGGGAAAATATTCATAGGGTTCTCAAAATGTCCAGATTTTAAGAGGTGAGTTCATTCCTTCATAACTCTCTCAATTATTACTCGTTTTCCCCCATTCAAATTCCTAAATTATCTCCTTATCCTTGTTCGAACCTCCCTTGAAGGTTTGAATGTTTCTAAAATAAGCTACTGGTATTTTTGGGGGTGATTTCTACAAGATATTTTAAGTAAGTTGTTCTCCTTCATTCTTCTTTCAATTTGTTTAGGGTTACATTCAATGTACTTAGGGTTTATTCCCTTATAATTGAGGTTCCTAATGTCCAGAAAGTAGGGTTTAAAATTAGGGTTTTATATTGTGTTTCAAGGTCTGAAATTCTGGTTTTAGATCTGGTTTACCTTCTTTGAGGTGCGGCGGTGGTACGTTTGAGTTTTCGCACAAAGGATTCAAGGATTTCCATGGTTTTGGTAGGTGATTCCATTTTGTATGAAGTTTTTGTGAATTGGATACTATTTTTATGGTATTTTTATGCTTATTGAATTTTATTATTTCTGAAAAAAATAGTTTTAGTGGTGTTTGTATTTCAAATGAATCTTAAATGCCAATTTCATATGAAATTGGGTTTTTTTATTGAAATGTTTTATTAGTTTATTTGGGGCTGCCCTATAAGTAATTAGTTGATTTTAATGAACTGTAATAGGACTGATCTATTTTAATCTAAATGTATTGGGATGCCATTTATGTTTTGGTGACTCAAAAATGTCCACATAGTGTGACATTGAGGTTCTTAAGGTGTTTTTTGTGCGAAACACTACGAGATTTTGAGGAATTGTTTTATTAAAAATCAAAGCATTTTATTTTGTTTTTTAAGTAGTATAAAAATGTGATAGCTACTGTATTGATTGTGTGTGACCATTAGTGATGTTTTATTTGAAAATGGATTTATGTTTCATGCTAAAATTGTTTGATCACAAAATGGGATGCCTGGGTACTTAGGTGGGCAGATTTGTACTAGTACAGCTAGTGGACCGGATGGGTGTTGTCCCTGTTTCACCTAGCATTTGGATAACGACAACTATAACTAAACTATGTGGATGATTATTGGAAACCACTATGTTGTGGGTATTTTCCCTACTAGTGGCTCATGCACGAGAGTGGATTTTACTATGGTTTCTTTACACCGAGGTATGAGGTACATAGGGCCCGAGACAACCTAGTGCCTAGGGGTGTTCCTGGTTTGTTGCTCACTGGATTTTTAGTATTTACCCTTGTATTTGGATGTGTTTCTCAGTACTTTACAGTATATATCATTTCTATTTAGGTATTTTAACATTATATAAATTCTAGTATGAAAACTTTTTTTCAAATGAAAGTTGCATTTCTTGGAATTTCATCGTCGTTTTTCTTTACGAATTAAAATTGCTTGCTTCTTCACCTTATATTGCATACACTTTGGAATCGTTGGGTGGTATCCTATTGGGATTAGGCTCACACCATACTTACACCCCTTGGGTGTAATTATACTTGGTTATGTTTGACTCAGGTAAAGGTAAGGCCTCAGGTGAAGGCGGTTCGGGTTGTTAGCCCCCTCCTACTGTGCGGTGTTGTGGAGACGGCTCGGGGGTGATGACCCCTTATCATGTGGAGTCTTGGTGGTTGTTTTGATAATATTTTAATTTATTTATATACATATTTTATTGACTCTAAAACAATTTATTCAGTTCTGGTTTTTGAGTAAACATCGTTTGGTATAACTTTTTCAGATTCAGTTTACTGATTGTTTTTAATGGTTTATGCCTTCATATTCGGGTAAATCGTTCCCAAACAAAAATAAATGATACTCAGGCACTTGTTCCAGCCCATGGGGATAGGGAACACCCTTCAGGTCATGTCACTGGCTGGGTTTGGTGCCGGTTTTGGCGGCGACCAGATTCGGTTCGTGACAAAATGGTATCAGAGGAGGTTCGCTCCTTGGGTCATGTTATTTAGGGAAGAGTCCGGATAGTCTAGAGCTAGGATTGTCAGGACTTGACATTTCAGTCATGGGTAGTGTGCCTGGCCAGAACACCTCATGATGGGATTCAAGTCACTAGGGGAAGTATGTATTTATCTGAGTCCTTTGGTTTTCTTGGTTTAATGATGACTGTGGGAAATGAAAAGAGAGTTGGGCGAATAATCTCAGTGAGCTCGCAGGGCCTGGCAAGCCATGTGGAGTTATGGATATTTCCCTAGAATACTCTCTATGAAGGCGAAGTTATTGGAATATGAATGCCAACCATATGTCCAAGTCACCCACCGAAACTAGTTTCCTCTCACATTGTCTTGTGTCTCTTTGTTTTGGAATCTTGGAAACTTGGTTTTTTTAAGCAAAAAAAATGACTTCACTTTAAGGAGTGTGAATTTTTGTGAAGTTATTTTCTAGTAATGTGAAAATGGTTTTATTTTTTTTAAAGTCTATAAATGAAATTTCAAAGTTATTTCAAAAGGGTAAATTATGTGTTTACACCTCTTTTGAAATTATGAACTATTTTAATTGGGGTTTTGAAAATATGTTTCTAGTGGAATTTTTTTTAAACTGTGGAAAAGTGTTTTGGATTGAATTAAGTGTTCTAGAATTTTTGTGTGGGGGTTGAAGATGGATTTTGGGTTTGGTGACTACTGAACATTTGAAAAAAAATTATGAACTTTTAGAACCTTGTCTTGAAATGAGAAGAGTTGATTTCTTAATTAAATGGAGATTTATGAAATGGTGTTTTTCATGAAATTAGAAGTGTTTTGAAATGGGTTGAAATGTTTTGAAATGATTGTGAAATTCATCAATATGTTCTTTTATTGAATTATGGATTCTTTTCTAAATTGTTTTGTGAGATGAAAATTTGGGTTTTGATATTATGGTTAGTGTTTTTGAGAAAGGGAAAGTGTGGTTAAAAGTTTTGATTTTAAAAAGAGTAAAGGTTTGATTTTTGGTATTTGGTGTTCTCAAGGGTGACCACATGCATAGGTTTATTTGGGAATATGGATGGATATAAGGTGGGTTCCCAGTGTGTCATGTAAACATGCATGTGTGTGGCTCATGATATATCATCGGTAAATGCGCAACCCACCAACACTGTTTTTTTTAAATAATTTTTTTGAAGGAAAGTGTTGTGTTTTGATAATGTATGGTTGGGAGGTATGGATTATGTGTTTTTGGGATTATTATTATGGGATGTTTCGAGTTTAATAATCCCTCTTGTTTGAACGATGTTTTGGGTTGGTGTTTTATTGATAAGTTGGAATGAAGTGTTGGTCAGTGGTCTCTTTTGAGGAAAAGTTTGGGAGGCCAATGTGGTGGATCCCCTCATGTGTTCGGTTTAGGTTTGTGGTCTGTTGTGACCAAATGACCAGATCAGTTGGGTCCTTGGGTTTTCATTTAGGCTAGTGTACGCCCCCATAAAGTGTTAATGTATGATTCATGTTTGGCCTATGGTGATTCACCGTTGGATTATCCTCCAGTTGATCAACATAAGGACTTTATTCTTGAGGTTTGGAGATTGAGTTTTCCCCTATTCTTTTTCAATTATGTGGATCCCCCTATAGTGGAAGAGTGTTTGTGGGTGGTTGAAATAGACCTTAGTTTCTTATGTTTCCTATGTTGTCGAAGGTCAATGAAGTTCAGGGTTTTCAGTGTAGAATGATGTCTTAAAGGGCCTCTGGGTCTTTCGTCAGTCTCATTGAAGCAAGAGTTCATGTTAGGCCACCAGTGTGCAAGATCTGGACAAGAGTGGCTATTATGGACACTTGCTGGAATCATGTGCTATTTGGGACTCAGTACAAGGTCCTTCTCCTTATGTTTTCTTTTATCCACAATGGTCATGTTTGGTGACGCCTTGCGATGTCATGTGTTCATTTGACTATAAGGGTGAAGATTGTGCAATCTTATGAGATCCACTATTGTGTTTGATGTGCGTCTCCCTATAGAAAATTCTAAATCCTATTTTCTAGAGGAATTTGTTTCTATATGTCCTTTCATTCCACTGTTTAGCATCCGAAGAAAAAAGGGGTGATGTGTGTGCATCCTCTAAGCTCTTGTTTTGGTAAAATGATGGGTTGGGGAAAAGCAGGTTCGAAGTGTGTCATGTCTCAATGAGACCATATGAGATTATATTATAATTGTTTTTGTCACTGGAAGAAGATGTTCATTTTAGGGGTTTCCAAATCCTAACTACGAGGCCAAAGATGCTTCAATCCATTGATCTCTAGCCATAGGCCCCGGAGAGAAGCTGGCGCGTAGTTAGGGGAAATCCTAGAGTTGTTCAAACTTTTGGTCAAAGTCATATCCTCAATATGAAAGATAGGAATAGTTTAAACCTCTGGTGTCGCCGTCTTGTTCCAATTTCTCACATTTTGTGGAAATAGGTGTGAGTACCTTTTTCCCATGTCATACCCTGAGTTGATTTTTTCCCCTTTGGGTTCCCTTGTGTTTTTGGAGAAAAGTTTAAAATTTGGGTTAGGCAGGTTGAATTGCATAGTTTGTGCGTCGTTAGCAGTAACCATGTGCCAAACCAGGAGACTGTGTGATAAGAGACGGTAGCTACCGCATGGTCTCCTCATGTCCATGATCCTTGGCCAAGGAAACTGTGTGAAGTTTCCTCTTTGGACAGAATGATCTGCACAGTTAACTCACGGTTTCCCAAACCGTGTGAACCAACCGTGCGGCCATGCCAGCTCCTTAAAATTCTGTTGTTTTTTTGTTGTTATCCCATAATATTTAGTTAATATGGTTGGTTTTTGTTTGGGGTATACCCACAATGGGTCTCATGTAAGTTTCATTGGAAGAATTCTGATATTAATCTACCCATAATGTTGGGAAGTCTGTTCGAGGCCCCCTGTTAGTGTCTCGATTTTGTGTTAAGGAAAGTTTTGTTTGTTATTATGGTGGGGAGACCTATCCTGGTTATCATGTATATTCTTTTGGAAAAGTAATAATGTTAGTTTACCCCTTATTATGGGGAGACTGTTCATTCCTTCCCCAATTGTTATCTTTATTCTGTCTTAGAAATTGAGTTGTCCCTGGTGGTGGGATGTCCGGATTAGGTCACCCCGTACTAGTGACTCAGTTTTCTCCTTGGTGTATTCTAGGTAAGAGGTAGTATCGTTCAATTATATCTATCCAAAAATTTGTAACTTGGGTAAATTTGGGGTTGGATAACTCCCAATTGTTTTGTTTAATTAATGTTGTGGTAGCGTTATTCGAGTTCGTTGTTAGTTTCAAGTGGATTGTTTGAGCGTCATCTTGTAGTGTTTGAGGTGTTTTGTTTTGGGATGTGTTTTGAATGTGTTTGATAATTTTAGGTAAGTGGGGTAATTTTTAGTTGGTGAGAGTATTCTCTTCCTTTGTTTGATCAACTGGAGATGTTCATCCTTTTTGAAGCGGGTGAGAACGTGGCAAGGAAGTTTGTCTTGGTCTATCGTTTGGGATTTGCTTTTGCATCTGGTGTTGTTATGGCTTTTTGGGGGCGGAATGATTTATGGTAGGGAGAATTGTTACATCCATGACTTATTTTAAAGCTAAATTTCATTTAATTTTTTATTCATTCTTTTTTGGGGTGTTCCCAATCTTTTATGGAGGAATGGGTGAGTTTTCATGAATTGGGTCAAACCGTGAGCCCAATTCCAGATTTAAAAACCAATTTTGTTTCTTTTATAACTTTTTCATTTTTTAATATTTTTCACCCATTAAACTTCCTAAATGACCTCCCCTGACCTATTAACACCACCATTGTAATTTGGACCCTTTAGGAATCCGTAATAATGGTGGAATTGGGTTTTCATTTAAGGAATTGGTCCATCTCGAAGGCCCATTTCCAGTTTTAAAACAAAAATTTGTTTATTTCATATCTCATTCAATAGTAATGGTATTTCGGTGATTCCAAGTGGATCCCAAGACCACTGAACCCAACCATGCGACCATTCCCTTACCCCCCCTCTTTGGAGCTCCTGGAAATCGCGAATTTGGGTAGATATTCATAGGGTTCTCAAAACGTCCAGATTTGAAGAGGTAAGTTCATTCTTTCATAACTCTCTCAATTATTACTCTTTTCCCCCAATTCAAATTCCTAAATTATCTAATTATCCTTTTTAGAACCTCCCTTGAAGGTTTGACTATTTTTAAAATAAGATACTGGTATTTTTGGGGGTGATTTATACAAGATATTTTAAGTAAGTTGTTCTTCGTCATTCTTCTTTCAATTTTTTTAGGGTTACATTCAATGTACTTAGGGTTTCTTCCCTTATCATTGAGGTTCCTAATGTCCAGAAAGTAGGGTTTAAAAATTAGGGTTTTATCTTGTGTTTAATGGTCTGAAATTCTGGTTTTAGGTCTGGTTTACCTTCTTTGAGGTGCGGCGGTGGTGCGTTTGAGTTTTCGCACAAAGGATTCAAAGGTTTCCTTGGTTTTGGTAGTTGATTCCATTGTGTATGCCGTTTTTGTGAATTGGATACTGTTTTTATGGTATTTTCATTCTTATTGAATTTTATTATTGATGAAAAAAATAGTTTTAGTGGTGTTTTTATTTCAAATGAATCTTAAATTCCAATTTCATGTGAAATTGGGTTTTTTTTATTGAAATATTTTATTAGTTTATTTGGGGCTGACCTATAAGAAATTAGTTGATTTTAATGAACTGTAATAGGAATGAAAATACTGTTTTGATTATTGTCCCATGTGTTTGTTTCTGTTAAAGTTGGTTTTAATGGTGTTTGTGAAACACATGAATTTCTAAGAGCCATGTTGTGTAAAAATGGAGGTTTTACAATGATGTCACTTCTTGAACCATATAAGGCTTCCCCAAAAATGATTTTTTGTTTTAATTTAAATGTATTGGGATGCCCTTTATGTTTTGGTAACTCAAAAATGTCCACATAGTGTGAAATTGGGGTTCTTAAGGTGTTTTTTGTGCAAAACACTATGGGATTTTGAGGAATTGTTTTATTAAAAATCAAAGTGTTTTATTGTGTGTTTTAAGTGGTATAAAAATGTGATAGCTACTATATTGATTGTGTGTGACCATTAGTTATGATTTATTTTAAAATGGATTTATGTTTCATGCTAAAATTTTTTGAGCACAAAATGGGATGCCCGGGTACTTAGGTGGGTGGATTTGTACTAGTACGGCTAGTGGACCGGATGGGTGTTGTCCCTGTTTCACCTAGAATTTGGATAACGACAACTATAACTAAACTATGTAGATGATGATTGGAAACCACTATGTTTTAGGTATGTTCCCTACTAGTGGCTCGTGCATGAGAGTGGATTTTACTATGGTTGCTTTACACCGAGGTACGAGGTACATAGGGCCCGAGACAACCTAGTGCCTAGGGGTGTTCCTGGTTTGTTGCTCACTGGATTTTTAGTATTTACCCTTGCATTTGGGTGTGTTTTTCAGTAATTTATAGTATCTATAATTTTCATTTAGGTATGTTAACATTCTGGAAATTCTATTATGAAAACTTTTTTTCAAATGAAAATTGCATTTCTTGGAATTTCATCGTCGTTTTTCTTTACGAATTAAAATTGCTTGCTTCTTAACCTTATATTGCATGCACTTTGGAATAATTGGGTGGTATACTATTGGGATTAGGCTCACACCCTACTTACACCCCTTGGGTGTAAGTAAACTTGGTTATGTTTGACTCAGGTAAAGGTAAGGCCTCAGGTGAAGGCGGTTCGGGTTGTTAGCCCCCTCCTACTGTGCGGTGTTGTGGAGACAGCTCAGGGGTGATGACCCCTTGTCATGTGGAGTCTTGGTGGTTGTTTTGATAATGTTTTAATTTATTTATAGACATATTGTATTGAATATAAACCAATGTATTCAGTTCTGGTTTTTGTGTAAACATCGTTTGGTATAAATTTTTCAGATTCAGTTTATTGATTGTTTTTAATGGTTTATGCCTTCATATTCGGGTAAATCATTCCCAAACAAAAATAAATGATACCCGGGAACTTGTGACAGCCCGTGGGGATATGGAACACCCTTCAGGTCATGTCACAGGCTGGGTTTGGTGCCGGTTTTGGCGGTGACCAGATTCGGTTCGTGACAATGATGGACTTTGTCATGGGGCTACTAAAGACTCCAGGAAGGAATGATGCGATATGGGTCATTGTTTATTGTCTTATAAAATCAAAACATTTATTTATTATAAGAGAAGATTTACCACTTTAATGTTTAGAATGACTATATATTAATGAAGTTGTAAGACTTCATGGTGTACCCTTATCAATTGTTTCTAATCATGATCCCCATTTTACATCACAATTCTGGAAAAGTCTCTAGAAGGCCCTAGATACTTATCTTCATTTGAGCACTGCCTACCACCCACAAACTGATGGAAAATCAGAACGGACTATTCAAATTTTGGAAGACATGTTGAGGTTTTTTTCACTTGACTTTAAAGGTATGTGGGATCAGTATTTTCCTCTCGTAGAATTTTCCTACAATAATAGCTTACATTCAAGTATTCAGATGGAACCCTATGAAGCATTATATGGAAAGAGATGTCATACACCAACTTATTGGGATGATGTTGGTGAAAGAAAGCTCGTAGGCCCAGAACTTATTGAGGAAACAACAGAAAAGGTGAAGATTATCTAAACCAATATCAAAATAGCTCAAAGTAGGCAAAAGATCTATACTGATAACCGAAGGAAGGATTTGGTATTTCAAGAAGAAGATCACATTTTCTTAGAGGTATCTCCATGGAAGGGTATTATATGATTCAACAAGAAGGTAAAATTAAGTCTCAGGTACATCAAAACTTTTGAAATTCTGGATCAAATTGGAATCGTAGCTTACCATTCGGAAATGCTGCCAAGTCTCTCCAAAGTTCACAATGTGTTCCATGTATCAATGTTAAGGAAATACATGTCTGACCCAACTCATGTACTCACCTATGAAGAAATAGAACTTGAGTCCAATATTTCTTATTGTGAATAGCCTATCATGATTCTTGATACTGGGGAACAAGTATTGAGAAATCGTACAACTCGTTTGGTAAAGGTTTTTTGGAGGAACCATAAGATGGAGTAAGCAACATGGGAGTCTGAGGAGCTTATGTTGAAGACATACCTGAATCTTTTTAGGTAACATTTTGTGAATTTAGAGGACAAAATTTTTTTAAGGAGGGGAGAATGTAACACCCCAAGGTTTTGAAAATAAATTTATTTTATAATCAAGCCATTAAACACAACTTTTCCTCTACTATGTTTTTAATTTCGAAAAACAATCATCTAGAGTTGTGATCAGTAAGTCATTCGGGGTCTGATAGAACAAACTTGATTTTTGGTGAATAGTAACATACCCTTATGAATAGTAATATGAATAGTAATATGACCCTTATGAATAGTAAATAATGATATTATTTTATTTTATTAAGGTAATAAGATAATGATATCTTAATTAATTTTTCAATGTGATATAAAACTAATAATACCTTTAAAATTTTTATTTTCAGAATTAACTATGATTTTATTTAAAAATTAAATTAATAATATTTATAAAATTATTTTTGAAAAATGGAGTTCATTTTTGAATTATACACATCGAAAAATGGTAGGGGTGAATTTTTGGGATTTTTCTAATTTTTTTGAATTTTTGATGAATAGTGAAATACGGTAAAATACCGTATATTCAAATTATCAGTTAAATACACTATTTATGACATAATAAGTGATGTAAGGACACTTAGTTCGAACTCACATGCACTTATTACTATTAGGGGTCACATGAAACAACGATATTGGTTGTCTTGATGGAAATAATAAAATTATAAATAAAATATTCAAAATTTACCCCTCTCCTCCACTATAAAACCCCCCCTCACTCACTCTTCTCTTCACTATTATAGGACTTAAATCTCCTCAAATACCTTCCAAATTACCCTTCCATAGTCAGTCCCCACGTCCAATAAGCTCATGGTCTTGCCAAAAGACCAAAACCCCTTCCCTTAAGCAGGTTCTCAATGAGGTTATTTCAAGAGGTAAAGCACCCTTCTTTTTCATTTAATTTCATTTCAATTTATATTATTTTGTTATCCTCTCCTCACCTCCTCTGTCAAAAATACCATGATAACTCCATTATCATCTATATACTGGAAGGATATCATGTTAATGGAATAACCATCATCGATATTCTTACTGTTGGTTCCGGGCACAGCGGAAGCACGTTGGTGGGTGTACCCAACTTTAATTTTAGCATTAACAACGATCAATCTGAGATCCATCACGATAATAAAACGCCGAATCTTCAGAATATAATGAATAATGAAAAAGAAATATGGGAGTCTTATAACCATATAGAGGATCATCATATGTTGGTTATAATTAATTTAATTAATTGACAAGAATTACCTTGATGGAATTCTTTCTTCATTGATGTCTCCGGTCACAATCTGATGTGATCCGTCATTGCGTCGTAGAATCCAAGGTTAGGATTCCTCTAGTAGTGATCCACACACACTCCACATATCTCTGGACATCACCAAAAGGATCTCCAGGTGCTAGTGCAGAAGAACCTTCGCTTGCGATGTCTGCCTTCGATCGCCTTGATCCGGTGGAGGTGGATCTCTCTCTCGTAGCTTGAGAGAATTCTTAGTGGAAAAATAATTCTCTCTTGGATTGAGAGCTTTTACAAATCTTTTGTGAACAACCACTCAAAATGTCTAGGCTAATGAGAAATATATAATTGGTATTTTTAATTACATAGAATAATAAAATGAATTAATTACCCGAAAGCATTTATTCATTTCATTTAATTCTTAGTAATACCCCATGTCTAATAATAACAGTTGACTATTATTGTTACTTGAAATGAACCCAACGAATTACACCTAATATTATTTAATTAAATAAATAATATAATTCCTCATAAATTCACAGAAAAACTACACGGTGTGTATATATTAATATACACGGCGTGTACTTTTATTTTCCATTTTTCTTAATTTCCTTCACCACATTTATTAGACCTTGAACAATGACTATTTATTTCTTAAATAAATATCACTACATTACTCGCTAATAAATATATTATTTTTCCCACAATATATTCTCTTGAATAACTAGTATTGAAATAAATGCGATCAGGCATCCTTGAATAATTATTAAACCACAGTCAGGAATAATCTTTATTCAACTTATTAAATTAATATTTAACTGAGATACTTAGACACACTTAGTGCGTGACCCTCTATGCCTCTTTCTCAGTGTCATTAGGCAAAGCCTGCCTAAAGTCCAAGGTTAGTGTCTAGTAACACACCAAGTCACCCATAGAGAAAGAAGTTAATGTCGCAACCACGTGTCACCTCCTACGAACGCTTACTGTGTAATGTAATTCCTTTGTCACGATATCTCAAATCAAGCGGGTTTCATGATAGTGCCATCAACCCATGTGCTCGATTATTCCTTCTTTGACTTTTTAGAATTGAACTTTCTCATTCCTCACCATGGCCATGGATTTATTTAGGTTATATCAATTCCATCAAAGGGCCTGAGATATCTACTTCCATTATAGAACAGAAGGAACAAATCCTTTCTCACATTATCTATTAATGAAATATCACTCGTGATGCACCCAACATATCCTACCTTACTGCGAACAGTGTTTCATCATAGTTTTCATCAACACATCTAAGTGTGTGAGTTTTAAACCCATTAATAATAATCTTAAAGTCTAAGGACCAATACACATGTCCGCAGATAGGAACATCCAATAACACTATGAAATGTGGATTTCCTACTGGCATGTCTCATTCTCATAATATCCTCCTGGAAATTACCAAGGGAACACACCATGAGAAGGTGCCTCAAAGTTTTATGAGTCATCACCCCTAATGGCATGTATTATTTGTTTCCCTCAAATAACATCATCCGGCCATAGAACATATATTCAAGAATAGTGTTATGGCACTTTCGGGTTCTCATAATAGTAGGGATCCTCTATGACCCTTTAATGCAATAGTTATCCTTTGGAAATTATCACATGAATTTTCATAGAGAAGAACGATCAAGATGTGATAAGGTATTTATTAATGAATAAAGTATAAAGTAGTTGGTTCTAGGCCACCAACTCCAACAGACTCCCACTTGGACTAGAGCCAACTACTAACAACTTTTAACCCGCTAGCTCTCACATGATATTCATGCTTCTGCTGAGATAGGCCTTTAGTCATGGGGTCTGCCACATTCTCTTCCATGGACACTCTGCTCACTGCAACTTCACCCCTTTGATAGAAATCCCTCAAGAGGTGATACTTCTAGAGTATGTGTTTTGTCTGTTGATGTGACCTTGGTTCTTTTTCAAGATCCACCACTGTAGTATTATCAAAAATACAACATGATAGGATATTTACTGTTAGGCACCACATCATGCTCCTAGATAAAGTTTTGAATCTAGACAGCTTCCTTGGCTTCATCAAAAGACGCTATATATTCGAACTCTGCTGTAGAATCGGCGACAACTGGCTTCTTTGAACTCTTCTAGCTCACAACTCCTCTATTGAGACAGAAAACATATCCAGATTGTGACTTCAGATCATTATGATCTGTCTGAAAACCAGCATCATCATACCCTCTGATGAAAAGCTCCTCGTCTCCTCCATACACCAGAAACATATCCTTAGTTCTTCTCAGATACTTAAGGATAGTCTTAACAGCAGTCTAATGATGTTCTCCTGGATCTGCTTGATATATGTCTACTATGCTCAGTGCATAGGCAACATCAATCCTGGTACATAACATGGAATACATGATGGATCCTATAGCCAAAGCATATGGGATCTTACTCATTCTATATTTCTCTTGTTATGTCTGAGGACACATCTTCTTAGAAAGATGTAGGCCATGTGACACTGGAACCAATCCCATATTGGATTGTTCCATACTAAATCTCTTTAGTATCTGGTCAATGTATATACCCTGACTTAGTCCAATCAGCCTCTTGGATCTATCATGAATGATCTTGATCCCTAGAATATAGGCTGCTTCACCCAAGTCCTTCATAGAGAAACACTTTTTCAACCAATCCTTAACTAACTATAAGACTGGTACATCATTTCCAATAAGCAATATGCCATCAATATATACTACTAGGATGACGATCACATTCCCATTAAACCTCTTATAAACACATGGCTCACATTTGTTCTTAATGAAACCAAATTCCTTTATGGATTCATCAAATCGAATGTCCCACGACCTGGATTCTTGCTTTAATCCATAAATGGATTTCTAAAACTTGAAAACCCATTTGGCTTCACCTGGTGTCACAAAGCCTTCTGGTTGTGTCATATAGACATCTTTCTGAAGGTTCCCATTAAGGAATGTTGTTTTGACATCCATTTTTCAAATATCGTAGTCATGGTAAGCTGCTATGGCTAGTATGATTCTTATGGATTTAAACACGGAAACTGACGAGAAGGTTTAATCATAGTCAATTCCTTGATGTTATCTAAATCCTTTAGCCAATAGCCTTGCTTTATAGGTGCTAACTTGACCTTCCATGTCCAGTTTTCTCTTGAATACCCATTTGTATCCAACATGATTTATATCAACTGGCTCATTGACCAGAACCCAGACTTGGTTTTGATACATGAAATCCATCTCAGAATTCATAGCTTCTAGCCATCTTGTAGCTTCTGAGCTTTCTAATGATTCCTTTTAGGAGAGAGGTTTATCATTGTCCAATAATAATGATTCACCATCCTCGGTGACTAGGAAACCAAATATCTCTGGTTCTCTTACATCTCTTGAGCTCCTACGCAGTACTTGTGTTTCTAGAACCTCTTCCATGGGGACTTGTGGAACTTGTTCATGTACCAACTTTTGTGTATCTTGAGCATCAACTTTGTTGAAGTCAATATTTCTCCCACTATCCTTTTTGAGGATGTTCTCCCTATCGAGAAAGATGACTTGTCTAGTGATAGTCACTTTCTTATCTAAAGTTTTATATAGGTAATATCCTTTAGTTTCCTTGGGATATCCTATAAAGATACACTTCGTGCCCCGGGGTGCTAGTTTATTGCCTAATAAGGCCTTAACAAATTCCTCGCATCCCCATACACGTGTGTGCGACAAAATGGGTTTCTTTCCATTACATAACTTGGAGGTAATTCCATTTTATGCCTTAGTTGGTACCCGGTTTAATGTGTATGTTGCAGTTTGTAATGAATATCCCCAAAAGGATAGTGGAAGATCTGCATGACTCATCATCGATCTCACCATGTCCAACAAGGTGCAGTTCCTCCTTTCACTAACACCACTCCACTATGGTGTATAAGGATAAGTTAGCTGAGATAGAATCATAGACTTCCGTAGAAGATCAATGAACTCTTGGTTCAGATATTCTCCACCTCAATCCGATTAAAGCTTCTTTATCTTCTTACCAAGATGATTATCTACTTCATTCTTGAATTCATTAAATTTCTCTAAGGATTTTTACTTATACCTCATTAAGTATACATATCCATATCTACTTAAATCATTAGTAAAAGTAATGAAGTAAGAATATCCACCTCTAGCTTCTATTGTAAATGGTCTACACACATCCATGTGCACCAATCCTAGAAGCTCTATAGCCCTTTAACCCTGTCCACTGAAAGGCGGCTTGGTCATTTTACTTTGTAAATAAGCATGATATCTATCAAGTGGTTTTATCTCAGTAGAGTATAAATAGTAATCTTGGAATAGCTTTGTCAAGTGATTCTCATTTACATTAACGAGATGGTGATGCCACAACTAGGTGATGTATGAGTCATGTGAGTTTGTTTTGTTATCGATTTCTAACACTTGTTTTTCGCATTTTAATACATACAAACCATTATTTAAATGCGCAATACCATAACATACTCTGTTCTTATAAAAGAAGAAACCATTATTTCCAAACATGAAAATAAATCCATCCATATCCAAACATGATATAGAAATTGTGTTTTCGGTAACACTAGGAACATAATAATAGTTATGTAAAACCAAAATCATCCTAGTTGGAAATGAGAGGTGGTAATCGTAAATGGATAATGCAGCTAGCCTCGCGTCATCGACAGCTTGAAGATCCACCTCTACTCTGTTAATCTTTTTAAATCTACTTGGTTCCTGCATTTGAATATAGATGTGAGCCCCACAAGCTGTATCTAATACCCAATGTGTAGAAATGGAAATATTACACTCGATAATGAAAGCACCTTTAGCATCCCCATGCTTCTGGGTGCAGTTCCTCTTCCAGTGGCCTTGCTTGACACATGAAAAAAATACTACCTCCCCTTCCTTGCATTGCCTCTGGATCTTCCCCTTCTTGGAGGGACGGTGCTCGGGGTCTTCAGACCGTTTATAAGTCCTTGGCCCCTTTGCCTTGTCCTTCCTTTTATTATTCACCATAAGGATTGTGGGTTTGTCATGCCCCATGTCCTTATCTACCTGGTGAATTAAGGTCAGAAGTTTTGATAGACTCTTCTCATTGTTGCTCATGTTATAGTTGACAATAAATCTAGAGAAGGTCTTGTGCAGTGATGATAGGATGAGATTTGTACACAACTCATCTGGGAACTTAATCCTTAAGATGTCCAGGCATTCAATGTAGCCAATAAGCTTGACTACATAAGGCCTAATTGGCGCAGACTCTCCAAGCTTAGTTCTAAACAAAGCGATGGAGATCTCATATCTCTCCTTCTCTTGGTAGAGATCCTTAAGGTGAGACATCATGCTATACGCGTCCGTGTTTTCATGTTGCTTCAAGAGCTCATTAGACATGGCCGATAGCATGAAACATTGGACATTTGTGTAATCATCCATATGTTTCATATAGAGAGATAGTTCCTCATCACTGGACTCTTTCCCAAGTGAAACTAGAATAGGTTCTTCCAGCACATACAATTTCCTCTCGTGGTGAAGGATGATGTGTAAAAGCCTCTGCCACTCTTGGAAATTGGTGTCGGTGAGAAGGTTTTCCTTCTTGAGTATGGTTCGCAATGATATGTTTAAATTCATTTTCTTGTCGTTTCTAAAAATTAAGATGAACAAGGGTTTACTAATTTATTATGATAAAACTGAGACAAATAAATTAATTAATACTTATTAGTCTCCTACTATTTTATCAAAACCTAATAGCCCTCACCATTGACTTCAGAATATTCTGTTTCCTGAATATTCTAGTGGAAAGGATCCATATTTCCCTTAACATTACCTCAACTAGGGTTGGTCAAGAAACTTGAAGGGTTTTAGGTAGGCATTCCAAATTCCAACTACATTAACTCATAGCTTCTTGATCCGTTGAGTGGACTCCCCAATCCTAAAATCCTTTTATTTTGGATTTCCTCAACCTTTGCCTCTTGGTCACATCAAGTCCTACTGTGGAAGTCAACCCTTGATGCGAACCAAGTCAAGTCAACCCAAAACCCTGAATTAGAATTCCCCGATAATTGAAATCACCCCAATTAGGGTTGGTCAAGTACTTTGAACTATGGTTCGATTCTAACTAAGATTATGGAAGGCTATATCGATTTAATATTTATTTGAGAGATTTTATCCTTATACGTAAATTTCCATTTTATTATCTTTGATTACATGCTTTTTAACATTAATTGGGATATACTTAAGTGATTAACCATGTCTAAGATAATATTTTATGCATAAGACGTTCTTATTTTAGTTCCATCTTGCATGCTTGTTTAATTCATTAATTGTGTGATTGTGACAACACACCCACAATAAATAAACCATGCAACTGAAAAAAATAAAATAAATGGTATGATCATGAGCTTGTTCTATTGGTTAGTCTATCTAACAGTTGATAAACTAACCCAAGACCTAAGGGATAAACACCTTGAACCTTTTGGGTTCATGTTTACAGCTTTCCACCTGTCCACCTTTGTATCTCTTTGGATTGGTTTCACCTTGGATCCTAACTTGAGCCGCCTCCACTAGCTTGGGAGCTTCATCCATTACATATGCTTTTATCTCACACGCAGGTGAGGGGTAAAATGGGTTTTTACATAAAAGAAACCTTGGGAGCGCAGGCCCTACATATTAATGAGGAGAAAGCTCGGAGGCCAACAAATTTAATTTAAATAAATAAATTAAAAGAAACCATTAACATACAAAGGTCTCGGTCTGGCTCATGATCATCCATGCATGAAATGATATTTACGCATAAATAAAACTAGCATTCAATTATTTAATTGTTCTTGTTTAAGATAAATCATGCTCGAATCAATTAATCATCTTTAATTAATCAATCCTTTTATCTTAAACCCTTTTCTGAATTTCCTTGAGATTCTCATCCATCATAATTTTTTTTAAAAATAAATTTATTTAAAATTATCTTTGTACGTAACTTGTACCTTGGAGGCAACCTGTTGAATTCCTATTCATAACTACCCAATAAGTAGAAATGAACATTACGCAGATGTTAAATTAAACACATATATATAAAAAACATATCACATGTTGTGCCTCAGCTTTATGTCTGCACTATAGTACACGTCTCAAGGGTTTGTATAATATAATAAAAAAATTTAATAAATATTCATAATTTGGATGAGTACACGGCGTGTAGTTCCGACTACATGGCGTGTACTTTTGTTAATCGTCCATCTGAAGTACACGCCTAGGGACATGGCGTGTAGATGTACTTCAGAAATTTTCGGAGTACACAGTGTTTTCAATGGGACACACATCGTGTAGTACCCGCGTTACACGGTTTTCATCTGGGCAAGCCGTGTACGGGGTACACAGTCCAACCCTAACCCAAAGGGACTACACGCCGTGTTCCATGGGCCACATGGTGTGTAATCTGGAAACCGTGTGCCACTTATTCCTAGTCAACACACGGAGTCTTAAAGACTTAGATAGGATCCATTTACATGACCTGATTTGGTGGACCAGTCCAATGCATTGAACCTATACTACACGGTATATACTTTTGAATACACGCCGTGTATTCTAGTATTGTATGGCTAGTAATGTTTGGCACCTCCAGATGAGATCCTCTATTTTATTTTAATCAAAATTAAAAGAAAAAATTGTTTCTGTAAGGTGAACGAGAAATGAGATAGGAGGAATAGATCTCGAGATTCAAATTTAAAGAATGATTAACTTGAATTGAAACAACTAAATTATTAAAAGAATAAATTACCAATGAAAAACTAAATAATTTTAATCAAAAATATGACTCCCTCTGATACCACTTGTTGGTTCTGGGCGCAGTGGAAGTGCGTTGGTGGGTGTACCCAACTTTAATTTTAGCGTTAACAATGATCAATCCAAGATCTTTCATGATAATAAAACACTGAATCTTCAGAATAGAAAAAAGAAAGAAAAAGAAATAGGGGAGTCCTGTAACCATATAGAGGGTTGTCATATGTTGGTTATAATTAATTTAATTAATTGACAAGAATTTCCTTGATGGAATTCTTTCTTCGTTGATGTCTCCGGTCATGATCTGATGTGATCCATCGTTGCGTTGTAGAATCAAAGTGTAGGATTCCTCTAGCGGTGATCCAAAAATGCTCCAAGTATCTCTAGATGTCACCGAAGGGATCTCCAGGTGCTAGCACATAAGATCCTTCTCTTGCGATGTCTGCCTTTGATCACCTTGATCCGGTGGAGGTGGATCTCTCTCTTGTATCTTGAGAGTGTTTTTAGTGGAAAAAGAATTCTCTCTTGGCTTGAGAGCTTTTCCAAATCCATCGTTCACAACCACTCAAAATGGATAGGGTAATGAGAATTATATAATTGGGATTTTTAATTACATATAATAATAAAATGAATTAATTGTCCGAAATTATTTATTCATTTAATTTAATTCTTAGTAATACCCCATGTCTAATAATAACAGTTGACTATTATCATTACTTGACATGTGACCAGTGAATTAAACCTAATATTATTTAATTAAATAAATAATATTATTTCTCATAAATTCCTAGAAAAACTACACGGCGTGTATATATTAATATACATGACGTGTACTTTTATTTTCCATTTTTCTTAATTTCCTCCACCACATTTATTAGACCTTGAATAATGAATATTTATTTCTCAAATCAATATCACTGCATTACTCACTAATAAATGTATTATTTCTACCGCAATATATTCTCTCGAATAACTAGTGTCGAAATAAATGCGACCAGGAATCACTAAATAATTATTAAACCATAGTCAGGAATAATCTTTATTCAACTTGTTAAATTAATATTTAATTGAGATACTTGGACACACTTAGTGTGTGACTCTCTGGGACTCTTTCTTAGTGGAATTAGGCGGAGCCTACCTAAAGTCCAAGGTTAGCGTCTAGAAACACGCCAAGGAACCCATAGAGAAAGAAGTTAACATCGCAACGATGTGTCACCTCCTATGAATGCTTACCGTGTAATGTAATCCCTTTGTCACGATATCTCGAATCAAGCGGGTTTCATGCTAGTGCCATCAACCCATGTGATCGATTATTCTTTATTTGACTTTATAGAATTGAACTTACCCATTCCTCACCATGGACATGGATTTATTTAGGCTATATCAATTCCATCAAAGGTTCTAAGATATCTACTTTCATTATGGAACAGAAGGGACAAATCATTTCTCGCATTATCTATTAATGCAATATCACTTGTGACGCACCCAACGTATCCTACCTTGCTGCAAACAGTGTTTCGTCACAGTTTTTATCAATACATCTAAGTGCGCAAGTTTTAATACCCATTAATAATAATCTTAAATTCTAAGTAACAATACACATGTCCGTAGATATGAGCATCCAATGACACTATGAAATGTGGATTTCCTACAAGTGGGTCTCGTTCTCATAATATCCTCTTAGACATTACCAAGGGCGCACACCATGAGAAGGCACCTCAAATTTTTATGATTCCTCAACCCTAATATCTTGTATTATTTTTTTCCCTCAAATAACATCATCCGGCCATAGAACATATATTCAAGAACAGTGTTATGGCACTTCCAAGTTCTCATCATAGCAGGGATCTGCTATGACCCTTTAATGCAACAGCCATCCTTAGGACATTATCACATGAATTTTCATACAGAAGAACAATCAAGATGTGATAAGGTATTTATTAATGAATAAAGTAAAAAGTAGTTGATTCTAGGCCACCAACTCCAACACTTACTCCCTCCCTTTTTATTTTTATAAATGAAATCAACATCCATGAGGTTCCAATTTATAACCTTCATGGACGACGAAGTTTCGTTCATCAATTTCTACTTCATTACTGTTCAAGAAACAATTTTTATGGTTGAAACAGACTATAATATATCTATTATAACCTAATTATTATTCAGGAATCAGTATATGTACATATTATTAATTTTTATGAAAAAACTAGTTCATAATATTCCAAATACCGCCAAATAATCAAAGTGGTTGTCATCTAATGATTCATCCTAATTCCATGTAAAAAATGATAGAAATGACCATTAACACTTCTTTATGTTCATAAATAGTATTTAATTTAAATTCTAGAGATTTAAAACCATTCCACATGAACTCCATTACTTAAAAACAAGTGAACTGATTATGAAAATAAAGAAAACAAACACTCTGGAATGACATAATTCAATACAATAACTTATCAATAAGGACATAAATGAACTAACCAGAATTATGATAAACTAAATAAATTTATAATAGGTTATTAAATAAGTTATTAATAAGTCTAATTTTATATTCCAGAACCTTAAGTTCAATATTAGAACACATCCAGACTTAAGGTAAGGTTTTTCTCACCCGAAACTCCATTTTCATTCGGGTTACTTTTATTGTATAATTACATCAATGAAATTATTGTATATTATTATGTAATCCTAATAAAATCTGTTTTATTATTCTATATATGTTCACCAACCATAAAACTTCCTTATTTTTTGGATAGTTACACATTTTAAAAGTAAATTTCAAAATCATTTATGAAATACAAGCCCGTTTCAAGGGAGTTTCTCAAATTCTTACCTATTTTAAAGGGCATTATATAATCTGTTTTTGGAAACCATAATCTTTATAAAACCACTAATTTTATTATGAAAATAATATGTTACTTAACTTCAAGTTTTATACAAATATTTTTCCAAAATAACTCTTCTTTTCAAAGTAAAAGGGGTATTTATCTCAAGAATTGCTTGAAGATTTTATAAGAGTATCTTCATCTATTTCAACACTCTTGTCGATTCTTATATATTATTGGGATTAATATTTCATGGTATCATATAAAATATTTAATTTAATGGTTTGTGATTATTTTGGTTGTGGATGTGCTATCTTAAAACCATTCATCAGTTTACTCCAAATGGTTAGTGTTTATGCTTAATGTTCGGAGAAAGCTATTTACATTTCATATATTAGTTTCAATATGAATTTATATGTTGTTTGAATTTATCCCCATTAATATTAGGAATTAATTGGACATATAAAGTGTCATGTGGGTCCTGATATATCCCCTCGGGGCATCGGTAGCTCTCATGAGACAAACTATGGTCTTGGCACAAGGCCTTGACAAAATGATTATTTATGGTCTTGGAACGAGGCCTTGACGTTATGGTTATGTTGCCCCGCATTATGAATTACCTCATTATGAATATAATATTAATGGTTCATGTGGTTATTTGACTATTATAATTCCCATGGTTATGTTATATTATGGCAATATTTACTCAGCTCATATTTTTTCCATATTATGTTCAAGTTTATTTTTAAAGGCATGTGTTTTCAATTATTCACCATGTCTAATGTTTAAGTTATAATCCTTTGTATTGCTTACTCATACTAAGCATTTGAGATCACCCCTTTTTTATGTTTCATTTTCTCAGGACTTGAAGAATTTTATTATGAATGACATGCTGAAATAACTTAGGAGTTATGGAAGTTTTCTAAGGAGTTTCTATGTTGTTTTCATTTCAAGTTGTAATGTTGAACTAATGTATGTATCTTGTTTCCAATAATACCAAACTACTCGGTCCGTTGGGATGCTTATTTCTTGTTTATATGCCAATGTAATCAAATACGGCACTGGATCCAAGCAACTGGGGTTGGGTCCTTACATTGAGGAAGTGATGAAGGAGAAGTTCCCTCACCTGTTTTCACCTTAGTATTTAAAATGAAATTTCAAGGGTGAAATTTAATAAGGATGGGATATAATGTAATACCCCAAGATTTTAAATTATGTCTCTTCTTAAATAAATTCAATTTATTTGATAGCTTATGTTATACAGAACATCGAGCTTAAACAAACTATTAAATATTATTATTTAATTGTGATAGTTATCACCTAATAATTAGAATGGTGAGAATGAATGAGATCGACTAAATTATAAAAATATATTTTACACATATTTATAAAATTAATTCATTGGTTACCAATTAATTATAAATAAAAATAAAAAAAATTGAACATAAAGGATGTGTTTTTATAAAAAAAATATTTTTATGCCCATAATGGCATTTTATCTTAGTGAATTAAATTAAACACTATTATTGAAAGATAATGATAAATTTATATTTTATATATTCAATAAAGCTTTTTTAAATTCATCCAACAAGTTAGATAGGCTTAATATAAGAATAAATCCAATTTTAAGAATAAAAAATTATATTTTTTCTAAAGGTAGTTTTGTTGCCTTTTGATGGTGTATCTATTTTAAATCTAAATTTTCACAGTTTTATAAGTTTTATTTGAAAAAAATAATGTTCATTTTTTAAAGCGTAATATCAAAATTATCTTAGGTTTAAATTTTGGTATTTTTTTGAGAAGTTTCATTTTTTGATGAATAGTGAAAAATACTTAATTTTAATTAAAAACGTCTTTTCCATCTAATTTATTTATAAGGATAAATTATATTTTAAATTGGTTTAAAAGTATAATTATTTAAATTATACATCAATAAACCCAATTTAGGTAATTATAATCAATTTCACATTAAAATTATATATAAAAACATTTTGAACTTTTGAACTTTTCACTTTAAAAACTCATTTTTTTTCTTTGTGTCTACGAGATTAATTTTAAATATAATTTTTCCAATTATATGAATTGAATTAGCTAAAATGGATTCCATATTTTTAATTAGAATTTCCAAATTAGGTTTTAAGGTCAATTTAATTTTTTAGGCATAAAAAAGTTATTATGGTAAAAAAAATTATTTACCATAGTATATGTAAAATAATGAAAATGGTTAAAGTTAAAAGGTAAAGGATTAAAATACCTAAAAACTACAACATTTATTAGGTTTTTGATGTATTTTTTTACCCTAAAAAGGTTCTAAAATATTGATTTTCATCCAAATTCATCTAAATTAATTCCACCTCAATATGGTTGGATTTAAATATTAAATAATCATTATTCCAATCACTTAAACCTACCTCTCCTCAAGTATAAATGCCACCTATCACCACCCCATTTCGACTCACAAGACTTGAAGCTCATCAAATATCTACCAAAAAATTTAATCCTCACTCTCCACACATCCAAGTGCTACTAGTATCACCAAAATACCAAATCCAAAGTCCTCAAGGGATCATCTAAAGAGGTGATATTCAAGAGTTAATTTTCTCAAAACACCTCTCTTAATTTATTTTCTTTTTCTACTTTCTCCTATACTAATTCACACATCAAGGAATGATCATAATATTCCGTGTTTTATATTTCATGCTTATCCATTCCTTTTAGGTTATCGTGTTATGTATTCTAACTCATGTTCTATGCTTTATTCCAATGTTTATTCCCTTATTGGTCTTTTTAGCTCATCCCTTTTGTCTATGTTTTCCCCAAGTTATCTTATGCAATTATAGGATATCAATATAAGTTAGGATCCCATAATGGATATTAATAAAGAGATGGTTTATTTTAGTCTCATGTTTTCTAATTATGTACCCAGTCTCCCAAATACACTAGACTTTTCGATCCTTGGTTTGTATTATATTGATAATTATGCATAAAACCATGCAATAATAGGTATAAAAAGCATGGGTCGCTATATCTAACATGAAATCCCGCAACATGTCCTCCAAGACCAAAATGTTCCACTTAGTCTGGCAGTCATCCTAGGGGTGAAATGTCATGCTCAAGCATAACTGAGTCCCAAAGGCCTCCTATAATACCCACCATAATTTTGATGTGGAGTGATCATCATGGTCTAAAATGATAATCGAGGGAACTCTATGGAGTCAAACTATCTCCTACTCATAGAGGTGCCCTAATTTCTCTACTGAACTATGATCTTGAATAGCTAGTAAGTGTACTAACTTGGTGAGTCGATCTGCGATCACCTAGATGACATTGTGTCTTCTAGATGTACGTGGAAACCCCATCATGAAGTATATGGATATCTCAACCCACTTCCACTTTGTCACCTTAAGGGGTTGAGTTAAACCCGATGGAACCTGGTGCTTAGCCTTTACCTACTGACAAGTGAGGTATCGAGAGACAAAATTTTCAACTCCCTTCTTTATGTGTGGATACCAAAACTAGCATTGGAGGTCCTAGTACATATTTTTCACACCTGGATGTACAGCCAAATGGGATGTGTTAAACTCCCGCATCACCTATTCCCACAATATCAAAGGTACCACATTCCTTCTTATGAAAATGATATCATGATATCCACCTTCAAAATATCCATCAGGAGCACGTTCAGTGGATATATGAGTATATAAGCTATCACAATTAGTATCTACATGTTGAGCATACCTGGCACACTATAAAAGCGGTGCAGTAACAACCATAGACTGAAGACATGAAGCACCATCCTTGTCCACAAAGGACAACTACAATGAGGTTAACTGCTCTGATGCCTTAACCAACAACTAAGAATAAGATCTTCTACTGAGATCATCTACCACCACATTCCCCTTCCTTGGATTATAGACAATCTCAAAGTCATATTCTTGGAGGAACTCTAGTCATCACCTCTGTCTCAAGTTAAGATCCTACTGAGAGAAGATATACTTTAGACTCTTGGGGTCAGAGTAGACAATAAATCTCTTAACCATCTGGTAGTATTTTCACATCTTTAGTGTGAATAATACTGTTGCTAACTCAAGATCATGGGTTGTATAGTTCTTCTCATATGGTCTCAACTACCATGAACATAGACAATAACTGCCTACCTATACATCATAACACAACCAAGTTTGGTCCCTAATGCATCGCAGAACACTATGTACTCGACACACTCCTTTGGAAATCTCAAGATGGTATCACTCTTCAAACTCAGCCTCATCTCCAGAAAACATTGTTGATAACTTTTCGTCCACACGAAAGGTTGTCCCTTCTAGGTCAAAGTTGTCAAGGGTGTATCTACTCTGGAGAAATCAGGTACAAACATCCGATATTACCCTACCAACCTAAGGAAACTTCACACCTTAGTAACACTCTTGGGTGGATCCCAAGAAAGAACTGCCTCAACCTTTGTTGGGTCCACTATCACTCCTTCCTCTAAGATGATGTTTCCCAAAAATTGGACCTCTCAAATCCAAAATTGACACTTAGAGAGATTATTATAAAAATGGTTCTTTCAAAGTGTGTCTAGGATCATCCTCAAGTGTCTTGTGTGCTCTTTATTAGATGTTGAATAACCTAAGATGTCATTGATGAATACCACCACAAACCGGTCTAAGGAAGGTTGAAAGATCTAGTTCATAAGTCCCATGAACACTATTGGGGTGTTCATCATGCCAAAAAACATCACCAAGTACACATATTGATCATAGCTACATCTGAATGTCGTCTTCTTTATAACCTCATCACATGCTCAAAGGTGGTTATTTAAGGTTTCAGGCGTAGTGGAAGCACGGTTGGGCCGACACCCAACTTTAATTTTTACCATGATCAATGATTATTCCAGGATTAATACGACGATAAATGCTAGTCTTCGTGGAATAGAATCAAATATTTAGATAAAGAAGGAATAGTATTGAAACCTTTAGAGAGGATCTTTCACATCATGTTTATGATTAATTTAATTAATTTCATAAAGAAAAGAATACCTGGATCTTCGGTATTTTCTTCTTTGATGATGTTGATCATCCAGAATGACCCTTCCGAATTGTCTCGTTGTAATTTTGAGGATCCAAACCAGAATCCCTCTAGCGGTGATCCATACGTGATCTGATGGCCTCTGATTGACACCACTAGTTCTCCGGGTTCTAGCGTAGAAAAGTGAGTGTCTTGTATTGGTCGTTCTTGATCGCTTGTTCTTCAGTATTGGATAATGTCTCTCGTTCATGAGAGGGTGGGAAGAGGATTAGAGAGAGAAATCATTTAGCTCAACAATTATCAATTCATTGGGTGTGTAGTTCGGTACATGACACAATAGACATACGTATATATTTATTAAGATGGGGATTTGGTTACCATATTTAATTGCATAACAACAATTAAATACATTCATAACCTTACAGAAAAACCATGCCATTAATAATAATACTATGTCATTATTTATTGTGCGTCAACTTGCACTACACAGAATTATAAATAAAATTTTACATTATAAAATAATAGCAGCGTTATTATTATTTTAATTTGTGCTAACTGGTTAAATAATTATTTACCATCTTACAAATAATTATTTTACTACCGGACCAGCCTTGGTCCGCTCCAACTCCACTTCCATTTATTGAACACCTGAATAAATAAATAAAAATTTATTCTCTTAAATAAATATTTTATTTACAAACTAGTAAATAAATTTTTATTAAATGTTCAATAAAATAATTAAATATATTTTACCCACAATCCGATGAATAAATATTTATTTAATTTGTGAAATCATTTTAAGTTGAATAAAATTATTCCACCATCATAAGAATAATATTTATTCCATTAATTAAATTCAAATATAAATTAATCGAGACCACTAGAAACACTTAGTGTGTGACCCTCTAGGATTATTTCTCATTTGCATTATGCGAGCTTTCCTAAAGTCCAAGAGTATTGTATAGCAATGGGTCAAGGCACCCAAGAGAAAAAACTTAAAGTCACAATAACAAAATCCACATACAAATTCTCGTTCTGTAATATAATTCCTTTGTCTCAATATCTCATCAAGCATATTTCATGATAGTGTCATCAACCTTTGTGCTCGATACGTCATTCTTTGACTACCTAAAATAAACTCTTTGTTACACCATGGCTATGGAATTTCGTGCAATAGTTCTATTTCAATCAAAGGGCCAAGATATCAACTTCCATAAATAGAAGGGACAAATCCTTCCTCAAATTATCCATTAATAACATGTCACTTGTGACGTACCGAATGTACCCTACTTCCCACCAACTGTCTGCGTGACAGTTTTCATCAGTAAATCAAAGTGTGCGAGTCGTGACACATATTAATGGTAATATTAAAGTCTAAGGATCATTACACACACTTGTAGATAGTAATATCTGATGACACTAAAACATGCGTAATTCCTACTGGAGAGTCTGTTCTCATAATCTCCCGTCTTAGAGATTACCAAGTATGAACTTCATGAGAGGAAGTTTCATCTGCTTATGAGTACTCGCACCTGATGGTCTGTATACTATGTGTCCCATTATAGTATTTCATCCAACCACATAACTATATTTAAGAATATTATCATAGTACTTCAAGGTTTTCATCATAGTAGAGAACTATTATGACCTTGTCAATGTGAAAAATACTCTAGAACATTATTACACTATAGCCATGCAGAACAACGAACAATATGTAATAATATGTTTAATATTTAAATATATTAAATATTCATGTAATCAAAGTAAAACTAGTTGGTTATAGGAAAACAACTCTTACAAACTCCCACTTGGACTAGAGCCAACTACCTATGACTTTCAGTCCACTAGACCTCACATGATGATCATGTTTCTACTGATTCAAAGATTTAGTCAAGGGGTCCACCATTTTGTCTTCTGTGGAAATATTGATCACTGCAAATTCACCTCTCTGAGAAAAATCTCTTAAGAGATGATACTTCTGAAGTATGTGCTCCGTCTGCTGATGTGACCTTAGATATTTTGTGAGATCCACCACTGTAGTATTATCACAGTACAATGTGATGGGATCTTTACTACTAGGTATCACATCCAACTCTTAGACAAAGATTCACACCCAAACTGCTTCTTTAGTTGTGTCAGAAGCTATTATATACTCAGACTCTACTGTAGAATCTATGACCACAATTTTCTTTGATCTATTCTAGCTCACTGCACCTCCATTAAAAATGAAGATGTATCCCGTTTGTGACTTCATGTCATCTTGATTAGTCTGGAAACTAGCATATGCATATCCTTTGATGACTAGTTCCTCCTCTCCTCTGTAAACTAGGAACATATCCTTAGTACGCCTCAGATACTTTAGGATAGTCTTGACTGCTATCCAATAGAGGTCACCTGGGTCATCTTGATATTTACCTACCACACTCAATGCATAGGCGACATCTAGCCTAGTACATAGCATGACATACATGACTAACCCAATCGCTAATGCATATTGAGTCCTTACCATCATCTTTCTTTGCCCATGTGTCTGAGGACACATTTTCTTGGAAAGATGAATTCATGTGATTCTGGCAACAATCCCCTCTTGGATTTTTCCATACTGAATCTCTTAAGTATCTTATCAATGTATGTACTTTGACTTAGGCATATAAATCTCTTAGATCTATCATGATGGATCTTGATCCCAAGAATATATGTTTCCTCACCCAAGTCCTTCATAGAGAAGCGTTGATTTAACCATACCTTAACAGACTGTAAGACTGGTATCTCATTTCCAATAAGTAATATGTTATCAACATATACTATTAGGAAAACTACTGCACTCCCACTAAACCGTTTGTAGACACAAGGATCACATTCATTCTTTATAAAACCAAATGTTGTTATGGATTCCTCAAAATAAATGTTCCATGACCCGGATGCTTGCTTTAATCCATAAATGGATTTTTACAACTTGCATGCCTTATTGGAATCCTTTGTAGTCATAAACCCTTCAGGTTGTGTCATGTAGACATCTTCATAAAGTTTCCCATTAAGAAAGGATGTTTTAACATCTATTTTTCAAATCTCATAGTCATGGTAAGTGGAAATGTCCAATAGAATTATGATGGATTTCATCATTGTAGTTGATGAAAAGGTTCGTCGTAGTCAATGCTTTGACACTGCTTGAACCCTTTTGCAACCAGTCATGCCTTATCGGTACTGAATTTTCCTTCCATATCCAGTTTCTTCTTGAATATCCAATTGAAACCAATAGGATTTACATCAACTGGAGGATCTACCAAAATATAAACTTGGTTTTGGTACATGGAATCCATTTTAGAATTCATGGATTCTTTCCACTTGGCAACATATGTGCCACTTACTACTTCCTTGTAGGTTTGAGGATTATTATTATCAACTAATAACAAGTCACCATCCTCAGTAACTAGAAAATTGTATCATTCCAGTTCTCTAACCTCTCTTGTACTCTTACATAGTTCTTATGTCTCTGGAATAGTTCTTTCTTCCATGGGGATTTGTGGAATCTATTCCTATACCAACTCTTTTTTACCTTGAGCCTTAACTTCATCTAAGTTTATCTATCTCCCACTATCACTTTTGGAGATGTGCTCTCTCTTAAGAAATATGGTGTGTCTTGTCACTATAACCTTTTTTCTGAGGGGTTGTATAGGTAATATCCCCTTGTTTCCTTAGGTTTTCCTATAAAGGTACACTTTGTGCCTTGGGGTGCAAGTTTGTTACCTAAAGAGGCCTTAACAAATGCATCACTTTCATACACATGTAAATTCAATAGAATGGCTTTATTTCTACTCTAGAACTCATATGGAATACCATTTATCGATTTATTTGGTACTTTGTTTAGTATGTGCACCATTATTTGTAATGTGTATCCCCAAAAGGATAATGAAAGACTCACATGACTCGTCATTTATCTCACAATGTCCAACAAGGTGAGATTTCTCCTTTCGTTCACACCATTCCAGTAGGGTGTGTAATGGGGAGTGAGTTGGGATAGGATCCCAAAATCCCATAAGTAATAAATGAAGTCTTAATTAAGATATTCTCCACCTCGATTTGAGTAGAGTTTCTTAATATTCTTACCAACACTACTGGAAATTCGGGCTATAGCCACGATTTGAGGAATCGTGGCTAAGTTTGGTGTGGCTATAGGCTTAGACCTATATCCACGGTTAGAACCATGGATATTGGTATACATACATAGTTCCAACCATGGTAATATTACTATAGCCATAGTTTAGAACTATGGTTATACAACAAGATGGACACACTCCATTACCACAGTTAAAAACCATGGCAATAGACCTATAGACATGGTTAGAAACTATAGCTATAGGGTATGAAAATCCATAAAAAAAATAGCCCCCAAATACACCCCCCCCCCACTCTACACAATCCCCCCTGGACAGCCCCCTCCCTCCCCTAGAAAACCCCTCCCCCCACCACCACTCCACCTACAGCACACCTCCCTCCCCCTGAAGCCCCCTCCCTTTCCCTAGACCCCCACCCACCACCACCACCACCACCACC
Organism: Viscum album; assembly: GCA_963277665.1. NCBI lineage: Eukaryota > Viridiplantae > Streptophyta > Magnoliopsida > Santalales > Viscaceae > Viscum > Viscum album. Next base: position 1,042,738,589 of record OY728165.1, read on the forward strand.
ACCACCACTCCCCTTGCAGCCCCCTCCATTTCCCAAGACAAACCCCACTCCCCCTGTAGCCCCCTCCCACCCCCTAGACAGCACCACCCCACTTCCCCTAGACAGCCCCCCCACCACCTGCAGCCCCCTCCCTCCCCCTGGACACCCCCCCCCCACTCTACATAGCCCCCCTAGATAGCCCCCTCCCGCCCCCTAGACGCCCCCACCCCACCCTACATAGCCCCCCTAGACACCCCCCCCTCCCACCCCCTATACAGCCCCCCCCCCCCACTCCACCTGCATCCCCTCTCCCTCCCCCTATATAACCCCCCCCCCCCCACCACCCCACCACCACTCTACCTGTAGCCCCCTCCCTTTCCTGGGATAGCCCCCCCTTCCCCCCAGACAACCCCCCACCCTACACAGCCCCCCCGGATAGCCCCCCTCCCACCCCTGGATAGCCCCCCTCCCACCCCCTGGACAGTCCCCCCCCCCCCACCACCTCCCCACCTGCATCCCCCCCCCACCACTACTCTACATGCAACCCCCTCCCTTTCCCTATGTAGCCCCCCAGACATCCCCACCCTGGACATCCCCCTCCCACCCCCTCCCTCTCCCTAGCCACCCCCCTCCACTTGCAGCCCCCTCCCCCCTAGACAACCCCCCCCCCCAACCACCACCACTCCCCATGCAGCCCCCCTCCATTTCCCTAGATAGCCCCCCTAGATAGCCCCAACCTGGACATCCCCCTCCCACCCCACCCCAACCCCTTCCTCCCCCTGGGCACCCCCCCCCCCACACACACACCACCACCACCACCACTCCACCTACATCCCCCTCCCTTTCCATGGACAACCCCCTCCCCCCTATAACCACCTCCCACCCCTAGATAACACCCCCTATCTCCCCCTGAACACCCCCCCCCCCCCACCTGCAGCCCCCCTCCCTCCCCCTAGACAACCCCCCACCCCATCCCACACACCCCCTGGACATCCCCCCCCCCTCCCACCACTTTGACAGCCCCCATCCCTCTACCTGGATAGCCCCCCTAGACAACCCCCACCACTCCACCTGCATCCCCCCTCCCTCCCCCGAGACACCCCCACCACCACCACCACCACTCCCCCTGCAGCCCCCCTCCCTTTCCCTGGACAACCCCTACCTCCCTCTCCAGCCCTCTCCCACCCCCTAGACAGCACCACCCCTACCCCCTCCCTCCCCTTGGACACCCCCCCCACTTGCAGCCCCCCCCCCCTCCCCTAGACACCCCACCCCACCCCACTCCACACATCCCCTCCGGACAACCCCCCTCCCACCTCCTAGACATCCCCCCCTGGACATCCCCCACTACCACCACTCCACCTACATCCCTCCTTCATTCCCCTTGGACAACCCCCACTCCCTTTCCCTGGACAACCCCCCCTTCCCTTTCCCTGTACAACCCACCTTTGGGTATCCCCCCCCCCACCACCACCACCCCACTCCACACATCCCCCTTAGACAGCCCCCCTCCCACCCCCCGGACACCCCCTCCCCCTAGAAACCCCACCACCACCACTCCACATGCATACCTCCCTCCCCCTGGACAACCCCCCTCCCTCCCCTTGCAGCCCCCTCCATCCCCCTGGACAGCCCCCCCCCCCACCACCACCACTCCCCCTACAGCCCCCTCTCTTTCCCTAGACAACCCCCCCCCCCCCCCATCCCCCTCCCACCCCCTAGACAACAACACCCCCTCCCTCCCCCTAGGCACCCCCACCTGCAACCCCCCTCCCTCTCCCTAGACAGTCCCCCCTTCCCCCCACCCCCACCCTATACCCCCCCCCAAGATAGCCCCCCTCCAACCCCCTTTATAATACCCTCCCTCTCCCTAGACATCCCCCCCACCACCACTCCACCTACATCCCCCCTCCCTCCCCCTAGACAACCCACCCCCCTAGCCCCCCTCCCTTTCCCTAAACACCCCCTCCTATCAGCAAAACCTTTCTATATACCCCCACCCCTGGATAGGTAGATACCCCCCTACAGACCCCTCCCCTTTGTAGAGCCCCCCTCCACCCCCCCCCCCCACTACATCCCCCTTCCCCTCTGTAAATCCCCCCCTCCACACAGCCTGTACATCCCCCTCCCCTCCCTACACCCCCCCCCCCCCTTCATTGGACAGACCCCCCCCCCCACCACCACCACCACCACCCTACACACGCACCCCTCCCTGGACAGACCCCCCCTTCCTAGATAGACCCCCACCCTGCACATGCTATTAAATATTTTAGAAGCAGAGAAGAGAGTTTAGAAGATCCAAAACAAAAACTATTGTAGAATCTTAATATCAAAGCGTGATAGAAAAATCAATGTTGCATGAATAATGCATACCTTCTATACTTAATAAGAAGAGAGGATAATCATACCTTTTTCAATAATTGTTATATTCAAGATGATGTTCTAAGAAATCTAGCCTATTTCATTTTTCTGTAGAAACTTAATGATCTTTTGGCAATCCACTTTGATTACTGCAAGTCAGGAAAAAGATTGGTAATAATTTATACCTTTCATACTAAAAAGAGAGAGGATAATCAGACCTTTTTCAATGATTGTTATATTCAGGTTGATGTTCTAATAAGTCTAGCCTCTTTTATTTTGAAAACATGAAGACCATCTATTGAAATTGTAATCGATGTGGTCAAAGGAGTGATAAATGATTTTCTAATTCAGTTATGTATTTTTAAAATCCAAATCAAGAATGAAGCCCATAATAGTGGAAGAAGGAAACAAGTCTAATTTGATAATATTTCAAATGTATAAATATGAAATCAGTATACATAAGAATGAGAATATGATAAGATGGGATAAAAGCATAACAAAATGCATATGTGATAAAATGTATACACAAAACATAGTTGGAAGGGGATCTTAAACAACTCTAAATCACAAATATCTACTATATAATAATTCATGTGTATGTTGAATAAATCCTAATTATAAATAATATTTATATAATAATGGAATACAAGTTTAGAAATCATTGGTATATCATAAATAAAGATGCATTGAAGTGCCATCCTCTATAAGCCCTAGAAACCCAATACCCTATTTTTAAACCACCTAAAACATGAACTAAAACCCTAGACCTACTACACATAGCCCCCCTACACCAGCCCCCTCCCCCCACCCACAGCCCTCCCACCCTGCACCATCACCCCCACCCCCTGCTCTTGCACACCCCCTACCCCACTCGCACCCTTTCCCTCCCCCTCCTCACTACACACCCACCTTGCACCCCCTCCCCCTCACCCTACCCCCCTCCCCCTAGACACCCCATGCCCCCCCCCCCTTCACCCCTCCTGTCCCAACCCCCACCTGCACCCTCCCCCTACCTCTTGCACCCCTCCCCCTTCCCCCTCCTCATTGCGCACACCCCTTACACACCCACCTGCCCCACCCACCTCCCCCCTTTCACCCCACCTTCACCCTCCCTCTTCCCCTTGAACCCCCCTACCCCCTCCTCACTGCACACCCAAATTTCACCCCCGCCCCCTTACCCTACCCCCTATCCACCCCCAGTACCCCCCCCCCCCCCCCCGCACACCTTACCTACCCCTCCCCCCTCACCCTACCCCCTACACACCCCCAGCACCCACCCAACTGCCCACCACCCCTGCTAATTATTTTTGCCTTTATTCTTTGATCGTGAGATCTTTATCCTCATAAATAGAGTGTACATAAAATTCCTAATGACATAGAATGGATGAACAAACTTAAATGCATATGCAATATTCAAAAATAACATAGGAACTGTATTTTAAGAGCAACAAATCAAATTCAAATTACAAAAATGTAAAATATCTTATGAGATATACTTGAAAATAATGTTAATATGGGTAAAAAATATAGGTTTAAAAAACCATGAACATGTTCCTTGATATTTTATTAACCATATAACCACAAACTATTATCTTTTAGAGCCAACTTATTAGAACAATTACTATCCTCACAAATCAATACATATTTTTTCAGTGTGTTTTGTTCACACACACACTTCCTAAAAAACCTCCAAGGAGGTCACCCTAAGGACCTCCATAACACCTTGGACATCATGAAATATGATCAGTTAGGATTACTTATTAGAATAATGATTATCTTCACAGACTAACACATGTTTTCACAGTGTTTTTTTCACATTTACACCTCCTAAGAAAGCTTTAAATGAACTCACTAACCCAATGGAATCATATTATTATATTTTTTGTGACATCCTAGTTATACTTATTCTTAATAGTTTAAAATTATTTCCTATAGTCATTACTTCAAGATTATTGAAGATCCTCCTAATCCTTATTTGGATTATGGGGAGTTGTATGCTTTCTCAAGGAAGACTTTTCATTCCTATCATTCTTATTTTACATCTACTATTGTGTCCTCTTTATATTATAATCATGAGTAAAGTGGAATATTGGAACATAAAAAAATCATCATATGTGTTTCCATATATGTTTCCAATTTCACATAATTTTTCATGAATTTATAATTTATCCTTCAATGATAATTTATTCTTATTCTATGAAACATGTTTATTTTTTACATAAAGTTTGTTATATCTTTCATATTTTCTCCCCTATAACTTGGTATCCTATAACATTAATAGGTTTACATGTTTTGAAAAAAATCTATGATCATGTGGCCAAAACTCCAACAATACAGACAGTAACCTAAAAATACCTTTTACCTTATTGATGGAATCTATCAAGATTTTTCTACTAAACACACTTAATATTTTTTAGTTGTACCTTTAAAATTTTGTGCTTAGTTTATGTAAATATTAATATATGATATAATTACCCACACACTTTATCCATTAGAGAGTTTAATATAATTTTTTGATACTCATATTTTAAAAAAAATTGGTTTTTTCCTGCACAAGAAGTTGAGACATCATTCATACAGTCTAATATTTTTGGGTAGTGAGTTACATTTTCCAAGAATTAGGGGTGGATTCTCATCCACATGATCTCATGATCCCTTTTCCATAATAATAAGTAAAATCACCTATATTTATGGTTTGGAAATATGGTAGTAGGAGAAAAATCCATAGAAATCGGTTATATCCACAGTTTCCCTAACTGTGGCTGCTAAAGTTGTTGCAGTAGGGGTTTTCAACTTCTGAGTTTTAATCCATGGAATTATTCCATGTATAAAAATGGTTTGAACTATAAAAGTAGTACATATATGACTGTAACACCCCGACCCCACTAGGTTGGAGACGGTGCATTACTTGTGATATTGGCATGGTTAGAAGGAATGAAAATCATGAAGGAACGATCAGTTTAGTAGTTTTGAAGAAACTAGATACATAGATTTAACACAAATTACATTTGATAAGGTTAAAAGATACAATACATAATGAAAAACAAAAACGGCATCCATGAGTACTCAATAAATGACCTCCTCTTCATAACATGTTGAAGGTAAACAATGAAAGGGGTGAGCTCAAATGCTCACTAAGGGTTACAAATAGCAGAATCGTGAGTACAATAATAAGTTAATCACAATCAATTTGATATAATCAATATGGCATAGTGAATAAATGAATAACTAATTCCATTAATAAACTGAGAATGAAACTACATCCATAGATTTTGTCATAGTGAAAACCTTATGGATAATAATAATAACTGACAATGAATAAAGAGAATTCTTATTAATTGGACGTCATGTATCTGGAACATGAACCATAATACCGTAAAAAATGGTTTAGTTCTACGGGTAGAAACCCGTCTGATTTTTTGGAAACAAACTCGAAGGGTCTGTCGCCAAACTGTTTTGTCTCATGAGACCTACCGATGCATCGAGGGGCTGTAGTGGGACCCACCCACCTCTACATCCAAGAATTATTTATACATAGATTCAATACAAGATAAATATGTATTTAAAATTAACCGTATAGAATATAGGATACAGATTCATCAATATTCACACTGTCAAAACAACATTCAAAATAAATATCGTATGTAAAATGGTATGCGGATTTGACAATAATAATATCCATGATATGAGAATATGGATATTTGAATGGAATATAATTTCAATTTAAAATTTATCTCAAATGAGCAGTAGTTACATCACATAAGAAAGAGTAGGTGCACAATTACTAAGTAAGTCACAACGAAGTGAAAATTGAGACAAAGCTCGTTACCGTGTTGTATTCAATTGAGTCATATGACAAAAAGTTAATAACCACAAAAAGAGTCATAGAATAAAATGAATATAATGATAAATATGATAACATGTGTCAAATTTCAGTACTCATATACCACATATAAGAAATAAGAGGTGAACAATGAAAATCTCACAGAATTGAAAGTGAGATGAGAAAAACCCCTTACAGACATTTCGGTATGGTGACGAGTGTTCTTGAAAGGGATTAATGAGAGATAAAAGGTTATCCCGTTATTTATATATCATAAGGTAAGTATGGGGGAGGTGAAAAAACATACCCCATCATTATAAATTAAAAACAAAAGCACACGAGATAGGGTAGATTCTTGAATAAAAGTGAGAGAGAGGATCCCTTACCTTATGCTTGAAGGTGTTCTTGAATTGTTATTAAAGACCTGAATAAACAAATTAGGATTATTAATTAATAATTAAAGAACCTATTTTATATGTAAATTATTTATTATAATCCTTTTTAGTTCATTCTAGGCCTTTTTTATTGGTTATAAGGTTCAATTTCATTGTTCGGGCTCGTTTGTTTACTTGGTTTTTAAATGATCGGTTCACTTATATTCAAGTTTGGATAAATATATAAGATGGATGTGGTTGTCTAGAAATGAATTTATACACTATTATTGAACATCCAGAATATTACATGGTTTTAAATTTAATTTGGGTTACTTATATTGAAGTCGAATTTTTATATATATAACCTTAGTGATAACTGTTTTGGTTAATCGGTGGGTTTGATTACGATGAACATGTTTTGCTTTATAACTTAATACCATGTGTAAAAAAATATTAAAGAACTAAAAATATTATATATTACATAATAATATGGTTCAACCATAACACAAATGGTTTCTTGACCATAATTAAAGATTATAATAGAAATCGATAAATTGTTGTCCTTGAATGTGCTAAATTAGCACATCTCAAACGGTGCTTTCATTTCTTTCAAATAAAAGTGGGGAAAGGAGAGTAGATAATGGAATATATACCATTAGAATAAAAACATTCCAGTACATGTATGTTACTGGATTTATCATACAATTTTGATGAAGGGAGGTGAGAAATGAAACAAAAATAAAAGAACTTAAAAGAAAAGAAGGGATTTGAAAGAGGAATTTACCTCTTGAGACTTCCTCCTTTGAGAACCTCTTAAGGGGAGAGGTTTTGGTATTTATAAGAGGCTGGAGATTTTGGACTTGGGGGAGGATCTTGGGGAGTGATTTTGACAGAATATTGGCAAGGAACAAGGCTTGAGAGGAGTGAGGAGAAGAGGGAGTGAAGGGGGGGTTTTATAGTAGAGGAGAGAGGAGTTTTCTTAATATTATAATCCTTAATTTATTATTTCCTCTCAAGACAACCAATAGTGAGTATTCCATGACCAAGAACAGTAATACATGCATGTGACTTCGAACCAATTGGTCTTACATCAGTATATCATGATCAATGACTCAATTAATCCATTATTTAGCATTTATTATGAATTATCAGATTTTACTATTCATCAAAAATTTAAGTATTTTAGAAAAATCCCAAAAATTCAATCTAACCATTTTTAGATGTGTATAATCCAAAAATGAATTCCATTTTTCAAAAATAATTTTCTAAATATGATTAATTAAATATTTAATTAAAATAATTATTTAATCGAAAAATATACACACTTAAAATATTCATCTTCATTTTTAAGGTGCCTAAATTCATTTATACATTCAAGGATATGGATACCATTCATAAGAGTCATATTACTATTCATAAGGGTAGGTTAATATTCACTGAAAATTAAGTTAATTCTATCAGGATCTAAATATCAACTTGAACACAACCGTGTATATCAAATTTTTAAAATTCAAATAACAGTGCTGGTAAATTTAAGTTTAGTGGATAAGTTATGGCTATCTCCTATAAGTAACCATGTTTTGTTCCATATGGGCTCAGTGATTCATGAAATATAGGCTACCTAATGAATACAGTGTATTTAAGAGAAACATACCATAAAATGTTTGGGGTGCTACATTATTCCCTCCTTCCGAAATTTTGTCCTTGAAATTTTATGTATAAATCCCACCAGAAATATCTGGGTGATTATTTTTCATAACATCCTCAGGTTCCCATGTTGCTTCCTCCATATTCTGGTTTCCCCAAAGAACCTTCACTAGGTGAGTTGTCTGATTCCTCAATACATGTTCCCTTGTGTCAAGAATCCCAATAGGATTTTCACAATATGACCAATCAGGTTCCAGTTCAATTTCTTCATATGTGAGAAAATACGTTGGGTCTGGCATGTATTTCTTTAACATTGACACGTGGAACACATCATGAACTATGTATATATTTGGCGGCATCGCTAGACGGTAAGCTACAGCTCTGATTCTTTCCAGAATTTCAAATGGACCGATGTACCTGGGGCTTAGTTTCCCTTTCTTATCGAACCTTAGGACACCCTTCCATGGAGATACTTTCAGAAAGACCTAATCTCCCACCTGGAATTTCAAATCCTTTCTCCTATTGTTAGCATAACTCTTATGCCTACTTTGGGATTCCTTAATATGGGATTGGATTGTCTTCACCTTTGTTGTGGTCTCTTCAATAAGTTCTGGGCCTATAAGTTTCCTCTCACCAACTTTGTCCCAATAAGTTGGAGTTCGAAATCTCTTTCCATATAATGCTTCATATGGAGCCATTTGAATACTATAATGGAAACTATTGTTGTAAGAAAATTACACCAAAGGAAATTATTGATCCCACATACCTTGGAATTCAAGAGAGCATGACCTCAACATGTCTTCTAGAGTTTGTATAGTCCTTTCAGACTACCCATCGGTTTGGGGGTGATATGCGGTACTCATACGAAGCTCAGTATTGAAATCCTTTTGGGGACTTTTCCAGAATTTTTATGTAAATCGGGGATCTCGATCAGATACAATTGATATAGGTGCACCATGAAGTCTTACAGCTTCATTAATATGCAGTCTTTCCAAGTGCTCGAGTGGAAAATCCTCTCGTATAGGAAGGAAATGTGCTGATTTTGTGAGACGATCAACAATTACCCATATTGCATTGTTCATTCTTGGTGTCCTTGGTAGTCCGGTGATAAAATCCATCGTAATGTTATCCCACTTCCACATAGTAATAGGTAGAGGTTGCATCACTTATTTGGGATGTTGTCTCTCTGCCTTCACTTGTTGACAAACTAGACACCTTGACACATAGTCAGCAATTTCCTTCTTCATATTATCCCACCAGAAATATTCCTTCATATCTCTGTACATCTTGGTGCTATCCTGGTGTATAGAGAAATTTGAGCTATGGAAATCCTCTAATAGTTCCCTTTTTAGCTCAGGTACTAATGGAACGCATAACCTCTTCCCAAATTTCAGAACTCCTTCTTCATAAATGAAGTCATCCAGTCTTCCATCCTTGACAGCATTAATTTTCTTGTACAGATTCTCATCATCAGATTGATAGATTTTTATCTTCTCTAATAAAGATAGTTTAGCAATCATTTGAAAGAGAAAAGATGTTTCCCCTTCCTTAACAATTCCCATATCCATCTTTAGTAGATCCATGAATATAGGATCTCTCTCAATCCTCATTTGAGTCAGAAGGCCATGATCTTTATTACTTAATGCATCTTCCACCTTATTCGCCTTTCCTGGGTGGTAGTGTATTGAACAATCATAATCTTTTAGTAACTTGAGCCATATTCTTTGCCTCATGTTGAGTTCTTTTTGTTTGAAAATGTATTTCAAACTCTTGTGGTCTGTATAGATCTCACATCTCTCTCCATAGAGATAATGCCTCCATATTTTTAGAGTAAAGATTACGGCTGCTAACTCAAGATCATGAGTTGGATAATTTTTCTCATTAGTCTTCAACTGTCTTGATGCATAAGAAATAATTTTATCGTTTTTCATAAGGACACAACCTAGCCCATTCTTTGATGCATCGCTGTATATCACAAATCCATCACTTCCAGATGGAAGAGTCAAAATTGGAGCATTGACCAATCTTCTTTTCAATTCTTCGAATCATTTTGTACACTCTTTTGTTCACACAAACTTAACTCCTTTGCGTGTGAGCTTGGTTAGCGGGTTATCCATTCGGGAAAAATTCTGAATGAAATTCCGATAGTAACCTGCTAAGCCAATAAAACTGCATACCTCGGTTATGTTTGTTGGCGCGGTCCAATCTTGGATTTCCTTTGTCTTCACAGGATCAACTAGGATTCCATACTTAGAGGCAATATGGCCTAGAAAATAAACTGATTGAAGCCAGAATTCACACTTGCTAAACTTCCCATATAATTCATTTCTTCTAATAGTTTTCAGAATAATCCGCAAGTGATTATCATGGTCTTCATATCTTTTTGAGTATACCAGGATATCATCTATGAAAACCACAACAAAGTTATCAAGATATTCCCTAAAAACTCTATTCATTAAATCCATGAAAACATAGGTTGCATTAGTTAGTCCAAAAGGCATCACTGTAAACTCGTAATTCCCATACCTGGTTTGAAATGTTGTCTTAGGAATATCTTCCTTCCTCACACAAAGCTGATGATATCCGGACCGAAGGTCGATCTTCAAAAAGTATTGATATCCATGAAGTTGGACAAATAAATCATCAATCTGAGGTGTAGTATACTTATTATTTACTGTAATATCATTGATTTCCCTATAATCAATGCATAGCCTCATAGATCCATCTTTCTTCTTGACAAACAGGACCGGGGATCCCCATGGAGAAACACTAGGTTGAATAAATACTTTGTCACTCAAATCCTCTAGTTGTTTCTTTAGCTCCACTAACTCTACAGTGGCCATTCTATAGGGGGTCTTTGATATAGGTCCCGCGCCATGAATTAAATCTATAGAGAACTCAACTTCCCTCTCTGGAGGATTTCCTGGTAAATCCTCTGGAAATACATCAACATACTCTTTCACTATATGTACATATTCAATTTGAATATTTATATCCTCACCCATATATATTGGGTTCTCTTCTTCTCTAAGAATTGCATTCAATAGATCCATCAGGGGTGGATCTAGATAGGAATCAGGTGGCGAGGATTCTGCTCTAAAGATAAGAGATTCTACACCATTTTCAAAAAATGTAACTTCCTTTTTCTTATAATAAATCTTCGCATCATAGTTTGACAACCAATTCATACTGAGAATTATATCAAATTCAATCATTGGTATGATGATAATGTTAGAAACTAAATCATTTTTATGTGTCACAAGGGGGGCTAGTTGGCATGCCTTTGTTGCAATGATGCATCCCCTAGGAGTTTTGACTGGTAACTCCTTTATTAAATCAAATTGGAAATATCTGATTTTCTTGGAAAACTGGGAAGATATAAATGAATGCGATGATCCATAATCAAATAATGTGTTGGCTAAGTTTGAGGAAACAATTAAAGTACCTGCCACCACATCATTAGGAATTTCAACCTCTGCGGTTGTGATCGCATAGGCTCTCCCTTATTCTCTTGGCTTTTTCTGAGGCATGTTTACTTGTCGCTTAGGACACTCATTTTCATAGTGTCTCATATCTCTACAATTGTAGCATTGAATATCATTGAATTGTTTCTTACCCTTTCATTCATCATATTGATGACCCTTTTCTCCGCACTTATAGAAGACTCTCATTCCTTTCAACCATTTCTCGAGATGATTCTTTCCACAGTTCTCGCATAATGGGAAATTATTCATTCCCTTTATCTTCTTTGGTGATTCTCCATTTCCTTTGTTATTAGAGTACCGCTTCTTATCTTGATTTCCTTTGAAAAGATTTGATCTAGCAAATTCCTTCTCGGTTTTGATAGCACTTGATATAATTCCATCATATGATGAAAATGTTTGAGAAGCCAGTGCCCTCCAAAGACTTGGCTTAAGACCTTCAAATAAATGATCAATCTTGTATGTTGAGTCACATACATCATCTATGGTATACCTGGCCAGCCTCATAAAAGTAGCCTCATACTCTGCAACACTGTCTTCTTCCCTTTGTTTAAAGCTAAAGAATTTCCGCTTCATTTCAATTCGTTGCTTACGAGGGAAATATTTTTTGAAGAATATTTCCTTAAAAGTCCTCCATTCTATATCTTCTATTTCTTCTTCCTCCGTGGTATTTTGAATCAGGGACCACCATTGATCAGCATCGCCCTTGAGACAATATACTGCCAGTACTACATTTTCATTTTCATTACATCTTAATGCCATGAATATCTTTTTAGGGGACTTGATCCATTGCTCAGAAACCACTGGATTAGTAGTCCCGCTGAAAGATGGGGGCTTCTGCCACATGAAAAAATCCAACATAGGTGTGTAATGGTTATTCGTTACAACTTGAGTAAGTTATCCCAATATGGTCATGATCTGATCTGCTCCAACATTGACTGTGTTGACTTGGTCAGTAGGGAGATCCCTACCCTGCCCACAAGTATTGATTCCCCTTCTTCCATTAGACACCATCTCTAGATAATAGCACACACTAGATCAGGGTATGAATCATAATGTGTAATCTTAACATAACAAAATACTTATCATAAATTAAGTTCCTATGCATGGATAATGCCATAATCTGAAAAAATGGTTTCTTTGAGGAATAATTTACATTTCAATCCTACATAATGGGTTGTAAATAAAATATGAATTATCCTTAGCATATCCCCTGGGAGTGTCATAAACAAGAGTGAAGTAAGGAACGTTGTCATGTACCAGTTCCCATTCGAGTCTATCTCAAAGCGGTGTTTTTGGGTTTTACCCCTAGATACATTTGTTCCAAAGCCGCCTCTACCTGCTCATATCCAGACAGGTATGTATTACTTGAAATATCCACATAATCTATTCCTTACAAAAATACCAGGATGTTCTTGTAAGTTTATCCTCAAATACTACCTTAGGGCTTTATTCCCTACTATATATTTCCTACTCTAGTTTCCAAGTTTCCTACTAAACTTCCTTTGATACCAACAGTAACACCCTGACCCCACTAGGTTGGAGACGGTGCATTACATGTGATATTGGCATGGTTAGAAGGAATGAAAATCCAAAAGGAAAGATCATTTTAATATTCTTGAATAAACTAGATACATATATTTAACACAAATTACATTGGATAAGGTTACAAGATACAATACATAATGAAAAAAAAAACTGAATCCACGAGCACTCAATAAATGACCTCCTCTTCATAACCTGTTGAAGGTAAAAAATGAAAGGGGTGAGCTCAAATGATCAGTAAGGGTTACAAATAGCAGAATCATGAGTACAGTAATAAGTGAATCACAGTCAATCTGACATAATCAATATGGCATAGTGAATAAATGAATAACTAATGACATTAATAAACTGAGAATAAAACTACATCCATAGATTTTGTCATAGTGAAAACCTCATGGATAATAATAATAACTGAAAATGAATAAATAGAATGCTTATTAATTGGATGTCATGTATCTGGAACATGAACCATAATACCATAAAAAACGGTTTAGTTCTATGGGTAGAAACCCGTCTGATTTTTTGGAAACAAACTTGAAGGGTCTGTCGCCAAACTATTTTGTCTCATGAGACCTACTGATGCATCAAGGGGATATAGTGGTCCCCACACACATCTACATCCAAGAATTATTTATACATAGATTCAATACAAGAGTAATATGTATTTAAAATTAACCATATAGAAGAGAGGATATGAATTCATCAATATTCACACTGTCAAAACAACATTCAAAATAAATATCGTATGTAAAATGGTATACGGATTAGACAATAATAATATCCATGATATGAGAATATGGATATTTGAATGGAATATAATTTCAATTGAAAATTGATCTCAAATGGGCAGTAGGTACATCACATAAGAGAGAGTAGGTGCATAATTACTAAGCAAGTCACAACGAAGTGAAAATTGAGACAAAGCTCGTTATCGTGTTGTATTCAATTGAGTCATATGAAAAAAAGTTAATAACCACCAAAAGATTCACAGAATACAATGAATATAATGAGAAATATGATAACATATGTCAAATGGCAGTACTCCTATACCACATATAAGAAATAATAGGTGAACAATGAAAATCCCATATAATTGAAAGTGAGATGAGAAAAACCCCTTACAGACATTTCGGCATGGTAACGAGTGTTCTTGCGAGGGATTAATGAGAGATAAAAGGTTATTCCATTATTTATATATCATAAGTGCATTATGGGGTAGGTGATAAAACATACCCCATCATTAGAAATTAAAAACAAAAGCACACGAGATAGGGTATATTCTTGAATAAAAGTGAGAGAGAGGATCCCTTACCTTATACTTGAAGGTGTTCTTGACTTGTTATTAAAGACCTGAATAAAAAAATTAGGATTATTAATTAATTAATCCAGAAACTATTTTATATTTAAATGATTTATTATAACCTTTTTTAGTTCATTCTAGGCCTTTTTGATTGGTTATAAGGTTCAATTTCATTGTTTGGGCTCGTTTGTTTACTTGGTTTTTAAATGATCGGTTCACTTATATTCAAGTTTGGATAAAATATAAGATGGATGTGGTTGTCCAGAAATTAATTTATACACTATTATTGAACATTCAGGAGATTACATGGTTTTAAATTTAATTTGGGTTACTTAGATTGAAGTTGAATTTTTATATATATAACCTTAGTGATAACCGTTTTGGTTAATCGGTGGGTTTGATTACGATGAACATGTTTTTCTTTATAACTTAATACCATGTGTACAAAAGTATTACAGAACTAAAAATAGGATATATTAAATAATAATCTGGTTCAACCATAACAAAAATGGTTTCTTGACCAGAATTAAATATTATAATAGAAATCGATAAATCGTTGTCCTTGAATGTGCTAAATTAGCACATCTCAAACGGTGCTTTCATTTCTTTCAAATAAAAGTAAGGAAAGGAGAGAAGATAATGGAATATATACCATTAGCATGAAAACATTACATTAAATTTATGTTACTAGATTTATCATACTATTTTTGTGAAGGGAGGTGAGAAAAGAAACAAAAATAAAAGAACTTAAAAGAAAAGAAGGGATTTAAAAGAGGAATTTACCTCTTGAGACTTCCTCCTTTGAGAACCTCTTAAGGGGAGAGGTTTTGGTATTTAGAAGAGGATAGGATCTTTTAGACTTGGGGGAGGATCTTGGGGAGTGATTTGGGCAGAATATTGGCAAGGCACAAGGCTTGAGATGAGTGAGGAGAAGAGGGAGTGAATGGGGGTTTTATAGTGGAGGAGAGAGAAGTTTTCTTAATATTATAATCCTTAATTTATTATTTCCTCTCAAGAAAACCAATAGTGAGTATTCCATGACCAAGAACAGTAATACATGCATGTGACTTCGAACCAATTGGGCTTACATTAGTAGATCATCATCAATGACTCAATTAATCCATTATTTAGCATTTATTGTGAATTATCGGATTTTACGATTCATAAAAAATTTAAGTATTTCAGAAAAATCCAAAAAATTAACCCTAACCATTTTTTAATGTGTAGAATCCAAAAATGAAGTCCATTTTTCAAAAATAATTTTCTAAATATGATTAATTAAATATTTAATTAAAATAATTATTTAATCGAAAAATATACACACTTAAAATATTCATCTTCATTTTTAAGGTGCCTAAATTCATTTATACATTCAAGGGTATGGATACCATTCATAAGAGTCATATTACTATTCATAAGGGTAATTTAATATTCATAAGGGTAGGTTACTATTCATAAGGGTAGGTTATTATTCACTGAAAATTAAGTTAATTCTATCAGGCTCTAAATCTCATCTTAAACACAACTGTCTATAGCATATTTTTAAAATTCAAATCACAGAGCTAGTAAATTGAAGTTTAGTGGCTAAGTTATAGTTATCTCCTATAAGTAACCATGTTTTGTTCCATAGGGGCTCAGTGATTCATGAAATATAGGCTACCTAATGAATATAGTGTATTTAAGAGAAACATACCATAAAATGTTTGGGGTGCTACAATGATCATGGGTTAACCTTGGAAATTAGAGTATAATACCATGGTTAATCCCATGGAAATTATAGGATAAATACATGATCTTAAAAATGGTAATTTTTAACTACACCCATGGTTAAACCATGGATCTTGGTCCCTAATAACACTTTCAAAACAGTGGAAAATATACCCTACAGCCATAGTTAATAACCATGTAAATTTATTCCTACCCAGCAATACTTAATCACTAAATTCTTCCATAATAGCTGCACATTATAGCAGTACTCACATCCTCTAACTACGAGCAAAAAAACACAACCTTCCAAATAAAAATGAACTCAAACATAATATAATATAAATCATAAGAATTAAAACTATCTCCAATATAAACAATATAAAATTTCAATATCAATATCATTATAATAAGAAGAACTATTTGATAAAATTAAATGTATAAACCAAGAATAAAATTTACATATGAAATGTATGTAAAGACCCAGAATTTTCATGTAATTTTTTTTAATTAAATGGGAATTTTACGAGTCCGTGAAAATTGACGGCACGTGATTCCGAGGCCCAGAGTGCCCGAAATGAATTTCTGAACTTTTTTTCCGGTATGTTCAGTAAATGTACAAGCGAGTTTTTGTAACTTTTGAACCGGTGCTCGGAATTGAAATTTGAGGGTACCGTTGAACTCGCAGCATCGATATTCGCATAAGGGGACATTCACCTCAACCGCAGTAGGTTGAGGGTGAAAGATATAATTTGGGTTTTTCATGAAAGAAAAAAATAAAATAAAATTGTGTAACATTTTATTTTATTTGGAACTCCCATGTGGATGTTGAGAGGTTGGAACCACCAGAACTAAACCTCCCATGTGAGGTTATGGAGGTGGGTACCACAAGGATTAACCTCTCATGTGGGTTATGGTGGTGGGGACCACCTGAGGCTAAAAACCCCTTAAACTCCCCTTTTTATGGGAGAAAAACCTCTCAACTCCCTACCTTAGTTATGCCAACTCTCCTTTAATTAATTAATCCAATTTGAAATTATGCCAACAAACTAAATAGACAACATATTCTATTATGTTGGCGATTCTTTTGTTGGGAAGAGGGTTGGAAAGGCACTTGGGAGAGCTTGGAGAAATTCATCTCTAATGAAGAACATCACCTCCCAACGAAGAACGACCATCGGAGATCATAGAATGAGGAAACTGACCCTAAGTCGGATCGGAAGCACCTTGCGAAGGCAACCAACGTAGGATGTATTTGATGACAAAAAACCAACGATCGAGGAAATACCGATGCTACTGACATCTGTTCTTCCCTCCCCTTTGACGTCAACAAATGAACGAGGTATGGGTGTATTTTAATTTGATCAATGTTTAATTCTCTCTCACATTGAATCATTTTTCCTTGAACCGTATGCTACCGCCCTAACGTGGAGGGTACGGGCCAAACAAACATGGCCTGACCCCTCCGAAAATCTCGTGGATCTTTGTGTGATCTTCGCGATGGTGAAGGAGACCGGTACCGGTGGAACTCGAGAACTGTGATGAAGGTGATGAAAGAAGGGTGCCTGGTCAAGCCAGCCGCTGGCGAAGGCACGGTGCTCTGCCGCCCCATGGCCTCCACACCCCGCAACCTGTCGTGTCGCCCCGTGGCCTCGCTGACTCACGGCCTGCCGCACCACCCCATGGCCTCGTTACCCCGCAGCCTGTTGCGCCACCCCGCGGCCTCGCCGACCCGTGTCCTGCCGCGCCGCCCCTGGGCCTCGCCGCCCCGTGGCTTATTGCGCTGCCCCGCAGGCTCGCCGACCTGTGGCATGCCACACCGCACTGCGGCCTCTCCGACCCACGACCTGTCGCACTGCCTCGTGGCCCTTCCGGCCCACGGCCCCCAGCAGACCCCCCTCGCGACCTCTGTGGCTCTCGCGGCCTCCGCGCCGCCCCTCGCCACCAGGCCGGGCCACCCAGCGCGGGCCGGGCTTGACCCAGCAGGTCAGGTGGGATCAACCCAAGCCGGGTCAGCCGAGGCCGGGTCAGGCTGGGTCAGTCCGACCAGGTCGGACCGGACTCAGACCCACTTTGACCCATTACACTCTTTTGTCCATAACTTTGGCACCAAACATCCATTTGGCGAATCGTCTGCGGCACTGAAAACCTTAGAGTGAGACGGTCCCTTTGATACCAATTTATCATGAAGTCCCATGAAGAATTATCCCAAAGTAATTCCACGTATATCAAGAGGTCATGACTCTATCTGGGTGATCGTCGACCGACTCCCCAAGTCGGTCCACTTCCTACCGATCATAGAGCAGGGTTCAGTAGAGAGCTTGGGACGCCTCTATATGCAGAAGATTGTGCAGCTACATGGAACACCCTCAACGATTGTCTCTGATCGTGATACACGTTTTACTTCCCAGCTATGGAAGGGGTTGTAGGAGGTTTTCGAGATTCAGCTTCGTTTGAGCACCGCCTTCCATCCTCAGAAGGATGGATAGACTGAGTGGACCATTCAGAACCTTGGGTACATGTTGCGTGCTTGTGTCCTCGACTTCGGTCGTAGCTGGGAGGATCACTTTCCTTTGGTGGAGTTTGCATACAACAACAGTTATCACTCCACCATTGGGATGGCACCTTTTGAGGCGTTGTACAGGCGACCTTGCAGATCACCTTTGTGCTGGAATAACCCAGGGGAGTCAGTACTAGTGGGACCAGAGATGGTACAGGCTACCACCAAGAAGGTGAAAATCATCTAGGAGCAGATGAAGACTACACAGAGCAGGCAGAATTCGTATGCCGACAGGAGACGAAGACCTCTGGAGTTCGAGGATACTGACCACGTCTTCCTATGGGTCTCACCCCGATGAGGTTTAAGGAGATTTGGCCAAGGCGGCAAGTTATCTCTGAGATTCATTGGACCTTTTCAAGTCCTCAACAGAATTGGTGAGGTGTCTTACCACTTAGATCTTCCACCTCAGTTGCACCGGGTGCATGACTTCTTCCACGTATCTCAGTTGAGGAGATACGTGCACGACCCTTCCCACGTCATCGACCATGGAGAGATGGACATCGACGATGGGGTAACTTTTACAGAGGTTCCAGCTGAGATTGAGGATCGACAGGAGCGGGTCCTTCGTGGGCGATCGAGACGTCTGGTACGCGTTCGTTGGCAGCATGGGAACCTCCAGGAGAGTACATGGGAGCGGGAGGCTCAGATTCATGCTCAGTACCCCCACTTATTCCCTTAGTTTGAGTTGTGGCATATGGGGACGCAAATCCCTGAGGTGGGGAGAATGTAAAGACCCGGAATTTCCATGTAAATTTTTTTTTAATTAAATAGGAAATTTATGAGTCCGCAAAAATTGACGGCGCGTGATTCTGAGGCCCGGACTGCCTGGAGTGAATTTCTAAAAAATTTTCGGGTACGTTCAGTAAACGTAGGAGCAGGTTTTTGTAACTTTTGAACTAGTGCTCAGAATCAAAATCTGAGACCACTATTGAACTTGCAGCACCAGTATTCACATACGGGGACCTTCACCTCGACTGCAGTAGGTTGAGGGTGAAAGATAGAATTTGGGTTTTTTCATGAAAGAATAAAATAAAATAAAATTGTGTAACATTTTATTTTATTTGGAACTCCCATGTGGATGTTGAGAGGAGGGGACCACCAGAACTAAACCTCCCATGTGAGGTTATGGAGGTGAGGACCACCAGGATTAACCTCCCATGTGGGTTATGGTGGTGGGGACCACCCAAGGCTAAAAACCCCTTGAAATCATCTCTTTATGGGAGAAAAACCTCTCAACTCCCTAACTTAATTATGCCAAATCTCCTTTAATTAATTATGCCAACTCTACCTTAATTAATTAAGACAATTTGAAATTGTGCCAACAAACTAAATAGACAACATATTCTATTATGTTGGTGATTCTTTTGTTGGGAAGAGGGTTGGCAAGGCGCTTGGGAGAGCTTGGAGAAATTCATCTCCAATGAAGAACATCACTTCCCAACGAAGAACGACCACTAGAGATCATAGAATGAGGAAACTGACCCTGAGCCAGATTGGAAGCACCTTGAAGAGGAAACCAATGTAGGACGTCTTCGACGACAATGAACTGACGATCAAGGAAATGCCAATGCTATCGACGTTTTCTCTTCCCTCCCCTTTGACGTCAACAAAAGAATGAGGTAGGGGTGTGTTTTAATTTGATCAATGTTAAATTCCCTCTCACATTGAATCATTTTTCCTTTAGTCGTATGCTACCACCCTAACGTAGAGGGTACGGGACAAACAAACATGGCCTGACCCCTCCGCAAATCTTGTGGATCTTTGTGTGATCTTTGCGATGGTGACGGTGACCGACATCGGCAGTTGGCACTGGTGGAACTCGAGAACCGCGATGAAGGCGATGAATGAAGGGCGGTCGGTCAAGCCGGCCACCGGCGAAGGCACGACTCTTCATCACCCTGTGGCCTCCGCGCCCCATGGCCTCGCCACCCTGCGGCCTATCGCGCCACCCCACGGCCTCGCCGCCCTGCGGCCTGTCGCGCCACCCCGTGGCCTCACCGCCCTGGGGCCTATTGCGCCACCCAGCGGCCTCACCGACCCATGGCGTTCCACACCGCCCCTCGGCCTCGCTGCCCCATGGCCTGTCGCACCGCCCCGCGGCCTGCTGTGCCACCCCGCGAACCCCCCTCGCAGCCTCCGCGGCTCTCACGGCCTCTGCGTCGCTCCGCGCCGCCAGCCCAGGCCGCCCAGCACGGGTCGGGCCGGATCCAGCGGACTGGGCCGTGTAGCGGTCTGGACCGAACCCAGCAGGTCAGGCCGAGTCGACCCAAGTCGGGTCGGCCCAGGCCGAGTCGGTCCGGGTCGGTCCCACTTCGACCCATTACACTCTTTTGTCCATAACTTTGGCACTGGACGTCTGTTTGAAGAACCATTTGGGGTGCCTAAAACCTTAGAGAGATACGGTCTCTTTGGTATACCCCACTAGAGATTTGGATAAATTTGATGAACGGTCGGGTTGGATCGAGTACGAATCCAACCGAGCCCTCGGGACTAAAAGGATAATAACTTACAGATCGGGCGTCCGATCGATGCACTGTCTGTTGTGTTGAGACCCCTATGACATGGAGGTCCTTTGGGATACTTTTTCATGGGACTTAGTAGTAGTTGGAGTATCGACCAATGGCTTGAGTAGCGGGCCCTCCCAGAGACGAGCAAGTTGAGCATGGAAACCCAGTAGCTGGCTGTGACTTGAGGAAGATATCCTTCATGGGTCTGTGATTGAGGGCCCTACATGGAACTGATCTAGGATTCCATGGAGGAATACCTAAGCGATCCTGTGTGGGTCAGAACTGAGCGATCCTATGTGGGTCAGCACCGAGAAATCCTGTGTGGGTCAGCACGAAGCGATCCTGTGTGGGTCAGCACCTAGAGATCCTATGTGGGTCTGATGATGATTAGCGATCCTTCGTGGGTCTTCCTCTTAACAGAGTAAGATGATTCAGTAGTTACATCTAATCATCTCTATTATTGTACTTAAGTTATACCTGGTGTGAGCTGAGTTTGTACCTAAGAGGTACTTTCCTTTGTGGTAATACCTTGGTGGTATTATTCTGTGTGGCGTACCTATGTGGTACTTACCTTCAAGGTATTCCTTCCTTTGTGGAACAATTGAGCTTTGGGATTTTGAGTTTGACTCTGTGTTTTCTCATGATTGAGATGGGTATACTTGATAACTTAGGTATATGTGTGGGAATATACCTAAGTAGGGTTGTAAGTTGATTTCATACCTTGTGGTTTATCCTTTGTGTATTTTTTGAGACCTTGAGGGTCTCGGGGTCCCTACTGAGTATCATTATACTCACCCCTACACAGGCTATGCCCGCACCTCGTTGTGTTTGGTGCGGACGATGAACAATGCTGACTGAGGACGAGAGTACCAGGACTGGAGGTAGCTCGGAGGTGGACCTTAGACAAGGCGTACCACAGAGCCGACTGTTCGAGAGATGTACCTACCCTTCAGGTAGGATCCTTGGTGGGTGATCACAGGAATTGTTCCAGTTTACTTGTACTTTCATTTTCTTGTACTTTCCAGTTGGGCTTGTATTCTGGCCCCTTTTATTTACTGTACTCACTCTGTTTACTATTCAGTTTACTTGAGTTTGTATCTTTTTTGTGCTTGGTTGCGTGTATTTACAGGTTATAAAGGCAATGTCTTTCCAGTTTTAGGGAATACGCCTTCGGTGCTAGTCACCAGCCCCTAGCCTATGGAAGGCGGGCTTGGGGTAGTCACGAAACGAGCCCCGGGGGACAGGTTGTGACAATGTACCTCAATATCAGCATCACCAAAATCATCATGACCCTCATCATCTCCTATAGAAACACAAACATCATTATAACCTCCTCTTAGACCACCACCACAACCACCATCATCATGATCATTGAAATATTCATTGGTTTATGCACCTAAATTAGTGGAAGGAGAAAATAATCCTGATAAACATAATGCATAAAAATGAGAACACATTTAATTAATGAAAACATTCAATGTTTATATGGTGATTCATATAATATCATTATGTTACCAATAAAATACTCTTATAAACATAATGCATACAAATGAAAACATATTTAATTAATGAAAAAATTGAAATATTCTTGTGTATGATGATTTGTGAACACAAAATTGAAGAGAAATAAGAAGGATGTTTAGAATATAGAGAAATAGTAAGAGTCTGATGGTCTAAATAGAACAAAATAAGAATGAGATAGTAATCAATTTTGGAGATAGTTAAAATATTAAATCATATTTATTTAATGATTCTATTATTCTATATGTTCATTCATGTATGGATTTCATGAAAGAGGAAAATTATTATAATTCATAAAAATAAATGAAAATTTAGTTCATATAGGGGGAACACCATATGTTATTGGGTGAATATATAAAGGTTTTTCATGAATGGATTCATTATTAACCTATGGCACACCACATCTTGATGAAAATTGGAAGAATTCTTATATCATAAGTGAGATACTTGAATAAACTGGTGTGATGTCATTATCATTATATGGTTATGAGGATCACATCCAACCATTTATAATATTCTATATAAAATAAGTGTTTAAGATTTGACTTGTAGCTTATAATGAAAAGTAATTATGTTGTCCTATAAATTAGGAGATTAAATATAATAAAAATACCATGTATCCACTATGTTTTCTTTTTGTACTATTTATGAAAGTAGTAAATTGAACATGTTGAAGAACATCAATTCAATCTAACATGTTTAGAGGTTTAGTTTTAGAATTATGAAATTACTTATTGTTTTTAGAAAAAAAATATTAATTTTGATAACTAGAGGTAAAGAGGAAGATGTAACATTTAAAATTTTTCTAGTGGGAGAATATCATTGGGCCCATGTCATCACATATTATCTTAAATGGTGGTAACTTCATTATCACTATTAAGAATTTTAAATCTAATAATGATGAACCACCAAAGAATAACTAGTGGTTAAATAATCAATTTTATCACTATAAGATAGATCCATAGATTCCATGAGCTCACCTTTAGCTTGGGGATGATTCTAGAACTTCTATATTTTTAAATATAACACCAGAATTTGATCATGATACATCTTGTTCATGTTTTCTCATACCTGAATCCAAGAAATATTAGAATAGTATTAACATATAATCTATAAGAAACATTGTTGTGGGAATATTTA
This sequence comes from Viscum album, assembly GCA_963277665.1. Classification (NCBI taxonomy): domain Eukaryota; kingdom Viridiplantae; phylum Streptophyta; class Magnoliopsida; order Santalales; family Viscaceae; genus Viscum; species Viscum album. The sequence goes on from OY728165.1 coordinate 1,042,762,532, forward strand.
TACAGGGAATCAACCATGATAAATAATAATCATGTTGTAAAAATATACTATATAAATTGGTAAGTTTGTTTGGGTAAAGATTTCAAAAATAAGAAAGAATAAGATCACATGAAATCTTGGTTAAAGATGATAATGTAAAAGATTAATGTCATTACACCACATTTTATGACATAATGGTGACAATGTAATGATTTCATCAAGGATATCTTTAATAAATAAGAAATAATTGGAGTATCTAACATAATGAGAAAAATAAAACAATGTTTCCATGTGCCACAATATTTCTCACACATCAATAGATAAATAAATCTTGGAAACATCACCCTATTTGGTGATGGATGACCTTTGGCATACGATGAGGACCATTTGAGGTCACATTGACTAATCCTCTGATCTAGGCATTACTTAGTTATTGTGGTCTGGGGAGGATGTTAAAAAAATATCACTTATGCCACCACTCTATGAATCCCTATAATAATGGTCCAATTTCACCAAGTCTTGGTGAAATATTACATAAACCATACCCTAAAAACTAAATATTAAATAATATGAATAAGAAAGAATAATAGAGGTATAAGAGGAATATTTACCTCTATCTTTCATGATGAAACAATCTCGTATATCCACACTCTCATAAAGGAAAAGAAAAAATTAGAGGAGAAGGGAGATCCCCTCCCTTGGTTCTAGCCATTTAAATGATAAGAACCCCATAAGGCATTTTTAAAGGTGGAATCCAGAATAACTATTCTATTATCCTTAAAAAATAACACCCATCCCTACCAGGTAACCAATCCACCTCCACTGTGTACTTTATGGCCCTTATAAAAGGTCCTCTATACTTTCCATCCCACCGAGTACCTGGTACCCCTCCATCGGGTACCTTATAAAGGCTGTAGTTTTTTACAAACCCATTAAGAGTCACCTAGTACCTACCAATTGAATACCCAATGATTACTGCAGTTTTTTACAGTTATCCACCACCCTATTATTTAGAACCAAAACCTATAAATATCCATTAAACTCAAGTGAAAACACATCCCAGATATGTACTAACTCTTGAAATTCCAATTCATATCCCAATTCTCAAAAATCTCCCTACTTCAGGCAAAAAAAATCAAATTTCCTTTGAAATTACAAACCCTATAATTGTTTGGGTAATTAAAAACTCCCAACTATAAGAATTACAATCCTTGATAAGCATCTAGGATGATCCCATGATTCCCGATTTAACCATAAAAATTTGATACCATCACTTTTTATTGATTCCAACTGTCCACAACTCCACTATACAGATTCCCAATCTAGTCCAATTGTATCTTCACTAAAATCTTCTTATCCCTCACTCCATGAATATAAATTATAATTAGAATAATTTATCTAATTCAAAAACCTATTTACCATACTCAAACATATGAAACTATTCTGGTTTACTTCTACACACACTGATAACAAAATAATGAACACAAAATTGTTCATAACAAGGAGGAGGAGGAGGATCACCTGGAGGGGGTTAGCCACATTGGAGGCACGCTAGAGGAGGTGGGGAGGCCACCTAGGAGCAGTGTTAGTGGGGGGAGGTGAGGTGTCCCACGTTCAGTGCCAGCAGCTCATGGTGGGGTTTCCTTGTTCGGTGGCAGCGAGGGGCATCGTCGGTGGAGGAGGATCGGGTAGAGGAGAGGTCACGATGGGTCAGGGGAGGTGGGTTGCACACATAGGTTATCAGGGAGGAGGGAGTCACCATTAGAGAGTTCGAGCATTCATAGGGTCGCATATTGGGGGAGGATGGAGGAGGATCCCAACGCATTTTATAAAAAAAGATAGGGAAAATTTTTAGCCACAGTTATATAACTGAATCATGGATATAAACAAGATACAACCATGGACCTATAAAACCGTGGCTATTGGTCCATGGCTATATCCTATATTTTTAATAGTGCAAACTAGTTCTCAACTTCATTCTTCTATTCTTTGAACTTATCAAAAGAATCTGACTTATACCTCATTAAGTAAATATATCCATATCTACTAAAATAATCAGTAAAAGTTATGAAGTATAAGTACCCTCCTCTTGCTTTAACTAGAAATAGTCTACACACATCGGTATGAACCAATTCAAGAAGCTCTTTATCCCTTTAACCTTTCCCACTAAATGGGGCTTTGGTCATTTTTCCTTGTAAACATGCATGACATACGCCAAGTGGTTTTAGTTTGAAAGAATCTAAATATCCATCTTGATGTAACTTTGTCAAGATTTTCTCATTTACATGAACTAATCGGTGATTCCAAAGTTGGGTGTGGTATGAGTCATGTGAAGTATCTTTGTTATCGATTTCCATTACTTGGTTTGTGTAATCTAACACATAAAGATCGTTGTATAAATGTGTCCTACCAAAACAAATGCTATCTTTGTAAAAAAGGCTACATTAATTTAAAAACTTGAAAACAAATCCATATGTATGTAATCTGGATACATAAATAATTTTTTTAGTAAGAGACGGCACATAATAACAACCCTTTAATACCAAGGTCATCCCAATTTTCAACGTGAGGTGGTAGTCCTCGACAGCTATAGCAGCGAGTATTGTTACGTTGGATGCTCGTAGATCTACCTCCCCTAGGTCAATCTTCCTAAATCTACTTGGTTCCTATATTTGGATACATATGTGAGAATCAAAAGTTGTATATAATACCCAATTTGTAGAAATAGATAGATTACATTCGATAACAAACACACCTGAAGCTTCCCCTTGCTTCTTATACTGGGTGTAGTTCTTCTTCCAATGGACCTTCTTGCTACATGTGAAACAAACAGCCTCATGTTCCCTTACCTCCCCTTTGATATTCCTTTTCTTGGAAGGGTGTGAAGAAGCTTTGGGGTTAAATCTATTTTCCGTCCCTTTACTCTTATTCACCATAAGGATATAAGGATTATCATGCTTCATATCTTTGTCCACTTTGTGAATGAGGATAAGAAGATTAGATTGAGACTTCTCAATGTTGTTCATATTAAAATTAACAACAAAGATGGAGAAGATCTAAGGGAGTGATGCAAGAATGAGATTGGTGCCCAATTCTTTAGGGAGTTTAAACCATAGAACCTCTAGGCGCTCAATGTAGCCAATGATCTTGACTACATGAGGCCCAGCTGGGGAACCCTGTCCAAGCTTACTCTGAAAGAGTTCCTTAGAGATCTCAAACCTTTCATGTCTTTCTCTCTCCTGGTAAAGACCACGGAGGTGCTCAAGCATGCTATACGCATACATGTTTTCGTGAGACTTCATGAGCTCACTATACATTGATGATAGCATCAAACATTAAACGTCGACCGTGTCGTTCATATGTTTCTCATAGACCAGGAAATCCTCATCACTCGCCTCTTTGGCAGGAGGATCAGTTAATACTGACTCCAACACATAAGACTTCCATTCACGGTGTAAGACAACCCAAAGGCATCTAAACCATTCCTAGAAGTTATTGTCAGTGAGGATGTTGTCTTTATCCAGAATTGATTGTAGAGATAGTGTGGTTGATGAGCTTGTCATTTTTTATTCTACAATTAAAAGATCATATCATTAGTAATTTATTGATTACATTTTATAAGAAATAATAAATTAATTTTATTAAGTCTCCCACTATTTTATCAAGTCTCAATGGCCCTCGCCATTGAACTTGGAATGTCGTGTTTTTATGACATTCTAGTGGAAAGGATTCATATTCCCCTTCGTATAACCCCAACAAGGGTTAGTCAAGCTATTTCAAGGTATTTAGGTAGGCAGGTTTTTTCCAACTACGGGCTTGAAACTCCTTAATCTATTGAGTGGACTCCCCAATCCTAAAATCCTGAATTTGGATTTCCTCAACTCTTGCCTCCAATATTACACCAAGTCTAGAAAGGGATACTCCTATTGATGTAATATAGTTAATTCAATCCAAAACCTTTCATAAGGGATTCCTGTATAAAGGTAATTTTCCCAAAAAGGGTTGGTAAAACACATAGTTTTATTGAGTTTTTTCCTTAATCAAGTAATAGAAGGCTTGTTCTGAATTAATATTTTATTTGAGGGATTTTATCTCTTATGCGTGAATTGTTTATTATCATTATCACATGATTGTTAATATTAAGTGGAACTTACTTAAGTGATTAAACATGTCTTGATAATATTTACGCATAAGCCTATTTTATTTTAGTTCCATCTTGCGTGCTTGTTTAATTCATTAATTATGTGACTATGACAACAAATCCATAATGATAAACCATGAAACTGACAGAAATAAAATAAAGAAAAGGGAATAATCATGATCTTTTCAAATTGTTAGTTTATCTAACGGTTGATAAACTAACTTTGTCCTAGGGGAGAAAAACCTTGAACCTTTTGGGTTCATGTTTACAGCTTTCCACCTGTCCAACTCTGTATCTCCTGGGATTAGTTTTTTCTCGGCTCCAACTTAAACCACCTCCACTGGCTTGGGAGTTCCATCCATTACATATGATTTTAAACTCACATGCAGGTGAGGGGTAAAATGGGGTTTTACATAAAAGAAATATTGGGCATGTAGGCCCTACATATTAATGAGGAGAAGGCTCACGGGCTAGCAAATTTAATTTAAATAAATAAATTAAAAGAAACCATTCACATACAAAGTCCCTGGTCTAGCTCATGATCATTCATACATGCAACTATATTTACACATAAATAAAACTAGCATTCAATTATTTAATCATTCTAGTTTAAGATAAATCACACTCAAATAAATTAATTATCATATTTAATTAATCAATCCTTTTATCTTAAACCCTTTTCTTAATTTCCTTGATATTATCATCCATCATAATTTTAAACAAATAAATTCATTTAAAATTATCTTTGTATGTAAATTGTATCTTGGAGGTAACCTGGTGAATTCCTATTCATAACTACCCAATGAGTAGAAATGAACATTATGCAGATGTTAAATTAAACACATATATATATAACACATATCATGTGTTGTGCCTCATCTTTACGCCCACACCATGGTACACATCTCAAGGGTTTGTATAATATAATAATAAATTTTAATAAATCTATATAATTTGGATGAGTACACGGTGTGTAGTTCCAACAACATAGCATGTACTATTGTTCACTATCCATCCGAAGTACATGCCCAGGGCTATGGAATGTGAGTTTACTTTAGAAATCTTCGGAGTACTCAATATGTCTAGTCGGCCACACGCCGTGTAGTATTTGTGTTACACGGTCTCCAGTCGGTCAAGCTGTGTATGGGGTACATGGTCCAACCCTAACCCAAAGGGACTACACGCTATGTCCAGCAGGCCACATAGTGTGTAATCCAGAAACTATGTGCCACATATTACTGGTTAACACACAGATCCATTAAGACTTAGACAAACTCCAATGACACAGCTTGATTTGGTAGACTAGACCCAGTGCATTGAACCTTGACTACACGACATGTACTGCTGAATACACGTTTTGTGTTCTGGTGTTGTATGGTCAGGAACCTTTGGCACCTTCGGATGAGATCCTCTATTTTATTTTAATCAAAATTAAAAAGAAAAGATCATTTCTGTAAGGTGAGTAAGAAACGAAAGAGTAGGAACAGATCTCGAGATTCAGATTTACAGAACAATTAACTTGAATTGAAACAACTAAATTATTAAATGCGTAAATCATTAATGAAATATTTAAATAATTATAACTATGATGTAACCCCTCTAATACCACTTGAAGGTTCTGGGCGGAGCGGAAGTGCGGTTGGGCCGGCACCCAACTTTAATTTTTACCATGATCAATGATTATTCTGGGATCAATATGATAATGAATTACAGTCTCCACGGAATAGAATCAAAGATTTAGATAAAGAAGAAAGATACCCAAAATCTTTAGAGAGGATCTTTCACATCATGTTTATAATTAATTTAATTAATTTTACAAAGAAAATAATACCTGGATCTTTGGTATTTTCTTCATTGATGATGTTGATCATCTGGAATGACCCTTCTAGATTGTTGTTATGCTTGCGAGGATCCAAACCAGAATCCCTCTAGCGGTGATCCACATGTGCTCTGATGGATTCCAATCGACACCACTCATTCTCCGAGTGCTAGTACGAAGAAGTGAGTGTCTTGTGTCGATCGTTCTTGATCGCTTGTTCTTCGGTATTAAAGAATGTATCTCGTTCTTAAGAGGGGAGGGAAGAGGATTCGAGAGAGAAATCATTTAGATCAATAATTCTCAATTCACCAGGCATGCATTTCAGTACATGGAATAATAGACGTATGTGTCTATTTATCGACATGGGGCTTCAGTGACAATAATTAATTGCATAACAACAATTAAATACATTCATAACCTTAGAGAAAAATCATGTCATTAAAAATAATACCGTGTCATTATTTATTGTGTGCCAATTTGCGCAACACGTAATTATAAATAAAATTCCACGTCATTAAATAATTTCAATTTTATTATTATTTTAATTTGTTCCAACTAGTTAAATAATTATTTATCGTCTTACAAATAATTATTTTACTGCCAGAACAGCCATGGTCTGCTCGAATTCCACTTCCATTTATTGAACACCTGAATAAATAAATAAATAATTTATTCTCTTAAATAAATATTTTATTTACAAACTAGTAAATAAATATTTATTAAATGTTCAATAAAAGAAATAAATATATTTTACCCACAATCCGATGAATAAATATTTATTTAATTAATGCAATAATTTTCACTTGAATAAAATTATTCCACTATCATGAGAATAATATTTATTCCATTAATTAAATTCAAATAGAATTTAACTAGGACCACCAGAAACACTTAGTGTGTGACCCTCTAAGATTATTTCTCATTGTAATTAGGCGGGCTTGCCTAAAGTCTAAGAGTACTGTCTAGAAATGGGTCAAGGCACCTAAGAGAAAGAACTTAAAGTCACAACAAAAACATCCACATATGAACGCTCACTGTGTAATATAATCCCTTTATCTCAATATTTCATCAAGCAGGTTTCATGATAGTGTCATTAACATTTATGCTTGATACGTCATTCTTTGACTACCTAAAATAAACTCGTTGTTGCACCATGGCCATGGAATTTCAATTGACGGTTCTATTTCAATCAAAGGGATGAGATATCAACTTTCATAAATGGAAGGTACAAATCCTTCCTCGACTTATCCATTAATAACATGTCACTCGTGATGCACCCAACGTACCCTACTTCCCGCCAATTGTCTACATGACAGTTTTCATTAGTAAATCAAAGTGTGTGAGTCATGAAACGTATTAATGATAATATTAAAGTCTAAGGATCGTTAGACATGCTCATAGATAGGATTATCTGATGACACCAAAACATGAAGAATTCATATGGAGGGTTTGTTCTCATAATCTCCCATCTTGGAGATTACCAAGTATGAACTTTATGAGAGGAAGTCTCATCTACTTATGAGTACTCGCACCTGACGGTCTGTATACTATGTATCCCATTATAGTATTTCATCTAACCGCAAAACTATATTTAAAAATATTGTCATAGCACTTCAAGGTTCTCATCATAGCGTGGAATTTCTATGACCTTGTCAATGTGACAAATACTCCAAGACATTATTACACTATAGTCATGTAGAAAAATGAACAATATGTAATAAGATGTTTAATATTTAAATATATTAAATATTCATCTAATCAAAGCACAACCAGTTGGTTCTAGGACAGCAACTCTTATAGTTATATCCTGATCAGTGGTCAATCTTCAAAAACAATTATGCCCCTCTCAACTGATCAAAGAGGTCATCGATCCTCAGAAGTGGATGCTTATTTTTCATAGTCACATAGTTCAAGCCCAGATAATACACACACAATCTCAATCTCGTGTCCACATTCTTGGAGAAAAACATTGGGGATACCAAGGGGGAAATGATCGTTCTTACAAAGCCTTTATCCTAAAAGTCCTCCAACATCACCATTAACTCACAAAGCTCTGTAGGAGCCATCCGGTATGATGGTGCAGATATCAGGGTTGTCCAATATAGAAGTCTAGATCTTGGTGGGGAGGTAAACCCGGTATTTCCTTAAGAAATACATCCCCATACTTCACCACCACCATAGGAAACTGAAAGTTCATAGAATTCACTACTCCAAGAGTCATGTTAGCCAACTGGTGAGTAATCGGATACACTCTCATATGACTGAGCTCATCTTTATCTATAAAGGTTTCATTTTCACCCATAAAGGAAAACCTCACTCCATAATTGAAGACACATTGCATCCTCCACCTAAAATAGTCAATATGGGCATAAAATGTGGATAGTCAGATCATACCTAAGATGATGTCATAAGGCTTCATCAGTACTACAAAGAGATCTCATACAAAACTATCATCTCCAAGAATCAGATCGCACTATCGACACAAGTGCATAATCACTGATTCACTGCCTTTTGGAGTCTCTAACCGCAAGGGTTGAGCCAATGACTCAACCAAAATCTCTAAGTCTCAAACCAGATAAGTGGAAAGGAAGGAATGACATGTACCTATGTCTATCAATAATGCAACTAAAGTAGAAAAGACATATAGTGTACCTCATATCACCCCGAGAACCTCAGGTTCATGGGCCTCTATAGCCTATATCAATCCTCATTCCTGAACACTAGATCCCTAAGTCTAATATGAACCACCTAAGGGTAGTGGTGGTAATATGTAGAACCTATAACCACCTCCTGATACTTTACTGACCCCTCTACAACGTCTGTCACCTTACAGACCACTCTACTGCTACCTATTCCTCTGCCTCAGTGGTCCCTCAACCAAATCTCGATCAGTTGTACAATGGGTTTGAAAATCTGGAGCCGGATGTCCCCGACCATCATAGGAGAAACACTGCCTCTCCCCCAGCTGATTTGAGTCATCTTGAGAGCCCTGCACTGCTAACCCTATGTCCTAGGATCGCCTCCTAAAGCATATGACACGCTTGGATCCATGTGACTGTCGTTGGATACCTGTTGTTGAGGTCTCAGCTTCTAGGTTCCCTCTACTAACACCCATTGATAGTTTATGCTCTGTTAGGAAGCTTTCCACTACCAAGGTTCACTCATATACCCCAATATAGGTAGAAATGAAAAGGGATGCCACTAAAGCCCTGATGTGTCGATGTAATCCATGCTAAAAGGTTCGTTCTCTAAATAATGGATCCTGAAACATGTCTATGGAGTAATACGAGAGATCAATAAACCTTGATGAATACTCCTTCATGGTCAAACTACACTACTACAGATGTAGAATCTCTTGTATGTGCACTGATCGCAATGTGGCCGAATAGAACTCATCCCTGAAGAGATGCTCAAAGTATAACCAGGAGAGAGATGTATTATTGTGTGACTGAGTCGCTAAGCTCCACCATTACTCAATAGATCCTTTAAGAAGACTTTTCATGAGGACCTCCATATGTTCTCTAGGAATCCTCACAAGATGGAAAACACAAGTGATTGCCTCTAGCTAGTCCTCAGCCACCTGGGGGTCTGAATCACCCTGAAACCTAAGAGTTCACTACCTCTAAAACTAATGCAATGTACTCAGCCTACGTGAATCCTCAACTGACATTAATAGTGCTAGCTGCTGCTCAATGGGTGGTGTTGTAGCTAGTAAACCACTCAGAGGTGTTATCTCTGGTAAAGTCCCATGTACTAATGTCTCTTCATTCGGAGGATCATCATCATGATCATGTAGTGGAATCCTGGATGGCTATATTCATAAAGGCATCCTAAAATAAACAAGATATACCACATTTAAAGAGTATATTTGGGGAACTAACTCAAGAAGGACATGGAAAACATAACTCATTCCTATATATTTCATGTACCAATGTTTTTTCCCCTCAACCAATGATTACATGTACTAAGTTGAAAGATAGGTGATCAGAGTCTTAGTGTATGGATATGTTGGCTGCTACACCATCACTAGAGCCCCTGGCCTGAAATTCAAACTTGAATCACTAAAAACTGTTACACCAAACCAATATCATTGAATATGGCCCTAAGGTGGAACTGAATGCCACTAATACAACTATTTCACGACTCGACCCACCAGGGTTTGACCTGTGACTACCCTAATCCCACCTTCAATGGGCCAGGGGATGGTGACCGGTGTTGAGTAGGCATATCCTAAAAATTGGAGGCATTAGCCTAATTTATTTGTACACACTAATACATATTCAAACCCATAAAATACTGAAATGTAAAACAAATGAAACCAATGCATGCATATATCTATAATATCACAACCAGAGTACGATAGTAAAGTACTAAAAGTGGAAAATGGGCCAAATACAAGCCCAAACAAAAACTATAAAGAGTCCAACCTGCTCCAAGGGTGAGGAATTCGATCAAATGCAACAATATGGGAAAAATAGTTTTTTGCGATGAGTGGATAAACCATCGCAATTAGTTTTTCACCAAACACTATTTTTGATGGGTCTCTATTCCTGATGAAAATAGTTGGTCATAAAAAATTATTTCTGATGAGGAATTATTATTAGGTCAGAATAATAAAAAGTAACACAAAAGGGGGGTGAATTGTGTCTTTTTTAAAATATTGGTAGATTCTAGTTTGTAAATATCTTAGCAATTTATGCAGATATGTAGCATTCTCTTCTGTAATGAATATGAACGGTGAATAAACAGAAAGAATGAACACATTAATTTTATGGTGGTTTGGGGCACAAAGATCCCCTAGTCCATTCTACAAATTCTCTCTCTATGAGCTTGGTGAATTTCACTATAAAGGTCCTCATATCACTAAACCTTTAAATCCACAACTGAGCACAGGCAGTTGACACCTTTACAATCAAGGCTAAACAAATCCTTTTAGTTCTTTAATAGGGAACTTGTTATCCACAGATTAGAACAAGAAGTTGATACTTAAATCACAACTGAGTACGAGTAGTTGATACTCCAATAAATCAAAATATATTTTATTTTTTTATGGTTCATGTTGAACTTCACAATTACAATGGCAACAATTGATAGTAGATGGATCTTTTTCTTCAGAAATGAATGAATTCCAAAAATAATATTTCTAAAGTGATCCTGGTTGAAAATGATCTTCAATATGAATATCAACTAACAATAGCAGTAATATTATAGCAGCATGATGTTAAATTATGTATGTTTACAAAGTGTATCCTCTTCTGCAAATAACAAAGTCAGTCATTTGTTAAGGAAGATCTATAGAATATATTCAAAAGTATACAGTCATATGTATGAATGTTTTATATCTATATATTAAAAAGATATATAGGTAAAATATATAGCATAGACTACTTGATATGGTATTCCAGATCCAAGAAAATCTTCTGGTAGATCGTGGATATTAAAATTCAAAAATGGACCAGGGGATTTGAAAATTCCTTTAAGAATAATAGTTATTTTCTCCATTGAATACATTTCTTTGAATCAATCATAATGGACTCTGAATCAGTCATAAACAATCCTTTAATTATCCTGAAATTTTATCAAGACTGTTGTAAAAAACTCTAATAAATTCATGGATTTAAATCTACGATGTTGAATAGTCAAGCGTAGGGTTTCTTCATAAAATGAAAAAATACCAAATCTAGGAGTCAACTACATAGAATTCATTCTCCAAATGTAAGTTTGGCAATGTAAGGTTGATCATAAACATAAGGTAGGAAAACCATACATTTGTCTCTCAAACGTAGGGTTCCTTAATTACATATGGTTCTTTAACCATACTTTCTTCTCTTAACAAATGTAAGGTTCCATCCAAACATAAGGTTCTTTAACCATATTTTTCTAATAATGTATGTTTGATGATCCATACGTACTGTTATGGACATAGGGTTCATTCCTTATATGCTATTTTCAAGCATAGGATTTATTCCTTATGTTACGTTTATCAATATAGAGTATGAATAGTGTTTCTAGAATATACTAAAGCACATTCTGAATACTTTAATGAATATTCCTTGGGAATTAAAAGCTTTAATATAATTCTAGAATAAATATTGCAATGAATATTAATTTCTTGAAATAAACTTAAGGTAATATCCTTGGTAAAACAAACAATGTTATTTGTGAGCATCAAAGTCAATATGATTTATAGAGTATTATTGAGATAATATATGCCCAACAATCTCCCCCTTTTTATGATCACAAAACCCATAAAATAAATAACAAAAAATATAGGATTTTTTAAACACATTTAAATAATAATAATAATAATAATAAGTGATTTTGGTTTCACAGAATTATTTCAATTAAAAATATATTTGAATGACATATTGAATAAAATGTTGTGTTTACCCAATTTTCTCCCCCTTTTTGTGATATCAAAAATAAAGTAGAAAGAAATATTAAAACACTTTCAATTTTGCATAGAACAATAAATGAATGTTTATATTTTTTTGTTTAGATAAATAAGACAGGCTTTATTGTAGTAGAGATAAACATATAAGAAAATATAGGAATGAAGTACACAAAGGAATTTTTATTAGAAAACTGTACAAATACATTATAGGTTTTGGCTTAGGAAAAGGGTTAGATGGAAAGTCTAATAGAAGGTGAAAAAGTTTGGTCAGGGGAAGGTTCTGGTGCTGGTTCTAGTGATACCTGAGCTGCTTGAAAAACTTCTTTCAAATATTTCAACTGAGCTTGTAACCTTTCTGAAAGATTGTCTTCCAACTTCCTCATCAAAATCCTTGAATCTTGACTAGATTTCAGATTTTCAATAAAATTGACTTTTAAAAAGTCATGTAGATTCTCCTTTATCTGTAGAAATGTAAATAACTTGACACTGAACTAATTGAGCAGTAGCCCAATGCCAAGGTCACTTGAAGTAAGTTTCTAAAAAAGATATCTTTGATTGTACAACAAGACTTATAAGGGTGCACTATTGCACTGAAGATTTTGAATCATGTCATTCATATCATCCATTACTGATGTGATAGCTTGAAACCTTCTAATCAGATCTGGTGAAGTTATAGAGGAAGAAGTATAAGCTATTTGTTTATTGACACTCCCCTTGATAGGTTCAAACTGACTTTCCAAGTACCATTTCAAATCTGCCAAAAAAATTTAAAAAATAGATTTTGATTTGAGCTTCCTAATCTTATCCAACATCTATATTTTAAACACGTAAAAAATATATTTTTAACATAGAAGTATCTATTATTTATTAAATCTAGGTCTAAACAGACTCTAATTCCATCCTTGGAACAAATTAATTTCTTAAATCATCAAAATATTTTCTTGAAGCGTCCAATTCCTATCAAAGATGTGAATTATCTTACTAAGCCTTATTAAACTTTATAATCAGGTCTTCAATCTGATTTGTCAGAGATTTAGATATTACTTTATCTAGATTCTTTTACTGAGTAGAAACATCCACAATGGCTAAGGTATTAGCATGAGACTTATCCACATACTTCTTACTTGAACGGGATATACTATCAAGGACCTCTGTCCTTTCTCCAAAAACAGATTCAGTTCTTCTATATAAGGACCAATGGTAGAGATAGCCTAATTTTCAATGATCTCAGTGGTATGAGTGACTGTTTCTAAACTTTTTAAACTTATTAAGTAGCTTCTTCCTGATGATTTTTGGTTGAGGAGCAACATATAGCTCTTGATTCTGACTTTCTACTTATTGATCCTCAGTATATTCTAGTTATTTCAAATTAAATTAATGAGTTTCCTCTCTAGATTCTAACATTGGATCCTCATGATGTTGGTCTTCTCTATTCTGTGGTTTTAAAACAAGTTCCTCATGAACTACTTCTTCTTCTGAATATTCTTTATCAATATATGTATCATCATATCGAAGCTTTCTCTTGGTAGGTTGAGAAACACCTTTTGTTCTAGATTCTCTAACTTCTTCATTTCTTAATGTACTTTTCTCCCCCTGAGAAAAAGATCTAGATTTTTTTGGCCATCCACACCAGTAGGCATCATCTTACCTTTTATTGTACTCCAAAAGAATCCAAATTTTCTTAGAGTCCCAGCATTCAATACATTGTTGTGATGACATTTAACTCAAGAATCAAAAAGTTTAATCAAATTTTTCCTAAATAGAATAAGAGATAGGATCCATCTATAAGGGTATAACGACATTCTTACCTCTAAATGGAAATAGTAACTCATATATCTCAGTATATATCTAGGAAAATTCAAATTTATGTCACTGATAAATAAAAACATGATATACATGTCCGGATATAAAATTTTCTCCATCTCAGTAATCCTTGGAGCAATAGCAGTTTAAATGAACTTTACTAAAACCTTTCGGTCTACCTCAAGATCCTTTATAAATATTTTCCTTATATTTTTTGAACCAAATATAATTGACATGATGTCCTCTGACTTGTGATCTTGATTTCCAATTGATCAAAGATCAAAGTGGAATACTCCTTCATGAGGACATTTAAAAAACTGAGAAATTTCAACTAAAGAAATTGAAAAATCCTTATCATCTATTCAAGAGGATATTGTATCTTCCAATTCACTGAAACTATAGAAACTCCAAACCATGAAATTCTAGAGACTATTTGAGTAGAAGGTTTGTTCGATATAGCCAGTCGAATTCCATGACTTTTCCTTGAAGAATCTTTCTTGAGGGAACACGCTGATGCTTTGGAATGCTTGGTCCACCTTCATATATTCACTTGGTCTTCAACATTTTTGAGAATTTCAAGGTTGAAGATTTTTGGATTCTAGGTTTTATGAGAAAGATGAGCATTTTTAGAGGCGAAATGTTTCTAAAATTAAAAGGTAAAGAAAGTGGAGGGGTTTTCTGATGGATGATGACATGGTCTGGTTTCTCATGGTGATTAGATAGGGCAATCATTAATTTTTAGTTTTTAAAAACACATGATTTAAATTTAAAAATGAGAAAATTTTATTTAAGTAAATAAATTAAATACTAATTTGACATAGAAATTAAAGTAAACAAAAAAAGACAATAAACAAATTTGACTTAAATAAATTGAAACAAATTAAAAATATAAATTCATTAAATGAAATAAACTGATAAATAATTATTTAAAATTAAATAAACCTAGCTCCCCTTTAATAAAATCTAAACTTGAAATGGGAAGTGGTTTAGTGAAAATATAATCTAATTGATATTCGGTATTTACAAATTCTAAAAAAATATCCTTTTTAAGACTATGATCCCTTAAAAAATGATGTTTGATATCAATATGATTAGTCTGAGAATGAATTATAGGATTTTTTTGAAATATTAATAGCACTAGTATTATCATATAAAATGGGTATATTATTAAAATTTAGTCCCAATTCTAGTAGAGTGTTTTTCATCCACAATACTTATGCACAAAAAATGCCAGCAGATATATATTCTACCTCAGCTATTGATAGGGAAACTCAATATTGTTTCTTACTTAACCATGATACTAAAAAATTTCCTAAAAAGTGACAGGTTCTTGAGGTACTTTTTATATCTAATCTATATCCTCCAAAGTCGTCATCTGAATATGAAATTAAATTAAAATCAGAAGTTTTGGGGTAAATAAGAGATTAAAAAATAGTTCATTTTAAATATCTAAAAATTATTTTAACGTTAGTAAGATGGGATTCTTTGATATTTTACTGAAATCTAGAACATAAACATATATAAAACATAATGTATGTTCTGCTAGTAGTAATATATAACAAAATACCAATCATACCTCTATATAACTTATTGTTAACTAGTTTTCCTATTTCATCTAAGTCAAGTTTTACATTAGTACACATGAGAGTTGTATATGTCTTACTGTTCTCAAGTCCAAACTTTTGCAATAAATCAATTATATATTTACTTTTATTTAAAAAAATTACATAATATTTTTGATGAATCTGAAATCCTAAAAATAAATTTAACTCCTCCATCATACTCATTTAAAATTCCTTTTACATTAGTTTTGAAAAATCATTACAAATCATTTTATTTATTGAACTGAAAATTACATCATCAACATAAACTTGTACTAATAAAACATTAGAACAAACAGTTTTCTTAAAAAGTGTTGGATCTTCCAATCCAATAGTAAATTCATTTTTCAAAAGAAAAGAACTTAATCTTTCATACCAAGCTCTAGGTGCTTGTTTAAGTCCATAGAGAGTTTTAATAAGTTTAAAAATAGAATTTAGTTTATGAGGGTTTTCAAAACCTAGAGGTTGTTCTACATAAAATTCCTCCATTAAATATCCATTTAAAAAGGCAGATTTGACATCCATATGATATAATTTAAAATTTATATGAGATGCATAAGCTAAAAGGATTCTAATAGCTTCTAATATAGATACAGGGGAAAATGTTTCATTATAATCTATACTTTATTTCTGATTATATCCTTTAGCTACTGATCTAGCTTTTTTTCTGGTTATGATCCCTTGATCATCCTGTTTATTTCTAAAGACCCATTTGGTTCCTATTAAGGGATAATTGTATGGTCTTTCTACTAACTCCCAAACTTCATTTCTTTTGAATTGGTTTAGTTCTTCTTGTATTATAATCATCCAAATTTCATCTTCTAAGGCTTCCTCAATAGACTTTGGTTCTAACTGGGATGGGAAGGTAGAGAATTCAGCTAGGTTTCCTATATTTCTTCCAGTTCTAAGTCATATGTCAAGGTATCCTATGACAGTTTATAAAGGATGGTTCTTTAAGGTTATAGACTATCTAGTTAAGACACTTTCAGGTTCTTCAGTTTCATGTTCTTTTGAACTGGACTAAATTTTATTAAAATCATTTTCAAAATCAGTTTTAGGGGTTTCAAGTCTCATTTTTTCAAATGAGTTAGTAACTTCATCTATTTGATCTTTCTCTTTAATAAAATGGTCAGTTTCATCAAACTTCACATGAATTTATTCTTAAATAATCCTTGAATTTTTATTAAACACTCTATAAGCTTTAGAGGTATCATAATATCCTAAAAATATTCCTTCATCGGCTTTTAGATCAAACTTACCAAGGTTGTCCTTAGTATTCAAGATATATACCTTACATCCAAATACTTTAAAGTAATTTACTTTAGGTTTTTTGTTATTCCAAATTTCATAGAGTGTCTTTTTAAAAATAGGTCTTCTTAAAACTCTATTCATGATATAGCAGGTTGTACTTATAACTTCTTCCCAAAAATAGGTAGGAAGACTGTATTCATTCAGCATAGTCATTTTCATTTCTTGAATAGTTCTATTTATTCTTTCTACAATTCCATTTTGTTGAGGTGTTCTTTGTATAGATAAGGTATGTTTAATACCTATATTTGGAAAAAAACAATTAAATTCTTGATTCTCAAATTCTCCACCATGATCACTTCTCAATGAAATTATTTTAAAACCTTTTTCATTTTGAACAATTTTTCAAAAACTTTCAAAAAAATTGAATACTTAACTTTTGAGTTTTAGAAATATACTCATGTAAATCGAGAATAATCATCAACTAAAACATAAACATATAATTTATCAGAAAAACTTTATACTCTATATTGTCTAAAAAAATCCATGTGGATAAGTTCTAAAGGTTTAGATGTAGCAATTTTATTAATAGATTTGAAAGAAGATTTGTGTTGTTTTCCAATTTGGCATGCATCACATAATCTATAATATTCAAACTTAAGAGTAGGAAAATTGGAAACTAAATGTTTCTTAGATAATTTATGTAAAGCGTATATATTGCAATGTCCAAGTCTTCTATGCCAGATCCATGACTCATTTGTCTTAGCAGTTAAACAATTCACTTTCTTATTATGCAAGGAATTTAAATCCAAAGTATAAACATTTTTTATTTTTGGTGATTTAAATTTAAATAATTTATCTTTGAACACAATGCATGAATTGTTAGAAAAATCAACATAGAAACCATAATCACAGAGTTGATAGATACTTATCAGGTTTCTCTTTAACCCTTGCGCATACAATACTTTATTTATTGAGATAGTCTTTGGATCTCCAATCGTTCTTACTCCAATGATATTTCCTTTTTCATTGTCACCAAAAGTGACTAGTACTCCATTCATTTGAGTCAATGTGTGGAAATTTGATGAGTCTCCACTCATGTGTCTGGAACTTCAGCTATCCATATACCATATTGCCTTTTTGTTCCTATGGCCTTTTCCTCTTCTTCTTCTTTAACCATAAGCACATATTGGCTTTGATATTTTGTAGTTCATTCTCTAAATCAGATTTTGAGGAGATATTGGAGTCTTCAGATACACTCCATGTGGATTTCATGGATATTTTTCCTTTATACTCGTAATCATCATTCTTCTTATATTTATTTTCTAGCCTTTTTCTTTCATCTTTCAGTTGAGAGAAATCGGGTCTGATGTGCCCCAGCTTTTTTCATTCATAGCATCAAAATTCGCAGGGTTCTTTCTCATCCTTCTTAAAGGATTTTATAAAGCCTCTTTTATTTTTATAGAATTTTCTAAACTTTATAGCTAGTTGAGCTAGTTCCATTTTAGAATCTGAGAAGTCTGAGATTTTTTCTATTTTGACTTCTTATTTTGTTTTTTGGTTATGCTTCTGAGATGTCACTTTGAGAGCGTCATTTTCCCTTTTTACTATAATATTGTGATCTTCAGCTTCATCTTGCATTTTTTCTTTATACATTATCAATGTTCTGATCAGTTTATTCCTAGTTAAATTCTTGACAGGTGATAATTGTTGGATAGCCACAAATATGTCATTCCATTTAGAGGGTAGTACTCTGAGTACATTCAGTGCTTGATCAGATTGATTAATAGGATCTCCCAAGGCAATAATGTTGTTTAAAATCTCAATTAACCTTCCATTCATATATGTAATGCTTTCACTATCAAATATTCTAAAAGTGTCAAACTTTAGCTTAGTAGTAGAATATCTCATTTGTCTAATATTGTCTGTTCTTTTATAAGAAACTGCAATTGTTTTCCACATCTCATAGGCAGCAGGACACTATGATACATGATTAAACTCATTAGGGCCATTTCCTTAGATAATAGAATTAATTTCTTTTGAATTGATGTCATATTTAGCTTCTGTTTCGGTAGTCCAAGTCTCTGATTTTTTGGGAATCACATAAGGAGTAATGATCTTTGAATAGACTTTGAATCCAAGATTCTTTGGATAGATAATAATTTGAGATTTCCACCATCCATAATTTTCACCATTAAAGTATGGAGCATGAACCATAAACATTTCTTCTCTTGGATCAGTCATTATCATCTGATTTGTATAGACCCTATTGTTTTCATCTTGTTATAACTTTATCATAAAATCTCTCTTCTAATACCAATTGTTAGGTCAGAATAATACAAATCAACATAAGAGGGGGTGAATTGTGTCTTTTCAAAAAATGCAGTAGATTATAGTTTGTAAATATCTTATCGATTTATATAGATATGCAACGTTCATTTATGTAACAAATATGAGCAGCGAATAGACAGAAAGAATGAACGCATCAATTTTATAGTGCTTTAGGCCACAAATATCCCCTAGTCCACTCTACCAATGTTCTCTCTGTGAGCTTGGTGAATTTTACTAGAAAGGTCCTCTTATCACTAGACCTTTAAATCCACAACTATGTGTAGGAAGTTGACACCTTTACAATCAAGGATAAACAGAGCCTTCTGGTTCTTTAATAGGGAACTGACTATCCACATATTATAACAAGAATCTGATACTTAAATCACAACTAATTGCGATCAGTTGATACTCCAATAAATCAAAAGAGATTTGATTTGTTGATGGTTCAGGTTGAACTTCACAATTGTAGTAGAAACAATGGGCAGTAAATGGATCTTATTCTTCAGAAATGAAATTCTTCCAGAAAGAATAGTTCTGAAGTTATCCCAGTTGTAAATGATATTCAATATGAATATCAACTAACAGTAGGAGTAATCTTATAACAGCATGAGGTTAAAATACATATATCTCCAAAGTGTATCCTCTTATGCAAATAACAAAGTCAATTGTTTGTTGCGGTAGATTTGTAAAAGATATTCACAAGTATACAATAATATATATGAATGTTGTATATCTGTATATTGAAAAGATACACAGGTAAAAATATATAGTGTATACTACTTGATACAGTATTCCAGATCCAAGAAAATCACCTGATAGATCGTGGATATTCAAATTCAAAAATAATCCAAGGGATTCGTAACTTTACTTAAGAATATGAGTGATTTTATATGTTTAATAAGGTTCTTTGAATCAATCATAACATACTTTAAATTTTTCATAAACAATCCTTTAATGAGCCTGAAATTCTATCAAGACCATTGTAGAAAACTCTGATAAAATTGTAGATTTAAATCTCTGGCGTTGAATAGTCAAACATAGGATTTATTCACAAAATGAAAAAATATAAAATATAGGGTTCAACTATGTAGCGTTCATTCTCCAAACGTAAGGTTGACAATGTAAGGTTGATCATAAACATAAGGTTTACAAACCATACGTTTGTCTCTCGAATGTAGGGTTCCTTACTTACGTAGGGTTCTTTAACCATACTTTCTTCTCTCAACAAACATAAGGTTTCATCCAAATGTAAGGTTCTTTAACCATAATTTTCTGATAATGTAGGGTTGATGATCCATACACACAGTTCTGAATGTAGGGTTCATTCCTTATGCATTGTTTTCAAGCGTAGGGTTCATTCCTTGTGATACATTTATCAATATAGGGTATGAACAGTGTTTCTAGAATACACTAAAACACATTTTGAATACTTTAATGAATATTCCTTGAAAATTAAAAGCTTGAATATAATTCCAAAATAAATATTTCAATGAATATTAATTTCCTTAAATACACTTAAAGTAATATCATTAGTAAAAAAATAATGATATTTGTGAGTATCAAAATCAATATGATTTATAGAGTATTTTTTAAACAATACATGCCAATTATTACTCATTGTAAAAGGATTTGGCATGTAGTGCGTGTCAAAAACATGTGAAGGCTATTTATGATGGGTGTTTACACTCATCACAAATGTAGGATTTTGACACAATAGAAGTGTGGCAGTTGGGAGGTCCCAACTTTGCTTTTTCCGTAATCGATGACCAATTCGGGATCAATACGACGATGAACGCGAGTATCCATGGATTAAAATCAAAGATTTAGACAAAGAGAAGAAAAGAACTATATCCAAGAAAGAAGATCTTGCACATCATGTTTATAATTAATTTATTAATTTCTGGAGAAATTAAATACCTAGGTCTTTGTTACTTTCTTCACTGATGATTATTGATCATCTAGAATGACCCTACCGGATTGTCTTTGTTGCGATCATGAGGATCCAAAGTATAATACCTCTAGAGGTGATCCACACGTGCTCCAATGGTCTCCGAATAAAGCCAATAATTCTATAGGTACTAGCGCGGTGAAGCAAATGTCTTACGTCGATCGTTATTGATCACTCGTTCGTTGGTCTGGAAGAACTTCTCTCATTCTTGAGAGGGAGAGATGAGAGTAGTTAAGAGAGAAAATGTTTGGCTCAACAATTCTCAATGAAACGGGGTTTGGCATAATAGGCGTACCTGCCTATTAATCAAAATGGGGTTTTAGTTACAATATTTAATTGTGAAACAACAATTAAATGCAATTATAACTATTAGAGAAAATTCATGCCACGTAATAACAATAACAGCACCATTATTTTTGGTGTGCCAACTTGTGAAAAATAGAACCATAAATGAAATCTCATTCCACATAATGATAACATTATTATTATCATTTCTTGTGTCGACTGGATAAACATTATTTACCGACTTGTAAATAATTAAGTTATCAACGGACATGGTCTTGGTCTGTTTGAACTCCTATTCCATTTATTGAACACCCAAATAAAATATTTTATTCTCTTAAATAAATATTTTTATTTACAAACTAGTAAATAAATATTTATTAAATGTTCAATAAAATAAATAAATATATTTTATTCACAATCTGGTGAATGTATATTTATTTAATTTATGAGATCATTTTAACTTGAATAAAATTATTCATCGGTCTTGAGAATAATATTTATTCCATTAATTAAATTCAAATAGAATTTAATTGAGACCACTATAAACACTTAGTGTGTGTCCCTTTAGGATTCTTCTCATTGGCATTAGAAAAAATTGCCTAAAGTCCAAGATTGCTATCTAGCAATGGGTCAAGGTACCCAAGAGAAAGAACTTAAAGTCACAATGACGACATCCACATATGAACGCTCACTGTGTAATATAATCCTTTTATCACAATATCTCATCAAGTAGGTTTCATGATAGTGTCACCAAGATATATGCTTGATACGACATTCTTTGACTACCTAAAATAAACTCATCGTTACACCATGGCCATGGAATTTAGGGCGACAGTTCTATTTCAATCAAAGGTATGAGATATAAACTTCCATAAAATAGTAGAAATACAGGCTTTAACGTCAAATTAATAATGTCGGTTTTTTATAAACCAATGCTGATGGTTTGATTGGTAAATTTTTTGTGTCGATTTTTCATAAAACAGATTCCAAAAACTAAAATTCGATGATTTTTGGCATCGATTTATTCTAAAACTGATGCCAAAAATTAAAAAAATAGGTTTTTCACATTGGTTTTCATGAAAAATGACGCCATAGTTTTAATTTTCGACATCAGTTTTTTTGAAAACCGACACCGAAAATAAAAATATAGAATACTTTCCATGTCGGTTTTTACCAAAACTGACGCAGAAAGTAAAAAAATATTATCAGCGTCAGTTTTAAGAAAAAACGACGCAAAAAGTTTTTTAAAAAAATTTCGGTGTCGGTTTTATTAAATACTGACACCGAAAGTCATTTAAAAAATGACAGGATCGGCAAACCCTCATCTTCTTCGTTCTTCAAAACAGAAACCCGTGGTAGATCCTCTCTTCTTGTGACAACTTCGAAGCTTTATTTGTGATCTATAACTGCCATTGTTGATGATTTTCTTCTATTTTCATGGTATGCGGTCTGCTCTCTTCATTATATTCTCTTCTTTATTCTTATATGGATTATTTGTTCTTATAAATTCTATTTTGAGCGACTTTAAACTATGGTTTGATTTTAGGTTATTTTTTATTTTTATTTTTCATTGTTACAATCAATTTTTGTCTAGATATTACAGTACTTAATTTCCCAAAGCTTTGTAGGGATCAAAGTTCGGATTGGGGATCTATTTTTGGGTTGAATTCTGAATTTTGTAAGTGTTTTTTTAATTTTGAAGATAAATCATTGATCATTTAATTTTAATTTTAATTTGATTCAAATATTAGTTTATATTTTATTTAAAATGTGTTTTAACATAGTTAATAGTCATCCCTAAGAGTGATTAGTCAATGTTCTTGATATGAATTAGTTATGTTATGTCACCTCTTATGCCTTGCTTGACTTGAAAATAATTATGCCTTGATTAGGTTATGTCACAATAAAAAATCATTTATCCATGTTTTTATTTTACTTTAATTTCATTTAGAAACATGGATATTGTATTTTCCCACATTTTACAAAAACATGTTTAAATGAGGTGTTGATAAATTAACCATGTTCTTATTCACACTTACCCACACATTTATGAAATATTGGTAGTGTCGAATTTATTTAATAAAATTAATTTAATTTAGATCATTTAATTTCCAAAAATAATCCCCCATTCGAACAAAAATGTAAACAAGCGTGATGTGTGTACCTTTACTAGGTCTCTACCCTGAAAGCAGCACCATTTCACTTGGTCATTTGGTTAACTCAGCTTCCTTTCATCGAATCATGAAGGGACCTAAAATCCTATATCCTAACTGGTATCCCTAGCCTATATCATGCACCGGGATCAACTAGTATCATTTCTCTACCAACCCATGAAATCCTTACAAGTATCTAAATCCAGCCGCTTCCATAACTCTTAACCAAAATATCTGATGCCACTTTGTCACAACTCTCCCCCACTAGGAACCCCTCCTGGGTCTATAGTTAATATGAGGGTAACCCCCAAAACCCACATCCACAACCAATTATTATTCCTCAAATGATTCTATTGTTCTCTCACCCAAATGTGTTGTAAGATATATCAATTTAGTTATGTATTTAATTTCATCTGTCATAATTTTGGTAGTATTGGGATTGATTTCACTTATAATATGAACATTTAATGTAATTATTATTTCATATTATTAATAATAACTAAATTTTTTTCCTTTAAATTAATGCAATCTTCAATACTTTTGACACATGCAACATCGAAATAATGCAACAACTATGTAACTATATATATATATAATGTTTATTATTTGTAAATGTGTTTCATATCTGATGTTTTATATCTGATTATCAATAGTTTTTATTAAATGTGTTTTTGTTTAAAATTTATCTATAACTATATATATATATATATATAAATGTTTACATGTTTTAATATATTCTCCAATTATTTTGTGATATCAGATATGGAATGGATCGTAATTAGATGCATTTACAAAGAACCACTAGTGAATATGAAAAAGGAGTTTATGAATTATTGGAATTTGCTAAACGACATCTTTAAAACATTGATTTGATTTTCTATCCATGTGTGAAGTGTTTAAATATGAGAAAGTTAAACTCTAGAGAAATCAAGGACTGTCTCGTTTGTTATGGTTTTAGCCTTAATTATACAAGTTGGATTTGGCATGGTGAAAGAACTGAAAATTCAACATCCAATGTTGATGACATTGTTCATAATGAGGAATAGGATCATATTGAATAATTAATTCATGATTTAGGTGTTGAAACCATAGAAAAAATAGAAATTGTTGAACGATTGTATGGAGATTCTGAGAAACCATTATTCCTAGGTTGCAGTAAATATATAGTGTTATCAGTAGTTTTGAGATTAGTTAACTTAAAAGAAAAAAATGGGTGGAGTGATAAAAGTTTCTCCGGCTTACTTGAGCTTTTAAAAGAGTTAATTCCAGAAGGAAATGGGCTTCCAGATTCCAATTATGAGGTGAAGAAAATATTATGCCCAATGGGATTAGGGTATAAAAAGATACATGCTTTCCCAAATGATTATGTACTGTATAGGAAAGAAAATGAATATTTATCAAGTTTTCCTACATGTGGGACATCACACTATAAGATATATGGGAAATTCAACTCGGATTCATTCTCAGGTGATGTCATCTAACTTCATGAAAAATCAATTTTGTACTTTCCAATGATATCATCCAATATTTTTTTCATATAATTATGATATTTCAATTGTGATTCATTTTTAGGTACCAGAATCAAAACTCCTACTAAAGCAATTTGGTACCTTCCAATAATTTCTCATTTGAAGTGTCTATTTCCAAATTCAATTGATGCAAAAAGGTTAATATGGAATTCAGATGAGCACATCTCTGATGGTAACTTATGTCACCCTGTAGATTCACCACAGTGGAAGAGTTTTGATTAAAAAAATCATGATTTTGGAAGGTAAGTTATAAATCTCAGAATGGGATTGTGTACTGATGGAATGAATCTATATTGGACCCTCAGTTGCCAACATAGTCCATAGCCTGTTTTGCTGGTAGTTTATAACTTGTCCCCACATATATGTATGAAGAAAAAATATGTTATGATGCGCTTGTTGATTTCTGGACCAAAACAACTGGGAAATGATATTGATATGTATCTTTCACCATTGATTGATGATTTTAAACTAATATGGGTGGTAGGTGTTAAAGTTTTCAATGCATACAAGAAAGAGTATTTTCTTTTATGCGCTATGATAATGTTCACTATAAATGACTTTCCTGTATATGGAAACTTATATGGATATAGTGTTAAGGGACATAAATCATGTCCAATTTGTGAAGAACAGACTTCATGTTATCAATTGCAGAATGGAAGAAAGACAGTGTATATAGGACATCGAAGATTTTTGAGAATCGATCATCCTTATCATAGATTGAAAAAAGCATTTAACAGATTACAAAAATACAACCTTCCCCCTCAACCATTGTCTGCTGAAGAATATTATGACAGGGTGAAAGATATTGAATCGATATTTAGAAAGAAAAAAAGTTCTGGTCTTCAAAGAAATATCTAGAAGAAGTAGTCTATTTTTTTCAAACTACCTTACTGGATATTTTTAGAGATAAAACATAACATCAATGTTATGCATGTTGAGAAAAACATATATAACAGTTTGATTGGAACTTTGTTAGACATAAAAGGAAAGACAAAAGATTGATTGAATTCTAGATTGGACTTGATATTAATGAGAATATGTTTGGGGTTAGCTCCCAATGTAAAAGGAAACAGAACATATTTACCTCCGGCTTGTCACGCATTAATCAAGATTGAAGAGATTAATTTTTGTCAGTGTATTCATGGTATTAAAGTACCCAATGGTTTTTCTTCAAATTTGAATAATTTGGTGTCATTTAAGGATTTTAAATTAATAGGTATGAAATCTCATGATTTATATGTACTGATGCAACAACTTCTACCAGTAGCAGTGTGTGGTATATTGCCGACAGCTGTCAGAAAGACTATCATCAGGTTGTGTAATTTTTTCAAATCCATTTGTAGCAAAGTCGTTGATCCAAATTTGTTAGATGTGTTGGAAAATAAAGAAACTCTTATTATTTGTCAATTATAAATGTATTTCCCACCCACATTTTTTGATATAATGGTTCATATGTTGATTAATTTGGTGTGTGAGATAAGAATATGTGGGCCTATTTATTTAAGATGGATGTATCCTTTTAAAAGATATATGAAAATTTTGAAGGGATATGTTAAAAATCCTTATCGACTGGAGGCCTCTATTGTTTAGAAATATGTATCAGAAGAGGTGATTGAGATCTGTACTGATTATTTGTATGAGGTGGAGCATATTGGTCTTCGTATATTTTGACATATGACAGTTGATAGTGAAGGTAGAGGGGTTCAAGGATTAAAGGTAAAGTTCATTCCACGTGATGAAATGATGCAGGCACATTTATACATTTTGAACAACACATATGAGGTTCAATCATATATATCCTCACATATTGTTGAATTAAAGTTATGATATCAGAAAAGAAATGAAAATTGGTTGATGATTGAGAATAAGAAGACATTTGTTTCATGGTTTAAAGAGAAATTCACCCCAAATATATCTGCATTAGAAACATTGAAGTGGTTAGCAGGGGGGTCATCTCTTAATGTGATCACATGGTCTGGTTTTAATATCAATGGCTACACGTTTTACACAAAAAACCTGGATGATAGGAGTACTATTCAGAATAGTGGTGTGATGGTTTTTGATGAAGTGGTGCATTTTTTAGTGCCAAATATAAAAACCCAATTTCTACATCAATGCCATATTTTGGAGTTCTAGAATACATATGAGAAATTGATTATATTAAATTTTGAGTTACAATTTTTAAGTGTAATTGGGTTGATAGTAATAGTGGTGTGAAACATGATGAATATAGTTTTAAACTGGTTGATTTGAAAAGATTTAATTACAATGAGGAACCATTTATCACGGAGACACGTGAAAAGAAATTATTTTATGTCAGTGATCCATCAAATGATCAGTGGTCAGTTGTTTTGAAAGGAAAAATATACCATTTGGGTGATGAGGATGATGCTGATGATGTTAGTGATTTACATAATCCATATTAATGTATTACACAATTTTACGGATGATTACAGTGAGTATAAGACAGACATAGTGCATGCAGTACGTAATGATAATGATGAAGGCATGTGGGAAAACACTAAATTAGTCTCCTAATTTTTCTGGTAAATATTTATATATTTTTTTTTGAAACTTACAAATGCATGCCTCTTTTTATACAAACATATTGTTTGTATTCCTTGTTTCTAAATATTTTGTTTTCTAATGACATGCAGGTACATAAAATTTCATTACACTTTCTAGTAGCAATGTCGGATACAGATACAGAGAAGTAGTTACCAAGGTATATCTATTTTTACATATTATTAAATATTCAGTAATATACATATTTAATGAAATAAAACTTTTAATTTACATTTTTTTTGTAGGACTACTGATGCGTCCTCGACGGAGGATACTTCTCCTGTTGCTACTTCAAAATCAAGTTCTCAAGTTAGTAAATGTGGTATTACACATTTACCAAAACTATCACTTGCTTGTGATGATGACAAAGTACACATCCGTTTTGATGATGATAATAATGCAATTGGCCCAAATGCGGTTTATTTTGTCAGTTATATAGCGATGCAGAGCCGATGCAGGATTAGTATTTTATATCCTAATTGGAAGTCAGTGGACAGGATGGTGAAACAACAGCTTTAGGAGGCTGTGATAGTAAAATATCTTAATTGGATTATTTTATCTCATTTTTTTAATATTATATATTTTAAATTACATATTTAATTTATTCAATTATAGATGGCATTCAATTTTGAGGAAACTAAAGAAATTAAGAAAAGACATCTCTCTTTAACGGCGGTTCTATGGAGAGATTTTAAAACAAAGCTGAAAAAAAAATATGTTTTTGGAAAGAGAAGGTTTGAAAACTCATGCCTCGAGTATCCATTTATAGATGAAGATACATAGAAGCGATTTGTTGATATTCATAATGAATAAAAATTTCAGGTGTGATGATTTTTTTATATTGTAAAATTTATTATATATTTTTCTTATTACTTAGTAGTTTATTTTTATATAATGGGAATCTAGGAGATCTCGTCAGGAGATCCAGTTGAGAAATGTATACCCTCATACTTTATCATGTGAAGGGTACTTGTATTTGGATCAGAAAATGATTGAAGAAAATTTTAAAGCATTAAGAGCTCGATCTAGTAGTGGTTCAGAAGAGGTCCAATTTGGTCCTCCATCTCCTCCCACTCTCCATGAAAAAATGGAAATGAGCAAGAAGAAGAAAAAATGAACAGTGTCTTATGGAGGAAGCTAAGAAAGTAGCTGATAAAATTGTAAGTAAATATTATTTATTTGTTATCAATTTTTCTATTTTTTAAATTATAAACACTAATATAACATTTTTATTTTTCATTTCAGGATGAACTTCAAGAGAAGAAGACACAAGTCTATTTTATCCCTGAGGGTAGGATGGACATCCTAGCCACTACTTTGGGAAAGGCAGAACACCTCAGCTGTGTTAGAGGATATCAGGTGAGTGTTAGTATTCGGAAGGTTTTTGGTAAGAGTAAGCAATCAAGAGACCCAGAAATAGAATCCTTAAAAGTAGAGATGAAAGATATGAAATAGTCTATGGGTGATCAAATTCAAGAAACAGTGCAGAAGGCTTTATTAGAACACATGGAAAGACAGTCACAGTCTGTGCAGCCTTCCCAGGTATATTATTTATTTTTCATCAATTTTTCTATTTTATAAATTATAAATAGTAATATAATTTTTTTTATTTTTCAGCCTTCACAGCTTTCTCACCCGGACTACCCTGCCCCATATTCCTACCCCACCCTATATGAGCAGCCTTCCGAGGTATATTGTTTATTTGTTATCAGTTTTTATATTTTATAAATTATAATTACTAATATAACATTTTTATTTTTCAGCCTTCCCAGCCTGCTCACCCGGACTACCCTGCCCCATCTGTCTACCCTGCCCCATATGAGTAGCCTTCCCATGTATATTATTTATTTGTTATCAGTTTTTATATTTTATAAATTATAATCACTAATATAACTTTTTCATTTTTTAGCCTTCCCAGTCTACGCACCCAGACTACCCTACCCCATATGCCTACCCTGCCCCATATGAGAAGCCTTCCCAAGTATATTATTTATTTGTTATCAATTTTTATATTTTATAAATTATTAACACTATTATAACTTTTTCATTTTTCAGCCTTCCCAGCCTTTTCACCCGGACTACCCTGCCCCATCCGCTTACTTTGATTCTCCACCACCTCGCTCGGATCAAAACGTATATTGTGAGTTGTTTGCTGGAGATCCTCACATTCATATTGTTGTGTTAGGACTCATGCATTTTTTAGGGGATTTTGTACATCACCATCCTATGCAGATGGGTAAAGCTAGAGTATCAGTACTCGATATTGTAGATATTAATGTTCTACTACCATTTCCTACCGTGGAGATCACCAGAGTTGGGGATTGTGTGGGTCATTTTTTACTTTGGTCAACTGTTTTGCTTCGTAATATTTCATATGAGGTATGTGTTTTTAAAATATTAATTACAAATGATTCAAAATTAATTATAATGTTTTCTGACATTTAACTTATATAGGATTATCTGAAAGAAAAAGAAATTGCACAAATGAAACAAAATGTTCAGGAACAATCAACTATAGATACTTCAGATATTTCTCATGGGATACAAATATTATCTCAGGAATCTTCATCATTGAATTATATCTACGAGTTTTAGATGATGAATAATATATGCGGAAGAGATTATCCATTGATATTACTCAAAGAAGATATCATGAATCTAGTAGATTTTGAAGAGCTCGACCTAAATGTGGTGCAGTTGTTTACCATGTAAGTAAATTGACATTTGAATTTGTATTTCTTTAATAAAAGATGATTTTAATTTGACTAACTATATACTCTTTTTAAATTAGGTATATACACACGCTTCTACAAAATAAATGTATAGACATTTACAGTTTTATAGATCCAGAATTCATTTCCATAGAAGTGCAACATGTGAAGAATCCTCGAAGAGTTGCATATATGTGTGAGATATTATCACATACGAAGATTCAGTGCCGGTTTATGCCATTTCTTGATAAGTAAGAACAGAAATTATGAACTAATGGTCATTATAATGTCATTAATTGTGAACTTTTTGTATTATAGGGGACATTGGATGTTGGGCGTATTCTGCCCAAGTGAATGCACTGTATATTGGTTTTTCTCTTTATTAGGGAATGTTCGTAAAAAAACCACCTTATTAGAAAGTTATGTTTTTTGTTGTTTTTTATAAGCTTATTATGTTTTATTCTCATTGTTTATATATGTATTATTAGTTCATATATATGAAAATGCAGTTCATGGAAAAAAATTAACAAGGAATACAAATCGATAAAGTCACTGAATAATATCAAATATGTGGAAGTACAGGTAATTAGTTTTTATATTAGAATTTGTTCTAAGTTTTTGTTATATATTAATT
The DNA here is from genome assembly GCA_963277665.1 of Viscum album. NCBI lineage: Eukaryota > Viridiplantae > Streptophyta > Magnoliopsida > Santalales > Viscaceae > Viscum > Viscum album. The sequence goes on from OY728165.1 coordinate 1,042,793,673, forward strand.
TTTATTAACATTTTTAATGTTTTGTAACTATAGTGTCATCGTCAAAAAGGAAATGTTGAATGTGGTTATTATATTCTACGATTCATATATGAGGTAATCACAACTGGGGAAACTACTGAATTAGATAAGGTTAGTTGTATTAATTTTTTTATTTTCTGCCATATTATTCTATTTTTTATCTCATATCATTCAATTTTGTTGTAGGCGTTCAATGATTCACAGTCTTATTCCCAATCTGATATGACTCATATTCAATCTATTTTTGCAAACTATTTGTTAATTATGATTAGGATTTGAGGTATGTATATTCTAATATTTATAAATAATATTACATATGGGTTCAAAAAACTAACTCTTTTGATATATTAGGTGTTTGAAACTACTAATAATAAAATGAATGCTTCAACAATAACCAATAATGATAATGCCATAAATTTCAGGTATGTATATTTTAATTCTACTTTATTTTGAAAGTTTAATATTTTGAATTTTCTAAAAAAATGTAACTTTCAACATGGGTTTTTTTGTTTATGCTTGGTATATAAAAGAATAAATAATCAATCAACCATGTGATGAGAGGCTATGTACTATGCAAGTTGAGATGAACCAATGTCGTACCTGCTACAAATCCATGCCAAAAGGATAAAAAAGACATTAGAAGTGACCAAGAACAATCCAAAAGCGCATTAAACATATTACATGGTATCCTTAAGGCATCGAGTATTGAGTCAGACCACAATAATGAAGAGTGAGCATGTACTTGATATCTACATGACATAAATTTCTTGCATGGTACTTGGTATCCATAATGAATTGAATTTTAGGTCTAGCCACAGGCCTATCATAGGTACATTGTATTCATTGTCTCGTGTCAGGTCAACCACACTGGTATAATCATATCATGACGGTCCACTTATTCCAACTACCAAATAATGCTTCCTTAGGTGTGGTAATACATTCAACAAGAAATATAATTAAAGGAAGCAGAATACATGTCATCATGAGATATATTGATGCATTGATCTTTAACTAGAATTCATTGAGTTCTCTCAAGTGACTCTACAATGTCTTTGTTTAATTTTTTATAAGATTTATTGATCTTTAGATTTTTTAGTGACTCAAATAAATTGAATGATAAATACTGTTTGATTGTTGTATTTTCTATTTTTTTACAGGGGTTTCAACTTTATTAGAAATGTGGTTTTTGAGATTTTTCTATAAAAAAATTAACTTACGGCGTCGGTTATTTCAAAAACTCACACCGATATTTTTTTAAAAAAAGGCTTTTCGGCATCGGTTTTTCTTAAAACTGACATCGAAAACTGGTTTAAGGAATCGGTTTTATCCCAAACCAATGTCATAAACCCAATATTATTTGATTTTCGGCATTGGTTATTCTTAAAATTTATGCCAAAAATCAGTTATCGACATCTGTTTATTAAATAAATCGACGCCAAAACCCTGAACGAAATGATTTTCAACGTCCATTTTCTAAAAACCGATGCCGAAAATACTATTTTTTACATTGCCTTTATAAACGTCAGTTAAAAACTAATGTTAAAAATTAAAAAAACAACAACGTTAAAATGTGTTTTTACACTAGTGATAAATGGAAGGAACAAATCTTTTCTTGACTTATCCATTAATAACATGTCATTCATGACACACCCAACACACCCTACTTCCTGCCAACATATGTTGTGATGGTTTTTGTCAGTAAATCAAAGTGTGTGAGTCTTGACGTGTATTAATGATAATATTAAAGTTTGAGGACCATTACACATACTCGCATATAGGAATATATGATGACACCGAAACATGCAGAATTCCTACTAGTGGGTTTGTTCTCATAATCTCTTGTCTTTGTGATTATTAAGTGTGAACTTCATGAGAAGAAGTATCATCCACTTATGAGTACTCACACCTGACAGTCTGTATACTATGTGTCATTTCATAGTATGTCATCCAACCGCAGAACTATATTTAAGAATATTTTCATAGCACTTCAAGGCTCTCATCATAGCGAGGAACTGTTATGACCTTATTAATGTGATAAATACTCTAGGAAATTATTAAATTATATTCATGCGGAACAATAAACAATATGTAATAATATTTTTAATATTTAAATACATTAAATATTCATGTTAGGTCCACAAGGTCAAATAACCTGAGAGGGGGGTGAATCGGGGTATAATAGATTAAAACTTATGCCCCTTCAGATCTTGTTTTGTTGTTAAAAAAACTCAATTCTCTCTTTCTCCCGTAGAAATATATGAACATATATGAAATCATGCACATGACATAATGATTTTTACTTGTTTCACCCTCACTGGGCTACGTCCAAGGAGCATACAATGGCGATGTGTCGATGTACCAAATTCACTAAGGCTCACTTCCAATAATGAGTACAATGTTTGGGATATGTCTTTTATGCCCAGGCTCACTACATTTATAAGGTTTAGGGTTTTCTCACTACATTCCCAAGGGTCACTCTCTTTGCCTCTTTCTTTGGCTCACTAATGGTGGAAAGGGTCAATGTCTTCCTCTTCCTTCACTCACTACTCTTGGAAAGGAATCCACTCACAGTTTATAGACTTGTAGGTCGAACACAGTTTTTGGACATGTAGGTCCCTTCATTTCCATGAATATTGCATCCTCAACTGTAGGTAGATGCTCTGTTGAAGTCCCTTTTTCATCTGCAGATGAAATCCACCTTTCTGTGTACTATTAGGTAACATAAATGACTTTCGCAAACTGACTAAATCTTACTTTAGTGTTTTGTGAACCACCCGCTCCTCTCACGTACTGTGTACCTGGTATGGTATGTGGAACACCTCCTCCGCATATCGTTGCCACTTCCATGAACCACTCTGCATCTACGGACTCCTCTTTCTTCGTTGTCGAGTACTGACTCCACGAACCTCTTTTGTGAACCACCCTATGTCTGTGAACTGTTCTTTGTTCACAGACTGCCTTTGCTTCCACGTATCGGAGCTCCCCCTCCGCGTACTGCATTCTTCTTCTATAGACTGTTCTTTCTTTGCAAACTACAACGTCCTGCAAAAACACTTTCGCGAATTTTTCTGTGAACTTCTTCATCCTTTGCGGGATCACTTCCCGCAAACCATTTTCAGACTTCACTGAATTCCCAGAACAAAGAGATGTTCTCTAATGATATTCACTCTCGCTTCTAATCGGTGGGATTAGCTCTCCTTATATAGGCAAAGATATCTGCTTAATCCATTAAATCGAGATTTACCAAATCTTTGAATCAGCACCGCCTTCACCGTGTACTGCTTCTGCCACTACGAATAGGATGCCTTCCGAAAACCATTTTTCATATGTGGTCCCTGTACTGCCTTTGCTCCTACGCGGTGCCATTCTCTTTCGTCATCTCGTGAACCATCATGCCTCCTACATACCACACGCCCTTTGCCACAAACCGTTATCGTGAACCATTTCTGCCACTCTGTGTACCATTCCCATTGCTTAGTATGCAGCCACGAACTGTTCCCAGACATGGTATGCAAACCATGTTTCGAGGTACGCAGTTCTTTTATTTTGCCGATTTTTTCCCAGTTCTTCGTACCATTTACTCCTATGATGAAAACCTTCCTTTACCAAACACAAACTTCCGGTTTTGAGGCCCAAAAATTTGGAAAACATTGGGAAATTGTGTCACCTTAAAAACCTATCTTTGGAAAACACCAACCACACTCATTCACGGTTATCTAGTCCTGCCAACAAACACAATCACACCCAAAACATACCGAGAGGACACCTTGAGGGATTTTTGCCCAACAATTCATGTAATAAAAGTACAAAAAATTGGTTGTAGGACATGTAACATACATAACCTATTTTAAAGTTATTTTTAATTTAATTTCCATTATTGCTTTGTTTTGGGGGTTTCTCAGGCATTTTTGGAGAAATGGGTGAGTTTTCATGATTTGGGCCATACCATGAGACCAATTCCAGATTTAAAAATTAAGTTTGTTTCCTTTATAAATACTTAATTTTTCAACATTTTTTATCCATTATAATTCCTGCTTGGCCTCCCCTAACCTAATAACACCGCTACATTAATTTGTACCATTTAGAAATCCTTAATCTTGGTGTATTTCAGTTTTTATTTAAGGGATTGGGCCTGCCTGAAGGCCCATTTCCTGCATTAAAAATATTTTTTAATTATTTAATATCTCCTTCATTTTATATTTTTTTTGGTGATTCCACCTCCCTCGTGAATCCACTATCCCTAGGATCACCCCCATTATCGGTTTTGCATTTTTGGAGCTCATTTGAACCCCGAAGGAGGGAGATTCTTCTCTAAATTTATCAAATCGCCCAGATTTGAAGAGGCAAATTAATTCTTTCATATCTCCTTCAATATTTACTCTTTTTCCACCATTTTAGTCCCCACATGACCTCCTACTCATCATTCGAGCCTCATTATCAGGTTTTGTTGCTTTGAGAATCAACATTTCATTAATTAGGGGTAATTGCTTCAAGATTTTTCAAGGTAAGTGTTCCTCCCTTCCACTTCTTCCATTTACTTAGGGTTTCATCCCTCTTTATTGAGGTTCCAAAGTGTCCATAACCTAGGGTCCATACCTAGGGTTTAACCATGAGTCTTTTTTGTGACAATTTGTGGTCTAGGGCTGGATTTATCATCCTTGTGGTGTCGGGGTGGTGCGGTTTATATTTTGCACCATGTTTTGAGGGATTCGACAATTTCGATAGGTGATTTCGTGGGTAACCATTTAATGATGAGTTGGTTTGCTTGATTAAATAATTTTTAATGTTCCTTATATGTTGTTCATTATGTGAAAACCATTTTTGGTAGCAATAGTAAAACATTTGGTATTAAATTTACATTTTTTTTTAGTGTGTATTTTTCAAATGTATTTCATGTGTTATCTCTTGTGGTAGTTTTGTAAAATGTGGAAGTGATTTATTAGTTGTTTAAATGGGCTGAAAATTTTGGTTGGGTAATGATATAGTGTCATGTGGGCCTAAAAAGGTGGTCTTTGAATGGGTTTTATGTGTGTAACCTTGTTATACTCCTTGAAAGTGTTTTATGGATTTGTGTGTTCTCATGGGTATCTTTCGTGATATTGTTCAAAGTGATTATATAACATTTGAAAGTGGATTATTACATGTTTATTGGGCTGAAAATTTTGTTTTGGTAGGGTTTTGGTGTGTGTTTGGCTTAAAAATAGGTTTTTGAAATGTGTTTTATGTGCAAAGCTTGTGTATACTCCTTATAATTGTTTTATGAAAGTTTTGAATGGTTTATTGAGTTGTGTAAGAGGTGAAACTATATCAGAAAACTGATTTGGTAGGAGTATATTTTTAAAAGGTCCATTTTATTTGTGAAAAGTTTGTTATGTGATATGTATCATCTTGGAAATATTTTATTAAATTGTTTGAAGGAGATATTGAGGTGTGAAAGAGATGTGAATGTGATGTGGACTGTTTTGTGTGAGTGTGATGTGAAAAATTGAATTTTTGATTATTAAAGGAGTGTTATGTGCCATGTGTGTGGGATGTTATATGAGTTTCAATATATTATAATTGTTTTATAAAATTGTTTAATGGTTTTGTGGAAGTGTTGAAGAAATGTGAAATGTGTTGTGGGTTATTTTGGTGTGAGTCGGATTTCAAAATCATTTTGAATGAAAAATGGACTTTTGTGACTTGTGTGGTATAAATATGGGATGTTTGGTGAATTTTGTTGTACCCCTCTCTCTTGGATTTTAATGATCACAATCACTCTTATTTTTTTCTAACTTGTTTTCAAGTGTTTTTGTTGTTAGGAAAAAGGTTGCCAAGGAGTTGGGCCAAGAAGGACTGAAAGTAGACTCTCTGAGTCTACCGGCCAACCGGTGGATTCCCACCGGCCAGCCGGTGGTCTCTGGAAGTAGCAATGGTTTCTGTCCAGATCCACCGGTCAGCCGATGTGAGCTCCCCGGCCAGCCGGTATTGTCACCAGCCAGCCGGTGGCTGACCACCGGCCAACCGGTAGAACCTGGGCAGAGAGCTTGCTCTCTGTCTGGAGCACCGGCCAGCTGGTGGCTTAGGTCCGGCCAGCCGGTGGACCACCGGCCAGCTGGTGAGACACCACCGGCCAGCCGGTGTGCCCAGTCAAACTAGCCGTTGGGCTTTGACCAGACTTGTACTTTTGACTCCCAACGGCTCCGAAGGCCTCTCCAACGGCTCCGAAGACCCCCAACGGCCATTTGGGTGTTCCTCTCCTATAAATAGAGGACTAGGAAGCCCCGGAAAAATATAGTAGCCCACAGGAAAATTTTTCGATCATTTGGCGAACCTCCGGCGCATTCCTTCAAGGATCTCCACCTGCTCCAACTCACTTCCACAACCAAGGAGCACCACCATAGAAGCTTGGGAGCGCTCTTCATCATCACCAATCAATCCATTGGTGCCCAAGACTTCTCCTCTTTATGGTTTTTATTGTTTTATCATTTTGAGCATTATTTTGAGTTTGTGCATACAAACCCTTATTTCTCTCATCCTCCCTTTGTTTGGGTTTTCACACCACCTTCAAGGTGTGAAGAGGTTAGTCAAGCCTTCCCTGTAAAAGACTTGAGTCATAGGTGAGCTAGCCTTCACCTGTAAGAAGGCTAGTGGGTTTCCTGCTACAACCAATAAAAATCAAGCTGTAATAGGTTTCTAGGCTGCCTTAAAGTCTAGTGGGTTTCTTGCTACAACCATTAAAAAGCAAGATGTCGTATAAATCTCTCAACGGTTGAGTTGGGAGCGAAGACGTAGGCTTGGGTTTTAGGCCGAACTCCGTTATCAATTTTGTGTCTTGCCTCTTTCCGTTGCGCTTTAACTTTTTCTTAAATTGTTAAACTTTTTTTAAAAGGCAATTCACCCCCCCCCCCTCTTGCCATCACTCTTCGTCCCAACAATTGGTATCAGAGATAGTGTTTGTGTAATACCTTAACCGGTTTTAAATTCAAGATCCATTGTGATGGCTTCATCTTCTTTCGCCCCTGAAGGTTATTCATTGGGTCATGCTCCTTTTTTTGATGGAACCGACTATACCTATTGGAAAACCCGCATGTCTACTTTTCTTAGAAGTATAGGTTATACTATTTATAGAATTGTCATGCATGGTTACTCTCTCTCTTCTCCCGATGAATCCAAATGGACTCAAGCCGATATTAAAAATTTCGAGCTTGATGGCAAAGCCATGAACGCTCTTCATTGCGGCCTTGATCATAATGAATTCAATCGAGTTTCCACATGCACTTCATCTCATGAAATCTGGAAACTTTTGGAGGTTACCCATGAGGGGACCAACAAAGTTAAGGATACTCGATTGGATATGTACCGTCAAGATTTTGAGTCTTTTACCATGCATCCATCTGAAAATATTACTGATATGTTTACTCGCTTTACTGATGTTTGTAATGGGAGAAAGTCTCTTGGAGATGATGTTTCTGCAGAGATGATGGTCAAGAAGATCCTTTGGATCTTACCAAGTTCATGGGAACCAAAAGTCACGGCAATTCAAGAAGTGAAAAATTTAAAAGAAATGCCGGTCGAAGAGCTCATTGGATCCCTCATGACCTACGAGATCACCATGAGGAGGAAAGCTGAAAAGGAAGGAAAACTCATCGAAACTCCAAAGAACATCGCCTTCAAAGTTCAAAAAGAAGAAAGCTCCTCCTCCTCATCTTCTTCCTCTTCAAGCGACGATTCAGAAATCGAGAACCTTGCCCACAAGATGCACAAATTCATGAAGAAGAACAAAAAGAAGAAATCTCACAAGGCTCGAAAGGAAGAACTCGACAAAAAATCCAAGCCCGAGGTAATATGCTATGGGTGCGGCAAGAAAGGCCATTATAAGCCCGATTGCCCACTCCACAAGACAAGGGCCAAGCAAAAGGAAAAGAAAAAGGCATTCAAGGCCACTTGGAGTGATAGATCCTCATCCTCCTCCTCCTCAAAAGACAACGGTAAAAAATGTCTAATGGTATTTCATGAGGTAACCTCTTCCGACTCCTCTTCCTCTTGTTCTTCCAATTTATTCAATCATTTATCTTACGAGGATCTCCAACATGCGAGAGATCAATTGGAGGAAGGTTTTCACGAACTTTCTTCCAAATTTATTGCTTTAAAAAAGAAATTCAAAATTCTTTCTTCCGAAAAGGATCAACTTCTCAAAGAGAAGGAAGACTTGTCCCTCAAGATCCAAAACCTTCCCGATGTTGATTCTATGGAATCAATAATCAAGGATTTAAGGAAATCCCTAGCTAAGTTCACCGAAGGTGAACATAACCTTTCGAAGCTCCTTGGTTCCCAATGCATATCTAGAACCACCCAAGGGCTTGGCTATTCCAAGCAAGCTTCCTCTTCCCATGCTCCTACTATTTTTGTAAGAGGGAGCTCCCAATATAAAATTTGCAACTATTGCAAAAAGATCGGGCACTTAATTTATGAGTGCGACTGCAAAAATGCCCGGTATGGAAGGCCCAAAACCATTTCCTTTAACGATGAATTTCATAGGAGAAGACCCGCCACAAGACAAGTTTGGATTGAAAAATCCCTTTTAGCGAGTCTCTCCAGACCAAAATTTGTCTCGGTTCTAAAATCCTCTCCCCGGTGATTTGTTGTTTTTATTTAGGGGGAGTTAGGATCGTTTAAGCCTTTTTGCATTTTTCTTTCAAAACTTTCAATTCAAAACTTTCAATTCAAAACTTTCAATTTAAAACTCTCAATTCAAATTTCAAAAATTTCAATTGGTTTAAAATCTCTATCTTGTTTTTCAATTCTTTCCTTCAATCAAATTTTATGCCCCGTCCTATTTTGATAATCACAAAGGGGGGGATTTCCTTGGTTTATTGGGGGAGAAATATTTCTCTCATGCTTTGCTTTACTTTTCAATTTATCCTTTAAAGTTGCCTTTCATTTCAGTCTTTTACATTGCTTGTTTTGGTGATTGTGATCATCAAAATAGGGGGAGATTGTTGTACCCCTCTCTCTTGGATTATAATGATCACAATCACTCTTATTTTGTTCTAACTTGTTTTCAAGTGTTTTTGTTGTTAGGCAAAAGGTTGCCAAGAAGTTGGGCCAAGAAGGACTGAAAGTAGACTCTCTGAGTCTACTGGCCAACCAGTGGATTCCCACCGGCCAGCCGGTGGTCTCTGGCAGTAGCAATGGTTTCTGTCCAGATCCATCGGTCAGCCGGTGTGAGCTCCCCGGCCAGCCGGTATTGTCACCAGCCAGCCAGTGGCTGACCACCGGCCAGCCGGTAGAACCTGGGCAGAGAGCCTGCTCTCTGTCTGGAGCACCGGCCAGCCAGTGGCTCAGGTCCGGCCAGCCGGTGGACCACCGGCCAGCTGGTGAGACACCACCGGCCAGCCGGTGTGCCCAGTCAAACTAGCCGTTGGGCTTTGACCAGACTTGTACTTTTGACTCCCAACGGCTCTAAAGGCCTCTCCAATGGCTCCAAAGACCCCCAACGGCCATTTGGGTGTTCCTCTCCTATAAATAGAGGACTAGGAAGCCCCAGAAAAATATAGTAGCCCACGGGAACATTTTTCGATCATTTGGCGAACCTCCGGCGCATTCCTTCAAGGATCTCCACCTGCTCCAACTCACTTCCACAACCAAGGACCACCACCATAGAAGCTTGGGAGCACTCTTCATCATCACCAATCAATCCATTGGCGCCCAAGACTTCTCCAATTTACGGTTTTTATCGTTTTATCATTTTGAGCATTATTTTGAGTTTGTGCATACAAACCCTTATTTCTCTCATCCTCCCTTTGTTTGGGTTTTCACACCACCTTCAAGGTGTGAAGAGGTTAGTCGAGCCTTCCCTGTAAAAGACTTGATTCATAGGTGAGCTAGCCTTCACCTGTAAGAAGGCTAGTGGGTTTCTTGCTACAACCAATAAAAAGCAAGCTGTAATAGGTTTCTAGGCTACCTTAAAGTCTAGTGGGTTTCTTGCTATAACCATTAAAAAGAAAGCTATCGTATAAATCTCTCAACGGTTGAGTTGGGAGCGGAGACGTAGGCTTGGGTTTTAGGCCGAACTCCATTATCAATTTTGTGTCTTGCCTCTTTCTGCTGCGCTTTAACTTTTTCTTAAATTGTTAAACTTTTTTTAAAAGGCAATTCACCCCCCCCCCCTCTTTCCATCACTCTTCGTCCCAACAAATTTGTGATGTGGAAATAATATTTTCATGTTCAATGTGTATTTATTGACTTGTTGAACTTGTTTGATCACAAGGGGAAAACCTGGGTATCTAGGTGGGTGGACGAGTACTAGTATGCTAGTGAATCCATGGGGTTTGGCCTCAGTTTCACTTAGCAAGATTGACGCTTACAACTCTAACTAAACTATGATGATGATGATTTGGGACCACTAGGTTATGGGTATGTTCCCTAATAGTGTCTCATGCACGGGAATAGATATTTGTGATGGTTACTCTCACTGAGATACGAGGTACCTGGGACCCACAGCTAGCTAGTGCCTAGGGGTTATTTCCTATTGCTTGTGCTCATTGACTGAAAATTAAATTTTTATTTCAAAATCACTTTTGAGAAGAAATTGAGAAACCGGGATGACATCAAAAACATAAACACCACCCTGCCTCCACGTCCAAGATCATCAAGACCAAATACATTCCAATTCAAAAACAAGGAAAAGGCCCACCCTAGCAACAAAAACAATACGATCAGCGCCCATCATCCCATCGCTGCTCAGCTAGTTGTCTCATGTAAAGATGCACGAGCCCGGTACCAATGAAAAACACCATACCCTCTCAAAACATCCAATTTTAGATAGCGATGATAAGAATAATGCTTTCTACTCTGAACATCTTCTGAAACAGTCCCTTGAAAATAAAGTGGATGCAATGTCTCATAGACCAAGTCCGCAATGCCGCAAGTGAACACACAAAATACAAACCACAAATCCTCATCAATGCCAAATCAAAATTTCACCAATTCAAAATAAATCAAAAGGTGAAACCTCCTCCAGCACCTTAAACAGCTCCATAACCTTCCACCAATCCAGAACCACAAAGCTCCACCGCGAAGGCAAGAAACTAGCAGGAAATGGCATAAAAGAACCTTCGATGTTGAACCAAACCAAATACAAACCAGCTAATTTCACAAACCACAACATACAAAAATAAAACCTGAAAAACTCAGAGACTGAGTCTCAAATCCTCCCCCTCCGAGTCACTTAGATCTGGGGTGAGCCTCACTGGAAACTGCTGAAGAACCTGGTTGCGCCGGAAGCTGATAAACCATCCAAGAGTCAAGCCTCGTCGTCGATGGCAAACACCACTTGCCTGCCAGAGGACGCCAAGCATGTCGCCTTCAGAGGGGCGAGATGCGCCGCGCCGAGCCAAACACAGAGCACCGCCGAGAAATGTCAAGCCCCGCCGAGAAGATAACTCCGAACAAGGGAACCGGATGCACAACCACTCCCACACTGAGCCGAGACTAGGGACAACCGCCGTGAACAGACTAGGCCGGAGGGGGAAGGGGAAACGGTACTGGAAGAAACCCTAGGCACCATGGGTTTGGGAGAATATGCCGCTCCGAGGCTCGCATACGGTACATTTGGATGGAAATTTAGTAGCTTTGGTGTTTATTTTTAAGTGTTAACCCTTTAAAATAGCCCACTTGAAAACTATTTTTATTCAAAGTTACATATTTTAGAAATTGTAACTAGCTTTTCATGTTTTTGAAAACTTGCATGCTTTTCGTCTTTAAATGTTTATCACATGGAATCTATTAGTGGTGGTATCCTACTAGGCTTTGGATCACACCCTACTTATACCATTGGGTGTAAGTAGACTTTCTTATTTTGTGTCACAGGTTTGGGTATAGGTTTAATGTCATTGGTTCGGTTTTTTAGCGGTCCATCGTGATGCGGTGTTATGGAGATGGCTTGAGGGAGGTGCCTCTTTCCATGTAGATGTTCTTGGTCTGTATTTTCTTGGTTTTGTACCATTATAATGGTCTTCATACATTGTTTATTAAAATATGTTTTGGTTTGAAAAATCCAGTTTTGGTTTCTTGGTTTCGTTTGTCATTTTATGTTTACAAATTCAGGTAAATCATTCCCAAACTTCATTTTATGGTACCTGGGCACTTGTGCCAGCCCGTGGGGATCGGGAACGCCCTTCGGGTCTTTCCACGGACTGGGTTGGGTTCCGATTTTGAAGGCAACCAGATTCAGTTCGTGACAAAATGGTATCAGAGGAGGTTCATGTTAACTCTTTGGTCATGTTATTTGGGGAGCAGTTTGGATGGTATGGAGTTAGGATTATTGGGACTTGACATTCTAGTTATGGGTTGTGTGCCTATCCATCACACCTCATGATGGGATTTGAGTCGCTATGGGAAGTTAAGATTCATCTGAGTCCTTTGGTTTTCTTGGTTTGACGATGATCTGGGGAAATGAAATGAGAGTTGGGCTAATGGTCTCAGTGAGCTCATAGGGCCTGGCAAGCCATGTGGAGTCGGGGATATTGCCCTAAAACACTCTTTGTGATGGTGTAGTGATTGATATATGGCCGCCAACCATATGTCCATGTCACCCACTGAAGCTAGTTCCCCCTCGCATTGTCTTGTTTTCTTTAGTTTTGAAATCCTGGAAGTTCAGTTTTAAAGAAAAAATTACGTGGTTTTAAGAAGCGTATGGTTTTTTTTGTGAAATTATTTTCACATAAAGAAGGAAGGGTTTGATTTTTGAAACGGTGGAACTAAAATTTCAGAATTTTTTTGAATTGGGAAAATGGTGTGTTTATACCTCTTTTGAAACCAGGAAGTATGTTAAAGTTGGTTTTGAAAAGTGTTTCCAATAGAGTTTTCTAAACTGTTGAAAGGTGTCTTAATGGGGATGAGTTGTTTTGAGATTAATGTGAATAAATTGAAAGTTAATTCATATCTAAATGTTTGTGTGTTTATGAAAAGTTTTTTTAAGTTGTAAACTGGGATTTTGATCTCATGGTTAGTGGTCTTAAGAAAAAGGATGTATTGGTTGACTGTTTTGGTTTTGAGAAGTGTAAATAATTTTTTTTAACATTTGGTATTTCCATGAGCGACCACATGCATGAGGTTATATGGGATGATGGATGGATAATGGCATGACTGGATGAGTGTCGGGATAGATATGAGGAGGGTGCCTAGTGTGGCACATAAACATGCATGTGTGAGGCTCATGGTGTACCATTGGTGGATATGCTAACCGATGAACCGTTTGTTTTCAAAGAAATGTTTTTAAAGGGAAACATGATGTCTTGATGACTGGTTTAGGATGGTTTGTATTATGTGTTTTTGAAAATGTTGATGTTGTGGGATGTTTTGAGTCCAAGAACCCCTCCTGTTTCAACAGTGTTTTGGGTTGGTGTTCGGTCGGTAAGTTGGGTTGAAAGGTTGGTTAGTGGTACCTTCTGAGAAATGTTTCGGACTGCCTTTATGGTGGTTCCCTTCATGTGTTTGGATCTGATTGTGGCACATTTTTACCAATGGACCAACTTGGTTGGGTCCTTGGGTTCTCTCGTTGGATAAGGTACGCCCCCATTAAGGGTTAGTGCACAACCGAAGTAAAACACGGATTGTTTCGCCATTGGAAAATCCTCCAGTTGATCAATATAAGGAACTTTTATCGATATTTGTTGATTGATTATACACACATTACTTTATTTGATTTGTGGATCCTCTTGTATCGGGAGAGTGATCGTGGAAGGTTGAAAGAGACCTTAGTTTCTTAAGTTGCATGATTCGTCGAAGGTGGAAGTGGTATGGGGTTGTTATTGTTGATGAGTGTCTGGATGGTGTCTAAGAGGGCCTTTGGGTCCTTCATAGTCTCTTTGAAGTATTAGTTCATGTTAAACCACAAGTGTGGGAAATCTGGTCATGAGAGGCCATTATGGCCACATTCTGGGATTGTGTGTTGTTTAGGGACTTGGCATAAGGCCCCTTTCCATGTATTGTTTCTATCAATTACAATGGTCATGTCTGGTGACACCTTGTGATGTCGTGTGCTCATTTTACTGTAAAGTTGAAAGTCGTACAATCCTCTAAGGGTCTCTATTATGTTGGTAGTATATCTCCCTTGGGGAAAAAATTCAAATCCTTTATCATAGAGGAAGTTTTTTTATATGTTTCCTCCCTTTATGTTATTTCTCACCCGAAGAAACAAGGTGTGATGTGTGTGCATCTTCTAATCCCTTGTATCAATGAAATGTTAGGTTTTGGTAAAGTGAGTTCTGGAGTATGTTATCTCTTGTTGAACCCATCGGGGTATGCTGTGTAGTTGTTTGTGGCACCGAAATAAGAAGTTCCATACAGGGGTTTCCAAATCCTAATTGTGAGGCTGAAGATGCTTTAATCTTTTGAGCTCCAGCCATAGGTCTCGGAGAGAAGCTGGCGCGTAGTCATGGGAAATCCCAGGGTCATTTAAACCTTTGTACAATTCCTACCTTCAGTATTAAATACGGGAAGAGTTTAAACCTCTGGTATTGTCATCTTGCTTTTGTTGTTCTCGTTTAGCAGAAAGAGATGGAGGGCCTCATGACCATGTTATCACCCAATGTCATTTCTTTCCTCTTTGGTTTCCATTGTGTTTTTGGAGAAAGGTTTAAAATTTGGATAGACAGGTTGAGAGAAAGGTTTTCACATGGTGAATTGTAACTATGCCCCAAAAAACCATGAAAATATAAGGACCCACATGGTTAGCACAAAATTTCCCAAATTGTGCAGACTAACCTTGTGGTCATCCCAACTCTTTGAGTTTTGGGGTCTTTCTGTGTCGGCCCATGATAGTTGGTTAAGATGGTTGGTTATTATAGTGGGTAGACCCACCATGGGTCTCATGTATGTTCTTTTGGAAATGTCTAATAGAAGCCTACCCCATGTACCAAAGAGTCTGTTCGGGCCTCCCCATGTTAGTTTCCCGATTCTGTCTCAGAAAAAAAAAGTTGTCTCTTATGGTGGGGAGCCCATTTGTGTCTCCTCGTACCAGTAACTTAGTTTTGTCCATGGTCTTGGATTGGAAGTGGGTATTATCTTTCGGATATATCTAACTACCTACATCTAACTTGGGTAAACATTTTTATTGGAGAGTTCCCAACAGTTTAGTTATATCAAGATAGGTGTAACCTTGTTCGATGTGGTTGTTTATTTGGGTAAATTGCTTGAGCCTTGTTCAGATTGAGTTTGAGGAGTTTTCCTTTGGGATAAATCCTAAATGTGATTGATTGTTTCAGTAAAGTGGTGTATGTTTTTGTTGTGAAGTATTCCTTCCTTAATTGATCACTGGAGGTGTTTTAGCCTTTGGGGGCGAAACCTTGCAAGGGAGTACCTCTTGGTTTCTCAGTTGGGTTTGTTTATTGTTTTGGCCTTGCTATGACTTTACGGGGCGGAAAGTTTTCATGGTGGGGATAATTTTCACATAAATAACCTATTTTAAAGTTATTTTTAATTTAATTTCCATTATTGCTTTATTTTGGGGGTTTCCCAGGCATTTTTGGAGAAATGGGTGAGTTTTCATGATTTGGGCCAAACCGTGAGCCCAATTCTAGATTTAAAAATTAAGTTTGTTTCCTTTATAAATCCTTCATTTTTCAACATTTTTTATCCATTTAAATTCCTAATTGGCCTCCCCTGACCTAATAACACCACCACATTAATTTGGACCATTTAGAAATCCTTAATCATGGTGTATTTCAGTTTTTATTTAAGGGATTGGGCCTGCCCGAAGGCCCATTTCCTGCATTAAAAATATTTTTTAATTATTTAATATCTCCTTCATTTTATATTTTTTTTGGTGATTCCACCTCCCTCGCGAAGCCACTATCCCTAGGATCACCCCCATTATCTGTTTTGAATTTTTGGAGCTCATTTGAACCCCGAAGGAGGGTGATTCTTCTCTGAATTTATCAAATCTCCCAGATTTAAAGAGGTAAATTCATTCTTTCATATCTCCTTCAATATTTATTCTTTTTCCCCCATTTTAGTCCCCACATGACCTCCTACTCATCATTCGGGCCTCAATATCAGGTTTTGTTGCTTTTAGATTCAAAATTTGGTTAATTAGGGGTAATTTATTCAAGATTTTTCAAGGTAAGTGTTCCTCCCTTCCACTTCTTTCATTTCCTTAGGGTTTCATCCCTCTTTCTTGAGGTTCCAAAGTGTCCAGAACCTAGGTTTCGTACCTAGGGTTTAACCATGAGTCTTTTTTGTGACAATTTGTGGTCTAGGGCTAGATTTATCATCCTTGTGGTGTTGGGGTGGTGCGGTTGATATTTCGCACCATGTTTTGAGGGATTCGACAATTTCGGTAGGTGATTCTGTGGGTAACCATTTAATGATGAGTTGGTTTTCTTGATTAAATAATTGTGAATATTCCTTATATGTTTTGAATTATGAGAAAACCATTTTTGGTAGCAATAGTAAAGCATTTGGTATTAAAGTTACATTTTTGTTTGAAATGTGTATTTTTCAAATGTATTTCATGTGTTATCTCTTGTGGTAGTTTTGTAAAATGTGGAAGTGATTTATTAGTTGTTGAAAGGGGCTGCCAATTTTGTTTGGGTAATGATATAGTGTCATGTGGGCCTAAAAAAGGGGTCTTTGAATGGGTTTTATGTGTGTAACCTTGTTATACTCCTTGAAAGTGTTTTATGGATTTGTGTTTTCTCATGGGTATCTTTTGTGATATTGTTCAAGGTGATTATATAACATTTGAAAGTGTATTATTACATGTTGATTGGGCTAAAAATTCTGTTTTGGTAGGGGTTTTGTGTGCTTTTGTCTTAAAAAGAGGTTTTTGAAATGGGTTTTATGTGCAAAGCTTGGGTATACTCCTTATAATTGTTTTATGAAAGTTTTGAATGGTTTATTGAGTTGTGTAAGAGGTGAAACTATATCAGAAAACTGTTTTGGTAGGAGTATATTTTTAAAAGGTCCATTTCATTTGTGAAAAGGATGTTATGTGATATGTATCATCTTGTAAATATTTTATTAAATTGTTTGAAGGAGATATTGAGGTGTGAAAGAGATGTGAATGTGATGTGGACTCTTTTGTGTGAGTGTGATGTGAAAAATTGAATTTTTGATTATGAAAGGAGTGTTATGTGCCATGTGTGTGGGTTTCTATATGAGTTGAAATATCTTATAATTGTTTTATAAAATTGTTTAATGATTTTGTGGAAGTGTTGATGAAATGTGAAATGTGTTGTGGGTTATTTTGGTGTGAGTCGGATTTCAAAATCATTTTGAATGAAAAATGGACTTTTGTGACTTGTGCGGTATACATATGGGTTGTTTGGTGAATTTGTGATGTGGAAATAATATTTTCATGTTCAATGTGTATTTCTTGACTTGTTGAACTTGTTTGATCATAAGGGGAAAACCTGGGTATCTAGGTGGGTGGACGAGTACCGGTATGCTAGTGAATCCGTGGGGTTTGGCCTCAGTTTCACTTAGCAAGATTGACGCTTACAACTATAACTAAACTATGATGATGATGATTTGGGACCACTAGGTTATGGGTATGTTCCCTACTAGTGGCCCATGCACAGGAATGGATATTTGTGATGGTTACTCTCATCGAGATACGAGGTACCTGGGACCCACAGCTAGCTAGTGCCTCGGGGTTATTTCCTATTGATTGTGCTCATTAGTTACTTTATACTTACCGTCGGCATACGGTATATTTGGATGGAAAATTCAGTAGTTTTGGTGTTTATTTTAAATTTGTTAACCCTTTGAAATAGCCCACTTGAAAACTGTTTTTATTCAAAGTTGCATCTTTTAGAAATTGTAACTAGCTTTTCAGGTTTTTGAAAACTTGCATGCTTTTCGTCTTTAAATGTTTATCACATGGAATCTCTTAGTGGTGGTATCCTACTGGGCTTTGGCTCACACCCTACTTACATCATTGGGTGTAAGTTGACTTTCTTATTTTGTGTCACAGGTTTGGGTACAGGTTTAATGTCATTGGTTTGGGTTTTTAGCGGTCCATCGTGATGTAGTGTTGTGGAGATGGCTTGAGGGAGGTGCCTTTTTTCATGTGGATGTTCTTGGGCTATCTTTTCTTGATTTTGTACCTTTGTAATGGTCTTCATATATTGTTTAAAATTGTGTAATTCAGTTCTGAATTTTATTAAAAGATGTTTTGGTTTGAAAAATCCAGTTTTGGTTTCTTGGTTTTGTTTGTCGTTTTATGTTTACAAATTTAGGTAAATCGTTCCCAAACTTCATTTTATGATACCTGGGCACTTGTGCCGGCCCGTGAGGATTGGGAACGCCCTTCAAGTCTTGTCACGGACCAGGTCGGGTGCCGATTTTGAAGGCGACCAGATTCGGTTCGTGACAGGACACCAACTCCAACAGCAAATAATATCTGCGGTTTTTAATTATTTGCGACAGGTCCCGCCATAAACAAGCTAATCTATATATACCCTCTCCGATTTTTTTCCATTTTACTCTTCTCTCAACTCCCCTCTCAATCTCTCCTCTCATATTTTCCTCTTTAGTTTTTTCAAAGTTTTAGTTTTTCCAACGAAGCAATTTTCAAGGTTTGTATCCAACGAAAGATTTAGTTTAGAGGTATTTATTCATTTTATTTTTTATTTAATCTATTTTATTTTTTATTAGAAATAATTAGTAATAATTAGTAAAAATTATTAATAAATAGTAATAAATAGTAATAATTATTAATAAATAGTAGTAATTAGTAATAATTAGTAATAATTAGTAATAAATAATTATAATTAGTAATAAATAGTAATAATTAGTAATGAGTAGTAATAATTATTATTAAATATTAGTAATTGTCAATAAATAGCAGTAATTAGTAATAAATAGTAATAATTATTAATAAATAGTAATAATTAGTAATAATTATTAATAAATAATAGTAATTGTTTATAAATAGTAATAATTGCTAATAAATAGTAATAATTAGTAGTAATAATAATAATTAGAAATAAATAGTAATAATTAGTAATAAATATTAGTAATTGTTAATAAATATTAATAATTAGTAATAATTAGTTGTAATTAGTAATAATTATTAATAATTAGTAATAATTAGTAATAAATAGCAATAAATAGCAATAATTATTAATAAATATTGGTAGTTGTTAATAAACAGTAGTAATTAATAATAAATAGTAATAATTAGTAATAAATAGCAATGATTAGTAATAATTATTAATAAATATTAGTAATTATTAACAAGTAGTAGTAATTAGCAATAAATAGTAATAATTAGAAATAAATAGTAATAAATAGTAATAATTATTAACAAATAGCAGTAATTGTTAATAAATAATAGTAATTAGTAGTAATTAGTAGTAATTAGTAACAATTAGTAATAATTATTACTAATTAGTAGTAATTAGTAGTAATTAGTAGTAAATAGTAGTAATTAGTACTAATTAGTAGTAATTAGTAATAATTATTACTAATTAGTAACAAATAGTAATAAATATCAATAAATAGTCATCATTAGTAATAACTAATAATAATTAGTAATAAATAGTAATAAATAGTATTAAATAGTATTAAATAGTAGTAAATTGGAGTAAATAGTAGTAAATAGTAGTAAATAGTAGTAAATAGTAGTAATTAGTAGTAAATAGTAGTAAGTAGTAGTAATTAGTAGTAATTAATGGTAATTAGTAATAATTAGTAGTAATTAGTAGTAATTAGTAGTAATTGGTAGTAATTAGTAATAAATAGTAGTAATTAGTAATAAATAGTAGTAATTAGTAATAAATCGCAGTAAATAGTAATAAATAGTAGTAATTGGTAATAAATAGTTGTAATTAGTAATAAATAGTAGTAATTGGAAATAAATAGTAGTAAATAGTAATAAATAGAGTAGTAATTAGTAATAAATAGTAGTAATTAATAGTAAATAGTAGTAAATAGTAGTAATTGGTAGTAATTGGTAGTAATTGGTTGTAGTTAGTAGCAATTAGTTGTAATTAGTAGTAATTAGTTGTAATTAGTAGTAATTAGTTGTAATTAGTATTAATTAGTAGTAATTAGTAATAATTAGTAGTTATTTGTAATAATCAGTAATAATTAGTAATAATTAGTAATAATTAGTAATAATTATTAATAAATAGTAATAATTAGTAATAAATAGTAATAAATAGTACCATATTTTTTGCAAATTCATAAAAAACATATATTAAATATTATTTCATATATTATATATTAATATTAAAATATATTAAATGTGAATATTAAAATGATACTACATGATGGAAAAACCTATAAGAAGAATTAGCAGTAATTAGTAATAATTGTTAATAAATATTAATAATTAATAATTATTAGTAATAATTAGTAATAAATAGTAATAAATAGTAATAAATAATAATAATTAGTAATAATTAGTAATAAATTGTAATAAATTGTAATAAATAGCAATAAATTGTAATAATTAGTAATAAATAGTAATAAATAGTACCATATTTTTTAAAAACTTATATAACCCATATATTAAATATTAAATCATATATTAAATATTAATATTAAATAAATATTAATATTAAAATATATTAAATATGAATATTAAAATAATACTATATGATGGAAAAACCTATAGAATAATTAGAAGTAATTAGTAATAAATAGTAATAATTAGTAATAAATAGTAATAAATAGTAATAATTAGTAATAATTAGTAATAAATAATAATAATTAGTAATAATTAGTAATGAATAGTAATAAATAGTAATAATTGGTAATAATTAGTAATAATTAGTAATAATTAGTAATAAATAGCAATAAATAGTAATAAATAGCAGTAAATAGTAGTAAATAGTAATAAATAGTAATAAATAATAATAATTAGTAATAAAACTAGTAATAAAATCAGTAGTAATTAGTAGTAATTAGTAGTAATTAGTAATAAATAGTAGTAAATAGTAGTAATTAGTAATACTTAATAGTAATAGTAGTAATAGTAGTAATGGTTGTAATAGTAGTAATTAGTAGTAAATAGTAGTAAGTAGTGGTAATAATAGTAATAGTAGTAATAGTAGTAATTAGTAGTAAATAATAGTAATTAGCGGTAATTGGTAATAAATAGTAGTAATTAGTAATAAATAGTAGTAATTAGTAATAAATAGTAGTGATTAGTAATAAATGGTAGTAATTGTTTATAAATAGTAGTAAATAACAGTGAATGGTAATAAATAGTATTAATTGGTAATAATTAGTAATAATTAATAATAATTAGTAAAAAGTAATGGTTATTAGTAAAAATTTGCGGCAAATAGATAAAATTGAAAATATTTACAAGTAAATTATGATTTTTTAATTTTTACTATTTTTTATATCACTATTTTCTTATATCAAATTAATCGTTAACAATTTATTTATTTTATATTTTTTAGGGTAATATGAAGCAAGGAAGTTGACAATAGTCTTTATTATATGATTGTGATTGGATAAATCATCATAGGAATCCAAATGATTCTAGTATAAATCATGTATATATTGAGGGTGTTGAAGCCTTTTTTCATTTGCATTATCAAAACCAGAATTTGTTTCAGAAGGAATAATCAAGTGTTCATGCAAGAAATGTGATATGAGGATGTTTGACACATTTGACAATGTTGAGGGTTATCTATTGCGATTTTGTTTTCAAAAATATTATGTTTTTTGGTATCAACATGGTGAACGTAGTTCCAGATAAAATACTAATAATTTAGTTTCAGGTCCATCATGGTTTTAAAATTTAGTACATGATGTGGTTGATTCATCTTTTTAACAAACTGAAAATCAAAATGATGTTGATTTAACTCTTGAGTTGGAACCATCCCAATTTTATGAGTTTTTGAAGTCTACTAAGGATGTCTTATATCCTGGTTGCAAGATAAGAAAATTTGAAGTGGTTGCAAAATTTATGGCTATTAAATCAGATAATGGAACATCAAATATCTATTTTGATCAAATATTCTCTTTGGTAAAAGAATTATTACCTAAAGTAAATGTGTTGCCTATAAATTGTTATAAGGGTAAGAGGGTTGTTCGTAATTTGGGTCTTGGTTATTAGAAGATTCATGCATATTCAAATGATTGCATCTTATATTATGATGAAACTGATTCATTAGTTAGTTTTCATGCATGTGGGCAATTGAGGTATAAAGAGTCTCAAATAGGGAAGTATAGATTGATTCCTATAAAATAGTTGAGGTATTTCCTGCTTACACCAAGATTGCAGCATTTATTTATTTCTCAGAACACAACATCATTGATGTCATGACACAAAACCAATATTTCAACTGGTAAAGGCTCAAACCATCCCACTGGTGGTGATTCATGGAAACATTTTGACCAAGTACATCCGTCTTTTGCATCAGAATCTCGAAATATACGATTGGGTCTTTCTACTAATGGCTTATGTCCATTTGGTTCTTACAATAGCCAATATTCTTATTGGTTCGTCGTTATAACTCCTTACAATTTACCTCCTTGGATGTTGATGAATGAATTATATATCTTTCTAACCTTATTAATTCCAGGACATCTGAAAAAGAATATCGATGTTTATTTAAAACCGTTGATTGATGAGTTAAATGTATTGTAGAGTAATGGTGTCAGTACGTATGATGTTGTTGTAAAAAAAATCTAATGAAAGTTGTATTGATGTGAATAATTAGTGACTTCTCAGCATATGACATGTTATCTGGATAGAGTATACATAGTACAAAATCATGTTTGTACTGTATGAGAGACAACAAAGAGTTTGTGCTCGTCAATGGAAGAAAACCTTGTTTCTTCGACTGTCATTGAAGATTTCTTCCTACCAATCATCCTTTTCGGAGGAACATATATCATTTTAAAAAAAGGTATAATTAAAAGAGATATACCTCCAATAACGATCTCAAGTATTTAGTTAAAATCCATTGTGTCTTCATTACCTCTCATTACCATTGGACCGACTATAAACCAATAAAAATAGATGGTTTTAGAAAAGAACACAATTGGATAAAACGGAGCATTTTTTGAGATCTATCATATTGGTCTGATTTGTTGGTATATCGCATGTTGGATGTCATGAATATTGAGAAGAATTGTTTTGATAACATATTTTATATAATTTTAGACACACATGGTAAGACCGGATATAATGTAAAGGCGTGATTAGATCTTACCCAAATTTATAAGCGACCAGAACTTGAACTGTTTGAAAATGATAGATCACATAAGTTAATGAATCCAAAAGTGGCTTATACGGTTTCCAAAGAAAATCATTTATTATTTTGTCAGTGGATTATAGATTTGAGGTTTTCAGATGGTTATGTTTCTAATTTGTCTAGATGTATCAGAAATGGCCATATTACTGGATTAAAAAGTCACGACTATCATGTTATAATAGAAAGACTTCTACCGATTGGATTTAGAGGTTTCTTGAATTCTATGATTTGGTATGCGATAACAGAAATATCATATTTTTTTCAAGACATTTGTGCGGTGACAACAGACTATGATGCACTAAGTAGAATGCAAGAAGATGTTTTAATTTTATATAAACTGAAAAAAAATCTTTTTATTGGATTTCTTTGATTCAATAAAACATTTGATATTACATTTTTCGCATGGAGAAAAATGCAGAGGTATGGTATAGTTCCGATAGATGTACCCATTCGAGAGATGCATGCAGAAATTGAAGAAAAAGGTACGCGACAAAGCATTAGTTAAAGGATCAATTGTAGAAACTTATTTGCAGGGGGAATTTTGTTTTTCTACTCTCGTTATTTTCAATTTGAATATCCCTTAAAACATAATTTAATGATCCGTAATGAGATAAATATTGAAAATGAAATGAAAAATCAATTATCAGTTTTTAATCAGCCCAAACTTGGCTTTGGTGGAGTTCATGAATGATGAATTTCAGATGATGAATATCACAGGGTTCATACATATGTTATGCTCAACTGTGAAGAAATGACATCATTTGTACTATGAGTGCTACTATCACTTATTCTATAATTTTTTTACAGTAAATTAATATTATTTTATTTTTAGATTATATGATAATCATATCAAGAAACAGTTTCCATAAATTACATTAGTTTCTCTTAAAGAACATCGGTAAAATAATTTTTCCTTCTGGTTTTAAAAACTAGTAAAATAAATTGTTTATGGTTTAACATATAAAATCAATTTATTAATTTTTATATTGATAATTATTTTTCAAATTTTTAAGTATCTCAAAATATTTATAAAATTGATAATCAATTGTGTGTATTGAGTAACCCACCATCCAAAATAGTTAAATCATATAATGCATATGCAGTTAATGGTTTTCAATTTCATACACATGCATATGGGGAATAAAAAACAATGAATAGTGGTGTTTGTTTGAGAGGACATCATCATAGAGAAAGTGAAGTTGACTTTTACAACATGCTGGAAGAAATAATTGAACTGTGTTATCTGGGAAAAAATTGCGTAATGATGTTTAAATGTCATTGGTTGGATACTGAAAGAGTCTTGTATGTTCATCTGCACCATGGAATCATTGATATTAAATATAAAAGTCTTTTTGTGGTAAATGAAACATTGTATTAGCTAATTAGATACTTCAAATTTATTATGAAAATTATTGTGCTACTTTAAGAGAGTTAGGTGATTGGTGGAGCATAATAAAAATGAAATTTCGGGAAAATTCGTTTATCCAAAGTGAATGTGGTTTCGCTGAATTGCAAGGAATCAAAATTTTTTAAGAGACTACTCCAAATCCATCTTTTCCACAGAGACGTGAATATCGATGATGACACCCCATAGTTATGGGTCGATGGTGACGATGATATTATTGATGTAACAAATGAATTTGAAATGACAATAGATGATAAAACTGAAACTTCTATAGAAATTGATGATACTGAAAAATAATATAAAGACATTGTCACTTTCATATACGAATATGAGGATGAAGATGAAGGTTGACACAGTAAAATACTGGTTATAATCATATATAATATATATCTATATATAATAGTTGTTTTCAACTATTCTCTAACAATAGTCATTTTGTGTTTCAGATGGACTCTGATCTGTTTTGTGAGTTGGAGGAGGCTGATCTACCTAGTGACAAGCATGATGTTGTATCATCTGGCCCTCATACTATTGGCAGTTCAGCGATGACTCAGAGGGGTTGTGGTCTTGTGAGATTGATGATTCCTAACCCTATCCTCAAGTGACGTATATATCTTGACTTCGATCCATACATGTAGAGGTGTGTTTAGCTGTGTATTTTAGTTAATTTTCATTAATTTTCATTAATTTATTTATATACTAATTATTTGATTATCTGTTCTATTTTTTCACAGATTTTCGCATATAGCTATTGGACAGGGGAGTGCTATATTGTAGAATTATTTTTCTCAAGCATGGGTGATATGAGATTAGATTCTCATTGATATTCAGCAACGTATGTTTGAGCATTGGATGGTATGTAAATAAATAATAGTTATTTTGAAATTTATTTACTTAATAACTTGATATTATTAATTATTTATAAGGTTTATGATATCTCGTCGATGATAGCATGAATGACTCTATCTAGAAAACATGAGAGATCTGTATGTGTGAGCGTTGTCACCGGTTTTTGCAAAATCTGAGGAGGACAACCATGCAGAAAGCAGAAGTCACAGAATTTGATTATTCTTGCTATGCCCACCGACCAGATTACATCTCATCTCATGTTTGGGATGTATTGTGTTCATACTGGATGAGAGCTACTTTTCAGAGGAGAGCATCATTAGGTCGATAAAATCGGGGAGGCGGGAGGTGATGCATCGAGTTGGTATTTGTACATTCAGTACGAATCGACGACGTATGGTAAGTAATTTTTTAAAATAATTTATATAACTTTAAATGTGATTTTTTTCTTTTATACTCATATAGGTAATCGAACAACCCGATATTATGGAGTTTGGCGTTTATAAGAGGATGTGTGATGATCCTATCATTGGAGAGATTAGAGGTGACCGTCAGCGGCATATTGTGGTCAGTATATTTTTTTTGAGTTTTAAAATTAATTATAAATAATATTTTAACTATTTAAATTTAAAATTGCAATTAAATGAGTCATATGAGGCCACGACTTCTCAAACACATGATGAGATTCAGACTGAGGTTGAGATTCATACTATCGATGCGGCAGAATTCGATGATGCAACATGGATGCATACAATGCAATATGCTTTCGAGAAGGGTCAATTGGTTATTATCGGTTCTCAACTGACGTCTGACAGTTGTTATGGTACTACTGCATGGTCGGCGTCTAGCTCGAGGGGAGCTCGTGGAGAGTCATCATCATCGATCTCAAAATATGAGGAGCAATTGCGAGCTCAGAGTGAGGTTATTGAGACTATGCTTAGGGAGCGGGATGGGCTTCATCTACAACACCAGTAAGAGGAGGAGGAGATGCGACGATGGCGGGAGCACTAGGATGAGTACATGTAGTGACTTGTTCAGGGCTTAGGGATGGAGTGCCCTCCCCCTCCTCTTCGAGATGACCCCCTCCCCCTCCACAGTGATGAAGACATTATGAACATATTTATTGTGTTAAAATTTAAATGAAACTCTTTTATGTAATATTTTTATTTTTTTAGATGTTTACAATTTGTAAAATTGTTTTGATATTTTTTAATTTTTTAAATTTTAATTTAAATTTTTTTATTTATATATATATATATATTTTTTTTTTATTTTTTTTTATTTTTTTTTAAACTTATTTGTAACGGTTATGTCACTCATTGCAAATAGTTAACCGTTTAAAAAACTATTTGTGACGGGTGGCCTTTCTGTCGCAAAAGAAAGTTTTTACGAATGACCATCGTAAAAACTATCTTTTGTGACGCTATTTTCGACGATAGATTATTTGCGATGGGACCTCATCACAAATAACCAGTTTTTAATAGTGCAATCTCCTAGAAAACACATCAGTCGGTCAAGATCAAGCTATGCTCCACCCACTCTATGTCCTCCTAGGACACCGTAAAAAGGGTCGTCATCTGCATAAGACACGACACGTGCGTGCAGAGCTCATGCATGGGTGAGTATAAGAATGCATAATAGGACACCCTAAAAATACTAAACACGAAGCATCAAGTATAATCAGCTCGATACAAGATACGACAATCAATGTATAACATAAACACCCGGATATACTGAGGAAGGACGTCGTGCCACCAGGCAGTCACAACCAACTGCTAGCCACAGGATTTTGCTCAAATGAACGCTCGTTCTGGGAGAATTCACTCCACGAGCCATGCTATCACCAGAGACACTCATCAAAGAGGTCAAGATCATTGGACCCTGCCCCCAAGAAAGCTTATTGGTCTCAGAAGACCCTAATACTCAGATAGGGGGTCACGCCCATAACCGTTGGGGAACACCACAAACCCAATCTAGATCAACCCGCTATGTGGGGGATCGTATGTCAACGATGCCATGAACCCCACCGATACGGCCTGCTAGATGGAGGATCAACGACCTACTCAAGCAGGTCACGTCGATTCCAAAAACCTCACATAGGGTGTAAAGATGAGGATCACTCTCCAATCTCACATAGAGACACCATGAACTCTATCTGAGACTCATCCTCCATAGGGGATCACAATCCTATGATGTGGATGTAATGGCGCACTATACCCTCGAGGGAATGGACCAAGGGAACTCACTCAACCAAGACTGGTCCAAACTAAGGAAAACGAGGGGTCACAAATGTTGTACCCCTCTCTCTTGGATTTTAATGATCACAATCACTCTCATCGTGTTCTAACTTGTTTTCAAGTGTTTTGATGCTAGGAAAAAGGTTGCCCAGGAGTTGGCCCAAGAAGGCTGATAGTGGACTCTCTGAGTCCACCGGCCAACCGGTGGATTCCCACCGGCCAGCCGGTATGGGCACCGGACAACCGGTTCTTGCCCACCGGCCAGCCGGAGGACCCAGGCAGTAGGCTTGCCCACTGCCTGGTGCCACCGGCCAACCGGTGGAACCCAGACAGAAAGCCTGCTCTGTCTAGACCACCGGCCAGCCGGGAGCTCAGCACCGGCCAGCCGGTGTGCCCAGTCAAACTAGATGTTGGGCTTTGACCAGACTTGTACTTTTGACCCCCAACGGCTCCGGAAGCCCTCCAACGGCCATATTGAAGTTTTTATGGGTATTTCTCCTATAAATAAAGAACCATGGATGCCGGGAACAAAACCGAATTATATTTTGATGTCTTGACGCTCTAACGACAAATCTCCAAGGCCTCTTGTGATCCATTGCCATCCTTGAAGCTTGAGCTCCCTCTCCATCAGCTGCTCTCACACTTTTGGCGCTCAAGGATTCCGTGTGTTTGTATTATTTTATTTGTTTAGTTCTTCTTTGGGTTTGGATTAAAACAAACCTCTCATTTCCATTCTTTCTTTCAATTGGGTTTCTTGCTACAACCATAATAAAAAAGCAAGTTGTACGAAGGTGTTCTAGCCTACCTTAAAACGGCTAGTGGGTTTCTTGCTACAACCATTAAAAAGCAAGCTGACGTATTAATCTCTCAATGGTTCTTGTTGGGAGCAGAGACGTAGGCTTGGGAATTAAGCCGAACTTCGTTATCAAATTGTGTCTTGCCTTTTTTTATTTCCACTGCATTGATAATTGTTTTAAATTGTTAATTATTTTTGAAAAGGCAATTCACCCCCCCTCTTGCCATCCTCTACGACCCAACATTTGGTATCAGAGGAGGCGTTTGTGTAATACCTTAACCGGTTACAAACTTAAGATCCTTAGTGATGGCTAATTCCTCGCATGCTCCCGAAGGGTATTCTATGACTCGGGCTCCATTCTTTGATGGAACCGATTACACTTATTGGAAAACTCGCATGATTACTTTTCTTAGAAGCATTGGTTATCCTATCTATAGGATTATAATGCAATGCTATACTTTATCTAACAAGGATGAGTCCAAATGGACCCCTGAAGACATTGCCAATTTTGAGCTTGATGGCAAAGCCATGAATGCTCTTCATTGTGGGCTAGACCGTAATGAATTCAACCGTGTTTCTACTTGCTCCTCTTCTTATGAAATTTGGAAACTTTTATAAGTAACTCATGAGGGCACTAACAAAGTCAAAGACACTAGATTAGACATGTATCGCCAAGATTTTGAAAGTTTCACCATGCACCCACACGAATCAATTACTGAAATGTTTACTCGTTTTACTGACGTTTGCAATGGAAGAAAATCTCTTGGTGAGGATGTTTCTGCAGAAATTATGGTCAAGAAGATTCTTTGGGTCCTACCAAGATCATGGGCACCAAAGGTGACCGCAATTCAAGAAGCAAAAGATGTCAAGAAAATGCCGGTTGAAGAGCTCATTGGATCACTCATGACCTACGAGATCACCATAAAGAGTCAAGCCGATAAAGAAGGTAAAACCTTCAAGGAGAAAAAGAACATTGCTTTCAAAGCAAAGGAAGAAAGCTCCTCCGCTGATAGGGAATCCGAGATTGCTCAACTAGCAAGAAAAATGAGCAAATTCATGAAGAAAAAAAAGAACTTTCGAAGGGCACGAAAGGAAGAGCCCAAAGCGGAGAATGAAGTTACATGCTTTGAATGTGGAAAGAAAGGCCACATCAAACCGGAGTGCTCCATTTTCAAGAAAAGGGTAAAAGAAAAGAAAAACAAGAAGGCTTTCAAAGAATCCACATGGAGTGCAAGTGATGACTCCATGTCTTCAAGCGACTCAAGCGATGAAGGTGAACAATGCCTAATGGCATTTGATGAGGTATCTTCTTCCGACTCCTCTTCCTCATCTTCCTCTTTCAATAATGACATGTCCTATGAAGATCTTCAAAATGCGAGAGATCAATTAGAGTAAGGTTTTCACGAACTTACCTCTAAATTTATGGCTTTGAAAAAGAAAAATAAAATTCTCATTTCTGAAAAAGAACAACTTCTCAAAAAGAATGAGGAACTCACCCTTAAGATCCAAGATATTCCAAATGTTGATTCTTTGAATTCAACCATTAAAGATCTAAGGGAGTCTCTTGCCAAGTTCACCCAAGGTGAACAAAATTTGACCAAATTACTAGGTTCTCAGCGTTCGGCTAGAACAACACATGGACTTGGCTTTAACAAACAAGCCACTTCTTCTAGAGCACCCACTACTTTTGTAAGGGGGAGCTCTCAATATAAATTTTGTAATTATTGTAAAAAGATCGGGCACATGATTTATGAATGTGATTGTAAAAATGCAAGGTATGGAAGCCCCAAAACCATTACCTACTCGGATGAGTATTTTAGATGGCAACCCTCTAGAAAAATATGGATTCAAAAGTCTCTTTTAGCTAATCTTTCCGGACCCAAACTTATATGGGTACCAAAATCTATTCTCTCTTGATTTTGTAGGATAAACGCCAAAGAAGTAGGACTTCGAAAGGCTCGTGGTATCTCGACAGCGGATGCTCGAGGCACATGTGTGGTGATCCCTCTGAGTTCAACTCCCTTGAAGAATTCGATGGAGGATACGTCACCTTCGGTGACAATTCAAAAAGCAAGATCGTCGGAATAGGTACCATTGGATTTGGTAGCACCTCTTTAATTAAAGTTGTTTTATTTGTTAAAGGTTTAAAACATAATCTAATTATCATTAGTCAACTTTGTGATAGTGGTTTTTCGGTGAATTTTCAAAATGATTTATGCAATGTGTTTGATTTTCAAAACAAATTGATATTTTCTGCTTCCCGTTTTCAAAATGTTTACATTATTGATTTAAAGTCTTTAGCTAGCCAAAATGTTAAATGTTTAAGTGCTCTTGACAATGAGTCTTGGCTTTGGCATAGAAGGTTGGGGCATTGTAGCTCTCATTCACTTCTAAAGCTTAATAAGAACAAGCTCATCTGTGACCTTCCTAAACTTAAGTTTAAGAAATATTTGATTTGTGAGCCATGCCAACTTGGCAAGCAACACAAGTATTCTTTCAAATCTAAGAAGGAAGTGTCCACTTCAAAATCTCTTGAGCTCCTACATCTTGATCTTTTTGGTCCTACCCCTGTAGCAAGTCTAGGTGGAAAATCCTATACCTTTGTCCTAGTAGATGACTTTTCTCGTTTCACTTGGGTTTTCTTTTTAGCTCATAAAAATGATGCTTGTAGAACCTTTTTGAAATTCTCTAGGAAAGTAGAAAACGAAAAAGGATATAAAATTATATCGCTCCGTAGTGACCATAGAGGTGAATTCGAGAACAAAGAATTCGATGAATTGTGTTCCTCTCAAGGATACAATCACACCTTCTCTGCCCCTAGGACTCCACAACAAAATGGAGTGGTTGAAAGGAGAAACCGAACTCTCCAAGAAATTGCTCGAACCCTCCTTAGTGAATTCAACCTCCCTCAATTTTTCTGGGCCGAGGCAGTTAACACTGCTTGTTATACTATCAATAGAGTCCTTGTAAGACCCCTTCTTAAGAAAACCCCCTATGAACTTTGGAAAGGCAAATTGCCCAAAGTTGGTTATTTTAAAGTGTTTGGTTGTAAATGCTTTATCCTTAACACAAAAGATAACCTTGGGAAATTTGATGTCAAATCCGATGAAGGTATTTTTCTTGGGTACTCCAACTCAAGCAAAGCCTATCGTGTCTTCAACAAACGTTCAAAAACCATCGAAGAATCATCTCATGTCAAGTTTGATGAAAATCTTCCAAAACCTCATCCGATCATTGAAGATGTTGAAGATAAGCTTGATAAACTTGAATTAAATGATTCCTCTTCTCCTCTCAAGGAGGATGATGATCATGAACCTTCTTCACCTTCTTTGCCTTCCACCTTGCCTAAGGTTTGGAAACCTTCTAGAGACCATCCATTAGAAAATGTTATAGGTGATCTTCAAGCCAGTACTCAAACTAGAAGATCAATCCTCAACGAGGTTGAACATCAAGCCTTCATTTCTCACCTAGAGCCTCAAACCATTAATGATGCCATTAATGATGAGAATTGGGTTCTTGCAATGCAAGATGAACTAAATCAATTCTCTAGAAATGATGTTTGGACTCTTGTTGAAAGACCCAATGATCATCCAGTTATTGGCACTAAATGGGTTTTTAGGAACAAACTTGATGATCAAGGAAATATAACCCGGAACAAGGCTCGCCTAGTAGCTAAGGGCTATAATCAAGAAGAAGGAATTGATTATGGTGAAACCTTTGCGCCTGTTGCTAGATTGGAATCCATTAGGATCTTGTTGGCTTTCGCCCGCCCACTTAAATTTCAAACTTTTTCAAATGGATGTTAAAAGCGCCTTTTTAAATGGTTTTATTTCAGAAAAAATCTTTGTTGAACAACCTCCCGGTTTTGAAGATCCAAAATTTTCAAATCATGTTTTTAAATTAACCAAGGCTCTATATGGCTTAAAGCAAGACCCTCGGGCTTGGTATGAGCGGTTAACAAAATTCCTTTTAGAAAATGATTTTAAAATGGGTCAAGCTGATTGTACCCTCTTTTTAAAACACTCTTCAAAAGATCTTTTAATCGTCCAAATCTACGTCGATGACGTTATCTTTGGTTCTACCAAAGAATCACTTTGTACTGATTTTTCATATTTAATGAAAAAAGAATTTGAAATGAGCTTTATGGGGGAATTGAAAATTTTTCTCGGTTTTCAAATCTTTCAAAATTCAAAAGGTATTTTTCTAAGCAAAGGCAAATACACAAACGAGCTCTTAAGTCGTTTTGGTATGGATCAAGTAAAGGAAATTAGTACCCCAATGAGTACTTCCTGTAAGCTTACGTTAGATGAAGTCGGGAAACCAGTTGATAACAAGCTTTATAGGAGTATGATCGGGAGTCTACTTTACATAACTGCGACCCGTCCTGACATCATGTTCAGTGCTTGCCTTTGTGCTCGTTTTCAAGTCAATCCCAAAGAATCTCATTTTAAATCGGTCAAAAGGATTTTTAGGTATTTAAGAGGATCCAAAAACATTGGTTTATTTTAACCTTCTAATACTTCTTTTGAACTTTCTTCATATTCGGATGCTGATTTTGGCGGATGTCAATTAGATCGAAAGAGTACTAGTGGAACCTGTCATCTGCTAGGCAAGTCCCTTGTATCGTGGAGTAGCAAGAAGCAAAACTATGTTTCTCTTTCTACTGTCGAGGCCGAGTACGTAGCCGCTGGGAATTGTTGTGCCCAAATTATTTGGATGCAGCACACTCTCTTGGATTATGGCCTTTCCTACGATCATGTCCCTATTCGGTGTGACAACACTAGTGCCATTAGTATTTCTAAGAATCCAATACAACACTCTAGAACAAAGCATATAGACTTAAGGCATCATTTCCTTCGTGACCATTTTCAAAAAGGGGATATCACTTTGGACTTCATTTCTACTAATTTTCAATTAGCTGATATTTTTACCAAACCGCTCCCGGTTGAATGTTTTGATTTTATTAAGGGGGAGTTAGGAATGATTCGTCAATGAGCACTATTAAATATTTAACTCTTTTTTATTTTAATTCAATTTTTTTTGTTGTCATTGCTTACCTCTTTTTTTTTATCTAAGTTCTTCTCATTTTTTTTTCTTTTTCCCTCCTATTTTGATAATCCCAAAGGGGGAGAAATTTCTCTGTTTACTAGTTTCATATTTCAATTGATTAAAGTGCTCTTTAGATTAAGATCATTTTCAATACATGGTACATCTCTTCAATTTATTTATTTTTTTTAAATATATACATGATACATCTCTTCAATTTATTTATTTTTTTTTAAATATTTTCATGTCCAAAATTGTTTATTTAAGTTTTCAATTGGCATATCCTTTTTAAAGCTTTATCTTTTGTGATTGTGATCATCAAAATAGGGGGAGATTGTTGTACCCCTCTCTCTTGGATTTTAATGATCACAATCACTCTCATCGTGTTCTAACTTGTTTTCAAGTGTTTTGATGCTAGGAAAAAGGTTGCCCAGGAGTTGGCCCAAGAAGGCTGATAGTGGACTCTCTGAGTTCACCGGCCAACCGGTGGATTCCCACCGGCCAGCCGGTGGTCTCTGGCAGAAGCATTGCTTTCTGCCAGATCCACCGGTCAGCCGGTGCTAGAGCACCGGCCAGCCGGTATGGGCACCGGACAACCGGTTCTTGCCCACCGGCCGGCCGGAGGACCCAGGCAGTAGGCTTGCCCACTGCCTGGTGCCACCGGCCAACCGGTGGATGACCACCGGCCAGCCGGTGGAACCCAGACAGAAAGCCTGCTCTGTCTGGACCACCGGCCAGCCGGGAGCTCAGCACCGGCCAGCCGGTGTGCCCAGTCAAACTAGCCGTTGGGCTTTGACCAGACTTGTACTTTTGACCCCCAACGGCTCCGGAAGCCCTCCAACGGCCATATTGAGGTGTTTATGGGTATTTCTCCTATAAATAAAGAACCATGGATGCCGGGAACACAACCGAATTATATTTTGATGTCTTGACGCTCTAACGACAAATCTCCAAGGCCTCTTGTGATCCATTGCCATCCTTGAAGCTTGAGCTCCCTCTCCATCAGCTGCTCTCACACTTTTGGCGCTCAAGGCTTCCGTGTGTTTGTATTATTTTATTTGTTTAGTTCTTCTTTGGGTTTGGATTAAAACAAACCTCTCATTTCCATTCTTTCTTTCAATTGGGTTTCTTGCTACAACCATGATAAAAAAGCAAGCTGTACGAAGGTGTTCTAGCCTACCTTAAAACGGCTAGTGGGTTTCTTGCTACAACCATTAAAAAGCAAGCTGACGTATTAATCTCTCAACGGTTCTTGTTGGGAGCGGAGACGTAGGCTTGGGAATTAAGCCGAACTTCGTTATCAAATTGTGTCTTGCCTTTTTTTATTTCCGCTGCATTGATAATTGTTTTAAATTGTTAATTATTTTTGAAAAGACAATTCACCCCCCTCTTGTCATCCTCTACGACCCAACAACAAACACCTTTAAAGGGGGTACACGGCGTGTGTGAGGGGTACACAACGTGTCCCAGGGGTACACGACGTGTCTAAGGGGTACACAACGTGTATTGGGGGTACAAGGCGTGTCCAGCTATACCAAGGTTTGCCAGTGTGGCAAAGCCTCACACGACGTGTAAACCTCAACATACACGGTGTGTGAGTGAAGCACACAACATGTAGAGGTCACCCGACACCTGCCTATGCCATTTGGTTGCGTCCGTATATTTCTGGTCATGTCCGTGTACACCTGGCTCTGTCAGTGTCCAAGTACACGGCATACCACTGGTCATGTTTGTGTACTTTCTGAAGTACATGTCGAGCCGCCGGGGGAGGTCCACATGACATGTGACCATATCACACGACATGTGATCCTTAACTCTAACTAAAATCCAGTTGTCGCAGCTAGGGGGTCCCACACGTGCATGTAATGTTGGACTACACATCGTGTCGATCGATATTTTTCAGAATCCCCGGTTTCTCTTTCGCGTTGTCGGAGCCATCGTCCTCGTCGGAATCTACAGATTCGGGGTTGGCCAAGCTTCTCGTTGTTGGAGATCGTAGATCTGGGCTTCAAATTTGCTCAGAAAACATCTGCTTGATCCATTCGTAGTCGCACCGTACGTCGCTCGGGAAAATGAATTCCACTGGTTTGGTCTCATTCCACCGCAATTCATCCACTGTGGTTGTCGATCCTCCAATCGCAACCTCCATCGCAAGTCGTACCCCTGCAGTATTGATCTGTTGTGTTGAAGAACGGTTGTGCAACAATCAAATATCGAGTAATCGTCGAACCACGAGGCAAAATAATTTTTTGTGATGAACGTGCGAAGAACAAGGGAAGAAAATCATAAGTCATAAGATGTGGGGAACGAATCTCGACCTTTGTTCGTTCAACCTTGGTTCGTTATCGTAGAAGAAGACTAACGAAGAAGAATAAATCACATCGTACATATATAATTCCATCAATTTAAATCTATCGATGATACACGTATCAATTCTGTTTGCGAAATTGATCTGCATTCGTCCGGGATGAAAAATACATAATCAAACATCCTGCCTAGAGTTTGGATCGATACGAAGAACGGTTCTGCGGTGTCATCGTTGACGAGGTCCATAAACTTCGTTGTGACAACGATCCATGATCTGGTCTCGACCCGTCATTGTTCGCCAAGAACGCTCTCTTCCAACGGTCTCTAGGTCTCCAGGGTTTAGCAGCTAATCCTAAGACAAAATCCACAGTCATATATTTAAAGAGGAAACATGTCGTAGCGTCTAATAAAATAAAACAAATCATTTAATTAATCTATTTTATTAATTTCGCGTTCGCAACAACTTTTTCACAAACGCCGTGCGCCGACAAAGATCATGTCGCATTTCGGATAAAACTCGCGTTCTAAACTCAACGGTGTCCTCATATTTCTGATCTGGGTCCCCTTTCGATATTTATTCAACTTTTTCAGAGAAACTGCACACGAGTGTTGTTTAATATATTTAATATATTTCAAACATTCATTTCGGGCATACCGGGTCTCTAAACCACACGTGGTTTCAGCGTTTGATCTCATTAAATATAATATCAAAAAATAATACACAGAAAATCCGAATCATTACAATTTTTTATATTTAGTTTTATTTGATGATGGGCACGAAGCTTGTCAGATGATTGGAAAAAGATATTTACAAGTTCGTGATTTTATATATCATGGGGCTATTTATTGATTTTTTGAATTATGATATTTTTTTGTGGTTTTGTAAATTCAAATGTAGTTTTTTAAAAAAAAAAATTAAAGCCTTTAATGACCATCATATGGTAGTCGTTGTAGGTATGTATGGAGCACTCTATAGCGACTGCCATTCGGGGGTCGCTATTGGTTAAGCCGGGGCACCCTATAACGATCATCATTTGGCAATCACTGTTGTGTGCTCTCGTAGTGGTAGTCAAATGATAGTCATTATAGGGTGCCACGATCTGACATACAGTGACCACAATTTGACAGTCGTTATAGGCAATAATGACGAACCAAAAGCGTCCACCTTTTGGCGGTTGTTGGGCGTCCATTGTAGTCATTTAGCGTCGTTTTTTGGCGATCGCTAAAGACCTTTTTCCTACTGTGTATTATTGTTTTATTTCTGATGTTTTGTCTCAATGAGTTGTCATTGTGGTGAAATAGTTTCATCTTGTTTGTGTTGATGTCCTGACGCTAGTCGTCAATTCGTGGGGATCAAAAACGCCTTTTGGACTGTGTCAGGACTGATTCGGGTACCATTTAAACGAGTGGTTGGTTTGTAATATTAAGATTGGATGAAAAGAAATAAAACATTAAAAAATACAACCGATTTTAAAAAGCAGTGAGATTCAAATACATTGGATTTAAAACCGATTCAAGGTAGGAAATTGAGCAACAACAACAATTTGACAAGGACTGACTAACGATGCACGTGGAAAATGGGGAAATGGAGGAGGAGACAAACCGGTGTGATAACATGAGGATCCCTTTCTAGGTGCTATAAGTAAAAGTGCGGAGAAATATTATGCTTTCTCACCACTAAAAAAACACCGACAAGATGTAAGATTTCTCAATGCTCTGTAGAAGCGCTGAGAAAGGTCAACAATTTATATTCATCGATCCAATAAAGTGCAAAGTGAAGCAATGATCTTTATCAGAAAAAAAGTGAAGCAGTGATGAAACATGATGTCGAATATTCGAGATGACACTAATGAATAAAAACAACAATGAAAATAAGTTGAGAAAAAGTATAAAGAATAAATATAGAGTTAAAAGTTTCCATTGACATATTTTCATAAACATAAGATACATATGAGGGGGTGTAATCAACGATCTAAATCAATCTCCATACCTCATGTCAAATCCAAGGATTGGATAAAATGAAGAATTGTAGTGTTGGGAAATGAGTTAATCATAATTATCATTATTTTCATGGCATCCACATATTAAATAATATTCAATAACAGTACATATGTAATACATTACAACGGCAATGCAACGCAAAGATAAAATCCGCATGCTCGCCCCCAGGCGTCCGCTGTGCCGGCGAGGGTGCCTGCGAAGGACACGGAGGCGTATAATACGGGGTCGTAAAAGGCAACGGGCTCTTCTCGCCTTTCGGCGGAAAAGGAAAATATAAATATATAAACGAGAAAACAGGTTGTTCTGGGCCCACACGGGGAACGAATGAACCAATCAGGCAGGTGGGAAAAAAAATGGAGTGGCCCGGGGGCAGCGGTCTATAATTACAATGGTCGCCTCCGCATCCCACGGCAGTTGTCGGCTCGTCCTCTCTCCATCCCTGCCTGCTCCTCCGTGGTTCGTCGTCGGCCCGGCAGATCCGCCCCTTCCGCCGGCAAAGGGTAGCATCGGCCGACGATATCAGGCAAGGCTATATTCTCCGTGTATGGCCCGTCTCTTAGTTGATTTTTTCTCACTCCGGCGTTTGATCTGAGGTGATCTATACGTTTGGCGTGTAGTTGCAGCCATGGCCTCGAAGCGGATCTTGAAGGAACTCAAGGATCTCCAGAAGGATCCTCCCACGTCCTGCAGTGCTGGTATTGCTCTCGATCTCCGCGCCTTGTCTGGCTTGTTTTTTAGTTTCATTTTCATGTGGAATCCGGGTCCCTTTTTCCTGTTAGTTTTCTTTCAGGAATGCTTTGATTTTCGAAATTATCCTTTTAC
This sequence comes from Viscum album, assembly GCA_963277665.1. NCBI lineage: Eukaryota > Viridiplantae > Streptophyta > Magnoliopsida > Santalales > Viscaceae > Viscum > Viscum album. Next base: position 1,042,832,361 of record OY728165.1, read on the forward strand.
AGCTGTGATTTGTTTAGTTAAGAGGGTACTTGGTCGGAGGCTTGCATCTTTCTATGCCTGTCTTGGAGCGTTACGTTTGAAGTTCTGAAGACCCCCCCCCCCCCCCCCCCCCCAGCCTGGTTTCAAATTTGTTTGACAGAGTGGGTCCTTATTGCTTCATCTGGAGCTGTTGTTTTGTGGCATTTTGCCAATATGGTGGCTATCCTTGGAGTAGTGGCATGTTGACCACAACAATTCAACAAAATTCCCAATTTGAGTAAGGTTAAGAAACACGGTTTGCTGACTCTGCTGTTCGATGCCCTAGCAGCAGATCTCAGGGTTTCCTTTTTTCTTCTTATTTTTTTGATATTTGTGGATACCATGTTTTCATTTTAATGCGTAAGTTTGAGAGAAGCGAATCAGGCATGAATTTCTGTTCAAATAAATAATGAATAAAAGAAAATTGGATACCAATTCAACTATGTTTTCTTTTGAAACCAATTCTAGTCAAATTAAATTGGCATATTCATATTTCTTCTTCGATCTTCTCAAATCATCCCTTCCAAACCTTGTGTTAAAGAACTAGGAAAACAAGAGTGGGAGGAGAGGTTCTTGGTGTTGTGCTACAAGAAAAAAAACTCTTCATGCTTTTTGAAGCGATTAGTGTTGTTGTAAAAGAGAGATATTTCATATGGATTGGATGCCTATTCTAGTCCCTCAAAAGGTTATTATATAAGCATTGGAATATGCCTTTTGATATGGTATCATAATCTTTTAAATTAAGCATGCACCTATTATGGACAAACACATTTGCTAGGATCAAATATGGTTCTTGTGCCTAATCACAACAGTCCAAATCGTGATGGATCTCGAATGGGCATACCCATTTGACTTGGGCTGACCCAACATCTCCATTTTGGTCCTCGATGTCCAACCTCCATCCGTTATAATTGGATTCGGGTCTCAAGGACATTTCAATTGATCCCTTAATTTGATAATCAACTTGATAAAATTTTTAACCCCTAAATGCATCTACCGTTTACGTGTCATGCGAAGCACATCATCAAAGCTCTATTTTGCACCACACATTCATGATGGTGTGTGTGGGCAGTGCAATACATTGTCTCACATTGTGTCCCATATCCTTATTCAATATTTAAAAGCTTAGTCACTTTATTAAATCTATGTCACCTCCCATTTTTTATTATAGAACCCTTCCCAAATCCCAATGCCATTTTTTTCCTTTTGAAAAAACTTACATAATATTATAAAAAAACCAATAAAAAATTTATAATTTTTTAACCCCCCCATTTTAAAAATATTTTAAAACTCATTTTGATTTTGAAGATCAAACATTATATTTCATGAGGTTGTCGATTTGGATGGATTTTTTCCCTCAATTGACAATGTACCAGAAGGTAACAGTATCAAATGTAGATGCTACAAGAGCCTGAGAAAGACACACTGTTGATCCCGAGAGCACTTCCTCTTCTTGACTTATCGCACACTACTTTGTGCCAAGGGATTACAAAATGAATGCAACATGCAAGTTGCTTTCAATATTTGTTTTCAAGAATAGGAACACCAAAACAACAATGTTGTCTTCGCTTTTTTCCGTCTCCTCCGATTCAAATCTTCAAGAATGTATTGCTACACGACAACACTGCAGTTCCTCTTCTTTTTCCTTGGTAATCACAACAACCGTTTTCCCTCTTACTTGGTTCACCGGTAGCAGCCATGTTCCTTGTGTTCTTTTCTTTAAATATTCATTGAATATTTAATTGAAATATCTCTCAAAACAATTCTCTCAATTTTTGATATGGAAAGTTTGTTAAAGTCGCAACAATTTTCTCTTTGTTTCCTTCTCTATTTTTGCGTATGATAATTTCCATACAAAAAAACTTGGAAATTTTGTGAAGTCAGTGCCTTGTATCATCCTTTTTAATGCTCTATAATCCTCTCAATCTTCCTCATAAATCATGGTCTTCATTCTTCTCCATAAAAACCGCGAATATGATTGATAACACCCATCGTAAAAACCCATGCATGCTGATGTTTGCGCCGTGGGACTCCAAGTCGTGGTGTGATCTTTGTCAAGAACCAGATCTTCACGAAACTTGCATTTTTGAATCACCAAAAATATCGCACCATGATCCTTCTTTAATCTCGACATGGTCTTCTCCATCATGGCATGATCACTGGAATCACAATTTGTAGTTGGTCGAAACAATGTCTATGAGCTGAGTCTTCACCAATCAAAACAAAGGGAATGACCCTTACGAATGCTTGCTGATAACTCTTACAGAATCAGAAGATAAGTCTTGCAAAATACAGAAGATAAGTCTTACGAAAAATCCTTATAAAATCCAAATAAGTCTTACAAAATCCAAATAAGTCTTACGAAATTCACCAAAAACCTTATGAAAGTCTTATGAAATCACTAAAAACCTTATGAAAGTCTTATGAAATCTAGCCTACTCTTATGAAATTCACCTCAAGCCTTATGAAATTCAAAAGCTTTCACGACTTTGTTAGTTTTCCATTCACCTCAACACTGGTGACTCATTCATTCAGGGAGGCTTCTGTACTTAATTGATTCACAAAATTCCAAAATTAGTCCAACTGACAATAAAGCCCAACTGAGAACAAATCCAACAATATAAGCAGCTATGGTTTCAACATTCTTCTCCTTTGGATTTTGTTCTAAATCTACTATTGGCAACTTTGTCCAAAGCTCCTTCATGAAGCCCCAAAACCCACCTTGCATTTGCACTAAACTTTTTATCGAATAAAACTTAAACTTTTACCCTCTTTTAAGTTGTTCGAACCTCTTCCATCAGTTAAGATGTATGAATCTTTGATATGTGCCCTCAACACTTACTCCTACATGCAATGCGATTAATGTAAAGAAAGCATCACACATAAAGTTTTAAAAGGTTTGACCCCATTGTGGGAAACTTACTCCTTGCTACGTTTGATTATTATCCCTATCTCGAGCTGTAGATTTTCACTATTCTCGTAAGTGTTACAACTGGGCGAGTTATTATTTTTTGCCCAAGAGCATCTTCTACCTCTCGCTAGGAATGTTGACGTTGTTTATACTAGAACCACCGGTCTTCAAAGGTTCTTCACGAACTTTCTCATGAACTGGTCTTCGACTGCCAATTATCTTTCGCCGAACTCATCTGCAGGTTGACCTTGTTTTGCTTCCAGTAAACTGATTTTTTGGAACCCTCAGTCTTTAGAACATCGATGCCCGAATCTTTGCAGGTTGTACTTGACGTTGCTCTAACACTTTAACTTCCGATTTTCTGGTTATGGAGAACCCACTTAACTCTTCGGAACTTTAGGTTCCAATCTTCTCTCTTTGACCCAACAAGTCTTTTGGAATGAACTTGGTCGGCTGCTCCCTCTCTTTTATGCTACTCTTCTACTATTCATAGATTTTTTTCTTTTCGGTTCTGCCCTCACCGCTGCACCACTCAAACTTCCTCTGCCTTTAGTTCTTTGAACCTTGACTTTTTACTCAGGCACCACCTCATCTTCTGGTGCTTTCACTTTCTCTTCTGCTAATTTGATTTTCGGTCTATTCATAGATTTTTTCTTTTTTGTCAGCTTCTTCCTGAGCCTTTAGCATCAACCTCGTCTTCTGGTGCTTTCTCTTCTGCTGATTTGACTTCCGATCTATTCTTAGATTTTTTCTTTTTTATCAGCATCTTCCAGAGACTTCATCAACCTTTCTTCTTCTATCTTTCGATTGTCGTAATATTCGACCGTCTTAACTTGAATCATAGTTGGTCCTATGCTGATGTGATGTTCTTCCGTTGAACGAATAATACATGTATTATCTGAATTTTTACTTTGAGCCTTTTTAGTCAGCTTGGTTGCAATTTACTTTGCAATTTCATCGTTTAGAGATCTTTCAGCTCATAATCTTCAATGCATCTTTCGGTGGTGCTGATTTTGCAGATGTAACGGTCTACACCACACGCCTTTGCCAATTTTCTTGGTTAACACACTCTTCGTAAGGTTAAATGATCCTTATGAAGTTTTCGAGTTATCCTTATGTCAATTTTCAATGCATTTTTTGATGATACTAGGGCGCACAACAGAAGCCGGTTGGCTGGGGATTTAAAATTTTTCATTACCGGAGCAACGAAACATGTCATCTCCGGCAATCCGAGCCCCGGCAGAGGTTTGGGGATCTCGCGTGAATTTAATAAGCAAAAAAAAATGAGTACTTTGTTCGATTCCACGCTGTGCTGCGTTAGACTGCAGCTAGTTGCTGACAATCGTTGCTCGAAGAATCCGAAGCCGAATCTCTCCAGACCCCCCGCACACGCTTCAAGAATTCGTGTGGATGTCGATCGTTGAATTCTGGGTGCTAGCTCGGAGCCCTGATGATTCCTTCGACGTCGCGATGTTCACCTCGATCTCTACCCTTCGACCCGTCAAAGGTGTTCTTGGATGTGTCGCTCACAGAGAAATTTTCTCTCTAGAATGCGGGAGAGAGAGACTCTCATTTCGTTGGGATGAATAGTCTTTGGATCGAGCTTCTCCTCCTGCTTATATAGTGAGATGCTCAAATACCCGAAAAGGGTTCCCGACCCCCGGAAATAAAACACCCACTAAATAAGCATTAAATGACACATTAGCACGAACTAATTGCATTATTAATGTCATATTTTATCATCTTATTACAATATATAATAAATATATTACGTGATAAACTCGACTTGTAATTCCTGCTAATATTAAACGAATTTTGAATATTAAAATAATATTAGTTCGTATGTTATTTTCCCACACATTCACATAATACCCTGTGACTTTTAATAAATAAATAAACCCAATTATTCTATACTCAATAAATTTATTTATTTGTCGGTGATTAACTCTTGGACCCCTTGGTGGGGCCCACCATGTCCTATATACTTATTTATCAGAATATGGTAGATTCTTGAATACGCTATTGTGTGACTCTCTGAGCTCTTATCTCGATAGCAATGAATATTATTCACAAACCAAGAGCAGAGTCTAACAACCAATCAAGACTCTTAAAGGTATAATCCTACGAATGCGTACTGTGTGATATAATCTTTTTGTCTCAGAATATCTCATAAAGCAGGATGCACATTAGTGTCATCATCATTTATTGTTTTATTATTTGTTGATACAACTAGACATACTTTCGACTATCTTGACCAATGATTTATGAAGGTACTATCATCCTGATCAACCAGGTCTTCAATATTATTTCCTCAACTTGGAAGCAACAAATTTTATCTTGATCATTCAACCAATGCCATACTACTAATGACGCACCCAACACAAGCTATCTTGCCACGACTTCATGGTCATGGTTTTTGCCTTGCTTCAAAGTATGCGATCAAATAACTTACATTGATAATGATCACGAGTCAGGAGGCCAATACACATGTCCGTAGATATGAACATCCAATAACACCTAAAACATGTGATGTTCCTATTGACAAGTTTGTCCTCATGGTCTCACCTACTAGAGATCACCAAGTGCGAACTTCATGAGAAGAAGTTTCAATGCTTATGCTTCACATCCCATATCGAAGTTGAGGTATCATGTCACGAACCGACCCGGGTCAACCCTGAACCGGTCACCCGAGTCGATCCGCGATAAGGCCCAAAGGGCATTCCCGATCCTCACGGGTTGACAACTAGTGCTGGACATTAAAGTAAAAGAGAACGATTTTGGCTCATAAATAAAAGAAAGATAAACAAATATAAATTGAACGAAACAAATAATCACTAGCGGCGAAAATAAATTTGAAGTTGCACAATTAAACATACCTCCAAGTGATCTCGTAGGTCACCACCAAACATAGAACCACGCTCGCTCCAAGAGCGATCCAAAACTAGGGGAACCTGAAATTGAAAAATAAAGGAGGTGCGAGCATCGGGATGCTCAGTAGGAATGCCAAAGAATAACAACGCCCTATGCCCTTATTTTTAAAAAGAAACCCAAATCATGTTAGTTTGAAAAAAAACCACTTAAGAATAATATTTACCATGCTTACAAATTTAGGCAATCCGTTTTCAAGAAAAGCCTTTCCTTTTTAATCACATTTCCAAAATTGTTTACAAGCCTGCATAGTTATTTTAAAATGAAAGACAAACAGTTTAAAATTGAAAACATGTATTTTTACGAAGGGGGAAACAAGCTTGAAACAACTAAAATGGAAATCATTTCACAAACACACCATGTCATAAGGTAACTAGCACAAATGAGACCCTAGGAACTTCGTACCTCAATGAAAGGTGGTATAGAAACCACGGCCATCAGCATTCTCGTGCACGATCCACTAGGAGGAAACACCGCAATGACCTAGTTGTCTCCAATCATCACAAATGTTTAGTTAGTGTTGTATCGTCAATCCTACTAGACAAAATCAAGACGAACCTCTTCCGAATCATCTAGTGTACTAGTCCTAGTCTGTCCACCTAGATACCCAGAGCTTCCCATGTGCTCTATTTTAATGGTCGTGAGGTTTTATCAAGCAAACATAAATAAACATATTGCTTTTATCCAAAAACCTATTCAACATCCCATCACCGATCTCCCTCCTTAAGCGCATTCCCCTTTTTACATCACACAACAATACACAAACCTCTTTATTAGGCACCTATCACAATTTATACATTCAACGTCATCATTTTCTAAAACAAGGGGCATGTCTCAAGAGGGGTTTTCCTTTTACTCAAATCTTAAAGTGCCAAACATGCTTAATTATCTAGAAGGAATACTTTTATAAATTTTTGCGTGAGTGATCCATCCTCATGGATTCGTCCCGTCAAAAGTGGGTTGCTCAACTCGTCGGGCAGAGCGAACGAGTCAGCTGTAGTTGGTGGGGCGACCACTTCCTTGGGAGATGTGATGTTGGGTCGCTGGATGTCATCAATGGCGTGTGTGCCAGACCTGTCGCTCGTTATTGTCGGCAACACTTCTGTCAGAGGCGCTTTCTCCGGCTGGTGCACTAGGTTGGCGACATGTTTGCGGAAATTCCACTTATTCGTGATGCTCGAGCTCTTAGCGCAACTGGCCTTGCTTGAGAGTGTTGACCACCGATGCCAAATCAGATAGAGCTGTCTTGAGGCGTCCAAGGTGTTGCTCCCTACCGTCGTGTCATGTTTGATTCTTGGTCTCCATTGTCGGCGGCATGTTGCACACTGTGTAGAATGGAGAGAAAAGAAAACAGGGAGTGGGCGTTGCAGTAGTGCGTGTGGCGGCGAACGACAAAGCGGCGAGGCACGTCCTCTGGATGCAAACCAACTGGACGCGTCTCCTTCGAGGAAGTAGGGCTGTGTGGCGGCGAACGACAAAGCGGTGAGGCACGTCCTCTAGATGCAAACCAACTGGACGCGTCTCGTCTCCTTTGAGGAAGCAGGGGATGGCGCAGACGAACGAGTAGTGCGCATCGCGTCGGTAGAGTAGCCAGCTCCCATGGACTGAAACTGGCTGAGCGCAGCAGTAGTCGGTGTGATTGTAGGACCTTGGAAAGCGGACGACGTCGCGGGAGAAGCGGCTGGTTGGCCGATTCCTCTGATCGCGAGCCGGCTAGGTGCGCCTCTTCAGAAGTGCAAGATGGGTCAGCCATGGGAGTGAGGAAGATGGAAGGTCGGACCAAGTGTTATGACTCACACCGGCTGAAGAACTAGAACATAAAACTTTGTATTGTATTAATGGAGAAGGAGAAAGATGGAGGATAAATCAGGAGGCACCTTGCACTCCCACCCACGCTGCAAGGGCCGATTTCCAAGCCCACACTGCAATCTGCCTTAACACCCTAACAAAACTACAAGGACCCTTTTACCCCTTATTATTCACCACGCCTAGACTTGGTTTATAGCAGACTGATGAATTTTTACCAGAACTGGAAAACTGTATCGTTGCGGCGGAATAGGTTTTGTCATGCTGTGACTGGGCCAAATCAAACTACCCTCCGAAATCCACGCCCTGATCTGTACTCCACCTCCCCTCATTTAATGCTCGGTCAAATTCTTTAATCCAATACTACCAAGGAAGGGTCATGTAGTGACCAATGAACTACGACGCGACGTCACTCTAAAACAAAACCCCCAAAATTGGCCTCCCAGACTTCGCGGCAGCTACGGTGCTGCAAAGCTCATCTGTGGAAAACTTCACAAACTGCCCAAGGCACTGTTGCACCGCAAACCAGACCCACATGCTGGGACCAGAAAATTGGCAGAGGAAAATCACAGGAGTCGTCAAAATTCCAAAGAGCCATCCCTTGTAAGACCTCCCAGAAATCGTAAGTCTTCTCCCTTTGCCAAAATTCCCACTTCAAACCCCTTGTGCCCCGACACACTTCCGCCACCCTGTGGCCAAGCCCCCTTTCTCGAAACAGCCTGATCTCCAGCTCTCGTGGCCTACGCACCAGGACCACGACATCTTCTCCGCACTGCGGCACAACAACTGCAGATCTACCCTCTACTGCAGCCAGCCCTCTATGCCAGAACTCGACAGCCACTCCGCGACCTACCTCTCCCAGCTGAAATTTCAGCTCCAACAACACCTCTCTCCCTCCAGTCTCCTCCCATCACCTCCAACACTTGCAAGACACAAAGCAGCAAGCCGAAAAGGCCTGGGCTTTTGCAGAGCAGCACTGAGAGGGCGACCTGGAGAAGCAGCACCAGGTGAGAGCGTGCCTAGATCTGGACTGGGGATACACTGCTTGGGTTGGCCTGCTGTGGGGGGAGTAGGCACAACACAGATTTGTCGTCTGGAGTAGTTTCTCCTGCCGGCAGGCTGCAGACACTGTCGAGGTGAGTTGCTGTGGCGTGCCGGGGGAGAAGACTGATCAGGGTGGATTTTTTTGGAGTAGGGCGCCCAAGCACACTTTGTTGGGGGGAGAGGAAATAGAGAGGAAAGGGGAACTTAAGGGCTTTCTGAGCTCCAAGAATTGTCTCAGAATCTGTTCATCTTGAATGTGGACAAAAGATTTTATTTGTAGAAACATGTGAGAAACAAGGCTATGGAATATCAATTTCAAACCAGAGGAAAGAGTGGGATAAAATAGGTCTAGTCAATACTCATCCTAAATATCTAAATACTCTAACAATACTAACTTACGAACTTTCTTTTTCTTTTCTTTTTTAGGTATGAACCCTTTTGTTTGCTTCATTTATGAATCATTTTTTTTATTCATTTATGAATCCTTTCATTTGATTCATGTATATTTTCTCATTAAATTCACTATTTAAGAATGTTGTTTTTACATTCGTTTGGTAAATTCCCATATAATATGATAGGAACATGGGCTGGCTGCTTAGGGGTTCAGTGTGCTGGTAGGTGGGCTGCATTATGGGCAGGGGGATGGGGAAGCTGCTGTGTATTGAAGCAGTCAGGTGGTTTAATAATGTTAGAGGGGTAGTCTTGTAATTTTTTATTAGTAGTTGGAGCTGTCAGAAGTGGTTGGAGTTGGTAGTTTTTACGATGTTGTTAGTGGTTAGTGGGGTTTGTCTAGAAGGTTCCGGTAGAGCCTTTAAATAAGGGGAGTAGTGGGCTGTGTGAGGGGAGGATTTGTTTTGGCTTTGCAGGTTCTGCTGTGCAGAAACAGTCAGGTGGTTTAATAATGTAGGGGTAGTCTTGTAATCTTTTATTAGTAGTTGGAGCTGTCAGAAGTGGTTGGAGTTAGTAGTTGTTACGATGTTGTTAGTGGTTAGTAGGGTTTGTCTAGAAGGTTCCAGTAGAGCCTTTAAATAAGGGGAGCAGTGGGTTGTGTGAGGGGAGGATTTGTTTTGGCTTTGCAGGTTCTGCTGTTGTGCAGAAATTCAGACCGCTGCCTTGGGCCTCGGAGCAGCGTCTTGTAGGATCTTCTCTTTTCTTCTACTATTTCTTCTTCTTTTTTTCCTTTCTATTGCAATGCCTGCTGCTATTAATACAAGTTTCTTCTGATTTTTCTCTCTTACATCAATTGATTCCTATCAATTGGTGCTTTCATTGAGAGGTTTTTAGAGAGAAACTAGAAGAAAGAGGTTCTTGATCTTGGAAAGGAGATTGACACAGCAGCAGTCTGTCTAAACACGGAGAGCCGAGTAGCAATATTGGAATCAGCCATATCCGAACTGAAGACCGGATTTCTGCATCAGGAGGTTGGATTGCAACAACTGAAAAACATGTTGCAGGAGATAAAGGCAGCAGTGGGGCAACTCGCCAAGAATCAGGAAGCATTGCGAACTGACTCCAAGCAAGAGTCGACCCCTGCGAACATGGAGAGGCAGCGAAACCCGATGGAGCTGCTGAGCAGCTGGCTCGGGACTAGTATGATTTCACTCCAGTACGACAAGTAGAGGTAAATTTCCAACCTAGCTTTAGACTTGAGGAATGCGGGGAGTGACAAAGAATATCAAGATGAAATGCTGCCTAAAGTGATCAAGCAAAAATCGCATGAGCAGCTGCGTCCCAAGCAGGGAGTCAGTCTGAGAAGTGGCAAAGGAAGAGAGGCGTGAGCTGAAATTACGCAAACAGAGCTTGAGGGGACCAGTCTGAAGCAGCTGTGCAGGTTGCCACTTGGACTGCTGGTTCTAACGGAGACATTCGCTAAAATATCAGTGCAGCAGGAATTTCCACATGGTTATGGTTTCAATCAAGTTTAGCGAGGAGCTCAAGACAGGAGTTGTTGAAGCTAAAGAAGTGTGCTTCGGAAAACGAGCAGCTCATAAGGCAACCAATGGGAGCCGCAAACAGCTGATTAAGAGGGGCTGCTGTGCTGGCTATTGCACAGTAGTATTGAGACCCACCGCTAGAGCCTCCACCATGGTCGGACTCTTGTTGCTGCAGTGAAAAATAGATGATGTTTCTAGAATCCAGCTATACAAACTGGAGTTGCTTGGCTGCTTTCACTTTTGTTAGTCGGTTATACAAGCAAGTTGGGAATGCAAACAGTAAGTTTGGAGTAGCTGAAGCTTTCAATCAGGACCATCCAACGCAGCAGAGTAGTTCATTTCCACTTTGAGGACAAGGTGATTTTTAAGGGGGCGGAATTGATAGGAACATGGGACTGACTGTTTAGGGGACCGGTGTGCTGGGAGTTGTCAGAAGTAGTTGGAGTTGTTAGTAGTTGTTAGGATGTTGTTAGTGGTTAGTGGGGATTGTCTAGAAGGTTCCAGTAGAGCCTTTAAATAAGGGGAGCAGTGGGCTGTGTGAGGGGAGGATTTGTTTTGGCTTTGTAGGATCTGCTGTGTAGAAATTCGGACTGCTGCCTTGGGCCTCGGGGCCTCGGAGGATCTTCTCTTTTCTTCTACTATTTCTTCTTCTTTTTCCTTTCTATTGTAATACATGCTGCTGTTGATACAAGTTTCTTCTGATTTTTCTCTCTTACATCAATTGATTCCTCTCATAATATATGGATGCCAATGCAAGTAGGATTCCAATAGAGAGGTTGTCATAGCTGCATGGACGTGTTGAAATAATTTATCCCATTCTGTAGCTGACAATCCGACTTTATATTTTTTTACTGCAACATCGACCTTTTTCTTCTAAATACCTTGTGAAAGGTCAGCTAAAATTCTTTCCAGTTATAGTTCATTTCATCATTTATAGCATTCTTTCAAAAAATGGCATCTAAAGACGACGCAACTTCTTTTTTGGTTTTCGGATTAGACTTTTAAATTAATTTGTAATCTGTGCACCAGTATGTTCATGTCCTACCTCTATCAAGTATATATAGAAATCAGATCCATTTATCTTGGATATTTGAGGTTGTTTGCTTCTATGAACTTGGTTAGGTATAAAGCTGAACCTAGATTCGTCAAAGGTAACATCTCTTGATTCTAAAACTGTATTAATAGTTATTCAATCATTAGATTTTGCAATCATGAATCTATAGTTCGCATTAGAAAAATGCCTTTATACACCCTTCTACCTATCTTGTTGGGCCTAACACATTTGCTCAAGAAGTATTTTCAATCCCTTCTACCTCTCTTGTTGGGCCTAACACATTTGCTCAAGAAGTATTTTCAATCATGTTCACTTCAAAAATTATGATTCCAAAATTGTTCTCAGGAATGTTGTTGCCATCTTTCTTTTTTCAAATATGATACTCTCTTGAAGCGTCTCAACTTACCACAGAGCTAGTAAGTTGTCTTGTTCTTGTATCACTCTTTTCCCTTTTTAGGATGACAAAGATGTTACCTAGTCGTCTTTAGAAACTTCGATGCACCCAACTCCCTCAGCTGCAAGGAAATAGGAACGCCTCTTTATTTATGTGGTTATGAGAATGTTTTCAAGATGTGAGTTTTTGATGATAGAGGTCTCCACACTGACATCATCCATATTCTTGTTTTTTTTATTTATTCAAATGCTGTAAATTAATGACTGTCGATTTCTCTCTCTATTCCTGTTTTTTAAGTTGAATGTTTGCGACACAGGTCCGTTTGCTGAAGACATGTTTCACTGGCAGGCAACTATTATGGGTCCTCCGGAGAGCCCTTACACTGGTGGTGTTTTTCTCGTAACGATCCATTTTCCTCCGGATTATCCATTTAAGCCTCCCAAGGTTGCGTTTAGGACAAAGGTATTCCATCCCAATATCAACAGCAACGGTAGTATTTGCCTTGACATCTTGAAGGAACAGTGGAGCCCTGCGCTCACCATTTCTAAGGCAACTCTTTCTCCATTTTTTTAAACGTATCATTTAAAATTTTATGTTTTGAATATTTAATGATGCCTTTTGGTGTTTTGATTTTGCTGTGGGTTATTATATGAATCTAGGTGTTGCTGTCAATATGCTCACTGCTGACGGACCCAAATCCGGATGATCCGTTGGTGCCGGAGATAGCGCACATGTACAAAACGGACCGGGGCAAGTACGAGACGACGGCCAGGAGCTGGACCCAGAAATATGCTATGGGCTGAACTCCCCGGGTCCAGCTTGGCAGTGTCCCGTTTTAAGAAAACTCGCTTCTGTTTCATGTTTGCAAAGAAACGAAGAAAGAAGTAAAATGCTCTTTCTTCTGATTGTTCTCCTGTACTTTGTTGTGTGGAATATTTAAACGCATGTATTGGTTGCACGGGAGCACTTTTTAAAATTAGTACCGACCTGTATTTGATCAAATTTGGTTGTGCGACATTAAAGTTTTTGGCCCTATTATCAGAGATTTATAAACTTATAAAAAGATTAGATTTGATAGATTTGGACAAGTATTTTTCTCTTAATTTTTACTTCTATTATCTTGATTACATTTGATGCGTTCATGTTATAGTTTTTTATGTTGGATATTATTGATTCAAGAATATTTGTCTGGGAAATAGGTTTTTTTTGAGAAATCAGGATTACAAAACCAATCAAGGAACAAGTTCACCCAACAATGATCACCTCAACATTTCCCAAAATGAGCCAAACGACGGGCTTTTGAATTACCGTCTCTTTTGATAAAAGAAAATTTGCATGCATCGAATCCATCAGTTAGGAACCAAATCTTCTTCAAGATGAGGGTGTAAGGTTGGGAATCCCCCTCTTTTGTTGAGAGAGCATTCACCACTTTGAGGCAGTCAGATTCCACCAGAATCTTGGGCCAAAATTTTGAACGAGCAAAAAGAAGTCTCTGGAGGATGGCCGATGCCTCTGCGCCATGAGTTAGACACCGCTCTACACTGAGCTTCCACAATCTGGTCAAAACTGTTATGAGCAATGAACATAATACCGACCCTTGAATTAGCAGAGACAACAACATCTGTATTAATCTTGATGAAACCCTTAGGGGGGAGACCAAAAAGGAGCCGCTCGTCGAGTGGGGCCCAAAGAATGCAGATGCTGAGATAAAGAACATTGATAGAGTACGATTTACCTTCAATTGTGGAGGTACGACCAAAAATCCTTGTGCTGCCAGTTACTACAAGCAACTTTGAGATAAAGTCAACAATTATTCAAATGATCTCCAACTCAATTCAATTCATCGGATAACACATGAAGATCCAAACATACACTTGAAATTTTTTCTTAAAGATTGTGATACTTTCCAATTTTGTAGTGTCTTTGACGATGCGGTAAGTCTACATGAAAATACCTAAAACTAACCATCTCATAAATACAAGTTTTTATAAAAATGTTACAACCCTCGTATTCTTAACGTGTTTCTTTGAAATTAGGAACATAATACATGGAAACATAAAACATTCTTCCAATCCACGTGAAAACCTTCTTCATTGGTTCACCCTAAGTTACTTTCACTGCATCTCATATCCTCGAGACATATATCAAAGAAAAGGGGTGAGCATGAGCCCAAGTAAGGGAATAAGCAAGCGAGCATATGATCATAAATCATATCAATAAGAACATGGGGTATAACAATATAACATGATCAAGAGAACATGCGACGTATCATAATAAAAAGAACATGAATCATAACATGAAATTGTAACCACAACATTTAAACGAGACATTCATAAGCATATCACTATGATTTATCACCAATGTGTCATTAATGAAAATTACCAAGATTATTCATCAAGGTATCGTAAAACATGTCATCTCTTGAGATTAAATTCTTTACCCAATGCATTGAAGCGCCATCAAAGTGCACCCTTAATATGTCTTAATTTCATGTGAGCCACATTGATCATGATAAATAATTTTTTCAATAACCTGAGGATAATAAAGTACAAGTTTCATATAAAAGCATTGAGTACATAAGTGCTTAAAGGCTCGACCAAAACATCATTTTTAATCCACAGAAAGGGAACGTGAGTTTCATATATGTAAATCCCTGAATCAATAAATTATATTAACATCTAGGCGAATACCTATGAATAAATAAATGGTTTGGGTATTCACAATATAAGAATTTCTTATATAAGAGAGAAATTGAGAAGTAAATTCGGCAACATGACGGGTATAAAACATACATTTAAAAAAGGATAAAATGAGAGAGAACAAAGGCATCCCATTGAAAAAACATTATTTTAGCAGTAAGGGTATGATCAAAAGCAAAAGAAAAGAAAGTAATACACCCTTTATAAGTCGTACAAAAAAAGAATTACTTGAATGAAAAATAAGATGACGAGAATTCCCTTACCTTGAAGAGTTGCTCCTAAATCTTGAAGATGGAACCTTTGAGGAACTCTTTGGGAGGCAAAATGACAAAAAAATTTTGGAGGGTGGATTGGGAGTGAAGGGGAAAGGTTAAATGGGTGGGGTATTTATAGTAAAAGTGGCAAAATTGTTTTATACTTTCTAAATATATGTCTTGGAAATCTAGGTTGTGAAAAATGTAAAAAACTATTGGCTTACCCATGGTTTTTGCTCATAGTTTTGGACATTTGAGTCACATATTATGATATTTTATCCATTAGAACCAAATATCATTCTTAATACTTCTTTGGACTTGAAAAAGTAGATTTTCCGCAAAATAAGGTTCTTAAAATCAAAATTTTCATTTTAAACATCGAAAAGTCACTTATAGGTTTGGAAATTGATTAAATGCTATTAAAATAATTAATATTAATAAAATAAAATATTTTAGATCATGGATTTTGGTTAATTAATTATTACATTATTATGACATAAATATGAAGTCATAAAACACACCGAAAATGCCAACGAGCCCGTACCCAAGTGGTAAGGGCTCCTGCTTGGCATCCAAGAGACCCGGGTTCAAAACCGGGTGGAGGCGAATTTCCGGGGGTACTGTAGCAGTTACTGTTCAGTACTGTAGCAGCCGAAACTATTCACCCGGTTTGGGCCTACGGGTCTCCAGGGCTTTCGGTTCATCAAAGACCTTCGGGCCACAGGGCCTTCGGGTCACGTAGACCATGTAGTAACCCAGTTCACACAGAACATGCCCCAGAAGAGGATCAGAGCAACAGGAGTAGCAACCACCAGATGCAGAGCTAACCGGATTGGAAGAATGAGAGGGTATGACAGCCGCCATCGGGACTAGGCACCGTGCAATTTTGTATAGGGCAATGCTAGCCGATCAGCAATGCAAGGTGGGGAGCTAAGGTGATCAATGATGCAAGACGCTGGGGAGGGGCAGTTCTAGTGGGCTGGGCCTACGGGTCATGTCATGGGCATGGTATGCCTCTGGGCCTTCGGGTCATGTATTGTGGGTCATGTCGGACCTTGTGCCTTGGGCCTACGGGTCATGTACGGGTTCCCCTTCAACCTTTAAAAGGGGGATTATCTATAATAAAATAAAAAAAGAAGGCCTTCGGGCAATTCGGAGTAAAACACACCGAAAACCCAAAATTGTATTTTTACTATTCACTGAAAAATAAAGTATTTTAGAAAATTCACAAAAATTCACCCTAACCTAATCTCGACATGCTGATTTCAAATATAATATTTATTTTATCAAAATAATTCTCTAAATATGAAAATTTTAACTTAAATATAAAAATCCTTATTTATTGAAAAATAGTAGTTTTTAAGACAGTCAAATTTATGACATTTACAAAAATTCTCTGGGACATTATATTTTTTTATCATCTCTATTTAAATAAGAATATTTTAAAAGACTATTTCATTAAAAAAAATATTATTCAGAATACCTGATTTTATTATAAAAGTGTATATGTTTTCTAAAAATATAATTATGTTTTATTTGCGTCCAACAATCAATTAATCAAATTGGTCTTACTTAAACATATATTTTATTAAACAAAATTATTCTCAAAATAAGATTGACGGAATAAACATTTTATTTATACAAAGGAAATTACACTAAGTAACTAAGGCCTAAACACGTAACCCCTTATTACACATGTGTACGCCCTAAGGGTAAGGTGTGCAATGGTGGTAGTTTCATGGGGCACCTCAACAAACATTGACCAAGTGGTAATCTCCACCAAATTGAACTTATCCCATATGTGATTTCATTGAAACCTCACTTATTAAAGCTCGACTTGGGCTTGGTCAAGGGCGAACCCCATTGATGCTACCTCCCTCCCAAATTCCAACAAATGGGCTTCAAACAACATGACTCTACTGGTTAAGGCTATCATTTCTCCTTTTTTGCATTAATTATCCTTTTTTCATTACTACTTATAAATACTAATTATAATGGTAAAATTATTACCAATGGGTATAGTTCCCAATGGTCAAAAAGACCAACAATTATATTAAGAAACAATCATATTTGATCAATAATCGTATTACTATTCCAACAGTCACATTTCACCCTATAAATACCACTTCATTCTTTCACTCAATATCTGCTACAATTCCTACTAAGGTTATATTTTAATTTTTAAAGATGTTGACTGGTTTACTAATATTTTGTTTCATTTCTATAGTGTTGTCCATGGGGGAGATGATTCTAATAGACCGGGGCGATCCATATTTTCCAATTTTAGTTTTTCTATTTTATATTTTTTGTCCAATTATAATGTTTGACACTTTCATTGGTTTCATACCTGACTAATGTAATGATCTCTATTAATGAGATAAGATTTATTTTTTGTTTCTCTATATTTTGTATGTGTATAATATTATATAATATAACAAAAATTTTCCTAGGAAATAAATATCATTTTAAAAGCTTGGGCCATTACATTCTTCCCCCTGTAAAAATTTCAGCCCTGAAATTTCAACTCATATTATTGGTTGAGAATAGGTGAGGGTAATTTTGTTTCATTGTTTCCTCTGGTTCCCATGTTTCCTCTTCATAATTATGGTTCTTTAACAACACTTTGACAAGGTGAGTTGTCTTGTTGCGTAGAACTTTGTCTCTATGATCCAAGATCTCTACTGGCTGCTCCTCATAAGAGAGGTCATGTTCCAATTGTACCACCTCTAGATTCAATACATGTAAGAGATCTGGTATGTACTTAAGAAAGATGCATGGAATACATCATGAACTTGATCCAGATTTGGTAGAAGTGATAACCGATATGCCGCTGCTGCTATGCGATCAAGGATTTCAAAGGGTCCAACGTACCTAGGGCTAAGTTTCCCTTTCATTCCAAACCACATGAATCTATTCCATGGTGATATATGAAGGAAAAACTTGTCTCTAATATAAAACTCAAAGTCCCTTCGACGGTTTTCATCATAGCTCTTCTACCGACTCTAAACAACTTTTATTTGTTGTTGGATAACACAAAACTTTTCTGTCATCTCTCACACAATATCAGGCCCAGATAGCTTTCTCTCACCAAATTCATCCCAAAAATTAGGAGTTCTATATCGCTTCCCATATAGAGCATCATAGGGTGCCATTTGTATACTCAAGCAGAAGCTATTTTTGTATGAGAACTCAACTAATGGGAGGTGTTGATCCCATCCACCTTTAAATTCCATTGAGCTTGTTATCAACATGTCTTCAAGTGTTTGAATATTCCTTTTAGATTGACCATCAGTTTGGGGGTGATAGGCCATATTGAAATTCAATTCAGTATTCAGAGTATGTTGAAGACTTATCCAGAATTTATATGTGAACTTTTGATCACAATTATAAACAATTGAAAGTGGTACCCCATGAATCCTCAAAAATTCCTTTACATATATCTTGGAAAGTTGGTCAAGAGAGAAATATTCTGAAATAGTGATGAAATGGGCAGTCATGGTGAGTCGATCCACTATAACCCATATCACATTGTTTCCTTTGGATGTTATTGGGAGACCAATGACAAAGTCCATAGTGATATTGTCCCACTTCTATGTTGGTATGGGTAGTGGTTGCAATACCCCTTTAGAAATTTTTCACCCTGCCTTCACTTGTCGACACACCAAGCACCTTTCAGTATAGTCAACAATCTTCCTTTTCATATCATCCCACCAATAATGATCATAAAGGTCCCTATACATTTTAGTGCTTACAAGATGTATAGAGAATGTAGAGATATGAGATTTATCTATCAGCTCCTTCTTTATCTCCAGGATAGATGATACACATAGCATTGTATGAAATTTCAGTATATCTTCTTGATAAATATTGAACTCAGGAAACTTCCCATTATTCACAGCCTATATTTTATTTTGCATCAAAGGATTTTATATTTGATCTCTCTTGATCTTCTCTATTAATGATGGTTGATAAATCATTTGGCATAGGATTAATGATGCCCCTTCCCTTATGATTCCCATGTCCAACCTTACTAGGTCCTTGATCAATGGAACTACTTGAATCCTCATCATTACCAGCACAATATGGTCTTTTCTAATTAATCATTAGTGATTTTGTTTTCTCTTTCAAGGTGATCATGAATTGAATAGTCATAGTCTTTAAGAAGCTCCAACCATATCCTTTGTCTCATGTTCAATTCCTTTTGTGTCAATATATACTTCAAAACATGGTGGTCTATGTATATATCATAGTTCTACCCATAAATATAGTGCCACTATATCTTCAGAGAAAAATAACTATAACTAACTCTAGGTCATGTGTAGGATATTTCATTTCAAGAGTCTTTAACTATCAAGATTCATAAGCGATCACCCTTTAATTTTTTCACAAGGAATCACCCAATCCCTTTCAGAGATGCATCACTATAAATAAAAAATCCTTCTCTGACATAGGGTAGAGTTAAAACATGTGTAGTAACCAATCTATCTTCAGTTATTGGAAAATTTCTTCACACTCATTTGTCCAGATGAACTTAGCTAATTTTCAAGTTAACTTGGTTAGTGTATTAAAAAATCATTAATTTTTTTCACAAACCTCTTATAATATCCTGCTAAATCAAGGAAACTATGAATCTTAGTTACTTTTATAGGATGAGGCCACTACTCTATAGCCTTTGTCTTGGTAGGGTCAACTGATATTTCTTCATTGGTTATAATGTTACCTAAGAATACAACTTATTGTAACCAGAATTCACATTTTCTGAATTTTCCAAATAGGCTCTCCTTCTTCAGAATTTCCAATATAACCCTTAGATGATCCTCATGCTCCCCAAAAATTTTGTAATATATCATAATATCATCAATAAAAACTACCATGAATTTATCAAGGCAGTCCTTAAAGATTAAATTTATCAAATCCATAAATATAGGAGCACTAGTCAAGATGAAGGGAATAAAAACAAACTCATAATGTCCATATATTGTTCGGAAGACAGTATTTGTAATATATATTTTTTATCCACCCTTAATTGATGATACCCAGATCGGAGTTCAATCTTAGAGAAGAATTGAACCCCATGAAGTTGGTTAAATAAATCATCAATCCTTGGGAGAGAGCACTTTTTCTTCACTATGATCCCATTAAGTTATCTACAATTGATTCATAACCACATTGATCAATCCTTCTTCTTTAAAAATAGAATAGGTAATACCTAAGGAGACACACTTGGTTAGTTAAATCTATTATACAAAAGATATTAAAGTTTTTTCTTCAATTCATATAACTCCATATTTTCTATTTTATATAGGGTTTTTGATATCGGCTTGGATCAAGGTATGAGTTCAATGGAAATCTACATCTCTTTCTAGGGGAGGTCTAGGTAACTCTTCAGGAAAAATTTCAATGTATTCCTAAATAATAGGTACATTTTCTATCCTTATACTTTCATTTCCTTATCCCTCTTCACCGATCATCTCCATAAAGAAGGATATGGGAGGTTCTTATAGACAAAGATAAGCTGAGATATCTCTCCTTTGAAAAAAACTATAAGTTATTCCTTCAAGATTGCTGAAATTTCCTCACTCCTACAATTGATCTTATCATTATACTTTTAGATCTCATCTATCTCTAGTATAGTGCCAAATTCCACTATGGGAATGACTACTATATTTGTGGTGATATTATACTCATCAAAGTTAATACTAGAGTTTATATACACTATTAATGTTATGCCAATCCTTTCAAGATTATTGAATAATAAATACACTTATATCATCTTGAGGATTGATTCTATATTCTTTAAAAACTTGTATGAAATAAAGGAATTCATAGAACAAGAATCAAACAAATTACTTGCTAGATTTAAGAGCACACTGAGTGTACCTTCCACCACATCACTTGGAGCCTCTACTTCAGCTGTCATGATTGAAAATGATTGAAGTTTTTCCCTTAGCCTTTGATTAGGTTGATGGTGGTTTTCCTCCATTATCTTCTGATTTGGACATTGATTGGAAAAGTTTCTAAGTTTTACACACTTGAAGCATTGAACTTCAGGCTAATCCTATACCATATTACCTTTTTCATTAGTGTTGAGAATTTGAGGCTTCACCTCACCACAATATTTCCAAGCTATATGACCATCTCTTCTACACTTTTAGCACTTTACACTCCCAAAAAGTGGTTCCCAAAATTCTTCTTCCCACATTTTTTTCAAGTGGGAAATTACACTTTCTTTCCTCCTCTTCCATGATTAAAATTTTTCCATGAGTTTGGCTCCATTTCTCTATTATTTTCCTTCGATATATGTGTCCACTACGTCTCTCAAAAATCCAAATCAACCTTCATAGAAATTTTCATTATATTCTCATAGCTTTCATAGTCATGATTTGATAAATTCCTCCACATATGGGTTCTCAATCCACCAAAGAATCTATCAACATTTCCCTTAGGATCCATAAAAAACTAGAGGTGTATTGAGAAAGTATTATAAAGTTCATTTCATAAATTACCACTCATTCATTTTCCTTCTTCTTCAGCTCTCAAAATTCCTTCTCTATTTTTTTTTGTATCGAACATGGAAAATATTTATTGAAAAATATTATCTTAAACTCTTCCTAATCTATAACAACAATATCCTTTCTTAGATTTGTGTTTTTAATCAATTTCCACCACTAATCAACTTCTCCTTCTAAGTGGTATACTACTAGGGTGACTTTCTCTAGCTATAAATAGTGGAAAATATAAAAGATATTTTCTATATAGGTAATACATTGTTCAGAAATCAATGGGTAGGTAGATCCACTAAAAGAAGGTGGTTGTTGACGCATGAAGGACTCAATGGAAAGTTGTTCCCTTCGAGGTGAATCTGGTCACTCAACTTGATTTAAGTTATTATTCATAACTCAATATAGTCGATTCATCATCCTCATGAAGTTTTATATTCCATATTCCATTATATTAGGAAGGCCATTGGTGTATCTTTTGTTTCACTCATCATTTACATGGTTCCTCCTATTTTCCACCATTTTTCTAATAGAAGAAAACCTTAGTGAGAAACATGTTACTTGAATATTATAATTCTAAAGGGAGTTTATATATTAAAACATTGTGCTTAAATATTTTATTCATTAATCTCATCTAATAATAATTACATTTTCTATATATCCTTTATAATGGTTCATAAAAATCTTGTGATTAACCAAACATATCCTCCAGGAGTGTCAAACCGGGTGTGCAGTAAGGCCCATTGTTATACACTAGTTCTTGATCAAGTCTATCTCAATACAGTGTCTTTGGGGATATTACCCCTAGGTAAATATGTTCTATATCCACATCCACTTGTAGTATCCAAACATGGATTTCATTGCTTGGAAACCACTTGTTTAATACATCACTAAAATTATAGGATGTTTTCCTATATTTAGACTTATCCCTAGGGTTCTTACTAAAGTTTTAAATTCCTAATTTCTACAAATAACTAAAACTTCCTCTGATAACAAATATGACATCCCACCTTTTTATTACATAAAATTTTCATTAAATGGAACAAGACATAAAATCTTTTAAAGTTTAGTTTCTTGGAAATTAGAAACATAATACAAGAAAACATAAAAAATTATTCTAATCCACATGAAAGGATTCTTTATGGGTTCACCCTAAGTTACTTTTACTGTATCTCATATCTTGGATACATACATCAAATGAAAGGGGTGATCATGATCCCAATAAGGGAATAAGCAAGGGATACATTTAGCATGTGATCATAAGAATTATCAATAAGAACATGAGGTATAACAATATAAAATGATAAATATAATATGAGGCGTATCATAATAAAAATAACATGAGTCATAACATGGAAATGTGGATACAAAATTTAAATGAGACATTCATAAGCATATCACCATGGTTTATCACTAAGGTGTCATAAATGAAAATTACCAAGTTTATTCACCAAGCTATCGTAAAACTTGTCAAATTTAGAGATTAAATTATTTACCCAATGCATTGAAACGCTATAAGGGCACAACCTTCATATGTATTAATTTTATGTGAGCCACATTGATCATAATAAATCATTTTGTCAATAACCTGAGGAGAAAAAAGTATGAGTTTTATATAAAATCATTGAGTATGTAAGTTCTTAAAGGCTTGAACACAACATAATTTTTAACTCACATAAAGGGAATGTGGGTTTAGTATATGTAAATACCTAAATTAATAAATTATATTAACATATATGTGAATACCCATGGATAAATAAATGTTTTGGGTATTTATAATATAATAATTTCTTATGTAAATGAGAGAAATTGAGAAATAAATTTGGTAGCATGATAGGTATAAAATGTGGATTTAGAAAAGGGTAAAATGATAGAGAAATAATGTCTCCCATTGATAAAAAATTATTCTATAAGTAAGGGTATGATCAAAATCATAAGAAAAGAAATCAACATACCCTTTAGAATTCATACACAAAAAGAATTCCTTGAATGGAAAATAAGATGATGAGAATTCCCTTACATTGAAGAGTTGCTTCTAAATCTTGAGGATGGAACCTTGGAGGAACTATTTGGGAGGAAAAATGACCAAAAATTTTTGGAGGGTGGATTGGGAGTGAATGGGAAAGTTTAAATTGGTGGGTATTCATAGAAAAAGTGGAATAATTGTTTAATAATTTTAAAATATAGGTCTTGAAAATCTAGGTCGTGGAAAATGAAAAACCATTGGCTTACCCATGGTTTTTACTCATGGTTTTGGAAATTTGAGTAAAATTTTATGATATTTTGATCCATGATAACTGAATTTTTTTTAATACTTCTTTGGAAATGGAAAATTATATTTTCTACAAAATAATGTTTTTAAAATCAAAACTTTAATTTTAGTATTTGGAAAGTCCCTTATAGGTTTTTAAATTGATTAAAAGATATTAAAATACTTAATATTAATAAAATAAAATATTTTAATTCATTTATTGTGGTTAATTAATTATTACATCATTACGACATAAATATGAAGTCCTAAACACACAAAAAACCCAAAACTGTATTTTTACAATTCACTAAAAAATAAAGTATTTTAGAAAATTCTCAAAAATTCACACTAACCTAATTTCAACATGATTATTTTAAATATAATATTTATTTTATCAAAATAATTCTATAAATATAATAATTTTAATTTTTAAAGATAAAAATTCTTATTTATTGAAAAATAATAGTTTTTAAGATGTAGAAAAATTTCGGACACTTTTAAAAATTTCTAGGACATTATAAAATTATTTTATCATTTATATTTAAATAATAGTGTTTTAAAAGAATATATAATTTAAAAAATTATTATTTATAATACTCAATTTTATTATAAAAGTGTATATATTTTCTAAAAATACAATTATGTTTTATTTGCATCCAACAATAAATTTATCAAATTGGTCTTACTTAAACATATATTTTAATAAAACAATATTCTAAAAATGGGATTGATGGAATAAAAAAATTATTTATAAAAAGGAAATTACACTTTATGTAACTAAGGCCCGAACATGCAACCCTTTATTACACCCATGTACGCCCTAAGGATGAAGTGTGTGATAGTGGTAGTTTTATTGGGTGGCTTGAATAACATTGGCCGAGTGGTAATCTCCACCAAATTAAACTTCTCCCATAGGTTATTTCATTCAAGCCTAACCTTTTGAAGCTCATATTGGGATTGGTTAAGGGGAAACCCCAGTTACACTACCTCCCTCCCAAGTTCTAACAAATAAGCTTCAAGCGGTATGACTCTAGTGGTTGAGGCCATCGTTTCTCCTATATATTTCAAGTATCCTTTGTCATTACTACTTATGAACACTAATTATAATGGTAAAATTATTACCAATGGGTATAGTTCCCAATAGTCAAATAAACCAACTGTTATATTGACTGAAGGTCATATTTGACCAATGATCATATTGTTATTCCAACGGTTACATTGCTCCCTATAAATACAACTTCATTCTTTCATTAAATATTTACCATAATTACCTATAAAGTTTTATTTTTATTTTCTAAGATGTTGATTGGTTTACTGACCTGAATGGCCCAAAGGCCTTCATTTTTAATGATTTTTGATAACCCCCCTTTCAAGGGATGAGGGGGAACCCTTACAAGGCCCGTAGACTCAGAGATTACATGGCCTGTAGGCTTAGGAGATTACATGACCCAAAGGTATTAGGGAATTCAGCCAAACTATCTACAAGGAACTGCCCCTCCCCAACATCTGCATCTTGATAGTAGCTCTCCACCTTTGCATGACCGCCTGGCTAGGTTGATTGGTTTACTGATATTTTGTTTCATTTATATATTATTGTCCATGGGGGCGATGATTCCAACAAATTGGGGTGATCCATATTTTCCCATTTTAGACTTTATATTTTATATTTTTTATCTAATTGTAATGTTTGGTAGTTTCATTAGTTTCCTAACTGACTAATTTAGTGATATATATTAATGATATAAGGTTTTGTTGGTTCCTCTATATTTTGTACTTGTATAATATTATATAATATAACACACATTTTCTTAGGAAAAAAATATCATTTTAAAATACTGGGTCATTACATGACAACAAAAATATAACCATCCAATATTTATATTTTTTATAAAATAATACAACACTTACATACCCAAGAAATTTTAGGTTTATATATTTATATAATTAATAAAATATATTACATAAATATCCTCCCATTGAATGGTTAATCCTATAGGTGATGGGGCCCTTATCTCCCGACTCTCCCCCTCCTGCTCTTAACTTCATCTAAGGTTTCCTCTATAAACCCTCTAATTCAGGGTTAGTGGTGCATCTGAGCAATGTTTCTTTCTCCTTTTCTCCCCTTCTTCCCCTCTTTTCACCTCCTCTATCCCCCTTCCTTCATGGTGGTGCATTTTTCTTGGTGTTTGTATCATAGGGTGGATCTGTTGATCTTAAAGAAGGCTGTCACTTTTAAAGGCCCCAACCAATTCTACCCTACTCTAACCTATTATTCCACCGTTCCTATCTAGTTTGGATTTGGAGCAATGGATACAATATGGTTTTGGGTTAAGAGGTTCGGTAGTCAAGGTTTTTTCAGGTGCTACTATGCCGACTCCTTCTTGTATTTGGATTCTGGTTTTAGCCTCGTTGCGATGCCAATGTTCAAAGACCTAGGAAATTAAAATATCTTCCATGAAATCAAGTATCTCCACTTCTATCCGAGTAAGATTGGGATCAGTGGTTCCTCAGAGGTTTTGGGAGGTGGGATTTTGTGGCCGACGGTACTCTCAACACAGACTGATTCGGTTTGTCTCTATGTTGATGTTATAGTTTCTCTTCCTCGTTGATCGTGGTTGAGGCTTGCAGAGCAGGACGGTACCTGGAGGAGGACCACTGGGTGGGACGTACTCGGAGCGGACGGCGGGACCTGAGGAGCAGTGGAGCTATCTATACCCACCCTTTAGGTGGGATTTCTAATGGACAGCTCGGCGTAGCGGCTTTTACCTTTCAGTTGCTATTTTACCTTTCGAGTTGTACTTTACTTTCAGTTTGGGTTTTTATTCTGGCCCACTTACTTTCCACACTTGCAGTTGTACTCTGTTTTTACTTAGTGTTTACTTTTTCCGCTTGCTTACTCTGAGGTGCTTGTTTACTTTACAAAGGCAATGACTTCCCTTTTTCCGGGATTTACGCCTTGGTGCTAGTCGCCAGCCCTTGGCCTATGGAAGGCGGGCTTGGGGTAGTCACGACACGGGCCCCGAGGACGGGTCGTGACAAATTTTTTGGTTTTTTGGTTTTCTTCCACTTGTTTTTGGTGTTGTTACGGTGGAGTCCGACAGTGCTATTCACGACGGTTCCATTTAGAGGATATTTCATTTTCTATGGTGATGGTTTGGCTGTTTCTAGTTTGCGAAAACGTGGTTCTGGGATTTTTTTATGGCTACAACAGGCTTTGATGGTTTTTTACAACTAGTGTGGTGTTTGGATGGTGATGATGATGACGGTGAGGATGATGATGTCGATGGTGGTTCTCATGATGATGATGGATGAATACGGGACTCAAATGACACAATTGATGATGATGGAGAATCGATGGGAATGGTGGTGTTATGGATGATATAGTTTTGATGTGTAGAAGGCAGCGGCTCACGACTCTAGCATGTGGAGGTTTTTTAAATTTTGAATTCCATGGTTTTGGGTATTTCATTTTGAATTTTGAAATTCACTGTAGTTGGTTGTTTTTGAATTTTAGAATATGGTGGTATGTGGTTTCTGTTTTTTGGTATGTACAGTTCCCACTTAACCTTAAAGTGGATTTTTATAAAATATAAAAAAATGGATTGTAGTGAGGGAATATCTTACATAAAAAACCCATACTTCTTCCACCAAATCAACATTTTCCCACTAAACAAAAATCTTCAAACGATACACCCTATTCATTCAAAGATAAAACCTTATAAATTAAACTTTGAATTTATAATCACCCCTTCTCATCCTTATGCCCTATAATTTTTTTTTGAAAATGTGGGATGAGAATGAAAAGCTTAATAAGAGGTATAAAATAAAGAGGCAACCTGTTAAGAAATTTGCAAGAGTAAGCTAAAAAAATTTATTCTCATAGGGACTAATACGGAGGAAACTCATATGTAAGAAAATAATTTTTGATAAAGTTGTTCAAACATAAGAGTAAGAAAATCATACACAAGAGTAAAAACCATGAATTCATAAAATCAAACTAAAAAAATGATAGACGGGGTCTTCATGAATAGAAACATAATATGTAACACATGAAGTAAATGCTACTTTATGGATCATATAATGACTACTCCCAAAGACTACTTTAATTAATATATAATGTCTACCCTCAATAGTCATATTTTTTTTCTATCAATAACTACAAATTCTATTCTATCATTTAATCTACAAAATCCATTCCACATTTCTACTTGTTTTCCTTCTTTCTATAATTAATTTTGATGGTATCATTTTCATGGGGCATCACAAAGATAAATATTTCAACCTTATAATTTTATTGTATACTTTTTTATTTTCCTATTGTAATTGTATAGATATTATGGAATACATTCATCCTTAATATGTAATGTAATACTAATAATTTCTCTGGTGTTATACCATCATTATTATCCTAATTTATAGAATTTATTATGAACAACATATAATTTATGAAAATTTAATACATGATAAAACCTAGATTATTACACCTAAGACCATTATGTTTAGAGTTTTAAAGGAAAAGATCATGTAACCCTTAATAATACATAATAATATTCACTCTTTTATGCCCCATAAATATCCATTTCTTCCATAAAATAAATTCCATGATTTTTTACTTGCTTCTTTCAAGGCTAAAATGAATTTTGACTTCAATATCTTTCTTACTCATTCATTAACACTATATAGATCATTAGAAAATGTGGAATGATCATAAAAAGATAAGTAAAACTTATTAGGCCATGAAACACATAATAAATCACGAAGTTTAATATGATTCACATCATTAATATAAAAAGATACCTTGAAATCACATAAAATCATAATAAAAATTATATTCAATCATGAAATCAATAAAATAATTATGATAATTAATTTACACATAATTATGGAATCCATAGAGAATCATAATGAAAATTCGTATGCAAGTAGAAATAAAATATAATAATGATGAATATTTCTTGGAACATCATATTCATATAACTCATAATCACCTATAATGGAATAACCTATATGGTTAATTACAATAAATTTTATCTGGAAAATAAATCATTACCCAATGCATTGTGATATTATATCTCAGACCCAACCACCACTATTTATAATATTTAAGAACTATTACATGAATAAAACACATAGGAGCTTTAATTTCAACTGATAAGCATAAGCATCATAGTTAACCCAATAAAAGAGAGTGAAATGGAATGGATTAACCAATTCCATATTAAAAGGTAAAAAATAGAATAATTGAATGTAGACGAATAAAGTTAGTAGTTAAATAGAAATATTATTAAATAAAATGTTATTAACATAGATAAAAAATCCTTCAGAGAAAGATAAGAAATTTTATGAAAATTTTAAAATAAATATATCTTCTATTTTGATGATTTTATAAGAAGGAAAGTATGATTAAATGGAATAAAAAGTAAATAAAAATGAAGTATAATTATTTTAAGAACATGAAAAAATAAATATTCCATAGGAATTCATGTAACAAAAACAGAATAAAGTAGTGAGAGAAAGAGACCAAGTGATAAACATAAAGTAAGAGAGAGAAAAAGATTACCTTCCCAACATCATAATTAATCCACAATTAATATAAAATTATATTAAAAAACTATGATATAACATGTAGAAAATGAACATGAAAGAGAAAGATCTAGTCAAAAAGGGAGATGATCTTAATAATAAGAGATATTAAGAGAAAAACCCCTTACCATAACCTCTAACTTGTTAAAATAGCTCTAAATCACTATAAATAAAATTAATCTTATTAATAATTAATTTCATAAACCTAATTTTATGAATTTAATTTATTATGAATCAATTATACTAATTAATTACTTATTTATCATCTATAGATAGTGTATATTGATCATCATATGTTAGTAGTTCTCATAGATCCATGCTTGTTTTGATATAGCGGCCTCAATCATCGTTCCTAGTTCACGAGTTCTGTTGTGCCCATGTGTTTTAGTTGCATTTGTTTTCAATAAGAGGAGCTTCTATTGTTTAAAGTAGGTCATCTATATGCGTTGGTGTGATATGAATAATGAGTATAGTAAATGCTGAATTAAATGGGTTAGAGATACTGCTTGAAGTGTAACACCCTAATATTTTAGGGTCAATTATCCTTTAAATAAATACTATGTTTAATATCTTGTTTCACTTGCAACACCAAACTAAAATATATCACAATACACTTTATTAGGATAAAATTATAAGTAGTAAATATAACCATTATAATGCATCTGTTAAGTTGTAAGGTATAAATAGAGGAAACCGAATTATGCGATATATATATAAAGAAAAATAAAGGAAATTTTTAATACCAATGAATTGTTAAAATTTAATTAGTGTAACTAAATAACCAATGAAATCATTTTAGGCATAAAAATATATTTTAATAAAAATTTCCCTTTTATATGCTATGAATTTTATTATATTATGGTCAAATAATCATTTTAATGAAATGTATTGATAATATATACAATGAAATATGTCAATATCCACCCAATATTTATTACTATGTAAGTAATAAAATCCTTTTTTTCTTAGAAGATACATTGTTTTCAAAAGATGTTTTTATATATTATACACACTTACATTATAATTAATTTATATCACTTTTATAAACTGAATCAAATAAAATGATTTTGTATTTTTAATCATCTTTTTAAAATTAGTTAATAAGGTAAATATATTTTTTATACATAAAAACCAGCTATCGAGGTTAAAATTAATTACCAGAGTAATGGTAAAAGGATTATTTTCAAATAATTGTTTTACAAGTATTTGTATAATACTTATCTAAGTAAATTACTTTAATATATTTTTAAACAATGAATCTAATTTAATGTTTATATATACAAACAAATATATTAACACTCATTTAATTAGTCATTGATATTATATTAAACCAAGTGCACTTAATATTTTAAAGAAATTTTTCTATAAAAAAATTTCTATATATTATATGTTTTAATTTAAAAGTTAATTTTCTTATATTTAGAGATTTAATTAGATTAAATATAGTCTAAATTTGGAATCATCACATTGAAATTTAGTAATGGGGGCATCTTATATTTTTGGTAAAAAAATTATCATGGTTAATTTTTAATCAAGGTTAATAAGAGTAAAAATGAGTGAAATAAAGTGACTTGAATTTTACTAAATTGACTAGAAACAAATACCTTCTATAATACCTTTGTTAGGTTGTATAGTCATACCTACATTTATCCCCAATATTTTCTTACCTAACTCACCTAAATCTTAGTAAATTCCATTCTGACCCATCACTTACCATTCAATTCTAAGGAAAAGTCCCCCATTTTACTTATAAAAGGAGATCACTTACACCCACTTCAAGAAAAACCTATCATTCACAATTATCTTGAAAATATACCCATTTACAGAAGATTCAAACTCTCAATGTGAGTATTACCCACTATCTAACTTTATTTTCTATATATTTCTCATCAAACCTCCTTAAAACATATTCAAACTATGTTAATATAATTACATCAAAATCATTAGTATAATTAATCTTATTATATTAATGGTACAATCATTATCTACCTTCCCCCTATCCTTAAAAGAATGAAAATGTCATCCATACGTACATACATACTACCGCCTCTAAGAATGATGTGTTTTATTTTTCATAACCATCTTACATGGATGGTTAAAATGGGTTATTTAATGAATAAATATGATATTTATAATATTATTAATATTTTGAAAATATAAATCAATTTCTACCTTTCAATTCAATGAAAAATGAAAAATTTATCTATGTGTATGTGTAGACTACCACCTTTATCTGTGTGTATATGGATGGTTATAAAATATACTTGATGAATATATATATAATATTAGTGGGAAATATATTTCATGAATATTATTTTGAAAGGGTGACACAGAAATCAATGATCATTATAAAGTAATCCATTAATATCATTAAATTACCCAAAACAAGTTCATCACCGATTTAATTTTCACAAATCATGAATAAAATATCATGGAATGAAATTATAACTTCGTAAAAAATTAAGAAACATATATTAAATTACTTTAAATAATATTTTAATTATGAACTTGGTATCAAATTATGGGATCAACGATAACATTACAAATCATGTGCAAAACAATCAAAACTGCTAAAATTTGATGATGAAAATAAACTTTAACTAAACAATGAATGTATAATTAATGATTATAATTAAAGGGTAGAAAAGGTAATAGATATAAATAAGGTTCTAAAATTGGTTATTAATATTCTTATTTTTATTATACAAGAGGTTAAAGTGCTTTCATGGAAACTAAGAGTTAAGGTAAGAGTTTCCTCATCTCAATTTCAATTCATTGAGATATGATTTGTATTCACTACTTATTTTTTTGGTGTATATAATACCCATGGATGTATTTTTAATATAATTATAATTAAATTAAAGGGATTTATTATAACATTCCAACCCAAACCACTTGGTCCAAGATGAATTTCCACATGACCTCATGCACGCTTCCCCACTACAAGAGGCTTCTGACTAGTAGCGATGGTCTAAGTCCATCGATGGGGAGACTATACCCTCAGTATCATGTCATAGAGAAAATAATAATAATAAATAACATAATAAAAAAAATTAGTGATCATGCAAAAATTAAATAATCTAAAGAGTACACATATCATATAGATAATCAATGGGATCCCAAAGTGGCAGACCAATATAGAGTAATAAAAAGAGATAAATAAATAAATAAAACTGTGGTAATCCCCAAAGTGTGTCTTGGTTACACCTCTAGATCCATTCTTTATGTCTCAACCATCTTCCATAATCCCCTTTCCCTTACTCAAATCCCTATACATGAAATCTGCATACACATCAAGATACCCATGTAGGGTGTGAGTATGAAACCCAGTAAGACACCACCAATGTGTCTATAAAAAATGTGCACATATATAAAAAGTGAATTTCCTGATAATAATAAATGTGAAAGAAATCACAACAACACACAATCACGTATCGAGAGGTTTTACTCTAACCAATCGTCCACAAACCCCCAACCGTACCAGCTTTGACTCCATGTTGGAATGATGATTAAGGATATTAGAAATGACCAGGACTATCCCCAAGGATCTCATCATATAACTTAGAATCCATAAGCCATCAAGTTTCATCATGTTCCCTCTAAATCCTCAAGTCACTGAGTTACGTCCAAGCCACAAGGCTATCGCGATCTACCATCATCATCATCGAACATCATGTGCACTTCACCTCTAAGGGGTAACCATAACATACTGGTCTCTTTTCAAATGTACTATGAACAAAACCTCAAAAGGAAGGGTAATATATAACAAGGTAAATAATGATAAACAATAAATATCATGAAATCATGATAAATATAATAGTAACACAACATCATGTGAATCAATATTGAACATGGAAAGAAGATACTCCAACAAATCTCATAGAACATAGATCATATATGGGTAACATGATAATGAACCTAACCAAATGAAATCACTATCAATGGAGAACATAAACATGCTAACAAATTAATTAAACCATGTTAAAAATTGTTTTAGAGATCCCCAAAAAGGTAAGGAACTTTCGACCTAAAATCCATTGACGTCAAAGTTAATGATAAACCACCCTGTGTGGTTCAAAAGATGGAGTGGAAACCTATGCGGCCAAGGGAACCTCATCTTGGGACTTATAGTTTTCAACATTTAAAATTCAAGGTTCATAAATTCAAATATCTCACCAAATATTCCTAGAATCTAAACCAACTATTTTATTTTCAAAAGAAATAAAATATTACATGCGATAATAGTTACCCCTCTTAAATAATCTAGGATAATAATTCTTATTATTTTATTTCATGATTCTGAGTTATTATTATTTAAATAACTCTTATCATTTTTTCTAGAAATATTTTAGAAGTTAAATTCATAAACTCATTTATGAAATTATTATTATAATCCTTCACTAGTTTTATCCTTTGCAACGTTACACCCAAAATAGAGGAGAAGGGAGTTTCTAGTGTACTGATATCTGTATTTAATGCATGTATTTTATGATGTTTTGATATATTTATTTTTACATTTAAATGATTATTATTTCCATTTTTTGAATGGTTTAACTCATTTTTTGTGTTATGATAGGATACAAAAAATAATTAAAAAATTAGTGGTGTGACACCGGATTTTTGAGGATGACCATGAAGCACTTTCAAGGAATAAAACTATAGAACCGAGGGAAAACAAGGATCCTAGTGAATAAAACTGACATTAAATATTTTGTAATCACTACACATCATATAGTGATAAAATTCATGAAATATAGACACAATTTTAAGTGAATAAAAGTGGAATATGAATTTACATGTTGTGTAATTATTTACACATCATGTAATATCCCGAAAGACCTAATTACGAGACTTTGACAAGATTTTTAATGAGAATATTAAATATTTTACCTTGGAACCCACCATGGAGATTTTATAATGCCATTATAACTCAATTTAATTCATCCCAATCCCCTATAGAGTTATATAAATTGAGGTTCAACCTACTGCTATAGAGGAACCCCTGGAGACCCAAGATTGGAGAGAGAAGCTATGATGTGCAGGTTCCTCCCTAGTTTCATCTCTATTTTTATTATGAATTATTTTTCTTATCTCCTAACCTATTATCCTCTCATAACTAGTATGAGGGGTTAAACCTTACTTGTTATAGGGTTATGTAATAGAATGGGGAAGGTGTTGTTGGATTGATTTATTTTTTATTTTATTTATATATTTGGTTTGCTGTAATTTAATCTTCAATTTCCAATCCATTTTATTTTTTATTTTATTATGACCATTGATATTTGAATTTGAAAGGAAATTTAAAATTTTTCAACTAAAAACCCTAAAGGAGGCATTACCACTGTCAAATTTAGGGGAAATCAAGTTTAATCATGGTATCGAGACAAACTTGATTCGGCGAAACCCTAAATTACTGGACCAAGGGAAATAGGGGATTGCTGCATCAAGGAGGGGATACCATAACCATTGGATCTCCCTTTTCTAGAATCCAACACCAAACATGTATTAATCAACTTATTTTATAAAATACAATTTCACCTAAACTCTAAAATTACAAAACCCTAGCATGATTTTCAAAACTATTTTCAAACCATTCAATCAATATGTTGTACTTTTAATTCTTGATTTCTATAAATTGTTCCAAAACCCCAATATGATTCTTTCCCCTTTATTTAATAAATAAATCAAATCATTTTCTTTTAAAAATAAAATTAAACTAATTTTACCATCTCTATGGATCAATATCGACCTTCTGCTATATACATTTTAATTAATTGAGTAGCATAGTTTGAGTTTTATAAATTTTTATTTTGGTTTGACCCATTGGAAAATAACTATACCCCATGGGCATGTCATGTGCCTAAAAACTAGATAAATTAAAAATTTTAGTCATAGAAGACTTAATAGATATCACATAATGGAATTATGGAATTCTTGAGCTCAAAGGACTATTACCAACAATGGTAGGAGTAGGTTTAGGTATTATTTTAAGAAAAAAATCTCCCAGAAGGTTCATGATATTAAAACCCAAAATTAAATATCATTATTTAATTGTGTTTTAAGCAGTTCATAATATAGGATTACTTAAATTCAAACATAAAATTAATTTTAATACAAAATGATTCAAGAGGATTTAATTGATTTTTTTTTTCAATTAAAATCATTGAAAAGAAGTGAAAATGTTTTCCTCATATTTTTTTCTCATAAAAATCATTACATAAGGGTAACTTGGGTTTACCGTTACACAGATCCTATCCATTGTGTGAGGGTAAAGAGTTTACCCTTATGAAATGTATGAACTTCTTACTACCCTTGAACAGCTATGAAGTACCCTTATGCAGCCATTGGAATTTAAAATTTACCCTTATGTGGAATAGGAACTACCCTTACACAGCTCCTAGTTACCCTTATGTGGGATTTAGAAAATATAGGGGTACCCTTACGTAAGCTAGGGATTATCCTCATGCGAGATAGGTCACCCATAAATGATCTAGGAGTTAACCTTAGATGATAAAAGTTACCCTTATGTGATCCATGCATTACCCTTATGCAAGATAGGTCTTACTCTTACGTGATCCAGGTTACCCTTATGTGAGGAACCTACCTTTATGCAACGTAGAATTTACCCAGACACAATTTTAGGTACCCTTACATAGTGTCTTGTTTACCCTTATGAAATGTATGAAAATTACCTTTATCCTTATGAAACTCAAGGAAAAAACCCCTCCACCCTTACAAAACCAATGTAAAAGGCTATTTTCCCTTACAAAAGTCAGGAAAAGTGGATTTTACCCTTATGTAAGGTTTTTTTTAACACACCTTTACCCTTACGAAACACTATGAAACTTAAGTAAGGGTAATTTTTATTGAAGAAAAAGGATTCTTACATAAAAGAATTATAAAATAAATCCCAAATAGAGTTTTAAGTATATATAAAAAATGAGGATATTACAATTCTCCCCCTCTAATGAACTCTTGTCCTTGAGAAGTATCTCTAGTGGTATTTCTTTAATAACTCAGGCTACTAATCTTGAATATTAGATTCACACTCCTACATATCCACCTAGATTTGTTTATGATACTACCAAATCTGGACAAGTGGTACCGTCTTCCCTTAAAGGATTTTATCACTCTAATCTATAATCCACACTAAACACTCCTCATAAGATGAATCTAGCTCCAAGTAAATGTCCTCATAGTCTATAAAATGCATAGTATCATCCATATACCTCTGGTGTTTTGAAACATGAAACATGTTGTGTATACCATGATAGTGATAAGGAAGATTCAGATGAAAATCCACTATCATGATGTTCTTGGTGAACTCAAATGGTCTAAAAAACCATGGTTCAAGATTTCCTTTCTTCCTCATATGTTAGAGACCCAACTTATGATTCACTCTCAAGAAAATCTAACCACCCACAATGAACTCCAAAGGTCTCCTCCTACAGTCGACATACGATCATTTTCTTCTTTGAGTGGTGTTCAACCTCTTCCAAATCAGCCAAACTCTATTGAGTTTATCTTAAATCATAAAAGTCCCCACAACTGTTGCCTCATGCACCTCATGAAAAAAGAGTGGTGAATGACATGGTCTTCCATAAAGAGCCTCACAAGGTTCCATTTGAATTGAATCTTAGTATATTTTGTTGTATGCGAACTCAACCAAGTCTAGGAGATCATCCCAAGATACACCAAAGTAAAAAATGAAAGATTGAATCATATAATCTAGTATACAGATCATCCACATTTATTTTACGCTTGTATGAGGATGGTATACTGTAATAAATCTCAGCTAAGTCCCTAGCGATTTCTATAATCCCTACCAAAAGCATGATATGAAATGTGCATCTCTTTTTGATACAATTATCAATGAAACTCCATGTAAACATGAGATCTCTCAGACAAATAGTTTCTGTATATCATCCATTGATTGAGTCTCTTAGATCAGTAAGAAGTGATCCACCTTCTCCAGCTAATTGATAATCTCCCAGATGACATCCTGACTCCTTGGGGTCCTGGGTAAACTCCTTAAAAATTTCATCATGACATCCTCTCACTTACACATGGGCACTAGAAGTGGATGCAGAAAACCACCAAGACATTGGTGCTTAGCCTTCACCCTATAACAGGTAAGTCATTAGGAAATAAACCCAATAATGTCCCTCTTCATCCTTGACCACCAGAACTAACACTTGAAGACATGTTATATCATTATCACATCGGGATATACCATACACATAGAGGTTTGGAAATATCTCATTATATATTCCATGATGGAAGCATGGAATACTACTATCCCATGTACCATAATCACATCATAATTTTCTAATGACCACCTGGGTATTGGGTCACCTTCGACTAGCTTTTCCCATACAACATCACGCTTTGGGTCAGAATCCTAGATAACTTTTACCTAGTATACATGAGAATATATGATCACAAATGGGGCATAATTCATCAATACATGACCCCCCATAACATCCATATTATATTTATACAATAAACTCCTTAAGATCCACTTCTCCTCTGAAGGCCACTCACCAAGATCTTATTTAATCTACATCTTATAGATAAGATAATTTTCAATGACATTACCCTTTCCTAGTGTATGAGACACATTGAATTAAAAAATATTTAGGTATTAAACCCAATGCCTTTTCCTCAGATTATGGTCCTTCTATGTGAATATATACTAGAGGCTCTTGTGGTTAGTGCAAAATACAAATCTCTCATAAAAAATAGAGTTTCCAACACTTCATAGCATAGAACATAACTCCCAGCTCCAATTCATGAATAAGATTGTTTTTCTCATGGAATTATAACTGAAGTGACCCATAAGACACTATCTAATCCTTTTTTATTATCACCACTCATAGAATAACACTTGATATATCGCATTATAGTGCATATATGATCCTTAGCTTGGGAAGTTTCGGTACAAGAGTTGTAGTAAACCTCCTCTTTAGCTCAAGAAATTACTCTTCACACCAGTCTAAAAAATGAAACTTCAATACATTATTCATCATCATAGTCATGGTTTTTGATAATTGAGATAAGTCCTGGATAAAATGACGATAATATCATACTAATCCCAAAAATCTCCTCATATTGAACACGTTCTGGGGACATGTTTAGGACATCACTACATCCACTTTCATTGGGTCGATGGATATACCTATATCAGACAACACATGACTCAATAAATTCACATACTAAATCTAAAAATCACACTTTGAAATCTTAGAGTAAAGATGATGTGCTCAAAGTGTAATCAAGACTACCTCAAGATGTTGGGAATTATACTTTAGTTTCGGTAAGTAGATGAAGATGTCATAAAAAAACACGATGAACTAACCCATTTAAGGGTGTAAGATCCTATTCATGAGATACATGAACACTAAAAACATGTTTTTTAGTCTTAATAGAATCACAAAGTACTTGTACAACCCATACCTACTCTAAAACTTCATATTTGGAATGTCCTCCTCTCTAATTCACAGTTGGTGATAGCCCAATCGAAGATCAATCTTAGAGAACCACCAAGATCCCCAAAACTGATCAAAAAGGTCATCAATCCTGAGAAAAGGATATATATTATTTACCATGACCTGATTTAGTTTTCCTTAATCAACATTGAGTTGAATATTTATATCTTCCTTCTCAAAGAACAATATAGGTTCACCCTATAGTAAAGAAATCATCATGATAAAGCCCTTTCACTCTAAGTTTTCAAGCTCCAACTTGAGCTCCTTTATCTAGGATAGTGCCATATGATATGGGGGTATCAAAATGGGATACAAACCCATCATGATATCTATATCATATTCATATCCACTATTAGGAGGAAGTTCTGTAAATTAATTTATAAAGATGTCCTGATAGAGATCAAATAATAGAGGGAATGTATAGGGGATATCACTGATCTATAAAAAAGATCCAAGCCCACCATATGTTCCATGATAAACCTAAGAGGAATCAAATTTGGACCAACTATTCTTACTCCAAGTTTCCATTATTTGGTCATCATGTACCTCTACCACTTTAAAAAATTAAATGATACCTATCTCCAACAATAATAAATGTGATCTTAGAAGCTGGTCAACTAATCCATGTAGAGAGGCACATAAAATCTCATCATCATAATAATCATAAATTCCAACAAATATCCATAACCAACGATAACTATAAAACACTCTAAGAATCATTGAAGATGGTCTAATTTTATGACCAAAAGTGTATTAAGGAAAATTTTTGTCCCTCTCAAGTTTTAATGCTCACAAATCATGTCAAATCATGTCAAATCATGTCTTAAGTTTTAAGTTAAAATATGATTAATTATGATTATCTATGTTCAATTATAAGTTTAACATATTTTGTTAATGTTTATAATATAAGATAGGAAAATAGACAAAAATGGCCAAGTATGAGTCACCGATATCATGACTCACCAATAGAAGTATGAGCTACCGGTAGATGAGTCACTGACAACAATGACTCACCAACACATAAACCTACCGATAGGTTGAGTCACTGATACAATTTTGATTCATCGATAGTCTGAATTACCAATAGAGCAACTCACTAACAACAATAACTCACTGACACATTGACCTACCGATAGAAGGACCTACTGATAAAAGGATATACCAATAGAAAAACCTATTGATATAAGGAAATATCAACAGAAGAACATACCAATAGAAGGACATAATGACAGAAGAACATACTGATAGAAGGACCAACCGATAGAAGGACCTACCAACAGAAGGACCTATTAACATAAGAACATACTGATAGAAGGAACTACTGATATAAGGACCTACCAACATAAGGACTTATCGAAAAAATGACCTATTGATCAATACTGATAAAATTTTCTTTAATATTAAATTCAAAATTAATTATAATGATCATATTTATGAAACTCAGTACTTCTTATTATATTAATGACCTTGTCTGTCTTTTATAGACAATGTTAGAGGTATGAGGTACAACACATATTCATAACATTCCTATTATCTACCTCTGTAGTATATAAAGAAATCACTTGATCAAAAAGTGAAACAACCATATAGAGAGAAATTACGAGGTGGAGAAAAGAATATATGAGAAGAACACTCATTATTTCTAGTTGTGAACAAGGAAAGATTTTATGTGAACTAAAAATCCCAATATCCTTACAGTAGCAAACCCTAGTGAATAGAACCTTCAAGGATCATCTCACTTCATTGGAAACTAGAACAAAAAGCTTCCACGACACTCCGTTTTGGTGTTTGTTTCCATAAGTGGACTCGAGCTTCACATCTACTATAACTAAGAAGTCCAGAAGCTTCAATCACATCACACAGAGTATTCTAAACCTTTTCTCATTATTTCCACTATGTTGTGCACATTATTATTACTTTTCAAGTAGTGTGTGTTTCTATATCACAAACACATACTGTATCCTGATTTAAGATGTAAGATACAATATATATTCATTATCTCACTTTTTTACACCATTTTTATCCCACGTATAACTGTGGAAGAGGTCACTGTGTGTCTTAGTTGTATTTTGTTTCCCATGAATAACTGTAGTAGAGGTCCAGTTGACCTAGAAAGCCTTGTGTGTTATTGTGAATCCTAATCCAGGGTGTGGATCAATTTTATTAATATAAAATTCTTGGCGGAATGTGATCACCAAGTGAAGAGGACTAGGTCTCTTCTTGAGACTGAACCTCTTGTTTTTCTCTACTATGTTTTTAAATTTTTGTTTTATCTATGTTCTCACATGCTTAAGAAAACTAAATATTACTTTGATAGTTAATCTTAGTTAGTGTTTATAACTATTTTTGATTTAGTAAATTACTTTCAAAAGTTATATTAATCTTTTAAAATTGATGTAACTGAGAATTTATAAATCTTTTGAGAAATTAATTGAACATTAAAAACTATTATAAATCTTCTAATTTGGTGAACTGAGATATTTAGATTTTAAAATGGGGAAATTTTTAAATAATATTTTTATGATAAATTTTGATAGGAACTCAATTCACCCCCTCTTGAGTGTCCTAATTTGAAAAAAATTTAGAATCAAAGGGTTGTTTTTAATCTTCGATTTTCAAAGTTTTCAAATCTTTTCCAAATCTTTTCAACTATGATTTTAGTTTTGTTTTAAATATCTCTAAATTTTTGTTAGTTTTAAATTTTTAACTATTTAAAAACCTATTCTTTATTATTTATTATGGATAATAGATTGGAAGGTGATGCCACCAACATACCTCCATTTTTCAATGTAACTAATTATGATTAGTAGAAAATTAAGATGAAAATGCATTTATAAAGTATGGGTTTTAAAATATGGTCAATACATGGGATGAACCAACTAAGGAAGCTTATAATAATAACTATAAATCAATAAATTACTTATATTGCGACTTAGGAGATGAATAACTCAATAGGATTTCTGCATGTAAAACAACCCATGAAATTTGGGATAATCTAGCTGTTTCATATGAAGGAACCACTAGTGTTAAGGAAATGAGACTCAATACATATACTATTAAATATGATAAATTCAAAATGAAGCCTAATGAACCTATCTCTGATATGTATCTTAGGTTTAATAACATTTTAAATACTATTATCTCTCTAGGAAATGATGTTACAACTAAGGAACAAATCATGATAATTCTCAGATGTATACAATAAAGATGGAGAGGAACTTCAATGTCAATAAGGGAATCCTATGACATCAACACTTTGCCAGTAATGGTGATAATAGTAAAGATGATGATGTATGAAGAATAATTGAAGGTAAAAAAGTAGAGTATGATTAACCAAAGATAAATTCAGTTGCTTTCAAGACCACTGCTTCTAAAAACAAAGAAAAGGAGAAGGCAAAAGCTCATTCTGATAGTTCAAGCAATGAAGAATCACCATATGACAGTGATGAGGAAGTGTCTCAATTGTCCAGAAGGTTTAAAAAATTTTATTGAAAGAAGAATTTCTTTAGTAATCCCATCTAAAAAGAAAAGTATGACTACAAGGAAAACTAGAAAAAGGACTGTAAGATAGGTGGTAACTCTAATGAGATAGTTTGTTATGAGTGTAAGAGAAGAGGACATGTAAAGGCTTACTATCTTAAGTAAAAGTATAAAAAGAAATATGAGGACAAAGATAAAAGTTATAATAAGTAAATAAAGGCCACCTGGAGTGCTTATGAGGATAACTCCTATGAGTTAGTGTCTTCACATGATAAGAAAGGTAATAAATCTAACATGTGATTCATGAAAAACACTTTTGAGCTAACCCTTGAATCTCCTATACAAAATTCCTACTATTCTGGAGATGAATTTGATTATAAAAACATGACCAATGAGGAAATTTTTGAGTACTGAAAAATGATTGAAGACACATGTAATGAATTAAAATATAAATATAAAGTTTTTAAGAAACAAAATATTCTCACATATACTATTAAATCCGAAATTACTATAGAGAAATAAAAAAAAGATCAATTGCTTAAAGAAAATAATAAGCTTAAATTATCAAATGAGTAGTTGAAAAAGGAATTAGAAAAGTTTACCAATGGAAAGAAAACTCTCACTCAAATGACTGTTAAATAGGTTTCAGCAAAATATGCTATTGGTATAGGTTATCAACCAGGACAAAGAAAATTTTTTAAAAATAAATTTGTATCAAAATTTTGAAAATTAGGCTTTGTACCCTGATTTGAAAGATATTCTATAAGTTCCAGTAGTGGAAAATATTTTACTTCTTCTAGTTTTTCCAGACCAAATAGAGTTTATTTTTTTAATACCTTACAAACTGTTTATAGGAAACCCATGAAGCAAGTATGGGTTCCCAAATAATTAATTACTAATATTATTAGACCTAATAAAATAT
Source organism: Viscum album (assembly GCA_963277665.1). NCBI lineage: Eukaryota > Viridiplantae > Streptophyta > Magnoliopsida > Santalales > Viscaceae > Viscum > Viscum album. The sequence goes on from OY728165.1 coordinate 1,042,875,627, forward strand.
GGTTAACAAAATATTTTCTTATTTGAATTATATTTTTAGGAAGAATTCTTGAAGATCTCATGTAAAATCTTATGGTACTTGGACAGTGGATGTTCAAGACACATGAAAGGGGACTACTAGAGCTTCAAGAATCTTATAAATATTGATGGTGGGAATGTAACTTTTGGTAAAAATTCTAAAGGAAAAATAATTGGCCTTGGACAAATTGAAAACACTAATTAAATTTTAATTTCCAAAGTACATTTTGTTGATGGATTGAAGTACAATCTACTCATTATCTCTCAGTTATGTGATGATGGTTTCAATGTTAAATTTAAAATGATGCATGTAATGTGTTTAATTCTAAAAATAAGTTTGTATTTACTTATTTTAGAAATGATAATGTTTATGCTATGAACTTGGATTCTTTAGTTTCTCAAAATGTTTCTTGCTTAAGTGTCTTTCATAAATAATCCTGGCTTTGGAATAGGAGATTAAGACAATGTAACACCCACTCACTTAGAAAGATTGAAAGGAAATGGTTAGTCAAGTATCTACCCAAACTAGAATTTGCAGACAATAAAGTCTGCAATCCTTGTCAAAAGGAAAAACATCACAAAATATATTTCAAAACAAAGAAATAAGTTTCAACTTCTCAACCACTTGAGTTGGTTCACATGGATTTGTTTGGACCATATAAAGTTTAAAGTCTTAATGGGAAACAATATGTCTATGTTCTTGTATATAAATTCTCTAGGTATACTTGGACCTTCTTTTTAGATCACAAGAGTGAAGTTTGTTCTTAATTTCACCAAGTATGCTATATTTGTAAAAAACCTAAGTGGTCTTAGGATAAAAACCTTAAGGAATGACCATGGTTGTGAGTTTGAGAACTAAGAGTTCTAATATTTTTTCTCACAAAATGGCTATAGTCATAACTTCTTTACTCCTAGGACACCCCAACAAAATGGAGTTATAGAAATATGGAATAAAATCTTACAAGAAATAGCCTAGAAAATGATTAATGAGTATGACTTACCTATTTATTTTTTGGTTGAAGCTATCAATAAATCTTATTATATAATTAATAGAGTCTTAATCAGATCAATTCTTAAAAAAATCCCCTTTGATCTTTAGAACAATAGGAAACCCAAAGTTAGCTACTTTAAAGTTTTTGGTTGCAAGGTTTATATTCTCAATACTAAGGAAAATATTGAAAAATTTGTATCTAAAAGTGATGAAGAAATTTTCCTAGGTTACTCAAACTATATTAAAGCCTATAAAGTTTTTAATAAAAGAACCAAATGTGTGGAAGAATCTGTAAATGTTAAATTTGATGAAACATATCCACATGAACCTAAAACCCATCTTGAAAATATCGAGGATGATTTGTCCAATCTGGACATAAATGCTAGACCCTATGATTATGCTATTAAGCAAGGTGCTAAATCCTCTAGTATTGGAAAATCTCTATACTCTAATCATAGTGAATCTAAACCTACAGATAAACCTGAAATAACTAGTCCTTCCTTTTCTATATCTATTAGAACCCTTAAGAACCATCCCTTAGATGATGTAGTTGGAGACTTAGATAAAGAGACACAGACTAGAGTTTCTATTAGAAACCAGGTTGAACAACAATCCTTCTTATCATAGATTAAACCTAAAAACATTAATGATGCAATCAATGATAAATTTTGGGTGATTTCTATGCAAGATGATTTGAATCAGTTTGAAAGAAATAAATTTTGGAAATTAGTGGATAGACCTAAATACAACTGGACTATAGACACTAAGTGGGTCTTTATAAATAAAGTAGATGAACCAATCACCATAGTGATAAATAAGCCTAAACTTGTTTAACAAGGATATAGCTAAGAGGAAGGTATTGACTATGAAGAAACATTTTTACCAGTTTCTATACTTGAAGCCATTAGAATCCTTCTAGCATATGCAGCTCATTTCAATTTCAAACTATATCAAATGGATGTTAAAAGTGAATTATTAAATGGGTATATAGTTGAGGATGTTTTTGTTGAAAAACCCCTTGGTTTTACAAACCCTCATCTTCCAAATCATGTTTTTAAGTTAAAAAAGGCTTTATATGGTTTAAAATAGGCTCCAAGATCTTGGTATGATAGGATAAATATTTTTCTTATTTCTAAATTTTTTAAAAAAGGTATAGCTGATCCTAATATCGTTATAAAAATAATTTGTAAAGATGTTTTAGTAGTTAAAATATATGATGATGACATTATTTTTGGATCTTCAAAGAATTATTTATGTATTTATTTTTAAAAAATTATACAAATTGAATTTGAAATGAGTTTAATGGGAGAACTCAAATTCTTTCTTAGATTTCAAATCTTTCAAAATAAATAAGTTATTATTTTAAATCAAATTAAATATACTAAATAGATTTTAAAAAGTTTTGGCTTTGATAGTACAAAAAGTAGTGATACTCTAATGAGTACCACCTGTAAGTTGGACATTGATGAAAATAGTAAATCTATTGATAAAACCAATTATAGAGGGATGATTGGAATTATACTTTACTTGAATTCTAGATGACCTGATATTATGTTTAGTGTATGTATATGTGACCATTTTGAAGTAATTCCCAAATAATCTCATTTAAATGCTGTTAAAATAATTTTCAAATACCTCAAGTATACTACCAACTTAGGATTGTTCTACCCTAGAGGAAAATAATTTGATTTAGTTAGTTATTCAGATGTTGATTTTAGTGGTTGTAAGTTAGATAGAAAAATAACCTCTGAAACATGTCACTTTTTGGGTAAGTATCTAGTATCATGGTGTAGTAAAAAGTAAACTCATGTCACATTATATACTGTTGAGGCTGAATACAAAGCTTCTAGTAGTTGTTGTGCTCAAATTTTGTAGATAAAACACAATTTTCTAGTTTATGGATATCAATTTAGACAAGTACCTATAAATTGTGACAATACAAGTGCTATTAACATATCAAATAATCCTATTTCTCACTCTAGAACAAAACATACTGATTTAAGACATCACTTTTTGAGAGATCATTATCAAAAGGTGATATAACTATTGAATTTATTGGAAAAAAACATCATCTTGTTGATATATTTACTAATCCATTAAACTATAAAAGAGTGATTTACATTAGACATGAATTAGGGATGATTAATTTTTTAGGATCTACTATTAATAACTCACCATTAAAACTTAGTATAGATGAATCACTGATAAGAAACTGGTGATGTATCGCTGAAACAAACAATGTCTCATTGACAATGTATCACTGACACTGAAAATTTCATGCTGAAATATGTCATGCCAACGGTGTCATGCCTATAGTGTCATTCCAACAGTGTCTTACCGACACAAATGATGTCTCACCGATGGTGACTCACTGATAAAACTCGCTAACTGTTTTTTTTCAAAATGACACTGTTTTACTTATTTCTTTTTATATGTACTAGATCACTCAATTCACTATCTATAAAACCCTAAATGATAAAAATGATTTGATCCTACTTACTTCTTACTCTCAGTCTTCCACTCTTACACTATTAAACTTAATCTCTCTTTACCTTTGAACCTTTCACCTTCTTACCTTCAACCGAACCCTTGAGATGGTTAGAGTAAAATGATTATTGGAAGGATATGGAGATGAGTCACAACCCATGAAGTGACAGAAATGATAATCGAGCAAGTCTAAGCTTATTCATCCAGGACTTGAAAACCGTGTGGTAAAGACTGAGAGAGAAGTGAACTCAGAATGGTTATTAATAAGTAAGTCTCGCTTGTTAAATGTGCTGCAGAAACAAGGATGGTTGGAATGGTTCTCAAATAATGAAATACCTTATTAACCTAGACTGGTACATGAATTTTATCTTCATGTTGAGTTTATTCTAGAAAGAAGTGAAACATACTGGATTAAATCTATGGTGAATGGAAGAAGAGTATTGTTTTCTTCAAGGCATTGGGAAGAATTTATAAAGGTAGCTCATGAAGGGATTTATGATGACTATCATGGGAGTGCTCTTCCCATAAGTGTTTTATTTTGTTATGAGACATTTTTGGGTGAGCTAACTGGTAATGAAGAGCATAGAAGACCAATTTCTACTGAGTTGGATGGTGAAAGTAAGTTGTTATTCAAGTTCATCCAACACCAATTGTGTCCTAGGAAAGGGGAATTTTCTTCACTCAAGTATCAATATGTATATCTGCTATATTTGATGAAGAAAAGACATAAGATAAATCTATGTAGGTATTTCATAGTCTATATAAGTGAAATAATAAAGAATTATTTAAATAAAAATTCTCCGTTTCACCCAAGAATTATATATTCCATGCTAAAATCCAAAGGATGTGTAAGTGAAGATGAATAAACCATATCTTTTTATAGTGGTATCTACCTAAGTAAGGATATTTTCAAGAGAATGAGGATAAATTGGAATCACTGGAATAGGGAGTGTGTTGGTGATGATGAGAAATTATATGGTAATTTTAACCCTATTGACCATCCATCTAGGCCAAGAGATATAGTTGATCCTAGTCAGCCACCAGATGATGATGCTGTCTATTATGATGAAGAGGAAGTGGATGAAATTGGTAGAGAATATGAGTCTCCTATAGATGATAAGATTGATCCTAATATTGGTGAAAGTCATAAGGGGATGGATTTTGGACATGCTAGTCCACCTTTATCTCTACCTTCCAAGGAAACTATTCTAGCCTAGGATGATGATGATGAGATTGAGTAATCAGGCATAGTGGAGTATAAAAGCCAATATAATGGTTCAGATGAGGAAACTATGGAAGAAAAATAAAAAAGTGTGGAAGAGGAAAGTGGTAGTGAATCTAAAGGTAGTGGCAGCGAGAAAGAGGATTAAGAATCTGGTGATAAAAGTGGAGATGATGGAGGAGATGAAGTTGAGCAGGAAAGTGGTGAAAGTGATAGTAGTTCGGATCATCCTTGTAATAATCAAGGTACTAATATAGAACCTATTGGTAATGTGGCTCATGAACATATTATAGAACCTCCTGAAGCTAGTGGTAAATAAGGAGAAGTAGTTGAAGTCCATAGTGAAGTATAAGAATAGTAATCCCCTATACCAATATTAGTTTATACTAGAAGGAGATCTCAAATTGAGAGGTAGCCTCAAGATAAGAAAGTTAGAGTTGATACACTCACTCTTTTTGATGCTAGTGTGGTATATGAATGGGAAAAGTATCCTGGTTATATTTATCTCAATTTGGATTATTCTGTTTCAGATACTGAGGATAGTGTAGCTGTTCTGAGGAGACCAGTAGTTGAGGAACCTGTTCAATATGAGACACCTCTAACAGTTGCATCTGCTTTTGCTCTTGCACCTCCAATAACTTCAGTACCAGGTGACTATGTCACCAAATATAATTTTTAAAGGTTTAATGCAGATCTGATCTCTCTTATTATAACTTTATCTTAACCTAAAATGATTCTGTTTCTACTCTAAGTGAAAGATATATTTATGTTTTGACAGAAAGAGTGGTTTCTCAAGTGGAACCTAGGTTGATCTCAGTTGTTGAAACTGTAATAAAGGATAACCAGAGCATGAGGCATGAGTTGAATGAAATGGTTTCAGCCATAAACAGATTAAATATTGATTACAAGACATCCTTTGATAAAGTGATAAAGACTTTTGGGGATTTAGTTTCTATAAATGATGCTGCTCAACCTTAGACCCCTAATATTGATATGAATTAGTTGAGATAAGAACTTAGAGATATAGTGCAAGGTGAATCTAGATCAACATCTCTAGTTTCACACCCTATAGATATTGAGATGGCCAGGAATGTGATCAGAGAAGAGCTTCAAACAATGATGGGTGGAACTGACCGGGAGAGTATCTCCAATATTAGGAATAAAAATGATCACATACATAACATGGTGCGATTCTATACCAAAGGTGCTATAAATTCACAAGAAGAAATAACCAAGAAAGTGGATTTTTATTTCAAGAGAATATACAAAAAGAATCAAATCACCATACATTTCAAGTATTTAGTTAAGAATACGAGACTTCCTCCAGTGACACAAGATTTTAGAGATCAGGTGAAACTACTAAAGGAGTTTACTCCAACCCTTGAGAAGTTTCTAGAAAACAAGGAATATTTCACCAAGGATATGGAATATGGTGGGTAGATTATCATGGATTTCATCAACCTTCTCAAGCCTTATCAACATTTCCCAAGTACAACTATTGTTGTACCAACTGCCTCACCTCCCATACCAGCTCTCCAATATGCTGCCTCTCCTTATATCTCATTTCCTTCTCAGGAACTCTATCATACTCAATATTTCAGGAAGATCTGTCCTGTCATTTTTAGAGAGCTTGCTGGACCTCCTGCCTCCTCTAGCCCAATCTTGGCCCCTTCAGTGTTTTATGAAGTTCCTATTCCTCCTCTAATAATTCACTCCGAACCTCCATGCACTACTTCTACATCTAATGATCCTAACCCTACAACATCTGATAAGAGAAAGGCAGTGTTGGATTCCTCTTTGAAGAAGTAGTAGTTTGGATCACTTATTTGATAGGGATGCATTGTTGTGCTTTTGTTATGTTCTTCTCCAATGTAATTTCACTTGATTATGAAATTCACAATATCTTCATTCCTTTCTTTGTGATATGATTATTTATATTCTTATTTAGTCTTTATTCTTTGATGAAATTTACTCTTTTTGATAATACCAAAAGGGGGAGAAGGAATTATGAATTATTTTAACTTTGGATAATATGGAAACATGAAAGGGGGAGAATTATCTTTTATTTTTTTAAGAAAAACAAAAATGGGGAGATAGTAAGTAGAATGAATAATTTGATCATTATGAATCAATTGATTGTGATTTATAATTACATGCTTTGTGATCATAAAAAAGGGGGAGATTATTGGACCTCTCCAGTTTTAATTCTAAAAAATCATGTCAAATCATGTTTAATCACGTCTTAAGTTTTAAGTTAAAATATACTTAATTATGATTATCTATGTTCAACTATAAGTTTAACATACTCTGTTAATGTTTATAATATAATATAGGCAAACAAACAAAAATGTCCAAGTACGAGTCACCAATATCCTGACTCACCGATAGAAGTATGAGCCACTGAAAGATGATTCACCGACAACAATGACTCATCGACGCATCAACCTACCAACATGTTGAGTCACCGATACAAGTTTGAGTCACCGATAGTTTAACTTAACGACATAGAAACTCATAGACAACAATGACTCACTGACACATCATCTTACTGATATAAGAACCTACCAACAAAATAAAATATTGACAAAAGAACCTATTGACAGAAGGATATATTGACAGAAGAACATACCGATAGAAGGAGCAACCGACAAAAGAACATTCTGACAGAAAGACCTATCGACAGACAAACCTACCAATAGAAGAACATACCAACAAAAGGACCTACCAATAGAAGGACCTACTGATAGAAGAACATACTGATAGAAGGACCTACCGATAGAAGGACCTACCAATAGAAGGACTTACCGACATAATGACCTACCAATCAACACTTATAAAATTTTCTTTACTCTTAAATTTGAAATTAATTCTAATGGTAATATTTATGAAACTTATTAATACTTATTATATTAATTACCTTGTCTATCTTTTGTAGACAATGTCAGAGGTACAAGGTACAACACATATTTAGAACATGCATATTGTCGACCTCTGTAGTATATAAATTAATCACCTGAGAAAAAAGTGCAACAACTATATAGAGGGAACTTATGAGGTATAGAAAAGCATATACGAGAAGAACACTCATTCTTTATAACTGTAAACAAGGAAGGATTTTCTTTGAACCAAAAATCCCAACATCTTTGCAACAAAAAACCCTAGTGAAGAGAACCTTCGAGGAGCATCTCACCTCACTAAAAACTAGAACACAAATATTCCAAGACACTCTATTTTGGTGTATTTTTCCAGAAGTGGACTCGAGATTCACATCTGCTACACCTAAGAAGTCCATATTCTTCAAGCACATCACACAGAGAATTATAAACCTTTTCTTATTATTTCTTCTCTATTGTGAACATTCTTATTACTTTTTGAGAAGTGTGTGTGTCTATATCAAAAACACATACTGTCTCTTGAGATAAGCTATAAGATACAATATATATTCATTCTCTCACTAGTTTACACCATTTTTCTCCCAAGTATAACTATGGAAGAGGTCCCTGTGTGTTCTGATTGTATTTCTTTCCCATGAATAACTGTGATAGAGGTCTAGTTGACCTATATATCCTTGTGTGCTATTGTGAACCCTAATCCAGGGTGTGGATAAAGTTTATTAATATAAACTTCTTGGTGGCAGGTAATCACCAAGTGGAGAGGAATATGTCTCTACTTGATACTAAACCTCTTGTTTTTATCTACCATGTTTTTCAAATTAGTTTTCTCTGTGTTCTCACATATTTCAGAAAACTAAATATTACTTTTATAATTAATCTTAGTTAGTGTTTATAACTATTTTTGATTTATTAAATTACTTTCAAAAGTTATATCAATCTTTTACAATTAATATAACTGAGAATTAATCAATCTTTTGAGAAATTAATTGAATATTCAAAACTCTTATAAATCTACTACTTTGGTTAACTAAGATATTTAGATTTTAAATTGGGAAAATTTTTAAATAAGGTTTTAATATAAATTATTATAGGAACTCAATTCACCCCCCTCTTGAGTGTCTTACTCTGAACAAAAAAAACTAACTCAGATAATAACTTGACTGGTAAGTCAAGTACAATAACTACTTATGAACATATAAAAAAATGGGAAGAACCCATGTCAAATAAAGAAGTAGATAAAGGATACATGATCTATACCACACCTTGTATAGTAGATAGTCCCTCATCGCCATCATCTAGTATCTGATCCACTATATAGAAACAAATCACCTCAACTCCACGACCCTGTGCTCAATGAGCATGACTCATTCGAGTCATTGTATGGGTTTTCTATTGAGTACCCTGCCTAGATACCTAAGTAAAATATCATGGATTTCCTCCACCTATGTGGGACCTTAAACTTGAATCCCTGAAAAAGAATGCTGGGGATGCCTTGAATTTTCACACTGCTAACACATGCTCTGAGGTGATGTAAAAAACCTACAATAGTGTTCAAACTTTCCATAGTTGAAGCACTATAAAACTCATCCTGAGGGGAATGATGAAGCTAAACTTTACTTGACTCAAGTACCACTGATCTAACATGATTCATCAACCTTTCTTTACTTTATTCTATAAGAAACTTCCATAGAAATGATAGAAATCACAGTCACTAGACCACTATGCAATGGAAGTAAACCTGTTGCCCTGTCCTCCTATATACCCTTCTAAAAGGTTATGGCCTTATGATGCACTATGTGTATGTTGTCAGACCAAAAACCCTAACCTGAAATCTGAGCTCCGATCGAAGGTCTATATTGAACTTTTAATCCTTTGTGCCTCGTTCCCAGCTAAAAATAGAGAAAAGAAAAGTAAATATTTTAAATAGGAAGAATATGCAGATACATTCATAAAACCATAGTGTAGCTCCACAAACCCTCAGGAATAGACCAATTTCATCATGTTAGTAAAGAACCACTTGATAAACAGCTCCACAAAGGTCACCCAAGTAAGAACTTCTCATCTCCTAGCTTGAATCATGGTAGTCCACCATATAATGGAGGGTCCTTGGAACATGAAGGTCACCAGAATCACCCAACCCTCATTAGGAGTCTGGACCAACATGAAAATTCTCTTGATAAAGTTAAGATAGTCCCCTGTATCATATATACCAATAGTATCCTAGAATACTAGAGGATTCTAGATCTAGAAATCCTGACCATGATCACTCATAGTCCTCTAAATGATCCCACCCTAGAAAGAAACAATCTAAAAGAATCCTAGATAAATGGGAATTGTAGCATGAATCAACTATGTCAATATAGAAGCGTGCTGGTGAAGATCCTCTTGAACTATGGGTGGTGGGATAGGAGTATCCTGGGATACCATAGTTGGCAGTCCCATCAAACATCTCTAAGGTGGAATCTCTAAAATAAATAAAACATTTAGAATTAATTCATTATCCTAACCAGACTAAGGAATCAAATAAAGGTTTACCTAGGATTCTACCCACAACCCAAGGTATAAACCTCTTAGAACTAACCAAAGGTATCATCCCTTCACATTAGTCACAATATTCATCTATATATTAACAAATCAGTATGCTCAGTTCAACTAATTAATAAAAATATAGATATATCACAACAACATAGAATATCACACGATAGAGAAAATATCATGAATATATAACACAAGTCAAGTAATTAAATTAATAAACTAATATTACATACAATTAAAGACATATATATCTCATATGGACTCACATTCTTAATCATGATACATGAACACACCCAAAAAATCATAAGATAGTAACGAAAATCCCATAAATGGTAACTCAAAGGTCCATTACACATGTCCTAGCTAGGAACATGGAAAATCCTATAATAGAGTCCCACAAAAATATATCCTTTATACCATGTCCTAGGTTAGTCCAAAAGAAATGAATAAAACTAGTTCTATGATACCATTTTGTAACATCCTGACCCAAACCATCGGTTATGAGTCGGAGTGCCACATGTCCTCATGCGTGCCTCCCCATATGAAAGGGATGCCAACTAGAAGTGAGGGTATAATTCCATTTATGAGGATACTATATTCTCATTATCATTTTATAGATAAAATAATAATAATAAATAATATAATAAACAATCAAAGTGATCATGAAGAAACTAAATAATCTAAAGAGTACACATGTTATACAGATAACCAAAAAGCTCCTAAAGTGGAAAACCAATCTAGAATAATAAAATTAGATAAATAAATAAATAAAAATATGATAAGACTTTGATTTTGTCTCGATCCCACCTCTATCTCCATGATCCATGGATTAACCATCTGTCATGGGCCCCTTGACCTTTCTAAAATTCCTATAAATGAAATATACATGCGCATTAAGATTCCCATGCGGGGTGTGAGTATAAAACCCATTAGGACACCACCAATCTATCTTTAAAAAATGTTCACATGTATAAAAAGTGTATTTAATAATATAAATAAATAAGAAAGAAATTAAAACAATACACAATCATGTACTGAGTGGTTGTGCACTAACCAAGCCACTACAAACCTCTGATCGTACCTGCTTTGACTCCATGATAGGATAATGATCGAGGATGTAATAAATTATTAGGATTAGCCTCAAGGTTGTCAACATGTCACTTGTAATCCATGAGGCATATATTAGACACAATACTTGGAATCCATAATTAATTGAGTCAATGAGTTACTTAGAATCCACAAGGCATCGAGTTTCAACACATTCCCTTGGAATACTCAAGGAATCAAGTTACATTCAGGCTACAAGGCTATCATGCTCCACTATTTTCATCATCTCACATCATGTAAAATTTCCCTATAATAGGTAACCATAAAATGATGGTCACTTAACACATGTATTAAGCACAAAACCTCTAAAGGTAGGGTAACACATGATAAGGTAAAGATAAACAATACATAACATGGAATCATGAAAAACATAGTAGCAACACAACATCAAGTGAACCGATATTGAACACAACAAGAAGTTACTCTAACAAATATCATGGAACCTAGATCATATATGGGTAACAAGGAAATTCACCCACCCAAATTTAATCACCATCAATGAAGAAAAAACCATGCTAATACATTAATTAAACCATGTTAACAAGTGTATATGAGATCCCTAAAATGAAAAGTAACTTCCTACCTCAAAGTCATTGATGTCAACATTAAGGATAAACCACCCTGTAGGGTTTGAAATATGGAGTGGAAACCTCTATAACCAAGAGTACATCTTCTTGGGACTTATAGTTTTTGACATGTCAATATCAATGTACTTCTATTAAAATGACTCACCAATTATTCCTATAAACAAAACCAACTATTTTATTTCCAAAATAAATAAAATATTAAATGCGATAATAGTTCCATATCTTGGATAATCTTGTATAAAAATTATTATTATTATTTTCCCATGATTTCGGGTTATTATTATTTAAAGAAAAATTATCATTTTTCTAGAAAAATATAGAAATCCAAAATCAAAAAATAATTTCTAAAATGATTATTAGAATTCTTACCTGGTTTTACCCTTATAATTTTACACCCATAATAGAGGAATGAGGAGGTTCTGGTGTGACTAGAAACTGAATAAAGGAAAGGGTTTAGTCAGAAAATACTTCACAGATCTCATATAAGGGAATTATAGACTAATCAAACTCAAATTAATATCACAAAAAAGGTAGGATAAAGAGTGAGTATTATTTTAATAAAACAATCCATGTACATTTTCACGATATTAAAACCCAAAATTAAATATCATTATTTAATTGTGTTTTAAGCTGTTCATAAATAGGAGTGTTTAAATTAAACTATAATGTGTTTTAATCTAAAATGAATCAATAGGATTTAATTATAATATTTTTTTAAATTAAAATAATTGAAAATGAGTTACAAGGTTGATCCAGAGAAGAAGAAGCAGAAATAGGAAAGAAAAACACATTTTCCTCTTAAAAAACACTGTATATGGGTAACTTGGATTTACCATTATGCAACTCATTGCGTGAGGGTAATGAGTTTACCCTTAAACAATAGCTTAAATTTTTAACACCCTTACATAGATGTAGAGTACCCTTACACAACCTTTGGAATTTAGGATTCACCCTTATATAACATAGGACTACCCATATGCATCTACTAGTTACACTTATGAGGGATTTAGAAAATCCAGGGTACCCTTATGCAATCCATGAATCACCCTCACATGATTTAGGTTACCCTTACACAATCCAAGCATTACCCTTACATGAGACATGGCTTACCCTGATATGATCCAGGTTACCCTTATGCAAGCCACCTACTTTTATGCAGCACATGTTTTACCCTTATGCAACCACCAAAACCCTTATGTAGCGACCTGTTTACCCTTAAACAACACATAAAAAGTCCATTTACCCTTATGAAAATCAAGGAAAACCCCTATACCCTTATGAAACCTATAAAAAGGATATTTAACCTTACATAAGTCAATAAAAGTGGGTTTTACCCTTATTAAAGGTCTTTTAACATACCTTTACCCATATATAATTCCATAACACTTAATCAAGGGTAATTTTTATTAAATAAAAATGATTTTTATATAAAATAATTATAGAATAAATCCAAAATAGGGTTTTAGGAACAAATAAAAAAAATGAGGATATTGCATTTAAAAATTCATTTTATATTCTACCTTTTATGGGTTTTAGATTCAAAAGAAAATAAAGTTTTAAGGATATTTTCTTAACTCAATACTCTTTAATTGAGTGATAATGTTTCTTATTGAAATTAATAATTATAAGTTGGGTAAATTATTACCTATTATTTTATTATTTTTTATTTAATATTTTTTAGGGAGTTACATTTTTATCATATAATTCCCTTTTCAAATATTTATTACTTCATGAATTATGATTTCTGTAATGGTTTTTTATCTCAAATTTCTTACTTTTTAACACATAAAATATTAATCACTTGTTTATTTTTTTGCAATGTATATATTAAACTATATATTACTTTAATCATACCTTTCTTTAAATTCAATGTATTTAAAAATATATCACAAGTTTTCCCTTTTAAGAAGGTTTTGACTCAAAGGTTACCAAAACCATAAGGGTTTATTTACAATCACATTTTAATATTGAGATTTTTATGAATGAATTTCCATATAGGATTTTTTTCAATCTTTATCTCTAAAAAAACTACCATTTATTTCTCCTCTCATCATTATTGTGTTTTTATATATCTTCTCTCAACTTCATTTCCCCTTATAAATAATTTACCCTATGCGACACTTAGAAATGAAAAACCCCCCTTTTATTTTTGGTTAGGAATCATCCTCTTAAATATCCATATTCATTTTATGGATATCCTTATCCATGCTTCAATAATTAATTAAGATAATTTTCTATTATTTTTTTATTTCTTTAAAAAAGTTAGAAAATAATTTTTTAATTTTTTACACATGTATGATTTTGAAAATAGTATCCCTTTCTAACATTTTCTATGTGAACACATTATTTTGTCATTATGATCATTATTCTTTACATAGCTTACTCTCCATGTTTTAAAATGATTTTATAAATGATTTTAATTCTTAATGTTTTCAAAAATAAATGGTATATTCTTATTTATTTTCAAAGAGATTTACCCAATAATCTTAAAAAAGGTGTTTTTTATCTATGTCAATATCCTTTGATGTTCCTTATGTTACACTTGGGATATTTTATTATGATTCCACACACCTTATTTCTCTAGATGGCTTATGATAATGATTTTTTTTAGGAATATTTCATCAAAATTGCATCTTTTCCATGAGTTAATTAAGCTATGATGAAATGATGAATGTTTTTATGATATTGTGGCACAATTATGTATTTTTTTCATTATACAATGGTTGGGACCAGAATTATATATCCCTATAATACATTTTGTAATGTTTAATATCTCATGATATCAAATGGTACATGGGTAGTTAGCCCAAGCCCAAAAGGCTACACAGGTGGTTAGCCCAAGCCTAAGATGGTAGCCGAGTGGTTATAACAAGCCCAAAAGGTACATGGGTGGTTCAAAACCCATTGGGCACAGGTTACTGCAGTAGTATTGTAGCAGCGGTGGTACTGTAGATCGACGGGTACTGTAGCGGTGGCAGGGCACTGTAGCAGCGGTGGTATTGTGCGTATACTGTAGCAGGTGGGTTACTATTCACAGAATGGGAATTGGGTCAAAAATTTGGGCCTGTGGACTATGTTATGGGCAACATGCCCACTGGACCTTCAGACTATGTAATGGGTCTCCATCTACCCAGTTAAAAGAGGTCTTTGTTTTGATTTAATAATAAAACGAGGCTTCATCCCCAACCTTTAAAAAAAAAACCTGGTTCAACATGGCATGTCACCCAAGATGACTTGCCCCAAGGTAGAGATAAACATAAAAATAAAATATGTCTCAAGTGAAAAAAGGAGATAAAAAATAGAGTGCCATGTGAAAGAAAATAAAACAAATCCAAGAGATATACAAAGTCGAGGAAAAAGGCTAAACCTAGATGAAAGACCAAATAAGACTAAAACTAAGTCTCGGTGTGACCATTCACCACCACCAACCTAACTCATGATAAATACAACATCAAACAAGTGAAGTTAGAAAGTTACATGATGATCTTCCCTTTAACCATGTCCTGTAAAACCAGATATGCATATTCCCAAAGGGATATATAGGATATGAGGAAAACACCTAGAAGAATACCACCATGAATCTATAAAAATCATATCTCCATGTAACTGTTAGTTATATCTTTAAAACAAAATAATTTTATTAATCAATTTCACTTGAAAACCATTTTTCATAAAATATCCTTTAGTTTCCTTTAAATAATCCCATATTCATATAAATAAATAATATAGAAAGTACATGAAAGATATAATATAGAAAAATAATCAGAATTATATATGAAAATACCATAAAATAAACATATGAGAAATCAAATATGAAACAATACCATCATGTATAAAACCAAGCACAAGTGGGATCTAGCCTATGGGAATATGTACTAGGAAATGTGAAGGAACACTAATCCATGAATATTGTGAATCCTACCAATATAGATTCATACTATAGTTTATTGATATCACAATTATAACCCCAAGTAGTTCCACACTCACTAAAGTTTTCATATGTCCATAACCCGACACACCCAAGGTTCACAATGTGCTATGCTTTGTCAAAATATTTAAGTAAACAATGCTTACAATTATATAAAACATTTTCCAAAGTGAATAATTATTACTCCCATGATTGAAAATCCATTTTAGAGTAAATATAATCCTTGAGTCATTTCATTGAATTCATAAAGTGTATAAAACTATTTTAAATAAAACCCCTTAAAAACCTCATTTTTCATGCCAATTAAGATTCAATTTCATAAAAATACCCTCATAAATTTCAAATAAATGAATTTCATAAACCAAACCAAATTAATTTACAAGAACATCAAGTAATTTATGAGATAAAACCATTATATAGAGAGATTTACCTCTCCCATGGAGAAAACCTAGTCACCTTTGAAAATAAGGATTTGAATTAAAGAGATTGAGTTCTTAAAGTATAGATCCATAAGAAACATTATCAATTACCCATAAAACCCTAAATATCTAGAAATTAGAGCCTAATAGGGTAAAAAATAAACAATAGGAAGAGATACCAAGAGAACATCTAGAAGGAGGAGGAGAAACATGTGGAAATCAGAACATACATTGAAGAGATCCACCAAGAATGAAAGAGAATCACTAAATATCGAAAGAGAGAACCCTATAGAGAGTCAAGAATGTGTTCAGTTGAGATAATGAGAGATTATGAAGATTATAATTAAAAACAACCAATGTCATTGGGGGTAATTTTCTAATTTTAAGAAAGTTATATGGGGTTCATAGTTAAGCTTCATGGTTAGAAAAACTATACATTAACTGTACAATTGCCACTACCCATTGAAAAATAAATCACATGGTTACTTGGGTATAGACACATAGTTTTATAAACTATGATCAATACAGGCAACAAAATTTGAAAAAACCATTCACATGCATGGTTTTCCTAATGAATTTCACTATAATACAAACCATTCTCAAACTATGAAAACAACCACCATAATTGATAGATCCATATCACACAATTACCACATGGTTAGAAAAACTATGTGAAGAATATTCACCTGGACTATTTCTCCCAAATTTCTAAAATGTCAACCCTCAACTACCAAAATCCTTTAGAATATACAAATAGATAAACTAAACTCAAAATTAAACACACTTATAACTCATAGGGTGTTACAATTCTCCCTATTATGAAACTTTTTTATCACAAAAAGTGTTCAAGATTTTGGACTTGAAAAAAGATAAATCCACTATTGCGTCATCAATGAATCATGTTCCCATGTCTCATGGATATCCTGTCCTCATTGACAGATCCATATACTAAAGGAATTATCTTACCATACACCACCTTATCCTGGTGATCCATAATCTGGACTGGTTGCTCAACCACTGAGCTGTTAGGATCAAGATCAAAATCCTCCCATTCAATCACACAAGAAGGGTCTGGTTGATACTTAATCAATTTGGAAAAATGAAATATTTCATGAATCAACATCAAATGTGATGAAAATTATAATCAATAAGCCTCCTTTCTAATATATTCCATGATCTCTAAAGATCCAGCAAACATCGATATCAACTTACCCTATTTACGAAAATGATGATATCCCAAAAGAGGTAAAACCTTGAGAAAAACCAGATCAGACACCTTAAACTCCAATGGTTTATAAAAATGGTCCACATAGGACTTTTGATTACTTTGAGCTATCACTAACCTTTTTCGGATCAAATTTACTTTTTTCATCATCTCTTGAACAAGACTTGTTCTCACTAAAGACCACTCTCCTAACTTTGTTCAATATAGAGGAGACCTAAATGGAAGACCATAAAATTCTTTAAAGGGTGTCATTTTAATTGAATCTTGGAAACTATTATTTTAGTCAAATTCGACCAAAGTCAGATTTTTACCACAAACCACAATAGTCAAGAACTCATGCCTGTAGTATATCCTCAAGAATATAAATAGCACGCTCAATATACCCATCTGTCTAAGGGTGACACGCCATACTTAATTTCAATTGGGTACCCATCAAATATTTACAACCTCCCTAAAACCTATATATAAACCACAAGTCTATATAAAAAAAAAATCAGAAGGAACTCTATGGAACTTCATGATCTCTCATACATACAAGTTCCCAAGCTCTTTCACCTTCATCATATTCTTAATAAAAAGGAAACAAGTAAATTTTGTAAGTCAATAAATGATCAACCAAATCACATCCTTCCCATTATGAGTATATAGTAAGTCTATATCAAATTTCATGAATATCTCATCCCACATATATATTGTAATGGGTATATCCTGTAATAAAATGGTAGGTCTTTGGTGCTCCGTCTTAATCTTCTGAAAAGTAAGGTATCATTTCATGAAGCCTGTAATCGACCTCCTCATCCCTAACCACCAATATTTATGTCTCAAATCATGATATATCTTTGTATTCATAGGGTGTAAAGAACAACTAAACTTATGTACAATATCCATCAACTCCTACCTCATAGATATTGGGACAACCAACCTACCTCAAAAACAAAAAGCAACATCAGGAGACTGAGACCAATCATCCAAGGTCTCCCCACTATTAAGGATTTCGGTTCAATGTTGAAAATCAGTGTGTATTTATTATTCAAGATGAATCTGATCATCAAATTCTGAAGTAACATTCATAAAATCTAATAACACCTGTCCATCAACCTCTTCCATGTCTAACATCATATCAATGAACAAACTCATCAAAGACTATTGCAACACCCCAAGATTTTATGAAATATATTTTTTAAATGAATTTAATATTTTCAATATTTTTTGTTACACACAATATCTATTTTATCTTTCATTACATGCATCTCCCAACTTATATTGCATTACACACAACATTGAGTTTAAATAAAACATGACATATTATTAAAATATTATTATTTAATATGATAGTTATCACATAGCCGTTGGAATGGATGATATGAATAAGATTAAGTAAATTATAAAAATATATGGTTTACACATGTATATAAAATTAATTATTTGGTGACTAATTAATTAAAAAAATTAAAATAAAAACTATTTGAAAATAAAGGGAATCTTTTTCTAAAAAAACTATTTTTATGAAAACAAAAATGTTTTACCTAAATAAAATAAAAAACAAACTTTTGGTAAATGATTTTAATGAAATTTATATTTTATATATTCAATAAAATGATCAAAATTCATCTTATTTATTTTATATAATATATATAAGAATAAATATAATTTTACGCTTAAACTGTATTTTTGTAAAAAGTAGTTTTATCGCCTTTGGCGTACTTATTTTAAAATTTAAATTTAACATTTTTAGAAATTTATTTTGATAAAATAATTTTTTTTAAATAATCATTAAAAAATTATATTTGGGTTAATTTTTGGTATTTTCTAAAAATATTAAAAGTTTGATGAATAGTGAAAAAGAATGAATTTTAATTGAAAACTATCTTTTTGTTTCTATAAATTATAATGTTAAATTATATATTGAATTGGTTTTAAAGTAAAATTAGTTCAATTTTATATTAATTAATAAAATTTAGTTCATTTGAATAATTTTCATATTGAATTTTGATATAAAAACTTTGTAAACTTTTGAACATTTTCTCTTTAAAAACCCACTTTCTCATCACGTATGTGAGATTAATTTTAAATTATTTTTTTTCCAATTATATGATTTGAATTTGGAAAAATAGATTCCATATTTTTAATCCACATAATTTATAATTTATAATAATTCCAACTTAATTTTTGAACAAAATGAATACTAAAAAAAATAAAAATTAATTAACACAGTTAAGGTAAAAATGGATTTACCAAGGGGTTAAACTAAGAAGATAAGGGTTACAAATTTCATAAAAACTTTTAAAAAACCAATTTGTTGGAAATATTTTGACCTTATATATTATAGGTTTGATAATGGCCCATTTTGGAGGCTTATGTAATGATAAAAATGTGGGTATGATTGAATATTTTCAAAAATTACAAGTGTGCCACTCACCTCACTTATAAAAGGTCACCCCTCTCATATATTATTTACCCATTAAAACCATTTTGTTTAATAAAATAACTAAAAAAATAACTTCAAAACTCCCCTAATATCATCCTAAAATACTTACTTCTAACATAAATCCACCCTAGGAAGGAATTTGGTGAAAACCTAAGGAGGATACCCAAAGAGGAGACAATATTCATCAACGAGCATTTCTATTTTATTTATTCCTAAAACTCATAAAATTATTGTTATACCATTATTATATAATAAAATCAATATATTACATATAATTAGATTATTTTATGTAAAATAAATGACTTACAACTATCTCTACTTCCATTAAATGGGTTACGAAATCATCGTTCCTGTGTAAGGGATACTACCACCTCGTGAACCGTTGTCACTTGTTTTTTCATTACCACCTATCAAAGATGAAAATAATGATGTATTTATTATTTATATATTATATTTATGATATTTTTTTTACCCTTTTAATCATTATATCACATATACCTTCATACTCTTCATTTTTTGAAAGTATGATAACGTCGATCATGTGTATGGAGGACTACCGCCTCGTGAAGCGATGTGATTCGTTCACACTTTACATACAAGGTGAAAAGGATGAGTTTCATGAAAATATGAGATAAATATGACATTAGAGTAATTTTATATTGATAATATATTATTTACATTTATTTATTTCAATCTGATAATAAAATGGAAACAACGTTCATGCGTACGTATGACCTACCATTTCTATGAATGGTGTATTTAATTTTCTATCGTTAAATTTTATGGATTAATATAAATAAATATATACTGAATATATATTATATTTATATCATTATTAAAATTTTTGGGATGATTAAAGCATGATTTAAGTAAGAGGACTAAAAATAATAAGTCAATACATATATGAAAAACAAAGCAGTTATTACCCGAAACGTGACTTTAACATGAAATTGTTAATAAAAGGGTAATAAACGTTCATAAAAAAAATATAGTAAGATATATATGAATATGTTTCTTTAATATATTTATAATAAAATTATTTTTATTATAATATAATTTTTAACATGTACGATGGAAGTCAAGACTTAAGATAAGAGATTTATATTCTCTTTTATTTCTGGGAGATATATGAAAATTCACCACTAGGTTATTTTGTGTGGTGTATATACTACCCATTTTACATGTTATATCATTAATAAAATCCTTTTCATGATATTTAATTTTTTTATGTTATTATTTATTTTGTATTATGATTCAAAAGTTTACTAAGGCGGTAAGGGATTTTTATTTGTTACGCACCTATATTATTTTATGAGGTGTATATACAACCCCTTTGACTTGTAATATAATGAATTTTTTTACCCTCATGATATTTAAAGTTTAATTTTATGTTATTTCTTCTTGGTTTTTACAATTAAAAGTTACCAAAGTGGTAAATATTTTACATTAGAATATCATCATTTATCGAGATTGTTTATGATTATGTTTTTGATGATAAAATATTATGATACATCTCTCAATAAACTCATGAATTTTATTATCCTATGTTTATTCATGATATTTTCAATTAATAGTACCATTTTACCAATATTTTATACTTAAAATAATTGAGAATATGTTTTTAATAAAATTTTAATTATTTATCTCTTCATTCGAAAATCCATTTTTTTCCAAAACCATGTTTTCTATTTTTTTTCAAAAGTGTTTTATTATTCTCCTATGATTTTTAAAAGACATATTTTACCCATGTGTGAATTTTTAATTAATTTTGAAATTAATCTTCATGTCATTTTCCAAACAATTTATATTTGTCTTTTACCTAAAATATGGGAGGAATATTCATTTTAACATGTACGGAATGGAAATAATTTTTTTGATATAATGTATAATAATTGCTTCAAATATTCCTTTATAAGTTTTCAAGATTATTTTCAAAGAAGAATATTTTAAAAATGTTTTAGTTTTTAATTTTTTTTCAAATCGGAAAGAATATTTCCTCAATAAATGTTTTAAATTAACTTTTAATCTTAATTTATAAGTTTTAAATGTTGATTTCAAAGAAAATGATTTTGAAAATGTTTTATGTTTTAAAAAGTGATTTTCAAAGAAAGTTTATTTTCACTAAGAAATGCTCCAAGTGATCTTTCGAAATCCTTCTTCATCTAGGATGACATCCTTTGATATAATTTATTCTTTAATAGGGATATGAACCATGGATACCATTATTATTATTTCTCTAAATGGTTTATGTTTATGATGATAAGATTTTTATGAAAATCGTTTATCTTCAATGGGTTATACCATGATATAACTCTTATTAAACCCACTTATTTTTATGGGTTGTTATAGGATGAATTGATGAAATGATTATGAAACCTGTCTCTTGTCTACAAGTTATTATAAAATTAAATATTGTAAAACCCTTTTCATTTCATGGGTTATGATATGATGAATGTTTTAGGATCTTCTATCACATATATGTATGATTTTAATTATGTGACAGTTGTTACGTTATAACCAAGCAAGGTGGTTATGTTATAACCAAGGATAGTGGTTACATTATAACCAAAGATGGATGAGACCTGTATCTCTATCCAATACATTTTTTAAATATTTATATCTCATGAGATAGATAGGACTAGAATGAGGTGTGATCTTGGTTTATTAAGGTACTTTGTCTGCTATCATGGTCTTACGAGTGAACCTTGACTACTATAATGGTTTGGGGAGTGAACCCATTACACTATAAGGAAAGGTATGTCACTAGGGATGGTGGTGTGACCTGCCCAGGAGGTATAACAACCCATAGAGTTCCCTTATAAGTTTTTGAAATAATCTTTTACTACTAAGGAAATGATTTTATATGCATATGTGTATGTCACAATTTTATGTCTTATGTTAATGTTAAGTTGTCATGGATCATGTTTTTTATTATCTTATGATTCATGTATTATGAACTGCCAATATTTATACCATGACTCAAGATTAGGATCTTTAATACACATGGTATGGTTTTCAAATGTTATGCTCATGTTCTCATACCCTTATATTCATGTTATGCTTACATATCTCCCTTTTTTACCCTTACCGAGCATTTAAGATCACCCATTTTTATGTTTCCTTTCCCAAAGTCATTAATAAAGATTTTAAGTAGGAGTACTAAAGGGGAAGATATTTATGGGATACATTGAATAGATTTTAAAAATTAAGAATATTACATTCCCGATTTCCAAAGGCACTAAACTATTATGATCCTTAGGCATATGTTTGTGTAATGTATTGAATATTCATCTAAAAAGATATAATATTCATTTATGATAATCCTAGGTTTCTATAGTTAGTATTAGAGGAAATATTTAGTTAATATTTGGGAACTAGGATGAGAAAACTTTAGTTAGATCCCTAGGGATATTTATAATGATATATCTAGGTATGTCTCTAAGGACAAGTCTAAGGATGAGTCAAAGTTTAGGAAAATGTATTGGAATCTTGGTAAAGTATAGAGTAATTGGTTTCCAAGAAAGTACATCATTGTCTAGATACTACAAGTGCATGTAGCTCTGGAACAGAGGTACCTAGGGGTAATAACTCTGAAAAGGGTGCATTAATCTAGACTCGATCATCACTTGGTGTATGAAAACATGACTTTCTTTACACTTGGTTTGACACTCATGTGGGATATGATTTGGAAATTAATAAAATATTTATGAACCATCATGAAGGATTTAAATATATGATGACTATGAATTTCCTAGGATAAGCCAAAGGTTTCATATATTAAAAAATAATGTGTCTTGATTCAAACATCCTAAATTATTTTTATGACTACATGATTTTACATTATGATTATCATTTATTACACTATGATTTTTGGTTTTAGTCAATAGAGAGAACTATAAGGAACTGGGTTAATATTGAATGTGATGGATGATTTTTTGATGAGCAGAAAAATGGGATGATGACTAGAGTAAAAGATATTTTGATTATTCCTAATAAGTTTTCATGAAACATTATTAACAACATATACCTTAAACATATCTTAAAATTGCAAAAGAAGATAAATAAAGAGTTAAATAAGAGATCAGATAGTGGAGAACATGGAGGAAATAAGATTTAATTTCATTTGTGTCAAGAATGTGGGAAGAAACACCCAAGTCGATGTCTTAGATGAATAGAAATATGTTTTGAATGTGAAAAACAAGGACAAAAAGCAAGTAACTACAAAGGTAAAATGAAAAGTTTGGTTAACATAATGAATGAGAATAATGGTCTCCCAAAGACATCATTGACTGTTGAATGATTCAAGTGTGAAAATTATGAGAATTATACAAATCAGTTTCCTAGAGGGAAATATTTTGAAGATAACCAGAAAGATGGTATGAATAATGGTTACACTGCTTATAATGAAGAGACTAAAAAAAACATATGAAAGGAAAGAGGTATTAAGGAATAAGATGAGTAATCCTAGTTAATGGATTAAGGATGAGGTGGAATAATCAAAGTTTTTATGTATTTTAATTCTAGAATTATGTTATATTAATATATATAAGGATTTTTTAGAAGTTTTTCATTAAGTATTTTCAAGAATATGTTAAATGGTATTAATGGACTAGAAATACGATTTAATGGAAAAGTGATATTTTGATTAAGGGAATATAACCATTAATATCTTATGGATGTTGAGATAATTATATTGGGATAAAGATATGTTGGATATGAATAAGTAAATTGGATAGTACTGATTACCTTAGAATTGATTAATGATTTTTTGAAAAATTAGTTTATGTTATAATTGATAGAGTTTACAACATTATTGAATATATGAAATATATTCAATAATATGTGGTTTTATTCAAGGAATAATGAATAATGTATGTTTTGAATAATTTTTATGACAATTCAGGTTATTAACATATTTTAAGATAATACATGATTAAGGTGTTCACATGTTTGGTATGTGACAATTGAGAGCTACTTCGTGTTGTTTGGGGGATTAATGATAAGTTGATTTTACAAATTTAGTGACCTTATTTCTAAAGTTTTGGATTTTAATATTTTGGAGGGATTATAAGGTTAACCATTTATGGAATGGTTTAAGTTGAATTTTGGATGAGGTTTTATATATTAATTTATTATTTCACCATATAAATATTTATGCATAACTTACACTAACCATTTTGTTGTGTTGATAACTAAAGATAGACAAAATGAATTATCATTATATTTATAGATCTTATGATATATTAATACTTTAGGAATAAAAAATCCACTTTCATTTCTTGGAGTATGAGATGAAGTGGAAATTGATCAAGGCATAACCAAAGGGAAAGATTGTGATTATGATATGTAATTAAATCAAGTAAGTATATATTATCATGAAAATTATTTAAAATTAGAAAAAGGATCTTAAAATAAAATGTGGTCCCATTATCACCATTTTTGATGACATCAATGGACTTTTTCACACCTCTTTAGTCTATGGTTTTTTGGTCACTAAACTTATCTATATCACAAACTTTCTTGTGATCAATGATATTTATCACTCTCTTTAATTATTTATGCTTTTTTTCTATGACCAAATATTCACTTCCCACCTATGTTCTTCTATGTGGAAACCTAGTTATGAGTTACTTTGGGTAAAATTTATGTTTACAATTTTTCATTTTTAAATGAGGTTTTATTATTCATTTTTATGATGTGGTTTTCTATGAAGGAATTTTTCAAATGTTAAACCTTTGATGATCGAGATGAATTTTGAGGGAGAAATTCATTTTAAGAGGGGTAGAATGCAACACCCCAAGATTGTGTGAAATATTTTTTTCAAATGAATTTAATATTTTTAATATTTTTTGTTATATGGAATATCTAGTTTATATTATGTTACACACATCACCAATATTAACTTGTGTTACATGCAACACTGATTTTAAACAAAACATGACATATTATTAAAATATTATTATTTAACATGATGGTTAGCGCCTAGTTATTGGAATGTTGGGTATGAATAATATTAAGTAAAATTTAAAAATATATGGCTTAAAAATTTATATAAAATTAAAAATTTTGTGAAAAATTAATTAAAAAATGAAAATAAAAATATTTAAAAATAAAGGAAATATTTTTCTAAAAAAACTATTTTTATGAAAACAAACACATTTTACCTTAATAAATTAAGAAAAAAACTTTTGGTAAATTATTTTAATGAAATTTATATAGTATATATTAAACAAATTTATTAAAATTCATATTATGTGTTTTCTAAACAAGATATAAGAATAAATCTAATTTTACACTTAAAACTGTATTTTTCTAAAAAGCAATTTTTTAGTCTTTGACACAATTATTTTAAAATTATTTTTTACCAATTTTAGAAAATTATTTTTTTAAAAGAAATATAATTTTTGATATAATAATTTCAAAATTATCTTAGGGTGAATTTTTCGGTTTTTTTCTAAAAGTATTAAATTTTTGATGAATAGTGAAAAATATCGATTTTTAATTAAAAACCACCTTTTTGTTTAAATAAATTATAATGATAAATTATATTTTGAATTGGTTTTAAAGTAAAATTAGTTCAATTTTATATAAATTAATCCAATTCAGGTCATTTTAATAATTTTCATATTGAATTTTGATATAAAATATTTGTAAACTTTTGAACAATTTCCCTTTAAAAACCCACTTTCTCATCACGTCTACAAGATTAATTTTAAATTAAAATTTTACACTTATGTGATTTGAATTTGAAAAAATAGATTAAATATTTGGAAAATTAATAATTAATAATTTCTAATAATTTTAACTTAATTTTTGACCAAAATGAATAGTGAAAATAGTAAAAATTAATTATCGCAGTTATGGTAAAAATAGATTTACCAAGGGGTTAAACTAAGATTATAAGAGTTAAAAATGATATAAAAACTTTTAAAACACCCATTTTATGGATATATTTAAACCTTAAATCTTATATGTTTTATATTAGACCATTTTGGAGGCTTGTAGAGTAATAAAAACAAGGGTATTATTGAATGTTTTCAAAAAATTAAAAATGTGCCACTCACCTCACTTATAAAAGGCCACCCCATATTCTCTATTATTCACACCTTCAAACCATTTTTATTTGGACTAGAATTGAATAAATAACTTTCCAAATTACATCCTCTCTTTTTAGAAGCCTTATTTTTTACAAAAAGTTAACCTAGGAAGGCTTTTGGTACAAACCTAAAGAGGATACTTAAAGAGGTGGTAACGTTCATCAATAAGCATTTCTGTTTTATTTATTCATAAAAATCATTAAATTATTATTATAACTTTATGATATAATAATATTAGTACCTTAAATATAAAAATATTTTGGTATGTTAAGTACATGACCTAAAACCATCTCCACTTTCATCAAATGGGTTATGAAATCATCATTCATGTGTATGGTGGACTACCGCCTCGTGAATCGATATCATTCATTTTTTTCCATTACCACCTATCAAGGATTAAAATAATGATAAATTTAATATATATATATATATGATATATATGATATTATTGTACTTATTTAATCATTATATTACACATACCTTCATACTTTACATTTTATGGGAATACGGTAACGTCGCTCGTGTGTACGACGGACTACCGCCTCGCGAAGTAATGTGATTCATTCACACTTTTTATGGAAGGTAAAAAGGACTAGTTTAATGAAAATATGTGATATAAATGAAATAAAAATCATTCTTCAATTATAATATATCATTTTAATTTATTTCTTTCAATCTGATAAGAAAATAGAAACAATATTCATGCATACATATGACCTGCCGTCTCTATGAACGATGTATTTAATTTTCTATTGATAAATTTTATAGATTAGTATAAATAAATATATAATGAATATATATTATATTTATATCATGGTTAACATTCTATATATTATTAAACCATGATTTAATTAACATGAAAAATATAAAAAATCAAAACATACATGAAAAAAGCAGTTATTGCCCGAAATGTGACTTTAACATAGAATTGTTAATAAACGGGTAATAAAAGGTCATAAAAAACCATATATGATATGGAATATATGAATATGGTTATTTAATAGATGTATAATAAACTTATATTTATTATACAGTAAGTTTTAATGTGTACGATGGAAGTCAAGACTTAAGGTAAGGGGTTTCTAGTCTCTCTTTTATTTCTGGGTGACATGAAAATTCACCACTTGGTACTTTTGTGTGGTGTATATACTAACCCTTTGACATGAAATATCATTAATACCATTATTTTCATAATATTTAAAGTTTTTTTTATTTTATTCTTTATTGTGGATTATGATTTAAAATATTACTAGTGTGTTAAGGGATTTTTGTCTCGATTTTCCTTCTTTGAGACACATGTTATGTTATAAACCTATATTATTTTATAAGGTGTATATACAGACCATTTTACATGTAATATCATGAATTTATTTATCCTAATGATATTTTAAGTTTAATTTTATGTTATTCCTTCACAGGTCTTACGATTCAAAGTTACTATAGTGGTAAATATTTTATGTTACAATCATATCATTTATCGAGATTATTTATGATTATGTTTTCAATGATAAAATATTATGATCCATATATCAAGAAACTCATGAATTTTATTCTACCCTAGTTATTCATGATATTTTAAAACAATAGTACCATTTTCCCACTCTTTGGTACTTAAAATAATTGAGAATATTTTTTTAAGAAAATCTGACTCTATTTCTCTCTTCAGCCAGAAATTCATTTTCTTCCAAAACCATACATTTATAAATATGTTTTAAAAAATTATTTATTATTATACTATTATTTTTAAATACATTTTTACCCATGTTTTATTTTTTATATTTTTTAAAGTAATCTTCATATCATTTTCCAAATAATGCCCATTTGGATTTTACTGAAAATGTGAAAGTAATATTCATTTTAATGTGTAAAACATGAATGGAATTTTCTGACATCATGAACAATCATTGATTCAAATATTAATTTATAAGTTTTCAAGTTTATTTTCAAATAAAAATATTTCCAAAATTTTTTAGTTTTAAAAAAGTGTTTTTCAAAGCAGAAAATATATTTTCCTTAAGAAATGTTTTAAATGATTTTTAAGCTTCCTTTATAAGTTTTCAATGTTATTTAAAAAAAAGTATTTTGAATTTTTTTTAAGTTTTAAAAAGTGATTTTAAAAGAAATTATATTTTCCTTATGAAATTTTCCATGTTATATTTAAAAATATTTCTCTATCTAAGATGAAATACTTCGATATAAATTATACTTTACTAGGGATATAAACCAAGGATACCATTCTTATTATTTATTTTAATAGTTTATGTTTATTATTAAAAGATGTTTATAAAACCTATTTCTCTTACAAAATTTATACCATGGTATAAATCTTATAAAACCCACTTCTTTTCATGGGTTATGCTATGATGAAATGATCATGAAACCTGTCACTTTTTCATAGGTTATGATATGATGAAATGTTTATGAAACCCTTTTTAGTTCACAGGTTATGATATGATGAATGTTTTATGAACTTGTGGCACACATATATATGATTTTAATTATGTGACAGTTGTTAATTTAGAACCAAGGAAGGTGGTTATGTTATAACCAAGGTAGGTGGTTATGTTATAACCAAAGACGGGTGGGACCTATATCTCCATCCAATACATTGGATAAATATTTATATCTCATGAGATAGACAGGACTGGAATGAGGTGTGATATCGGTTAAGTAAGAGACTTTTTCTACTATGATGGTATTAAGAGTGAACCTTGAATACTATGATGGTTTGGGGAGTAAACCCATTCTACTATGAGGAAAGGTATTACATTGGGGATGGTGGTGTGTACCACCTAGGAGGTGTATCCACCCATAGATTACCCTTATAAGTTTTGGAAATCAGCCTTACCTAATAAGGAAACTATTTTCTATGATTATGTGTAAGTCACAATTCTATGTCTTATGCCAATGTTAATTTCTCATGTATCATATAATTTGATGATCTTGTAATTCATGTCTTATGAACTTCCAATATTTATTTCATGACTTAGGATTGTGATCTTTGATATGCAGGGTATGATTTTAAAAGTTATTCTTATATTATCATACCCTTATGTTCATGTTATGCTTACATATCTCCTTTATTTACCCTTACTGATCATCTACACTCACCCTTTATTATGTTTCCTTTCCCTAGGTTATGAAGAAATGTTTTAAGTAGGAGTACTAAAGGGGAAGATCTTCATGTTGAGTCATTAAGGTTTTCTTATGACTTTTCTATTCCTTCTTGTTTTGAAAATCACAAACACCCTATACTTAAGAAAATCTACATTTTACTTATATAAGGAAAATTTCCTTCTCAAAGGAATTTACCCCTACCATATTTTCATTGTTCATATCAATATTTTCCTTAAACATAAAAATCAGATTCATAACAAAAACCTCAAAATCATATAATACTTAGATATGAAGCATTCTGTTTTAGGATCTGAATTCTGGATACGAACTCTAATGAAGTTCCATTCCGAATTCTGGATACGAACTCTCATATAGTTTGACTCCGAATTCTGGATACAAACTCTAATGAAGTTCCATTTAAAATTCTGGATATGAACTCTAATGAAGTTCCATTCCGAATTCTGGATACGAACTCTCATATAGTTCGACTCCGAATTCTGGATACGAACTCTCATATAGTTCCATTTTGAATTCTAGATATGAACTCTAACAAAGTTCAACTTCGAACTTTTATGAGTTCGACTCTAAACTTTTACTAGTTCAACTCTGAACTTTTATGATTTTTACTCTAAAATTTTACTAGTTAGATTCCGAAATTTTATGAGTTCGACTCCGAACTTTTACTAGTTCGACTCTAAAATTTTATGAGTTTGACTTCGAACTCTGTAAGTTCAGATTCTGAACTTTGGTGAAACCAGACTCCAAATTTCCTTATAAATCCAGACTCCGGATTTCTACAGAATTCAGTTTCCAAATTCCTATAAAATAGAATCCGAATATCTATTTATTATAGACTCTGAATTTAATTTTTGGTTTGACTCCGAAATTTTATTTGCTTACATTCCGAACTACAGTTTTTCTTATGCTTACACTCATTTCATTATAAAACAATGTCATGCTTTCAGTTACACATGTTTTGTTATAAAACAATGTCGTCCATTCTGTTTCTAACTAACCGTTGGTTTAGTGACACGTGTATAGGTCCCTCCGAAATTTAAGGAAAATATGACCATTGGAGGAGGGAGTCGACCGTTTTAGCCGAGCCTATAAATAGAAGCTCATTTGAAAGAGACAACAACAACATTGAACTGAAGTTGATCACTCTAGAGACCACACACTGTTAAGGTGATTTCTAGAGAGAGAATCTTTTCATGCCTTGTGCATACTGAAATGCTCATTCAGATTGCTTCATGCAACTCCAAATGTTGGTGATTAAATTTGAGGACTTCCGGGGATAGGAAGAAATAGGTTCCAACTACCTTGAAGTTGAGGGTTTTCGGGGATAGGAAGACAGAGGTGCCGACTTCCTTGAAGTTCGAGGGATTCCTTGCTGAAGAAGACAGAGGTTCCGACTACCTTGAAGTTGAGGGCTTGTGGGGATAACAAGAAAGAGACTCTGATCTTCGTATCGAGGGCTTACCCTGGTGTGGGTAAGATAGACTTGATTGAAAGTATAAATCAAGGGACCTTTATCCAAGGTTGTTGGATACCCTTTTCTTTAGGTTAAAAGATTTATATCTTGTTACTTGTAGTTTTACTACTTGTTTTTCCGCTGCTTTTCATACTATAAGGAAAAGTATAATCTTATTATATTTCCTTACACTTGTACTCTGATTAATTTAGATTCTATATGCTATAAAGCATAATCTCATATTGCAAACTTTGGTTTAGTTTCAATTTATAGATCCATATTTCCAGAACCTGTTTTCGGAATCACTTTTCAGATTTAAGCAAGTGCATAGTACTTGAAGTTTGCAACTTCATACTTTGTCCCAATATTTCATTGGTGTTAGAGGTGTTGTGAATTTGCTTAAGTTTAACTTTGTTAAACTTAGATCTTTCCTTGTTTAAGCAAATTTTTAAAGTATAAAATTCACCCCCCTCTTGTATATTGAGCATCTACATCATTATTTCGATCCTACAATTGGTATCAGAGGGCGGAAACCTCATACTCAATACCAGTCCTACATTTGGTATCAGAGCGGATCTCTAAAATACTTATACCCACATATAAGTTTTTTCCTGCTCAGTTTTTCATTGTTATGTATTTTCATTACTTTGGAATATTTTCCTTGAATTCAAACTTTTTTTATTAACAAGTTTCTGTGTAGAAAGATTTTTAATATGGAAGGTTTAAATGTTGGTTCCATCAACAACCTAAATCCCACAAGACCACCAATTTTTGATGGCAATGATTATGAGTATTGGAGAGATCGAATGAAGACTTTCGTTATCAGTACTGGAGTAGATAACTTTTTTATGATTACTGGAGGTTATCAAATTCCTGATAAGGAAGTTAGTGCTTTCACAAACCAAGAGAAGCATGATTATCAATTAAACTATAAGGTACGCAATACTCTACTATGTTCAATGACTAGGAACATATATAGCCAAATTTATTCATGTGAAATAACTAATTGTATATGGAAGAAACTCGAAGTTACACATTTTGGTACATCTAAAGTGATTGAGACTAGAAGATCTATGTTGAGAGCTGAGTATCATGGTTTTAACTTTCCTTATGGAGAACCTATAAGCAAAGTACAACAAAGGTTTATGACTATCATGAACAACTTACAATCTATAGGTGAGAAAGGTCTAGATGATGAAGCTCTTGTGGATAAGATTATTGATATGATGCCCAATGAGTGGGAATCAAAGAGGACAACTATT
Source organism: Viscum album (assembly GCA_963277665.1). Classification (NCBI taxonomy): domain Eukaryota; kingdom Viridiplantae; phylum Streptophyta; class Magnoliopsida; order Santalales; family Viscaceae; genus Viscum; species Viscum album. The sequence continues at coordinate 1,042,908,414 of OY728165.1, forward strand.
GATGAGAACATGGAGGATACTCAAATTTCCATAGATGAACTATTTGGAACTCTTCTCCAACATGAAACTAGGATGAAGAGAGATACTGAAAACATCAAAAAGAAGAATGGGAATGGTACTGTTGATTTTACTACTACTTCGAATCACATGAAAGCTAAGACTCCTGAGAGAGTTACTAGATCCAAGTCTAAGAAGGTCACTATTCAATATGAATCTAGTGAGAGTGAAGTCTCAGAGAATGAGTTAACTAATCTTGCTTGAAGAATGAACAAGATAGCTGGTCAAAGAAATTTCCAATCCAGGTATAAGAAGAAGGAAATGAAAGATAAGAAAGATTCAGAGGTCACATGCTATGAATTCAAGAGAAGTGGAAACATACGACCTGATTAACCTATTCTTAAAAAGAAAGAAATAAAAGAGAGGCATTCTAAAAGGAACAAGAAGAAGTTTTATAAAGCTAAAGCTAAGAAAAGTCTGAAAGCTAATACTACGTGGAGTGTGAGCTGTGGAGACTCTTCAGAAAGTGAATCTTCAGAATATGATTCATCATCTCAGAAGAATATGGGATTCATTGCTAATACTTCTTTTCCACATACATGTCTTATGGCTAAGGTACGCTCTTCCGAGGCTTTAACAAATATATATCTTGATAAAAATTACTATTCTGAAAATAGTACTTCTAATGAAGATACTTCATCCTCAGAAAATGAAGAACCTTCATATGAATAAGTATCTAGATTTTCCAAGTTACTTGAAGCAAAAAATTGTAAAATTTATAAGAAATTAGACAAGGAAAATACTAGGGATGAAATTCTTACAAAAGAGATTTCATATCTTTCTTCATATCTTAAAGATAAAGAAGAGATTTTAGAAAAACTTTCTAAAGACCTTGAGAAAGAAAATTCTGATAAGGAAGAACTTTCTAAAGATCTTAAGAATGCTATTTTAAAAATGGAAATTCTTGAGAAAAAATCTAACTCTAAGGAAATGATTCCTGAGGATAGGAATTTAGTCATTAGACTAAAATCTGAAATATTTTCTCTTAAGAAGCTTCTTGAAAAAATTACTTATGGAAAGGAAAATTTTGACAATATGTATTCTCAAATTAAACCTCATGGAAATACTACTGGAGTAGTTTATACTCACCAAAAAGCCGTTTTCAAAAACAACTATTTTGTTCCTTCTAGAGCCCCTTTTTGCACTAAGTGTCAAAGTGGTGGGCATTGGAAGAAAAACTGTTCTTTGAATAGAGTTCAATATCTTGGGCTTCGTAAAGCATATTTTTCTAAAAAAATGTGGATACCCAAAATTTTTTTATCTGAAAATCTCGGATCCAAACAAGTTTGGATTCCGAAAGTTTAATTCTTTTCTTATTTTCAGGAAGATAAAGTAAGTACCAACAACAATACTTGGTACATGGATAGTGGATGTTCCCAGTATATGACTGGTAACAAAAACTATTTCGAAAATATTATCAAGACGAAAGGAGGAAAAGTAACTTTCGAAGATAATGCTTAGAAAGAAATTGTTGGTATAGGTAATATTTTTCTTCTTGGTAAAACTTTGATTTCAAATGTTTTGTTTGTTAAGGGTCTCAAGAACAACCTCATTAGAATAAGTCAATTATGTGATGAAAGATACCTTGTGAATTTTAGGAATGATAAGTGCTTAGTACATAATTACAAGGAAGAGTTTATTCTCTCTGCCCATAGGCAAGAGAATGTTTACACACTAAAATTATAAGACCTTAGGATCCAAGAATTACCTTGCCTTAGTGCAATGGAAGATCATTCTTGGTTATGTCATAGAAGACTAGGTCACTGTAACCTTAGAAAATTATGTAAACTCTCTAAGAAGAAACTAGTTAAGGATATACCGAAGCTTCAATTTGATTCTTCTAAAGTTTATTATCCTTGTCAATATGGAAAGAAACATAAATCTATACCCCAGAAGACTTTCTACCCTATGTTGATGAACATGTTTTACAAAACCCAAGTCAGGAGTTTCTAAAGAATCATCCTAGTGATAGTATCATTGGTGATGTCAATCAACCTGTAAGGACTAGAATTTCCTTGAGGAATGAAGTAGAACATCTAGCATTCCTTTCCCAATTGGAACCGAAAAGCACTAATGAAGCTTTAAGTGATGATGATTGGATCAAAGCCATGCAAGATGAGCTAAATGAATTCAAAAGGAATAAAGTCTGGACCTTGGTTGAAAGACCTAAGGAAACTTCTGTTATTGGAGTAAAATGGGTCTTCAGAAACAAGTGCGATGAAAATGGAGTCATCGTTAGAAATAAATATAGACTAGTTGTTAAAGGTTATAATCAGTAAGAGGGAATAGACTATGAGGAAACCTATGATCCAGTAGCTAGACTTGAATCTATTCGTATCTTACTTGCATTTGCAGCATTCTTCAATTTTAAACTTTTTCAAATGAATGTGAAATGTGCTTTTCTTAACGGTTATGTTCAAGAGGAAGTTTTTGTTGAACAACCTCCTGGATTTGAAGATAAAAAACATCCTGATCATGTTTTTAGACTTACCAAAGCTTTTTATGGTCTTAAACAAGCCCCAATATCTTGGTATGATAGACTTATAGGATTTTTTCTTCAAAATAACTATGTCAAGGGAAATTCAGATCCAACCCTTTTTATAAAGAAAGATAAGAAAAATCTTTTGATTGTTAAAATTTTTGTTGATGACATTATATTTGGTTCAACTCAACAATCTTTAACTGATTCTTTTGCAGATCTAATGAAATCTGAGTTTGAAATGAGTATGATGGGTGAGTTAAAAATTTTCCTTGGATTTCAAATTTCTCAAAAACCAGAAGGAATCTACATATCCCAACATAATTATATTAAATATCTTCTTAAAAAGTATGGTTATGACAACACTAAGAGTATAAGTACTCCTATTGGTACCTCAAATACACTCGATCTTGATGAAGCTGGGAAACCAGTAGATCAAGCATCTTTTAGAGGTATGATAGGAAGCCTACTATACTTGACAGTTAGTCGACCAGAGTTGATGTTTTCAGTATGCCTTTGTGCAAGATATCAATCCAATCCTAAGGAATCTCATTTAAAGGCAGTGAAAAGAATTTTTCGCTACTTAAAGGGAACCATGGATCTAGGATTATTTTATACTTCTAGAAATGATTTTATCTTAAAAATATTTTTGGATGCTGATTTTGGTGGATGTATAATGGATAGAAAAAGTACATCTGGAAATTTTCATTTCTTAGGAGATTCATTAGTTTCTTGGTCTTTCAAGAAGAAAAATTCTGTAGCACTCTCCACTACTGAAGCTGAATATGTAGCAGCTGGAAATTGTTATGCTCAAGTGTTGTGGATGCGACACACACTCACAGATTATGGCTTGAGTTTTACTGAAACTCAAATTTTTTGTGATAACACAAGTGCCATTTCCCATAGTAAAAACTCTGCACATCACTCTCGTGCAAAGCACATAGATATTAGACATCACTTTCTTAGGGATCACACACTAAAAGGAGATATCATTCTTCAATTTATCGGAACACAAGATCAACTTGCTGACATTTTCACAAAATCATTACCCCCCAATAGATTTGAATACATTAAATAGAAGTTAGGAATGATAAGAATGAGTCAATCCTTCTTCATTAACTTCTTGTTGAACAATTCTCCTTATAGTAATAAACTCCTTTTCACAGGGGGAGTACATTTTCTTGTTAGCATAATCAAATTTTTTCGAAGTCGGTTTTTTTTTTAAACTTTCATAATCAAATTTTTTTTGTAGTCAGTTTTCAAACTTTTGTAACTAAAATTTTCGTAATGAAGTTTTTGGAACTGAAATTTTCGTAATATAAATTTTTGGAACTGAAACTTTCATAATGAAATTTTCGTACTGAAACTTTTGTAATGAAATTTTTGTACTGAAACTTTCGTAATGAAATTTTTGTACTGAAACTTTCAAAATGAAATTTTCATACTGAAACTTTCATAATGAAATTTTCTTACTGAAACTTTCATAATGAAATTTTCATACTGAAACTTTCGTAATGAAATTTTCGTACTGAAATTTTCGTAATAAAATTTTCATACTCAAACTTTTTGTAATGAAATTTTTCGTACTCATACTTTTCGTAATGAAATTTTTCGTACTCAATTTTTTGTAATGAGAATTTTTGTAATGAGAATTTTCGTAATGTGGATTTTCATAATGGAAATTTTCATAATGATAATTTTTGTATTCATGTTTTTCGTAGCGAGTTTTTTCGTAGTTAGTTTTTTGTAGTCTAATTTTTCTTCAAGAATAATATCAACTATTACGAACAAACTTCCTGGCCAATACGAAAGGTATGACTTCCTTACTTTAGTTTTTGTAATCATATTTTTCTTACTGTTATTTTCCTATAAGTTTTAAAATTTCTCGGATTCTAGTTTTCTTAAATCCGATTGTTTTTCTTAAGACCTCAAAATATCGGATTCAAGATTTCCTTGCGGGTATGTTTTCAACTGTCAGATCAGATCAGAGAGTTTTTCAATCGTTAGATGGTTTTTGGAAGTTCAAAGGTCACATCCATCACCTATATAAAGGGGACAACCTATGGTTTTCCCACATCGGTTTTTCAAGCTCTCGCGTGTCGAAGCTCTGCATCAGTTGTTAAAGGCTGTTCCGAATCTTCCCGAGCTCTTCATTCCGAATGTATACTAAAGCAACTTCTTAGGATATGTCAACTACAAAGCCATTCTCAAAGTGGTTAGTTTACAGGGAGAGGTTAGTGCATCCAAGTTTCTACAAGTATGATTCTATTATATCTAAGGATATCAGATTGAATGGCTGGGAGGAGGTTTGCTTATCAAAGCCAGAGAAACAGGATCCGGTTTATATTGATTTAATTTTTGAGTTCTATGAGTCTGTTTCTTTCCTTGAGGAAGATGGTAGAGAGTTATTTTCTTTCAAGTCTTATGGGAAGACTTACAAATTATCTTACACCAAGGCTGCAAGCTTGGCGGGCTTATCTTATGAAGGTGAAGCTGAGTTTTGTTCACAAAAGCTTCTAGATGGGCAGGGAAGCTTCAAAAAAGTGAAGGCATTGAAATTCCTTGGACTTAAAGATGTCAAGATAGCTAAGATTGCTCATCTCTCTTCGAATAATCGGATTCTATAGCTGTGGGTACAAGGTTTTCTCATACTAAGAAGGGGTGACAAGGATAATCTCAAGAAGAGTGACATTTACATCCTAGATTTCTTGGTAAATCTAAGGAAGATAAATTTGATGAGGCATGTTTTGATTACAATTAAGAATATTAAATAAGGGAATCTGAAAGCTCAGATTATAATGTATCCGGCCTTGCTTTCTAGGCTTATCATCAGATGTCTTGATTCATTTAAAGTTTATTGCACTTCCAAGCAAAGAAATTGCAAGGTAATGCTGGTTAGTAATGATACATTAAAGAGAATGAAGATGGGTTTTTCTGATGAATCCGGAGAATTCTACCCTTTACCAGAGGAAGAGGATAAGGCAGCTCAGAAAGATCAATAAACTCCAGAACCATCTAAAAAGGCAGGGAAGAAGAGAAAGTTGAAAGAAGTGGTGGCTGAAGACAAAACCCCCAAAGCTAAGGAAACCCAGTCCTCACCTACCAAGCCAAAGAAACAAAAAACCTATCCATATGAAGTGGCTGCTAAACAGAGGCAAGACAAGGAGAAAAGGAAAGAAGGGAATCCACAGTTTGGATTGGACCCTGCTGAGGCTAAAGCCTTAAAAGAGAGAGCTGCTGATGAGTTAGAAAAACAAGAAAAAGAGAAAAAGGTGAAGAAAAATATGTCTGAAGCTAAGATTGTACAATCTCTGTTGATAGATACTGAAGTAGCTTCTGAAAAGATTCTCATTCTGGAAACTTTTGATGTCCAACCTTTACCAGAGACCCCTAGGAAGAAATAATCCACTCCGGAAACGTCCAAAGGGAAAGAAGTTGTTGAAAGAACAGAATAAGAAGTTGTTGAGAGAGTAGAGGAAGAAGAAGAAGAAGAAGGAAGTTATGATCTTGATGACCTAATCAAACAAGTAGAAGATTATCAAGAAAAGGCTGAATCCATAAAATTTGTCACTCTGGGAAAGGGAGTTGAGAAAGAAAGTAGGAAGGATGATGATAAACAAGATGAAGAGAAGGAAAATGATTTATATGAAGAAGAATCTTATGAGAAGAATTTTCTTGAGGAAGGAGTAGAAAAGGAGAAAATAGATTAAGACCAGATTGTTCAACTATCAGAGAGTGAGGAAGAATCTGAAGATGATTAATCCATTCCAAAAACTGATAAAGAAAAGCAAGTTCTCATGGATACACCAACAAAAGATATCATCAGGAATAAAGAAGTTGGTGGTTCTTCTAAAAGGAAGATGGTGAAAATTGAAGAAGAACAATCCCCAAGCAAGTTATCGGATTCGGAGTCATCAGCACACGGTCATGACTTTGTTGTCGAATCTTTAAAAAAGTTGGTGGTCACCATTCCGATTTTCCCCACTATAGACTCCAGATGCCAGATGCTGCAACATATCTTGAATCAGAAGTCAGAATCCTTATCTATGGTGATGGATAAGTGTGTGAAGATTGAGGCCGACCATATAAATTTCCTTATCAACTATGTTTTACACAAGAAATCATGCCTCAAAATCCCTTTTTGGTCTAAGAAAGTTGAAGAAGGCATGGATGAGTTTGATCATTTTTAGAATGATGTTAAAGATGCCTTTAACAGTGAGGACTCCAAGATTAAGAATCTTCAGGATGAGCTAATCATTGATCAAAGTTCTCAGAGTCAACAAGTGAAGGACTTGAATGATAAGGTTAACTCTCTTGCTCAAAATTTTAAAAGGGATAGAGATCTCCGAATTGAGATCCAAGAAAAACTTGTAAAGCAATATGAGTTAGTGAAGATGCAAGAAGAGGCCATGAAGGATCAGGTAGAAGTCTTGAAAGCTCAACAAGAAAGGATCACAACTTTGGAGAAGCAAGCTGAGGAGGATCAAAAAGACTTGAAGAAGCTGAAAACCTTTTTGAAGAAGCTTATTCCGAAGGAAAATGAGGAAAAATAGACAAATCCGATCTTTTGTTGCATTTGTTTTTCCTTGTAATTTTTTTTTCAAATCTAATGAAATTTTGGTTAGTTGTATCTTGTGTTGTTATATACTAATGTTTCAGGTAACTTATTTATTTTCCATTCCCTTAAATTATTTTTGAAAATCACAAAGGGGGAGAAGGAAAAAGAACTACTTAAAAGGGGAGAAATAAAAATTTAAAATGGAGAAGGAAAAATTTCTAAGTGAAGATATCCTTAAAGTAAGGGGGAGTTTCTCATTACGAAGTTTTTTATTCCAATGATAATGAAAACTCCATTCCAGAAATCCATAATAAAATCCTTAGAGTATCAAGGCCTAAGGGGGAGTTAGTTGTATTCATCATCATTCATGAACAAAGGGAGATAAGTTTTAATTTTAAAGTCTAATGAAATTTTTTCAAAGTCCTTATATTCTTTTTCGTAAGGTTGTTTGTGCTTTCCAAAAAGGGGGAGATTGTTGAGTCATTAAGGTTTTCTTATGAATTTTCCATTCCTTCTTGTTTTGAAAATCACAAACACCCTATACTTAAGCAAATCTACATTTTACTTATATAAGGAAAATTTCCTTCTCAAAGGAATTTACCCCTACCATATTTTCATTGTTCATATCAATATTTTCCTTAAACATAAAAATTGGATTCATAACAAAAACCTCAGAATCATATAATACTTAGATATGAAGCATTCTATTTTAGGATCCGAATTCTGGATACGAACTCTAATGAAGTTCCATTCCGAATTCTGGATATGAACTCTCATATAGTTCGACTCTAAATTCTGGATACGAACTCTAATGAAGTTCCATTCTGAATTCTGGATACTAACTCTAATGAAGTTCCATTCTGAATTCTGGATACAAACTCTCATATAGTTCGACTCCGAATTCTGGATACGAACTCTCATATAGTTCCATTCCAAATTCTGGATACGAACTCTAACAAAGTTCAACTCCTAACTTTTATGAGTTCGACTCCAAACTTTTACTAGTTCGACTCCGAAATTTTATGAGTTCGACTCCGAAATTTTACAAGTTTGACTCCGAACTTTTATGAGTTCGACTCTGAACTTTTATTAGTTCGACTACGAAATTTTATGAGTTCGACTCCAAACTCTGTAAGTTCAGATTCTGAACTCTTGTGAAACAAGACTCCAAATTTCCTTAGAAATTCAGACTCCAGATTTCTATAGAATTCAGGTTCCGAATTACTATAAAACAGAATCCGAATATCTCTTTATTACAGACTCTGAATTTCATTTTTGGTTAGACTCCGAAATTTTATTTTCTTACATTCCGAACTAGAGTTTTTCTTATTCTTACACTCATTTCATTATAAAACGATGTCGTGCTTTTAGTTACACATGTTTTGTTATAAAACGATTTCATCCATTCTATTTCTAACTAACCGTTGGTTTAATGAAATGTGTACAGGTCCCTCTGAAATTTAAGGAAAATATGACCGTTGGAGGAGGGAGTTGACCTTTCCAACCGAGCCTATAAATAGGAGCTCATTTGAAAGATCCAAAAACAACATTGAACTGAAGTTGATCACTCTAGAGACCACACGGTATTAAGGTGATTTCTAGAGAGAGAAGATTTTCATTCCTTGTGCGTACTGCACTACTCGTTCAGATTAATTCGTGTGACTCTGAATGTTGGTGATTACATTTGAGGGCTTCTGGGGATAGGAAGACAGAGGTTCCAACTACCTTGAAGTTGAGGGATTTCGGGGATAGGAAGACAAAGGTGCCGACTTCCTTGAAGTTCGAGGGCTTCCTTGATGAGGAAGACAGATGTTCCAACTACCTTGAAGTTGAGGCCTTGTGGGGATAGCAGGACAGAGACTCCGATCTTCATATCAAGGGCTTACCCTGGTGTGGGTAAGATAGAATTTCTTGAAAGTATAAATCAAGGGACCTTTATCCAAGGTTATTGGATACCCTTCTATTTGGGTTAAAATATTTATATCTTGTTACTTGTAGTTTTACAACTTATTTTTCCACTGTTTTTCATACTGTAAGGAAAAGTATAATATTCTTATATTTCCTTACACTTGTACTCTAATTAATTTAGATTCTATATGCTATAAGGTAGAATCTCATATTGTAAACTTTGGTTAAGTTTCAATTTCAAAATCCATATTTTCAAAACCTATTTTCGGAATCACTTTCCAGATTTAAGCAAGTGAATAGAACTTGAAGTTTGTAAATTCATACTTTGTCCCAATATTTCATTGGTGTTAGAGGTGTTGTGAATTTTCTTAAGTTTAACTTTGTTAAACTTATATCTTTCCTTGTTTAAGGAAATTTTTAAAGTGTACAATTCACCCCCCTCATGTATATTGAGCATCTACATCATTATTTCGATCCTACAATTGGTATTAGAGGGTGAAAACCTCATACTTTATACCAATCCTACACTTCATAGGATACATTGAAGATATTTAATTAATTAATAAGTTTTTTTCCAAGTTTCTAAAGGAAATAAAATATTATAGTCCTCATGTATCTATTTGTGTAATGTATTAAATATTAATCTAAAAATATGTAATATCCATGTATGAGAAGCATGGTTTTCTATAACTATCCCTCTAATAATTACTTTAATCTTGAGTCAATAACTTCCCACCCAATGAATTAAAAACCACAGTCCCATTTCTAGGTGTATATGAAATATAAAAATCAAAAGTCCACAGGTACTCAACTCAAAATCTTTTATATAAGTTAATATCTCTCTAGGTAAAAGTATACTTTAGGCCCTTATAATCTAAATACATAGTAAACTGATCATACAATAGATATTGGTGTCAAGTTTGGAGAGAGTTTATCACTATATCCAATCCAAGATCATAGGTAGGATAATTATTCTCATGAGGGAACATTTTGAGATAGCCATAGGTCTCCAAGTACTTCCCCTACATCGAAAAACATCATAATCCCATACCCAAGGAATCACAGAAAACATCATAGACCAAACCCAGTTATAGAAGAATTAGAATTGGCTCTGAAGAAAACCTCATATTCAATTCCTTAAATGATCTTTGACACTTATCATTCCATTCAAACATAAGACCCTTATAGGTTAATTCTATCATATGAGATGAAATATTGAGAAATAATAAACAAACCACTAGTAATAACCAGTCAATCCTAATAATCTTTGAATCTAAAACACATTTCCAGGCTTCTCCAAATATATCACCACTTGGATATTTTTAGGATTCACTAAGATAACCCTCTCATATATGTCCTAAAAAATTTACTTCTTTGATACAAAAATCATATTTATAAATCTTCTCATATAAACAATGTTTTTTTAGAGTTATGAGAATAATATCTAGATAATCCCTATGTTCTTCCTCTCCGACCTGAAATACACCAAGATACCATCCACAAAAACAAAAATTGATGAGTCCAAGAACCAATGAAAGATCTGATTCATCAATTCCAGAAACAATACAAGAGAATTATTAATACCAAATATTATTAAAAAACTAATAATTTCCATATATGATCCTTAATACTATCTTAGGAATATCCTCCCCTTATACCTTTAACTAACGATACCTCGATCAAATATAAATCATATAAAATCATAAGTCTCCCCTGAGTTGATCAAACAAATCATAAATCCTAGGCAAGGGATACTTGATCTTAACGGTCACGTGATATAACTTTTATTAGTCAACACAAAGATAGAGGATTCCATCCACCTTATTTTTTAATATAAATGATTAATCCCAATGGGACACACTTGGATGAAAAATCCTCTGTCCTCAAGATCCTCAAGATAAACCTTAAGTTTCTTTAACTCAATAGGTTCCATATGATAATTTGGTAAGGATATGAAACCTATCTTCAGGAATAGGACAATATAAAACTCAACCTCCCTTTAGAATGGTAACCCAGAAAAATCATCAAGAAAAACCTCACAGTACTCATCCACCATGATAAGAATAACACTAATTCTAATTGACAAAAATTAAGAAAATTTTCCTTAAACTAGCATGAGATAATTATGACCTCAGGAATGATATTCCCTTCTCTCTTTGATTTAGGATCCCAGTCACCCTAAAAGACATGATTAACCCAATTGGGAGATATACACTGAACCTAATAATGATAAAAATCAATCTGGTCTTGGAAACTAACAATACAATCCATTCTAATTATGATGTTGAAGATATCAAGATCAAGAACTAGGAAATCCCACATAACATCATACTCAATAATCATAACCTGGCACTCAGGGCATTTAAAAACTTTTTTACTTCCTTTTTCGTAAAGGAGAGGAAAGATATATCACGAGAAATATAATATCTGAATATAATACAAAAACATTAATCAACTTAGATGATATAAAATAATTAGATGAACCTACATCAAATAAAACCAAAACTATAAAGGATGAAATAAACATTATACCTTTGACAGTTGCTGGCCTTAATCTAGATTCCAATAATGCATACTCTATTTTATAAAGAAATATGAACTTAGCTCCTACCCAAGATTTTTTTACAATGTGAGAATCCCCCTTTGCATGAGAATGAGATGAATCACCATTCGATACATCATAATTATCCCGAGTGTCTTTAGTAAGAGTGGATCCAACTCTACTGCCTGGGTACATTCTTCCATAAAAATTCTTAAGCAGACCAGATTGTCTACAACGATGGTATGTCCTAGGTGATTACATATAGTTTGGCTTAGTATGACTAGGTATCCTATAATTATATAAAATCACATGATTATTTACTAAAGAATCCCTTAGAACTAGTCTTGATATAAAATGATCACCCTTATTATGCTTCAATTTATAGATATATGAAACACCTTGGCTACCTTCTATTGAAAATGAAGCTCCAACTAAACCTATATTCCCAACCAATAATTCCTTATCCATACCTAATTTATGAACCGCCTTAGAAAAGGACTTTAGACATAATAGAATCAATATTGAATAAATTTTAACCCTCAAACATATCTCAAACCTCCTAGATTTAAAGTATTCATTAGAAAAAACCTTTGGTGATAGGTGAACCAAATCAGAGAAATGAGTATGATACCCCACAACTGAATTTTTCCCTTGATCTGAAGTAATGTTTTTTGATTATTTTTTACATGAACAATTTTAAGATAAAATTGATTATTTAAAACCTTATTAAATGCAATCTAGGTAAGATCCTCATTAAATTTAGCTTTCATAATTTATTCCCACTATTTTTTTCCTGAACCTTTAAGAATATATGTTTAAAAACCCACATTTAATTCATCTGGAGTATTCAATAAGTGTAAAATTATTTCAATCCATTCCATCCACTCTTCAAGTTATTAGGTTACTTTGTCACTATGAAAGATAGGTGGATGCTGCTTGGTAAATTCTGATGTATGGTCCACCATTCGTTCCTAGTTTCCAACACCCATCTGACCCAGAGTTTGAATTTTCCAGATGACTATTTACACTAATGAAGGATATACTATAGGATTCACCTATGAAAATTTTCTCATAGATTCATGTCAAGGATTCATAAGAGATCTTATAGGAGGAATTTCATATTCAACATAAATGATAACAACTCATTAGATTAGGAACACGTTTCTAAATCAAGAGATAAACTTCAAAAATATGTATTAAATACCTTAAATAGTTAAGGTAACTAAAAATTAAATGAATGAGAGGTGAAATCATTATAAAACAATAGAATATGAGATAAGGTTTATCTAAATAAACCGCAAAAACAGGTTCATCTAAATAACCTAAAAAATAAAGCTTTAATATTAATGAAAAATCCTAAACCACCCATGGTAACTTATGGCTAGATATGAAAGTGATTTATCTAGGACCCCTTCCACACTTAATACCCAAATTATGAAAATAATAACTCATATATATTAGAAAATATGAACTAAACCTAGTTAGTTTCATCACACTTCTAGTTGGGTATTGGATTTGATACCATTTTGTAACAAACCAACTTGGGTTGACATGACACACCACCCAAGATGACTTGTCATAAGGTGGAGATCAACATAAAAACAAAAATATATCTCAAGTAAAATAGAAAGGATATAAACCAGAGTAACATGTGAAATAAAATAAAAAACAACCATGAGACATACAAATTCAATACAAAAAGTCTAAACCTATAAGAAAAACCAAACAAGAGAAAAACCAAGTCTCTATGTGACTATTCATCATCACCAACCCAACTCACAATGAAGATGACATCAAACAAGAGAAGGTGGAAAGCCACATGATGTAATTCCATTTACTAGTGTCCTATAAAACCATATTTGAATACACCCAAACACATATGTAAGGTATGATGAAAACACCCATGAGTATACCACTATGAATCTATACAAATTCTATTTACATTCCATTAGTTATGGATTAAAAAAACAAGTTTATTAAAAAATTTCACTTGAAAAAAACCTTTTCCATAATACATCCTTTGAGATTAGATCCCAACACCTTTCAATTACACTCCAATGACTTTATCACTACCCCACAACACCATAATACATCCTTTAGTTTAATTTAAAAAATATAATATTCCTATAAACCAAGAATATGAAAAGTACATGAACGATAGAATAGAGGGAAATAATTAGAATCACCCATGTAAATACTATAAACTAAACTTCTGAGAAATCAAACATGAAACAATAACATCATGTATAAAACCAAGCAAAAGTGAGAATTATATTATGGAAATACATAATGGGAAATGTGAAGGAACATTAATCCATAAATATTATTAATCCTACCAATATTAAGTACTACCACATTCTATTGATATCATAATCATAACCCATAGTGGTTCCACACTCACTAAGGTTTTCATATGTCCACAACCCGATGCACCCAAGGTTCCCAATGTGATATGATTTTTCAAAACATTCAAGTAAACCATGATAAAAATTCTATAAAAAATTTTCACAAGTGAATCATTAAAACTAACATTCTTGATAATCAATTTTTAATTAATGATCACCCTTGATGAATTTCATCAAATACATAAAGTGTATAAAATAGTTAAAACCCCCTTTAAAAACCCCATTTCCATGCCACCTGAGATGAAATTTTATAAAAATAACCTTATAAATTTAAAAATAATGAATTTCATAAAAAAATAAATGAATTTATAATAACATCAAGTAATTTATGAGATAAACCATTGTATAGAGAAACTTACCTTGCCCATGGTAAAAACCTAGTTTCCTTCAAAATAGGGACTGGAATTGAAAAGATAAGGTCCTAAAAATCCTAGATCCATAAGAAACACCATAAATTCCACATAAAACTCTCTAGATCGAGTAATAACTACCCAATAGGGTTCTAACAAAATTAGGGTAATAGATATCAAGAGAAGGCCTAGAAAGATGAGGAGAAACAGGTGGAAATTAAAACATAACTTGAAGAGATCCACCAAGAATGAAGGAGAATCACCAAAGATCTAAGGAGAGAACCCTATATAGAATCAATGATGGGTTAGGTATAGCTAATGAGATATTAAGAGTAGATTAGAATTAAAAATTGTTGATGATATTAAGGTAATTTTTCAATTTTAAGAAAGTATTATAGGGTGAATAATTAGGCCACATGGTTAGGAAAACCATGTGCTAAACATGTGATATAAACTACCCATCGAAAACCAAACCACAGAGTAACATGGGGATAACTACATTATTTTAAAACCATGATTAATCCATGTGATATACTATAGAATAAAACCCATCCACCTGCATGGTTTTCTTGGAGATTCACACAATTAGACAAACTGTTCTCAAACCATGAAAATCACTACTAGAATTGATAGATCCATATCACATGGTTACTGAATGATTAGAAAAACCATGATAGGAATATATTCCTAGCCTATTTCTACCAAATTTTTAAAATTTAAACCCTTGAATCCTGAAATACTTTAAAACATCCAAAGTGATAAACTATGCTCAACATTAAAAATACATGTGACCTAGAGGGTGATACACATATTATTAATCCTATGTTATTCTCTCATGGATCAAGATTATTTTATATTCCACACTCTTATGACTCATTTCTTATGTTATGCTAATATTTTATACCATGAGTCATGATTTGAAATTTATGTCTTTGTGTATAATGGTCTTGGAAGTGATCCTTGACAAATAAAATGGTTTTTGATACTTATGATTGTTCCAAAATATTATGTTTTACAACGTTATCATGTTATGACAACTCATGTTTTATGTTATGATTGAATAATTATGTATTTATTTATTATTAATTATCTACGTTTATTTGGGCATGATTAATCTTATATTCATGGAACTTGACTATGACCTCATACCCATGTGCTTATCATATGTTCACTTATACTCATCAATAGTTATCTCTTATGCTTACCCTTAATAAGAATTTGATCTCACCCCTTTATTATGATTCCATTCCTAAGGTCATGAAGATGATTATAACTTATTATAAGTCTAGAAGGAGGTAAGTATGGGTATAATTATGGAGTAATGTTCACAAGTATTGTAAAATAATATGTTTATTTAGCTAATATCCAAAAACACTAAACCTAAAAGCTCTCAGAATTATGTGAGATTATTATGATATGTAATATTAATGTGAAATATATGTAAATTTATCTCAGGTCATCTCACATGGTATAAAATATAGTGCGTAAAGAATGTGTTTTTAGTACCTGACCCAGGAGCATGGTCATGGGTCAACTTATTTGGTATCAAATCATAGTTTAGTTATTTTTTGGGGATTATAGTGAGATAAATTTTGTGAAAAACCTAGGGATAAGGCTAAGTATAGGATAAAATAATATTTTTTTAAAATAAATATTTTGTAGTTTCCTACCAATTAAATCCCTATCTAGATACAAAAAATAGACACAAGCTCTAGTACAAACAAAACTAGGGGTAAAACTCCAAAAAGGTTTGTTGAGTATTAACTCGATATTCACTAGTTGCATGAAAAGTGGGGATAACTACATACCTAGTTTGAGACTCATAGGGAATATGCTTTAAGTTAATTCAAATTATTTTTATGAACCATTATGAAGTATTTAAATGAAAGTTTATTATGTTATATATAACTAGTTAGGTTAGATAACTTAATATGAATATGACCATGTAGAACCTATATTGAAACTTAGAGATTCATAAGATGGGTTATGCACCTCATTTATGAGTTAATTATTATATTTTTATAGTTTCATTTTATTTATTTATTAATTTTATCATACCTAAAATTTATTTTATTTAAGTAATGGTTGGATCAATGATAAATAAAGTTAACAAGTTATATAGTGGGAAATGTGGTGATGTTCCCAATCAAAAACCAAATGGGATAGAAATTACTTTTGAAAATATTGTGGTTATGATCACCTAACTATCATGAGTTATGATTAACAACCTGAACCTTAAAAAACTCCCAAACTTACCAATTAAGATAAATATGGAGTTCTATATAATCTCAGGTGAAAATGACCATAGAGGAAATAAAATTCAACTTTCTATATGTCAATAATGTGGTAATAAGCACAAAATGGAATGTTTCAAAGGAAAAAATAAATGTTTTAAATGTGAAATAATTGGAAATCAATATCATAATTATAAAAGAGAGATAAAGAGGTTTACTGATACAATGTAAGGCATAAAGGACCCAACTAATGATCCACCCACACTTAAATTCCTTAAATTCATGGTGTTTGAATATTATTCAAATTTATTCCCTAAACCAAGGGCTAATGAGGATAATATGTATGAGTAATCTCTAAGGAAATAAGAAAGAACCAATAAAATTACTACCACTGAAGTGGATCATGATAATTAAGGTACACTTATCCTCCACTTCATATTTGTGGATATATTATTAGATTCTAGTTCTCGACACTACAGTAAATCTAAATATTTTTATATGAACATAAAATCACCACCCTAATGGTTTGATATTGAATTATTGGAGAAAAATTCTATTTGTATTATTATTGTATCCCTATATGAAGTTTGTGGGAATATTCATCATGAATGTATTATTATTATACCTTTAGAATAACTTGATAATATTTTGAAAATGTATTGTCTATCTCCTGATCATATTGATTAATGAAATAGAGAAATCACATTTCATATTTCAAACCAACCTATGATAATATATTAGTGCAGGGCTTCCTATGAACTCTCTACAAAAAATTAATTTTATCACATGAGTCTTAATAATCAATCATGAGGGTTGTTTATCTCAAAGGATTTGAGAAAAACTAAACATTAGGGATATTCTTATTATATTTCTTATATTTACCCAAGTTATTAAGGTTTATATCTAATTAGAAACATTATCTTGAGTGATGTACATCTTATAGATACCCTTATATATTTTCATTAGTGAGTGATAATTAAAATTGAAAGGAAAAAATTTATTTGAGGAGGGAGAATGTAACACCCTGAGATTTTAGTCCCAATTGTCCTTTAAATAAATACTATTTTTAATAGCTTTCTTCACATGCAACACCAAACTAAAACGAACCATGATATATTTTATTAAGATAAAATTATAAGTAGTAAATATAACCATTATAATATAAATGTTAAGTTATTAGGTATAAATAAAGGTAACCAAATTATGATATATATATATAGAAAAAAGGTCATTTTTAATAATAATTCATTGACAAAATTCAATTAGTGCAGTGAAATAAATAATGAAATCACTTTGGCATAAAAATATATTTTACTAAAAATTTCCTTTTTATACACCATGAACTTTATAATATTATAGTTAAATAATTATTTTAATGAAATTTATTGATAATATATATAATAACACATGTAAATCCATCTAATAGTTATTACTAGACAATTAATAAATCTATTTTATGCTTATAATGTATTTTTTTCTAAAACTATTTTTATACATTATGGGATTTGAAATTAAAATTAATTTTTATAAATTTTAGCAATTGAATTAGATAAAATTATATGAATTATTTTAATCAGTATATTAAAATTAGGTAATAAATACAATATCATTTTTATACATAAAAATCAGTTACTGAGGTTAAAATTAATTACCATGGTAATGGTTTCAAAGAACTATTTTTACAAGTGTTTGCATAATACTTATCTAAGTAAATTAAATTGATATATTTTAATTAAATAATATAATGTAATGTTTATATATAAAACATATATTAACACTCATTTAATTATTCAATTATATGAAATTAGACTAAGAACACTTAATATTTTTTTTAAAACAATTTCACTATTTTTTTTCTATATATTATATGTTTTAATTTAAATTAAAATTTCTTATATTTAGAGATTGAATTAGATAAAATGGAGTCTAAATTTTGAATCAAAACATTTAAATTTAGTATTAGGGTTCATATTATATTTTTGGTAAAAAAAATAATTACCATGATTAATTTTTAATCAAGATTCATAAGGGTAAAAATGAGTAACATAAAGTGGATTGAATTTTACTAAATTAACTTAACCAAAAAAACTTATAGAAGTACTTTGTTAGGTTTTAAATTCATAAATAAATTTCTCACCAAAATTTACTCACCTAACTCACCTAACTCATGAAATTCCATTCTTACCCCTCACCATTCAATTCTAAGGAAAAGTCCCCCTTTTCCACCTATAAAAGGAGATCACTTACACCAGCTTCAAGAAACACCTATAATTAAAAATTATCATGAAACTATATCCATTTTACCACCCCTATAGTCATATACAACGTTTTTAATCCCCTTTATCGATAAATAATCCCTAAATTCTCCATTTCTAAAGGATCTTTCAAGAGAAGATTCAGACTCTCAACATGAGTTTTACCCACTCTCTAACTTTATTTTCTACATATATCTCACCCAAAATATTAAAAAACAATTCAAACCATATTAATATAGTTAAATAATTATAATTATTACATTAAATTCTATTATATTTATGGTTTAATCATTATCTACTTCCCCCTTCTCCTTAAAAGAATTAAAATGCCATCCATGCGTACGTGTAGACTACCACCTCCATGAAAGACATGTTTTATTTTTCATAATAACATAACATGGATGGTTTAAAAGGGTAATTTGATAAATAAATATAATATTTATAACTTTATTAAAATTTTGAAAAGATAAATCAACTTCTACCTTGTTTCTGTTCTATGTAAAATGAAAACATCATCCGTGTGTATGTGTACTATCATCTCCATGGAGAGACATGTTCCATTTTTCATAACCACATTAAAAAAATAGTTCTAAAATATATTTGATGAAAATATATAATATTTAGGATTAATATATGTCATGAATATGATTCTGAAAGGTTTAAACAAAAATCAATGATCATTATAAATTAATCTGTTGACATCAGTAAATTACCCAAAATAAGATCTTTACTAATTTCATATTCATGAATCATGGATAAAACTCTCATGGAATGAGATTATGAATTTATAAATAATTAGTGAACATATATTTAGGTACCTTAAATAATCTAGTAATGATGAACTTGGTATCAAATTATGAAATTGACATCGACATTACAAATCATGTGTGAAATAATCAAAATCATTAACATCCAATGATGAAAATAAACATTAACTAGATAATTAATATATAATAAATGATTATAATTAAAGGGTATAAAAGTTAATAGGTATAAAAAAGGTTGTTATATAGGTTATTAATATTTTTTTTATTATACAATAGGTTAAATAACTTTTGTGGAATTTGAGAGTTATGGTAAGGGTTTCATCATCCTGATTTCAATTTATTATGATATTATTTGTTTTCATAACTTATTTTATTTTATATTTTATATAATTCCAATGTATGTATTTTTACTATAATTATAATTAAATTCAAGGTATTTTTTTTTTCTGATTTTAAAGATAATGAATCTATAAGGATGTTTCTTAACTAAATACCCTTACATTTTGTTATAATGTTTATTCTTAAAATCAATTATTATAATTTGGGTAAATTATTTCCTATGATTGTATTATTTTTTATTTTTTATTTTTTCTTATTTTCATTTCTATCACATAAAACCCTTTTAATTTTTTTACTTCATGAATTATGATTTCCATAAGGGGTTTTCATATCAACTTTATTTCTTTGAGATATATTCCATATTCACTACTTGTTTCTTTTTTTGTGGCATATATACTACTATATAGATTCATTTTTATCAAAAATTTATTGAAATCCAAGGAATTTAAAAATACATCTTAAGATAGCCCTTTAAAGGGGTTTTTAAATCAAGGGTTATCAAATTTATAAGAGTTTATTTCCAATATCATTTTCAAATAGAGATTTTTATGAATGAATTTATATATGTAAAAAAATTGTTTGAAGTTTATCTCTAAAACACAAACTGATTTATTCTCCTCTTTTTATTATTGTTTTTTTTACATTTCACCTATAAATTTTATTTCCCTTGGTAAATAATTTACCTGATGTGATCCTTCAAAGTGAAACCTACCCTATCTATTCTTTTTAGTCACAAATAATCCTCCTATATATCCATATTCATTTTATAAATTTCCTTATCAATAATTAAATATTTTATTTAGTTCATTTTCTAATTTTTTTATAAAATTTTGAAAATAATTTTTTATTTTTTTCCACTTGTGTGATTTTAAAAAATGTATCCATTTTTAATATTTTATATGTGAACACATTATTTCACTATTATAATAATTATTCTTTACAAATATTCCTTTCTATGTTTTAATTTTTTTTCATAATGATTTTAGTTATTAATTATTTTGAAAAGAAAATGATTATTTATTATTGTTTTTCTAAGTGATTTATATAATAATATTAAAAAGGTGTTTTAAATCTATGTCAAAATCCTTTTATAGTACTTATGTTATAATTGAGATATGTTATTATGATATCATCAAACTTATTTATTTAGATGACTTATGATGATGATGTTTTAAGGAAATTTTCATGAAATATTTTTCTTTCCCATGGGTTAATTAAGATATGATGAAATGATGAATGTTTTTATGATATTTTAGAACAACTATGTATGGTTTTCAATATGTGATGGGTGGGACTAGAATTATATATCCCTACAATGAATATGGTAATGTTTAATATCTCACAAGCTTAAATGATACATTGGATGTTATCTTAATCCCAAAAGGCATATAGGGAGTTATCTAAAGACCAAAAGTGAACCCTAGTGGTTAACCCAATACCAAGATGGTATACAAGTGGTTATCCCAAGACCAAGTAGGTAAAATGGTGGTTAGAACAAGATTGATATATGATTAATTTCTTAGTGGGGATCCTTTACATATGATTTCTATTCTTATATTTATTCCACACTCTCATGTCATATTCTTATTCCCATGTCACACTCTCATGAATTAAGATTTTTTGATGTTACACACTATTATGGATTATGTATTACTTTATGATGATGTTTTATTACATGAATCATGATTTTGAATTTATATATTTGGTTTTAACAATCTTAGCAGTGAGCCTTGACAAAGGAAATGGTTTTTGATGCTTATGTTTATGCTAAAAATATTTTTTTTTGCAATGTTCTCATGTTATGATGGATCATGCCTTATGTTATATTAATATCCTTATGATTTTATTTATTATTTATTATCCATGTTTATTTATTTATGATTTTATGATATTATGTTCATAGAACTTGACAATGCTCTCATACCCACATTAATATCTTATGATTACTTATGATAATCAATTATTGTCTCTTATGTTTACCCTTAACAAGAAACTCAACCGACCCCTTTTTTATGAATCTATTACACAGGTTATGAAGACAAGTACAACTTATGAGAAGTATAGAAGTAGGTCTTGAGGGATATAATTATAGAGTAATGTTCACAAGTATAGTAAAATAATATGTTTATATTTCTAATTTTTAAAGACACTAAACCTAAATGTTCATAGGATTTTGTGAGATTATTAATAAATACATTTATGTTTAGCTTGGATCATATCACTTGGTATATAATCCATCATTTGAAGAATATGTTTTTAGCATCTGAAATAGGAGTGTGACTCTGGGGTGCCTCATGAAGACCATGTGTCAATAGATTCAACCAACCCTTTAATTATAATTATTTTTGTGCCAATCTTCAAGTAAATCAATGAATTTTTTTTATGGATGTAAAAAAACTATCTACCATATTTTGGAAGTGATTTTAAGTGATTGAGTAGGCCTAGAAATGATTTTAAGAGGTATAAATCTAAAGTTAAGAAAATTATAATTTTGTAGATAAAGTTGGAAATTTAAAAAAATCCTTACCCAATGTATTATTCATTTACCATATGCACATGTTTCATTCTATGAAATTTATTTTTCATTTTATTAGTAAAGGGATATAATTAAGATTAATTCTAATTCTTTGTATGAGTTCATTTGAATCTGTATATGAGTGAATGAAACCTTATCGAGCCCTATGTATATATAATATGACCTAAATAAGTGTCATTAAAAGTTGTGTATGTGTCATATGACCTTGCATATCTATTATCAAGATGCTGTGTATATTTCCTTAGATACTTAGCATAATTTCTTGAAATACATTGTATAAAAATATTAGATTCTATATTTAATATCTGAATAAATAATTCAAATTAATTGATTCCAAAGAAATTATTCATAGATAAAAACATCACCAAGTTACTTTTAACTCAAGAATAAATTGAGAGGAAAAGTCATTGTGAAACTTCATGGAAAATGAGTGATTTTTTGATTTATAAAGTAATTTTATTTTCATTAATAATTCTAAAAATAACCGTGATGATACTGGTAATATTCTCTAATTTTTGTAAACATATTTAACACTCAATGTGTATGAGATTCGATCTTATGATCAAGAATAAGTGCATTGTGAATGTGAAAAAAGAGTTTCATTTATTTTTAATAATAATAAAGGATTAAATGAGTCAAATATTGAGTTATTATTTGAAGAATAAATATAAAAAAATAATTTTTGATTCCTTCTGAGTTATGGAAGGATGATTTTTGGTATGAGGAAGATCATTTGATTCAAAAGTTGAAGATGAGAAGAGAATAGTCATGTAATTATTGCATACTTTTTGGGAAGTTATGGATAAAAAATATATTATTTTAATTGATTTGTAAGAAATATAAAAGAGTTTTATTTTTATTGAGATTGTTATTGGAGGTTCAAAGCTTCTATTTTAAGATAAAATAAAACTAATGGAAATTTGGAAACTTGACATGTAGATCTGATTCATGATTAAATACTTCTTGAGTAGTGCACCAAAAGATCACGGGGAACAAAAAGTGATTATTATATGATTTTTTATATAGAGACTAAAAATTATTCAAGGTATCCCATTTCTAGATAGTGATGTTGATGAGAGAACTTTAATTCCCTTGAATAAAGAGATTACTTTTTTAGGTTATCAAGAAAGTTGAAAATTGTTGAGTAGAAAGAAGAAAAGAAACATTAGGTGATATACACACAAACTTAATGTGATATATTTTTAGTGGTGTGAATAAGTATAATAATACATGAGTAATAATTGATAGAAGATTTAGATATAAAAGAAAATGAGGATAATGAATTTGGGAGTTCAATAGCATGAAAAATGAACAACCAAGTATTCAGTGCAGTGAGAAAGATCCAAATAGTTGATGATCTAAAGTGAGTTTTGAGACCATTAGAACTGATAAAGATAATTAGTTGGTGAAGTTCTTGAAAAAGAGAAAATGATTAAATAATTAGTCTAGTCTATTCATGGAGGAATTTTACTTTTAGTAGGTTTATAAGAAACCAGAATATGAAAAAGATATTTCTTCTTATGAATCCAAACTTCAATGGAGTTCAATGTGACGATTCTTTCTCCAGTGGGGATCTTGAGCTATGAAAATGTGAATTTTTTTTCTAGTATGTGAATCAAAATATGGGAAAGTATAAAAACTTATCACACCAATTGTAAATTGAAAATAATATTTATAGCAGATAAATTCTGGGTGGGGGGAGGGGAGGGGGTAACCAACCATAATGAGTAGGATTTTACAGGTGAACCTTGTAAATACTTATATAATTTTCTTCATTCATATTTGTTTCATATGAGGTGTGGGTGAGTAATTATATCTTGATTATATTGAAGAAATAACTAACCACATATGTTGAGTTTAAGGGGATAAATTTAAAAAATAAAAATGGATCACCAATCTTCACCCTCTCCCTCTCAGTTATTTCACTAATCCAAGGGAGATTCAATTGGTATCAAAGTAAGTTTCCCTATGAAAGATCCAAGAAGTAACTGAGTTTGGAGAACCTGATTTTTTTAAATAAAAAATGGTTTTCAATGTTTGATGGTAGGAACTATCATATCTATAAGAGTAAGATACTTCCCTTCATACTTTCTCTTTGCTTGGAAGTGAGAGATGCAACAAAAGTGGAAATTATACCCATAGATGAAGATGATATTACGACCTTCATAGATAAGAGAGATCTAGAAGTGGATAAAAAATTAAAAAATTCCATATTTATGTATCTATAAAAATATATATAAAATTAATGGGACTTAAAACTGAAAAAGAGATTTAGGATAATATAAGAAGTAGATATGAAGGAAATATAAAAGTAAAAAAAATCCAAGATGCAGGTTTAAAGAAGAAAATTTGAATACATTAAAACGAATGATGAAGAAATAATTGATTATTATTTTATTATAGTTAATTAGATAGTTAGTAATATTCAGGGTTTTGGTGATAACCTGGATGATTCCACCATTTTAAAGAAAATAATGAGAAAATTTCTATATAGGTTTGATCCTAAGGTCTCAGATTTGAAATATAGGTAGGATATATCTTTTTATAAACTTCTTAACATAATCATATCATATGAGATGTGAAAATTTCAAGCCTTTAAAAAGGAGGTTAAGGATGTGATGGATTTTGAAGCCATGATAAAAGGAATAATCAAAGTAGAATAATTTATAGAATAAAGTGATTCATATGATGAGGAAGATTATAGAGACTTCAAAAAAATTGTGTCTATTATATTAAATAAATTCAAAAATGAAAAATTTAAGGGTAATGGAAAGAAACTAATAAGGTTTTATAATTTTGATGACATTTTACATTTAAAAAATAAGTTTCCACAGAATAAGGGAGTTTAATCTGAGTCATATGAGGAGGATATAAAATCTTATAAGTAGAAAAATGTAAAATTAAGAAGTATTCTAGTAATAGGAAGAGTAATTTTATGATACAAATTGAACAAGAGGACTAATCTTCATGCAGTTAGTCACAAGATGGATTTAACTTTATTTATCATGTTGAGATAGGATTTTATCCATCAAGTAGTGATGATGATAGAGAAGAAAAGATATTTCTGAATTATATGCTAAGAGAAAATTTGGAAGATATTCTTGAGAAAAATAGACAGGTCAAGAAAGATAAAAGTAAACTATTGAAAAAAATAGCAATATTTTTTTGATAAAAGAGAGTATGATAAGAAGAAATATGATCTTTTCAATGATATCAAGAAATTTAAACTAAAAATGGATGATCAATAGAAGATATTAAAATATTTTGAAGAAAAATTAACTGCAAAGTAAGAATATCCATTTGAGACACAATCTATACGACTTGAAGAGAAAAAAGGGTTGAAAAAAATCATAGAATATTTCAAAATGTCATTTGAGGAAAATTTTTAATTTTCTCAAGTTGGTAAAATGAAGACTCCAAATATAAAAATGAAAATTTTACCTAATTAGTTTCAAGGTGAAAATGTTTTTCCCAACAATTTAGGTCCTAAAAATAAATATAAGGAGGTTTAAACTAAGAAGACAAGTGAGAGACACTCTCCCAATTCAATAGAAGAGAGAAAAATTTCAAAAAAACCAATTTACCCTAGGTAAAAGAAGGAATAGTTTGAGGAAGGATAGACACAACCAAGATTAGGAAATATTTAATATCAAAATGAAATATATAAGTTTATAGGGAATTTTTAGTGTTGTGAAAGGTATGAAAACAAATATTATTCATGTTGACATAATAGGCCTCTATTAGGAAGGATCCCTGAACCCAAGGGAAAACACATCGAGTAAGAAAAAGTATATTTTAAAATAAAGAAATATATGTCTCAAAATAATCAATTATATTTATGAAAAAGAAATTTGTGTATCTAAATGAGGTGTGTGTCAGTGTGATTAGCATGGTCACAAAGATGACGAGTGAAAAACTATTTTACTAGAAAAAATTCCTTATGGTGTGAAATGGAAGGAAAACTAGAAAGTGAGCAAAGAGGCTGAGAATTTTAAAGAGTAATACTTAATTATTTGGTACGATTAATTTAAAATGGTTAAAAAAATTCAGAAAGATTAAATGGATTCCGTAGATAAAGGAAACCAAATATTTTTAGAAGAAAAGGCTAATGTTGGTAAGAGTTTTCCTATAAGTGATGGCCTAAAATTTCAAGTAAATATGTGTGGGAGATATCGAAAGGATGGGTATGAGATGAAAAACTTTATTAAAAATATTAAAAGAAAAGAATAAATTATGAAAAAGGTTATGAAAGAACACGATAATGAAGTTTAATTTATATTTGAGGTGAAAAGGAAGACTCTAAATGTCACAAACCGACCCGTACCGGGGCTCGATTCGTAACTACCCCAAGCCCGCCTCCATAGGACAAGGGGTGGAAACTAGCGCTGAAGGCACATAAACTTGGGGAGGCCTTTTTCTAATTACTTGTACACACACATCCAGCCAACTCAATGAAAAAGTGTAGAGGGAAAAGAAAAAAATATACAACACTACTATAAACAAACCACAAGTATGTATCAACCTCTAAACAGTACAAATACCGAAAGTAAACTGAAAGGTAAAGGGAAAAAATACATGCCCAACCAAAAAAGTTCCACAACCCAAAAATAGGTAGAAAAGTAAAATAGATGGGAGAGCCCCAATCCTAAATCCTAATTCATGACCACCGCACACAGTATAAAAACCACGTATCCCTAAGCTCCTCTGATGCCATGATCAACCTGTCCATTGTCTATAAGGGAACACCAAGTGTGGGAAAATCCCAAGCAAGGGTGAGTATAAAAATACTCAGTAGGATGCCCCGAAGGCTCAAGGGAGAAGAAAAAGATGTACTGAAGAGAGGAGATGTAGATAGAACAAGGAATAATAAAAGAGTGTAGTAGAGTGTAGGTCAACCCAACAAAGGAGTGAAGTAAGATCATTCAAACACAAGGAGCTAGAAATGGTGAGAAGATAATCTTCTTGTTGAGTCTTCACTACCTATAGTAGGAGAGTAGAATCATCCAACCATGAGAATCTAGATAAGGAAAGAACATGGGATACCCCACACATATTCTTCTCTCTTATAAGGAGAGTAACCAAAACCCAAGGATTGGGCATTGGAAATAGGATATATATATGATCAGTCAAAGAAACCCAAACGAGAGAGTAAGGGGATATCCATCTCACAAGATCAACCCAGGAAAAGAGTATCCAACAGTCCCAAAAGTAACCATCGATGTCTAGCACCACACATCTTCTCTGAACTTCAAGTCAAAGGGGCTCAATCACCGTACCTTGATACTATCTCCTTTGGGTGGGTCTATCTCGCCTACATAGTTTTAGGTTGCATCATAAGGATGCGTCTTGGTGGGAAAAGAACCCCTCTTTCTCGAGAGTCCAATGTTATGTCAAATCACGTATCATCACTATGTCTCACAGTAGATAGATCGTGTAACAAAGTAGATGGCCCATGCCCAGCCTAGCGAGAGGGTTCCACTCTAGTGTCATCAAGGACCCATCCCCATCCCAGTTGGAGGGTTCTACTCAGAAAAGATTGAGGGCCCATCCCCAACCTGGCTGGAGGGTTCTACTCATAAAATATTGAGGACCCATCCCTATCCCAACTCGAGGGTTAAACTCAGAAAAGATCGAGGAACCATACCCAGCCTGACTGGAGGGTTCAACTCTAGTCTCATTGAGGACCCATCACCAGTCCGACTCAATGGTTCTACTCAAAACTGCCATCAGGGACCACTACCCAGCCCAACTAGAGGTAAACCTGAAACTTCTCTAGCCACCCCTTTTGGATGGTACCTCTCGGAAAAACACTACTGCATCCATCAGGTGTCGACCTACATCATAACTTGTATGCCACTACAGAGGGAACCATCACATTTTACGCAAAAAAACACTCAGGATAAGATACATGCATCCCAAAATCCAAGTCTAAAATAGAGATATGTGAGAGATAGAAGATTCGTAAAATGGTACACAATACGTGTGGGGTCCACATGTCATGTGGCCCCACCTCATCTCCTGGCCGTGTACCTAACCATTATTAGCTACTAAACTGTGAAAAAGTACCCATAGGCATGCCGAATTACTCATTGTCAAAAGGCCGATGAGCGAACGTTTCTCATCGTTGATTTGAAGGGCTAAAAGCGTAATTACACTAACACACCTCCTCAAACTGCTCCATAACATTTGACCGCATACCTTCATACATCTTATCCACTTTCACAAGAGTCGAAGTTGACCCAAGTCACGTGTTCTCTTTAAACACATCAAAAGGATCTTCCATTGATATTACTTTAATGTTTCCACATTTTAAGAGATCACGATTAAGGCTTCTCACATCCAAATGGATCACACCACTGTGATCCTTATGAAAAAACATGTAAGATAAACTATTTATTCACCCCAAATGGACATCCGATGGAAAATTTGTAAGTCTCCACATTGTGCTCGAAGGACATCCCATGAGTCCTATGCCTCAGTCCCAAAAGAAATTATACAGATCACTTAATTGCGATCCTCTTGAAAAAACACATAGAATGGACTACTCATTTGTCCAAAACGGATACACAGTGAAAAAATTGCATTTCACCGCAAAGTGTGGAAATGAACCTCATGGGTCCCACACCTCAACTTTGGTTTAAAAACCCGAAATTAGTCTTGAACATTTTGTACAAATACCAAGGTTTCACCATCACTGATGGCGTGTTAATCAGACACCACATATAAGCACCACGTCTGAAACAAGAAGTTTGAATAATAATAATATTCTTATTATTAAATATAGATGTTTTATGTACCCAAACAACAAAACCCAGACTTAAAAAGTCCCAAAACAATATTAAAATATTCACCTCAATTAGAGGGATGCGTGGACGTAGATGACGCGTCAAATGGACATGATTTTCAGGAGAAATAGTTATTTTAATGGGTTCCAGACCAAACTGGTGTAGGTTACGGGTGTAGCGGAGACGCGTTGGTGGGAGTTTTCCCAACTTTGATTTTAACATTTAAACAACGTTCAATCCGAGATCCATCACGATGTAAAAAGCCGAATCTTTGGAATAGAACAAAGAATGAAAAACTTAAGAGGTAATCCCAGAACCATAGAGATAGAATCATCATATGTTGGTTATAATTAATTTAATTAATTCAAAAGAATTACCTTGATGGAATTATTTCTTCATTGATGTCTCCGGTCACGATCCTATGATCCATCTCTGCATCGTAGAATCCAAGTGTAGGATTCCTCTAGTGGTGATCCACACGTGTTCCACGTATCTCCAGACGTCGCCGAAGGGATCTTCGGGTGCTAGCATGGAAGAACCTTCGCTTGCAATGTCCGCCTTCGATCACCTTGATCTAGTGGTGGTGGATCTCTCTTGATCTTGAGAGTGTTCTTGGAGGAAGGAGTTCTTTCGTCCTTGAGAGAACTCTCTAGAATCGTTGTTCACAACGATTGAGGAAAAATTTTGGGGTTGTGAGGATATTTATAATCGGGTTTGAGGTTATAGAGTTATGACAATAAATAAACGCGTTACGCATTTTATTTATTTCATTAACTCTTATTGAAAACCCCCATGTCGAATTATTAATTCCTTGACATGAACCCATACTGATTATAATAAATATCATTTAATAAAATAATATTATATCCTTAAAATCCTGACTGAAAAAACTACACGGCGTGTAATCATTAATACACAATGTGTACTCGTTTTCCACAAAACTACACGACATGTATATTTAATATACACGGTGTGTACTTTTATTTTCCATTTATCTTTATTTCCTCCACCACATTTATTAGACCTTGAGTAATGGATATTTATTTCTTAAATAAATGTAACTGTATTACTCACTAATAAATATATTATTTTTCCCACAATATATTCTCTCGAATAACTAATGTCGAAATAAATGCGATCAAACATCCTTAAATCATTATTAAACCACAGTCGGGAATAATATTTATTTAACTTGTTAAATTAATATTTAACTAAGATACATGGACACACTTAGTGTGTGACCCTCTAGGCCCCTTTCTCAGTGGCATTAGGCGGATCTTGCCTAAAGTCCAAGGTTAGAATCTAGCAACATGCTAAGGCACTCATAGAGAAATAAATAACGCCAGAATAATGAGTCAACTCCTAAGAATGCTTACCGTGTAATATAATCCCTTTGTCTTGATATCTCGAATCAAGTGGGTTGCATGCTAGTGCCATCAACCCATGTGCTCAATTATTATTTCTTTGACTTTTCAGAATTGAACTCACCCATACCTTACGATGGCCATGGATTTATTTAGGCTATATCAATTCCATCAAAGGTCCTGAGATATCTACTTCCGTTATGGAACAGAAGGGACAAATCCTTTCTCGCATTATCTATTAATGCAGTATTACTCGTGACACACCCAACGTATCCTACCTCGCTGTGAATAGTGTGTCATCACAGTTTTCGTCAATACATCTAAGTGCGTGAGTTTTAATACCCATAATAATAATCTTAAAGTCTAAGGACCAATACACATGTTCGCAGATAGGAATATCCAATGACACTATGAAATGTGGATTTCCTACTGGTGGGTCTCATTCTCATAATTTCCTCCTGGATATTACCAAGGGTGCACACCATAAGAAGGTGCCTCAAAGTTTTATGAGTCCTAACCCCTAATGACCTGTATTATTTGTGTCCCTCAAATAAAATCATCAAACCATAGAACATATATTCAAGAACAGTGTTATGACACTTCCAGGTTCTCATCATAGCAGGGATCCACTATGAACCTTTAATTAAACAACTGTCCTTGGGAAATTATCACATGCATTGTCATGCAGAAGAACAATCAAGATGTGATAAGATGTTTATTTAATAAATAAAGTACAAAGTATTTGGTTCTAGGCCACCAAATCCAACAGAATACCACTTGTACTAGAGACAACTACTAACAACCTTTAACCCGCTAGCTCTCACATGATATTCATGCTTCTACTAAGATAATCCTTTAGTCATGGGGTCTGCCACGTTCTCTTCCATGGAAAATCTGCTCACTGTAACTTCACCCCTTTTATAGAAATACCTCAAGAGGTGATACTTACGGAGTATGTGCTTTGTCCGTTGATGTGACCTTGGTTCTTTTGCAGAAGCCACTACTGCAGTATTATCACAATAAAATGTAATGGGATCTTTACTGATAGGAACCACATCAATCTCCTGGACAAAGTTCCGAATCTAGATAGATTACTTGGCTACATCAGAAGCCGCTATATATTCGGACTCCACTATAGAATTGGCGACAACTGGATGCTTTGAACTCTTCCAGCTCACAGCTCCTCTATTGAGACATAAAACATATCCAGATTGCGACTTCAGATCATTCTGATCTGTCTGAAAACCAGCATTAGCATACCCTCTGATGACAAGCTCCTCATCTCCTCCATACACCAGGAACATATCCTTAGTTCTTCTCAGATACTTAAGGATGGTATTAACAGAAGTCCAATGCTGTTCTCCTGGATCTTCTTGAAATCTGCCTACCATGATCAGTGCATAGGAAACATCAAGCCTGGTATATAACATGGCATACATGATGGATCATATAGCCTAAGCATATGGGATCTTACTCCTTATATATTTCTCTTGTTGTGTCCGAGGACACATTTTCTTAGAAAGATGTAGGCCATGTGACATTGGAACTAATCCCCTCTTGGATTGTTCCATACTAAATCTCTTTAGTATCTGGTTAATGTATATACCCTGACTTAGTCCAAGCAGCCTCTTGGATCTATCACGAATGATATTGATCCCTAGAATGTAGGTTGCTTCACCCAAGTCCTTTATGGAGAAACACTTGTTCAACTAGTCCTTAAATGACTGTAAGACTGGTACATCATTTCCAATAATCAATATGTCGTCAACATATACTAATAGGATAATGATCACATTCCCATTAAACCGCTTATAAACACATGGCTCACATTCATTCTTAATGAACACAAATTCCATTATAACTTCACCAAATCGAATGTTCCATGACTTGGATTCTTGATTTAATCCATAAATGGATTTCTACAACTTGTAAACCCATTTGGCTTCACCTGGTGTCACAAAACCTTCTGGCTGTGTCATATAGACATCTTCCTGAAGGTTCCCATTAAGGAATGCTGTTTTGACATCCATCTGCCAAATCTCATAGTCATGGTAATCTGCTATGGCAAGTATGATTCTTATGGATTTAAGCATGGAAACTGGTGAGAAAGTTCCATCATAGTCAATTCCTTGAAGCTGTCTAAACCCTTTAGCCACTAGCCTTGCTTTATAGGTGCTAACTTGACCTTCCATGTCCAGCTTTCTCTTGAATACCCATTTGCATCCAACATGCTTTACATCAATTGGCTCATCGACCAGAACCCAGACTTGGTTCTGATACATGGAATCCATCTCAGAATTCATAGCTTCTATCCATCTTGCAGCTTCTAAGCTTTCTACTACTTCCTTGTATGATAGAGGTTCATCATTTTCCAACAATAATGATTCACCATCCTCGGTGACTAGGAAACCAAATCTCTCTGGTTCCCTTACCTCTCTTGAGCTCCTACGTAGTACTTGTGTTTCTGGAACCTCTTCCACATGGACCTGTGGAACTTGTTCCTATACCAAATCTTGTGTATCTTGAGCATCAAATTCTTCAAAGTCAATCTTGCTCCCACTATCCTTCTTGAGGATGTGATCCCTCTCAAGAAAGATGTCTTATCTGGCAATAATCACTTTCTTGTCTGAAGGGTTATATAGGTAATATCCTTTCGTTTCCTTAGGATATCCTATAAAGATACACCTTGTGCCCCGGGGTGATAGTTTGTTTCCTGATAAGGCCTTAACAAACACCTCACATCCCCATACACGTGTGTGCGACAAAGTGGGTTTCCTTCCATTTCATAACTCAGATGAAATTCCATTTTCCGCCTTATTTGGTACTCGATTTAATGTGTATGCTACAACTTGTAATGCATATCTCCAAAAGGATAATGGAAGATCTGCATGACACATCATCGACCTCACCATGTCCAACAAGTTTTGGTTCCTCCTTTCACTAAAACCATTCCACTGTGGTGTATAAGGAGGAGTGAGATGAGATAGAATACCAGACTCCCGTAGAAGATCGATGAACTCTTGGTTTAGATATTCTCTACCTCGATCCGATCGAAGTTTCTTTATCTTCTTACCAAGCTGATTCTCTAATTCATTCTTTAATTCCTTAAATTTCTATAAGGACTCTCACTTATACCTCATTAAGTAGACATAGCCATATCTACTTAAATCATCAGTAAATGTAATGAAGTAAGAATATCCACCTCTAGCTTCTACTGGAAATGGTCCACACACATCCGTGTGTACCAATACTAGAAGCTCACCAATACTAGAAGCTCTGTGGCCCTTTCACCCTGTCCACCAAAAGGAGGCTTGGTCATTTTTCCTTGTAAACAAGCGTGACATCTATCAAGTGGTTTTAACTCAGTATAGTCTAAATAGACATCTTGGTAGAGCTTTGTCAAGTGCTTCTTGTTCACATGATCGAGACGGTGATGCCACGACTAGGTGATGTATGAGTCATGTGAGTTTGTTTTGCTATCGATTTCCAACACTTAGTTTTTATAATTTAATACATACAAACCATTATTTAAATGTTCCATACCATAACATACGTTGTTCTTATAAAAGAGAAAACCCTTATTTCCAAATTTGAAAACAAATCCATCCATACTCAAACAAGATACATAAATTATGTTCTTGGTAACACTAGGCACATAATAATAGTTATGTAAAACCAAAATCATTCCAGTCGGCAGTGAGAGGTGGTAATCGCCAATAGCCAACACAGCCAGCCTTGCACCATTGGCAGCTCGAAGATCCACCTCTCCTCTTACAATATTTCTAAATCTACTTGGTTCCTTCATTTGAATACAGATGTGATCCCCACAATCTATATCTAATACCCAATGTGTAGAAATAGAAAGATTACACTTGATAACAAACACACATTTAGCGTCCCCATGATTCTGGGTGCAGTTCTTCTTCCAGTGGACTTGCTTGACACATGAAAAAAACACTACCTCCCATTCCTTTCCCTGCCTCTAGATCTTCCCCTTCTTGGAAGGATAGTGGTCAGGGGCTTCAGACCGTTTATAAGTCTTTGGCCCCTTTACCTTTTCCTTCATTTTCCTATTCACCATAAGGACTACGGGTTTGTCACGCCCCATGTTCTTATCTACCTGGCGAATCAAGTTCAGAAGTTCCGATAGACTCTTCTCATTGTTTCTCATGTTGTATTTGACAATAAATATAGAAAAGGTCTTGGGCAGTGATGATAGGATGAGATCTGTATGCAACTCATCCGAGAATTTAATCCCTAAGATGTCCAGGCATTCAATGTAGCCAATAATCTTGACTACATGAGGCCTAGCTGGCACAGAATCTCCAATATTAGCTGTAAACAAAGCATTGGAGATCTCATATCTCTCTTGTCTCGCCTTCTCTTGGTATAGATCCTTAAGTTGAGACATCATGCTATACGCGTCCATGTTTTCATGTTGCTTCAAGAGCTCATTGGACATGGCCGATAGCATGAAACACTGGATATATTTGGCATCATCCATGTGTTTCATATAGATAGATAATTCCTCATCACTATCCTCTTTCCCAGAAGCAACTGGAATAGGCTCTTCCAGAACATACAATTTCCTTTCATGGCGAAGGATGACGCGTAAACGCCTCTGCCACTCTTGAAAATTGGTGCCGGTGAGAAGGTTTTCCTTCTTGAGTATGGTTCACAATGATATGTTTGAAGTCATTTTATTGCTATTTCTACAAATTAAGATGAGCAAAGGTTTAGTACTTTATTACAAAACTGAGACAAATAAATAAATTAATACTTATTAGTCTCCCACTATTTTATCGAAATCCAATATCCCTCACCATTGACTTCAGAATATTTTGTTGCCTGAATATTCTAGTGGCAAGGATCCATATTTCCCTTCGCATTACCCTAACTAGGGTTGGTCAAGAAATTTGAAGGGTTTTAGGTAGGCTTTCCAAATATCAACTGCATTAACTCGCAGCTCCTTGATCCGCTGAGTGGACTCCCCAATCCTGAAATCCTTTTATTTTGGATTTCCTTAACCTTTGCCTCTTGGTCACACCAAGTATTGCTATGGTAGTCAACCCTTGATGAGAACCAAGTCAATTCAACCCAAAACCTTGAATTAGAATTCCCTGATAATTGAAAGCACCCAACTAGGGTTGGTCAAGCACTTTGAACTATGGTTCGATTCTAACCAAGATCATGGAAGGCTATACCGACTTAATATTTCTTTTGAGGGATTTTATCCTTATACGTAAATTTCCATTTTATTATCTTTGATTAAATGCTTGTTAATATTAAGTGGGACATACTTAAGTGATTAACCATGTCTAAGATAATATTTACGTATAAGCCGGTTTTTATTTTAGTTCCATCTTGCATGCTTGTTTAATTCATTAATTATGTGATCGTGACAACACACCCACAATAAATAAACCATGAAACTGATAGAAATAAAATAAATGGTATGATCATGAGATTTTCTATTGGTTTGTTTATCTAGTAGTTGATAAACTAACCCAATACCCAGGGGAGAAACACCTTGAACCTTTCGGGTTCATGTTTACAGCTTTCCACCTATCCATCTTTTTATCTCCTTGGATTGGTTTCGCCTTGGCTTCTGACTTGTGCCCCCTCCACTAGCTCTGGAGCTCCATCCATTACATATGAATTTATCTCACATGCAGGTGAGGGGTAAAAAGGGGTTTTTACATAAAATAATCCTTGGGCACGCATGCCCTACATATTAATGAGGAGAAGGCTCGCAGACCAACGAATTTAAATAAATAAATTAAAAGAAACCATTAACATACAAAGGTCTTGGTCTAACTCATGATCATCCATACATGCAATGATATTTACGCATAAATAAAACTATCATTCAATTCTTTAATCGTTCTTTCTTAATATAAATCACGCTCGAATCAATTAATTATCTTTAATTAATCAATCCTTTTATCTTAAATCATTTTCTGAATTTCCTTGAGATTCTCATCCATCATAATTTTAAATAAATAAATTCATTTAAAATTATCCTTGTATGTAACTTATACCTTGGAGGAAACCCGGTGAATTCCCATTTATTATGCAGATGTTAAATTAAACACATATATATAAAACACCTATCACGTGTTGTGCCTCAGCTTTACGCCTACACTATGGTACACATCTCAAGGGTTTGTATAATATAATAATAAATTTTAATAAATCTGCGTAATTTGGGTGAGTACATGACGTGTAGTTCTGACTACATGACATGTACTTTTTCTTCACCGTCCATCCGAAGTACACGCCCAGGGACATGGTGTGTTAATTTACTTCGGAAATTTTCGGAGTACATGGTGTGTTCAGTGGGACACACACCGTGTATTTTCCGTGTTACATGGTTTCCAGCCAGGAAAACTGTGTACGGGGTAAATGGTCCAACCCTAACCCAAAGGGACTACACGCTAGGTTCTGTTGGACCACATGGTGTGTAATCCGGAAACTATGTGCCACCTGTTCCTGGTCAACACATGGTGTCATAAATGACTTATATAGGATCAATACACGACCTGATTTGGCAGACCAGTCCGATGCATGAACCTAGACTACACGACGTGTACTTCCAAATACATGACGTGTATTCTGGTGTTGTACGACCAGAAATGTTTGGATCCTCTGGATGAGTTCCTCTATTTTATTTTAATCAAAAATTAAAAGAAAAGGTCATTTCTGTATGGTGAACGAGAAACGATATATGAGGAACAGATCTCGAGATTCAGATTTAAAGAACAATTATCTTGAATTTAAACAACTAAATTATTTAATTCGTAGATCACCAACGAAAAACTAAATAATTATAATCAACGATATGACCACTCTGATACCACTTGTAGGTTCCAAGCGCAGTGGAAGCACGTTGGTGGGAGTTTTCCCAACTTTGATTTTAACATTTAAACAACGTTCAATCTGAGATCCGTCATGATATAAAACGCCGAATCTTCGGAATGGAACGAAGAACGAAAAACTTAAGAGGGAATCCTGGAACCATAGAGATAGGATCATCATATGTTGGTTATAATTAATTTAATTAATTCACAAGAATTACCTTGATGGAATTCTTTCTTTGTTGATGTCTCTGGTCACGATCCTGTGATCCGTTGTTGCATCATAGAATCCAAGTGTAGGATTCCTATAGTGGTGATCCACACATGCGCCACATATCTCCGGACATCACTGAAGGGATCTCCGGGTGCTAGCGCGGAAGAACCTTCACTTGCGATGTCTACCTTCGATCGCCTTTGTCACGACCCGCCCTCGGGGTCCGTGCCGTGACTACCCCAAGCCCGCCTTCCATAGGCCAGGGGCTGGCGACTAGCACCAAGGCGTAAAATCCCAGTAAACAGGGAAGGCATTGCCTTTATAAGTAACAACCACACAGAGTCAGCAAGCGGAAAGTAAAGTGCAGAAAAGTAAAGGGGGCCGGAAATACAAGCCCAACTGTAAAGAAGGTCCAGGTCATCCAGGAGCGGATGAGTACAGCTTAGAGCCGACAGAAACCATATGCTGACCGGAGGCGGAGGCCACTGGAGTTCGAGGATGGCGACCAAGTCTTCTTGCGGGTCTCACCTCGACATGGTATTCGGAGATTTAGCCGAGGCGGCAAGTTATCTCCGCGCTTCATCGGAACCTTCCAGTTTCTTAGCAGGATTGGCGAGGTGGCTTATCGCCTGGCTCTACCACCTCAGTTGCACCGGGTGCACGACGTCTTCCACGTGTCTCAGCTGAGGAGATACGTGCACGACCCGACGCACATCATTGATCATGGGGAGCTTGACGTTGACGATGGGGCGACTTTTGCGGAGGTTCCAGTGGAGATCGAGGATCGACAGGAGCGGGTCCTACGTGGGCGGTCGATTCCTCTTGTGCGCATCAGATGGCAGCACGGGAACCTCCAGGAGAGCACTTGGGAGCGGGAGGCTCAGATGCGTGCTCAGTACCCCCATTTGTTCCCCTAGTTTTTGATGTATCTTTACGGGGACGTAAAGCCCTGAGGTGGGAGTAATGTAAAGACCCGCAAATTTCAAGGAAATTTTTTTTTTCTTAATTTTCTTTGGAATTTTACAAGAGCGCAGCTTCAGACGGCACCTGATTCCGAGGCCCGGTGTGCCCGGAATCAATTTCCGAAGTTTGGCTCGGGTACGTTCAGTGAACGGACGAGCGGGTTTTTCTATCTTTTGACCCGGTGCCCGGAATCGGATTCTGAGGGCACCGATGAAATCGCAGCGCCGGTATTTGCTTAGAAACGCCTCTTCCGGAGTTGCGTTTGCTCAGACGTGGTTTTTAAATTTTGCGGCTTTAAGTCAGAAATAAAATAAAGTTTGTGCGACAACTTTATTTTATTTCACTTAAGCTGCTTGGAAGCCACTTGAAGTCACTTAAAGGCGGCTTAAGCTGAGTTTAACTGGATAGGATGCTATCCAGAAATATCCAACCCCTTGGTAGGATATTTGTGAGGCAGGGCCCGCACGAGCCCCGCCGTTTCTTTCGCTAAGTAACGCACCCGCGAAAACCCGTCAAAGTAACTGAAAAGTCAACCGACGCGTTTTCTTTAATTCTTAACAGACCATTTAATTGGGCGGTTTATTTCGTGAATTAAATGGGCTGTTTCTTTCGTGAATTAAATGGGTCGTTTCTTTCGAATTGATGGATCGTTTCTCAACCGGTTTCGTGTGTTGGCATGTTTATAAAATAAGACCAACCTAAAAATCCTTTGAAAGGATTTGAGAGAATCTTGTTTCTTCATCTCCCCGCGAAGAACGCGAAGAACGCGAAGAACGCGAAGAACGCGAAGAACTCCGGCGACCGGAATTCGACGACGCACGCCGAGATCTGCGACGTCGACGAGCTTTACCCGCGACGTTCTTCGGCGACGCCTCTTCTTCCGCGGCCGATCCTCGTTCGGCAACAAAGGTGAGAATCGAACCTTCTAATTCTTTTTTTTATTCGATGACAACGGATTTAATTA
This sequence comes from Viscum album, assembly GCA_963277665.1. Classification (NCBI taxonomy): domain Eukaryota; kingdom Viridiplantae; phylum Streptophyta; class Magnoliopsida; order Santalales; family Viscaceae; genus Viscum; species Viscum album. The sequence continues at coordinate 1,042,947,991 of OY728165.1, forward strand.
ATTAAATCCGTTTGCTCTTGATCCGAAGATTGACGACGCGACGCCGGATACCGCGACGACGCGACGATCTCCTTCATCCGCGACGAGCGATCCCGCGACGACCTCTCGTCCGACGACGACGACAAGGTAGGGGTTTATTTCCTTGATGATTCATTCCCGTGTTCTTATTTCTTTTAAATAAAGAACCGGCATGAATAATTTCAATTAATTAAAAATTGAAATGCCGTTTAAAAGTAAAGGAGTGAACAATTTTTATCTTTGATTAAAAATTGTTGTAGCCTTTCCTCCCGTTGATTATGACTAACGCGGAGGGTTCGGGTCTAACGAACAAGACCCGGCAACCCTCCGCCGATCTCTTTTGTTGTGCGGATATGGCGGACGACGATGAACCGCGCGGCAGGGGCGATCCGTTGATCCCGCAGTGAAGATCGGCCCCCGGGAGGAGCATCGGCGCAGACGGGAGGCAAAACGGGCCACCGGAGCAACTCCGGCGGCCCGCGGAAGGGGGCGGCGGCGCGGGTTGCCGGCGCGGCGGCGCCGGCGACCGGAGGCGGCGGCGCCCGGCGCGCCGCCGGAGGAGTCCGCCGCGGCCGAGCCGCGGCGGCGGCGAACCGCTGGACCGCGTCCGCGGTCCGGCCATCCAGCACGCGGCCCGCGCGGGCCGCGTTTCTCCAAAGCCGCGGGTTTGACCCGCGGCGGCTCACTCGGCCGCTCGGCCGAGGCCGAGCCGGCCGGTCCGGTCGGCCGGGCCGCGCCCAGGCCGGACCGGACCCGGCCTAGCCGGGTCGGGCCGGGTCGGGCCGACCCGGTTCGGGCCGACCCGGTTCGGCCGACCTAGGGGGGGTTCGGGCCGGGTCGCCCCGGGCCCAGAACCCCCGTTTCGGGCCCTCTTCGGTCTTTCGCCCATATCTTGGGCCTGAGACCTCCGATTGACGAACCGTCAGCGGCTACGCGATCCTTGGATCGAGACGGTCGTTTCGGTATATTATACTCAAGGTTTCGAGAGACTTTGGGTTCGGCCGGGTTGGTTCGTACACGAAACCAATCGGGCCCTCGGAGCGGAAACGCTCATAACTTGAGCTACGGACGTCCGATCGACGTACCGTCAGCTGTGGTAGTTTCCTCTAAGTGAGACGGAACTTTTGGCATACTCCGCTCGAGGATCGGATACAGGCGGAGTACGGTCGGGTTGGTTTTTCCCTAAAAACCAACCGGGCCCCTGGGACGGAAATGCCAATAACTCTCAGACCGGACGTCCGATTGACGCGCCGTCTGTTGCGTTGAGATCCTGTTGTCGATACGGAACTTTTGGATACATCAACTTCAGACTAAGTGTCAGTTGATGTATCAGCCTCTCGGCTCGTGGAGCGGACCCTCCTAAACGAGCTCGCTAAGTGCGGGAACCCTAGTGCTGGCTGTGGCTTCGACGACAGAGCAGAGATCCTCCGTGGACTGCGACGACGACAGAGCAGAGATCCTCCGTGGACTGCGACGACGGCAGAGCAGAGATCCTTCGTGGACTGCGGCGACGACTGTGCAGAGATCCTCAGTGGACTGCGTCGACTACTGCACTCAGCGATCCTACGTGGAAGAGTGCTACCGAACCTGTGTGAGCTGAATCCTGTTGTTTTCCTGTGTGGATTGTGTTGTGCAATCCTGTGTGGATTATATTTTGCTTTCCTATGTGGAATACGTATACTTTCCTGCATGGACTGAGTTGTACTTGGTGCTAGTTGCCAGCCCCTGGCCTATGGAAGGCGGTCTTGGGGTAGTCACGGCACGGACCCCGAGGGCGGGTCGTGACAGCCTTAATCTGGTGGTGGTGGATCTCTCTTGATCTTGAGAGAGTTCTTGGAGGAAGGGGTTCTTTTGGCCTTGAGAGAACTCTCTAGAATTGTTGTGCACAATGATTGAGGAAAAGTGTTGGGGTTGTGAGGATATTTATAATCGGGTTTGAGGTTATAGAGTTATGACAATAAATAAACATGTTACACGTTTTATTTATTTCATTAACTCTTATTGAAAACCCCCATGTCGAATTATTAATTCCTTGACATACACCCACGCTGATTATAATAAATATAATTTAATAAAATAATATTATATCCTCAAAATCCTGACTGGAAAAACTACATGACGTGTAATAATTAATACACGGCGTGTATATTTAATATACACGGCGTGTACTTTTATTTTCCATTTATCTTTATTTCCTCCACCACATTTATTAGACCTTGAGTAATGGATATTTATTTCTTAAATAAATGTAACTACATTACTCACTAATAAATATATTATTTTTCCCACAATATATTCTCTCGAATAACTAGTGTCGAAATAAATGCGATCAGGCATCCTTAAATAATTATTAAACCACAGTCGGGAATAATATTTATTTAACTTGTTAAATTAATATTTAACTGAGATACATGAACACACTTAGTGTGTGACCCTCCAGGCCCCTTTCTCAGTGGCATTAGGCGAAGCTTGCCTAAAGTCCAAGGTTAGCATCTAATAACATGCCAAGGCACCCATAGAGAAAGAAGTTAATGCCGTAATGACGTGTCACCTCCTACAAACATTTACCGTGTAATATAATCCCTTTATCTTGATATCTCAAATCAAGTGGGTTGCATGCTAGTGCCATCAACCCATGTGCTCGATTATTATTTCTTTGACTTTTCAGAATTGAACTCGCCCATACCTTACCATGGAAATGTATTTATTTAGGCTATATCAATTCCATCAAAGGGACTGAGATATCTACTTCCGTTATGTAATAGAAGGGACAAATCCTTTCTCGCATTATCTATTAATGCAGTATTACTCATGATGCACTCAACGTATCCTACCTCGCTGCGAACAGTGTGTCGTCACAATTTTCATCAATACATCTAAGTGCGTGAGTTGTAATACCCATTAATAATAATCTTAAAGTCTAAGGACCAATACACACATTCATAGATAGGAACATCCAATGACACTATGAAATGTGGATTTCCTACTGGCGGGTCTCATTCTCATAATATCCTCCTAGATATTACCAAGGGTGCACACCATGAGAAGGTGCCTCAAAGTTTTATGAGTCCTCACCCCTAATGACCTGTATTATTTGTGTCCCTCAAATAACATCATTCGGCCATTGAACATATATTCAAGAGCAATGTTATGGCACTTCCAGGTTCTCATCATAGCAGGGATCCTCTATGACCCTTTAATGCAACAACTATCCTTGGGACATTATCACATGAATTGTCATGCAGAAGAACAATCAAGATGTGATAAGATGTTTATTTAATGAATAAAGTAAAAATTAGTTGGTTCTAGGCCACAAACTCCAATAACTGGGCTGGTCTGACTCAAAATGGATGGACCGACCCAAACTGTCCGGACCGGCCCAAACTAGTCGGACCCGCCCAAACTGGCCGGACCGGCCCAAACTGGCCGGACCAGCCCAAACTGGCCGGACCGGTCGAAACTTTCCGGACCGGCCGAAACTGGCCAGACCAGCCCAAACTGGTCCGACCAGCCCAAACTGGATGGACCAACCCAAATTGGTTAGACCGCGGGTCCGTCCTACTCTTCCGTGGCCCAGACCCCCTGATGACATCGACCGACTGAGCAATCAATCTTCCTCTGGTCCCCCTTTCAACACGTGACTCACATTAGGCAGTTCACTTTTGGATCTCGGTCCCCCACCGTTGCGCCCTGGTGACCCGTCATCCACCATGCTCTAGCTCACCGGTCCGACACCTCATGGATCCACTGGCCTGCTGACCTCACTGTCCCGCCAAGCCGCATGCCCAACCCATTCGTGGCCTCAACCACCCATCGACCACCTCCAGCAACTTCTTCCATTTCCGGTCGGCTTTTGGCCTCCACTTGCTCCACCCTCACGACACCAACCACCATCCCCCAACCAGCCCTACCCGCCGCACCAGCCTGTTTTGTGGCCTCCCTCTGCCTTGGGCCACCACTGGTGGTTCTTCTCTGGTGGACCCTTCCACGGGCCACCATGATCACACTAGGGGTATGAAAATTATTTCAAACCTAGTTTCAGGAAGCTCCGAATGAGTTCTTCACAACCATGGTCTTATCTCAACAAACCATTGGAGATTTGACGTGTCCAAAATTAAATGACAAAGAATTCATGAAGAACGGATAATGTTTTAGGTTTGAAGCAATGAATCGATTGTAGTGTTAGGTTGGCCGTCGATGATGGTATACAAAATGAAGGAACAAATTGAAAATAAATGGGATTCAAAATAAAACTTACACCAGAACTCAAAAGTTGAAAAAACCTACATCGATCCGTCTGTTTATCACTGGCGATGCGATCGTTGCGCTGCAGCTTCGATCCGCCGAAGTTCCGGTGAAGATCGTTCCTTAATCCAACAAAGAATAGTGAAGAATAGTTGAGAGGGAGGGGAGAGAGACTTATATATATATATATATTAGGTTAAAATTAATCTAAAAAGTTAATTCTCTATTTATAGGGATCCCGCTCAGTGCGGAATCCAAATCCACCGCGCCCTCTCATTTTATGTGGCACCTAGGAAAAAAACCCCATTATGAACTCAACAAAGGTTTTAGATTTCCAATCCGAGTCCTCATTTTAAAGTTTTATGATTCAAAGTTCATGATAAAATAATTAATTTTAATTATTTTATTTATGGTTTTTCCCTGGGTGACTTTTCTCACAAAAGTGCTACGCCTACAAAAGTTATACCCCACCTAGAGTAAAAGCCATGTTCCAGACTCAACCATGGACTCAGATTTATGATCCGAGATACTATTTGAGAGATATCCCATTTAAAACATGTGAATAGTATAAAAACACTTAATATTTTTGTATAAATTATTCCGAGCACATAAGGCCTTGGAATTGCATGATGTCTTAGCACCCAACTCTGGAATTATATGTATAAATATTTTAAAGTCTTAAAAGGTGAAAAAAGAGTCTCTACATCATTCCATACTTCAATATTTTTGTCTCTAAAAAGTAAAACTAGGGAAAAAAATCCAGGGTACTGAGCCCACACCTAGATCCCCCACTCCTAGGAAAACCTGGACATTTCCATGCTAGAACAACATGCGAACCAAAGGGATGGTACTCCCTTATAAGGTCTGCTTCTACTGATGATGTGCGTAGGAACCCACACACATCTACTCAGTTGCGACATGTGGGAGACTTCGTGAAACCACTTCAACTAAGGGTATAGGGCAAGGTGGTAGGCAACCTCTCTATCTCCTTTTATGGTCCCAAATTGCCCGAAGAAACTCATGGGATTGTTTGCCTCCCTGAACAAACCTCTACATCCCACACCACAACTGGAATCACAGTTTTTACTTGGAATAGGGTATCATGATTTCCTCCTTTAGAATATCCATATAGTGAAACATCCATGGATATTTTTTCACACAAGGTTTCACAGTCGATTCCTCACAACTGAGACTCTCTTACATGCTCAAGAAGAGAAGGAGTCGACACCATCGAATAAAGAAAAGTTGTACCTTCCTGCTTCACCAGGGTCAGCTGTAGGGAAGCTAACTACTCCGAAACTTCCCACACTAGGAGAGCCTGAGACTTCCTGCTAAGGTTATCCACTCAAACACTGCCCCTTTCCCAGAGTATAGACTATATCAAAGTCATAGTCTTGCAGGAAGTTCAACCAGCGTCACCACCTCAAGTTCAAGTGTCTCTAGGTGAAGACGCACCTGATACATTGGTGGTTTGTGAAAACCACAAATCACTCTCCAAGAAGGTAGAATCTCCACATTCTTAGGGAGAAGACTATCAATTTCAGCACCAGATAGAAAGTCATGTTGTTCTGTTCATGGGGTATCTATCAACTCAACCTGTACTTAATAACTGTAGTATCAAGACTTGACTTTTAGAATGAAAGGTACCAAATAACATGGAAGGTTAGTAAAATAATTCAACCGCAATAGGATAGACATGAAAATCACATGACATACCCCACACATCTTTTACCCTATTGTAAGGATAGTAATCCCCAAAACAAGAACTCTGCCGAACCCACTAGCGACATCCTGAGTAAAAAGTGTCGAGTAGAAAAAAAACTCCACCATAAATGCCAGGACCTGCTTCTACACTTCATCAAACAACTCTTCCCATAATGCACAAGTCCAAGAGACTCTTTTACTACACCTCGATACTATTCTCTTTGGGCAGCATTGACTCACCCTAATGAATTTATTTTCATCGCAAAAAATGCATCTTGGTGGGGAAGGTACCCTCTTATTTTTGAATTCATAGCTACACCAAACATCACTGACACAGGGTTACACCGACACCCTATGTCACCCTGGTAAAACCTCAAACAAGGAGCATGGAGAAAAGAGTACATTACATAGTTCCTAACAATTTCTACTGCAAAAATTAGAAAAGACACAAGACGTACCTCTTATCATCTCATGCTCTGTAGGATTATAGAAATCTAAATATTGTGGCTGTCTATGGACTCAACTACCAGCTTCCAGAGCCTAACATGGTCCACCTGGTGGTGGTATAAATACCTCACAATGTCATCCCCCACCTTCAACTCCTCCTGCTCCTCTGCTAGCACCACCTCCCTAGGTACCACCATGATCATGGTGCTGTCTCTACCATGGTGGTCCACCTGCAGCCTGCCTGGCATTCTTAGCATGTCTGGTTGGGTAGTTTCATGCCATGTGACCTTGCCCATCATAAGCATAACACCGGACCTCCCCAGGCTATCCCCACACTCTGTGGTTCCTTAAACCCATACAAATACATTCCTAAGACCGATTATGGGGGTGTATTATACATTGATATCTTGTCTTCTGATGCCTGCTTCCTGCGGTATACGTCTCATCTCTATTGCGATCACTACTACAACTAGCTGTATGGAATCCCTCTAACCAAAAGTTCTCTATCAACAGTTCCTAATCCAGTACCCTAACATAGGTGGGGATGCATAAGGGTATTAAGATAACAAAGATATCTCTGAAAAGTCTATTCTCAAACCTCTGTTCTCAGAAGTAGTCATCACAGAGCATGTCTAGAGAGTAGCGTGAAAGGTTTGTGAACCTAGTAGCACACTCAGTCACCGTCATCCATCCTTTCTGAAACTGGAGGAGTTTCTGAAGTAGAATGAAGAGAAATCATGAGGGAAAGTACTACTCATGAAACATCTGCTGAAAGTAATCCTATGAGAGTTCGGAATCATCATTTACCTGGGTAACCAAGCTCCACCAACACCCAACTACTCTATGGAAAAAGACTGGCTTCCAAATAAACCATCTGATCTATCGGTGTCCATGAAATCATGAAGTGGTAGACCAATGAATATAGCCAAACCTCTACTATCTAAGGTTCTGGCTCACCATAGAACCTCAGTGGTCTCTGGTGTTGGAACTCATGAAGTGCACTCAACCTACGTATGTCCTAAACCCACTCTTATGGGGATATCAACTTCTCAATAGGTGGGGGTGCAACTACATGCCCACTTGGAGAAAGGGTTTCACATGATGGGTCCTGAACTGAGGCCTCATTACTCACAGGGTCATCATCACAAACCAGAGCTAGAATCCTGGATGACGGTCATCGTAGAGACATCCTGAATGTTATCAGGGAGTAACACAGTTAGATGATCACACACACACACACACACAATGTGTATCTGACTCAAGAAGGACAAACAAATACTCAATCCAATATAATACATGTACCATTGTTCCCTACAATGAGTGTCTCAGGGTGTCGAGTCGAAAATAAGGTAATTAGGATCCTGGTGAATGGTTATGTCAGCCGCCACACCACCAATGTAATCCCTACCCCAAGAGCCACTCTTAAGACATGTTGAAACTATTTCCCTAAACCCAGCAAATTCATTTTTAGGGAATGTTCGAACAACATCCCAAGGAATGAACCACCTCTGATACCAATTTCTCATGACCCGAACCATACCAAGGCTCAAGCCGTAACTACCCCAAGCTTGCCTCCACATGCTAGAGGGTGGCGACTAGTGGCGAATGCACAATAACTCAGGGTGGAATTTTCCTAAGTACCTATACACACAGACTCAACCAAATCAATGAAAAAGTATAGAGGTAAAAGAAACAAAAGATACAACACTAATATAAACAAAACAAAAGTATGAATCAAACTCTAAAAGGTATAAGTACTGAAAGTAAACTGAAAGATAAAGGGGAAAAATACATACCCAACCAGAAAAGTTCCCCAACCCGAAAATAGGTGGAAAAGTAAAATAGTTGGGAGAGACCCACTCCTGAATCCCAAGTCACAACCACCACACATGGTCTAAGCACCCCGTATCCCTATGCTCCTCTGATATCATGATCAACCTGTCCGTCATCTGTAAGGTCACACCAAGTGTGAGAAAATCCCAAGTAGGGGTGAATATAAAAATACTCACACTAGTGCATAAAACATTTTTTACGGTGGTTATTTTTTATTTTTTACAATTACTTTTGGACAAATTTACTATAGGATACATTATAAATACTGTTTTTTATGGAAGTTATTTTAAAACCGATGTAAAAACCAATAATCCAAAGTGTTTTTCATGTCAGTTCATCAAAAACCGATGTGGAAAACACTTCAGAGTCGTGATTTATTATGACGGTTTTTAAATAATCAACGTGGTATCTACTTTTTCAGGTCTGTTATAGAATAACTAACATAATAAACTATGCCTACGAATAGTTTATCATGTCAGTTATGTTCATAATCGACATTATAAACCAGTCTTCCAAGTGTTTTTCATGTCGGTTAAATAATAACCGATGTGAAAACATATATACTACGTTGGTTATTAAATAACCGATGAAAAAACCTATTTCACTCCATTTATTACGTCGATTATCAAATAACCGACCTAAAAACCTATTTTCATTCCATTTATTACATCAGTTATGAAATAAATGATGTAAAAACCCATTCCCATGCATTTGTTATGTCAGTTTTCAAATAACCGATGTTAAAACCCATAAACATGAATTTTTTACATCGGTTATAAAATAACTGATGTAAAAACCAATTTTTTTAATAAAACTGTTCAACCACAACTATGTCTTGAAAAATAAAACCTGAAACATACCAAAAAAAGAACAAAAACACACCTAAACCATACCAAAACCAGCCCACCCCACTGGACGACCCTCCCACACCCTTGGAAACACCCACCCCACTGAACACCCCCACACCCATGGACAACCCCAACCTCCGGGACATCCCCCACCATCCTGGACACCCTCCCACCCCCATGGACACCTCGAACACCCCCACTCCCCTGGACAACCCTCCCACCCTCCTGGACACCCTCCAACCCCCATGGACACCCTGGACACCCCCACCCCACTAGATATCCCTCCCACACCCCTAGAAACCCCCACCCCACTAGACACCCCCACACCCTTGGACATCCCTCCCACCCTCCTGGATACCCTCCCACCCCCATAGACACCCTGGGCACCCCCCAACCCACTGGAAAACCCTCCCAAACCCCTGAACCCCCCCCACTAGACACCCCCACACCCCTGGATACCCCCCTGGATAGCCCCCACCCCCTGGACATCCCCCACTCCCCTAGACAGCCCTCCCACCCTCCTAGAAACTCTCCCACCCCCATGGACACCCTGGACACCCCCACCCCACTGGAAATCCCTCCCACACCCCTGGAAACTCACCACCCACTGGACACCCCCACTCCCCTTGACACCCCTGGACAACCCCCCACCCTCCTGGATTTTCCCCACCCCCTGGATAGCCCTCCCACCGTCATGGACACCCTCCTACCCCCATGGACACCCCGAACACCCCCACACCACTGGAAAACCCTCCCACACCCCTGAAAACCCCCACCCCACTGGACACCCTCCACACCCCTGTATACCCCTTGGACATCCCCCACCCCTCCTGGACATCCCCCACTCCCTTGGACAACCCTCCCACCCTCCTGGACACCATCCCACCCCCATGGACACCCCAGACACCCCACCCCACGGAACATCCCTCCCACACCCCACTAGACACCCCCAAACCCCTAGACACCCCCTGGACATCCCCCACCCTCATGGACACCCTCCCACCCCCATGGACACCCCAAACACCCCCACCCCACTGGAAAACCCTCCCACACCCCTACCACTGGAAACCCCCCACCCCTGGATACCCCCTGGACAGCCCCCCGCCCCTCCTGGACAACCCCCACTCCCCTGGACAACCCTCCCATCCACCTGGACACCCTCCCACACCATGGACACCCTAGACACCCCCACCCCACTGGACAACCCTCCCACACCTATGGACCCCCCCCAACCCACTAGACACCCCCCACAGCCCTGGACACCCCCTAGATAGCCCCCCAACCTCCTGGACAGCTCTCCCACCCTCTTGGACACCCTCCCAGCCCCATGGACACCCTGGACACCCCCACCCCACTAGACAACCCTTCCACACCCCCGAAAACCCACCACCCCACTGGACCTCCCACAACCTTGGATACCCCCTGGATATTCCCCACCCCTCCTGAACAGCCCCCACTCCCCTGGACAACCCTCCCACCCTCCTGAACACCCTCCAACCCCCATGGACACCCTGAACACCCCCCACCCCACTGGACAACCCTCCCACACCACTGGAAACCCCCCACCCCACTGGACACCCCCACACCCCTGGAAACCCCCTGGATATCCCCCCACCCTCCTAGACATCCCTCACCTCTGGACATCCCTCCCACCCTCCTGGATACCCTTCCACCCCCATGAACACCCTGGAAACCCCCACCCCACCGGATAACCCTCCCACACCCCTAGACACCCCCACCCCACTAGACACCCCCACACCCCTGGATACCCCTTGAACATCCCCCACCCCTCTTGGACAACCCCACTCCCCTGGACAGCCCTCCCACCCTCCTAGACACCCTCCCACCCCCATGGAAACCCTAGACACCCCCACCCCAATGGACACCCCACACCCTTGGACACCTCCTAGACAACCCCCACCTTCCTGGATAGCCCCCACCATCATGGACACCCTCCCACCCCCATGGACACCCCGAAAAACCCCCACCCCACTAGACAACCCTCCCACACCCCTGGAAACCCCCACCCCACTAGACACCCCCACACCCCTGGATACCCCCTGGACATCCCCCCACCCATTCTGGACAACCCCCACTCCCCTGGATAACCCTCCCACCCTCCTGGATACCCTCCCACCCCCATGGACACCCTTGACACCCCCACCCCACTGGAAAACCCTCCCACACCCCTAGAAACCCCCCACCCCACTGGACACCCCCACACCCCTGGACACCCCCTGGATAGACCCCACCCTCCTGGACAACACCCCACCCTCCTGGACACCCTTCGACCCCCATGGACACCCCAGACACCCCCACCCCACTAGAAAACCCTCCCACACCCCTGGAAACCCACACCCCACTGCACACCCCCACACACCTAGATACCCCCTGGATAACCCCCCACCCCTCCTGGATAGCCCCCCACTCCCTTGGATAGCCCTCCCACCCTTTTGGACACCCTCCCACCCCTATGGACACCCTGGACACCCCCACCCCACTGGACAACCCTCCCACTCCCCTGGAAACCCCCACCCCAATGGACACCCCCCACACCCTAGGACACCCCCTAGACAGCCCCCTACCCTCCTGGATAGCCCCCACCCCTGGAAAACCTCTACCCTCCTGAACACCCCACCCCATGGACACCCCGAAAACCCCCTCCCCACTAGTCAACCCTCCCACACCCCTGGAAACCCCCACCCCCGTGGACACCCCTCACACCCCTGGACACCCCCTGGATAGCCCCCACCCTCTTGGACAATCCCCACTCCCCTAGACATACCTCCCACCCTCCTGAACACCCTCCCACCCCCATGGACACCCTAGACCCCCCACCCCACTGGACAACCCCCCCACACCCCTGGAAACCAGCCCACCCCACTGGACACCCCCCACACCCCTAGACACCCCCTGGATAGCCCCCTACTCCCCTGGAAAACCCTCCCACCCTCCTGAACACCCTCCCACCCCCATAGACACCCTAGACACCCCCACCCACTAGACAGCCCTCCCACACCCTTGGAAACCCACCCACCCCACCGGACACCCCCACACCCCTAAACACCACCTGGAGAGCCCCCCACTCCCCTAGACAGCCCTCCCACACTCTTGGACACCCTCCCACCCCCATGGACACTCTGGAAACCCCCCCACACCCATGAACACCCTCCCCACCAAGACCAGAATCCATACCAGAAAACCATCAGAACTAGACCAAAAGAAGAAGTAGACCAAAATTAAAAATTCACATATATAACATTTAAAACTTACAATGTCAACTAAGAAAAACCTAAATCCAACCTATACAACTACCAAATACACAATTATAATTAAAATATTAAAAATTACATTTTACGCTACAAACAAACTAAAGTCCAACCAAACCTTTAAAATAATTTGACCATTCTACTTGTAAGTGTTTGAAATCTTGAGCACTATAGGTTTGAGGGTCATCAAATAGCTAAAAAGTAAAAGGATAGTATTTAACATGTATAATGAATAAATCAAATGAAATATTATGTCAAAGTTTAAAAATAATTCTTACCAGGTCAAAGTGCACAAGTGTTCCAGTTGTAATTATTTCATACATAAATCTTAACATATAATATCCGCATTAGACGACGCCTTATTGTTCATGAAAATTCTATTTAAATGATTGTAAATTAAAAATATTATTTTTATGTAAAACATTAAAAAGTACAAATTATAAACTGATATTTAACTTTACTTTTACATATTTGATCTTGTCACTCTTTTTCTTTGTGTTTTTTTGAAATTAAACCCATCCCCTGTTAGAAAATAATACGAATGGGATAAATTTAAAATTCATTATAATATATACAACTATTAAGAAATTGAAACTTACTTTTCTTATATATTCTTAAAACTTTCCCACACATCTCCATGGACAGAGCATATCCAATAAAGTGTTTTCTCCCTTGGGAAAAAACACCTGACATCCAATGATCACTGATAAAATAAAATTTAAGGTTAGTGGTTTTTTATGATAAAAGATAATGAATGATTTTCCAGAGATATGTTTTATAACTCTCACAAAAATGCATCATCCAACACTGTGTGATTATATTCTGTTCAAATCTTTCAACAATATAAATCATTCTTTGTTCCTCATCCAATGTATGTGCTTCGGGGGGAATCAAATGTGGTTCCATGAATCCATATACATCTGTCCGCTCATTCTTCTCACACATGTTATAAAGATACCTAATACAAAATAGACATAAGTATATATTTTTAATAAATATAACACAGGGAAAAGGTGTTAAGACTTACATGGAAAAAAATTTCACCATGTTGATGCCCAACTTATCTCCAGTAACAAGATCCATGATATAATTTTTCAGAATCCCCACAGTTATTGCACGTCCACAAACATGAGCTTCCATTGAAAACTCATAATGATCAGACAACAAATTTGAATATCTTGACAATATGTCAAGACTACTAGAATCTGTATCTGATGTCATAGCCATTTGTCTTTGTTGTTGTCTATACAATATTTATTTATCTTTGAAGTATTCCTGTAAAAATAAATAGAAAAATATTTTAGTTTTCAAATGTTAAAACAACTTTAATAAAAAATAAAATAGAAGATATAACATACATACCTCTATGGTAATGAGTTGCAGAAGTCTGGATGACCAAATTAAAAAATTTCCGATACAATTTCCAACTGTCGTCACCTCATCTGTAGGTAATGGTACTCAAGTTGATCTATCTATTATATCCTGTACAGTGACCCTATGATGCTCTAACTTTAATTATTGATGATAAACTGTATCTCCTATATAGTATACCAGCCCATATGCAACTATATGATGTTAAGGATCATCAACATACAACTCACAATAAGTAGGAAGCTACGACGGAGGATTAGGATAAAAAATGGGGTCCTCAGGATGAGGTGGGAGAGTGGGATCTACTAGCAGAGGCAGAGGATAAATAATGGGGCCTGTAGGAGGAGGTGGAGGAGTGGGAGCTGTATTCTGAAATTGTATTTTCATGTCTGCAAACATAGAGTGTATAGACACTCTAATATTTTCCTCCATCGTCACATTAATATTATGAACTTCAACCTCTAAGGATTATATTTTTTTATAAACACCCTCAACGGAAGAATTTGAAGAATGTGACAAAACTTTTCTTACCGATACAACCGTCATATATCCTCATACACGACCAGGATGTTTGGGATTTCCCAATGCTGCAAATAAAATATCTTGCCTCCCAGCAGCTGTAAATTCCACCTGTGAGCTCTACTCCTCAAGAGAATCCTATATTAATTTATTGAACATTTCTATAACGATTCAAATTATATAAAGAATACAGTTAAATTAAATAAATAAAATAAATATCTTACAGTACTCTTAGCTATGATTCTCAAATATTCCGAAAGATATTTCCCCTTTTTGCCCATCTGAGCTCTTCCATTTTTCATGTCTAGATGGAGGGGATAGAGGGGAAACCTCTCCAGAGCGTGAAGACTCATCTCTTAGTTTTTGTAAATTTTCTGCAATCATTTGTTCTTCTAATAATGTATACCCTTCCCTAGATAAACTATGAGGGTATACATTTTTTGATTGGATCTCCTAATGATATTTACTTGTTTTCTATAAATTAATAATTAGAAATCATTAAAAAACATTAATAATATCATTTATATAATAAATATTATAAAAGTTTACATTTCCCTTACCAAAAATGAATATTTTCTTCTACTTTCAACAAACTGTGTCCATGCCTCTTCATATATGAAAGGATACATATGACATGGATTTTCATGACTCCTATGACCAAAAATGAAATCATATGTGAGGGTTGATTTTAAATCCCTCAATCTCCAGGAATCCATCAATAATCATTTCTTCCTGACTCCTCCAGTGTCAGGAATATAAAATGTCATCTGATAAAGAAGAGGTAAAACATATTATACTAGAATCATTTAAATAATAGGTAAACAATAGAAAAATATCTTACCAAAATCATCTCCCAAAACTAAGATATTATCACTTTGTACACACTTATCCAATCATCATACAAAATTATTACTTTGATCTTACCCTGATTTGATACAAAAATCTTAAAATATTTTGCATTTGAACCTCTAAGAATATCATTCTTATCAAACTCAACGATTATACTCTGGTCCTACGTATGAGCAAGTGATAATTTTGGTAAACGTGTGCACCCATGTTTACCAACTTTTGAACTCTTCTTTGTCGTTATGGGAGAACATGAGGAATATTAGGGAAAATCAATAGGAGTATGTGAATGTTCTTTCGCAGAGGTATGATCATTATGACCATCTCCAGAATCATGTGGTTAATCAACTGATTGATTTGTCATTATCCTTCAAATAAAAAAAACAAAAATTAGTTCACAAATATACAAATTCAAATACAACAATACTAATGTAAACAGAAAATGGAAAATTGAACTAAGTTACATAATAGTAAACATGGTTAATATGTTAAGAATTTTAAACAATGGTAAACATAGTAAACATGGTAAACATGGTAATTTAATTTTCATTCAACAAAATCAATAAATATATAAGTTACAAAAAGGTAAAATATAGTAAACTATGGTAAACATGGTAAAAATGGTAAATATGGTAGACATGGTAAACATGGTAAACATGGTAGACATGGTAAATATTGTAAAGTAATTTTCATTCAAAAAAAATAATAGATATATAATTTATGTAATGGTAAACATGATAAAATAAACTAAACAAAATTAAAATGAGCAAAAACTTATACTTATTTGTTTTAATACACGTTTTAATAAAGAAAAAAATTACAATATCTAATATTTTATGAAAATAATAAATGTAAACAAGAAATAAACATATGTTACCTGTAATATTAGGAATGCACAAATGGATTGTTTTCCCAAATTCCTTTGCCATGATTGTTCCTTATTGCACAAATCATGTCTTCAACATGCTCATCATTATGTTCTGCTAATATTTCCATGGAAGTAGGGATCTCACATAAATCAGCATCTTTATCAAGTTAATCCTCACCAACTTATTTTTTTTCCGTTGTAAAACAAAATACCACTGCATATCTGATTGATCAACTACATAGAAAATCTATTTTTCATGTGTTTCCATTATAAAAGAATATGTTGTGTCTTCTCATCTATTCAGATTAACAACTTTCATTCCAAATTCATCATGTCTAACACTATTGTTACCGATAAAACATTTGTAGTTAAAAATAGGAACTTTAATTTTAAAATAATAAACCTACCACATTTCTTCAATGACTCCATAATATGCAGTTGATGAAAAAATTGTGTTTTTGTCTTTAGAACTCGAAAAATGCATTGCTTTTGCAAACACCAATACACCACTATTCTGAACTGCACTTCTTTTGTCCTAAGCTTTCATATGAAATGTATAGCCATTAATTTCATAACCAAACCATGTTATCACATTTAAACATAGACCACCCACTAACCATCTTAATGTCTCTGATACATTTGATCTACCAAGAAAGGTCTTTTTAAATCATGAAAAAATGTTTTTTAGTGCTCATTCAAAATACACATTTCTTTCTTCTTTGGATGACTTTGTTTCAACTCATTAATATGAAATGTGACATACGGTTGAGCATTAAATATGTTATTAAAGATGTATAATTATAACTTCTTCATCTATTCAGCTGATAATGATTTGAATTTCAAGCCATGAATCCCCTTTCCCTCATTATTAACTCGTTCATGGAGAGATGGAGGCAAACCTATGTGCTCCTCCACAGCCAAGTATCTCGTACAAAACTCTGCAACCTCCTCAGAAATATACTTTTCAATAATGGAGGCTTTAGGTTGATATGTATTCTTAACATAACCATTCAATATTTTCATATACCTTTCAAAAGGATACATCCAATAAAGATATATAGGTCCATAAAGCTTTATTTATCAAACCAGATGAATCATTAAATGCACCATTATATCAAAAAAATATAGAGGAAAATACATTTTCAATTGAAAAAGTATAGAAATTACATCCTTTTACAAAATGTTTAAAGTATTCACATCAATCACCTTATTACAAATTGAATTGAAAAAATAACACAACTTTATTATAGTCTTTCTAACATGGATGGGAAATATTTCACACAATGCAACTGGTAGAATTTGTTGCATCATGACGTGAAAATCATGAGATTTCATACCTATCAACTTCAAATCCTTCAAAGAGACAAATTTTTTTACATTTGAATAATAACATTGAGGCACTTTGATATCATGCAGACACTGAAAAAAGATAATTTTCTCCCTCTTGGATAATATATGACAAGCTGGAGGAAGAAATGTTTATCTTCCATTAGAAGTGGGAGCTAACTCCAAACATATTCCCATTGATAGTAAGTATAATCTTACATTAAACCCATCTTTTGTCTTTCCTTTAATATATAGTAATGTTCCAATCAAACTGTCGCATATATTCTTCTCCATGTGCATGACATAAATATTATGTTTCACTTCATGATATCTCCAATATGGTAGCTCAAAATATATTGACATTTTCTTCCAAATATTTCCATCATTACCAGATTTCTGTGTCTTTACCAATGTCACATCAAGGTTTTACAGCCTCTCAAAATACTCATCAGGGGATAAATATTTTGTAGCAATATCAAATTCTTATGATCCATTGAATTCCTTTTTTAGTCTTCTATAAGAGTTATCCATAGGCAAAAAATTTCGATGAACCATGTACACTGTTTTCCTCCCATGATGCAATTGGCAATATGAGGTCTGTTGTTTGCAAATTGGATATGATTTATGCCCCTTAAAACTGTATCCAAACAAATTTCCATTTGTTGGGAAGTCATTTATAGTGAACATAAGCACTGAATTCAGTTGAAAATATTCCATTTTATAAGAATCATACACCCTAATACCATCCTCCCATAAATGTTTCAAATCATCAATCAATGGTGATAAGAAAAAATCAATCTCATTTCCAGGTTGCTTTAGACCAAAGATCATTATAATCAACATGACATATTTTCACTTCATATAAAATTTATGAGAGAGGTTGTAAATTATCAATAAAATAGTCCATGAACTATGTGTGCTACTGAGGGTTTGGTATGGATTTATTCTATCTATGCACAACCCTAGTATGAGATTTATAATTTTGTTTCCAAATATAGGATACTGCTCATCAATTTTCTTCCATTGTGGACAATCGGCTGGATGATGTATTTTTCCATCACATATCTGCTCATCAACATTCCATATTAACCTTTTTGCATCATGTGAATTAGAAAATAAATGTTTCAAATGATGAATTATAGGAAGATACCAAATACCTTGGAAGGGATCTTTGTAATCTCTACATAAGCCTGTGAATTTTCTTTCAACTTATATCGTGATGTCCCACATTTAGGAAACTCTAAAAAAAATTCATATTACTTCCTATATATCATACAGTCATTTGGACAGGCATGTATTTTCTTGTATCCCAATCACACCGGGAATAATATTTTCTTGGCCTTATAATGTGAATCTGGAAGATCTTTGTCTTTTGGAAGAATGTCTTTCAATAATTTTAATATCTTTGTAAAACTTCTATCCCTCCATCCATGTTTCACCTTTAGGTTAATCAATCTTAACACCGCCGAAAAAACCGTAAAATCCATAAAACCAAGATACAATGGGTTTTCAACATCACTATATAGACGCACAACTATCAGTTCTATCTCAATTTGTTCTACTAAAATATCACGAATCATTTCTTCAATTCCATTAGAGTTACCATCTTGAAAATCATCATCATCAGTAGATCTAACATTCTATCCAGTTTCACCATGCCAAATCCAAGGGCTATAACTCAGATTAAATCCATGACAAATCAGATGATCTTTGATCTCTATACTTTTCAACTTCTTCATATTCAAACATTTCAGGCATGGACAGAAAAAATGTCACTGCTTGGAACATTTTGTTTAGAAAAATCCAAAAAGGCATCAACACCTTCCTCATATTCATTACTCATTCGATGTGCCATAATCCAACTTTGACTCATTATTACCTATAATAAATATCAAAATTATACATCTTCTTAAGATAAGAGAAATATATATTTATATGAAAAATATCATAATTTGAATGTAATTTTTTTTGAAATATAAAACAAATCTATGCGTATTTGAAAAAAATATGCATGAAAATTATTTTAAAAAGAAAATATAGTTAGATATAATAGTTTTAAATTCATCTTGAATCCTTTTTTCTTAAGGTACACAAAGAATACATCCTGATGCAACTTGATACCAAATTCACCCTTTTGTAAAAAAGAAATATAAAGTTTAAATATTAAAATATGTATACATTCACTACTAAAAATTACACATATCCCAACGATTTGAAACCATTGGGATAGCCCCTGAAACCATTTGTATAGAATAACCAAATTGTTTCACACACCATTGGCATGATGGTCGTTTTAGTATCCCTATACTAATGATTCTACAGGAACCATTGGTATAGACTACCTGAAGTTAAAATATTCCAACAGTTTCAATGAAATCATTGGGATATATATATATACCAAGGGGGTGTCCAAGGGGGTAGGGGGCTGTCCAGGGGGGGTGGTGGGGGATATCCAATGGGGTAAGGACTATCCATGGGGGTGGGGGCTGTATAGGGTGTCCAAGGGGGTAGGGGGTGTCCAGGGGGGTTGGGGTTGTCCCTATGCATTTCATTTAAATAAAATATTCATTTTCTGCTAGTTTGAAATACAGGAAAATAAACATAGTTTTTCTAAAAATAATCATCATGAAAAAATTTAAAACCAATCATTCAATTTTACCAAAGAGAAACACCATAATTAGGGGTAATAATGAATAATGACATAATGAGGGAAATGGGTAAGCAATATTCAAGTAACCATACCAGATGAGGCACCTAGATTATCCTCCACGAATAAACAAGTGTCAGAGAACATGGTAATACCTAGGAGCTTAGGGAAAAATATAGAACATATTGTAACATAATCCATACTTTTTGCATGCCTGATGCAATCAAACAGCCCAAACGCATGAGGGGAACCATCCACAAAGTAGAGCGTGTTTATACTAAGGATCAATTATCCAGATCATAATCTTAAACTAGTGCAGCAAGCATTCTCGAATAATCCAATACCAATTCTAAGTTACCATGTTATTTCTAAAATGGGGATGATCTGAGGAGTATCAAACAATCAACCATATATAAAGAATAAGCTTAAGACACACATAAGCCCCACACCCACAAGAATCACCCCAGAACACCACTCCTAGGAATTCCCCTTACCTTAGGGCCATCAACGCACAATGGAAGTCCCATACCAAGTAAACTCCCATTCCTTTTAATAATGATAAGGCAAGAGACACATTCTAAGGAGAGTATTCCAAAGAAAACCCACTTTCTGAAAGTTCCAACCAGGCCACACCCATTATTTTAAAAGAAAAACATTTTCAAAAGTATCCAAACACACCATTTAGGAATCCATGAAATATTTGAAACAAATTTGAAAAGGAAAAACATCATTTTGAAATCATAAACCACTTATAAGATCCAAATAGGATTTTAATCAAACACTTGTTGTGCAGGGCTCTGTAAAATAATTCAACAAAATTTAATTCAATGGGAATGAAAATTGATTTAATTCAAGTAATCTTTCAAAAAATTATATATTTTTAACAGGCATCAAATCAAGGTATAAACATTAAGAAATCAATGATTCTTAAATTTAAAGGCCAATAAATAGGGAAACTTACCTCAATCCAAGATGCCTTCAATGATGACCACTCAAAATGGCTTCAAGAAGGTCCAAATGAGAAAGGAATACCAAGAAGAACCGTAATAATAAAAAACCCTAAATTTAGAAACAAAGAAACAAGAAACCTAGACCAAAGGAACTAATGAAGAAGAACAACTAAGAAAAAAAAGGAAGAAGGAAGAAGAGGGAGAAGGAGGATATTATACGAAAACATCACCCCAAACTTGTAGAAACCACTTGGAATCACCATTGGAAGGAGGTGAGAGGCATGAAGAAGTGGAGGAGGATACTCCTAGGGTTTCATTTTCCAAATGGGGGATAAAGAGTCATTTTGGTGTTAAAATTCGATAGGAGAAATGGTAAAAAATACATTTTTAAAGAACTCGGGCACTGCGCACGGTTAGGCTACACCCCCAGACACCGCCACCCCCTCTGGACACCCTACCCCCTGGACACCCCCTAGATACCCCTACCCCTTGGACAACCCACTCACCCCCCTGGACACCACCCCCACCCCATGGAAACCCCCACCCTTGGACACCACCCTCCACCACCTACCCACTTGGACACCCCCTGGATGCCCCTACCCCCTTGGAAATCCCTATCACCCCCTGAACACTACCCCCACTCCCTGGACACCCCACACCCCCTTGGAAACCCCACCCCCCCGAACAGCCCCATTATCCCCCTGGACACCCCCACCCCCTTGGAAAGAACCCTCATCCCCAGGACACCACCACCACCCCCTGGACACCACCACCCCCTTAGATAGCCCCCACCCCCTAGTCAACCCTCCAACCCCTCTGGACAGCCCCCACCCCCTGGACCCCCACCCCCTAGACACCCCATACCCCCCTGGACAACCCACTCACACCCCTGGACACCACCCCCACCCCCTGGACACCCCCACCCCCTAGACACCACCCCCAACCCTACCCCCTTGGACACCCCCTGGACACCCCCACCCCCTGGATAGCCCCCTCACCCCTCGACACCACCCCCATCCCCTTGAAACCCCTACCCCATTGGAAATCCCCCTCACCCCCTAGACACCACCCCACCTCCTTGAACACCTCCTGGACACCACCACCCCCTTGGATATCCCCCACCCCTCTGGACAACCCCCACCCCCTGGATAGCCCCCCAAACCTCTGGGCAACCCCCACCCCTGGACATCCCCCATCCCTCTGGACATCCCCCCACCCCCCATGGACACCCCCACCCCCTGGACACCCCTACCCCCTGGACACCCCTACCCCCCCTGGACACCACCGCCACACCCATGGACACCCCTACCCCCTTGGACAACCCCCTCATTCCCTTGGACACCACCCCCACCCCCTTGGACACCCCAACCCCCTTGTATAGCCCCTACACCCCCTAGACACCACCCCCACCCCCTTTGACACCCACCCCCTGGACATCCCCCCACCCCTGGACACCCCCACCCACTCGCACAACCCTCCTACCCCCTTGGAAACCCCCCATACACGCACATACACATGATAAAACACAAAAAATCATAAACTTTCATGATATCACTTCCATAGATTTATTTTACTATAAAAGAATTTAGAATAGTATAAATAAACACTATGAAACTTACCATGATAGCAAGAAAAAATAAAAATAACATCTCAAAAAATTAGTTTAGGGCATCGTGAAAAATAAAAACTGAAACCGAGCTGTGTGAGGATTACTTAAGTTTTGCGAGTCGACCTGATAGATCTGATGATATAAATATGAATAATGATTTTGTCAAAATAAGGTTGGATGGAATGAATTTGAATAATCCTTTCTAGGTTTTCCACATGATAGAGACGAGTCACAGGTCGCTCGATCGAAGAAAATAGAATGACTGAATATGGGGTGTGATAAATCATTTAAAAGATTTATCACATCGGTTGTTTAATAACTGATTTGGTAAACTATTTTTTTTATGTTTATAACGTCGGTTATTTAATAACTGACGAAGAAAAAAATTATCACGTTGGTTATTTTATAACCGATGAGATAAATGGTTCTTTATCATGTGAGTTCTTTTGATAATTGATGTGATAAATTGCTGAGATTAGCTTTATCATGTCAGTTATTTTATAACTGATGTGATAAAGTGTAGAGATTCGATATATCACATCAGTTACAAAATAACTGATGTGATAAAGCTAATATTAGTTTTTATTACGTTGGTTATAAAATAATCGATGTAAAAAATTTATTCTCATTGATTTATCACGTCGGTTATAAAATAACCGACGTGATAAATTTATTTTTACAGCTTTGCACGTCGGTTATATAGAACTGACGTGAAAAATACCGGCGTGTTAAATTTTTTTTCCACTAGTGTCTATAAGATGAACCAAAGTCTCAAGGGAGTAGGAAAAGATATATTTAAGAGGGGAGCGAGCAACAGATAAAACAAGGTACAATAAAAGAGTACACTAAAGAAGTGAATCTCAACCTAATAAAGGAGTGAAGTAAGCTTGTTCAAACACAAAGAGCTATAAATGGTGAGAATTTGAAATTCTTGTTGAGACTTCACTTACTATAGTAGGAGATTATAATCGTCCAAACATGAGAAGATAGACATGGAAAGCAAGTGTTATACCCCACACATTTTTTCCTCTTTTGGAAGGAGAGTAAACAAAACCCAAGGAGTGGGTACTAGAAATAGGATATATATATATATTCTCAGTCAAAGAAACCCAAAAGAGAGAGTAAAGGGATCACCATCTGACAAGCTCAGCCTAGGAAAATAGTAGCCAACAGTTTGAGAAGTAACCATCGATGCCTAGCATTACACATATTCTATGAACTACAAGTCAAAGGGTTTCAATCAACACACCTTGATACAATCCGAATTGGGTGGGTCTGTCCCACCTGCACATTTTTAGGTCACGTCATAAGGATGAATCTTGGTGGGAAAAGTGACCCTCTTCCTCGAGAGTGAAAAGGTACATCAAAGAAAATCTTATCACCGTGTCACACAATCAAGAGATCGTGTCACAAAGTTGAAGACCCATGCCCATCCCAGTTGGAGGTTTCCACTCTAATGTCATCAAGGACCCATCCCCAACCCGGTTGGAGGGTTATACTCAGAAAAGATCAAGGACCCATCCAAAGCCTAGCTGGGGGGTTCTACTCAGAAAAGATCGAGGAACCATCTCCAGTCTTAGTGGAGGGTTCTACTCAGAAAAGATCGAGGACCCATGCCCAGCTCGGCTGTAGGGTTCCACTCTAGTCTTGTCGAGGACCCATCCTTAGTCCAGTTGGAGGGTTCTACTCAGAACTACCATCAGGGAATACTGCTTAGCCTAGCTGATGGTAATCTTGAAAATGCTCTGGACATCCCTACTGGATGGTACCTCCCAGAAAACCACTCTTCAGTTATCGAGTGTTTCCCCATAAAATCTCTCATTGTAACTCGTAAGCTACTATAGAGGGAACCATCGCATTCTATGAAAAAAACACTCAGGATAGGCTACACACATGCCAAAATACAAGTTAAAAAGAAAGATATACGATAGATAAAATATTTATAAAGTGGTACATGGCACGTGTGGGACCCACATGTCAGGTGGCCCTTCCTCGTTTCCTAGTTGTGTACTTAACCATTATCGGGTACTAAACTATGAAGAAGTACACCGAGGTGTGCCAACTTACTCCCAGAGTACTTGTCACACTTTGTCAAAAGGATGAAAAGTGCATGATGCTCATTGTTGATTCGGAGATACAAAATCATAATTACACTATCACACCTCCTTAAACTGCTCTATAACATTTGATCACATACCTTCATACATATTCTCCACTCTCACAAGAGTCATAGCTGACCCAAGTTGCAGGTTCTCTCCAAACATGTCAAAATGATCTTCCACTAATATTCCTTTCCTATTTCCACATTTAAATTGATCACGAATAAGGCTTCACATATCCAAACAGATCATTTCATTGTGATCCTTGTGAAAAAACATGCAATATTGTCTATTTATTCACCCCAAATGGACATCCGATGGAAAAGTCATAAGTCGCCACACTACACTCGAAGGACATCTTGTGGGGCCCAAACCTTGGTCCCAAAGAAAATTATATAGATCAAACCATTGAGATAATCTCTAAAAAACACACAAAATGGACTACTCATTTGTCCAAAACAGATACACAGTCAAAAAGTTGCATTTCACCGCAAAGCGTTCGAACCGACCCTCATGGGACCCACACCTCAACTCTGGTTTAAAAACCCGAAAGAAGTCTTAAAAATTCTGCAAAAAGACTAGGGTAATTCCCCCACTGATGGATTATTAATTGTACACTACATGTAGGTTCCATGCCTGAAACAAGAAGTCCGAATAATAATAATAATAATAATAATAATATTAAATCTTGACGTTTCATGTAGCCAAACAACGAAACCCATACCTAAAAAGTCCCTAACCAATATTAAAAGATCCTATTAGATTATAGGGATGCATGGAAACATACGATGTGTCAAATAGATGCACCAATTAGGTGATATGATTATTTTAATGGGTTTCAGACCAAACTGAGCCAGTCTGACCCAAACTGGCCGGACCCGTCCTTCCGGGCTGGCCCGCCCCAGCCAACCCTATTCAGATCACTGCCCTGCGACCTAGACATGGGTCTAGATTACTCTGTCATGGCCTTTCCCACCTACTGACATTGACCGACCGAGTGACCGGTCTTCCTCTGGTCCCCTATCAACATGCGACCCGCATCGCGCGGGTCGCTGTCGACTCCTGGTCCCCCACCGTTGCGCCCTGATGACCCACCATCCATCATGATCTGACTCACTACGCCACTACCACACGGATCCATAGACTCACCACCTCACGGCTCCGCCGACCTACCAACCTCTCCACCTCGCTGAGCCGCACACCCCGCTCAGTCGCGGCCTCAGCGCCCCACCGACCGCCTCCATCCACTTTCGCTGCTTCCAACCGACTTCCGGCCTCCACCTGCTCTGCCCTCATGACACTGAATGAAATCCTCAAACCCCCATCCAACCCCGTTCACCGCACCGGACTACTCTTCATCCTATCACTGGCTTGGGTCACCACCGGCCGCCGTCGACTTTCTTCTCTGATGGCCCCTTCCGCAGACCACTACGATCACACCAGGGTCCAAAAATTATTTCGGACCCAATTTCTGGGATGTCGGAACAAGATATTCACAACCATGGGATTCAATCAACAATCCAATGGATATTTGATAAATCCAAAATTAAATGACGAAGAATGTGTGAAGAATAGATAAGGTTTCAGGTTTTAAGTAACAAATCGACGACCGTGTTAGGTTGGCCATCAACGATGGTATAAAAAATGAATGAATGAATTAACAACAAAGGGAATTCAAAATAAAAATTTCACCAGAACTCAAAAGTAGAAAATAAACCTACCTTGATATGTCTGTTTTGTCGCTACTGATGAGATCGTTGTGCTCCATCTTTGATCCGCTAAAGTTTTGGTGAAGATCATTCATATATATGATTAAGAACAATGAAGAACAGTTGATAGGGATGGGAGAGAGACTTGTAGATAGAGAGGTAGAGATTAGGCTAACCCTAATCTAAAATCTTAACCCTCTATTTATAGGGATCCCACTCAGTGCGAAATCCAAATCCACCACGCCCTCTAATTTTATGTCTCAATTAGAAAAAACACCCCATTCCAAACTCAATGGTGGTCTCAGATTTCTAATCCTAGTCCCCATTTGAAAGTTATTTGATTTAGTGTTTGTGATAAAATAATTAATTTTAATTATTTTATTTATGGTTTTTCCCATGGGTGACTTTTCTCACAGAAGTCTTGTGCCGATAAAATTTATACCCTACTTAGGGTAAATGACATATTTCGAACTCAACTATGGCCTTATATTTCTAATCCGAGCTACCATTTTAGATATATCCTATTTACGACACAAGCATAGTACAACAACACTTAATATTTTTGTATAATTTATTTCAGGCACACGAGGCCTCATAATTGCATGTTGTCTCAACGCCTAGCTCTGGAATTATATATAGAAATATTTAAAACTATTACAAAGAGAAAAATGGGTATCTACACCAAATAAGGAAAAAATCAAGAGAATACCATTTAAATGAACTTTTTTAAGGGAATAAAAGAGAGAATGAAGAATTATTCCTATACTGATATCAGAATGAATGAGAAGTCTTAGTTGAGTGGAAAATCTCACCCTTTCTACTATTACTGAAGAGTAAATAAGTCCCTCCATTTTTCTTATTATAATTTTTTATTTTCACTAACATGTAGGGAATTGAAGGATAATAGTGAATCTATCACTGCTAGATAATAAAGAAGGTTGTTTTCATGGTGTTATAATTTTCATGAAGTGAAATATTTATGTGCATCTCTTATGGGGGATAAAAAATGAGATGAAAAATATCATTTTATCACTAGATAGTGAACCTGTAATTTCTAGAAAACCTTGAAAATTGGAGAATAAGGCACTTCAATTATACTTACAATCCTCATTTTTGTTTGTTTCAAATTTATTATAAATGGGGAGTTTTGGTTGATGTTTAAATGAGATAAAGGGGGATTTGTATGCCTTATACTATAATATTATGATGTGTTTATTGAGATGTGTGAAGACTAATTTTTTTTCATGATAAAAATGTTTTTAATAACCCCAAATAAGAAATTAAGTTGGAATCAAATTTTATGAGTGAATAGAAAACATGGAAAACATTGGTTAAATACCTCTTATTTTCGACCTCTGGCTAGCCTACATAGACTTAGAGTAGAATAAATAAAGGGTCTTTGAAAAGAAAACATATGGTTCCATCCTAAATGAAAGAGGGATAATAAGTAATTATTTTTATATTTTTTAATAATATAGATGAGAATAAATTTTATTCATATAACCTTTTCATTTTTTATCAATAAGGGGGAAAAGAAATTGAGTGTCATCACACATATTAACATTTGAGGTTTGTTGGTATTGAAAAAAAACACAAAGAGGGAGATTTTTGTGCCCATGTATTTTAGTTTTATTTTTTTTTTAATAATAGGATTTGGTATCATGTGAACTAGGCTATCAATATGTGTTGGTGTGATATGAAAAATGAATGTGATAAAGGCTAAAGTGTACATGTTAGATCTTCTACATGAAGACCATGTGTCAAAAAATTAAAGCATCCCTTTAATTATGATTATTATTATGAAGATATTCAAGGAAATAAAGGACATGTGTTTATGGATATAGAAACAACATCTAAATTTTTTTGGAAGTGAGTTTTAAGTGATTGAGTAGGATTGAAATTGATCTAAAGAGGCCCAAAGATAAAGTGAAGAAATCTTAAATTTTTGAGGTGTGGGTAGAAATTTGGAAAAGTCATTGAACAACATATGAGTATGTGTCATTATATGTTGTGTATGTTTCATTTTAGTAGTAATGGGATGTGTGTACAATTCATTCTGACTCTACATATGAGTGTATTGGAATATGTGTATGGGTGAAGGAAGCCTGTGTAAGTATTACAAAGCATTGCATATGTTTCATCTGACCTACATAAGTGCCATTAAAAGCTATGTATGTGTTATATGACCCTATGTATGTGTCATAAAGCTACTATATATGTTTCATTACAACCTTAATACAATTTTTTGAAATCTAGTGTATGAAAATATGTGATTCCATATTTTATATCTGAATAAATAATTAAAATAAGTTGATTCCAAAGCAATTATTCATGGGTAAAAACACCACAAAATTAATCATGACTAAAAAATAAATTGAGAGTAAGATTCATTGTAAAACTTCATGGATAGTGATTGATTTATTGAGCTGTAAAGTGAGATTATTTTTAGGTATGATTCTAAAACACACTATTATGATACTGATACTATTCTCTAATGTTCTTAAACATATCAAACACACTAGTGCAGAAAAGGATTTTTAACATCATTTTTTAGTTTTTAACATCGGTTAATCATAAAAATTGTTAAAAGTGACATAATGAATAATTTTGTATGTAATTTTTTATAACAAAAACAAAAAATTATTTTCTACATTGATTATTCTCATAACCATATTATAAATTTCCATAATCATCTAACTTTTCACATCAGTTATAAAAATAACGAATGTAAAAAAATAATTTTTTTTAATTATTTTAAAAAAATAAAAAATCCTAACCTACATAAACCAAAAACATTAGTACCAAAAAATAGAAATACCATAAGAAAATAACACCAATGTAAAATTTTATAACAAATATTTTCATCACAAATTATTTCAGATTAAAAATAATTTACAATGGATGTTTAATATTTCAAAATATACATAAACTAAAACCTAATTAAATTTGAAAAATAATCTCACCATGTTCCCCAGAGATGATTAAACTCATTTTAATAATATGGGTGATGATCATAAAAAAGATATAAATTATAAAATAATTTATTAAACATTTATTTTCAATATAATTTCTATATAAATAAAAGGAAATTTTATAATAAAATATAACCTTATCAAAATTTATAACGGTTCCAATTTTTATTATTTCATACATAAATATTAAAATATAACATCCACATTTGATGAATCCTTCTTGTTGATGGAATTCATATTAAAAAGGAACTTATCAATTGGAAATAAAATTTTAAGTATTTTCTAAATTTTAATACTTAAAAATGAATTCACCTTTGTGTGTATATATTTGAACTTTGTTTTCCTATTTATTCTTATTTTGTTACAGCCCCCACTCCCCTGGACAACCCTCCCACCCTCCTAGACACCATCCCACCCCCATGGACATCCTGGACACCCCCCACCCCACTGGACAACCCTCCCACACCACTGGAAACCCCCCACCCCACTGGACACCCCCACACCCCTAGACACCCCATGGATAGTCCCCCACCCCCCTGGACAGACCTACCACCCTCCTGGACACCCTCCTAACCCCATGGACACCCTAGAAACCCCACCCCACTGGACAAACCTCCCACACCCCAGGAAACCCACCACCCCACTAGACCCCCACACCCATGGATACCCCCTGGACAGTCCCCACCCCTCCTGGATAGCCCCCACTCCCCTGGATATCCCTCCCACCCTCCTGAACACCCTCCCACCCCCATGGACACCCTGGACACCCCCACCCCACTAGACAGCCCTCCGACACCATTGGAAACTCCCACCCCACCGAACACCCTACACACCCCTGGACACCCCCTGGATAGCCCCCCACCCTCCTGGATAGCCTCCACCCATGGACATCCCTCCCACCCTCCTAGACACCCACTCCGCCCCCATGAACACCCCAAAAACCCCCACCCCACTGGAAAACCTGCCCACACCCCTAGAAACCCCCACCCCACTGGACACCCCCCACACCCCTGGATACCCCCTGGACATCCCCCACCCCTCCTGGACAGCCCTACTCCCCTGGACAACCCTCCCACCCTCTTAGATACCCTCCCACCCCATGGACACCCTGGACACCCCCACCCCACTGGACACCCCACACCCCTGGACACCTCCTGGATAGCCCCCTCCCCCTAGATATCCCCCATCATCCTAGATACCCTCCCACCCCCATGGACACCCCGGAAACCCCCACCCCACTAGACAACTCTCCCACACCCCTAGAATCCCCCACCCCACTAGACACCCCCAAACCCTTGGATACGCCTTGGACATCCCCCCACCCCTTCTAGAAAACCCCAACTCCCCTGGATAGCCCTCCCACCCTCTTGGATACCCTCCCACCCCCATGGACACCCTGGAAATCCCCACACCACTGGACATCCCTCCCACACCCATGGAAAACCCCCACCCCACTTGACACCCCCACACCCCTAGACACCCCATGGACAGACCCCACCCTTCTGGACACCCTCCTATCCCCATGGACACCCCATACACCCCCACCCCACTAGAAAACCCTCTCACACCCCTGGAAACCCCCCACCCCACTGCACACCCCCACACCCCTAGATACTCCCTAGACAACCCCCACTCCTCCTAGATAGCCCCCACTCTCCTGGATAGCCCTCCCACCCTCTTGAACACCCTCCCACCCCTATGGACACCCTGGACACCCCCAAACCACCGGAAAACCCTCCCACTCCCCTGGAAACCCCACCCCACTGGACACCCCCACACCCCTAGACACCCCTTGGATAGCCCCCCACCCTCCTAGAGAGCCCCCACCCCCTGGACAGCCCCCCACCCTCCTGGACACCCCACCCCATGGACACCCCGAACACCCCCACCCCACTAGACAGCCCTCCCACACCCCTAGAAACCCCCCACCCCCTTGGACACCCCTCACACCACTGGACACCCCCAGGATAGCCCCCACCTTCTTGGACAACCCCCACTCCCCAAGACAGCCCTCCCACCCTCCTGGACACCCTCCCACCCCCATGGACACCCTGGACACCCCCACCCCACTGGAAAACCCTCCCACACCCCTGGAAACCAGACCACCCCACTGGACACACCCCACACCCCTAGAAACCCCCTAGACACCCCCCGCTCCCCTGGACAACCCTCCCACTCTCCTGGACACCCTCCCACCCCCATGGACACCCTGGACACCCCCACCCCACTGGACATCCCTCCCACACCCTTGGAAACCCGCCCACCCCACTGGACACCCCTACACCCCTAGACACCACCTAGACAGCCCCCACTCCCCTGGACATCCCTCCCACCCTCCTGGACACCCTCCCACCCCCATGGACACTCTGGAAACCCCCCCACACCCCTGAACACCCTCCCCCCCAAGACCAGAATCCATACCAGAAAACCATCAGAACTAGACCAAAAGAAGAAGTAGACCAAAATTAAACATTCACATATATAAAATTTAAAACTTACACTTTCAACTAAAAAAAACCTAAATCCAACCTAAACAAATACCAAATACACAATTATAATGACAATATTCAAAATTACATTTTACACTACAAACAAACTAAAATCCAACCAAACCTGTAAAATAATTTGACCATTCCACTTGTAAGTGTTTGAAATCTTAAGAACTATAGGTTTCAGGGTCATCAAATAGCTAAAAAGTAAAAGGATAGTAGTTAACATGTATAATGAATAAATCAAATGAAATATTATATCAAATTTTAAAAATAATTCTTACTAGGTCAAAGTGCACAAGTGTTCCAGTTGTAATTATTTTATACATAAATCTTAACATATAATATCCACATTCGACGAAACCTTGTTGTTCATGACAATTATGTTTAAATGAGTGTAAATTCAAAATATTATTTTTATGTAAAACATTAAAAAGTAAAAATTATAAATGGATATTTAACTTTACTTTTACATATTTGATATTGGAACTCTTTTTCTTTGTGTTTTTTCAAAATTAGACCCATCCCCTGTTAGAGAATAATATTAATGGGATAAATTTAAAATTCATTATTATATATAAAACTATTAAGAAATCAAAACTTACTTTTTCTACATAGTCTTAAAATTTTCCCGCACATCACCATGGATAGAGCATATCCAATAAAGTGTTTTCTCCCTTAGGCAAAAAATACCTAAAATTTAATGATCACTGATAAAATAAAATTTAAGGTTAGTAGTTTTTAATGAGAAAATATAATGAATGATTTTACAGAGATATGTTTCATACCTCTCACAAAAATTCATCATCCAACACTGTGTGATTATATTATGTTCAAATATTTCAACAATATAAATCATTCTTTGTTCCTCATCCAATGCATGTGCTTTGGGGGAAATCAAATGTGGGTCCATGAATCCACATAAATCTGTCCGCTCATTATTCTCACAAATGTTATAAAGATACCTAATACAAAACAGACATAAGTATGGATTTTTAATAAATACAACGCATGGAAAAGGTGTTAAGACTTACATGGAAACAATTTTTACCACGTTGATGCACAAATTATCTCCAGTAACAAGCTCCATGATATCATTTTTCAGAATCCCCACATTTATTTCATGTCCACAAACATGATCTTCCATTGGAAACTCATAATGATCCACCAAAAAATTTGAATATCTTGACAATATGTCAAGACTACTAGAATCTGTATCTGATGTCATAGCCATTTGTCTTTGTTTTTGTCTATAAAATATTTATTTACCTTTGAAGTATTACTATAAAAATAAATAGAAAAATATACTAGTTTTAAAATGTTAAAACAACTTTAATAAAAAAATAAAATAGAAGATATAACATACATACCTCTATGGTAATGAGTCACAGAAGTCTGGATGACCAAATTAAAAAATGTTTGATACTATGTCCAACAGTCGTCACTTCATCTGTAGGTAATGGTACTCAAGATGATCTATCTATAATATCCTGTACAGTGACCCTATGATGCTCTAACTATAATTATTGATGATAAATGGTATCTCCTATACAGTATACCAACCCATATGCAACTATATGATGTTGAAGATCATCAACATACAACTCATAATAAGTAGGAAGCTACAGTGGAAGATTAGGATAAAAAATGGGGTCCGCAGGATAAGGTGGGGGAGTGGGAGCTACTAGCAGAGGTGGAGGATAAATAATGGGGTCTGAAGGAGGATGTGGAGGAGTGGGAGATACAATATGAAATTTTATTTACATGACTTCAAACAAAGATTGTATCAACACTCTAATCTTTTCCTCCAATGTCGCATTAATATTATGAACTTCAGCCTCCAAGGATTCTATTTTTTTTATAAACACCCTCAACAGAAGAATTTGAAGAACATGACAACACTTTTCTTACCAATACACCTGTTAGATATCCTCGTACACGACCAGGATGTTCAGGATTTCCCAATGCTATAAATAAAATATCATGCCTCCCAGCAGTCGTAAATTCCCCCTATGAGCTCTGCTCCTCAAAAGAATCCTATATTAATTAATTGAAAATTTCTATAATGATTCAAATTATATAAATAATATAGTTAACTTACATAAATAAAATAAATATCTTATAATCTTCTTAGATATGATTCTCAAATATTCCGAAAGATATTTCCCCTTTTTTCCCATCTGAGCTCTCTTCCATTTTTCATGTCTAGATGAAGGGGATGGAGGGGAAACCTCTCCAAAGTGTGAAGACCCAGCTCTAAGTTTTTTTAAAATTTTCTACCATCATTTTTTCTTATAATAATATATACCCTTCCTAAGATAAACTATGAGGGTATACATTTTTTGATTGGATCTTATAATGAGATTTCCTTGTTTTCTATAAATTAAGAATAAGAAATCATTAACAGAACATTAATAATATCATTTATATAAGAAATATTATAAAATTTTACATTTCCCTTACCAAAAATGAATATTTTATTCTACTTTCAACAAACTGTGTCCATGTATATTCATATATGAAAGGATATATATGACATGGATTGTCATGACTCATATGACCAAAAATTAAATCAGATGTGAGGGTTGATTTGAAATCCCTCCATCTCCTAGCAGCCATCGATAATCATTTCTTCCTGACTTCACCAGTGTCAGGAATATCAAATGTCATCTAATAAAGAAGTGGTAAAACAAATTATACTAGAATCATTTAAAGAATAGGTAAACAATAGAAAAAGTTATTACCAAAATCATCTCCCAAAACTGAGATATTATCACTTTGTACACACTTCTCCAACCATCATACAAAAATCTTATTTTTCTCTTACCCTGAGTTGATACAAAAATTTTAAAATATTTTTCATTTGAACATCTAAGAATATCATTCTCATAAAACTCAACGAGTATCCTCTGGTCCTGCATATGAGCAAGTAATAATTTTGGTAAACATGTGAACCCACATTTACCAACTCTTGAACTCTTCTTTGTCATTATGGGAGCACATGAGGAAGATTAGGTAACATCAAGAGGAGAATGTGGATGTTCTTTCCTAGAGGTATGATCATTATGCTCATCTCCAGAATCATGTGGTTAATCAACTGATTGATTTTTCATTATCCTTCAAATAAAAAAACAAACATTAGGTCACAAATATACAAATTCAAATACTACAATACTAATTTAAACAGAAAATGGAAAATTGAACTAAGTTACATAATAGTAAACATGGTTAATATGGTAAGCATGTTAAATAACGGTAAACATAGTAAACATGGTAAACATGGTAATGTAGTTTTCATTCAACAGAATCAATAAATATATAAGTTACATAAAAGTAAAATATAGTAAACTATGGTAAACATGGTAAACATGGTAAACATGGTAAACATAGTAAACATTATAGACATGGTAAACATGGTAAAGTAATTTTCATTCAAAAAAAATAATAGATATATAATTTATGTAATGGTAAATATGATAAACTAAACTAAACGAAATTAAAATGAACAAAAAATTCTACTTATTTGTTTTAATACGCGTTTTAATAAAGAAAAAATTTACAATATCTAACATTTTATGTAAATAATAAATTTAAACAAGAAATAAACATATGTTACCTATAATATTAGGAATGTAAAAATGGATTGTTTTCCCAAATTCCTTCGTCATGATCGTTTCTTATTGCACAAATCACGTCTTCAACATGCTCATCATTATGTTCTGCTAATCTTTCTATGGAAGTAGGGATCTCATATAAATCAGCATCTTTATCAAGTTTATCCTCACCAACGTATTGTTTTTTCCCTTGTAAAACAATAGAACACTGCATATCTGATTGATCAACTACATAGAAAATTTGTTTTTCATGTGTTTCCATTAAAAAAGAATCTGTTGTGTCTTTCAATATATTTAGATTAACAACTTCCATTCCAAATTCATCGTGTCTAACACTGTTGTTACAGATAAAACATTTGTAGTTAAAAATAGGAACTTTAATTTTAAAGCAATCAACCTACCATATTTGTTCAATGACTCCATAATGTACAGTTGATGCAAAAATACGTTTTTTGTCTTTAGAACTCGAAAAATGCATTGCTTCTGCAAACACCAATACACCACTATTCTGAACTGTACTTCTATTGTCCTGAGCTTTCATATGAAATGTATAGCCATTAATGTCATAACCGAATCATGTTATCACATTTAAACATGGACCACCCACTAAACAACTTAATGTGTCTAATACATATGATCTACCAAGCATTTTCTTTTTAAATCACGACAAAAATGTTTTGTTGTGCTAATTCAAAATCCACATTTCTTTCTTATTTGGATGACTTTGTTTCAACTCATTAATATGAAATGTGATATACGGTTGAGCATCAGCTATGTTATTCAAGATGTATAATTATAACTTATTCATCTGTTTAGCTGACAATGATTTGAATTTCAATCCATGAATCCCCTTTCCCTCATTATTAACTCATTTATGGAGAGATGGAGGCAAACTTATGTGCTCTTCTGAAGCCAAGTAGCTCATAAAAAACTCAACAACCTCTCCAGAAATATACTTTTCAATAATAGAGGGTTCAGGTCGATATGGATTCTTAACATACCCATTCAATATTTTCATATACCTTTCAAAAGGATACATCCAACGAAGATATATATGTCCACAAAGCTTTATTTCTCAAACCAGATGAATTATTAAATGCACCATTATATCAAAAAAATATAGAGGAAAATACATGTTCAATTGAGAAAGTATAGAAATTGCACCCTTTTCCAAAATGTTCAAAGAATTCACATCAATCACCTTATTAAAAATTGAATTGAAAAAATAACAAAACTTTATTATAGTCTTTCTGACATGGATGGGAAATATTCCACGTAATGAAACTGGTAGAAGTTGTTGCATCATGATGTGAAAATCATGATATTTCATACCTATCAACTTCAAATCCTTCAAAGAGACAATTTTTTTTACATTTGAATAATAACCTTGAGGCACTTTGATATAATGAAGACACTGAAAAAAGATAATTTTATCCCTCTTGGATAATGTATGAAAAACTGGAGGAAGAAATGTTCATTTTCCATTAGAAGTGGGAGCTAACTCCAAACGTATTCCCATTGATAGTAAGTATAATCTTGCATTAAACCCATGTTTTTTCTTTCCTTTAATATCTAGTAATTTTCCAATAAATCTGTCACATATATTCTTCTCTATGTGCATGACATCAATATTATGTTTCAATTCATGATATCTCCAATATGGTAGCTCAAAAAATATTGACCTTTTCTTCCAAATATGTCTATCATTACCAGATTTCTGTGTATTTCCCAATGTCACATCAAGGTTTTCCACCCTATCAAAATACTCATCAGAGGATATTGTTTTTGGAGAAATATCAAATTGTTGTGATCCATTTAATGCCTTTTTTAGTCTTCTATAAGAGTGATCCATAGAAAAAACTTTTGATGACCCATGTACACTGTTTTCCTCCCATGATGAAATTGGCAATATGAGGTCTGTTGTTTGCAAATTGGACATGATTTATGCCCCTTAACACTATATCCAGACAAATTTACAAATGTTGGGAAGTAATTTATAGTGAACATAAGCACTGCATGCAGTTGAAAATATTCCATTTTATAAGAATCATACACCCTAATACCATCCCCCCATAAAAGTTTCAAATCATCAATCAATGGTGAAAAGAAAACATCAATATCATTTCCAGGTTACTTCAGACCAGAGATCATTATAATCAACATGACATATTTTCGCTTCATACAAACTTCAGGAGAGAGGTTGTAAATTACCAATAAAACAGTCCATGAACTATGTGTGCTACTGAGGGTTCATTATGGATTCATTACATCTATGCACAACCCTAGTAAAATATTTCTAATTTCATTTCCAAATGTAGGATACTACTCATCAATTTTCTTCCATTATGGAAAATCATCTAGATGATGTATTTTTCTATCACATATCCACTCATCAATATTCCATCTTAACCATTTTGCATCATGTGAATTAGAAAATAAATGTTTCAAATGATGAATTATGGGAATATACCAAAATAACTTAGAAGGTATCTTTGTAATCTCAATATAAGCCTGTGATTTTTATTTCAACATATATCGTGATGTCCCACATTTAGGACACTCTGAAAAAAATTCACATTCCTTCCTATATATCATATAGTCATTTGGACAGGCATGTATTTTCTTGTATCCCAATCACATCAGGCATAATATTTTCTTGGCCTTATAATGTGAATCTGGAAGATCATTGTCTTTTGGAATAATGTCTTTCAACAATTTTAGCAGCTCTGTAAAACTTATATCACTCCATCCATGTTTCACCTTTAGGTTAATCAATCTTAACACCATCGAAAAAATCGTAAAATCCATACAACCAGGATACAATGGTTTTTCAACATCACCATACAGACACACAACTATCAAAACTATCTCAATTTGTTCTGCTGCAATATCAATAATCATTTCTTCAATTCCATCAGAGTTACCATCTTGAAAATTATCATCATCAGTAGATCTGAAATTCTGTCCAGTTTCACCATGCCAAATCCAAGGGTTGTAACTCAGATTAAAACCATGAAAAATTAGATGATTTTTGATCTCTCTACTTTTCAACTTCTTCATATTCAAACATTTCAGGCATGGACATAAAAATGTCACCGCTTGGAACATATCTTTTAGCAAAATCCAAAAGGCATCAACGCATTCCTCATATTCATTACTCATTTGATGTGCCATAATCCAACTTCGACTCATTATTACCTGTAACAAATATCAAAATTATACATCTTGTTAAGATAAGACAAATATATATTTATATGAAAAATATCATAATTTGAATGTAAAACAATTTTGAAATATAAAACAAATCGATGCGTATTTGAAAAAAATATGCATGAAAATTATTTTAAAAAGAAAATATAGTTAGATATAATATTTTTAAATTCATCCTGGATCCTTTCTTCTTAAGGTATACAAAGAATAAATCATGATGCAACTGGATACCAAATTCACCCTTCCGTAAAAAAGAAATATGAAGTGTAAATATTAAAATCTGTATACACTATTGAAAATTAAACATATCCAAACAATTTGAAACCATTGGGATAGCCCCAGAAACCATTTGGATAGAATACCCCAATGGTTTCACACACCGTTAGCATGATGGTCGTTGCAATATCCCTATACCAACGATTCTATAGGAACAATTGGTATAGACTACCTGAAGTTAAAATATTCCAATAGTTTCAATGAAACCATTGGGATATATATATATACCAAGGCGGTGTACAAGGGGGTTAAGGGCTATCTAGGGGGTGGTGGGGGCTGTACAAGGGGGTAAGGACTATCCACGGGGGTAGGGTGTCCAGGGTGTCCAAGGGGGTAGGGGTGTCCAAGGGGTATGGTTTGTCCCTATGAATTTCATTTAAATAAAAGATTCATTTGCTGCTAGTTTGAAATACAGTAAAATAAACATAGTTTTTATAA
The DNA here is from genome assembly GCA_963277665.1 of Viscum album. Lineage (NCBI taxonomy): Eukaryota > Viridiplantae > Streptophyta > Magnoliopsida > Santalales > Viscaceae > Viscum > Viscum album. The sequence continues at coordinate 1,042,987,298 of OY728165.1, forward strand.
AAATAATCCTCATGAAAATATTTAAAACCAATCATTCAATTTTACCAAAGAGAAACACCACAATTAGGGATCATAATCAATGATGACATAATGAGGGAAATGGGTAAGCAATATTCAAGTAACCATACCAGATGAGGCACCTAGATTATCCTCCACGAATAAACAAGTGTCAGAGAACATGGTAATACCTAGGATCTTAGAGTAAAATCTAGAACATATTGTAACCTAATCCATCCTTTTGGCGTGCCTAATGCAATCAAACAGCCCTAACGCATGAGGGGAACCATCCCCAAAGCATAGTGTATTTATACTAAGGGTCAATTAGCTAGAGAATAATCTTAAACTAGTGTAACAAGCATTATTTAATAATCTACTACCAATTCTAGGTTACCATGTTATGTCTAAAATGGGGGTGATCTGAGGAGTATCAAACAATCAACCATATATAAAGAATAATCACAAGACACACATATTCCACACACCCACACGAATCACCCCAGAACACCACTCCTAGGAAGTCCCCTTAACTTAGGGCCATCAACGCACAATGGAAGACCCATACCAAGGAAATTACCATTCCTTTTAATAATTATAAGTAAATAGACACATTCCAAGGAGAGTTTTCCAAAGAAAACCCACTTTCTGAAAGTGCCAACCGGGCCACACCCATTCTTTTAAAAGAAAAACATTTTCAAAAGTATCCAAACACACCATTTAGGAATCCATGAAATATTTGAAACAAATTTGAAAAGGAAAAACATCATTTGGAAATCATAAACCGCTTATAAGGTCCAACTAGGCTTTTAATCAAACACTTGTTGTGCAAGGCTATGTAAAATAATTCCACAAAATTTAATTCAATGGGAATGCAACTTTCTTTAATTCAAGTAATATTTCAAAAAATTATATATTTTTAACAAGCATCAAATCAAGGTATAAACATTAATAAATCAATGATTCTTAAATTTAAAGGCCAATACATAGGGAAAACTACCTCAATCCAAGATGCCTTCAATGATGACCACTCAAAATGGTTTGAAGAAGGTCCAAAAGAGCAAGGAATACCAAGAAGAACCGTAACAAGAAAAAACCATAAATTTAGAAACAAAGAAACAAGAACCCTAGACCAAAGGAATCAATGAATAAGAACAACTAAGAAGAAAAAGGAATAAGGAAGAAGAGGGAGAAGGAGGATATTATACGAAAAAATCACCCCCAAACTTGTAGAAACCACTTGGAATCACCATTGGAAGGAGGTGAGAGGCATGGAGAAGAGGAGGAGGATACTCCTAGGGTTTCATGTTCCAAATGGGGGATAAAGAGGCGTTTTGGTGTTAAAATTCTATAGGGAAAATGGTAAAAATACATTTTTAAAGAACTCAGGCACTGCACACGGTTAGGCTGCGCCCCCTAGACACCCCCACCCCCTCTGGACACCCCCACCCCCTGGACACCCCCCCATAGATACCCCTACCCCTTGGACAACCCACTCACCCCCTGGACACCACCCGCACCCACTGGACACCCCCACCCCCTGGACACCACCCCCCACCGCCTACCCACTTGGACACCCCCTGGACACCCCACCCCTTGGACAACCCCCTCACCCCCTGAACACCACCCCCACTCCCTAGACACCCCTACAACCTTGGAAATCCCCATCACCCCTCCCTGGACACCACCCCACCACTACCCCATTGGACACCCCACACACCCTTGGACACCCCCACCCCCTGGACAGCCCCATCATCCCCCTGGACACCCCCACCCCCTTGGAAAGAACCCTCACCCCCAGGACACCACCCCCACCCCCCTGGACACCCCCTAGACACCACTACCCCCTTGGACAGACCCCACCCCCTGGATAACCCTCCAACCCCTCTGGACAGCCCCCACCCCCTGGACACCCTATACCCCCTAGACAGCCCAATCACACCCCTGGATACCACCCCCACCCCCTAGACACCCCACCCCCCCTAGACACCACCCCCACCCCTACCGCCTTGGACACCCCCTGGACACCCCCACCCCCTAGACAACCCCCTCACCCCCTCGACACCACCCCCACCCCCTGGACACCCCTACCCCATTAGAAATCCCCTTCACCCCCTAGACAGCACCCCCACCCCCTTGGACACCCCCTAGACACCACCACCCTTTTGGATATCCCCCACCCCTTTAGACAATCCCCCACCCCTCATGGACACCCCCCACCCCTTGGACAACCCACTCACTCCCTGGACACCACCCCCCACACCCTTGGACACCCCAACCCCCTTGGACAGCCCCCTCACCCCCTTGGACTCCACACCCACCCCCTTGGACACCCCAGCCCCTTGGACAACCCCTACACCCCCTTGGAAACCAACCCCACCCCCTTTGACACCCCCTGGACACCCCCACCCCTGGACATCCCCCCACCCCCTGTACACCCCCACCCACTTGCACAACCCTCCTGCCCCCTTGGAAATCCCCTGTACACGCACACACACATGATAAAACACACAACAATTATAAACTTGCATGATATCACTTCCATAGATTTATTTTACTAGAAAAGAATTTAGAATAGTATAAATGAAAACTATTAAACTTACCATGATAGCAAGAAAAAAGAAAAATAACATCTCAAAAAACTAGTTTAGGGCATCATGAAAAATAAAAACTGAAACCGATCCATGTGAGGCTTACTTAAGTTTTGAGAGTTGACCTGATAGATCTGATGATAATAAATATAAATAATGATGTTTTCAAAATAAGACTGGATGGAACAAATTTGAATAATCCTTTCTAGGTTTTCCGTGTGAGAGAGATGAGTCGCAGGTCGCTCGATCGAAGAAAACATAATGACTAAATACGGGGTGTAATAAATCATTTAAAAGATTTATCACATCGGTTGTTTAATAACTGATGTGGTAAACTATTTTTTTTATGTTTATAAGGTTTCTTATTTAATAACTGACATAGAAAATAATTTATCACGTCAGTTATTTTGATAACTAACGTGATAAATTGCTGATATTAGCTTTATCATGTTAGTTATTTTATAACTAATGTGATAAAGCGTCAAGATTCGATATATCACATCGGTTATAAAATAACTGACGTGATAAAGCTAATATCAATTTTTATTACGTTGGTTTTAAAATAATCAATGTAAAAAATTGATTCTCATGGATTTATCACGTTGGTTATTTTATAACCGACGTGATAAATCGATTTTTACAGCTTTGCACGTCGGTTATATAGAACCGATGTGAAAAATAATGGCGTGTTAAATGTTTTTTTCTACTAGTGTCTGTAGGATGCCATGAAGGCTCAAGGGAGTAGTAAAAGATATATTTAAGAGGGGAGCAATAAATAGAACAAAGTACAATAAAAGAGTACACTAAAGGAGTGAATCTCAACCTAATAAAGGTGTGAAGTAAGCTTGTTCAAATACACGGAGATAGAAATGGTGAGAATTTGAAATTCTTATTGAGTCTTAACTTTCTATAGTAGGAGATTAGAATCATCCAACCATGAGAAGATAGACATATAAATCACCTGGTATACCCCACATATTTTCTCCTCTCTTGGAAGGAGAGTAAACAAAACCCAAGGAATGGGTACTGGAAATAGTACATATATATTCTTAGTCAAAGAAACCCAAAAGAGAGAGTAAATGGATCACCATATCACAAGCTCAGCCTAGGAAAAGAGTAGCCAAAAATTTGAAAAGTAACCATCGATGCCTAGCATTACACATTTTCTATGAACTACAAGTCAAAGGGTCTCAATCAACACACCATGATACTATCCTCTTTGGGCAGATTTGTCTCGCCTGCACATTTTTAGGTCACATCATAAGGATTCATATTGGTGGGAAAAGTTCCCCTCTTCCTCGAGAGTGAAAAGGTACATCAAAGAAAATATTATCACCATGCCGCACAATCAAGAGATCGTGTCACAAAGTTGAAGACCCATGCCCATCCCAGCTGGAGGTTTCCAATCTAGTGTCATCAAGGACCCATCCCCAACCCAGTTGGAGGGTTATACTCAGAAAAGATCAAGGACCCATCCACAACCTAGCTGGGGGGTTCTACTCCGAAAAGATCGAGAAACCATCTCCAGTATTATTGGAGGGTTTTACTCAGAAAAGATCGAGGTCCCATGTCCAGTTCGGCTGGAGGGTTCCACTCTAGTCTTGTCGAGGACCCATCCTTAGTCCGGTTGGAGGGTTCTACTCAGAACTACGATCAAGGAATACTACCTAGCCCAGCTGAAGGTAAGATCAAAAATGCTTTGGACATCCCAGTTGGATGGTACCTCTCAGAAAAACATTGCTTCAGTCATTGAGTGTTTCCCTAGAACATCTCTCATTGTAACTCATAAGCCACTATAGAGGGAACCATCACATTATATGAAAACAAACACTCAGGATAGGCTACACGCATGCCAAAATCCAAGTTCAAAAGAAAGATATACGAGAGATAAAATATTCATAAAAAGTGGTAGATGGCGTGTGTGGGACCCACACATCGTGTGGCCCTTCCTCATTGCCTAGTTGTGTAATTAACCATTCTTAGGTACTAAACTATGAATAAGTACCCCTTGGTGTGCTGACTTACTCCTAGAGTACTTGTCACACTTTGTCAAAAGGACGAAAAGTGCATGATTCTCATTATTGATTAGGAGGGACAAAAGCATAATTACACTATCACACCTCCTCAAACTGCTCTATAACATTTTACTGCATACCTTAATACATATTATCCACTCTCACAAGAGTTGTAGCTGACCCAAGTCACGGGTTCTCTCCAAACATGTCAAAAGGATCTTCCACTAATATTCCTTTCATGTTTCCACATTTAAATAGATCACAAATAAGGCTTCACATATCCAAACTTATCATTTCATTGTGATCCTTGTGAAAAAACACGCAATATTGACTATTTATTCACCCCAAACAGACATCCGATGAAAAAGTCGTAGGTCGCCGTACTACACTCGAAGGACGTCTTGTGAGGCCCAAACCTTGGTCCCAAAGAAAATTATACAAATCACACCATTTTGATACTCTCAAAAAAGCCCATGGAATGGACTACTCATTTTTCCAAAACAGATACACAGTCAAAAAGTTGCATTTCACCGCAAAGCGTGCGAACCAGACCTCATGGGGCCCACACCTCAACTTTGGTTTAAAAACCTAAAAGCAGTCTTAAAAATTCTGCACAAAGACCAGGGTAATTCCCCCACTGATGGATTATTAATTGTACACTATATGTAAGCATCATGTATGAAACAAAAAGTCCGAATAATAATAATAATAATATTAAATCTTGATGTTTCATGTAGCCAAACAACGAAATCCATACTTAAAAAGTCCCTAAACAATCTTAAAAGATCCTCCTCGATTAGAGGGATTCATGTCCACATACGACGTGTCAAACAGATGCACCATTTAGGAGATATGATTATTTTAATGGGTTTCAGACCAAACTGAGCCGGTCTGACCCAAACTGGTCGGACCCGTCCTCCCAGGCTGGCCCGCCCCAGCCAACCCTATTCGGATCACTAGCCTACGACCTAGAAATGGGTCTGGATTTCTCTATCATGGCCTTGACCACTTACCAACATCAACTGACTGAGCGACCGGTCTTCCTCTGGTCCCCCTATCAACATGCGACCCACGTCGTGCGGTTCACTCTCGACTCCCGGTCCCCACCATTGCGCCCTGATGACCCACCATCCATCATGATCTGACTCACTAGCCCACTACCTCACGGGTCCATCGAACTACTGCCTCATAGCTTTGCCGACCTTCCAAATTCTCTGCCTCACCGAGCTGCACTCCCCACTCAGTCGCAACCTTAGTGCCCCACCGACCGCCTCCAGCTGATTTCGCCACTTCCAACCGGCTTCCAGCCTCCACATGCTCTGCCCTCATGACACCGAATGCAAACCGTCAACCCCCAGTCAACCTCGTTCACCGCACCGGCCTGCTCTTCATCCTGTCGCTGTCTTGGGTCACCGCCAGCCACCGTCTCCTATTCTTCTCCGATGGACCCTTCCATAGACTACTATGATCACACCCAGGGTCTGAAAATTATTTCGGGCCCAGTTTCAGGAATGTCAGAATAAGATATTCACAACCATGGGATTCAATCAACAATCCATTGGATATTTGATACATCCAAAATTAGATGACGAAGAATGTGCGAAGAAGAGATAAGGTTTCATGTTTGAAGCAACAAATCGACGACCGTGTTAGGTTGGTCATCGATGATGGTATAAAAAATGAATGAATGAATTAACAACAAAGGGGATTCAAAATAAAACTTTCACCGGAACTCAAAACTAGAAAATAAACCTACCTCGATCTGTCTGTTTTGTCACTGCCGATGAGATTGTTGCACTCCAGCTTTGATCCACTGAAGTTCTGGTGAAGATCATTCCTCAATATGATAAAGAAAAATGAAGAATAATTGAGAGGGATGGGAGAGAGACTTGTAGATAGAGAGCTAGAGATTAGGATAACCCTAATCTGAAATCTTAACCCTCTATTTATAGGGATCCCACTCAGCGTGAAATCCAAATCCACCGTTCCCTCTCATTTTATATCGCACCTAGGAAAAAAAACTTATTCCAAACTCAATGGTGGTCTCAGATTTCCAATCCGAGTCCCCATTCAAAAGTTATTTGATTCATAATTTGTGATAAATTAATTAATTTTAATTATTTTATTTACAATTTTCCCATGGGTGACTTTTCTCACAGAAGTCCTGTTCCGATAAAAGTTATACCATACTTAGGGTAAATGCCACATTTAGTACTCAACTATGTCCTTATATTTCTAATATGAGCTACCATTTTCGAGATATCATATTTCCTACACATGCATAGTACAATAACAATTAATATTTTTTTATAATTTATTTCAGGCACACCGGGCCTCATAATTGCACGCTGTCTCAACGCCTAGATCTGGAATTATATGTCGAAATATTTCAAACTATTATAAATATAAAAATGGGTCTCTACAACAAATAAGGAAAAAAACCAATATAATAACATTTACATGAACTTTGTGAAGGGAAGAAAAGAGAGAATGAAGAATTATTCCTATACTGAGATCAGAAGTAATGATAAGTCTTAGTAAAGAGGAAAATATCATCCTTTCTACTATTACTGAAGAGTAAATAAGTCCCTCCCTTTTTCTTATTATAATTTTTTATTTTCACTAACATGTATGGAATTGAAGGATAATAGTGAATCTATCACTGCTAGTCAATAAAGAAGGTTGTTTTCATGGTGTTATAATTTTCATGAAGTGAAAGATTTATGTGCATCTCTTAATGGGGATAAAAAATGACATGAAAAATATCATTTTATCACTAGAAAGTGAATCTATAATTTCTAGAAAACCTTGAAAATTGGAGAATAAATCACTTTAATTATACTTGCAATCCTCAGTTTTGATTGTTTCAAATTTATTATAAATGGGGAATTTTGGTTGATGTTTAAATGAGATAAAGGGGGATTTTTATGCCTTATACTAGAATATTATGATGTGTTTATTGAGACGTGTGTATACTAATTTTTTTCATGATAATTTTTTTTGAATAACCCCAAATAAGAAATTAAGTAGGCATCACATTTTATGAGTGAATAGACAACATGGAAACCTTTGGTTAAATCCCTCTTATTTTTGACCTCTGGCTAGCCTACATAGACTTAGAGTAGAATAACTAAAGGGTCTATGAAAATAAAAGATGTGGTGCCATCCTAAATGAAAGAGGGATAATAAGTAATTATTTTTTTATTTTTTAATAATATAGATGAGAATAAATTTTCTTCATATACCCTTTTTATTTTTATTAATAAGGAGGAAAAGAAAATTAGTGTCATCACACATATTAACATTTGAGGTTTGTTGATATTGAAAAAAAAACACAAAGAGGGAGAATATTGTGCCCTTGTATTTTAGTTGTATTTTTTGTCAGTAATAGGAGCTTGTATCATGTGAACTAGGCTGTCAATATTTTTTGGTGTGATATGAAGAATGAGTGTGATAAAGGATAAAGTGTAAATGTTAGATCTGCTACATGAAGACCATGTGTCAAAAAATTAAAGCATCCCTTTAATTATGATTATTATTATGAAGATATTCACATAAATCTAGGACATTTGTTTATGGATATAGAAACAACGTCTAAAAATTTTTGGAAGTGAGTTTTAAGTGATTGAGTAGGCTTGAAATTGATCTGAAGAGGCCCAAAGATAAAGTGAAGAAATCTTAAATTTTAGAGGTGTGGGTAGAAATTTGGAAAATTCATTGAACAACATATGAGTAATTTAACATATGAGTATGTGTCATTCTATGTTGTGTATGTTTCATTTTAGTAGTAATGGGATGTGTGTACAATTCATTATGACTTTACGTATGAGTGTATAGTAATATGTATATGGGTGAAGGAATCCTATGTCAGTATCACGGAGCATTGCATATGTTTCATCTGACCTACATAAGTGCCATTAAAAGATATGTATGTGTTATATGACCCTATGTATGTGTCATCAAGCTACTGTATATGTTTCATTAAAAAATTAATACAATTTTTTGAAATCTAGTGTACGAAAATATGTGATTCCATATTTTATATTTGAATAAAGAATTCAAATAAGTTGATTCCAAAGAAATTATTCATGGGTAAAAACATCACAAAATTAATCATGACTAAAAAATAAATTGAGAGGAAGATTCATGGTAAATATTCATGGATAGTGATTGATTTCTTGAGCTGCAAAGTGAGATTATTTTTAAGTATGATTCTGAAACACACTGTTATGATACTGATACTGTTCTCTAATGTTATTAAACATATCAAACACACTAGTGCAGAAAAGGATTTTTAACATCATTTTTTAGTTTTTAACATCGGTTAATCATAAAAATTGTTAAAAGTGATATAATGAATAAATTTTCATGTCATTTTTTATAACCAAAATAAAAAATTATTTTCTACATTGATTATTCTCATAACCATCTTAAAAATTTCCCTAATTATCTAACTTTTCACATTAGTTATAAAAATAACCAATGCAAAAAAATAAATTTTTTAATTGTTTAAAAAAAATAAAAAATACTAACCTACATAAACCAAAACCATTAGTACCAAACAACAGAAATACCAGAAGAAAATAACAACAATGTAAAATTTTATAACAAATATTTTCATCACAAATTATTTCAGATTAAAAATAATTTACAATGGATGTTTAATATTTGAAAATATACATAAACAAAAACCTAATTAAACTTGAAAAATAATCTCACCATGTTACCTATAGATGATTAAACTCATTTTAATCATACGGGTGATGATCATAAAAAAGATATAAATTATAAAATAATGTATTAAACATTTATTTTCAATATAATTTATATATAAATAAAAGGAAATTTTATAATAAAATCTAACCTTATCAAAATTTATAACAGTTCCAATTGTTATTATTTCATACATAAATATTAAAATATAACATCCACATTTGATGAATCATTCTTATTGATGGAATTTATATTAAAAAAGAACTTATCAATTAGAAATAAAATTTTAATTATTTTCTAAATTTTAATAATTAAAATTGAATTCACCATTGTGCATATATATTTGAACTTTGTTTTCCTATTTCTTATTATTTTGTTATAGTAATACCATTCCTTGATTAAAAATGTTAATCATGTAATTAAATATAATGTTATTATAACATATAATTATTAAAATAATCAAAATTATGTCACTAATACTTCTTTAAATTTTTCCTGCACATCCCCATGTTTGGAGAATAACCAGTAAACTTCCATTTTACATTGAAAAAAAATACAAAACATACAATGGAAACTAATATAAAAAATATAATATATGTGGTATTTTAATAAATACAAATAAAACTTATGAAATATTTGTTTTATACCCTTTGATATAAGGAATCATCTGACACCAAATTGCATCATTCTGAAATCTTTCAGAAATAGAATATATTCTTTATTCATCCTTTATTATCCAGGTTAATGGAGAAATAAATTGTGTTTACATGATTCCATACACTGATGTCATTTCATACTGAAAACAAAATGTATAAAGATACCTAATAAAAAAACATAGGCATGAAGTTAAATCAAGTTTATATAATTTAAATAAATATAAAAAATGGATTACATGGGAAATATTTGCATCACTGTGAGACCCAACATATATATAGTATGAAGCTATGTGATATCTCTATTATAAATTATCACTATATAATCATTCCAAAAAATGTTAGTAGTCATTGGAAATTCCAAAATATCCCTAAAAATAAATGTATATGATGATAATATAGAAAGTTCATTAAAAATGGGATACAAAGTCGACAAGGCCTCAACTTGTTTTTTCTTTATACACAATATGTATTTACCTCTAATGTATTTATATAATATATATAAATAAATATTGATTTTTTAATACAAATATGAAATAAATGATATAATCTATGAATACCTCAGTGATAAGTTGTTGGAAAAGTCGAGATGGCCAAAGTAAAATTTTTTGGACATGTTGTCCAACTGTAGAACCTCATATATATGGAATGATACTATAGCTAAGGTATATCTAATATCTTATATAGTTACCCTAATCTAATTCATCTTTATATAATGATATTTTAGGGTATCCTTAATATAATATATTATCCCATATGTTATAATATGATATTGGTGAACCTAAACAAATAAATCATAGTAGATGGGATCTTATAGAGGATGAGGTGGAGAAGTAGGATATTTAGGTAGAGGTGGAGGAGCAAGATATTCAAGAAGAGGTGGAGGAGTGGGATATATAGGAGGAGGTGGAGGATATATATCTGAAAATTTTCTCTACATGTTTGTAAACATCAACTGTATAGATGATTTAATCCTATCCTCCATCATCTTGCTCATCTCTTTAACCTTAACTTCTAAAATGTCTATTTTTTCATTTATAAACACACTTGATCAAAGAATTTCAAGAATTATCAAACAATTTTATAATTGATACACACACCTATTATCCCCATAAATGACATAAGTGTTTGTGTTTCCTTAATACAACAATCAAAATATCATTCCTAAACTCAAGTATAAAATTCCCTTTTGTGAAGTGTTCTTTAAGGGAATCCTATATAGAATATTTAGAAAATTTATTCGTGAATTACAAAATAAAAAGAGTTAAAAAATAACTTAAGTAACTTCTTAAAATATTTTCAGTGACAACCTTTAAATCATCTGTAATATATATTACTTTTTTTTTCATCTGAGCCCTTTTCCATTTTTCATGTATAACTAGTGGGGAAGGAGGGGTAGTCACCATGGAGCATGATTACTCAACTCTCAATTTTTTAAAAATTTCATCCATTATTTTTTCTTCCAATAACATATACCCTATATGAGATAAAATATTAGGGTATACATTTTTTCATTGGATCTCCTGATGATATCTCCTCAATCCTTTTTAATCAAGGAAAAAATTCATTAATATGATCATTTTTAATGATTATATAAAGAAACACTTAAAAAAAGTTGACTTTTCAATTACTAAAAATGATTAATTTCATATACTTTTAATAAAACTTTTCCATGAATATTCATATAAAACACTATATATATTACATGAATTTTCATTTTTCCTCTCACCAAAAGTAAAATATAAAGTTAAATTTGATATAAAATCTCTCTACCTCTTAGAAGACAAAGATAAACATTTTCTATTTACTTATATAGATTCAAGTATGCCATATGTCATCATATAAGTAGGAAAAAATAACCTAAATTAGTAAAAAAATGTCATGATAAACAAATAATAACAAATTGGCTTATTAAAATGGTCTCCCATAGTTGAGATAGTGTCATACGATCAACACTTATAGAAAATAAAATCAAAATGGTGACATTTCTTTATGCTTTAATAGATATAAAATTTTTAAATTGTTTGGAATCTAAACCCATAGGATTATCGTTACTATCAAACTCAACATATATCCTCTGGTATTGGATATAAAAAAGTGATAATTTAGGTAAACATGTGCTAACATGTTTACCAAACTTGGAATATTTCTCTTTCCTTATAGAAGTAGATTGATCATGTGCTGAATAATAAGGAAGCTCCTTAGTAGAAGTATGTATAAGATACTCCCTAGAAGATCAAAGTGACTTGGATATTTGATTAGAAATTATCCTATAAATAAAACTAACAAAAAATTAGTAAAATATAATTAAATATATAAAATAAATATAAAATAAAACAAAAATGAAAAAAAATGATACAATGATAATGAAACTTAATGAAACACATTTTTATTCATATTAGTTGAATTAGTTAATGATAATACTAAAATAATATTGAAAACATTTATTTGAAATGTAATTATATAGATAGAATAAAACAAAAATTAACTACAAGAATTTACAAATCCAAATATTATATATAAAAATGATTAGAAATGCAGAAATGATTATAAAAAACAAAATAGAATTAGTAAAACCTATCAAATTAATTCTAAAATTCTAAAAAAAATACTGGAAATATTTTCTACATATGAAATGAAATTTAAAAAAGAAAAAAAGATTATATAAAATATTATACAAATCCAACAACTACACATAAAATTGAATAATTACAAAATTATATAAACAATAATAAAAAACAATATATCATATTTTTTAAAACATGTGGCCTAAATGACCAAAAAAATTACCAATATTGTATCTAATTTTTTACAAAAATGTAAACATAAAATAAATATATGGTACCTATAGTATTATGTATTACTAAAGGATTATTTTCCCATATTACTTATTCATGATCAATCCATATGGTAGAAACTATATCTATGACTTGGTTATCAATATCCTTTGATTATCTTTCCATGGAAATAGGGATCTCACATAATTCTCAATCAAGTTTTTCATCACCAACAAACATTTTTTCCTTAAAAAGTGATAAAATACTATAAATTTGATGGATCAAGGACATAAACTATTTATTTTTCCAATGTTTATATCATAAAAGTGTCCTGTTTATTCTAATATATTCAAATTTACTAGTTTCATATCAAAATAATCACATTTAAAACTATTTTTACTGAAAATCCATATATATTTGAACACATGAACTCAAAATTTAATGTAACCAATATCCTGTATTTCTTCAAAAACTCTATAATATGAAATTGATGTGGAGATTGGATTTTTTTCATTTGTACCTGAAAATTATATTTCTTTAATGAATACCAATAAACTAATATTCTAAATTGAATTTATGCTATCTCAATATTTAGTATAAGATATATATTCATTAATGTTTTACTCAGACCATGTTATTACATTTAAACTTGGGCCACCTATTAACCATTATAATATTTAAGACACATTTGATTTAACATGCATGATATATTTAAACCATTTCAAAAATGTTTTTTATGCTCTTTTAATATCAATATATCTTTCTTCTTTGAATACTATTGTTTTAAAACATTAATATTTGATGTTATATACATATTATTATCATATATGTTATTTATGATATATAAATATGCTTGATTCATTTTTTCGTATATAAATGACATTATTTTAGACCCATAGACACATTTTCTCCCAAAAATAACTCATTCATGGTAATATGTAGGAAAAATAATATTCTTTACTAAATATAGGTAGTCTATACAAAAATATTCCACCTCATCAGAAATATATTTCTCAATAATGAAGGCTTCTGGTTGATATGGATTCTTAACATATCCCTTCAATATATTCATATTCCTTTCAAGATTATATATCCAAAATAGATATATAAGACCACAAATCTTTATTTATCATACTAAATGAACCATTAAATATACCATGATAACAAAAAAAGATGATGGAAAGCATATTTCTAGTTAACAAAGTTTATAGACCACATCGTACTCCAAATTATTCAATGAATTCACATCAATAAATTTTTTAAAAAAGGAATTAAAAAAATAACACACCTTAATGATAATAATTCTAACATTGATGTTTAGTATTCCATTTAATTCAAGTAGTAGTGTATTTTTTATCATAACATTATAGTCATGTGATTTCATTAATATTAACTTCAAATATTTTAGTGAAAATAATTTTTTTACATTTAATGAATAACCCTAGGATAATTTCATACCATGGAGGCACTAAAAAATACTATTTTATCCATCTTAGATAATTTATGATAAGTCTTAGTAAAGTATATTATTTTTACTTTTGTAGGGGGACCTAACTCCAAATTTATTCTCATTGACAGTAAGTCCAATTTTTTATTTAACCAATCCTTAGTATTTCTTTTAATATCTAACAATGTTACAATAAAACTATCCTAGAAATACTTCTCCATATTAATCAAATAATTTTTTTTGAACTCATTATATATGAAATATAAAATTAATAAAAATAATTAGCATTTATTTTATATATTTCTAACAGTAGAATATTTTTATGTCTTTTTGAATACAACATCAATTTATTTCACCCATTAAAAATATTGATTGGTTGATAAAATATTTAGTGAAATATAAAATTACTACAAGATATTGAATTACATTTTTAATCTTTAATAACAATGATATATATAAAAAATATTTGATAACCCATGTATACTATTTTTCTTCCATGTTGTAATTGATAACAGGAAGTCCATTCTTCACAAATTAAACAAGATTTATGCCCCTTAACACTGTATTCAGATAAATTTTCATATGCTATGAAATCATTTATAGTGAATATAATAATTTCATGCAATTAAAAATATTCCATTTTATAATAATCATACACTTTAATACCTTCCTCCCATAAAAAATTCAAATCATCAATTAATAGCAATAAGAAAACATCAATAACATTTATAGGATATTTTGGTCTGGATTTCATTAAACTCAACCTGTTATATTTCTATTTCATAAAAAATTCATAAGATAAGTTGTGAATCACCAAAAAATAGTCCATGAACTATGTTTTCTACTAATATTCTGATATAGATTCATTCTATCAGTGTATAATCCAAGAATGTGATTTCTAACTTTATTTCTAAAGGTAGGAAACCATTGATAAATTTTCTTCCACTATGGGAAATCACCTGTATGATGTAATTTTACATTATTTATTCACTCATCTATATTCTATCTTAATATTTTTTTCATCATTTAATTTTTTAAATAAACTTTTTAAATGATAAATTATAAGAAGATACAAAATTTACTCAGTATGAGTCTTGATAATTGCTAAATCAACCCATAATGTTTCTTTCAACTTATACCATGATGTCCTATATTCAAGACACTCTGAAAAAATAGCCATATTCCTTCCTATATAGAAAAAATAAATTCAAATAGGTATGCATATTTTTATACCCCAAAAATAATTAGGCATAATATTTTCTTCACATTATAAAGTGAATATAGAAGATATTTTTCTTTAGTTTGAATTCATTTTAATAGTTGTAATGAATTTGTAAAAATATTTTCACTACATACGTTCCTTACCTTCAAGTTAATAAATTTTAACACCATTGATGAAAAAATAAATTTTATACAACCTAGATACAATGGTTTTTCAGTATCACTATATAGGTGCTCGATCATTTATGCTTTCTAAATTTCCTCTAATTCAATATCATGAATCATTTCTTTAATTTGATCAAAATATTCATCTTAAAAATATTTATCATCAATAGCTATTGAATTATAACCAATTTAACCATACCAAATCCAAGGACTATAACTTGGATTAAAACCATGAAAAATTAAATGATATTTTATTTATCTACTTTGTAAATATACCATATTTAAAAATTTAAATTATAAATAGAAAAAAAAGTTTTTGTTTGGAACATTGCATTTGAAAAATTCCAAAAAAGTGTCAACCACTTTCCCTATATTCCCAACTTTTTCACATTGAATTAATCCAACTAAAAATTGTTACCACCTATTAAAAATTTCCTGTATTGAATTTTATATATTTTATATTAAAATTAAATTTCAAATTTACTTTTATAAATAATAATACAAATAAATAAATGAAAAATATTTCACAACTAAAAGAAAGAAAAAAATTTTAAAATCAAAATTATCACTTTAGAATTATTTAATTATCATCCATTCAAAAAAAATTCAAAAAAAGAATGGTATATATGTAAAAACTATAACACTAATTTTAAAATGTTAACTACTAATAAAACACAATTATTCACTTTTTTATTATATAATTTGGTAATTATATATATATATTTATTTCATAATATATAGATAAATATCATAATATATATGAACCAATTAATTTTAAATGTATCAGAGTGTATTATTCTTAAGAGAATAAAGTGGGGATTATCCTCTGTCATGACCAATTTGGTTTGGTTTCATTTATTGTCAATATGTCAATATGTGTTTTAGGAGAATTTATTTGAGAAGTTAGAGAGATATGTTATTGATAAATTTAGAGAAACAATATTAAGTCAGATGATGTATTCTGATCCTTAAAGTACCAAACATGATTAATATTCTCATAATTTTAGTCGAGTTTGTGCAAAGGATATAGTTATACAAACATAAGTTTTTCAGACTGATGTTATTAGACAAACTGGGCTGATTTTATCAAATAGATCTCTATAAAGTTTGAGTTAAAAATTTTATGTTATGACCATATAAAGATTAATATATGAATTTAGCTTAATCAGATGTAGAATGATCAAATTAATTATAGATGTGTTGGACAAAGAAGTATGAAGTCTACATGATGAAGAGAGTTTACAATTTCCAAATGAAGTTCTATAAGACAACTCTTGAAAGATCCACCAGAAAGAGAAGTATGAATCTATGTCAGACTAATAGAATTATGATATCATTAAATGGAGAATTACAATGTCATCATATGAAGAAAATATTTGCGATTTCATTAAAAAAATGATATTATATAGAGTAGTTCTTACGAAGATCACCAAATAGTGAAAATTATAATCCATCAAATAGAGAAATCATGTGAATAACACTAGATAGAGAAAGCCTGAGTTTACTATATCGATCTGATCTGATAAATAGAATTATATTGAGAAGTTTTGTATATTTTTTTAATGGTGGAAAGATTTTCAATATTATTAAATGAAGAAACATGAGAGTTTTTACACCAAAATAACATTTAAGGAGATTTAAAAAATATTGTAAAGTCATTAATTGTGACGATGCTGAGTCATTATTTCAATGTTCATAAATCTAAATAATATTTGAGAAAGATTTAAAGGAGATAATTGATTATTATATTTGAGTAATTTATTATGGATAATTTTGAATATGATGTTTCAGAAGGTTTATAGTTTTCAAATGAGGTTTTATTTAAGTAGGAAGTTCAAATTTGGATCCCATGTTTCCCCCTAATTTTTGGAGGATAATAATCCTATTAAATGAGAAGAGCTCATTTAGAGCTGTTTCTACTGTCGTTTCTATAAAGAAAAAGTAATGAAGTTTTTTTGAGATCATAACATGAGTTTAAAACCATTATTATACTCGGTTAAATAAGAATAGAATAAAATAGTGGTGAATTTAACATAACACTCCATATAGAGAAGTAATGGACAAAATTAGTATTGGATGAAGAAGGAGTATCATAACAAGGTTCATTAGATGGAGGTACATCAGAAAAATCACAACAGATTAAGGAGTACTAGATAAATCACAGCTGAAAGAGTGTTAATAGATATAATTTTTAATGAGGAAGATATCTTTTAGAAGGTTAGAGATTTAGAATATCAAGTTATTTTAAAGATTATGAGGAATTTTTGAGACTAGAAAACTCTTCAAAGATCTATTAAAGATCTTAAAGAAGTTTTATATAGGAAAAAATGATCCAACTTGCTAATGGAGGAAGACCATATGAAAGAGGAATTTCTATGATGGATCAATAAAGAATAAGGAAGATCTTGTAGATAAGGGATATAACTAATTGTTGAATAGGATCTTGGATGGGGGTATAACAAGTGAAGAAGTAATATGAAAGAAAATAGACAATTGGGAGGTATAACCAAAATGTGGTATAAGATTTAGTTGCTGGGAGGTAGAATGAGAGTCAATTGGAGGAATAATTATTGGCGTGTATAACTAGTTGCTTCATATGCCTCTGTAATCCTGTTAAAGTTAGTAAAGAATCCATTTTTGGGGGAATAAATAACATGGAAATGATTTTCTCATTGTACAGAACTTAGTAAATATTGTGTGAGGATCTCTCTCTTTATATTTACTTCATATAGGGTAAAATTGAGAGATATATTTGAGTGGATCTAAACTCTAACAAGTTTTAGAGGATGGTTTTAGAGAAGAAATCATAAAATAAAGAGATTACTGATTCACACCCCCTCTTAATGATCTCACACTGATGTAGGAACTAAAATTGGTATTAAAGGAAAGGTTTCCTTAAAAATATCAAATTATCTACTAAGGATGGAGAATATATATTCATTTAAGAGTAAGAGTGTTCCTATATTTTATGGAAATAACTATCATAACTATAGGAATAATATGTTACCTTATATTATATCTCTTTTCCTAGAAGTTAGAGATATATATAAAGTAGGATTTCCTTCCATTAATGAGGTTGTTATGATAACTTTTTATAAGATAAATATGGAATTTGATAGAAAATATCACAATTCCATTCTGATGAATCTATTTGGGAAGATTTATACGAAAATTATAGGGTTTTCAATTATTAAATAAATATGAAATAAGTTGAGAAGTATCTATGAAGTATATTTCAAAGTCAAGATATATGATGATGAAAAAATTGACGATTACTTAAAAAGTTTAAAAAAAATGTTCATCGACATTAGAGGTTTTGGTGAGAATATGGAAGATTCTATTATTATTAAGAAACTGATGATAAAACTTCAAGATATGTTTGATTCCAAGGTCTCAGATCTAAAATATTTAGAGAATATATATCTATATGAAATATATAATATTCTCATAACATATGAAATGAGAAAAGAAACATTATTAAAGAAGAATTCAAAAGAAGTAATATATTTTAAAGCTATATTAAAAGGGAATTTCATAGATAAAGAAATAGAAGAACGATCAAGTGATTTAGATACTCAGGAGGATGGATGGGACTTCAAAAAAATAATTGCTCTAATTTCTAGGAGATACAACATGGGGAATTGGAAAAGAAAATGTAAAAAATCTATTAAGTGTTGGAATTATAATAACAATGGCCATTTTTAGGAATCTATCTTAAAAATAAGGTTTTTGATTCCATTTTTAAAGAAGAAGATAATAAGTCTCATAAATAGAAGTTGAAGATATATAAGAAAAGGTTATATAAAAATAAGAATAACATGTTTTGAAAAATAGATAAGTTTTATTCATCATACAATAATGAACCTGATATTGAATTCAACTTCTTATACCAATTTAACAAGGAAAGTACTTCATCAAGTGGTAATGATGATAGAGAAAATATAATATAATTGGAGTGTATTCTAAAATAAAATACGGATATATCTTTTGATAATATTTTATAGCTGAAGAAGGAGAAGGGAAATTTTTGGAAATAAACTAAGGAGATAACTTTTAAGAATTATGATAATATCAAAAAGGATATGAAAAATATCAATAAGATTAGTGCATATAAATTTAAATAGTTTGAGATAGAAAATAAGCTGAAAAATCATAAAGAAAAAATATATAGAAAATAAAATCTCAATAGGGAATAAATAACACTTGTTGAGGAAAACAAGAAGAAAAAATTTAATCTGTATGAATTTGAGAAGATGGTAAAATATATTGAGAAAATATTGAATGTGAAATATGAAGAGTTTTCATAAACACAATCAATTTTTACTATAACATAAAGTGAGTTAAATAATATTATATAAGACTTCACTAAAGCAGTTTAAGTTAAAGGTTAATCCTCTCATGTTTTTGAAAATAATGGTTCACTATGGTAGGTTGATTCTACCCTCAAACAATCTTGATATGAATCTGCCTTCACTAACAATAAAGGTTTAAAAGATAATATTGTATCAGCTAAGACTAATAATATTAGTGATAAACTATATTTTATAAAGAAATATTGGAATAATCCAATAAGTTTTCCCACTGAACAAAGATGCCCCCAATTTTTAAAGAGACACCAACAATAAACTTCAGATAAGAACTAATATTAGTATGAAAGATCAAGATTCATAGTTCACTACTAGTTTTGTGGAGTATTCCATCATAAATATAGCTCTTAAAGCTATAATATATATCTAAAATGAAATAAGTATGAATTAAAGAGGATTTATGAGAATAAGATAATAATTTTTTATAGAAATAAATAGAATTAAGAAAATAAATTTCAGATGGTTAAAACTAAAAAATTTACTAGTGAGGCATGTGAGAAGTTCATGAAAGTTGATAGAGGAAAGATATAGTGTTTAGTTATTTATCCAAACTAAATAGTCAAGGATAGAAAGATAAAGGAATAACAAAGGCCCCCTAAAGAAAAAGGGTAGATATGGGCTTCATAAGATGAGAACAAAGTTGATGAAGTTTTGACTAAAGATGGTGGTTTGAAGATTTAAAAGAAATGTAAAATATGTAAGAAATATGGGAATAATACCAAAGAATGCATGAATATCTTACCAGACTAAGAGTAAAACGACGTTTCATACTCAAGGGAATGAATATATTTTAAAAACTAAAGATAATATGACAATTTTCATATGAATAATCAATATTTGAGAACAAATCCATTACAAAATTATTGAAGGATGATCAAAAGGATGAAAGAATATCTAATTTTAATTCAAATAAGAATAATAAGAATTATATACTAAGAAGAGACTCTCAATATAAATGTTACTTCTAAGAAAAATTTAGGTTCCTTTTTATTTCTATTATTATTGTCTATTTGAACTAACCTATAGGGAATTGAAAGAGATCAAAGTAGAGGAGATGCTTGAGTGCTGTAGTTGTTTTATAGTAAGAAGAGATATCCACCATGGATCATTATTTCCACCATGATTAATGTTATTATTCCACCCTTTAGGGGGAGAAAATATAAAATTTAGGTATGAGTATCACACTTTCCTTGGTTGTATCTAAATAATTATTTATGTATGAGTAATTATTTTTGATAAATATGAGATATAAGGGGAGATGTGTTTTTTAAACTTTAATTGTTTTGATGTGTTTGTTGAGATGGGTGAAAGATTTATCTTAACAAACTTACACAGATTTACCTTGGAACAAAGTTTATGGAAATTTATTGAGGAAATTATTACATAAAATAATTTCTATGGAAAGAATTGATCACCTTAATGATAAAATATTATTTTATATATTGGGTTTTACCATGTAGACTTAGAGTTGTCTAATTAAAGGATATTTTTTATAGATTCATGTGATATTATTCTTCTTTCAAGGAAAATCCTTAGGATTTTGATAAGAAATAAGATAAGTTGAGATAACCCACTTTTCATTTTATTATTAATAATGGGGAAAAATAAAATGCACATACATATTGGGGAGAAATAATTGATCACATATATTGACTTCTAAGATGAGTAAGAATATTGATAATAAAAACAAAGGGGGTGATTATTGTGACTAAGTTAAGTTGGTTGCATTTGTTTTCAACATGTCAATATGTTTCTGTAGAAGAAGTTCTTTGTGAAGTTATATGGATGTGTTGTTTCTATGTTTAAAGAAACATTATTAATTCATAAAATTCTTTTTTGATACTAAAATACCCAAAAATCATGAAGATACTCATGATTTTAGCTAAGTTTGTGAAAAGGATATAGTTGTACACACATGGGTTTTATACAATGATATTATTTTATGAACCATAATAATTTTATCAGATAAGGATATACTAATTTTGATTTAAAAATTTGGTGTTACTACCATACAAAGTATGATATTTGAAGTTAGCATAATTAGACAAAGAATTATCAGATGAATGAAATATGTTTAAGATAGAGAAGTATGAATTATACTAGATTTATATTGATGATGATAAAAAAATGAAGTTCCATCAAACAATCTATTTAAAGATCTACCAGATAGAGAAGTATGAATTCGTACCAGATAGAGAGAATTGTGATGTCATCTGATGAAGAATTATGATGTCATCAGATAAAGAATAGATTTGTGAGTTTATCAGATAGATTCCATTATATGAATTAGTTATTATAAAGATCAATAGAAAATGAAAATTGTAGTACATCATATGGAGAAAACATGTGAAGAGAACCAGATGGAGAAAATATGATTTTACTAGACCGAGCAGATTAGATGAAAATAATAAGATAGAGAAGTGTTATAGATGTTTTTGATGGAGGATATATTTTCAGTATTAATAAATGGAGAAACATGAGAGTTTTTACATCCTATAGATATTTGAGGAGATCTAAAAACATTTTCAAGTCATTAGTTTTGAAAATGATGAGCTGTTATTTCAAAGCTCATAAATCTAGTTGATATTTGAAGAAGATTTGAAGGAGATCACTAATAATAAGATTTGAGAAAGTTGTTATATATAATGTTGGATCCAAATTTTTAAAAGGTTTTAATGTGGAAAAAATAGATTTGAGTTAAGAAGGAATTTCAAATTTGGAGCCCATGTTTTTTCCTTACATTTTAGAGGATGTTGAACATATAAAAGGAGGAGAGCTTATTCAGAGCCATGACTATTGCTGGTACTATATAGAAAAAGTTCTCAAGTTTATGTTAGAGTACAATGTGAGTTTTTGAACAAGATTATACTCAGTAAAATAAGAGGAGAATCATATAGAGGTTCATCGAATAGATAACTCAAGATAGAAATGTATTGGATAAATAAATTACTAGATGAATAGAAGAATTAGACCAAGGTCTATCAAACCAAGGTTCATCATCTAGTGGTACATCTGGAAAAGTACACCAAACCTAGGAGTAATAAGAAAATAATATCAAATGTAGTGTTACTAAATAGATTTCCTATTGAGGAATATTTCTCGAAAAATTTATGGAGGGTTTAGGATTGAGCATATCTAGGTATTTTAAATATCAATAGGAAGTTTTGAGACTAGAAAACTCTTTAGAGAGCTATTGAAGATCTTGAATAAGTTATATATAATAAAAGTTGATCCAACTTTCTTATAGTGTATGACCATTTAAATAAGGAGTAATTTCTATAGTGGATCAATAAATAAGAAATAAGATCTTTTAGCTGAGGGGTATAACTAGTTTCCAAAAAGGCTCATGGCTAGGGGGTATAACTAGTAGAGAAGGAGGAGGAAATAAGAAGGAAATTTCTGGGGTATAACCAACTATGACAAAAGTGTTGCTTGCGGTAGGGTATAACCAAATTCAACTAGAGGAACAATCACTAGGGTATAGAACTTATTTCTTCCTATTCCTTTTTAATCCTATTAAAGTTAGTAAAGAATCCATGTTTAGGGTAATAAACAACATGTCAAGGAGTAGGTTTTTGTACTAAAACTTATGAATATAATGTGATGATATATCTATTTATAATTTCTATATACAAGGTGAGGTTAAGAGATATATTTGAGTGTATTGAAACTCTAAAAAGTTTTATAGGTTGTGTCTAGATAATATTTCATAAAAGAAATATATAAATGATTCACAACTTTATCACCCAGTGATCACACACTAATCTAATAACTATAATTGGTATCAAAGGGAAGGTTTCCTTTGAAATATCCAACCATTTATTGATTATGGACAATATAAATTTAGTTAAAAATATGGGTGTTATTATATTCAATGATATTAACTATCATAGTTAGAGGAATAAAATGTTACCCTATATTTTATATATTAACATTGAAGTTAGAGATATGACTATAGTGGTATTTCCTCCCATTAATGAGGTTTATATGACAACTACCAATAAGAGAAATATGGAATTTTATTGCAAATCTCAAATTTTCATTTTTATGGATGTCTCTGAGAAGGTTTATATAAAAAATATGGGGTTTCCAATTGCTAAATAAATGTGGGATAACATGAGAAATATTCATGAATGAAATTTCAAAGTCAAGTTGGATAAGTTAAAAATCTAGAGGAACAAATTTGAGGATATCAAGATAGATGATGATGAAAACATTGATGATTAATTCATAGGGTTCAATGAAATTTTTAGAAACATTAGAGGTTTTGGTGAGAATATATAAGATCATAATATTATTAAGAAACTGACAAGAAACATTCCAGATAGGTTTTCTACCAAGGCATCAGTTCTTCAAGATCAAGAGGATCAATCTCTAAATGAACTTATGAATATTATTATAGAATATGAAATGAAAAATAACATCAATATTTAAGAATATGAAAAAAATATATTTTGTAGCTATATTAAAATCTAAGTTCAAAGATAAATAAATAGAGGGAAAATCAAGTGATTTAGATATTGAAGAGGATAAAGAGGCCTCTAAAAAACCCTTTCTCTTATTTTGAGGTGATAAAAAAAGGAGAATTGGAAAACAAAAGGTAAAAAATATCCCAAGTGATAAAATTTTAATAAAATGGTCAGTTTTTAGGAATCATTAATAAGAATAAGATTAATGATTCTGATTTGGAAGAAGAAGATAAGAAGTATTGTAAACAGAAGTTGAATAATCCTAAGGAAATATTCTCCAGTAAGAAGTGGAACTTTTTGAGAAGAAAAGATAAGTATTATTAATTATCCAGTAATGAATTTGATGGTGAATTAAAATTCTTATCTCATGTTAAAAAATAAATTGCTTCATCAAGTAGTTATGGTAATTGAGAAAAGAAAATATAAATGTAGTTGATTCTAAAAGAAAATTTGGAATAATCTCTTGAGAAAATTACATATCTCAAGAAGGAGAAGAGAAAGTTGAATAAATAAACAACCGAGATAAGTTATAATAATGAAGAGATTATCAAAAACAATATGAAACATCTCAATTAGATTAGGGAATATAAATTAAAAGTGGTTGATCTAGAAAAGTAAGTTGAAAATCATAATGAAAACTAGATATACAAGAGGAGATCAATATGGAATAAATAACACTTGTTGAGGAAAGAAATAAGAACATATTAAAGTTGGATTAATTTTAGAAGATGGTAAAATATTTTGAGAAAAAATTCGATGGGAAAGAATAATAGTTTTCAGAAACACAATCCATATTTCTTACAAAAATGTGAGATAAATAAGATTATAGAAGACTACCCTAAATAATTTTAATTTAAAGGTAAATCCTATCAAACTGGTGAATAACAGGGTCTATAGATGAAAGTTGATTCTAACCCCAAACAATCTTGATATACATCTTTCTTTACTAATAATTTAGTTTAAAAATATAATATTTAATCAGGTATAACTAAGATGATTAGTGAAAAACCATCTTCTAAAAAGAAAGGGTGGAATAATCTATAAAGTTTACCCCCCAAAAAAATATGGCCACAATTTATAAAGATACCAATTTTTTTTGAACAGAACTACTATTAGTCTAAAATATCATGATTAAAAGGTCACTGTTGGTGTTATAGAGTATTTAGGCATAAATACTGCTCTTGTTGGAACAATATGTTTCTACTACGAAAGAGGTTTGAATTAAGGGGGATATATGAGAATCAAACAAGATTATAATTTTATATAAATAATTATGAGGAAGAAAAAAAGTTCAAAATTTAAAAAATGTAAAATTTACTTGTGAGGAATATGAGAATCTTAAGAAATTTGAGCAAAGAAATAAATAGTGCATCATTATTTGGATATAACAAATAAACAAATCTAGAAAGATGGAGGAAACACAGAGCCCTCCTAAAGTAAAATAGAAGATACAAGCTTCAAAATATGAGAAAAAATTTGACAAAAATCTATCTATAGATGGTAGTTTAAGGATCCAGAAGAAATGTGAAAGGTGTGAGCTAGAGGGTCATGATGCCAAAAATTTCATGACTATCTTATCATCCCAATAGGAAAACATGAAATTTATATTACAAACTCAAGTGAATGAATATTTTTAAAAAACTTAAGTAAATATTATAGATTTATATAATGACTCAATATATGAGAATAAATCCATTAAAAAATCTACAAAAGATGACGAAAAGGAAGAAATCACATCCAAAGACAATTCAAAGAATAAGAAGAAAGATTCTAGACTAAGAGGATACTCTCATTTTGATTGTTACTTCTATGGTACATTAAGGTTCTTCCTTATTCACATTATTATTGTTTATTTTAACTAACTTATAGGTAATTTAAAGAGATGAAGTAGAGGATATTACTAAGCGATATAGTGGTTTTATAGTAAGAAGAGATATCCATCATGTAATATTATGATCACCATGATAAAGGTTATTGTACTACCCTTTAGGGAGAGAAAATCTAAAGTTTAGGTATGAGTACCACACATTCCTTGGTTGTATCCAAATCAATCTTCAAGGAGGAGTGATGATTATTGAGAAATATGAGATATAAGGGGGAGTTTTGTTTATACACTTGAATTGTTTTAATGTGTATGTTGAGATGGGTGCAGAATTTATCCCAACAAACTTACTTTGATATAACTTGTATAAAGATGATGAAAAAATCTTAAGAAAATTATTACATAGAAGAATTGGTTTTAAAAGCATTTATTAACTTAATTATAAATTTTTTATACATCAAGTTTTACCATATTAACTTATAATTTTCTAATTAATGGCTATTTGTTTAGAGATTCATTTTATACCATTCCACTTTAAAGGAAAATCCTTTGGATTTTAATAATAAATAAGATAAGTTGATATGGACCCCTTTGAATTTGATTGTTAATAAGGGGGAGAAATAAAATTCACACACATATGAGGGGAGAAATAATTGAGAACACATATTGGCTTCTAATATGTGTGGGGATATTAATAACATACACAAAGTGGGAGATTATTATTCCAAAGTTGGTTTGGTTGCATTTTTTATCAATATTTCAATATGTTTTTTATAGAATAAGTTATTTGATAAGTTAGAGGTATGTTTTTTTTTCTGAGTTTAGTGAAACATTATTAAGTTAGATGATGCCTTGCTGATCCTCAAAGTACCAAATATCATAATGATACTCATGATTCTTGTTGAGTTTTTGAAAATGATTTAGTTATACAAAAATAAGTTTTCTAGAATGTTGTAATCAAATGAACCAGAATGATTTTATCAGATGGAGCTATATAAAGTTTTAGTTACAAATTTTTTGTTGCTACCATAAAAAGTTTGATCTTTGAAGTTAGATTGATTAGATGTAGAATTATTGGGTGAAGGAAAGATAATTCAGATAGAACAGTATAAAGTGTACCAGATGAAGAGAGATTATGATCACTAAAAAAAGTTCTATTATAAAAACTATTGAAATATCCACCAGACATAGAAGTATGAAGCTATACTAGACAGAAAAAATTGTGATGTCATCAGATGAAGAATTATGATTTCATCATATGTATAAAATATTTGGGAGTTTATCAGAAAAAGGATATATGAAAAATGAGTTCTTATAAAGATCATAAAATAATTAAAGTTAGATTCTATCACATAGAGAAAGTATTTGAAGATAACCTGATAGAGAAAGATTGAGTTTACCAGACTAATCCTATCAGATGAAGAGACTTAGATATAGAAGTGTTGTATAATTTTAGGATGGTGGAAATCATTTCAATATTACTGGACAGATAAAGATGAGAGTTTTTATACCTTACAAAGATTTTATAAGATTTAAAAAACATTATAAATCCATTAATTATGGTGATACTGAGCCATTCTTTCAACATTCATAAATTTGGTAGATATTTAAGGTATATTTGAAGGAGACCATTATAAATTCATTACATTGAATATTTTTTTCACCAGTGACACTCAAGGTGCATGAGATTTAATTTGATGATCAAAGAAGTTAATTATGGATGAGAAAAAAGATTTTCATAGATTTTTAAGAATAACTCAAGTTTAAATGAGTCAAATATTGAGTTTTTATTCAAAACTTAAACATCAAAAAATAATTTTTGATTCATTATGAGTTTTGGAAGAATGATTTTTGAGTTGAAGAATATTAGTTTATTCAAAGGTTTAATTTGAGGATAAAATAATCATACAAAGACTATGCATTTATTGGGAAGATATAAACACAAGAATAAATATTATTTTTATTATTGAATTGCAAAGAATATAAAAAGAGTTTTATTTTTGATGAGATTGTTGCTGTAGGATCAAAGCTGCTAATTAGGGATGAAATTCAGCCATGTAAAATTTGGTAACTTAACATGGAGATCTGGTTCATGATTCAATAATCCTTGAGAGACACACTAAAAGATCATATAGAACCAAAATTATTTATTCTATGATACTTATTTTTACTGGATACAAAAAAGTCTTCATGGTATCCCATTTATAAATACTGATGTTGATGAGAGAATTTTGATTCTCTTAGATGAAGCGACCACCTTTTAGGTTATTTATAATGTTGAAAGTTAATGATCAAAAATAAGAAAACAAATATTGGGTGATATACATACAACCTTAATTTGAGATATTTTTTGTGGTGTGAAGAACTATGAGAATACCTGAGTGAAAATTAAGAGAAGTGGGATATCTCAAAAAGAAAAAAGAGTAGAATAAAGTTAGGAGATAATTAGAATGAGAATAAGACCTTAAAAACTAAGTATTCATTATAGTTTGAAATATCTATAAAAATGATTATCTAGAGAGGGTTTTGATACGAGAAAAACGGATCAATAGAACTGGTTTTTGAAGTTCTTGAAGAGGGATACTTGAGCAGATTAGTGGTCCAGTTTTTTTCATGGAGGAAGATAATTTTTAGTAAATGAATAAGAAACCAGGAGTTGAAATAAATATTTCTTATTTTTGATACAAAATTTAGTTGCGTATAGTGTGAAACTATTTTATCCAATGTTACCTTGGATATGGGAATTTTTTTGACTCAGTGTTGGTGTGTCAAATGCCTTGTGGGAAAGGGAAACAACTACATGCACACACACTGTAAATAGATAATAATATTTATCATGGATAAACCATGGGCTGTGGTGGGGGGGGGGGGTGGGGGGCAGGGGATAAGAAACCATGTAAAGGATAATGAAACACCCTGATACTTTATGATATATTTCTATTTAAATAAATTTTATTTATTTGATAACTTTCGTTACACGTTACACCGAGTTTAAAGAAACCACAGTATAATATTAAATATTATTATTATTTAAAAGGATAATTATCACAAATATATTGTATTTATAGGAACTAATATGATTAAATGCATTATGAAATATATTTATAATTGTTTATGATGATAAAAAATATATTGGTAATCACTCAATTTTAATAAAATCATTTAATGATTAAAAGACCCATTTTCTGAAGAAATAAATTTTTCTACATGTTATGTATTTTTATCAAAACAAAGTATATTTATCACTATTGAAAAATGATTTCAATTAAATATATTGATAATTTATATTAATAAATGAATAATTATCCATACATTAGTTATTTAAAGGTTCGGAATGAATATAAAATCATTTAAGGGTAAAAAGAGTTATTTTTCATAAAACTATTTTTATGTGTGAAATGTGTTTTTTATCATGATAAATTAATTAAATAATTATTTATTAATAGTTTAAATTAAATTTATATATTATAAATTCAATAAAATATTTTAACATTCATCTAATATTTTTTATTTATTAAGGAATGAAGGTACACTCAATTTTATTCTTAAAAATTCATTTTTTCTAAAAATGGTTTTGTTGCGTTTTGTGCACTTATTTTGAAATAAATTTATTACACTTATAGAAATTGAATATTTTAAAATAGATTCCATATTTTAAATCATAATAATTAATATTCTGTAATATTTTAAACTTAATTTTTGGTCTTAATTAATAGTAAAAATAGTAAAACTTTGTTACTGCGATTAAGGTTAAAACAAGTTGTCTGGGGGGGGGGGTAACCTAAGTTTTAAGGTTTAAAATATCTGTAAAAACTTGATTTAATTTTATTATTTGAATTTTTTTGAACATATAATTCTTATATTTTATGATTTTTTATTTTGGAGCCACTTTACTTGAGTAATAAATTAATATATTTTAATCTTTTGAAAAATTCTAAGTGTGTTGTCTCCCTCCATTATAAAAGGAAAATACCTATCCTATCTTCCTTACACTTTATAAGCCTTATATATCATCCAATACCTAAAAAAATACTTTCCTAAAATCTCTCCCCACTTCTTATAAGTACTTTTTTAATTATAATACCATTTTTTCAAGGCTTAAGGTGTAAGCCAAAGGAGGTTTCTCAATGAAGAGGTATAAATCTTAACCGAATACTTTCAATTTTATTTATTCTTAAATATTATCTAAAAATATTGTATTTTTCATAACATTATGTATAAAATATTATAAATATAATCATATTTTATTATTATGATGTCACCACCATTTTCTTCTTCCTTTCCATTAAATGGGAAATAAAAATATCACTCATGTGTACGTGTGGATTACAGCCACTATATAGGGATATGATTCATTTTCCATAACGATATTTCATGGTTGGTTATTTTGATGGTTTTAATATTTATATATGATATTTATGAAATAATTATAATTTTTTAATTATAATTTATTCTCTATATTCTTCTCTTTATATCTATTATAAAATGATAACGTCACGCGTGCGTACGTATGGACTACCACCTCCGTAAAACGATGTGATTTTTTTTTTTTCTGATTTACATGGATGATAATAATGATATATTTAATGAATATATATGATATTTATGATATAATAATTATTATTTAAATTTGAATTATTATTTAAATTTCTTTCTTTTCATTCATAAAAAATAGGAAACATCATATGTGCGTATGTATGGATTATCGTCTCCGTAAAGTGATGTAATTCATTTTTTCATCATCAATTTATATAAATGATTACAAAAGTGTATATGATGAATAAATTTGATACTTATATCATGATTAATATTATATATATGATTAAACTATGACCAAGGTGTAAGTACCAGAACCATCGAACCAAAACATATATGGAAAAACAAACCAGTTTTCACCTAAATGTTCATTTCAATAAAAACAATTGTTAATACAAGGATAATTGAAAATTATAAAGGAATGATAGATAGTAAGTTATATAAGAATATAGTTCTATAATATATATATATATATATATATAAATAAAATGAATCTATTTTTATTATATAGTATATTTGAATGTCTATGAATCAAGAAATGAATTGAGGTAAGATTTTATGTTACAATCTCATTTATTTTTGAGATTGTTTATACTAAATTTCCATTGAGGGAAATTTTATGGATATTATCCTTTAAACCACATATATTTTATTCTACTATATTTATTATTGTAATTTTCAAGTAATAATACCATTTTTATTTCTTTTTTACTTAAAATGATCAAGAAAATGTTTTAAAAGAAAATCAGACCTTATTTCCTCTTTAGCTGATGGATTTTTTTCTTCCACATCCACACTCATTAGATTAATTTTATGAAATTTCTTACCTAAAATTGATTTTTTTAAATTTCATTTTAAATACCTTTTAATTTATTTAAAAGGTTTTAAAAATGAATCTTTTCTAATGGTTTTTGAAAAAAAAATCATTTTTGAATTTTTACAAAAGTGAAAAGAATGTTTTATTTTAACATATATGACATGAATATATTTTTCTACCACTATGATCATTATTTTATTTAAATATTTCTTTACAATTTTACATGTTTATTTTCAAATAAAATATTTTTCTTAATATTCTAGGAATTTTTAGTTAGAATGTTATCCAAATAAAATGATATTTTTATCATGTTTTCAAAGGAAGGTTCGAATGTTCATTTATAGGTATTTTTCATCTATATCAACATTCTTCAGTATTTTTATGATTAATTGAGGATATGATCTTATTACACCATCCAATTTCTTTTTACATATGACTTATTATTCTAATTATTTAATTATTATTGTATGAAATCTGTTTATTTCCTACAGGTTAATTAAGTTATGAAAAAACCATTATGAAAATTGTTTATTTTCCATGGGTTATGATACGATGATATGATAAATTTTTTATGATATTTTGGAATAAATATACATGGTATTAATTATGTAATGGGTGATAAAATAATTATACATCTCTCCAATGCATTGGGTAAAGTATTCTATATCATGAGATAATTATGAGAAATGAGTTGATGTGTTTGATCAACTATAGGAAACATATAGGGAAGCCTGATCCACTATGATATGGGAAAAAAGTGGCGACACCTAATCCACTATGATATGATGGTATTAGTATTTAAAATATACATATAATATGGTTTATATGACTATGATGGTTCAACACTCTTATGAAATGTTGATATGCTTATGATTTTGACTCACGGATCATGATTATTTTTTTGACGATTACCTGATCTTATGTCATGTTAAAGTTTTATTCCATGAATCATGATTATGATATATTAATTATTAGGAATGATTTTAAATTTATAATCACATATTATAATACCCTTATGATCATGATATAATTACATATTATCATTGATTAATATCTCCCATTTTTAACTTTATTGAGAATATAAGATTACCATTTCTTTTGTGTTAATTTCCCCAGGTTATGAAGAAAGGTACTAAGAATGATGAGTCTAGAAGGGATAAATAGGTAAATAAATATTTTTGAGATAATGAATATTGTACTTAAATAATATTTTTATGTATCTAGTATCTATGTAAATCAACCTTTACGGTTCTCAGGCATGTTTATTTGGGAGATGTATTAAATATTCATCTAAAAGATGTGTTTTCTATGTATGTTAAGATTGAGTCACTTCAGTTGGTGTTAGAGAAGGGTTTAATTATTTTTAGATGTTATATTATGAGGAATATGGTTATAGAACATAAAACAACATATATTTCACTTAAAGTGATATAGGAAAACCTTGTGTCATAGGTTGATAAGAATGTGTCATTATTCAGGACTTATTAGGAATGATTTTCACAATTATATTATTTCTCACTATTATTATTGTAACTTGATTCTTACACTATGATTTTTGATTTTATGAAATGGATAGAACCAGAAGGAATCATTATAACAAAGAATGTGATGGAAAATTTAACAATTTTCCTTTAGAGAAACCAAATTCTATAGAAGATTGAATGAAAAATATTGTTTCTATTCTCACAAATCTTTCTTAGGCCATGAGTCATGATTAGATTCCAAACGATAAAAGGATGGAACAAAATAATATAGATTATTTCATAAGTCAACATCAACCTTATTTTAGTGGGTCTTATGATCCAATAATGGATGAACAATGGATCAATACCATAGAGAAAATATTTTTTGTTCTCCAGTGCTTAGATCATAAAAAAGTTTTCATAACAATATATCTTCTGGAAAGTAAAGAAGACTAATGGTGTAATATTATTATGAATATGAGGAAAGAGGAATAAATTGAATCCATAAAATGGGATGATATTAAGAGGATATTTTTTAGTAACTAATTTTATTATATTCTATATAAAAAAATGGAGAAGGAATTTCTTAAGCTTAAATATAAAGGATGATTAAACCATTGGTATCTATGAGGAAAATTTTAAAGAACTTTAAAGGTATGATTTTAGTTTAATATTTATACCTAAAAGAAAAATTGATCAATTATTTGGTTTCGTAAAACAAAATCTCCAAATGGAATTAACTGTAAGATCTTCCAGTAGTTACGAAGAAAGTGTTCTATGTGATCTTAATTTTGAAATGGAAATTGTATATTACCATCATTCCCATGTTTTTGATAATAAAATAAAGATGTATTATCATGAAAATTTGAATAAATCACATGGAGGAACAAAATTACAATTACTTTCATTCTAGAAATGTGGGAAGAAACACCAAGGAAATTGCTTGAATAGAATCGAGAGGTGATTTAAATGTGTAAGGGATGGTTATAAATCCTATGAATGTTTAACGGTAATAAAAGACTAATTTATAAAATAGAGGAATGTAACATGTTAACTAATGCACCAACCACACTCCAATGCTTTAAATGTAAGTATTTTAGGCATTATAATAACCTATACATGAATCCAAAGGTTAATGGTGATGATTGGTGTCAATAATCTCTTAATACCAAATAAAAGGGGAAATATCATGACATCATGATTGCTGAAGTGTGTTATGAGAATTATGTGGTGAAAGGTACAATTATTATCCACTCTAAAATAGATAATGTATTATTTGATAATATCTCTAGCTACTATTTTTTATCTGAAGAATTTTATATGGGTATCATTCTATCACCTCAATGATTAAATATTGAATTATCAATAAAAACTCTTAATGGTATGATGATCTCATATCAAGTCTATAACTCTTCTCCAATAGAAGTGTGTGGGAATGTGTTTTCTACAAATCTTGCGATTCTCCCTCAAGTTGAATTTGATATGGTTTTGGGTATGTGTAAACTCTACTATATAGATCACATATCAACTAATGGGGAATGGAAATCATGTTTTGTATTTCAAATCAACCTATGATCTTATTTTTGTGTGAGGATAAATATGAACTTCAAATGTAAATTTCTTCTATTATATGGGTCTTACTTCCTATTCGTGAGGTATATTTATCTCAAATGGTTGGGTAGAAACTCAACATAGTAGATATACCTATTGTTTGATATTATGATAATGTATTTACTAAATAAATTACTTATATTTCCCCAAATCATGAATTTTTACCTTTAATAGAACTCATACATAGTGCTATACCTATTAAAAATACTCCATATAGAATGAACCTGATTGAGTTACAAGAATTAAAGAAGAATCTCTAGGAGAATCTTGATAATGGATTCATATTCCCTAGTGTATCACCATGGGGTGAAACTATTCTTTTTTGTCAAGAATAAAAATATGTCAATGTGTATTTACATTTATTATCAAGAACTTAACAAGATCACTATTAGTAAAAATTATCCTTTACCCCATATTGATGACTCGTTTGATTAACTATGAAAAACTCAATACATTTCTAAGATTTACCTTCATTATGGATATCATCAATTGAGGGTCAAGAAGGAGGATATACTCAAGAAAACCTTACATAATATTTATGGTCATTATGAATTTTTAGTAATGCAATTTAGAATTATCAATGATCCCACCATCTTTATGGATTTAATGAATAAAATCTTTAGAGATTACATTGATCAGTTTATGGTAGAATTTATAGATGATATTTGATACATGTATTTCATGCATATATTTTAGGGTGTTTTAATGCACCAATTTATGTAATATAAATGATATTATTTCCAATATTTGGATTATTTAACTTATTTTCTGATTTGTGGAAGGATATAAGTAATATTGGGGAAAGGAATAAAAAAGGCAAATATGAGGAGAAAAATAAATGTCACACTACGACATGAAGTACCAAGGAATGATACTAGAAAATAATAAGGATTACCATGATGAAGGATTCCTATAAAACACTATTAGAGGTTAAAAGTAAAGAAATGAAACAAAATAGATCTCATGGAATTGGAATATGGAGATTCACATCATATAAACATTACACGATGTGAAAATATTACACAATGTGAAATGATTAAACAATTTAAAGATAATAAATGATGCGAAACTCCTCAATATTTATAGGATGTGACATAAAGATGTGAATATTTCAAGGATCAAACATTACATGTCATGAATCACTTACACTATGTGTAAATGTTGAGATGACCCAAAAATAGCATGGTTTCAACACAACGGGTGGGAGAGACCGACTTTATGACTTGGGATCATCCAATATCACTTTTTTAACCATTATGATTCCATTAAATGATGGATGATACCATCAGGAGTCTATAAATAGAGATTTGAGTTTCTACTGTTGGGAGAATCCCTAGATCAAATCTTGGAGTGAGAAGCTACACTATTTTGGGTCCTTACTAGTTTAATCTCTATCTTTTATTTATGTTTTTGTTTTCTTTCTTCCTTCCCCATTACTCACTAATTATTAGGATGAAGGGATAAAACACACATTTTTCTAGGGTTATGTAGCTAAAGGGGGAAGGAACCATTAGATTTATTTAATTTTATTTACTCATGTATTTTGTTTTCCACAATTCATTAATAAAATTTTAATCACTTTATTCTTCTTTTCGTGAACATTTAATTGAACCTGAAAGGAAAATTTTTAATTGTGCAACTGGTTACCCTAAATTAGGCATGACCATTTTCTCATTTAGGGTACCCAGGTTTAAAAATATTATCGAGACAAAATCGATTAGGGGAAACCCTTAATTACCCGACCAAGCGAAATAGAGGATTTCTACATTAAGGAGAGGATACCTTGATCATTGGATCCAACTCATCTCTAATCCAATGATACATATGGATTAATAAAATTATTTTATAAAATAAAATTTTACATAAAATCTAAAACTAAAAACCCCCAACAAATTTTTAAATTTTATTTATATACCCCAAACTTTTTTGCTTAGTTCTTTCTTTATTTCTTAAAAAGAAATTCAAAACCAACATCTGTTCATCACACTATTTATCAAATACAAAAATTTTCATTAAAAACATAATTACACTAATTTCACCATCTATATGGGTTTGATATTGATCTTTCTACTATATTCAATTTAATTAATTAATTATCATTTATCTATGTTTCATATATTTTTATCTTGATTAGACCTGAGGTAAGTAATGATACCCTTTGAGCCTGTTAATATTATTATATATTCAAAGAGAAAGGAAGAGAATGAAGAAAATTTTAGGATTGTGATAAATACCTCAAGGAAGGAGAAGATATATGATAAATTTACCAAATTTGAATTTTAACTATATAAAGTTTCATTATTGGGTCATATAATCTCAAGTAAGGTTATATTAGTGGATCCTTCAAAGACATAAGTTATTGAATAATGGCCCAGACTAACCATGGAAACTATGATCCATAGTTTTATTGTTTTGTTAGGATACCACTAATTATTTATGAGACATTTCTCATAGATATATAATCCAATAACCAAATTTAATTGGAAGGGAGAAAAGTTCCTTTGAATAGATGAACCTAAGGAAAATTTCAAGGAGATAAAAATAAGGCTGGTCATCTCAACTGTGCTTATACTAACCTATAGTATAGAAGGGTTTGTGATATTTAGAGATTCAAAAAATAATGTATTGAGATGTTTTATTATGAAAAATTATATAGTGACAACTTATACCTCTCTCAAATTGAAAATACATGAGAAAATTTAACCAAATAATGATTTAGAGATGGAAGTATCAATTTTTTTTATTGAAGATACAAATGAATTATATTTATGGTTAAAGGTGTGACATATATTTAGATCATAAAATATCAAAGTAAATATTCACAAAAAAAGAGTTTAATATACACTAAAGGATATGGTTAGAATTGATCAATGATTATGACTGTTTAATAAACTACCAACATTGGAAGGTGAACAAGGTGGATGGTGCTCTAAGTTAGAAATACCATATAAGTTTGTCCATGATGAGGGCTGAAATAGATCCAATATACATGATTTATATAATATGGGTCTTGAAATCATGATAAAAGGGGATAGATCATATCTTTATCAGATAAATGTTCAACCATCCATCCATGTGAGGATTGGAGAGGCATAAAAGGAAGATATTGAACTATATAATAAAGTGATAAATATTATTGAGTTAAACCATGATTGTGATTTAATGATAAGGTTTATTAACTGAATATGTATCCCATAAATACCAAACTTGAAGTAGATACTATTGGATGAAGCTCATTGTTTATAATTATCTATTTATCCTATAAGTACGAAGATGTATAAATATCTAAAAGAATATTTTTGGTGGGATAACATGAAAATTTATTTTATAGTGTATGTATCTAGGTTCTTATTATGTCCGAAAGTTAAGGATGAGAGGCATAATTCTAATGGGATATTACAACCATCACCAATACTATAATAGAAATGGAAAAACATCACCATGGATTTCATTATCAGACTCCATAAAATATATAAAGGGCATAATGATATTTGGGTTGTAGAAATCCAAATTATGAAATCAAAACATTTTATTACCATTAGATAAGATTTATCTCTTGATCATATTTTCATGATATATATTAATGAAGTGTTAATATTTCATGCAGTACCACATTATATTATATCTAATTAGGAACTGAGTTTTACCATGAAGTTCTGGAGAAGTCTCCAATAATATTTGGATACATAGTTGAGTTTTAATACTATATATCATCCTTAGATAGATGGTTAGTTTTATAGGACCATTAAAACTATATAATACATTTTGATAGATTTTCTATGGATTTTAATGGTGGTTGGTATCAATAACTTCCTTTGGTGGAGTTTTCTTATAATAATAACTATTAGCCAAGAATTAAGTTGGATCCTTATGAATCCCTTTATACAGCAAGAATATAACTCCAACATATTGTGATGAAGTTGTAGAAATAAATATATTAGGATCTGAGATATATGATAAAATTATAGATAATTTTAGAGATATTCAAAACCACATCAGGGCAGCTTAGAGTCAATAGAAAAATTATGATTATAGTCATTAGTGAGATCTAAAGTTTGATGTTTGTGAAATGGTATTCCTATGAATATTTACTTGGAAGAAGGTTATGATATTTAAAATAAAGGAAATATTATCCCTATATATATTAGTCCATTTAAAATTATTTATGATATCAGGATAGTTTCTTATCACTTGACACTCCCACCAAACCTCTCTCAAGTTTTTATGCGTTCTATGTATCTCTCCTGAGGAAGTACATACATGATTATTCACATATAATAAAGTCAAAGGTCATACCAATGAATCATGATATCTCTTATAAGGAAAAACCATTAGAGATTATGGATCAAAGAGAGAAAGTATTATGAAAAAGATCACTCACTAGGTCAAAGTTTTGTGGAGAAACCATAAATTTGAGGAAGCTAAATGGGAACCCGAAGATGTGATGGGACAAAAGTATCCTTAGTTGTTTCTATTAAAGTGATAGAATTTATAGGGTAAAATTATTATAAGGTGTTATACTGTAAATACCATATAATTTATGATATATTTCTATTTAAATAAATTTGATTTTTTTGATAGCTTTCTTTACACGCAACACCTAGTTTAAACGAAGCTTGATATACCATTATATATTATTATTTAATGCGATAATTATTGCCTAGCCATTGTATTTCTGAGTATTAATATTATTAAAAACATTAATATATATATATATATATATATATATAATTTTTTATTATAATAAACAATTTATTTTTAAGAACTAATTTTTAATAAAATCATTTAATGATTAAAATACATATTTTTTTGAAGAAATATATTTTTCTACATGTTATTTATTATTATCTAAAAGAATTATATTGATAAAAGTTTAAAAATGAATTCAATTAAATATATTTATAATTTTTATTAATAAATCAATAATAATCTATAAATTAGTTATCTAAGGGTTAGGAATGAAGTTAAAATCATTTAATGGTAAAAGAGTTCTTTTTCATAAAATTATTCTTATGTGTGTAATGTGTTTTTATCATGATAAATTAAATAAATATTTATTTATTAAATTTTTTTAATGAAACTTATATATTATACATTAAATCCAATATTTTAACATTCATCTAATAGTTTTAACATGTCAATGAATGAATGTAAACTCAATTTTATGCTTAAAAATACATTTTTTCTAAAAATGGTTTTATTACGTTTTGCATACTTCTTTTAAAATGAATTTATGAAACTTATATAAATTTAATCTTATAAAATTTATTCCACATTTGGAATAATAATAATTAATATTATGAAATATGGTTGACTTAATTTTTGTTCTTAATGAATAGTAAAAATAGTAAAAATTTGTTACCATGATTAAGGTTAAAATGAGTTTACCAAGGGGTTAACCTAAGAGATAAAATTTAAAATATCAGAGAAAACTTTTTTTGTTTTGATTTTTTGATGTTATTTTGAGAATATAATTATTATATTTTATTATTTTTCATTTTAAGATACTTTAATTGATTAATACATTAATATATTTTAATTTTTTGAAAAATTTCCATTGTCTCATCTCACTCCTTTATAAAAGGATACCACTATCCTTTATTAACCACACTTAATAATCCTTATATCTTAGGAAATAAATACCCAATTACTTTCCTAACATCTCTATATATTTCTTATAGGTCAAATTTTTTAATTATAATACCATCTTTTCAAGGCTTATAGTGTAATCCAAAGGAGGTTTCTCAACGAAGAGGTATAACTCTTAATCAAGTAATTTCAATTTTATTTCTTCTTAAACATTATATATAACTATTTTATACATAAAAATATGATTAATAAATTATATTAAATATAATGATATTTTTTTATGATTATTTCATAACCATTTTCCACCTCTTTTCCATCAAATGGAAATGAAAATATCGCTCATATGTATGTGTGGACTACCACCTCTATATAGTGATATGATTAATTTTTCATCACCATATTTAATGGTTTTTTATTATGATATATGTAATGTTTATATATAATATTTATGAAATTATTATAATCCTATAATTATAATATATTTTCTACCTTCTTACCTTTCCATCCTTTGGAAAATGATCATGTCGCTCGTGCATACGTGTTGTCTACCAAATCCACTAAGAGATGCGATTATTTTTTCATTTCCTCTTTACATAGATGGTAATAAGGATATATTTAATGAATATATATTATATATATTATATATTAATTATTTTTAAATGTGAATTATTGTTATTACTTTCCTTTTTTATATCCATTGAAATGAGGAAACATCACTTGTACGTACGTACATATTACCATCTCTACGAAGTGATGTAATTTATTTTTCATCACCATTTTATATGAACGATTATAAAAGTGTATATGATGAATAAATATTATACTTATTTAATGATTAATATTTTGGATATTATGAAACCATGACCAATGTAAAATTCCTAAACAATTGAACTGAAACATGCATGGAAAACAAACTAGTTTTCACCCGAATGTTCATTTTAATAAAGAAGCTTTTAATAAAATGATAATAAAAAATT
This sequence comes from Viscum album, assembly GCA_963277665.1. Lineage (NCBI taxonomy): Eukaryota > Viridiplantae > Streptophyta > Magnoliopsida > Santalales > Viscaceae > Viscum > Viscum album. Next base: position 1,043,028,525 of record OY728165.1, read on the forward strand.
ATAAATGAATGATAAATAGTAAGTTATGTGTGAATATGGTTCAAGAATATATGTATAATAAATATTTATTTAATATATATTATATTTTAATGTGTATAAGGAAAAATAAGACTTTCAGAAAGGGTTTATGTTGCAATCTCATTTCTTTTCAAGACTATCTATACTAAATTTACATTGAAGGAAATTTTATAGATATTATACTTTAAATACAATCTATTTTATTAAAATCTAGTTATTCCTAGATTTTTCAAGTATTAGTACCATTTTCTATCTTTAGTACTTAAAATTATTGAGAATATGTTTTTAAAGAAAAGTCGACCTTATTTCCTCTTTGGTCGATGAAAATTTTATTTTATATACATAATATTGAAAATAATTTTACAAAAGTTCTTACATATAATTTAAATGTTTTAAAAAGTTAATTTTCACTAACTTTGAATTTATTTACAAAAAATTAATCTTTACTAAAGTTTTTTCAAACAAGTCATTTTTGACTTTTTACAAAAGTGAAAAGTATATTTTATTTTAATGTATATAGGATGAATAAATTTTCCCACCATCATGATCATTATTTTATTTGAATATTAATTTAAAATTTTCATGTTTATTTTCAAAGAAAATAATTTTATTAATATTATAGTAATTTTTATTTAAAATTTTATAAAAAAAGATATTTTTCTTATGTTTTCAAAGAAAAGTTTGAATATTCTTTTAAAGGTTTTTTTCATCTATGTAAATATATTTTAAGGATATTTAAGCTTCATAGTGGATATGATATTATGATATAATCTAATTTATTTATCTATATATCTTATGATGATGATTATTTATGAATGATTCTATGAAACCTATTTCTTTCCCATGGGTTAATTAATTTATGATGAAACCTTTTTGAAACCCATTTCATTTCCATGAGTTATGATATGATGATATAATGAATTTTTATGACCTTGTGGAAAAAATATATATGTTTTTTATTATGTGATGAGTGGGACTAGAATTATACATCCCTCCAATGCATTAGGTAAAGTATTATATCTCACATGATAATTATGGGAAATTAGTTGACGTGATTGATCTACTATGGGAAACTGGTATAGATTCCTAATCCACTATGATATGAGAAACAAGCTATGATTCCTGATTTTCTATAATATGATGGTATAAATAGTTAAACTTTATATATTATATGGTTTCTATACCTATGATTGTTCCACACGATTATAAAATGGTGATATTATAATGATTTGGAATCATGGATCATGATTTTTTAATAATTTCCTAATCTTGTGATATATTAATTTTTTTCACGATTCATGATCATGATCTATGAATTATTGGATATAGTTTTTATTGATAATAACGTGATCTCATACACTTATTCTCATGATATAAATACATTTTATCATTGATTTATATCTCCCATATTTTTTATTACTGAGAATTTGAGCTCTCCCTTTCTTATGTTTTAATTTTTCCCCAAGTTGTGAAGAAGGGTACAAAGTATGATGAGTACTTAAGGGTAAATTATATAAATAAATATGCATTAGATGATGAATATTTTAATTTAATTAGTTTTTTATGTATCTAGTCTCCAAGTATACTAAACCTTTATGGTTCTCAGGCATGTTTATTTGTGATATATAATGAATATTCTTCGAAAAGATGCGGCATCTATATATGTTATGCTTGGGTCACTTCAGAGTAGAATTTTACAACCAAAACTTGTAATTAATTTTTTGATTTTATTATTTCATATATTTTTTCATATGTGGTTAGGGTTAGTAATCATTGTTTGAGTGGATAAAGGAACTAACCAAACACAATGTTTGAGTTTGATGGGAGAACTTGAAAAAAGAAAAAGGGATCACCGATTCACCCCCTCCCCTCTCAGTGATCTCAATAATCCAAGATAACATAAATTTCATCATCTATAGAATTGAAATTAAAATAAAACAATTATTTTATAATTATTTATAAAGTTAATTTTTCATTTAACGTGAGTTACAGGAATGATTCACAAGGAAGAAATCAACAACTTAGTCATTTTGGGTAACTTTACGAATAATAAATACTTAATTTATAATAAAAATTAATTTGGATGTTAAAATTATAAAAATACAATAATAAATTAAATTCAAATTATATATCTTAAATATTAATTATTCATGTTTTGTTAATCCTTCATAATTATAGTTAAGAAAATAGAGTAGCATCGTTCATCTAGGTGACTGAATTGACCCAAACACAAAAATTATATAAATAATGAATAATTAAAAACCCATAAATATTTTTTTCATTATAATCTTATAAAAAATTATATTATTATAATTCACATTTTATTAAAGTTTTAAATTGAATTCAAGAAGAGTTAGAGGAAGAAGATAAAGGAAATAAATAAAGAAGAATATGATACTTATGTCAAAGAGTTAAATATTCCCTTAAGGTAATTATTCATAATTAAGGATTTTGGACTTCTTATTATGACCATAGGATCAAAAATATGAGAAATTAATTTGAGATAGATAATTTGAGAAAATTGTGAAGAGAAAACCAAAATTTAGGTGAGTTTTGGAATGGGTTGAGGGAGACCCCTTTTATAGATAATATATGGTGTCATTTTTACAAATACTAATTCATTAATGGTTAAAGAATGTAACTTTGAGTGTAAAGTGACTTATAAATGGATTATATAACATTTTTTCATACATACATCATCCAAATATGTCACAAGATAAGGTTTATTATTTTTTATTATTTATAAATCATTTTTATCATAAAATTCAATTTATATAGATTTATAGAATTCATCTTGTAATTTGATTTTAAAAATATTTGTATAATTTTTTAATCCATGTTTAATATTTAAAAAATTTATTAAATATTATAATTATTATTTAAAATCATGAAAAACCTAATTCATCAAAATCTTATCACTTTATATATTCTAACCCTCTATTTTAGAATTTTCTCATGTTGCAAAAGCACTGAGTCAACATTTCATAAGAATTTTTAATAATTATCCTATTATTTAATTTTAAAATTCAAGTATTAAAATACAAATAATTTATTATTTATCATTATTATACTCTAAAAACGTTCAAAACATTATTTATTCTCATTATTATCCAGATACCTTTCAAAGCCATTTTTTACTTCATAAGCATTGGGTAAGAATTTGGATAATCATCATGTTATATAATTTTAAAATTAAATAATTTACATTAAATTAATTTATTAATCATAATATTTATCTATTTAATTCATTTATATACTTAAAAATTCTCAATATTATCACTAAATGTCTACTTTTTTACATTTCCTATGTCGTGAAGGCATTATGTCAGTATTACATAACCTAAATAATTATCTTGAAATATTATTTAATTTATATCAATTAGATACTATTTTACGAAATTTTAAGTATTTAATATTATATTACATGTTTCATATTCTTTTAAAATGTTCTATAAAATCATAGATATAATTTTAACAATATGTAGTCAAATTCTATTTGAACTCAAACACTTATTTTAAAAAGGAGTTGAAATGTGTTACTAAACTGGTAACGAAATTAATTTTTACTATTTAATTAAAAACTATATATTTTATGTAGATTAAGTATTATAACTTGTTATATACACTTATCAAAATAACTATAACTTTCTAAACATATTTAATAATTGGTTTTAAAGTTCATTTTGAACTTGAACTCTTACTTTTAAAAGGAATTCAACTATATTAATCAATCTCTAATCAAATGGAATTTTGATATTAAAATTTTAAATAATAATTTTATATATATAAACTATTCTTATATATTCCATATATTTCTCAATTATTCTAAAAAATTCTAGATACTTATAAAATAATAATTAATAAAATTCAATTTAAAATAAAACTCTTATTTTTACATGAAATTTGAATTTAAATATATCACTCAACTTATAACCAAATTAAATTAAAATATTAACTTTAAAAATAAATTATTTAAAATTTTAAAAAGATAAATTAAAATAAAAACACCATTTATAATATTTTACGTTGATTTTTTTTATCAAAAACCATGATTATACATCACATTTATTGTTTATTATCATACATTATATTTTTTATAAATTTTCAACAAATTAAATTCCATAAAATTTTTCATTATAAATAAAAATATGAAATAATTTTTATTAAAATAAATATAAATTTTTTAAATGATAAAAATTTAAATAAAAAACTCAAAATATATTTAAAATATATATTTTTAGAACAACAACTATTTCATTTTAAATAAAAAAACACATTCTTATTTCATAACATGCCGTAATTATTTATAATATTATCATAATTATAAATGTTAAAATAATCTATAGAATTAATATAAATCTATATTTATAAAATATATAGTAATTAAGTAATTATTTAAATAAATAAAAATGAGAAATCATGGTAAGAAAATATATTTAACTTTTAAATAAAAAATCTTTTATGTCACGAATTAAACATAAAATTTTTAAATTTATAAATATTATCTAATTTATCATATAAGAACTATTATGAAATGAAATAAATAGTAGATAAATTTTTAAATTAAATATTTCTTGAATAACTATAAATACATAACATGGATATTAATAAATCATAAAACTAATATATTATAAAGAAAAACAGGTTGTTGTAGTATGGATATTCAAATTTTTACTAAGTTGTAATGCCAAATAGTGAATTCAAAGGTTGAAAACACATTATATCACCATATGTGATGATTTAGAAAAATGATTCTTAAAAATATTATTTTTTAAAAAATAATAAATCTATGTTTATATATTTTTAATTTTAGACAATTAGAATTGGATTCACTTTATGGACCATGGGATAGGTTTAAGGAATTATTAATAAAGTATCCCCATCATGGAATTGAGATGTAGTTAATTATTTAAACATTATATAATTGTTTTTTTAAACGTAAAAAGTCAATCATTGACATTTTTGCTAAAAGATATTTGATGAAAAATTTATTAGGAGAATCATATGAATTGTTAGATGACATTTATATAAAAAATTTTCAATTACATATAAGGGATGTATAACATAAGAAAAATGATCACATAGTGGATTCAAAGGGATCAAAAAATGAACTCTCAATAATTATTTCTATGATCATCTCGAACATGAATAAATTATAAAGTATTCTTATTAAAATATTAGAATATATTGATTTTACTTTTAAAAACATTTTTTAGGGATGAAGAAGACAACCCATTCAAGGATTTAAAAAACAATATAATTCCCCTAGTTTCCATAACAATAAGGTCCAATAATTCAGTATAAAATAAGTTTATTATGGGAATCCATGGGGAAGTTCTTGACAAATACTAGGGATTACATTAAGGAAATACATATTGATTCTGATAATTAGAGAATTAGTTGATGAATTTAGAAAGTTTGATTGGAAAAATTAGAAAATTAGTTTAAGGAGAGTCCAAAATGTGTGTTATTGAGTGATAAATGGATCAATAAAAATGGATAGGTGAAATTAATAAAATTAATATGTTGAAGACTCTATAGAAAGTATGATATGATAGTTAAGAGATGGACTCAAAAATATTCCATCGGATGAGCCCGAATCTAGCTGGAAGTGTCCCATTTTTAACAAAACTTGCTTTTATAAGCATTTCATTATTTGACATTTGTTTGCTGAAATATACAGTGAAATGAATAATGAAGTTAAAATGAAATGTTTTTTATATGGATTGTTTATATGTGGGAAATTTATTTTTATTTTATTTTTTGAAATACACTTGAAAATATATCTTGTATGTTGATAGAAACACAATTTCATGAAATCTTTAAATTTTAAAAACATTTTTAACAGCTTAAAAATGTATTATTTTTTAAATTATAATTAACTACCCCCACATGTGACATTATACCATCAGACAGGTTGATGATAAATTAAAAAAAATATTTTTTGTATTTTTAAATAGAAAATATTATCTCACAAGAAACACCATGTGGTTGCTAAAACCAATAGTTAGTGGACATGATGAGAAATTCATAAACAATTGGAATGTAGTTTGTTTCTGATTTTTCCTATGCTCTATACTTATTATTAATCAATATTATTCTTTATACTTGGGTTTACATAGAAAAAAATAAATTAATATCTAAAATTGAAAAAATATGTAAAGTGATTATACAAAATTATTATTATTTAAATATTGATATTGATTATACATTAAATTAATACTCTCATATGAAATTAAAAATAAGGAAGTGAAATTATTAGGTGAGATAGTGAGGGGAAGTTACTACTTCCTATTTCAGTAATGCATATGATACCTGTGATATTTCACCTTTATGTTAATACAGAAGACAACTTTTTTAAAAAAATATATAGAAATAAAATATATATATATACACACCTTTAAATTTGAAAATTTAATCTCCCAAACCCAGTTTATAATATATAACTCCACTCCAATGGCACAAATACCTTAATTTTTTTATTTATTTTTGATAATACACCCTTCAAGGGGTGAGGTGGAACCCTTACAAGGCCCATAGGTATAAGTATTAAATGGACCGTAGGCCTTAGAGGAATTCATTGCCCATAGGCTTCAAACATCACATGAAACCCAGACTCACTACTTGGAACTTCTCCTCCCCAGCATCTTCATTGTGAAATCAACTCTCCAACTTCGCATGGCTGTTCAACTAGGCTTTCCCATGCATGCACAGGCTTGTCCTGATGGCAGGTTCCATACCCTATCATTATTGCAATTCATTTTAGCTTTAGCTATGGTGAAATCTCCTTGCTCCTCATCCTTCTAAAGCTTGTTCATTGTAGGTTTCCTGGTTTTCATCTGCACTTAAGGTGGCCTAAAGGCCTTATGGTGGCCAAAAGGCCTTATGGTGGCCTGAATAATTTTTAAAATTAGTTTTTGAAACATACCACCCCTCCCAATTGGCTTGGGAAGAGGTAGAGGTGATACTAGCTATTAGGTGACATATACAAGGCTCCAAAGGCTGTAAATAAATTCCACATGATTTAAAAAAATAAGGTGATGATTTTACCTTTGAGAATAAAATAGAAAAACCAATTTAACTATAACAAAAAAAACCACTATACGATGCATGATTAATAAGTACAACTAAAAAAGTAACCAAACCAATATAAAATATAAGAGTAAAAAGTGGAAACCAAACCAACAAATATCAAAGACTCTAAATACATCAAGAAACTAACTCCCAACCTACTCCAAGCTCCAAAACCACATTCCCAACCCAAGGTATCAAGAAGAATCACTAAAAAACAGGGATACCTTGAATTTACCTATGTATTAATATTTCACATCTGAAAACACACCAAAGTTCCCAAGTGGGGGTGAGTATAAAACTTAATAGGTTTTCTATAATGGCTTCCCAACTCATGACACTAGGATAGAACATATTAACACATTTATATAAAATAGTTTAAAACAATTTAAAATATTTCATATCAAAGCATAAAATAGTTTTCCAAACCAAATAGGTTTCATGGAACCAACCAAAAAAGTATTTAAAAAATTTTAAATTTCCATTTGACATACCCATTCCATTCCACACATGCACACATCTACACATGTATGTCTAGGTGACAGTTCCATACTCATGAGCAGTCTCTCATCAATCTACCAAGTCATTACAAGGTAACCAATACCAAATTTCCCAATGAAACACGACCCTTCCATAGGTTTACAAAAATGAAAATAAACACACTCCAACTAATTAATCAAAATTCTATACCAAGACAAACATGCCATGAAATTTCAATAAAAAATTTCTTTTATTGAACAAATTTCTAAAAAACAATCTCATGAATAAAAAACAAAGGCAATAATTTAAAATCAACATCACAAGGTTTTTAAAAAACCAACCAATTTCCACTATTTCAAAAAACCATCACTGAAGAGGTTTTCCATCAATAATCACACATAAATTTCATAATCAATTAAAAAAATTAAATCAATTTGAAATAAATCCTTTTAGTTCTAATTCAAAGGAGTTGTGAGTGAATCCAACTACCTCTCAAACTTAGAAAAAAATGAAGAATGAAACAAAACCTCAAAAAATTTTCTCAAATCTTTCAAAACCCACCTCAAATCTTGTCCACTTCAATAAAAACAACTATATATCATCATGATTGATATAAGACAACACAAATTTATCCCCATAAGACTAAATCCATGATTCCAAGAGAGGGAAGAAAAAGAAAAGTAAGTAAAATAATGATGAATGATTAATTACTAACAAATAAAATCTCTAACACACTTATATATCCCTAGAAATCACTTTTAGATTGAAAGGAATGATATCTACAACCTTGGGAGGGAGAGGAATTCATGAAATCACTTGTTTAGGAAAAAATGAGTGGCTTATGGTGTAAATAGTTAAATACATAAATTTGGAATATAATTTTTAATGGTTCATGGTTAGGGCACATGACTTTAAAAACTATATGCTAACAATGCGCTAGCCAATACCTCCAAACACACCTCACATGGTTGGATCAAATAGTAAAACAAAATGTGTGCCAACTATGCCATTCTCCCTTATCAAGCCTTATAATGTTTCTCTTTGGTATCCATATAGTTTTTACAAACAATGCACCTAATATTTCAACTACCTAGTGTCCACTATTTTAGTTACACTATTTATTGGGAGGTGTTTCACTATTTATACTAACCATGCTTAAACTGTACACCTCTAGAAAATCCCCAAAACATTGCAAAACTGATCCAAACCTCCCAAAACTTAACCCAATCACTTTATATACTTAAAATAAATAAATAAAATGGAAATTTCCTAAAACCAAGGGGGCTACATTATCTCCATCATTGTTCTATCTATCTATGGAAAGTATAAAACCACCATTGGCCTGAAAGTGTTCCAGCCATTTCTCGACCATTTCCTTCTCATTCTCCTATGTTTCTTCCTATATCTGACCATGTTTCCATAAAACATGAACTATATTGATTCTTTTTCTATATAATATTTTCTATTTACTATACACAATACATACTGATACATGAACCAGCATAGAATCTGGCTCTAGGTCAACAAGATCACATCAAATCACACGGTCAAATCAGGCTGATACCTCTTTAATTGAGACACATGAAACACATTATGAAATGAATTGAACCTTGGTGTCAAAGAAAACTGATATGACACCTCAATAACTTATTTAATTATTCCAAAATTGTCTACTTATCAAGGATATTACTTTCCATTCTTACCAAAATGATGATTCCCAAGCCTTGGTGAGATTATCAAGAAGACACAATCACTCACCTCGAATGACAATGAATGTCTACGATGATCCACATATGATTTATGATGAATCTGAGCCATCACCATTCTCTTCCTGATCAAATGAATATTCTCTACTGTCTCTTACAAAAGTCTTGGTCCAACCAGTGAAGTCTCTCATATTTCCACACAAAAAAGTTGAGAATGATAAGGATGCCCATATAATGCTTCAAAAATAGCCATATGTATTGAGTCTTGATAACTATTATAATATGAGAACTCTACTAATAGTATTTAATCCTCCCACGAGCCACCAAAATCTATTACACAAGCCCTAATCATGTCTTCTAACATTTTCATCATCTGTTCGAATTGTACATCCTCCTAAAGATGATACACCATACTCATACACTATAGGAAAATATCCCTATACCCATAGTTTTGGAAAATTGTGGGTATAGGTATACTATATGGACATATACCCATGATTTATAAAAACCACGGATATAGGTCATCTATACCCACAGTTTGGGGAGAAACTGTGAGTATAGATTTTTTTGATGACCTATACCCATAGTTTTCCAAAAATGTGGGTATAAGTGTTTCTTTCAAGGCCTATACCCATGGTTTTATAAAAACCATATGAATAGGGTTTTTTCGAAGAACTATACCCATGGTTTTGTAAAACCATGGGTATAACTTTGGCGGGGGAAAAAAAATTCTGCGGGAAACAAAAAATATTTGGAAAGAAAACATATACCCATAGTTTTCCCTCCTATAACCACGATTTGAATTAATATATTTACATAGATAAAAATATATAGATAATTAAATTCCTAGAATGGTTAGTGAGTCACTCTATCTTACTTCAGGTTGTGCCGGGTTTGAATCACATGGGATTCTTTTTTTCTGATACAGTGAACTATAATAATATATTAGATTAAATGTGAATTTATTAAACAGCAAGATTCTTAGACTGTTTGGTTCGCCGCTGTAGACAACGAGAGAAGGACCGTGGATTGAAAACCACTACCAAATTTTTATCTAATATTGATATAGATTAAAATATTTAGAAAAATATTGATATATATAAATAATTGATGTATCATAGTGGTGAAATGCTTCTTCTGAAAAGTGATTTTCTTAGAGGTCATGGGTTCAACACTTTTAGTTTCCATTTTTTGTAAAATTAATACCCATAGTTCTAAAATCGTGGGTAAAATCCATTGACTGTGTGGACAAGGGTGCATGAAGATTTAACAGCGTGGAAGAAAAAGATATAACCATGGTTTATCAAACCGTGGGTATAGGCTAAGGAACTATTCCGATGCATCAGTTTCCCACGGTTCCCAAAACCATGGGTATAGGCTATACCCATAGTTTTGGGGGCTATACCCACGGTTTAAAACCATGGGTATAAATGTTTTTTCCAGTAGTGATAGTCAACCAAGTCCTAAGGGTTTGGTATAAGTGTAACGACCCAAAGTTTTTCATTGGAAATTCCCTTCTTATATTTATGTCATAAAATAACATGAAATCACAAAATAATGAACTACTAAGTGATAAATGACCTTTAAACATAAGTTTGTTACTTCTGTTCTTGGAATTTTGAAAATATGACATACACGGTTGTGTTCAAGATGTTTTTTAGAGTCTAATGATACAAAAATAATTTTTGGTGAATAGTGACCTACCCTTATGAATAGTAATATGACCCTTATGAATAGTAAATCATCCAACATAAGAGTAACCTTACCCATGAATAATTAAATAAAATTTAGACATCTTAGAAAGTGACAATTTGACCGTAGTAAATGTTTTGGTATTTTGTAAGTCATAAATAAATAATTAATTAATTTAAAAGAAAATTTTTCCCTAAAATTTATTCATAAATTATTGAATCAATGTCTTATAGTTTTTAAAAAATTTTATAATACCGTACGTAATTTTTGAAAGCACTATAAAATCAGTTTTAATCTTAAAAACTATTTTTTTAAGTAAATTATGATTTTAATTAAATATTAAATTAATAATATTTAGAATTTTTTTTGAAAAATGGAATTCATTTTTGGATTCTACACGTCGAAAAATTGTTGGGGTAAAATTTTGGGATTTTTCTGAAATACTTGAATTTTTGGTGAATAGTAAAATACATTAATTTACCGTATAAATACATTATAATTAAAACCCACTATTCCTGACATCACAAGTGATGTAATCACCCAAATCTCCAACTCACATGCCTTATTTACTATTCTTGGTCATGGATGACTCACTATTCCTTATATTAGCGGAAATTAATAAACTAATTAATTTTATATTAAGAAAACCCCTCTCCTCTCCACAATAAATACCACCCTTCACACCCTCATTTACTCACACCTCTCAATCTCCAATCCTTCTCTAAACTCTTCCCAAACATGTAAAGACCTTTAAATTTCAAGGAAAGTTTTTTCTTAAATTCTTTTGGATTTTACAAGAACGTAGCTTCTGACGGAAACTGATTCCGAGGCTCGGTGTGCCCGGAATCACTTTCCGAAGTTTAGCTCGGGTACATTCAGTGAACGAACGAGCGAGTTTTTCTATATTTTTAACCGGTGCTCGGAATTGAAATCCGAGGGTACCGATGAACTCGCAACATCGGTATTTGCTTAAGATGACTTTTACTGTTGATGCGTTTGCTTGGGAGAAGAATTTTAATTTTGGGGTTTAAGTGAGAAGTAAATAAAATTGTGTACAATTTTATTTTATTATCCTTGGAAGTTAAACTCTATCATGGGAAGTTGTTGGTGGGACCCACAACCACCCAACTTCCCAGGTGTGGTTATGAGGGAGGTGGGGCCCACACTAACCCTCATCTTTTTACATTCCATAACCCTTAACCCCTTTGAAATCCCATGATAAATACATGGAAACTCCCCATTAATTTTTTTGGTATCCTTTAATTATGTGACTTCTCCTCTCCCCACATTAAATCATGCCAATACACTTAATCAATTAAGAGAGTTCTATATTTGAATTTTAAAATTTAAATGCATGGTATGAATTAATAAAATAAGATGAGACTTATTTTATTTGGGGTGAGTCTTGTTGTGTTGAGAGAAAAGGGGAGAGAGCTCTTGTGACTTGAAGAACTTCATCTCCTTCGTTGAAGAATGCCAAGACTCCGACGAAGAACATCGACTCGGAGACCCCGGTTTTTTTCTTCCTTTTCCTCCTCCGGGGAAAGGAAGGAAACAACGATGTAGGAATTCTCCAATGACGTCATGCTTCGTTCTCACCGTGATAAAAGAGGAGACGCCGCTTCCTTCTTGGACGCTCTTTGTCGATGTCTATAAAACCTCACCACGTGACGCCGTTAACCGCAACACCGACGTTCTTCATCGTTTGTTGAGGTAGGGGTGTGTTTTTATTGAGCAATGTTGGTTTACCTTCCATGCTATTGTTTCTCATAAAACTACCTGATATCAGACTAATGCGGAAGGAACTGGACCAAACTAACATGGTCCGATTCCTCTGCCATTCTTGCTGTTGTATGGTGTTCTCCTACCATTCTTGAGTGGTGAATCAAGTTATGTTTTCGAAGCTGATCACAGGCCCAAAAATATCTTAAATGGCCTCAGAGTGTCGGGGCGACCTAGAAGCGGAAGTTTCGTAGAAATCGGATCATCGGAACAAAGAACGGACTCCCCGGGAGGCCTGTTGTCCAGATGCATCGTTTCTGTAAAATTCCAGAATACACGGCGTGTACACCAGAAGCACACGCTATGTAGTAAAAGCGTACTATGGCTTCTGTTTCGAACGTTATAAAAGTAACACACGACATGTGACTCTATACACACGACATGTACTTTCCACACTGTTTGTCAGAGGAGGCTTTGATGGACATGGCGTGTATTCAGGGAAAATACAGGGACACAGACAGCAATACACGGCCAAGTAACACAGCGTGTATTTACTTCATAGAAAGGCAGAAGCAGATTTGTGATGACTCGGCGTGTAATCTGGGAGATACACAGACACGGGCAGAACCACACGACCAAAAGGCACGACATGTACTACCTTCACCATGGCAGAAGTGGCTTCGTGATGGCTGAACATGTAATATGGGGGATACACAGACACGGGTAGAACCACACGGCCAAGAGGCACGACGTGTACTACCTTCACCATGGAAGAAGCGTCTTCATGATGACTCGGCGTGTATTCTGGAAATACACGGACACGAGGTTGATTACACGAGCATGTACTCCACCACATGGCCAGGCACGACCAGCGCACATGGAACCGACCCTAGAGGTTTGGACACGGCGTGTAACCATAATACACACCATGTAATTACTTATCTACATGAACATCCCTACGACATGGGCTGTATCACACGGGCAGTACCTGGTGTCTGATGACACGACATGTATCGCTTACCTACACACTGTGTACTTTAGGGAAATGGCTTGGTTGTCTTGTTCTCTGTGACTTGGGAACGTTTTTCTTGGTTTTTCCCCTATGAAGTGGGACGAAACTATGGGATACATCAACTCTGGTCTTCATGACAGTTGATGCATCGACCCTCTTGGCTCGTGGAGCGGACCCTCCCAGAGTCGAGCATGATGTGTGCGGGAACCCTAGAGCTGGCTGCGACTATGACGACGATGACGAATGTACTTGTATCCTACGTGGGTTAGGCAGTGAGGAAGACTGTACTTGGATCCTATATGGATTCAGCAGTGAGGACGACTGTACTTGGATCCTATGTGGGTTCAGCAGCAATGGTCACTGTACTAGGATCCTAAATGGGTTTGACATCGATGACTTCTATACTTGGATCCTACGTGGGTTCGGCAGGGGAGATGATACAGAGGCTACATCTATCATCTCCACCCCTCTTCTTGAGTAGTATTCCTGTGTGAGCTGAGTCTTGACTTCAATAATTATCATCTATATGATTGAATTGATTTCCTGTGTGGATTGGGTTGTGTTTTCTTGTGTGGACTAGGTTGTACTTGGGCTCGTGAGTTGGAGACGAACGGGAAATGATGACTTAGGTATATGTATGGGTGTATACCTAATTAGAGTTGGTTGGTACTTCGTGTTTGTATCCTTCCTTTGTGGTTTATCCTTTGTGGATTCTGGTAGACCTTTTGGGGTATCGGGGTCCCTAATGAGTATCTTATACTCACCCTTGCATGAGCTATGACCACACTACATTGTGTTGGTTGCAGACAACGGACAACGCTGATCGTGGTTGAGGCTTGTGGAGCGGGATGGTACCCGGAGGTGGAATATCAGGCAGGACATAAAAGGAGTGGACAAACAGACCCGAGGTGCTGATGAGACTATCTGTACCCACCCTTCTGGTGGGAATTCCGGAGGACGACTTAGTGGTCACTGATTTACTTTACTACTGCTGTTCTTTCTTTTCAGTTGTACTATACTTTCAGTTGGGTTTGTATTCTGACCCATTTACTTTTGTACTCAGTTTACTTAGTGTTTACTTCAGCATGTGTAATCTGTGGTGTTTGTTTTCTTATATGAAGGAAATGACTTCACTTTTATCGTGATTTACGCCTTTGGTGCTAGTCTCCATCCCCTGTCCTATGGAAGGCGGGCTTGGGGTAGTCACGACATGGGCCCCGAGGACTGGTCGTGACAAATTGGTATCAGAGGAGTCGATTCTACCGCATAACTCAGGACTCTGATAAATTCTTCTATGTGAAGCAATAATGTTAAGGTTATTGTGTGTGGTTATCATTCTAGGGAGTCCAGTGTTGGTTCGACAGCTAATGTATCCATTCACCAGGACCCTGACTTCTGATTTCCGACTCAGTGCACGAAAACATTGATTGCGTGTGTGTTTCAAAAATTTTATTTGTGATTACTTTGTGTTAGCTCACTAGGTATACTATGTTAACCATGGAGCACCTGTTTCTTTTTAGAATGGCCCTATGACGGCAGCCAGCAAGGGTTTTGAGCTTTGTGCAAGACGGCATCCCACCAAGTGACGAGGCCTCGGTGCAGGGCCCCATTACAACGGAGGCACCGACGGTACCTCTACCCGCCGAGCCACCGATGCCACCAGCCCCATCAGCTGAGAGTGCACGTCACCTGAGTGCACTGCATGAGTTTCAGCGTCAGAGGACACCTAGGTTCTGTGGGGATATAGACCCTCAGGCAGCCGAGGATTGGCTGGAGGCTGTTGTTCGAGTCTTCAGATTAGTAGGGACACCATCTGACCTCATGGTGATCCTTGCGGTGAGTCTCCTGCACACGAAAGTAGGTAGATGGTGGAGCCTGATGCTCCAGGTGCAGGATGAGGCATATTTTCTTTGTAAGGACTTTGAGAGTCTCTTCTGCTCAGAGTTTGTTCTAGCCACCCTCCGTGCGGTGCGCATTCAGGACTTACTACAGCTGCGGCAGGGCAACATGACAATAGTCCAGTACTCGGCGAGGTTTACCGATCTCTCATGCTACTCCACGGATATGGTACAAGACCCATTCTTCTGGGTCTGGAACTTCGAGCAAGGACTAAGGCATGAGATCAGGGCATCGATGATCTCCCTTAGTATTCTGACTTAGGAAGGAGTACTGGAGCGAGCCCTTCTTGTGGAGAGCTTTCTTGCTGATCCTTCACCAACAACAAGACCTACCGCAGGGCGGCACGTAGTAGAGTCTTCTGCAGCCGGCAGTAGACAGACATCGCAGAGGTCCAAGCAGACTAGACCATCAGGTGGACGACCTCAGGATACTTGTTTGGAGGTGTGGGGGCACACGTAGTAGATCTAGTGATACGAGAGGCAGACATTGCTATGCATGCGGCGGGCAGAGCCACATGGCTCATGACTGCCCAACCTGCCATGCAGTGGAGCAACAAACGGTTGAGGGACCACCCAGGCAGAGGCAGAGGTTTGACCATGGTGGTCCGCAGGGAGCATGCGGATGAGGAAGAGGAGTTGGTCGGGAAATAGGTGGTGGGCGACGCTTTGAGGCTCTTCCACCACCACCACCACCAGAAGGTCCACCCCGACCGTAGGGAGCAGGCGGACGAGGGCAGGCTCAGCTTCAGGCAGTGGAGGCCTATGACCATGGTGCATCTGAGATAATTCTAGGTACTATCTATGTCTACTCTACTATTACTGGAGTTATTATAGACACAGGAGCGAGTCATTCTTTTATTGCCGCTTCCCTTGTTCGGAGCTCGGAGATTCCGACAGAGCCGTTGGCTCGATCCTTACGACTAGAGACTTCTAGAGGAGCAGACTCGATGATTACGCACCAGTGCTAGTAGTGTGAGATTTATCTAGGAGGTGAGAGCTTCGGCTGGGATATTCTTGTCACGGTGTCAAGGCCTTACGAAGCCATCTTGGGCATGGATTTGTTATCTACAGTCCATGCTCAGATCGAACATATTAGGCGCAAGGTGCGGTGTGTCCGCCCTGATGAGAGCAGGTTCACCTTCACAGGCGAGAAGGGAGCCTTTGTAGCGCAGGATGGACTCACACAGAGGAGAGGACAACCGATCACTCATCAGTTGGATAGTCTCATCATGGGAGCAGCTGATACGAGGAGTCCGAGTTTTCCTGTTGTGGTGGATCAGTATGCAGACGTTTTTCCTAACGATGTTCCAGGACTACCTCCTCGCAGAGAGGTAGACTTCTATATTGACCTGTACCCCAGGAAAACCCCGATATCTACTCCAGCATATCGAATGGATCCCACTGAGCTTCAAGAGGTATGGGTATAACTAGAGGACTTGTAGGGAAAGGGATTCATTCGAACCAGTGTTTCACCCTGGGCTTCCCTAATTTTGTTCGCTAAGAAGGCGGATGAGAGCTTGCGACTGTGTGTCGACTACCATCGCCTGAATTAGGTGACTGTGAAGAACAAGTATCCACTTCCTAGGATTGACGACCTCTTTGATCAGCTTAAGGGAGCACGCCGGTTCTCGAAGATATACCTCAGGTCGGGCTATCATCAGCTTAGAGTTCGAGATGAGGATGTGCAGAAGACGACCTTTATGTGTCGGTCCGGCCACTATGTGTTCTTGGTTATGCCTTTTGGTGTAACCAACACTCCAGCAGTGTTCATGAGTCTCATGAACAGGATATTCCAGCCTTACCTCGATCAATTTGTCGTAGTCTTTATCGATGAAATATTGATTTACTCAACTACTAAGGAGGATAACACCTACCACTTGAAGGTTGTACATGATATATTCCGAGAGCACCAGCTTTATGGTAAGCTCCAGAAGTGTCAGTCCTAGATTCGATAGGTCCACTTCTTGGGGAACTTCATCTCTGAGGTAGGAGTTGTAGTGGATCCTGCGAAGATTGAGGTAGTCCTAGATTGGGAGCCACCCAGGATCATGACAGAGGTGCGGAGTTTCCTAGGTGTGGTTGGGTACTACCAGAGATTTGTGCCAGACTTCTCCAGAGTTGCAGCACCACTTTCAACTTTGATGAAGAAGGGTAAGCCCTTTGTGTGGTCAGATAGATGTCAGTAGAGCTTCCAGAAGCTGTGTAAAGACCCGTAAATTTCAAGGAAATTTTTTTCTAAAATTCTTTGTGATTTTACGAGAACGTAGTTTCTAACGACACCGGATTCCGAGGCCCGGTGTGCCCAGAATCAATTTCTGAAGTTTAGCTCGGGTACGTTCAGTGAACGAACGAGCAGGTTTTTCTATCTTTTTAACCAGTGCTCAGAATTGAAATCTGAGGGCACTGATGAACTCGCTGCGCTAGTATTTGCTTTATATGACTTTTACCATTGATGCGTTTGCTCGGTAGAAGAAGTTTCATTTTGGGGTTTAACTGAGAAATAAATAAAATTGTGTACAATTTTATTTTATTATCCTTGGAAGTTAAAATCTCTCATGGGAAGTTGTTGGTGGGGCCCACCACCACCCAACTTCCCATGTGTGGTTATAAGGGAGGTGGGGCCCACACTAACCCTCATCTTTTCACATTCCATAACCCTTAACCCTTTGAACTCCGATGATAAATACATGGCAACTCCCCATTAATTTTTTTTGGTATCCTTTAATTATGTGACTTCTCCTCTCCCCAAATTAAATCATGCCTACACACTTAATCAATTAAGAGAGTTATGTGTTTGAATTTTAAAATTTAAATGCATGGAATGAATTAATAAAATAAGATGAGACTTATTTTATTTGGGGTTAGTCTTGTTGTGTTGAGAGAAAAGGGGAGAGAGCTCTTGTGACTTGAAAAACTTCATCTCTTTTGTTGAAGAACTCCAAGAATCCGATAAAGAACATCAAATCGATGACCCTGGTTTTTTTTCTTCCTCTTCCTCCTCCACAGAAAGAAAGGAAACACTGATGTGGGAATTTTCCAACGACGTCACGCTTCGTTCTCACCGTGATAAAAGAGGAGACGCCGCTTCCTCCTCGGACGCTATTCGTCGATGTCTACAAAACCTCACCACATGACGCCGTTAACTGAAACACCGACATTCGTCATCGTTTGTTGAGTTAGGGGTGTGTTTTTATTGATCAACGTTGGTTTACCTTCCATGTTGTTGTTTCTCATAAAAACGCTTGATATCAGACTAATGTGGAAGGAACCAGACCAAACTAACATGGTCCGATTCCTCCACCATTCTTATTGTTGTATGATGTTCTCCTACTGTTCTTGAGCAGTGAATCACGTTATGTTTTCGGAGCCGATCAGAGGCCCGAAAACATCATAAACGGCCTCAGAGCATCAGGGCAACCTAGAAGCAGAAGTTTCATAGAAATAGAATCATTGGAATGAAGAATGGACACCCCGGGAGGCGTGCTGGCTAGAGGCATCATTTCTGGAAAATTCTATAATACACAGTGTGTACACCAGAATCACACACCATTTAGTAAAAGCATACCGTGGCTTCCGTTTCGGATGTTAGAAAATTAACACACGATGTGTGACTCTATACACATGGCATGTACTTTCCACACTGTTTGTCAGAGGAGGCTTCGATGGACATGGCCTGTATTTAGGGAAAATACACGAACATAGACAACAACACATGACCAAGTAACTCGGCGTGTATTCACTTCATAGAAAGGCAGAAGTAGATTCGTGATGACTCAGCGTGTAATCTGGGAGATACACGGACACGGGCATAACCACACGGCCAAGAGGCACGGCGTGTACTACCTTCACCATGGCAGAAGCGGCTTCGTGATGACTCGGCGTGTAATCTAGGAGATACACAGAAACGGGTAGAACCACACGGCCAAGAGGCATGACGTATACTACCTTCATCATGGTAGAAGCGACTTTGTGATTACTCAGAATGTATTCCGAAAATACACAGACAAGGGGTGGAGTACACGGGCATGTACTCCACCACATGGCCAGGCATGACCATCACAGATGGAACCGACCCTAAAGGTTTGGACATGGAGTGTAACCATACTACAATCCGTGTACTTACTTATCTACACGACTAGCCCTACGATACGGGCTGTATCACACGAGCAATACCCGATGTATGATGAAACGACGTGTATCGCTTACCTACAGGCCGTGTACTTTAGCAAAATGTCTTGGTTGTCTTGTTCTCCGTGTCTTGGGAATTTTTTTCTTGGTTTTTCCCCTATGAAGTGGGATGGAACTACGAGATACATCAACTCTGGTATTTTTGATAGTTGATGTATCGAACCTCTTGGATCGTGGAGCAGACCCTCTCGGAGTCAAGCATTCTGTGTGCGGGAACCATAGAGCTGGCTACGACTACGATGACGATGATGACTGTACTTGGATCCTATGTGGGTTCAGCAGCGAGGACGACTGTACTTGGATCCTACGTGGGTTTGACAACAATGGTTACTGTACTAGGATCCTACGTGGGTTCGACAACGACGACTTCTGTACTTGGATCCTACGTGGGTTCAACATGGGAGATGATACGGAGGCTATATCTATCATCTCCACCCCTCTTTGTGAGTAGTATTCCTGTGTGAGCTGAGTCTTGACTTCAATCATTATCATCAATATGATTGACTTTCTTTCTTGTGTGGATTGGGTTGTGTTTACTTGTTTGGACTGGGTTGTACTTGGGATCGTGAGTTTGAGAAGAACTGGAAATGATGAATTAGGTATATGTATGGGCATATACCCATGTAGAGTTGGTTGATACTTTGTGTTTATATCCTTCCTTTGTGGTTTATCCTTTGTGGATTCTGGGAGACCATCAGGGGTCTCGGGGTCCCTACTGAGTATCGTATACTCACCCCTGCATGTGCTATACCCGCACTACATTGTGTTGGTTGCAGAAGATGGACAATGCTGATCATGGTTGAGGCTTGTGGAGCGGGACGGTACCCGGAGGTGGACTAATAGGCGGGACATACACAGAGCGGACGGACGGACTCGAGGAGCTGACGATACTATCTTTACCCACCCTTCAGGCGGGAATTCCAGAGGACGACTTAGTGGTTGATGATTTACTTTACTATTTCTATTATTTCTTTTCAGTTGTACTATAATTTCAGTTGGGTTTGTATTCTGGCCCATTTACTTTTGTACTCAGTTTACTTAGTGTTTACTTTATCTTGCATAATCTGTGGTGTTTTTTTCTTATATAAAGGTAATTCCTTCCATTTTATCAGGATTTACGCCTTTGGTGCTAGTCGCCAGCCCCTGGCCTATGGAAGGCAGGCTTGGGGTAGTCATGACACGGGCCCCGAGGACAGGTCGTGACAAATTGGTATCAGAGGAGTCAGTTCTACCGCAGAACTCAGGACTCTGATAATTTCTTCTATGTGAAGCAATAGTGTTAAGGGTATTGAGTGTGGTTATCATTCCAGGGAGTACAGTGTTGGTGCGGTGGCCAACGTATCCATTCACCAGGAACCTAACTTCTGATTTCCGACTCAATGCACAAAAACATTGATTGCATGTGTGTTTCAAAAGTTTTCTTTGTGATTACTTTGTGTCAGCTCACCAGGTATACTGTGTTAACCATGGTGCACCTGTTTCTTTTTAGGATGGCCCCATGATGGCAGCCAACTAGGGTTCCGAGCTTTGTGCGAGACGAAAACCCACCAAGTGATGAGGCCTCGGTGCAGGGCCCCATTACAACGGAGGTACCGGTGGTACCTTTACCCACCGAGCCACCAATGCCACCAGCCCCAGCTGCTGTGAGTGAACGTCGCCTGGGTGCACTGCAAGAGTTTCAGCTTCAGAGGCCGCCCAGGTTCAGTGGATAGACAGACCCTCAGGCAGCCGAGGATTGGATGGAGGCTATTGTTTGAGTCTTCAGATTAGTAGGAACACCAGCTGACCTCATGGCGATCCTTGCGGAAAGTCTCCTACAAGCGGCAGCAGGTAGATGGTGGAGCCTGATGCTCCATGTGCACGACAAGGAATCTCTTATTTGGACGGAGTTCAAGATACTCTTCTGCTCAGAGTTTGTTCCACCCACCCTCCGTACGGTGCGCATTCAGGAGTTACTACAACTGCAGTAGGGCAGCATGACAGTAGCCCAGTACTCGGCGAGGTTTACCGATCTATCGCGCTACTCCACAGACATGGTACGAGACCCAGTCATCTGGGCCCAGAGCTTCAAGCAGGGACTAAGGCATGAGATCAGGGCATCAATGATCTCCCTCAGTATTCCGATGCAGGCAGAAATACTAGAGCGAGCCATTCTTGTGGAGAGCTTTCTTGCTAAGCCTTCATCAACAGTGAGACCTACCGCAGGGCGGTAGGTATCGGATTCTTCTGTAGTCGGTAGTAGAAAAACGTCACAGAGGTCCAAGAGGATGATACCATCTAGTGGACAACCTCAGGATACTGGTTCGGAGGTGCGGGGCACACGTAGCAGAACCAGTCATACGAGAGGCAGACAATGCTATGCATGCGGCGGCCAGGGCCACATGGCTCGTGATTGCCCGACCCACCATGCAGAGGAGCAGCAAATGGTTGAGGGACCACCCAGGAAGAGGCAAAGGTTCGACCGTGGCGGTCTGTAGGGAGCAGGTAGACAAGGCATAGGAGCTGGCCGGGCAGCAGGTGGTGGGCGATGCATTGAGGCTCTACCACCACCACCACCAGGAGGTCCACCCCGACCACAGGGAACTGGCGGACGGGGGCAGGCTCAGCTTCAGGTAGTGGAGGCCTACGACCATGACACACCTGAGATGATTCAAGGTACTATCTGTGTCTACTCCACCCTTACTGCAGTTCTTATAGACACAAGTGCGAGTCACTATTTTATTTTCACTGCCCTTGTTCGGAGCTCGGAGATTCCGATGGAGCCTTTGGCTCAATCCTTATGGATAGAGACTCCTACAAGAGAAGACTCGATGATTACACACTAGTGCCGGTAGTGTGAGATTTATCTAGGAGGCGAGAGATTTGGCTGGGATCTTCTTGTAGCGGCGTCGAGGCCTTACGACGTCATCTTGGGCATGGATTGGTTATCTATAGTCCATGCTTAGATCGACTATATTAGGCGCAAGGTGCGGTGTGTCCACACTGATGGGAGAAGGTTCACCTTCACCAGAGAGAAGGGAGCCTTTGTAGCGTAGTATGGAATCACACAGAGAAGAGCACAACCAATCACTCATCAGTTGGCTAGTCTCATCCTAGGAGCAGTTGATGTGAGGAGTCTGAGTTTTCCTGTTGTGGTGGATCAGTATGCAGAAGTTTTTCCTGAAGATGTTCCAGGAATACCTCCTCGCAGAGAGGTAGACTTCTATATTTACCTATACCCTGGGATAGCCTCGATATCTACTCCAGCATATCAGATGGCTCCCGCTGAGCTTTGAGAGCTACGGGTACAGCTGGAGGACTTGCAGGGCAAGAGATTCATTCGACCCAGTGTTTCACCCTTGGTTTCCCCGATTTTGTTCGCCAAGAAGGTGGACGGGAGCTTGAGACTGTGTGTCAACTACCATCGCCTAAATCAGGTGACTGTGAAGAACAAGTATCCACTTCCTAGGATTGATGACCTCTTCGATTAGATTAAGGGAGCATGCTGGTTCTCGAAGATAGACCTCAGGTCGGGTTATCATCAGCTCAGAGTTCGAGATGAGGATGTGCAGAAGACGACCTTCAGGTGTCGATATAGCCAATATGAGTTATTGGTTATTCCTTTCAGTGTAACCAACGCTCCAGAAGTTTTCATGAGTCTCATGAATAGTATATTCCAGCCTTACCTCGATCAAATTGTCGTAGTCTTCATCGACGGCATATTGATTTACTCAACTACTGAGGAGGAGCACGCCTACCACTTACGGGTTGTACTGGATACACTCCGAGAGCACCAACATTATGGTAAGATCTCGAAGTGTCAGTTCTGGATTCGAGAGGTCCACTTATTGGGGAACGTCATCTCTGAGGTAGGAGTTGCAATGGATCCTGCGAAGATCGAGGCAGTGCTAGCTTGGGAGCCACCCAGGAGTGTGACGGAGGTGCTGAGTTTCCAAGGTCTGGCTGGGTAATACCAGAGATTTGTGCCAGACTTCTCCAGAGTTGCAGCACCACTTTTAGCTTTGATGAAGAAGGGTAGACCCTTTGTGTGGTCAGATAGATGTCAGCAGAGCTTCCAGGAGCTGTGTAAAGACCCATAAATTTCAAGGAAATTTTTTTCTTAAATTCTTTAGGATTTTACGAGAACATAGTTTCTAACGGCACCTGATTCTGATGCCCGGTGTGCCCAAAATTAATTTCCAAAGTTTAGCTCGGGTACGTTCAGTGAACGAAGGAGCAGGTTTTTCTATCTTTTTAACCGGTGCTCGGAATTGAAATTTGAGGGCACCGATGGACTCGCAGCACTGTTATTTACTTAAGATGACTTTTACCATTGATGTGTTTTCTCAGGAGAAGAAGTTTAATTTTGGGGTTTAAGCGTGAAATAAATAAAATTGTGTATAATTTTATTTTATTATCCTTGGAAGTTAAACTCTCTCATGGGAAGTTGTTGGTGGGGCCCACAACCACCCAACCTCCCATGTGTGGTTATGAGGGAGGTGGGGCCCACAAAAGCCCTTATATTTTCACATTCCATAAACCTTAACCCCTTTGAACTCCCATGATAAATACATGGAAACTCCCCATTAATTTTTTTGGTATCCTTTAATTATGTGACTTCTCCTCTCCCCACATTAAATCATGCCAACACACTTAATCAATTAAGAGAGTTATGTGTTTGAATTTTAAAATTTAAATGCATGGAATGAATTAATAAAATAAGATGAGACTTATTTTATTTGGGGTTAGTCTTGTTGTGTTGAGAGAAAACGGGAGAGAGCTCTTGTGACTTGAAGAACTTTATCTCCTTCATTGAAGAACGCCAAGACTCCGACGAAGAACATCGACTCGGTGACCCCGGGTTTTTTCTTCCTTTTCCTCCTCCGCGGCAAGGAAGGAAAAAAACGACGCAGGAATTCACCAACAACGTCAAGCTTTGTTCTCACCATGATAAAAGAGGAGATATTGATTCCTCCTTGGACGCTCTTCGTTGACATCTACAAAACCTCACCACGTGACGCCGTTAACCGCAACATCGATGTTCTTCATCGTTTGTTGAGTTAGGGGTGTGTTTTGATTGAGTAACGTTGGTTTACCTTCCATGTTGTTGTTTCTCATAAAAACACTTGATATCGGATTAATGCGGAAGGAACCAGACCAAACTAACACAGGCCGATTCCTTCGCCGTTCTTGTTGTGGTGTGGTGTTCTCCTACCATTCTTGATCTGTGAATCAAGTTATGTTTTTGGAGCCGATCAGAGGCCCGAAAACATCATAAACATCCTCAGAGCATCGGGGCGACCTAGAACCTAAAGTTTCGTAGAAATCAGATCATTAGAATGAAGAACAGACGCCCTGGGAGGCATGCTGGCCAAAGGCGTCGTTTTTGGAAAATTCCAGAATACACGGTGTGTACAGCAGAAGCACACGCTCTATAGTAAAAGCGTACTGTGGCTTCCATTTCGGACAATAGAAAAGTAACACACGGCGTGTGACTCTATACACATGGTGTGTACTTTCCACACTGTTTGTCAGAGGAGGCTTCGATGGACATGGCGTGTATTCATAGAAAATACACGGACACAGACATCAACACACGACCAAGTAACTCGTCGTGTATTCACTTAATAGAAAGGAAGAAGCGTCTTCGTGATGACTCAACGTGTAATCTGGGAGATACACGGACATGGGCAGAACCACACGGCCAAGAGGCACGACATGTACTACCTTCACCATGGCATAAGCGGCTTCGTGATGACTCGGCGTGTAATCTGGGAGATACATGGACACAGAAAGAACCACACGGCCAAGAGGCACGACGTGTACTACCTTCACCATTGCAGAAGTGGCTTCATGATGACTCGGCATGTATTTTGGAAATACATGGACACGGGGTGGAGTACACGAGCATGTACTCCACCACACATCCAGGCACGACCAGCGCACATGGAACCGACCCTAGAGGTTTGGACACGACGTGTAACCATACTACATGCAGTGTACTTACTTATTTACATGAACAGCCCTGCGACACGGGCCGTATCACACGGGAAGTACCCAGTGTCTGATTACACGACGTGTATCGCTTACCTACACGCCGTGTACTTTAGGGAAATGGCTTGGTTGTCTTGTTCTTCGTGACTTGGGAAAGTTTTTATTGGGTTTTCCCCTATGACGTGGGATAAAAATACATGATAAATCCACTCTGTTTATCATGACAGTTGATGTATCAACCCTCTTGGCTCGTGGAGTGGACCCTCTCGGAGTCGAGCATGTTGTGTGTGGGAACCCTAGAGCCGACTATGACTGCGATGACGATGACGACTGTACTTGGATCCTACGTGGGTTCGGCAGTGAGGATGACTGTACTTGGATCCTACGTGGGTTCGGCAGCGAGGATGACTGTACTTGGATCCTACGTGGGTTTGGCAACAATGGTTACTGTACTAGGATCCTACGTGGGTTTGACAATGACGACTTCTATACTTGGATCCTATGTGGGTTCGGCGGGGGAGATGATATAGAGGCTACATCTATCATCTCCACCCCTCTTCATGAGTATTATTCCTGTGTGAGCTGAGTTTTGACTTCAATCATTATCATCGATATGATTTAATTTCTTTCCTCTGTGGATTGGGTTCTGTTTTCTTGTGTGGACTAGGTTGTACTTGGGCTCGTGAGTTGGAGCTGAACTAGAAATGATGACTTAGGTATATGTATGGGTATATACCTAAGTAAAGTTGGTTGATACTTTGTGTTTGTATCCTTCCTTTGTGGTTTATCCTTTGCTGATTCTGGGAGACCTTCAGGGGTCTCGGGGTCCCTACTGAGTGTTGTATACTCACCCCTACTCGGGCTATGCTCGCACTACGTTGTGTTGGTTACAGATGAAGGACATCACTAATCGTGGTTGAGACTTGTGGAGCGGGACGGTACCCAGGGGTGGACTATCAGGCGGGACGTACACAGAGTGGACGGATGGACCCGAGGAGCCGATGAGACTATCTGTACCCACCCTTCAGGTGGGAATTCCGGAGGAAGACTTGGTGGTTGCTGATTTACTTTACTATTGCTATTGTTTCTTTTCAGTTGTACTGTACTTTTAGTTGTGTTTTTATTCTGGCCCATTTACTTTTGTACTCAGTTTACTTAGTGTTTACTTCATCTTGCATACTCTCTGGTGTTTGTTTTCTTATATAAAGGCAATGCCTTCCCTTTTATCGGGATTTATGCCTTTGGTGCTAGTCGCCAGCCCCTGGCCTATGGAAGGCGGACTTGGGGTAGTCATGGCATGAGCCCCAAGGGCAGGTCGTGAAAAATTGGTATCAGAGGAGTTAGTTCTACCAAAAAACTCAGGACTATGATAATTTCTTCTGTGTGAAGCAATAGTATTAAGGGTATTTAGTGTGGTTATCATTCCAGAGAGTCTAGTGTTGGTGCGGCGGCTGAAGTATCCATTCACCAGGACCCTGACTTCTGATTTCCGACTTAGTGCACGAAAACATTGATTGCATGTATGTTTCAAAAGTTTTCTTTGTGATTACTTTGTGTCAGCTCACCAAGTATACTGTGTTAACCATGGAACACCTATTTCTTTTCAGGATGGTCCCATGATAGCAGCCCGCTAGGGTTCTGAGCTTTATGTGAGATGGAAGCCCACCGAGTGACGAGGCCTCGGTGCAGGGCCCCATTACAGCAGAGGAACCGGTGGTACCTCTACCCACCGAGCCACCGATGCCAGCAGCCTCAGCAGTTGAGAGTGCACATCACCTGAGTGCACTGCACAAGTTTCAACGTTAGAGGCTGCCCAGGTTCTGCGGGGAGACGGACCCTCGGGCTGCCAAGGATTGGCTGGAGGCTGTTGTTCAAGTCTTCAGATTAGTAAGGACACTTGCGAACCTCATGGTGATCCTTGCGGTAAGTCTGCTGCACGTAGCAGTAGGTAGATGGTGGATCCTGATGCTCCAGATGCACGACGAATAATCTCTTCTTTGGACGGACTTCGAGAGACTCTTCTGCTCAGAGTTTGTTCTAGCCACCCTCCGTGCGGTGTGCATTCATGAGTTACTACATCTACGGTAGGGCAGCATGACAGTAGCCCAGTACTCGGTGAGGTTTACCGATCTCTCATGCTACTCCACAGACATGGTATGAGACCCATTCTTCCAAGCCTGGACCTTTGAGTAGGGACTAAGGCATGAGATCAGGGCATCGATGATCTCCCTCAGTATTCTGACATAGGTAGGATTACTCGAGTGAGCCCTTCTTGTGGAGATATTTCTTGCTGAGCCTTCACCAGCAGCGAGACCTACCGCAGGGCAACATGTAGTGGAGTCTTCTGTAGCAGGCAACAAATAGACGTCGCAGAGGTCCAAGCGAACCAGACCATCAGGTGGAAGAACTTAGGACACTGGTTCGGAGGTGCGGGACACACATAGCAGATCCAGTCATACGAGAGGAAGACAGTGCTATGCATGCAGCGGGCAGGGCCACATGGCTCGTGACTGCCCGACCCACCATGCAGAGGAGAAACAGATGATTGAGGGACCACCCAGACAGAGGCATAGGTTCGACCGTGACGATCCATAGGGATCAAGAGGACGAGGCAGAGGAGCTGGTTGGGTAGCAGGTGGTGGCAGACACTTTGAGGCTCTACGACGACCACCACCAGGAGGTCCACCCCGACCGCAGGGAGCTGGCGGACGGGGCAGGCTCAGCATTAGGTAGTGGAGGCCTATGACCACGACACACCTGAGATGATTCAAGTTACTATCTATGTCTACTCCACCCTTGCTGCAGTTCTTATAGACAAAGGAGTGAGTCATTCTTTTATTGCTGCTGCCCTTGTTTGGAGCTCAGAGATTCTGACGGATTCGTTGGCTCGATCCTTATGGCTAGAGACTCCTACGAGAGCAGACTCGACGATTACGCACTGGTGCCGGCAGTGTGAGCTTTCTCTAGGAGGCGAGAGCTTTGAATGGGATCTTCTTGTAGCGTCTTCAAGGCCTTACAACGTCATCTTGGGCATGGATTGGTTATCTACGGTCCATGCTCAGATCAACTGTATTAGGCGCAAGGTGCGGTGTGTCCACATCGATGGGAGCAGGTTCACCTTCACTGGCGAGAAGGGAGCCTTTGTAGCACAGGATGGACTCACACAGAGAAGAGGAAAACCGATCACTCATCAGTTGGCTAGTCTCATCCTGGGAGCAGTTGATGGGAGGATTCTGAGTTTTCCTATTGTGGTGGATCAGTATGCAGACGTTTTTCCAGACGACATTCTAGAACTACCTCCTCGTAGAGAGGTATACTTCTATATTGACCTGTACCCTGGGACAGCCCCAATATCTACTCCAGTATATCGGATGGCTCCTGCTAAGATTTGAGAGCTATGGGTACAGCTGGAGGACTTGCAGGACAATGGATTCATTCGACCCAGTGTTTCACCCTGCGCTTCCCCGATTTTGTTCGCCAAGAAGGCGGATGAGAGCTTGCGACTGCATGTTGACTATCGTCACCTGAATCATGTGACTGTGAAGAATAAGTATCCACTTCCTAGGATTGACGACCTCTTCGATCAGCTCAAGGGAGCACGCTGGTTCTCGAAGATATACCTCAGGTCGGGCTATCATCAGCTCATAGTTCGAGATGAGGATGTGCAGAAGATGACCTTCAGGTGTCGGTATGGCCACTATGAGTTATTGGTTATGCCTTTCAGTGTATACAACACTCCAACAGTGTTCATGAGTCTCATGAACATGATCTTCCAGCCTTACCTTGATCGATTTGTCATAGTCTTCATTGATGACATATTGATTTACTCGACTACTGAGGAGGAGCACGCCTACCAATTGTGGGTTGTACTGGACACACTCTGAGAGAACTAGCTTTATGGTAAGCTCTCAAAGTGTCAGTCATGGATTTGATAGGTCAACTTCTTGGGGAACGCCATCTCTGAGGAGGGATTTGCGGTGGATCCTATGAAGATCGAGGTAGTGCTAGCTTGGGAGCCACCCAGGAGAATAACGGAGGTGAGGAGTTTCCTATGTCTGGCTGGGTACTACCGGAGATTTGTGCCAGACTTCTCCAGAGTTGCAGCACCACTTTCAGCTTTGAAAAATAAGGGTAAGCCCTTCGTGTGGTCAGATAGATGTTAGTAGAGCTTCTAGGAGCTGAGACAGAGATTGACCAGTGCACCCATCTTGAGGCTACCAGAGGAGGGCGTAGGGTACGTAGTTTACTACGATGCATCATGGACTGGACTCAGGTGTGTCCTGATGTAGGAGCAGGAAGTGATCACCTATGGTTCACAACAGTTGAGGCAGCATGAGAAGAACTATTCTACCCATGACTCGGAGTTAGCAGTAGTAGTCTTCGCCATGAAGATGTGGCGACACTATCTGATGGGCGAGTGCTTTACAGTCTACTCTGACCACTAGAGTCTCAGGTACATCTTCTCACAGAAGGACCTAAACCTGAGATAGTGGCGATGGCTTGAGTTACTCCAGGACTATGACTTTGTGATAGTCTATACTCATGGGAAGGGAAACGTAGTAGCTGATGCTCTCAGCAGGAGGTCAGGAATTCAGCTACTTGGAGAGGAGACAGAGCAGCTATCCACATTGTAGATATCCTTCATGGATAGAGATGGAGCAGCCTTCCTACAATCACTCACAATCACTCCTCCACTACTTCAGCGGGTTAGAGAGGCACAAAATGGGGACGTTGACTCTGAGACGCGACATGCATAGATATCCTCAGGACAGGAACCTGATGGATTTTCTATAATAGGAGAGCACATCATCCTTTTCAGAGGACGTACCATGGTACCAGTTGCATTATATGAGGAGGTGTTGAGAGAGTTTCACACTTCCCCGTTGGCGGTACATCCAGGAGTAGTGAAGATGTACCAGGATCTGAGACGACAGCACCAGTGGCCGGGTATGAAGAAGGCTGTATCAGAGTTCGTTTCATGATGCCTCACCTGTCAGTAGGTGAAGGCAGAGCACTAGGTACCAGCAAGCTTGGTACAACCCTTAGAGGTTGCGGAGTGGAAGTGGGACATGATATATATGGATTTTGTGATAGGGCTTCCACGTACTTCCAGAGGACACAAATCCATCTGGGTGATCGTAGATCGACTCACCATGTTGGCCCACTTCTTACCCATCAGAGAGCAGGGATCAGTGGAGAGCTTGGGATGCCTCTACATTCACGAGATCGTACGACTTCATGGTGTTCCATCATATATCATCTCCGATCGAGACGCTCGCTTTAATTCCCTGATTTGGAAGGGGTTGCAGGAAGCATTTTGGATGTAGCTACGCTTGAGAACCGCCTTTCACCCTCAGATGGATGGAAAAACGGAGAGGACCATTCAGACTCTCAAGGACATGCTCCGTGCATGTGTCCTTGACTTTGGTCGCAGCTGGGAGGATCACCTACCTTTGGTGGAGTTTGCATACAACAACAGCTACCACTCCACCATCGGGATGGAACCATACGAGGCATTGTATGACCAACCTTGCAGATCACCTCTGTACTGGACAGACCCTGGGGAGTCAGCACTTGTAGGACCAGAGATGGTTCAAACCACGACGAAGAAGGTGAAGATCATCCAAGAGTGGATGAGGACTTCTCAGAGCCGATATAAGTCCTATGCTGACAGGAGGCGGAGACCACTAGAGATCGAGGATGGTGAATACGTTTTCTTATGGGTCTCACCTCGACGTGGATTACAGAGATTTGGCCGGGGTGACAAGTTATCTCCACGCTTCATCAGACCATTCCAGGTTCTCAATAGGATAGGCGAGGTGGCTTATCACCTGGCTCTTCCACCTCAGTTGCATCAGGTGCATGGCATCTTCCAAGTATCTCATATGAGGAGATACGTGCACAACCCAACACATATCATTGATCACGGGGAGCTGGACATCAATGATGGGGTGAAATTTTCAGAGGTTCTAATGGAGATCAAGGATTGATAGGAGTGGGTCCTACATGGACGATCGATTCCTCTAGTGTGCATCCGGTGGAAGCACGAGAACCTCTAGGAGAGAACATGAGAGCGGGAAGCTCAGATGCATGCAAAATACCCTCATTTATTTCCCTAGTTTATGATGTATCTTTACAGGGACATAAATCCCTCAGGTGGGAGTAATGTAAAGACCCGTAAATTTCAAGGAATTTTTTTTCATAATTTTTTTGGGATTTTACGAGAACTCAGTTTCTGAAGGCACCTAATTCAGAGGCCATGTGTGCCCAGAATCAATTTCCAAAGTTTATCTCGGGTACGTTTAGTGAACTAATGAGCGGGTTTTTTTATCTTTTTAACCGTTGCTCGGAATTGAAATCTGAGGGCAGCAATGAACTCGCAGAGCCGATATTTTCTTAAGATGACTTATACCGTTGATGCGTTTTCTTGGGAGAAGAAGTTTAATTTTGGGGTTTAAGTGAGAAATAAATAAGATTATGTACAATTTTATTTTATTATCCTTGGAAGTTAAACTCTCTCATGGGAAGTTGTTTGTGGGGCCCACAACCACCCAACTTCCCATGTGTGGTTATGAGGGTGGTGGGGCCCACACTAACCCTCATATTTTCACATTCCACAACCTTTAACCCCTTTGAACTCCCATGATAAATACATGGCAACTCCCCATTATTTTTTTTGGTATCCTTTAATTATGTGACTTCTCCTCTCCCCACATTAAATCATGCCAACACACTTAATCAATTAAGAGAGTTATGTGTTTGAATTTTAAAATTTAAATGCATGGAATGAATTAATAAAATAAGATGAGACTTATTTTATTTGGGGTTAGTCTTATTGTGTTGAGAGAAGTGGAGAGAGCTCTTGTGACTTGAAGAACTTCATCTCCTTCGTTGAAGAACGCCAAGACTCCGATGAAGAACATCAACTCGGCGACCCTGATTTTTTTCTTCCTTTTCCTCCTTCGTGGCAAGGAAGGAAACAACGATGCGAGAATTCACCAACGATGTCACGCTTCGTTCTCACCATGATAAAAGAGGAGACGCCGCTTCCTCCTCGGGCGCTCTTCGTCGACGTCTACAAAACCTCACCACGTGACACCGTTAACCGCAACACCGACCTTCATCATTGTTTGTTGAGGTAGGGGTGTGTTTTGATTGAGCAACATTGGTTTACCTTCCATGTTGTTGTTTCTCATAAAACCACATGATATCGGACTAATGCGGAAGGAACTGGACCAAACTAACACGGTCTGATTCCTACGCTGTTCTTGTTGTTGTATGGTGTTCTTCTATCTTTCTTGAGCGGTGAATCAAGTTATGTTTTTGGAGCTGATCAGAGGCCCAAAAACATCGTAAACGGCCTCAGAGAATCGAGGCGACCTAGAAGCGGAAGGTTCGTAGAAATCAGATCATCGGAACGAAGAACGGATGCCCCGTGAGGCGTTCTAGCCAGTGGCGTTGTTTCTGGAAAATTCCAGAATACACGGCGTGTACACCATAAGCACACACCATGTAGTAAAAGCATACTGTGGCTTCTATTTCGGACGTTAGAAAAGTAACACATGACGTGTGACTCTATACACACGGCGTGTACTTTTCACACTGTTTGTCAGAGGAGGCTTCGATGGACATGGCGTGTATTCAGGGAAAATACATGGACATAGAAAACAACACACAACCAAGTAAATTGGCATGTATTCACTTCATAGAAAGGAAGAAGTGGCTTCGTGATGACTCGGCGTGTAATCTGGGAGATACACGGACACGGGCAAAACCACACGGCCAAGAGGCACAACGTGTACTACCTTCACAATGGCAGAAGTGGCTTCCTGATGACTCGGCGTGTAATATGGGAGATACACGGACACAGGCACAACCACATAGACAAGAGGCACAACATTCACTACCTTCACCATGGCAGAAGAAGCTTCGTGATGACTCGGCGTGTATTCCAGAAATACATGGACATAGGGTGGAGTACACGGGCATGTACTCCACCACACGACTAGGCATGGCCAACACACATGGAGCCGACCCTAGAGGTTTGGACACAGCGTGTAACCATACTACGCGCCATGTACTTACTTATCTAAATGACCAGCCCTGCGACACGAGCCGTATCACATGGGCAATACCCAGTGTCTGATGACACGACGTGTATCGCTTACCTACACACCGTGTACTTTAGGGAAATGGCTTGGTTGTCTTTTTCTATGTGACTTGGGAACGTTTTTATTGGTTTTACCCTATGAAGTGGGACCAAAATACAAGATACATCAACTCTGGTCTTCGTGATAGTTGATTTATCGACCCTCTTGGCTCGTGGAGCGGACCCTCCTGGAGTCGAGCATGCTGTGTGCGGGAACCCTGGAGATGGATGTGAATGCGATGACGATGACAATTGTACTTGGATCCTATGTGGGTTCAGCAGCGAGGACGACTGTACTTGGATCCTACGTGGGTTCGGTAGTGAGGACGATTTTACTTGGATCCTACGTGGGTTCGGCAACGATGGTTACTGTACTAGGATCCTACGTGGGTTCGGCAGCGACGAATTCTGTACTTGGATCCTACGTGGGTTCGGCAGGGGAGATGATACAGAGGCTATATCTATCATCTCCACCCCTCTTCAGGAGTAGTATTCCTATGTGAGATGAGTCTTGACTTCAATCATTATCATCGATATGATTGACTTGCTTTCCTATGTGGATTGGGTTGTGTTTTCCTGTGTGGACTGGGTTGTACTTGGGCTCGTGAGTTGGAGCCGAACTGGAAATGATGACTTAGGTATATGTATGGGCATATACGTAAGTAGAGTTGGTTGATACTTGGTGTTTGTATCCTTCCTTTGTGGTTTATCCTTTCTGGATTTTGGGAGACCTTCGGGGGTCTCGGGGTCCCTAATGAGTATTGTATACTCACCCCTGCATGGGCTATGCGCGTACTACATTGTGTTGGTTGTAGATGACGGACATCTCTGATCATGGTTGAGGCTTTTGGAGTGGGACGGTACCCGGAGGTGGACTATCAGGCGGGACGTACACAGAGCGGACAGACAGACCCGAGGAGCTGACAAGACTATCTGTACCCACCCTTCAGGTGGGAATTCCGGAGGATGACTTGGTGGTTGCTGATTTACTTTACTACTGGTGTTCTTTCTTTTCAGTTGTACTGTACTTTCAGTTGGGTTTGTATTCTAGCCCATTTACTTTTGTACTCAGTTTACTTCAGCTTTAATACTATGTGGTGTTTGTTTTCTTATATAAATGAAATGCCTTCCCTTTTATTGGGATTTACGCCTTTGTTGCTAGTCACCATCCCCTTTCCTATGGAAGGCGGGCTTGGGGTAGTCACGACATGGGCCCCGAGGACGGGTCGTGACATCTGAGACAAAGATTGACCAGCGCACCCATCTTGAGGCTACCAGAGGAGGGTGTAGGTTACATAGTTTACTACGATGCATCAGTGACCGGACTTGGGTGTGTCCTGATGCAGGAGCGGGCAGTGATCACTTATAGTTCACGACAGTTGAGGTAGCATGAGCAGAACTACACTACCCATGACCTGGAGTTAGTAGCAGTGGTCTTCACCTTGAAGATGTGGCGGCACTATCTGATGGGAAAGAACTTTACAGTCTACTCTGACCACCAGAGTCTCAGGTACATATTCTCACAGAAGGACCTGAACCTGAGACAACGGTGATGGCTCATGTTCCTCCAGAACTATGACTTTGAGATACTCTATACTTCTGGGAAGGGAAATGTAGTAGCTGATGCTCTCAGCAGGAGGTCTGGCATTCAGATACTTGGATAGGCGATTGAGCAACTAACCGAGTTGTAGATATCCTTCATGGATAGAGATGGAGAAGCCTTCCTACAGTCACTCATAGTCACTCCTCCACTAC
Organism: Viscum album; assembly: GCA_963277665.1. NCBI lineage: Eukaryota > Viridiplantae > Streptophyta > Magnoliopsida > Santalales > Viscaceae > Viscum > Viscum album. Next base: position 1,043,064,189 of record OY728165.1, read on the forward strand.
TTCAGCAGGTCAGAGAGGCATAACATGGGGACGTTGACTGTGAGATGCGACGTGCACGTATATCCTCATGACAGGCACCTGATGGATTTTCTGTTGGAGGAGAGCACGTCATCCTTTTCAGAGGACGTACCATGGTACCAATTTCATTACAGGAGGAGGTGATGAGAGAGTTTCACACTTAACCATTGGCGGTACATCCAGGAGTAGTGAATATGTACCAAGATATCAGATGATAGCACTGGTGGCCGGGTATGAAGAAGGCTGCAACAGAGTTCGTTTCATGATGCCTCACCTGTCAGTAGGTGAAGGCAGAGCACCAAGTACCAGCAGGCTTGGTACAACCCTTAGAGGTTTCAGAGTGGAAGTGGGACGAGATATCTATGGATTTCGTGACAGGGCTTCCACGTACTTCTAGAGGACACGACTCCATCTAGGTGATTGTAGACCGACTCACCAAGTCGGCCCACTTCTTACCCATCAGAGAGTAGAGCTCAGTGGAGATCTTGGGATGCCTCTATGTTCAGGAGATCATATGGCTTCATAGTGTGCCATAATCTATCGTCTCTGATTGAGATGCTCACTTTACTTCCCGGCTTTGGAATGGGTTGCAGGAGGCATTTGGGACGCATCTACGCTTGAGCACCGCCTTTCACCCTCAGACGGATGGCCAGACGGAGAGAACCATTCAGAATCTCGAGTACATTCTCCATGCATGTGTCCTCGACTTTGGTCGTAGCTGGGAGGATCACCTACCTTTTGGGGAGTTTGCGTACAACAATAGCTACCACTCCACCATCGGGATGACACCATATGAGGCATTGTACGACTAACCTTGCAGATCACCTCTGCGCTGGACAGACCCTGGGGAGTCAGCACTTGTAGGACCAGAGATGGTCCAGGACAGGACTGAGAAGGTGCAGATCATCCAGGAGTGGATGAGGACTGCTTAGAGCTGACAGAAGTCCTATGCTGATAGGAGGCGGAGACCACTAGAGTTCGAGGATGGTGACCAAGTTTTCATACGGGTCTCACCTCGATGTGGATTACGAAGATTTGGACAGGGAGGCAAGTTATCTCCGTGCTTCATCAGACGATTCCAGGTTCTCAACAGGATAGGTGAGGTGGCTTATTGCCTGGCTCTTCCACATTAGTTGCATCGGGTGCATGACGTCTTCCATGTATCTCAGCTGAGGTGATATGTGCACGACCCGATGCATATCATTGATCACGGGGAGCTGGACATCGATGACAGGGTGGAATTTGCGGAGGTTCCAATGGAGATCGAGGATCGACAGGAGTGGGTCCTACATGGATGGTCGATTCCTCTAGTGCACATTAGGTGGCAGCACGGGAACCTCCAGGAGAGCACATGGGAGTGGGAGGCTCAGATGCGTGCAAAGTACACTCATTTTTTCCCCTAGTTTATGATGTATCTTTATGGGGACGTAATGCCCTGAGGTGGGAGTAATGTAAAGACCCTTAAATTTCAACAAAATTTTTTTCTTAAATTCTTTGGGATTTTACGAGAACGTAGTTTCTGACGGAACCTGATTCCGAGGCCCGGTGTGCCCAGAATCAATTTCCGAAGTTTAGATCGGGTACGTTCAGTGAACAAATGAGCGGGTTTTTCTATCTTTTTAACCGGTGCTCGGAATTGAAATCCTAGGGCACCGATGAACTCGAAATGCCGGTATTTTCTTAATATGACTTTTACCATTGATGTGTATTCTCGGGAGAAGAAGTTTAATTTTGTGGTTTAACTGAGAAGTAAATAAAATTGTGTACAATTTTATTTTATTATCCTTGGAAGTTAAAATATCTCATGGGAAGTTGTTGGTGGGGCCCACAACCACCAAACTTCCCATGTGTGGTTATGAGGGAGGTGGGGCCCACACTAGCCCTCATATTTTCACATTCCATAACCCTTAATCCCTTTGAACTACCATGATAAATACATGGAAACTCCCCATTAATTTTTTATGGTATCCTTTAATTATGTGTAACACCCCAGGATTTCATAGTGTGTTATTTCTTAAAAATAATTCAATAACTTGCACTACACGCAACACCGAGTTCAATCACACCATGACGTACAAAAAAAAATTCCATTAAAAGAGGTCATGAATAGTATTAACAACATTTTGAACTTTATATAATCCTTATAATTTTAGAATCCCTATTATGAGTTTCTTAGTCATAATGAAAGAACAGATTCATTTTCAGTATTGCACTTTTATCAACATTAATAGTGAAACCTTTTTAAATAAAATATTTTAAACTATCTGAATAAATTGGGACATCAAAATTTTTTTTTAAATGAAACATCCCAAGCTTCCACGGTACGCTTTCCTTTGAATAAAATAGTAGCGTGTGTTGTACGCAACCTTGAGTTTTAACACACGCCACAACCAATCAAACTAGCCGTTATGAATAGTAATACCTAAATTTTGAAATTATATATATTTTATATTTAAAAATGGACTTCATTTTTGGATTCGGAATATCGAATTTAGCCTAAGGTGAAATTTTGGTACTTTTCGGATAACTTTCATATTTTGATGAATAGTGAAAATTACTAAATTTTAATTAAAAACAACTTTTTTAATCAAAATAATTAATAGTGATAAATTATTAATTTTAGTAGTTTTAAAGTATATTTAGAATATATTTTTACCATTTAATATAATTTTGGTCATTGGACATAATTTTACAATTAAACCGAACATAAACAAGTGTCAATCTTTTGATAGTTATTATCTCTTAAAAACACGCTTTTTGTTTTGACAGCGGGAATTAATTTTAAATTAATTTCTGCCACTTCTGTGTTTTGAATTTAGAAAAATGGATTCCATATTTGGAATCAGGATGTCCAAATTGTGTAAATAGGTAACTTTTATTTTTAGACATTTTGAATAATTACTGTGGTAAATATTTTATTTACCATGGTTAAGGGTAAATCCGGTAAATAAGGGTTAAAAAATAATATTATAATAATAAAAAATTACCCTAAAATGTGTCCTAACCTTATTGGTGGACACATACCCGACCATGAGAATCCTTGGGTCAATTTGGGGACCCCTTGGAGCCACTTGTATGTGGTAGGGACACTTTATATTAATAAAGTTAAAATAAAAATAAAAATGGAATAAGCTTACATCTTTTAGAAGAACAATTTTTACATAGGGTTATACATGTTGGATTTTCGATTATAAATATTCATTAGAAAGATAAAAAGATTTCCTACATAATGATATTTTATTTATAATTTTTAGACATCAAATAAGTTAAATTATTAATGACACAATAGTGATGCAATGTTTACCTCATTAATAAATCATTTATATAAATAAGATTATAATGATTAAAATATTATCTAAAACCTGTCCAATTCTTATTGGTTGATGTTATTTAGAATATGAGTCATCTTATCCTCGACCTCAATGATTTTTGGACCATTATAAACCGAATATAATTATATTATAAAGTAATACTTTCACTCTTTCCTAAAGAGCCCCTCCTCTCCCTTATAAAAGGAGACCACTTCTACTCATTCCACACACCTCTCAAGCCACTTGGCTCGTCCAAACTCTGCCCAAATAAGCTCCCCACATCCCTCTCGTCCTCCTTGAAGCTTCCCCTTAGGCAGAAAGCATTTCAAGAAGTCCTTTGGTTCCAACCAAAGTGAGTTACCTAAATTAAAGGAGGTTAACCTACCCCAACCAAGGAAAAGTACAAGGTAAGGGATTTTCTTATCTCACTTTCAATTCCGTGAGATTTCCATTGTTCGCCACTAAATTATTGAAAGTGGTGTATTGTGTACTTCCATTTGATATATATTATCATGATTCTATTTATATTCATGTTATTCTGTAAATCATTTGGTGGTTATTAACTTTTGGCCATACGACTCAGTTGATTAACGTGGTAAGGGGTTTTCATCTCACTCCTTATTCTCATGAGATTCATGCCATATTGCCACCATTACCTTTTGTGTGGTGTATGTACTGCCCATAATTATATTCTTTGTGTAATACACTCTAATTTATGTGTACTTACATATTCATTGTATGATACCTCTTTCATGGGTTGTATGTTTCATAAGTTACCAAACTGGTAAGGGTTATTTCACAATCTCTTCATTATCCGAGGTTGTTTATACGTAATAATCTACTGGGATCTCATTATCATCCACATCCATGTTTCTTCAAAATGTATTTCAAAACATTTTTAATATTTAAAAGAATATGGGTTAAAGTCATTTATACCCTTGTTTGACTTTTTATAAGAGGTTTATAAGGGAATCTTTCCGTCATTTTCCAAACAAGGTGCTTTTTAATCTTTTCGACAGAATTAAGATAAGAATGTTTTTTAACTTATACGGCGGGTGCGGTTATTTTCCGCCGTTATAAAATCGTCAAAGCTTCCCTTAAAAGCATATAAGATTATTTTCAAAGAAAATGTTTGATTTTATATGGATCTTAAATGATTTCAAAATAAAAGGAGATATTTCTTTAAAAAGAATTTTGATTTCATCTATGTCAACATCCTTTGATGGGTTTTAAGATTATTTGAAGTTGATTTATTATGATACAAAACTTCTATATTGTTTTGAAGGTTTTGTGATATGTTTGACTGTGGATGTGCTATTTTTATACCATTCATAGTTTATGGTGAAAGTATTGACATTTCGTATGCTAGTTCCAATAAGAATGTTTATGTTATATTTCAATCTTTACTTCATATGAATGTGTTGGACAAGTATGTTCCAGGTTGGGGACTGGTTAAAGTAAGCCCTCCAGGTTGGGGACTGGTAAAAGTAAGCCCTCCAGGTTGGGGACTGGTAAAAGTAAGCCCTCCAGGTTAGGGACTGGTAAAAGTAAGCCCTCCGTGTTGGTGTCCGGTTATTAGAGGCACTCCGGGTTGGTGTCCGGTTATTAGAGGCACTCCGGGTTGGGTTCCGGTTACAGTTAGCCCCAAGGTCTTGGGACGAGGCCTTGAAAAGTAATTAAAGTTTAGCATTATGCATTCCAACATTATGAAAGTGGTTATTGATTTTGCATGTGATTATTCGATTAGTAGAATATCCATGTGAACAAGTAAATGGCATTATTTCATTTTACTTTTTCCATACTATGTTGAAGTTCAAGTTTAAAAGGCTTTTGTTTTAGTAATTCATTGCCTTAAATGTTTATGCTTATTTTTGAATGTTCCGCTATATTGTTATCCTTACTGGGCATTTGAGCTCACCCCTTTTCTATGTTTTATTTTTCCCAGGATGTGAAGATGTAAGTTATGAATGACCTGCAGGGATATTATGAGGGGATTATAGTGTGGAATGTGGAAACATTATGTTGTTGTAGTAGTTTTTCATTTTATGATGTAATGTAAAACTTATGAATATATCTAGTGTTTCCAAGGCTACTAAACCAATCGATCTTTCGAGATTTGATCTTTCTTGTGATCATGCCAATGTTATATAATAATGCACCGACTCTAGGTAACTGGGGTCGGGGCGTTACAGTTGGTATCAGAGGAAGTTTAGTACAAACCTTGGAAACTAGATTTAGATAAACTCTGATTAGAGCACGTAGACCTAAGATGAACTTTCAGGATTAGTATAGAAGAACTTCCTAGAATTTTGGTATCGTAGAGATTTTGTGAGTTTTCCGAGCAATACATCCCTGTCTGGATACGAGCAGGTAGAGGCGGCTCTGACACAGATGTACCTAGGGGTAAAACCTGAAAACACCACTTTTAGCTAGACTCGAACGGGAACTGGTGCACGACAACGGGCCTTGCTGCACTCTTGGTTACGACACTGCCGGGGGATATGCTTAGGATAACTCTCATTTTCTTACAAATCATTATGAAGGGTTTATGAGTATATACTTCCTCAAAGAAAACATTTTTATGATTATGGATTATATCCATAAATAGTTCAATTTATGTTAAGTGTTTTATAAGTATGGGATTATGTATTTTGATTCATAAACTGATCTAGTTTATGCCATTGTTTAGAAATGGCGCCCAGTAAAAGGAATGAGAACTCCAAAAATGCACATGATCCAAAGAGAAGGAAGGATCATATCTTTCATGGTCTTAAGCTAGAATTGATAAGAGAAATAGTCTCCCATGTATTATCATCATATGAAGAAATAATATCATGTGTTGATAAGATAAGTAAAGAGTTTACTGAGTCCTATGGCTTTGAAGGGAAGCAAGAGAAGAAAAGGATGGAAGAGAGAAAAATGGATAAAGGGAAGAGGGAAAAGAAGAATTTTCCAATATGTGCTAACTGTGGGAAGAAACACCCTGGAACTTGCCTGAAAGGAATGGGAGTTTGTTATAAGTATGGAGGAAAAGGGCACAAAGTACGTGACTGCAAGGGTGAGAAAATGGTTTCAAATGTACAATGCTTCATTTGCAAGGAGTTTGGACACTACGCGAACCTATGCCCCAGTCATCAGACTATGCCGCAAATGATGCTATTGGATAATAATCAAGTTATGATACTACCACAGATGAAGAGGAATGATTAGAGTTCTTATGTTGATTATGTCAATTGAGTGTTGTATCAACAATGTACTTGTTATAATAATTATGGAGTATATAAGGATTGTACTGCAGTACTATTTCATTAAGGACTTGAGATTGTGTGGAACAAAGAAAAGTGACTCAATAGCAGGATAAATTTTTGGAAAATATATGGTTGAGAGAAAGATAAACCATAATATGGTTCTGATACCGAGTTAGTGATTTTAGAATAATACATGATTGATTTGGATAAATTATGTTGGATATTCTTGACTACCTTGAAACTGATTAATGATTTGTATATTCCATCATTTTTTGGGGTTTAAAACATTTTTGGATTGATGAAGTATATCCAGCATTCTATATGGAATAGGGGAGCATGAATGTAATCAATAAGGAATATGGTAATTCAAGATGTTTCAGTTTATTAAAAGAATACAAGATGAAGGTATTTATATGCTATTACGGGGTAAAAAGGATCTATATTTTGTTTACCTTCCTTATAAATGTTGGACTGTGAGTTTGGACAGAAGTATTTTGGATAGTTCTAGTTTGGATTATTTTGGATTACCATAAAAGGACAACCCGGAGGTCGGGCGGCAACCCGTCGCGTCCGGCAAGGCTGCGAGACTTGAACCCGCAACCGAAGGGCGACAAGGGTGTATCACCTACCACTGGCCCACGAGATGACCTGGATTAAATAATGTTGTTTTTTTAAAGATCTGGTAGATGAATTATAAATTCATTTATTTTGGAACCCTGTACGAATAGTATAAATAAAAAAATTACATTCTATTATCTTTTAGAGTGAAAGATGAGTTTGTGGTAGAAATTTATTAATGGATAAAACTCTAATTATAAAGTAAGTATATCCCCTTATGATATTAGACAATCTCATAAATATATTCCTCAACATTAATAAAAGGAACTTAGAACAAAAATGTTGTCCTAGATGGTACCTTAAATCATCACTAATTCATGGCTTTGGGATTGTTGGCCTTTTTATAGCCATGTTCTCTACCACTCTCCATCAAATAATTGATGGTTAGATTTCTCCTCCATATCCATATTTTCCTACATGGAACCCTATTATGTGTTATTTTCGGTAATCTTCATACTTTCCACTCTTTATTTTAAATAGAGGCCTCGTTAATTCATTTTTCGATGTGGGATTTCAACTATGATATTTTGAAACGTCAAAAATGTGTTATCCTAATACCCTATGTTTTGTTGAACCGATGGTATTTCAAATCATCATAGATTGATGAATTTAAGGACCTCAATTATACACTTGTTTGTGATTGATTATCTCAATCACTACCTATAAATATTTACGTTTTTCCTCCAATTATATGTCTCTAATTGCCACCAATGTTCTCCTAATCGAGATCATAATTTGGTGGTGACTCTTTCATTTCTCTTTTCCTCATATTAAGACTAAATTTTAGTAACCTAATTTCCAATGTGGGTTTTCCCACAAAGATATTTTCTATTTTCAACCTTTTATTTTCGAAGAACAATTTCAAATTTCGAGGACGCAATTTATTGAAGGAGGGGAGAATGTAACACCCCAGGATTTCATAGTGTGTTATTTCTTAAAAATAATTCAATAACTTGCACTACACGCAACACCGAGTTCAATCACACCATGACGTACAAAAAAAAAGCCATTAAAAGAGGTCATGAATAGTATTAACAACATTTTGAACTTTATATAATCCTTATAATTTTAGAATCCCTATTATGAGTTTCTTAGTCATAATGCAAGAACAGATTCATTTTCAGTATTGCACTTTTATCAACTTTAATAGTGAAACCTTTTTAAATAAAATATTTTAAACTATCTGAATCAATTGGGACATCAAAAAAAAAAAATTTTAAATGAAACATCCCAAGCTTCCACGGTACGCTTTTCTTTGAATAAAATAGTAGCGTGTGTTGTACGCAACCTTGAGTTTTAACACACGCCACAACCAATCAAACTAGCCGTTATGAATAGTAATACCTAAATTTTGAAATTATATATATTTTATATTTTAAAATGGACTTCATTTTTGGATTCGGAATATCGAATTTAGCCTAAGGTGAAATTTTGGTACTTTTCGGATAACTTTCATATTTTGATGAATAGTGAAAATTACTAAATTTTAATTAAAAACAACTTTTTTAATCAAAATAATTAATAGTGATAAATTATGAATTTTAGTAGTTTTAAAGTATATTTAGAATATATTTTTACCATTTAATATAATTTTGGTCATTGGACATAATTTTACAATTAAACCGAACATAAACAAGTGTCAATCTTTTGATAGTTATTATCTCTTAAAAACACGCTTTTTGTTTTGACAGCGGGAATTAATTTTAAATTAATTTCTGCCACTTCTGTGTTTTGAATTTAGAAAAATGGATTCCATATTTGGAATCAGGATGTCCAAATTGTGTAAATAGGTAACTTTTATTTTTAGACATTTTGAATAATTACTGTGGTAAATATTTTATTTACCATGGTTAAGGGTAAATCCGGTAAATAAGGGTTAAAAAATAATATTATAATAATACAAAATTACCCTAAAACGTGTCATAACCTTATTGGTGGACACATACCCAACCATGATCATCCTTGGGTCAATTTGGGGACCCCTTGGAGCCACTTGTATGTGGTAGGGACACTTTATATTAATAAAGTTAAAATAAAAATAAAAATGGAATAAGCTTACATCTTTTAGAAGAACAATTTTTACATAGGGTTATACATGTTGGATTTTCGATTATAAATATTCATTAGAAATCTAAAACGATTTCCTACATAATGATATTTTATTTATAATTTTTAGACATCAAATAAGTTAAATTATTAATGACACAATAGTGATACAATGTTTACCTCATTAATAAATCATTTATATAAATAAGATTATAATGATTAAAATATTATCTAAAACCTGTCCAATTCTTATTGGTTGATGTTATTTAGAATATGAGTCATCTTATCCTAGACCTCAATGATTTTTGGACCATTATAAACCGAATATAATTATATTATAAAGTAATACTTTCACTCTTTCCTAAAGAGCCCCTCCTCTCCCTTATAAAAGGAGACCACTTCTACTCATTCCACACACCTCTCAAGCCACTTGGCTCGTCCAAACTCTGCCCAACTAAGCTCCCCACATCCCTCTCGTCCTCCTTGAAGCTTCCCCTTAGGCAGAAATCATTTCAAGAAGTCCTTTGGTTCCAACCAAAGTGAGTTACCTAAATTAAAGGAGGTTAACCTACCCCAACCAAGGAAAAGTACAAGGTAAGGGATTTTCTTATCTCACTTTCAATTCCGTGAGATTTCCATTGTTCGCCACTAAATTATTGAAAGTGGTGTATTGTGTACTTCCATTTGATATATATTATCATGATTCTATTTATATTCATGTTATTCTGTAAATCATTTGGTGGTTATTAACTTTTGGCCATACGACTCAGTTGATTAACGTGGTAAGGGGTTTTCATCTCACTCCTTATTCTCATGAGATTCATGCCATATTGCCACCATTACCTTTTGTGTGGTGTATGTACTACCCATAATTATATTCTTTGTGTAATACACTCTAATTTATGTGTACTTACATATTCATTGTATGATACCTCTTTCATGGGTTGTATGTTTCATAAGTTACCAAACTGGTAAGGGTTATTTCACAATCTCTTCATTATCCAAGGTTGTTTATACGTAATAATCTACTGGGATCTCGTTATCATCCACATCCATATTTCTTCAAAATGTATTTCAAAACATTTTTAATATTTAAAAGAATATGGGTTAAAGTCATTTATACCCTTGTTTGACTTTTTATAAGAGGTTTATAAGGGAATCTTTCCGTCGTTTTCCAAACAAGGTGCTTTTTAACCTTTTCGACAGAATTATGATAAGAATGTTTTTTTTAACTTATACGGCGGGTGAGGTTATTTTCCCCCGTTATAAAATCGTCAAAGCTTCCCTTAAAAGCTTATAAGATTATTTTCAAAGAAAATGTTTGATTTTATATGGATCTTAAATGATTTCAAAATAAAAGGAGATATTTCTTTAAAAAGAATTTTTATTTCATCTATGTCAACATCCTTTGATGGGTTTTAAGATTATTTTAAGTTGATTTATTATGATACAAAACTTCTATATTGTTTTGAAGGATTTGTGATATGTTTGACTGTGGATGTGCTATTTTTATACCATTCATAGTTTATGGTGAAAGTATTGACATTTCGTATGCTAGTTCCAATAAGAATGTTTATGTTATATTTCAATCTTTACTTCATATGAATGTGTTGGACAAGTATGTTCCAGGTTGGGGACTGGTTAAAGTAAGCCCTCCAGGTTGGGGACTGGTAAAAGTAAGCCCTCCAGGTTGGGGACTGGTAAAATTAAGCCCTCTAGGTTAGGGACTGGTAAAAGTAAGCCCTCCGGGTTGGTGTCCGGTTATTAGAGGCACTCCGGGTTGGTGTCCGGTTATTAGAGGCACTCCGGGTTGGGTTCCGGTTACAGTTAGCCCCAAGGTCTTGGGACGAGGCCTTGAAAAGTAATTAAAGTTTAGCATTATGCATTCCAACATTATGAAAGTGGTTATTGATTTTGCATGTGATTATTCGATTAGTAGAATATCCATGTGAACAAGTAAATGGAATTATTTCATTTTACTTTTGCCATACTATGTTGAAGTTCAAGTTTAAAAGGCTTTTGTTTTAGTAATTCATTGCCTTAAATGTTTATGCTTATTTTTGAATGTTCCGCTATATTGTTATCCTTACTGGGCATTTGAGCTCACCCCTTTTCTATGTTTTATTTTTCCCAGGATGTGAAGATGTAAGTTATGAATGACCTGCAGGGATATTATGAGGGGATTATAGTGTGGACTGTGGAAACATTATGTTGTTGTAGTAGTTTTTCATTTTATGATGTAATGTAAAACTTATGAATATATCTAGTGTTTCCAAGGCTACTAAACCAATCGGTCTTTCGAGATTTGATCTTTCTTGTGATCATGCCAATGTTATATAATAATGCACCGACTCTGGGTAACTGGGGTCGGGGCGTTACATTATGTGACTTATCCTCTCCCCACATTAAATCATGCCAACACACTTAATCAATTAAGAGAGTTATGTGTTTGAATTTTAAAATTTAAATGCATGGCATGAATTAATAAAATAAGATGAGACTAATTTTATTTGGGGTGAGTCTTGTTGTGTTGAGAGAAAAGGGGAGAGAGCTATTGTGACTTGAAGAACTTCATCTCCTTCATTGAAGAATGCCAAGACTCCGACGAAGAACATCAACTCAGCGACCCCAATTTTTTTTCATCCTTTTCCTCCTATGAGCTAAGGAAGGAAACAATGACCCGAGAATTCGCCAATGACATCACACTTTGTTCTCATCATGATAAAAGAGGAGACACTGCTTCCTCCTTGGACACTCTTCGTCGACGTCTATAAAACCTCACCACGTGATGCCGTTAACTGAAACACTGACATTCATCATTGTTTGTTGAGGTAGGGGTGTGTTTTGATTGAGCAACATTGGTTTACCTTCCATGTTGTTGTTTCTCATAAAACCACTTGATATCGAACTAATGCGGAAGGAACCGAACTAAACTAACACGGTCCAATTCCTCCACCATTGTTATTGTTGTATGGTGTTCTCCTACCGTTCTTGAGCGGTGAATCAAGTTATGTTTTCTGAGCCAATTGGAGGACCAAAAACATCGTAAACGACCTTAGAGCATCTGGGAAACCTAGAAGCGGAAGTTATGTAGAAATCAGATCATCAGAATGAAGAACGGATGCCCCGGGAGGTGTGCTGGCCAGAGGCGTCGTTTCTGGAAAATTCTAGAATACATGGCGCGTACACCAGAAGCACACACCGTGTGGTAAAAGCATATTGTGGCTTCCATTTTGAACGTTAGAAAAGTAACACACGACATGTGAATCTATACACACGGCGTGTACTTTCCACACTGTTTTTCAGAGGAGGCTTCGATGGACATGGTTTGTATTCAGGGAAAATACATTGACACAGAAAACAATACATGACCAAGTAACACGACGTGTATTCACTTCATAGAAAGGTAGAAGCGGCTTGGTGATGACTCAACATGTAATCTAGAAGATACACAAACATGGGCAGAACCACACGACCAAGAGGCACGACGTGTACTACCTTCACCATGGTAGAAGCGGCTTCCTGATGACTCGGCGTGTAATCTGGGAGATACACGGACACGAGCAGAACCACACGGCCAAGAGACATGGCATCTACTACCTTCACCATGGCAGAAGTGGCTTCGTGATGACTTGGCGTGTATTCCGAAAATACACGGACACAGGGTGGAGTACACGGGCATGTACTCCACCACACGACCAGGCACGACCAGCGCACATGGAACCGACCCTAGAGGTTTGGACACAACGTGTAACCATACTACACTCCGTGTACTTACTTATCTATATGACCAGACCTGCAACATGGGCTGTATCACACAGGTAGTACCCGGTGTCTGATGACACGACGTGTATCGCTTACCTACACGCCGTGTACTTTAGGGAAATTTCTTGGTTGTCTTGTTCGCCGTGACTTGGGCACATTTTGCTTGGTTTTTCCCCTACGACATGGGACAAAACTATGGGATACATCAGCTCTGGTATTCATGATAGTTGATGTATCAACCCTCTTGGCTCGTGGAGCGGACGCTCCTAGAGTCGAGCATGCTGTGTGCGGGAACCCTAGAGATGGCTGTGACTGCGACAATGATGACCACTGTACTTAGATCCTACGTGGGTTTAGCAGCGAGGATGAATGTACTTGGATCCTACATGGGTTCGACAATGAGGATGACTGTACTTGAATCCTACATGGGTTCAGCAACAATGGTTACTGTACTAGGATCCTACGTGGGTTCGGCAGTGACGACTTCTATACTTGGATCCTACGTGGGTTCGGCAGGGGAGATGATACAGAGGATACATCTATCATCTCCACCCTCTTCTTGAGTAGTATTCCTATGTGAGATGAGTCTTGAATTCAATCATTATCATTGATATGATTGACTTTCTTTCCTGTGTGTATTGGGTTTTGTTTTCCTGTGTGGACTGGGTTGTACTTGGGCTCGTGAGTTGGAGATGAACTGGAAATGATGAATTAGGTATATGTGTGGACATATACCTAAGTAGAGTTGGTTGATACTTCATGTTTGTATCCTTCCTTTGTGGTTTATCCTTTTTGGATTCTGGGAGACCTTCGGGGGTCTCGGGGTCCCTACTGAGTATCGTATACTCACCCCTGCATGAGCTATGCCCGCACTACGTTGTGTTGGTTGCAGAAGACAGACAGTGCTGATCGTGGTTAAGGCTTGTGGAGTGGGATGGTACCTAGAGGTGAAATATCAGGCGAGATGTACATGGAGCGGACAAGCGGACCCGAGGAGCTGACAAGACCATCTGTACCCACCCTTCAGGTGGGAATTCCGAAGGACGACTTGATGGTTGCTAATTTACTTTACTGCTGCTGCTCTTTCTTTTCAGTTGTACTGTACTTTCAGTTGGGTTTGTATTCTAGCCCATTTACTTTTGTACTCAGTTTACTTAGTGTTTACTTCTTTTTGCGTACTCTATGGTGTTTGTTTTCATATATAAAGGCAATTCCTTCCCTTTTATCGGGATTTACGCCTTTGGTGCTAGTCGCCAGCCCCTGGCCTATGGAAGGCGGGCTTGGGGTAGTCACAGCACGGGCTCCAAGGATGGGTCATGAACAAACACCTTCCCTAGCCCCTCCCCCACGTCCAAGAGCTACTAGTCTCATAAAAAGAACAAGCTTAGGCCCTTAAGGTGGTTCTCAAGAGGAGGATTCTAGAGGTAATTTCCCTCCCTCTTCTCCTTTAATTTCCTTTCAAGTTCAAGTTAATTTCTTGATCTCTCCCCACCTATCTTCATCCAAATTGTATTGTAACTCTAGTATTATACATATAATGTAATTTTATGATTCTAATGGGATATTATATCATCCAACCCCATTTCCCTCTTCCTTTTATTTTATTAAAGAGAACGTTGTTCGTGAGGTGTTAATTTATCACCTTCAAGAACGACATGCTTTCTTCTTCCATTTCTACCTTCAGATCTAGTCATGAAACCATTTTTATGGTTGAACCAGAATATGTTATATGTATTATGTTCTATTTAAAGTTCTAGAAATAACCTATGGCCCTAATACTAAGTGATAAGTTAAAAAAAGTTCGTTGTGATCCAAAAACCGCCCAAATTGACCCAAATAACCATCATTTAATTCTTATCTAATGATTCATCCCCATGGACATAATATAATTCATTATAAGATCATTAAAACACCTATAATATCATTAATGACATGTAATATCATTTCTTGATGTTTACTCATGTTCTACCCAAACTTCAATTTAAGAATACAAGTGAACCACCCAAGAAAAACCATAAAAACAAACATCCCCGAACAACATTTTTAAAGTCTATAAGTCATCCAAAGGAACATAATATGACATAATGAAACCAGAATTAAACCTAGTAATGTACACATGGTTCTGGATTTATAATTAATTAATATAATGTCATTATATAGGACATTAAAGAGAAGTAATCATTTGGGTACAAGGTAAGGGGAAATCTCGAACCCAATTTTATTCCTTTGGGTTCTCCCTCTTTCACTCCATTTTTGATATATTTACTCCTTAAAGATAATTTTTTCATCATTGTATTTACTTTTCTGGGATATTCATTTTTTCACTGGTTTTTATGTCAAACAAAATGTTTTCCAAAAGAACTCCTCTTTTAAGAACACCCCTTTTACTTCTCACTCAAAGTGAATGGTTCTTGTAACATATATGTTATTCTCTATTTATTTTGGGAAACCAAATATTATGACTGTGTTATTATGAGATGAAACCCATTCCATTCAATGGTTTAGTTATGTACATTTTTGATATGTGTTCTATGTGGAAAGCATAATGATGATAATGTTATGATGTGATGGGTGCGCCCAGAATTATATAGTGCAATATGAATGTTTCAATGTGACGGGTGTTCCCGGAATTATACAGTGCTCCAATGCATTGGGTAAAGTGATGAATCTCATGAGTAAATGTGAAATGATGTGTGAACAAGATTCTATCTTGGTTCACAATTATGTGTGGTATTTAACCACTAAGACATGATGTTTCATTTTTATGCATTTCCATATTTCAAGTCTTATATTTATGATTCCTCTCATGTTCATTATCTTTTTCCCATGTTATGATTATGCTCACCCCATTCTATATTGTTCTTATCTATCCTATTACTAGATTTCTAGCTCACACCTTTTGATGTATATCCTCAGGTGGCTACATGTACTAAGGATAGGACAAGTTCCAATAAGAAGCTAGAGAACAAGGAATTAAATAAATGTTTATGCGTTATGTTGTAATTGTTATGTATGGTCCTAGTTTTCCCAAGACACTAAAACTTTGGATCCTCTATGTGTAATACCATTATGTTGTTTATCATTAAAATGATGTGATAGTAATTTAATAAATGGTAGGGTTTCTATAATAAGGATTTCCAAAAACAAGATGTAAAACTTAGATCTCAATCCGATACTATAAAAATTGGCATTCCATGCATCTTTACCAATTTTTGGATATATATTTTTGACAAGTATTTCACTATATTATATTCATGAATAGGTATGAAATAATCTGACTTAGTGATCCAATCCACTATCACCCATATAAAACCATGTTTCCAAACTATCCTTGGTAGACCTGTTACAAAATCCATAGCTATCTACTCCCATTTCCACATGGGAATTGGTAAAGATAGTAACATACCCATTGGTCTTTGGTGATCTGCCTTATCATGTTGATAGGTGAGGAATATCATAACAAAATCAACTACTTTTCATTTCATTCCAAACCACCAAAATTATGCTTTAAGTACCTTATATATCTTTTATATTCTAGGATGAATAACCCATCTCAAATGATGGTAAGAATGAAGTAGTTTTTCTTAAAAATCCTAAGGTATGAACACCCGATCTTGAAGCCAAAAAATCGATCTTCTGTCAATATTTCATCCCATAATCTTCTCCCCACCATTGATTTTTGACCTTATAACAACACATTCATAATTATATATCTCTACCTTTTTAACCTTCTCAACTATATTGGGAATAATATAAGCTAAAAAAAACCACAACAATACCTCAGTCTTTACAATTCAAGTGCATGTTGGTTATCATAGACAACAACTGCCATTGTCCTAAATCCTATTTTTTCCAACTGAATATATGAATTTATTATTAATGCATCCAACACCAAATTACCTTTACTTGGTGTATAAATTAATTCAAAGTCAAACATTTGAAGATACTCAATATTTTTTGTCTCAGATTCAAATATCTTTGGGAGAAAATGTGTTTCAAGCTCTTATAATCCATAAACACTATGAATTTCTCAACAGAGGTAATGACACCAAGTCTTCAAAACATGGAATACAATAGCTAATTAAAAGTAATGTGTTGGGTAGTTCTCATTAAACCATAACTAGTGTGATCCATAAACAACAACATGATCTCCCTACATAAGAAAACACCCCAAACCAGATCCCAAAGAACCAAAATACACCATATATCCTTGCCTTGATTCTAGAAATAACAAGATTGGTGATGATGTAAAGATAACTTTAAGATCATTACTCTACTATAAAACTAGGTTTATCCAGTGCTTGGGTTTTAATAGCACTTGCTAAAAGCGCTATTAAAAACCCCTTTCTCAATGATAGAAAAAGAACTATTAATGGGGGTTTTTAATAGTGCTAAAAAGACACTGTTAAAGGGGATTATTTATTAGTGCTTATAAAAATGTGCGGATAAAGGCCCCCATTTATCAACTCTTCTAAAAAAGCACTGATAAAGGGGGATATTTATCAAAATTTATAAAAAATCATTGATAAAGACCCCCCTTTATCAGTGGTATTTTACTAGTGCTGATAAAGGGTATATTTAAAAAAAAATTATATTTCATTAATGGACACCTGTAGCAGAAATTATGGCCGTTTTGAAGCCTTAAAGGCCTTTTTGGCCACAATAAAGGTGATTGGAGTTTCTTATATGTCATCAATGCATAGATATCATCTTAAGATTCGATTTGATATATGGTAGAGGAAAAATGGACACCTGATTCAGAACTTATGGCCGTTTTAAAGGTCGTCGAATGTGAAAAACCCTTAAAACCCATAAAAACCAAAAAACCCTAAAAAGATCATAAATTTTGATTTGGGAGTCTATTTCAGCTCCACAACCAGTCAAATCAAATCTTATGAAATGATCTAAAACCACATTATATTTAAATAATTTGATAATAAAAGGAATAAAATATATTATAGTTTCAAGAAAGTCAAAAATCAAACTCAAACTTTAAACAACCAAATTTTTTGATCTGGGTGTCCATTTAGGTTGTACCACATATCAAATAAAAGTGCATGATGAGATATATTCCCAATATTCTCTTAGACTGAGCTCTAAGAGCTTTGTCTAGTTTTTCGATCCCAAAAAGGCCCAGAAGGCCTCAAAAACTGAGTTTTTTTGTCACCGTCCCCGATTTATTAAAATTAAAATGCCTATAACTTTTGTGACAGGTGTCCGTTTGGCCTGTACCACATATCTTATCAAATATCATTTCATTATCTTAGATTTTAATTGTTTTGGAGCTGAAACAGACTCCTAGATCAAAATTTATGGTCATTTAATGGGTTTTAGGGGTGTAGGGTTTTAATATTTTCTTAACATTTTTATGTTTTTTAAAGGTTTTTAAAGTTAATATCCATTTAAAAAATATTTAAATAAATATGTATTTAAAAAAAGAATATATAACCATATATAAACACACACACACACACACATATATATATAAAATTATAAATATATGGATAAAAAATATAATGAAATATATATTAATATACATATATATCATAAAATGTAAATCAAAATAGTATAGTGGAGTGGAAAAGACATTTGTGTATAATCTGGAGGTCTCAGGTTCAAAACTCGTTGAAGGCATGGGTGCGTGCTGGGGGTGGGATTATCTAAAGTGTTGATAAAGGGATGGGGGAAGCACTGATAAAAGGTTCGTGGATCATTGATAAAGGTGGGGAGGTGGGAAATGAAAAAAAACTATACCCTTTATCAGTGGGGCCTTTAGCATTTATTTTTTTAGCACTGTTAAAGGCCGCCTTTAATAGAACTAAAAAAATTCTGATAAAGGTGACCTTTAACAATGCTAAAAAAAGTGCCGATAAAGGCACCTTTTATCAGCGCTAAAAAAATCATTGATAAATGATCCATTTATCAGTGATTTTTTATAGCACTTTTAAAGGGGTCCTTTATAAGTACTTTTTGAAAACACTATTAAAGCTAACCCTTTAGCATCGTTTACATTATCTGTGCTTACATAGCATTGATAAAGCCCTTTTACTAGTGCTTTTAAAGGCCTGATTTGCAATAGTGTTAAAATAATTATGACATTAATTGTTCCATATAAATGGATCACTTTTCCTTTTCAAATATATCATTGGTTAATATAGTCATGAAAATTCATTAAAAAAACATTGGTAAAAACTAGATAGGCTAAGAAAACTATGTATCTCAAAGACATTATTTAGTTGTTTTTAAGAGATCACAAACTCAATTTTTAATAGATCCATAGAAAGTGCTTTTTAAAAGATAACATTGACAAGGAAATGCACCTATTTTATCCAAAAACCAAAATTTTAAATTTTGTCATACATACAATGATCCCAAAAAATTACCAACACTAGAGCCTAGTGTTTTTCATGCTCAACCTTTATCCTAGAATACACCAATATGTCACCCACAAACAAAACAAAATAATAATCTAGATATCCTTGAAATATCTAGTTCATCAATTCCAAAAATTCTTATGGTGAATTTATAAGACCAAAATTCATAACCACATAATCATAATGGACACATCTAATACTGAAATCTATCTTCAGAATATCCTATCTACAAAACCATAATTGGTGATATCTTAAATGCAATTTAATTTTAGAGAACCACTGGGATCCCCTAAATTTATCAAGAATATAATCAATGCATGGAAGAGGATATCAATTATTTATCTCAACTTGATTAAGATTATGATAATCAACACACTACCTTAGAGTTCCACCCCCCTTTTTCACAATCAAGACCGGTGCTACCTACAAGGACAACTAGGCCAAATGAACCCTTTACTTTCTAACTCTTCTAAATTGAATTTCAATTCCCTTAATTTTATTGGTTTCATCTGATAATACATATGTGATATAGGAATGGTCCTTGATAAGAGATCAATCATAAACTCCACTTCTCTAGTGGGTGGAATCCTAGAGAAGTTATTGATAAAAACACTACCAAATTGATAAAAAATTATTGGAAAACCATTTTTCTTGATCTTATCTATAGATACCATGTTCAAGGATTCCAACTGGTTTGAGATAATTCCAATAGTTGCTTCCAAAAATCTTGATAAACTTGCCTTTACATTCCTATCCATACTAAAGAGATTCTCAACACTATCACCAGATGTAAAATTAACCCTTCAGGCATAAAAATTAATGTCATATTTTAACATTATCAACTAATCTATACCCAGGATTTTATAATAGATATCCATCTCAAACATAGATAAATAAAAAATCAATTCATCCCCATCAACTGTTATACAACATAATTTTCATATAATGTCTAAACATTCTCTTTGGACAAGAGGAGTTTTAAGTTTCATAACAGAAGGCATAATCTCAACATGAAAACCCAAAAAGAAAACAATATAAGAAGAAATAAATGAATGGGATTCAACCGTATCAAAAAAATATTTCATAAGGGTATAATTAAAAATAATCACAAATATTACCATAGAAGGCCCTAATTGATCATCCATGATCTTTTTCTAAGATCCATACAATTTATTACTCATTACACTTTGGTATTTATTACCCTGTTGAGATTGCATTGGTTGAGGAGTCATGTATTACTAGAATCAATATGGATTGTTCGGTTCTGCTAATGAGAATTATTATGTTTTCCTCATCCTATCGAAACATACAATTTATAAGAAACACAATACATATCCCTAGAATCTAACCTTTCAGAATTGTGAAAATAGTTCTAAATATGTACCATCTGGTTAAACTTGTGACATGATCTAGGTGGTGCTATATAATCTTGCTTCATGTACTCAAAATAACCACACTGAAAAGATCCTAGCTTACTCTTTGGTTTTGGAGAAATATTCATTGATCCTACTTTCTGATTTTGAGTAATACCACAACCTTGTAAATAGGTGTCCCTATTCCACTTATTTCTAGCATTAGAGTTCTCACCAGTTCCCATAGGTATCAACATACTTCCTTCACCCATATTAATTGAGATGTCTCTTTATGAAATTGTATCTATATTGACCATCAATTTATAATATATTATACAAAGCATGAAAATATTTGAGTGACTTTTTGGTTTAAACCTCGATTCAAAAATTCATTCCTCCAAGGATTCACTCGCAGTAACTTTGGGTGAAAAGAAGACTAAATTCATAAATTTAGACACATAATCTGTTATTGAGAGATTCACATACTTCAAACTGAATAAATCTATCATTATAGAAATCCAGAATGTGTGAGTGACTTAAGGGGTAAAACATATTATATCCATAAATTTTAGATATAATTTTAATGGTTCATGGTTAGGGTGCAAAGTTAAGAAAACCAAGCATTAATTATGCACTATCCATTGTCTCCAAACACACCTCACATGGTTGACTCACATAGTTAGAAAAAATATACACCGACCATTATATTCCCATATATACATCCTTTCATAGTTTCTTCTGGGTAGCTCATGGTTTGGAAAAAACATTCACTTAACCATATGCCTACCTAGTTCCCACTGTTTCAGTTGCACGATTTCCTGGTAGGTGTTGTATTATTTCTACTAATTATGCTCAAACTGTGAACCTATAAAAAATCCCAAAAAACATTCCAAAAGTCCTCTGAACCTCCTGAAACTTAACCCAATAACTTTATATACTTAAAATACATAAATAAAGGGGAAAGTAATTGAAACTGGGGGTGCTATAGTTTTGACTTATATTTGATCAATTTTTTTCTTGCTTTACCAAGATTAAAATAATATGAATTTTTTTGACTATATTGTTCAATATTGAACATTTTTGAAGAAATTCAATCCCATTTGATCATGTTTGGATAAATTTATTTATTTGGATCATGTTTGTGTGAGTATAAATAAGCACACCATAGAACATAAAGGTCCAATTGTGTGGATATTAATTACATATTTTATATCACTTACATATAATCAAAAAAATAAAATAATTCATCAAAACCATACTATGAATTCATTATAATAATATCATGGAATGAAAAATTATATGGAAATACATAAATAAAAGAAAAGGTTACCTAATAACCTAGTTGGTGAAAATCACATTGACATGAAATAATGAATTAAAAGGAAGTGTAGGTGAACTTATGAGAATAATTTTAGGAATGTGAGCATATTAGAAACATTAATTATCACATAGAAACATGACACATGTATACAAACAAGACACCATAAACATGCTTTAAGATTTTATATCAGTACATTATAATATAGTGGACTAGACTCATTGTTCATTTCCCATACATAGCTTCTTATGTGATATAAGTGTAACCTAATGAATTGGGAGAGTTTTTATAAATTTTTAACCACATAATATGTTCATTTGTATATGTTTTATATATAAATAAATGGATTAAAATGACCATACATCAAAATGGGTTATAAAATGATTAATATATGTAATGAAAATGGGTTACATAACAATATCTCAAGACATCAACTAAAATTACACCAATATAGAGGGAGAAATAATGACATAAAGACTTTAAATCCTAAAAAATAAAGTATCATAAAAGTCATAATAATTATGAGATATATAGAACATAAATTAATGTATACAAATAAGATGTGCCTTAAAGATAGTGAGGAAGATGAGAAAGAAACATGAAGAGGTTCCCATAACTCATGTCCAGAGTCACTTGAGTGAACTTTAACTTCATATATATCCAAAATTGATTTATTAATTACTTATTTCATAAACTTATTAATATTTATTTTACTTATTACTAATAATTTTATTTTCAATTATGATATATCAAATATGTGAATAATTTTACATTATGAATTCAAATATCTTATTAGTTTATTATTTCCTAACTCTATGTTATTTTAATGATTTATGATAAAATTGAGCTTAAGGATTGATTTGGAGAATTTTGTAAGTCTGTGAAGGGTAGGAGAAAAAACCATGACATAATAATTAATTCATTATACCATGGTAATTTTGGTAAATTTCATATAAAATTACAACACAAGGGATAAATATCACACTATGAAACTTTAATAATATTTATTAACAGAGAAACATAAAGGATCTATAGTGTAATGAAGATGATATAAGGAACATTGGTATAATAGTTGAAGAAGGCCAAATCATAGAAAGTGATTGCACCATATTGTACAGGTGATATTATGTTAAAAAATAAATAATGTTTCAATTAAATCATAATCTATATAGGCTGTGACATGATTTTTGGAGTATTGGAGTTGGATCTAAGATAATGCATGAATTATTATAGAATAATTTTCATCACAATGTAATTTATAATTAGCAAGAAATGTTTATTTAAAGGGGTGGTTATTTATTAGAGAAGTAATCAAGGGATTGAAGGGGACTTTGGTTTGACATCTTAGATTAAAAAATATCACCTATTTGAATTAGTTATACTTATATTAGGACTTATTCTATTCTTAACATAAATATACTTTTTGGATTTCTATAAATCCATAGAAAGGTAAGATGTTTTAAAGTGAGTTTTTAAATAAATGGTGATTGAATGATTTGGTTTTTTTAAAATGGGGTTTTAAAGTTATTTCATTTAGTCATTATTTTCTACTATTCTTCTTTTATTTGACATCCTCATTATTAGTTTATTGAAAAATTTCCATTAAATTCATGAACTAGTTTCTCGAATTCATTCCTGATTATAGAATTAGTTTGAGTATACCATGTTTAAATATGATTCTAGATCATATAATTACTAAGTAAACTGAAGTAATTACTCATAATAAAAAGGATTTTGGTAACTATATAATGAATTCAAGAACAAGTACTTATTTAGTTTCAATTATAACAATAAAAAATTTATTCATTGAAAATATTGGGGATCATAACTATATAATGATCTTGAATTTATAATTATAAATAAAATTTTTCATTTTGAAAATATTAATTAGTCTCAATTAAATTTCAACCATTATTATTGTAAGACCTAATTTTTGAATTGAAAATATATTCCAAGTATCACTTATCTCTATGGGGTTGACATTAAACTAACCATGTACCATTCCTTTATAGTTAGTGATAAGTAAAAGATAATATGAATTTATAAACTTGATTCCTGCTTGGAATTTATGATTCCTCACAGGGGATTACATTTTTTGGTGCTATTTTGAGGGATTTTTGAACTTATAAGAATCTTAGATTTAATAGATTTGGATAATTAATTGTATTTTATATTTTAATTTTTACTTTAATTATATTTATTAAATTTGGAATGTTCATGTTCTGATTTTCATGTTATATATTATTGATGAAAGAATATTCAAATCAAGAAAAGGTTATTGAATCTAGAATAAATCATTTTGAGTATGATCCCAATATTGAGAATATCTTAAAAAATAAAAATAATGGGTAAAAGATGATTAGAATTTATTGATTTCACAAAGTGGAATAAAATTTGTAAAAATGATAGTAAAGATAAAGAACTTTGATAGAGTATGGTTTAACTTAAAGTGTGGGGGAATAACTAAGAATTATTATGCCATCAATTAATAAAAAAAATTGAGATAATGAAAAAAATTATTCAAATAATATCCAACTCAATTCAATTTACTAGGCTACCATATGAATATCAAAACATATACTTAAAATGTTTTCTTAAACTTTTTAACACTTTCCAATCTAGTGGTGTCTCCGATGATGAGGTCATGACACGTGAAAAGAGAGAAATATAACTATCTCATAATTGCATGTTTTTATAAAAATATTACAACACTCATATTCACAAGACCATTAGATTTAGAGTTTTAGAGTAAAAGTACACATAAACCTTAATATTACATTATAAGAACCACTATTTTAAGCCCTTATATTATGAAACAGATTCTATGAATTTTTTACTTTATTCGTTCAAGATTAACATGACTTTTGACTTAAATATACTTATTAATCATCTATATAACATGTATAAATCAATAAAAATGTAGGATGAGAAAAAAAATCCTTGTAAAACTGATTAGGCCATGAAACACATAATAAATAATGAAGTAAAATATGGTCCATACCATTTAAACAAAAAGATACCTTAAACTTGTGCAAAATCTCAATAAAAATTATTTTCAATCATGTAATAAATAAAATAATCATGATAACTTATTTTATAAAATTTATATAATCTAGAGAGTATCATAATTAAAACTCATATTTAAGTATAATTAAAATTGAATAATCATGAATATTTCTTGTAACAACATATTCATATCACTTATAATCAACCATAATCACACATAATAGAATAAACTATTTAGTTAATTCCATAAAATTTTATTTTTAAAATAAATAATCACCCAATTAATTGGGGAGATATATAATATAAATACCCATCATAATATATAATTTATAATAACTATAAGAAGAATAAAACATATATGATGTTTCATTTCATCCTATAAGCATAAGAATTGAAGTCAACCTAAGAAAAGAAAATAAGTGAAATAGAATGGGTTAAATAATTCCATATTGAAAGGAAAATGAAAATGAATCATACAATATAGATGAATAAATATAGTAGATTAATAATAATATTATTAAATAAAAATTTATTAGTATACATGAATAATACTTCAAATAAGGATAAGAATATTTATGAAAATATAAAAATAAACATCTCTTGAATTTTTATGATTTTATAAAAAATAAAGTATGATTGAATATAATAAAAATTAAATAAAAATATAATATAATTATTTTAGGAACACAGGAATATAAAACTTCTATAGAAATTCATGTAACAAAAATAGAGGAAACCAGTGAGAGAAAGAGACCAAGTAAGAAACATTAAGAAAGAGAGAGATAAAGATTACCTTCCAAAAATCCCAAGTAAAACACAATTAATGGAGAAATAAATTAAAAAACCATGATATAAAATGAATAAAATGGACCTGATAGAGATATATACATTCAAAAAGAGAGATAATCTCAATAATAAGAGTGTTCAAGAGAAAACCACTTGCTTTAACCTCTAACTTGTTTGAACATTCTCAAAATCCATGTATAATAAACTTAAGTTCATTAATCATTAATTTTAGGACCCTATTTTATTTATTTCATTTAATATAAATCAATTATATTCATTTATTACTTATTTATTAGTTACAAATAGTTTATAACGATGATAAGATGTTAATAGTCCTCATAATTCCATGCTTGTTTTAGTATGGTGGTCTTAATCGTCATTCCTATTTGACGAGTTTATCATCTCCAAAATGATAATGGTAATGGAATCATAATTTTATAATTATTTATAGATCCATTAATTCATTAAATTGTAATTAAAAGTATGTTTTATGAGGAAGAAATCTATATCTTGATCGTTTCATATAACTTTACCAATAATAAAGAGTTATTTTATAATAAACATTTATTTTAAATGTTACCATCATATAAATATAATAATAACTTAAATTAAAATTATATATCTTAAATATTAAGTATTCATGTTTTTAATCGTTCATAATTATAGTTATAAAAAATAGAGTAGCATCATTCATGTAGGTGGTTGAACTGACCTAAATACGAATGTTCTCTAAAAGACTAATAATTATAAACCCATCCATATTTTATCATTATAAAATTATGATATATGTATATTTATATAAATTAAATTTTTTATAATAGTAAATTATATTCAAGAAGAGTTAGAGGGACAATATAAATAAAATAAATAAAGAAGAAGATGATACATACGTTGAAGATCCAAATATTCCCTTACTAACCTTCTTTATAATGAAGGATTGAAGTCTTCTTATTATGATAATAGGATATAAAAAATGGGAAAGGAAATTTGGAGAGGTAATTTTAAAAATTTATGGAGATACAACCAATCTTAATATGTGGTTTGTAATGGGTATAAGGAGACCCCTTTCATAGAAAAGATTTGTTATTATTTTGGTAAATACTCATTCCTGAATGGTTAAGGAATTTACTTTTGAGTGGAAAGTGGTTTATAAATGGATATGAAAATATTTTTTCTTACATATCATCCAAATATTTAAAAATATAAGGTTTAAGTTTTCATTATCATTTATAAATCATTTTGATCATAAAATTCAATTTATATAGTTTTTTAGGGTTAATCTTATAATTTAAATTTAATTTTTTTTTGAAAATTTTTGGAATTTGAGTTTTTAACATTTACATAGTTAATTAACTTTCAAAATTATGCATCAAAACCATGAAAAATTATAATTATTATAAACCTTATCACTTTATATATTTTAAAGCCTCAATTTTAGACTTTTTTATAACTCAAAGGCACATAGTTGACATTTTATAAGCATTTTAGATAAATATCCTATTATATAATTTTAAAATAAAAGTATTAAAATAAAAATAATTTATTATTTTTAATTATTTCTTCTAAAAACATTTAAATATTATTTATTCACATTCTTACCATGAAACCTTTCAAAATCCATCATTTTTGATTGCATAAGCACCAAGTAAAAATTTAGATACTTATCATGTGATATAATTTTAAAATTCAATAATTAATATTGATATATTTTATTAATCATAATATTTTCCCTAAAATTCCTAAATATCCTTATAAATTCTAAATATTATCACTAAACCACTACTTTTTTACTTTTCCCGTATTGTACAAGTACTACGTCAACATTACATAAACATATGGATGATTATGACATATGATTTAATTTATATATATTATATAATATTCTTATGATATTTTAAGTATTTCATATCATCCTAAAATTTTCTTATATTTCTAAAATATTCCATAATATTCTAGTTATAATTTTAATAATTGGTAGTAAAATTCTATTTGAATTTAAACTCTTATTTTAGCACGGAGTTCAAATATGTTTCTCAACCTCTAAACAAATTTAATTTATCTATTTAATTTAAAAATAAATATTATATATAAATTAAGTATTATAACATGTCATATACCCTTCAAAAGTGATCCATAACTTTCTAGACATATTTAATAATGGGTCGTAATGTTTAATTTTAACTTGAACACTTATTTTGAAAAGGAATTAAACTCTATTAGTCAATCTGGAATCAAATGGAATTTTAATTTGGAAAATTTAAATAATAATTTTTTATATATCAAACATTATAATATATTCCATATATTTATCAATTATTTTATTTTTTTAAAAACAAATAAAATAATGAGTAATAGAATTTAATATGAACTTAAACTCTTATTTTTTTAAATGAAATTTGAATTTAATTATATCACTAAACTTATAACCAAATTAAATTAAAATAATTAATTTAAAAATAAATTATTTAAGTTTTTAGAAACAGAAATTGAAATAAAAATACCATTTATAATATTTTATGTTGATTTTATCAAAAACCATGATTATAAATCACATTTACTATTTATTATCATATATTGTATTTTTATAAATTTACAAGAAAATAAATTCCATTTAATTTTATATGATGATTAAAAATATGTAATTAATTTTATTAAAATAAATGTATAATTATTAAATGTTAAATTTTTTAATTAAAAACTCACAATATATTGAAAATAATATATTCTTTAGAAAAATGACTATTTCATTAAAAAACCAAATTCTTATTTAATAAAATGTGATAATATTTCTAATATTATCATAATAATAATTATCAGCACAAATCAATAGAATATATATAAAAATTAATTTATAAAATATATTATAATTAAATAATTATTAAAATAAATCAAAATTAGAAATCATGTTAAGAAATTATATTTAAACTTTAAATAAAACATATTTTATGTCATAAAGTAAACATAAAAATTTTAAATGTTTAAAAAATATGTAATTGACCATATAACATCAATTATAACATGATATAAATATATAATACATTTTCAAAGTAGATATTTCTGGAATAATTATAAACCTATAATATAAGTATTAATTAATCATAAAACTAATATATTATATAGAAAACTAGGTTGTTACACTACACATATTTAAACTTTCACTAAGTGATAATGAAAAAGAGTGGATTCAAAGCTTAGTACCATATCATATCATAATATGGGATGATATGGAAACATGATTCTTAATAGGATTCTTCCCTCCCTAAAAAATAAATATCTATTTATATATTTTAAATTTTTGAAAATTGCAATTAGAGTCACTTAAAGATGCATGGGAGAGGTTTAAGAAATTGTTAATAAATTTTACCCATCATGGACATGATATGTAGTTAATTTTTTAATCATTATGTAATGGTTTGTCTAATAGTAACACATCAATTATTGAAATCATTGATATGGGATCTTTGATGAAAATGTTGTTGGGAGAATCAAATGAATTTTTAAACGACATGTTTAGAAACAAAATGAAATACAAAGAAATTAAATTATAAAAAATGTTTACATGGTGGATTCCAATGGATCAAACAATGATCTCTCAATAATTTTTTCTAAAGTCATGTCTGTCATGCAGAAATGATAAGGAATACTTATAAAAATATTAAATTACATTGATTTAATTAGACAAAATAATTTTATGGATAGATGATACTATCCATTGAAGGATTTCACTAAGTAGGAGGGGTTCTCTAGTATCCATAACAATAAAGACTAGCACATTTAAAATCAAGTAATTTTATTACAGGAAATATTAGAAACATTATTGATGAGTACCTAGGATGCTGTCAATGAATTGCAAATTGATTCCAAAAATTATAGTACCACATTGATAATCTAGAATTTTGGATTGGACAAAGGAAAATAATCCCAATTTTAATAAAAAAGTGCTACTGGTTGATACATGTATTAAAACAAGTGGATATGTGATATTAATAACCTTTATATGTGAAAAAATATAAAGGAAGGTGCTGAAAAAAGGTTGAAACATTAAGGAATGCAATAAGAAAAATATATAAATGAAGAGGAAAATAGAAAGAATAAAACAAATAAAATTGAGAAGAAATTTAAATAACATACTCCACTATAATATAAATCATTATCATCATTCCTAAAAAGTATAAAGTAATGGAAACTCTAGAAATCAAGAAGTAATTTTATGGAAATTTTTAAGAAACTTTATATTAACATTCCCTTTTATAAAGATTTAACAAACAAGAACACATATTAAAATTTCATAAAGTAAAAGGTTTCAAAAAAAATCTTGAAGATATGAGAACAATACCAATTATGGGATACTGTTTAATCATTGTATCAATGAGTTCATTAAATAAGTAATAAAACCTAAGTATTTTTTCAATTCTTATTACATTTAAGGTTATGAATTTTGAAAATACTTGTGTGAGTATGAGTTTTAGCATCATGTAATACTCAACATAAAAAATATTGGTATTGATCACCACTAAATTTTTTCTTTAGTTGGTGGATAAATTAGTGAGATATTTTTGAGGATTGATTGAATATTTTTTAGTTAAAGTGCATAAATTATACATTTATGTATATTTTATTATACATATGATAAATGAGGAGGAAGTACCATTTATACTTTGAAGTTTAATTTTAGAAATGAGAAGCAACTTAATTGGTGTTAAAATTAGGGTGTTATCTTTGAGAGTTGGTAGTGAGAAATTAATTTTTAATGTTCTTCAAGTTATGAATTTTTTTTTATAAATAAGAGGATATTTGAAATGAGGAAAATTATATGAAAGTTGGGTAAGTTTCTATCATTAATGAAAGGAAAAAAATATACCATAAAGAAGAAATAAATGCTATAAATATAGGAAAATAAGAAGAAAATAAATCAAATAAAAATGGTTAAATATAATAAAAAATATTCTATGAAGGTGTAGATAAAAGCGATCCAAAAAGTTTGGTTATTTCATAAAAAAATGTTTTATTTTTCAAAATTAACTTAATATTGGTGTATTAATCCTATTAAAGTGGAATAATTGTTACCTAAAATAAGAGTAAATATTATTTTAGAGAAAATAAGAAGAACCATATATATGGAAAAAACTTAATTTAGACCATACATTGATCTGAATTGTGAAAATTTATTTCATTATTATATTACATGACATGGTGAGGTTATGCGTTGCTTAAAGACTTAAAAACTTATGGGAGGAAACCCATGTTTTTTTTATTTTCTTAGGAATTTTTTTCAATATTATTTTTATAAATTAATTTTAGGATGTATAATTTATATACCCTATATTCTTGAGATTTAATGGAATGAATCTTTAACTTTAACTAGTTTATTTTGGTTTTGTAGGTACATGATCAAAAATTAAGGAACCTGATGAAGAAAAGAGATAGTAAGGATCTGATTCAATAGAAAGGGGATCATTGTTTAAAATTATTTATATTTTTAAATTTCTAAACTTTTTAATTAACTTATAATTTTTTGGATCTAGAATTACAAGCCTCACTTAAAAAAATATTTTCCATATTTTTGATTTATTATGAAAAGAGTTCCTTAGGAATATCACCATAAATTATTTAAAATATCTTTTTTGATGAATATTAATGAGTGACATTATGGGTATATAAGTAAAGATAAGTATATGAGTATTTCCCTTGGCTGTATTCAATGATTTTCTATATTATTTCCCTTGACTGTATTCAATGACTAAAGTTTCATTTGGTTCTTGTATTGGAATTTCATCAATAATATTTATTTTAGAGAATAAAATTACATCAATGGATATTTTTTCAATAAAAAGATATCAAGTCAACATGATAACCCTAATAAAGTAAGAATATAACTGGATGAGTTGGATTTCCCTCAAAATTTCAATTTTGATAGTGATAAATAAGATAATTATTCTCAAAGGAGTGGATAAAATATTTTTAGGTATATTTTACTAGATATTATATTTTAATTTCATTTAAATGATTTATTTTATATAACTTTACTAATTTATTAACAAAAAAAATAATTTTTAATGCGTTATTTTCCATTTGTGATGTTTTTACATGAAGTAAAAATTAGTCAAAAATTTCCTACCTGATTAAATTCATGAAGAAAGACATCTATCAATTTTAAATCCTGAAAATAAATATTATAATGAAGCATAAAATATGTTAATGGGGATTCAAAAAAACTACACATATTAGAGTTTTATGTTTCTAAAATTGAAACCATTAAGCATAATTATATCCCAAACTATCAATAATTTAGAATCGATGAAAATGGAACAAACATAGATGACCTGGAAATAATTTTTTTATAGAATTTTAAAAATTTTAATGACATTATCCTTAACACTATTATTAGCAAAAAATTATATATAGTAGTACTACCACCAATGAGAGATAATGTGTGATAACTTTTACCCTATTCAATATAAATAAATTATATATATTTGTGTGTGTTATAACATTTTTAGATAAGGGTATAAGGAAAGGGAGGGAATGAATTACCAGTTATGAAAATTATAATAAAAATAGTGGTAACTTGAAAATTTAAAAGAAATAATACAATTAATGGAATGTCTAGGAAATAATGAATAAAAGAGGGAAAATATATACTTTTTATATAAGTTAAGATTTAAATTATTATAAATATAACATATTCACTACCTCTAACTCCTCAAGAAATGAGTTCCACTATAAGAATCCAACTTTTGAAAAGAGTCCCAACATTTTACAATTATAATTCCTCTTTAACCCCTATAGGTATAACCTATAAACTGGATTTTAATCTTTGGAGGCATAAACATATATCACCATTTAGATTCTAGGCACAACCAATCACAATTTCTTTTTGAAAATAGAGGCATAAATAATTATAATGAATTTTTTAATTATATTATAACAATGTGTACTACCTTTTAATATAGATATATAACTTATAAACTGATTTTAATGAGAAATTATGATAGTGAAGTATAATTTTATCCCAACATATTTTTTCACAATAAAATAATTAAATAAATTGAATTAGTGATTGAATGTTTTTTTCTATTTAAGATAAAAAAATGTTTATCTGGGATAGTTCATCTAACATATTAATATATTCAAAAAATTATTTTTATAAAGTATTTAATATGTCGTAATTCATTTATTATATCTTGAATAGATCACTTAAATATTTATTTATAACAAATAACCAAATTATTATAGTTTATTCAATAGCTAAATAGATTTTAAATTTATGTACTTTTTATTGTGTAAATATCCTATAATAAAATCATTAAAATCATAAAATAGATTATGAGACTTTACATGTTTATATCATATATAATGATATCTCCAATGACACACAATGTTAATTATTCTAAGTTATATCACATAGATTTTTTTACATATATATGAAATCCATTTTTTAATTTATACGTGGTTGTGATATCCTTTTATCATTACATATTTTTCAACACTATGCAGTTACAAACAATATCATACTATTTTTTTTAAATGGGGGTGTTAAGACCATATCAGAGTATATTGTAACTACGTTAAGTTATATCATATAAAAATTATAATCATGTATTTAAATTTGATTTATATCAATAAAAATGATATACCATATCTCTTTATATTATAAACCGTTAATTTAATTACATAAAATTAAACTGAAATTCTTATTGATTTCAAAACAACTAATTAATTCAATAACAATCTTGAAAAACAACATAAAATAATAACCAATATACAAATGATACATTTCAAAATGAACTAAACCAATAAAAGAATCAATGCACTAAAATTTTATAATATGAAGACAAATTAAATATGTATATCTATATTGAATTATGGTATTTATAATAGGAATAGGTAGATATAAAATTTGTTTTTTCACAAAAAAATAATAATAATTTTGAATATATTTTAAAATGAAAAAAATATTGTTTCAAAAATTTATATATCTATTTTTTATATTATTTATTTATATCTTTAATTAACTAAATAACATCCAAATCCAAGTTATGTAGATGAAGTTATATCTAGAATAAAATAGGTATGAAAACTAAAATATGTAATTTCATTGTAACAAAATTTAGTGAATTATAACAAATTTTCAAATATCTAAATAATAGATTCAAAACATGGAGTAGTTGAAAAATCCTTAATAGAATTATCATACTTTTCTATGAAATAATAATAATCTAATTCTGAATTTTTAGCATATGAAATATCCAAAATACAATAAAAATACTCATATAGAGATTTATAATTCATTTTATACCACACCTTTCAATACATTCAAACATGGAGAAACTTGATATATATATATATATATATATCATATGCTAGGGTATGATATATATCTCACCCAGTGATATAGTCTATCTCACCTTGAAGAATAACCTATTTTAGCATTCTTAAATGAATTTTTTATGACTAAAATAAAGTAGTTAAACCTCAAATTATTTATAAAATCCATAACTAATAATCATGAATATATATACATAAATTTTTTATCTAATTCATTCATTAGAATTGAAGATATTTATGAAATAATCAATCATAAATAGAATTTTTAAAATATAAAATAATGCTCTAAATGAACATATCACGATGTTAATTTATAGAATACTAAACATAGATAATATAATTTTATGAAGTATACTAAATTATTTTTTATTATAAACACTATGTAACAAGGTTCAATAATATAACAATATCCAATTTTTTTGATAATTACAAAACACATGCTCATTTTAATAAAAATACAAAATTAATAAACTATTAAAACATGAATCACACAATGATCACCTAAAAAATATCCATTTTTAGAACTAATAAAAATATAAAAAATATAAACAAAAATCCCCTTGAAGTAAATTTTTATACACCAAGGATCCAAAATGTAAGAATGATAAAAATAAAAATATATTCAATAATAACTACATAATGAACTACTACCTCTTAAAAATGAACATTACAGCTAATCCCCCACTTAAATAAGTCTCTACCTTATAGTAAAACAATATTTCAAGGATATATATAATTTTAAATGAAATGAAATGAATTATACATAATATAATAAACAAAAATAAAAAAAAATAAAATTTTCCACAAGTCAAGGTAAACAATAGAATAAATAAGAATAATATACCCATTTGCTAAAAATAAAGATAATATAGGTATAAAACAATGTTTGGGTTCAAAATTTTTAGTAATTAAATTATTTTTAACCCATTATGAATTATTTATAGGAATAGGAAAATTAATATAAAAATTTATAAATGATATTTTAAAACTAGGTGGCTGTTTGTATCTTAAGATAAAAATATAAACATTATATCCACATAATCAAAATTTAAATAAATAAATAATATATAAGAAAAAAATTCCCCCTCTAATAAATTAATTCTTATAATTTTTTTTCACAATATCAATAAATTCCAGTACAATTATTTTCTTTCAAAATTTATATATATATAAGAACATTTCTAGATTATGTATCCATTTTTTGAATTTAGATAAATCATTTTTCTTATTTTTAATATATTTTTTCACTATATTTAACTCATTAGAGTATTTAATATCACCATAAGTTACAATATTTCCTAATATTTCAACTTTTTTCCTTCAATTGTGCATTTTTAAAGATAAAAAATGAGTGTCTTTTAATTTCTTGTACATAACATTAATTTTTTCAACTTTATCATAATGTTTTTCATATTTCACATTTAACTTATTAACAAACAATTCATTTTTCATATAGTATGGGGAGGAAGGAACAAATAGTACCTCAACTGAATATTCCATCGAATATAAATTTTTATTTTATGCCCCCTCAATTGATTCAGTTGTTAATTCATATTTTTAACACTACCATAAAACACTAATTAAGACCTTATTCTATTAATTTATATCATTCCTCCTTGATTTTTTAATTCTAGGACAATATGAAATAAAATTTCTTGAATTCCTATATTTATAACACACAAGTTTCATAAGTTTCATAAGTTTTACTTGATTTATCTTTTTCATACTTTATAAGATTATTTTTATTAAATATTTTTCTTATTTTTTAAATATTTTTCATCCTTTTATTAATTTAGGTAAAATCATACTCATTATATATTAAAATGTCTCATTAGAATAAGTAAAACAAAGTATATTATTTTAAAAAAATTTCCTTATTTTTATCACATTTATATTCATTTTTTATATTTAGTTCTAACTCATATTGTAAAAGTGATCAAATAATATCATCAAGAGTATATAAAATAAAATATTTTCTTTCCCATATAAATATCTTCTTAAAATTCCACTATTTTATTAGGGGGTTTAAAAAATTTTCAATCAATATTGTATTTTATAATGTTTTTATAATCCCATCCATCCCATTAATTATTTTAGTAAACTAGTAGTATATCTCATTAATGGTCTCATTATACCTTATCTTGATTTTTTATATTTAACCCTAAGTAAGATAATCTTAGTTTATTGTAATTTATCTAAAGTATAACTAGTAACAGGTAATGTGATCCAAATATTATGAGTAATTAAAAAATCATCCACATGAATAAAAGTATTATAATAATTTAGAAAAATAATAAATTCATGAGTATATAATATATCTTATATCTAATATCATTATCACCAATATATAAATTAGGGTGATAATCAAGTAGTTTATATGGTTTTATAAAAATTTTCAAATTTTATATTCGTAAAATTTTCATGTAAGCCTCAATTCAACTTTTCCTATATATATAATCACTATAATTAAATATTGATGGCCTCTAAAGAATAAAACCATTAACAATCCTATGAATATACATAAAAAATAGTTTACCAAAAATTTTAAATGGTCTAAAAATATCCAAAATTTATTATTAAAGATAATTTATGAAATTGAATTTGATATTACTTGTTGATCCTTTTAGGGATAACACTATAAGAAAATACATGTTGAATTATCCCTTATAAAAATTATATTAGTGATGGTGGTAACTTGTATATTAAAAAACAAAATGGTAAATAAAATATATATGAAATAATAAACAAAAAAAGGAAAATAATAATGTTTTTATAGTAGTTTAAATCTATATAATTTTAAATCCTCCATCACCACTACCTATAACTCATTTATGAGTGAGTCATCCCATGGAAATTTTAATTTTAAATGGTATCAAAACCATTGAAAAGTATACTATTTTTAATCTGTAAATGTATAAACCAAATAAATTATTAATCTATAAAGGAATTGTAACTTTAGTGTCATAGTGGATACCATTTAATGGTGAAAATTTAAGAGTATATCAGTGGTATTATGGAATAGTTTTAATTTTTTGTTTTGTATGAGAGATAATATTTAAATTTTGGATTCTAATATAAATTTTAATTGTTGGTATGAAATATACCCTGTTTTTTAAACATGTTTTGAGGTTCGGTAGCTGAGTTCAGGGTTCGATATGATAAAAGGGGGTGTCACCTAAAAAATTTTAATATATATAACACCAGGTACCCGGTGGGTGCTCACTAGGTGCCAGGTGTACTTGATTGTGGAGATGAGAACCTAAAAGAGAAATCAGGTACCCTGTGGACCAAGGTTAGCTTGTTGTTAAAATTTTAGAATTTTGGTCATTTCAACTTATCCTAATTAAACAAAATTGATGTTTCTTTGAACCCATTCATTCAAAGTAAACTAAGATCCCCTATCTTGAATCCTTTAATATTTCTCATTCCCCTCTATAACAACCCCAAGTAACTTTTGTATGCTTGCATATGTATTTTAGGTTATTTCACAATTTATTAGTGTTTTTTTAATTTTTAGTGGTTCAAGAAGTATAAGTGATCTGCAGTCCTAGATTCTAGTAGGTTACACCCTAACTAGGGGTGTCACACCATGATAAACTATGGGTAGTGGGTCTTTAGTTTAGGTAGTTGTGTCACAAAATAACATAACCCAAGTAGAGGGGATATTTTTGGGGTGGTTCATAGCATCAAATAGGTGTAGGGTCATGTAACGACATGAACTAGGCAGCAAGGAAGTTTTTTTAGGGGTGGTATGTCGCATTGAAACTGAGAAGGCCACACCATGATTTTCCTATATTTTTAATTATTATAGTTTTATAAATTTTCCTCAATTCAATTTTAAGATTTCCCCTTCATTTATCCTCAAATTATTCTAAACATGGGGCACAACCTAGGGATATCCATCTCTCTTCTCCTTTGGTTTTTGGATTATTATCCAATGATTTTAGGTTGATTATTGTGGTAAATTATATTTTCTTATTATTTCTCTCTTATCTTTTCCCCCAAAACCATTTTCAATTATATTGGTCTTCTACCATGAACCTAATGGGATGTATTGTACAATATTAGTGTATAATGTGGTTCTAATTTGGGGATTTGGGTTTTTAATTCTTGGAGAAGGTGTATTATTATTTGGTTTGGTGTTTCCCATCGAAGGCGACATGTTACAAATTGATTAATCTTGGAATGGGGTAGGTGTTTTTATGAACTTCTTTTTAATGGAATTAAATAGAATTATTGATGGTTTTTAATGCCTAATTTTTTAAATTAAATCTACATGTGATAATTATTCTGGATTTCATAGATTTTTTATGGATTGGATCACCTATTATAAATGTGTTTAATGGTTTTCATAGGTTTTTAAAATATACATTTGGATTCCAAGTGTGTTAACAGATGCATAAGACCCTTTTTTAAATTAAAATTTTTGTTTAAAGTATTTTTTCCTTGTTTGGGTTAGAAAAAATAGTTAGGTATGATTTTATATAGAATTTTGTGAATAAAATAAATTATTTGGATTTCTGAAATAGTTTTAAATAAAGGTGGATTTTATTTTCCTATGTTTTTACTTTAATGAGAATTTTAAAGTGATATTTTTATATGGTGAAAAATGTCTTGGCATCCTGAGTCAGTTTTGAAAGAGATTTCTATTTGGTACTTTATCAAAAAAGTTTTTTATGATAAGTGTGAAACCCTGTTGAGACCCTTATGGTTTTTATTCTTGATGTGGATTGTGTCCACAAGGTTAATGTGATATATGTATAATAGTCTTGATATGGATGTTGTGAAATGGGAGGTTTCTTGTGAGGGTGTTAGAGGTAAGATGATTTTTTATCTAAAATGATTTCTTATTTATATTGTGATGATATTTTGATTTGTTTTTTTCTCACCTCCACACGATTTATTTTTCATATGAATCATAAGAAGTTGGTAGATAAATTGGATGAGTGAAATACTATATTAGTTTAAAAAATATCAAGTTCCATAGTTTAGATAATTCTATGGATAAAAGATTATGGAACATGATAGCATATTGGTTTTGGGATGAGTTATGTGTCCCAAATAGTCCAATTGGATGACTGGGATAGTATACAGGTTCTTTTATAAGAGACTAGGGTTTAGAGTCAGAATTTTTAGGTTTATATTACTTAAGTCCTATGGAGTTTCCCATAACATTTCTTTTATATTTTATATTTTCTAGGGGTCCTCATTCAATGGATTTCTAATATCCCCTAGCTCTTTATTGGTTTTATAGAACCATTGTTTGGTTGTTTTTCTTTTATTATGTTTCACTAATAACTTAGTGACAAATTATGATTATATTTGGATTCATTTACAGTTAGTTTTACTTTCTAAATTGATTATGAGAATTATTTTAAAGGTGTTATTTAAAAGGAAACTGACCTAGATTTTATAAAAAATGGACTATTAGAAATGATTTTGAAATAGGAAAGTGTTTTGGGATTGTTTTCAAAAATTGATAAAGACCCCCTTTCTTTGAATTGGAATGTGTTTTATTAAAAAGGTATTATCCCCACCCTTTATTTCTAAAGAAGGGGGAAAGATTTATAAAAGTGATTATGGAACATTATTTGGTTTCATATTAACATATGTACAAAAAATACTTTTATTTATTTTCACACTAGAATTTATGAAATTTATTTAGATATAAATTATAGAAACTTTGGTGAAATCATTCTAGGTATGGTTTTTTCACACACCCTATATACACTAATTAGTGTATTAATTTCACATGTTTCCTTTTTGGTCACATTACTATAGTATTTTTAGGAACTTTTTTCAGTTTATTCTAGAAAAGTATAGTATGTGATGTGGTGAGTGACCATCAGTCACATGAATATAATTTGTAGTGGTTCAGTTCTGTTGTATTTTGTAGGTTTTTTATATATTGTACTTTTTTCCTAGATATTCATTTTAGTTATCTTGTACCTATGATATTTTTAATTATTTTATGTTTTTAATTTATAATAATGTGTTTGATGAGTTATTTTATTATTCCATACGTGTTATAACCTATTTAGATGTTTCATTTTTATTTAAACTATTTATTTTTGTGCAAGGTTTTCCGATACATGGATGGGTTATGATAGATTTCTGGGAGGAATACATGATGTGATTAACTAAATTATGAGGGTGAAATACTTCCCAGTGGACACAAATTGATAACCTAGTTCTTGTATCTATCCCTTGGTGATTGAGAATTCACTTTAAGCCTTTTGAAATATCAATTCATGTACCAGTTCAGTGGTACCCTAGGCTGGTTTGTTAAAACTTCCTTGGGTGATTCAAGGAGGTTTGTTTTTCCAAATCTAGGGTAAAATTTATTATTAGTCACCCTATTCCTTTCTTCTCTTTCTTTTATTTGTTCTCTTTTATCTTGGTTAAGTATTTCAATTTGTGATTTTAGTATTACATGGAGAAATCACATTTGATCAAGGTGTTTCCTTTTTCTAAAAAGATCCCATAAGAAAGGTTTTTCCTAAAACCATTACCTTTTTAGTATAAAGAATACTAGTCTTTATTTTTTCAAAATTTTTATTATTTTTAGGAAAATTAGAATTTTATTTGGTGGTTTTAATTTGGAGATTTTTGTGGCAATGGTGTTGGATGAATTTATGGGAATAATGTCCTAGGTTCTTGTGGAATTTAATGATTCTTTAATTATGGTGGATATATATATTGCACTTATTATATATATAATTTCTCCTAATGGTTTATAAGGGATTTTTGATTATCATTGGAGCATGATTCATGGATCATTGGAATTCTAAAGACTACCTATGATTAAGGAAGAGGGATCTCAATCCTTTGGTGAGTTTCCAAGTTATTCCTGGTACATTCTTGCCACTAGTTTTTATTAAACTAATTATAAATATGGAACATTATATTGAAATTATGAATAATTTTTTTCTCAATATATTTAATATATCAATAGAAATGATTTTATTATAATTTCATGAAATGTTATAAAATATATTTGGAACAACCCTTTAAACCAATAAACTATGGTTTTTCAAGGAAAGGGGTTTTGAAAAGTATTAATTATGGAAGTCTTACTTGTTTACATTGAGTGCTATACCCAGATCCCATTATATAGTTTTTAAGCACATCCCATTACTTTTTTAATGTTTAATGTATTGGGTAACATTTTTGGTTGTTCTTAGTAAGTGTCATTGTTTTTTTGAAACGCATCCATGCCTAGAGTTATTGCAAGAGGCCTTGTGGTTACCATTACCAAAAACATAATGACTAGGCTATAACTTTATATACCATAATATGTGAACATAATAATACTTTAACATTAAATATTGAACATTCCACTAAGGTCTTACTCAGGCATACCCTTGTGGGTTTTCATCATGTATTATTAAGGTGATTAATGCTTGTCACCATAATTTCAGTGAGTTATAAGTTAATTATACAAACTTAACCCTAGTTAAGAATTGATTCAGTGGTGAGGTGAAAGATGGTCTAGTTAGGTAGACGGAATTTACTGACCATTAAATACTCTTGGTTTCCTACACCATGTGTTTCCTAAAAAAACATAAGGTTTTTAACCACTAAATAAATGGTTATTTTTCTTAAAGAGAAAATTTTATATTATTTTATCCAAATCCATCAATTAATGAGTTGGATTTACAAAACTACTTCTTTATTTTTAAAACTTTAAACTCTTTTATATTAAAACAAAGAACCATTTTTGATAAAAACTAAGTGTAAACTTGTTGACTTAATAAAAGTTAAGAGTAAAATTTTCTACCAATTACATATGAATTTTTATAAATAATGTTCCTATTTTAAGTGGTAAAGTATAAAGTTTAAAACCACATTTTCTATTTAGGATCATTCTTGAAAATAATTGTCTTTATAAAATTAGATTTCTAATATAGAAAAATTCTATCGGATAGAATATTAACTTTGAATCAATATTTTAAATTCAATTTCATATCATAATATATCCTATATTGGGGTAATCTATAATGGTCATGTATTATGTTCAATTTCACACCAACATTTCCACTTTTAGGAATAAAACTTATTATTTATTGTTTTTTAAATTTATTTTTCATTTTTGGGTCAAATTCATTTGAATTTTTGAAAAAATAGGGAAGTAGGATTGAGGACATGGATATCACATAGTTAGTTCTAACCATACACCAAGATCATGCATAGGGGGATAGATTTCTCCAATGAATTATACATGGTTCTCTAAATTGAGTGAAAAAACTATATGGAAAATATTTATTTGAGAGTAAGTCCTAACAAAAGAGTAAGGAGAATGATCATTACATAGTTAAGGTGAAAATTTTCAGAAGTCCCTTATGTATAAAACCCAGTGGCCACTGCATGGTCGGCACATGGCTTCTTAAATTTTGTGGTCAAACCATTTAACTAGCCATAATTATGGGAGGTTTCTTCATAGTGGTTACCACATTGTTTCCTAAACCATGCGACATACCTATAAATTTTAAAATTTTAAATTATACCCCTACCATTTCTCAATTTAGCTTACATTATCCTTTTTCCTTACCCTATTAATACTCTCTTATACTAGGTAATTTTCCCTTATGTTTCTCCTCCTCTTCCACTTGACTTATAGAGGATTTCAATTAGATTATTCAAGTAAACTCTTAGTAACTGATTTCGTCTTTATTTTTTATCTTTTCCCTCATGGATCACTTTTCCCCTATGTCTATATAGGAGTAGAGTGAATGTTGGATGATTTTAACTATATTGGATTTGATGTTTAGGTATTTATCTTTTATAAATTGGGTTTATTTCATCCACTTTTAGTGTAAAAGAGCTAGTGTAAATAAATTTGCTCATAATATCATTAGGTGGATTATTATTCCTTTACATAGTCATAAATTGTAAAATCATATATCCTTTTAGATTGGAAATTATAGATGGAATTTGAATTTTTAAATCAGGAGGAGGCACTATGAAATTTGAGATTCATATTATAATTTTGAGAGTTTGAGTGTTCTAAGTACACATTTTTGGATATAGATCTAGGTATGAGAGGTTCCTTGAGTGTTCTAGTAAGTTTTAGGACATTAAATATGAATTTTGGAAAATTTTAAAGGGGTTTACCCCTATACATAGCTAATTCATTGTTAGGAAAAACCATATGGGTAAATTGCTCTGATTAGTTTTAGATTGGGGCTTGGCGCATAGTTTCCGAGAAACCATACAAAACCTGTAATTTGATTCCAGTGGAAATTAACATAGTTGAAAAAAAGTTTTCTAAATCATGAATAAACCATATGAACTACATATTTTTATTAAAAGAGTGAATTTACCCTTTTTCCCTTGTGGTAATCTAATATCTATCCCTATCTTACTCTCATCTCCATCCAAATATCTATTTTTTTTTATTTTAAAAAAACCACTTTTTGGATGAGTTGGAAGCTCACAAAAACTGATATCAAATTCAAACATAACCCAAATGAAAACCATTACAATACCATACCTGATCCCAAGACCACATTCAAATCTCAAAATTCAAATTTAAAGAGTGGAAATCAAAAAATGTGGGTGAAGCATGTCACTCAAGAAACCCACCAATGGGGACACCTCCATTATCACAATGATAACCAATCATCACATTATAACATCACCGAACATCACCACATCACCGTCACCAACATCATGTCATACCATCACCATAGTCATCGCCCTCATTATTTCTTCACTGCCAACATCTTCTATGACTTCTAATGCCAGCAACAAACACTATCACTACTATCTCACAAGACTATCCTCATCACGATAGTCATAAATTACAATCCACCACCACCATCGTTGTCTCCATTTGAACATCACCCAACCAAACTAATATCCCACCATCACCTGAACACCGAACAAGCCACCTAGAAACCCACACCAAAATATATCCGAAATCCTCTTTGAAACCACTACACCTGACCAAACTGAATGGGAGCAGTGGAACATGAGTAGGT
This sequence comes from Viscum album, assembly GCA_963277665.1. NCBI lineage: Eukaryota > Viridiplantae > Streptophyta > Magnoliopsida > Santalales > Viscaceae > Viscum > Viscum album. The sequence goes on from OY728165.1 coordinate 1,043,108,342, forward strand.
AGCCTAGGTTTTTGATGAACAATGCACCTCATATTTAGAGTTGAAAAATTGAAGCTCATTTGGCATTCCAATGTAGAACATAATGAGTTGGATATGAATTAACAACCATGATAGGATGATATTTATAGATAATGTCCTTTGGGACTTCTCATGGATAATTATTGTTATAGTGGAGCGGTTGTAAAATTACATATCCTTTTAGGTTGGAAATTCTAGATGGAATTTTAAATTTTTACTTTCAGAGCAAGAGTCATCTTGAAATTATAGATTTGGACTAGAATTTAGATAGTTAGAGAATCTCGAGTTGGTGTTTTTGTATATAGATTAAGGCTTGGGTGAATCCTTAGGTATTCATGTGAGTCTTGGGAGTTTTGGTATGAGGTTTAAAATTTTTGAAAGGCTATTACCCTTATTTAAGGTTATCACACAGTTAAAGAAAACCATAAAAATTATCTTGTCTTGGGACTTTACAAAAAATTTAAAAAATTATATGATAAAACTGTGTGAAGGGGATTTCTTGAGGAAATTCAAACTATATATTTTTTAAAATCATATTTTTACTATGTGACTTTTATATTTTAATTAAAATTGGAGAATTTTCCCCACTACCTCTATAGTATTTTAACCCCTAGTCTCATCTTTCTTTCATCTCAAGCTCGAATGAACTAGTAGGGTCTAATATATCCTTCCTATTAAATTTCCCCTAAATTTGGGGTGGTTTTGGTGAGGTTTCATGGTGAATCTAGGTGATTTATTCATTCATATTCCTTATATTTTGTTTTCCCTCTATTTTTTCTAATTTAAGTGTAAATTAGAAAAGAATTTTATGATGACTCCACTAGAATATGGCGGAATTTTCCTAAGATGATTTCCACAGTATGTTGCATAATATTTTGATGATGGTACATCACCTAATTATTTTTATTATGTTTTATTGATTAAAATAGATGGAATTGAAAATAGTTTATAATAATAAAGTTAGTAATTTTTCATGGATTAGGTTTGGGTGCATGTTCGGTGTGGACTGAACCCCACTACTCAAGGTTTAAGCGGCCGAATGTGGCTCAATAAGTTTTTAGAAATTATCCATATTTAGATTAATTTTTAAAATTAATTATAAATTATTATAATTAATTTGAATTTTTATAATTAATTATTGTATTTTTTGGCTTGATATTGGTGATCTGGAGTTGATACGATGCTTGGATGAGCCTAGGTAGTGAATGCCGATCTATGATCTAAAGGGATTGTCTTCAACTGAGGTAGGTGGTCCCTTGATCATATGACCTTTTTAAATGAATTTTATTTATATAGGAATGTTATATGTGGTATCATTATTGAGGTTACTTTACCTTTTATTTAAATGAATTGTTTCTTAAAAATAAAATGCATGTGGATAGACGCAAGTGTCATGGGCCACAATTGACCCTTAAACACTGGATTAATGCCTCAATAACTGATGGTAAAGGGATTTATTATAAATATATTACTTATGATATATGGACCATCATGTGTGTAAATAAAATGGATTGAGTAAACATAGTGGACCTAGATAAGTTACCTTAGTTCCCTTGAGCAGGGATGAGTAATGAAGTGCAACTGTTGTCCCGAGTAGGCCCCAAAAGAACTATAAGATACCTTAGAGATATTGGGCTAGTTGATATATGAAAATATAGTTAATGTTAATAATAAATTAATTTAATGTTTTATTAATATTCATGATTAATTTTTATAGATTCACATTCATTACAATAATTTTATATTATTTTTCAAATTTAAAAATGAATTGTTTTATTATAACTAAAGTGATTTAAACGTATTATATGGTTTTATTTAAAAGTTAAAATTATAAATTTTATAAATTGAATTATTTTTTATATCATAATATCAAATATATATTCATATTAAATTTTTATATTTATCTAAAAAGATATATTTTTCTGTGAATAGTGAAAAATATAATTTTTTATAAAAACTATCATTTATTCTTCAAGTATATAAAAAGTCACATTATATTTTAGAATGGGTTTAAATTAAAATTATCCCCATTTTATTAAAAATAATAAAATTAATTCCACCTGAATCATTATTATGATTTATTTTTTATAAATTCATTCTTAGGATTAAAAATAAATTTTTTCAAGAAAACCATTTTTGGTTTCATTTTGTGAACTTATATTAAAATTATTTTATGAAAATTATGGAAATTTAATCTTGAAAAATGGATTTAATATTTAAAATTATTAATTTTAAAATTATTAATGAGTTCAATTTATTTTTTTGTCATAATAAATTTTAACCATGGTAAAAATTTGTCACCATGATAAATGGTAAAACATTTTAATTAAGGTCAAAACTAAGTGATAAGGTCACAAAATCGCATCTTAAATATTATTATATGAGAGTATTACAACCATTTTCATCTTATATTAAATATTTTATAGGTTTAGTGTTACTTTACCCTGAATAATACTTTATATTATTGTAAAACTTTAAAAAATTACAAGAGTTCCACTCCCCACACTAATAAAAGGAAACACACTATTCGATATTATTCAAATACTTTGATCCAATTAGATTAACAAATACCTAACCAAATAAATTTAAAAATTTCCTACCCACATCCTATAGGTACTTGTCTCACCAAAATACCAACCTAGATGGAATAAAGTGTAGACCAAAAGAGGTTTTACAAAGAAGAGGAGGTTTTCCAAAAGGGGAATGGACGACGGGTGGGAGGAGAAACCCTCGATGCTCCTTCCCCTTCGGTGACGACGGTGGCCGCCAAGATGGACCCTCCCCCCTTGGTGGGGGAGGGGGAATCATCGTTACATGCGAGATCAAGGCCCTTCCAGTGATTTTCAACCCAGATTTTCTCCCTCCCTTTCCGAAAGCAGTGCTAAACCCTAATGTTGTAGATCTAATTGACGGGGATCCAAATCTGCAGCTTTCCACTTCTGAATTTTCTAAAGCTTCGGGCTTTCTAAATATCACACTGGTGGCTCGCTTCAATCAAAAGAGGCCTTCAGTTGATGCCTTTGACCATTTCGTCTTTGGGTCTTGGGATCTCCAGGAACGAGCGGTGGTAGGTCTGCTGGATAGCAAGCAAATCATGATTCGGTTCGAGACAGAGGCAGATTTGATCCAAGCATGGTCGAGATCCCCTTGTGTCTTCAATGGATCTCATTTCCTTCTGCTTCGGTGTTCATTTGACCTTCACATGAATCGTGACTCGCCTTCCATGGCGGTTTGGGTAAGTTTTACTAATCTTCCATTGCCGTTTCAAAATCCCTCGATAATTCGTATGTTGGGGAATATGGTTGGTCGTTTCCTCTATTATGATAGCCGCATGGAGGCTGTTTTCCATACAGTGAATCCTCGAGTATGTGTTGAGGTTGATGCCTCTCGCATCCCATTTAATTTTTTCTGGATCACGATTGGAGAGGAATACCGTTGCAAACAATGTGTTATCTACAAGAACTGGACTAACTTCTGTGGCTCCTACAAGAGGATGGGCCACTCGGTTGAGTTATTCCGAGGTGGTTATCCATCATGGTTGAGGGAGGAGCACTGTAGGAAAGGCGCTCCTATGATTCCGGGTGTTGATGTTAGAAGAAAAACCATGGGGGTTGATTTGGAGATGGACAAGGACAAGATTCTGGTAGGTCTTAGTGTTAGAGGGAAGGTCTCATGTGAGTCTGGTTTGGCTATGGAGAGTAATACTAGAGGGCCTAGCAGGGATGCTTTACAGGATGTTTGAAATTATCCTGGTTTAATGGTAGAGCTGAGTTCAGAGCAGACTGGGGTTGAATTGGATTCAAACACAGAAGAAGTGGTTGTCATGACAGGTGATAGGAATTTTACAGGTTTGGATCCTTTGGATACCCCTTTTATTTCATTAAGTAACAGGTTTAATGGATTGTCTAAGGATTTGTTGGCTGAAGAAATGGAGGTGGAGGATATTACAGAGAAGGGGGATGAGGTGGTGGTCTTGGAGAATCAACAGACTAATGTCTTGGTAATTGAACAGGCTAGGAAAGGTAAGGAGCTGGAGGTGGTTCAACTAGGGGATGACTTGGGGTAGAATCTTACTGTCCTGAACATCCCAAGTATGGTTAGGAGCGACTCTCTGGTGGTAAGTACAGACCAGAGGTCAGGAAATTCACAAGCTAGTGGCTTAGGGATGGAAGCACACTCCACGGTTGTGGAGATTATTCCTTTGGAGGATGTGCGTCTTCCTTTGAGAGAGAATAGAACGCCAGATCAAAGGAGGTACTACAATTTTGAACAGCCCGGGGTGGGAAAGGAAAATTCTAAGGGTAAGGAGATCCTGAGTGCTCTGGTTGGCCAGTCCTTCAGTGATATTGTTCAACAGGGGATGCAGAAAGAAACTACAGGGGAAGGACTATTGACTGCAATTGCAACTAGGAGATCAAGGAAGGATTATTCCTATCTCCCACGACCAATGCGGACCAGGTCTGCTTCAAAAATGAATAACAAGGTGAATCTTGCAGTCAAGAAGTCCAGTGGGACTAAAAATACTTCACCAGACATGGCTTCCCTGGAGGAACTTAGAAATCATGTTCAAAGTGCGATTTTTTGGAGAAGCCCGAAGTGGGAATCATCCACTGGGGAAGAGAAATCTAGTTTGGATTGCGGTGAAGACTTCGGGTACTATGACTTTTAACTTTGTGGTTTTTATTTTTCCTCTTTGTATTGGTTTCCTGGATCTTGTTTGTTGGGCACCGGACAACCCTAAGCCGGATTTATAAAAAAGAAAAAAATGATTTACAGTAAAGAAGAGGTATAACTCTTAACTCAGTGTTTTCATAATGATATTTTCTTACAATTATTTAAAATATTATATAACCAATTTGATATAATAATATAAGTATATTAAATATAAAAAATTTCATTATATTGATTTCAAACCATTTCACACCTCATTTTCCATTCTTTGGGAAATAAAAACATCACTCGTATGTATGTGTAGTCTACCACCTCCACGAAGCGATGTGTTTTGTTTTTCATCACCACCTCACAATGCTAGTTATTATAATATATTTAATATATATATATATAATATTATGGATATAATTGTGATTCTATAAAAATAATATATTATCTACCTTCTTACCCTTCCATCCGTTGTAAAATGAAAACATCATTCATGCATACATATGGACTACCACCTTAACACAATGATTGATTTGTTTTTCATATCTGCCTTACTTGGATGGATTTGGAATTTTATTTAAGATATAAAAATTATAATTATTTTATGATTAATATTATGGATATTATGGAACAATGAGACCATTGACCATGGTATACCTACTAATGTTTTTTTGAATTATGAACCGAACATCCTCAATACGTCCAACATGAACTTAATTGATATTTTAACTATATAAGACATGATAATAAATGAAATAAAATTGACAATAATAATTGAATAAACCAAAAAACTATTATTAATCAAGTTAATAATTAATAAAAGTTTATTATATAGGTGTTAATGTATGTATGTTGAGAGTCAAACTTATGGTAAAGGGGTTTCTTTAGAATCTTCTTTAAAATGTTTTAAATTTATCTTTCTGAAACTTTATAATCTATATACATGTTTCTCAAAATGTTTCACTAATTTTATTATTATAACAACATGATTATGTTAAGTTATTTATAACTATCTTATACATTATTTACAATGGTTTAAAAGGGTACATTTTTAATGTTTTCTATATGGATTACTTTTAAAAAGTGTAAAAGGATTTTTTTTATATATACAACATGAATATAATTTCAAACTATCATAATTTTTTAATAAGATTACTACAAATTTTTTCCTAGTTTTTCAAATAATATACTATTTCTCATTCTTCTAGGAATTTTTATTTTAATATTTTTTTATAAAATGGATTTTTATCTTTATTTTTACATGAAGCCTGAAAGTTCTTCTGGATATGTGTTAAATAGAATAATTTATGAGATTTTATAATGGAAATGAAAGATTTTATATTTTTATATATTTTATGGTCCTTATAAATTGATCATTATGATGGATGAGCCTGATATATCTATTTAGTACATATTTAATGATTCTGTTCTCTAAAGAATATATGCTAGAGTAACCGAGTAGGTTATTCCATTTGTATGAGTGCTTGTAAGTGTGATTGTAAGAGTGAAATGAAGATAGTGTACTAATGTAGCAACATTAATTTAATATTATTTAAAATGATATTTCATGGAATTATTTTTATTTAATAAGGTAAGATAATGATGTTATTTTTAAATGAATTATTATGCACCTTTTAAGGGTGAAAAATATGTTTTTTCAAGAAAAAATATTCCCGAGTTCCCATGTTTTATAATAAATCCTCATGATTATTATTTTTGCTTTAAAATTTAAAATGATATGTTTTATGAAAATATTTGGTAAGTAAATTTAATATATTGAGTTAGTAAATGATTATTTTGAGTTCAAGATTAATTATAAAAAAGGAAATTTTTCTATGGGATTTCATGAATTTCAAAATAGACCAATGGGTTTATTTATTTCAGTATCCCTTATTGAGAAATTTTTTCTCATCCCATGTTTTCAAATATTTTTCACAAGGTTTAATAATGAATAGTAACTATATCTAGATCTATCTTTCCTCTATGTATATTCATCTTAAAATAAGTGAATATTTTTTAAAAGAAACATGAGTTTAAATTTATGAATGTTTTTTTATAAAAAAAATAAATATTGATCAGAATTTTATAGTTTATTTTTTAATATTTTTATATATAATAGTTTTTGAAAATTTTATAAAAATATAAACGTAAAAGTTTTGTGACTGTAATAAAATCAAATCACTATTATTAAACTAATAATTATTGATTTTTTAAGAAATAATTCATCATAGATAGAATCAGTGAAAGTTTTAGATAAATTTTTAGGTTACGATGTTATTAGTAAAATAAATTTAATGGATGGTAATATATAGATTATATTATCATGATTTTTTTTGAGATATTCTATGTTTATTTAAGCATGATTTTCTAGGGAGAAAACATGGTGAATGAAGTGGAAATGAATTAGGAGGATAATATAATTCTGAATTAGTAAACCAGAATGGTTTGAATTTGAAAATAATAGTCTATAGGTTTGTTAACTCATTTGAAACAGACTATTAATGATGATAACCATACCAGATAGAAACCAAACTCTTTATAGATGAACATGCCTATAGTGAAGCATTTCATGAAACAACATCCCCTGGCATTTGATGGAATCATATATCTAGTGGTAGCTAAAGGATGGATCCATTATCTAGAAAATATATTCATGGTTTTGGGTTTTTATGAATATGATAAGATAATTATTTCCATTTAACATTTTGAAGGTGAAACAAATCAGTAGTTTTCTTTAGTTAAGAATACCAAGGAAAAATATGAGATTGACTATAAGGAGTAGACATTATTTATGGATATTTTATTTGAGAAGTATCTTCCTATGGTTGTTCAACTTAGTATGGAAAGAAAAATTTTGGAACCAAATAAAAAGGAGGAATCTATTTTGACTTATGAAACCAATTTTACTAAATTATCTAGGTATGAACCAAATTTTATTTTAGACCATGATAGTGAAATTGATAGGATTTACTTAGGATTGAAACTAAGGTTGTAAAGAGATATGGAATATCATGAATTTAACTTCTATGAGAAAGTTTCATGGAGTATTGAGAAGGTTGATATAGAGTTTTTATACCTTTTCAACTATAAATATATAAAGTGGTCAAGGTGGAAAACAATGAGATAACATAAATTGAATAAATAAAAAGGTAAGAGGTCTAATCTTCAATTTTGTGACAAGTTTGGTAAGAATAATTCTTGTGAGTGTCCTATGAAATTTGGAAATTTTTATTGATATGGTATGCTAGGACATATGGAACATGATTGAAAAGAAAGAATCATGGTAATGGTTGAAACTATATGGGCCTTAATTTGTGTAGTCTGGTCCTTTTCATGTTTCAAAAGCTTATGGTGGTCATAGGAGGCCTAGAGAAAGTCTGGAGGGGAAAAATTTCTAAAATATAGAAGAAGAGAGAATACATGTCATGTATATGTGTTTCAAATCATGTATTTGAAGTTCATGATTAGTTAATTCTATTTCATGGGGTGTTACATGAAATGTATTTATTCAGAGTTAAAAGGTTTAAGGTAACTTCTTTCTTGGTGAGATATAAAACCCAAAATTTTCATGATGTCTAAATGGTTACATGCTATGTAAATTCCCTATGAAGAGAACCTATAAAGGATTCACTGCTCGGGTTTTACTCAAACCCTGTTGATGCCCTTGATTTCTAGGTGATCCATTGAACCTATTTCCTAATTTTGGGTATTTCTTCAGTGGTGATCAATCCTTGGTTTAACATCTTTGATACATTATGATCCAAGGTATGGTATACCTCTTCTATTATAGTTCTTTGATATAGTTCATCCCATTTATTCTTTACATGTGATGAAAGGTCATCTCTATGTTTTCAGTAGAGTATTTCTTGGTTTTTTGTTTGTGGAGTTGTTCCAAGAATTCCTTAGAGTGATGAAACTTATTTCAGGAGAGGTGATCGAGATCTATGATATTGGTTTGTTTTCATGTGAATAACTTTGAATCATTTGATTAAAAGGATTTTTTTATTCTCTTTTATTTACGTTAAATCATAAATTTATCACAATTTATCCCTTTGGATTGTAGTGGAACTAACCTAATAATATTGAATTATATTAAATAATTTGGATAGCGGTTGCATGTCGATGTTATTTATTTATACCATTATAGCGGTTTGCCTCTTCATTTTCTATATACTATGATATCTTTGATATACTTTATTTGCATGTTGTTAAGGTTATAGTAGAATGTTGGTATTTATAAAGAAAATAAAGCTGAAATTAATTGATAATCAAATAGATATAGAGTAGTTAAAGAAGAGGCATACTTTTAATCCCATGGTTGATGTAATTTTATGATAATAAAATTATTGTAATTCATATGTTTAATTAAATGTTATCTTCCATGATTAATGGAATTGATAAATAATTTTAATCATGTTTATGATTTTTGATAATAATGAAAATCCATGTTAGTGATAATGAGACTTCTCATAGTTTTTTGAAACTATAATGTATGCTTGGAAGCATGTTTCAATTAATTGTTTAATTAATTTGGTAGTTTGTTATAGAATGTATGTTTGAGTGGAAATTGGATTATAAATAGACTTGATAATATTTTCTCATACATATCATCAAAATATTTCACAATATAAGGTTTAAGTTTTTATTACCATTTATAAATCATTTTTATCATAAAATTTAATTTGTATAGATTTTTAGGTTTAATCTTATAATTTAAATTAAATTTTTTGGAAATATTTAGAATCTAAGTTTTTAAAATTTACAAAATTAATTAAATTTCAAAATTATCCTTCAAAACCATGGAAAATTATAATTCTTCTGAACCTTATCACTTTATATATTTTAAAGCATCAATTTTAGACTTTTCTTATGCCTCAAAGGCATAAATTTGACATTTTATAAGCATTTTGGATAAATATCCTATTATATAATTTTAAAATCCATGTATTAAAATAAAAATAATTTATTATTTTTAATTATTTCATCTAGAAACATTTAAATATTATTTATTCACATTCTAAACATGAAACCTTTCAAAATACATCAATTTTTATTGCATAAGCACCAAGTAAAAATTTAGATACTTATCATGTTATATAATTTTAAAATTCAATAATTAATATAGAAATATTTTGTTAATAATCATATTTTTCTCAAAAATTCCTGAATATCCTTAATATTATCAACATTATCACTAAACCACAACTTGTTACTTTTCCCATATTGTCCAAGTACTACGTCAACATTACATAAACATCTTGATGATTATGACATATGATTTAATTTATATCTTTTAGATAAAATTCATATGATATTTTAAGCATTTCATATAATCATACATTTTCCTTATATTTTTAAAATATTCTATAATATTCTAGTTATAATTTTAATAATAGGTAGTAAAATTCTATTTGAATTTAAACTCTTATTTTCACAATGACTTCAAATATGTTACTCAACCTCTAGCCAATTTTAATTTATCTATTGAATATAAAAAAAAATATTATATATAGATTAAGTATTATAACATGTCATATACCCTTTAAAAGCGATCCATAACTTTCTAGACGTATTTAATAATGGGTTGTAAAGTTTACTTTAAACTTGAACTCTTATTTTTAAAAGGAATTCAACTCTATTAGTCAATCTGGAATCAAATGGAATTTTAATTTTAAAAATTTAAATAATAATTTTTTTATATCTCAAACACTCTAATATATTGCATATATTTCTCAATTATTTTATGTTCTTTAAAAACTTATAAAATAACGAGTAATAGAATTTAATTTTAACTTAAACTCTAATTTTTTTTAAATAAAATTTGAATTTAATTATATCACTAAACTTATAACTAAATTGAATTCAAATATTTAATTTCAAAATAAATTATTTAAGTCTTTAAAAACAAAAATTGAAATAAAAATACCATTTATAATCTTTTACCCTGATTTTTATCAAAAACTATGATTATAAATGACATTTACTTTTTATTATCATATTTTGTATTTTTATAAATTTAAAAAAAAATAAATTCTATTTAATTTTATATGATGGTTCAAAATATGTAATTAATTTTATTAAAAAAAATCTATAATTATTAAAAGTTAATTTTTTTAAATAAAAACTCACAATATATTGAAAATAATATATTATTTATAAAAATGGCTATTTCATTAAAAAACCAAATTATTTTTTAATAAAATGGGATAATTATTTATAATATTACCATAATAATAATCATTAAAATAAATAAATAGAATTAATATAAAAATAAATATATAAAATATATTATAATTAAATAATTATTTAAATAAATCAAAATTAGAAATCATGTTAAGAAATTATATTTAACCTTTAAATAAAACATATTTTATGTTATAAAGTAAACATAAATATTTAAAATGTATAAAAAATATGTGGTTGATCATATAACATCAATTATAACCTGATATAAATATATGATACATTTTTAATGTAAATATTTCTTGAATTATTATTAATCCATAATATAAATATTAATTAATCATAAAACTAATATATTATACACAAAACTAGGTTGTTACACTACACATATTTAAATTTTCACTAAGTGATACAGAAAAAGAGTGGATTCAAAGATTAACACCATATCATATTGTAATATAGGAAGATATGGAAACATGCTTCTTAACAGGATTCTTCCCTCCCTAAAAAAATGAATATCTATTTATATATTTTAAAATTTTGAAAATTAGAATCAGAGTTACTTAAAGATGCATGGGATAGGTTTAAGTAATTGTTAATAAATTTTTCCCATTAAGGACATGGTATGTAGTTAATTTTTAAACATTTTATAATGGTTTTTCTCACAGTAACACATCAATTATTGAAATCATTGATATAGGATCTTTGATAAAAATATAGTTAGGAGAATCATATGAATTTTCAAATGACATGTTTAGTAAAAAAATGAAATAAAAAGAATATAAAGTATAAAAAATATTTACATGGTGGATTCCAATGGATCAAACAATGAACTCTCAATAATTATTTATAAAGTCATGTTTGTCATGAAACAATGAGAATGAATACTTATTAAAAGATTAATAAAAATGAATATCTATTTATATATTTTAAATTTTTTAAAATTAGAATCATATTCACATAAAGCTATATGAGAGAGGTTTAAGAAATTATTAATATTTTTTCCCATCATGGACATGAGATATAGTTAATTTTTTAAACATTATGTATAGGTTTATATCAAAGTAACACATCAATTATTATAATCATTGATAGACGTTCTTTGATGAAAATGTTGTTGGGAGAATCATATGAATTGTTAAATGACATGTTTAGTAACAACATAGAATACAGAGAATGTAAATTATAAAAAAATGTTTACATGGTGGATTCCAATAGATCAAACAATAATCTCTCAATAATTATTTCTAAAGTCATTTTTATCATGAAGTAATGAAAAGGAATTCTTATTAAAAGATTAAATTACATTTATTTAATTGGAATTTTTTTTTATGGATAGATAAGAAAATCCATCCAAGGATTTCAGTAAGTAGAAGGGTTTCCCTAGTTTCCATAACAACAAAGACTAGCACTTTTAAAATCAAATAATTTTATTATAGGAAACCTTGGAAATGTTCATGATGATTACCTTGGATTCCATCAAAAAATTTCAAATTGATTCAAAAAATTAGAGTTCCACATTGAGAATCTAGAATTTTGGATCTGACAATGGAAAATAATCCCAATTTGAGTAAAAAAGGAGTTTTATTGGGTGATAAATGTATTAAAACAAGTGGATATGTGATATTAATCACCTTTAGAAGTGGAAAACCACAGAGGAAGGTGATGAAACAAGGATGAAACATTAAAGAATACAAGAGGAAAAATATATGAAATAAGAGGAAAATATAAAGGATAAAACAAATTAAGTTGAGAAAGAAGTCAAAGAACTTTCTCCACAATAATATAAATCATTACCATCATTCCAAGAAAGTATAAAGTAAAGAAAAATTGACTAATCAAGAAGGAACTTTAGGGAATTTTTTAAGAAACTTTATATTGTAATTTCTTTTGGAAAAGTTTTAAAAAAAATTCACACATATTAAAAGTTCATAAGGTAAATGGTTTCAAACAAAATGAATCTTGAAGATATAGGAATAATACCAATTATCGGATATTGTTTAATTGTGGTATCAAAGAGTTCATTAAAAAAGTAATAATACCTGAGTATTTTTTTCAATTATTATTACATATAATGATTTGAATATGGAAAATACTTGTGTGAGTATGATTTTTAACATCATGTAATACTCAACATTAAAAATATTGGGATTGATTCCCACTAATTTTTTTCTTTAGTTGGTGGATACATTAGTGAGATATTCATGAGGCTTGATTGAATATTTTTTAGTTAAAGTTTATAAATTATACATTTATGTAGATTTTCTTATACCTAAGATAGATAAAGAGGAAGTACTATTTATACTTGGAAGTCCAATTTTAGAAATGATAAGGGACTTAATTTGTGTTAAAATTTGGGTGTTATATTTGATGTTTCGTAGTGATAAAGTAAATTTTAATGTTCTTCAAGTGATGAAAAACTTTGATAAAGAATATTATATTTAAAGTGAGGAAAATTATATGAAATTTGGGAATGTTTCTATCATTGATAAAAGGATAAAAAATATACCATAAATAAGAAATAAGTGGTATAAATTGAGGAAAATAAGGAGAAAATAGATCAAATAAAAATGATTAAATATAACGAGAAAGATTTTAGATATCCAAAGCTTGAAATACATGGAAGTTACTTTAATTTTGTGGAATACTTAATACATAACAAAAACAGACACCCGAGGACTGTAATAATTTAGTTTATTTGGAAACTTGGAACAAAATCTTCTAATCATGTTGAAAGGTCTTCAACATCTCCCATAAATTTATTCCCCTTTTTTTACCTAAAACCTTTATTTATATCCTGGGGAAAATAAAACATAAAAAGGGTGAGCTCAAATGCTCAGTAAGGGTAAACATGGAAAATATCAAACAATCCATAAACATTTGAACGTAAAAACATGAACATAAAACATGAGTGATGAAATAAATATTGGCAGTACATAAGGAATATATCAGAAAGGAACATTAATCATGATAAAATATCATGGGAATAAAACATGTAATTGTGGAAAACCATTAACCACATGATATGATTTCCATAGTTGCCAAGGCATTGCTACCAAGACTATCATAGTGGACAAAGTCCATTACTGAACTGGGTTTACTTGCCATTACAGCCATGTCTATCTCATGAGATATAAATCTTTACCCAATGCATTGGAGGGAGATATAGGTCCCACCCATCTCATATTGAAATCATTCATATGTGTTCCACAAAACAATCATAAATCATTCCTTATAACCCAAAGAATAAAATGGGCTTCATAAATATAATCCCATCTTAACATAATCCTTATAAAACAAATGGATATCATTTCATCATAAGAAAAATCAAACCATGTAAATAATATAGACATTATACTTGAAACATAACCATATTAAAGAATGTCACTATAGATGGAAAATTGTTTTGATAAAACACTTGAAATGAATTCTTGGAGAAAATATCTTTTCTTCTTCAAAATCATTTTCTTTTCACAAAATGCCATTTAATTTTAAAATAAAATAATTTTGTTAAAAATAATCATGAAATCATGTAGAGTAAGCTTCATGAAAATAAGGCGTTATGAAACTGCAAAAATCCTTTCATGCCATATAAGTTAAAAAAACATTCTCCTTGTACTTTTGCTGGAAAAGTCAAAAAGTACCACGTATGGTAAACAAAAGAAAGATTCTTTACATACCTTGTGTTAAAAGTCATAAAAGGGTAAAAATGACTTTAAACATACATGGAATAATATTAAACATTTTATGAATTTTTTTTGAGAAAACATGGGTATGGATGATAAACATAACCCTAGTAAATACTTACAAATAAACAATCTCAGATAAGAACAAGATTGGAATAATTATCCCTTACCTTATGTCCAATTTATTCCGTATGTGTCCAAGACTCCTGTATAGTGGGTTTAAAAATATAATTAACTTATAATAGAACCATAATAATATTTATGATATCATATATGATTCACTTATGACTTTATATTACCCTTTTATTTTTCAATTCCATGTTAAAGCAGCGTTTTGGGTAAAATCATTTCATTTATCGTACGTGTTTTGCCTTGTAATTATTCATATGATTACTTAGATTATTATTACTTACTTATAGAATATAAAACATGATTTATATATAATATATATTTATAATATATATAATATATTGATAAATGGAATGAAATATACCGTTCATGGAGACGGTGGGCTGTACGTACGCATGAATGCTGTTTTCATTTCCTTATTAAATTGAATGGAAGTAAATGAAATATATATACAGATAAATTCAGTATCATTATTATGTCATATATTTCATGACTATTTATTATATATACTTTATAATAATTATTGAATTGTTAACATGAAGAATGAATCTCATCGCATCGTGGAGACGGTAATCCGTACGTATGCATGAGCGATGATATCGTTCCCATAATTATTGAATGGAATTGGAGGGGATGATATAATATATCAGTATTAGTATTATGTTATAATAATCATATATAGTTATTTTTTCCACCTTTATACCCATCCATGTAAGGTGGTGGTGGAAAAACAGATTACACCACGGTGTGGAGGCGGTAAGTCGTACGTACGCAGGTGCGGTGATTTCATTTTTCGTAGGATGGATAAAAGGTAAAATAGGGTTGTTTCATATTTATAATAACATATCAGTATATTAGTTATACTGATGTTATTACTTTATAATGAAACAACTAAAGAAGAGGAAGTATAAGAATAAAGAAACTTGAAAGAATCGGTAGAAGAGATTACATCTTCATCGACGTACTTCCTTTGAAATTACTCTTAAGGGACTAGAGTTGGTCTTTTGAGAAGACCAGAATCTACAAAATATTAATAGGTAAGTTGAGAATAGTAATTTTTAGGGGTTGTATGAGATTTAAGGCTCAAAATGTTGTGAATAGGAGAGGGAGGAGGTTCCCTTTTATAAGAGAGGAGAGGGACACTTTTGGAAACCTACAAAATATTAATTTACAATAAACTCAAACCCCACATAAAAACCTTCAAAATGACTCAAATTAAAAGATTAGATGATATAGGGTTGTAATCTCATCAACCAATAAAATTTAGACATGTTGGAAATTTATTTTAAACCTTATCATTTTGTTTTATCCTTATTTAATCTTTTTAATTTTATTTCTGGTAATAAGATTCTAAATTCTAAATAGTTATAAATACTTACTTATGTGTTGTGAATTTTAAATAATTAGATAATTTATAACATTTTAGACTATATAAATTACAATTTACAATTTTTAAATTTTTTTGTGATTTTTAAACAATTTAATAATACGTTATTTTTATAAAATATCAATAGTGTCAATTTTGACACTATTCAATTATTTGAATTTAAATAAAATCCACATAGAAGATATATTCAAAAAAATAAATAAATTTAATAGATCCCTAACATGTAATATTTATCTTTAAAATTCATGGATCGCATTAAATAGTTTATATAATATTTATTTTAATATTTTTAAAACCGTTTATTTGATATTTCAATCAATAAAATAATTTCTACATCACTATTGTGTCACTATTAATGATAATTATTTAAACCCTAAAAACTATAAATAAATTCAAATAATGTAGATACTTTTATTATATTTCTGGTGACTATTTATGTTCAATGTTTTATGAAGTTTATCACTAAATTAAAATTATTACACTTATAAGATATAAGAGAGTGACATGTTGTCACTTTCTTTGGTTTTAATAATAATTACATCTTTTTCATGGTCAAAAGTCTATGAAATGAATCTATTACGACACTTATGTGATATGGGTCGACTTTTATTCATAAAATAGATTTTTTGCAGCTGTTAGGGTAATTTTATAATCTTATTTTTACCCTTAATTACCCGATCTACCTTTAACTATAGTAAATAAAATTTACTATAGTTACTATTCATAATTTCTAAAAATAAAAAGTAGCATATTAACATAATTTTAACCTAATAATTCCAAATATGGAATCCATTTTTTCAAATTCAAAACACAGAAGTTATAGTATTTAATTTAAAATTAATCACGCTATTGAAAAAACGAGTTTTAAAAGTTAAAACATTGCAAAAGATTGAAATGTTTTTACTAATGAATTCAATGTAAAATTAATGAGAATGACTTTAATTATATTAAATGGTACAAATATATTCTATTTATACTTTAAAACCATTAAATATTATAATTTAACCATATAAATTATCTGGATGAAAAAAGTTGTATTTAATTAAAATTTAGCGTATTTTTACTATTCATCAAAATATGAAAGTTAATAGAAAAATATTAAAAAATTATCCTCAATAAATTTTTATATACTTATTGAAATGAATAAGTTTATTTTTTCAAATTGAACTCACAAACGTGTCAAAAACTAGAGTTAAAGTGGGTGAGCCCTCAAAAGGTGACAAAACTGCATTTTTTGAAAAATACTTATTTTTCCCGAAAAATTTATTTTTTCTCATACCATGTTCTAGATAATGTGTAAGATGAATGATAATGTTATAAAATTCCAAATTTGTTTAATACTATTCATAACAGCTAGTTCATAATAATATTATAATAATATATCATTGTTTAGTGAAACTCGGTATTGCGTACAACACACGCTATTGGGGAAGGTTGCTCTTATGTGAAACGCAAGCCAAGAATAGTATTTGTGTATACTAAAAGCTAATAAGATGTTGTGTATAGTGAAATCTAATCTTGGTGTAGTGTATAATACAATACATCAAAGAAATTAAAAATAATATTTCTGATAAAATCTCGGGGTGTTACATTCTACCCCCCTTAAAATGAATTTCGCCCTTGAAATTAGCCAGGGTTATAAATGGTTTACTACTTGAATGTTTATTTCATAGAAACCCACATCATAAAAAGGAATACCAAAACTTAATTTTAAAAACCAAAGTATGAAACGCAACGGTTACCCAAATTAACTCATCACTGGGTTTCCTCATAGGAGAACATAGGTGAAAATATGGATATGTAAGAGAAATCTAACCATCAAGTTTTGATAGAGAGTGGTAGAGAACATGGATATGAAAAATCCAACAATAAAAAAGACATAAATTTGTGATGATCTTAGGTACCATCTAATTCATCGGATATGAGGGTACTAGGACAACGTTTTTGGTTTTCAAGATCATTTCCCTAAATTTGAAGAATTTTTGCATAAGGATAAATACTTACTTGGTTTCAGTGTAATATCATCATTGGTTATTCCATGAACAATTTCCACTTCATATCTTATTTAAATAAATGAAGTTGAATTTTTCCTTCTTGAAATGTTAGCAGATCATGCGATAGAATGATAGGTTATTCCATCTATCTGAAAAAGTTAGCAAAAGTTATTAAATATACATAAGTCCATATATGGTAAGATTAACTGTATATGATTCCAAAAATGGAATTTTAATTCTGATATCATACTGCTTAATAAAATAAAACTAATTTCTACTAACCAGGGACTTCTTGTAGGTCAGTGGTAGGTGATAAAGTCCTGTCACACTTCAGTTGTGGGTTCGATTCCCACATCCTTGTCTGACACGATGGGTTGTCACCCATCCTACGGGTTTTCCTTTTTCTAAAAATATAATATTATAAAATTTCAGAAATAATATCAAAAGTTCTAGCCTTAAAAAATACTATCTGATGTCTAACTTAATCCATTCCAATCTTTAGGCTTATCCAAAATACTTATACCCAATCTATAGTATAAATAAAAAGATTACTAGAGAGGTCATATACAAAGCATGCGATTACCATCATTTATCCCCCATATATCATAAGATATATCTTGTTGGTCATATTCCAAACATGTGAATACCTTAATCATGTATTCTCTTGAAACATGAATTACTATAGAACCTTAGTGAAACCATGAATGCTATCAAAAGTTAATTATTTCCACATACCAAAATCCTGAAATTTCTATATACTCAAACCATGATGTCACTTTGTCCTTATATCATTAATGAGATCATTAATAATATTAAACGTATTATGTGCATATCATCTTCTTTCCAAAAATATTTCAATAATTTTTCGTGGTTACTGGTACCATACAATTATTGAAAACCAATACATAGATATTCAAATATTCCATAATACTATAAATGAGATTCTACAACACTATTTTGGAATCCCATTACATAAACACTTAACCATTCCACCACTTTGTTTTCATATTCAAAATCACCAATCATGATCACATGTGACCTCTCTTTGTCCTTTTCCTTAAGAGGTTGTTGATGTTTATCATTATTAACCCTTGGATTAGGGAATTGGTTAGCATAATTCCCCATTTCCTTGAACTTGTAGCATTGAAGTGTTGGTGGTGCATTCTATATAGTCTTTTCTCTATTCACATCATTAGCTACCTTTTTACCATTAATTAGACACTCAGCTGCTCGATGAAATTCTTTTCCACACTTAAAACATTTTCTTGTCCCTTTAAGACAATCTCCACCATGCTTATTTCCACACTTTGATCATAAAGAAACATTCAACTCCTTTTCACAATTGTTTTGAGATTTTTTCTTGAACTCTATATTTTGTTTCTTGTCAAAACAATGAGATGGATTTGTAACACCAACTTCCATTTCTACCTTGATAGCACAACGCACAGTTTCTTCATAGCTACTAAAGTTTCTTATAGCTAATTCCCTTCGAAGACTTGGTTTTAAGCCACTGAAGAATTGGTCAACTTTACTTTCAGGTTGGATGATAAAGCCATATACATACCTTTCAAGCCTTTTAAAACTCGCCTCTTATATACCAATAGATTCATCATCCTTTTTCTTAAGCTCAAGTAACTCCTTTTCCATCTTTGTTTGAAGAATATGAGGGAAGTACTTATTGAAAAAAAAGTTCTTGAACTTGCCCCATTCCATGGATTCAATTTCATATTGGGCCCCTGTATTCTTAATTAGATTCCACCATGGGTCTGCTTCACCTTCTAGATAGTAAACAACCAAAATTAATTTTTCAGGTTCTGAACAGTGAAGTATGGAAAATATATTTTCAATGGTACCGAGCCATTGTTCAGCAACAAGTGGATCAGAAGACCCAATGAAAGAAGGTGGATGTTGCCTCATGAAGGACTCAATAGAATATTGTTCCATTATCTGCTCATTTGGAAGTCCAGAATGATTCATAGCTTGTGTAAGTATAAAAATAAGATTTTTCACTCCATTTCCCATAAAATTTGGTTGTTCATAAGGACAATCAATTCATTGCCTAGTGCATTGATCATTAACACGATTCCTTCAGGTTCCATCCATTATCTAAAACCCAAAAATAATTGTGTGAGAGGAAAAAATCATACCAGGAAAACAACATAATCAAGGGGTGTACATTCAATCTCTAACATCTTAGGTTTAATCCTAGGTTATTCATGATCGTTTTCATAATTCTAGGACTGTAACCTATACTTATACTTAACCTTATGGACATCCCTAGATATATCTTAGAAATATCTCTAGGGATCTCACTAAATATTCCACATCCTAGTTTCCAAAGGTTAAATAAACCTTTCCTATGATACAAACTTTAGAGACCCAAAGATTGATATACATGGACTTTACTTTACTTTTGAGGAATAATTAATACATAAAAAAAAACAGACAGCCAAGGACCGTAATAGTTTAGTGTCTTTAGAAACTCAGAACAAAATCTTCTAACCATGGTGAAAGATCTTCAACATCTCCCATAAAGTTCCTCCCCTTTTTTTATACCTAAAACCTTTATTTATATCCTGGGGAAAAGAAAACATAAAAAGGGTGAGCTCAAATGCTCAGCAAGGTTAAATATGGAGAACATCAAACAATCCATAAACATTTGAAAGTAAAAACATGAACATAAAACATGAGTAATGACATAAATATTGGCAGTCCATAAGTCATATATCAGAAAGTAACATTAATCATGATAAAATATCATGGGAATAAAACATGTAATTGTGTAAAACCATTAAGCACATGATATGATTTCCATAGCAGCCAAGTCATTGCTTCTAAGACTATCATAGTGGACAAAGTCCATTACTGAACCAGGTTTACTTGTTATTCCAGCCATGTCTATCTCATAAGATATAAATCTTTACCGAATAAATTCTAGGGAGATATAGGTCCCACCCATCTCATATTGAAATCATTCTTACGTGTGCCACAAAACAATCAAAAGTCATTCATCATAACCCAAAGAATAAAATGAGTTTCATAAAAATCATCCCATCTTAACATAATCCATATAAAAAAATGGATATCATTTCATCGTAAGAAAAATAAAACCATGTAAAAAATAGAGACATTATACTTGAAACATAACCATATTAAATAATGTCATCATAGATGGAAAATAGTTTTGATAAAACACTTGAAATGAATTCTTGAGGAAAATATCCTTTCTTCTTCAAAATCATTTTCCGTCCACAAAATGACATGTAATTTTAAAAGAAAATGATTTTGTTGAAAATAATAATGAAATCATGTAGAGGAAGCTTCATGAAAATAAAGCATTATGAAACCGTAAAAATCCGTTCAAGTTGTATAATTTAAAAAAAACATTCTCCTCGTACTTTTGCTGGAAAAGTCAAAAAGTACCTCGTATGGTAAAAAAAGAAAGATTCCTTTCATACCTTGTGGTAAAAGTCATAAAAGAGTAAAAAAGTATTTAAAAATACATGGAAGAATAGTAAAAATTTTATGAAAACACTTTGAGAAAACATGGGCATAGATGATAAACATAACCCCAGTAAATACTTACGAATAAACAATCTCGGATAAGAACGAGATTGGAATAATTATCCCTTACATTATGTCCAATTTCTTCTATATGTGTCAAAGTCTCCTGTATATTGGGTTTAGACATATTATTAACTTATAACAGAACCATAATAATATTTATGATATCATATATGATTCACTTACAACTTTATATTACCCTTTCATTTATCAATTCCATGTTAAAGCTGCATATTGGGTAAAATCGTTTCATTTATCATACATGTTTTGACTTGTAATTATTCATATGATTACTGAGATCATGATTAATTACTTTCATAATGTAAAACATGATTTATATATAATATATATTCAGAATATATATATATATAATAGATCGATAAATGGAATGAAATACACCGTTTATGGAGACGGTAGGCCGTATGTACACATGAATGCTGTTTTCATTTCCTTATTAAATTTAATGGAAGTAAATGAAATATATATATATATATATATACATAAATACATTATCATTATTATGTAATATATTTCATGATTACTTATTATATATACTTTATAATCTTTCTTGAATGGTTAACATGGAGAATGAATCTCATCGCATCGTGGAGATGGTAATCCATACGTACGCATGAGCGATTATATCGTTCCCATAATTTTTTAATGGATTTGAAGTGGATGATATAATATCTAAGAATTATTATTATGTTATAATAATCATATATAGTTATTATTTCCACCATTATACCTATCCAAGTAAGGTGGTGGTGTAAAAACAGATTATACCACGACGTAGAGACGGTAAGCCGCACGTACACACGCGCGATGTTTTCATTTCTTGTAGGATGGATAGAAGGTTAAATAGGGTTGTTTCATATTTATAATAACATATAAGTATATTATTTATACTGTTTTTATTAATTTATAATGAAACAACTAAATAAGAGGAACTATAAGAATAAAGAAACTTGAAAGAATCGGTAGAAGAGATTACCTCTTCTTCAACACACTTCCTTTGAACTTCCTCTTAAGGGACTAGAGTTTTTCTTTTGAGAATACCAAAATCTAAACAATGTTACTAGGGAAGCTGAGAATAGTAATGGGTAGGGTTTTTACAAGATTGAAGGCTCAAAATTTTGTGAAGAGGAGAGGGAGGAGGTGCCCTTTTATAAGAGAGGATAGGGACAATTTTGGAAACCTCCAAAATATTAATTTACAATAAACTGAAACCCCAACTAAAAACCTCAAAAAATGACTCAACTTAGAAGATTAGATGAGACAGGGTTGTAATATTATCAAAAAAATAAAATTTAGACATGTTGGGAATTTATTTTAAACCTTATCATTTTGTTTTATCCTTATTTAATCTATTTAATTTTATTTGGGGTAATAAGATTCTAAATTCTAAATTGTTAAAAATACTTACTTTTGTGTTGTGAATTTTCCATAATTAGATAATTTTTGACATTTTAGACCATATAAATTTAAATTTATAATTTTTAAATATTTTTTTTGATTTTTACACAATTTAATAATATGTTATTTTTATAAAATATCAATAGTGTCAATTTTGACACTATTCAATTATTTGAATTTAAATAAAATCCAAAAAGAAGATATATTCGAACCAAAATATTTAATAGATCACTAAAATTTAATATTCATCTTTAAAATTAGTGGATCACATTAAATAGTTCATATAATATTTATTTTAATATTTTTAAAACCATTTATTTTATATTTCAATCAATAAAATAATTTCTACATCACTATTGAGTCACCATTAATGATAATTATTTAATCCCTAAAAATTATTAATAAATTAAAATGATTTAGATAATTTTATTATATTTATTTTTACTATTTATTTTTGAATTTTTATGAAGTTTATCACTAAATTAAATTATTACACTTATAAGATATAAGAGAGTGAAATGTTGTCACTTTCTTTGGATTTAATAATAATTACATGCTTTTCATGGTAAAAAGTCCATGAAATGAATCTATTATGACCCTTAAGTGATATGGGTCTAATTTTATTCATCCAATAGAATTTTTGAAGGTGTTAGGGTAATTTTATAATCCTATTTTTACCCGTAATTACCTGATTTATCTTTAACTGTAGTATATAAAATTTACTGTATTTACTTTTCATAATGTCTAAAAATAAAAATTAGCCTATTAAAATAATTTGGAACTAATTATTCCAAATATTGAATCCATTTTTCCAAATTCAAAATACAAAATTTTCATTATTTAATTTAAAACTAATCCTGCTGTTGAGAAAATGAGTTTTAAAAGTTAAAACATTGCAAAAGATTGAAATGTTTTTACCTATGAATTCAATGTAAAATTAATGATAATGAATTGAATTATGTTAAATGGTAAAAATTTATTATATTTATACTTTAAAACCATTCAATATTATAATTTAACCATATAAATTATATTGATGAAAAAAGTTGTTTTTAATTAAAATTTGGCGTATTTTTACTATTCATCAAAATATGAAAGTTAAGATAAAAATATTAAAAAATTATCCAAAGTAAATTTTTATATACTTATTGTAATGAATATGTTTATTTTGTAAAATTTTACTCATAAACAAGTCAAAAACTAGATTTAAAGTGGGTGCGCCATCAAAAGGTGATAAAACAACATTTTTTGAAAAATACTTATTTTACCTGAATTTTTTTTTGTGTTATCATACCATGTTCTAGATAATGTGTAAGATGAATGAAAATGTTATAAAATTAAAAATTTGGTTAATACTATTCATAATGGCTAGTTCATAATAATATTATAACAATATATCGTTGTTTAGTGAAACTCGGTATTGCGTACAACACACGCTATTAAGGAAGGTCGCTCTTACGTGCAACACAAGCCAAGAATAGTGTTTGTGTATACTACAAGATAATATGGTGTTTCATATAGTGCAAGCTAATCTTGGTGTAGCATACAACAAAAGACATCAAAGAAATTAAAAATAATATTTCTCATAAAATCTCAGGGTGTTACAAAGATGCTTTGAAAGTGTAGATAAAAGCGTTAAAAATAGTTTGGTTAGTTCATAAAATAATGATTTATTTTTCAAAATTAACTTAATATCGGTGGATTAATCCTATGAAAGTGGAATAATTGTTAACTAAAATAAGATTAAATATTATTTTAGAGAAAATAAGAAGAACCATATATATAGAAAAAAATATAATTTTGACCATACATTGATCTAAATTGTGTAAATTCATTCATTCTTATATTAATTGACATGGTGATCTAATGTGTTTCTTAATGACTTAAAAAACTTATTGGAGGAAACCCAAGTTTTTCTTATTTTATTAGGAATTGTTTTTTAGATTCTTTTTATGAATTTATTTTTGGATGTACAATTCAGTTACCCTATCTTCTTGAGATTTAATGGATTGGATCTTGGACTTTCACTAGTTTATCTTAGTTTTGTAGGTGCATGATCATGAATTAAGGAACATGATGAGGAAAATAGAGAATAAGGATGTGATTCAATATAAAGGGGATAATTGTTTACAATTATTTATAATTTTTACATTCCTAACTTTTTTAATTAACTTATAATTTTTTAAGATAGAATTACAAGCCTCAATTAAAAAAATATTTTCTATATTTTTTATTTATGATGGAAAGATTTTCTTAGGAATATCATCATAAATTATTTTAAATATCATTTTTGTTTAATATTAATGAGTAAGATGATGGGTATATAAGTAAAGATAAGTATACGAGTATTTTCCTTGGCTGTATTCAATGATTTTTTATAGTGTTTAACTTGGATGTATTGAATGACCAAAGTTTGATTTGGTTCTGGGATTTAAATTTCATCAATAATATTTATTTTAGAGAATAAAATTACATAAAGGGATATTTTTTAAATCACAATATATCATGTCAACCTAATAACCCTAATAAATCATGAATATAACTAGAGGTGTTGGATTTCCATCAAAATTGAAATTTAGATAGTGATAACTAAGATAATTCTTCTCAAAGGAGTGTAAAAAATATTTTAGGTATATTTTACTATATTTTATATTTTAATTTTATTTAAATGATTGATTTTATACAACTTTACTAATTTATTAACCAAAAAAAAAATAATTTTTAACACGTCATTTTCCATTCGTGATGTTTTTACAAGAAGTAAATATTTGACCAAAATTTCCTACCCAATTCAATTCATGAAGTAAGTCACCTATCAATTTTAAATCCATAAAATAAATATTATAATAGATCATAATATATGTTAATGGGGATTAAAAAAACTGTATATATTTGAGTTATAAGTTTCTAAAATTAAAACTATTAAGCATAATTATATTCAAAAATATTAATAATTTAGAATCAATAAAAATGGAACAAATATAGACATCTTCAAAATATTTTTTATAGAATTTTAAAAATTTTAAAGACTTTATCCCTAACACCATTATTACCAAAAATTATATATAGTAGTATTACCACCAATTAGAGATAGCGTGTGATAACATTTACCCTCCTTAAGATAAATAAATTATATATATTTGTGTATGTTATAACTTTTTTAGATATGGGTATAAGGAAAGGGAGGGAGTGAATTACCAGTTATGGAAATTATAATAGTGATAGTAGTAACTTGAAAAATTAAAATAAATAATAGAATGAATGAAATGTGTATTAAATAATGGATTCATAGAGAAAAATATATTTTTTATATTTTTTAGGATCTAAATAATTTTAAATATATCATATTCACTACCTATAACTCATTTAGAAATGAGTTCCACTATGAGAATATAACTTTTGAAAAGAGTCACAACATTTTACAATTATAATTCCTTTTAAACCCCTATATGTATAACCCACAAACTTGATTTTTAATCCTTGGAGTCATAACTATATATCACCATTTAGATTCTAGGCACAACCAATCACAATTTCCTTTTGAAAATGGAGGCATAAATAATTATAATGAATTTTTTAATTATATTATAACCATGTGTACTACCTTTTAATATAGAGACATAACTTATGAATTGATTTTAATGAGAAATTATAATAGTGAAGTATAATTTTATCCCAACATAATTTTTCACAATAAAATTATTAAATAAATTAAATTAGTGATTGAATGATTTTTTCTATTTAAGATTAAAAAATGTTTCTCTGGGATAGTTCTTCTAACATATTAATATGTTCAAAACATTATTTTTATAAAGTATTTCATATATTGTAATTAATTTATTATATCTTGAATGGATCACTTAAAGATTTATTTATAAAAAATAACCCAATGATTATATTATACTCAACAAATAAAGTTTTTCTAAATTTATGTACTTTATATTGTGTAAATATCCTAGAATAAGAGTGTTAAAATCATAAAATAGAATTTGGGACATTAAATGTTTATATCATAGATAATGATATCTCAAATCACATACAATGCAATTTTTTCTCAGTTATATCACATAATATTTTTTTCCATATATGTGACATCCGATTTTTAATATATATATAGTTCTGATATCCTCATATCATTACATGTTTTTCAATACCATTCAGTTACAATCTAAATCATACTCATTTTTTTAAAATGGGGTGTTAATCCCATATCACAGTATATGGTAACTATGTTAAATTATATCACATACAAATTATAAACATGTATTAAAATTTTATTTATATTAATAAAAATTATATACCATATATCTTTATATTGGAAACCATTAATTTAATTCCATAACATTAAACTGTAATTCTCATTGATTTCCAAAAAATTAATTAATTCAATAACAATCTTTAAAAACATCATAAAATAATGAACAATATACAAATGATACTTTTCACAGAAAACTAAACCAATAAAAAAAGCAATGCACTAAAATTTTATATTATAAAGGCAAATTAAACATCTATTTCTATATTACATTATGAGATTTGTAATAGTAAAAGGTAGAAGGAAATTAAGTTTTATGACAAAAAACTAATAATAACTTTGAATATATTTTAAAATGTAAAAATTTTGGATTTAGAAATTTATATAGCTATTTTTTATATTATTTATTTATATATTTAATTCACTAAATAACACCCAAATACAAGTTCTCTAGATGAATTTATATCTCAAATAAAATAGGTATGAAAACTAATATATGTAATTTAATTGTAACAAAATTTTAGTGAATTAAAACCTATTTTCAAATATCTAACCAATATATTCAAACCTTGGATTATTTGAAAAAACATTAATAGAATTATCATAATTTTCCATTAAAGAATAATAATCAAATTCTAAATTTTTATCTTATGAAATATCCAAAATAAAATATGAATACTCATATGGAGATTTATAATTCATTTTATACCACACCATTCAACACATTCAAAAACTGATAACCTTGATATATATATATATATATATATATATATATATATCCTATTCTATGATATGATATATATCTCACCCAGTGATATAGTCTATCTCACCTTGAAGAATAACCTATTTCAGCATGCTGAAATGAAAGTTCCTATGACTAAAATAAAGTAGTTAAACCTAGAATTCTTCATAAAAGTTATAACTAAAAATCATGGATATATATGCATAAAATTTTTATCTAATACAATCACCAAAATTGAATATATTTATGAAATAATCAATCATGAATCGAATTTAACCAACCTAAAATAATGATCTAAATGAACATATCACAATGTTAATTTCTTGGATACTAAACAAAGATAATATAAGTATATGTAGTATGCTAAACTAATTTTGATTATAAACACTATGTAACAAGGTTCAATGATATAATAATATCTAATTTTTTGATATTTAGAAAACAAATGATCATTTAAAAAAATACAAAATTAATAAACTATTAAAACATGAAGCACACAATGATCACATAAAAAATATCCATTTTTTAAAACAAATAAAAATATAAAAAATATAAACAAGAATCCCCTTGAAGTATTTGTCTTATACACCAAGGGTCCAAAATGTAAAAATGATAAAAATAATAATATATTCAAGAATAATAACCTAATTAACTACTACCTCTTAAAAAATGAACATTATAGTTAATCCCCCATATAAATAAGTCTCTCCCCTTATAGTAAAACAATATTTCTAGGATATATATAATTTTAAATTAAATGTAACTAATTATACATAATATAATAAAAAAAATAAAAAATAAAAAATTTCCACAAGTCAAGTTAAACAATAGAATAAATAAGCATAATATTCTCAATTTCTATAAATAAAGATAATATAGTTATAAAAAAAGTTTGGGTTTAACTATTTTTGTAATTAAATTATTTTTAACCCAATATGAATTATTTATAAGAATAGTGAAATTAATATAAAAATTTATAAATGATATTTTAAAACTAATTGTTTGTTTGTATATTAATATAAAAATATAAACATTATATCTATATAATCCAAATTTAAATAAATAAATAAAAAATAAGAAAATTTTTTTATCCCTTTAATAAATTAATTCTTATAATTTTTTTCACAATATCAATAAATTCAAATACCATTCTTTTCTTTCAAAGGTTTTGTATATATATTAACATTTCAAGATTATGTATCCCTTTTTTTAATTTAGATAAATCATTTTTATTCTTTTCAATATATTCTTTCACGATATTTAACTCATTAGAGTATTTAATATCACCATAATTTACAACATTTCCTAATATTTCAACTTTTTCCCTTCAACCATGCATTTTTAAACATAAAAAATGAGTGTATTTTAATTTCTTGTATATAATAATAATTTTTTCAACTTTATCATGATGTTTTTGATATGTTAAATATAAATTATAAACAAACAATTCATTTTTCATATAGTATGGGGAAGAAGGAATAAATGGTAACTCAACTGAATATTCCATTAAACATAAATTTTCATTTTATACCCCCTAAATTGATTCATTTGTTATTTCATATTTTTAACACTACCATAAAATACTAATGACTACCTTATACTATTAATTTATATCATTAATCCTTGATTTATTAATTCTAGGACAATATTAACTAAAATTTCATGAATTCCTATATTTATAACACACATGTTTCATAATATTTATAAGTTTTACTTGATTTATCTTTTTCATAATTTATAAGATTATTTTTATTAAATATTTTTCTTATTTTATAAATATTTTTAAACATTTTATTAATTTAGGTAAAATCATACTCATTTTATATTAAAACATCTCATTAGAATAAGTAAAATAATGCATTATTTTAAAAAAAATCTATTGTTTTTATCACATTTATATTAATTTTTTATATTTAGTTCTAACTCATATTTTAAAATTGGTCAAATAATATCATCAAGAGTATATTAAATAAAATATTTTATTTCCCATATAACTATTTTCCAATAATGACACTATTTTATTAGGGGTTTTAATTTTTTTCATTCAATATTATATTTTCTAATGTTTTTGTAATCCCATCCATCCCATTAATTATTTTAGTATACTAGTAGTATATCTCATTAATGGTCTCATTATAACTTTTCTTTATTTTTTTATTTAACCCTAAGTAAGATAATCATTATTCTTTGTAATTTATCTATACTATAACTAGTAACATGTAATGTGATCCAAATATTGTGAGTAATTAAAAAATCATCCACATGAATAAAAATATTATAGTAATTTAGAAAAATAATGCATTCATGAGTTTATAATATAACTTATATCTAATATCATCATCACCAATAGCTAAATTAGGGTCATAATCAAGTAGTTTATATTGTTTTATAAAACATTTTAAATTTTATATTTGTAAAATTTTTATGTAAGCCTAAATTCAAATTTTCAAAAATATATAATCACTATAATTAAATAATGGTGTCCTATAAGTAATAAAACCATAAAAAATCCTATGAATATACATAAAAAATATTTTACCTAAAATTTTAAATAGTCTAAAAATATCCAAAATTTATTATTAAAGTTAATATATGAAATTGAATTTTATATCACTTGTTGATCCTTTTAGGGATAACACTATAAGAAAATACATGGTGAATTATTCCTTATAAAAAATATATTAGTGATGGTGGTAACTTTTATATTAAAAAAAATAATATGGTAAATAAAATATATATGAAATAATGAACACATAAATGAAAATAATAATGTTTTTATAGTAGTTTATATCTAGATAATTTTACACCCACCATATTCACTACCTATAACTCATGGAAGAGTGAGTTATCCCATGGAAATTTTAATTTTAAAAGCTCTAAAAACCATTGAAAAGTATACCATTTTCAATCCCTAAAGGTATAAACCAACTAAATTTTTAATCTATAAAGGAATTGTAACTTTAGTGTCCTAATGGATACCATTTAATGGTGAAAGTTTGAGAGTAAGTAAGTGGTATTTTGGAAAATTTGAATTTTTTGTTTTGGATAATAGATAATATTTAAATTTTGGATTCAAACTAGAAATTTTAATTATTGGTATGAAATATTTGGTGTTTTTAAACATTGTTTGAGGTTTGGTAGCTGAGTTTAGGGTTCAGGTGTAACCACCCAATATTTTTCAATGGAAATTACTCTCTTATAAATAATTCATAATCACATGAAATCACAACATAATTAACTACTAAGTGCTATGTGACCCTTAAAACACAAGTTTGTCACTTCTGTGATGTGAATTTCGAAAATCTGACATACATGGTTGCGATCAGTAAGTTATTTGGATTCTAATAAGAAAAACATAATTTTTTGGTGAATATTAACCTAACCTTATGAATAGTAACATAACATTATGAATAGTAATATACCCTAATGAATACTGACCTTACCTGTGATAGTATATAAATAGTATTCATGTGAAAGCACGATATACCTATGATTTGGAATAAGTAAAAGAATGTTTTAAAACTGTTGTTTTTAGAATAAATTATGATTTTAATTAAATATTAAATTAATCATATCTAGAAAATAATATTGGAAAAATGGACTTAATTTTTGGATTCTACACATCGAAAAATGGTTGGGGTGAATTTTTGGGATTTTTCTGAAATACTTGAATTTTTTATAAATAGTGAAATATGGTAAAATACCGTATATCAGTTAAATACAATATTAATGACATAAAAAGGGATTCAATCCCACTTGGTTTGAACTCACATGATAAAATTACTATTCTTGGTCAAGGAAGACTCACTATTACTTGTCTTGTAAGGAAATAATAAATTAATGAATTTTATATTAAGAAATCCCCTCTCTCCTCCACTATAAAAACCCCCTCTCACTCCCTCTTCTCTTCACTCCTCTAAAGCCTTGTGCCTCCTCTAAATTCTGTCCAAATAACCTACCAACCTCCCATATCACTTCCAGCAAGCCTTGGTCTCATAAAATACCAAAACCTCTCATTTAAAGAGGCTCTGAAGGAAGTTTGGTTCAAGAGGTAAATTCCACTTTTCTGTTCTTTGTCTTTCCTTTCAAGTTAATTTGTTTTATTTTTCTACTTCCTCTCCTTATCCAAATTTTGTCATGAACATATTACCTTATATGTACTATAATTTTTTCATTATAATGGAATAAGTTATCATCATCTCCCCCTTTACCTTCTTTTATACTAGTAGCAAGAACACCATTCGAGATGTGTTAATTTTCCACATTCATGGACGATGGGCTTCCGATTTCTATTGTCATTCTCAATTATGTTCATGAAACCATTATAGTTATGGTTGAACCAGATTATTATCTATATAATATAACCTATTTAATATTTTTTAATCCCTTTGTATGAATGGTATTAAGTTATAAAGAAAAATGAGTTCTTTGTAATCAAAATCCACAAATTAACCAGAACAGTTATAATTAAAATTATATATAATAATTCATCCTCATTCCATGTAACCAAGTTATATAAATGACCAATAACACCTATTTATGATCATAAATAATATTTTAATTCAATTATGGAGATTTAAATGAACTCCATTACTTAAGAACAAGTGAAATGATTATGAAAATAATGGAAACGAACACTATAAACGACAAAATTCAATATAATAACATATCAATAAGAGCATAAATGAACTAAAAAGAATTATTAAAAACTAAATACACGTATAATGGGTTATGAAATAAGTAATTAATAAGTATAATTTCATATTCTATGAGCTTAAGTTCAAGAGCGGAACACATTCAGAGTTATGGTAAGAGTTTTTCCACCCGAACTTCCATTTCTATTCGGGTTATTTTCATTGTCTAATTAACTCAATGAAATTGTTATGTATTATTATATACTCATCATAAATTCCGTTTGTGTGTTATATATATGTACACCAACCATAATCATTCTTTATTTTTTGAATAGTTACATGTTTTAAAAGGAGCTTTCAAAATGTTTTCCGAAATACAAGCCTGATTCAAGGGATTATCTCAACTTCTTACCTATTTTCAAGGGAAATATCTAATCTGTTTTTGGAAACCATTATATTTATAAAATCAATAATTTTATTATGAAAATAATATATTACTTCACTTATGGTTTTATACAAATATTTATCCATAAGAACCCTTCTTTTCAAAATAGAAGAGTATTTATCTCAAGATTGCTTAATGATTTTATAAGAGTATTTTCATTTGATTACAAAATCTTGTTGTTTATTATGTATTATTGGGTTTAATAATTTATGAATTAATCTACCATATTTTATTTAATGGTTTATGACTAACTCTATTGTGTATGATCTATCCTAAAACCATTCACCATATTACTCAAAATGGTTAGTGTTTATGTTTAATGATTGAGGAAAGATAGTTACATTTCATATAATAGTTTCAATATGAATGTATATGTTGTTTATGTTTATCCCCAATCATATGAGGAATTAATTGGACTTATTATGTGATGTGTGGGTCCCTATATATCCCATCTATGCATCGGTAGGTCTCATGAGACAAATAGGCGTGGAATTGGCCGAAGCCTTTCCCAATCTGATATATGGATTTTGGCCGAGGCCATAATCATTAGACGTCTTGGCTGAGGCCTTGAAAAAATGTTTCAGAATGTCGGGCATATGAACTTACCTCATTATGAAGCTAGAAATTTAATTTTTATGTGTTTATTTGACTAGTATAACACCCATGATTATGTTATATTACGGTAATATTTACTCAGCTCATATTCCTGCCATTTTATGTTCAAATTTATTTTTAAAGAAACGTGATTTCAATTATTCACTATGTATAATGTTTAAATTATCTTCCACTGTATTTATTACTCTTACTGAGCATTTGATCTCACCCCTTTCTTTTGTTTCATTTTCATAAGACATGAAGAAGTAAATTATGAATGACTTTCAAGCATAATCTAGGAGTCATGGATGTTTCTAGTGGAATAAATTAGTGTTGTTTTTACCTTCATGATGTAATGATAATATTATTTATGTATCTTGTCTTTAAAATCTACTAAACTAATAAGTCCTTTGGGATGATTATTCCTTGTATGTATGCCAATAGGGCACCGACTCTGGGAAACTGGGGTCGAGTCCTTATAGTTGGTATCAGAGGAGGTTTATTAGAAAACCTGGAAACTAGATTTATCAAATGTAGATTAGGGAAGAGTCCCTAAGATAGTCTTTGAGGATAAATGTATAATAACTTCTTGGTAATTTGGTAAAGAATATATTATGTGGATCTTTCAATCAATACATCTCTGTTTGGATATGAGCTGGTAGAGGCGGCTCTGGAACATATTTACCTAGGAGTGAAAGCTCTAACAAGGAGTTTTGGGCTTGAGTTGGGGTATCCTGGTACACAAAAATGGGCCTTGCTGCACTCTTGGTTACGAAACTCTTGGGGGATATACATAGAATAATTCACATTTTGTTTACAAGCCATTATGAAGAATTTAAATGTAAAATTTTCCTCAATGAAACTATTTTTGTGATTATGGGATTAGCCATGCCTTGGATTTCATTTTGTGCTATGTATTTTGTTAAGTTAAGATTATGAATTATGATTCACAACCTAATCTAGTGTATGCCATTATCTAGAAATGGCTCCTTGTGGGAGGAATAGAAACTGCACGAACGCACGTGTCCCCTGTTGGGATTTCCCTCCGATACAAGATAATGATGTTGGCTTTGGGGCTATGACGGGTGCTGGGAAACTTATAACTATACTAGGATAACTTACTCAGATTATGAATAATAACCTCACAGGTATAGAGCATCTGGATCCATCACATAGAGGAGCTATGTTAGATTGCTTTATGCAACAACAACCACCATCATTCAATAAGACTACAAACCCATTTGTATCTGAGTAGTGGATATGTTCTTTAGAGAAAATATTTCTCGCTTTGGGATGTAATGAAAGAGATAAGGTTGTCATGGAAGTTTATCATCTATTGGGAGATGCGGATTAGTGGTGGTCGTTAATCCAAAACACAAAGGAGGAGGAAGAAATAGAGGAGATGTAATGGAGAGAATTTAAAGAAATGTTCCTAGGGAAATACTTTACTCGTGAACAGAGAGAGGATATGGAGAGACAATTATTGAATATGAGGTAGAATGAAGATGATAATGTTTAAAAGTATGAAGTTAACTTCAAAAGGCTAACAAGACATGTTGTGGACTACAGAAGAAATCCAAGGAGAAAAATTGATCGATTCATTGATGGCCTAAAGCCATTCCTCCAGTGGGCACTAGTCTCCCAAAGTTTTTCATCATATGAGGATATAGTTTCATGTGCTATCAAAAAAGAAAAATAATTCTCCAAGTCTTATGACTTTAATGGAAAGAAAAAAAAGAAGAGGGCTGTTGAAAACTCTTGTAAAGTAAATAAAGAAATAGGGAAGAAGTGAAGAGTCGAATTTCCACCCTATGATAATTGTGGAAGGAAACACCCTAGTGTGTGCTTAAAGGGAAAAGGAGTATGCTATAAATGTGGTCAAAAAGGCCATCTTTCTGGTGATTTCAAGGGGAATAAAGAATCCATTAATGTTCAATTCTATAATTGTCTAGATATGGGACACTATGATAATAATTTTCGAAAGCATCAAGGAAATATGTAACAGAAAAGGCCATGAGAGTGGGGAAAAGCTTATGCGATCACAACTGCTAATATTGAAGTTCTAATGACATGGTGGCAGGTACTTTAATCATTTCCTCAAACTTAAACAATAATTTATTTTATTCTGGATTGTCGCATTCATTTATATCTTCCCAATTTACCAAGAAAATTAGATATGTACAATTTTATTTAATAAAGGAGTAATCAGTCAAAACTCCTAGTGGATGTATCATTGTAATAAAGGCATGTTGATTAGTCCCCCTCGTGACACATAAACATGCTTTAGTTTCTAACTTTATCATCATACCAGTGGTTGACTATGATATAATTCTCATTGTGGATTGGCTATAAAATTATTATATGAAGATATATTGTAAGAATAAAGAAGTTACAATTTTTGAGAATGATGTAGAATACCTTACTTTTATAGTAGAAACCTCACCATGTGATTCTCATACAAATCCACCCCCAGTAGCTCTACTTAAGTAAATTCTTGGGGGGGAAGGGAATGAAATAAATATGGACAAGGAGAAGAATATACAGATATAGGACATACCTATTGTGAAAGAATATGTTGACGTCTTTCCAGAGGATTTACCTGGACATCCTCTAGAGCGGGAAATTGAGTTTTAAATTGACTTAATTCCTAGTTCAAGGCCCATATCAAAGACCCCTTATATAATGAACACTATGGAGTTAGTGGAACTAAAGAAATAACTAGAGGAATTGAGTGATAAGGGATTTATTTTCCCAAACATTTCTCTTTGGGGAGCCCTTGTTCTTTTCGTTAAGAAGAAAGATGAGTCTATGAGGTTGTGCATTGACTACAAGAAGATCCATGCTATTACAATAAATAATAAGTATCCTATATTACAAATTGATGATTTATTTGATCAACTTCATAGAGCCCAATATTTTTCTAAGATAGATCTTCGATCTAGATATCATCAGTTTCTTGTGAGGAAGGAAGACATTCCAAAAACCGCATTTCGAACGAGGTATGAGCATTATGTGTTTACAGTAATTCCTTTTGGACTTACTAATTCACCATCTGTCTTCATGGATATAATGAATAGAGCTTTCAAGGATTATCTTGATGACTTTTCAGTGGTGTTTATTGATGATATCTCAGTATACTCTAAAATATATGAAGATAATGAAAATTACTTGCGCACTATTCTGAAGACATTTAGAAGAAATAAATTATATGGGAAGTTTAGAAAGTGTGATTTTTGGATCTAAACAGTTTCCTTTCTGGGCCACATTGTCTCTAAGGATGGAATATCTGTAGATCCTATAAAGGAAAAGGATGCACAAGAATGGACTACTCCAATGAACATCACTGAGGTACGTAGTGTTATTGGTTTAATAGGTTATTATCGTCATTTTATTCAGAACTTCACCCGTTTATCCAAACCAATGAACAATATCACACGAAAATGGGTTAAGTTCATATGGAAAAAGGAATGTGAAGAATGTTTTGAAGAATTCAAGAGGAGGTTAGTGAATTCTCCGATCCTAACCCTACCATCGGGGAATGATGGGTTTGTTATTTATAGCGATGCATCAAAGAAAGGACTTGGTTGTATCCTTATCCAGAATGATCGAGTGATTGAATATGCATATATGCAGCTAAAAATTCATGAAAAAAACTATCCAACTCATTATCTTGAGTTAGCAGTGGTAATATTTTCTCTAAAGATTTTGAGACATTACCTCTATGGTGAAAAATGTGAGATATATACAGATCATAAGAGTTTGAAATATATATTCTCACAGAAAGAACTCAACATGAGACCAAGGAGATGGATTAAGATACTCAAAGATTATGATTGCACAATACACTACCACATGGGGAAGGCAAATAAGGTAGTATATGATTTGATCAGAAAGAATCATGGAGTTCTGAATAAGATGAGAGTTGAAAGGGATCCTTTGTTCATGGATCTAATAAAGATGGATATGGGAATTATCAAGGAAGGTAACACATCACAACTTTTTCAAATGGTTACCAAAACTTCTTTACTAGAAAGGATAAAATGTTCTCAAGCTGATGATGAAGATCTTCAAAAGAAAATTAAAGCTATAAATGATGAGAAGTTGACTGACTTCATATATGAAGGGGCATTTTGAAATTTGGGAAGAGGCTTTGTGTTCCCACCATTCCCGAGCTAAAGAAGGAAATATTGGATGATTCTCATAGCTCTAATTTCTCTATACACCCTGGTAGAAAAAAAATGTATCAAGATCTCCGAGAAAACTTTTGGTTGGACAATATGAAAAGATAGATTATTGAATATACATAAAAGTTCCTGGTATGTCAACAAGTGAAGGCTGAGAGGTAAAAGTCTAAGAGGATGATGCAACCACTACCCATTCCAACATAGAAGTTGGAGAACATTACCACGAACTTCATCACTAGACTTATAAGGAAATCCATAGGAAACAATGCTATATGGGTCATTGTGTATTTTCTTACAAAGACATATCACTTTATCATGATTCGAGAGGACTTCTCATTAGATCAAATTGTACGGATTTACATCGAAGAAGTGGTAAGGTTGTATGGAGTACCACTATCTATTGTATCCGACCATGATCCTAGATTCACCTTGATGTTTTTGAAAAAGTCTCCAACATTCTCTAAGCACTGAATTGAACTTCAGTACGGCCTATCATCCTCAAACTGATGGCCAATCTAAGCAGACTATTCAGACACTGGAAGACATGTTGAGAGAATTTTCTATGGGATTCAAAGGAGGATGGGAGCAACATCTTACACTTGTTGAATTCTCCTACCAAAATAGTTTCCACTCGAGCATCCGAATGGAACCATATAAATCCCTTTAAAGAAAAAGGTGCAGAACACCGGCGTATTGGGATGAAGTTGGTGAGCGTAAGCTGCTAGGACGTGAAATGGTAGAAGAAATATTGGATAAGGTGAAAACCATTCAGTAGCATATCAAGGCAGCCCAAAGTCGACAGAACAGTTATGCGGATAACCATCGACGAGACCTTGAATTCAAATATGGAGACCTGGTATTTCGACACATATCTTCATGGAAGAAGGTAATGAGGTTTGGGAAGAAAGGAAAGCTATGTCCCAAGTATATCGACCCCTTTGATATCCTTGATCGAGTCAGAGTTGTGGCTTATCGACTGGAACTTCCACCTACCATGTTGAAAGTACATGATGTCTTTCATGTATCCCTCTTAAGGAAGTTCATACCAGACCCTTCACATGTACTCTCTTCAGAGGTAGTACAGTCATAGGATGATCTTTCATATGAGGAGCAGCCAGTGAAAATCTTGAATCGTAGAGACAAAGTTATATGCAACAAGACTACTAATCTAGTCAAGGTACTATGGAGAAACCATAAGTACGAATATGCAACATGTTAATTTGAGGAAGTAATGAAGGAAAAGTACCCCCATATGTTTTTGGCCTAGTTTGTAAAATGAAATTTTGAGGGTGAAATTTATGAAGGGGGGAAGAATGTAACGACCCAATATTTTTCAATGGAAATTCCTTTCTTATAAATATTTCATAATCACTTGAAATCACAACATAATTAAATAATAAGTGCTATATTACCCTTAAAACATAAGTTTGTCACTTCTATGATGTGAATTTCAAAAATCTAACATACATGGTTGCGATTAGTAATTTATTTGAAGTCCAATGAGAAAAACATAATTTTTTGGTGAATAGTAACCCAACCTTATGAATAGTAATATACCCTTATGAATAATAATATAACCTAATTAATAGTTGTGATAGTATATAAATAGTATTCATGTGAAAGTGCGATATACCTATGATTTGGAATAAGTAAAAGAATGTTTAAAACTGTTGTTTTTAGATTAAATTATGATTTTAATTAAATATTAAATTAATCATATTTAGAAAATAATTTTGAAAAAATGGACTTCATTTTTGGATTCTACACATCGAAAAATGGTTGGGGTGAATTTTTGGGATTTTTCAGAAATACTTGAATTTTTTATGAATAGTGAAATATGGTAAAATACCATATATCAGTTAAATACACTATTCATGACATCAAAAGTGATAAAATCCCACTTGGTTTGAACTCACATGATAAAATTACTATTCTTGGTCAATGAAGACTCACTATTACTTGTCTTGTAGTGAAATAATAAATTAATGAATTTTATATTAAGAAATCCCCTCTCTGCTCCACTATAAAACCCCCTCTCACTCCCTCTTCTCTTCACTCCTCTCAAGCCTTGTTCCTTCTCTAAATTCTATCCAAATACCCTCACAATCTCCTCTCTCACTTCCAGAAAGCCTTGGTCTCAAAAAAATACCAAAAACTCTCCTTTAAAGAGGCTCTCAAGGAAGTTTGGTTCAAGAGGTAAATTCCACTTTTAAATTCTTTGTCTTTCTTTTCAAGTTCATTTGTTTTATTTTTCTATTTCCTCTCCTTATCCAAATTTTGTGATGAATATAGTACCTTATATATACTATAATTTTTTCATGATAGTGGAATAAGTTATCATCATCTCCCCATTTACCTTCTTTTATACTAGTAGCAAGAACACCATCCGAGATGTGTTAATTTTCCACATTTAAGGACGACGGGCTTCCGATTTATATTATCATTCTCAATTATGGTCATGAAATTATTCTAGTTATAGTTGAACCAGATTATTATCTATATAATATATCCTATTTAATATTTTTTAATCCCTTTTTACAAATGGTATTAAGTTATAAAGAAAAATGAGTTCGTTGTAATCAAAATCCACAAATTAACCGAAACAGTTGTCATTAAAATTATATATAATAATTCATCCCCATGCCTTGTAACCAAGTTATATAAATAACCAATAACACCTATGTATGATCATAAATAATATTTGAATTCAATTCTAGAGATTTACTTGAACTCCATTACTTAATAACAAGTGAACAGATTATGAAAATAATGGAAATGAACGCTATGAAACAACGAAATTCAATATAATAAATTATCAATAAAGGAATAAATAAACTAAAAAGAATTATGAAAAACTAAATACATGTATATTAGGTTATTAAATAAGTTATTAATAAATATAATTTCATATTTCATGAGCTTAAGTTCAAGAGAAGAACACGTTTAGAGTTAAGGTAAGAGTTTTCCACCCGAACATCTATTTCCATTTGGGTTATTTTCATTGTCTAATTACCTCAATGAAAATCTTATGTAATATTATATACTCATCATAAATTCTGTGTGAGTGTTCTATATATGTACACCAACAATAATCCTTCTTTATTTTTTTTGTATAGTTACATGTTTTAAAAGGAGCTTTCAAAATTGTTTCCGAAATACAAGCCTGATTCAAGGGATTATCTCAACTTTTTAATAATTTTCAATGAAAATATCTAATATATTTTTGGAAACAATTTTATATATAAAATAAATCATTTTCTTATGAAAATAATATCTTACTTAACTTCTGGTTTTATACAAATATTTTTCCGAAAGAACTCTTCTTTTCGAAATAGAAGAGTATTTATCTCAAGATTGCTTAATGATTTTATAAGAGTATTTTCGTTTGATTCAAAAATCTTGTTGTTTCTTATGTATTGTTGGGTTTAATCATTTATGAAGTTATATACCATATTTTATTTATTTTTTTATTACTAACTCTATTGTGGATGATCTATCCTAAAACCATTCACCATATTACTCGAAATGGTTAGTGTTTTATGTTTAATGATTGAGGAAAGATAATTACATTTCATATGATAGTTTCAATATGAATGTATATGTTGTTTATGTTTATACCCACTCATATGATAAATTCATTTGACTTATTATGTGATGGTTGGGGGCCGCTATAGCCCCTCGATACATCGATAGGTCATATGAGACAAATAGACATGGAATTGGCCAAGGACTTAATCATTAGACATCTTGGATGAGGACTTGAAAAAATGTTTCAGAATGTCTTGAATATGAACTTCCCTCATTATGAAGCTAGAAATTGAAAGTTTATGTTGTTATTTGACTAGTATAATACCCATGATTATGTTATATTATGGAAATATTTACTCAGCTCATATTCCTACCATTTTAAGTTCAAATTTATTTTTAAAGGAATGTGATTTAAATTATTCACCATGTCTAATGTTTATATTATCTTACACTGTATTGCTTACTCTTACTAAGAATTTGAGCTCACCCCTTTCTTTTTTTTTCATTTGTCTCAGGACATGAATAAGTAAATTATGAATTACTTGCAAGAATAATCTAGGAGTCATGGAGATTTTAGTGGAATAAATTAGTGTTGTTTTTCCCTTCATGATGTATTGATAAATTTATTTATGTATCTTGTTTCCAAAAGCTACTAAACTACTCGATCCATTGGGATGTTTATTACTTATATGTATTCCAATAAGGAACTGGCTCCTGGAAACTGGGGTCAGGTACTTACATCAGGTATGATGAAAGGGGGTGTCACCTACA
Organism: Viscum album; assembly: GCA_963277665.1. Lineage (NCBI taxonomy): Eukaryota > Viridiplantae > Streptophyta > Magnoliopsida > Santalales > Viscaceae > Viscum > Viscum album. The sequence continues at coordinate 1,043,150,531 of OY728165.1, forward strand.
AAATTTTGATATATATAACACCAGGTACTCAGTGGGTGCTCACTGGGCACCTGGTGTGCTTGATTGTCGAGATGAGAACCTAGGAGTGAAATCAGGTACCCTATGGACCTAGGTTATCTTGTTATTAAAATTTGGGAGTTTGGGTCATTTTAAATTATCCTTATTAAACCCTATTGATGTTTCTTTGAACCCATTCATTCAAAGTAAACTAATATCCCCTATATTTAATCCTTTAATATTTCTCATTCCCCTATATGAGACCCCCAATTAACTTTTGTATGCTTGAATATGTATTTTATGTTATTTTAAAATTTCTCAGTGTTTATTTTTATTTTTGAGTGGTTCAATAATTCTAGGCGTGCTGCAATCCTATATTCTAGTAGGTTACACCATAACTAGGGGTGTCTCATGATGATTCACTATGGGTAGTGGGTGTGTAGTTTAGGTATGCATGTCACAAAACCACATAACCCGGGTATAGGGGATATTTTTGGGGTGTTCCATAGCATCGAATAAGTGTAGGGTCATGTCATGACATGAAATCGGTAGTGGGGATGTTTTTTCATGTGTGGTATGTCACATTGAAACTGAGGTGGCCACACTATTATTTTCCCATATTTTTAAATATTATGGTGTTATAATTTTTTCCCATTTCAATTTTAATATTTCCCTTTCATTTATCTTACAATTATTGTAAACATGAGGAACAACCTAGGAATACCCCCCTCTCTTCTTCTTTGGTTTTGGGATCCTTATCCAATGATTTCAAGTTGATTCTTGAGGTAAATTCTATTTTCTTCTTATTTCTCTCCTCTCTTTTCCCCATAAACCATTTACTATTAGATCAGTATTCTACCATGAATATAATGGGATGTATTGGCCGATATTAGTGTATAAGGTGGTTATAATTTGGGTATTTGGGTGTTTAATTCTTGGATAAGTTATATTATCCCTTGGTTTGGTGTTTTCCATCGAAGGTGATGTGTTATAGGTTGTTTCAACATGCAATGAGGTAGGTGATTTTTTGAACTTAATTTAAATAGAATTTCATAGAATTATTGTGTAACACCCGAGACTTTTATGTTATATAAATCATCAAAGGAATTTTTTTCTAAACAACACTTGCTTGGCTTGCTTTACACGAAATCGCGACCTTCCTCGATAGCGTGCGTCGTACGCAATACCGAGTTTCACTAAACAACGATATGCTATTAAAATATTAATAAAACTAGCCTTTATGAATAGTAATAACCACTTTTTGAAATTTTATAAATTTTATTTTTCAAAATGGACTTCATTTTTGGATTCAGAATATCAAAATTAGCCTAGGGTGAAATTTTGGTATTTTTCTGAAAACTTTCAATTTTTGATGAATAGTGAAACCACTAAGTGGTAGTTAAAAAACTGAATTTTTCATAAAACTTAATTTTACCGCTTCTGTGAGTGGAATTTTGAAAATATGAGAGACACGGTTAATATCAAGGACTAAAATGTGGTTCAATGAGATGAAAATAATGTTTGGTGAATAGTAACTTTTTACTTTTTTTTACCACGGTAAAAAGTAAATAGGGTAATTAAGGGTAAAGATGATATTACTATTACCCTAACACATGTCCTAATTATATTGGATAAGTGAAATTCGACCAAAAACAAACTTAGGAATAAAATATGACCATTTAGGCCTACTTGGATTAGATTAGGACATTTATTATTAATTTATTTAAAGAAGGGTTAAAATAGTTAAAATCAATGTTTAATAAGTAAATAATTTTTAATATGGGGTTATACATAAGATAAATTCGACTATAAATATTAATTATAAATCTAAAAAGATTTACTACATAATGATATTTTATTTATAATTATTAGACTTTAAATAAATTAATTTATTTATGACACAATGATGATGCAGTAATTACCCTTTTAAGGAAATGTTAACATAATTGATGTTATAAATGCCCAAATAAATGTAATTTGAGATTTTTTATGAATTCCAATAATTTTCTAGGTTACTATGTTATATTAGTGTTTATTTAATCAACTTGGTTAGAACATATAATTCGGTTATGACTTTCACAAAAATCATATATCAAATAGTGACAAAATTGACACAAAATAGTTTTTAAATCAAATATTATATTATTAATTGTTATTTTATTCCTAAAAATCTAAGGTTCGGACAAATGACTTAGATAAGGATATATATATTAATAATAAACAACTTGGGGTTCGTTTGGCATGTTATAGTAAGTTTATTAACCATATAGTGTAAGAAAATAAAAAGACACGGTAAAAGTTAAATTATTTAACTTAGAGTTAAATACAATTGATAAGGTTAAAATAATAACCTAAACTTGTCTAAATCCTATTGGTTGATAGTATTTCGACCCATCCCCACTTTACCTTCGAAATAAGACCATTTGGAACCATTATAAACCGATTTTGACCTTAATATAAAATAATATTTTGAGATATTCCTAAGGTGCCCCTCTCCTCCCTTATAAAAGGGCACCTCCTCCCCCTCCTCCTCACACCAATTTGAGCACCCAAGCTCAGAAAACCCCTGCCAAAATACCTTCTCCACTTCCCTAGAATAATCCTAGAGGTCCTGGTATTCTTCAAATACCAATCTTAGTTCCCTAAGTGGAGGATTCAAAGAGGCGTTTAAAAGAAGAGGTAATATCCATTACCGATCTTTTCAATTTCTTTCTTCTTCAACTTCTTCTTCTTTAGTTGTTTCATGATAAAGTAATAACATAAGTATTACTTACATACTGATATGTTATTATAAATATGAAACAACCCTAATTCACCTTCTATCCATCCTACGGAAAAAATGAAATCACCGCGCGTGCGTACGTACAGAATACCGTCTCTACGCCATGGTGTAATCTATTTTCCACCACCACCTTACTTGGATGAGTATAATGGTGTAAATAATGACTATATATGACTATTTAAAAGAGATATTGATTCTGAAATAGTATACATATACTCCAATACAATTCCACGATCATAGGAACGATATCATCACTCGTGCGTACGTACGGAATACCGTCTCCACGATGTGATGCGACTCGTTCTACATGATATTCATTTCATAATGATTATATAAATGAATTGAATGAATGAATATGATATATATTACACTAATACCATTCTTTAAATGAGGAATCTATAACCTAAAGAGAAGAATAAGAATTTATTCGACAAAACACGCATAAAAACAAAAAGTTATAAACACCCGAATAACAAGTAGCAATGAAATATTACTACTAAGAAGCTAAGAATATGGCCATATATGATATCATAAAAATAAGTATGATTCTGGAATAAGTAAATAACATTATTTAAATCATTATACAGGAGGTGCTGACACTTACAAAGAAAATCAGACCTAAGGTAAGGGAAAATATCACAATCTCATTTTTATCTGAGATTATTTATACTTTGAAATTTACTAGGGTGTATTTTATCATCCACATCCATGTTTCCTCAATATGAAATGTTATTTCCATCCACCTAAAATTGTTTAAATCCAATTTTACCCTTCGGTGAGATTTTATTAAAGGATATGAAATGAATCTTTTGTCGTTTTTCGTACGAGGTACTTTTTGACTTTTCCGACAAAAGCACGAGAAGAATGTTTTTTTAACTTATACGGCATGAATGGATTTTTAAAACATTATTTCTAAGAAGCTTCCTTTACAAGTTTTCAAGTTTATTTTTAATCAACTTATTTTAGTTTAAAGTTGTATGGCATGTTAAGAAAGGAAAAATGTTTTTGAAGTAGAAAGGATATTTTCCTCAAAAATGGAGCTCAAATGTTTTATCAAAATTATTTTCCATCTAAGATAATATAGGGTTCTGTTTTTATCCCTATTATTACAATTTATTTGATTATGTTTTGAGGGAATTATTTTTATGAAGTCATTTACCTTATATGATTTGTTTTATGATGTCATGATGTTTCAAGAATCCCATTTTGTTACATGTGTTATGCGATGATGTATGATTTATGATTATGTGGCACACATAAGAAAGGATTCATTATAAGATGGGTGGGACCTATATCTCCCTCCAATGAATTGGGTAAAGATTTTATATCTCATGAGATAGACATGGCTGGAATGGTAGGTTATACCGGTTCAGTGAAACAGGACTGAAACGAGGGTGACTCGGTTCAGAAAAGGACTTCGTCCACTAAGATGGTCTTGGAAATGAGTCTTGACTAACAAGAAATGATTCTCTATGATTATGTGTGTATGACACAAAGTTTCATGTTTTAAGTTATGATTATTGTGATTACATTTCACTGCCATGGTTTATCCCATGTTATGAAATTATGATCTCTTTTGCAGGATAAGATTTCCAAAAGTTATGTGCTTGTGTATACGATGTGATTGATATTTCTTTTGTTTACCCTTAATGAGAATTTGAGCTCACCCTTTTGTATGTTTTATTTCCCCAGGTCAGGAAGAAGGTTATTAAGTAGACTATGCCAAAAAGGACTCTAGATATGATGAAATAAATGGGAGGAAAAGTAGATGATTTATGAACCAGTTGTTTATGTTTCCCAGTTTCTTAAGACACTATACCTATATGTTCCTTTAGTGGTTTTGTTATATGTTGTAATAAGTATGCTTCAATTTTGAAGTATTAAAAATGTATGTAAAGTATGGGTCGTTATAGTTGGTATCAGAGGAAAGGTATAGTCAACCTTTGGAAACTAGGATGTGAAAGCCTTAGTAAGAACCCTAAGGATAAGTCTAAGCATAGAACACAATCTTAGTGTTTTAGAAATGGCCATGAATAACCTAGGATAAGAACTTAAGTGTGAAATTTTATTCTTGATTATGTGGTTTTCCTATTATAATTAGTGTTGCTCACACTATTCTTCTTGGTTTTAGTCAATGGCTGGAACCCGAAGGAACTGTGTTAATGCGGAATGCGACGGGCAATGCAATGATTGTCCCCCTGAGCAACCAAACATTATGGGAGTTGGAATGAAAAATATTGTAGCCATGCTCACACAACTTTCTCAAGCTATGAATCATGCAGTACTTCCAAACGAGCAAATGAAGGAGCAACATTCTGTTGAATCCTTCATGAGGCAGTGTCCACCTTCTTTCAGCGGGTCTACTGATCCATTAGTTGCTGAACAATGGATTAGTACAACTGAAAATATATTTTCAGTTCTTCAATGTTCTGAACATGATAAAGTCATCCTAGCAGTGTATCGTTTGGAAGGAGATGCTGATCAATGGTGGAATCTTATTAAGAATACGAGGCAAAGGGATGAAATTGAGTCCATGGAATGAGATGAGTTCAAGAACTTATTTTTCAATAAGTACTTCCCTCGTATTCTCCGAACAAAGATGGAGAAAGAGTTTCTTGAACTGAAGAAAAAGGATGATGAATCTGTTGGTACCTATGAAGCAAATTTTACAAGACTTGCAAGGTACGCTTCTGGTATTATTATCCAACCTGAGAGTAAGATCGATCGATTCTTTAGTGGCTTAAAACCAAGTCTTCGAAGGGCGTTAGCCATAAGGGACTTCAATAGCTACGAGGAAATCATTCTATGTGCTCTCAAAGTCGAGATGGAGATTGGAGTAACCCATCAGTCATATGGGTTTGATAAGAAGAGGAAAATGGAATTCAAAGGAAAATCTAAAGAGCACACTGAAAAGAAGATGATCTTTCCTTTATGCTCAAAGTGTGGAAAGAAACATGGTGGGAGTTGTCTTAAAGGGACAAGTAAATGTTTCAAATGTGGAAAGGAAGGTCATCGGGCATTTGAATTCCGCGATGATGGGAAGAAGATGTCTAATGATGCAAACAAAGGAAGGGATACACAGAATGAACCTACTACACTTCAATGTTTCAAGTGCAAGGAGATGGGGAATTATGCCAATAAATGCCCTAATCCAAGGTTTGATGATGATGGCCGACGTCAACAAACTCTTAAGGCTAAAGACAAAGGAAAGTCACATGCAATTTCTATCAGTGATGTGGAGTATGATAACGATGTGGTGAAAGGTACACTTACCATCCACTCTAAAGTAGCAAATGTTTTATTTGATTCTAGATCCACCCACTCTTTTATTTCTGAATAATTTTCTAAGGGTATCACCATATTACCTCAACAATCAGATGTTGAGTTAGCTGTGACAACACCTAATGGCACAACAGTCGCATCAAAAGTTTATAATTCTTCTCTGATCGAAGTTTGTGGGAAAGTGCTTCCTGTAAATCTTGTGATCCTTCCTATAGTGGAATTTGATGTGATTCTTGGCATGGATTGGCTTTCTTTATATGGAGCTCATATCAATTGCCAAAGAAGGGAAGTCACATTTCATATTCCAGATCAATCTATGATCGTCTATCAATGCAAGGATGAACATAACCTTCCAGTGGAAATTTCTTCCATCTTATGGGTCTTGATTCCACTAAATGAAGGTTATTTATCTCAAATGGTTGGTGAGAAACTCACGATTAAGAATATGCCCATCGTACGGGAGTTTGATGATGTCTTTCCGGAGGAATTACCGGGTCTTCCACCAAATCGTGAAGTTGAGTTTTCAATAGAACTCGTACCGGGTGCTTTGCCTATTTCAAAGACGCCTTATAGAATGGCCCCAATTGAGTTGTAGGAATTGAAGAAGCAACTCCAAGAGAATCTTGATAAGGGATTCATATGCCCTAGTGCGTCACCTTAGGGAGCACCTTTTCTATTTGTTAAGAAGAAATATGGATCAATGAGACTCTGCATTGATTATCGAGAACTTAACAAGATCACTATCAAGAACAAATATCCTCTCCTGCGCATTGATGACCTATTTGACCAACTACGCGGAGATCAATACTTTTCCAAGATTGATCTTCGTTCAGGGTATCATCAATTAAGGGTCAAAAGGGAGGATATACAAAAGACGGATTTCCGTACAAGGTATGGACACTATGAATTTATAGTGATGCCATTTGGTCTTACTAATGCCCCTGCTATCTTCATGGATCTGATGAATAGAGTCTTTAGAGACTATCTTGATCAATTTGTGGTAGTCTTTATAGACGATATTCTTGTATATTCAAAGAGAAAGGAAGAACATGAAGATCACTTGAGAATTATATTGAAGACCCTGAGAAAGGAGAAGCTTTATGCCAAATTTACCAAGTGTGAATTTTGGCTTCAAAAAGTTGCATTTTTGGGTCACATAATCTCAAAAGAGGGGATATCTGTGGATCCAGAAAAAACAGAGGTTATCAAAAGATGGTCGAGACCAACAACAGTAACTGAGATCCGAAGTTTTCTTGGTTTGGCTGGATATTATCGACGTTTTGTGAAAGATTTTTCACGATTATCTAATCCACTCACCAAGTTGACTCGGAAAGGAGTTAAGTTTGTCTGGACGGAAGAATGTGAAGAGAATTTCAAAGAGTTGAAAAGAAGGTTATCCAGTGCACCTGTGCTCACACTTCCTTGTAGTGGAGAAAGGTTTTTGATCTATAGTGATGCATCCAAGAAGGGATTAGGGTGTGTTCTTATGAAAAATTATATGGTAATAGCTTATGCCTCACGACAGTTGAAAATCCATGATCAAAATTACCCAACACATGATTTGGAGTTAGCTGCGGTAATCTTTGCATTAAAGATTTGGAGGCATTACCTTTATGGTGAAAGGTGTGATATTTATACTGATCATAAAAGTTTAAAGTATATTTTCACACAAAAGGAGCTGAATATGCATCAAAGAAGATAGTTGGAGCTGATTAAGGATTACGACTGCTCAATCCATTACCACCCTCGGAAAGTAAACAAGGTGGCAGATGCATTAAGTCGACAAGACCATGCTAGTTTATCCATGATGAGGATAAAAAAAGATGCAATATTTATGGATTTACAAAGGATGGATCTTGGAATTATAATGGAAGGGGAAAAATATTATCTTTCTCAAATGAATGTTCAACCATCTATACATGTGAAGATTAAAGAGGCACAGAAAGAAGATGTCGAGTTACAAAAGAAGGTGAGAAATGTTCCTGAATTCAACCTTGATTGTGATGGGATAATAAAGTTCAGGAATCAGGTTTGTGTTCCTCCCATCCCCGAATTAAAGAAGGAGCTGCTGGATGAGGCTCATAGTTCTTCATTCTCTATTCATCCTGGAAGCATGAAGATGTATAGGGACCTGAAAGAGTACTTCTGGTGGGATGGCATGAAAAGAGATGTTGCTGAATATGTCTCTCGATGTTTGGTTTGTCAAAAAGTTAAAGCTGAGAGACAGAAGTCTAAGGGGATGTTACAACCATTACCCATACCCGAATGGAAATGGGAAAATATCACTATAGACTTTGTCACAGGACTTCCTAAAACATCCAAAGGCAATAATGCTATCTGGGTCATAGTTGATCATCTTACAAAGTCTGCACACTTCATTACTATTAGAGAGGATTTATCTCTGGATCAGCTTGCTAGGATATATGTAAAGGAAGTGGTAAGATTGCATGGAGTACCACTTTCTATTATATCTGATCAGGATCCGAGATTTACCTCGAAGTTCTGGCGAAGTCTTCAGCATACTCTGGATACAGAGTTGAGTTTCAGCACTGCTTATCATCCTCAGACAGACGGTCAGTCTGAGAGAACAATTCAAACCCTAGAAGATATGTTGAGAGCTTTCTCTATGGATTTCAAAGGAGGTTGGGATCAACACCTACCTTTGGTGGAATTTTCTTATAATAATATCTTTCACTCCAGTATTCAGATGGCTCCTTATGAAGCTCTCTATGGAAAGAAATGCTGGACTCCAACTTGCTGGGATGAAGTTGGGGAAAGAAAGCTATTAGGACCTGATCTCGTTGATGAAATGGCAGAAAAGGTCAGATCTATTCAACAACACATAAGAGCAGCTCAGAGTCGACAGAAAAGTTATGCCGACAGCCGAAGAAAAGACCTAGAGTTTAAAATGGGCGATAAAGTGTTCTTACGAATATCTCCCTGGAAGAGGGTCATGAGATTTGGAAAGAAGGGGAAGTTAAGCCCTAGATATATCGGTCCCTTCGAAATACTGGATCGTGTAGGGAAGGTAGCTTACCGATTGGCGCTTCCATCGAATCTCTCTCAAGTTCACGATGTGTTCCATGTATCTCTCCGGAGAAAGTACATACCTGATTCTTCACATGTACTCAGCTCAGAAGTTGTACCGCTGGAGCAAGATCTTTCTTATGAAGAACAACCGATAGAGATTCTGGATCGTAGCGAAAAATTCCTACGAAACAAGACCACTCGATTGGTGAAAGTTTTATGGAGGAACCACCAATTAGAAGAAGCTACATGGGAGTTTGAGGATATGATGAGGGAGAGGTATCCTCATCTGTTTGTTACAAAGTGACGAATTTCGAGGGCGAAATTCATTTTAAGGGGGGTAGAATGTAACACCCGAGACTTTTATGTTATATAAATCATCAAAGGAATCTTTTTCTACACAACACTTGCTTGGCTTGCTTTACACGAAATCGCGACCTTCCTCGATAGCGTGCGTCGTACGCAATACCGAGTTTCACTAAACAACGATATGCTATTAAAATATTAATAAAACTAGCCTTTATGAATAGTAATAACCACTTTTTGAAATATTAATAAAACTAGCCTTTATAGGTTACTATGATATATTAGTGTTGATTTAATCAACTTGGTTTGAACATATAATGCTGTTATGACTTTTACAAAAATCATATATCAAATAGTGACAAAATTGACACAAAATAGTTTTTAAATAAAATATTATATTATTAATTGTTATTTTATTCCTAAAAATCTTAGGATCGGACAAATGACTTAGATAAGGATATATATATTAATAATAAACAACTTGGGGTTCGTTTGGCAGGTTATATTAAGTGTATTAACCATATAGTGTAAGAAAACAAAAAGACACGGTAAAAGTTAAATTATTTAACTTAGAGTTAAATCCAATTGATAAGGTTAAAATAATAACCTAAACTTGTCTAAATCATATTGGTTGATAGTATTTCGACCCATCCCCACTTTACCTTCGAAATAAGACCCTTTGGAACCATTATAAACCGATTTTGACCATAATATAAAATAATATTTTGAGATATTCCTAAGGTGCCCCTCTCCTCCCTTATAAAAGGGAACCTCCTCCCCCTCCTCCTCACACCAATTTGAGCACCCAAGCTCGGAAAACCCCTGAAAAAATCCCTTCTCCACTTCCCTATAATAATCCTAGAGGTCCTGGTCTTCTTCAAATACCAATCTTAGTTCCCTAAGTGGAGGATTCAAAGAGGCGTTTAAAAGAAGAGGTAATATCCATTACCGATCTTTTCAATTTCTTTCTTCTCCAAATTATTCTTCTTTAGTTGTTTCATGATAAAGTAATAACATCAGTATTACTTACATACTGATATGTTATTATAAATATGAAACAACCCTAATTCACATTCTATCCATCCTACGGAAAAATGAAATCACCGCGCATGCGTACGTACGGAATACCGTCTCCACGCCGTGGTGTAATCTATTTTCCACCACCACCTTACTTGGATGGGTATAATGGTGTAAATAATGACTATATATGACTATTAAAAAGTGATATTGATTCTGAAATAGTGTACATATACTCCAATACAATTCCACGATCATAGGAACGATATCATCACTCGTGCGTACGTACGGAATACCGTCTCCACGATGTGATGCGACTCGTTCTACATGATCTTCATTTCATAATGATTATATAAATGAATTTAATGAATGAATATGATATATATTACACTAATAACATTCTGTAAATGAGGTATCTATAACCTAAAGAGAAGAATAATAATTTATTCGACAAAACACGCATAAAAACAAAAAGTTATAAACACCCGAATAACAAGTAGCAATGAAATATTACTACTAAGAAGCTAAGAATATGACCATATATGATATCATAAAAATAAGTATGATTCTGGAATAAGTCAATAACATTATTTAAATCATTATACAGGAGGTTCAGACACTTACAAAGCAAATCAGACCTAAGGTAAGGGAAAATATCACAATCTTATTTTTATCCGAGATTGTTTATACTTTGAAATTTACTGGGGTGTATTTTATCATCCACATCCATGTTTCCTCAATATGAAATGTTATTTCCATCCACCTAAAATTGTTTAAATCCAATTTTACCCTTCGGTGAGTTTTTATTAAAGGATATGAAAGTAATCTTTTGTTGTTTTTCATACGAGGTACTTTTTGACTTTTCCGACAAAAGTACGAGAAGAATGTTTTTTTAACTTATACGGCATGAATGGATTTTTAAAAAATTATTTCCAAGAAGCTTCCTTTACAAGTTTTCAAGTTTATTTTTAATCAACTTCTTTTAGTTTAAAGTTGTATGGCATGTTAAGAAAGGAAAAATGTTTTTGAAGTAGAAATGATATTTTCCTCAAGAATGGAGTTCAAATGTTTTATCAAAATTATTTTCCATCTAAGATAATATAGGGTTCTGTTTTTATCCCTATTATTACAATTGATTTGATTATGTTTTGAGGGAATTATTTTTATGAAGTCATTTACCTTATATGATTTGTTTTATGATGTCATGATGTTTCAAGAATCCCATTTTGTTACATGTGTTATGCGATGATGTATGATTTATGATTATGTGGCACACATAAGAAAGGATTCATTATAAGATGGGTGGGACCTATATCTCCCTCCAATGAATTGGGTAAAGATTTTATATCTCATGAGATAGACATGGCTGGAACGGTAGGTTATACCGGTTCAGTGAAACATGACTGAAACGAGGGTGACTCGGTTCAGAAAAGGACTTTGTCCACTAAGATAGTCTTGTAAATGAGTATTGACTAACAAGAAATGATTCTCTATGATTATGTGTGTATTCCACAAAGTTTCATGTTTTAAGTTATGATTATTGTGATTACATTTCACTGCCATGGTTTATCCCATGTTATGAAATTATGATCTCTTTTACCGGATAAGATTTCCAAAAGTTATGTGCTTGTGTATACGATGTGATTGATATTTCTTTTGTTTACCCTTACTGAGCATTTGAGCTCACCCTTTTGTATGTTTTATTTCCCCAGGTCAGGAAGAAGGTTATTAAGTAGACTATGCCAAAAAGGGACTCTAGATATGATGAAATAAATGGGAGGCAAAGTAGATGCTTTATGAACCAGTTGTTTATGTTTCCCAGTTTCTAAAGACACTATACCTATACGGTCCTTTCATGGTTTTGTTATATGTTGTAATAAGTATGCTTCAAGTTTTAAGTATTAACAATGTATGTAAAGTATGGGTCGTTATATATTGATGGTTTTTAATGCATTATTTTTTAAATTAAATCTATATGTGATAGTTATTGTGTATTTTATATATTTTTTAAGGATTGGATCACCTATCATAAATGTTTTTAATGGTTTTCCTAGTTTTTTAAAATATTCATTTGGATTCCAAGTGTGTTAAAAGATTCATAATATCCTTGTTTAAAGTTAATTTGTTATTTAAATGACCTTTTCCTTGTTTGGGTCATAAAATATAGTGAGGTATTATTTTATATGAAATTTTGTGAATGACATAAATTATTTGGATTTCTAAAATGGTTTTAAATGAATATGGATTTTGTTTTCCTATGTTTTGACATTAATGAGAATTTGAAAGTGATATTTTTATATGGTGAAAAATGTCTTGGAATCCAGAGTTAGTTTTGAAAGAGATTTCTATTTGGTACTTTACAAAAAAGTTTTTTATGATAAGTATAAACCCCCTTGAGCCCCTTACGGTTTTTATTCTTGATGTGGATTGTATACAAAAGGTGACTGTGATATATATATATTAGTCTTGATATGGATGTTGTAAAGCGGTATGTTTGTTGTGAGGGTGTTAGAGGTAAGATTGTTTTTCTCTAAAATGATTTCTTATTGATATTGTAATGATATTTTGATTTGTTTTTTCTCTCCTCCAGTTGATTTATTTTTCATAGGAATCATAAGAAGTTAATAGATAACTTGTATGAGTGAAATACCATATTAGTTTGAAAAATATCAAGTTCCGTAGCTTAGATTATTTTATGGATAACATAATATGGACCGTGATAACATATTTTTTTTGGGATGGGTTATGTGTCCCAGATTCTCCAATTGGATGACTAGGATAGTATACAGTTTCTTTTAGATAATCCTAGGGTTTAGAGTCACTATTTTTAGGTTTATATTACTAAATTCCTTGTGATTTTCCCATAACATTTAGTTTATATTTTTTTATTATATACGAGACCTCATTCGATGGATTTTTTATATCCCCTAGCACTTGATTTTTTATGAAACCATTGTTTGGTTGTTGTTATTTTATTATTTTTCACCAATAACTTAGTACCAACTTATAATTATATTTGGATTCATTTATAGTTAGTTTTACATTTTAAAATGATTATGAGAATTATTTTAAAGTTTTAATTTAAAAGGAAAGGGTCATAAATTTTATAAAAAATGGATTGTTAGAAATGATTTTGAAATAGGAAATTGTTTTGGGCCTATTTTAAATTTTTTGATAAAGTCCCCCTTTCATTGAATTGGAATTTTTTTATTAAAAAGGTTTTAGACCCACCCTTTATTTCTGAAGAAAGGGGAAAGATTTATAAAAGTGATTATTGAACATTATTTGGTTTCATATAAAAATATGTAGAAAAACTAATTTTATTTATTTTCACACTAGAATTTATGAAATTTATTTAGATATAAATTATAGAAACTTTGGTGAAATCATACTAGGCATGGTTTTTCACACACCCTATACACACAAATTGAGGTATGTAGTTCAGATGTTTCTTTTAAGGTTCCCTAAAAATAGTATTTTTAGGATCTTTGTTCAGGTTATTCTAGTAGAGTATATAATGTGATGTGGTGAGTGACAACGAGTCAGTTGAATATAATTGGTAGTGGTTCAATTCTATTGTATTTTGTAGGTTTTTTATGGATTTTATTTTTTTGACAGGATATTCATTTTGGTTATCTTGTACCTAGGATATTTTTAATTGTTTTATCTTTTGTTTATATAATTATGTGTTTGATTAGTTATCTTATTATTAAATATGTGTTATACCATATTTGGATGTTTCATTTTTATTTAAACTATTTATTTTTATGCAAGGTTATATGATACATGGATGAGTCACGATGGATTTCTAGGAGGAATCCATGATGTGATTAACTAAATTATGAGGGTGAAATACTCCCCAATGGTTACACTTTGACACCCTAGTGCTTGTATCTAGCCCTTGATGATTGATAATTCACATCAAGTCTTTTGACAGATCAATTCGAGTACCAGTTCAGTGGTACCCCAGGCTGGTTATGTTAGCCTTCCTTGGGTGATTAAAGGAGGTTTGTTTATCCAAATCTTGGGTAAAATTCATCATTATTCACCCTCTTCCTTTATTCTCTTTATTTTATTTGTTCTCTTCTATCTTGGTTAAGTATTTTAATTTTTGATTTTAGTATGACATGGAGAAATCACATTTTATCAAGGGGTTTCTTTTGTCTAAGGGGATCCCATAAGAAAGGTTTTACCTTAAAACCTTTTCCTTTTTAGTATAAATAATACTAGTATTTATTTTTTCAAAATTTTTATGACTTTTAGGAAAATTTAGAATTTTATTTGGTGGTTTTAATTGGGTTTTTTTTGTGTCAATGGTGTTGGATGAATTTACGTAACTAATGGAATTTTTTTTTGTGGAAGTTAATGATTCATTAATTATGGTGGATGTATATATTGTACTTATTATATATATAATTTTTCCTAATGGTTTATAAGGATTGTTTGATTATCATTAGAGCAAGCTTCAGGGATCATTGGAATTCTAAAGCTTTCCTATGATTAAGGTAGAGGGTTCTAAATACTATAGTGAATTTCTAAGATATTACTGGGACATGCTTGCCACTAGTTTTTCATAAACTAGTTATAAATCTGTAACATTATATTGAAATTATGAAAAAATTTATTCTTAATATATTTACTATATCAGGAGAAATAATTTTATTTTAATTTCAGGAAGTATTATAAAATATATTTCAAATAACTCTTTAAACCAATGAAATATGGTTTTTTAAGGAAAGGGGATTTGAAAATTATTAATTATGAATGTATTCCTTGTTTACATTGAGTGTTATACCTAGATCCCATTATATAGTTTTTAAGTATGTACCATTAATTTGTTTTGAAGTTTGATGTATTGGGGAACATTTTTGGTTGTTCCTAGTAAGTTTCATTCTTTTTTTTAAATTAATCCATGCCTAGAGTTATTGAAAGATGCCTAGTGGATACCATTACCAAAAACATAATGACTAGGCTATACCTTCATATACCATCAACTATAAACATAATAATACTTTAACATTAAAAATTGAACATGCCACTAAGGTCTTACTCTGGAATACCCTTGTGTGTTTTCATCATGTGTTATTATGGTGATTAATTCTTCTCACCATAATTTGAGTGAGTTATAAGTCAATAATACAAACTTGGATATGGTTAATAATTGCATTAGTAGTGAGGTGAAAAATGGTCTAGTTTGGTGGAATTAATTGACCGACCATTAAATACTCTTGGTTAGCTACACCATGTGTTTCCTAAAAAACTTAAGGTTTTTAACCACTAAATAAAAGGTTATCTTACTTAAAGTGAAAATTTTATATTATTTTATTCAAATCCCTCAATCAATGAGTTGGATTTACAAAACTAATCCTTTATTTTTAAAAAATTAAAATTTTTATATTAAAACAAAGCACTATTTTTGATAAAAACTAAGTGTAACTTTATCGACTTAATAAAATTTAAGGGTAAAGTTTTCTACCAATTACTTATGATTTTTTATAAAGAATGTTCATAATTTAAGTGGTAAAGTATAAAGTCTAAAACCTTGTTTCATATTTGGGATCATTCTTGAAAATATTCATCTTTTTAAAATTGGGTTTCTAATATAGAAAAATTATCTTTGATGGAATATTAACTTTGAATCGATATTTCAAATTCAATCTCATATCACAATCTATCCTATATTGGGTTTATCTATAATGGTCATTCATTATGTTCAATGTCACACCAACATTTTCACTTTTAGGCATAAAACTTATTATTTATTGTTTTTTAAATTTATTTTTAATTTTTGGGTCAAATTTAGATGAATTTCTGAAAAAAATAGGGAAGTAGGACTGAGGACATGGATAAATCATAATTAATTCTAACCATAAACCAAGATCATTAATAGGGGGATATAGTTCTCTAGTGAAGTATGCATGGTTATCTAAACCAAGTGAAAAAAACTATGTAGAAAATCCTTATTTGAGAGTATGTCCTGAAAAAAGGGTAAGGAGAATGATCATTACATGGTTAAGGTGAAAATTTTCAGAAGTCCCTTATATATAAAACTTAGTGGCCACTACATGGTTGGCACATGGTTTCCCAAATTATGTGCTCAAACTAATAAACTACCTATATGTACGAGAGGTTTCTTTATAGTGTTTACCACATGGTTTCCTAAACCATTAGACATACCTATAAATTTTAAAAATTTAAATTATACCCCAACCCTTACTCAATTTAACTCACATTATCCTTTCTCCTTACCTACTTAAAACTATCCTAGCCTAGGGAATTATACCTTATGTTTATTTTCCCCTTCTACTTTATTTATAGTGGATTTATTTAAGATTATTCAAGTAAACTCTTAGAAATTTATTTCTTCCTTATTTTGTTTATTATATTTTTCTTCCTGATTCACTTTTCCCTTATGTTGATAGAGGAGTAGGGTGCATGTTGGCTTGTTTTAACTATAGAAGTTTTGATTTTTAGGTATTTATCTTTCCTACATTGGGTTTATTTCATCCAATTTTAGTGGAAAAGAGCCATTGTAAATAAATTTTATCATAATATCATTAGGTGACTTCTTATTACTTTACATAGTCATAAATCTTAAAATCCTGTAATATTTTAGATTGGAAATTATAAATGGAATTTGAATTTTTAAATCAAGAGAAGGAGTCACCATGAAAGTTGAGATTCATATTTGAATTTTGAGAGTTGGAGTGTTCTAAATAAATATTTTTTTGATATGGATGATGTTTTGAGAGGTTCCCTAAGTGATATAGAAGGTATTAGGATATACAGGATGAATTTTGGAAATTTTGAAAGGGTTTTACCCCTGTCCATAGCTACTTAATTTTTTGGAAAAATCATATGGGTAAACTGTGTAGATTAGTTTTAGATTGGGGCTTGGTGCATAGTTACCAAGAAATTATGAGAAACCTGTAATTTGATTCCAGTAGAAATTCACAAAGTTGAAAAAAGTTTTCTAAATCATGAAGAAACCATATGAACTACCTATTTTCATTAAAATGGTGAATTTACCCCTTTTACCTTCTGGTATTTTAATATCTTTCCCCATTTTCCTCTCCTCTCCATCCAAATCTCTTTTTTTTTTATTTTCAAAAAACTACTTTTTGGATGAGTGGGAACCTCACAAAAACTGATATCAAATTTACACATCACCCAAATTAAAACCATTACACAACCATAACTAATCCAAAAACAACATTTAAATCTCAAAATTAAAATTTAAAGCATGGAAATTACAAAATGCAGGCGGAGCATGCCACCCGATAAACCCACCAACGATGTCACCACCATCATCACAATGCCCACCTATCATCACATCATCACATTATCAAACATCACCACATCACCATTACCCCCATCATGTCATACCATTACCATAGTCATCATCCTCATTAGGTCTTCACCACCATCCTCTTATCTAAAGTCTAATGAATGCACCAAACACCATCACTGCTATCTTACAAGACCTTCCTCATCACGATAGTCATAAATGCCGATCTACCACCACCATCATTGTATCCATTTTAACATCACCCAATCAAACTAAGATCCCATGGTCACCTGAACACTAGTCAGACCACCTAGAAACCCCCACAAAAACACATCCCAAAGCCTCTTAGAAACCACTGAACCTGACCGAACTAGAAGGGAGTAGCGAAACATGAGTAGGTGGACCATGTTTTTGATGAACAATGCACCTCATATTTGGAGTTGAGAAATTGAAGCTCATTTGGCATTCCGGTGTAGAACATGATGAGTTGGATATAAATTAACAACCATGATTGCCTGATATTTATAGCTAAAGACCTTTGGGACTTCTTAGGGATAATTATTGTTATAGTGGAGCAGTTGTAAAATTACATATCCTTTCATGTTGAAAAATCTAGAGCGAATTTTAAATTTTTACTTTGGAGCAAGATTCATCTTTAAATTATAGATTTGGATTAGAATTTAGATAGTTAGAGAATCTCAATTTGGTGTTATTGTATATAGATTAAGTCTTAGAAGGATCTTTTGATTTCGCGTGAGTCATGGGAGTTTTGGTATGAAGTTTGAAAATTTTGAAAGGGTATTACCTTTATGTATAGTTATCACACGGTTATGTAAAACAATAAAAAATGGTTTGTCTTGGGGATTTACACACAGTTTATAAAACTATATGGGTAAACTATGTAAAGAGGATTTATTAAGACAATTACAACTGTATAATTTTTAAAATAATATTTTAACCATGTGGATTTCATATTTTAATTTAAAATGGAGAATTTACCCCATTACCTCTATATGATTTTAACCCCCAGTACCATTTTCCTTTCATCTCATGCATGACTGACCTAGGAGGGTCTAATATATCATTACTATTGAATTCCTCCTCAATTTGGGGTTCTTTTGGGGATATTTCCTGGTGAATATAGGTGATTTATTCATCCTTATTCCTTCTATTTTGTTTTCCCACTATTTTTTTCTAATTTTAGTGTAAATTGGATAGGGGTTTTATGACGATTCCACTAGAATATGGTGGAATTGTCCTAAGACAATTTCCACACTCTATTGCATACTATTTTGATGAAGGTAAATCACGTGATTCTTTTTATTAGTTTTTTTGACTAAATTAGATGAAATGGAAAATAGTTTATAATAATAAAGTTAGTAATTTTTCATGGATTTGGTTTGGGTGCGTGTTCGGTGTAGATTTTACCCCACTACTCAAGGTTTAAGCGAGTGAATACGGCTCAATGAGTTTTTAAGAATTATGACTATTTAAATTAATTTTTAAATTAATTTTTAAAATTAATTATAAATTATTATAATTAATTTTAATTATTATAATTAATTGTTGAATTTATTTTCTTGTTATAGGTGATATGAAGTTGATACGATTCTTGGACGAGACTAGGTTGTGAATGCTGGGCTATGATCTAGAGGGAGTGGATTAAATTAAGGTAGGCGGTCCCTTGATCATACCCCTTAGTAAATGAATTTTATTTATATAGGAATGTTATATTTGGTGTCACCATTGAGGGTAATTTACCTTTTATTTAAATTAATTGTTTCTTAAAAATAAAATGCCTGTGGATAGATTCAAGTGTCTATGGCCACGATGGACCCTTGAACACTGACTTGATGCCTCGATAATCGATGGTAAAGGGATTGATTATAAATATATTACTTATGATATATGAAACTTTATGTGTGTAAATGAAATGGATTGAGTGAACATAGTGGACCTGGATAAGTTACCTTTGTTCCCTTAAACAGGGATGAGTAATGAAGTGCGACTGTTGTCTTGAGTAGGCCCGGACAGAACTGTCACGACCCCCTCCCCACAAAGTGTACCCCTCCTAGGCCGGCAATGTGAAAAGGGAGATAATGACCCCCCGAGTCCCGCCTCCAGTAGGCCCCGGGTTGGCGACTAGCACCGAGGGTATAATACACACACAAATGGGAGGCATTACCCTCTAAGAGAACACATGCAGAAGAGAGAGATAGAATAGAATCCAACCAACTCCAACTCATAACTGAAATGTAAAAGAAACCCAAGTACATATATGAAATGTCATGCAAAAGTACTACAACTGAAAGGGGAAACTAAAAGTACCCAAAAGAAAGTAAAACGACAGCGACCACAAGCCCGAACAGCTCCTCCTCCAACCGCAAGCTAGTAGTAACCAGCTTGATCTCCAACCTGCTCCAAGTGACCTGAAAAACAGTTTATATGTACATAGGGTGAGTATAACAGTATACTCAGTAGGATCCTCCCCAAGCCTCTCGTGCAAAAGTAAAGAAAGCATGCTAAAGCCCAGTGAACAACAAGTGAAACTAACTCGTCACCTAAACAGGTATACTATGTTCCCAACCTCACCAAGGCTACTCTCACCAAGTAACGCATACAAGAATATAGCATGTAGTAAAGAATATCAAGGGTACCCCGCTACTACTTCCCCACTGGTTTGCCGCTTTGCCCCAACGACATACGTCCTGTGCATCTCTCTCCAAAGGATTGCCCGTATCAACATGGGTCAAGCTCCACAATCTGCACCACGTGCACCACATAGGCTTGCCCGCAGACACCTGGGCTAAGCTCCACACAATCCTCACAACCAAAAGTAACTAGGTAGTTTCCGGGAGCCACCACAGCTCGAATAACGTGTATCATACGTCGGGTATTATACCTGAAGCCATTACAGCCCATACACCGAGTAAGGATCCTCAAGCCATCACAGCCTATACACGTTACACCTATAGTAGTCCATAAGATACTATATCCAGAATATATGTGTGTGAAATAACCACAAGCCATTACAGCCCTCTACACACATATATGGGTAAAACTAACCACTGTGCCTACCAGCACTAAGATCTACCAAGAGAAGAGAGCGGGGCCAAAGGGGGTAGTCAGCCATTCAACCTCCCATCAGAATGTTGGGGAAAACACCCCCCCAGGGCTCAGAATCCCCGGGGTGTCAGTTGCCCTTACCGACAGGGTGGAGTAGCGTATAGAAACACAAAAAGTACAGAGTATATAAGTAACTCACATCCACACTATGGGCATTACCTAGTCTTAGATACAACTGCAGCTAACGTCTCTCAGACTCCAGGCTGCTACTTCTAAGACTAGGTATCCTATAAGCACACAACCAATTGAAGAGCTTTATTAGATTACTCCATTCTTATTTATCAGTTCCACTGTACATTAGTTAATTCTTTAAGCATTAATTAAGATTGAAAAATTCCTCATTTAACTGAAATGGCGTCACTTTCAAAAACAACTGCTCCTTTTTAAGATTCACATCACCTTTAAATTCCAGCATCTCCATCCCCGTGGATTTTCACCCTTTAATTAAACATTCATTACAGAAATACTTTTCCACATTCCCAGGCATTCTAGAAAAACATACTATGCTTCTAAACACAAAGGAGGCTCAACACGGTGAGTATATATACTACCCGTCGAGTCTTTGCCGCCTATAGAAAGAGCATAGACCCATCCTCCATCGAGAGGCTAAACACGGAAAGCACGTGGCATACCCCGCGTGTCTTCGCCTCCTTCGGAAAGAGGGTAAGCAAGACCAGCTGCCTTGAGCAGTGGGGAAAAGTAAAGAAGATAAACAATCAAACCAACCACCAACATCAAACCATCACATTCATCTCATACCATCACCCTTGGTGTCCTCCCCGACACCCATATGCATAAACCGATGCATCTCGCCACACTAGGCATCATCCGCTGCCACAACTATAAGGCCTCCATGCCTCCACATATCACAACAACCATCCAGGCTCACATCACAGCACAAGCAGCAGGAAAACAAACATCACAAAATGGGCTCTCGGCCCTTTAACAAACAAGAGGGTAACTCAGAACCCTTTTTGAAATTACCACATAATCTGTTCTCTAAACCATATTGAATTAACAGATTTGTTATTCGTAGGTTCCAAACATGGATACCTAATCAGTAAGCTATCACAATTAAATAACCATGCTTACTTCCCTAATTTGATTATCCTCAAATTAGAACAACTACAACAACGACAACAACCAGATTAATTTACATGCCTCTTTATCTTTAGCCAATTAATCAACAATTAATTCCGGCTTTACGTTCGTTATCAATTTCAATCATGAACGAACAACAAACAAAGAAACATAGATATCACTATATCTAGGAAAACATGAGGCAAACCGTCATTACGGTATAAAGCAACAGCATGCGATCAACCAATTATTTTAATCCGGTTCAAGTATTTAATTAGGTCAATTTCATTGTGATCCAAAGGAATAAATCATGCTAATTCTACGATTGCACATATATAATTAGAGAAGCCATGAATCCCCTACCTCGAAGAGTTCTTGACGTCCTTTATCCACACAGCAGGTCACGATCCTCCCCTCGCGACAACTTATGTGGAAGAATGATCGACACGGCTTGGTTGCATCCAACAGAGCGGGACTGATCCTAGGAGTAAGGGTTGTTTGTGCAACTCCTACGGGAAGTATTGAAAGGTTCTAGTGCCTCTTAATCGAGAACAAAGGGAAAGAACCAGGAAGAATGATATCTCGTCCCTTTTTAAGATTTAACGAGGTGATGGTTTAAGATCCGGTTAATTCTCCATTAAAAACGGATCGCATTAACCCACGCGGTTTGACCACGTAAAACATTCCAAGACTTAGGAATAATTAATATAGGATTTATGGCATTTGAAACGGCCTTAAGAGCCCTTAAAATAAGGCTTTAAATATATTTTACGTCAAAGGAAACGTCAAAAGGGGCAAAACTGTAGGAGTCTGGAAACACTGTTCACCCACCGTTACTGTACATGAAACTGATCTGTGAAACTGATCTGTCACACCGATCTGTGAAACTGATCTGTGAAACTGATCTGTCACACCGATCTGTCTCACCGATCTGTCTCACCGATCTGTGAAACTGATCTGTGAAACTGATCCGTCACACCGATCTGTGAAACTGATCTGTGAAACTGATCTGTCACACCGATCTGTCTCACCGATCTGTCTCACCGATCTGTCTCACCGATCTGTCTCACCGATCTGTCTCACCGATCTGTCTCACCGATCTGTCTCACCGATCTGTCTCACCGATCTGTCTCACCGATCTGTGAAACTGATCTGTCTCACCGATCTGTGAAACTGATCTGTCTCACCGATCTGTGAAACTGATCTGTCTCACCGATCTGTGAAACTGATCTGTCTCACCGATCTGTGAAACTGATCTGTCTCACCGATCTGTGAAACTGATCTGTCTCACCGATCTGTGAAACTGATCTGTCTTACCGATCTGTGAAACTGATCTGTCTCACCGATCTGTGAAACTGATCTGTCTCACCGATCTGTGAAACTGATCTGTCTCACCGATCTGTGAAACTGATCTGTCTCACTGATCTGTTACTGTTCATAAAACTGGAAACACTGTTCACAGAACTAGAAAATTTGGCAAAGTGTTGGGGATAAGTCCCCTTGACCTCCCGGAACACCTCCAACACCAACATTTCACAAAGTAATGGACCAGAGAGGTCCGGGCCATTACAAGAACTATAAGATACCTTAGAGATGTTGGGACAGTTGATATGTGAAAACCAAGGTAATTTTAATAATAAATGAATTTAATGTTTTATTAATATTTATGATTAATTTTTATATATTCACATTCATTACAATAATTTTATATCGTTTTTCAAATAAAGGAATTATTTTATTCTAACTAAAGTGATTTCCATGTATTATATGGTTTTATTTAAAAGTTAAATTTATAAATTTTAGAAATTTAATTTTATAAAATTTAATCATTTATTTATATCATCATAAAAAATATATATTAGGAATAAATTTTGACATTTATCTGAAAGGATATATTTTTTGTGTGAATAGTGAAAAATATCATTTTTTTATAAAAACTATCATTTCTTTTTCAAGTATATAAAAAGTAACATTTTATTTTAGATTGGGTTTAAATTAACATTATCCCCATTTTATTAAAAATAAAAAAATAAATTCTATATGAATCATTATTATGCTTTATTTTTTATAAATTCATTTTTAGGATTAAAAACACATTTAAAAAAAACCATTTTTCGTTGCATTTTAGAACTTATGTTAAACTTATTTTATGAAACTTATGGAAATTTAATATTAAAAATGGATTTAATATTTGAAATTATTAATTTTAAATTTATCAATGAGTTCAATTAATTTTTTCCTAATAAATAGTAACCATGGTAAAAAGTTTTCACCATGATAAATGCTAAAACAGGTAAATTAAGGTCAAAACTAAGTGATAAGGTTAAAAAATTGATTCTTAAATATTATTACATGAGCGTATTTAGACAATTTTTATATTATATTCAATATTTTATAGGTTTAGTGTTACCTTACCATGAATAATACTTTATATTATTGTAAAAATTTGAAAAATTACAAGATCCCCACTCCCCACACTAATAAAAGGGAACCCACTATTCTATCTTATTCAAATACTTTGATCTATTTAGACAAAAAAAATACCTAAAAAAATACCTTTAAAACATCCCTACCCACATCCTATAGGTACTGGTCTCACTAAAATACCGACCTAAATGGAATAATGTGTAGGCCAAAGGAGGTTTTCCAAAGAAGATGTATAACTCTTAATTGAGTGTTTTCATATTTATCTTTTCTTACAATTACTTAAAATATTATATAACATTTTTGATATGATAATATAAGTATATTAAATATAATAAAATTTTATTATATTGATTTCACACCATTTTACATCATCTCATTTTCCATTCTTTGGTAAATAAAAACATTACTCCGGTGTATGTGTAGTCTACCACCCCCACGAAGCAATGTGTTTTGTTTTTCATCAACACCTCACAATGCTAGTTATTATGATATATTTAATATATATATATATATATATATATAATATTATGTATACAATTTTGATTCTATAAAGATAATATATTATCTACCTCTTTACCCTTCCATCCATAGTAAAATGAAAACATTGTTCATGCGTACGTGTGGACTACCATCTTAACACAATGATTGATTTGTTTTTCATATCTTCCTTTATTTGATGAATTTCAAATTATATTTAATATATAAAAAAGATAATTATTTTATGATTAATATTATGGATATTATGGAACAATAAGACCTTTGACCATGGTATACTTACTAATGTTTTTTTGAATTATAACCGAACATCCTCAAAACATCCAACATGAACTTAATTGATATAATAACTATATAAGACATGATAATAAATGAAATAAAATGGATAATAATAATCTAATAAATCTGAAAATTATTATTAATGAATTAAATAATTAATATAAGTTTATTATATTGAAGTTAAAGTATGTATGTAGAGAGTCAAACTTGAGGTAAGGTGTTTTCTTTAGAATCTTCTTTAAAATGTTTTAATGTTTTCTTTCCAAAACATTATACTCTATATACATGTTTCTTAAAATGATTCACTAATTTTATTATTATACTAACATGACTATATAAGGTCATTTCTAACTATATTTTACACTACTTACAGTGGTTTAAAAGTGTATATTTTAAATGTTTTCTATATGGGTTGTTTTTAAAAAAGTATAAAAGGATTTTTTTATATATTCAACATGAATATAATTTCAAACTATCATATCCATTTTTTAATATGATTACTATAAATTTTTTCCTAGTTTTTCAAAGAATATATAATTTCTCATTCTTCTAGGAATTTTTATTTTAATATTTTTTAAGAAAATGGATTTTTATCCTTATTTTTACGTGAAGACCGAAAGTCCTTCTCTATATGTGTTAAATATAATAATTTATTATATTTTATGATGGAAATGAATGATTATATTTTTTTATATGTTTATGGTCCTTATAAATTGATCATTACGATAGGTGAGCCTGATATATCTCTTTAATACATATTTAATTATTTTTTTCTCTAAGGAATATATGGTAGAGTAACCGAGTAGGTTATTCCATTTGTATGAGTGCTTGTAAGTGTGATTGTAAGAGTGATATGAAGATGGTGTACTAAGGTACCAACATTACTTTAGTATAATTTAAAATGATATTTCATGGAATTATTTTTATTTAATAATGTAAGATAATGATGTTATTTTTAAATGAATTTTTATGCACCTTTTATGGTTGAAAAGTATGTTTTTCAAGAAAACATATTCTAGAATACCCATGTTTTAGAATAAATCCTCATGATTATTATTTTTCCTTTAAAATTTAATATGATATGTTTTCTAAAAATATTTGGTAATTAAATTTTATATATTGAGTTAGTAGATGATTATTTTGAGATCAAGATTAATTTTAGAAAAGGAAACTTTTCTATGAGATTTGATAAATTTCAAAATAGACCAATGGGTTTATTTCTTTCAGTATCCCTTATTGACAAATTTTTTATCATCCAATGTTTTCAAATATTTTTCACAATGATTAATAATGAATAAGAACTATATCAAGGTATATATTTCCTCTAAGTGGATTCATCTTAAAATAAGTGAATATTTTTTAAAAGAAACATGAGTTTAAATTTATGAATATTTTTTATAGAAAAATAAATATTGATCAGAAGTTTACAATTTATTTTTTAATATTTTTATATATAATAGTTTTTGAAAATTTTATAAAAATATAAACTTAAAAGTTAATGTGAATGTAAGAAAATCAAATCATTGTTATTAAACTCATAATTATATACTGTTTAAGGCATAATTCATTATAGTTGGTATCAGAGAAAGTTTTAGATAAATTTTTAGGTTAGGATGTTAATAGAAAAATAAATTTAATGTATTTAAATATATAGATTATTTTATCATGAATTGTTTTTGAGAGTTTCAATATTTATTTCAGAATGGTTTTCTAGAGAGGAAACATAGTGAATGAAGTGGGAAGGAATTAAGAGGATAATATAATTCTGAATAAGTAAACTAGAATGGTTGGAATTTGAAAATAATATTCTACAGGTTTGTTAAATCATTTGAAACAGACTATTAATGATGTTACCCATACGATATAGAAACCAAAATCTTTTTAGATTAACATGTCTACAGTGAATCATTTCATGAAACAACACCCCCTAACATTTGGTGGAACCATATATCTAGTGGATGCTAAAGGATGGATCAATTATTTGGAAAATATATTCATGGTTTTGGGTTTTTGTGAATATGATAATATAATTATTTCCATTTAACCTTTTGAAGGTGACACATATCCATAGTTTTCTTTAGTTAAGAATACTAAGGAAAAATGAGATTGACTACATGGAGTAGACATTATTTCAGGATATTTTATTTTAGAATTATCTTCCCAAGGTTGTTCAACTTAGTATGGAGAGGAAAATTTTAGAACCAAAGAAAAAAGAGGAATCTATTTTGACCTATTAAACCAATTTTAATAGATTATCTAGGTTTGAACCAAATTTTATTCTGAACCATGATAGTGAAATTGACAGGTTTTACTTAGGATTGGAACCAAGGTTGCAAAGTGCTATAGAATCTCATGAATTTAAAATCTATGAGAAATTTTCATTGAGTATTGAGAAGTTTGATATTGAGTTTGTAGACTTTTACAACTATAAAGTTATAAAGCGGTCAAGGTGGAAAGCAATGAGATAACATCAATTGAATAAATAAAAAGGTAAGAGGTCTAAACTTCACTTTTGTTATAAGTGTGGTAAGAATCATCCTTTTGAGTGTCCTATGAAATTTGGAAATTTTTATTGACATGGTATTCTAGGAAATATGTACCACGATTGAAAAGAAATAATCATGGTAATGGTTGAAACTACAACGACCTTAATCTATGTAGTCTAGAACTTTTCATGTTTCCAAAGCTTATGGTGGTCAGAGGAGACCTAGTGAAAGTCTGGAGGTGTGAAATTTCTAAAATATAAAATAAGGGAGAATACATGGAATGTATAGGTGTTTCATATCATTTATTTGAAGTTCATGGTTCATTAAGTCTATTACATGGGGTGTTACATGAAATATATTTATTCAAAGTTAAAAGGTTCAAGGTAACTCTTTTTTTTGGTGAGATATGAAACCCAACATTTACATGATGTCTAAATGGTTACACGCTATGTAAATTCTCTATGAAGTGCACCTATAAAGGTTTCACTTATCGGGTTTTACTAAAACCCTATTGATGCTCTCGATTTCTAGGTGATCCGTTGAACCTCTTTCCTGACGTTGGGTATTTCTTTAGTAGTGATCAATCCTTGGTTAATAATCTTTGATATATTGTGATCCAAGGTATGTTATACCTATTCTATTATAGTTATTTGATATGGTTCATCCCATTTAGTCTTTACATGTGATGAAATATCATCTCTATGTTTCTAATGTAGACTTTGTTGGTTTTTTGTTGGTGAATTTGTGCCAAGAATTCCTTGGAGGGATGAAACTTCTTTCAGGAGAGGTGATCGAGAACGATGTTGTTGTTCTGCTTTCATGTGAAGAACTTTGAATAATTTTATTTAAAGTATTTATTTCTTCTATTTTATTTATATGATATCATGAATTTATCATGATTTATCCCTTTTGATTGTAGTGGAACTAACCTAATAACATTGAATTATATCAAATAATTTCGATTGCTGTTTCATGTCAATGTTGTTGCTTTATACTATTATAGCGGTTTGCCTCTTCATTTTCTATATACTATGATATCTTTTATATACTTTGTTTGCATGTTGTTATGGTTAGAGTAAAACGTTGGTATTTATAAAGAACAAAAATCTGAAACTAATTGATAATTAAATAGATATAGAGTAGTTAAAGAAGTGGCATACTTTTAATCACATGGTTGATGCAATTTTATGATAATAAAATTATTGTAATTCATATGTTTAATTAAATGTTATCTTCCCGGATTAATGTAAATGATAAATAGTGTGAATCATGTTTATGATTTTTGATAATAATGAAAATCCATGTTAATGATAATGGTACTTCTCATCGTTTTTTGAAATAATAATGTATGCTTGGAAGCATGTTTAAATTAATTGTTTAATTAATTTGGTAGTTTGTTATGGAATGTACATTTGAGTCAAATGTGGATTATAAATGGAAATGATAATATTTTTCATACATATCATCCAAATATTTCACAATATAAGGTTTATGTTTTTATTATCATTTATAAATCATTTTAATCATAAAATTCAATTTATATAGATTTTTAGGGTTAATCTTATAACTTAAATTTATTTTTTTGGAAATTTTAGGAATCTGAGTTTTTAAAATTTACATAATTCATTCACTTTAAAAATAATCCTTCAAAACCATGAAACATTATAATTCTTCCAAATTTTATCACTTTATATATTTTAATGCATCAATTTTAGACTTTTCTTATGCCTCAAATGCACAAAGTCGACATTTTATAAGTATTTTGGATAAATATCCTATTATATAATTTTAAAATCCAAGTATTAAAATAAATATAATTTATTATTATTAATTATTTCTTCTAGAAACATTTAAATATTATTTATTCACATTCTTAACATGAAACCTTTCAAAATACATCATTTTTTATTGCATAAGCACCAAGAAAAAATTTAGATACTTATCATGTTATATAATTTTAAAATTCAATAATTAATATAGAAATATTTTATTAATCATCATATTTTTCTCTAAAATTAATAAATATCCTGAAAATTCTCAAAATTATCACTAAACCACTGCTTTTTTACTTTTCCCACATTGCACAAATACTACGTCAAAATTACACAAATATCTGGATGATTATGACATATGATTTAATTTATATCTATTAGATAATATTCATATAATATTTTAATTATTACATATCAACCTACATTTTACTTATATTTTTAAAATATTCCATAATATTCTAGTTATAATTTTAATAATAGGTAGTAAAATACTATTTGAATTTAAACTCTTATTTTAACAAGGAGTTCAAATATGCCACTCAACCTCTAGCCAATTTTAATTTATCTATTGAATTTAAAAATAAATATTATATAAATATTAATTATTTTAACATGTCATATACCCTTTAAAATCAATCCATAAATTTCTAGATGTATTTAATAATGGGTTGTAAAGTTTAATTGGAACTTGAACACTTATTTTTAAAAGGTATTCAATTATATTCGTCAATCTGGAATCAATGGAATTTTAATTTTAAAAATTTAAATAATAATTTTTTATATATCAAACATTATAATATATTCCCTATATTTCTCAATTTTTTTTATGTTTTTTAAAAACTTATAAAATAACGAGTAAGAGAATTTAATTTTAAATTAAACTCTTATTTTTTTAAACAAAATTTGAATTTAATTATATCACTAAACTTATAACCAAATTGAATTCAAATATTGAATTTGAAAATAAATTATTTAAGTATTTAAAAACCCAAATTGAAATAATAATACCATTTATAATCTTTTACCCGATTTTTTTATCAAAAACTATGATTATAAATCACATTTACTATTTATTATCATATATTGTAATTTTATAAATTTAAAACAAAAAAATTCCATTTAATTTTATTTTATGATTCAAAATATGTAATTAATTTTGTTAAAAAAAATCTATAACTATTAAAGGTTAAATTTTTTAATTAAAAACTCACAATATATTCTTTAAAAAAATAGTTATTTCATTAAAAAACCCCAATTATTATTTAATAAAATGGGATAATTATTTCTAATATTATAATAATAATAATTATAAAAATAAATAAATAGAATTTATATAAAAATTAATTTATAAAATATATTATAATTAAATAATTATTTAAATAAATAAAAATTAGAAATCATGTTAAGAAATTATATTTAACCTTTAAATAAAACATATTTTGTGTCATAAAGTAAACATAAAAATTTTAAATGTATAAAAAATATGTAGTTGAACATATAACATCAATTATAACATGATATAAATATATGATACCTTTTTAAAGTGAATATTACTTCAATAATTATTAATCTATAATATAAATATTAATTAATCATACAACTAATATATTAAACAGAAAACTGGGTTGTTACACTACACATATTTAAATTTTCAGTAAGTGATATGGAAAAAGAGTGGATTAAAAGATTTACACCATGACATATCGTAATATGGGATGATATAGAAACATGATTCTTAACAGAATTCTTCCCTCACTAAAAAAATGAATATCTATTTATATATTTTAAATTTTTGAAAATTAGAATCCGAGTCACTTAAAGATGCATGAAAGACGTTTAAGAAATTGTTAATAAATTTTCCCCATCATGGACATGATATGTAGTTAATTTTTTAAACATTATGTAATGGTTTTTATCATAGTAACACATCAATTATTGAAATCATTGATAAATGATCTTTGATGAAAATGTTGTTAGGAGAATCATATGAATTGTTAAATGACATGTTTAGTAACAGAATGAAATAAAAATAAATTAAAGTATAAAAAATATTTATATGGTGGATTACAATGGATCAAACAATGAAATATCAATAATTGTTTCCAAAGTCATGTCTATCATGCATCAATGAGAAGGAATACTTATTAAAATATTAATAAAAATGAATATCTGTTTATATATTTTAAAATTTTGAAAATTAGAATCATAGTCTTTTAAAGCTGCATTAGAGGGGTTTAAGAAATTATTAAAAAAATTTCCCCATCATAGACATGAGATGTAGTTAATTTTTTGAACATTATGTATTGGTTAGTCACAAAGTAACACCTCAATTATTGTAATCATTGATAGAGAATCATTGCTGGAAATGTTGTTGGGAGAATCATATGAATTGTTAAATGACATTTTTACTAACAACATGGAATATAAAGAATGTAAAGTATAAAAAATGTTTACATGGTGGATTCTAATGGATCAAACAATGAAATATCAATAATTGTTTCTAAAGTCATGTATGTCATGCTGTAATGATAAGGAATTCTTATTAAAAGATTAAATTACATTAATTTAATTGGAAAAAAATTTTATGGATGGAGGAGACAATCGATTCAAGGATATCACTGAGTAGGAGGAGTTCCCTAGTTTCCATAACAAAAAAGACTATAACTTTTAAAATCAAATAATTTAATAATAGGAAATCTTGGAAACATTCATAATGAGTACCTAGGATGCCATCAAAAAATTGCAAATTGATTCCAAAAACTAGAGTACCACATTGAGAATCCAAAATTTTGGATCAGACAATGGAAAATAATCTCAATTTGAGTAAAAAAGGAGTGTTATTGGGTGATACATGTATTAAAACAAGTGGATATATGATATTAACCACCTTTAGAAGTAGAAAACCACAGAGGAAGGTGATGAAACAAGGATGGAACATTCAAGAATGAAAGAGGAAAAATATATAAAATAAGAGGAAAATAGAAACGATAAAACAAATGAAGTTGAGAAGGAAATCAAAGAACATGATCCACTATAATATAAATCATTACCACCATTCCTAGAAAGTATAAAATAAGGGAAAATTGAGAAATCAAGAATTAAGTTTATAGAAATTTGTAAGAAAATTTATATTAACATTCCCTTTTACAAAGTTTTAAAAAACATACACACATATTAAAAGTTCATAAATTAAATGGTATAAAAAATGAATCTTGAAGATATGGGAACGATACAAATTATGGGATACTATTTAATTATGGTATCAAAGAGTTCATTAAAGAAGTAATAAGACCTGAGTATTTTTTTTTAATTCTTATTACATTGAATGATAAGAAATTAGAAAATAATTATGTGAGTATGAGTTTTAACATCATGTAATACTGAACATTATAAAGATTGGGATTGATTCCCACTAATTTTTTTCTTTAGTTGTTGATACATTAGTGAGATATTCATGAGGTTTAATTGAATGTTGTTTAGTTAAAGTGTATAAATTATATATTTATGTAGATTTTCTTATATCTAAGATAGAAAAGGAGGAATTACTCTTTATACTTGGAATTACAATTTTAGCAATGATAATGGACTTAATTGGTGTTAAAATTTAGGTTTTATCTTTGATAGTTCATAGTGACAAAGTTATTTTTAATGTTCTTCAAGTGATGAAAAAATTTGATAAATAATAGGATATTTGAAGTGAGAAAAATTATATGAATGTTGGGGATGTTTCTATCATTGATAAAAGGAAGAAAAATATACCATAAAGAAGAAATAAATGTTATAAATAGAGGAAAATAAGGAGAAAATAAATCAAATAAAAATGATTAAATATAATGAAAAAGATGCTATGAAAGTGTAGAAAAAATCAATAAAAAAGTTTGGTTAGTTCATAAGATAATGTTTTATTTTTCAAAATTAACTTAATATTGGTGGATTAATCCTATGAAAGTGGAATAATTGTTAACTAAAAGAAGAATAAATATTATTTTAGAGAAAATAAGAAGAACCATATATATGAAAAAACTTAATTTAGACCATACATTGTTCAAAATTGTGTAAATTCATTTCATTATTACATTTTAGGACATGGTGAGGTTATGTGTTGCTTAAAAACATAAAAAACTTATGGGAGGAAACCCAAGTTTTTTTATTTTCTTAGGAATTGTTTTTAAGATTTTTTTATGAATTCAATTTTGGGTGTACAATTTAGTTACCCTATATTCT
Source organism: Viscum album (assembly GCA_963277665.1). NCBI lineage: Eukaryota > Viridiplantae > Streptophyta > Magnoliopsida > Santalales > Viscaceae > Viscum > Viscum album. The sequence continues at coordinate 1,043,184,119 of OY728165.1, forward strand.
TGATATTTAATGGAATGGATCTTAGACTTTCACTAGTTTATCTTGGTTTTGTAGGTTCATGATCATGAATTAAGGAATATAATGTGGAAAACAGAGAATAAGGATGTGATTCAATATAAAGGGGATAATTGTTTAAAATTATTTATATTTTTACATTCACAACTTTTTGAATTAACTTATACTTTTCTGGATCTAGAATTACAGGCCTCACTTAAAAAAATATTTTCTATATTTTTGATTTATGATGGAAATAGTTTCTTTAGAATATCATCATACATTATTTTAAATACCATTTTTTGTTAATATTAATGATCAAGATGATGGGTATATAAGTAAAGATAAGTATACGAGTATTTCTATTGGCTATATTCAATGATTTTTATATTGTTTCCCTTGGCTGTATTGATTGACTGAAGTTTGATTTGGTTCTTGGATTGGAATTTCATCAATAATATTGATTTCATATAATAAAATTACATCAAGGGATATTTTTTCAATCAAAAGATATCATGTCAACCTAATAACCCTAATAAAGAATGAATATAACTATATGTGATGGATTTCCATCATAATTGTAATATAGATAGTGATAAATAAGACAATTCTTATTAAAGGGGTGGATAAAATATTTTTAGGTATATTTAACTAGATATTATATTTTAATTTCATTTAAATGATTGATTTTATATAACTTTACTAATTTATTTACAAAAAAAATAATTTTTAATGCGTTATTTTCCATTCATGATGTTTTTACATGAAGTAAAAATTTGACCAAAATTTCCTACCCAATTCAATTCATAAAACAAGTCACATATCAATTTTTAATCCTAAAAATTAATATTATAATGGGGAATAATATAAGTTAATGGGGATTCAAAAAAACTGCATATATTTGAGTTTTAAGTTTCTAAAATTGAAACCATTAAGCAAAATTATATGCCAAACTATCAATAATTTAGAATCAATGAAAATGGAATAAATATAGATATCCTAGAAATATTTTTTTATAGAATTTTAAAAACTATAAATACTTTATCACTTACACCATTATTACCAAACAATTATATATGGTAGTACTACCACCAATGAGAGATAGTGTGTGATAACATTTACCCTCCTAAATATAAACAAATATATATATATATATATATATATATTTGTGTGTGTTATAAAAATTTTAGATATGGGTATAAGGAAAGCGAGGGAGTGAATTACCAGTTATGAAAATTATAATAGTGATGGTGGTAAGTTGAAAAATTAAAATAAATAATATAATGAATGAAATGTATATGAAATAATGAATGCATAGAGGAACAAATATATTTTTTATATTAGTTAGGCTCTAAATTATTATAAATATATCATATTCACTACCTATAAATCATCTAAAAATGAGTTCCACTATGATAATCTAACTTTTGAGAAGAGTCACAAAATTTTACAATTATACTTCCGCTTTAAACCCTATAGGTATAACACAGAAACTGAATTTTTATTCCTTGGAGGCATAACCATATATCACCATTTAGATTCAAGGCATAAACAATCACAATTTCCTTTTGAAAATGGAGGCATAAATAATTATAATGAATTTTTAATTATATTATAACCATGTGTACAACCTTTTAATATAGATACATAACTTATGAGCTGATTTTAATGATAAATTATAATAGTGAATTATAATTTTATCCCAACATAATTTTTCACCATAAAATAATAAATTAAATTAAATTAGTGATAAAATGATTTTTTCTATTTAAGATTAAAAAATGATTCTCTGGGATAGTTTTTCTAACATATTAATATGTTCAAAACATTATTTTTAGAAATTAGTTCATATGTTGTAATCAATTTATTATATCTTGAATGGATCACTTAAAGATTTTTTTATAACAAATAACCCACTGATTATATTGTACTCAACAGCTAAAGTTTTTCAAAATTTATATACTTTATATTGTGTAAATATCCTATAATAATATCATTAAAATCATAAAATAGAATATGGGACGTTACATGTTTATATCATAGATAATGATATCTTGAATCACATACAATGTTAATTGTTCTGAGTTATATCACATGGAATTTATTTCCATATATGTGACATCTGATTTTTAGTATATATGTAGTTGTGATATCCTTATATCATTACATGTTTTTCAATACCATTCACTTACAATCCATATCATAATAAATTTTATTTAAAAGGGGGTGTTAATCCCATATCACAATATGTGGCGACTATGTTAAATTATATCATATCAAAATTATAAACATGTATTAAAATTTGATTTATATTAATAAAAATGATATATCATATCTCTTTATATTAGAAACCATTAATTTAATTCCATAAAATTAAATTGAAATTCTCATTGATTTCCAAACAACTAATTAATTCAATAAAAATCTTGAAAAACATCATAAAATAATGACCAATATACAAATGATACATTTCACAATGAACTAAACCAATAAAACAAGAAATTCACTAAAATTTTATATTATGAAGTCAAATTAAATCTTTATATCTATATTGCATTAAGGTATTTGTAATAGTAATAGGTAGAAAGAAATTAAATTTTGTCACAAAAAACTAATAATAACTTTGAATATATTTTAAAATGTAAAAAAATTTTATTTAGAAATTTGTATCGCTATTTTTTATATTATTTATTTATATATTCAATTCACTAAATAACACCCAAATCCAAGTTCTCTAGATGAAGTTATATCTCAAATAAAATAGGTATGAAAACTAAAATATGTAATTTCATTATAACAAAATTTTAGGGAATTAATACGAATTTTCAAATATCTAACCAATATTTTCAAACCTTGAAGTAGTTGAAAAAACTTTAATGGAATTATCATAATTTTCCATGAAAGAATAATAATTTAATTCTAAAATTTATATCTTATGAAATATCCAAAATACAATAGGAATAATCATATAGAGATTTATAATTCATTTTATAACACACCATTCAACACATTCAAAAATTGAAAACATTGATATATATATATATATATATATGTATGTATATATCCTATGCTAGGGTATTATATATATCTCACCCAGTGATATAGTCTATCTCACCTTAAAGAATAACCTATTTCAGTATGCTCAAATGAAAGTTTTTATGACTAAAATAATGTAGTTAAACCTATAATTATTCATAAAATTTATAAATAATAATCATGGATATATATACATAACCTTTTTACCTAATCCACTCATCAGAATTTAAGATATTTATAAAATAATCAATCATGAATAAAATTTAACAATCATAAAATAATGCTCTAAATGAACATATCAAAATATTAATTTCTAGGATACTAAACAAAGATAATATAAGTATATGAAGTATGATAAATTATTTTTGATTATAAACACTATGTAACAATGTTCAATGATCTAATAATATCTATTTTTTTGATAATTACAAAACACATGCTCGTTTAAAAAATAATAATAAATTAATAATCTATTAAAACATGAAGCACACAATGATCACATAAAAAATATCCATTTTTTAGAACTAATAAAAATATAAAAATTACAAACAAGAATACCCTTGAAGTAATTTTCTTATACACCAAGTATCCAAAATGTAAAAATGATAAAAATAAAAATATATTCAAGAATAAGAACCTAATAAACTACTACCTCTTAAAAAATGAACATTATAGGTAATCCCCCACATAAATAAGTCTCTCCCCTTATAGTAAAACAATATTTCAAGGATATATATAATTTTAAATAAAATGTAACTAATTATACATAATATACATACAAAAATAAAAAATAAAATTTTCTACAATTCAAGTTTAACAATAGAATAAATAAGCACATTATGCTCAATTGATACAAATAAAGATAATATAGGTATGAAAAAGTTTGGGTTTAAATTTTTTTGGAATTAATTTATTTTTAACCCAATATGAATTATTTAAAAGAATAATGAAATTAATATAAAAATTTATAAATGATATTTTAAAACTAATTGGCTATTTGTATCGTAATATAAAAATATAAACATTATATCCATATAATCCAAATTTAAATAAATAAATAAAATATATGAAAAAAATTTATCCCTCAAATAAATAAATTCTTATATTTTTTTGACAATATCAATAAATTACAATACCAATCATTTATTTCAAAAGTTATATATATATATAATAACATTGAAATATTATGTATATATTTTTTGAATTTAGATAAATTATCTTTCTTCTTTTCAATATATTCTTTCACTATATTCTACTGATTAGAGTATTTAATACCACCATAAGTTACAACATTTACTAATATTTCAGCTTTTTTCCTTTAACCATGAATTTTAAAGATAAAAAATGAGTGTCTTTTAATTTATTGTACATAATAATAATTTTTTCAACTTTATCATGAAGTTTTTGATATGTCACATTTAACTTATAAACAAACAATTCATTTTTCATATAGTATGGGGAGGAAGGAATATATGGTACCTCAACTGAACATGTAATTAAACATAGATTTTCATTTTATACCCACTCAATTGATTCATTTGTTAATTCATATTTTTAACACTACCATAAAACAGTCATCACTACCTTATACCATTAATTTATCTCATTACTCCTTGATTCATTAATTCTAGGACAATATGAACTAAAATTTCTTGAATTACTACATTTATAACACACATGTTTCATAATCTTTATACGTTTTACTTGATTTATCTTTTTCATACTTTATAATATTATTTTTATTCAATATTTTTCTTATTTTGTAAATATTTTTCATCATTTTATTAATTTAGGTAAAATCATACTCATTTTATATCAAAATTTCTCATTAGAATAAGTAAAATAATGTATTATTTTAAAAAAATTATATTATTTTTATCACATTTATATTCATTTTTTATATTTAGTTCTAACTCATATTGTAAAAGTGATCAAATAATATCATCAAGAGTATATTAAATAAAATATTTTCTTTCCCATATAACTATTTTCCTATAATGCCACTATTTTATTTGGGGTTTTAAGTTTTTCTCAATCAATATTATATTTTCTAATGTTTTTATAATCCCATCCATCCCATTAATTGTTTTAGTAAACTAGTATTATATCTCATTAATGGTCTCATTATAACTTATCTTTATTTTTTTATATTTAACCCTAAGTAAGATAATCATAGTTCTTTGTAATTTTTCTATACCATAACTAGTAACATGTAATGTGATCCAAATATTACAAGTAATTAAAAAATCATCCAAATGAATAAAATTATTATATTAGTTTAGAAAAATAATTCATTCATGAGTTTATAATATAAATTATATCTAATATCATCATCACCAATTGGTAAATTAGGGTAATAATCAAGTAGTTTATATGGTTTTATGAAAATTTTCAAATTTTATATTCGTAACATTTTCATGTAAGCCTCAATTCAACTTTTACAATATATATAATCACTATAATTAAATAATGGTGGCCTCTAAATAATACAACAATAAAAAATCTTATGAATATACATAAAAAAATATTTTACCAAAAATTTTAAATGGTCTAAAAATATCCAATTTTTTTATTAATGTTAATATATGAAAATGAATTTGATATCACTTATTTATCCTTTTAGGGATAACACTATAATAAAATACATGGTGAATTATTCCTTATAAAAAATATATTAGTGATGGTGGTAACTTGTATTTTAAAAAAAATAATAGTATAAATAAAATATATATGAAATAATGAACACAAAAAATGAAAATAATAATATTTTTATAGTAGTTAATATCTAGATAATTTTACACCCACCATATTCACTACCTATAACTAATCGAGGAGTGAGTTATCCCATGGAAATTTTAATTTTAAAAGCTCTAAAAACCAGTGAAAAGTATTCCATTTTTAATCCCTAAAGGTATATACCAACTACATTTTTAATCTATAAAGGAAATATAACTTTAGTGTCCTAGTGCATACAATTTAATAGTGAAAGTTTGAGAGTAAGTAAGTGGTATTGTGTAAACATTTTAATTTTTTATTTTTGATAAATGATAATATTTAAATTTTGGATTAAAACTGGTAATTTTAATTATTAGTAAGAAATATCAGGTATTTTTAAACATGATTTGAGGTTTGGTATTTGATTTTATGGTTCAGGTATGATTAAATGGGGTGTCACCTGTAAAAGTTTGATATATATAACATTGGGTACTTGGTGGGTGCTCACTGGGCACCTGGTGTGCTTGATTGTTGAGATGAGAACCTAGGAGTGAAATCAGGTACCCGATGGACCTAGATTAGCTTGTTATTAAAATTTTGGAATTTGGTTCATTTCAAATTATCCTTATTAAACCCTCTTGAGGTTTCTTTGAACCCATTCATTCAAAGGATATTAATATCCCCTATATTTAATCCTTTAATCTTTCTTATTCCCCTATGTGAGATGCCCAAGTAACTTTTGTATTCTTTAATATGTATTTTAGGTTATTTTAAAATTTCTTAGTGTTTATTTTTATTTTTGAGTGGTTAAAGAATTCTAGGTGTGCTACAGTCCTATATTCTAGTAGGTTACACCCTAACTAGGGGTGCCTCACCATTATTCACTATGGGTAATGGGTGTGTAGTTTAGGTAGGCATGTCACAAAACAACATAACCTAGGTATATGGGCTATTTTTATGGTGGTCCATAGCATCGAATAGGTGTAGGGTCATGTCATGACATGAAATAGGTAGTAGGGAAGATTTTCATGGGTGGTATGCCTCATTTAAACTGAGGTGGCCACACCATAATTTTTCTATATTTTTAATTATTGTGGTTTTATAAATTTTCCCCAATTCAATTTTAATATTTCCCCTTCATTTATCCTACAATTATTGTAAACATGAGGAAAAACCTAGGGATACCCCCTCTATTATCTTTTGGTTTTAGGATCCTTATCCAATGATTTCAAGTTGATTCTTGAGGTAAATTCTATTTTATTCTTATTTCTATCCTCTGTTTTCCCCCAAAACCATTTTCCATTAGATTAGTATTCTAAGATGAACATAATGGGATGTATAGGCTGATATTAGTGTATAAGGTGGTTATAATTTGGGTATTGGGTGTTTAATTCTTGGAGAAGGTATATTATTCCTTGGTTTGGTGTTTTCCATCAAAGGCTATGTGTTACAAGTTGATTCAACATGGAATGAGGTTGGTGTTTTTGTGAACTTACTTTAAATATAATTTCCTATAATTATTGATGGGTTTTAATGCCTTATTTTTTAAATTAAATCTATATTTGATAATTATTGTGGGTTTTATATACTATTTAAGGAATGGATCACCTATCATAAATGTTTTTAATGGTATTACTAGTTTTTTTAAAATATTCATTTGGATTCCAAGTGTGTTAAAAGATTCATAAGATCATTGTTTAATGTTAATTTGTTATTTAAAGGATTATGGCCTTGTTTGTGTCAAAAAAATAATTAGGTATGATTTTATATGGAATTTTGTGAATGAAATAAATTATTTGTATTTTTGAAATGGTTTTAAATAAAGATGGATTTTGTTTTCCTATTTTTTGACATTAATGATAATTTGAATGTGATATTTTTATATGGTGAAAAATTTCTTGGAATCCCGAGTTAGTTTTGAAAGAGATTTCTATTTGGTACTTTATCAAAACGTTTTTTATGATAACTATAAACCCCCTTGAGCCCCTTATGGTTTTTATTCATGATGAGGATTGTGTACAAAAGGTGAATGCGATATATATATATATTAGTCTTGATATGGATGTTGTAAAATGGTATGTTTCTTGTGAGGGTGTTATATGTAAGATGACTTTTATCTAAAATGATTTATTATTGATATTGTAATGATATTTTGATTTTTTTTCTCACCTCCACTTGATTTATTTTCATAGGAATCATACGAGGTCAATAGATAACTTGTATGAGTGAAATACCATATTAGTTTGAAAAATATCAAGTGCCATAGGTTAGATAATTTCATGGATAACAGATTATGGACCGTGATAGCATATTGTTTTTGGGATGGGTTATGTGTCCCAGATTGTCGAATTGGATGACTATGATAATATAAAGATTCTTTTATACAATCCTAGAGTTTAGAGTCACTATTTTTAGGTTTATATTACTTAATTACTTTGGAGTTTCCCATAACATTTAGTTTATATTTTTTATTATTTAGGGCTCCTCATTCAATGGATTTTTTATATCCCCTAGCTCTTGATTGGTTTTATGGAACAAATGTTTGGTTGTTGTTATATTATTATACTTCACTAATAACTTGGTACCAACTTATAATTATATTTGGATTCATTTATAGTTAGTTTTAATTTTTAAATTTATTATGAAAATTATTTTAAAGTTGTTATTTAAAAGGAAAGGGACATAGATTTTATAAAAAATTGTTTGTTAGAAATGATTTTGAAATAGAAAAGTGTTTTGGGCTTGCTTTCAAAAAATTGATAAATAACCCCTTTCATTGAATTGTAATGTGTTTTATTAAAAATGTATTATCCCCAAAATTTCTTTCTAAATAATGGGAGAAGACTTATAAATGTGATTATGAAACATTATTTTGTTTCATATTAACATATTTAGAAAAAAACTACTTTTATTTATTTTACACTAGAATTTATGAAATTTATTTAGATATAAATTATAGAAACTTTGGTGAAACCCTACTAGGTATGTTTTTTCACCTACCCTATATACACCAATTGATGTATGCAGTTCACATTTTTCCTTTCAGGTTCCCTAACTATAGTCTTTTTAGAATATTTTTTTAGGTTATTCAGGTAGAGTATAGTATGTGATGTGGTGAGTGAACATCAGTCACATGAATATAATTAGTAGTAGTTCAGTTCTATTGTATTTTGTAGGGTTTTTATGGATTGTAATTTTTGGCTAGGATATTCATTTTGGTTATCTTTTACCTATGATATTTTTAATTGTTTTATGTTTTGTCTATATAATGATGTGTTTAATTAGTTATCTTATTATTCTATATGAGTTATACCATATTTGGATGTTTCATTTTCATTTAACCTATTTATTTTTGTGAAAGGTTGTATGATACATGGATGAGTCATGATAGATTTTTGGGAGGAATCCATAATGTGACTAACTAAATTATGAGGGTGAAATAATCACCAATGGTTACACTTTTATACCCTAGTGCTTGTCTCTATCCCTTGGTGATTTAGAATTCACATTAAGTCTTTTAATAGATTAATTCAAGTACCAGTTCAGTGGTACCCTTGGCTGGTTGGTTAAACCTTCCTTGGGTGATTCAAGGAGGTTTGTTTAGCCAAATATAAGGTAAAATTTATCATTAGTCACCCTCTTCCTTATTCTCTTTATTTTATTTGTTCTATTCTATCTTGGTTAAGTATTTCAATTTTTGATTTTAGTATGACATGGAGAAATCACATTTGATCAAGGGGTTTAATTTGTCTAAGGGGATCCCATAAGAAAGTTTTTACCTCAAAACCATTGCCTTTTTAGTATAAATAATACTAGTATTTATTTTTTCAAAATTTTTATGATTTTGAGGAAAATTTAGATTTTTATTTGGTGGTTTTAATTTGGAGAGTTTTTTGGAAATTGTGTCGGATTAATTTACGGAACTAATAGCCTAAGTTTTTGTGGAATTTAATGATTCATTAATTATGGTGGATGTATATATTGTACTTATTATATATATAATTGTTACTATTGGTTTATAAGGGATGTTTGATTATCATTGGAGAATTCTTCGTGGATCACTGGAATTTTAAATCCTGCCTATGATTATGGAAGAGGGTTCTAAATCCTTTGATGAATTTCCAAGCTATTACTGGGACATTCTTGACAATAGTTTTTCTTAAACTAGTTATAAATCTGTAACATTATATTGAAATTATTAATAAATTTGTTCTCAAAATATGTACTATATCAAGTGAAATAATTTTATTGAAATTTCACAAAATATTATAAAATATATTTTGGACCACTCTTTAAACCAATCAAATATGGTTTTTCAAAGAAAGGGGTTTTGAAAAGTATTAATTATTAAATTCTTTATTGTTTACATTGAGTTCTATACCCATATCCCAATATATAATTTTTAAGTACGTACCATTAATTTTTTCTAATTTTTGATGTATTGGGGAACTTTTTTGGTTTTTCCTAGTAAGTGTTATTATTATTTTGAAATGAATCCAAACCTAGAGTTATTACAAGATTCATTGTGGGTACCATTACCGAAAACATAATTACTAGGCTATACATTCATATACCATCAACTATGAACATAATAATACTTTAACATTAAAAATCGAACATTTCACTAAGGCCTTACTCTGGAATACGCTTGTGTGTTTTCATCATGTATTCTTATGGTGATTAATTTTTCTCACCATAATTTGAGTGGGTTAGAATTCAATAATACAAACTTGGATATGGTTAAGAATTGCATTAGTGGTGAGGTGATAAATGGTCTAGTTAGGTGTAAGTAATTGACCAACCATTAAATACTCTTGGTCACCTACACTATATGTTTTCTAGAAAAACATAAGGTTTTTAACCACTAAATAAAAAGTTATTTTCCTTAAAGTGAAAATTTTATATTATTTTATTCAAATCACTCAATCAATGAGCTATATTTACAAAACTAATTCTTTCTTTTTAAAACATTATACTCTTTTCTATTTAAATGAAGCACCATTTTTGATAAAAACTAAGTGTAACTTTATCGAATTAATAAAATTTAAGGGTAAAATTTTCTACTAATTACTTATGAATTTTTATAAAGAATGTTCCTAATTTAAGTGGTAAAGTATAAAGCTTAAAACCATGTTTCATATTTGGGATCATTCTTGAAAATAGTCATCTTTCTAAAATTGGGTTTCTAATATAGAAAAATTATCTTGGATGGAATATTAACTTTGAATCAATATTTTAAATTCAATATCATATCACAATATATCCTATATTGGGTTTATCTATAATGGTCATTCATTATGTTCAATGTTCCACCAAAATTTCCACTTTTTGGTATTAAAATTATTATTTATTGTTTTTTAAATTTATTTTTTATTTTTGGGTCAAATTTAGTTGAATATTTGAAAAAAATAGAGAAGTTGGACTGAGGACATGGATAAATCACAATTAGTTCTAACCATACACCAAGATCATGCATAGGGGGATATATTTCTCCAATTAAGTATCAATAGTTCTCTAAAACAAGTGAAAAAACTATGTAGAAAATCCTTATTTGAGAGTATGTCCTGATAAAAGGGTAAATAGAATGATCATTACATGGTTAAGGTGAAATTTTTCAAAATTTCAATATGTATAAAACCTAGAGGCCACTACATGTTTTCCTCATGGTTTCCTAAATTTTGTGGTCAAACCATTAAACTACCTATATGTATGGGAGGTTTCTTCATAATGTTTACCAAATGATTTCCTACACCATGATAAATACCTATAAATTTTAAAATTTTAAATTATACCCTTACAATTACTCAATTTAACTCAGATTATCCTTTCTTCTTCCCCTATTAATACTATCCTAGCATAGGGAATTAGAAATTATGTTTCTCTCCCCCTTCTACTTGATTTATAGTGGATTTATTTAATATTATTCAAGTAAACTCTTAGTAATTGATTTACTCATTATTTTGTTATTTATCATTTTTCCTCCGGATTCACTACTTCCCTATATTGATAAAGGAGTAGGGTGCATGTTGTCTTGTTTTAAATATAGAGGTTTTGATGTTTAGGTATTTATCTTTCCTACATTGGTTTCATTTCATCCAATTTTAGTTGAAAAGAGCTAGTGTAAATAAATTTGATCATAATATCATTAGGCGGCTTCTTATTCCTTTACATAGTCATAAATTGTAAAATATTGTATCATTTTGGATTGGAAATTATAGATGGAATTTGAATTCTTAAATCAAGAGAAGGAGTAACCATGAAAGTCGAGATTCATATTGGAATTTTGATATTTGGAGTGTTCTAAATATACATTTTTTGGATATGAATCATGTTTTGAGAGGTTCCTTAAGTGATATAGAAAGTATTAGGATATAAAAGATGAATTTTGGAAAATTTTAAAGGTTTTACCCTTGTCCATAGCTACTTAAATTTTTGGAAAAACCATATGGGTAAACAGTGTAGATTTGTTTTAGATTGGGGCTTGGCGCATAGTTGCTGAGAAACCATTAGAAACCTGTAATTTGATTCTAATGGAAATTAAAAAAGTTGAAAAAAGTTTCTTAAATCAAGAAGTAACCACTTTAACTACCTATTTTCCTTAAAAGGGTGAATTTACCCTTTTTCCCTTGTGGTATTTTAATATATTTTCCCATATTCCTCTCCTCTCCATCCAAATCTATTTTTTTTCATTTAAAAAAAACATCTTTTTGGATGAGTGGGAACCTCACAAAAACTGATATCAAATTCACACATCACCCAAATTAAAACCATTAAACAACCATACCTAATCCAAAAACCTCATTAAAATATCAAAATTCAAATTTAAGGAGTAGAAATCACAAAATGTGGGCAAAGCATGCCACTCGAGAAACCCACCAACGAGGACACCGCTATCTTTACAATGCCTACCTATCATCACATCATTACATCACCGAACATAACTGTATTACCATTACCACCATCATTTAATACCATCACCATAATTACTATCTTCATCAACTCTTCACCACCAACCTCTTTTATAAAGTTTAATTCCTGCACCAAACACCATCACTGCTGTCTCACAGGACCTTCCTCATCACGACAGTCATAAATGCCGATCTACCACCACCATCAATGTCTCCATTTGAACATCACCCAACCAAAATAATATCCCATGGTCACCTAAAAACCAGTCATACTACTTAGAAACCCCCACTTAAAAACATACCAAATCCTCTTAGAAACCACCGCACCCGACCGACCTAGAAGAGAGCAGTGGAACATGAGTAGGTGGACCACATTTTTGATGAAAAATGTACCCCAAGTTTGGATTTGATAAATTGAAGATCATTTGGAATTCTGGTGTAGAACACGATGAGTTGGATATGAATTAATAACCATGATAGGTTGGTATTTATAGCTAACGACCTTTGGGACTTCTCAGGGATAATTAATGTTATAGTGGAGCAGTTGTAAAATTACGCATCCTTTCAGGTTGGAAATTCTAGAGGGAATTTTAAATTTTTTACTTCGGTGTAAGATTCATCTTGAAATTATAGATTTGGATTGGAATTTAGTTAGTTAGATAATCTTAATTTGGTGTTATTGTTTATAGATTAAGTCATGGTAGGATCCTTGGTTTTTTGTTTAAGTATTGGGAGTTTTGGGATAATGTTTGAAATTTTTTAAAGGATATTATCCTTATGCATGGTTATCACACAGTTAAGTAAAACAATACAAATTGGGTTGTCTTGGGGCTTTACACATGGTTTATAAAACTATATGAGAAAACTATGTAAAGGGGATTTATTGAGATAATTACAACTACATAGTATTTAAAATAATATTTTAACCAAGTGGATTTCTGATTTTAATTTGAAATATAAAATTTACCCCATTACCTCTATAAGATTTTAACCCCTAGCCTTATCTTCCTTTTATCTCATGAATGACTGACCTTAGAGGGTCTACTCTATCATTCCAATTGAATTAACCCATAATTTGGGTTGGTTTTGGGGATATTTCCTGGTGAATATAGATGATTTATTCATTCTTACTCCTTATATTTTGTTTTCCCACTATTTTTTTATAATTTTATTGTAAATTGGATCGGGTTTTTATGACGATTCCACTAGATTATGGTGGAATTGTCCCAAGACAATTTCCACACTCTATTGCATACTATTTTTATGAAGGTAAATCACTTGATTCTTTTTATTAGATTTTTTTGATTAAATTAGATGAAATATAGAATTGTTTATAATAATAAAGTTATTAATTTTTCATATATTAGGTTTGGGTGTGTGTTCAGAGTGGATTGTACCCCACTGCTCAAGGTTTAAGCAAGTGAATGCAGCTCAACGAGTTTTTAGGAATTATGACTATTTAAATTAATTTGTAAAATTAATTATAAATTATTATAATTAATTTTAATTTTTATAATTAATTATTGGATTTTTTTGCTTGATATAGGTGATCTGAAGTTGATACGATGCTTGGACAAGACTAGGTTGTGAATATCAGGCTATGATCTAGAGGGAGTGGCTTAAATTGAGGTAGGTTGTCCCTTGATCATACCCCCTTAGTAAATGAATTTTATTTATATAGGAATGTTATATGTGGTGTCACCATTGAGGGTAATTTACCTTTTATTTAAATGAATTTCTTTATTAAAAATAAAATTCCTGTGGATAGATGCAAGTGTCAAGGGCCACGATGGACCCTTGAACACTGACTTGATTCCTCGATCATTCATCGTAAAGGGATTGATTATAAATATATTACTTATGATATATGAACCATTATGTGTGTAAATGAAATGGATTAAGTGAACATAGTTGTAACACCCTAGGTAAATAAAGAATATGAAAATTTTATATTTATCCATATTTGTGAATAAAATATTAATATTACTTTAAAGGGGATGCTATGCTCGATGGCGTACCCAATACGCAACAACGAGTTTCTTGGGAATCTTACGTTGCACTCTAATAATAAAATAATATGATTTTAAATGGTAGTTAACGCCTAACTGTTGTGATGGAAGGAATGAATAGAACTAACTAAAAAATGATTATATATGTTTGTCAAATATTTTTACTTTTTACAATAAATTTTAGAGGATTAAAAATGCGAATGAATCCAATTTTTAAGTGTAAACATTCTAATATTCTTTAAAAGGTCGATTAACTGCCTTTTGATGGCGAACCTCTTTTAAATCCACTTTTTGATAATTTTATGTGTTATATTTGACAAAATAAAATTCTTCTTTAGAATCGGGACATCAAAATTTACTTTGTGTAAATTTTTGGTATTTTTCCAAAAAAGTTCAATTTTAAATGAATAGTGAAAAATGTTGTATTTTAATTCAAAACAACTTTTTAATCTGATTTATTTATATGATTAGATTATCTTTTGAATTGGTTTTAAAGTGAAATTAGAATATATTTTTACCATTTAATCCAATAGCGGTCGTTGGAATTAATTTCACTGTGAAATCGGACTTAAACTAGTGTCAATCTTTTGATACATTTTGATTCATAAAAACACGCTATTTGTTTTGACAGGGGGAATTAATTATTAAATTAATTAATTCAACTTATATTTTTTTAATTTTGTAAAATAGACATAATTTTTGAATTCGGAATATCAAATATAGCTTAGGGTGAATTTTTGGTAATTTTCTGAAAAACATCAATTTTTAATGAATAGTGAAACCACTAAGTGGTACTTATAAAAACGGATTTTTCCGTTTAAATGAAATTTTTCCATATTTGTGTTTTGAATTTCAAAAATCCGACATAAATATTTGTCATTAAGAAGTAAAATGTGGTTCAATGGGATTAAAATAATTTTTTGGTGAATAGTAAGTTATTAAGTTTTTAATCGCAATTAGAGGTGATTAGTGTAGTTTAAGGTAAAAATAATGTTTTAATAATATGAAATGACCTAGAAACATGTCCTACCCTCATTGGATGAGTCATGGCTGACCAAGAAAATCCATGGGTCAACTTGGGGACCCCATGGAGCCACTTTGGTTGGAAAATGACATAAATACATTTTTATTTAATGTTAAAATCAAAATGACACAAACATGAGTTGTTTTACTAAAACAATTTTTAAATGGGGTTATACAAGTCATAATTTTGACTATAAATAGTCATTAGAAATCTAAAAATATTTCCTACATCATAGTATTTTTTTTATAATTTTTAGACATTAAATAAATTAAATTATTTATGACATCATGATGATGCAGCGATGACCTCATTATTTAACGATTTAAATAAAATGGAAATATAATGTAAAATATAAGACCTACACATTTCAAAAACCTATTGGATGGGTGTATTTAGAACCCTTATTACCTTATCCTTGAAACACATCAATGTGGGACCATTAAAATCCGAAACTCATTCTAAAATAAAGTAACATTTTCTTACTTTCCAAGAGTGCCCCTCCCCTCCTCTTATAAAAGGCCCCACCTCTACCTCCTTACCCACACTTCCAAAGCCTTTGTCTCAGACAAACCCTGCCCATTTGGTCTCTCCACATCCCTCTCTAACTCCTTGAAGCCTCACTTTGGTCAAAAGGCTTCCCAAGGAAGCCTTTTAGCTCAAACCAAAGGGAGTTACCCGATTTTAAGGTAATGTCTTCACTTGAGTCCTTTTGTTTTATTTTGCTTTTCCAACCCCCTAAAATCTTTTTATTCATTTCTTTTTTAACAACTAAAGTATCTAAAATATACTAGGATGTTGTTATAAGAAGGATTCGAGCTACACTTACATACACCTACATCTAATGGTTAAAGAACATACTGTTTCCGTGGATGGCGAATTTCTGCCTCAAAAAATGATGATTGTTCAACACTCATATATCACCTTCAAATGTGGACATTAAGATGTCCCTATATTTATATATTATATATAATATGTTTATTTTTTACTTAATCTTATATATTTTTAATTTATGGCATATCCTCTATGGTTACCATTATGAGTAAATGCGATATCTTCATTTTAGGAAGTGCAGACTACCACCCCCTCAAAGTGATTTGATTCGTTAATGCAATATGTGGGAAGTATAAAGGATGTAATTAATTGTATTATATATGATATTATACTGGAATTATAATATACCTTTATATCATTATGATTCCATTCTATAAAATATGAAATAGAAATGAAAGTAGCGTTCATGCGTACGTACGGCTTACCGTCTCCATGAACGGTGCATTTCATTTCTTACCTCTAAATGATTATGTAATAATTTAAATGCATGTATATACTGGATATATATTATATATATGATATATACATCATGAATATAACTCTGGATATAATATATACATGAACAACTTGTAATTATAAAGAGCATATTTTGACTCAAGTACCAATGATCGTTTAAACGACCGTTATTAACTAAAATAATTACATTGTGTTCATGACATGGTAATAAGTGATATAAAAGGAATAATGAACTTGAAAAAGGTTCTTAAGGAAGTATAAATTTACTCAAGTTTATTATTCGGGAGATTAAAGAACGATCGAGTCAATTCGGACCCAAGGTAAGGGATCCTACTCCTCTCTTTCTTTTTAAGTACACTCTTTTATGTCATTCCTTTTAATATCATCTTTCTTATGATTGGGATGTTATTTTATATTAATATTACTGTAATTTTTATGTTCATATGATGAGAGACCCTATTCTCTCTCATCAATCCATTTTGGAAGTTTTGAGTGGCGCCGTTAGGCTGCTGAATTTTCGTAAGAGATCTAACCTCTCTTTTTCTTTTTAAGTACTTTCCTTTATGTCACTTCTTTTAAGCACCTCTTTGTTATGTTGGTGGATGTTATTTTATATTCTTATTTCTGTAAACTTTATGTTAATATGATGAGAGACCCTATTTGATCTCATCAATCCATTTTTTTAAGTTTTAAGTGGCGTCGTTAGGCTGCCGAGTTTTCGTAAGGGATTTTTCATCTCACTTTTATTCCCGTGAGATTTATGATAAATTTGGCACAATTTCCCTTGAGTGGTGTATGTAATTCCCATTATTTTACTCATTGTTTAATATAATTTCTTTTATGAGTATTTACATCAATGTTGTATTGTCCTTCTTTCACGGGGTGCATGTTTCGAAAGATACCCATGTCGGTAAGGGAACCTTTCACCCTCCTCTTTTTAAAAGACTTATTTTGTTATGTATTTTAATACTATTATGTTGGGATATGTTAATTTATATCCTTATTGATGTAAATTTTATGTCCAAGTGATGAGATAACCTTTTTATCTCTCATCAACTCATTTTCTGAATTTTGAAGTGACACCATTAAGCTGTTAAATTTTTACAAGGGAACTTCTTAACCCAAATTTGATTCTTTGGGATAAACTTGTACTCCTTGAATATGTCATTATATGAATATGTGTGAATAACCTATTATTGTTTTACACTTAATATCCACTTATATTTTGTGTATTCATTTGTCACACATAATTATGTAATTGATTAATCCATAAACCAAGGATACCGTCTTTGTAAGGGACTTCGTCTCAATATCATTTCATTGAGGCATATTTTATTTTATACACAACCTTCTTTTATACGGTGTATAAACCCCTTTTACTTTTATGTTTATCCAAAAGGAATCTTTTTTATACGAATCGTTTTAAAAAATGACAAAAGGGAATGTTTTTGTCATACGTATGCGGTGACAACGACTTCTCCACCGCTGTGACCATTATTTGAGTTTCAGCTTCCTTTACAAGACATACCTTCTTTTTAAAAGAAAAATAAATACCATGTTTTAATTTTCTTTTATTTTGGTATTGAAAATGTTTTTCATAAGGTTTTCTTATATCAATGTGTTTTATTGATATCTTGTGATTGAAATGTGGAAATTTTATGTTTCCTTTATGAATGTATTATGTGGTGCGATTATGTTATGGTTCTTGGGTATTGTTATGAAGAGGGGTGGTTCCATGATAAACTAAGGGCAGGTGAGCCCGATATAGCTCTCCAATGCATTGGGTAACGCGAATGAGTGAAACGTTAAGGTTTCTCCGAAGAGATTTAGGAAATATACTGTGGTGGGTATTCCAAACCTAACCAAGAGGTTTACTCTCTACATAAGAATGTTATGAATGCCTCAAGTTACCTTTTATGTCTTATGATTTCTATGATTTATTCATGATTTGATGAGGTATGTTAAAGTGCCTATGTTTTATGGGTAAAGTATTATTTCATTCTTATGTATATATGAACTCATGTTTCCTTTCCATATTTTTTATAACCCTTACTGAGATTTTTATGCTCATACCAAGTTTTTTGAAATGTTTTTCACAGGTCAAGGGAAATGTACATGATATGATGATAGTGTCAAGGAACTGTCAAGAAAGAATCCATGCTTTATTTTTAAATATGTTTCTGTTGATGGGAAAAAAATGAATACTATCTTTTATGTAACCACTTTGTTTAAATGTGGAATGTAATGTAAGTTTTATGATATAATTCTCTAAAAATCTAAACCTGAAAAGATCCTCAATGTGTAATCTTGTAATAACTCAAGATTAAGTAAGGTTTAAGGCTGGGGACTTATAGTTGGTATCAAAGGTCAGTTTAGATAACTTTAGAGGTTAGGGTATTCTTTAAGCATAAGTGACATTACCATAATGGTTAGGAATTCAGAAAGAGTCCTAGTTTTAGATAAAGTGAATGATTAAGTATATCTTAGTGTTTGTATTCCTCATTAGTACATGATGGTTTTGTTGATATACTCACAGTGACCTTTTTGGTTTTAGTAAATGGCTGGATCTAGCAGGCACCAAAGTAACAGTGGATGTGAAGGAAACTGTGACAGTTTTTTGAGAAAGCAACTGAATGATATGGGAGCTGCAATGAGAACTCTTGTGTTTATCCTCAACCAACTGTCTGGAGTCATGATTGACCACCTAAACCTTGGTGATTTCTATAAGGCATCATATATGCGAGAAGCAAATCCCTAAGGAACTATGGGTAATAATCATAAAGGTAAGTATGTTCAAAAACCTATGTGTCAAAGATGTGGAAAGAAACACCTAGGAAAATGTTTCAAAGGGATATAAATATGCTATAGATGTGGAAATGAAGGTCATAAAGCAAGAACCTGCCATGGACAAAGGAAGAATCCAGTTGACTCGAGGAAAGGGAAAGAAGTTCTTTCTGAGGTATCAATTTAATGTTTTAAATGTGGTGTGCATGGTCATTATGAAAACACATGTCCTATGAAGAAGTTTCATGAATGGGATCACCAAGATCGTACAAATATTCATTTACCAATACCATATGCCATTCCGATTAAGGATGAAGTAACTGACAATGACCAATCAAAGGTATGGATTATTTCTTAACTTTTGTTTTCCTATTTTGGAATCTTAGGATATGATTCATGATTTTGTTTCTAGGAAAGAAGTATTTCAGAATAAGTTGGAAAGGAATGGCTAATGGATCATGAAGAATGTTGAATGAGTAAGAAGTCAACATATAAGGGCTTCAAGAGTTATGGTGAAATTCTTAAGAGTATTAAGTCTCTTTTGATGATGGGGTTACATTAGAAGAATTTTTATAGTATGTGTAACCCTGATGTTTAATATATGAAAATTTTATTCATGGAATAGTTATCTGTTCTTTTGTGGACATAGTTATATAGAACCATTTGGGTTTATATGATCCTTACTTTTGAGGTAATTATGGGTTACTATATGTTATGATGGAAGTGAAAGGCATGAGATTAAATTGAGGTTAAATTATGTTATGGTTATTTTTGATGATTTTATCTCTTTTTGGGAATGATTTTAGAATTATATTGTTTTGGAAAAAGGACAACACGCAGACCGTGTGACAACCCGTCGCGTCAGACAAAGCTGCGGAAATCGAACCCACAACCAAAGTGCAACTGGTATTTATCACCTACCATTGGACTATGTGAAGTCCCTGGTTAGTTTGACTTATTCTTTTTAGTTAGATGATTTTATGAATTAAGAGTAAGTTGATTTTGGGTTATCTATGGAAATTTATTAACCTATCATGGAGGATATGTGATTAGGTTAATTACTTTTCAATACGAGAAATTAAGAGCAACTGATGTTGTTTGGAGATAAATGTTATGATTTAACTTGGAAGACTATGTGACTAAATCCTTCAAATATTTGGGGTTCAATATTAGTTTGGTTTACTTTGAAGAATTTTATGGACAAATTGTTTATCGAATGGTCCTCATTGAACTTTGGGTTTTGTTGGACAAATTTTGGAGATGAAGAATAGATTTTCTTTTTATAAAGGGTTATCCTTTTCTGGATTATCTGATCTTGTACTAACCTTTTTGGTTTTGGTTTTGGCTAATTTCTAAAGACATGGGAAGTATATAGTTCTCTTTTGTGGATTAGGTGATTCTCTAGAAGTTGATTATAGTACTCTTAATGTGAACAAGTCTTCCTAAATACTCGTCTTTTGGAGAAAATATGAGTTTGTGTAAGGAATCTAATAAAAGTTTAAAGTCAACATGATAAGTGATTATGTTTCCGTATGAATAAATTCCTCAATAAAAAGTAACTTAAAAAAAAAATGTTTTCTATTAACTTTTCCTACTGGGGAATCGAATACTGTTTTACCCATCACAAGTTTGTGATTTTCTTGTGGTTAACTTTCACCTAAACATGTTTTCTATCACTCTCCATCGGAACATGAACCTATGTTTTCTCCTCCATGTCCATGTTTTCCTACACGGAATCCTAGTATGGGTTAACTCGAGTGACCTCTGTATTTATCTTTCTTTATTTTAAAGTGGTTGTTTTACCGACTCTTGTTCTGATGTGAGACTTTCAAGGATGTTTCCAAGATCAATTTTAAAATTGCGAGGACGCAATTCCCAAAAGGGGGGAAGGATGTAACACCCCAGGTAAATAAATAATATGAAATTTTTATATTTATCCATATTTGTGAATAAAATATTAATATTACTTTAAAGGGGATTCTATGCTCGATGGCGTACCCAATACGCAACAACGAGTTTCTTGGGAATCTTACGTTGCACTCTAATAATAAAATAATATTATTTTAAATGGTAGTTAACGCCTAGCTGTTGTGATGGAGGTAATGAATAGAACTAACTACAAAATGATTATATATGTTTGTCAAATATTTTTACTTTTTACGATAAATGTTAGAGGATTAAAAATGCGAATGAATCCAATTTTTAAGCGTAAACATTCTAATATTCTTTAAAAGGTCGATTAACTGCCTTTTGATGGTGAACCTCTTTTAAATCCACTTTTTGACAATTGTATGTGTTATATTTGACAAAATAAAATTCTTCTTTATAATCGGGACATCAAAATTTACTTTGTGTAAATATTTGGTATTTTTCTGAAAAAGTTCGATTTTTAATGAATTGTGAAAAATGTTGTATTTTAATTCAAAACCTCTTTTTAATATGATTTATTTATATGATTATATTATCTTTTGAATTGGTTTTAAAGTGAAATTAGAATATATTTTTACCATTTAATCCAATAGTGGTCGTTGGAATTAATTTCACTTTGAAATCGGACTTAAACTAGTGTCAATCTTTTGATACATTTTGTTTCAGAAAAACACGCTGTTTGTTTTGACAGTGGGAATTAATTATTAAATTAATTAATGCAACTTATATGTTTTGAATTTTTTAAAATAGACATCATTTTTGAATTCGGAATATCAAATATAGCTTAGGGTGAATTTTTGGTAATTTTCTGAAAAACTTCAATTTTTAATGAATAGTGAAACCACTAAGTGGTACTTATAAAAACTGATTTTTCCGTTAAAATGAAATTTTTCCATCTTTGTGTTTTGAATTTCAAAAATCTGACATAAATTTTTGTCATTAAGAAGTAAAATGTGGTCCAATGGGATTAAAATAATTTTTTGGTGAATAGTAACTTATTAAGTTTTTAATCGCAATTAGAGGTGATTAGTGTAGTTTAAGGTAAAAATAATGTTTTAATAATATGAAATGACCTAGAAACATGTCCTACCCTCATTGGATGAGTCATGGCCGACCAAGAAAATCCATGGGTCAACTTGGGGACCCCATGGAGCCACTTTGGTTGGAAAATGACATAAATACCTTTTTATTTAATGCTAAAATTAAAATGACACAAACATGAGTTGTTTTACTAAAACAATTTTTAAATGGGGATATACAAGTCAGATGTTTGACTATAAATATTCATTGGAAAGATAAAAAGATTTCCTACATCATAGTAGGTTTTTTATAATTTTTAGACACTAAATAAATTAAATTATTTATGATATCATGATGATACAGCGATGACCTCATTATTTAACGATTTAAGTAAAATGGAAAGATAATGTAAAATATAATACCTACACTTGTAAAAAACCTATTTTATTGGTGTATTTAGAACCATTATCACCTTATACTCGAAAAACATCAATGTGGGACCATTAAAATCCGAAACGCATTCTAAAATAAAGTAACATTTCCTTACTTTCCAAGAGTGCCCATCCCCTCGTCTTATAAAAGGCCTCCACCTCTACCTCCTTACCCACACTTCCAAAACATTTTGCTCAGACAACCCCAGACCATTTTGTCTCTCCACATCCCTCTATAACTCATTTAAGCCTAAATTTGGGCAGAATTCTTCCCAAGGAATCCTTTTAGCTCAAATCAAAGGGAGTTACCCGATTTTAAGGTAATGTCTTCACTTGAGTCCTTTTGTTTTATTTTGCTTCTCCAACCCCCTAAACTCTTTTTATTAATTTCTTTTGTAACAAATTAAGTATCTTAAATATACTAGTATGTTTTTATAAGAAGTATTCGATCTACACATACATACAACTACATCTAATGGTTAAAGAACATACGGTTTCCGTGGATGGAGAATTTCTGCCTCACGAAACGATGATTGTTCAAAACTCATATATCACCTTCAAAGGTGGCCATTAAGATGTACAGATATTTATATATTATATATAATATGTTTATGTTTTACTTAAGATTCTGTATTTTTCATTTATGGCATATCCTTTATGGTTACGATTATGAGTAAACGCGATATCTTCATTTTAGGAAGTGCGAACTACCGCCCCCTCAAAGTGATTTGATTCGTTAATGCAATATGTGGGAAGTATAAAGGATGTAATTAATTGTATTATATATGATATTATACTGGAATTATAATATACCTTTATATCATTATGATTCCATTCTATAAAATATGAAATAGAAATGAAAGTAGCGTTCATGCGTACGTACGGCTTACCGTCTCCATGAACGGTGCATTTCATTTCTTAACTCTAAATGATTATGTAATAATTTAAATGCATGTATATACTGGATATATATTATATATATGATATATACATCATGAATATAACTCTGGATATAATAGATACATGAACAACTTGTAATTATAAAGAGCATATTTTGACTCAAGTACCAATGATCGTTTAAACGACCGTTATTAACTAAAATAATTACATTGTGTTCATGACATGGTAATAAGTGATATAAAAGGAATAATGAACTTGAAAAAGGTTCTTAAGTAAGTATAAATTTACTCAAGTTTATTATTCAGGAGATTAAAGAACGATCAAGTCAAGTCGGACCCGAGGTAAGGGATCCTACTCCTCTCTTTCTTTTTAAGTACACTCTTTTATGTCATTCCTTTTAAGATCATATTTCTTAAGATTGGGATGTTATTTTATATTACTATTACTGTAATTTTTATGTTCATATGATGAGAGACCCTATTCTCTCTCATCAATCCATTTTGGAAGTTTTGAGTGGCGCCGTTAGGCTGCTGAATTTTCGTAAGAGATCTAACCTCTCTTTTTCTTTTTAAGTACTCTCCTTTATGTCACTTCTTTTAAGCACCTCGTTGTTATGTTGGGGGATGTTATTTTATATTCTTATTTCTGTAAACTTTATGTTAATATGATGATAGACCCTATTTTATCTCATCAATCCATTTTTTTAAGTTTTAAGTGGCGTCGTTAGGTTGCCGAGTTTTCGTAAGGGATTTTTCATCTCACTTTTATTCCCGTGAGATTTATGATAAATTTGGCACAATTTCCCTTGAGTGGTGTATGTAATGCCCATTATTTTACTCATTGTTTAACATAATTTCTTTTATGAGTGTTTACATCAATGTTGTATTGTCCTTCTTTCACGGGGTGCATGTTTCGAAAGATACCCATATCGGTAAGGGAACCTTTCACCCTCCTCTTTTTAAAAGACTTATTTTGTTATGTATTTTAATACTATTATGTTGGGATATGTTCTTCTATAAGATTATTGATGTAAATTTTATTTCCAAGTGATGAGATAACATTTTTATCTCTCATCAACTCATTTTCTGAATTTTGAAGTGACGCCGTTAGGATGTCAAATTTTTGCAAGGGAACTTCTTAACCCAAATTTGATTCTTTGGGATAAACTTGTACTCCTTGAATATGCCATTCTATGAATACGTGTGAATAACCTATGATTGTTTTACACTTAATATCCACTTATATTTTATGTATTCGTTTTTCACACATAATTATGTAATTGATTTATCCTTAAACCAAGGATACCGTCTTTATAAGGGACTTCGTCTCAATCTCCTTTCATTGAGGCATATTTTATTTTATACACAACCTTATTTTATACGGTGTATAAACCCTTTGACTTTTACATTTATCCAAAAGGAATATTTTTTATACGAAGCGTTTTACAAAACGAAAAAAGGGAATGTTTTTGTCATACGTATGCGACGACAATGAATTCTCCGCCGCCGTGACCATTATTTGAGTTTCAGCTTCCTTTACAAGCCATACATTCTTTTTAAAAGAAAAATAAATACCATGTTTTACTTTTCTTTTATTTTGGTATTGAAAATGTTTTTTATAAGGTTTTTTTATATCAATGTGTTTTATTGATATCTTGTGATTGAAATATGGAAATGTTATGTTTCCTTTATGCATGTATTATGTGGTACGATTATGTTATGGTTCT
Organism: Viscum album; assembly: GCA_963277665.1. Classification (NCBI taxonomy): domain Eukaryota; kingdom Viridiplantae; phylum Streptophyta; class Magnoliopsida; order Santalales; family Viscaceae; genus Viscum; species Viscum album. Next base: position 1,043,209,882 of record OY728165.1, read on the forward strand.
TGGGAATTGTTATGAAGACGGGTGGTTCCGTGATAAACTAAGGGCGGGTGAGCCCGATATATCTCTCCAATGCATTGGGTAACGCGAAGGAGTGAAACGTTAAGGTTTCTCCAAAGAGATTTAGGGAATATACTGTGGTGGGTATTCCAAACTTAACCAAGAGGGTTACTCCCTACGTAAGAATGTTATGAATGCCTCAAGTTACCTTTTATGTCTTATGATTTCTATGATTTATTCATGATTTGATGAGGTATGTTAAAGTGCCTATGTTTTATGGGTAAAGTATGATTTCATTCTTATGTATATATGAACTCATGTTTCTTTCCATATTTTTTATAACCCTTACTGTTCTTTTTTTGCTCATCCCAAGTTTTTTGAAATGTTTTTCACAGGTCAAAGGAAAGGTACATGATATAATGATAGTTTCAAGGAATTTTGAAGAAAGAATCCATGCTTTATTTTTTAAATATGTTTCCGTTGATGGGAAAAAAATGAATACTATCTTTTATGTAACCACTTTGTTTAAATGTGGAATGTAATGCAAGTTTTATGATCTAATTTTCTAAAACTCTAAACCTAAAAAGATCCTCAATGTGTAATCTTGAAATAACTCAAGATTAAGTAAGGCTTAAGGCTGGGGCCTTATAATAGTGGACCTGGATAAGTTACCTTAGTTCCCTTGACCAGGGATGAGTAACGAAGTTTGACTGTTGTCCTGAGTAGGCCCTGACAGAACTCTAAGACACCCTAGAGATGTTGGGCTAGTTGATATGTGAAAACCAAGTTAATTTTAATAATAAATAAATTTAATGTTTTATTAATATTCTTGAATAATTTTTATAGATTCACATTCATTACAATAATTTTATATAATTTTTCAAATTTAAAAAGGAATTGTTTTATTCCAACTAATGTTATTTCCATGTATTATATGGTTTTATTTAAAAGTTAAATTTATAAATTTTAGAAATTGAATTTTATAAACATGAATTATTTTTTTATATCATCATACCAAATATATATTAGGATTAAATTTTTATATTTATCTGAAAAGATAGATTTTTGTGTGAATAGTGAAAAATATTGTTTTTTATAAAAACTATCATTTCTTTTTCAAGTATATAAAAAGTCAAATTATATTTTATATTGGGTTTAAATTAAAATTATCCCTATTTTATTAAAAATAATAAAGTAAATTCCATATGAATCATTATTATACTTTATTTTTTTATAAATTCATTTTTAGGATTAAAAACACATTTTTCAAAAAAACCATTTTTCGTTGCATTTTGTGAAATTATATTAAACTTATTTTATGAAACTTATGGAAATTTAATCTTGAAAAGTTGATTTAATATTTAAATATAATAATTTTAAATTTATCAATGAGTTCAATTTAATTTTTTTCCTAATAAATAGTAACCATGGTAAAAAGTTTTCACCATAATAAATGGTAAAACAAGTTAATTAAGGCCCAAACTAAGTGATAAGGTAAAAAAATTGTATCTTAAATATTATTATATGAGATAATTTCAAAACAATTCATATTATATTCAATATTTTATAGGTTTAGTGTTACTTTACCATGAATAATACTTTATATTATTGTAAAACTTTGAAAAATTACAAGATCACCACTCCCCACACTAATAAAAGGGAACCCACTATTCTATCTTATTCAAATAATTTGATACATTTAGACCAAAAAATCCATAACCAAATACCTTTCCAACATCCCTACCCATATCTTATAGGTATTGATATCACCAAAATAGCAACCTAGATGGAATAAGGTGTAAGCCAAAGGAGGTTTTTCCAAAGAAGAGGTATAAATCTTAACCGAGTGTTTCCATATTTATGTTTTCTTAAAATTTATTAAAATATTATATAACCAATTTGATATGATAATATATTTATATTAAATATAATAATTTTTTTTGTGTTTATTTCACACCATTTTACATCTCATTTTACATTCGTTGGGAAATAAAAACATTACTCGTGTGTGTGTGTAGTCTACCACCTCCAAGAAGCGATGTGTTTTGTTTTTCATCAAAACCTCACAATGATAGTTATTATGATGTATTTAATATATATATATATATAAATTATAATTATTTTATTATTAATTTTATGTATATTATAGAACAATTATACCTTTGACCATGGTATACCTACTAATTTTTTTTAAATTATGAATTGAACATCCTCAAAACATCCAACATGAACTTAATTGATATAGTAACAATATAAGAAATGATAATAAATGAAATAAAATATATAATAATAAGAAAATAAACATAAAAATTATTATTAATCAAGTAAATAATTAATATAAGTTTATTATATAGGAGTTAAAGTATGTATGTGGACAGTCAAACTTGAGGTAAGGGGTTTTCTTTAGAATTTTCTTAAAAATGTTTTAAAGTTTTATTTTTGAAACTTTATACTCTATATATATGCTTCTTAAAATAATTCACTAATGTTATTATTATACTAACAAGATTGAATTAATTCATTTATAACTATCTTTTACATTACATACAATGATTTAAAAGGGTATATTTTAAATGTTTTCTATATGGGTTATTTTTAAAGAAGTGTATAAGGATTTTTTTATATATACAACATGAATATAACTTCAAACTATCATGACCATTTTTTAATAATATTTCTATAAATTCTTTCCTAGTTTTTCAAATAATATCCTATTTCCCATTCTTCTAGGAATTTTAATCTTAATATTTTTTAAGAAAATGGATTTGTATCCTTATTTTTACATGAAGCCCGAAAGTCATTCTACATACGAGTTAGATAGAATAATTTATGAGATTTTATGATGGAAATGAAATATTATATATTTTTATATATTTTATGGTCCTTATAAATTGTTCATTATTATGGGTGAGCCTAATATATCTATTTAATACATTTTTAGTGATTATGTTCTCTAAAAAATATATACTAGAGTTAACCGAGTAGGGTTTTCCATTTGTAGGTGTGCTTGTAAGTGTGATTCTAAGAGTGATATAAAGATGGTGTACTATGGTACCTGCATTAATTTAATATTATTTAAAATGATATTTTATGGAAGTATTTTTATTTTATAAGGTAAGATAATGATGTTATGTTTAATGAAATTTTTATATAGCTTTTAAGGGTGAAAAGTATGTTTTTCAAAAAAACATATTCATGAGTACCCATGTTTTAGAATAAATCCTCGTGATTATTATTTTTATTTTAAAATTTAATATTATATGTTTTATGAAAATATTTTTTAATTAAATTTTATATATTGAGTTATTAAATTATTATTTTGAGATCAAGATTAATTATACAAAAAGAAAATTTTCTATGGGATTTCATGAATTGCAAAATGAACCAATGGGTTTGTTTCTTTCAGTGTCCCTTATTGATAAATGTTTTCTCATCCAATGTTCTTAAATATTTTTTATCATGGCTTAATAATGAATATGAACTACATCAAGGCCTATCTTTATTCTATGTGTATTCATCTTAAAATAAGTGAACAATTTTTGAAAGAAACCTGAGTTTAAATTTATGAATCTTTTTTTGTAGAAAAAATAAATACTGATCAGAAGTTTAAAATTTACTTTTTAATATTTTTATATGTAATAGTTTTTAAAAGTTTTATAAAAATATAAACTTAAAAGTTCTTGTGAATGTAATAAAATCAATCCTTGTTATTAAAATCATAATTATAGACTGTTTAAGGCATAAGTAATCATAGTTGGTATCAGAGAAAGGTTTAGCTAAATTTTTAGGTTAGGATGTTATTAGGAAAATAAATTTAATGGATGTTAATATATATATATATATATATAACATTATCATGAACAAAATTTGAGAGTTTCCATGTTTATTTATTTAATCTATGTTTATTTCAGAATGGTTTTCTGTAGATAAAACAAGGTGAATGAAATGGAAAGGAATTAGGAGGATAATATATTTATGAATCAGTAACCTAGAATGGTTGGAATTTGAAAAGAATAGTCTATATGTTTTTTAACTCATTTGAAATAAAATATTTATGATGTTAATCATAATAGATATAAACCAAACTCTTTATAGAAGAACATGTCTACAATGAAGTATTTCATGAAACAACACCCCCTGATATTTGGTGGAACCATATATCTAGTCATAGCTAAATGATTGATCAATTATCTGGAAAATATATTCATGGTTTCAGTTTTTTATGAATATAATAATATAATTATTTCCATTTAACCTTTTGAAGGTGAATCCAATCAATAGTATTCTTTAGTTAATAATACTAAGGAAATAAAGGAGATTGGCTACAAAGAGTAAACATTATTTAAGGAAATTTTGTTTGAGAAGTATGTTCTTGAGGTTGTTCAACGTAGTATGAAAAGGAAAATTTTGGAACTGAACAATTATGAGGAATATATTTTAGACTATGAATCCAATTTTACTAGATTATCTAGGTATGAACCAAATTTTGTTCTAGACCATGACAGTGAAATTGATATGTTTTACTTAGGATGGGAACCAAGTTTTTAAAGAGCTATGCACTCTATTGAATTTAAAATCTATAAGAAAGTTTCATGGAGTATCGATAAGGTTGATATAAAGTTTGTATAATTTTACCACTATAAATATATAAATAGGTCAAGGTGGAAACCAATTAGATAACATCAATTGAAGAAATCAAAATGTAAGAGGTCTAATCTTCACTTTTGTGATAAGTCAGGTAAGAATCATCCTTATGAGTGTCTTCTAAAATTATAAATTGTTATTGATGTGGTATTCTAGGACATTTGGACCATGATTGAAAATAAAGAATCATTCTAATGGTTAAAACTATAAGGGCCCAAATATGTGTAGTATGACCCTTTGGATGTTTCCGAAGCTCATAGTGGTCAGAGGAGGCCTAAAGCATTTCTGTAGGGGAATGGTTGCTAAAATCTATAATAAGGAAGAATACATGAAATTTAAATGTGTTTCACATAATGTATTTTAATTTTATGTATTGTTAAGTATATTTCATGTGGTGTTACATGAAATTTATTTATTCAGAGTTAAAAGGTTCAAGGAAACTCATTTTTTGGTGAGATATGAAACCCAATATTTACATGATGTATAAATTGTTACACTCTATGTAAATTCCCTGTGAAGTGATCCTATAAAGGATTAAATGCTCATATTTTCCTCAAACCCTATTAATTCTTTCGATTTCTAGGTGATCCATTGACCCACTTTCCTAACATTAGGTATTATTTAAATGGGGATCGATCCTTGGTTTCTAATCTTTGATATAGTGTGATCCAAGGTATGGTCTACCTCTTTTAATATAATTCTTTGATATAGTTCATACCATTTATTCTTTCCATGTGAGGGATTATCATATCTATGTTTATAATAGAGTCATTCTTGATTTTTTGTTGGTGCAGTTTTGCTACAAATTCCTTGGAGGGATGCAACTTATTTCAGGAGAGGTGGTTGAGATCTTTGATTTTGGTCTGTTTTTATGTGAAGAACATTGAAACATTTGATGTAATGGATTTTTTTGTTCTTTTTTATTTATGTGAAATCATAAATTTATCATTATTTATCCCTTTGGATGGTATTGGAACAAACCTAATAATATTGAATTATATTAAATAATTTGGATAACAGTAGCATGTCAATGTTATTGATTTATACCATTATAACGCATTGCGTCTTCAATTTATATATAGTGTGGTATCTTTTATATACATTGTTTTCATGTTTTTATGGTTAGAGTATAATGTTGAGATTTATAAAGAACATAAAGTTGAAATTAATTGATAATTAAATAGATAAAGAGTAGTTAAGGAAGAGGCATACTTTTAATCCCAGGGTTGATGTAATTTGATGATAATCAAATTGTTGTAATGCACATGTTTAATTAAATATGATCTTCCATGATTAATGGAATTGATAAATAATGTGAAGCATGTTTATGATTTTTAATAATGATGAACTTCTAGGTTAATGATAATGGGACTTATCATAGTTTTTTGAAACTATAATGTATGATTGGAATCATGTTTAAATTAATTGTTTAATTAATTAGGTAGTTTGTTATTGTTGATGCCTTAGGTTTCCTTTATTTAGAACTCATGAATATTGAATCAGTTAATTGAATATATAATAAGAATTGGTTGTGGAATAAAGATATTTTCTAGGGCTTGAGTTTCCCATCTGCTTGAGATAGCTGAGTGACTTGAGTTTGGAGTCATGAGATCCTGTTTATGTGTGAAGGTTGGATGCCTTGTTTTTAGGTCCGATATTTCCCTATTGGATATGATTTTTTTATTTTCTTTCTCATTTTTTATACAATCATTGGATGGATTAGCTTATGATAACTGATGTTATATAGGTTGGGGAGGCTCAGATGTGATATGAGTCTGGGATGGTTGATCCTGGGATGGATGATGTGTTATGGGGTGGGGAGGTCCAGATTATATGGTAGCAATTGATGTCTGTGATTGAGAGATGCATCAAGATATGAATGTTGGTGTTGGTAATGAAACCAGATATTATGTAATGGGTTAAATCTAGGCTTAACCATTGATGTGATTTGAGACTTGGGACGTCCTCTTGTGAATTTATTTAATGGTTGATGGATGGGTTTCTTGTTTTATGTACATTCCTTTCCTCACTGCTTCAGGTAGATGGATGTGCTTGGTTTCATGTTTTTATCTTATTGGTAGATTAGGATAGTTTTTCTATATTACCTAGATTATGGAATGATACTAATAATGAATAAATAATTCTTAACCCACTTGTCTTGTGTTGATGGGATGGAAATTTTGAAAATATATTAATCTTTATAAACCATGGAATCAATTTAGATTATGCCAATAGGGCATGAAATTTACTCTGATGATTAATGTAAGGTTATTTGGAATAATGTTAATTTATAATTAATGGATATTTAATTAATTTAAACAAAGGAAATTATTAAACAAAATAAGTAATTAATGTATCTTTTTAAATGCTTTCATGATTATAGGATATATGGTTTGCAGTGGTATCCAGGATTCCAAGCGACATTAGCTACATTTGAGTCTAAGAATAGGTTATTTCTGTAGTGTGGTTGTGAGATATATTATATCCTATATATTATATGATTTCATATGCTACCCCAACCATGTCAATTAGGGAAATTGACACCCAGTGGACTCTAAGAGGGTTTTTTCTCCAACATCCTGGTGGGAGGATGGATGGATGACTACCCCCTCTATCCCCGATCCCTTCTCTTGATTGTTACTTGTGATGGTATGTATGATGGTTATTTTACCCATATATGTGATTATAAGGATGTTGTGTCTTATAGTTATTTCATACACATGTATTACCATATATTGTATCTAAAGAATTATTATAGGTATGATGTGTATAGGCTATGATGGCTTGAGGTACTTAGTCGGTGTATAGGCTATAATGGCTTAAGGTATAATACCCGATGCATGTTACATGTTATATGAACTATGGAGGATCCCAGGAACAACTTGGTTAATATATATAGATATGTGTATGGGATGGTGTGATGTAATAGGTTCATGTTGTGATACCTTACCTTGGTGTATTTGGGATGGCTTATTTTGGAGAGAGATGGATCCGAATGTGTGACATTGGGGAAGAGTGGAAAAACAGTAGGGAAGTGGGAGCAGGGAACCCTTTATGTTTCATTATTATATTATATTCTCTCTTTTATGTGATACTTGGTGAGAGTTATCCATAGTGAGGCCGGGAACTTAGTATACCTACTTATTTGATGAGTTACTTTCACTATTGTTCACTATCCTTTATCATGCTTTCATTATCTTTTGCATGATAAGATATAGGGAGGACCCTAATAACTATATTTTTATACTCACCCTACATATATATAAAATATTTTCTAGATCAACTGGAAAAGGTTGAAGTTCAGGGTGGATATTACTAGATCATGGTTTTCAGGATCTGTTTGGGGTTCATGGTCACCGGTGTCTTTACTTGGTACTTATAGTTTTCCTTTCAATTGTTATAGTACTGTATGACATTGTGTGATGGAAATTGGGTTTTAGTTATATATATCTTTGAGTAGGTTTTGATTAGTGTATCCTTTTTATCTCTATATTCTACATGTTCTATTAGAGAGTAATGCATCCCATATGTATGTTTATTATACCCTCGGTGCTAGTCAACAACCCGGGGCCTACTGGAGGCGGGACTTCAGAAGTCACTATCTATCTGTCTTCATTGTGGTATATTTTTGGGGAGGGGGTCATGACATAGTGGTATTAGATGTTCATGTTGAGGGATATGATAGAGTTTAGAGTTATGAATAGGTGAGGTTGCATGGGTTTGTAGGGAAACAATGTCAGTTAAGCTTAGTGGGAAATGTAAACATGGGATAACAACCGAGACACGAGTATTTAGGGACCCATATGATATGATGCATGAAACTTTAAGTTTAATGAGATTACTAAATGAAGTGATATTGGTTTTAGGGTAGATACCTAGAAAAGGATTATGCATCATTCTTATTTACACCTATGTTTGAAATGGGTAGACCTTGGGATAGGTTAAGAATTTAAAAATATAATTAATTAATTAATTAATTAATGTTTAGTATTCCATATTCTAGGTTTAAGAGATCCAATATTTTTTTTCTTTTTGTAGCCATGGCTCCAAGATGAAGTCCTTATCAGTTTCATGCTGAATATGTTTAGCAGGATGTGCCAGCAGATCAACACTGAGTAAAGGTAAATGAAGATGACACTTAGAGGAAAATACTCTAAGATATTCAACACTATATTCTGTCAAAGTGTGGGGGATCTATTTCAGATTCAGTCATAGAATACTGCTTGGAGTAGGTTGAGATATCCTTCAATTTGATTCATGATCGAAAGGAGATATAGTTTTCATTGTCCACAATGATGCTACATGGATCAATGGGTTAGTGGTGGTTCTTGTTCCTTATAAATAATAAGGATTCAAAAGCCACATGGGAGAAGTTATGAGACTAGTTGTTAGTAGATTTTCTTTCTTCGACCACAAAGGTGACTAGTCACCAGGATATTATTACCCTTAAACAAGGTATATTTAGCATGAAAGAGTTAGAGATCCATTATAATACCCTTATATGATATTATTCAGACCCATTTTTTGATGTGAAGGATATTGAAAAGCATTTTGAGAAGGCTTTTTATTTGGAGATCTAGCATTAGGTTACCCCGTTTATGCTGATGTTGTATCTAGATGTGATGGTGAGAGAAGAGGTTATCAAGAGGACACTAGAGAGAAATAGATCATCACAAGAGGGGAGTTTTTTAGGATTCCTCATGAAGTAGATCTATGGTTCAATGTAGAGACCCGAAGCCTGACGTACATGGACATTACATTACTTTTGCGGAATACTTAATACATAACAAAAATACACACACAAGGATCGTAATAGTTTAGTGTCTTTGGAAACTCGGAACGTAATCTTCTAATCCTGGTGAAAGATCTTCAAAATATCCCACAAAGATCTTCCTTTTTTTTTATACCTAAAACCTTTCTTTATATCCTGGGGAAAAGAAAACATAAAAGGGTGAGCTCAAATGCTCAGTAAGGGTAAACAAAAGAAATATCAATCACATCATATACATAAGAACATAGCTTTTGGAAATCTTAACCTGCAAAAGAGATCATAATATCATAACGTGGGATAAATCATAGAAGTGAAAATGAAATCATAACTTAAAACATTACTCATTGTGGCATACACACATAATCATAGAGAATCATTTCTTGTTAGTCAAGACTCATTGCCAAGACTATCTTAGTGGACAAAGTCCCTTTCTGAATCGAGTAATCCTCATTTCAGTCCTGTTTCACTGAACCGGTATAACCTACCATTCCAGCCATGTCTATCTCATGAGATATAAAATCTTTACCCAATGCATTGGAGGGAGATATAGGTCCCACCCATCTTATAATGAATCCTTTCTTATGTGTGCCACATAATCATAAACCATACATCATAGCGTAACCCATGTAATAAAAATGGGATTCTTAAACAACATGACATCATAAAACAATTCATATAAGATAAAGGAATTCATAAAAATATTTCCATCACAACATAATCAAATCCATGTAATAATAGGGATAAAAACAGAACCCTTTTATTATCTTAGATGGAAAATAATTTTGATAAAATACATGAACTCCATTCTTGAGGAAAATATCCTTTCTACTTCAAAAACATTTTTCCTTTCATAACATGTCATAAGACTTTAAAATAAAAGAAGTTGATTAAAAATAAACTTGAAAACTTGTAAAGGAAGCTTCTTTGAAGTAATGTTTTAAAAATCCATTCATGCCGTATAAGTTAAAAAAAACATTCTTCGTACTTTTGTCGGAAAAGTCAAAAAGTACCTCGTACGGAAAAACGACAAAAGATTCCTTTCATATTCTTTACTAAAAACTCACCTAAGGGTAAAATTGGATTTAAACTATTTCAAGTGGATGGAAACAATATTACATATTGAGGGAACATGGATGTGGATGATAAAATACACCCCAGTAAATACTTACGAATAAACAATCTCGGATAAAAATGAGATTGTGATATTTCCCTTACCTTAGGTCCGATTAGCTTTGTACGTGTCCGAAACTCCTGTATAATGGTTTAAATAATGTTATTGACTTATTCCATAATCATAAATATTTATATGATATCATATATGGTCATATTATTAGCTTCTTGTTAGTAATATTTCATTGTTACTTGTTACTCGGGTCTTTATAACTTTTTGTTCTTATGCGTGTTTTGTCGAATAAATTCTTATTCTTATCTTTAGGTTATAGATAATTCATTTCCAGAATGGTATTAGTGTATTATATACCATATTAATTCATTAAATTCATTTATATAATCATTACGAAATGAAGATCATGTAGAACGAGTCGCATCACATCGTGGAGACGGTATTCCGTACATACGCACGAGTGATGATATCATTCCTATGATCGTGGAATTGTATTGGAGTATATATATATTATTTCAGTATCAATATTACTTCATAATAATCATATTTAGTTACTCATTACACCATTATACCCATCCTTGTAAGGTGATGGTGGAAAACAGATTACACCACGGCGTGGAGACGGTATTCCGTACGTACGTACGCGCGGTGATTTCATTTTTCCGTAGGATGGATAGAAGGTGAATTAGGGTTGTTTCATATTTATAATAACATATCAGTATGTAAGTAATACTGATGTTATTACTTTATCATGAAACAACTAAAGAATAAGAAGTTGAAGAAGAAAGAAATTGAAAAGATCAGTAATGGATATTACCTCTTCTTTGGAACGCTTCTTTGAATCCTCCACTTAAGGAACTAAGATTGGTATTTGGAGAAGACCAGGACCTCTAGGATTATTCTAGGGAAGTGTAGAGGAGAAAATGGCAGGGGTTGGCCGAGCTTGAGTGCTCAATTTGGTGTGAGGAGGAGGGGGAGGATGTGCCCTTTTATAGGGGAGGAGAGGGGCACCTTAGGAATATCTCAAAATATTATTTTATATTAAAGTCAAAATCGGTTTATAATGGTTCCAAAGGGTCTTATTTCGAAGGTAAAGTGGGGATGGGTCGAAATACTATCAACCAATAGGATTTAGACAAGTTTAGGGTATTATTGTAACCTTATCAATTAGATTTAACTCTAAGTTAAATAATTTAACTTTTACCGTGTCTTTTTGTTTTCTTTCACTATATGGTTAATAAACTTACTATAACATGCCAAACGAACCCCAAATTGTATATTATTAATACATATATCCTTATCTAAGTCATTTGGCCGAACCTTAGATTTTTAGGAATAAAATAACAATTAATAATATAATATTTGATTTAAAAATTATTTTGTGTCAATTTTGACACTATTTGATATATGATTTTTGTAAAAGTCATAACAGAATTATATGTTCGAACCAAGTTGATTAAATCAACACTAATATATCATAGTAACCTAGAAAATTAGTGTAATTCATAAAAAGTCTTAAATTACATTTATTTTGGTATTTATATTATCAATTATGTCAATATTTCATTAATAAGATAATTGCTGCATCATTGTTGTGTCATAAATAAATTATATTATTTGATGTCTAAAAATTACAAATAAACTACCATCATGTAGGAAATCTCTTTAGCTTTCTAATGAATATTTATAGTCGAATTTATCTTATGTATAACCCCATATTAAAAATTATTTACTTATTAAACTTTGATTTTAACTATTTTAACCCTTCTTTAAATAAATTAATAATAAATGTCCTAATCTAATCCAAGTGGGCCTAAATGGTCATATTTTATTCCTAAGTTTGTTTTTGGTCGAATTACACTTGTCCAATAGAATTAGGACATGTGTTAGGGTAATATTAATATCATATTTACCCTTAGTTACCCTATTTACTATTAACCGCGGTAAAAAGGTAAAAAGTTACTATTCACCAAAAAATTATTTTCATCTCATTGAACCACATTTTATTCCTTGATATTAACCGTGTCTCTCGGATTTTCGAAATTCCATTCACAGAAGCGGCAAAATTAAGTTTTATGAAAAATTCAGTTTTTTTAACTACCACTTAGTAGTTTCACTATTCATCAAAAATTGATGTTTTTCAGAACAATGCCAAAATTTCATCCTAAGCTATATTTCATATTCCGAATTCAAAAATGAAATCTATTTTACCAAATTCATAACATAGAAGTTGCATTAATTAATTTTATAATTAAATCCCGCTGTTAAAATAAATAGCGTGTTTTTAGGAAACAATATATATCAAAAGATTGACACTTGATTATGTCTGGTTTAAATGTGAAATTACAACCAATGACCAACATTGTATTAAATTGTAAAAATATATTCTAAATATACTTTAAAACCACTCAAATTAATAATTTATCACTATTAATTATTTCGATTAAAAAAGTTGTTTTTAATTATAATTTAGTAATTTTCACTATTCATCAGAATATGAAAGTTATCCGAAAAGTACCAAAATTTCAACTTAGGCTAAATTCAATACTCCGAATCCAAAAATGAAGTTCATTTTGAAAAATAAGATTTACAGAATTTTAAAAAGTTGTTATTACTATTCATACCGGCTAGTTTTAATAATATTTTAATAGCATATCGTTGTTTAGTGAAACTCGGTATTGCGTACTACACACGCTATCGAGGAAGGTCGCGATTGCGTGTAATGCAAGTTAAGTCAAGGATGTGTGTTGTGCAAGATCCTTTTGGTGTAGTGTACAACACAAGACATTAATAAAATTAAAAAGAATATTTTTTTATAAAATCTTGGGCTGTTACATTCTACCCCCCTTAAAATGAATTTCGCCCTCGAAATTCATCGGGGTTATAAATGGTTTACTATTTGAAAGTTTCTTTAATAGAAACCCACATCGTAAAAGGGAATACCAAAACTTGGCTTTAAAAACTAAAGTATGAAATGTAACGATTACCCAAATAAACTAATCACTGGGTTTCCACATAGGTGAATATATGGATATGGAAGAGAAATCTAACCATCATGTTCTGATGGAGAGTGGTAGAGAACATGGCTATGGAAAATCCAGTAATCACAAATCCATAAATTTGTGACGATCTAAGGTACCATCTGATTCATCAGGTATAAGATCACTAGGACAACATTTTTGGTTTTCAAGATCATTTCCCTAAAGTTGAAAATTTGAATTAGAATAAATACTTACTTTATTTTGATACAATATCACTGTTGTTCGTGCCTTGAACAATTTCCACTTCATCTCTTAAATAAATGAAGTTGAATTTGTTATTCGTGAAGTGTTAGCAGATCATGTGATAGAATGACGGGTCATTCCATCTGTCTCAAACAAAAGGTAAGCAAAAGTTATTAAATATACATAAGTCATTCTATAGTGAGATTAATCATATATAGTTCCTAAAATGGACTTATACTTCATATATCATACTGTTTAATATAATAAAACTAGTTTCTACTAAACAGGGACTTCCTGTAGGTCAGTGGTAGGCGATAAAGGCCAGTCGCACTTTGGTTGTGGGTTCGATTCCTACAGCCTTGTCCGAAGCGATGGGCTGTCGCCCGTCCTGCAGGTTGTCCCTTTTTCTAAAACTAAGTTACTATAACATCCCATCAATAATATCGAAAATCTTCTATCCTTAAACAATACTAACTTATGTCCAACATAATCCAATCTAATCTTTAGGCTTATAATACTGCAGTCCACTCTCATAATATAGTGACAACGATTTCCAGAGATTTAATACTGTCGTTGATCCCCACATATCATAAGTTATGTCTTGTTGGTCACATTCCAAACATTCAAAGTCCTTAATCGTGTATTCTCTTGAATACCTTAGTGAAAACATGAGTGCAGTTAAAAGTTAACACTTTCCACATACCAAAATCCTCAAAATTCTATATACTCAAACCATGATATCACTTAGTCCTTATATAAATCATGAGCTCATGAATACTATCAAACATTTAATTTTCTCCTTATCCCTTCATTATGCGCATATCATCTACATTCCAAAATTATCTGGATAACCTTTCATGGATACTGGTAACATTAATCATACACTTTCAAAACACAAGGAAAGACAACAGTGTAACAATCCATAGATGTCTCTTTATTCCAAAATTACACATGATAAACATGTAATCATTCCACTACATTCTCAAACCATTGACCGAGCTTCAAAAATTCTTTCATCTCACATATCATTTGTAGTCTCTTCATCATCATCCACATAAATACTACCCATATGACCATACTGATTCTCTTCATGAATCTTTCCCTTAGGGCATTTGTTTGCATAATGCCCATACATTCCACATTTAAAACACTTAACCATTTTTGATGTCGTAGCAATACCATTATCCTCATCCATGGTGTTAATTGACCCTTTTCCTTTGCACTTACTTGCTTTGTGTCCTTCTTTTCCACACCCAAAGCATCTTCCAGTTCCCTTGAAACATTCTCCTAGATGCCTCTTCCCACATGATGTACATAGGGGAAATTGAACTTTCTTTCCTCTATGATCATCATGGAACTCCATCTTTCTCTTATTAGTCGAGTCAGGAAACATACCAAATTTTACTTTATTGATCATGTTGTGAGATTGCTGATTCGGCATAATAATGATGTTTGGACATCCAAATCCCATTTCATTTGGTTACTCATGAAGAATATCATTCCATTGTCCATCATATCCTCCATTATTGTGAATCATCTTGTTTCCAGCCATTTTCTAAAACCCAAACAGAATAGTGTTAGATGAAAAAATCGTAATAAAGGGGGAGTAACTTAAATATCTATCATCTTTGGTTTAATCTAATATCGTTACCATAGTTCTAGAACTATATCCTATACGTATACTTATCCTTAGGGGAATCCCTAGACATACCTTAAAAATATCTCTAGGGATCTCACTAACGTTTTCGCATCCTAGTTTCCAAAGGTTGACTAAACCTTTCCTCTGATACCAACTGTAGAGACCCGAAGCCTGACGTACATGGACATTACATTACTTTTGCAGAATACTTAATACATAACAAAAATACACACACAAGGATCGTAATAGTTTAGTGTCTTTGGAAACTCGGAACGTAATCTTCTAATCCTGGTGAAAGATCTTCAAAATATCCCACAAAGATCTTCCTTTTTTTTTTACCTAAAACCTTTCTTTATATCCTGGGGAAAAGAAAACATAAAAGGGTGAGCTCAAATGCTCAGTAAGGGTAAACAAAAGAAATATCAATCACATCATATACATAAGAACATAGCTTTTGGAAATCTTAACCTGCAAAAGAGCTCATAATATCATAACGTGGGATAAATCATAGAAGTGAAAATGAAATCATAACTTAAAACATTACTCATTGTGGCATACACACATAATCATAGAGAATCATTTCTTGTTAGTCAAGACTCATTGCCAAGACTATCTTAGTGGACAAAGTCCCTTTCTGAATCGAGTAATCCTCGTTTCAGTCCTGTTTCACTGAACCGGTATAACCTACCATTCCAGCCATGTCTATCTCATGAGATATAAAATCTTTACCCAATGCATTGGAGGGAGATATAGGTCCCACCCATCTTATAATGAATCCTTTCTTATGTGTTCCACATAATCATAAACCATACATCATAGCGTAACCCATGTAATAAAAATGGGATTCTTAAACAACATGACATCATAAAACAATTCATATAAGATAAAGGAATTCATAAAAATATTTCCATCACAACATAATCAAATCCATGTAATAATAGGGATAAAAACAGAACCCTTTTATTATCTTAGATGGAAAATAATTTTGATAAAATACATGAACTCCATTCTGGAGGAAAATATCCTTTCTACTTCAAAAACATTTTTCCTTTCATAACATGTCATACGACTTTAAAATAAAATAAGTGGATTAAAAATAAACTTGAAAACTTGTAAAGGAAGCTTCTTTGAAGTAATGTTTTAAAAATCCATTCATGCCGTATAAGTTAAAAAAAACATTCTTCGTACTTTTGTCGGAAAAGTCAAAAAGTACCTCGTACGGAAAAACGACAAAAGATTCCTTTCATATTCTTTACTAAAAACTCACCTAAGGGTAAAATTGGATTTAAACTATTTCAAGTGGATGGAAACAATATTACATATTGAGGGAACATGGATGTGGATGATAAAATACACCCCAGTAAATACTTACGAATAAACAATCTCGGATAAAAATGAGATTGTGATATTTCCCTTACCTTAGGTCCGATTAGCTTTGTACGTGTCCGAAGCTCCTGTATAATGGTTTAAATAATGTTATTGACTTATTCCAGAATCATAAATATTTATATGATATCATATATGGTCATATTAATAGCTTCTTGTTAGTAATATTTCATTGTTACTTGTTACTCGGGTCTTTATAACTTTTTATTCTTATGCGTGTTTTGTCGAATAAATTCTTATTCTTATCTTTAGGTTATAGATAATTCATTTACAGAATGGTATTAGTGTATTATATACCATATTCATTCATTCAATTCATTTATATAATCATTACGAAATGAAGATCATGTAGAACGAGTCGCATCACATCGTGGAGACGGTATTCCGTACGTACGCACGAGTGATGATATCATTCCTATGATCGTGGAATTGTATTGGAGTATATATATATTATTTCAGTATCAATATTACTTCATAATAATCATATTTAGTTACTCATTACACCATTATACCCATCCTTGTAAGGTGATGGTGGAAAATAGATTACACCACGGCGTGGAGACGGTATTCCGTACGTACGCACGCGCGGTGATTTCATTTTTCCGTAGGATGGATAGAAGGTGAATTAGGGTTGTTTCATATTTATAATAACATATCAGTATGTAAGTAATACTGATTTTATTACTTTATCATGAAACAACTAAAGAATAAGAAGTTGAAGAAGAAAGAAATTGAAAAGATCGGTAATGGATATTACCTCTTCTTTGGAACGCTTCTTTGAATCCTCCACTTAAGGAACTAAGATTGGTCTTTGGAGAAGACCAGGACCTCTAGGATTATTCTAGGGAAGTGTAGAGGAGAAAATGGCAGGGGTTGGCCGAGCTTGAGTGCTCAATTTGGTGTGAGGAGGAGGGGGAGGAGGTGCCCTTTTATAGGGGAGGAGAGGGGCACCTTAGGAATATCTCAAAATATTATTTTATATTAAAGTCAAAATCGGTTTATAATGGTTCCAAAGGGTCTTATTTCGAAGGTAAAGTGGGGATGGGTCGAAATCCTATCAACCAATAGGATTTAGACAAGTTTAGGGTATTATTTTAACCTTATCAATTAGATTTAACTCTAAGTTAAATAATTTAACTTTTACCGTGTCTTTTTGTTTTCTTTCACTATATGGTTAATAAACTTACTATAACATGCCAAACGAACCCCAAATTGTATATTATTAATACATATATCCTTATCTAAGTCATTTGGCCGAACCTTAGATTTTTAGGAATAAAATAACAATTAATAATATAATATTTTATTTAAATATTATTTTGTGTCAATTTTGACACTATTTGATATATGATTTTTGTAAAAGTCATAACAGAATTATATGTTCGAAAAAAGTTGATTAAATCAACACTAATATATCATAGTAACCTAGAAAATTAGTGTAATTCATAAAAAGTCTTAAATTACAATTATTTTGGTATTTATATTATCAATTATGTCAATATTTCATTAATAAGATAATTACTGCATCATTTTTGTGTCATAAATAAATTATATTATTTGATGTCTAAAAATTACAAATAAAATACCATCATGTAGGAAATCTTTTTAGCTTTCTAATGAATATTTATAGTCGAATTTATCTTATGTATAACCCCATATTAAAAATGATTTACTTATTAAACTTTGATTTTAACTATTTTAACCCTTCTTTAAATAAATTAATAATAAATGTCCTAATCTAATCCAAGTGGGCCTAAATGGTCATATTTTATTCCTAAGTTTGTTTTTGGTCGAATTACACTTGTCCAATAGAATTAGGACATGTGTTAGGGTAATATTAATATCATATTTACCCTTAGTTACCCTATTTACTATTAACCGCGGTAAAAAGGTAAAAAGTTACTATTCACCAAAAAATTATTTTCATCTCATTGAACCACATTTTAGTCCTTTATATTAACCGTGTCTCTCGGATTTTCGAAATTCCATTCACAGAAGCGGCAAAATTAAGTTTTATGAAAAATTCAGTTTTTTTAACTACCACTTAGTAGTTTCACTATTCATCAAAAAATGATGTTTTTCAGAACAATGCCAAAATTTCATCCTAAGCTATATTTCATATTCCGAATTCAAAAATGAAATCTATTTTACCAAATTCATAACATAGAAGTTGCATTAATTAATTTTATAATTAAATCCCGCTGTTAAAATAAATAGCGTGTTTTTAGGAAACAATATATATCAAAAGATTGACACTTGATTATGTCTGGTTTAAATGTGAAATTACAACCAATGACCAACATTGTATTAAATTGTAAAAATATATTCTAAATATACTTTAAAACCACTCAAATTAATAATTTATCACTATTAATTATTTCGATTAAAAAATTTGTTTTTAATTATAATTTAGTAATTTTCACTATTCATCAGAATATGAAAGTTATCCGAAAAGTACCAAAATTTCAACTTAGGCTAAATTCGATACTCCGAATCCAAAAATGAAGTTCATTTTGAAAAATAAGATTTACAGAATTTTAAAAAGTTGTTATTACTATTCATACCGGCTAGTTTTAATAATATTTTAATAGCATATCGTTGTT
This sequence comes from Viscum album, assembly GCA_963277665.1. Classification (NCBI taxonomy): domain Eukaryota; kingdom Viridiplantae; phylum Streptophyta; class Magnoliopsida; order Santalales; family Viscaceae; genus Viscum; species Viscum album. The sequence continues at coordinate 1,043,229,269 of OY728165.1, forward strand.
TAGTGAAACTCGGTATTGCGTACTACACACGCTATCGAGGAAGGTCGCGATTGCGTGTAATGCAAGTTAAGTCAAGGATGTGTGTTGTGCAAGCTCCTTTTGGTGTAGTGTACAACACAAGACATTAATAAAATTAAAAAGAATATTTTTTTATAAAATCTTGGGCTGTTACATTCAATGTTCCCAATTGTAAGGATAGAAGAGTTTGCAATCAATTAGGGGTAGGTACTCGCCCTTATCATCTCATTTCTCTGGGGGTAGTGGCTCCCAGAATTATACTAAGGGACCATACATGTGTTTTTCTTATAGAGGCTAAGTTCATCAGCTGTGAGAGTGCCCAAAATTTCAAATCAATCATCATGTGATTGGTGTTTCACTTTAGGTTCCTTTATTGAGGTAGTTTTAGTTGAGGTAGCAGCATCACGGTGTTCAAGTTTGGGATCACCAGATAGGAGATGATGTGGGAAGAGTATATCCCTAAGATGCTCCTCATCCTCAGAGAGTATAGAATGGGCAAAGAGGTGGTCATTAGAATGGTTATAGAGGCTGAAGAGTAGGTCATGGCCACCTTCATGATTTAGAATTTCCAGTATTAGGATAGCCAAATATCATTTGAGATATCATTTTCTTTATTTTCTACATGGGTTCTTGCTTTGTTAGATTCTGGAGTGAAACAATTTCTTATATCACCTACCCTAATCTATGCTTGGGAGTTGATTTAGAGAGGATTCCAACACCCTTTCCGTCAACTATGTCAGTTGGAGGTTGAACTAACATATATGAAGTATGTATAGATTGTTATATAGTGCTAGGGTAGAACCAGTCTTACAGATACTTTTTATATTTATGAATATATCCATATGAAATCATCCTCTACAGGGATTGGTTGTATTCAGTGCAGGACATCATGGATTGATTAAGTATGTGGGTTGTGTTTTATGATTCTAATTGAGAGACAACACTGTTTTTTGGTGAGTGATACCCTCATATAGATTATAGGAATGTTCATTCCTTGTCTTATTTGATGTTCGAGCTGATGCTGAGTTTATCATAAGTTTAATAGTTGGTGTTTTCTAGGATTTTAGAAGAGTACTCTGATGTATTTCTAGAGGTGGCTATAACATTGCCCACTTGATATGAGATCAAGTTTGAGATCAATCTTCAAATAGATGTAGAACCTATATCGATACCTCCTTATATTATGATTCCTTATAAATTACGAGAGTTGATATTATATATTTCTGATCTATTGTAATTAGGTTTTTTTTCAGCTAGGTGTGTCACCTTAGGGTGCCCCAATTTTTTTTGTAAATAAATATGATGGTATTTTTTTAATTTTTATTGATTATCCTCACTTAAACCTGGTGAAAATGAAAAAAAGCTACCCTCTTATGTGGATTGATGATTTATCCGATCTTATAAATGGATCGAGTTGGTTCTCAAATATTGATATGTGGTCTGAATATCATCAGATGTGGGTGAAGGATGAGGATATCCCAATGACTACTTTCCTTTATCATCATGGGCATTAAAAGTTGATTTTGATACTATTAGGTGTGATGAATTCTCCATCTATGTTCATGGGGATGATGAACACCATGTTCATAGAGTTCCTAGATAAGTTCATGGTGGTTTTATCAAAAATATCATTGTGTACTCTATGTATGGGGAGAAGCATGCAAAGAATATGTATGCCATTTTGGGAGTTCTTCGTCATGAGAAGCTATTTGGGAAGTTGTATAAGTGTGTTTTTTGGGATTGTGATGTTAATTTATTAGGGAATGTTATGTCCTAGTAGGGAGTAGCTATAAATCCTTTGAAGATAAAGGTAGTTGTGTATTGGGAATCCCCAAAGATAATAGAAGAGGGGTAGATTTTCCTTAGTATTACATGATATTATAGAAAGTTCATAGTCAATTTATTTCCTATTGTGACTCCTCTGAAAACCTTGAACCAGAAAGATTAGGTGTTCTTTTGGAATGACTAGTGACATGAAACTTTTTATTACATAAAGGAGAAGCTATTCAGTCCTCCATTCCTTTGTTTTATAGTAGATGGAATTCAGTTTGATGTTTTATATGTGCTTTGTGTTTTGGATTGGGTTGTGTTCTGATGCAACATCAATCAATTGTTTCTTATGGGTCTAAGAAGTTATGCCCCCATGATCTTAACTATGCCACCCATGATCTTGACTTGGAATCAGTTTTTTTTCTTTGAAGTGGTGATGACATTACCTCATCGACGAGTGTTTTGTGATTTTTACCAACCATAAGATCCCGAGGTATGTCTTCTCCCAACATGAAGTTAACATGATTCAACATTGGTGGATATAGTTCTTATAGTATTACAACTTTATAATTCATATACACTAGAAAAGGGAAATATTTTTTATGATACACTATACAGAAAGTCATGTAGTGATGTTGTTCATTAATCTGGAGATTTATAGGGAGTGATGGAAGAAATCTCAAAGATAAATCTAGATATGGGAATGGTTAGGGGAAGATTTTTTCTTTTTTAGATGATGGTGCAGTCATATTTGGTGTAGTAGCTGGAGGAGTCCCAGTTGGGGTATTCTGAGGTGGATTTATAGAGAGACTAAGTTATTTTTGGTGAGTCCCCTGATAGTTGTTCTGAGGATGGATAACACTAGGTGTTGTTCTAGGGAAGTCTTTTTGTTCCTTTGGAAATGCATGATATGTTTCTCTATGAGTTCCATAGTTAAACTATGGGGGTATATATTGACATGAAAATGATGTAACTAGCCTTGATAGGTAAGTTTTGTTAGACCTAGTTAAGGAGTATAGTTACATAGTCTGTTTCATGATGTTTGGTATGCCATAAGGTGAAGGTCAAACACCGTGTTCTTGGTGGTTTAATACAGCTATTAGATATTCCATAGTAGAAGTGGGAAGACATCTTAATGGAATTAATTACCTGTTTACCTCGATATCAGAGAGTCTATAATGCTATATGGGTGATAGTGAAACGTTTGATGAAATCATTCCACTTTAGAGTGATAACGTATTTGAGCTCATTAGAGGTTTTATTGAGGAAATATTTGGAGGATGTGGTGTTATTACATGGATTCCCAAGGATGATTATCTCTAATCAAGATTTTCATTTTAACTCTAGGGCGTGAAGAGGTATCCAACATGATTTTGGTTCTCAGTTATTCTTTAGAACTTATTTTCATCTACAGATATATGGTTAGACATAACAGACCATACAAAATCTATGACATGTTGTGTTCTTATGTACTAGATTTTGGAGGTTTGTGGATGAGGAACCTACCATTTTTTGAGTTTTCATATAATAATAGTTTCCAATCTACCATTGGTATGAAACCATTTTAATATTTGTACAATCAAATTTTAGATACTCAATTTTTCTGGACGGGGGTTGAAGAGGAAGCAATTATCAAGATGAAACTAGTAAAGAATAAAATATAGATAGTTTAGGCAATTCATGATAGGATGAAGGCTATTTACGATAATCATAAATCCTTTTCCGATCATAGGAAGAGACAATTGGAGTTCGACATTAAAGACCATGTGTTCCGGAAGGTGAATCCTCATTATGGAAATCAATGTTTTGGTCATGGGAATAATATTTATTCTTATTTTTTGGGTCCTTTCAAGGTGTTAGATCATGTTGGAGCCATTTCATATCATATATAAGTTCCCCCATATATGATATTAATAAATTATGTTTTTTACATGTCTAAACTCCATCGTTATCTTCATGGTGACTCTGATGTCATCGATTGGGGAAATATTGATGTTGATGATAATACGACCTTCAAGGAGTCTTCTATGGAGATCAAAGAATTCCATTAGAAGGTGTTTAATGGGCATTCTATTCTCTTGGTTTATGTCTTGTAGTGGAATGGAGGTGTGAAGGAGAGTAGCTAAGAATATGATCCGTATATGCACACTTATTAACATAAGCCATTTGATGTTTATCTCTTCTCTTGTAACATTATTCTCTTGTGGGTGTTAACCATTTTGGTTTACAAGTTGGTTTCCTCTGGTTTATCCTTTTATATTTAATCTTATTTGAGATGTATCTCCCTTAAGTGATTGTTTAAGATTTTTTTATTTCTGTTGTCGGGTTATTCACTATTCCTATGATGAGGTGGTTGAGATCCTTCGATGGAGAGATCATTGGGAGGTATCTCATGGGGGGGTTGTTCGGACAAACCCCATTTTTTCTTCTATTTGGGTTTGTTTTTGGATTCTTTTGGAAAAGAATTATTTTAAAGGTATCTAATGTAAGGACCTAGATCCATGTAGTCCAACCCTTTGTGTGTTTTTGAAGCACATAAATCTATGAGGAGTCCTTGAGAAATTCTGGAGGGGTGAAGCTGCTAAAATATGGAAGAAGGGACAATATATGGAATGTAAATGTGTTTCACATCATGTATTCAAAGTTCATACTTTCTTAATACTAGTTCAATGGGTTTTACAAAACATGTATTTATTTTGGGTTAAATATTTGAGGTGATTTTTTTCGACAACATCTGAAACCTAACATTTACATGATGTGTAAATGGTTACTAGCCATGTAAATGCCCTGTGAAACATACCTATAAAGACTACAATGCTTAGGTTTTACTCAAACTCCATGAATACTCTCAATTTACAATCCATTCGATGAAATAATTTCTAGGAGTTTGGTATTACTTCAACTAGGATTGATCCTAGGATTTCTATATTATATATGTGTTCATACGAGGTACATTCCACCACTTCTACTATAGTTCTTCAATTAAGTTCCTCCAATTTCTTCTTTACATGCATTAGTGGATCATATACATGTTTATAATGACATATTTATTGGATTTTTGTTGGTTTGGTTGTGACAAACATACTTTGAGGGACAAATATTCTCATGGGAGAGGTGACCGAGATGTACAATGTTGGTCTGTTCTCTTGTGAAGATCATACGGTAGACTGATCCTCTCATCCCACTCCTCTCACTAGAAATGCCCTAATTGCACATGGTGAAGGTTTCACCCCCTCCCATCAATGAGAGGGGGTGTATGTATGGAACTAATTTTCTCCCATCATTTAGTAATGATTTTTTATCCATTTCTAAAACCTTGAATTCCTACCTTCATTCTCGACCATCTCGTTAATCTTGAAGGTTACCAATTTACATGACAACACGCCTCAACTTTCAATATCAATGTCATAGTTCATGGAATCTGTAAGTCTTCTAGATCTAACCATGATGATTTTTTTCTGGCATCAACATCCTTCAATGAATGATTTTGATAGGTTTGTTTTCAGAACTTGGGGGTTACACGAATGCATGATTGTTGTCCTCCTCAACAAATGTCATATGAGGATCTGATTTGCCTCGATGGAAGATCTGATTTGTGCTTGGTCCAGTGCTCCTATAAAATTCAATTTCTATAGGTTCTTACTTTTTATATGGTTATATTATTTTCATATGAAATGGTATTCTCCTACCATACTGATTTTGGTAAGCCTTACTAAACTCCCACTGATGTTCCAAAATCTATCAATTTTATGTATTCTATGAAATTTGGTTAGATGTTATCTGTGTTTTGACAGTAAAACTTCGTCTTTGTGTCATCCTAATCATTCATATATATTTTTTGAGGTTTATGTATGAGGCCACTAGTGGAGTGGGTTTGGATTGATGGTGGAGAAGAGTTTTGGTGAAAACAAAATGGGGTATTCAAATCTTGGTTTGATCACTTCTCATCGTGAAAACATCTAGGTCACTTGGCTCCATATTTTCATCACGGATCCAAACAAGGGTGAGTTGAACCATTGAGGGGAAAAAATAATTTTTATGTTTATGTTATGGATTGGGTCGGGTGAAATGGGGTTGGTTCTGATTATCCCATTCATAAAGAGCCAAATACTTAAAAACATCTAAAGATCATGATTGTTTTTGACCACTTGTAGCATACCACAAGATAATTGTTCAAGATTATTCAAATATGGGGGGGGGGATGCGGGGGTTCAATTTTAGGAGTCCTTATGTATCATCTCAAACCCCTTATCTCACGTTGAGGTTGTGAGGCCTGAAAGTGAGTCTGTTTAAGAGGTATAGATACATGATCTAATTGAAAGAAAAATTTAAGTGTTATTTATCAGGACTTCTCACAACATATTACACCATTTTATCTGGTAGGTCAAAGGATTGAATACAGAAGGCTAATACAGAGAAAATAGCAAGCTAGTATCAAAATCAATAATCTATTTTTAGGGCTCAAAATAGAGGAGTTTTTGTAGGTCTAAGGAGTCTCACCTTAGGTAGATAATTTCATTGAGGGGTAGGGGCTACCTAAGGTTGAATATGATGAAGAGTTTCTTAATTATTTTTTAAAGGATACTATAGGAGGAATACATAGAAATGATTGTACTAATCGAGGAACAGGAATGGGAAGAAGATGAATTGAGATGTAGGGAGTTACATATTGAATAAAGGTAAGAAAAATAAAGGACACAAGGACTATTAATATCTACTAAAGCCAATAAAGACCAGGTATACTATAAAATATAGACCAAATGTGATGGATTACGTTCTTGTTAGTAGTGATCATTTTTAGGGTAAATTTGATTCACTATATCCTAATAATGTATAGAAAATAACTGATAAGGTAGTTCCCCCAAGGATGTATTTTATATCCAACAATGGGAGAAAAGTGTGTAGGATTCAATAAATGGGATAAATTTGGAGCGGATTATTCATTCAGAGGAAGAAATGGTGAAGTGAGATCTTTTAGTTAATGCCACACCAGAGAATGTTGATAGGATGATGGAAAGGAAGATACATGTGGATACTAATTGTGAGAACTTCACATGGATCAACAAGAAATATATTATATTAATAAGAGGAATCAATGAAGGGAAGATAAAAAAGAGGAGTACATTAAAACTTGGGACAAGATAGAATATCACTTTGAAGAACTTTTAAAGTATGATCCTAAAACTCAAGTAACATCTATCTCATAGAAATGATTTAGGAATAATGTTTCAAATAGGATTATATTCTTTTTCAATGAGTTTGTGATATCTCATGGTGTCTATATTTCTGGGCAAAACTTTTTGGTTTCTCAATTTTTCCTTAAAAGCATTTTTAATAAAAAGTTAATTTTCATCTAGTGTTATCATGTGAAGAATAATGAAATATTTAAGGTATGGGATTCATTGATTCTCTTTTATTTATTTAAAATAATAAATTGATCATGATTTATTCATTTGGATGATAATGTAATTAACCTAATAATATTAAATCCAATTAAATAAGTTGGATCCTGATCGCATGTCAATGTCATTTATTTATACCATGATATATATTTAACTCTTGATTTTATATATTGTTTTATAACTATGTTATTCTTTGATAGAATGTTGTTATGATTTGAGTAGAATGTTGAAATTGGTAAAAAAATTAAAGTTATAATTAATTGATAATTAAATGGATTACGAGTAATCAAATAAGATACATGTTTGTAATATGGTGGTTGATGTAATTTTATGATAATAATTTTTTATTATGAGAAATTTTAATTAAATGTGACCTTACATGATTAATGAAATTAATAAATAATGTGAATCATGTTTATTATTGTTGATAATAAAGAAAATTCATGTTAATGAGAATGAGACTTCTCATAGTTTGTTGAAACTGGAATGTATGATTGAAATCATTTTTAAATTAATTTTTTAATTAATTTGGTATATTTTTATAGATTTCTGCCTGAGGTTTCTTATAGTTGGAACCTATGAATAATGACTCAGATAATTTAAGATATAATAATATCCAATTGTGTGATAAAGATATTTTATAGGGAATGAGTTTTCCATATGATTGAAAAGGCTAAGTGCCTTGAGTTTAGAGATATGAGAGATTATTTATGTGTGAAGGATATATTCCTTTTTTTAGGGTGTATATTTCCCTATTTGATGTACTTATTTATTTACTACTAATTTTGTGATATGAGCCTGAGATGGCTGAGCCCAGGATAAACGATCTGATATATGGTTGGGAGGACTAGATGTGATTAGGCATGGGATGGATGAGTCTAGGATGAATGATTTATTATGATATAGGAAGGCCCATATGACGTGGTAGTAGTTGATGTCTATGATGGAGAGATGCATCAGGATATGCATGTGGGTGTCGAGGATGATACCTGAGATGATGAAATAGGTTAGAGATTGTATTACGCATTGATGTTATAGTGACCCGATCTTCTCATACATGGATATTACATCTTTTTAGATGAATACTCAATACATATACAAATGCACACATAAGAACTATAATAGTTTAATTCCATTGGTAACTTGGAACACAATCATATAATATGCTGAAAGATATTCAATTCTTCCTACAAAGAAATTCCCATTTAGTATTATTCATAGGCATACCCTATATAAAACCTTTATTTATAAATTGGGGAAAGGAAACATAAGAAAGGGTGAGATCGTATACTGAGTAAGGGTAAACAAGGGAGATATGTAAGCATAAAATGAACATAAGGGTATGAGAACACTGTCTTAAAATTTGAAAACAATACCCTACACATCAAAGATCATAATCTTGAGTCATGAAATAAAGACTGGTTGTCCATAAGACAAATATCATAAGATAATCAATAAACATGATCCATGAGAGCTTAAAATTGGCATGAGACATAGATTTGTGGAATAAACATAAGAATAGAACATCCTATGTCAAGGATATCCAACAAGAAATTCATAAAATGTTAGGCTTTGGATAACCACCCATGTACGTACTTTGGGTTTGGGATGACCTCTCGTGTACCCCCTTTAAGTCTTGGTATAACCTCCCATGTACTCTTTGAGATCATATAATATTAATCATTACCCAATGCATTGGAGGGAGATATAGGTCCCACCTACCACATAATGAAAATTACATATAAGTGTATCATAAAATCATAAAATCCATTAAATCATAACCCATAAAATGAGATTGGTTTCACAAAGATTTCATCATATCATAACCTAGAGAAAAGAAATTGGTTTCAAGATCACTTCATCATAGAAAAACCCGTAAAAAGGAACAAGTTTAATAAGAATATTATCATGGTATAACCCATGGGAAATGAATTTTTTTCATAAAAAAATTCCATAAAAACATAAACCATTCAAATAAATAATAAGAATGGTATCCTTGGATCATATCCTTAGTAAGCAATAAGCATCGACAAATAAAATATTAGATGGAAAATGATTTTGATTGATCATTTAAAAAATTTCTCGAAGAAAATATATTTTCTGCTTTGAGAAACACATTTTAATATATAAAACATTTTTAAAATAATTTTATTTGAAAATAACTTTTAAAACATATAAATTTATCCTTAAAAATCATTTAAAACATTTCTTAAGGAAAATATCATTTCTACTTTGAAAAGAATTTTTAAAAACACAAAACATTTTCAAAATCATTTATTTAAAATTTAAAAATTTAACAAATATTAAGGAAAAAATTTTCTTTGAAAATAAATTTCAAAACATACAATGGAAGATTTGAATCATTGATGGGTCATGATAGTGGTAAATACTATTCATGTCTCTCATGTTTAAAACAAGGATTCTTTTAACATTTTTGGTAAAATCTAAATGTGCATTATTTAGAAAATGAAATGGATATTCCTTTCATAAAAAATTTGTAAGGAAGTAAATCATGGGTAAAGATGTATTTTAAAAATCATAATAGATTAATAAAACATTTTTTAAAACATTTTTAGAAAACATGGTTTTGGAATAAAATAGATTCTCGACTGAAGAGAGAAATAAATTCATATATTCATAAAAATATTTTCTTTATAATTTTAAGTAAAAAGAGTGAAAAAATGGCACCATTACTTGAAGATATAATGAATAACCAGAGGAGAAAAAAGTCCTGATAATTTTTGAGAGGTGGATAATAAAATTTTATCATTGGAAAAATATTCATAAATAATCTTGATAAATTATTATAACATGAAATATTTACCACTATAGTAAATTTGAATAATAATCCCTAGGAATAAATAACATAAAATGAAACCTAATTATCATGAAATGATGTAGATTCATGATATATCATGTCATAGGAAAGTATATACACCAAAAAAATAAATGAGTGGTGAATATGGAATATTTCACTCATAAATAAAAGTGAGACTAGAAATCTTCTTACCTTAAGCCTTAACTTCCATCATACTCATTAAAACCTCCTCTTCTTTAGTTATCCTCCTAAGGTTTTCACTAAAGTCGTGCTTGGTTTCCTTTAAATTAAAAAAAGGATTATAGGATAAAGGGTAGGTAAGTTGAGAAGATATTTTTGTAGATCTTGGTTTATTCAACTGGATTGATATGTGTCAAGAAGTGTGGAGAGTGAGTGCCCCTTTATAGTTGAGGTAGAGTGGTATTATTTTAAATACTCAAAATTATTCATTATAGGGAGGTCAATATTACCTCAACTAGCTCTAAATATGATAATTAAAGGTTTTAATAGATTATATGGTCAATACACACTTCTGGAAAACAATGAAACAATTATTTCAAACATTTCATTCCTTAACTTATAAGTATCCCTATTTTTACTAATTTCATTTTTCACTACTCTAACAAGTTTTCTAAACTTTTTAATTAATATTTTAAGACTAAATTAGAGTGAGAATTATTAGATAACTTGTACCTAATGATTATAAATATGACATCTAATTTATAAAATATAGATCACAAGTGTTTTGGAAATTAATTTTAACATAAATGCATGTAATGTGAAAAAAACCACTTTAACCTTAACTGCGCTAACTAAGTTTTTACTATTTAACAACCAATATAGTGATTATAATATAAATTCCACTTTTGTGGTAGTGCGGTGGTGAAAGAGAGTAGAATATCCATGCCATTATTTGAGAGGTTCAGGGTTAGAATCATAGGAGTCTGATTTCAGGGTGAACCTCTCCCCCGAGATCCATCCGCCTTACCGGGTCGCTCGGTCTCATCTGGGCGAGCAAAATGAGGTGCGACCCAATCATTGACTGATCGCTTGACAGACCATCACTGTTGGTCCATCAACCTCTAGGATGCTCTGCCATCTCGACTAGTAATGACTCCTTCCCCGACTGGGATACTATCTTAGGGGAGTGACCTCTTTGTCGGGGAGGGGGGTTTCCATGTGTGGAGGGTTCGAAAAGGCCACGCAGGGGAATTCCCTTCTTGAAAGAAGAGTGATTATAATAAAAAACTGGTCTATTAATGGAACATAGTTGATATTTATTAATATTTAAAAATACCTTGAAATAATATAATATTATTAGAAATTTTAAATCATTTAATAAAATTTTATTTATTATAAAATAACATTAATGTCAATTTTGACACTATTCATTTAATTTCAATTTTGAAAATATAAAGACAATGATGGAATTATAATATATTGTATTGACACCTATCTATCATGATATATTCCTAAAAAAATAATGGCATATAATAATTCATTCAATTTACTTCAATTTTAATATTTTTATTATCATTTATTTTATTTTATTGTTTACTAAATAATTATTGTGATGGCGTTTCTTAAGAATTTAAAGTAATTATTTATTCTCAAAAAAATTAAAATAAATTATCACAATAAATAAATCATTTATATTTAAAAATGATATATATAACTAAACATATGTTTTTTCTTCCCTATCCCAATGCTTTATAGATATTAAAAATAAGAAAAGTTTCTATTTTATTTCTTTTTACTTAAATTATTATATGGGTAATATTCAAAGTAGAAATAAATTACCATAATTTAGAGAATTTTATTTAGAATATATAAATAAATTCATTAAATAAAATTAATGTAATATTTTAGACATTTTTACTATTATCATTCTAGTTTAACCCTCCGATAAACCCATTTTTACTTAATTGTGATAATTAATTTTTACAACATTCACTGTTCATTTTGGTAAAAAATTAAGTTGATATTATTATAAATTATAAATTATAATGATTAAAAATATGGAATCAAAATTTCCAAATTCCATTCACATAAGTGGAAAAATTTAATTTAAAATTAATCTTATAGACATACGAGAAAGTGGGGGTTTAAAGAGAAATAGTTCAAAATCATGAAATTTTTTTATATCAAAATTCAATATTAAATTGATTCCAATGACCTCAATTGAATTAATTGATATAAAATAGAAAAAATTTTATATTATAACTAATTAAAAATATAATTTAAAACTATAAATAATTTTAAAAAATGTCGTTTTAGAATAAAATTCAGAAATTTTATCAGTATTCATAAAAAATGAAAATTTTTAGAAAAATCAAAAAAATTCACCATAAGATAATTTTGATATTCTGATTTCATTTTTTTTTAATTTTATCAAATTAATTTTCTAAAATTGTAAAAGTTTTCTTTTAAAATAATTACGCCATGAAAAGTTGACAAAACTGCTTTTTAGAAAAATATATTTTTTAAGTATAAATTTGGATTTACTATTATCTCTTATCTAGAAAAAACATATGATAAATTTTAAACATTTATCGAATATATAACATATAAATTTAATTTAAATTATTAACAAATTTATTTGGTTAATTTATTGATATAAAACACACTTGTACACATAAGAATAGTTTTCAGAGAAAGATTTTATTTTATTTTCAAAGCGGTTTTATTTTAATCTATAATTAATTGGTGACCAAAGAATTTATTTTATATTCACGTATAAATGATATTTTCAAAATTTAGTTAATACTATTCATATATGACCTTTCAATAGCTAGGTGATAACTATCATATTAAATAATAATATTTTAATTGTATGATATGTTTCATTTAAACAAGTGTTGCATGTAATTAAATCCAAACTAGATATTGTGTGTAATAAAAGGAAAAATTAGTGTTGCATGTGAAGAAAGATAAACTCAGTTTTGGTTATAACATAATCCAAAATTAGTGTTTTGTGTCACACAAAATATGTAAATATCAAATCTATTTTAAAAAAAGGATTTCACAAAATCTCAGGGTGTTTCAGATGTGATGATGAGAGATGGGATGCTCTCTTGTGAATCTGTTTAATGGATAATGGTCAGTTTTATTATTTTATATATATTCCATTCCCCACTTCTCAAGGTTGATGGATGTGATTGGTTTCATGTTTTTCTCTTGGTGGTAGCTTAGGATGGTTTTCCTAGAGTACCTAGATTATGAAATGATGTTAATAATGAATAAATACTTCTTAAACCATAGGGTTGATGTTGTGGAATGAAAATACTGAAAAGATATTAATATTGATAAACCATGGAATCATTTTGGATTATTCCTATAGGGAATGGACTTTACTCTGATGATTTATGTAATGTAATGTCGAATAATGTTAATTTTTAATTAATGGATAATGAATTAATTAATGTAAAGAAAATGATTAAAGAAAATAAATAATTAATATAGATATTTAAATTCTTGCGTGATTAGAGAAAATATGGTCTTAATAGTGGAATCTGAGTGTCTGAGTGATGTTAGTTACAGTTGTGTCTAAGACTAGGTTATTCACATAGTGTGGTTATGAAGTATATTATATCATATATATCCTATGATTTCATACACTTCCTCACCCATGTTGGTTAGGGAAACTGACACCTAATGGACTATGGGAGGGTATTTTCTCCAACATCCCAGTGGGAGGATGGATGGGTGACTACCCCTTCTGGACCCACTCTTATCCCGGTAGTTACTTATGTTTGTATACATGATGATTTGTTTTCCCATATATGTGCATCGAGGTATATAATGGATTGTAGTTATTTCACACACATGTACTATCATATATAGTATCCAAATGATTATTACTGGTATAGAATATATAGGCTATGATGGATTGAGGTACTTACTCAATATATAGGTTATAATGGCTTCAGGTTCAATACCGTTGTATGATACATTTTATACGAGTTACAAAGGCTCCTAAAAACTACTCAGTTACTATATAAGGATATGTGGATGGGATAATGTGATGATGTGATGTATGAGGTGAATCCTTTGATTTATTGACCAGGTGTATTAAGGTTATACTATTTTGAAGAGAGATGGCTCAGGACATGCGATGTTGGAACAGAGCAGAAAACTAATGGCGAAGTGAAATAAGGGTTCCCTTGATGTTTCATTATTATATTATATTCTCTATTATATGTGATACTTGGTGATATTTATGCATGGTGAGGCTAAGAACTTAGTATAACTATTTAGGTGATGATTTAGTTTCATTATTGTTCACTATGATTTAACAAGATTTTTTATCCTTTTCATGAGAGGATATAGGGAGGATCATACTGAGTATATTGTTATAATCACCCTATGAATATAAACTATTTTTTAGGTCAGTTTGAGTTGATTAGATATTAGGTTGGAAATTATTAGCTCGTGGTTTTTAGGAGTTGTTTAGGCTTCATGGTTTCTACCATCTTTACTTTTTGTTACATGTATTTTTACTTATTGTTGTTATTGTACTGCATGACACTACATGTTGGCACTTAGGTTTTCTTTATATATATTTCTAAGAAGGTGTTGATTGGTGTATCATTAATATTTATATCTTCTTCATGCTATCTTAGAGGGTAATTCCTCACATATTCATGTTTATTATACCCTCAATGCTAGTCTCCAACCTAAGGTCTACTAGAGGGGGGACACTGGCAGTCACCATCTCTCTCCCCTCATTATGATATCTTTATAGAGATAGAATCATGAAAAAACCAAATATGATAAGTAGGAGGTGATGTTTTTTAAATTCAATGATATGGGAAATTATGAAAATACATGTCCAAAGAAAATAATAAACAATGGGAATCATCAAGACCATAAGCAAAAGGGTGTAGAAATGTTATTATTGACTACCTCATAAGATTAATGACCATTAAATGAAGTGGTGAAAAGTACATTAATTTTTTAATTAAATTATACCAAAGTCTTATTTAATTCAGGTTCTACACATTATTTTATTTTTGGGAAATTTTTAGGTAAAATGTAATTATTACCTCAAGAAATTGAGAAACAACTTTTAGAAAAAAATCATGGTGTAATTATTAAAGATATAAGGATTTATAATAATACTCATATTATTATCTATGGAATGGGTTTTACCAAAAATATTTTTATCTTTCCCATATTTTATTTTGATATTATTCTAGGTATGGATTTAATTTTAGTTTATCATGCTAAGGTAGATTTCAAAGATAAAGAATTTATATTCAATTTTTAGATTGAGTTTAAATTTTTATATAATAGTGAGTACCTAGATATGATAAAAAATGAATAAGTTAATAATTTGATTAAATATAATAGTGAAAGTTATCATTCTCATATCTTCTAAAGAAAATAAGTTGATTAGATTAGTGATGTCCCAATATTAAATGACTATATGAATGCATTTTATGATTATTTATTAGTGTTATTCTTGACCAGGATGTTGAATTCAACATTGTATTAGTTACAAAAGCTAATCAAATTTTAAAACCATGTTATTTAATGGATCTATTATAGTTATTGGAATTGAAAAGGTAGTTACAAGAGTCACTTAATAAGGTTCTTATTCATCTGGGTACTTTACCTTGGGGTGATTCTATTTTTTTTATTAAAAATAAGGATGGTTTAATGAGGTTTTAAATTGATTATAGAAAAATCAATAACATCATTGGTAATAATAAGTATTCACTGCCTCATATTGATGAATTTTTTGATCAGCTTCAGGGGGCACAATATTTTTCAAAGATTGATATCAGGTCTAGATATCATCTATTAAAAGTAAACGAGGAATACATTCTAAAGGAAATGTTTCATACTAGGTATGGGAATTACAAGATTATGGTTACTCCCTTTAGATTGAATAATTCATCCTCTATATTCATAGATATTATGAATAGATTTTTCTATAAGTTTTTGGATAAATTTTTGGTCATGTTTATTGATGAAATTTTGGTTTTTTCTAAAAGTTATAAGGAACATGGGGCACCTAAGGATTGTTTTATAGACTTTAAAAGGGAATAATTTTTATGGAAATTTTTTCAAATGTGAATTTTATTTTTAGTAGATTTATTTCCCTAGGTATATTATTTATAATTATGAAATAATTGTTGACCTTTCTAAAACTAAGGTTGTAGAATATTGGATAAAAAACTAAAAATGTTACTGAGATTTAATGTTTTCTTAGATCATCAGCTTACTAGAAATGGTTTATTTATTTTTTATTGTTATCTATCATAGTAACTAAAATAATATAAAGGAGATAAATTAATTTGAGAAAAAATTCAATAAATATTTATAGGAATTAAAAAAATATTGATAAACACTTTACTTTTTGATTTTACATCTATAAATAGAGAGTTTTTTATTTATAGTGATGCTTATTTGAAGGGGTTGGGTTGTGTATTTTTTCAATATGATAAGGTAATTGTATATTCATCACACTAATTAAAAATCCATGAACATAATTACCCCATGAATGATCTTGAACTGGCTATAATTGTTTTTTATTTAAAAACATGGAGACATATTTTATATGGGTTAAAATGTAAAATATATACTAACTATAAAATTTTAAAGAATATATTAACTAAAGAAAGTTGAACATAAGGCACTAATGATGTTTTAAATTGATAAAAAATAATGATTTCAAGATTAACTATATCTAGATAAAGAAAAAAATGTATCTGATTCTTCAACACAAAAATATAATGCATCATTATCTACTATACATTTAGAACATAATCCTTTGGTTAATTATTTAACAAATGTTGGATTATAAATTGTGAATATAGGAACTCCCACTATTTTTGTTCAGTTTTCACTGTATTCATACTTATTATATTGATTTAAGAATGTTTAGAATAAAGATTGAGGTCTAGAAGAATGAGTATATTTGTTTAAGAATTGTATGTTTTTTAAATTTAATATTGATAAAGAATGTGTTCTACGAGTTGGAAAGATGTTGTGTGTACCAATTGATCCCCGGTTGAAGAAGGAATTATTTAGTGAATCCTATAACTCTACCTTTTCTATTCATCCTGAAAACACTATGATATTCCAATACCTCTGAGAATATTATTTGTGCGAAGGAATAAAGAAGGATCTTACTAATTTTACTATGAAATATTTCACTTTTCAACATGTTAAAGTTGAGTGAAAGCAACATAAGGGGATCATTCATCCTTTTTTAGTTCATTAATGGAAATAGGAGAATATATCCCTGGATTTCTTGTTAATATTACTAAAAATGGCTTAGGTTAATACTGTTATTTGAGTTATTGCTGATCTATTAACTAAATCTATACATTTAATTCGTATTCAATATAATATGTATGTCTTTGGATCATATTTCAAGAATATAACTTAAAGAGATAACTAGATTACATGGAGTCCTTATCTGTTTTGTATTCAAACATGATCCTAGATTTAACTATAATTTTGGTAAATGTATTTAAATGTCATTGGGTACTGAATTAAGTTTTATTTTAGCTTTTAATCATCAATATGATAGATTTTTAGAGTAAAAAATTCATAATTTTGAGGATATACTTCATGATTTATCATTAGATTATCAAGGAAGTATGGATCACCATATCTCTTTGGTAGAATTTTCTTATAATAATATTTTTCATTCTTGTATAAAAATGACACCTTTTGGGGTGTTATATAGAAATCGGTGTCATACTTATTTTTTTGGGATAAAGTCCGTGAAAGAAAGTAGTCGAGACTATAAATTTTTTAAGGAATAGATGAGAAGGTAAACATGATTCCATAACACATGATGGAATCTAAAAGTATATATAAGAGTTACTATAATAAAAGTATGAAGGGTCTTTCATTCGAGGTAGGAAATCATATATTTCTTAAAATATCTCATTGGAAAGGTGTTATGCATTTCAAAAAGAAAGGAAAGTTAAGCCCAAAATTTATTGGTAGATATGAAATTATAGAAAAAATGGGATCATTTTATTATATAGTAGCTTTACCTACAATTTTATCTCTAGTACATGGCATTTTTAATATTTTTTTGTTAAGAAAATACATACTAGATGAATCTCATGCTTTAAGCCCAAAAGTAGTTCAGTTGGAAGAGAATATTTCTTATGAGGAAAATCTAATGAAAATTTTAAATCATAGATAGAAGGTGTTATAGAATAAGCTAACCCACCTAGTTAAAGTGTTTTAGAAGAACCACATTATTTTGGAAGCAACATGGGAACACGAAAAGACTATGGTGGAAAAATATCCCCATATGTTTAAGCGATGAATAAAATTGAGGGGACATAATTTCTTTATGGAGGGAAGATTGTGAAAACATAGATAATTTAAATAATAAATAAAATTCATGTATTATTTGTATTCATGATTATATTTTATTAATGCACATTCATTATAATAATTTTATATGATTTTTAAAATAAAAAAAGAAATAGCTTTATTCAAACTAAGTGATTTCCATTTATTACATAGTTTAATTTAAAAGTTAAATTTCTAAATTTTATAAATTTAAGTTGATAAAATAGAATTAATTTTTTATATCAATATATCAAATATATATTATGGTTAATTTTTGGAAATTTTCTAAAAATATTGATTTTGGGGTGAATAGTGAAAGATACTAATTTTTGTAAAAATTGTGATTTATTTTAAAGTATTTAAAATGAAACATTCTATTTTTTTATTTATTTTAAATTAAAATTATTCAGTTTTTAAAAAAAATAATCCAATTAATTCTATATTTATCAATATTATTCTTTATTTTGGTATAAATTCTTTTTTAGGCTTAAAAACATATTAGAAAAACCATTTTTCATTGTATTTTGTTAACTTATGTTTAAAGTAATTTATACCAATTATGAAAATTTAATCTTGAAAAATAGATTTAATATTTTTAATAAATAGTTTTAAATTTATTATTTATTCTAATTTCATTTTTGGTCATAATGAATAATAACCATGGTAAAAAGTTGTCACCATAGTAAAGGGTAAAAAAGATTAATTATGGGTAAAACTAAGTGATAATGTCAAAATCTCTCATATAAAATATTATTAAAAAATATAATTCAAAAAAATTAATCTTATATTCTAAATAGGATAGATTTAATCCCACTTTCCCATAAATAATACTTTACATTATTTCAAAACAATGAAAAATTACAAGAGTGCCACTCCCCTCACTTATAAAAGGAAACCAAATATTATCTCTTATTCACATACTTTGAGCTATTTATATCTTAAAAAACATTACCAAATAACCTTTAAATATCCATACCCATATCCCAATGGTCCTAGTTTTACCATAATACCATCCTCTAATGAATACGGTGTAATCCAAAGGATGTTTTCCAAAGAAGAGGTATAACTCTTAATTGAGTGTTTTTATGTTTATTTATTCTTACAAATCTTTAAAATATTCTATAAACATGTTTATATGATAAATTTTTCATCTTAAATATACTTAAATTTTATTTTTTTATGTAAAAACCCTTTTCATATTCTTTTTCATCCTATGGGAAATGAAAAAATTACTCGTGCATACATATGGACTACCACATCCACGAAGCGATGTGTTGTGTTTTTTATCACCACCTCACATATATAGTTATTATGATTAATTTAATTTATATATTTGATATTAATTACATAATTATGATTATTTAAATATAATATATTACTCATCTTCTTACCCTTCCATCTATTTAAAAATTATAACATCACTCGTCCATAGGTGTGGACTACCTCCACCATAAAAAAAAATTAATTCTTATTATCCGACTTTCATGGATAGTTATAAAATTTTATTTAAAATATAAAAATTATAATTATATAATGATTAATATTCTTTATATTATGTAAAAATTACCTCTTTGACCATGGATTACTTATAAAAATTGTTTAGGGATTATGAACCAAACATCCTCAAAATGTCTGACGTGAACTTAAATGATTTAGTAACTATATAAGACATGGTGATAAATGAAATAAAAGAGATAATAATTAAGTAATAAAATTTAAATGTTTCTTAAGAAATTAAATAATTAATATTAGTTTATTATACATGAGTTAAATTAGGAACATGGCTATTCAGCTTCAAGGCAAGGATTTTCTTTAAAACCATATTTAAAATGTATTAAAGTTTTTTTTGAAACTTTATCCTCCATATACATGTTTATTTAATGGTATTTTTATAATAAAACCATTGTTTAAATTAATTTCAAAACATATTTGAAATTACTTATAGTCTTTTAAAAATTTAACTTTTTATTTTTTTTACATGGGTTATTTTTGAAAAAGTATTAAAGGAATCCTTTTTACATACGTGACATGAAAAAAAATTCATATCATCATAAACATTATTCATTAATAAGATTAATTTATAATTTTTATTGATTTTTAAAGAATATCATATTACCCATTCTTTTTTTTTAATTTTATGTGTTTTTAAATAAAAATATTTTTTATCCTTATTTTTATGCGAACCCCACAAGTACTTCTCTATATGTGTTAAATAGAATAATTTATGATATTTTTTGATTTAAATGAAATATTATATTTGTATTTTTTATATTATGAACCTTATAAAATTTCATTATGACGGTTGATCTTAATATAGCTCTCTAATGCATTGGTTAATGATTATATTCTCCAAGGAATATATTTTAGAATTAACTGAGTAGGTTGTTACATTTGTAAGAGTGATTGTAAGAGTTATTTTAAGAGTGATATAAAGATGATGTACTAAGGTACCTACATAATTTTTTTATTATTTAAAATGAGTTTTCATGGTATTATTTTTATTTCATTATTTAATCTAATGATATTATGTTTAAAGGAATGTTTAATCCCCTTTTAAGGGTGAAACATTTGTTTTTTAAGAAAACATTTTCATGAGTACACATATTTTACAAGAAACCCTCATGATTATGATTCTACCTTTAAAATTTCTTATAATATTTTTTATGAAAATATTTTAGAAGTGAATTTGATTTATTGATCAATTAAATTATTATTTTTAGCTCAATATTATTTATATAAAATAAAATTTTTATATGGTATTTCTTTAATTTCTAAATGGATTAATGGGTTTCTTTCTTTTTGTATATTTTATTAAAATTTGTATATTCATTCTATGTTTTCATCAATTTTTTTCATAGGGATTATGGGTGATTAAGAACTATAGAAAGGTCTATCTTTCCTCAATGGGGAAATATTCTAAAATAAGATTTTTTTTTGAATAAAATATAATTCTAAATGTTAAAATTATTTTTCATGGGAAAATGGATTTTGAGGGGAAGTATGCACTTTATTGTTTTGGGATTTGATATGTAATATTTTTTTTCCTAATTCTCTAAAAATATAAACTTAAAACATCATGGGAATGTAATAAAATTAAATCCCCAATATTAAACTCATAATTATTGTTTTTAAGGAATAATTCATTATATGAGATGATGGTGGGGTGAGGCTTCATCCCCCACTTGCATATGAGAACCTAGGTGGGTATACTTGGGTAAACTGATTATAAGTTGGGTGAGTGGACCAACCTAGGATGACCTTGGAAATAGAGATGGTAATTATTATATATCTCTAGAGTAGTTCCAAAAAGGATTGATTAGGAGGCCAATATTTACTTTATATGTTTATATAAATTCCGAGGGAAAATATACCCTCTAAGTGCTAGGCGTTGACCCCATAATTGATATTGAGATCAAGGAACCCATGTAGGGTGTTTGTTCTTTGGTGTGATATAGGGGGCCTGGTGGGTTCCCTAACATGAAAACAAAACTTGAGAGGGTTATTATTGGAATGGGTAGTGATCATTCTAGGTATCACATTATAAATCAAATAAATAGCGTGAGATTGATATGGATAGTATGATGGAGATGCGATATTATAAGTGGGATGCACTACCCTCAAGTCATGAAAATTAACACCAAGGACATCTATTGGGATTTAGTTTATTCCTCATGACTATATGATATTACAAGGATGATACCTAGGATATAACATTTGATCCTGATATTGGGAAGATTGGGATGCATCCCATTATCTGGTAGATGCACCACATATGTGGAATTCCGAGGTTGATACCAAAAATTCATCTTTTATACCTATTTGTAATACCTGAGATATTTCCTAGGATTTGAAATCTTCCTATATAGGATGCCTAGGATATTACCTAGGATATAGACTTTGGAATTACATTCAAAGATGACTAGGATTATTCATAGAATTTGGTGGATTCACCTAATATGTATTTGATGCCTTGTATATTACATGACATCTGATGAGTATGCCTAATGAATATGGTATTCCAATATGATTACCTCAGATTAAGAGAGTATTCATAATGTATTAGTATTTACTAGGATTACCTCCAAGGAATTATCTTTATTCATAATGCTATTAGAATGATCAGGACACCTGTGATTTGAACCTTAAGGTATTTCTAAATTGTCTAGGGTTACCTCATAAGAATCACTACTTACACATACTAATTATGGAATTAATATGTTATTACATGGGATTAGATATCTGATTTTGATATTGGATGGTGTGTCATGTCACACTATTAAGGAAAATTTGACAGTAGATGAAATAAGTATAGTCATTCTAAGGTGTCACGTCAAAACCTAAGGACTGATGGTGGTTATTATTTATGATTTCACATTGTTTTTATTTATTCAAATAAGCATATCACATGTATATACACTATATTTACTAGTTCGGTATATGAACAAATTAGTGTTTCCCTACTTATTTTTACTCAAACCCTTCTCCAGTGTCTATGAAACTTGAGTAATCAATTATAATTCCTTAATTGTAGGTTCAGTTATGGTAGAGGATCAACATGCTTGATCGAGAAAGATTAAGCAGGTGGAATAGATACTAGGACGAGATATGGTTTGGGTATGGTAGTATAACGCCCATGTATTTTATTTTTTATTTCATTTGTATATGTGATTATCCTAGTGTAAAATCAGTTATTATATGCTGGCATGACTATGATTCTGTATGACTTCTATTTTCCACATTTTATTTGATATAGCTTGTTATGTTTAATTTTCCTATTCATACTATGATGGATGTTTATTTTTGTGATGGATGAGGTTTGGTTATTTTCTACTTTTATTTACTTTTATATGAGGTTATTGTCTCCCAATAGTAACACCCTAGCCCTATGATACTATTTGGTAACCTATAATGTATGGGGTGGTGTGCCTGAGGTCATATAGTGACCATTGGTCTAAACACTAGTCAAGTGGTCTAGGGTAGGGATACATTATATAAACAATGATTTTATTAATTTTTTTAAAATTATTTTAAGTATGAGAAATAATGTTTTAATTATTATAAGTAATACTAGAAATTATTATATTACTTATTGTTTATATAAATATTTTGATATAGGAATTGTTTTAAATGTTTATAAATGCCTCAGTTTCATAAGCTACTCACTAGAGTTTTGATAAAATTCTCCAATTATTTTTCCTAGAAATAATTAATGTTGTTTTAGGAATGGGGTTATCTTTGAAATATAATGAATTATCAAATTGTATTTATAGTAAAAGGTTTTTTAAGGATTTTTTTGGATAGAGTGAATAAATATTCCCAATTGAATTTCAATATATTATAATGAAATGGATTTCATGATTTATATATAAATATTAGTGTATTTTAGAAATATCGTTGAGCCTTATGGAAAGACTTAGGAACTTATTAGGGGACCAAGATTTTTAGAATTCTAGGCTAGGGAATGTAACTTACTCAGTAGATGTATTTAGTCCCGCTCAATATAAAAAATGCTAGATCATGGTAACCCATGGATAGTGGATACATCTATCACTATTATCAGTCCTACATATCATGGGAATACACTAGGGAAAGGAATGACTATGCCTATTGGATTGTGTGTATATTTGATTATGTATTTACAATATCTATAGTTTAATTTAACTTAGTTACCTATGTTTTTCCACCATTACATTATACAGATTCTTTGGATATTATTGTTTACTTTAAAATTTTACTCTTATATTTTTTTGATAATAATTAAAATGAAAATTTTCATTGTTACTTATTTAATTTAAAATACAAATCTCAATTTTATATCTTGTAATTTAAACTAGCAGTTTATGTTTTATTTCTTATGGGTTTCATATAGATTACTTGGTGGTATCCTACTATTTTAGTTATGCTCATACCATACATACACCCTTTG
Organism: Viscum album; assembly: GCA_963277665.1. Classification (NCBI taxonomy): domain Eukaryota; kingdom Viridiplantae; phylum Streptophyta; class Magnoliopsida; order Santalales; family Viscaceae; genus Viscum; species Viscum album. The sequence continues at coordinate 1,043,253,531 of OY728165.1, forward strand.
GGTGTATGCAGAACTTGTTTTGATTGACATAGGTAAAGGCAAGGCATAAATTGGAGAGGATGGATAATGATATTAGTTGAGCTTGGTTTTTGTGAAGGTTACATAGTAGGGAGTTATACCTTGTCTGACATGGATATGTGTAGTGGTGGTTTTGGTATTTTTTTGGTTATATTTTCAATAAATTCATCTCTTGTATCACCAATTTATAATCCCGTCATTTTATCTTCTCTTTATTTTGGATTATTAGTTTATATTCATTTAGTTGGATGTTTTTATGTCTAATATAGTTTTTTATCTAGAGTTCTAATTAATGTTATACTACTTTGATGATCTATGGCCATGATATTATTTATTTGGGTGAATGAATCACCAATTTATGACAAAGTCATGTATGGTTCTTAGTTAGGATCCTCTTCATAGAAGTTGGATTTATTGGGAAAAACTATTCCCAATTGTGATTATTTGATTCCTAGGAATTAGTATTATATCACGGGGACTGGAAATTCAATTCGAGCCTTGTTTTAGGCTGAATCAAGTAATGGGTCATGATAATCCTAGGTTGGTATATAAAAAAATGATATCAGAGTCTAGTATTGATTTATGATGTTTGGGAAAGTTGTGGTTGATAAAATGTAGGATCATCGGTACATAAGGGGTAGGTTGTGAGTGAGTGCATATCTAACACTTAATGTAATGATAATTTATTCACCATGTGATATTGAGAAATGATTATTTTGGATATATTTTGATGTAATTTTATATTTTGAAGAATTTTGGGTCAGATAATGGAAGATTTTTTATTTATTAGGTGAACGATCAAGAAACACTAGCTATATAATGTTTGGTAAATCATGTGACCCATAATGAGAGAGACCTATAGTGTTCCCCACATGATTGGCATGTGGTTTTGAAAATCATGTAGCTAAACTATGTAGAGAGACCTCATCTATCTAGTGAGAACTATATGTTTGATGCATGATTTGATAAACAACATGGAAAAACTATACACAATCTAAAATTTAAAAATTTATGTGTTTTATATATTTTAAATACATTTTCATGATTTATATATTAATTTAATGGATTTTTATGTTTCTATTTGGGTCATCTACCTATTTTAATGGACTTATTATTCTTTATTTGATTTTATACAGTATCACCCCCTTAAAGATCCTTCATGAACCCTCATGAGGGTGATATAGATAATTTTCTATGAGATAATCCTACTTTAGAACAAAATTTTATTTAAATAATGGAAATAACAATTCGACCCATAGACCAAGGGTCAATCCCTTTTCCATCTCAGGCTAGAGAGGAAGATCAAGGTTTGGGTTAAGATAATGACCAAGCTCAAGAGTTTATTTTCCATCAACCTCCATATTTTTAAGGAAGAAAAAAAATCCCCAAGTGGTAAAGGATTTATTAGAAAATTTTGAAAGGATATTAAAATAATTGAAGACTATAAAAGCCATTATATTTAAATGTACAAATTTTATACTTGAAGGACCTGATTAAAAGTGGTGGGAGTTTATTGTTCAAGACATGTTACATGAGAAATTATACTGTAAGGACTTCAAGGTAATGTTCACATAATAAATCTATCTAGATACCATGAAATTAGTGAAGCTCAAAGTGGAATTATACTTTAAGGAATTCAAGGTCATATTCACCTAATAATACCTTTATGTTGAGATAGTTTTGAATGAAATGTTGGAAGCTTGAATATTCCAAATGGGACTAAACCTGAAATTCAATAATTAGTCTTCCTATTTAAGATTACCACCTATGTAGAAGTGGTAGAATAATTCCTAATGGTAGAGTTAGATCAGAATGGCATGTTAGGGATGATTATGTATCTTTACCTTCCCAGTGGAAGTGAAATAATTTTTTCAAAAAGAAAATAAAGTATGATGAATTTAGAAGGGGAAGTGGTGGTGGCACTAGATTCCCATCCTAATCTATATCATCAGTAACCATGTGAAGTGTTCATTAAACCTTTTTTAAATGTGAAAGGTATAATAATGAAAAATATTCATTATAGGAAGTCCCTTTTCTATGTTATAATTGTGAGTGGATGGGAAATCTATAAAGGTTATATAGGATTAATATTCTACAGAAGAGTAGGGTAGGCTCCTCAAACCCAAGGGGATCCAAAGTTAAGTTTGGAAATTATAAGGTGGAAGGAACTTGGTAAAATGAAAATAGAGTCATAGGTGGTTCCTTTCATTAGTAGAGTTAGTTGATGTATGAGCCTAAGGCTAGTGGTAATCTTCATGCCTTCTCTAAAGTGAGTAAGTTGCACATAATAGAGTAATTTCTTATAGAATCTGAGGTAGTACCAGTGACTATGAGGATTGCCATTCTTATTTCCTCATATATGAAAACTAATTTATTTGATACAAGTGACTACCATTCATTTATATCTCCCAATATCATGGATTTATTTAATATTCTAACATATCATACACCTTATATTATGGAAATATCTACTTTTCTTGGGATGAAGAAAGAGTATGGATTCCAATATCCTTATGTATCATCTCCATATCTGAGGTGGAGATATCATGGGTTTTCTTATTATCATGAAGAACCTCATTAGTATCATTAACATAATGGGTTGAATTAATACCTTTAAATAATATATTTATTATCATTATCATTATACGGTGACCTTCATTGCCCATTATTGGATATATCACCTATTCTAAGGAGAATGGGACCATCAGTCTATTCATGTGGGACATAATTTTTTTATGGTTGAAATAATGATATTATATATGTCATCTCTTATGATAGATACATATGAAGTAAAAATAAGAAGTGATCTTTCTTCAGTGGTTATGAAGTTTGTATAATTTTTATTAGATGATGACTCAGGGTTATCTCTTGAGTTAGAAGTCAATTTCTCTATCAATTTAGTACCATAGAAGTAATTGATTTCTTAGATTTTATATTTTATAGCACCAAATAAATTTTTTGAGTTTAATATTCAATTAGATGATTTATAAGACAAGGTATTCATTCATTCTAGTATATCTTCATGGGATGCTACAATAATATTTTCTAAGAAAGATGATGGAACTCTTTTCCTATGAATTAACTACAAGAAGATGAATCATGTGACCATAAAGAATAAATACCCCTAACCATTCCATGATGATATCATTGATAAATTAAAAGTTAAAATGTGGTTCTTGAGGATTTCCATTTAGTTAGGATATCACCAATATATGGTGAATGAGCCCAATATTCCCAGGACTGATTTCAAAAGAAAATATGGTAATTATGAGTACCTAGTTATGACTTTTTATTAACCAATTCACCTTAGGTATTTATTTTAATTATAAAACATATATTTAATTTACACCTCAACTTATTCATCATGGTATCCATGGAGGAAATAGTATTTTATTTAAAAATAAAAGCGGAGCATTAATATTTCCTGAGGATTATTCTAGGAATACTCCTAAATCAAAACTTTTACAAAACTTTTCCAAAGTGATGCATCTGGATTCAGTAGGTTAATATTTTGTGACATATGGTGTTATAAAATGACATTTTAGATGATCCTAAAAAGGTGAGATCTTTTATGTTTTGGGAATAACTAAATAATGTAATTGAGACACATAGTTTCTTGGGTATAACTGATTACTATTGATGGTTCATTAAGGACTCCCCTAAGATTTACTCCCATATGAACATTCACACATGGAAAGTGGTGAAATTTATATAGATTCCAAATTATCAAACCTATTTGGATGAGTTGAAGTAATTATTAACATCATATCCTATTTTGATTCTACCAGAGGTCTGATATGGCTATGTCATTTATTATGATTTATTAGGTATGGGATTGGGTTATGTTCTTATATAGGGAAATCACGTAGTGGATTATGGTTCTTTATAACTTCATTGATATAAAATTAATTACAAAATCCATGACCTTGATCTTATAGTTGTTATGTATTCTCTCATATGTTGGTGGAACTATATTTTTATTAATAAATTCATGACAAATATTGATAACAAAATCCCAAGTTACATTTTTTCAAAAAAGGAATTAATACTTAGGAAAAGGTGATTGGTATAATAACATTAGACCTTATATTTTGACCTCACCTATACATCGAGGAAGGAAATTTTTTTTGTCGATGATCTTAATAGGAAGTTTCCCTCACAATCCTTTAAAGAATCTAGCGATGAGTAGAACTTGATGAGACTCTTTTTTTAAATGCACTCATAGGGGAGGGAAGATATAAAGAATATGTTTCTTGAATTTTTTTAGTTGAAACCTTCTCTTCTTGAGATTTTTTATAAAGTGAAATTAATGAAAAAGTGTTCTAGTGTATCAAGAGGATCATAAATGATAGGGAGAACATCGACGAGTGGTCTCTATATTTTAATGGAATTATCTATTTTAGGATACATTATGTGGTTCTTTTATCCATGAGGAAAGTGGTGATAAAGAGTTACCATCAATTCATATGGAAAATTGGTCTAGGTACCTCTAAGATGTATTATGAAAAGAGAAAATGATATTGGTATCCTGGTATGAGATGTGATATAGAATATTTAATGTTATGAATATATACTTTTCAGCTAGTTACATACAAGCATCAGAAAACCTCTAGTTTTCTTCAATATATCCTTTTCCCCACTTATAAATGAGATGAGATATACATAGATTTAATATTGTACACCTCATACCCATCACAGAAATAATTCTACCAGGCTGTGACTGATTGGTTAACTAATTCAGACCATTTCATTCTGATCGTTGATAACACTAAGGTAAAATATATAAAGATTTTTATGTGTAGAAGATCATGAAATTTTATGATGTTCCTTTTACCATAATTTTCAATAGATATCCCAAAAATAACCTTTTAATTCTATAATTTCCATTAATAGGTCATGAGATCTCAATTGAAATTGATCTTGGATTATCATATATAAGCAAATGGAAAAATAGAGCAGGTGATCTAGATCCTAGAGGAAAATCTCTATATTTGCATCTTGAATTTTTCGGGATCAATAGATATCAATATGAAATTGGTGGATATCACTTATGAAAATAACTATAATTACTTTATCAAAATATATCCTTTCATTGAATTACATGGTTAATGATTATGATCCCCCTCTATTGGGATGAGGTGGGTAAGACTTCAATGGAAGGATTGAGTGTCATTTAAGATATAACTGAAAATATTCAAATTATTTGGTAGTGGTTGGTGACAAATATGATCCTACATAAATATTATGTCCATAATTCTCACCATCCTTTGAAGTTTTTATTTGATGACTTATAGTTTTTAAAGGTATCACCTCATCTAGGTTAATAATGTATCGAGAATTAAGGGAAGATGAAATAAAGATATGTGGGAGCCTTCAAGATTAATAAAAGATCAATAAAGTTTCATATCATTTAGTTTTGAATTCTTAGAATATGTCTATCCATAACATATTTCATATATCTTAGTTGAAGAAATATCATCGTAATTCCTCGCATGAGTTAAACTATAAATAAATGGAATTAGAGCTAAATTATTTGGTGTCTAAGTAGATTATCCATATTATTGAATCATGGTATAAAGTGTTGAATAGGAAATCTATTCCATTTGTTTAGATATTTTTGGCATCACATGAGATATTATCATGATACATGGAAGTGGGATCTATTACAAGGGATCAATGACCTTATATTTTCTCGATTCAGTTATTATTAGGGTTAATTTTTAGGGGGAATAAAATGCTATATTTGGGGGAATTGTCATTCCCATGGTGTTATTTTCAATTAAAAAACTTATTAATTTTTAATTTTTATCTTTAATTTATCATTTTCAAGTAAAATTCATTTGATTTTTTATAAAAAATAAAAGACAGATAGGGCACACAGTTAGAACATTGTTAGTACTAACCCTGAACCCAGACCATGCATAGGAGGTTTAGATTTCTCTAGTAAAGCATGTGTGGTTAGAGGATGGTTCTATAAAACTTGTTTCCAATCCATGTGAAAAATTATTATTTGATAATAAATACTTAATTAGGGGTAAGTTGTATGATCATTTCATGGTTAATGGAAGACAACATGGAAGGTCCTTATGCATGGATCTGAATAGCTACTATATAGTCAGTGCATAGTTTCCTAAAATATGAATCCAAACTATGTAGACTTCCCGAATGTATTAGGGGGAGGGGGTTCCTTTATAGTGGTTATTGCACTATTTCCCAATCCATGTGATCAAACCATGTGGTCTAACTAGAAGTTTAAAAATATGAAATTACACCCCTATACCTACTTGATTTAACTCACATTATCCTTTGTCTTTATCCTATTCAAATTATCTAGGAATATGGCGCCAACCCTCAATTTTCTCCCCCCCTTCCACTTGATTTCTACTAAAAATTTTTCATGATTCTTCAAGGAAACTAAAAGTAAGTTATTTACTTAATATTCCTTGGTTATTTTCTCTTGTTACTCATAGTTTAATTCTTCCCCTATGGAAAAAGAGGCCTAGGGTTTATGTTATTTAATTTTAATGATAATGGTTTTGATGTTTAGGTATTTCTCTTTCCTAATAAGGGCCCATTTTTTTATCTTTTTCTAGAAAATATATAATGCAAATAGATTTGAAAAAAATATTGGTAATTGAATTATTATTCATCCCTATAGTCATAAACCATGGTTTTTTGTAAGTTTGATAAATTTTAAGTATAATAAATCATGTTTTGGTTTATATGGGGACTGTTAAAAATAAGGTTCAATTAGTTTTTCTAGAAATAATTAATGATTTTTAAGATAGTGGTTAGACTTGAAGTGCTATAATGAAGTATAAAATTCGGTTTATGATAAAATATTTTTTTAAAGTGGTATTTGTATCGAGAAAATAGAGATTATGGCATGAATTAAAATATAATATAATGAAATACATTTCATGATTTATATACTAATCTTGATATATTTATTAAATAACATAGAGCCTTGTGGGAAGACTTGAGTTCTTAGGAGGGATTGGGATTTATAACATGCAAGGCTTGGGAATGCACCCTATATAGTGTATGCCATTCATCGTTCCCAATATGGGAACACAATAGTACATGGTAAACCATGAATAATGGACACACCTATCATTTTTGTTAGTCCCAATTGACATGAGTGCATGCTAGGTTATGATATAAATATACCTAATAGATATTGAACACCGTTTGTTATGTCCTTATGATATATCTAGTTCACTCTACATTAGTTACCAATGAATTTTCCCTATTACATTATATGAATGATTTCTATATTATTGTTTAATTTATGATTTTACTCTTATGTTAAATTAATAACTATTCAAATGGAAATTATCATTATTACTAGTTTAATAAAAATGAAAATATTACTTTTATATCTTGTAGTTCAAACTAGAAGTTTATAATTTATTTTTTATAGGTTTCATATGATGTACTTGGTGAGATCCTACCAGGATAGTTATTTTCACACCATACATACACCCTTTAGGTGTATGTATACTTTATTTTGATATATATTGGTAAAAGAAAAGAACTTCTTGTAGGTAGTGGATACTGATGTTAGCTAAGTTTAGGGTTTGTGAAGGTGACATAGTGGGGAGTTATCCCTCATGTCACAAAGATATGGGTAGTGGTGGTTTTGTAATATTTTTTGTTGGATTTGTTATAGGCTCATCTCTTTTATCACCACTTCAGTTTATCATCACATTCTACCATCTTCATTTTATATTATCATGAATATATTTATTTTTAGATGTTTTTATGTCTATTGTTGTGGTTTATCATGTTTTATCATTTATGTTATGTCATGTTGATGCTCCCTGGTTATGATATTATTTATTTGGGTGTATGACTCACAAATTTATGACAAGGTCATGCTAGGTTCTCAGTTAGAACCCTCTTGATAATAGTTTTATTTATTAATAAAAACCATTCCTAAGAGTGATTCATTGATGATCAAGCACTAGTTTCTAACCCTTAGGGATTAATATTACCATTTGGGATTTGTTATGGGCCAGATCAGGTACCTAGTTAGGGGAGGCCTTGGTTTGTTTGTAACATCCAATTCCATAGAATATCCCTTATTTAATCAATCCTTAGTTCCCACTTAATACTTTTTATTATATATATTTCTTTGTTTTGAAATATCTCATTAAAATATATAATTTCAATCATTCCATAGGCTATGTTTGATACTTGTGAATTAATTATTATAATTATTTCCATGAACTATGATTGAATCCTATCCTGTTCACTTTTTTGGAGTTCATGATATGGTATTCATGGAATGGTCATGTTTTATTCCACGTAAATAGGATGGTTGAAAATATTTCATGTTTTTATGTTAACTAGTATAATATAAAGAAGTATATATTCTACCCATCATGATAAGTATAATGATTGTTATGTTTTTATTATATCGGTGTAATGATTGTAACTTGATATGTTTGAGAATTCTAAAATGGTTATAGATATGTGTTATATTTATATGAACAATAAATAAGTACTACATGATTAGAGATTGGTGTTAGTATGGGATCACAATGACCTGACTATTTATACCCCTTCCCCTATTCCCCAATATGGGATTAAGCCCCGACTTGGTAAACAATTTCCCCTACCCACCCCCAGAATGGGAAAATTCATTGAATACATTAAGTATAGGTTTTACTGTAATGGGTGATAAGGTATACTTTCCTAAACCATCTCAAATTCTATGTCTAGGATTAATGTAGGTATGATTTGTATAGATCCTCTTGGTATAAGAAGTTACATGGAATAACTTTCAATATATATGTTAAATTTTTATGAAAAATCAATTATATTTTTAATATTTTCTTGTTAAAATATTAGTTTATTATATATGTATATAAATGAGTAGACATGTTCACATATACACCTGGTTAATCATAGTTCCATTGATACACATTGGTCATGCCCTACTGAGTATATATGTTCTCACACACTACATAAACACCAAAGAACCCTAAAACACCTTGAGAGGGTAAGGGTGAATCAGAGCATCAATATTTTATTCAAAATCGTCGGATCTCATTTCCATGCTGGTAGGAACCAATTAAACCTTTCTGATATGAATGTACAAAAACCAAACGATCACATGCAAAGAGACAACACAACAATTTTACTTGGTTCACCACTAAGCACTAGTCCATCGAGCATATGTAGATAGTGTGTTGGTCGTACCAAAATCCACCAATCTTAACTAGTTTTGGAATACAAGTGTTTAGACATAGTCACACTATTCTATGTAAACTGCCTTTTCAATATTTTAGGGATAGTACACTATGTACCTTGAAACACTCCCATCAACTCCCCATATCTAACTAATTTGAGAGAAATATAACTTAGTATATCAACTTTAAGGTCGCTTCAATGGATTGGAATTAAAGTTTTTTGTCCTTGACAAGAACAAGAATATTATTGAACCATAGAACTGAGTTGTTGCACTTTTTAAAGCCCTATTTACTAAAAAAAATGATATTCAAAACTGCCATTCATGTAGCTCACTAATTTCATGAATCACCCTTTATTCACAGAACAAACTGCCTTCATGAATCTCATTGAGTTAATAGGGAATACCCCATCATCATGAACCACCCTTTACTCATAATCATTGGAATAAGTCATGTCTTAATTATTCTTTTTATGATTCTCAATCTTGTATAGAAGTCTAGATTCACAAAGCTCCCCTAGCTTCAGGAAATCAGAGAGATTCTGTATTTTCCTTGAATAATATCGTCAAAAATAAAGTGGGGGTAACCATATATTTAGTATCAGAAATCCGTGATGCTCCACCATCTCCAACACATTTTTCAAGACTTTTAAAAAAATATTTGTGGATTTCCCCCATTCGTGATGCTCCATTGATATTTGATGTTGTCACGAATCTTTCTTCCAAACCATCATGCACTCACGATGGTCTAATTCTCATAATCACAGAGAACACCATCATCGACCAGGATGCTCCACATCTTAAAAAAATCATCCCATTAATAAAAAACCCATTCCTTTACCATATTTATGAAGATTTGATTCCAAAAAAACCCTTCACAATGCTATCCTTTGGGATTTTGACCCCAAAAATATAGCAAACACTGGGAAACAACGCCACTTTCAACACTATTGTCAGCCTATACTATAATAATTGTTTCTTTGAAAACTCCCTAATCTTAAATTCTAAGTATTGACAACAAAAGCATAACAGAATCCATTTATATCAAAGAAAAACTTTTCTCTAAAAATCTCCCCCTTTGAGTTTGTTGGAAATCTATAGGTAAATTCGATAAATAACTAGCCTCCATAAAAACTGGATATGAAATAAACAAATCATCCAACACTCAAGGTCTATGTGAGAAAATATTGGTGTGGGAAATAAGAGGGGAAGTATTAATTGGGTTATTATGTTTTATAATGCTTAAATATGTCCAAGCTAAGCTCTGACTATTTCCCGATATCACAGAATTGTATTCTACATTCTCATTATCCCCCTTTTCAACTCATTCTTCACCTTTGTGATGTTGAATTTCTCTATTTCTCCATTAATTCCTCTTTTTAATAAACCCAAAAGAACCTTATTTTTTACTAACAGAGATCAAAATATACTCCCCATGGATCGTATCTCTCCCATAAACCTGTATCACTTCTATAAAAATATTAAAAAAGATAACATAACCAGGGATAGGGGATTACTCATAACCTCCTCACTCATTGGGAGGTGGATGAACATCGAGGTTCAATCGATGTTTCTTAAAAACATGTGATACTAATGGATTGGTAAAAATTTCATCTACTTGGTCATTAGTTCCAACATGATCCATTTTAATCATACCTTGTTCAAATTTTTCTTGATGAAGTGATATCTGATTTCAATATGTTTTATATGAGAATTCTAAACATGATTATTTGTAAGATTGATCATGCTCCTGTTATCATAGTGAATCACCATTGGCTGTTTCACCTCATCACGAATATTAGTCAGTTATTACTTCATCTATAATAGGTGATTACAAGCCTTTATAGTAGAGATATAATCTACTTCTACAGTAATAAGAGAAGTACTTCTCGGTTTCTTACTCAACCATACCACATGTTTCTGGACAATAAAGAATGCTCCACCAGTTGGGGACTTTCTAGAAACCACATATCCAGCCTAGTCAGCATCTGAAAAACCAGACAAATTGTTTTCTCTTATTGCAACGAAGTTTAAGCTAAAATTAAATGTACCTTGAATATACCTCATGATTCTTTTAACCACTACCATATGTTCTTCATTTATATTACTTTGAAAGAAAGATGCTAAGAATATTGAAAACACAATATCTTGCCATGTTGCAGTTAAGTACAATAAGGATACAATAATTTTACTGTACATGGTGGGATATATAGAAGTCCCATATTCATCCATCCAACATCCCAAAGGACTTAAAATATTTTTATAATTGATAAGACCTCATTTTAAGGGAATAACGAGGAAACCCAAGGACTTCATGGACATAGGACAATCAAACCTGAAGTACAAAAATAGATACAACCAGATTGAAAAAAAGAGCAGCCCCTCCCTAGCATTAAAACAAGATGCCCCTCCCTAGAATTAAAACAAGATGAAGGACTCTAATGATGCAAGACTAATCTGCAAGAAAGTGTCCTATGTCAAAGAACATTCCTGATCCTATGGCTAACACGATACCCTCTCAAACAACAAAATCCGAAAACCACTACAAAGGTGAACCATGAGCTCTGAATCCTCCTTTGGGAATATTCCAAGGATCAAGTCCAACTGCACGTCTCCCCACCTCAGGATCGAACCAAAAAACACAACTTTCAATGAAACCATTTAAATCCTTATGAGAGCCAAAACCCCTACAGAGTCGGGAAACAAACAAAAGGGTAGATCCAAGATGAACTCTCCCACAACAAACATCGGGATAGAAACTAGAAGAACCTTGTCGCAACCCCAAGGCACCCTTCAAACACATCTTCAGAAACCCAAAAAGGAGGAAAAACCAAGGAGATGGAGCCAAATCTTCAGTACCTAAGACTGGAAGATCCAAAAACATATCGATAGAGCATCACCGATGTGAGGAACCATGTAGGTCTAATCCAAAAACACCACTCTGGGATAGATAAGATCATATGAAGCCATAGAAGAAACCACACTGTATTCCAAATCAGACCATAGAATGCATAAGGGACCAGTGGGAAGAACAAGGACACCTCCTATAACAACACCACTGAAAGAACACCAACATCACAAAAAAAAAACAAAGAAAACAAATCAAAACCAAGTCTAACCCATCCAAGCCACTTCAGAGCAGATGCCGAGCTGTACCACCTGCAACCCTATGAAGTATGTGAGTTCAACATTCATATAAATTTTAAATTTTGATTTCATGTGATTGGAAAATTCTTCCACTGATCTCCACCTTATTCTTCCAAATATAATGTCATCCACATATACCAGTACAATAAATTAATCTTCCTTTGAATTTATCACAATTAGATTATGGTTGAAACCTCATATTTTAAATTCTAGCTTCTTCAGATATGAATTTAGATGATAATAACATGCTCGTGGTTCCTACTTCATACCATAGAGATCCTTTTTCAATATTCAAACCTTCATTTCATCATTACCAATTAGAAAAACCACTGGTAGTTCAATGTATTCTTATTTTTCAAGAAAACCATTTAAGAATGCTGTTTTGACATCCATATGATAAACATTATATCCTATTTGGATTTCTATAGCAAGTTAAAGCCTGAACGACTCAAGTCTCTCAACTGGAGAAAATTATTCTTTGACATCAATTCCCTTAAATATATACATAGGATTTACTAACTAGGAATACCTTATTTCTATTCACATTTCCATGATAATTAAATTTGTTTTTGAAGATCTATTTGGTTCCACTAACATATTTTTAGTTCTATTAATAAGGTCCCATTTTATTTATTTTCAATCTAATATTGTTCTTCATTCTTGGATATAACCCATGATTCATCTTTCACACATTCTCCAATTAAGGTTGGTTCCACAATTGATAGGAAGGAATGCTATGCATTATTCCTCATTATCCTTATCTATGTTGGTGTGGTCCAATCCCTAATGATATTAGATTGATCAATTTCTACTCTTCTGTTTCTCCCATGAGGTTCAAATGAACTTTTTTCATCCATAATTTCTTCTTCTAATTATTCTTATGAATAATAATTATTTTGTAGCCTCTGAATGTTTTTCACACCTTCCTCCACATTTTTATTTGAATATATTATTGTACACAATCTTCTGCATCTTATATCATATCAACATAATGGATTCTTGAGTTATTTGTGGTCTTATATTCATGGATCCTAACATCACTTATTTCAATAATTCTTCCAAGATGATTTTTGAAATGTTTTTAATATTTTCTCTGCATTGAATAACTAAAGAATATACCTTCATCTAACACATCACCACACTTTACTTGATTTCCATATTTATTTATTATAAAAATTTTACTTCCAAAAACATGAAAATACATCAAAGAGGGATTCCTTCTATACCACAAATCATATGGTTTCTTGGTTTCTACAATATAAATACCTATTTGATTTTGAGTAAACAATTCATCTTGAATTCCTATTTCTATTAATGGTGAGAGATAGAACTCTCAATCACCATAGTTTTGTAAATATTGTTCTCTTGTATATTCCTACACCAAACAACTCCATTTTGTTGTGGTGTCCTCACAACATCCACCTCATGTTATATTACACGTTTCTTTAGGTAATTTTTAAATTCGATGGATGTGTATTTGTAGGATCGAGATAATGATGTAGATGATCAATATACAAGAGGGGGGGGGTGTGAATTGTATACTTTAAAAATTCCTTTGGAACCTTTAAAGTTGGTTACATATAACTATGATTTCCTTAGACAAGGAAAGATATAAGTTTAACAAATTTAAACTAAGCAGATTCACAACACCTCTAATAGAAAATGTAGGAATGAAACTAAGGTTTACAATATAAGATTCTACTTTAAAGTGTATAGAATCTAAACTTATCAGAGTACAAGTGTAAGGAAATACAAGAAGGTACTTTCCTTACAATACAGTATGCAGCGGAAAAACGAGTAGTGAAACTACAAGTAACAAGATGTAAGTCTTTTAACCCAAAGAGAAGGGTATCCAACAACCTTGGATAAAGGTCCCTTGATTTATACTTTCAAGAAAGTCTGTCTTACCCACACCAGGGTAAGACCTCGATACGAAGATCAGAATCTCTATCTTTCTATCCCCGTAAGCCCTCAACTTCAATGTAGTTGGAACCTCTGTCTTCCTCAGTAAGGAATCCCTAGAACTTCAAGGTAGTCGGCACCTCTGTCTTCCTCAGCAAGGAAGCCCTAGAACTTCAAGGTAGTCGGCACCTCTGTCTTCCTATCCCCGGAAGTCCTCGAATGTAATCATCAACATTCGGAGTCGTACGAATCAATATGAATGAGTGGTTCAGTACGCACCAGGCATGAAAAGATTCTCTCTCTAGAAATCACCTTAACAGCGTGTGGTCTCTAGATCGACCAAACTCTTTCATATATCACACATATGTTATGAGATCTTTCAAATGAGCTCCTATTTATAGGCAAATTTCCAACGGTCGGATCCCTCATCCAACGGTCATATTTCCCATGAAATTCGGAGGGACCAATACACGTGTAACTCAACCAACGGTTAGTTTGAAACAGAAAGGACGACATAGTTTAATAACTAACCAAGTATAACTGAATGCACGACATCGTTTTGAAATGGAACATGTATATGTAAAAACTAATCAACATTTCAGAGTGTAAGTAAATTAAGAGTTCAGAGTCTAACCAAAATAAAATTCGGAGTCTATGTTAAGAAAATTTTAGATTCTGTTTTATATGGATTCGGAGTCTGGTTTCACCAGGGTTTAGAATCTGAACTTGCATAGTTCGGAGTCGAGCTACTTAAGAGTTCGGAGTCGAACTACTTAAGAGTTTAGAGTCGAGCTACTTAAGAGTTCGGAGTCTAACTACTTAAGTGTTCAGAGTCGAACTACTTAAGAGTTCGGAGTCGAACTACTTAAGAGTTCAGAGTCGAACTACTTAAGAGTTCAGAGTCGAACTACTTAAGAGTTCGGAGTCAAGCTACTTAAGTGTTAGGAGTCCAGAATTCGAATTGGAACTTCAATATAGTTCACATCCAGAATTCGAATCCTAAAAATAGAATACTCCAATACTTGTCATTACATGATTCCGGGATTTTCATTAACAATCAGGGTTTTTCACTTTAAGAAAAAATATTGCTATGAATAAGGAACTATAGTTAAGGGTAAATTTCCTTAAATAATTAATTTTCCTTATGGAGGTAAAACTTACATTTGCTTAAGAATAAGGTGTTTGTGATTTTCAAAACAAAAAGGAATGGAAAAGTCATAAGGAAAACATTATTGACTCAACAATATTATCCTCCATTGTTAGACTGTAGAAATTTGATCATATGTCCAATATCATTCTCCTCTATTCAATGATAAATTTTCTTGCAATCAAGAACTTCCCATTTCCTGTGTACAACCAGCACACAAGCCATCCTATTATAATCATCAATGAAAAGAAAAATTTTCCTTTTTCTATATGTTCTAGGAACATTTATCAGACCAAATATGTTTGTACGGATGCGATTAAGAAAATTTGATGCCCTTTTCTTATTTATCCGATATGAACTATAGAACAACTTCCCAAAAATACATGAATCACAAGTCCTTTCCTATTCATGTTTCATATCAGTTAGATCCATGACTATCTTTATATTATATATATTTTCCATAAATTTTTGATTAATTTGACCAAACCTTTGATTCCACAAGTTATTTTCTTCTTCAAATGTTAGATAAAAAATGTTCTCTTTTCTATCAACTTGATATAAGTTTCCATCTGTTTTGAAACCCTTCAAGAGATAATTACCTATATTTCCTTTTATAGTGCAACCTTTTTTATTGAAATTCATTATAATTCCTCAGTTATAGAATTGAATCACACTCAGGATATTGTGACACAAACCATCTACATAAAGAACATAAATTTTCTTAAGCTCATCACTTGCCAGTTCTATGCTCCCACTACCTTTGATCTTCAAAGAACCATCATTGCTAAACATGAATATTCCATCAACAATTTTCTTTACATTCATCAGTAAATATTAATTTCCCTTTCATATGGTATGATCATCCTCTATCAAGAATCCATATTGTACTATTCTTTGTAGCTTTGAGAGAAACTTATGTAAGATTGGATTTATCAGCATTCTTCTTTTCTATCTATTAAATATTTGATTGAGTGGAAGAAAAATATGGTCTTTTCAATATATTTTACATGTGTATTGGTTCATCATACTCATATTGTTATTATCGAGGGGAAAAACTATTTTTAAGAGAAACAATATCTAGTTGGTGAGTATTGACTTGTCTGTGAGTTCTTTAAGTGTTGTTTCTAACCTTCCTCTATATGAAATAAACAACTTTATATCCAAAGTTAGAAGAGTGAAAACAATATCCATAGAAAATATTTCTTCTATATGATGAAGGATTTGATTTTTTTTCTCTATTTTTGAATTCCTAGCTCTTCCACATTCAAATAGATCCTAGCATCTTCACAGTATAACATGGTATAGAATAGATAGCCACAAAATTGACATTTTATTAGACGAAATTTCCTCTCATTTCTATTTCTCCTCATGTACCCTTAATTAGGAAAAGACTTTGATCTATGATCATTTTTGAAATCTTTAGTATAGTTTTTAGTTCTTCTTTCAGTTTTATTTGAGGATTTATTTATTAGGACTTTAGGTGACTTTGCGATATTTCCAACTTTTAGCTTGCCTATATTTTAGATCATTTTATTTCCAACATTTTATGTATCAAAATCACAACCAATTCCACTATTTCCCATGCATGTGGATATTTTTTCATTAAAAACCTTTAATACTACATTATAACCATGCTTAGATCTCTCCAATGCCTCAATATCTGAGAATATTCAAAACTGTATTTTCTTCTTAGTTTCTTTTGAGTTTGAATTACTTTAAAGTTTACTCATAAGAGTAAAAAATTCTTCTGAATGTCCCTAAATATATTAGACTAATCCTATAGTCTATATGTAAGATCATTGATGACATTTTCCTATTATTCAATTCCGAGCTTAATTTATACTATATGTTATGATCTTTCAAATGATTTTTAATTTTCTTTTTAAACATATTCTAGTCGATTAATTTCAGCTTCTAGTAGATCAATATATTCTGATGACTCTTCTACAACTACTATCTAGTTTTTTTGTTTCATTGATTCTCAATATCACCAAGAGAATCCTCAAGTTTTATCTTGATATCAACATAATAAATCGTTTGATTATCTCTATCTTTATCTTTTGATGGATCTAACTTTTCAACAATATCCATTATATATTCTTGGGTTACAAATTTAAACTCTGGGTTTTCTTCCTCAAAAAATTCATTTTCATCATAATATTCTTTATAGAAAAAATTATTTCTTTATAATTTATTTCTATATTTGATGTCCCATTTTTTAAAAACCTTTTTTGAGGCTTTAGTGAGTTTTTGGATACACTTTATTCATCATAAAACTTCCATAAGAATCTAGAGAGCATATTCCCTACTCCACAACAATGAAAACATGAAAATGGTATATTTACTTCAAATATCCCTTTTCCTATCTTGAATTTCATGGGAAAGAGAGAAAGGATTTCCTCTTCATCATTACCTTCCTTAACACTATATCATGAAATATCAAGTTTTTCTATGTATTTGAATTGAATATCCTTGCTAACAATACTTGATTCATCCCTTGGTTTGACTCTCATTACATATGCTACAAGATTGCTCAGCAGATCATACAAGGAAAGTTTTGAAATATCTCTTTTCTCAAGGGATGAAAATTTTAGATTTTAAATAGTTAGATATCTAATCAATATTTTATTTACAATTTAAATTTCTTTAATTTATTCACCAAGCCCTTGAATTTCTCCTATGAATTCAGAAATTAAATTGAAAAAGGTATATTTATTTTCATTAGGATGAATATTTAGACCATCAAACCTATTGTAAAAAACTTTATGTTTTTTCTCCTTCACTTTTTTATCACCTTTATTTATATTTTCTAGATTTTCCCACATATACTTTTCTAAGGTAAAACTTATTACCTTTAGATATGTTTGATCAAATAGTGCTCTAGTAAGGGAATTTTGTGCTTTGGCATCTACATTAATCATTTTCCTATCTATTTTAGTCATAGAAATTCCTGTTGCGTTAGTTATAAGAATCCCTTGTGATTTAGTAAAGAGTACTTCCATTATAAGAGATCTTAGATGAGATTTCATCCTATTATTACAAATAAAGAAGTTTCTTCCATAAAATATGGGAACTCCCCTGACATTTACTAAGTTATCCATGAAAAAAATGAAGGACAAATTTAACACCAGTAACCTGTACACTCTAATACCACTTGAAGGACCCCGAAACACCCTGAGAGGGGAGGGGTGAACTAGGGTATCAAATTTTTCTTCAAAAGTGTCAAATCTTGTTTTCATGTTGTTAGGAACTAATTAAACATGTCCGATGAGAATGTGTAGAAACCAAAGAATCACATGCAAAGAGATAACACAATAATTTTACTTGGTTCATCACTAAGGGCTAGTCTAAAGAGAATAGACCAACAATGTGTTGGTCATACAAAAATACACTAATGTTCACTATTTATAGAATACAGGAGTTCAAAAACAATCAATATATTCTATGTATACTACCTTTACAAGATTTTAGGAATAACACACTACATCTAGAGGAACACTTCCATCGATTCCCCTAGCTCACTATTTTGAGAGAATTATACTTAGTTTATCTACTTGAAGGTTGCTTCAATGGATTGTAATTAAAGTATTTTTCCTTGACTTTTATGAGACTCTTCTTACATCATAGACCTAAGTTAATGCACTTTAAACACCCCATTTACTGAAAAACAGATATTCAAGACTGCCTTTTGCGAATCTCACAACCACTATAAACCAGACTACATTCGCGGAAACAACTACCTTCACAACGCTCACTGATTCAATAAGGAATAAACCATTATCATGATAAAAACTTTAATCATAAGAATTAACATAAATCAAGACTTAACTAGGCTTTTTTTGATGGACAATATTTAATAGAAATCCAGATTCGTAGAGCTCCCCTAACTTCATGATATCAGAGAGATTCCAGATTTCCCTTGAATAATATCTTGAAAAATTAAGTGGGTTACCCTTATATTTATAGGATTGTCCCTTCATGATGATCTACCACCTCCAATAATTTTTTTGAATCTTTAAAAAATCATCTTCATATCGTTCCTCCATTCACAATGCTCTATTGAGATTTGACATTGTCATGAAACGTTTTATCAAACTATAGTGCGCTCACGATGCTCTAATTCTCATAACTGTGAAGAACACCATCACCGATCGCAATGCTCCATATATTCATGAAAATCATCCTAGTTTTTAAAAAAACCCAATAATTTACCATATTTATGAAGATTAGATTCTAAAAAATAACCCTTCACAATTATATCCTTTCCTCCAAATTTTTGTGCACAAAAATTTGGAAAACACTAGGTAACGATACCAATTTTAACACTTTTGTCAACCTATACTATATACCACTTTACATTAAAACTAATTGATCTTAATTACATGATTAGGATTGAAAAAAATCAAAAAAATAGACTCCATTTCCTAGAAATAGTAACCTTGGTTCTAATAGGACCTTGGTGGATATGCAACTCCCTTTCATACATTTCAAGTAGTTTGATAACAATGGGTTTTTTGTGGATTGATTGATCTTGGGTTACACAAGAGATATACCCTCTTGGATTTTAGATCACATATGGTTTATTTTGGTTACATTGGTGGAATTTTAGACTAGTTTCACCAGGGATATCCATAGTTATCTCATGTGGTTTATACACATGGAACCTTCTTATTTGTTTTCCTTAAGGCCATATTTGGTTTTGAATTTTTTTGTGCAAAATATTTCGACCTCATTTAGAATATATG
The DNA here is from genome assembly GCA_963277665.1 of Viscum album. Taxonomy (NCBI): domain Eukaryota; kingdom Viridiplantae; phylum Streptophyta; class Magnoliopsida; order Santalales; family Viscaceae; genus Viscum; species Viscum album. The sequence continues at coordinate 1,043,273,686 of OY728165.1, forward strand.
GTGAGATTTTTGGAAATTATATACTTTTAAATGGTATGTATAAATGTTTTATATTATATATATATATATATATTTATTATTAGTATAGTATACTTAATAGGGTTATATGTTGGGTATCATTGTATTTTTTACTGAAACATCTGTCAACCCTAAGGAATATTCCAGATTATTAGTGGATTTATAAACATGTTTGTTTCATTTTATAAAGTTGAAAAATGACTATCACTTCAGTTTTGGTAAACCCATGACATTTATTAAAACCTCTAAAAAATAGTATGTACACCTGAGGTCCTGTGGTGATCTGATCTGATGGCATTGGGGTATCTGGGTCATAGTTGTTATAAAATGGTTTTTGAGTATTGTTTTAAGGTTATAATAGATATTTTATTTAAGGTTTAGATAGGATATATGAAACCTCAAATTGGATATATAAAATCCGTGATTAGGGGGTAAACCATGTACCTTTATAGCCTGTAAGGATATAGTGGAAGCCTATGTCACTAGGGATGACCGTGTGTATGGTGTAAGTACTATAGGAACAAGTGAGCTATTAATTTGGTCTTTTTGAGATTTAATTTGGGATAATTTAGGATAAAGGTTCTAGGGATGGATCAATGATACTACTTATGTTGGTTCATACATCACATGGTCTAGTGTACCTTTAATAAAAGTATATTTCATGTAATTATAATAATAAGCATATGTGAATGAAGTTAATTAATTAAATCAAAGATAACAAAGAAAATAGTTTTTATATACATTACTGGTTTCAATATAATTAATTAAATCCATTTACTTATAACTTATGTTATGATTGATTATTTTATTTATAATGAACCAACCTGGGTCGACCAGACATGTCACCCGAGACAACATTCCACAAGGGTCGAAGCACATTCCCGATAACCACAATCTAGAAATAAACACCTAGGTATCAATATGAAAAAATGAGAATGATTTTACCCTGAAAACACACAAAAAAATGTATCATCCACAAAAAATTAAAGATAAACATTAGAGTAGAATTTATAATAAAATGGAATATATCCATGAGACACACCAAATCAAGGTAGAGGTTAAGTACCAAAAACATGACACAGATAAGACCATATCCATGTATCCATGTGAGTATCCATCACCACCATCCCAATACACTAGGAAGGTGATATCAACCAAGAGAAGCTTCCATGCCACATGATGGATTTCCCTTTACTTATAAACTAAAAAACCATGACTAAAAATATCCAAATGAAAAATTAGGGTGTGAGAACTAAATCTTTGTAGGATACCACCAAATAATCTATACAAAGTACTTCACCATGAAACCATTAGTTCTAGATTGAAAATAAAACTAGTTTCGTAAATTAGTACTTATGAGAACCATTTTTCATAAAACATCCCTTTGATTTTCCTTTTGAAAAAAATCCCTATCCAAGACTTAATATTATGTAACTAAAAAATGATTTTTTAAATAAATAGAAATATCTTACCAATCCATTCAAAATAAAACAAATGGGAATGAAAAACCACAAACATCCAAGTAATGTCTGCTACCGATGCGAAAATGGGCCACAAGATGGGTTCTAAAATACCAGGACAATATAAGGTCTCAAGACAAACTAGAATATGTCCCTATAAATAAATGTATCCCAAGGTATTAAATAAGTTCCAAAGTTTACCATTATATGTAACATAATCCAATATGAAATTTTGAAAACATCCTTCTGGAATTTCATCAAACACTTAAATTTTATAAAAACTATTTTTAAAGAAAACCCCATTAAAAACATTTTCCATTTCCACCAAATATTGAGTAAAAATTTTGGAATTCAATTTATCCCTTAACAACATCAAACCAATCATTTAAATTTACCAAAATAAAGGGATTTTACAAGAATATTCAAGTGGCCATGATAAAGAATCCATTGGATTGAGACACCAACCTCACCAATGGAGGAAATGTTGATGCCTTAAAATTTAGTGAAGGGAAATGAAGAGATTCAGTCTTCATATGAATAAATCTATAAATAACATCATAAATTCATCATTAAAGTTTTAGATCTTGTAATTATATCCTAATTAGGTTCCAATAGATAAAGGGGAAAAGAGATCAAGGATAGATCTAGGAAAGATGTGAGAAATCCAGATGAAAATTATATACACCTTGAAGATATCCAGCCAATTAGATTGAGATTATCCAATGAATTTATGAGAGAGTAATATAGAAAATTATACAGGGACTGGTTTTCACTAATGAGGTTTTATGAGAATATTATAGTTAAAAATGACCAAGGGAATCAGGGTAATTTTCTATTTTAAGAAGTTCAGATTGGGTCGCACAGTTAAGATACATGGTTAAAAAAACTATGATCTAATCATACAATAGAAACTATACCTTCAAACTCAAGTTTTAGGGTTTCTTGGGAATATTTTTAGATTTTTAAAAACCATTCTATAGACTCTAAACCCAATCCCAAATATCTACATGGTTTTCTTGGTGACTTGATCTATTAGAGAAACCACTCTCAAACCTTGAAAATCCCAATTTAAACTAACAGATCCATATTGTATAGTTATTATTAATTGTGAACATAAAATTTATATTTAAATGTTTCCCTAAAACTCTAAACTTTCAACCCCTATAATCTAGAATCCTTTATAAACTCAAAAAGAGGCAATCCAAACTCAAAAATAAACATACATATGACCCGAATGGAATCAGAATTCTCCCCACAATGAAAATTTATTCCCCCCAAAAGGTCCAAGTACATGAACTTAAAAATAGATAATTATAGTGCTTAATCATAAAGTCCTAACACTCCCATGTCTCATGGATATCCCTACCACACTTCCATATCACTTGAACCAATGGGATCATCTTTCTACACAACACCATATCATGTTAGTCCACTATCTGAACAAGACATTCAATCACATATGTTTTGGGTTTAATTTCAACTTCCTACCACTTGATAATGTGGGATAAAACCAACCAGTACTAATTAATTTGGTAAACATGAAACACATCATGAATAAAACTCAAATGAGTAGGTAAATCTAATCAATAAGCCACTTTCTCGAATCTCTTCAAGATCCCAAATGGGACAAAATAATGAGATGTTAACTTACGCTACCTACCAAAATGTCTATGTACCAACTAAGGTGAAACTTTGAGGAAAAAACTATCACCTACATTAAATTATAAAGGTAAATGATAATGGTCTTCAAAACATTTTTAGTGGCCCAGAACGGTTTATAACATTTTTTTTTGAGAAAACTACACCTTCTCCGTCACCTTAGACATTACTTGATTCTACCCGAGATATTTCATGTACCCTTTCTAGAAATCTAAAAGATATATAAGTCTCTCCATATGACACTTCAAAGTTTTTATATTTAATAAAAAACTATGGAAGATACTAAACACAAAAAAACACTAAAATAAAGCATGCACACCTAAATAATATCTTTAAGAATTAGATCATTTTTCTAGTCCGACTATCAATATAAAGATTGAATTCCATTATAGAATTCAATGAATAACCCATCACATTCAATAATAATTTTAAGAATTTAAATGAAAATCATGGGAATCTACAAGAAATAGTAACCACATTTACACTAAGGGGCTTCAAATCCCCTCATACATAAAAATGTTCAAACCCTTATATTATAGCCATCTCATTAGAAGGAATTATATGAGCTAATTTTTTAAATCAATTAATGATCACCCAAAATAATACACACTTATCCAATAGGTTTACCTAGTATTCAAATTATGAAGTCCATGGGTTCTTTATCTAACCACTATAATGGAATGGATATAGACACAAAAAAAATAGAAAGGTCTATGGTGTTGGGATTCAATTTTATAGAAGGTAGGGAATCATGACATAAATTCTATAATCAACCAACTCATTTTTGTCCACTAACATCAATGTATTAGACCATGACACATCTTGGAAACCCTAGAGTGTATAAACAAACTAGAACTATGTTCATAAACTATCAACCTCTAAATCAGATGAACTAGAGAAAAAAACTACCTAAAAAGAAACAATACACCATTAGGAGACTGAAATCCTAAACTTTAGTACTCCCCACCATAAAAGGTAATATTAAAATTATATCAATTGGATCCACTACTTTTCTAATTTGAAACCGATTGTACAAAGAAGAACCACTTGATCACAATTTGATCCCATAATCGCAGTAAAGAGTCAATAAAAACCCATAAAATTTCTTTAAATAGGTTCACTAAGGATCCTATAACTATAAAACCCCAAGATTATTTTTAAAAGAGAACTATTTTTAATATAGTATTCAACACGAAACGCTGAGTTTAAATGAACTATGATAAAATATTAAAATTTTATTATATAAACATGAATGATTTAACTTAGATGTTAAATTAGTGGGTATAAATAGTATAAACTATTTTATGAAATATAAGAAAAATCCTATATAAATTTATTGATAAAATCTTAATAAGAACTCAACTTTTAATAAATATATTTCATTCTACAAAAAATACATTTCCTTTAAAAATGTTATTTATTTATTTTTGAAAGTGAAAATTATAATTAATTTATAGAAATTTTAGAAATTTTATTTTATAAAATGAAAATAATTTTTGAAATAAAAAAAATGGTGAAATTTTGGGTTTTTATGGAAAATATTAATTTTTCAGTGAATAGTGAAAAATACCAATTTTTATAAAATTGTCAATTAACTTTAATAAATTAAGTAATTTAAAAGTACTATTATTATTTTAATTAGATTTAAAATGAAAATTAATATTTTTTTATATTTATTCTAATTAATTACATTTAAATCATATTTATACTAGATTTTAGTATAAGTTTATTTTTAGGTTTTAAAACACAATTTTGTTTCTGGGAACTATTTAAAGGTGCATAATGTTTCTCCATTTAAAAAAATTAAAATAACCCATATTGAGAAATTATTTAATTTAAATTTATAGATTATATATATAAATAAGAATTTAAATTAATTTAATTATTGTTACTTTATATATAATTGTTATAAGATAATCTCATGCTTAAAAAATGCATTTATTGATATTTTTTAACATGTATGTGGGTTAAATTTTAAATTAAATTCCACAAATTATATGAATTAAATTTTATAAAATGGATTGTATAGTTTTAATAATAATAATAAATATTATATAATAAGTTCAATTTTTTTCATAATGAATAATAAAAGAAGTAAAAATTGGTTACTACTCCACTCCAATGACCCGAAGGCCTAAATTTTTATTATTTTGATCAAGCCCCCTTTTACGGGATGAAGGGGGAAACCCAGATAGACATCATAGACATAAAAAAACTCACACCCGAAGGAATAAAAAGTAAAACCAGACTAAAAATATGAAACTGCCCCTTCCCAGCACTTGATCATGAAAAATATCTCCACCGTTGCAAGATAATTCAGCGAGCAAGTGTCCTGTGTCAATGCACATGCCCGATCTGATGGTGAATGTCATACCCTCTCAAACAACCAAATCTGAAATGCTCTGCAAGGATGAACTACCAGCTCTGAATCCTCCTCTAGACATGTACCATGTTGTCAAGTCCAAATTAACTGCCTTCCACCTTCAGAATCAAACCATATACCAAACAATCAATTCCACATGACCCGAACACCACATGCACCATGTAACCTTCACCGGTCGTCGGAACCACTGCTGGAAGAAAACTCTTCCGCCATCCGTAGATATCCCCAACCATGGTAAGCCGGAGACAGCAGGGAGGAGAACCTCCAATGATAGGGAAAACACACAAACCAAACAAAAAAACATCACCCTTCAAACCTCAACAAAAATACCAGAAACAAGGACCTTCCCCCTCCGAGCCTCTCCAGACCAGTTGACTGCCCAGACCGGATGCTCGCCATAAATAGTTCCTGGCCACACTAGACCAAAACGAGGAGCCAGAACCAATACGATGCTGTAAGAACCAAGCTGATCCAATCCAAGACTAAGCCACATAGTGAGTCAATGTCGCCAAAGGGGCAGACCACGTGGAATTGAGCAGCAGACCGGTGTTCCGCCGAGACGCGACGATGCCGAAAATGAAGTCGGAGACATTGTGACCCAGGATGGAACCCCACCGCACAGACACCAAGCCACGCCACCGAGAAACATATAATAATATGTTATAATGTTAGTTTAATAACTTAAATACATCACTACTTCTATGAAAATGGGAAACAAAACCATCATTTGTGTGTACGATAAACTACCGCCTTGCAAAATGATGTAACTTATTTTCCATCATCGCCTCTCATGAATGTTCATGATGATAGATTTAATGTTTATATATTATATTTAATTACAGATTAATTATTATGTAAATGTAAAATATTATATACCTACTAATCTTACCATCAATTTAAAAATGATAACATCGTTCATGTGCATGGAGGATTACCGCCTTATGAAGTGATGTGATTTTTTTTATCACAAAATCACATGGATTGTGTATTTTAGTGTATTTAAAGAAATAATATGATATATATGATATAATGACAATTATTTAATGATAAAATAACACATAAATTATTTACATTATTATTGTTGAAAAATATAAATGTTACTCATGCGTACGTCTGACCTACCGTCTCCATGATTGTAACGTAGTTAATTTTTCATAACAATATTTAATATTTATTTTTAAAATTATTATTTATGTATAAAAATTATAATTATTAATTGATTATTATTGTTTAGATGATGGAAAAATTACCGTTTTGACCCTATTCAATACACCGATTATGTTTTGAAATTATGAACCACACATCCTCAAAACACTTGATGTGGACATAACTAAATAAGCAAATAAATATTTTATCAAAATAAATGAAGTAAATCATTAAATTAAAATGTATAAAACATATAAAATATTCTTAAGAAAACATATAATTTATAAATTTTTATTTTATAGGATATAAAATATATACATGATAAATTCTGGACTCGAGGTAAGGGCATCGTCTCAAAACTTCCTTCTTTGAGACACGAATTCCTTTATGCACCTTATTTATTTTAATGGTGTATATAATTAAAATTTAAATATTACATCATTATTAGTTAATATGAAATGGTATTTAAAGTTACAATTCATCTACTTCATTCATTGGATGGAAAAGATTAAACTGACCCAAAAGTCACAAATAGAAGAATAAGAAAATACAACAATGAAAACCTGAAACAAATTAAGAATAATAGTATAGTAGATGATGTTAAATGTATATGAAACTAAATAACATAAATAACATATGTATTGGAAGATAAAGTGATGATGTTCCTTCATGATCATATCAATTAAATATTAGTCACAACAATGATTCACTACATTATAATTCTCATATGAATGTAATATTTTTTAAATTTCCCTATTGAAAAGACCATGTCAAGTTTATTTAATGACACCCCCTTGATCATATTCCAATGGATAATACCAAATCATTAAATCTAATATTCTCTAGAGTACATGGGATATTATTAAGAATAAATCACATAATTCCTCATTATAAAATAATTAACATTAAAATATACCTATTACTTATTATTTGAAATATCATTTTCATTATAAAAAAAATAACACAATATTTTATTCTTAAAGTAATTATCCAATGTTATCTAATATTTATATGTGTTCATGAAATCAGATACGTTTTAGAAATTCAATATATTATTTAAGTTTTCTATATAGAAATTTGGCTATGTTTCACAATCGGCTATGTGGTTCTTCCCAAAACACCTACATAGCATATTCACCAAAGTGATTTAGCTATATGGGAATTTTGGATACATAGATTTGGCTATATAGATTTGGACTTGTGAAGGCTGTAACACCCCGAGATTTTTAATTTTTTTTTCAAAATTAATAAAATCTTTTTGATAATTTTCTTTACACAAATCACTATGTTTTAATTTATTTAAACACAATATTGAGTTTGTATTGCATTACACACAATACTGATTTTAAATGAAACGATTCATATTATTAAAATATTATTATTTAATATGATAGGTAAAACCTATCCATTAGAATGGATCTTATGAATAATATTAACTAAATTATGAAAATTTGGTTTAAACATGTACAAAAAATGAATTATTTGGTGTCAAATAAATTAGAAATTAAAATAAAACCCTTTTGAAAGTAAAAGGAAAATATTCTATGAATTTGTTTTATATGCACAAGTGTGTTTAATATTAATAAATTAACAAAATAAATATTGGTTGATTATTTTAATAAAATTTATATATTATATATTCAATAAAATGTTTAAAACTTATCATATTTTATTTATAGACAAGAGATAAGAATAAATTTAATTTTATGCTTAAAAATTGTATTTTTTCAAAAAAGAAATTTTCCCTCATTTTTATAATACACTTAATTTAAAATTAGTTTAAACCAATTTTTGAAAATTTATTTGAAAAAATAAACTTCATTTTTTAAATAGTAATATAAAAAATATCTGAGGATGATTTTTTTGGGGTTTTATGAAATGTTTGTTTTTTTATGAATAGGGAAAAATACTTCATTTAAATTAAAAACCATTTTTAGTTTAAATAGTTTACAAGGTTAAATCGTATTTTTAATTGATTTTAAAGAAAAATTAGTTCAATTATACATATATTAAACCAATTTAGTTCATTCGAATAATTTTGATCATGAATTTTAATATAATCCCATTGTTAAATTTTGAACATTTTCTCTTTAAAAACCCACTTTCACATCGCATATGTAGGTTTAATTTTAAATAAAATTATGCCATTTATGTGAGTTGAATTTAGAAAAATTGATTAAATATTTGGAATCAAAATAATTTATATTATCTAATAAGTTTAACTTAATTTTTAACCATAATGATTTGTGAAATAATTTAAAATTAATTACCAAAATTAAGGTAAAACGTATGTTTACTGAAGGTTAAACTTAATATATAGAGTGTAAAATGAACTATTAACTTGTAAAAAAAACATATTATGGACATATTTATACCATTAACCTGTTATGATAAATTAAAATAATTTTTTGCATAGTTTAACATGAAATTTAATTATATAATAAGTTAAGTAAAGAAAAAGACATAAAATGAACCACCCTTTCCATTAATATCTATAAAGATTTAGGATAGGGAAAAGCATAATATGTTAAATTATAAATTTTATTATTAAATATAAATGATCTTTATTTATCCTGATAAATTATTATTATTTTTTTATATGAAATAATTACCTTAAATTCTTAAGAAATTCCAACCCAAGAATTATTTAGTTAATAATAAATAGAATAAATGTCACTAAAAATATTAAAAGCGATGTAAATTGAATGAATTATTTAGTTAAATTAATTTTTTACATTATAATATAATTTTAAATAGGTGTTAAAGTAATATATTTTAATTCAATCATTGTATTGATAATTTTAAATTCAAATTAAATAAATAATGTTAAAATTGACATTAATGTTATTTTATAATAAATGATATTTTATTAAATGATTTAAAATTACAAAAAGTCCTATATTATGCAAACTGATTTTTAAATGTTAATAAATATAAAATATGGTCTATTAATGGACCTATTTATATTTTATAATGAACATATTTACCCCTAAATAATAAAATCTTTGTTAGCATGATTAGGGTTAAAGTAGTGTTTTTGCATGTTATATGTCATTCTATTAAAATTAATTTACAACACACATGATATTTTTATTTTATAAATTAAATATAATATTTATAATCATTGGGTCAAATTATATAACAATTATCACTTTAATTTATTCTTAAAGGATAAATTACCATGGTTATAAAACTAGTTACCATGGTTAAAACAAAAAGGGGTAAAATTGAGTAAACATAATGACTAAGGAACAAAATGAAAAAAATGATTCTATTTTTGTGTTTTGGAGGTTTTTATCAAATACATAAAACCATAAATATATTATTATTCAATTTTGGATCCACATGAAGTAAGTAATACCTCTCAATAGTGAATAATTTTAAGTATTTACAAGAATGCCACTCCTACTCAACTAAAATAAGAGCATTCACTCTCCACCATAGTTTACTCCTCTAAAAAATTTGGATCAATAATAACCTAATAAAATCAGTTAAAAAATTACCTAACCTCATCATATAAGATTTATTTTGTACATAAATCCAATTGAGAAAATCTTTAGTGAAAAACTAATGAGGATACTCGAAGAAGAGGTAACGTTTATCGATGAACATTTTTGTTTTATTTATTACTCAAACCACTTAAATTACTTTTCTATAATGATTATATAATAACATAATTATCTTAAATATACATATATTTTTGATGTTAAGGTACCTACGATAACACATAATTACATAAAATGGGTTATAAAATCATCATTCGTGTGTACGAAAAACTACCGCCTTGTGAACAGATGTCATTTGTTTTTCCATTAGCACCTTTCAAGGTTGGAAATAATGATGGAAATACAATTTATATATGATATTTATGATTTTATTATGCTTATTTAGTTATTATATAACACATAAATTCATGATTTAAATTTTTTGGGAATACGATAACGTCGTTCGTCTATACGGAAGACTACTGCCTTGTGAAGCTATACGATTCTTTCATGATTTACAAGAAATGTTTTAAGGATGGATTACATAAAAATATTTGATATATATATATAACATAAAAATTATAATTTAATGATAATATATATATATATATCATTTAATTTTATTTCTTTCAATACGAAAAGAAAATTAAAATAACATTCATGCGTACGTACGACCTACCATAACAATGAACGATGTATTTCATATCCTATTACCAAATTTTATCAATTAATATAAATGAATTATATATATATATATATATATATGATATTAATATCATGATAGAAATTCTAGAGATGATGAAATAATGAGTAAATTAATAGGAATAAAAATAAAATATCAAGACTTATACAAAAAAAATAAAGCAGTTATTTGACTGAATGAACCAAAGGCCAATATTTTTATTGATTATTGAAAATCACCCTTTTAAAGGTAGGGGGAACCAAGACTTCAAGAACATCAAGACATTAAATTTTTTTGGAAAAAAAGTGGTTTGCAACCTAGAAAAAGACTACATATAAGTGCCTCCTCCCAGCATCAATATCATTAAGGCATACCTCCACCAAATCATGGATACTCAGCAAGATTTACCGTGAAAAAAAGCATGAGCCTAGTACCGATAACAACACTATACCATCTCAAACTTACAAATCCAAAGATTCATGCATGGTGGAGATGGCCAACTCTATCCTCATCTGAAGAAAATACGTGTATACTATATGGGTTCCCCAACAGATGATCCCTTGCACCTCCAACAACAATCAACCCACCAAAGCACCAATTTCACGTACAACCAATTTCACAACGAATAACGAAAAATATGGATGAAAAAAATCAAATAACCAAAAAAACCACACAGAAAACTGAAACCCATGACCTATACCCTCTGAACCACACTATATCCATCGTCGAACCACATTGGAAGCCTGCCGAAAAGGTCACCTGGCTGCACTGGAATGAACTACCAGATTTACTCCAAGCACGTCGACCTGACCAAGAAGCATAAAACCACACTGGAAGAATGAATCCATGACTGAGCCACTTCGACCGAACCAATAACAGAACCACAAGAAGCCACAATTACACTAAAGGGCTGAGCAACCCCACACCGATATGAACTGGAGAAAATACCGACCACACTAGAGACCCACCGCACCACGCCGACGCTAAGCCACGCTGAGTGAGAGATGATCTAGGAGAGGCCACTTCAATATTGAGACAAGATGAAGGGTTAAGGGGAAGTAGAACCTACGGTATCCCTATCCACCATGGATTAAAGGAGATAAGCTACTCCGAGGCCTCCTCAAGAAGACCAAATAAATAAGTTATTACCCGAAACATAATTTTAACATGGAATTGTTAATAAATTTGTAATAAAAGGCCATAATAAAATCATATATGATATATATAAGTATATTTATATAATATATTTATAATAAACTTATATTTATTATACATGAAGTCTGAACGAGGGAAACGTGATTCAAAACTTAAGGTAAGGGTATTTATAGTCTTACATTTATTTATGGGTGACTTATTCCATATTCACTACTCGTTTATTTTGTGTGGTGCATATACTGCCATATGAAATGATATATAATTAATCACCCTCATTTAATTATAATTAATGTTTCTATTTGTGTTATTATTTCATGGGCCTTCCAATTCAAAAATTAATCAAGAAATAAAGGATTTTTGTCTCATTTTTCCTGCTTTGATATGTACATTATGTTATGCACCTATATTACTTCACGAGGTTTATATACAACCTATTGAAATGTAATATCAATAACTTATCCATACTCATGATATTTTATGTTTTATTTTATGTTACTCACTCATGGTGTATATGATTCTATTTTACCAAAGTGGTAAATATTTTATGTTACAATCTCTTTATTTATCAGGATTATTTATTATTCTGTTTATGATGATATAATATTAAACTCAATATAAAAAGAAACCCAAAAATTTTATTCTCCTATGGTTATTCATGATATTTTCATGTAATAATACCATTTTCTACTCCATGGAACTTAATATAATTGAGAAAATATATTTAATAAAATTCGACTTTAATTCTCTTTGTTTTATTCCAAAACCATGTTTTCTAAAAATGTTTTTATTTTTTTTAAAATGATATTTTAATCTCATTTTCAAGGAATATTGTTTTGAAAATGTTTTATGAATTAAAAAGTTTTTATGTTTTCAATTATTTATTTATAAATTTTCAAAGGTTATTTTCAAAGATAAATATTTTAAAAATGTTTTATGTTTACTCTAAAGTCCTGGACCCAAACAACCACCTGAACAGTACTAAACAGGTCGAGTGTTTCTACCTTAGGCTCACCTCCCTGAATGACAAAGGCTTATGAATAGTAGTTAGGGTCTTATAGGTATAGTGGGGAGGCTATAACCTCTTAGAGGATAATAATTGTACTGGTCTGAGCATGATATAAAATTAGAAGACTCCGCCAACTCAAATTAAACCCGCATAGCGGAAACACAATTGATAACAATAAATAGAGGAAGCAATAAATAAAAACAAAAGTAGCTGAAAGTAAACGGAACAACGTGCTAAACAACTTGTGATAACTTCTAGAGAAGACACATCGTTCGTCCATAATAAGTCAATATATAAAAGGGCTCCAATGGATAACAAATAGTAGATATAATAAACAAGGTAAGCATACTAGTACAGGAAAAACTAAAAACAAGTAAACTCCAGTTAGGAAAGATCTCAAGGTCCATACCACCTCCAAGAAACAGCTAATACAATCCACCTCCTAAAGATGATCTCTTTCCTGCACATAAATTCATAAATTCTACATGCATCCTGAAGGGGCCGTGCAGGGTGCGAGATGAATCTTAGTAGGATACCACCTAGCGGTGCGTACCTAATATAAGTATTTAAGTAGGAATGTAGTTATAAGGAAAGAAATGAACAGTATGATGAAAAAATAAACATAGACTCCATTGGTCCTCAATAACCACCACGAAGTGTCACATGATTTGGCCAACACTGGAATCTGTATTATGTAACCTGACACCATGTGCCTCCTCACACCTCATGTCTCAAGGTAACAACATCCCTAAGGCATTCCCAATAAGTAGTAACCCAAAGGAACAGTGATTCCTATCCTCAAATAAGTAACTGGAGGGACAATGATGTCTACCCTCAAATAAATAACCGGAGGGACAACGATGCCTGCCCTCAAATCACAGAGAGCCTCTTCCCCCAACCCGATAGCCTCAATGCTATGCCATGAAGGCTCCTCACCTTCCACTTGGATTCCTATGATAAGAAACACCAAACCAATAGTACCTAAACTACAACTAACGGGGACCTCTACCCACACAAGTGGTCAAAACAACCTCATCACAGAGTCTCTCCATATGCACACTACTCAAAGTTTCCAAGTGAGCGGTAATCACCAAAATAGTACCCAAGCCACAACATCTCTGACACCTCGTGCCCCTATGACCATGTCTCTCAAGTCTGATGGCCTCTCCATCAATGTAACATGGGCCATTCCCAACCTGATAGTCACACTTTTCCAAGCCGACGTCCATGGCACCCAATCCCATGGTCAGAACCACCCAATATAACATGGGCCAAGCCCAACCGGTGATCATCATCACTAAAAAATATTTGGTCCATTCCCAACACAACTTGAAGGTTCTAAAATATGAAATATCACACATCATACACACACACATAGATATATATACATATATATAATCAAAATAAATACTTAAAATAGGCAACCAAACTAAATAGTTAAATTGCACTAGGCAGGTGCTGTCCCATACTAGCACTGAGGTCTTGAAAGCCTCCGATACATTTAATAATTCTTAAACAATCTAAAATAAACCGTTTAATCATTACAATTCATTTTAAAACCATTTTTCCATACCTATAATAATGCCCCGTTTGAGAAAAAACCCCTCACATGGACTATCTTAAGAAAAACAGGTGCAAGGCATACCCAGAGGCATCCCACTGGTATCACAATCAATTCAATATGAAAAAAAACTCTCATGGGGTCTTTCTAAAAATCCCTAAAGACACACCAAAGGCCACACCACCCTAATTTCCATGAAAACACAAAACAAGGTATGAACCACCTACCTCATACTAGTACAATGATACTCATTCAATAACATCCTCCAATTAGGTCTAAAACAAGGTAGATCTACTAAAGAATAAAAACTGATCAAAACCCTAAAACTCATATTAGAACAGAAATCAATAAGAATATCTCTAGATAAATCAAGTACTTACTGAGGGGGTTCCAACGCATCTGACGACGATCAAAACGGAGTTCAGATGAAGAATCAGAAAGGGTTAGAAGGTCCGGACGATTGGGGTTCAAAGGTTCTCTCCAGAACCTCAAAATGAGGATACTTCATGTTTTAAGCGAAAAAAAAAGAAAAGAAACGGTGTGTACTTAGGACTACATGCCATGTGAATCATTTTACTATTCATATGACAGAGAATATTTCACCATGGACTTTCCGACTGACTAAATGATTTGTAATAGGCTGTACACAGTGTGTACATGGTTTTCCTTCTATTCCTTGATGACTTAACGACACGCCATGTATATCCCTCATACACGGCTAGACTATATAGCATGTACAAGGAGTACACGACATGTACTTGCTTAAAAAATTGTACTCAACCAACACACCCACACGCCATGTATGGAATCCACACATAGCTAAGGGTAGACGACGTGTACTTAGGAGTACACAGTGTGTATCCCTAAAATTTCCAGAACTTCCAAAAATTCCCAATTTCCTTAGAAGATACCTTAAAACGAAAAAAAAACCAACCCATACCTTAAAGGAAGAATCAAGTTTTTACAAACTTCCTCCCTTAAAGAAAATCATCCCTAAATTTTCCTTACAAGGGTGGAGGATAAAAATTTCAGGGAAAACTTTAACCTCAAGATTAAATCAAACAATGGTTCACTAACCTATTTCCAAACTCATGGTCCTTCCATGACACATCATCACTCCTACACCTCATCGGTGCTCTCATGTCGCTTATAACGCCCTACGTATCCACACCGCATCAGTGTCCACCTCAAATAGGTCCTGCATCCCATGAATTATTAAAAATAAAGCATGATTCCATGCACCTCAAGTAACCCACATCCTTGATGCCCCAATTCACACAAAACCTCAAGTAACCCGCATCCTCCATGCCCCGATGCCCACGACCCCTCAAGTAACCCGCATCCCTGATGCCCCGATGCCCATGGCACCTCAAGTAACCTGCATCTAATGATTCTTCTGATGCCAATCACCTCATACATTTATATAAATATCACACACCCGATATGGTGCCAATCCTACTAACTAGCATCTGGTCAGTACACATATATCTTGTGCACCTCATGCACTCAAAATGGACATTCCCCAACATACCATGCCAAAATAAGTAAAAATAGAACAGATCACAGACACCCCTATGATGTACATCAAACTGTAGTCAAATAACCAGCTAGATCAGCCCCTGGAAGCTCCACGGCGTGCACCTGACCTGACACACAACTGCCTAATGCCTATCCTCCCCGCAGTACTGGACCAGTCACTGACCACTGACCCCTCATCAGGGCCCCACTGTCTCTTCCATGTCCTCTACGTGTAGCTGGAACTTGGATACCCTCTCTCGGTACCAAAACTGAACCAACTCCAGATTCCACAGTCTATCCTGGTCCCTGCCTGCCAGATTTCTAAGAAGGATACCTACAGAACCTCTCAAGATGACCAACCTGTCCACATTTCTGGCACTCCTTTGGAGTTCTATCGCACTAATTCTAGACATTCCCTGGCTGTCCACACTGAAAGTAAACCATTGATGAACTACCACATGATAGTATACCTAAGTCATTGGCTTAACTACCATACTAGAACTCATCTCATCCTCTATTAATGCTGTCCAAACTATCACCTGAAGCTGTCACCCGACCAACCTGGGGCTGATCCCTCTAGTTTTCCTCTACTATGAGAACCTGATTCACCAACTATAAGAAAGAACCCAACATGAAGATATTTACCAGGATCCTAATGGCATGTCGAAAGCCATCCTAAAAGTACATAACCCTCACTGAGTCATCGCTTTCTATATTAGGTGCAAAGAGAGATAGCTCAGTTAAAGTAGCTTCATAGTCCATGACAAAAAAGTCTCATTCTAAAGGATCAAGAACTCCCGAAATCTCTCTACCCTAAGTGTATCTTACTAAAAGTGATCGAAGAACCTATCCTCAAAGTCCTTCCATTCCAATACTTCGTGTCTGTGAGCCTTAACTTGCACATCCCACATACGCTTCACTAGTCCTCTTAGCATGTACGCCGCTAGTTTGAACCTCTGCCTAAGAGGTGTCTCAAACGGCTCAAAGATCATATTCATTCTCTCTATCCAGTTATCAGCTACCTATAGACCACCCTCACCCTAAATAAATAGTAGTTTCTATGACTGGAACTCCTATGTCAGATATTCTATAGACGGATCTATACCATACACACCTCTTTAGATCCCCTATAAGACATGTACAACACTAGTCCAGAGCTGGTCATCGAGCCACAACCTGAACACTACCAAACCCGACTATTTCCCTATCTTCATTGGATCCTGAACCTAATCATGTCCCTGAGTCTGTACCTATGGCTCATGCTCTCCCTGTCCCTCAGGTTTCTGAATCTGATCCTTCTCTCATGGTACTATACCATCTTCTGTTTGACATTCCATCTGAGTTGTCAAAAAGATACTTGCTGAATACCATAAATGGTTAGACAACCCATATATATAACAATATATATTCAATATTAATAAGGAAAGAAGTAAAGAGGTAGTATATAAAAACTACCATTACTCTCCCCTATCGTAACCATGCCCAAGACATCCGGACCTCATGACCTCCTTACCCACCCTCAGCAGAGCCAAGTATCAAAAGTACCTAGGCCCATGACCATCCTGACAACCAATGTTGCCTCAAACCGATGACTGAGTCTCCCAATCTTGATAGTAAAACTGCCTCAAACCAATGCCCAGAATTCCCAAATTGGTGATCAAAATCACTTCAACCATAGTACATTTATTCTCATACAAGATCCATGCCCAAATATCTTGCCACATGAAATTTACAATATATAAATCATGGCAGAATACATTGCAATAAACTAGAAATTCTATCAGGAATTTTACCTATAACATTTTAAAAGAATTAGAAGCATGAAATTTGATATTATTCACATGGTATTATCACTTCACAAAGCATACATACAATTATGAAATTGAAATACCCTAACAATACACCTATCAAAAACCAAGAAAACACGCCTTTCCATACCGGGCCAAGGTCTAATTCTCTCTTATCGTACTGAGTCAAGGGTCACATATCATAGTCAATAACATCACACACCAAGTGATCCACCAAGGTGGAAGTAATATAAACTGTAATCTGATAAAAAGAAAAACAGCAATTCCCATCCAAGGAAACTTGGTCCATCCCTTGTACATGGGGCTGCAGGCACCCAAGAACAAGCTAGAAACCTAGTTCCAATAACAACCTATATCTAGTATACCATATCCCAAATAGTAAAACTAGTAGAAATAAAAAGAGAAGTATCAATCTCATTAGTATCCACCAAAACACTACTACTAAATCCCTATCAAGAACTAATTTGATAACACTTTGTAACATCCTGAACCTAAACAACCACCCAAATAGTACTAAAGGGGTCGGGTGTTACTACCTTAGGCACACCTCCTTGAATTCCAAAGGCTACTGACTAGCAGCGAGGGTCTTATAGGTATAGTGGGGAGGCAATTTCATCTTGAAGGATAATAATGATACTGGTCCGAGCATGATATAAAATTAGAAGACTCTGTTGACTCAAACTAGACCTGCATAGTAGAAACCCAATCAATAACAATAAACAACGTAAGCAATAAATACAAACAGCAGTTTGGGAAAGTAAATACAATAGCATGCTGAACCACTTGTAACAACTACTAGAGTAGAAAAATCATGCATCCATAGAAAGTAACTATATTAAAGGGCACCAATGGATAACCAATAGTAGCTACAATAAACAAGTTAATCATACTGGTACAGGAAAGAAAGAAAAAAAAGTAAACTCTAGCTAGGAAAGACCTCAATCTCCATACCATCTCTAAGAAATAGCTAATACAATACAACTCTTGAAGCTGACCTATTTCCTGCATGTAAATCCATAAAGTCTACATGCGTCCCGAAGGGCCTGTGTAGGGGGTCAGATGAATCTCTGTTGGATACTACCCAACTGTGCGTACCTAATATAAGTGTTTATAGAGACATGCACTTATAAGGAAAGCGACAAAAAATACGATACACAAATAAAAATAGACTCCACTGGTGCTCAACAACCACCATGAAGTGTCACCTACTTCGGCCAATGCCAGAATATATTTCATGTAACCCAGACCCATGTGCCTCCTAACACCTTGGGTCTCAAGGTACCAATGTCTTGAAGGAATTCCCAAGAAGTAGTAACCCAAAGGAACAATGATTCTTGTCCTCAAATAAGTAACCAAAGGGAAACAATGTCTTCCCTCAAATAAATAACTAGAGGGACAATGATGTCTGCCCTCAAATCATGGTGAGCCTCTTCCCCCCAACTCGATAGCCTCAATGCTATCCCTTGAAGGTTCTCACCTTCCAAGTGGATTCCTACAGCAAGCACCCTCAAACCAATAGTACCTAAACTGAAACTAATGGAGTCCTCTACCCACATGAGTGGTCAAAACCACCTTATCACAGAGTCTCTATGTGTGCACACTACTCAATGTTTCCATGTGAGAAGTAATCAAAAAAATAATACCGAAGACACAACATCTCTAACACCTCATGTCCCTGTGACCATGTCTCTCAAGTCTAATGGCCTCACCATCCATATAACCTGGGACATGCCCAACCTGGCAGTCACACTGCCTCAAGATGACGTCCATGATGCCCAATCCTGTGGTTAGAACCATCCAATGTAACACAAGCCAAGCCTAACCTGTGATCAGCATCCCTCAAGAATATTCAAGCCACACCCAATAGAACCTGATGGTTCTAGAATATGAAATATCACACATCACACACACATATATATAATCAAAATAAATACTTAAAATAGGAAACCAAACTAAATATTTTAATTTCACTAGTTAGGTGATGCCCCGTACCAACATTTAGGTCTTGAAATCCTATGATATATTTAATCAGGCTTAAATAATCCAAACTCTATAGTTTAATCATCACAATTTATTTTAAAACCATTTTGGAATACCTGGCCAAAATGCCCCATTTGAGAAACGACCCCTCATTCAGACTCACTCAGGAAAAACAGGTGCAGGTCATACCCAAAGGCATCCCACGTGTCTCACAATCAATTCAATATGAAACAACAACTATAAAGGGGTATTGTTCAAAATACCCAAAGATGCGCCAATGTTCGCGCCACCCAAATGTCCACGAAAACAGAAAACAAGGTATTCATCACCTATATCATACTAGTATGATGATACTCCTATACTAACATCCTCTAATTAGGTCTAAGACAAGGTAGATCTACAAAAGAATAAAAAACACTCAAACCCGTATAACTCGGTTCAGAATAGAAATCAACAAGAACAACTCAAGAGGAATCAAGGTCTTACCGAGGGGGTTCCAACGCATCCAACAAGGATCAAAATAGTGTTCAGAATAAGAATCAAGAAGGGTTTTGAAGGTCTGGCCAATTGGGGTTCGGAGGTTCTGTCCAGAACCTCAAAATGAGGCTAATGCCTATTTTAAGTGAAAAAAAAATGCACGGCGTGTACTTAGGACTAAATGTCGTGTGTATAATTTTACTTTTCATACGAGCACTGATATTTCTCTGAGGACTTGCCAATTGACTACACAGCGTGTACTAGGCAATACACATTGTGTACTTGTTTTTTTTTTCTATTCCTCACCGACTTCCCCACACACTATGTATATCCCTCATATACAGCTAGACTACACGACATGTATAAAGAGTACACGACATGTACTTTGTTAAACAATTCTACCCTTATAACACGACCACATTCCATGTATGGCATCCACACATAACCAAGGGTACACAATGTGTACTTAGGATTATATGGTGTGTATCCCTAAAATTTTTAGAACATCCCAAAATTCCCAGTCTCCTCAGAAACAACCCGAAAACAAAAAAAACTCGACCTGTTCCACAAAGGAAGAACTGGGTTCTTACATTTACAAAGAGTTTTAAATGACTTTAAAAGTTTCCATTATATTTATTCAAGGTTATTTTCAAAGGAAAATGGTTTCAAAAGTTTTTTCTATTTTGAAAAGTATTTTTCAATTTGGAAAGGATATTTTATTCAATAATTGTTTTAAATTATCTTTCAAAATTATTTTCCATCTAAAACTTCAACCATTGATTTTACTTATATCTTACTGGAAATATGATCTAAGGATACCATTATTTTTATTTCTATAAATGGTTTATATTTACGACAAAAAGTTTTTTATAAAAAATATTTATATTACACGAGTTATATCATGAGAAAATGATTATTAAATCCACTTCTTTTCATGCATTATTCTATGATTAAATGTTTATAAAACCTATATATTTTCCATAGGTTAGGATCATATGAAATGTTTATGATACCCATTTCATTTCATAGGTTATGAAATAATGAAATTTTATGAACTTGTGGAACACAATTGTATGATTTTATTATATGACGGGTGGAATCTATATATCCCTCCAATTCATTGGGTAAAGATTTATATCTCATGAGATAAACATGGATAGAATGTGGAGTGGACCCAATATAGTAAGGGATTTTTTTCATTATGATGGTTTGGGGAGTGAAACCATTCCACTATAATGAAATGAATTCCACTAGGGATGGTGGTGTGTCCCACCTAGTAGGTGTACCCCCCATGAAGTGCCCTGATAAGTTTTAGAAATTATCCTTGACTTATAGGGAATGATTTTAGATGCATATGTGTCTTCCAAAATTCCATGTATTATTCCTATGTTATGATATCATGGATCATGTCATTTAATTCCCTTATGATCCATGTTTTATTAATTGTAAATCATTATGATAAGATTCATGATTATGATATTTGATATTTAGGGTATGGTTTTCAAATTTTTTGCTCATGTTCTCATACCATTATGTTCATTTTATGCTTACATATATCCCTTATTTATTCTTTATTAGCATTTGAGATCACCTTTTTTTATGTTTCCTTTCCCCAGGTAGTGAAGAAATGTATTAAGTAGGAGTACTAAATGTGATGATATTTATGGGATACATTGAAGATAATACACCAAGTTAAAAGATTATGTTTTAAACTATCCAAAATAACTAAAATATTATGGTCCTTAAGAATGTGTTTGTGTAATTTATTGAATATTAATCTAATAAGATGTATTATCCATGTATGAGAATACAAGGTCACTATAGTTGGTTTCAAAGGAAAGTATTATTTACCCTTTGGAAACTAGGATGAGAAAACCATTGTGAGATCCTAAGGGATAATTATAAATATATGACTAGGTTTGTCTCTAAGGATAAGTTTAAGGATGAGTCAAAGTATTGAAAAATGTCCTAGAATTTTGGTAAATGATAGATCTAGTGGTTTCCAAGAAATTATATCCTTTTTTGGATACTAAAAATAGATGCAGATCTAGAAAAAATGTACATAGGGATAAAAACCCTAAAAACAATGTATTCAGCTAGACTTGATTAGGAAATGGTGCTTGAAAACTGGACTTACTGCATACCTGATTTGACACTCCCATGGGATATGCTTTTGAAATTTAAAAACTCTTTATTAACAATCATGAAGGATTTAAACATAATATGACTGTGACTGATCTAGGATAAAACTAAGCAGATATAAATTAAAGAAGGTGTCATGATTTAGACATCTTATAAGGGGTTTTATTGATTATTTGGTTTTCTATTATGATTAGTGTTTATCAAACAATGCTTTCTGGTTTTAGTCAGTGGTAGGAACCATAAGAAACTGGGTTAACATTGATTATGAAAGATGATTTTCTAATGAGTAGCTAAATGTTATGAGGGATGAAGTAAGGATGTTTTGATTATTAAAAATTTGTTTTCATAGAATATTACCTTAACTAACTATTAGACTCACCAAATAAGATAAGGAAAGTGTTCACTGAGGGTTTGAGTAATGGTAACGATGGAGGAAAGAAGATTCATTTTTCTATGTATTGAGATTGTGGGAACAAACACCCAAGTGAATGTCTCAGATGGATATGAAGAAGTTTTGACTATGGAAAATGACACAAAGAAAGTAAATGAAAATGGAAAATGAAAAGTTAATATAATGAAATGGGTGAGAATATCGGTCTCTTTAAGATATCATCTACTATTTAATTCTTTAAATGTGGAAAGTATGTGCATTATGTAAATCAATGTCCTAGAGTGAAATCTCATGAATACAATCAGCATGGTTGTATGAGTAATGGATATATTACTGATAATGAAGAAACTACATATGAAATATCAATAGAAATAATAATTAAGAAATAAGATTATGAATCCTAGTTAATAGTTTGAGAATTAAGTGATATTATAGAAGTATTTTGGTTTTGTAATTAAAGGATTATGAATCTTGAAATATATAAGGATGGTTCAGTATAAGTTTTTGGTTAATTGTTTGAAGGAATATATTGAAAGATATTAATAAACTAGAAAATTTACTTAATTACAATGTGATATTTATAGAAAACACATGATTAAGGGAAATATAACTTTTAATATGTTCATAATGTTGAGATAATTAAGTTGGGATGAAGATATGATTTATTTGGATAAAGTAAATTTGATAGTATTGATGACCTTAGAACTGATAAAGTATTTTTTTGAAAAAGTTGTTTATGTTATCATTGATGGAGTTTACAAATTTTTTTGAATTTAATAAATATATCTAATAATATATTTTTTATGAGAAATCATGTATGTTTTCAATAATGGTTTATGGTAATTCAGGTTATTACAATGTTTCAAGAGAATACATGATAAAGGTATTCACATGTTTCATATGCGATAATTAAGAGATATTTCATGCTATTTGAGGGATTAATGATAAGTTCATTTTGAAAATTTAATGACTTTTTTTTAATGTTTTGTACTTTTAATCTTTCATAATGCTCATAACCATCTATGAAATGTTTTATGTTGAACATTGAATAAGATTTTAGAGATTAATGTATTATTTTATTCATGTTGGATAACCTATGCTAGAAATTTTGTGGTGATGATCACTAAAGATAGATAAAATGACTTATCATTATATTTATGGATATTATGATCCATTAGTGCTCTAGGAACAAAATTCACATTTATTTATTGTATTAATAGATGAGGTGGAAATTGATCAAGTAGTAACCGATGGATGATATTGTTCTTATGAGATTTACTAAAATCAATTAATTATATCTTATTATAAAAATTCATCAACATGATAAAAGGTATCTTAAAATAAAATATTGTCCTATTATCAGCATTTTTGATGATATCAAGGAAATTTTATATAATCTTTGGTTTATGGATTCTTTATTGTTAACTTTATCCTGACCATGTTCTCTATCACTCTGCATCAGTATTTGGAAGTTAGTTTTCTCTTCCTTGTCCATTTTTTCACTTCCCAACTATGTTATCCTATTTGGAAACCTATATTATGTTATTCTAGATGAATTTTTTCTTATCTATTTATCCTTTTTAAAAGGATTTAATATTAAACCTTTTTATAATTTTGGTTTCTATGAAGTAATTTTCAAATTTTAAGCCTTTAATGTCTGAGATGAATTTCAAGAGAGAAATTAATTTTAAGGGGGGTAGAATGTAACAAACCAAGATTTTGTGATTTTTTTCAAAATTAATTTAATATCTTTGATATTTTTCTTTACATGAAAAACTATGTTTATATTGAGTTGTAGACAACATTGGGTTTAGCTTGCGTTATACATGACATTGAGTTTAAATTAAACATGACATATTATTAAAATACCGTTTTTTAATGTGATAGAAGGAACCTACCTGTTGGAATAGAGGTTATGAATAATATTAACTAAATTATAAAAATATGGTTTAAAAATTTATATAAATTTATTTAATTAGTGTCCAATTAATTATAAATAAAAACAAAACCCTTTTGAAAATAAAAGAAAAATGTTCTCTAAAAAACTATTTTTATACACACAAGTGTATTTTATATCAATAAATTAACCAAATTAATCTTTATTAATGATTTTAATTAAATTTATATATTATCTATTCAATTAAATGTTTTAAATTTATTTCATATTCTTTATAGATACGAGATAATAACAAATCCAATTTTATGCTTTAAAATAGTATTTTTTCTAAAAAAATTGGTCACCGTTTTATGTCGCACTTATTTTAAAATTAATATTTAAAAATTTTAGGAAATGTATTTGAAATAATAAACTTAATTTTTGAATTAATAATATAAAAATTATCTTAGGATTATCTTCTTTTGGTTTTTTTAGAAAATTTTCATTTTTAATGAATAGTGAAAAATACTGATTTTTAAATGAAAATTGCCTTTTTGTTTAAATAATTTATAATGCTAAATTATATTTTGAATTATTTTAATAGAAAAACTAATTCTATTATACATATATTAATTCAATTTAGGTCATTGGAATAATTTTCTTATTGAATTTTATATAAAAACATTATAAAATTTTGAACATTTTCTCTTTAAAAACATGTTTTCTCATCGCATCGAGGAGATTAATTTTAAATTAAATTCTACCACTTATGTGTGTTTAATTTAGAAAATGAATTTAATATTTTGAATCAGAACAATTTATATTATATAATATGGTTAACTAAATTTTTTTACCATAATATAGTGAAAAAATTTAAAATTAATTACCACGATTAAAGTAAAAAACAAGTTTAGCGAAGGTTAAACTAAATAGATAAGGGGTAAAATGGCCTAAAAACTTTTACAAAACCAATTTTCAAGAATTATCTCAACAATTAACATATATTATCTATTTATATAAGTTTAGGTATACTTTTACATGAAATTTACCTATATAATAAGTTAATTAAAAAAAATGCAAAAAAGGAATCGTTCTTTCCTTTAACATCTATAATGCTTTGGGATAGGGAAAAACATCATATGTTCAATTATAAGTATTATTATGAAATATAATTGATTTATTTCTATCCTGATAAATTATTTTATTTTTTTTGAGATGAAATAATTACTTTTAATTCTTAATAAATTCCAATATAAGAATTATTTAGTTAATAATGAAATAGAATAAATGATACTAAAATTATTAAAAATGATGTAAATTTGATAAATTATGGTGTTTAATAAATTTTTTATATGACTATCATTTTACACAAGTGTTAAAATAATACATTTTAATTCCATAATTTTTTTTATTTTTAAATTGAAATTAAATAAATAATTTCAAAATTGACATTAATGTTATTTTATAATAAATGATATTTTATTAAATGATTTAAAATTACTAAGAGTGCCATATTCTAAAAATTTATTTTTAAATTTTAATAAGAATCAAATATGTTACATTAATGGACTATTTTATCTTTTATAATAAATATATTTACCCTTTAATAATAAAAACTTTATTAATGTGATGAGGGATAAAACAGTGTTTTTATGCATTACATGCGTATTTGTTAACATTAATTTCCAAAATGCATGAAATTTTTATTTTATGATTTAGATATGAAATTTATAATTAGTGGGTATAATGTTTCAAAATATTATCACTTTAATTTTGTCTGAAATGATAAATTAACTAGGTTAGAAAACTAGATACCATGATAAAAACAAAAAGGGGTAAAATTGAGTAAACTTAACGACTAAAAAAAATAATAAAAATGATTTTATTTTTATATGTTGGAGGTGTGTATTTACCATATAAAACCTAATTTAAATTATTATTAAATTTTTGAGCCACATGAAGTAAGGTATACCTCCAAATTGTGAATACATTTGAGTATTTACAAGAATGACACCCATCCTTAACTATAAAATGGAACTCACTCTCCCTCCTTATTCACACTTCTCAATCCATTTTTACCAAGAAAAAATTCAAAAATAATTCCTAAAATTCCATCCAATAATATTATAAGAATTATTTTGAACATAAATCCAACCAATCAAGGCTTTAGTGAAAACCTAAGGAGGATACCTCAAGAAGAGGTAATGTTCATCAATAATTTTTTTTTTGTTTTGTTTCTTCCTCAAACTAATTAATTATTTTTATATCATGATTATATAATAAAATAAGTATATTATATATACTTATATGTTATTATGTTAAGGTTATGAACTAAAAATAAAAACACTTCCCTCAAATGGGTTATTAAATTATTATTCTTGTGTATGCTGGACTATCGCCTAGCAAACCCATGCCATATGATTTTCCATTATCACCTTTCAAGGATGATAATAGTGATGGATATACTTTTTATATATGATATAAATAATATTTATGATGTTATTATACCTTTTTAGTTATTATATAACACATACCTTCATGATTTATATTTTGTGGGAATATGATAATGTCTTTCATGTGTACGATGGACTACTGCCTCACGAAGCGATGCGATTAGTTCACGCTTTACATGGAATGTATTAAAGATGGGTTAAATATAAATTTGTGATATATATGAAATAAAAATTATAATATAATTATAATATAATTATACACGATTTAATTTATTTATTTTAATACAGAAACAAAATAGAAATTGCATTCATACGTACGTACGACCCACCGTCTCCTAGACAATGTATTCCTTCTTCTATCACCAAATTTTAAGTATAAATCTAAATAAAAACATAATGAATATATATGATATTTATATAATGATATAAATTTTAGATATGATAAAATTATGATTAAATTAATATTATCAAAAATAAAAAACCAAAACTTATACAAAAAACAAAGCGGTTATTACTCAAAACACAACATTAACATGGAACTGTTAATAAATGGATAAAAAAGTTCATAAGAAAATAATATATGATATATATAATTATTTTTATGTAATATATGTATAGTAAAATTATATTTATTATATCTTAAGTTTTAATGACTATGAAAAGATTCATGACTTAAGGTTAGGGGATTTCTGGTCTCGCTTTTATTTTTGGGAGACTTACGCCTTATTCACAACTAGTTTCTTTTTTGTGGTGTATATACTTCAATATGAAATGAAATATCATGAATATATACCATTTAATTAAAATTAATGTTTATATTTATGTTATTATTTCATGAACCTTTCGATTGAAAAGTTACTCAAGCAATAAAGGATTTATGCCTCAATTTGTCTTCTTTGAGACATACGTTATTCTATGCACCTATATTCTTTATCGAGGTGTATGTAAAACCAATTTAAATATAATATCATGAATTTATTAATCCTAATGATATTTTAGTTTTAATTTTATGTTAATCCATCATGGGTCTTAGGATTAAATTTTACCAAAATGGTAAATATTTCTTGTTACAATCTCTTCATTTATCAGTATTGTTTATGATTTTGTTTCCAATGATAAAATATTTGGATAAATATCTCAATAAACCAATAATTTTTTTTCTTCTCTAGTTATTAATGATATTTTCAAGTAATATTACCATTTTACACTATTTATTATTTAATATAAATGATAAAATGCTTTCAAGAAAACCGGACTTCATGTCTCTCTTCGGTCAAAAATCTGTTTTATTACAAAACCATGTTTTCTAGAAATGTTTTCAAAAAATATTTTTAAATGAAATTTGAAGCTCATTTTAAATAATTTTTTAAAAATGTTTTATGTTTTAAAAAGTGTTTTAAATTATTTTCAAATATTACTTTATAAGTTTTAAAATGTTACTTTCAAAGGTAAGGATTTCAAGGATGTTTTATGTTTAAAAAGTGTTTTAAATTATTTTGAAATATTAATTTATAAGTTTTCAAGGTTATTCTTAAATAAAATGGGTATTATAATGTTTTATGTTTTGAGAATAATTTTCAAAAAATAATAAAATATTTTCATCAATAAATCTTTTAAATGATCTTTCAGAATTATTTTCTATCTAATATTTCATTCATTGATTTTATCTTTTCCTTACTAGGGATATGATCCAAGGATTCCATTATTAATATTTTCATGAATGGTTTATATTTATGATAAATTTTTTATGAAACCAATTTCTATTCCATGAGTTATATCATGATAAAATTCTTATGAAACCTGCTTATTTTCATGGGTTATGCTTTGATGAAATGATTATGAAACCTATCTCTTTTCCACAGGTTATGATACGATGAATCATTTATGATACCCATATCATTTAATTGGTTATCATATGATTAATGTTTTATGATCCTTTGGAGTATATATTTATGATATCATTATGTGATGTGTGATACCTATATCCACCTCTATTGCATTGGGTAAATATTTATTTTCATGGGATAAACATGGTTGGAATGGGGAGTGACCCCAATTAATTAAGAATATTTTTCCATTATGATGGTTTAGGTATGGAAGTCATTCCACTATAAGTAAAATTCTACCACCGGGGATGGTGGTGGGTCCCACCTACAAGGTGTATCCCCTATGAAGTGACTTGATAAGTTTTGTAAATGAGCCTTTACTTCTAGGGAATTTTTTTATATGATTATGTGTTTTCCACAACTCCATGTATTGTTCCTATATTCTACTCTTAGGGATAAATTTATTTGATTCCCTTATGATTTATGTCTTATAAACTACCAATATTTATTCCATGAATCATTATTATGATCTTTGTTATACAGGGTTTGGTTTTCAAATGTTATGCTATTGTTATCTCACACTTATGTTCATGTTATGCTTATGTATCTTATTTATTTAACCTTACTGGACATTTTATCTCACCCTTTATTAAGTTTCATTTGCATAGTTTTTGAAGAATGGTTTTAAGTAAGAGTACTAAAGGGGAATATATTTATGGGAGACATTGAATATCTTTCACAAAGTTAGAAGATTATGTTTACAAGTTTCCAACGACACTAAACTATCAAGGTCTTAAAGCACGTTCTTGTGTACTGTATTAAATATTTATTGAAAAAGATATAATATCCATGTATTATAATCATTGGTTGCTATAAAGTAAATGTATTTTACCATCTATTTCGTGCTTCCACTTCCCTTGAGGTTCTGCTTCCACTACCATTAGTGTTAAAATATAGGAAATCTAATGGTGATATGACTTTCTATGATTAAATTCGCTGATCCACTACTATTTACATGAAAGAATAAAAAATTGGTGTTACTTATAGAATAATATTCCACCACTAGAATAATATTATACCTTTAGAATAAGATGCTACCATTAATAATAGAGGAGTTTATATCATTAGAAAATAGTGGTTCCACTATCATTTCATGATCTTTTCTACCTATAATAGAGGGTTCTACTATTTCAAATGGAATTATATACCTACTGTAAGGGGAAAAAATATATTTTTTAGGATGCATAAGGGTATGACCTATTTTATATAGTTTTCTTAAAGGTAATTCATTGCATACAAAAAGTTAAGGTCAACATTATTCTTTGTGGATAAGGGTAAACTATAAAATATGTAAGGGTTAATCACATTTTTTATATGACATGTCAGAGTAATAATAAATACATGCATAGGTAAGATTAATTTTCAACATGCTATGAAAATGCAGGATTGAAGTTATACAGTCCACATAAGAGTAAGTGAACACACATATGCAAGGGTAAGTAGAGTTCATAGGCACTGCATAAAGGTAAAGATTGCACTGCGTAAGAGAAGAATGTATGTTGTGTAAAGGTTAAGAAGTTTGATTACTCTGTAGAGGCCCAAAGCTTGACTTACATGGACATTAAATTACTTTTGCAGAATACTTAATACATAGCAAAAACAGACACCAAAGGACCGTAATAGTTTAGTGCCTTTGGAAACTTGGAACATAATCTTCTAATCTTGGTGAAAGATCCTCAACATCTCTCATAAAGATATTCCTTTTTTTCTTACCTAAAACCTGTCCTTATATCCTCGGGAAAAGAAAACATTAAAAGGGTGTGATAAAATTCTCAGTAAGGGAAAACATAGTGAACATAAAACAATCCATAAACATTTGAAAGTAAAAACTTGAACATGAAATTTAAACATCAAAATCTTGAGCAAATACATAAATCGTGGAAGTACGTAAGGAATATATCATAATGGAACATCAATCATGATAAAATATAATTGGAATAAAACATGTAATTGTGGAAACCATTCAATACATGTTATGATTTTCATAGTATCCAAGGCATTGCTGCCAAGACCATCTTAGTGGACAAAGTCCCTTTCTGAATCGAGTTCACTCCTTGTTTCTGTCCTGTAACACTGAACCAGATTAACTTACCATTACATCCATGACTATCTCATGAGATATAAATCTTTACCCAATGCATTGGAGGGATATATAGGTCCCACCCATCTCATAATGAAATCATTCTTACTTGTTCCACAAAATAAACATACATCATTCATAATAACCCAACGAATAAAATGGGTTTCATAAATATCATCCCATCATCACATATTCCACATAAAAAAAATTGATATCATTTCATAATAAGAATAATAAAACCATGTAAATAATAGAGACATTATACTTGAAACATACACATATGAAATAATGTCATCTTAGATGGAAAATGGTTTTGATAAAACACTTGAAATGAATTCTTGGGGAAACTATCCTTTCTTCATCAAAATCAATTTCCTTTCAAAAAACGACATGAAATTTTAAAAGAAAAAGATTTTGTTTAAAATAGTCATGAAATATTTTGGAGTAAGCTTCATGAAAATAAGGCTTTATAAAACCGTAAAAATCCTTTCATGCCGTATAAGTTAAAAAAACATTCTCCTCGTACTTTTGTCGGAAAAGTCAAAAAGTACCTCATAACAAAAACAAAAGAAATATTTCTTAAATACCATGTAGTAAAAGTCAAAATGGGTAAAAAGGACATTAAATATACATAAAAATACTTTTAGAAAACATGGACATGGATGATAACAATAACCCTAGTAAATACTTACGTATAAGCAATCTCAGATAAAAATGAGATTTGCAAAATTATCCCTTACCTTAGGTCCGATATGCTTCGTACGTATCCGAACCTCCTGTATAATGATTTAAATATTGTTGTTGACTTATTAAAGAATCATATTCATTGTTATGATATCATATATTGTTCACTTATGACTTTATATTACCCGTTATTTTGTAAATTCCATGTTAAAGCAACATTTTGGGTAAAATCCTTACATTTATCGTACCTGTTTCGACTTGTTGTTCTTGATATTATTTCTTATATAATGATTTAAATACTTACAGAATGTAAAACATTATTTATATATAATATATATTCATAGTATACATATATATATATGATAGATCAATAAATGGAATGAAATACACCGTTCATGGAGACGGTAGGCCGTACGTACGCATGAACGCTGTTTTCGTTTCCTTATTGAATTGAATGGAATTAAGTAAATGAAATACATACATACATAAATATATATATATATAAATAAATACAGTATCATTATTATGTCATATATTTCATTATTATTCATTATATATACTTTATAATCATTCATGAATGGTTAACATGGAGAATGAATCTCATCGCGTCGTGGAGACGGTAATCCGTACGTACGCACGAGCGATGATATCATTCCCATGATCATGGAATTGTATTGAAGTGTAAGTATAATATTTAATAATAAATATAACTTTACAATAATCATATCTAGTTATTTATTTATACCCTTATACCCATCCAAGTAAGGTGGTGGTCGAAAACAGATTACACCACGGCGTGGAGACAGTATTATGTACGTACGCACACACGATGATTTCATTTCCCGTAGGATGTATAGAAGGTGAAATAAGGTTGTTTAAAATTTATAATAAAATATCAGTATATATTTAATAGTTATGTTATTACTTTATAATGATACATTTAAAGAATAAGAAGTATAAGAAGAAAGAAACTTGAGAGAATCAGAAGAAGAGATTACCTTTTCTTCGACACACCTCCTTTAAGCCTTATCTTAAGGAAGTAGAGTTGGTCTTTTGAGAAGACCAGAACCTCCAGAATGTTTATAGGGAAGTGGAGAAGAGAAAAAGGTAGGGTTTGGTCGATCTTCAAGGCTCAAAAGGGTGTGAAGTGAACAGGGAAGGGGTGCCCTTTTTATAAGGGAGGAGAGAGACACCTTTGGAAATCTTAAAAATATTAATTTATAATAAATATAACCCCATTTAAAAACCACCAAAAATGACTTATATTATAATATTAGATGATATAGGGTTGTAATATCATAAAACAATAAAATTTAGACATGTAGTGAATTTATTTTAAACATTATCAACTTGGTTTATCCTTATTTAGTCTATTAACTTTTATTTGTGGTAATAAGATTCTAAATTTTAAATTGTTATAAATAATTACTTATGTGATATGAATTATCCATAATTAGATAATTTATGACATTTTAGACTATATAAATTTCAATTTTAATTTTTAAATATATTTTAGGATTTTTAAACAATTTAATAATATGTTATTTTTTATAAAATAACAATAGTGTCAATTTTGACACTATTCATTTCTTTGAATTTAAATAAAATCCACAAAGAGGATATATTCAAAATAAAATATTTAATAGGTTCCTAAAATGTCATATTAATCTATAAAATTAGTGGAGAACATTAAATAGTTCATATAATATTTATTTTACTATTTGTAAAACCATTTATTTGATATTTCTCTTAATAAAATAATTACTAAAACAGTTTTGTATAATTATTAAATAAACTTATTTGTTGTATAAAAATTAAAACTAAAATACTAGGATGAAGATAAATCTTATATATTTCATAATAATACATTTAGTAGGATTTATCTTTTAAAAGACTCATATTTTAAAATGTTATATTTATTAAATTATGAAGGTGACAACTTTGACATCATATAAAATAAAATAATATAAGTGTCATAATCACTTTTATAAGACTCTAAACGGTCACATATTAGGTAATTTGATGATTATAGTGTATATATACACTACCAATAAGTTTTTTTCAGGTTTTTGAGCCCTTTAATAAGTATTAATATTTCAATAAAAACAATATTATTGATATTTTTACTAAATAAATAATTTCTGCATCATTAATGTATAAGCTAATAAGGTAATTAAATAACTCTTAAAAATTACAAATAAATTACCATGATAAAGAAAAACATTTTATCTTTGAAATTAGTATTTATAACAAAATTTATATTCTACATAACCTTATATTAGAAATACTTTAATTATTAAAGTTTGAGTGAGACATATTTCACTTTCCATTAAATAAAATAAACTAAAGGTCTTAATCACCTCCATGTGGGTTCTAATGGATTCCATTTCGACCCAAATATGACTTAGGATGAAATATAATCATACAATTGTATTAATAAAAGTGTTAGGGTAATTTTATAATATTATATTTACCCTTATTTACCCGATTTACCTTTTACTATGGTAACTAAAATTTACCGTAGTTACTATTCATAATGCCCAAATATAAAAAGTATTCTATTAATATAATTTGGACCCACTGATTCTAAATATATAATCCATTTTTCCTAGTTCAATACACATAAGTTGCAGAAATTAAATTAAAATTAATCCCATTATCGAAAGAAAACGGGTTTTTGTTTAAAACATTGCAAGATTGAATTGATTTAACCTACGAATTCAATGTAAAATCAATGCTAATGACATAAATTATATTAAATGGTAAAAATATATTATATTTATACTTTAAAACCATTCAATATTATAATTTGAGCACATAAATTATTATGATGAAAAAAGTTGTTTTTAATTAAAATATAGCGTGTTTTTACTATTTATTAAAATATGAAAGTTATCAGAATAATATGAAAAATTTATCCAAAGTAAATGTTTATATACCGATTCCAAATTATTATTTTATTTTGTCAAATTTAACTTATAAACATGTAAAAAACTATACTTAAAGTGGGTGCGCAATCAAAAGGCGGCAAAACTGCATTTTTTGAAAAATACTTATTTTACCCGAAAAATTTATTTTGTTCTTATACCATGTTCTAGAAAATTTGTAAGATGAATAATAATGTTATAAAATTCAAAATTTAGTTAATACTATTCATAAAGGCTAGTTCATAATAATATTATAATAATATATCGTTGTTTAGTAAAACCCGGTATTGCGTACAACACACGCTATCGAGGAAGGTCGCGATTGCATGTAATGCAAGCCAAGTCAGGGTTGCATGTAGTGAATGACTCCTTTGTTGTTGCATATAACAAAATTGAATAATATTTCATTAATACACTGAATATATATATATATACTCAATGTTGCATAAAATAACAACTATCAAACAAACTTGAAATTGTGTGTTACACGATCCAAGAGTAGTGTTGCATATACTGTAAGCTAATACAGTGTTGCGTATAACACAAGATAATATTGGGGTATCATACAACAAAATACATCAAATAAATTAAAAAGAATACTTCTCATAAAATCTCAGGGTGTTACATTCTACCCCCCTTAAAATGAATTTCGCCCTCAAAATTCGGCGGGGTTATAAATGGTTTACTACTCGAAAGTTTCTTTAATAGAAACACACATCGTAAAAGGGAATAACAAAACCAATATTTAAAAACTAAAGTATGAAACGTAATGGTTACCCAAATTAACTAATCACTTGGTTTACACATAGGAGAACATAGGTGAAAATATGGATATGGAAGAGAAATCTAACCATCATGTTCTGATGAAGAGTGGTAGAGAACATGGCTATGAAAAATCCAACAATTACAAAGCCATAGATTTGTGATGATCTATGGTACCATCTGATTAATCAAATATAAGGGCACTAGGACAACATTTTTGGTTTTCAAGATCATTTCCCTAAAGTTTAAGAAATTGGAATTAGAAGAAATACTTTCTTGATTTTGGTACAGTCTCACTGTTGGTCATTCTTTAGACAATTTTCACTTCATCTCTTACAGAAATGAAGGTGAATTTTTCATTCGTGAAGTGTTAGCAGATCATGAAATATAATGATAGGTCATTCCATCGGTCTCAAACATAAGTTAGCAAAATTTATATACATAAGTCCATCTGTGGTGATATTAATCAGATATGGTTCAAAAATGGCCTTATACTTCATCTATCAACCTGAATAATAAAATAAAACTAGTTTCTACTAACCAGGGACTACCTATAGGCCAGTGGTAGGAAATAAAGGCCTATCACACTTTGGTTGTGGGTTCGATTCCCATAGCCTTGTCCGACGTGATGGGTTGTCACCCGTCATGCAGGTTGTCCTTTTTCTAAAACTGCATTATTATAACATTCCATAAATAATATAGAAAAAAAATTCTACCCTTAAACAATACAAACTTATGTCCAACATAATCCATTCCAATATTTAGGCTTATCCAAAATAGTTATGTCCAAGCTTATAGTATAAAGAAAATAATTTCTAGAAATTTCATCTATCGAGCATGTGAATACCATCATTTATCCCCGATATATCTTGTTTATCACATTCCAATCATGTGAATACCTTAATCATGCATTCTCTTAAAAAATGAATACCTTAGTGAAAACATGAATGCTGTCAATAGTTAACTCTTTCCACATACAAAAATCCCAAAATTTCTATATACTCAAACCATGATATCACTTTGTCCTTATATTAGTCATGAGCTCATGATTACTATCATACATATTATTTTCTCCTTATCCCTTCATTATGCGCATTTCATCTGCTTTCCAAAAATATTTCAATCAATTTTTCATGGTTACCAGTACCATATAATTATTGAAAACCAATACATAGATATTCCAAAATTCCACAATTCCATAAATGAGATTCCATGATACTATTTTGAAATCCCATTACATAAACACTTAATCATTACACAACATCATTGTCATACTCAACATCACAAATAGTGATTGCATGAGACTTACCTTTATCCTTTACATTAATAGGTTTCTCACGTTGATCATCATTAACCCATGTATTAGGGCATTTATTAGCATAATTCCTCATTTCCTTGCACTTGAAGCATTGAAGTGTTGGTGGTGCGCTCTCTACAGTCTTTTCTTTATTCACATCATTAGAAACCCTTTTTCCATTACTTCGAAACTCTGCTACTCGATGACCTTCTCTTCCACACTTAAAACATTTTCTTTTCCCTTTAATACAATCTCCATCATGCTTCTTTCCACACTTTGAGCATAAAGAAACATTCATTTTCTTTTCACCATTATTCTGAGATTTCTCCTTGAACTCCATCTTTCGTTTATTATTAAAAATATGAGATGAATATGTAACACCAACTTCCATTTCTACCTTGATAGCACAATGCACAATTTATTCATATCTATTGAAGTCTCTAATAGCTAATTCCTTTCTAAGACTTGGTTTTAATCCACTGAAGAATCGATCAACTTTACTTTCAGGTTGGATGATAAAACCATATGCATACCTTGTAAGTCTTGTAAAATTCTCTTCGTATATACCAACTGATTCATAATCCTTTTACTTAAGCTCAAGGAAATCCTTTTCCATCTTTTTTCGAAGAATACGAGGGGAGTACTTACTGAAAAACAAGTTCTTGAACTCGTCCCATTCCATGTATTCAATTTCATCTTGGGGCCTTGTATTCTTAATTAGAGTCCACCACTGGTCTGATTCACCTTCTAAACGGTAAACAGCTAGAATGACTTTATCATGTTCCAAATAGAAAATATGGAAAATATCTTTTCAATTGTACTGATCCATTGTTCAGTAATAAGTGGATTAGAAGACCCATTGAAAGAAGGTGGACGTTGCCTCATGATGGACTCAATAGAATATTGTTCCATCCTCTGCTCATTTGGAAGTCCAGAATGATTCATATCTCGTGTAAGTTTAGAAATAATATTTTTCACTCCATCTCCCATAACATTGGTTTGTTCAGGAGGACAAGCATTACATCGTCCATTACATTGATTAACATTGTTCTTTCGAGTTCCAACCATCGTCTAAAACCCAAAAAGAATAGTGTGAGAGACACAAATCATGCTAGGGAAAACAATATAATAAAGGGGGATTGCCTTCAATATATAACATCTTAGGTTTAATTCTATGACCATTACCATAATCCTAGAAATATAACCTATACTTACACTTAACCTTAGGGATATCCCTAGACATACCTTAAAAATATCTCTAGGGATCTCACTAAAGTTTTCGCATCCTAGTTTCCAAAGGTTAACTAAACCTTTCCTCTGATACCAACTGTAGAGGCCCAATGCTTGACGTACATGGACATTACATTAATTTTACAGAATACTTAATACATAACAAAAATATACACCAAAGGACCCTAATAGTTTAGTGTCTTTGGAAACTTGGAACATAATCTTCTAATCATGGTGAAAGATCCTCAACATCTCCCATAAAGATATCCCTTTTTTTTATTACCTAAAACCTTTCCTTATATTCTGGGGAAAAGAAAACAAAAAAAGGGTGAGCTAAAATGCTCAGTAAGGGAAAACATAGTGAGCATAAAACAATCCATAAACATTTGAAAGCAAAAACTGGAACATGAAATTTAAAAATCAAAATCTTGAGCAAAGACATAAATCGTGGAAGTACGTAAGGAATATATCATAATGGAACATCAATCATGATAAAATATAATGGGAATAAAACATGTAATTGTGGCAACCATTCATCACATGTTATGATTTCCATAGTAGCCAAGGCATTGCTGCCAAGACCATCTTAGTGGACAAAGTCCCTTTCTGAATCGAGTTCACTCCTCATTTCAGTCCTGTAACACTAAACCAGATTAAATTACCATTCCAGCCATGACTATCTCATGAGATATAAAACTTTACCCAATTCATTATAGGGAGATATAGGTCCCACCCATCTCATAATGAAATCATTCTTACTTGTGCCAGAAAATAAACATACATCATTGATAATAACCCAATGAATAAAATGGGTTTCATAAACATCATCCCATCATCACATAATCCATATAAAATAAATGGATATAATTTAATAATAACAAGAATCAAACCATGTAAATCATAGAGACATTATACTTGAAACATACACATATGAAATAATGTCATCTTATATGGAAAATGGTTTTGATAAAACACTTGAAATGAATTCTTGAAGAAAATATCCTTTCTTCTTCAAAATCAATTTCATTTTACAAAACGAGATGAAATTTTAAAAGAAAAAGATTTTGTTTAAAATAGTCATGAAATATTTTGGAGGAAGCTTCATGAAAATAGTGCTTTATAAAACTGTAAAAATCATTTCATGCTGTATAAGTTAAAAAAAACATTCTCCTTGTACTTTTGTCAAAAAAGTCAAAAAGTACCTCATAACGTAAACAAAAGAAATATTCCTTTCATACCATGTAGTAAAAGTAAAAATGGGTAAAAATGACATTGAAAATACATAAAAACACTTTTAGAAAACATTGACATGGATGATAACAATAACCCTAGTAAATACTTACGTATAAGCAATCTCAGATAAAAATGAGATTTGAAAAATTATCCCTTACCTTAGGTCCGATATGCTTCATACGTATCCAAACCTCCTGTATAATGATATAAATAATGACATTGGCTTATTACAGAATCATATTCATTGTTATGATATCAT